>OV815993.1:10000000-14800000 GCA_929113495.1 Andrena minutula
TATAGTACAAACTAATCTAATAACGTTACCAAATCAATATTTCAAGAGAACAGAATATACTGCATTTTCTGTCCAGCGTTTACACTTTTCGAATTACATTTTTCTACCACTTAAAGTTTTATAGTTATGAAGCCATAAATTCGAATCAAATAGTTTGCTCGTAAAGCGGGTATTTTAGTGTGTATTATTTAACGTATTATCATTGAATTTAAGCGAGGGAAACTGCTCCTTCGCGAGAGCATCCTTCTGTAGGATAGATTCTCTCAATAATAGTGAGACATTGAATCTTCTGGTTCAATAGCATACGTATTAATTACCAAGTATTGTCCACGATGTGACGTACAGCACATTGCAGAATGCATTTTTAAACGTTTTAAGAGACGCGATTAGTTTTGTAAGACATTGTCGAATATTATACCGCATAATTTTTTGAGAAATTTTGTAATTGTATCGTAGAACGTAATGCTGCTCAAACCAAATGCCAAATTTTAACAAGTACTATGCACTAAATTATGTATATAACTTTATAATACCTTTTGTGAAAACTACTTGATTTTATACTGCAACTAAACGATATCCATAAATTAGCTGACGCCTGAGCAATAATATCGAGCAAAATCACAACTGTGATAAGAAAAATTAAGTCCTATTGTATTATATTATTGTACCCGATTATTTACGTTTACATTATCGTCATATAACTCTTAACTTTCACTTCATTATATAAATTACATGTTTAACTTGAATGTAATTTGATTTCATTATTAACGAACATCGATGTAAAACGAATTCTCAGTTTACAATGTACAATCAATATTTTAATTATTTAATTAATCATCTGTTTAAGATAAATTCAGACATCAAAGTATTGCAGATTTAAAGAGTTCCACTGTAAAATGTTTAGACAGCCATAACGTTTGTGCCTTATGAAATCAATACATACACATGGTTCTATGGCAACTGCCCTACAAATACTGTTATCAGTGATAATAAAATATAAATATGTCGAATGTAACGATGGTGTGCTAATGAAGAGTAATTGCAAGGGAATAGTTATGTTTAGTATGTTTCCGAAATTACTTAAAGGAGTCATCGATCTTTTATACATTACTTCTTGGCATGTGTAGAAGAAAACATCACACATCATTTTAAACAATAAATACTTTATTTACAAGATAAATGTATAATCTTGTACATTTCACTACCCCGACAAGTTTCTTTAAACCACACTGAGGCTTCTAGTCATGCGCGATATCTTTAATAAATAAATGAAATTAATAATAGATATTTACATCATATTTGTACAAATTTACATATTTAAATATGCATTGAAGATATTGAAGTTTGGCATTCTTTCTTCCGCAGGGAACGAAAGTTGTGTGCACATTCGTGTATCGCATGACAGAAACAACTACAGCGTGGTATCAACTTTATTAAAATAAATATACAAATTAGATGTATAATTCGATGTATATTTCCTACTCACAGAAAAGAAAACCATACGCGTTAGACACGTATCAATTGCCATTTGCTGCACTTTAACCAACAACGCCCAATTAGGCGATATGTTTAATTTGTATTAATTATATATTTTCTGTTATACTGGCACAAGAACCTTTGGTATGTGGCAATACATACAATGGTCAGTAAAACCTAGTTCCAATTGAATAGTTTGATGGAAATGTAAAGTACATTATGTAAGCGATATTAAAAAAAAAAATAGTAAATCATTTTAATATATTACATATACAGATATCACATTTATTATGTTGGGTGAATGACGAATTTTTAAAATTGTTAATGATCATTTCATTTATAATTTCAACACTTTAATGTTCTTTACATTACCACTGAATGATATTTCTGTAAGTATTAAAAAAAAATTGCCATTTAATTTCCTACTTTGAACCTTTTGTTGGCAGTATGTAGATCGTAGACTTATAAATGTAATCTCTCTTTGGTTGGTGTCTAAGGTCACATAGTATTTCTCGTAATTTTCCAGGCTTTACTCGGTTTTCGAAAGTGATATTTAATGTATAATCAAGATGTTATACTTGGCGGCAAATAACGAAGCTACGAACAATGCTCTTAGTTGCGATCGATCTGTTTATTTGAAAAATGGCTTAGCAGCACCTCAGTTTTAAAATTTCAATTTCTTCAGTCCTACCTATATTGCGTGAAATTAGTATTTGAAGAAAAGCTAAATCTTGCGCGAAAGAATAAGCCACTTTTTCAACAAACGTTTCAAAATAAAGACTTAATCAAAGGTCAGTCTTGAGCATACCTGAGTGCCCGTAATCTTCCAGCGACGAGAAAATTCGGATCCTCCAGCAAAGCTCTCAAAACAGCTAAGAAATCGGCCGCTTCATCTTCCTCGATCGCTCGTCTATCGTACGATAACGTTGCCGACATTTTTGCCGTTTTTTGCATCGCAGCATCTAAAAAATAGCAGGTCAATATTCTCGATATCTGTTTATGATAATGACGTATTTTTAATACACATGTACACACCTAATTCTTCTCGACTACCGCCGACAGCAAGTATTGCTGTTTGAGGAGGGTTTATAATGGCACTAAACTGTTTGACTCCAAACATTCCCAGATTGGATATCCTGAAAAACCGTATGCAAACCATATGCAAAACACTGCTTACAGTTTTATGCATGCGAATGCATGCCATATAAATCCATTTTCTTACGTAAATGTTCCTCCTTGAAACTCCTCTGGTTTCAGTCCGCCAGTCCTGGCTTTTCCAGCTAGTTCTTTAATAGTTTTCGATATGTCCGTCAAACTCTTAGCTGCCGCGTCGAAAATGATCGGTGTAATAAGACCGTCGTCGATAGCAACCGCGATGGAAACGTCCGCTCTCGGCATACGTATTATCTGACAATGCAAATATTGTTATACTCGTGTATATTATTGAAATTAATTTATCTTCTGCCCACTGCCATACTGACCTGTCCATTTTGATACAACGTATTGACAGCCGGACATTCGACTAATGCGTGCGCGACCGCTTTTGTAACAAAGTCGTTTACTGAAACTCTAATGCTTTCAGCCCTGAGCTCGCTACGGAGTTCATTTAGCTTGTCCATCTTAATGTCGATGTAACCGTAAGAGTGCGGAATAGTACTCTTAGATTCTCCAAGCCTTTTGGCGATTATATTGCGCATACTGGAAACTGGTACATCCGTGAAGGGGGAAGGACGACCAGTAGCAGGCACGTGTGTCTTTGAAGGGCTAACAGTGGGCCCCTTACTTTTCTCCGTTGCTGGCGGCAATGCTGTAGAATTAAATGAAAACGTTAGTTTCAGTGCGTAATACGATATTCAGAATATTCTTAATAATATTGTAATTATATACCTGTTTTTGGAGCTACTTTTTGTATATTGTTCGCTTGAATATAGGCTAACACATCGCCCTTTAACAATCGATTGAGTCGTCCAGTTCCTTTAATGGAACCCGAGCTTAGGCCATACTCTTCCAGTAACCGCTTTACTGCTAAACCGTACACTCTGCAAATAGGAAAACACAGGTAGAGATACTAATTAGAAAGTATCTTGTATAATTGAGTTCTCATAATATTCCCTCCACATACTGTCCACTTGGTGGAGGCTTGTCAGCTGCAGCTGCAGCCGGTGGAGCAGTCGGAGCAGCTGCAGCTGGTGCAACAGCTGGAGCAGCTGCAGCCGGTGCAGCAGCTGATTTCGTAGTTGTTGGTACAACAACATTCTTCCAATCCATTCCTTTTTCTACCGCAATAGCAATCAGGTTTCCTACTTCAACCTCGCTTCCTTCAGGCACCTGTTTGGTAAATTTTTAAGTAGACGTTACAGTATCTGCCTGAAACATTTTAAGTTAAAGTACGTACAAGAATTTTCGCAAGTATAGCTTCTTCCTCCCATTCAAAAGTGATAAGAGCTTTATCCGTTTGTATCTCTGCCAGCGCATCGCCTGGTTCTAATGCTTCTCCTTCCTTTTTAAGCCACTTCACTATCGTACCTGAAGTCATTGTTGGCGATAGGGCTGGCATGTTAATATTACTCCTAGAAAGAGCATGATTTTTTGAAGATACCATTATTAAACGTTTCAATTGCCTTCTAAACGAATATAAAGCTTTGTAACAAGTACGTACTGGCCAGGAGGTGGCGCAACTGGTGTAGAAGATCCCGATGATGGAGCAGCTGGCGCAGAAGGTGCTGCTGGTGGAGCTGCAGATCCAGGCGCTGACGGTGGAGTAGCACCAGCTGTGCTTGATACTTCCACAGTTTTCCAATCTTCGTCTGCTTCGACGGTTATCGCTATTAACTGTCCTACTTTGACGTCTTTGGTTCCTTCTGGCACCTTGGAGAACAAGGGACTTTAAAAATAGTCTGAAGGACAGAGTGATCTTTGGAATTTGAATGTATCTTCTAACGCTTACAAGTATCTTCGCAAGAATACTGTCATCGTCAATCTCCATACTCATGACAGCTTTGTCTGTTTGAATGTCAGCGATTGCATCTCCAGCTTCAACCTTGTCACCTTCCTTCTTCAGCCACTTGACAATAGTGCCAGTCTCCATAGTAGGTGACAGGGCAGGCATAAACAGCTGCTTTCCTGTCACTAGAAACGAGCAGAACGTTCTTACATTATAAAGAAACGATTGTACGTCGCGGGGAGCATGCAGCTATAAATTAATGCAAAATTTGATTGCATAATCAACCTAAATAATAATACCGTAAACACATAGTCGAAGGTTGAAATGAACGAAGAATTAAAGAATGCCGCATTTTTAATACGCCTGTCATTCGCGACGGAATTAACGCGATCTCGAGGAAAAATCGTTCGGAATAATGATCTCAGTTAACCTCAATACAGTCACGAAGCAGTGCGTTAATGATATATTTCTGAATGAACTGCATACCGTCGAGAACCCAGCTTGTGTGGAAACATGATCGTTGGTATTTTACTGGCACCGGGATCCGTGGTATTAAACGGTTACTGCTCCTAACAGATCTAAGCGCGATTCTCGGTATCATCATTTGCGCCATGTTTGATATGAAGCAAGAAGCAATTAAGTCGAGAGTTGTCTATTTGCCCGTTTATACATTGAGCTCGCTTAGAGGCGACTGGCAACCTTCACAATGATAGTTTCGATAGAGGATTCGCTCCGTTAGCGTTAGAGGGAAAGGTACATAACCCGCACTCGACACATTCCTGGATTAGACGCTTGGCGTCACTTCTCACCGAGCCATCGTCAGCTTCCCTTCTGGCGAAATAGTTTAACTAAATAAATTGTGCGATGCAAAAACCGCTCGAATTACTTGCGCTAGAGGAGAAAATGAAGGCGAATGTATGTCATAGGTTTCGATGTATCGTGAATATTAATATATTTGTTACGCGTGTCGCTCGAGGCTTACGTAACTGCAAGTAACTGCAGTACATGCACATGCCAAGGTGAATAAACATGAAACGTAACATTAAGTGTTTACTACAAAGTAGGTAGGAAATTATTTATTAACGAGTTATAAAGCATAAAGAGAGCGTCGAAGGAAAATTCATTTCCATCACATTCTCTTTAAATGTAGCGGTTTATCTGATAACGAGTAGCCTGTATAGTACAGCGCCAATGACCTTGCGTGACCTTCGTTTGAAAAGCTACTTGAAATTAGTATAAAATAAAATTGGTACAGTTATGTGGCATTTCTCGACATTTCCTGTATAGATACAGTTTATGAGTGAGTCTGCATAAAATTATATTGTGAATTTTCAATGAATTGAGTCACAACGAACAGTGGTCACGTAATTTATATTCAACTATGTATCGCGATGGAATTTGTTCAGTCAACGTCTCATTCTTTTCCGACGACTCTACGGCTTAAATAGGGGAAACTTATGCAGATCTGCACTCCTCCCGGTCAGCATTTTGCGGCCAATCGCAAACGTTGTTTATCGTGTTCCAAATCAAACGATTAGGACACGTGAACTTCATTGGCGATCCATGGACGCATTCGTAATACTGTAAAGAAATAAACGACCTCGTTAATGTCGCAGTATGTACCTACGAAGAAAAGATAGAATTTCGAACGTAAATACTGACCGAATGGCAATCCTTAGAGGGGACGAATTTATTAACATTTTGGCAGACAACTTTCTCCGCATCGTCGTCGTCGATCGGTGGCTCGCTCCATTTATTTGCATCCTCGGTGGTAGATGTGCTTGAGCTCTGTGTAGTAGTTACCTCTGGTTTCGGTGTAGGCCTTTCTGCGGGCTTCGTCGAGGATGGCTGAGCAGGTTGGATGTTGTCCGACGAGGTGGTGCTCGGCGGCCTTGCCCACTCAGGCTGAAGACGCAATTTCATTTAGCATTTTCAGAAACAATTCTCTTCGATTCATTGTAATTTGGCCTATTACCGTGGGCGTCGTAGGAAAGTCTTTGTCCGGTACGACGTAGCCCTTCAATCCTTCGCTAATAACATTCATCAGGGGGTTGCGTTCACCACAGAGTCCTTGGAAGTCGTCCATATCTATCGCCCAAACCATGGCACCACCGTATCGCGAATCCTTGATGAAGTCAATCTTGTACTTTACACTCTGTACATTTTCGTAACCGACCCACTGTGTTCCTGCAATTATCAATTCACCGGTCGAAGGTTGCATCGAAGCTTCAATAGGGTAGGGGGAGTTCCCTTAGTGCCGGGCGCTTAAGGTTTGCCTCAAGTAAGAAGGAAGAAATAATATTAAATTAATTTCCTTAGGTGTGCACACGCGACTGGAACATGTCGAAACCTAATTCTGTTTTTTTTTCTATCCCCTCTACGGTTTGCGCGGAATAACGGCTCGGTAGCGTTTCAAATGTCACAGATATAGTTAATGTCTATATGTTATAAAAGTATGTAAATACTTTTATGTAAACGCACCTTGGTAAGTATACGGAACTTTGCCAACTTCGTCGAACTTCTGGGTCCAGTTGCTGCCTGGAGCTTGCAGCCTGGTGCAGATCTACGATAGAACAGTTTCTTTGTTATCCCCACGTTTCGACGTGGTAAAATTGATTACTGATTGATCGTACCTCGTAATAAGAAAGAAACCCTTTAGCTTGGGTGTACTCTCCCGGCTCACCGCCACCAGCTTCCTTGTTGATATAGGTGCCCGGTTGGTAATTGTTGTTACTCTGACTAAGAGTGAACGTACGTCCATACAACGGAATTCCGACGATTAGTTTCTCAGCTGGACAGCCCTTTTCCTCCCAAAGCAGAAGACCGTCGTGCTGCAAAAATGACTCTAAGAAATTCGATTCTAAATTTGAAAGAAATGGGAAGTTTAAAGTGATTTCATCTAAAATCGAGGGAACATTTGCTTAGAGAGCTAAGCTCCAGAAGGTCTTACCACGTTCAGTTTCTCGTAAGCCCACTGGTCGTGAGGTCTGCGGTACAGAGGACTGTGCACGTCCGCAAATCCGGCCCAGTTGCCTCGCAGATCGTAGGACATCACATGTATAGCGTCCATGTTCCTGTAGACACGATATTTCCTCTTTTGTCATTGTCGTTAATGGTTAAAGCTGAGCCGTGCAATTAACGACTAAAGAAGAACGTTAAAAGCAAGCATCGAGCCTATTCACAGTTGAATTCACTTACTTGCACAATTCTGGCACGTGGTAGCCCTCGTCGAGCCGGAATTTGGCCATCGGCACTGCCATCGTGAGCTCCCATCCCTTCTTCTCTTTGTCGAAGGCACGTCTCAGCTCTTCGACAAAGTAGAAGAAGGTGTTCTTGTCGGAGAAGCTTCCACCTCTGTCAGCAGCACCTGGGTACTCCCAGTCGAGATCGAAACCATCGAAATCATACTTGTGCATGAATTCTACAAAAAGCATAACGATAGAACGATCCTTCTTTATTAAATCAATTAAAACCTCATCATATGATGAATTATCTTCATCCGACTTCATCACTAACGTGAGTCCATATTTTAATTACAGCCACGTTCGCTCACCGACTACGCTTCTGATGAAAGTATCGCGTCTTTGCTTCACGGCGACGAGGGCACTGTATTTCCTGCCACCCTCTCCCCAACCACCCACCGCCACGGAAGTCTTCAAGTGAGGGTACTTGGTCCTCAGGTCGTTGAAGGCCACGTAGTTCTCCTTGTCCACGTCCAGTTCTGGGTCCAGGACCAGCACCTCCCAGGTAACATTGCTCACGCCAATAAACGAGTAAATGATATGGGTGCAGAGATCGCCCGGAATGTCGTCCACTTCGTATCTACCGACGTCAGGTCGATAAATGGCCCAGTTGCTGAAGTAACACACTATTCTGGCGGGCTGGTCCGCTGAGAATCGTAAATAGTCCGTTCGCTTTCATAAGTTTCCGTGATTCACGGAGCAGCTTTTTCTTTTATCGCTATCTTATCGGGAAACGCACGCTACGCTTACCTGTCGCACAAGCAGCAATCATGAATGGTAGAAGAAAGGCGAGAAAACTCTTTCCTGGTGCCATTTTCTGAGCTGCAAACGATCCAATCGCGATTTAAGTATCCCTTATTAGTATTTTATTGCGCTGAAAATCGTCAGCCTCGATGCTTCCCCACCGACACGATGTGTTCCTGCACACTGTTACGATGCGCGTTAGAGAGAACCGATATCGACGTATTGATCGGTGCTCGAGTGGTCAACGTCTGGTTAGATCGAGCATCGACTGGTCTATAGAAGACCAACGATTTTCTGGCCGACTGATTGGCAGCTGCCGGTGGTGGGTAAAGTGATCGCTTTATCGAAACGTGGTTCTTTAAACGGGGGACGATTGGTAGCGACCGGTTCCGAGGAAAGCAAACAGCGTGGCATCTCTGTCAGATTTTTCTTGGACAATCTTACTTTATTTTGCGTTCGAGCACGAGGGCACCGTGGACGATAGTATTTTGGTGGCTATAGAGATCATTTTAGCGGCCTTGATCTTGATCTAAATCTTGAAATCCTCGTGGTCATTGACCCGAGAAATCGCGCTTCGACACCTGATGGTTCATCGAGCTACTTAGTGAATTATAAGACGAATGCTCACCTTTTCTTATCTTACATTCAGACACTTTTCACTCCTTTTAAATGTTATACTCCCTGTTTTAATAAAAACGAGTTCTTGCCCCGTGATAGAGAGAAACGGTGCGAGGTATTAAAAGTTCAAGGACCCCTCCTCCGCGAGTTCAAACACGAGGGCCGGAGCCCTAAACCGATGTTATTCGATGCATGCACGCGAAACGACCGGCCCGATAAAACCGGAGGACCTTTTATGCCTCTTTTCTTCGATAAAAAACGCCTCGGCTTCGGGCCGCGAGAGTGTGTTCGTTAAAGCTGTGGAGCGAACTGTTCACCCCTTCGGAGGACTTTTATCCAGCAAATTGGACGATAAAGTCCGCGACGATCTGGATTGTAACGCGACTGCTTTTCGGTTTAAATTAAACCGTTATTGATACTCGGCTTCTCCACATTTTAAATATTTTGCCGAACGCTGGATGCAGCTGCTGCTTCATCGATATTCAATCGCAAACCGCAAACAATCGGAGTTGAACGCCTTTTTTGTAGAATTCTAGACAGTGCGCTCGGAAATTGCTTTATTTTCGCGGGGCCAACGTGAAACGCGAAAAACACTTGTCGCGAGCGTTGAAAAATACCGGGAAGGAAAAGTGACTAACGATCAGCCGCGGCGTGGGCAAAACGTTCATCGCGGTTCCTCGACTCTCACCGAACGATAAGCGCGTTTTTTCGTGGCGAGAATCGTTCGCGTTGCCTTTTTAACTACGTAAATCATTTCCCGTTCATTGCCTTTCGTTCCAGCCCGAACGCACCGGAACGGAATGACAATTGAATCGGGGTTAGAACGCCGGGCCCGCGGAGACAAAGAGCATTGGAGGAAGATCAAAAACCGTCCTTGGAATTCGACGAGCTTCGCGCGAAATTCCAGAGCTAGATAATGGTCTAGCTCCCCGCGAAAATAAAGAGAGACAGCGAGGGAGTCGGTGGTCGCGGGCGTTTCTTTACGCGAATTAAAATGCTGAGTGCATCGGATCCTTCCACGTCTATTCCACTGGCTGCACTCCGAATACAAACGCGGGCAGCCCGAGACCCTGAGGAAGTCTCCAACTTTTAGCCCAATACTGTTTTTAATTTCTCAAAGAAACCACATCCTAGACGTCTTCCATCAACAATCATACTAAATATATATAGAATAAAAAATTGCGATTCTCGGCAGAATATTACTACGTTCCTTTCTAATAATTTCTACATGATAGCCGATCCATAAATTTTTAATTAGCATTCAGCGAAGGATGTCGTAGAGAAGACCCCGCTTTGTTTCAAGCACGTATTCGACGTTGGTCGTACAGTCATCGAGGTTCTTCCTGCTGGGTGAGAACGGTGCTCGATACGTGATCATTCGCGAGATCGATGCTCCGATCCGACAATCTTATTCCTGTTGCACATCAGCGTGCTTCGAGGATTCGATTAGCTTGCAGGCATAAAGAATCGATGATAGCCTTCCGTTTAATCTAACGTGAGCAACATTCTGAAAAATAGAGACTAACCGATTCGACCAACACATCGATGAATCAATAACTGACTAGCAATGCTTCAGGATCATTTACGTGAGGATGAGTCCGCGGATGAGAACTTGGACCCCATCTTGACTGACCTTCGAGCTTCAGAGATGAACGAAAGGAATAAAAAAACGGAAACGAAGGGAGAGGGTCCTCGCCCACGTGACGAAATTCCAGCGACAACGTGTAAATACTGAGGGAAATCGTTTTGTTGCGGTGCCATTTTTTTTTCTATTTTCGCGTGTCACTGAACAGACAACCCACTGACGAAAATGTACTCGAGGAAAAGAAGAACGTCCTTTGTGTCGAGTGAATCACGCGAGGGAACTTGAATCTTCAGAAGTAGGAATCTGAAATCGTTCTTCTATTTTAGAGCAATTAGACGAATGCAGGTTAAAATTCGGTCTTTAGGAAATCTCAAATTCCAAGCAATAGAACTATTGAAAAGAAGAATTTTGAAGAAAATACTTTTACTGTAGTATATAAATGTTATCGGCGCACTGGTTCGGTCCTCAAAAAACTATCTTAATTTATCATAACACAATTTGCTTTAAATTAACTGAAAATTTTCCAACGTTTCGGTCTACATTTAGACCCTTATCAAGGAAAGTGATAGAATTTCAGAAAAATAACGCGAGTGAAATTTATTTATAATGTTGGAAAATTTTCAGTTAATTTAAAGCAAATTGTGTTATGATAAATTAAGATAGTTTTTTGAGGACCGAACCAGTGCGCCGATAACATTTATATCTAAAGAATACGGTCGATATTTCCTATAACTTATTTTTACTGTAGTAATATTTTCTGTCCTCTTATGACAATGTTTATGGATGAACGCGTATTTATTCATGGCAGTGCGCGGCTTGATCTGGTCGGAGTTGTTTTCCTATGAATGTTTTCGAGCCGTGAGAGGAATTTTTAACGCAAAAGCGGCTTGTCTTCCGATCTATCCCCTCGAGTAGCTCGCAGTATCTGATAAACTACCTCGAACCTCGAATGTTCGCGGATGTCCTATTTTCCCAACTATTTCACGTATTATAGCGACTCGAATGCGAGCTGCAATGCTTAGCAGACTCGCATCCTTGCATCTAACAGCCGATTGCGTTTATCGAGGCTTTACATCGTAGACACAAGGAACTAGATCATGGAAAGGTTTAACGGTGGACGGATGCGATAACGGGCACCTTGATAAGCATAGTGCGATGCAGATTTCAAAATTTTCCAATTATCCTCGAGTATCTTGGGAATCTTCGCTATATTTAGAGACTAATCCCCAATGGAACGTAAGAGAGACTATATCAACCGATAAAACCAGGGTGAACCGACGCACTGAGCAAATGAGAAGCAATTGTCATTGTTTAAAATTGATCAAGGCAACTTAAACTCTTCTGGACGCAAAGTACAGAATGCAAGAAACTACGTAAATAAAATGACAATTCCCCAAGGCGGTTTGTCGCAATGGTACCCAAGAAATACCGAGAATCTCTGAGACATATTAGAAAACGAAGTACTCCAAAGGGAAAAGGAAAGCGAATAGTACGCCAGAAGAAAGATACACGGGGCATCTGGTCAGAGCGATACCGCGGTAAAAGTAAAGAGATGGACACTCACCTTCGCGACACTCGGATACCTCAGAAAAATCGTGGCTTCGCCCGAGGTTAAGCTCTCATATATACCCAGGTGGACCTCATTAGAATTCAGGTGCAAGGGGCCCCGCACGATTGGTTGGTTCGTCGACCCTCAGCCTCCCGTCAACAACGAGGGGGACGAACGCGCGACGACCACCATCCGTCATTGCATCCATGTCTCGCTAGCCGTATCGCCTGCGATCTTGCCTCCTTCATTCGTCATCGATCCCTTTGTCTGGGCTATTCTCGCTTCCTTAGCTTCCACTTGATCCTGTTGTCTCGTTAGAATTTCATTAGTTTGCCATTCAAGGCACAGCAGAGATTACGAGGTCCGTTTTGCTCGCTTTGCAGTTTGCCGTGGGATGGTTTCGGCTGCTGAAACTCCTATATTGCCTGACATGGTCATAGCTTAAAATTCAATGATTTCTCGAAGCTATTGCAGGGAGGATGTGATTACCGATATCTTCGATCAAATAACAGATTAACGTGTTATTACATTTCTTAAAACTTCTGCGCTATTTGTACCGTGGTTACGCAATCTATCAGTTCCTAGTTATCTTGACATCCACGCTGTCTAGTGCGCCACACTGGGTGCTTCGTGATAATTTTATAAATGATTTGATATGGGTTTCACATTTATTCGTTTACAAAATAAGTAATAAGTGAATTCTTTTGAAAAACATATAAAAGATTCTAGGAAAAGTGCCATTTTTTGCTATATGCTCCTATTTATTAGAAATAAAATATAATTTATCCCTTACGAAACACGACACTGGTATGTTATATCTCCAAATCCAGTGTTTCACTGTAACAAGCAAACCAGGAAGAGTGGGGTGGAATAAAAAAGCACGGCTCATGTAATATGGATTTTATTTTATTCGTGTAACAATAACAGTTCCTGTTTCCACAGTGGTTTCTTTTACGGGTACAGTAATTTCGGCCTTATCGTGGCTGTTAAACGGTCCGACTGGCGCAGTGGCAGCCAACCGCGGAAAGCAACCCTCCACTGGTTTCTCAGGTACCATGGACCAATGAGGGCCGTGGAGCGAGGTCGACACCGATAAACGACCGATACTAACCGTCGTTTCTCGAACGTTGACTCTCGCCGGTCGCGATCGGCCGCGACGGAAGTGCGCTCGATCCACGCGAGGCTTGTTGAAAAGGGCACACCCGTTAAACCGTGAAACGGCCACTCCTCGAAGGCAAGCTCTCCTCCCGACAGCCTCGTTCTCCCGTTGCCCGCGAAGAATGACCGCCGTTCGATTGCCCGTTTCACCGCGCCTCGTAAATCGTACACGGATCCTCGGAGTTATAAAAAATTATCCCTAGCGCCGATGCCCGCGAACCGAGCAGTTCTCGGCGAATAGAAACACGTGTGTCTACCCTTAATTAGCGTGATTAGCGAGATACCGTTCTCGGGGTGAACGGTCCGTCGAGGGGGATGATTCTTACGTTTTTAACTGTTTGTGCTGCGCGTTAGTCTCGGCGGTTGAAATTTTAATTGACGAACAGTCGCTGCGTCCACGCGAGCGATCTGTTTGGTGTAATTTGGCACTCTTCGACTTTGCCTGAACGCCCTCGCGTGCCCGGTACTGTTAACGAGTTACGATCCGGCTGGACAGTCCCGTCCGAAACTACTCGCGACCCTCTGCGTCGGAACGCTCTCGCTGCCTCAGTTCTTTGAGGTCGTCTCTCCTGTTTCAATTATCAAACGAACGATGTGCTCCCGGTGGTGAGGACTCGTACGAGAATTTAGAGCGCACGAAACGCGCCGCTGTCAAACATTAGAATGCCACACGTCGACGCGTCGAAAGAACCGATGCAGAACACGCTATTGCGGAACTTCTCTAAAGCGTATATATGCGTTACGTATTCCTTAGATTCTAGGCTATCCAACCCCAGTCAAGTGCACGCGTGTACACGAGCGTTTCCGTAAGAAAAGTGTCGAATAGTGTGGCGAGTGTTTAGGGTGAGCACGTCGTGTAAATCCGTGCGCTTCACTGCGTTGAATCGGAACGAATCTTTGCGGCCCAAAACAGCGATTAAAGGATTTTCTTCTTTCATATCTATATTGCACTAAATTTCGTTTCATTTGGAAGCAATACACATATCAGTGGAGTATCGACCCCTCGCGTACTAACAAGATCTCTAGAGGGTACTTGGACGTCGACTTGAATCCATTCCTTCAAGCTCCTTGTATCATTGATTGGTGTTTTACGCCGCAAAACTGTTCCCGTCTCAGTCAGTTCCATTGCGCCGGCGATCGTAATTCATAGCATCTTTCTTAACGTTTCACTACGTTGCGCCACTCATAGCACCTATCGCAAACGCAATCTTAATCACTATCTTACGCCTGTTTCTTATTTCTAATTTTAGTCTCTTATGTAGACGCGCAGGTGTTATCAATCGGTGGCTTCCAAAACTAATTGGAATATATATATACAAACGTGAATAAATTATTTGCTACTGGTGAACATTACTCAATGTATGTGTTTTTCAACATTCTTTCAAAGAACGTCGCCGAGGAACACGATTCTAAGTAACAAAACGTTTTGCATCGAGTTCGGTCAACATGAATTTCATGAATAAAATATCCACATAAACGAAAAGTTTAGACGAATATAAACGTGACGAATGGGCAGCTGTTTTCAACACACGCCCATTATCCTTCCAGCGAAATTCCACGACACATTGGCCGAACTCAGCTCGCGGCAAACCATGTCCCCGAGTAGTTATCTATTAATACACTCGATTTTTCCCCTAAGTAACATCATTCGCACGAATCGGTGGTAGTCGATTGCAGTTCTTCACTAATTCCACTTAGTTTATTATTATTGCTAGTTATAGAAACTCGTGGAAGCATTCTCTTCGAATAGAACACAAATAGAGCCGGAATAACTTTGAGAACGTAATATAGAGTTCTTTATAGTCAGAATTTTGGATGCAGTGCTTCCCCTCGATAGAAACTTCTAGCTGATTGTGTCTTTATCACTATCGACGAATGGATAGGCTTGAGCATTGGATTCTTCGGTAACGAGACGCGAAAGAATTCTATCTCGATGCTCGAAGTAGAAAATAGTAAATATAAAGTACCACGCGCTGCTCGAATCGAAATGGATCATACTTACTCCACAGTGAGAACTGAAGTCTATAAAAACTAAAGAAAAGAACGCATAATACAAAAATTAAAAGCTCCTTTATTTTCATAACTGCTTCGATATTTACTATTTTCTCTTATAGATAATGTCGTTCACCTACTTCTGTCCGTTAGCCATTATTACTAGTCCTTACCAACGACCGAAAGGACGACTATTTATTATCAGTTTATTCGATCGATGATTATGTACAATATCGACGCAAATAAAAAAAAACACCTTATCGATTCACCCTATCAATAATGTCAGGCGGATCGCCTGTGAAGTTTAAAAAAAAACGTTAGTCGAGGATGATTTTGTTTCCTTGTTGTTCCGAGCTGGCAGTAGTGTTTGTTTTTGTGCTAAAAGGATTCCTCCGGCGGAACCATGTTTCTTCGGCAGCCGTGTCCATGAGATACCTTACGAGTAATAATTTTCCCTCTGCTGGTACAGTGGCAATGGCGTCACGGGCGAGAGATCCTCGTCGTCTAAGCTCGATTCGGTTTTCAGGGGAAGGGTGGCCAGTGCTTTCACTGTCGATCATTAAAGCGAAGGAATTAACTTCGACCCGACATGGAACGTTCGTTGGAGAACATTTTCAAGTCTAAAAGTGGGAACTTAGATCTTTTTAGATATATTGCAACGACTGAATTATATTTCCATCGAACGTCTGTCAAATAAAACAGAAAGGAAAGTAAAATAAGACTGAACACTGGTCGAGGGGTACATGTATGAAGGGTAATGAATAAAATGAAAGAAAAATTATAAACAAACCTGACAAACGATAATATGATGTGCGTGTCCTATATGGAGGGATGGAGTAAGCATGTCAGTCAGTGTGCCTGGTTACCTATACAAAGCACAAACAATCCAAACAACACTCACTACGTATGACAACTGTATTTAACGTCGATAAAAGCGTCGTCGAAGGAAATTAATCGTATTAAAATAAAAATAATTACGATAACGCATGCCAATGAGAGTTCTCTGAATTCGTCTTAATATCGATAACTGAAAAATGATAGCTTTAAATACTCGGACACAGAAGAAACATTTTCTAATTTCAAACCTCTGCCGCGTACCAGTAAACTATGCTATATCTATATACATTTATATATTTAAAATCGTCTTGCAATAAGACGAGCGATTCTTATCAATAGTCTCCTCGTTCTGGTCAAGATATAAGGTACAGTAAAAGAAAGGAAATACATGACGAGCAGATTTAACAAGCGTGAACCTTCTGCATTAGAGAAACAGAAGGCACAGGAAGCCACTCTAAACATTGGTCATGCTATCACACCATTAGACGCAAAATATTTATATCAGATTCATGCAGTATGAATCAAATGGATAACCTATGGTCTATGCTTTTATAAGACTAAGATTAAACGTACCCGCCACCATTTTACTCTTCTCCATCACTTGCTTGGCCAGAATTTGATTCAGCTGGAGAATATGCTCTCTCTGCCGTTTCTCCTCGACCACCTTCCTCTTCAAGTTGTCTGATTGTTCTACGTTAATATTGTCGTCTGAAATGGGATGCGAAATTCATGTATTTACATTCGCTCGAAGGGTAAATCAACCTGGGGAGATGAGACACTCACCACTTCCATCCCGCGCAGTCACACTCGTCTCCGACAGCATCTTCCTTATCGCTTCCACTTTCTTCAACCGGTGCTGCTGCTCCTCCGCGGTCAACTCCGGGGTCTGGAATTCGATAACATTTCTCGATGACGTAAGGGTCTAATAACACTAAAACCTGTACTCTCGGCACAGAATGTTCACCTGTTCAGGGATGTATCTCTCAGGAATCACGATCTTATTCGGAGTCCCGAGGAGCTGATCGATGGTGCTCTCGTTGTACTTGAGCTCCTTGTGGCTCAGCGTCGACCTCACAACGTCCGGAGCATTGATCCTGGGCCTGAGCGCTCGTTCCATGTCCAGGTCGTCCCTTGCCCTGCCCATCCCCTACAGAACACACAAGCAATTCCTCTGTCTACTAAATGTTTCCCTCCGATTGGCGCAGGAATCACGATCAAGCGACGTCGAGGATCGGTAGACGCAAGTATACAGACAAAAGTAGAAAAAAAATGTGAACGAACGCACGTGAACGAGGAAAGAACGTAGGCAGCTTACGAAAAGTTGATAAACAGAAAGTACGGAAAACAAAATACCATCTTGGAGAAGGCGTCTTCTAAGTCGAGGACAGGTTTGCTACTGGACACGGTATAGTGGCGTCTTTTCTCGCGGGGTATTTGCCTTCGCCTAGGCCCCTCGACCTTTCTCTCCGTCATCTCCTTGATGATCTGTTTAGCGGCCTCGCTCTTGAACACCGGCGACAATTGCGGCGAGTTCGAGGCGTTCACGTTCAGCGACGAGCCGTAAGCTCTCTCCTGCCCCTCGAGCTTGGTCGGCGGGAGCAGCTCTGGGCTCACCGTGTCCGAGGGACTCTCGTTTTTCCCAGCCATCGAGGTCTCGTAATGCCTGTACTGGTTTAGGTAATATTGCTGCTGGTGGCTGGGTCTGATCGGCTGGCCAGGGTAATTCTGCTGGCTCGGACTGTAAGACGGACTGGTCGAGTAGTTCGGCGAGCTCATGGCCACGTGGGAGCTCGAGGCTAGGCTCTCGGTGTACGGGGACAGCGTACTGTCCGAGCTGCCATCTTGACTTTCGAACTGCGTCCATCGTCAAACAGAGTAACGTGAGGTGACCGAGTCAGGCACAGGGTATGGTAGAAATAAATCATTGCCAAGCAAAGGGTGTCGAAATCAACGAAAACAAGAAAACGCGGCAAAAGATATTGAACTGGATGACGAATGACGGTGCTTGTGTTTGTAGAATATCTACTGTTAAGTCTCGGTGAATATGAACTGCCATTGTACGAGCCGCTGCGACAAACACGTTCGCTTACCCTGACTTTGTTCCGCCGCGCGAGCATGCTCCTCAGGGCGTGCATACTGTCGCTCCTGGGAGGAGGCACCACCGGCCCTTGGTGTATCTCCGGCTGCTGCTGCCGCTGTCCACCGAAGCCTCTCGGCAAGGACATGCTTCTTTGGAACTGCACGTCGTCCAAGTCTGTCAGCTGGACTGTGCTCTGGGCGTGAATCATTGGCGATTCTTCTACCACTCTTCCTAATTGGGCCTTCTAAAAATACGCCGATTGGAAATGGACCGAAATAAGTCAAAGTGGCAGAGATCGTACCGCGACACATTCGAAACAAATGAATCAGCAGCTCCACGAAGCGTGCGATATGTTACAAGATTCGAATCGTGGAATAGCGAGGATCTGGGGAATTCAAGGCGATTACCTCGAACTTTTGAGAACCTCCCAAGTCATCGTCGCACAATCTCTTCGCACCGCCAGGCGCTTGGAGCCCGTTCGTTAATGGAATTCCAATGTTCCCCGTCCTGTCGCCTCGATCACGTTGCCGTCTTTCCGATTCTCGTTTCACGATTCGCACGGTCTTGATTTCTTGTTTCTCACGGTTGTGCATTAGGCCTGCAAGGTATCGAATCGAACGTGAGCATTTCGAACGAATCGGTGGAACATTATTACAAATTATCAACAGTGTTGCAGCATTACGTATCACTTCGCTCACCAGCAAACTTGTTGTCCTCGTTCTGCCTGTAATTATCATTATACAACGTTTCTTCATGGAGGGGTGGCGGTGGGGGTGGCGGAATGTACTCCGGTGCGGGCATCGAGGTGCCATTTGTCAAGTTCTCATCACGCTTGTTGCTATCTGTAGGCGAATCGAAGGAAATAGATTGCATTGATCACGGAAACAGCGGAGAACAGAATCAAAGTATTTAGAATTCACTTTTCTGCGCTGCAATTGTTCTTTCGTTTACCTTGAGCCCTAGAATCCGTGTTGACGTATAGCGGTGCGACGTTCACTTGCATCAGGCTTCCCTTTCCTTGCATCTGATCCTTCAGCAGCTGTTGCTTCAGCTGATGCTGTTGAATCTGCTCCCGCAGTTGAGGGGACAGCGACGAGATGTGGTTCTGTGACGATTGTGGGTACGGTTGCTGGTTCTGCTGTCGATTCGTGGGCGACGAGTCCTTCATCTGCATCGGCGGTACAAACTGCGGATACGGGATACCGTTCTGCTTGCTGCGGGGCGACGAGGACAGAGCCGGGCTCGCGGGTGAGTCCAGACCGTGGTCCAAGGTTACTCCAGAGTCCAGATCGGTCTCTAGCCAGGAGTTGTGCGCGCGCTTCTTGGGCTGATGCACTTGGGGAGCTGCAGTTAAATCGTTCGTAACGCTAATGTACCACGTATGGGTTGTTCGATCTGATTGTACCTAGATCTTTCACCACCGTCACGCGAAATTTCCGCGCGTGAAGGAAATCGGCTTACCAGAAGAGGGTTGCGGTCGAATCTGCTGCACCAAGCTATGGGATTTCTCCGTCAACTGTCGAACTTGGATGCTCAGCTCCTTTCGTTGTCTCTGGAGGTCTCCGACCAGTTGTTGAACCCTTCTTAATTCCGCCTCGAGAGGACCTGTCGTGGCCGATGTGTCCCTCGTCATATTACCAGCGTATCTCCTCGACGCTTGAAGCTTCTGCCTCAGTACCACCAGGTCTTGCTCCAACCTCGCATTCTCCGCCACCGTCTCCTCCAATTTCTGAAAGCCAAACGCGGGGTGGGATCGTTTACGAGCTTGCATGATTAGTTGGAGAGGTAAAACGTCGACGACGAAAATGCGAACAGAACTGTCAACGGAACGGAAACTCTATTTCTGTGGCTTAATTCATTTACCTGGACGAATACCGGCTTTACCTGGAAACAACGAATTTGCCATTTAATCACTAATACGGGTGAATCTGTTGTTAGAAAGACGCTGGCGTTGCTCTAGTTGCCAGAAGGTATCGATTCTACTTTTCGCAAAGCTCGTAACGTCAACGCGAGGATGAGAAATCTCAAGCTTCCCATTCAAATGAAGAGACACTGTGCAATCAAGCGGTATCTGTTATTCAAGTTGTTATCCGAGGTCTGTGTCAGAAGCCTCGTTGCTACGGAAACGTGCCTTTCCGTCAATCAATTTCTATTCATTTTAATCTGCTTTTCGTGACCCGATGGTAAGCGGTGAGCACGATTTAAGGGCCCTCGGGGATATCTCGAGGGAGTTCCTACCTTGGAGTTGTGCGCCAGCAACACCCTCACTCTGCTCAGCTCTCTCTCCAGCATGAGTTGCTGCTTCCTGCATCTCTCAGCTTCCGCCAAGTTGCTTCTGCTGCCTTGCAGTTTGTGCCGCAAACCTCCCAACGCCTTCTCCAGGATCTCCTGTTCGAAATTCAAAAGATTTAATTCGCTAGACACGATCCTTCACCTGCCTCGTGCATCGGTGTCGCGGAGAAGCCGAGAAGTGCAACAACGATTCATCTATCGAATTAGATCGTCAAGCCATCATCTCCAATCCTGCTTATCACATTCACACCAACATTCCATCGAACGTTTGCGAAGGGAAGACCACAAAGAGCCCAAATATAAAAAGAAACCAGGAATGAAATGCGCGTGGATCGCGTTACTCGCCTTGTCCTGCTGAAGACTGTGAAGTGTTCCAGATTCCTCTTGGAGCAGGCGATCCAGCTTGTAGAGCTGCTGCACCTTGGCCTACGACACACAAGCAAATGCGAAGAGTTAACCTTGAGCTGTTGCCTGGTAGCCGAGAACAGAGGATCGCGTTCCAACCGGAACCCGTGTCGTAATCGTCCCCGGAGAAAAAAATCCGCCAGCATACCGCGAGTTGGCCTGCGCTTTTTAATATAATGTTTCATCAGCTGCGTCGCGCTCTTCGACTAGTCCTCCAGGTTTTATTACACGTTGCGCGTACCTCGCGCTTATCGCACAAAGGACGTAACTGTTTCTGACGGCACAGTCGCAATTTTCCCGCGTTCTCCCTGTGTCGACGCGGTGCCACGCCACTCGAGCCCTTTTTCCCTCCGATTTTCACCTGGCATTATGCACCGTTACGCGTTTCCACGACGCGCAATGCGTATTTATTGCGGCCTCTCCTCGTAACGCGATTCGAACGAAACGCGCGTCCCGCTGGCAATGGTAGACCGACTATTTATTACGCGGCGGGGATGCACAAAGGTGGGTATAATTCCTCGTATACTTTTAACGAGATCCTCCGTTTCTGTCGAAGCTTTATGCTTCCCACCCGTTTCCCGTTTTTCATCGTTCCCGCTAGACACCGCGGACGAGGGAATTTCCTCGACGGGGACGATACCTAGAAACTCCACGCCGGCAATGAGTGGTCGCGTCTTTCGGTAAAGTGGTTTCTCCGCGAAATTCACGACTGCCCCGTAAATACTCTTGCTCCACTCTGCCACGTAGACGCGCGCGATACGAGCAACGACAGTCTCTCCCCTGGGCACTCGCGATCTTTACGGAGGACAGGGTCTCCGAGTGTCTTGCTCGCGAAGAGACTTTTGTCACTCGGGTCAAACACGCGAGTGACCTATTGCAATATGTATCTCGCTCGTGTTTCTTTCATTCTTTAAGTACTGAAAATGTTACCTTGGAAATATTACGCTCGCGATAGCAGTGGGATTCTTGGTATAGGTAATTGTAGATACTGTTGGATGCAAGAAGGGCCTTAGTGCCGAAAGTTAGTTTGGAGAAAAGTATCGGTAAACATTATGAAGTCAGATAGTTTTTATACGTAGTGAAGTTGTCGTAAAATTGATATTCAAAAATTTGATATATCTCCTTTGTCTGGTTTGTGTAATTATTATACTACTAGGAAAGTGGAGAAGCCAGTTAGAATCGTACGAGAGAATCTATACCTGTAATTGGCCGTGGTCCGGGCTGAGTCGGTCCCAATCCCTTCGTTCCTCGGCCAGCAAGCGTTGCTCCTGCACCTTTTGGTTGAATTCCAGCCGAGGATCCCTGGAGTTGTCGTGCGCCAGGTCGTGTCGCGAGCCCGAGACACTGTTGGTCCCATTGGCAGTATTACGGTTGTACAGGGAGCCCAACTTCACCATGTTGTCCACGAGGTTCACCAGCGGTTTGCCTTTCTCGTACTTTCCGAAAAGTAGACGAGAAGTATTGAATCTCCGCGCAAGTTTCTTAATTAACCGAGCTATGGTTTTCAAAAGGGAGTGCCCTCAAACGAGGGAAGTAGGTACAATTAAATCTTAGGAAACTGAACGTCGGAAGTGGAAGGAGTTTCGCTGCTGTAGATTTGTCTTGCAAGTTCGCGTTGATCTTTGGCGACGGTCTTTCAAGTGGCCCGGCGTGCCTTGGGAAATTTCAGACCGAGGAAAAGGAATGTTGACGAAAGCACCTTCTCGTAAATTGCGACGGACGGAGGTGTATATCGTTTCCAGAGTGGCGTAAAAATCGCGGGACTTTCACCTGACGGATGAAACCGCGGAGGATACGGTGACAGTGGAAAGTGACTTTACCTGCTTTTCAAGATCCATCAGGTGCTTCTTCAATTCCTCTAGCTTCTGAAGATTCTCCAATCGCCGCGGAGTATCGAGCTCTGCCAATCTAGCCTGCGGGTCATAAAGTGGCCACGCTTTAAACGCGATACCATGCACCCTCGGTCTTTAAATATCTTTTATTTATACGTGAAACACTCCATTTCGAGCTACCACCAGATCCTCACCCTCGACGATCGCTCTTCCGTTACTTTACCAATATTTACAATTCTCTTCCCGCAAATCGATCACGCTTGGACACCGACTTACCCCTGGCACTGTAATCTTCCCCTAGGGATTAAGAGAACACAGGCACACAAAGGAGCAACGTTCATAAACTCAAGGAACACAGACTAGGTGCAGATGTGAGTGCGTGAGTCAGCATTGTCGCAGATTAGCGCACAGACGAATGGATCGAAGTGTGCGAGCGGAAAATTGGGGGGACATCGATGGACGGATGTGTGAATATTCGCAAATGGACTTTCGCTCGGCGCCGTTGCAAAATTCACGGGACATTAACGGCCGTGCAATGGAATTAACGGAATTCATTAGCGCCGGAGAGATGAGCGGCGCGAAGTGGTTCGGCAGAATGGAAAACTTCTCCGCAGACACGTTTCCGTCCCAGCGTGGCTTCCTTCGAATTTGTCGAGCATATTCACCGTGTAACTTCGCTAACGAGCACGTAACGGCGGAAACCCGAAGTGACGCGAACTTTTAATATCCTCGCCGGGGGGGCGTACGCGTCACGACGCTCGGAGAACAGCGGCGTTGTTCTTCAGGGTCGACTTGGGAGCGCGATATTTTGCCTTGCTCGCAACACACTTCAGCTGCATTCTCGGCGCAAGGTGAACGGTAGGTTTCGCGACAGAGAGGAAGCTTTAGCGGACCTTCTGGGTATCCCTCGCGTGGTGACACTAGGTCAGGACGCGAGTAAAACACGATGGATGACACAGATTTCACGCACAATGAGCTTCGAGTAGCTCCGAGCAGACGTTGACACGGAACGTGTCTTCGAAACCAGTTATGCGCAGCGAACTACGGTACTTCGAAACCAGATAACAGAACCGATCGGATCTATCACCATTTATGAACATTCTCGTAAGAACACCTGGACTCTACTAATTTGTCCAGTTGTTTCTGGAATGTAACGACTCCTAGCGTTTCTTCCACCGAAAGAAAACTCAGACAGATCCCAATTGTCCCTCTTTGCATCAGGTCGTTTCATGAGTGACTTGCTTGTACATAATAATTCTAGTCCAATATTTTGATTATCGTAAAAGATTCCATTTAAGGTTTTGTAGTTACTCAGCTGACAATCAAAGAAAAATCAAGTATTCGCGTCATTTTCTTTCATTTAAAAAAAACATCGAATAATCAATTGTCCTGGAATTTTTGTGACAATTTTGTTCATTGTTTGATCTTTCTGTATACAAGATTTCAAAAACTTTAGTGTATTATTTTACTCTTAATTTTGTAGTTATATTTCTCAATTGCATTTTCCCACAAGAATAGATGTAAAATTGAAAGTTAAATAATTTAAAAACCACCGAATCAATTTTTCTACAATTTTGAGAGGGGTTTCACTATTGCATACAGATTCATTCCTCTAATTTTCAAAGATTTCCGCTCATTTTTAACGTCAAAGAAGTTCATTCTTCAGGACATGGAATACGTGAATACATTAGAATCCCATATGCAAAGCCCGTTACTCGTGGAATGACCTGGGAGGGCCTATTTCTCGCGTCAACTCTGTCGTGGAGGGACGTGGAGACACTGGCGACGTTCCCAGAGGAGTCCAGTGCCGGTCGCGTTGGAGGAGGAGTGGCGAATCATTCTGAATATGCGTTCGGACCTGTGCCTCGATCTCCATGTGGCAGGTCTCCATCGCTTTGTAGATGGTGGCGTTTTGCCGTCGCAGCTGGATCAGCAGGAGCACCAGCTCCTCGTGGGTCCTGCCGAGGAGCTCGCCGGCGGATACGCGGACCAGTCCGTGGGTCCCGGGCGGCGGCAGCTTGCAGCCGGTCACGAGGTTGCTCTGTCGAGGCATGCAATCTTTCGTTAGCGTATCGACCACGCGCGCACGTCGCGTCACGAGTCGAATTCGTCGGCGAACAATTCGGTGTGAACGCTACCGTCAACCTTCTGCCCCTGCTTCGAGCATCCCGTGGCAGATTTTCTCGCGGGACCACGTCCAGATCGATCGGATCGGTGGAAATGCCACGTTTGGCTACGTCCATCAACAACGGCACCCGTCTTTCGTTTAACAACGCACATGGAACTCAACCGCCGCAGTTACGCGAGAGCAAATGAACCAAGAACTCGGAGGCGAAAGAAATGGCAGAGAACCGATCTTTCGTCGGTATGTGACGTTTTCGCGTGCGTCTGTGATTCGTGCGCTACACGATGATCCGTAGATTTTAACACCGAATTATTTCACCACGCGAACGTCAGATTTTGGCGTTTACACCGATGCGCGTGGTAAAAAGCGATTCGATTCGACTGGCATGGAGAGGACGAAAGAGTAGAGAAATAGTATGATAAAAAGGTTGGGTGTAAATTGGATTGTCTGGTCGACCGTATGCTGGATGCGAAAATCAATGCCTCATACATATTACTCTGTACGTAAAATAAATGCTGGGCAAATGTTATTCAAATAAAAAGTGAGACGAGCGAACCTAAGCGTCGACAATCATTTCCACGCATCTGCACTCGAGTGTGTAAAACACACGAGCCTACGCATCTTTCTACGAACGCACAAAAATCTACCTTCTAAAACGTGACAGTCGTATGCATAAATCCGCTACATGAATATTTACGAGCTACGGATACAACGACGATACGCAACCAAAGTTCCCAAAGCCGAATATTTCATACACTTTATCTCCGACCTGCGACCGCGTGTCAGATTCCTCGCAATTACGAGGCTGTCTCTGTCTACTTAAATCTTCGGGTGTCGCGCTCGTACGACTCGCGTTTACCCAACATTCGCCATAACTCGCAAAATTCAAACTGCTGGCAAGCGATATTTCAGCACACTTTCCACTACGAGTAACAATTTCTTCGAAAAATGGATTACGCTAGTTTCTCTGTGGCCAACAAGCGCTCCTACCTTCATCCGCTTAAGCTCTCCCATAACGCTCCCGCCTCATGCAGGACACGCTGCTGCATCTCTCGCGTTACCGCAAAATTTCAGCGACGATTTCGGGTCCACGTCGGTTACGATACACCGAGATAACAAGGATTTTTAATAAATACAGCTCGAGCACTCTACGAACGATCCTCCTCGTACCTGTCTCAAGATGTCCCTGGCGCGGGTTCCATCTGCTTGGGCCAGTCCAGCGATTCCAACGAGGTGCGAAGATTCTCAAACATGGAGGCAGGACCGTCTCATATTGGCAGCTCGAAGTCGAAAGCAGCGGAATGGCGATCACTAAGCGTCGCGAAGGTGGAAGGAAGACTTTGGAAGACTGGCGTGATGCCCGGCCTGATCGGCTCGCCTGTTCACCGACTCCTACAGTACCCGGCATGCACCGTGGTTCCTTGCTCGGCTTGTCGAGCCATCGTTTTGTATGTTTTGCTTGAGATCTGGCTGGCTTCGCCTCGACCACGCCAGCCTATGTTCTTTGCTTAAAGCAGCCTTTGTAACTGGCATCCGATCGTGATGTTCCGCCTAGGCGCTCTTTCCGCGATCTTGTCTATCGGTCTGTTGGAAATTACGTGGCTAATCGCTGGTAGCTGTCCACTGAATTATCTTGTCGTAGAGCTTTAAATCCTTGTCTCCCCCCCTTTCAATTGTTTCGCTCGTCTAGCAATCAATAATCTCAGGCTAAGTCGGTAGCTTTTCACCACTTATTTATCGGCTCGCACAGGGTATTCGCGTTTTACTGTTCTTCGGGGAGCTTCGGCAGATAGCGAAGCGTTTTAAAGCTCCTCCGCGATTATATATGTATGGTACACTGCGAGCCGTTTCAAGGCGACCGAGATTTTCGATTCTTTTCGAACTGAAAAGCTCCTCGACTTCGAAACCCTCGGAGACTATCAAGATTAAGGCTTTCAAGAGTTTCAAGAGTTTTAAGGTTCCCGGGAACTTGGAGGCTTTTAACGGTTCAAGGAATCGTCTCAGCACCGTCGTCTTCGAGTATCTATGCGAAACGATCCTATTTCGCGTAACGAGGACTTTTACCGGGAACTCTGGCAAAGTTCTGCCCGGCAGATACCGGGGCCTGCCTCCTTTTATCCTCGTGTACCGAATTATTTAAATGGGCGCGGATTTCGTAGCGATTGAAAGAAACAAACAGGAGAAGCTCGTAGAGAAGACTGCCTTGATAGTGGCGAAACACAAGGCAGCTCTGATTAACTACGCTTCGAGGTTTCAAAGAAGCAGCGAATGCCCAAAAATCCACTTCCAAAAGTGTAAAATATCTTTTGTACTCGTCGGATTGCTGTGATATTAGAGTCCCGAGAGCTTCAACCTCTTGATACCCTGGATTAAGTTCAAGTCTCTCAGCATCCGCCTCGGAGGACCCCTTTGAAACAAAGAAACTTTCCTCGAGTGTTTTACCGAGAGGACGCAATTCTTGTCCCAACGTACTCTCCGCGGCAGGACTCAATTGTGAGGGAAGCTTAAGGTCCGTCTGCAGTTGCCTGGCACGGTGCCCTTGCTGACCATTGCTGACCATTGCTGACCGTATGCAGGATCGACCCTGGCCCCTCGGTTTTCTTAATCCTCTTTCCCTCTCGAACCCCCTTGGCCAGCTCTCGCCGTTCTCCCCTCTCTTCAGCCTCTCTTCCTCTCTGCCCTGGCTGGCGATCCTCCTTTTGGACCGTTCTTCGCGCACGTTGCAGGTAACGGCAGCGGGAGGACGACACTTGCGTCGTTACTTTCTCACTGGACTGTGTCCTGCAGTCTCCAGATAAAGAGGCGACTCGAGAGGGCTCGCTCGATTCCCTGCTCTACGTGTACCGACGAACGCGAAAGACTGTCATGGAATTCTCGAGTGAGATCGCAAGACTTTTCAGAGACGAGCTGGGGAGATTGGAGGGCGAAAAGAAATTAATCGCCACAGGGTTGACAGATGGATAATTGCAAATCTATAGCAAAATTGCTATTTTTTTATATACCATCTGTGAATATCGTCTCTGTAGAACTCCATAGATCCCAGTGCCGGCTTTAAGGAAAAAGGCCCAGGTGGAAAATGCTTTAAGGGGCCCATTTTTTGGAGAGAATGAAGAGGTAGTTTACTAAAAACGGGCAAAATGTAATAGTACAGAAAAGGAATATAGTGTTTAGATAAAATCATCATTTTCGTTAGGAAGATGGGGCCTTTTAGGCAGGGGCATGGTTCGCCCGTTAAATCCGCCACTGATAGATTCTGTTGCGAAGAGGAGGAAGAAGTTGCGATAGAAGCTGGCGCCTTTTGATCGGGACCAAGCCATAGACTCGGTTCACTGAATCATTGGAACAGCCAAGAATTTCAAAACGAATCAACAACGAGATAAATTACGAACTTTATTCGCGATGAAGGACGAGCCAGCTCGCCCTGCGGCCTGTCAGGGGACCTAGCATCAGCGTTACAGCTGCAAAGAACAGTGAAGAAACGAGGAAAAGGGAACTCCGGGTACAGCGTCGGAACGACGGGAAGTTACATAAACGCTGAACGAAACTTTTGTAGAATTGTAAAGTGCGAAGTTTCCGGCAGAACGGCCGTCTACGTTCCCTCCCGTTGAATGTACAAAGGTTATTTCGCAGCCTCGACAAACGGGGACGGGAATGGGAGCGGGGCTGCTCCTGCGGGAGGAGTTTGCAGAATCCTGAAGGTTCACTTTCTGCAAATAGAAGGACGCTTTACGAGCGCGTAACGTCGAACTCGCGGAGCAAAAGAGAGCATTGCGCATGTTTGAACACCGAGTTCCGTTACCACGCGTCGAATTTACAGGATTAGCAGTATTATAGGATTTCAAAGGACAGGATCCTAGGAGAACGGGACTTCTATGGTAAACGTAGCCCGCTAGAACCCTTCCTTGCACCTGGCTAACCGTAATCACTGAAATTACGTTTCGATCGCGTACCAGAGATTACTCGCGCGGCTCAAATTTCCGCCCTCTCAGCTGTAGGTTTACAGAAAGGTTTACAGAGTAGCGCGAGTGAAAGGAGCATTGATTGGGAAGGCCCACGACGATGTACAATATCTGAAGGGTAAGGGGAAAAACATGGAATGTCCTTTTTAGTGATTCGATGCGATGTGTAATTTAAAATAGTTTTTTTTATGCTGTCAATGAGTGTAGTAATAAGTAGACAAAACATTATTTACGTTGGACGTTCCGTTTACTGAAAAATAAATCTTAAAAAATGACAACTTTTCACGACTTCACAGTGGACTGACCCCTTAAAACAATAATTATCTTTTTGCTCAGTTGTTTTCTGATGTCTAATTAGAGTAAGTTCATGAAAAGAACAATACAATTAAGTTCATCGAACCTTGTTTCTTTACCGATGGACCAAAGTATTAAAACTTGATTTTCTCAATAAAGCTGTTTCATGGCATTCCTTGTTTCTCCCCATTCCCTTCATCGGTAGAAAAGTATTGACCCGGAACTGCCCTAGATTCTAGAAACTACCACTGTAGTAGTCCCACTCGCGGAGACGAATCTGATCATATCCCAAACGAGTTACAGAAACTTTTACCCCGTAATGATCATCGAATCAGTTGCCCCAATCATCCAAACTCTGTTTCCCAGTTGGCAACTCAGATCCGGACAATACACTACTATCGATACGAAAGCTCGAATGTGGGATTCGTGGACTGGAAGTTGGGATCGCCTTGAAACGAAATTACGGTCAGCCAGACCTGCCGCCAGGCAAAGAGTATTAATTGGAACTGATGAAATTTCAAACTCTCCCACGGCCGGCGAACACGCGCGTATAGGTTCCAGATTCTCTCTGTCCTCCTCCTTCCTCCATTTCTCTTCCCCTCTACCTCGCGTTCTCCCGTTTAGGCTAATGAATTTCTGCGACAACCGGCTACACGCTTTGGCGCTAATGAAAATGCCTGGAAACTCGGTCTCGAAGGGCCGTGGCTGAATCGAGTGTCCGTTTCTCGCGGTCCCGATATCCAACCAATACCTGGCCATCTTCGCGTAAAGAGAAACACGTATTCGTGGGCTTGAATGGGTTTCATGGGATCCTTCGGGCGTGCCGCTTGTTCTCTTCCATAATGGATATCGTCCTCCGTGCTTCACGAGACTCTACGACCATCCTATAACGGCTGACCACCGCGACCTCCGATCCAGGTCCAGTCGATCGCAGGCTTTTCAAGTAACGACGGGATTCTCATCGCTAGGGCCCGATCTAGGGGAGGCGCAAACAGGACAACCGCCCAGACCGACAAATTCCGGGGCGGCAAAATTGGTTAATTGGTTAATCGATTACTTTATGCACATTAAAATTTTTATAAAACAAAAGCCCTTAGTTATTCAACAAATACCTGCGAAAAATATCGCTCACTGTCAAAAATTACATTTTAAACTAACTATTTATAATCAAACAGCTAGATCGGGCCCCGCTTGTCACGAGAAGCGCGACTCGAGGTGGTTCCAAGTTTCGAAGTTCTACTCGCAGCTGTCAGTCACATCAATTACAATCTTTCTAACAACTAGGTAGTTACTCGAGTTAGTACTTTCACAGGGATCAACAATTTGTCGTACAAAAACACATGCTATCCTTTTCTACGCTGTTACGTCACTATCGGCACGAACTTGACCCCGTCGCAATATTCTCAACCGACACGTGTTACCACCACGTGGCCGATTCCAGAACTTTTCGAGAGCTCCGGTTGGCTGTGTCTCGCAACCGCCGTTGCGAAACGCGGCTCGCTATCGCCTGGGGTCTAGCCCCTGCTCGCCGAAGAGGCAAGCATCGCGGAATCGGACACGCTAACGAGCGAGCCACGTTCAGTTTCGCGCGTCTTGAGCCGGACGGTGCGTAGTACCGCGGGTGAATTTCGCTCGCAGACCGCAGAAACGCGATTAATTTCATTTGCTCGGGGTCGCGCGGCCCGCAGGTGCGAACCGGCCGGGCTAGCTGGCCCCGGGCCGGCGTTTTAATTAATTGGGCTAATGGAATTTACATGCTAGGACGATAATGCCGACTACTGCACACTCGCTGAACAGAAACACGGACAACTGTACGCGGGTGAACGTGCTTGCTTGCTGGGTTGCTTGTCGCGCGGCACTAACAGTGCACACCTACTTGCGTGAAGAAAAAAAAAATAAAGAAGGGGAACGGTGGGGGGATCGAGTGCGGGAGGGACGAGTGTAAGAAAAAAGCAGCTAATCAGCTGAAGCCGAGTCGTTATATTAGATTCCTTTCTCTTTCCATGCTTCGCCATGCCAATCAACTCGAAGGTTTCTGTTGCGCCAATGTGTCTTTCACTCACCCTTTTATGCAGCAGCTCGTTGCACTCCCATGCCCGTTGGTTTTGCCTCGCGGCCGTTCCTCCGCCGCGGTCCACTTCTCTGCCGATCGGGCTGATCATTTTCCTTTCGACTGTGAACAACATCACCATCAGATTGTACGCGTTACCGTGAAATTCCCTGCCAGGTCATTTTCCACGTAGATCCGGGAAACTGTAGGATATTGAATCGACTCGGGCCTCGACGCTGCGAACAACCTTCTCTATTCGCCAACGCAGCAAAGGCTTTTTGTAAATTTCACCAACGATTTTTCATCGAATGACAGCTGGCGTGTATTAAAAAGCAATTTACCAACTCACCTTTAGGAGAGAAAATAAACTGTCGCGGGAATATCGATAGTACCAGGTCAAGCCGGCTTTCTCTTTAATCATACAGGGGAATAGCGCGATTTATAGGCTTGTGAAACGGATTGCAGAGAAATGCAGAAAGCTGCACTTAATATTCTCAGCACTGACCCGGACAAGAATCCGGTATGCAGCAAATATTAGCCCGATATCGCTTAATCGCTCCTCGGACTCGAGCATCGGCTGTTCTCTACACTCTAATGTTTGCTCGATAATGAATTGCCCAGACGTTACCACGATATTACGATAAGTATTACGACGCTCGCGACGTGACGCGCGTGTGTGAGTGTACAGAATAATTCGAGAATGTATCAATGATCTTCAAAGTTGCGACTTTCTCGTGTAAAGCGACTCGCAAATTTTTTGCACGGTGTTTGCTACCTATAAATCCCACTAATTCTCTTTAAATTTCTTTTCATTTCTCTCTAAAATGTTCGCAGTCGCTCTGGTCAGATTCGATTTCAAGTTCATTTCTCGACGAATAATTTTATCGATCTTCTGTTACTGCAAATTTCGATTCTCTTGTTAAAACTTATAGGAAGATTCTGCTACTTCGGTAACGCAAAGTGAACGGTGGATCTAGGGTTCATTTCCGCTGGGGCACGTAAAACGGCGAGCTTATTATCTATTTTCCATGCGCCCGCGAATTTTCTCCGTAAGCGGCCTCCAACGATCGCGAGGCATCGAAGCGAGTTAAATTGGTTGGCGGGTTGAATACACGCGGGATTTCTATTATTCCTCGCGCCGCTTTATACTCCGACGCGGACCTTTCCTGCTCCCCGTGGATATTTGCAAAATTAACCCCAACAGTACGGCGAACTTCTGCGGGCGAGCACGCCACGTCCTTTTCACCCAACTCGCTGGATTCAGGCTTCACTCGCAAACACCCTGCCCGATCTCGGATATTAATTCTTCGAATTCGCGATTCATTCACCGGGATCAACCCCTCGTTCCTGTTCGTTGCTGATCGGTTTTCCTACTCGACAGCGGTTCTGGGGGCTCTCGACGATCCTTCGAGCAGAATTTAACGTCGAGGTGTGGGAAGGGAGTCCATTAAAGGGACCAATAGGGAGTGAAATCGCTCGGAGATCGAGTATTTTTTGCGAATTAATTACAAGATAATGAATACAATTTGTGACCAAGTACCTACTTTTGGGTAATGTACACATATTCCAAGGAAACCGTTGTATCTTCATTTTTAAACTCAATATCAGGGCAAGACCAAAGACACTTTTTCTAAAACACTGTCTAATCAACCTCGTGTGTCATCATTTGTAAAATAGATATGTAGACAAAAAAATATTTTTTTACTTTACGTGATAGTAATAAACAATGTGTACAAGGAAAAGTCTCTGCTCGCTTCCATCTCCTTGTAATTAAATCGCAAAAAATACTAGATTGTCGAGCGATCTGAGCCTACTTAGTCTCCTTAAAGATTATAAATCGTTCGTGCGTTTAGAGAGAGTTTATACGAATTCACGATAAAAAACAGACATAATAGAAGTACCTACATAGTGAAGCAGTATGTACTTACTTGGACTATGGATTCGTATGTCGCTTTCGCTGGGGCTGGAAACACGGTGGTCGTTCAAAGCAACAACCCTTAAGGCTCCAGCGGGGCTGATCAGTCGTTGAGTGGAGTGCCCGCTCGGAGATGTCAACCTCAGGTCCTTTCCTTCGCCGTTGTTGAGCCTGCAATTTTAATATGGACCGAACGATTTATTCCCTCCTACAGTTTAACCACTTTTGGTATGGAATACAGATTGTCTCTTCCTTATTTTGCTAAACCTCTCAGACCTAACATGCTCGAATCAAACTGTCGAATCGCCAGAGGAACAGCTCGTTGAAGTGGTTTTATTCAAGTCGAACAAAGTGTACTCGAAAAGAGAACTGCTGACGTCGTTTGAATTGGACGCTAGTTGCATTGGTATCCCTCGTGTATCCCGGGCGTGAAACACTCGAGAAAAATGTGTCGCCGAGAGAATTGCAATGCGAACTAGGCGTTCCTCGTTGGGATTGTTCGCACATGTCGATGTAAGGCGGTTTTCACACAGAAATTCACGAGCGAAGGTGAGGTCGCGAAGATTTTTCAACTACTTTTCATCAGCATGAAAGCAGCGCAAGCATTTTACCACTGCTAATCTGTGCTTTCAAGGAATAATTTATGCACTTGTGTCGACAATCCCAGCTGCATCGTATTCACAAGCTTCCCTCATACACCTCTCCGTAATTTCGCAAGCGTTTCCTACCCCCCTCCCCGAATCTGTTTTATGGTTCATCTCGCTCTTAAATGGACCTGCAATTTTATCGCGTCGAAACGGGCGTTTGGATTCCACGCGGACGATCGTCAAATAATCTTTTATTCATGGGCATCGGATTTTTGAAATTTCCAGAGGCGAATAAGCGGATTCATTATTCTTCAGTTTGCTGGGGATAAAAATGGGTCGGTGGAGAGTGATATTAAATTTCAGTTGGCTGAAAATTTTAACATAGAATTAAACGGCCAATTCTCGTCCCGCGGGGAAAATGGAATTAGCGGTATCCGTTACCAAGGCTTTCACTGGCTACCTGAAATGCCCGTAGGCCTCGAAGGCTTTGATGATCGATATGGAAATGACAGATTACGGAATAATCGTACTCACGTGGCTGAACTGGTTCCTATGTCACCGCTGCTGGCGGCTCTCAAGATCTGCGGGTTCACGGCTATGTCGTTCTCCGATTGCCTGGCCGACTGAGGGGTGGACTGATGAAGCGGAAGGGGCTGTCTGTGAGCGGTGCTCGCCCTTGGCAGCGGAAGGGTGGACACGGTGGCCGGTGGCGGTTGCGTTTGGGTCCTCTGCGCCAGCTGCGACGTGCTGACAGCCCTCGGCGGAAGCGGGTCCCTTCCTATCACCGACCCAGACCCGGAAGCTGCGAACAGAGCATCCTTCGTCATGCAATTCTGACGTCTCGGTTTAAATATTTACAGCGAGACGGGTTCGCCGAAGTACCGTCGTGAATTTTTAACCGCTAGGGCGAAAAGGTTGCCGCTGGCGGTTCAGGTCAGTTTTTCTATATTTTCCCTATCCTCTCTATTAGGAGATTGAACGCCGTCGCGCAACGATGGCATTCGGCGTTTACGGTCCCGTCCAAATGGCACGCTGCATCCGCAATCTTTATTTCTCGGAAAAAGCGACGCAATCGCGGGACTTTCACTGCAAGAATTTCCTCCTCGCGCCTTGCGTCCATCGCGCCTTTATTTATGCCGCGCGCCGAGGGTACTCGCTTATGCAGCCGTAGAAGAGGCATTCGTTCCTCAAAGTTCACGCGAGCATAACATCTCGCGACAAGGTTGCCCCGTAAAACCGCATTTCCAATTTTCCCCAATTTCCCTCTTCTGCTGTTATATCCGTCGCGGATTCCAGAATGATAAGAGAGAACGCAGGTTTCGGTATAAATCCGTTCCAATAAACACGGACAACTGTTCGCTCGTAAATTGGGAGCGTGGAATCTCAAGATTTCAACTGGCGAACAATAACGAATAATTGAGAATAGAGGCCGTGGATGAAGGGGGCGAAATGCAATATCGCGGGGTGCTCGGCAGAATCGTTCGGCCTTGGCGGTTGGAACCGTCGCGGCATTCGTATTGCTGGTTTCGGTGCGCGGCTTCAATTACCCCGATTCTGATAATTGGAGGGGCTGGGCCCGATCGACGATCTCTATTTTGGCCGATCTTGGTTCACCGCCGACAAAGCAAACGATTCGCCAAACGCGATAAAGCGCGTTTAGACGGCCGCGGGCAACTCGATTGTTCTGGCTAATTGGGAAGCACGCAACGCGGTTGCCGCCAATGGCTATGGATTTTCCGCTCGCCGATCTCTGGGCACGTTACACTTGTAATCCACGGCCAACGTACACTAATTCTAATATCGGCTGGTTGTAACACGAGCTCGTCTTGTCACGAGTCCTTTCATCCCTTTCGAATGGGAGGTAACAAGTTAATTGGACGGCGGAGTTCCCTCCGCATCGAGCAGGCAACGCGAGACAGTGGAAAGAATTGTGTCAACGTTTTTTAACGCGGACGGAATTTACTAGCGCGCAGGTTGAATTTGAAATTCCGAAGCGTCACGGCGGCACGGCGGCAGCGTGACAACCGTCCAAGTAATTGAATCCAGCCCGCTATTTTTACGAACAACGAGTGTCTGTTAACGCGAACGACGCGGGGAATTCTCCGCGAAAATAGGATGGCATTCGAATGGAGGAGAGGCGAAAGTGGCACACGAAAATTTTTAGCCAGGTTCATTCTGCTGTCTGCTGTTCTCGCGAATGCCATCTCTATCTGCTGGAATATGTTTGAAATGTGTAATAAACGGGTGAAGCCGCGTACGCATTCGGTGCTCCAGTTTGTAAGTGTGCTGTTTTATAAAGGCGAGGTCAACGCAGAGCAAAATTAAGTCTAAATTGCTCACACCAGTAATTAATTTAATTATTATTGTTAACTAGTCTCAAGTTACATCAGAGTACCTATCCGTTTACGCGAGTGGAGAATTATGCGTGCCCTTGCGCGAATTCAGCACGCGCTAATGAATTTGGGAGAAGGAGCAATAATAAGCGAGTTTGCTGAGAATTATCACTAAGTATGTATTTAATTATTACTCAACGGCATATTTAAGCAGAATTTAGCAGAGAAGCCGTTCACCGACATTTCCCACATTCCGCAGAATTATACTATTTCGCCGGGATATTCCACATTTCCCGCAATTTCAATATTGCATCGCTCTTGAATGCTTCGCATCGATTCGCATAGTTTCGCCGTCTCGCCCGGGGGCATCGACGAAATTAAATTTCCGTCGCGGTTCGAATCGTAAGCTCGGATGCGCGACGGACTCACGTTAAATCCATAAGGGTTTTAAACTGTTTACGCAGCAGTAACATTCATAAAAAAAAGCCACTGCAAACTTCTGTTTCCCGTAACTGTTATCCACTCTAGCGGTTCCGTCGAGCTGTTCGGAGCGCCACCAGCCACGCTATATCACTTTTCAATCTCCGTCTCGAATAAATCGTCGGAAAGTTCTCATTCGAATTTCGAGGAAAATTCTGGTAGCCTCTATTTGGAGATTCCCCGAACTAATAACGTGTCGCGCGGTGCCCCGGAATGCCCCCGTTTCCGAATCTCGGCGAGAAAATCCTGCTTGCCGCCGAGGAACCGCCGCCGCCAAAATTCCAGAGTGCCGCGAGTTACGAAGGAGAGAGGCGCGTGTCGAGGCATGCGAAACGCAGTCGAAAGAGGGCTCGAACGTCAGGAGGGCGTAATTGAATCTCACGGATGGCGGGCTGTTAGCGGCACCCGAGCGGCCATAATGAGCGGCCGGATGTTTCGCGGACATGGGAACGCCGCGGGACCAAATAGAACGGAACTGTCGACCGAGACCTGTCTGCGGAGGGGGCCTGCCGCAGGAACCGCCTCGTTTGAAAACAGACCGAGCTGGAGACACGGGAAGGGACAATTTATCGCGCGCAATTAACCCAGCCTCCGAAACCAGGCCATCCAGGCGCGCTATTACGTAAGGAGCGCGATTCCGCCTCGATCGGCCAACGTCTATAAACGCGTCAGCGGGCAAATTTTCGTGTCCTGCCGTTTCAAGACCAGTCACCGGATGAGTCTAGTTTCGCCCGGTAGAATCGTAGCTGCAATTTTGTGGAAGGATTTAATAGAGCAGTTGGGTATTGTATTAGGTCGGTGGAAATGTTCGTTGCTTCACTGTTGGCTTTAGCGACTTGGAACGGGTCAGAAAGGAAAAGAACGAAATATTTTTCTGGAACGGAAACGATAACGAAATTCTTAATCCTATTGCAGGAGTGAAAACGATATAATAGAAATAAAAATTCCGGTTAATAACGTTATAATTTCCTTCCCGATGCAAACTTTATGTTAACTTTCAATTGAGCGCCCCTTATTTTTATTATGAATCTATTTCTGCCTGAATATCAACAGTAGACGCAGTCTATATTTTTATGCAGATTATATTGCTTGAGGCTTTCAGGTGTAAGCCTCAAAACTCTATTTTTTATAATATATAATATATCAACTTTTGCACTCTCCTAATATTATAGCAGGAATATTATCGTATCTAGAAGAAAACCGGCAAAAGTCCACGTTCCGACACGCATTCCCAAAGCTAAATCGAATTGCACGCGCGACAGTTGCGATCGACGTAAATCTCCGAGACAATCGGTACTTCCTGTCCGCGAGGCAACGCGCGGATGTTTTAAGCGACTCTGAGCGTCTTTGAATTTCACGCGATACAACTCGTGCAAACGTAATCTCCGATGCGTCGGACTTTTTGCCCCGCGTTTGCCTGTTATTTCTCCAATTTTTGCATTCTACGCCGTTGCGCGCGTTCTTTCGCACGAGCTTATCCGCGCTGTTTTGCTCTAAAAATGAAATCTCTGCGGGGAGTAACGCGAAGCTAGCAGCGAATGTAAAAATACAGAATGCGGCAGAAATATCAGCGTGGATCGATGGACAGGCTGGCCAGATGGATCAATGGACGAGGATATATTGCGTTAGCACAACGGAGCAGGACGTAGAAACGGACGCGAAGCAATCTCAAACTGCTATCGCGAAATACCAGCACCGAAATCCGAGGCGTAGCTGGATGAATCGAAAGTGCCCTTGCAGGTGAATCAATGCCTCTGTCAATATGAAAAGTAATCTTGACGGAGATTACGTTTTATCCTGATACGTTTTACTTTTTCGCGCTCGAGAGTTTACTTTGCTGTTGAGCCCCTCTACGACGGTTCTCGGTGCCTGTTACCTCTATTTCAGATATCATGATTGTTATCAGACAATTTTAAAAGTCATGGTGTAATTAGTATTCATTGAGAACATGAACAAAAATTAATTACAAAATATATATATTGTATTAAACAAAAAGGCGGTAAATTGTAAGTAGTATCTTCAATATCTTCTATTCTTTGTTTCATATATTTTCATACCGTTCTTGAATACTAATTATCAGTAATGTTAATAAGAATAATTCACAATGATCGAATGTAATCAGAAATTTATTTTTGCCATCGATAATGGTTATCGGTATCCAAAATTAAATTTCCGTCATCGATAATGGTTCCTGTTAGCCAAAACAAATTTTAATTGTTCATAATTGGTTGTAATCAGAACAATTCAAAATTAGTGTTTTTTAATCATTTTATTTTTTGAGAATTTTCTTTGCGATTTAATGACAACTCCCATTTGACTAAAAATTAATTTTTACTTAATGACTTTTTCCAAAAAATGTTTAAAATAACTGTTATTTTGGATCTCTGCTTTATTCCAAGTACATTCCGTTTTCATCAGAAACTGGCTTGAGGAGGTTGGAATTTATTTGTACAGAGTCGCATATGTCGCGATGCAAAGGCATTCGAAAGCGACGTTATTCGCGCATCAATAACAGAGCGTTCGCCAGCTCTTCGCCCCGTTTATTCGCGATAAAAAGCGGCACAAAAGGTCAACCCGCGACAAAGCAATGGAATCGCGAAGAGACAGTGGGAATGCATTGAATCGCAAGCAAAAAAGATGATAAAAAACCGGTGGAATTATTGGATTGCGAGGCGAATCGTCATTCATAACGCACCGTCATCGCATTGCAGCGAGTATTAAACGCGCTCTCTGCCGTTGCATCTGCTCCCGCAGAGCAGACAATTTCCTTTTAACGATGTTTACGGAAAATAGAAGTGTTACGGTGCGGTAAAATTGACTTCCACTGCTATTGCCGGAGGGTTAAGGGGGTTGAAAGGGATTAAACGACTTTTCGCCGCAAGAAAAAGGGCGTCCTCTTAATATTCCTTCTTCCACGCGATTTTTCCTCTGAAAAACCGGCAAATCCCCTTTTTCTCCGCCGCAGCGATTTCCGCCCGTGGCGGGGACCATTGCCGCCAAGTCGAGTTTTAATATCATTTCCGCGAACAACGAGGGAAATTGAGTTTTTCAAGCGCATCTTCGACGGGGCCGAAAAATAGAAGTTTCTGATTCGCTCCCCTTTTGTTTGGCTGACATTCTCCCCGTTTTCCCTCTAACAAGCTTCCGCGGGACACAATGGAATTTGCTTGTTCCACGGGAGAATATTCGTTTGGCGCGATGGTGATTTAAAAGAAGAAGGATTCCTTTATTCTGTGGGCAGGCGAATCTCCGATATCTATCTGCGGGAACAAACGACTCGCCGTTTCATTGATACGAGGGGTTCGGCGAGAGATCCTCCTCTCCTGATGGGGACCTTTTTGCGACCGCTGTCTTTACTCCAGCTTTTTCCATTACACAGGTTCTTTAATTGTATTTACAGCGCTCTAAAATTATTTCGCCTCGTGGTTATTTTTGTCTCGAATGGCAGCGATGAAATGGAATACTAATCTCGAAAGCAGACTCTAGATTTCCCATGAAGTTCGCCCCACTTTTCCCGCACGAACGCTCCTGTATTCCGAACTGAACCTGCCCGGTTAATTGCATCGCATGCATATGATATCAAGAAACCAGACAATTTCGTCGTACGTGACTCCCACTAATTACTGCACCCTCGTAATGTCGAACGGAACGGTAGATCCTCGCTTTCACCCTTCACCCTGGCCGTACGAAATTTCCCCGACGGAGACAGAAATAACGAAGCGCGATGCATTATCGCGGTAGCCTCCGCTCCTCGCTTAATTACGTCGGGTGTTGATTATCGATCCTCGAAAAATTGATTAACCACCCTGTAACTCTATACGCTGCGTGCAACGGCATCGCTTGCCCATTAGGATTCGTTTCATATCCATTGCTACGCACTGCGGAATATTTAAAAAGCTTCACTCGCCCGTCAGTGAGAACGTTCCGCGATATCGTGCATTTAGTAAAATGTTAATGGCTTTCATCCTGAATTCAGTATTTTATCTCATAATTCCGATGAAATTTTCGAGTACAAAGTATTTATTGGTCCGCTGCAGCGAAATGAAACGGAAATTTTCAATAGAATTTCGTTTTTAAGAACTTAACGCCTGAGAATGATTATCTCTGTTATTTAATATTAATTGAATTATTTACTTCCAAGATTACGCTCCGAAAGATATTGTTTTATATAATGGAGCACCTTACGGATCGACGTAACGGCGTCGTTCTGCGACACCTTGATCTTTTCTGTATCAGCGCCAAGTGGAGCGTCTATATTTACAGGCCACGTGAGCCTGCGCGCGAGCGCGCGAAAGGCTGCGAGTTCCTGTTCGAGAGCGGGTAATGTTGGGAGATTAAATAAACCGGCGGATTAAATAGCACCGTTGCATTTCGCGGCGGAACGTCAATCACTTAAAGGGGTCGACGTTCAATTTTCCTACTGGCCAGATGAATTGAATAATTTATCGTTTTTTTGTCCGCCAACGGATAGCCTTTTTATATTTAGCCCGCGAGGTCGTGCGGGCCGCCTGGAATTCGCGTGACGTGAGCACATTACTTTTCCCGCGAGTTTGCGTGGTTATTCGATGATATTTTGTCTGGTATACTGGTGGCTTCCAGTCACGAGACATTAATCGCCCGGTGACTGATAAACGCTGGATCTGGATCGTGAATTAGGCGCATCGCTGTCTTTTCCCGTATGCCGTCTTTATTATCGCTTGGCGTGATCCGTTGTTCTCGGAGTCGGGAAACCCCTGTAGATAAATTTCCCATCGTATTTCCGAATTATCCCGACAGGACCCACGGCGGAAGAAAGAATCCCGAAATCCCCGGCTGGTTTACCGCATTTCAAGATGTATCCGAAACGCAGTAAACCGCGGCGAGCCCGAGAGCCGCTTCTCGAAAACGTAAAATATTTATTACGGCTGGCCGCAACCGCGGCCCCCTACCTTTTTACAATCCGCCGTAATAAAAAGCCAAGGGGCGAGCGGGGGCGAGGCTGAGCCGCCATCGGAGAAAAAGGAAAATCAACACCCCCGTCGGACGTTGCGCAGCAACAGGTCCAGCAACCAGCGATACAAATGACCGTGCAACTGCGCTTCCGCTCCCAACCCGCTCGAACCACCTCGATCAATTTCTACCTTCTTCCCTCTTTCGCCACTCTTCCTCCAGATTTACCTTTCCCGTCTTCCTCGCCCGCTCGATGGACCATAAATTGCACCCTCGTATTCTAGGAAAGCAATTAGCGTAACATAGGTAGGGTGATTTTTAACGAAGGTGGACGGCGAATCAATTTCCCAACGAACAGTCTCCGTGATCGTTTCGCAGTCAGCCTAGTCTGAAGCATTTGGAATGGAGTTCGGTACGCACGGGCGACAGATCCCCATCACGCAATCCCCCAATAACAACCTCTGATTCCCCCTTAGACATCCCATCGGCGGCACTTCTGGCGTCGCGACGCCCGCCATTAAACACTGTGGCGTCTCGCGGCCAGGACCACGGGGTGAACAACCCCTGCCTGGAGCTTTCTCTACACCGGAGATTTCACAGACCCCATCCGCAGTTGGTCGAAATTCTATTTGCTAAATTAGACGTTTGCCCGCTTTGAGGTGCTTCGTGACGAAATGGAAGTGTCGGGAGCTGGTGCTTCGGGCAGAGGGGAAGCCGTGTCAATGGGGGAAGCAGCGAAATCTCGCTCGCGTGAAAATTCTCGCGCGGAAGGCTTCGCTACGGAGTGGATTATTCCGTTACGTACATAAGCGACAACGGGAAAACCTTCGCCTTTGATTTTCCGCGGAGCATAGCTTGTCGTGAAACGTAGGACGCTTGGCACTCTAAACTGTATTCCCAGTTTCTAATTCGGAAACTTCGGGACTGCATAAATTAAGCGTTTAGAGGGTACGAGAGCCTTGGCACTTTGGTAATTAATTTAATGTCTACATCGCCACGCACCATCGTCTAGGATATTTGGACAGGTCTGCCTGGGTCTGACAGACGATCCCTTGATCCGATAGCAGGCGTAGATGACATCTGGGGCTAGTTACGCAGAAAGCTACCAACCCTCAATGATTCGAAATTCAGTAAATTTAGTTTAAAGATTGTCAAAGAAAAGTAGCTTTATTTCTAATCGGTATATTTTATTCCTTGTTATTATTTTACAAGGTTTTTTAATGGATTATTTAGTAGTGAGTAGTATAATTAATATTTTCAGTAGCTTTTGTTTTTAAGCCTAAAATGGAATTATGGCTTAGTAGTTTCAGTTGTTCCATGGGTTGGTAATATTTTACAAAATAAAGATCACAAAATTATGTGATCCACACTGCGTTTAAATAATTTGTCGTCATTTGAGGGTTGGTACCTTTCTGCATAACTACTTAAGCCCATTCGCATGATACTCTCCGATCCCAGCGATTTCAAAGACCACCAAGAATCATAAAAATGGCAAAACCTCAGGACCGAAACGAATGACCAGTCGTCGATACAGCCTCGTGGAAGCAATGAAAAGTCCGCATTGTTCTATTCCAGGGACGCTGATGTCGTCGTTTGGGAATGCGACAGCCGCCGAATCGGAATTTTGCAACGGCCTCCCGCGTTACCGTATCGCGAGAGATTACGCGATCCAGGCATTTCTCGATTCCCAGAAACTCGCTCCGTTACCCTACATACCTGACTCGCTACAGCGATCATTAGCAGGCTCGCTGTTCCAACGAACCCCCTCGCTGGAACTTTAAGGAGATACTGAACGGTGGAACGTAACGTTGTTAGTGTCTGCTTTCCTTGAAAGGATCGATACAGAAGAATGCGCGGTTTTTGTTGGTCGAAAGTGGCATGAAATTTCGCATTGTCCTTCTCGCCGGGATACGATAGCTCGACGGCGCGGCGTCACCTTGGCCACGTGCTCCGAAAAGGAGCTATTCAGACCTTGACGCGTGTCCGGATGGTTCATCGCGGAGGAGACAAAGAGACGGTGGGTATCGACTACTCGTCTGACCTACTTGATCACTACAGATCCCGTTAGTTGGCATCGAGTCGACACTCTTGCCGGCAGCCACGCTCGCTACGCTCGCCACTCGCCACTGCAATCGCGGACAGGAATCGCGCGAATAGCTCGGGAGAAAATGTCGGCGATGCTGGGGCAGCGATGGGAAGCCAAGTGGAATCGATAGAAGGACTCGGTAGAAGGGTAACGGGCTCCGTTGAATCACGGTCGATTTGTTTAGAGAGAACGTCACCGTTCTATGGTCGATCTCACTCGATTTTTGCTAGAGCAATTGCTTCGGTAAAGTCTAAACTGCAAATTTACACTGCTACTGCATTCTAATTTCAATCCCTGTTCGTGGTTTAAAGCGCGTTTCATCTGGCCTCTCCGAAAAGTTGGAAAAAGGGGCGGAATCCCCGCGAATGATTTTTCGAGGGTTCGTCAGGGCTGAAATTACGTTCTTCCGGGGAATATGGCTAATTCGCTCGTCAAGCGAATTCAGTGGTAGTTTCGAGGCGCTGTCGCGAACAGTGCATTTCTAGCTGCCACGTTTGTCATTTCCCTACTCGTTTTACAATTCTTCATGGAGAGCACTCGTGTGCTCATTTCAGCTTTGATGCTCTCGGCCGTGATTACGCAGAGTTTCGTTGAAATTAATTAATAGAGACTCGATGTGGTGTCAGCTTTTACCGATCGTATTATAATAAAATTATTGCGATTAAGATTGTAGATCTAGCTGCGATATTTTACGTTGATTAAAGTGGCGAGGTGTTGCGAGAAGGGCGTGAGAGAAAAGGAGATAATACTCTCGCGAAAGCAACGGTGGAAAAATGACTCGGTGTGAAAGGATCATCGGGATCACCCTGTATATCTCTCTAGACGTCAAAGCATCCGTTACGGGTCCAGTTGCAGGTAGAGAAAAACAATTCCAACCACGAAGAACAAGTCGAAATCTCCGGTTCTCGGCCGGAGAAGGCGTTCGTCTCGTTTTTGCGCTAGCCAGCCGCTGGACCCGCTTCGACTCGATTCTCCACCTTTTTCTGCGCCACCGATTTCTCGTTTACTTCCACGTCGTCATCGTCTTTCCGCAAACGACAGGTGCTCCATCGATCCGCCAAGAATCCCGACCGTTTTAATGCTTTCCTTTCAATTTGCGTTTTTCTGTCGCCGCGAAAAAATCGCCCGGAGCCCGGCTCCCTTTTCTTCTAGCTGGAATCAACTGTTCGGTCGAATTCCAGTTTTCAGGAGATCCTCGAGTCTTACTCTCGGGCGTTACAGTCGGACTGCCGCGCGAAGTTTTCCAAGTAAATACTTTGGATCACGATCATGGGGTTAGAAGTTTCCAAAAAGTATCTCGGCTATGGTTCTTCCGCGGGCACGAGTTTTAGGGACCCTAAAACCCTATCACCGACGGTGTTTTCGCTGGAGATTAGGAAGCTGGGAAGATTCTGCGTAGAAGGAAACTTTTAGATACTTCCGTTGAAATTTTAGAGGCGAAAATACAGGAATTGACTTGCAAGAGCAGCTTGGTTACCCGAACATTCCGATTATTTTGAAACTGTAGAACTTTGTAATTTTTAATTTGTACCCATTTTCGGGTTTCCGGGGAGAAAACACACTTTAAAGGTTAATTTGTTTTTCTACTTTTTTGGATATCTTGAAAACTATAGTAGATATAGAAAAAATTATTAGAATGAAAACTTAACGATTTTTTACGCTCTGTAAAGCTACGCAATGGAATTGTTCAAAGCGAGGAACTATATTTTATTTAAACTACACAATTTAAACAACGCAATAGCCCAGTTTAAGTATAAAGAGCAGTCAAGTTTTCATCGTAAATTTTTTTTACATCTACTATAGTTTTCAACATATGTAGAAAAGTAGGAAAACACACATTAACCTTTAAGGGGTGTTTCCACCCCGAAGATCCGAAAATGGGCACAAAGTAAAAATTGCCTGATACTCCTATTGAGCTACAAACTTTGAAAAAAAAATCTGAATGTTCGGACAACCGAAATTCCCTTGTTGGCGGAGTTCACTAGCCGAAAGTAACGTGCGTCTTATCAGAGACACATCAGAAACAGTTGGTCTAGAGACGGTGCTTGTGGCAGAACTATTCGTCTCGGAATATCCTAGTGTACCGTTCGGGAAACAGGACCACGAGGAGCGCAGGAATCCAGAACGCGTTCCAAGTTGCAGGATCCAGGGTACGATGTCGAAAAATCAGAACCGATGTTACGGTCCGTAAGAATTATGTAATGAACCTGGAGGAAGGGGACAAGCGAGCCGAGTAACGGTATCGACGAGGCAGAATGGTTCTGCATCATGTAGCTGCGAGCATGTAAAATCACGTTTCTTAACGGTTCATAAGCCGAATTCAAGTTCCCCGCTGGGGCTCAACTGTCGCCCGGTTTTCGCGGAACTTTCATACGAATTCACCGCGCGTGGAAACTGTTTCGGCCGCGTGCACGGAATACCAATTACCATTTTCATAGCGGAGGTAATTGCCGGTACACGAAAGCTGCGCCCGTTTGACTAATCGTAGACTCGTTCCCCTGGAAGATCGGTTCCGCCACGCAAACTTCCTCGTGGCTCGTGGACCGATAATACACCATCGCTTCATATTGTCAGGAATAACAGAAGGCCGAGCATCGGTGGACGGCGAAGGAGAGGAGAGCGAGCCTAGGAAAGGAACGCCGCGATGATTGAATCATCGAAAGTGCTGCGCCCATGGTAACGGTACACGAGGAGAGAGGAATGCTCGTGCATCGTTCGTGGGACGAGCCTCGAAATCCGATAAACGCGCATGGCGCTACACGCCTCCCGGAACGTATTTCGAACTGGAGATCGACCTGGGCCCGCGAGAGATCGATAATCCCGACGAGGAGCCGGCTTCGAGCAACACTCATTTTGGCAACGTTCCCGCGCGCACCTTTCGCGGCTTGATGAATCGAGAATCGGCCAGCTGCGCCGACCACGGCCCGCGGGCTATTCTGTTTTTCGCGATCCATTAACCCAATGCCTCGCGGCGCGATTTTTGCCACGGAATTCTTTGGCGTGCAGGAAAATGGCCCCTGCTTCCTTTCTTCCGGCGAGCAAGCCTTTTCCCGCGGTATTACATTGGAATCTGCGGTTTCTTTGATATTAAATCACCGCCAGAAATTTAACTCAACCGAGTGACTATTCCCAAGCAGTGTTAACAGCAGAAATTAGTAGAAGCGGTGTGTAGAGGACGTAGAAAATCGTGGAAGCCTTCGAGATAGAACGGAGAAGGGCCGTTATTGAGAAGTCTTGGTGTCGTGGTGTATCTCTGTCGGTACTTAAATTTATATGAAACGATGGATGCTGTTTAGTAGAGAGTCCTACCTGTTACGCCACTGCCGTGGATTCGCGCGAAAAGGAAAGAGCGTGAAGTCGTGATACGTACTGTACTTTCCGGACCAGCAGCTGCCGCATATCAGCCCCACTTTTCCGCCCATTTTCCTCTTGGAGCAGGTTCGCCTGGCGGCGCTCAGCCACGCACTTGCTACGACCCTCGCGTTTCCTCGCGTCGTCACAGAATCCAGGACACAGTACGCGATGCGTGGCCACGCGCGTGTCATGAGTCTGTCATGCGACTTGGCGCGGATCCGCGTGCTTTCTGTCTCGTAGCCGTGTCCGTGCCTTCTTCGGCGCGCACATGTGTCTCGCCGATCAAACACAAGCCGGACACAGACAAGTCCACCGATTCACCATGAAACCGTATAGCGAACAGCACTTTCCTATCGAATTTCACTCGCCAAACTGTTCCCCCGTTTCTTCAATTCACCCTTCAGTTTTATGTGTCGGCTAATCGAGCAAGCTATTCACTTCTGTAGCACGTGACTCGTGCTATCGATAGAAACGCACGCTTCAAAATTTCAGGTCAACGTGCCTGTAGAAGCTTCGTCGGCATATAAAGCAGTGTACTTAATAACGGGGATGAAGGAAGGAAAACGATTCTCTGTGATTATATACGCTGCAATGCATCAATGTACTTTAATATTCTCCCTCAAAGTACATACTTCCACTCGAACACAATGCCCCGTGTCATTTGAACTTTGCGTCAAGCTAGCCTTTATATCGACGACCTGATTCTAAACTTTGTCCTGACTTATCGCCATCCAGTCATCCTCGAGAAACTTTTATTTGTTAACTGAGAGAAAATTAGTCAGCTTATTCGTTTCAACGTGCTATTCCAATTCTTGAATCGACGCTTCCGCGAACTTCAAGTGAATGTCCGTAATCCCCGGAGCATCGAGGGGACAGAGATTTAGCGAAGAAATGGTAAGCAAATCTGGACGCCTCTGCGATAACTCGCTCGACTTTCGAAGAACAACAACGATAGATTCTCGAAAAGGATTCAGTTCGTGAAAGTCTCTCGATAATTTTCCGCTTGTAAAATATATCCGAGTCTCGCGGGGTGAAATAAGGAAACTCGCGCGGGCGAATAAATCGTTGAAGAGTCCAACTTCTCTGTTTCTTTCTCCAAAGTGTTATCGGCCCCGCGAACCCATTTCCTCGCGAGCCCGATACGCAACGAGGAATTTCGTAATCGCGAGGGAACTACTTGCACTCCGGGGAACTAATTTCTTCCTCAACTTCCTCTCCTCGATGCCACTCGAGTCTAACTCATTTCTAAATGCGACGAGCAATTTATCCAATCTTCAGCCCGATATTCCGAGAATCGACAATCGTGTACAGCCGTGCATTAGTAAGATGATAGAAATGTCAATACCCGATGATTTCTTAATAGAAATGTGTATAATTCCGCAACTTCGACAGCGCGTTCGTCGCCGGTCCATGAAATTACAAATTCAACAAACGATCAGAGAACTATCCACTGTCAGGGAACTAATCCAGAAGTGAAGGGATCAATTCCAACTTTTTCCAGTTGAAGCGAAATCGAGTTACCGCGGATAATTGCATGAACGCGGGTCTCTCGAAAAAATGACGTCCATCGTCAACCGTGGAATTATTCACCACTGAAATTCTCTCTAAAATTAAAGAGGGCAACTTTTACGAGTGGAGCATGCGCTGCCATTATAGGACTATAAAAAGAGCGCGTGTTTTGCGCGCCAGAGAATGGCACAGTTCGTCGTTGATAAAAATAAACACGCGCCATAAATGTAACTGTCCATGTATTCCGAGGAATTTTAATGGCAACTGTTGAAGAATGTTCCTAGGGAAAAATGTAGATATGTATATCGAATTTAGCTGACTTCTGTTATTCGAGATGAGACTTTTTAAGCGGATTTTGAGCCCCGTTTCCGGCACACGCTGCATTCGACTGCATTTCGTTGCATTCCCGGGATTCGTCGCGAAACTCGATCCATTCAGTGGGCGGACGTGCCCGAAATACTTGCAGCCAATCGAGCGGAATAACGATCCATCGAGCGATACGTCACGCGTACACGTGCGCCATGAAGCAGAGGGTCCAGATTGGGCCCATACCGAGCAAATGGTCAAATATTAGCGTTAGATATTGGCCCCATAAATTAGCGCGCTCAACGATATGGCGCGGGGCTGCGTGACAGAGCTTTCGCCGTGTTGCTAGTGCCTCGGAGAATTCATCTAACCGTTCACTTTCTACCGATGTTAATTACACATACGTCACGAATAAAGATTAAGTAGATTCGGTGAGTATTCAAAGGAAAGTGCAAGTCAATGTTCTGCATTTTATTTTGGGATTTGTGTGATATATTTTACACGCTAGTTAGCAAGAACATGATGAAATTTTAAGTTTTGATGAAGATGAAATTTTCAGCCCGTATAACTATAAACTTAAATCTACAAACGGGATTTTTAAATTTTCGTTACAGGCTCAGATAAAAAAGTTGACAAAGACCTTCACTTAGTGAAGTTCACTATTTCCTTCGCTTTTCTGACTCATTGCATTTTTTTCAAAACGGAGTAACACGTCACCTAAGTAGTAAACTAACCCTTCTAACTTTTCAAAAAGTCACAAGTCGTTTGGACCAATTTTAAAAAAGTTATTCTGTTTTCTAGGGTGTCCTATACTTTCGTGGTTCACTCTCCCACGATTCTTACCTACCTACCGTCCTATTATTGTTTATCCCGAATTTGGGGATAATCCCCGATACCCTTGTCGAGCTTAGCTTAGAGCAATCAGTATTACTCGGGCCGTGATAGCGATACGATCACCCTCGAAGGTTATCCACCTCTCGCGACGCGTTGTTCTTGAGTGATACAACGGTGATATAAAACTTTGAATGTGTGTACGTTTGTGTTCCTAGCAGGCACGTGCAGCTGCTGCTGACATTCAGACGCCTTTAATGCGAAGTCACCGATTGCAAAATTGTAAATGACTTTTCCATTTCTTATAGCTTAACAAACTTGCACGTTTTTGTATGTTTGAATTAGCTTCGTTATTAAATAAGTGACAAGGTGGAAACAGTGTCTTTCATTAAATAAGGTACTATGTTCATTGTGTGACAAATAAGTTACGCGGTAAAATCAAATTAAACATTCCCTACAGTAATTTGCAAATCTTGATCGACGCATTGATCAAAGTCGTGCGTGTGCTTGCGATGCTTGTTACGTATGCCTGAGTTCACCGACCCCTCTCTTCTCCCCCTTTCTCTCTCTCTCTCCGATTGAATATAATTTCGCGAAGAGACTTTTTGACCTTTTGCGAGCCGACTGTTTTATTACGCTCGGTTCTTCAGGTAGGAAACACATTTGATAAATTAAACGGTCACGTACCTCCGGGTTATAGTAATTAAAAGACCCTAGAGACTTGGCGGAAAATGAATTAAATATTCTGGAAGTGGGACGGTGTATTAAAAATGCAGATGAACCGAGATAAAAGCTTTCGATTTTCGTGGTTTCTGTCTTTATATAGCTGATTGAAATTAATCTAATCGTAACGTAAAATCTGAGTTCAGTCTGCTTTATCCAGTAGCAAGCTGCAATCGAGATAAGTGGAGGAATAAAAATTTTGAGAGTCAACTCGGCAAGTGGAACACGACCTGTGTATTTAGAGAGGTGAATTCAGACAGTTTAACGTCCGTTATAAATTTCGTGTCGCGTGTGTCGTTAGTAGCTCGTAAACTTCAGCGACCTTGTTGGGAGGCAATTCGTTTTAACGATCTTGATTCGACAATGGACTTTCGACGCGTCTGAAAATACGTCTACCGGCACATGATTTGTTCCTTCAAACATCGTTCTAATTCTACCGTCTTGTATCGCTTTTACTGATCAGCACAACAGCTCGTATAAATCTTTATTGCCAGTGGAATACAAAGATATATTTATCTACGATTTATGTCAGAACTCCCCCCAAAAATCCTACAAAATTCACGTAAACACAATCCAATTTGACCACTCATTTCTATAAAAGAATGTTTCCCATTTCTCTTGCACTCCAACCCTACTAAAAATTTTCATAACATTCGTACCCACAATTATTCTGAAAATTCCCTTACACGCCCGCAAAAACTACTAAAATTTCGCGCGTACACGAACATTCTCTCTTCCATCCCTACATCCGAGTGGAAAAAAGTAAAAAAATTCGAGCACTCCATTGTAGCTGGAAAAAATATTTCCAAAGCTAGCGCACGAAATTCTCCAAACGCTCTAAAAAAATTCACACTCGTTCAGCTTTGAGGCAGACGACCCTCTGAAAAAATGTCCAGACTCACGCGCGCACCTTCGAGAAAATTGAAAAACCTGAAAGCTCTGCGAACGATCCTGGGGCAACTCGCACTCACAACTTGCCGACGGCGGGGAGGGAGAAGAAAGAGAGATTTAAGAAGCATGTAGTCGCGAGATAGATCCCGATCGAGCACGAGGATCGATTCGAGGCGAGAGAGAGGCGCGTGGTGCTGTCCGGAGCGGCACCGGCTGACTGACTGAGCCTCGAGTGTCGTGTGCCGTCTGCGGACACCGGTACACGATATTCCCCCTGTGCACGTTCATTCCATTCCATTCCATTCCACTCCATTCCGTCCTCCGTTGATTCAAGGGCCGCTCCAATTCTCGATACCTAATCGCACACGCAGAAAACTGCGTCGGAGAAGCGGTGGCGGTGGAGGTGGCTCTTTTGTTTACCTCGCGGTGGGTGTCTAGCTCGGGCCTGAATAGCGCGCCGCCTTTCACACCGAATAAAAGTCCTGATATTTCGATTGTTAACGACCACGTCACCGCTACCGCCGCCGCTAGACGATTGTGCGGACGGTAATGCGCTCCGAACGGCCAGACGATCGGGTTCCTTGTGCCTGATTCAATTCCAGCCACCGCGCAAATATAGCATACATGGCGGCGTCTGTCGGGCTTCTTCTGTGTACTCGATGCAAGATGTCTGCAGAGTCTTTTCAGATATACTTGAGCGTGTTTTTTTTTTGTATTTATTGTCAGGCTGCGTGGGACCGATCGCATGCCCACTTGGGCGTCTGTAGTTTCGAAGTGCACCTGAAAGTTGGAAATATTCCTAGCCGATCGAAATTGAATTTCTTCCTCAGCAGTTGTCTGTCAAAGTTTAATGTCCTAATAGAATAAAGAGCAGCAGAAATCTCCAGGATGGATTGATTTCCTTGATTTTCGTGCCACTTGTAACAGAACGGAAATATCCGTCCTTATCTTAAGCCGGTCGATTAGTTTCCCGATCGAAAATCGTTTCTAGCTGTCTCACAGCTGTCAATTACGACGTCAAGCCACGGAAAGTCAATTCATTCGAATGGCTTTGTGCCATTTGATATTTATCTATCTGGAAAAAGAATCAGGTCGACGGGGAGCGTAATTCAGAAAATCACAGAGAAATGTCTAGCTGTGCAAAAAGTCGCCTGCAAATTGGAATACTCATCGAACGATTTATTCTGTAGCGGTTGACCTAGATATCTCGCGGTAATTTCATAGTTTCTCTTACCGGAAGAAGGGGTCGTAAAGGCGTTCCGACAGTAAGCAAGAAAACGGAGAAGATTGAAACGTTTCGCGTCCCATTGACAGCACGGTGAATATCGGCGCTTCCGGATCGTTTTATCGAAACGCTGAATTCAGTCCCCGGACAAGTTTCGCGCCGTAGCAACGAAGGCTGAAGCGAATTAGCGAAAGTTTGCTATTCTAATGGGCGCAGCGGGGCTGGGGAAGTTAGGGGAGCTCGCCGGAGGAAGCCGTTCCTTGACCGAAACACCCGGAGGATTTATTTCAAGGTGGATAAAAAATTCAGCGCGCCTCGAGCTTCCAGGTGTTCGTTCCCTCGCGAGCCGGATAAATACGGCCCCGTTGCGAATCGGTTTATCGGCGATATTTTATTTCTCTTTGAAGCAACTTCTTCAGCGAGATGCGCGGAAATGGATCCTCCATGGGAATGCAGCGGCCATGAACTTTTAAGAGAGCAAACTTGTTCGGTTCCATAACGCGGATAGAAAATAATAAAAGGTAGCGTTAGTAGCTTCCTGCAGCTTCTAACGAAACAAGCCTGCGCCGCCTGACAAGCATAATTTAACCCCACACTGCGCATTGTAGACGATCTACACCAAAGAGAACCAGGAGACATTTTTTTGTACTGACTCTTTTGAACACATTACTAGTCCTCTGTATATTCTATACATACCGTTATTTTGTGTAGTTTGGTATTTAACCGACTGTATAGTTAATCGTAAAAGCAATGCGATAAAACTACGCAAAGATGCAAAGTCCCCGGATGCAAATCATTTTCATTTATAAAATGTTCAAAATGTCGCTTGCACTTTCGTCTGAACAAAAATCATAATAGTTTTGTAAAATTTCATAATCAATAAATGTACTTTAATTAAAAGTACTCCCACTGCGCGACGTAGCAGATACGATACAAGTACATTAATTTCAATAAATATATAAACACGAGAATTTTTTCTCGGATTCACAGGCGATATCTACGTTAGAAACTATTTTTTTTGCACCAAAAGAAAATCGCGCAGTGTAGGGTTAAATGTCCTTTTCGCTCCACGGTCAACTGTTATCTTATGCTTGGGAGCATGAACTCGCGACCGATCGAGCGTTCTAAAACGCGAAATAAAAGCGGGAGTAATGTAAAGTGGATAGCGAGACAGAATTCCCCGCGATACGAGACATTACTTTGAGATGCGAGTACTCAGCCCACGTTACAAGCATCGACGCGTGGATGCTAGCGCAGACATAGGGGCTAATCAAATATTCCGCGATACCCCGAGATGCATCGCAACGCTGAGTGCTTCTAATACCATTAGATAGGAGGCCGGGAGACTAAAAGATTTCAAATTTGAAAGAGAATGAAGGATCCGCAGAATTGTTGCGTCAACAAGTCACTATCATCGACTGATGGATTAAAAAGCTGCGTTTGAGCTTTGTATCGATATTTCAAGTAGGATTGTCATATATTGTTAGAAAAAAATATAGTATGGAAAAATACTATATTTCCGATACATCGGTAAACTTCTACAATTTTACTTATTTAGTTATTCTATCACTACATCAATACTTTAATTTGCGAATTTAAACTTTAACCGAGAGGATTTTTTCTGTAATGAATATGAAGTGGGGGGAGGAGAGGAACACAGCCACTCTATCCCTAAGAAAATGAGCTCCATATATACATAAATATGTTAATTTGGCAGTGCAATCAAATCTTTGACATATTTGTTGAAGACAATAAATTAATTAATAATGCAAAATGCACAAAAAATACATATTTAAAAATAAGACATCGTTTTAATATAGTTTGATTTTGTACCACTTTCCACTGAAAAGTATTATATCTTTTCACAATGTACTAACGGAACCGAGGTATGGATCCTGACGTGGCAACCGAATTATATGACAATTGATGCCACTACCTCTGTGGTTTACCACTGTTAAGAACACTCTGACCATTCTTCCAACAGAAAAACTGTAGAAAATAGCAATTGCTGTCCCCGACGATCATTCATATAACATAAAGTTGAGCTAGCTCCTAATTAGCGTTGAAAACAGTGAAGAACAGATGAGGTTACCCATTCCGACTAATTGAAACGCCAAGAATACCCCTTTCCGCGAAAAATAGAGAATGGAGGATTCTAAACGCCTCGCGTTCAACGCATGGCACATTTTGGCTTCCGCTATAGACCACGTCCCAGTCAGGGAAAAAAGTTTCTACACTGTAGACGCCGACGTGTTCATCGATTGTCGGTGCTGTTGAACCCGCCACAAAGTGCAACGTACAACGACCATCTAATGCGGTTAGCGCATTATATTGCTGGCGTTATGAACGGCTACGTTAACAGCGCCGCGCGGTCAGCGTTGCCGGTCCCAGAGAAATGTCAGCCAGATGCAAAACGCGATTCGCAAAGGTCTATCTTCCTCTTCTCCCTGGACGGTCGTTCGTCCTCTGCGATACTATCGAACGATCTGTCCTTGTGCTCGGATGATCGAAGCTCGCCAGGCTAGAGAACAAGCAGACAGTTGCGACACGCAAAGTATAATGCAAGCAACTTGCCTCGCTGTGCACTTGTCACTGCATCGATATTCAGTTGAAGCTATCATGTGGCTCTACCTTCCCGTTAGAAAAATGTTGCAACTTTTATTCTAATTACAAAATTCATACGATCTATTAAAAAAATAAACGCACCACGCGAGTAACGAAAGTTAGAAGCGCGCAATCAGTCGCTGCGCCGTTTAATCTCCGTGCTCGCGGGAGGTCGCGTTCAAGTGATCCCCCAAGCAACGAATTGGCGTGTGCGCAGTGCGCGGTCCAAGTTTCGATTATTTAGCGGTTGGGGCGGCGGATTTGATAGAATTTATACGGATTATCCGCGTGCCGACACGGGCGGTCGTCGTACGGATTCTCCGCCGCTTTCGTTGCGACCTTTTTTCCTCTCGCCGCGACCTTCTCTCCCCGGGCTCGAACCCGTTTTCGATAGCGGCCAACGGAGGCCCCAGACCCCTCGTCTTCTTTTTCTCGCCTCGTAAACGAGAATGCTGGCGATTGGCGGCGTTTCGGGGAGCGGTGCGCGTTTGGGTGTTCACCTGGCCACCGAAGGTGAACGGACTTGTTGAGGAGTCGCTAGCCGGCAGTCTTCCACCCGATTTTCACGCGACGGTCCACAGGCGACCGTTATCCAAACCATTTTCATGAGTAGGGCTGCTGCTTAGCTCGTGGCTTCGTGCTCGTTTCCAGCAGAAACGATTTTCTATTTACTTAGAAGATGGAAGAAGATGCTTCCGGATAAAATACAGTAATATAGATAGGAAATCTGAGTTCTTCTCCGCGCGTAACGGTTAATGCATTAAATTACGAGAAATTACTCACAGGAATTCCAAGATGCTGCGTTTCTCCGTTCACACAAACCTGCAACAATTCCCACGGAAGGTATCCCAGAAAACTGTCCGTGATTTCTGTTTTGCGACGTCTATTGATACTGCATAAAATTTCTCTGAATTTCGCCGCGCGATATTACTCCGTAGTCGAACGATTACGAAAAGCTCGCGCGGCGTGAAATTATTATTTATGGAAGCCAAGATAACACCGGAGTATCGCTAATTTCTCTGACGTCGAGTTACAACGAATAAATTCGAGCTTATCGGCGAACGCGGTCGAGAATTATTGCACCTTTACTGAATTTTTTGGGATACCGGGGGAATATAAATTGGTTCGAAACGCTCGGCGAAGAATTCCGCGAACAGAGGAATTCAAATATTTTCAGATATCCACGGGAACGCCGGGCCAAGTTTTTATTTGATCGATCGTGAAACACGATTACTGTATTTAGGGCAATGACTCGAAAGCACGAGGATGTACAACATGTGAAGAAGGGAAACGATTGAATTTTGTCTCTTACTCAGGCTTACATGTTAAAACATCAGTGAATGTTGGAAGGAAAAACGAATTCATTACTTAACGTGTATATGTACACTCGAAGAGCTTACAATTAGGAGATAAGTTGGATAATTAATAATTATAACCGAGGTTCAATATATTATGCGTCGTTACTGAAATCGACTCCTGCTCTTATACCACGAAAGCTTACTCGTTAAGTTACTCGTCTAGTAGAAAAGAATAGGCACATTGTGTCTCTCGGTTGCTCGCTTAATGCTTCTCCAGTCAGCGAGCGCACTCCATTGGGCAATAAATAATACAAGTACCGTCGAGAAACGATAAATTGCGGTTTAAACATAGATTCAACAAGCACGGCGAATGTTGCACTGTTATTAGTGCCGGTAAAAGCGTTAAGCGTTGCATCGAGTCACTCAAGATTCAAGAAGCGAACGCAACGAACGAAAAGTTACAAGTACTCGTCGGAGTAACGACGAACTCCGCAGACTGAGACTGTTGGTTTAGCAGAATCGCGAAGCTTCTTCCCCGGCACACAATAGGCTCTAACGAGAATCACTCACACACGCATCAGTTCACGCAACACTCATATCTGTGAGGCCGTGTTCCAACTCGCACTAATTAGGACGACGCCGGTCGAACGATAGTGAAGAAGGCAGTTACTCCGAAGGCAGCCTGTCCGCGAAGTAAATATGAAAATATGCTCTCCCAAGTGGAGCAGTAGAAGTAGACAGACGAATGCAAGTTGGAACGCGGTCGGTTGTACGAACTAAAGGAAAGGAAAGAGCTGCATTCCTCTGGAACTCGGATTAGCCCTCCAACTGATCAGGAAAACAACTGCTACACGCGTTTTTTAATTCAGATCAAAGGATCCTCGTAGGATAGATTTCTCGGTAAGTAGGGTCATGTGTTTCCACGGATCAGTGGTGATCGATCGCCAGGATCAGAGTTCCAAAGGAAACAGCTATCGTGCGTGGCCAAACGCTGTACAAGCCACCGTAAACGCAGGTACATTTGGTAGTGATAGTGATAGCGACAGCGAGTCCATCGCGATTTAACATCGACGAGACACTGTCCATCGAGTCCGAGTCGGCCAGTCGACGCTTTGGAACACGGCCAGTCACTTCCTGAACACACCACCGGTCTGGAGGAGCCACTCACCTGTAGCCCTGTTACAAGCCTCCTTGGTCTCGATCGCCTCCTGCCTCTTGATCGCCCCCATCGTCATCGTCGTCATCGACGTGGTCGAGGCGCGGTGTTCGTCCAGCAGGCCTGCGTCGAGCACCTTCAGGCCCAGGTCCCTGTTCGGTGTGACGATCGTCGTGGTGGTGGTGGTCGCAGTGGTACCGATGCCAGTCGTACCTAGCGCGCTGCTCCTTGAGTCGAGAACGTCTCCAGGTCGTTCTGCCGTTGGCAACCCTCGCCCCGAGTCCGCCATCGAGCTGCGCTGCTGTTCCTGGAGCAAGCAGGCGCTCGACAACAGGTCCCACTGGCGGAGCTTCTCGCGGTCGAGCTCGAACGCCGCGGACGTCGTGGCTGACACCTGCGTGCCCGAGATCAAGCGAACCGGGGGAAGGTTGCCGTCCTCTAAAAAATGATTCGTCTCCTCGGCGGTGGCCTTCCTGTACGCCTCGTTTTGCGCGTCCCACACGTAGCCGCTCGCGTGTATCCTGTCCATCGAGAGGCTCTCGTAGGTCAGATCGTCCACTATCTGCACCTCCCTGCCGCCCTGATCCTTGTTCGCCCTGCGCTTCACGCGCGGCCTTTCCGCCGAGTCGTCCAGGCAGTTGTCCATTCGCAGGATCACGCTGTCGTTCACGTACGTTGCGCCACGCGTCACCTTGTTCCGCCCCTTCGTGTCAGTACTGAAGGAACCTGCGGGCCGAGGAGCACTCTCGAGATTGTCCAGGGACCTGGCGTTCCTCAGGCTCACTCTCCGCAGACTTTCCCTCCAGAGGGAATCCTGCTCCCAAGGATCTTCGGCGCTGAAGTTGCTGTTCGAGGCAGAGACGTTGCCTGTGCTCAGGTTCTGCGAGGTTTCCACCATCTGCGCGAGCTGGACAGTCACCACGCGATTGCTTCGGTTCCTCTGCTCCACCAGGTTCTGAAGACCAACGTCGTCCAAAAGCCCCTCCAGCGATCTGGACCTACGATGCGACGTCTGCATTCCATGCGTTAATTCGAAAGTCTCTCGATTGCCCGACTCGCCGCTCGACTTGTCCCGCAGCCCCTGGGGGTAGAGGTTCCTGGTGCTGATCTCTGCCGAGGAGATATCCGGCAGGGGATCCGTGGACTTGACCCTCCTCAGAGTGTCCGCCTCGTAAAAGTTCTTCTTGTCTACGAGGTCGACCTTGTTGTCGCCTAGCAGCTGGCACGTTGTCTTCCTCAGTTCAGCCGCGATTCGCCTGGCCTCGTCGATGTCGTCCACTTGGATCTGCCTAGGCATTTGTCTCACGATGGGGTTCACTATGCGACCTATGTCGTTTCTCTTGTTCAACGCCGCGGCGTCGTCCCTCTGGTTATTCAGCTGAGGCAACCTGGACGTGTGGCCGATTGGCTTGTTCGATTCGTTGTCCGGTGCGATGCCGCTGGCTTGAAGGTCCGAGTAGTAATAAGGAGCGCCGGATTGCTCGCTCTGAGGGCGTGCTTCGATTGGCAAGTAGGACTGAGCCGTGGGATTCGGTTTGACAGTAGAAGTAGACGTCGAAGCCGGGTAGTGGCTTGAATCCTGACTGGAGGACGACCTGTGATTGGATATCATGGAGTATCGAGCTGAATCCTGGCTGGCCGATCTAGAGTGGCTGCTCTGGAACCGCTGATCGGAGTAAGGACTTGTGTTCTGCATCGCGCTCGCTACCAAGTTGTTTCCATGGTTTCCCAGGGATATCGACCCTGTAGGGGAGTGTATCGACGACTGTGCACTGGCAGGCCTCTGGCAAGCCATGGAGGTAGAAATCGAGGCAACTCCAGACGCGAAAGAGTAACTGGAATCCCTGCTATGAGAGACGGTGAACAGATTGTTGTGGGAGTTCCTTTGAATCCTATAGACGTTGTCTCGCGACTGCTCGTTGTCCGATCGGATAGCTGGGGAGCCTCTGAGCGGAGAGAAGCTGACGACGTTCTCGTAATGAGTGTCGCCAGTGAAAGACTGGGAGTGCTGGTGAGAAGGAGGAACGTCGCAAACTCTCATGGACGGCAAGCTGCTCGCCGAGCCCATCTTGCTCCCCGCGCCGTAACGCAGGGACGGCTCAAAATTCCCTAGGTTCGATTGCCCCGAGAGGTCGTGGCAGGTGGTCTTCTGAAGCTTGTCCACTACCATCATGTTCTCGTTGAAACCGTAGATGCTGTTGTAACTAAGATCCTTCGCGTACAAATCCACGTTGAAGGCGTCGCGAGCCTGCAGCTCCTCGAGATACTGATCCAGATCGATGCTAGCCCCGTCGAAACGGCTCCCGAGGGACTCCAGCTCGTCCAAGCTGTCTAGAACCTCGCAGACCTCGCTGACAGGTCTGGTCTTAAGCTGCCTGTGCCTCGCTTCCTCTTCAGGCGTCCTTAGCTCCACCGAGTCGCTGCCGGACACGCTTTCCAGGGAAATTCGACTGTCCCTGAAGGTGGAACTGATCGTAGCATCGGAGAACCTGGACGGAGGCCTGTGAGTCTCGACCTGACCCATCGGTTTGTTCCACGACTTCGGGGAGTCTCTGTTCGAGCCGCTGTCCTTCGCCGCCACTTGAGGGGAGACTTTCTTAATCTCCAGAGACTCCTGCATGTCCAGAGAGTCCAGGTCGTCGAGGGGCGGTGGAGACGTTGGAATCGGAGGAGGGGATACTAACTCGCTGTCAGAGGAGTCGTGCAATTCAGCGATCATGGTGCGACTGGCGCCTAGGTAGTAGGAAGCAGGTCGGAAAGTGTCGGACAAGCTGAACCGCGGATGTCGCGGAGCGTCGATCGAGTCGAGGTCCTTCGACGACTCGTCATCAGCGTCGGAGCTGTCGGATTTCAGGGCGGTCAAGATGTCGGGGAGATCTGTCCTCGAGTGAATAGAGTCCTCGTGGGAAGTCCTCTTCTTCAGAGACATATTTCCACCATCCTTTTCGTCATTCTCCTCCTTTTCCGACAGCTGGCTCACCTCCATGTAAACGGGCTCCATTTTGCTATCGGAGACGCAAACGAACTCGTAATGAGGCGTGTCCAGGGTGGAGTAATCGCCAGAATCGTGCTTTCTACCGCCTTCGTTGGGCGCCAGAAGGGAATGAGGTATACCTTTCTGAGCCATCTCCACGTACGAGCTTTCTTCGTGGTCCAAATTAGCGAACAAGCTCTCCATCATCTTTGGATTCGGTCTGTCGTCGCAGTTGGGGTCCAGTATGGCTTTTCTGGGAGACATTGGTAGATAGTGCTCTTCGGGGTTCACGTCCTCCTGCTTCACAATGGGGCTGGTCGTTCCACTTTCCCCAGAGAACTGATCCCCGTGAGTCAACAAGGACTCCGTTACGCTTAACCTCGTGCAACTTGGATTGGGAATAGTGTCCAAGTGCTCGCTGCGAATGACCTGCTCGCTAATACTCTCCTTGGAGGACGATCTCTTCTTGCGCCTGAAAGAGACCTCCGTCTTTTTCTTCGCCGTGTCGGTGTAAGCGCCTCGGTCGTTGATGGGCTCGGGTACAACTTGGTCCGCCTTTATGTCCCTCTCGTCCTCCGCGTCGTCGTTCTTATCGCGCTGATCCAAGTCGCTGCCAGTGTCGTACAGAAGGGCCTCCGAGTCGCTGAATACCCCGCGATGCTTCACCTCGTGTCGCCTATTGTACTCCTGCCTCTGAACTTGCTGGGACTTCCTCTCGAAGTCAGCCAGTAGATCCTTCACCGACTTGTTGCTGTCGGTAGACGCCTGCTTGGCGTGTCCCTCTTTCACGCCCCTGAACTTGGACTCCATAGAATCGTACTCGCCCAGGGCAAAGTTACGAATCACCGACGAGGTCTTCTTCGAATCCAGCCTCGAGACGTGCGCCTCCGTTGCTTGAAGGGGAGACACCTTCAAAGGTTCCTGCATGGCGAGGACCTCTTTCACCGGACTAGAGGTGTCCATGCTCATTTCGAAGGATTTTATCCTACATTGAACCAAGTTCATGGTTTCCGATCTGCTCGGAGACATGTCTTCCCCCCACGATTCCTCTTCCTCCCTGGGTCTGATGTACTGGTACGAGAATTCTTTAATAACCTTGCTCTCATCGATGTTGGTATCCCAGCCGTCCCTCTCCTTCTTGCCGGTCCACTGAACAATCTTCTGGGCGGGCCAGGCCTCGGCCGCGTAGCCGAGTGACGAGCTGGAGGCTCTGACAGGTTGCTCCACGCCATACGCGCTGGACGTCTTGAGTATTCCAGAGGGTTTCCTCCTGAACTTGTCCTCGTCGAAGGAACTGTCGAAATCTTGATCGTTCCTACTGGTCGACCTGTGCTCCGCGGCTAGATACGGCGACGAACGATCGATTCTGTTCGTCGAGGGGAAGCTGACCTCCTCGTAGCCGGCGTCGGGGGGTATCCCACCCAAATTGGGCAGCAGGGAAGCGGTGGGGCTCGCTTTGCGATCGTTCGAGGCCCGTGGAACGTTCTGGCTCTGGCGGCCGGTTCCGGGTACGGCGTCTTGGACCGGAAGCCCCGACGAACGACTGTCTCCGACCTGCCGGGGGCTCCTTCCTGCATGCGAGGGTCTGCGCGTGCGCTTCCTCCGGACATCTCCCAGCTCTGATTCGTCCGTTACAAAACAAACACACGAGCACGTTCGTTACTCACGAGTGAGATTAATGACAACCCAACCCTCTCGATACAGGCCAAACCAGGTCACCAAAGCTGCGCTCGATCTTGATCGTTGCGAGATTCGTTCGGGATCTACGAAGGATCTAGCGTAGTATTCTTTCGTACCGAATTCTACACAGCTACTTCTACGCGCAAACTGGCAATCGCTTAAAGACTTGGATACATCAGGTTCTGAGGCAGCTGCGACGCCCGATCCTTTATGTATCCGAGAATTGACAATATCGAAGCAATCCCGCAACGATCGATCGCGTGCTCAAGTTACGCGGCAGCGTAGACACATATTACGAGCTGGAAGGTAAATGGCGGCCGCAGTTGAATGCCTCTACGATAGTGTTAGTGATAATCCTCGGCATGCCATGCTGACCCACATTTCGCAAAGTAGTACGGGGCTTCTAGTACGAGTGTTAGGTCGTAACGGACGGTTCGACAAGTTAAATTCCAAAGGTGTTAATCGTTCCCATTCACCAGTCAGCCCAGACCCGACAGCAGCAAAGAGAAGGAGCCCCCAACGGAGAAAACGTTTGCAGATTCCGCTCATTTTCCGTTCATTTTTATTTTTGCCGTTCTTTAGTCGCTTTCCTTTCACCTTCGCAAAGATTCCTCGGCTATCTACAGACTTCCTCTGGCCCTCTCGGCGAGCGACAGTTTTGGCGATAGAAAGAAAAATACAGCTAGAGAGAATAGAGGAGGAGAGCAGAGAAATGTCGAACTGGCAGCAGCAGCTCGTTCTCGATCACGAGCACTTCATACCTCGCACTGTTACGCTAGGACATAGGTTACGTTTACTCTTCATTCTCCGACGGTTCGTGTGTTCGTGTTAGTTGCCACGGTGCTGGCGAATTAATCGTATCGGTGGTTTAGTGAGGGGGCATCGTGGTTCACACGGATTAATCGAACTCTTGGGTTAAAATCGTACAAAGGCACTTTATTCGAAACGCAGTGTTGAGAGAAATTATAAACGGTTTGTTTCATGCGCAGTCACGCCTGGCTCCAAGTCTTTGGTTTTGAAAACGTATCTCGAGCGAGATTACCTCTCGACGTGCAACACCATACAGAAGCATTTTTATTCGGCGGATACGCGCGTGAGCACGTCGACCGTGTTAAAGCGGTTATACGTGTTAGAGTTTTCTATTGTTCTTAGCGCAGTCCAGCTATCTACTTGGAGTCCCTTAAGTCGCAAACGCGTAGTCTTCGCGGGACCCGTTCGTCAAAATCTTCAATTATCTCGATACGCTTCAACGAGCTCCATTTACGAAGCTTGGCAAGGCAGAAATTCCACGGTTCTTCACACGCAGTTACTATTCCAACAGATATCCACTCGTGCTACTTAACGAAAGCAAATAAAACCACAACTCAAAGCTACGAACAGTCGCGTGCTCGCGTGTACTCGTAATAGGATTCCCTTTTGCCAAACCACGTAAGACAAAGCGTAAGGCGTACTAAACAAGCTAAACTCTGTGATCTTGAAACATCATTGCTCCGGTCCCGCGAAAGGCTCGCGTGGTTCAAGCCACAACTCAGATAATAAGTTCAGGCGAGGTGTCCCTACCTTCGTCGTCGCTGGAGTAGCTGTTGTACCGCGATACGTTGGCGACGGTTCGCCGTCCGTCGGTGCTCTTGCTCCGTCCGTGCGGACGATGGACGTCCTCCCTTCTTCTCGAATGACGGCCCTCTGCTACAGACGCTTCGTGGGCGGCCAGCTCGAGGAGCGCCTGTTGCTTGTAATAGTTGGACAGCTCGTTCTGCGCCCTGCCTCTGTTTGCCGAGCCGGATGGCTTCCGGGTTAGCGGGGACTGCAGCATTCGCTGCTTCCATTCGAGCAGTCGCTTCATCGACTCCTCTCGCTGCAAAGTTTCGGACCTTTTGTAAACACCCATCTCCTCCTCCCTCCCAACCATTCGGGTTAACATCGAGATGCCCTTAAGGGCGGTTTAAAGGAGGGTCGGCCAAAGGGATTTGGTTCGAGCGCAATTTTTCAGGGACTTGAGTGGAGTGCTAAACGTTAAGTGACGTCAACTAGCTCTCTCTATGAATCTAGTAACCTATATAAGGTGCTTTCATCCCTAATCTCACGCTTTCACAATTGTACACTTGCTGCACAAGGGATTAAGGAAGTTTTATTGGCGAGTGAAAAGTGGATGGTAGAAAAGGAACGGAGCATTATTTGCAACTATTCGAAAGTAGTGGAAGGAGGATGGGAGTGGATTCCATTCACGTGCGAAAGGCAAAGGAAATTGCAAAACGTCGCGCGATGTTTCATCTTGGAAGAGCCGCCTCGGGGATACAAATAACATCTTTACAATCGATGACGACGATCGAACGGATCGCAGTGAAAGCAGAATTACGGAACCCCGCGCCGCAACGTCTACGTGACTTAAATGCAGGTACAGCGCACGTTGCGCCGCGGTATGAATCATCGCCTTCAGCTATGCAGCCTACGAATTGTTCTGTCCATCAACGAGTCAACGGACACGGGTCACGATTACGCGAGGAAAGCAAAGGGACGATTTATGAGTCATCTTCTTTTAACCTTCCGATGCTGTACACTAGCAACGCGTGTCTTTGACGTTTTACCGATTTCAAGCTCGACTAAATTTCGAAAAATGATAAAGATTGTATCACCAATGAGATTTATTCACCAAATACGAAACAACGGAAGCTTGTGTAATAATACCAACTCTCCCACTTTCACTCATGAAACTAAAAAACAGCGTATTGTGAAAAAAAAAAACAAAATAGCCTTCATTTCCGAGACCACACAAGTTCCGTAGAACCCATTTTTTGCAAACCACAGAGTGCACGAGAAATATTTCAAGCGATCAAATTAAGTGGTACGTACTACGCACTGGTCAGACAACACTCTGCGACTTCGAAGTAGTCGCCACCGTTCATGGACAGACACGCGTTGCACAACAGCCTCGAACTAACCGTTGTCAGAGAAGAGACCAAAGGGTGGACTAACCTGCTGGATCTTGCGTTCACCATCCCGCGAGTCCTGCTCGGAGGATCGTTCCCCGTAGTCTTCGTCTTCGGGATCGATGGCTGCAGGATGCCTTGTCCTCGGAAGCCGCGCGGACGCTGACCTGCAGAACTGTTGCTGCTCGTTCCATCGTCTGGTAGCGGCGTGAGGAGCGTGACACACCTGGGGCACGTGAGCTCCCTGACTCGTGTGACTCGTCGGCCTGCCCCACCCCGACGACGATTCGTATTCCCGTGGAATTCTTCGAGGCACCGTCCCGTCCTCCACATGACTCAGCATTTCGCGGCTACTCGTCTCGTAGCTCTTCTCCCGCAGCGACCTTCTCAGCTTCGCCTCGCTGCTGTTCATCCTGAACCAACAGACAAATTTTGGCTGTGTCGTTGCTCTAATTACATTTCCCCTGGTATCGACGTCTGGCCGTTCAAGGAAGCTCGCGAATTTGAGAAATTAGGTGTCGAAAGTGGCAGTGTTAGGTGGTATATTGATATTCTGGCACTAGATTTTCGTTTCTGCGTGCGTTTGGATTGAAGTTAGTTGTTCCTTGAGAGGAGCATGGAAGAAGCTAACCGAACGTTAACGCTCCTATCGATAATCAATGCTCCTGAATACATAGTATTGCGGAATCGATTTCCAGATAGATGGACATCGCAGTTGGGCTCATAAAGAATCAGCGAACGCACCGATACTTCAATACTTCCATTACAGTATCACTGCATCTTCAGAATTCTAATAGAGCTACGCTGCTGGCTGTACGCCAGACCATCGATACGGGCAGGACTTACAGGATAGGAGCCTCGATTATTGATACCAGACGAGAGGAAGAGCCGTCCAATCAGATCGAGATCACTCGTCCGCCGAGCGATTGCTCTTGTCAATTAAGCTATCCGAGCCATCAGAGACCTTTCCCCTTATACCTTATAATCGGGGCTCAAAGAATCCTCGAGACAGTAAAAGGATGGTGGAATGTAGAATTTGACAGAGGAAGGACTCACTCTGTATGCCTCTGGAGCGATTGGTGCATCACGTGCTGCTGATGAACGTGCTCGCGCTGTCCTCGCCTCAGCCCCGAGCCCTCCGGCAATGTTGCTATTCTACTTTCGTCGCCTCTATCGCGACTTCCCGTTACCTTCGACGGCATTGTCGCCCGCGAAAGCGATTGGTTCCTTTGTTGCTGATGATGCTGAGGCGTCTGGTGGAGGTAGACTGCGGACTGTCGCATCTGTGCCGCGTATCTGATCGGGACACACAGTAAACAATATTGATCGCCGAGAGAATAGGAGAGTCTCGGGAAGGAACGTCCAGTTCCGAGCGTTTCCAACAAACTTAAGTGAAAAATATCACTCGCTGTCCGAGTTAATTGGGAACACTTTGAGGCTGTCTAACGGAGGAGAATTTAAGCTACGTTACCTTTCTTCCGAGTAGAAATATCCATCGTTGGCAGCGTCCGACGGCGTGACTATGTCTAAACTCGATTTAGGCCTCTGCGGACGCCGCTGTTGGTTCAAGGATTCCTCGCACTGGGGAGGGGCTTGCTGGTGGGGCCTCCTAGTCGCCTCGTACTCCAAGAAGTCCGCGCTGTGTGGCCGCGGCGGTGGCTGGGCCCTAGGTTGCCTCATTATGGGCACTGTAATCGTTATAATGCTAATCTTAATTCTGTCACAGAGTCGAACAGTAATTCTTAAGCAAGTGATCCCTTCTCCCTCTGTTCTACGCGATAAGAGAATAAAGGCAAACGCGGCTGCCTGGCAGATCTGTACTCACCATTGGTAGGCGCGACGGGAGAGAGTAGCTGCTGTTGTTGCTGATACTGCTGAAGCTGTTGATGCTGTGGCGCGTAAAGGGGAATGGGAATTGGAGCGGGCGAGGCTCCCTTGGAGTAGCCAACAGGTCCAGCGGGTCTCTGGTAGAGCTGAGGTGCCCCGTAAACTTCCTCGTAGTCACCGTTCCCTCTGCCTGATCTCGGCTTAGCCGCGCTGCGGCCGTACGTGTCAGGAGTGCGTCTCTCCGTCTGCACCTGGTTGTAGCCGTAGTTCAAGCCCGACTTGTCCGTCCTCAAGCTCTGCTGGGACGGTTGACTCATCCTCGTCCCGTAGATCATACTGCTTCTGTCGTAGTCCGACATCGGACTCTTGCTGGTCACCGTTACATCAGGCGACACCGGGGACTTCCTGTAGTCAGGGTCTGGAGATGGCGTGGAGTACTCGGTGGAGCCATCGGTCATCCTTCTGGGCTTCGGGGGGGCATTCGCGTAGATGGGCTGGCCGAACTTCCTGGGCATCGGTTGGACGGTCTGGACGTTGCTGGCCGTCGAAAGAGCCTGCGTCTGCTGCTGTTGCACCATGTGCTTGAGCTGGTGGACTTGGTGGCTCTGCACCGCGTTCTGATGAGCCAGGTGCTGGTGATGTATGGTTTGATGCTGGTGAGGGTGCACTTGCTGAGAGGACTGCATCAGCTGGCCATACTGCTGCTGCTGCGACGTGCTGGCTTGCCCGTATTGAGATTGCTGCTGAATCCAACCGTTCACCATTGGCTGCACTTCGTTTATGTTGTTGTTAATCGCGTTGCCAATGTTGCTGTTGTTATTAGTGCTGGTGTTGTTGTTGTTGCCGTTGTTCGCGTTGCCGTTGCTGTTGCTGCCGCTGAGGTTGGGGAAGGAGGCGGTGTTGACGCTGTTAGGGCTGGAGTTATTATTGGAAGCGTGGCTGGGGTCGTCGCGCGATTGAAAACCGTGGAAGCCTGAGTCGCTGTCGTCGGCGCTCTGATTCAGGATCGAGGAGATCGAGGAGACACTCGGCCTAGCGCTTCGCTCGCCATCGTGCTGGCCCGCTATTTCGATCACCACCGCTGCCTCGCCACCTCCACTGAATCACATTAAATTGATTCATTATTCACCGATGCAAAATGCGTCTTTGCGCCATTTCGGTTCGACCCCATCCCGAGATCTTAAAATAAACCACCCGAGTGCCGTGAATTTCGATCGAAAACGCTAATCGTGTCGTTATTAATCATACATTCTGTTACTTTCGACCTCCGATGCTGTCACTCTATAACCGTCAATTCTATTCTTGACAGTAATCAAGGATTGAGTGCTAATCTACTTGGTAAACTAAATTCGTCCAATATCTGGCGCCTGTAAACCGAGAGAATTTGTGTCCACGCTGTCCCCGGCGCTTTAGCCGCCCGAAATTTAATTAACGTAAATGGCACCGTTACACGGGGCTCTTTATTCAGGGAGCTTTACCTTATTTCCACCAAATATACCCATCGTTTCGTCGCATGAAATTTCCAGCACGCCTGCAATATTCCGCGCACCTATCTCTTAATCACGACGAGTGCCCTAACTATTCTCTGGAACTGCAAATGCAGTGTCCGCGGCCAGCGAGTGTCCTCGTCCCAGAAGTACGAGCTCCGTAAACGGTTAATTCGAAAAACCGCCGGGTAAATAAATGACGGACGGACCCGAGTACAGGGGAAAGTTTCGCGGAGTCATTAGCTTTGAGAGCGCGGGGAAGCTGGGGTCGCCTGCATCGAGACCGACTTCCTGGACAGGGAGGATTCGTGACACGGGGACTGACCTTGCAAACTAACCGAGCGTTTCGCAGTTTTTCGGCGAGAGAGCAGCGCAGGGAAACTCTCCCCGGCCGTGTTTGTCCGCGGGTAACTTCGAGAAGGCAAACTAACGAGTTTGATGATTGCACCGCGATTACGTGCGAAACGAGAAGCTGCATCCCGGCTGGTTGCGATACTTCCGAGGTGAATAAACACCGGATGACTGCCAGCAGCCACTCGGTTCCTCCCTAAGAGGAAACAAAGCCAATTTCGCATTCCATTTGTTCTGCTCGGCAGTTCGTTTGCCTACGCTCGCGTCGGCTAATTGCACGGCAAACTGATCGAATCGCGCGGTTACATTTTTGTTTCAACAACCGCCTCTGATATCGCTCCATCGTAATTGCGTGCCGGCTGCGTGTCCATAATGATCGTTTCACCATTCTGCCCTCTAATACTCGTATATATTTATAATTAGGCATGTAATATATGTTTGGCAATTTGTCTGTCTCTCAATGGAGCTTTGCAATGAACACGAGCCTTCTAATGCTAAACGAGAGGAGCGAAAACGAGAACGCACGAATTGTGTACCGGGATTCCTCTCGAGCAGAAGAGCCCCTGAAATCTGTGAAGTCCCAGTCATCAAAATGCAGAGAGGCATTCAAAGAGTGTATCCCATGTAAAAACGGGGTGCACGTTTGTTCGCGCAGGGGGCTCTCCAGTGGCCGGAGTGCAGAAATCGCGGCGGAATAATTACGAACGGAAGGAAGAAATGGGAAATAGACGATGAGCAATCGTTGACGGCGCTGATGCGAGGAGCAGAGAGCCGTGGAGCAGAGGGGCTTTGAAAAAAAAACGAAGAACGAGGAATAAGGAATAAATGAACAGACGACATAAAGAAATGCCAACGACGCGAAATAAATGATTGCGCGTATAATGCTGGCGTTGACAATGGCCCTCTCTCAATTGGCGCCGCCCCCTCCTGCTCTTAGCTAATTGAAGTTCGATGAAATCGAGCTGGCTTCTGTTCGACGTTCAATATCGAACCATAATAAATTTCAATCTCGCGATCGACGACGCGATAAAAAAAAATTGTTCCAGCTAGAGCGCTCTGGCTACTCCTGCGAGTGCTGCCACTACACCTTTTTTATTAGACGTTATAAATTCCCGGGAAATCCCTCTCGCGATTACGAAGCCTCTGGAGTTCACAGCGGGCTGAACGGTAGCGAAAAATCGGAAATATCAATCGGATATACATGAATAGAATTAAGGCTACTGTTCAGATTTAAACTTTAGAGGATGTCGCTTGGAAACGTAGACACTCACGGGCTGGGATCCTGAAGAAGAGTCGCCAGGGTTAACGCGTTCACCCATTGGTTCATGCTCTCTCGACTATCCGCCGCGAAGTGGTAGGTCCTCATGTTCGCGTGTTCAGCCTTGAACGCGAACTTTCGGTTGACCTTATCCTCGGGCTTGCAGACGGTCACCCTGTACGACGGCAGCAATATCGAGCCCAGCAATTTCTCTTCTTCAGGACCTGCAAACAAATGTTTTCAACTTGCAAAAAGAGGATCGACCGTGTGGGAAGGAGATTGAAACGCAGAACCACTAGCCCGATAGAAAACGCTCGTCAATCATAGCACGCGGATGAATGACGTTTAGAAAGGGAGGAAAGTAAAGAACGCGCAACGATTGATGGATGTTTCATAGCTCGGGTGCAGATTCTATCACTGCCAGGAGGTTTCTGTTTCTTTCGGAGAATCAATTTGTCGGGAATTCTGCGCATAATTAATGAAGATTGATGATAAGATTACTCGCTGCTCGGCTGCGCGTAATCATTTATCTATTTGCAGTTGCTTTTCCGCGCTGTTTTGCTACTTGCAGCGCAAAGTGTCTCCTCTCCCCCCTGCAATAGCAGCTGTACACCTATTCAAAACTCAGTCCAAGCGTGCGCTAGTCTTCGCGTCAAACGATCTCAGACAAGGTTCCGTCTGCCTCGATCCATTTTCCGCGGGGCCAGACGAATCGCCGCAGAATGAGTTCCGCGTGGAAAGCTACGAAAAAGCCGAGGGTAGGAGGGTCGACGTTCTCGTTCATTAATGAGAAATATTCATCCGAGTTGCCGGCACGCGCAGGAAAAATCCACGTGTGAAAGGAATCTGAGAGCTGGAGGGGTGAAAGGGTGGCCTAAGTGCACGCAAACCCCGCGAACAACTCAGCCACCCCTTTGGAGGAACGCATCGCGAGATGACTCTCGTGCTTGCTGCAAGAAATTCGTCGATGCGTCCTTTGTTGTTTGTGGGCGCAGTTACGCAAACGTCTGGACGTTAAAGGAAACTCGTCGCGCTAGAACACGAACTAGACGGAATAAGAAGGTAGACGTCGAATACTTTTATGCTTTTGAGAGACTTATTACGAGCATTGTCAACTAAGAGCATTTTCGAAGAATATTTACTTCAAGGATAAGGGACTAGATAGTTCAAGGGGAGGATCTTATTTTTGGGCCAAAAACGTAGCAAAATTTGGGAATTTATTTTTAAGGAGCTAGTGATTTGATTCATCCGAAATATGGACCATGGTTTTATGCATCATTGAAGAAGTTGAGACCAGAATCCGATAAAATACATTCTTCTTCTGTTACATAAGAAAATCGGCGCAAAATTGGACAACAAGAATTAATCGTTCAGACCTTTAAGTTTGAAACCTCACCACTCTCCTCGATACATTTGTTGGTTTTATTCTGGATCATTCCTATATTTATTCTTAAAAATTAATGAAAAAAATAGCTACCACCTCTTCAAAAATGCATAAAAACATGGTCCAATTTTCAGATCAATTTAATTTTGACAAACAAAACGATTTAATTTCGAATTCCCCAATGGGTCACAATCCGATCAGTCGCGTCTCGTTGTCCCTTGTGTCATTAAAGTGAATCGGCTGCGAAAAATCGAAGGGGATGAAGCTGTAGAATTCTCTTGCAACGTCGTTACGAAACCACATGCAAAACCATTGACGTGGTTTCCATGGAAGAGCCAAGAAGTGGAGAAGTTGCATCCATCGCGCCTGTCATTCGACAACGCCTCGCGACACGGACAAACGCGTCCGGAAATCATTTCACGGACGCCAGATAGAAGCCTGACAAATCGACGATTTCGATTCGACGCATCCGGAAAAAGCCCTAACGGCATTGACACGCGCTGGATATCCCGTGACGGTCGGTTCGCTGGCTGCGCGGACATAAATCACACGGCACCGCGGACAGGGGAGAGGGTGGAAGATAAAAAGGGTTGTAAATTTTGGCGGGAACGTCCGACTGAACGCGTGCAGAGTGGGAGAGGAAAAGGTCCTCGGACTGGCACGTTTCTTTGCGCGATTCCCGCGTTCTTTCGCTGAGCACTAATTTCGACTGGATCCTCTCGTGAGTTCAGCGCTCACTGAGAAATTCGACGCCGGAGGAAAACGAATCAAGTTTCCAGAGAAGCATCTGACAGGAATTTAATGATTGAAAAAAGTAAACTGAAAAATTCCAGAAAACAATAAAGATTCGTGACAAAACCGGGGAATAGAGAATCTAATAACGCCGGTGGAGGTTTAATAGCTCTCGTCCAACGATCCACGGCCAACCGCTGGCAATATTAAAATCTCCATTAAGCGGGTTCACGGTTAGGTGGGCCAAAACGCGACAGTAAATTAATTTATACCGCGCGAATAATAATCCAGACACGCATTGTTCCCATTGTGCGTCCATCATATAATATCGCGTTAATTAACAACGGTATTCAGGCAGGCGTGAACGATCGGGTGGTTTCAGTCGGCGAAAGAAAGGGAACACGGGGACGGAAATTAAGCGATTATTTACAGGTGAACGCGAGCGGGATTACGGGCTTTCGAGCGAGTAGCAGGGCCTCGAATTGCAAAGGGACTGGCAGCAGCCGTCCCACCTAGCCGTCTATTGGTAGGTACTCGATAATTAGGGGAATCTATCGAATCGAATTTAACTAACTTTCGCCAGTAGAATCTAACCAGGCAAGTTTCCCTTTATGCCACCTTTCTGACAAGCCCTCCATTCTGATCGGTCCCGTTGTAATTGAATTTCCAGGATATCGCAGCTCCCATCGCGTTGATTAACCTTTTTATAAAAGAGATCCAGAGGAATGTGGTTAATCAGAAGAGATCAGTTACAGAAATAGAGATGAAAGAGTGTGTTCCGAGGGGGTAAATAAATTTCGTTATAGTAGGAAATATTTCACGACGAAAGAAAAAGGAAGGACCCTGCGGGAGCAGCTGCAAGGGTACTAACTACGAAATCAGGAAACTCGCGTAATTAGTGTTGCCGGGGAACGATCTGCTGGAAAAGAGTTAAAGCTGAAGGGGAGAAGGGTAGGGGGAAGCATGGCGGGGGGAAATTGGTGGAGTGTAGCAGTGAAAAATAAAGGAGAGCCCGCGAGATGAAGGTTGAGGCTGTGCCAAAGTCTTCTCGCGTAGCCAGCGAGCAGGAAAGAAAAATTGTTAATTTCATTACGATCCGGTTATCGGAGGGTAGGCATTCCACTGAAAATCGAGGAGGTGGTGACGATAAATGTTAGCAAACATTAGCAACGATTTTCTTTCTTAAAAATTACACCTACACATTTTTACAAGTGAAACATGATAAGGAAAACCGGCTATTTACTCCGCGATGCATGCAGGTTCATTTGTTTATCGGTTTGGTAGAGAAAAATGGGAGCGAGTAGCGAGGTAGTACTACGTAATTCGATGCTACTGCCTGACCAGTTACACGCTCATACTACTTCCCACCGTGGTTTCCATTGTCTGCTTCACCAGTCTTCCAGGGAAAAGTATTATACGTCCAGCTACTATTTCAATTCAGAAGCATTCTACGCTCCATATTTACAGAATCAAGAAACAGAATTTCTGAAAAAGATACTCCGAACAGAGGAAACTCCTCGACTCGCTCTCCGCAGTAAAAACGGGGAGCAAGCACGTAATTGAAACCGAAGAAGCACACACGTTTTAAAGAGACATAGAAAGTTCCACGCGCATCCGCAACTTGCAGCGAAGAGGAAATACGGGTAAATATAAGGGGAAGATTAAGGAGAAGCACACGGTGCCATCGTGGCAGCCAGAATTACGTACGAGTGGCGAAATTTTCGTGGAGGGCCGTGACTGGTGTCCCTTGAACAGTGGGGCGAAAGAAGGAACTAGAAATGCTAGAGGAGAGTGGTTTCTTTAGCGAAAAATAGGAGACGACACGCAATTCCGAGGAAAAGAAAACGAGGGTGGGCTGACCTTTGTAATAAAAGAGGCAGTACTCGGAGAGGACGAACCACCGTTTCTTCCAGAGCATGAGACCCTCGGAGCCCTGTTTGTGGAGCCAGCCCTGAAGGGCGACGGGGGCGGAGAGTGGCCTCTTCGCGGCGGGCGATCGTAAACCCTGGGAGCCGCTGCGTCTGCGAACACCCGACACCGACGCCGCCACCCCCGAGCCATCGTTCTTGCTACGTACCTGGACAGGCACCGGAACCGCCACCGCCTGGACAACCTGCAATCATTTTTTTTCACTCTTTAATATTCAAGCACCATCGACAGGGTTCGTGTAAGGGCGCGACAAATGGCCCTCTGCTGGGAGAGTGCTTTCGAACTGGAGGTGTTAACGATGCGTCCACTGATAACTAGCTTTTTCGTTCGCTTCGCTATCCTCTAAGCCAGTGTTTCCCAACCATATTGTGTCACGATTCCTTTTTATAATATTCAAATAACCTACGACCCCCCACTCTCCATGTAAAAATCAGTGAAATTATTAATAAGATATGGCAGTTTAACCGTATTAAAATTAATAAGTGTCAAGAATCGTCCAGGGCAAATAATCGTGGGGGTCCCCCAGAAAACACTTCCGGACCCACAAGTTGGGAATCACTGCTTTAAGCTTCCCCTGAATTATGCGGTGAGAGATTTAAATATTTGAGTGATGGAGTTTTTGGAGCGTAGAGACATATAGATTTATATAAATCTTGTGTTCTTGTAAGCCGACAGCTTTTCTCGCTTTTCTATGGGTAATGAAAGTATAATACAGCTTGGAGTACAGAATAATGCGAAAATAGGGGTTTATAATTTCTTTTTAAATGCAGAATAGTGAACGGGGTCAGGCTATTCCAGGGACGACGCAGTAATTTAAATGATGCCGGGATAAGTTCGCCGTGGACAATAGAAATATTTGGCTCGCAGATAACGCTCAATAAATTTCGATTCAATTTACATAATTGCCAGGTCCCGGAAATTCGTATAATTGGAAATGATTATCGTTTTCGTTGTTCCAATCAGTCAGTACGAAGTCCAGCAAAGGTCTCCCACGATTTATTATTAAAGCAAAATGGCACGTAAATTGTAGCGGTGACGTGGTCGATGGAACAATTTTACTAGTCGAAATTTACGATGGGAATCGACAGGGATCGTAACTCAGTGCTTATTCCTAACATTTACTCTGGCAGTTTAAACCGTAACCTTTTATTTCCAAAGCGCTGTAACAGTTGCCATACACAGGCTAAATACTTTCGTTGGCACAACATTTTCCCTTTTCCCGGGTCGTTCCAAAGCTCCCTGAAGCGTGCTTCGATCGATCAGGTCAGACTGCGCGAGGGCATAGAAAAATCAAAGATTAAAGTCCAATATCCCTGTAAATAACTCGAATCGGTCTCTCAGCGTGCTTTCGTGCCCAGTTAAAGCGATTGATTGGTCGGCGGAAAAGGTCAGCGAACAAACGAGTCACTGGTTTTCCTCGATTTTCGCGGAAATGCTGGACAAGCTAACGAGCTGGTCGAAACGAGACTCGAGCCAGCGTTTCTTGTACTTCGCCCGCCGTAATCGGCTTCCCCGTCAGTTTGCATAGCGTAGGCCGCGGACCGATTTCCCTGGGAAACACTTGTCCTGCTTGGACGAGGAGGCTCTCCTCAAGTTTTTCCAGCGAGTCCATCAGCTGGCCCGAGACACGCTCCGAGAAACTCGCGAAAGCCCCGACGTCCATTTTTTCCTCCTTTTGCTCAATTAAGGCAGCGGACCTACCCCCGACGAGCACACTCGAGCAACTCCCTTCCACTCGTCAAATTTCGCCGATCCGATTCCCGGGAATTAATTAAATTACCGATCATTCCGCGCGCCACTTGCCACCAAGTCAACGACCTCTCTTCAGCACCGCGACAAATCGTTTTATATTAGTTACCGCTACCGATCGTTAATCGTTTAGCGACTGACCACTCGAGCTTAAATCGCAATTTCCACCGGAGACCCAGGAATGCAAAAGACCCGCCAGCGGAACAAACAACCACTCCGGTGGTCGCGCGCGGTCTCCCGTGACCTATCCAGACAGCGGAGGCAAACAGGACCGAGTTCTTTTCCGAGGAGCGTTTGTTTTGCCGCGGAACTCGAGACGGAAAATCTGTGAGGCGAAGTTTCCGTCGCGGAAGCAGAGATTCGCTTAAGTAATTCGTTGAATTAGGAAGTCGGCAGACCCGCGCGATTCAAGACAAGGACCAGTTCGGAACTCTAAACTCGAGACGGGGGACGAGCCCGGGCCGCGTATTCTGACTGACGATCCTCGGGCAAACTTTGTTTCGAGGCTCGAGAAAAAGCGGCGTGCAAAACTTCTCAGATCCTTCCTTCCTTTTTCTGGCGCGCTCGGCTGTCGTCGCCTAACTTTCCCAGCCGTCTGGCCTAGAAGTGTTGCAACTTGCTCTCGCGTTTTCCACTCATTTGCGGCTGCCAGACATTTTTTGGCCAATCTCCTGTCATCATAGTTCGCGGCGGGGTCACAGCGGGGTGTCGAACATCGAAAACACCTGTAGTTCTAAAGTGATTGCAATGTTTCATATCCGACGGAAAGTGGACGGTCATATTTTATCTCGATCGATGGTGCTGAGAGTCTACTTTCCCCAATGAAGTTTTATGACAAGTACCGTTAAGCAACTATTTAGTTCTTGTAAATTTATATCAATAAATAATTGTTCGAATAATTTCTAAAAAAAATTGGCAATTCAAAAATGTATGTGTTGTGTGCGAAAGCAGTTAGTATTATGAGTTTCCGTGAAAATAAATCTGTAAGATGAGAAATTAGTTTTCGTGTATTTTAAATTATTGAAAACTACTTAGCTCCCAGTTACCTTATTATTCCATAGCTTATAAATTATTAAGTTATACTTTTATCCGACTTTAAAATTTTTCCTTAAAGTTTAAACATAAATTTATCTTTTAGTAAGAAAGAAGTTTATGATTTAGGATTATATTTCGTTAAAAATCAATGTTAAAGCGGGAAGCCCTCTAAAATGATCGAAAACTACTTAGTTCCTTAACGTTACTTGACCAAGGATCATTGCTTGAGCAAACATCTGTCTAATAGAAGCAAAACGCAAGAATATGAACCGTGTGAACGCGAATAATGGCGCTGATTGTGAACGTTGCTAATGCAAGTGCCCCACAAACTGGTAATTAACGCTGAAACGATGTAACTGAAAACGCTTAAGTTTGCCGGTCGATTCGCCGGGATTCTCTGCATTAGCTCCACTCCCTTATCGCGTCGATTTAATCGCGTTAACTTCAAACGACATCGTTAACTCCGACAGAGTCCCGTATCAGGGCCACGGGAAACCTTTACAGCTACTATAAAGCCGTGTGACGCGTCGCGTATCGATTCCTCCAACTTCCACGGAACTGTACAACTGCTGCAAGCTGGTCCAGCTACCCAGGATCTTCCGTAGCCGCCGCAAGCTTCGCTAATCTCCGCGAGTATTTGTTTAAAGCGATAGCTACTCGATCTCTAGGTGTCTATCCACGAGCCGTGTATTCAATCGATGCTGAAGAATCGTTAGAAGGGGATAAACGTTACTGAAAGTGTCGATAATCCCAGTGGGATCCAAGTGTTTAGCTTAAGTTAAGCCTGATGGGTTTCTAGTCAATGGACAAAGGGGAGGGAAGCGAAGCGTAAATTTATATGCTGGTGTGCAGTGGCGCACTCAGGTTTTAATCTTGGGGGTACCGAGTTGAACAGATAAAAATATTTGTAATGCAAATTCAATGGAATTTAAGTAGGTGATTATAAAAATGTATTTAAGCAATAAATCCCAGTTTTTACAAAGCCCTATTTGGGGGTAGTTAGGACCCTAGGACCCCCCTCTGGGTGCGTCATTGCTGGTGTACACGTGTGGAATTATCGTGTGCTGGGGTAAATTAAGTTGCTTTATATTTATACGAACCTTTTTGCTGTCCATTGCGGACGTCGAGCTGGTCACCGGCTGGTCGAGCCTGGAACAGAAAGAAGCAAGGGTAACAACACGATGCTTGCAAATTTTCTAAGATAAAAGGCATAAATATTTGTACGAGTAAGGTAATTGGGGGTAAAATTCCAAACTGTGTATGAGAAAAATTGTTGTTTTTATTGGATAATATTTATTTTCTGTCAATTTAGTAGTTTTATAGTATATAATTTAGATAACAAATAAACTTTCTAGGTTTGATAGAAACATATACATTAAATTTTGTATAAATTTAATAAGAAAGCTTCGGCATCTTCCCTCCGATTGCCTTTGAATATATTCGACTTAGCTCGGTTTATTTATTGAAACATTCTAAAGCGAGAGTTTTTCAAGTGAACGTGTTTGAGCTCGGCGACTTTTCCATCGCAAAGTCGAGTTCCTTTCAGCGGAATCCACTCCCTTTATCGACTCCCCCCCAGCCTTCACTTTTTTTCCTGTTTCTGTTCCGAGTCCCGACGCATGTTAACAACTTCAACCCTCTGCCAGGGGGTGCATACAGAATCGACTGTGAGCCTTTGAACAGCACTTTAAGCGAGTCGGCCCCGTCAATTAGAAGGAAAAGGGAAGCCGATCCCGTTTTGTTTCGTTCCGTGCACGGGGTTTTGCGCCGTTTCACCATGAGTCGACTGACTTTCTCTTAACCAACCCCTAGCTCGCTATCGAACCACCGAGAATCTGGGATATAACCGAGCGTCGCGACGCCGTCTTCTAGAAACTCTATCGTCGTTTGCACGTTTCTGTTCTTATCGATTATGGAAATAGAAAACTGTCTTCAGGTATTTTACACGAAACGTCCGACGACTCCATATTGCCACCTTTCTCTGCAAACGAAGTTACTAAGTAGACACATTTCATTCGGCCAGTTACAAAGCGATTTTTTCCCCAAAAGGAGCACTACTCCATTTGTGGAACGTGAGAATGCACCTGAGAGGGATGGCAGAGAGAAGGAGCCGAAGGAACGTTTGCTCAGGGATCGTCAGAGAACTCTGTCCCCGGGAGTTGAAATTTTATTCCATCCGGTAGATAGGGAAAGGAAATGCAGCAAGGTGTTCCGCTGGATGAAACGAGCGTCCTCTTCCATCGGAAGTTTCCCGTAGATGAAAGAGAAATCGTAGAGGGACGAGCTTCCGAGGTTCCGTGCGGCGCGACGGTAATGCGAGGAGAAATATCGCGCGAGTTTCCCTCGCACAAAGTTACTGGAACGCCAACGTAATCTGGTATTGTCCCGAAAGAAAAACTGCGCGAGCTGTCTTCTGACAAGTCAGTTGATCCGTCCTCCGTCACCTCTGCAATTTCCCACCTGCACTTTTCCTCCAACATCAACTCCTGACACACTTTTTACTCGCGGGGGGACGAAGTCGCTGTTCCCTCGATTGATAAGCGATTTCTCTTTCCTCTCTTACGAGTCCTACGACCTTCTCCGCCGTTCCTCTCATTTCGATTCAAACGCCCGCCCTTTATTATCGACATTAGCGTGCCCAAGTCCCGTCCTGCCGCCGTAAAGCTTGAAACGACGAGTAAAGCACCCCGAGCTCTCTTAGAATTATGCAACTTCGGCAAACACGGTTTTTGCCCGCGTCGAAGGTTCGATGGCTGGAATTTTAAAATTCGCTGGATTGTTTCTTCTGCCCCCCGGTCAGTGGATTCAGCCGAGTCGACCCGCTTTCCCAGCACAATAGCCGGCGACGGTTTTTACGCTGATGCGGTTGAAAATTTATCGAGCGCCTCTGCAAAACGCTTGATTCATGCGAGCACGTGAAACGTCTGAAAGGAAAGAGCTCCGCAAGGCCCTTTCGTGCCGATACACGGCCGCAAATTGCTCGATATCTCGGCCTCTCGCGATTTATAGACACCAGCCCGCGCCACACTCTTTATTTCGCCCCTCTAGTTTCCCCTCTCAGCACAGACGACTTTGAAACGTTGTTCCAGCGACTGCGACGCTGACAACGTCTTTCAGGAGATTCGTTATTAGCGCTTTCTTCAAAAGAAAGTACCGTTAAATTTCCTCGATTTAAATTCACTCGAGTCGCCCTAACGAACGGTTAATTAAAATTTAATTAAAACTGCGCAGGGGCTGGGGATACCATTCTTCTTTCCGCTCTTATTGCTTTGCCAGAGTTGCTGGATCAAAAGAATTATCTTTTGACGGGGTACTCTTCATTTTAATAACAAACTTTTTGCCCCAAGAGAGGAGACGTGGCGATTGCGATTGCCAGGTATTTCCAAACGAGCTTGGAAGTCGCTTCTAAATTCGCTATATAGTAGGAGATTTTTGCGTGTTAAGGGGAATAGGTTCTATAAATCGATCGAAAAATCGACGAAAAAATTCCACAAATCGCTACTAAAATATTTCAGAAGCCCAGGAATAGCAGATTAGCCTGCGGCAGCTGGAAGTATAAATAACAAAATTTCTTGACTTTAAACGCGTTTTTCTCGAAACCACGTTTTTGCGAAAAAAAACACTTGATTGTTTGTGCCACCGTTTTTAAAATATGCAGTTTTTCACGCCATATTAGGTTCATATTTTTACAATTGCCAAATAACTAACTGTTTGCAAAATTTCTTAAAAATTGATCAAAAAAGCCGTTTATACAGACTTCTTCACTGAATGATATAAAAAATTATTGCAAACGTCTGTCCACGGTGTTGTTCTAGCGATACTCATCAATTTAAATTCCCTTCAGGCTGTCTTTCACCAACGATAAAGAAATTTTCAGCATGCAAGCGCCATGGCCCGATAAGGCCGTAAACACACGACAATTAGTCGACATAATCGATGCAACGTTACGCTCGAAAAGTGGGTTCGGACTTGCCGTGTTGGATTTAGAAGTAGTCGAGGCAGGGCCAAGTTCTAAGCAAGATGATCGCACGCTGATCGGCCGGAGCCTCGCGATTATTATACGCGTCCGATTTACAATTAGGGATAATGTACGATACAACGGCCGTTAAATGGAGTTTCGGTGTTCCGTGGCCAGGAAAATCTCGTCGCGATTTATGGCATCGGCCGCGTTCTCCTGGAATATGAGAGTAACATTTGCATGCGCCATAACCGAGCTGTAACAAGCTGCATCGGTGTAGCGGCATGCAAGATTTGCTTGTTCAAAGTACGGCAATCTGTACAAGGAGTGTTAATAAGAGGGGTTGAATGGATCCGGGGGTTGCTGCCTCGTGATCCAATATAGCTGTGTGAGTATAGTTAAGTATCGAAATACTGGGGCAAGTTCATGGGTGCCCATGGAAAAAATGTTAGAACAGCGCTTCGCAACCTTTTCCAACTCGCGACCTCCATAATATTTCAATAACCTGCGACTCCCCCTACCCCATGTAAGGTAATGTAAATTTAATAAGGTAAAGAACCCTGGGAGAGTGGTTGGGGACCATCGTGTTAGAACAAATCGGTATCCATCGAGACATTGGAATATTTTCTTAAGTAACCAAGCATGCCTTCGAGCTCTCTTTTAGTTGCATTTCGTGCAACAATTTCAAAATCCCTTCTTCCCTTAGGAAGCGTGCATGGTAAAATGCAACGAGGTGGGGGCGGCTCTTTTGCATTCAGCCTGGACCGCCGCTATCGGATAGAAGCTCGGCATTCGAGAGGAATCGATTTACCGGAGCTCACTTTGTTCGCGAAGGCTGCGGCCAGGCTGGTGCTCATTCGATAAAGTGGTATAACGATCCAGCGCGAGCAACAATGCTGGCGCGGTGTCGCCAGCAAGATTTAGATACTGGCGCGCAGCCGCAACGCTCGGCGCACACGTGAGCCTGAAACAGCCGTGCACCGGTGCACGGGGCTGAAAATGGGAAGGCAAGGAACACGAGAATTGCTGGCCGGTAAATGGGAAGCTTTGTAAATGGAATTACACGCGGAAGGGATGCTCGGCATCGTTGCTCGTCTCCTACACGCTCCACGAGCTTCCTTTAGCTATTCCGTTCCCTTATTCCTGCTGCGTGCTTATCCACGCGTCTTCTGGAGAAGTCTGCGCTTGTCTCTATATCAGACTCTCCAAATTCTGTGACATTATCCTCAGACACCTTTTTCATTACTAACCTGTTAACCGGGAAAGACGAGTTTATACGTCATTTGAAAATTCCTCCGCGTTGAAAAATATGAATTAAGACAGTGATTCCCCAGCGGAGGGGTTGCGAAGTGTTTTTTGAGGAGTCTCGCGGTTTTTTCCCTTTTTTTTTAATATTATTAGAATTATATTCTGAAATACCTATTTTTAATGTGTTTTCTTTACCTTATTAAATTTACCTTACCTTAGATAGGGAGGTCACAGGTTATTTCAATATTATAAAAGCGGTTCGCGAGTTAAAAAAGGTTGGGAGACACTGAATTAAGATATTTATTGTGTACTAAATAAGCATTATTTCGCAACATACAATCTTTAATATACTAGAGATGTTGCTGATGGGGAAATTACCCAGCTAATAGGTTAAAAGCAACAGAGATATTTAGGTGTACGCGTTTAAGTGCCTCACAATGTACGCGGTTAGTAGACCACCTAACGCGCTCGGCTGTAAGACGGGTGGCCTTCCGCAAGCGCCTCGAGCCTGTGTTGGGAGATGTAGTATGTATAGCGTGTAACTAAAACACTTAGCTGCTATTAAACATATACTACACATTATTATAACTTATTCTCAGAGCCCATTAGTACTATTTCCTCGCCAATAAATTTCGAAAAATCCACCAGACCTTCATACGAAATACGAATGGTATAAGTATATACATAAATTATATAACAGGTTAATATATTTCAAGGTAAGGTTTAAATCTCGCTCATTGCTCTACAAAAGGGAAACAGATGTACCAGTGGCGCACCTAGAGGGGGGGGGGGGCAAAGGGCCCTAGCACCCCCAATGAAAAATGAAAAATGAGATAAAGAGAAAGCTGGATTTTGTTCTTTAAATAAATTTTAATAATCACCTAATGAATTTTATTGAATTTGCAATAAACATATTTTTATCCCTTCAACTCTGAGACATAGTATAGTTGGATTAACAGTACACTAATTCATCATATTAATTGATGGTGTCATACTATTATTCATTACTACGGAAGCTTTTTTTCTTTATTCGGCTGTGCCGAATCGATTCCAAGAAAATGTCCCACGTTCCGATTCGCACCTCGTGTCGCATCCCCAAGAATGGTTCGAGCGAACGCCGGGAGCCCGCGCGAATAACCGAGTCACGCCGAGGAGCCCAAACTGCGCATCGCTGCACGTAACGCCGTTGCACGTAGGCGTCATTCGAAAGCTATAATATTCTCCGAAAATATCAACGGGCGTAGCAATAACCGTAAAAGCAGCACGAGCCGCAGTGGCGCGTGGAAATTAGATCGCTTCCCAGCCGTATTATTGAGATTAGAATTTCCATTTCCATTCAGCCGCGCCAGCAATTAAACGGCAACGCGGGGCTTTTTGCGCCGCTTGTACGCGATAATGCTCTCGTTGCGTGACTTTTTACACGCCGCGGGAAACAATTGCCTGGCACCGGCCGTATCCAGGCAGGGTAGCCCTGCACTCGCAAACCGTGGCGCTGTCGTTAACAGCCCGATGCAAACCACCCTTTCGAACCAGAGACTGTCACAGCCCCGTGAAATTTTTCTGCTTCCATCCCCCCGGGTTCTTCCATTCCCATGGAATATTACCGTTTTTGGTTTTTCGATATGCTTTAGAGAACCGAAAAATAAAAAACAGGTGGCTTTATTTTGGCCCGTTTGCATGTTTAAGGGGCGAAACTACCCTTTAAAGTTCATAAGAAGAGGCTGAGAGTTCAAACGTGACTGACCACAAGAAGATCACCCATACAGCAAGCTATGACGAAAATGAAATTTATATAAACTTTTATCCATCACAATATTATAATATTCTTTGAACTAACAATAGGAACTTGTGTACTTGTTGTCATGGACTTTGAGTGGTGGCTACACCCCCTAAACATGCAAACGGACGCGAATAAAAAGGCACCTATTTCTTATTTTTTGGTTCTCTAAAAGATCTCCAGAAACCAAAGCAATGGGAGGCGGACACCTAAAATTCTCTTCCTATGAGATCGTTGAGCCCCCGCCATTTCTCTTCGGTAATTTATATTTCATCAAAGTGTCGGCGAAAGTGCCGAGAAACCGACGCTAACGAACAACAATGCAGGAGAGCCGAGTGCATCCAATCGAACGAGCAACGCGAGTCCATGAAACGCGTCGGGACGTGGTAATTGTTTTACTCGCTCCAGGACACCGGAAGTGACTGGAATCCAGCGGGCGAACGGTGACCGCAGCTACGATCGATCCCCGCCGTTCCTTCCCAATTTCCACGATTCGTGCTTTCCATTAAGAGAGCTTCTTCCAGCGAAGCCGGAGCCGTGCCGAGCCGAGCGGCATTACGCGAGACATTAAGCCAACGGACTCTAATGAACCCGAGCGGAATTCGCGCTGCGTTTCCCGGTGACGGGCTTCCGAGAAACCGATCCGCGGGAAACGGATGCAAATGGGAGTGTCGGGACAGATGGAATAGACTTTGCTCGATCCCGTGAACCGTAATTCGTGCCGCGCCCCCGAGCAACCCTTGATTCCCACCACCCAAAGATAAATCGGGAAACGCCGACTGCGAAAATTCTGCTCCCGCTCGCGTTCCAATTATCCGTGGCGAATTAAAGGAATCGAACAGCGAGATGAGTGGAAATTAATTGGATTAAACGCGGGAAAAGATTCGATCGGGCTGTAACTAGATTTCCCCCGCTTTTATATCCTCAACAGGTTGCCCCCCGCCCTTAAAATGTACCCCGCGTCGTTTAGGATACGGGTCAATCTCCAACTGACCCAATTAATTCGCAGTTTCCATCAACTGGTTTCCCGCGACTGGCCCTTCTTTCCCAGATCCTCGAGGCGCCTGAAATTAATACCCCCTCGATGAGAATCTTCATCCACTTCTATCGTTTCCCAAGCATTTTCCCGATTATTATCTCTTTCGACACTGGCCAGCGCGGGGTAAAGAATGCCAGTGTCGACGAAATGCGACGACTCGCCTTCCATTGTTGCAGAGCTCGATCGATAGGACGAGTTGAATGCTTGACGCCAAGCGATATCGATCTCGAAGAATTATCATCTGGTTCGGGAATCACTAATTCACGCTGTTTACTTCGCCACCTACATAATTGCCGGTATTCATTACCGGCTATGGTCGCGGCGTACCGAATTGTTGCCGAACGCATCGTCAACTTGGACGTGGAATGGATGGGAAAACGTACGAGCGCCACGGAATACATATTCGCGTTCCGCTTCTGCTATACGCGCGGAGGACGTTATCATTAACAACAGGTTTGCTGGATCGTTGGGAAGCCAGTGATGGAAAGTCCCGGGAAATTTACGATCCTGCTGCGAACGAGATCTTATGCCCGGACGCGGAAAGGTATATAAATTAAACGGAAATAATATTTTAGAATTGAAAAGCGAACAACTGCAGACCTCCCAAGACTTTGGAACTTGAACTTTCAAACTTTTAAATATTTTACAATCTTTTCAACGTTATCCTTCGCGGATACAATGTTACTCACAATATCCGCTCTGATTCCGCTCGATTTCTTTTCAAACGATATTTCTATGCAACGAACTTGACTTCGCTAACACGCACGATTCTCGCTGATCAAAGTGAGCCCCTTCTGTTTGATAGTCCGTTTCTCCATTTCCATTATTCTGCTTCGAAATTACCTTTTCTGAAATGGCTTTGAAATAGAGCTCGCTTCGGGAGTTAGCGGAGATGGCAGATTTGATTGCCAGTGGAATTTCGCTTGGCACTATTCTTCTGGCGAGTGGAGTCCGCACGCAACTCGGAAGCCATTGCCGAGCATCCCAGGCAATTGCTGGCCAGGCATAGTAGCATGAGCATTGTCCCCATCCGCCATCGTTTCTCATTCCTGATCGCTCTAATCTATCACCCCCTCCAAGCATTATCACCGCTAGCACTGCCGGCTAGGGTTATTGATAGGCGTCCAGCAGAAGAACGTCCACCGCAAAGCGCGCTCCATCATCGATTTCGTCGTCGATCCGCGGATCTCCGTCACCGATTAGGGATTTTAGAGGGACTTCATAATCATCTCGACCTAGGATGAGTGTTGGAAGTATCACGATTGCAACGAACGGGGTTAAACGATGGGAAGATGACACTGGTTTCATATTCTATGCAATGGAAATGGACAGGGAGTGTCTTAGGAGTTGCGAAGGGGAATTACGTCGGCGGTATGCGCCACGATGCGCCACGGTCTCGCTGTTTATAGTTGTTGGGCACACACGCGGCCGTTTAAACTCGCAACTTGCAAGTTGCCGCGCCTCGTGCATCGCGTAATGCAGCGAAGGGCCACGCGGAAGTGTTCCGTCGCGACGACGGTCCAAAGCGTTCAACGAAAACGTGCCTCGTACCGTCGGCACCGTGTTTCCTAGACGCTCACATCTTTCCATCTTCCCCCCTCGTGCCTGCTCGCTTCTCCAACCCCTCGTTCTGTCGAATCGCAGTAGTTTTTAAACAAGCGATCCCTCGACGCGCGTTCTCCCGATGCAACTTGTAAATATCCTACCTCAGTGTCCGCGTGCCTCGCTTCAAGTTTATCAAACTCCTACCGCGAGAGGATCCAGCCCGTCCAATGTATCGGAGGCTGATAAACAATCGGTTTAATATTTCGATTAAGGAAGCAATAACTCGCGGATGATTTGGAAAACGCCGGCAAATAAACCGTACACCCATCGAAACTGTCGCGCGCGATAAAAGTGTCGACATCGTGGCGCGAGATTGAAATTTCCGAATATCTCGGAGAAATCATACGATTTATCGGCTACAAATGTTTGCGCGGATGATGGATATCGCGTGCATTTGCTAGCTCCAACAATATTGCTGCTGAATAAGGGATGAACGTGGAAACGGTTGAACGAGGTGCTTTACATTCGGTACACGAATGGCTCGCTTGACCCCGAACTTTATATCGAACACGTGCAAAAAAAGGTCGATATTCCCGGGATAGAGACAGAGAGGCTGCACCGAGTAATAGAATATAATGGCATCCATGTTTCGGAAACTAACGACAAAATGAGCCTCCGTTGTGTAAAAGCAACGCGCCCCTGTTGCGGACGCTCGACATTATCAGATGCATAATATTCTGGCCAATGGAATTCATAATGCAGCGGCTGAAGCGTGTATCGAGGCAAACCGCTGCGAGGGAATAAACGACGGGACCGTTTTTCAAAGCCAGAGCACGGTTGTTGCTCGTTCTTTACGACACAGTCCTCCCATGAAATGTTTTCAGCGTGTTCGGCCCGCTATTGCGGAGAGCCTGAAAGGGAAGGGACGAGGGCCGACTGGGCCAAGGGAGAACGATAGACGGAGAAGCGGAAAAGAGGCTTTCTATGAGGACCCGCAAATATTTTTCCATCCAGCGAGAAAGCTGCCGTAATCCAGCCCGAGACGGTTTCTTTCGCGTGGCTGGCCGTGCGTCGATAGAGGCTGGCTTTAATGCATTCATGACTCATATGGCGAGGATATAACTCGATCGGAACGTCGCGTCGCGTCCCGACCTCCTTCCACCGAAGAGCTTCTCGCGTAATTCTTCCCCTGACGTTCCGGAAGTTACCGTGGAAATTTGTTAGTAACGGAGGAGTCGCCAGCCTTCGCTCGCTGGGATTTCCTGCTGCAACTTTTAAGGGTCTGCGGAGGACAAGCTCTTCAAGGGAACAAGATGGGAAAAAAGAAACGACATTGTAATTAAAAGTTTCAGACTTTTAAACACTCCGGAGACAAGTTCCCTTTATAACGAATAGTCTCGTGTCTCGACACACCAGCGAGAATCTACGCTTCGCGAGTTTCACGCACCCCATCAGCTCACCCTCTACAGTTGACCGACCCACAGTGGCCTGCAACGTGCCCCTATTGCAGACGCTCGACATTATCAGATACACAGTACTCTGGCCAATGCAATTTCATAACGCAGCGGCTGAAGCGTGCATCGAGGCAAAGCGCTGCGGGGGAACAAACGACAGGACGTTTTTCAAAGCCAGAGAACGGTAACAATCGTGCGCAATTCCGATATCTCTGACTCAGTAGCTCGTGGTATGACAAAGATTCTTTCATTTTGGGTGGGTCCTGATTTTAGACTTTCGCTCGGTAGACCATCGATAGACAGACTTCCACCCGTGACAGGTGCTCTTTGTAATTGATGATGGCGGATAGGAAGATACCCTTTCAATTTGTACGTTTCTCCGTGGGATCAAGCCGCAATTACACGGGGAACTATCGCGTCTTACGGGGACGTTCCTATTCGACAGCGAATCCCTGGACTCGGCCGGCCGAACAACTTTCACAATTTTCCCCGCGTCCCGTCTCTTCTCTTGCATTTTCCTCGCGAGCTTGTCGCACAGCCGCCGCAGAAATTACGCGGCAGACGGGAGTATAAACAAGCGCGAGCCAGCCGGGGGTGTGGTCCCTCTGCTCAGCTTCCAATATGCCGGGCCAGTCGATAAAGCTGGCTTGTTCGTCTTCCCTGGGATTCTTCCTCTTCCCTATTCCTCCACTTTTGCATTCTCTTGCCCGGCGCCCTCCGCAACGAAACATCTCGGCGATGAACCCGCGGAGATTGCGGAATAAGCCCGAGAGATGGAGAAACTCAGCCGACCGCGGAGAAATATGAGATGGAATATCGAATAGTTTTGAGCGTGCCACGGCAACGGCTCGCCAGCAAATTAGCTCCGCTTACGAGGGAAAAGAGAGATGACAAGTGCAAACTGGGAGCCACCCAGAGCTTCCAAAGTGGGAGGGATCTTATTCTGGATTTTAGCCTTGGAACTCTCCCTCCATTTGTTCAGAGGGTTTTAATAGGTACCCCGTAAATCAGACGTTCCAACCCGTAGGCGATTCGAAGAAAACTCCAACGTAGGATTTCTTAATGGTCGTTGTGATTATTCTAATCAGTTTGTTTTATACAATCCTGGCTAACAATTAAACTCACTTATCGAAGCGGGAAGGTGGGAGTTTAACAACGCGTCTGGGAAAGCAAGAGCAAATTGAATTGGCCGAGTTCGTTGACAAAACGACCAAGGTGGAAGAACCTGTGTACTCACACGTGTTGAATTCGAGGCTATGTTCGGGGCGTTAATGGAGAAATTTCATTAGAATTCGGATTCGAACAGGGACACAAGTTATCGGGAACTTTGTCGAAATTAGTTTGTGTATTGACCGAAATAGGGAACGGCTGCAGCCGAACGAGTCCTTCTTCGTGAACTTTCGACGTTGATCTCGACAGAGTTCGACGGCCACCTACTAATACGTTTTCAGTAGTTCCCTGAAATCGTTGATTAACTACCAGTGGCTCCGAGTGGTTTACAATTTTTATTCTGATTTTGATTGCTTAGAGTATCTTCCTTAGATGCTCGAGAACTCGAGGAACGATTAAGGGAGAATCTTATTTTTGGGACTAAAAACATTTGAAAAATTGTTTTTTTTTATTGATTTATAATAATAAATATAGGAGTTATGTATGGTCAACCATCACACCAGCGGACAACGAATTTTGCGCGGCGTGTTGGTGGACCATAACTGCTATATTTTTGTTATTAAAAATTAATAAAAAATAACCGCAACTTCTTCAAAGATGTATGGCCCAAATTTCAGATGAAGCGAACCGCTGGTTTTTTTAAAAAAATCCCAAATATTCTCATGCTTTTAGCCCATAAAATAATTGCGCGAATAACTGAAGAAACTGGCGAGCAAAATTCTGCTAGATTTCTTTTGATAAACGACGGAAACTTGACAAGTAGAATCGCTTTCAATACCTCCAGTTTAATGAGCAAGAAAATGACTGACAGGTGATTGTAGCTTGGATCCTAAACCCGTGTAACATATGCCGCCTGGTTGTTCATTTAATTGAGTGAAGTCTGAACGTTCCCAGTGTTGATTATCCGACTGGAGACTGATGTAGCCTAATTGCTCCCTTAAACTAACTGAACTTTGAATTGACTGTTGGAAGCCTCAGTATTCCCAGGACCTCTAAGTGATTGCTGAATACCAACTAACCAACTGTTCGAAGTCTGATTCTAACCGAGTGCCGATCGATAACTAACTTCTAACTGACTAATGACTGTATTTGCCCTAGGGTATCGCTCGCGACCTTCCTTCCATTCAGCGCGCACAAATGGGTACTATTTCGACAACTATTATGCTAATTTCCATCCTACGAATAGCACAACACAGCACCCCTCTCCCTCTCTACCCCTGATTCTTCCAATATCCTTGCATTTCCAAGTCGAATCGATCTTCGCTGAACTTAAAATATTCTTACGTAGGGGACCATTCTTCTTCATCGAGTCCTGAAACAGCGAAATCGAAACGAAACGGATCTACTGTCGTGGATACGAGGAACCCTTTCTTCACCCGATTACTTTTTACTCCTTCCATCTCGTCATCCTTCCCTCGGTTCCTCTTTACAGCTGTTCGAAACGACGCAGGGCTCGTTCCACTCTCGACGAGTTTAGATCTTATTTCTTAAAAGAACGAGTCTGCCTCTTCCCTCCTGCCTTCCATAAAATTTCAAAGCAATTTGTCGAGCGCGCCGTTTCGAAATCGCTGGCGATCGCTCCAGCTTCCATCCGGAAACAATACCGAGTCTCCTGCGATCGATGTTAATCGAAAGGTTACCATGGGAACCTAATCTTTATCGCGCTATTTAAAGTGCAACCTTCGGAAACGAATTTCGACGTTACTCGTTCCAAAGTCTCTCGAATTTCACTAAGGTATTAGAGACTTGTCTCGAAAGAAGGTGGCCTTTGTTACCTTATTGCGTAGAAGAGTATACCGAGAGACACTCGCTATCAATCCCCTCTCTCACTCACCACGGCGTGAAGAGAGGAAATGGAGGGGATAGCGCTTACCTTATTTCGAGGCAGAAGCCCCGTCCTTCTTCCGACACACTACCGCAGTTATACCCAAAGGATTTAATCTTGGGGGAGTAGAATTGAAGGGACAAAAATATTTCTAATACAAATTCAATAAAATTCTTTAGGTGATTATAAAAATGATTTAAAGAATAAAATCTAGGTTTCCTTTCTTTTTACAGAGCCTCATTTTTGGGGGGTTTCCAAGGCCCCTTGGCCCCCCTCTGGGCGCGCCACTGCACCACCATATATCTAAACAAATATTCAATACAGAAAAATTGGTGTCTCGTACATATTTGAGCTTCAAGTAGAAATAGAAGAAGAGAAATTTTCTTTGCCACGTCCTTCACAAGATGACAGCGACGTCGCGAAATGCGAGGCATTGTTGGCCACCGTGGACACGGAGCAATAGGACAAAGTGCATCGATCAATGTCCGGTCGGTTCGTACCTATCGTTCTACGTCCCCCTCGGCGCAGGGAATCGGCACACTTAGCCAGATACATCCATATCGGCGGCCGAAACGTGAAAAGTTCTTTTCAATTCTACCTGCAAGTAACTTCTATCGACCCGCTCCTCCACCCACGACCCAGCCGCGTTCCTCTCTCTTTAATGTTGACAGGCATTCATCGATAAAGCCGGCGCGCCGCGTTACAAGATTTATTTCATTCCATGCAGTTGTGCGGATTTCTTCCCGTTCTTTTTCCGCGTTTCACCGCGATGTACGTACAGCGTCAGCTAGTCTCGTAAACTCCGTGTTCAATCGCCGGAGTCGACTATCGAGGGCGAAGGGAAAAAGTATCGTGCACCGGAGCCGGCGAAATTGAATCATGGGGAGAGGAGGACTCGAAGATTTTTAGCGGGATTGGACAATGGCGGTGTAACGATGCAGGGGACAGTGTAATTCCAACTTGTAGTTTCGGGGCAAACATTGACGTGACGCGGACCTTTTTACATTTTCAAATCGTACGTCGATTTTTAGCTCCAGTTTCTACTAATAATAAGTCGTAGTCAGATTGAATTTATCGTAATATACGATTTCTTAGTCATTTCCGATAATTTCACTAAAGTGTTTTTAAGAAAAATTAGATTTTAAAATTCATAAAATTTCTACGGTGCCCCTCTGTTTCTCAATGCCCCTAGCACGTGTTTATTTTGCATATTGGTTATTTTCCATTTGGTTTAATAAAGTGTTGTAACGACGACTATTTATCCAGGACGGAATGCCGGATAAAATAAATTCCTCGCAGCAAGCAGAGTTGTGAAATGAATTTCACGGGATTGCATAAAATTATTATTCCAGTTTAAACATCCTGCAATGAAAGTATGCCAACGTTTGCCTCGATATCACCATTTTATATTTCGAAATCTAACACCAAGTTGCACATTCCCCGGTTCCGTTTTTATTCTATGGACGGTACACAATTTGCGACGTGTTTGTCTCTCGAGCATTTCCCTCCTCGATTCTACCTGCAATGTGCAGCCTTAGAGATGCATCCACCGTGCGTATCATCATACGTGTGTGCATAGACAGTGTTCCATTTTAATCGATCCGGTGCTGTGTTCGAAACAGAGCCGCGTGTAACTCCATTGTTACCAGCTCGTTTAGCCCTCCCTGGAGGGCGATGGAATCGTTAAACCCATCTTTCCTTCTAATCGTGATGGTATTAAACAGTCTCAGTCATTCCCTCATTCATTTACAGTCTAATGCATTTATGCACTTGACGCACTCGATGGATGCTTCTGTTCTACATTTCCATCGACTGAAACAAAACACCCCGTAGATGCACAATACCATCAAGGCGACATCTTTGTTGGACGCTCTTCCTATTCTACATCGATTCGCGTACTCCCATTTCCCCCGGCCTTTCCATTTGTATTTTTCCCGGAACAGCGGTTATCGGCGAGCCGGAAGCCCGAGATACGTATCAGTAAAAATTCAGTCCAGATTGAAAGCCTCGGTGTTCACGCTGTGTTCACAGGGATGATTCTCGTGGCCCGTGTATCCGTCGATCGAGGAAAAGCAGCAGAACAACAGGACAGGGACTCAGGCATGAAAGAGACGGGAGGTAGAGCAGGGAACGAAGGAGCAGAGGGAAATGTGGTAAATGAAGCGGAAGATGGTTAAGGGAGGATCGGAGATCGTGGGGAATCAAAATAGAGTCACGGGGATGAAGGAAGGGGAGGGATTGAGGAAGCTGGGCAATGTGAAATGGAGGAAAGTGTACAGAGATGGTGAGAGCGAGGGAAAAGGAAATTTGAAGAGGCGGAAGTTGCCACTGCGTGTAGTCGAATGTTGCTCTGGAGTATTTCGAGTTTCGTCGGATGCAAATAAAATATTCGGCGTGTAAGGCAGCCACTTCCTTTGCCGAATCCATCTCCTTTTGTCGAAAAACTTCCACCGCTGGTCGCGGTCGAGGATTTCGAAGTGTATTTGGGCAATTTTCCAGCTGGCCCGTTGCTTCGAGGTCTCTGGATTTACACCTGGAGGTTTTCAATCGATCAGCCGCATTCTCAGGCCTGGCCTCAGGACGGCGGTGGAAAATGGGATCGATTTTTTGGGGTGGCGCATCGGAGCGCTGCAGCTCTGTCTGCCAGGCTAATTACACTCTGTCTCTTTTTTTCTCGGGCAGACGTTCTTCTCTCATCGTCAGGTATAAGCACTCGCTCTCGATCAATTTTACAAAAAAGTACATGCAACTTTAATTTGCATTTTGCAACTTCTCACGAATCATGAATAAACTTATCACTAAAAGCGAATTTACACTGTCCACTTTTATTGAACAACGCGGTTGACTCAAAATTCTTTCTTCTACACTTCCACAAACCTAGAAAATTTGCATTGGGATGAAATTAATCTCTTCCATGGATCGCTTTCCTCTTTTAAACCACAGTCATTATTATTATTATATTTTATATTTGCTATGTAACTTTCTGTTTTTCTTCACTGGTAACGCTTGTTTCTGTACTTGGTGTCCTTTCCCCTCCTTCTGTCACAAAATGAGTTACCCGTTCACGAGAAACTAAATAAATAAATAAAATTGAAAGCAAAGTGAACAGTGCAAATTACTTCTCTGTTATTTCTCCCTTAAGTTTATATAAATTTCCTGACACAATGCCATTAAATTTTCAAGGTGTCATTTTTAACTGAACAACAGTTTGTTCAATTTCATTGAAACGTGCAAGTATTCGCCTTTCAATCTGGTTGAATCAACCAAAGTGAGCCCTGTAAACTCGCCTTCAATTTCCATACTTTGAGAAACGCGACAGGGATAACGGCTTCAGAATTAGGCTGCGTTTAAGAGAAGTCCCGTCAGGAGCAACTTCCGCCAAAGTTTGGCTCGCGACGGGATTATTCTTCGGCGATACTCGGCTTCCTAGCAACACGCCTCGTCTCCAAAGTTGCTCGCTCGCATGCTTCGAACGAGTGTCAGTCCCAATGGCAGCGAAGCCGGAAAACTCCCGAACGTTGGGAATGTTGGGAACGTTGGGGCGGCAGGTGAAGAGGCCCCGCGAAACTGCAAGACATTTCGAATGCGCGACGGCTTTGTTCGTCATAATTCCCTCGCTATTCACCCGCGACAGAGGATCCTGGAGGATTCGGTGCGGCGCGCCTTGCAGAGTTTACGCTCCCTTCAGCGATCGTGTGTAATTCGCAGCTGCACGGCCCCGTTCTCCATAATGCACCACGGTAAACGTTTAAGCGCCGCTGCTCCGGAACTCGATGGCGGACATTATTCAAGGCTACGAAAGCGGCCGTCCTATGCATCACTCATGCAGGCGTTTCCTTTGTAAACTTCCCAGAGGGAATTAAATTTTTATCGATCTACGCCTCGAGTCTCCAACGGGTTTTTCGGGGGCAGCTAGCGGATCCTTTTTCGAGCGAGGATAATGAAAGTCGAAGCTGAATGGAAACGTATTGCTTAACGGGGGAATTTTTAGTTCTATTGGTAGAAAAATTATGGTAATCGCGAAGGAGGAGATACGTCTTTTCCGCGAAGCAAGTTTCCTCCACCGCGAATTGAAGCTGCTCGACCAAGGTGTGTACGGCGGAGTGGAGGAGCTCGTTACCTTCTCAAATATGATATGCGAAGCCTCGAGAGCGTAGTTATCCCATGGCAACGCTCTCGACTAGACACCGCCCGCGTTCTACTTAATTACAGCGTCTTGCGCATCGTAGTATGTCAATTTTCTCCTGCCCACATCCCTCGTACGTGCGCTTCTCGCTGCCCGTATAACAACTTCCGTTGGCTCTGTTCGGTATAATTCACGTTTGCATCTCGTTAACTCGCGGGCATGAGGAGTGCGCATCGCCTCGTTGGATCGCGGGTGTTTCGACAAGTGTCGCGGGAAAAGGCTTGAAAAGAACCGACCGGGGCTAATCGCGCGTGAAAGCGGGGAGAGATGTTGCGAGTGGGGCGAGCTTCTGAAAATCGAGCGGCGAGCCAGCGATGTTTACACGAGGACGGATTGCGTTTCCCGTTTGGGGAGCGCGCGACATTCACGCGACATGGAAATTGCAACGCGACGCTAATGCGACCGATAGACGTCGCGACGACAAGGGAATTGCACTGTGTGCGCGCCGCGCGATGGAAAATGGATTGCAAAGGTCGACGAGCTTCCAGCATCGACCGCCACATCCCTGTGTCTACTTTTTCCGCGCGAAAGTAAACACTGCTGCCAGTGGCTAGCTTCTACACAACCAGGCTATGCATTAATTGTTCGTGAAATATTGCAGATTTCTTCTGTAGATTAATATTGAGTGGTAGAGACGATTCATAATAATAAGAAACAAAAGGCGATCTATTTAAAATTGAGGTAGATCGAACGGAGATTAGTCTAAAACTAAACTGAAACTGAATTGAAAATGAATAGAGCTACGACTCTCTATATTCAAACGCTGTTATTTAAATAAAGGTTGAAAACACGAAAAAATTATATATAAAAATTAAAAATTGAATGCTCTTTCAATATTATTTGAACAAAAATTCGATAGGGCTTACCATTTTCGAGAAATTCTTTAAATCCAAACCATTGATGAATTCTAAACTTTAAAGTCTTGTCGACACCCTTCCCTGTTGTCCGATTGCAATAAACTTTTTCAGGGATTATTTTCTTATGAAATGGAAACATTCTAGATGATGCGAGCAAAGAAATTAATAAAAAAATCGAGACATATAAAGAAAAGTCACCCCAATATAGCACGTATCTGTGTCCCAAATGAGTCACTTTTCCGTAGCCTCCAGCGCGTCATTGGCAGCGGCTCGAAACGGGTGTTTCAATAGGATAATCCAACTTAACAGAATCCGGGAGATCTTACGTAATGGAAGTGTCTTCCGCCGCCAGTAACCGATTTCCAATAGCTCTATAGCCGCAATTAAATCTGTCAGCCTTTGCATAATTGAGGCTCTCGCTAGAAACCCCTCAAGACCTTTTTATTGATCCCTTTGTCCGATATAACGGTCTCGATGACGTGGAGCACTCGTCTCCTGCCCCCCAGGGGTCTATAATTGTCGACTCAGACCTCCGAGATATTCCAACATGGACTATTCCGCGAAAAAAAGCGACATCAATTAAAGATTCCTCCTGGTTACGAGCTGAAATTCGGTCTCGTCAATAGAGTTCGCGATTCCATCGAAGCAATATATCGCGTCATTAAGATATCACGTGACAAAGGCCATCGAGTGAAGAACGGGTCGAGGATCCAATATACAGATTAAAGAGGATAGATATCTCGCCCCTTTCCCGGCCCGCTATAACACCGTCACCTGTTCAGGGCTAGGCTCAGGGGAGCCCAGCAGGCCTTGCCTTTGGCGCGGGGACATCCTCCGCTGCTACAGAGCACGTACACATAGCAATCGATACCTGAGCAACAACCTGCGAGAACAGGTAACCGATGGAAAGCCCTCACGTAGCAAATTCACGAGGATCCTTCACAAAGCAGGTGTTTTTTGCGCCCGTTCGTCAATGCCATTTAGCCTCGTTCATCTTCGCCCCGTCTTCTATCTTCGTCTTTTCAGGTCCAAGCGGATTCTCGCTTAAAAACCGACGCTTACATTTCCGTCTCGATTATTCCCGTGACGCTCAATTATTCGAAATTGTCCCCGGTTCTTCCAGATGATTAATACCTGGCGAGGAATTCTTATCTGCGACTTGCACTCCCATTTTAATTCCGCGAACGTCGCGCGTTCAGGCTCCAGTCTCGCGCGGCTCCCGAGGCGGGCTATTCTCCACTTCCGTCAGAATTCTTGTCTGGTAAATTGCAGCACTTTAACTCTCGATCAGCCGCGGCTTTCATCGAGCTTCTGGCGAACGCTGGGAGACTGCGAGCGGGCAACCTGATCCATGTCTAGGAGTCAGGCGCTAAATTGCACAACCTAACTTCGTCGCGTTTTACTGGCTGGTTCGTGCGATGTTAATGCTCAAGGATGGACTAAGGGGGAGTCTAGACTCGGACCCCACTTCCCAGGAGGGTCCAGTTCTAAGAGTTACACTTATGTGTGTGAAAGAGTAATTGAAATAAATTTTGTTTACTGCTTAGGTTTTTGACGGATTTTTTTTAAACTTAAAGAGTTTATTTTAAAATATCTTTTCGATACCTATTTGTCTTTTAATATTATTTATTTGTAAATTATTATTTCTCATTTAGAATTAATTTCATTCAGAAACAATTTCAGTTTTATTACAAATTCTCTCCCACCCCTTGCTTTTTAACCAATGAGACCCCCCAAGGTTTGATAAGCCGGGGCCCGACAAATTTTAACCCGACCTTGTTAATATCGTATAGGATGTTAAGGCTTACACCGAGAGTTGCAAGCGATTTGATAGCACCGCCGAGCATTCTGGCAGGTTTGGGACTTCCTTGGAAGGCGCGCGTAAAGCGAGAGAGGTATCGCGCGCCGTGGGGCTACCCCTCGAAATTGAAGGGTCGAACGAGGGAGAAGGAGGGCGCTGCTTGCATTCCTGCTACGACCATGGGCTCCACGCGAATTTCACTCGAATATTTACACCCTTTTGATTGTTTACGGGGCGAGTCTGCGGGCTGAAAGAAAATATCCTCCTCTTTTCGGCGTAATTGAAGTGGGTGGCGTGGCTGCTTCTACCGCGAAAAAGATAACTACATTATTACTGAAGAAACTACTTCGGATGACGAATTTTCTGTCACTTTATTAACGCCGAAGTAGTTAACATCGATTGAAAAGGGACGAAAAGACGGTGTCGTACAATGCGACAAACACCTTTTTCAATCTTTTTGGAGGTTAAAGCTAAGATATTGTAGAATGGGAAAACATTGAAAAAGTATGACAAACAAGTTTTTCGATTATAATGTGTGCTTAAAGTTTTTCCTTCACTTGTTATACGTAAGGGAGAGTGGGGGAATTACGAATACCTAAGGGAAAAGTTGAATAAAACAAAATATTAGAAAGGTAACAATGTCTTTATTGTTTATATTCAAAACCACATTATGTGTTTATATATTTCTGTAATCAACTTTAATAAAATTTGAGTATAAAATAAGTTTTGAATAAAAAAACAAGACCGTTCCTGTTTGTGATTTTCTATCTAGTAGAGGGTAATCACGAACACAGAATGGGGGAATCACGAACACGACTTTTTTTTACAAAAATCACATAGAAAGCCTTTCGACGTGCTCTGTCCATCACTGCAGTTTTCGTGTGCCCACTTTCTACAATTGTAGCACATGATCCAATCTTCAGTTGGAGGTTCCTCGTACTTTTCCTTACAATAAATGCAGTAATATTCGTCGTCGTCGTTCTCAGCGTTAAGTTTCCTTTTCTTTTTTGGTATTTCTTCTTTCTGCCTCCTTGTTTTCTCTTCAAAATCTTTAGAAATATTCACTGCCTTACTTCTAGTCAATCTTTTGGTCATTTCTTTGGTTTGCTTCTGGATTTCATACTTCTTATCTTTATTCCGTTTCTTTTCTTCCAGGACCTCTCTCATAGGAGAGCTAGTTAAAATCGTTGAATGTTTTTTCTTAATATTCCGTTTAGTAGATTTTTTATTGTCGTTTTAGAAACCGAATAAACTCCTGCTGCTTTGCCAAAACTTAATTTGTTGTTCCTGACATCTCCTATAGCTTTTTGCAAACTCTCCAAACTATACGTCGGTTGTGTTTTTCGCTTGTAATAGCGTGGCATCTAAACATCGTAACAAATGAAATCAAAATGGATAATTATAATCTTCTTTAGTTCGATACACGGGTTAATAACAAACGATAGGGGGTAATGCCGAACGTTCGCGATTGACCCACACACGCCGTTCGCCAATGCCCCATAACGTGTAAAACAAAAAATGTAAAAAAAAGTTAGGTTAGGAACATCAAATAGATAAAACGTTGGTGTTAAATTAATCCTTGATTTGTGCTTTTTGTGTTCCTAAACATTAGTATTGAGATAATAATAAATACAGAAGCTACACCTACTTTAATTTGTCAAAAAATTATATGAAAAGAGAGAAAATCAGCAACACTGTTTATTTTGAGCAGCGTGCGTGTCAACTGTTTTGCAGTTATGACCTAGCGTAGCGCGCGACACGAGGTGTCTCGTGGCAAAGGGAGGAGTTGTTCAAGTTGTTCTAACATGATTAATTTTCGAATTCGCGATTACCCCACGTTCGTAATTCCCCCACTCTCCCTTATATCATTTCCTATAGATTTTGACGCGCTGAATTCAAATCAGAAGCGCAGAAATTTCTAGCCCTTTGGGATCATTTGACATAGATTTCTAATATCAAAATTAATTTGTCATACTCTTTCAATATTTCCCTCTTATTCTGCAACATCTTAGCTTTAACCTCCGAAAAGATTCATCTCTCTACCTAATTTCCATCAAAAGCTTTACGATTTCGACACAAGCAAGTGCAGTTTGTCTGACTGTGCGTCGCATCTGAACCCACAAATATTCCAATATTAAGGCAGCAGGCAGAAGAAGTCGGCTGATGAAAAATACGCGCAGAGTGGATCCTGCTTTCATCCACCTTCTCGAATCGCTGGAGCAGGGAAATATTAAATTGCAGCCGAGAGTGACCAGTAGCGCAGCGTGACGCGAAGTCTCGCATTCTGCGACGGAGGAAGAAGCATGCTGGCGACGTATTTGTCCGAGGGAGTCCGGCATGCTTCGGTACACGCGATTCCTTTTATCGCGTCAAACTTTTCCCTCCGGAAACAATGAATAGCCAAGCAGCGAAGGAGAAAGGGAGGGCAGGGTTGCGGCTTCCACTCGTCCACCGATATCGATTGCGCCCTGCCAAAGGGGCTACCGATTCAAAAGGTTCCGAGTAAGAAATATCGAGGCGACGAAGACGGTGATCCGCGTTTCGAAGCCGGCGTCGAATTGCCGCTCGAGTTTCCGACGCAATTACAGGCGGCACAGCCGTTGAAAGCAGCGGAAGAAAAATTAGAGGAGAAAGGCGCGAGATGGCGGCGGGAATAAGCAAACGGTTTCGTGTCAGATAATGAGACTAATGTGACCAGCCGGCATGGAAAAATTTCCTGTTTCGTGACTCGCGCGTTCCGTTTGCCTTCCGAATTAGACCAGCTCTGGCTGAGCATTTGTGCCTAATTGGCAATGAAAAGATTCCCGGTGCAAAAGTGTGATGCGCCTTGTCACGTCACGCTTCCCAGTTACGATATTCTTTGCTGTTACGTGGAGATTTGAGTCTGCATCCTAGTTTCAACCGATCCTATCAAGTTCTCATAGTTTTCAAGATCTTCATAAAAAAATACGTGTTAAGCAATTGTCACTTCGATATGTTCCCTTGTAAGGCAGGGTTTGCCAGGTGATGCCTTACTAATGAGCCCTGGGCCCACTAGCAGGCCCAAAACGAAACGCAGACTTCTTTCCTTTTCTCCTTTGCAGTCCCACCTCCCAACTCACACCTCCCATCCGTCACCCCTCACTCTAAAACCTCCCGATAGAGATGCAGAACAATTTTCTAAGGGTTGATATTGAAATGCAATTGCCCGTCGAGCTGGTTCCCTTTGAAGGTACTTGACGAGCGAACAGAAGCACCGTGTACAAGTCTGTCTTCAAAATATATTCGTTACTCACTGGCTGCAATTTCATCATAGCGCAGTGGAGTCCCGTTAAAAGGAGCCGGCTGGCGTGCAATAAACCTCTTGGATCGATGTCGCGCTACCTTCTTTCACGGGTAAAATACGGAAGCAATATGCGCGGAATTTAACGTCGGCGCGTTCCTCGATCGGATGCAATTCCTCGAGGCGCCGCAGGCCATTGACGACGCCCAACGATCAACCCCGTCGCGATTCGGGCCCCAAAGACGCTGGGTCTTTCGTTCATCCAGATCGATTAGCAGACACGATTTCTTACCTCGAAAATTTCATTCGAATGGCCAGCGGGTCGCTCGCTTTCGAATTGAAAAGGGAGCTCTCGCGTCACGCGCCGTTTTTATTGCCCAATTCCACCGCGTTTCATCCTCGCTTCATTGCTAGCGTCTTCAAATTAAATTACGCGTTCGCGCCGAAAAATTGCTTTCATGGGGTATACGGGTCAACCTTTCATGAGTTACAAAAACTATAAAATAGAGAAGTAAAGCTTGTAGAATTGTAGAAGATTTTGAAATCGTGATATATGGAAATGTACCTCGGTAACTTAAAGAAATTTATCTGTATAAGAGTAGTGAATATCGTGAGCATAATCCTGACTCTCCTAAGAATTTGAATAAAGTTTATCTTCAACGTAACGTGTCTGCCGAAAGTTACGAGGGATTGAAGTAGTGCCGCATACATCAACAAACGATTTTCTTTCTTTCCCTAATAGCTGTTCTCTCTGCCAGGCGCGCAATGTATTTCTGCTATGATTTTCGCTAAGGGTGGCTCGACTGTGTCGCAGCGCGTCGCACAGAGAACTTCAATCAACCCAGAGATAAAGAAAGTGGGAGCCTAGCATTCGAGAAAGTTTTTGTGTATACAGTTCGCAAGGTTTCGCGTTCCCTGCTCAGCGATCTTAAAAGGTATCAGCTCGCAGCGCCTCCGACTTTGCACCTCGCACAAACGAAAGCTTCTATCTCATCTGAAAGCAGCGCAGCGCGACAGGGAGGCTCTCGCGAATTTTGTCGTCTGATCTGACGCAGCCGTTGCAGCGACAACGCCTCCTGAAATAATCAGAGAAAAACGAGCCTCTGTCTTAGCTGCATGTTAATGGAATTACCGAAGTTCATGAATGAGCCTCCGCGGCGCTCGCTCCGGAGCTTGCATTATTAACTGGCGCCTAAATTAGTCGCGGTATTCTACACAATTTCGCGGCATTGTACACACCCTGCCTGTATTATACGCTTCGACCCAGCCGTCTAGCTCCATTGTCTCGCGCTCGCTACTTAGATTTCATCGTAACAGAGAGCAAAGTCGATTAAACTGTTCCAGCGTCGCCGGGCGGAAAGAAGTCGAGGAATCGCGAGAGGCAGCCTCTACTCCCGGCATAATTTCTCCGCCGCGCGGGAAACGAGATTTATATCGGGATAAATTGCGTCGCTGCGACGATTCCGCCATTTCCATTCGCCTGTCGGGGCAAATATTTGACAGTGGACGCGCGACCAATCTTCACCGCCTGTTCTTCGGAAAATAATTCTTTATTACAACAAAATTGCAGTTTAAGCTTCTCGGATGGAGAGAGATTTCGGTGAACGAGGAATATTCGCCAGTCGAGTCGTCCAATTCTCTTGTTCCAAGATACACCGAACTTTCTTATCGAATGTGACAGAGATTGCGGTTCTTATGCAATACAATTCGACTTGCTTATAGCTAAGGAAACTAGTGCTTCCACTTGTGAGTCAGAAGCCACAGTGTTTCCTTCAATTTTGTTATTTGTAATTTTGTAGTAGGGTTTGTTAGTTTTTAAAAACCGCTTTTTTTATAAATGTGTAAAATTCGCAAATCGGGTTTTAAATTTAAAACCCGGTTTGAGATACTAGAATTAATAAGTAAAAATTAATTATTTGTACAATTAAAAAGGTTGACATTTTGACTTGTAAGCTCCTCGGGCACAAGAATATTGTAGTAAAAATTTCTTCTAAAATTAATCCTCATGAATTCATATTTCCAGAAGTATATTTGATTTTATTATATTTTTGTAATCTCATAAATATTAAATAAACTGAAAAATTTTAAAATACGTACAAATATTTTTTTTACTTTTTTAATCTTTTTTTGTAAAAATTCGAAACCCGTCTTTTTTGGAATACTGGAATTCGGAAACTGGGTTTTTAGGAATAGCGTTTTTTTTAATCGGTTTTTGTATAAACCCTAGCAGTAACCCTTGACTCAATGCGAATTTGACGTTTGAACGAATGAAAAGCGAGTCTTACCAGTCGAAGAAGTTCCAGAGGCAGGTGAACATGGTGGTGGCGGGTCTTGCACATTGAACAAAACTAACAAAACTCACGACACACGTCGATTCACTCGCGGCGATTTTCCACGCGACTCCGCAGTGTCGTTCGTTACATTTCCCCGTTAAGACACGCGTTTAAAAATTTCGTCCCAGTTTTTCGCGTGGCATTTCCATTGTACGCGCGACACACGGTTTCAGTGGTTTGGAACTCTGCCATTGCGTTCCTACGCGTCCCGCGGTTGCAGTGAGATGGTTAATCGTTTCATTAAGCTCGATTACGGCAGCCTTTTAATCGCGCGAAAATAATATTGCCCCGCCGTTGTTTCGCCACTACCGAGCTGCGCTAGGAACTCTGAAAATACAAAGCGGAATGCAAACGACTCGCTAGTGGACCCCGAATCAGTTCTATTGCAACTTTCTATTCAAACGTCTCGAAGTAGGTCTGGGTGGACGCGGCGTTGCCCGCTGAAAATTAGAGCTAGGATCCACCGACAAAGAATCGCAGGACCATTTCTATACAGCGGAGGAAATTGCTTTGTCAGGATGTTGCTGTCCGCGTGAAAATGGAATCCCCGCGGTGTCTGTTTTCTTTTTGCGCAGAAAAATGCCAGCAGACCCTTTGAAAGTCGGAATATTTCATTTAAGAAGTTGAAGATTACCCACTTCTTTGAGCAGCGAAATAGTAAATACCATCCACGATATTCAAAGTTCTCAACAGCTTTCGGGTATCCAAATAGAGTATTAATTTTTCTTCGCTATTATCGCTGTTCTCGTCGTTGATACATAACCTTATTGGCGACGAACATAGACAAATTAACAAACGGAGTGTTTATTAGAAAATAAGACAGATGTTTTTGAGCCCCTTTTGTCGCCGTCGTCTGTTTGACGTTCTTACCAGCCGCCGCGCGACAAAGATGCCAAGTATCGCGAGAATAATGCCTCCTCCGAATCAACTGTTCGTTAAAGGAAGTACAAACGCTCGTACAGCCCTTTTTTCCTCCCACGGAAAGCCTGGCAATTTGTCAACTAATTCGAACGCGGAATTGCAAATTAGCCTCGGCCTGGAAATATCGGCCTTCCCTCGGCGGAATATGTAATCTCATGCTAACGTAAACAGACGGAAGAAAATTGCATACGCAATTTCGTAGTCTCCGGTCTCTTTATTAGCTTTCCACGACTCCGCGCTACAGTTTCGCGACAGAACGTGAAGCCTAGCGTCCCAAGAGAAAAAAAGAAGCTCCACTAGCGAATTTATCGCGTTACTCGCGAGTGGCCCTTTGTCGGCCCGTCAAAGATTTAAATTCTCACGAATTGGTAGAAAATTCGAGACCTCCCTGTCACGATCCAACAATCTTCCACTGAGAAATACAGATGGAAGCTAGAAACTATCAGGCGAGGAGGAGTAAAGTCATCCCAGCGAATTCAAAGTCTATCGAAAACGCATTTTCCCAGATTCCCCAGCAGGACGTGCGCCCCGGGGAGAAACGATCCTGGAGCAGCTGTTACGTTTCACCGCCGATTCCAACGGCGTGCGCGAAAATCTGCAACCGTTGAGCACCATAGGCGACGCGTGTCCATATGTTCGCGACAATGCGGGAGGCCTGCGATGCAGGAGACAATGGAGAATAGAACAAGGATCGACAAGGTCAGTGGGGTAACGCCAACATTTCGCGTCACCTCTTTTTAATTCACGGGCGACAGAGGACGCGTTCTGCGATTAGCATTTACTTCTGTGCCCGGGGTTCGTTCAACGATGTCATTCCGGGGCGGTGCTGGGGGTGGTCGAGGGTGGCTGAAGGGGATGGCAGCGAGGGAAAGAGGAAGAGAGAAGGGGGCTGGGTGAATAGAAAGCAGGGGAGCAAGAGGGAGGCTGCGATGGGACCGATTCAATATTTGCGAAGCCCGGATGAAGTACTGGCGCGGGAACAATGGGCGCCGAGAACGTTCGCTGAATCGGAGCAAGCCTCGCGACGCCTTTTATTTTCGATGTTTGTCGATTCTAATTGCAAGCCGCGACGGTAATTTTTCACCGGCCGGTTCTCCATCTACCCGACCGCTAGCACAGACTTCCTTCCGTAACATTCTTCCGCCTTCGATCGTCGAGCAGCGCTTTTCAATCGGACAGATGCTACGGCGGTGGATCGAGGCCGGCCCGGGTGAACGCACCCTTAACGACGTGTAAACGGTTGACGCGATGTTCCTCGCGTTAGCGAGGAATGCAAATCTGGGAAAACGGACTGAAGACTTGGAGACCGATAAGAGTTCCAGCGCTACCATGTTTCTCGAGAGAAGGAACACCCTCAACATCTTCCGCGGGAATGGATCGAACGATTTGGAAAGCAGCTCGTATCGAGGGGAGGTTGAAACCGAGAAGACTTTCAAGACCCGCAAGAACAAGCGAAAGCCCTCGAGCTGCTCGAGATGAAAAATACCACGGAGAAACTTGGGAGATTCGCAAGATCAACGAAACCATCGAGACTCTCGGGGCTTCAAGGCCGTCGCAGCGTTTAAGGGCCAAGGAACTCGGCGAAATTTACAGATTACAGAAGATTCCGAGTAATCTTGGAAGTTCCCCGATCAAGGGATTGGAAGTTGACGAGATTAGCTATTTTCGGAGCCACCGATCACGAGTGATCGGTGAGGAAGACGGGGTTTCTAGTTCCTCCTCTTTCGCGCACCCGCCTACCGGTCTCTACATTTTTCACGAGCTGCCCGAATTAGCCTCCTCTCGCTCACCGTTCGCGCGTGAATATTTCAGCCCTTCATTTCGCGATACAGCATCCCTGAACTTGTCAAGTCCTCAACGACGCCCTTGGCCTTTCCACCAGCCCCTTGTTACACGTTTCGCGAGTACTCCTTGTCTCTTTCACGCGGAGGTCCTACCTTCGCTTTTCTTCAATACGCTCCTTCTGATCTAGCCACGTTTTCAATGACCTACTCCCGTTTTTCCTGCTGGCTATGGAGCGCGGTTTCAGAGTCGGATCCGACGACACTTCCCCAATTCCCTGCAGACACCGTGCATTTCTCCGATATGTAAACTCATCTACAAACGTTTACCTTTGTATCGTGTTTACACAAAACACCCCGTCCCTACTCGCCACCCCTCTGCTCCTGTAACCAAGCCCGAAAAGCTCCCCGTTTGTGTACATTTTCCTCCAGAAACTATCCGCAACAGTGTCCGAATTCCGACAGCGTTGTTTCACAGATATCCTGCCGCGTTTCAACGCGCTCAAAGCTTTCCATACTCGCAAGGGATGCTCGGTTACCCGAGCATTTCGATTTTTTTAAAACTGTTGCAGGATTGTGAGGGACCTCGATAGAACTATCAGGCAATACTTCTTAAGCAATCTTGTTTATATCTACTATAGTTTTCACACATTAAACATTAAGGGGTGTTTTTACTCCGAAGAACCGAAGACGGGCACGAACGAAAAATTACCTGATACTTTCTATTGAGGTCCTCTAGAAACCTGCACAGTTTTAAAATAAAATCGACATATTCGGATAACCGAACTTCCCTTGCCAGGCAGGTGTAAAAACCGAAGCATCGAGAAACGGTACGTACTTCTTTCGCGTCTGCTTCCACGATTCCTACCCAAGCCATCTTCTCCCCCCGTTCCGACTACTACTTTCCATTCTACCCAACTTGCAACTTTTAATTCACGATTCGAATAGAATCGCGATAAACGCAGAAGCTTCCAAAGAGACAAGTCAAACCGTCCCATCGGACGTTTCTTCCCCGACCGTTCAAAACTTCCTTCTCCCGCTCGATTTCCCTATCTGCAGTGGCTGCGTGGAAAATCGCGCCTCCAAAAATTCATGCCCCCGGTCACGTAGCCGCGAGATTCCGTTCATCGATTACACTCGTGACACGGAGACTTCAGAAGTGACAGGAAGACAAAACGATGCATCCGAACCGTCACGGTAGCCCAATTTCCCGCAGAACAAAAAAGGAGGAGAGAAGCGAAAATGTAATTGAACGTCGAAAGCGGGGGACACGAGGATGCGCGTGGAAAAAAGGAAGAGTGTCGCCTAGAGCGTTGGGAATAATACTCGGACGAGCGAAAAGGAGAATAACGGTTTGTATTTGCGTTTATCCCGTATGGGGCACGCATCCTGCATTGTTAAACTCCTTCTGCGGTGATGCGCTTTTTCACCCCTTTGCCATGGAAATTCGTTTTGGATCATACGGGCGAAAAAACCTGCAACTTTTTTCGCCTCTCGCAAGAACGTGCGCGGGGAGCTTGTTTTTACAGGTGCGCTCGCTTTAAACGCAATTAATCGCCGTGAATCGGAGGAGAAATCGATGCAAACAATATTGTTTTCACTCCCGCTCAGCTCGCCTTTTTGCAGGCTGTTGCTAAACGAGTCGATTACAGTTGGCGCCCCTCGCGGACAGAAAAAGAATCCTCGCGATTGGGGACGAGTCTTTTAACGGGAAATTAGAGTGGGTGGATCGTTCGATATTTCATGGAAGATTGGTATTTTTAACGTTCACTCGGAGGATCAACTTCTGACGCTGCTGCTTCACTGAATATTTCATCTTAACCTCGCCACTGGTATTTTTGTAACAGTCAGTTCGTTAGCCACAGCTTGCGCAGTGCTGCTCGACTAGAAAATATCGAATTCTGACAGCCAAGGTATTTTCAAAGAGACCGAGAGTGCGCGCTGTTAGACTTCGAAACAGAGTGGCGTAAGACGTTTTGTACGAATTGTTACGATTAAAAATGCCAGATTTCGACTCTGCAAACATTATACAGCGTTCCTCTACCTGTGGTCAATACTCCAGGGCGAGATTATACGGGTAAAAATAAGACGAAAATCAAGAGTGAAGAAAATTGCGGTAATGTCTTCATTTTCGAGAAAATTGACTTTAAATTTCACCTAAATACGCGGGACACGCGGAGGTGAACGGAACACGTCAGCTGCCCATGGGATGTTCTAATGAAAATATTTTTAACATATAAATGAGATTTTCCTGATGAAAATAAAACCAAACACGATGTGGTTTGGATTATATTGGTTCACTTTCATATTCGACTGTCGTTCATCCTTTCTCATTCGCTCCCACTATCTCTTAAACACTGTCCTATTCTTCGGCTATCGATTGAATCGGCGGTATCGCTTGAATAAACAAGCCGGCTCGAGCGAAATTCGCGGTCTCCTACACGTTATATGTTCATGCCCAACTGGTGAACACTTAACGAATATTTACTGTAAAATTCCGGGGGAAAGGAGAGTGCCTGTTATTTACGTTGCTGGCGATTCAACGATAATTCCTCCGCCTCGTCCCCGTTCCGACCCCGTTGCCCCTTTATTCCTTATCTTTCCGGCGACTAATTCCCGCTGAAAGCCGCCGGTGCAGGCTGATGACACGCGTCACTCGTGGCTGAATGCACAGAGCACGTCAGGCTGATATGGAAATCCACGGGGCTGGCGGTGCACGGAGCCCGTGTGCAGTGTCCTATCGCGCGTCGAGGAACGCGGCATTACGCCCTTCGAATTACCGAATCAGCAAGGAGCGCTGTATTTCAGCCGGCGGCGCGCGACGGCGCTTACGATCTCGGCGAAGATCTTCGCTGCCCAGGAAAAATTGCGCTAGAGTTCGGTCGGATTTAATGGAAGCCGCGACGCGAGATTGCTGGAGGAAATCGGACGAAAGCTTTCCCGGTGACTCTTCGGGGCAACGGGATTCATTAGATTACGTTGCCCAGGTTTCCGGAGTGCTTTAATTAATCTCAGTCGCCGCGAAACTGGGCCGACTCTCGCAGCGTCTCGCCGATACTCCGGCGATCCGAAAAATTCTCAAGGGGGATCGATATCAAGGGCACGGATCGGGCACGCGGCGGGCAAGTTGTAAATTGCCGGGTCTAATCAGTTGCTGGGGAAGTTTAACGCGCGGTGGGGGAATCGGGAGCGAGGAGGAAAAAAGGAGGGGGAATATTTCCTTCGCCCTTTACGACGGAAATTATCCTGCTATCGCTGGAAATTTAAGGCGCCCCGTATGTGCCAGCGAGGAGCGAGAATTGCTGGGGCTGCGAGCAACTCGGGCTTCCTCGGCGCATTTCCTTTTGCAGCTGCACGATTCTTCGAGATTCTACGGCAGCGTAGAATCTCGACTTCTGACAATTTCAAATAGTCGCTTCGTGGTGATTAAGAAATTCTCGGGGAAAAAGCGTTGGGTTCGGAAGGAGGTTTAGCATCAAATGGAAGGTGCAACAAATAATGGATCTGGAGGATGGGAAATTGAAGAGGCTTTTGAGAAAACACTCTAAGTGCCAAAAATCAAATTTTATACTAACAGTATATTACTATTGACACGTAAAACATTTGACGCTAAGTTTTTTGTTAATTTTCGCACTTAAGTATTTTCCACAAGGACTCTTCAATTGATGTTTCTAGCGATTAATTACAAGAAATCTTTTCCCAGGCCATTGTTATCCAAAGCGTGTGTTTCACCTTAGACACGAGATGAAATGTTCTGTTTTTTACGAACCTTTGCACCTCACCTTACTTAATTACGCTTGTAATGCAAGAATTCCCGTTGCTTTCTCAGAAAATCGTGGATGGCGATGACACCGTAGAATTCTCATCTACGAAGGAAATTAAAGGAAGAGAAAGCTACTCGACCGTTGTCAGCAGGAGGAAGAAAGTGGCCGTTGCGACGATCGTTGCGATCGTGGAAGCGACCGATCGAACCGGGGAACGACAAGAAGTTCGAATAGTCGAAAAGTTTGTAATGGCGAGGCGCTGAACTTGCATACAAGAACGCGGGACACGTTTCCAGCAACTTTTACAATAAACCCTTATCGTCGAGGCTGAAAAATGCTCGTGGGCTTTCCTTCCTTCTGACTTTTTTCGACTCGGCACGTACTGACGACATTTATTCTAAAGCAAAAGCGAGTTAACTTTTGGGGCAGTTTGTTAACAATAACCTTGCACTATTAACTGTTCGCGAATATCCAACATAGAATTCGATCTATCCATCGTAGAATGCAATTATAGTATTGAAATGGGGTATGTCATGTTTCCAATAGCAGAGAAGAAAAAGAGAGAAAAAACAGGCAGGCCCTACAATTTACTCGTTACCCGTCGCGTTTCTCCTCAAAGCAGCAACTAATTATCCAAACAACGTCCTCGTGTTTCGTTAACGAGGGAGACACAGCCGCGGTTTCCTTAATCGGGAGCATAAAGTGGAGAAAAGTGGAATCGCGACGCAAAGGGACTCGTCTCTTTGTTCCGCTCGGAGCGCGAGGCGTCCCGTTAAAAAGTCAAGGTCGCCTCCACTCGTTCTAATTGCCTCGTCTGCCATTAGAAACGTCGACGACGGCGCGGCGTTGAGAGGCCACGACCAGATCGACGCTATCACTCGGCTGGATCCCGTGCATTTCTATCCGGTCGCGACCCCCTCGTTTTCGGGCCGAGGAGGGCGCGAAGACTGGCAATTTTCTCGCCGCGATAATGGCCCCGCGATAAGCCTCGACCTCGCGTGGCCATGCATTGTAGGTACATATTCCGCGGTGCTGTGCTTCGATTTTTCCAACCGCCAGCAAGTCCACCCGCGGAGAAAACACGTCTACCGATTTCAATATTCAGAGAACTCTGAAACCCCGCCACACACTTCGCGAATCCACGATAACGTTGCAATTTTTTACCCTATTCTTTTCATTGTTTTACGCTCCGTAATTTAAATAAAATTCCAACTTTAAAGGGTCCACGGATCCCCGCTGTCTCTTCGAGCAAATGTTCAAGCCTCCCTTTACAAAAAAAAACACTCTTCCCACTAACAAACCACCGCTCCCGACCGTGCGTGTTTCGAGCGGTGTATTTCTACGCAGACTTCGTGATAAGTAACCCCCCCAGCGAAAAACTACCCCTAACGAGCGGCGTTCCAGCGCGACACGTGAAACTCGACGAGATACGGCCACGACGCCGCTTCGAGGCGTCGTTTATCCTCGACAAGAATCACCCTCCAAGAAGGAGCAACTCGTGGAGGAGGTCGTTGCCCCGCGGCCAGCAGCCTACCGCCGCTAATTATCAAAAACAATCGATCAGCCCGGCTGAATTGGAGCGGGCACGAGTGGCAATCGGCAAACTGTCGTCGCGTACCATCGTCACTGTTCACCGCGGCGGAGAGAGACACTGTTTGTCGATGGGGCTGGTTCACGAGCTGTCCAAAGGATGATTCCGCGGTAAGGGGATGATCGAGGCTGTAGCACGAGGAAAGAGGAACGAGGAAACACACGATACACGGGCACTCGAGCCGGGGAAATTCGCGAGAAGGGTGCAGGAGAAAGGCCCAGCCTGCTGGCCGACACGTAACGCGGCGACGGCACAACTGGCATGCGCCTTTTCCACCCTCCTTTCACCCTGTCGGATTTCGACCCCTCGCGCCACCGCCGCCACCACCCCTGCGATACCACGCGTCTCTCTCGCCCCACCTCTGCCTCTATACCGGCGCATCATCCCCTCCACGGGGGGCTAAATTGTCGACGGCGCATTGTCCTTACGAGAGCCACCTTTCGAACCGACGATATTCGTGGCCGAATACTAGCGTCTACTGTCACACCAGGCTCGGGCTAGCCTCCTTCTGTCCCTTTGGCGGTTCATTGAAAAACGTTGGGCTGTCTCTGGGGAAACCGAGACGCTCGGTCGCGTTGCCCTGAGGCTTTTCTCTGCGATGCGGGGTAAAGAGAGGGGCAAAGCGTTTTGGTTGTGTTTGGGGTAATGGGGTGGTTTTGAGGGGTCTTCCTAGTGTGACAGCAGAAAAATAATTATTACGGAATTAAAATAGAAACAAGTATTGTAAGTTTGGAGCTTTATTCTATCACCTTTTAAGGCTATAAAAAAATTGTAAGTAGAAATATTCATTTATAGCGGAATCTTTTCACCCATCACTATAGGAAGACCCCTTAAATAGAATTATTATCCTCCAGTTTTGGGTGCGTTTTGCAGTTTATTGCGCTTCGATGAAGTTTCCTTGTTAATTAACGATAAATGCCTAATCCTACTTTGCAGTTGCAAGTTACTATGTATTCATGATCGCTCGGCCTTTATCTTCGAGCTTCCTCCCTGCTGAAACTTCAAGCTGTAAGGACAGTGGGGGGGATTAGAAGTTCTAATTGGGGGAAAAATCGGAAAAGTCTGATCCTGGATTTAGAAAGTGTGCATAGATAGGGATGGGGTGTAGTAGCTTGACGTGAACGACACAATCACTGCAATTTTGCCCGGGATAAAATTAACATCTCGTGTAGAGTAATAGATGCTCCTCTTCAGTGCTTATGACGTAAGAACAAGAAAATAAATTTATATCTCTCTGTTTTAATATCTCAAGATTTGGACGAATATATTGTAAAGTAAATGAAAATCGAACGAAATCTGCAGAACGCGTTCCCGATAATTTGATTCGATGTATCGAGTAACTAGCTCGGTCTCTGCGACAAAAGAGAAGTCCCTGCATCAGAATTTTATAATGGAATCGTGTAGCATAAATTCGCAACTTCGCCGCTGAGACATCCATGTCGCGATGTACTTTGAGAAAATCGGACGAGCAACACGTCTCTGGAAAATGTACCCCAAGTACCTTTCCAGGTAAAAGAAAATATGGATCGAAGCACGCATTGTCACAGGTACGCTAAAAATCGGTAGTAAACCATTTGATCCCCTAAAATCGTTATACCCATACGCCGCGAGCTTTCGGTTTCCCAGCGGCAAAGGGATGAAGTTTGCCCACGATAAATCTTCTCCCCCAGCACGAGATTATAAAACTGTAACAACGTAAAGCAACTGAAAGTTTCGACGTTGCGACGAGAGTTGGCTGCCTCGCTGGGACCGCCTTAAAAATTAAGTATGGACGCGGCGAGCGCCGCTGTCCGCGTGCGTTTCCCTGCTTGTCGACATCTCCTCGGTATCAATTAAAAATTGCGAACCTTTCAGGCGCGCTGAATTAATTCAGGGACCTCGGCGAAACGGAAAGTCGAGGATAGAGAAGAAACACAATGCGGTCGAGGCGCTGTACATACATGAATATTTTTAAGCAGAGGACGGTGAAACTTTTTTGCGAAGCAGTCGTTCCGTGTCCACCGGCGAGGAGTACGTTCGCGGCAACCTAAATTCAAATCTAGAATTCTCCTCTGGGTTCTGGTGGGTGAAAGAGGAGGGTGCAAACAGTTGCGATCCGTCACGTTACTCACAGCTCCCGGGTAAAAAAAGAGGGCAGAACTCGTTTCTAGGCCTCCCCAAGCATCCTGCCATTCATCTAATCGCGAGAGTCGCAATTAGCGTTGCCACGATTATCCTCGTTGAACGAACTCCAACGCTACGTCCACTTTATTATCGTTATTCCCTCGCAGGAGGGTGGACGGCAGGAACGAGCTTTAAAGAAGACCTTTCGAGGCAAGACATCCATCCTCCTGCTAGGTTTCCGTTCATCCTCCTCCGTCCTCCTTCACTCGATCGAGCCTCGTCACGGGGATGAACCGTTGGCCATGAATGCACAGCTGATGAAACGACTCACGCGCACGCACACACCTGCAGATCTAACGATTGATAGAGATGTGGGCGGTAGTCGACACCATTTGCATTGTCTAGGTCAGCGTGAAGTGGAAACTGTATCAATTGCTTTGGCCACCGCAGTCCATAAAAACAAAAGGAAACTTTTGTTTTTAACTGTCTACGTGAAAACGCTTTACGCGCAGCATCCACGCGACCTAAATCTCATGGAGTTCTTCTTCGGTCCGCGATAAATTCGTCCGTTATTAACCGAGAAAATACACGAATTAACCTTGGCCCTCGAGCCGTTGCTGTGGATGCTTGGTATTTTTAACGAAAATCTGGATAAACAGTCGGAATATATGGGATCGAAACTCGGTCGGTTGGACGAGCCTCGGTTCTTCGCGCATTAACCTACTAAAGCCCAGTGTCCCCGTTTTAAGACAGATCTGAAAGCTTTCTTTGCGACCACGTAGAATGTGCTTTGCCTACCAAACGCCTCGGCGCAGACAGAACTCCTCAAACGGCAGCACTGGCACTTGATGTATTAAACAGATATTCGCGGTAAGAAATATTTCCTCCGCGAAATATTGCAGGAACGGAGAAAGCTTGCTTCGGCGTTGAGAGGCATTGCGGGTTCTTTGGGACTTCAAGAAGCGCATCTAAAATTCTTCGTAAAACAGTATCGAATAAAAGCCTAGGGCCAATTTCATTGACTCGCGATTTCATTCGTGCCAGGTTAATTCCCAGAGAAAAAGTTAGTCGAGACGCAAGCTTTGCGGCGCAAGGTCGACTGAATCCCCGATTCTCGATCCCCGATCGCGAGCTAAGTCGCTTAGCTTTAGTCAACGTCCGCGATCGGGGTCACCGGAGTGAAAACTAAGAAGCTTTTACATTTGGTCAGCTTCCAACTGCGATCATCCGTTCGTGGTCGAGCCACCCTGGCCTACTAAACACGTCCACTATTTATTATCGTGCGACCCGGTCCCCGCGGATTCTTTTCTGTTTCCTCCGTCACGGTCTCCTCGCCCGACGACCCGAATACCGTCGTCCTGATTCCCTCGAACGCGGACGAGGTGACAGCGAAGACGAAATTCGGAGGAGCAAGCCGAGCCTCCGTCACTCCAGACATCCATGGGACTTTTATTAGCCGATGGAGAAAACGGTCAGCCGACGGCGACGGCAAGTTTCCACGTGTCCATGAGACCCAACACGCGATCCATGAATCATAGCCGAATTCGTACGGTGAAATATTACGAGAAGGGCAGACTCGAGGCTTGCGCCGCGGTAGCAGCCAGTATCGACAGAAGTCTCCGACTTCCGGGCGTTGAACTGCGTTCTACGGCATTCTACAGGGTGCTTCGTGACGCCTGGGGCCCGCTTCAAAGATGCTTCCAAAACTCCAAGGCGATTTAGCCACGGCACCCGCGCGAGCCGAGCTGATCTGCGATTCCCGAATTTCGAGCACGACTCCAGTGCAGTGTAGCGCGATTTTTCTACGGATTTTCCAGCGATTGACAGGTCTTGTGTGCGCTCGAGAGCGATTTAAGGGATGCTAGGAGATCCTAGCTGAGGGAATTTTTCGCGAGTTCCATGGTAATGGGATAGTACCTAGTTACTTGGACAGATGCACTTTCCCTGTTGCGAATTTCGCGGAATAGAGGTCCGAGTGGAAACACGACCTCGCTACGCGAGTGGACTCTTACCTTGCATTACCCGCAGGGCAAACACCGTCGGCAAATATTTAAGAAAACAGATGGGGCTCACCTGCAACAGAAAAGGGACAAAGAGACGGTGAACAAGCAGATCCATTCGGAAGGGAAATGCACGCTCGCGTATATCGTTAATTACGCGGCGCCCGAGTCAAGAATTCCGGAATTCAGGAATGCGCGGGAAATTTCGCGAAACTGTGTAGCTAGAATACTGCGACGAGTGCAGTTTATCCAGCAGCTTAGTCAGCGCGCAAATTCGAACATTTACGACACCGGTATAGGGGTTGAAAGTTCTCGAGCGCAAAAAGACTTGTCTTCTCGGTTGCTCGAGCAACGTTCCAAATTCACTGAGCAATTTTTTACTCGCTAATTCTACCAGCATAGAATGCCATTACATCAGCAAATCCTTAACAATTTCATGTGCATCTAGCGCGGCGTTTCGAGCTTCCCTGCGCGTCGCTCTGGCGAGTGAAAATCTACAACAAACCGGGCTTGATTTCAGCCAATCAACCCCCGTGGCCATTCGCTGCTAGCGAAAGGAAAGCGTATCTCTTTTGAAAAAAACTGTGGCAGCTATGCAGTTCGCCTGCTACGCTGTGTGATGGAGCAGGTTCACGCGTGCACATGTCGCTCGGCGAATAGCGAGACGGGTTCAATTGCAACGGTAACGGAGAACGAATTTGCTCGATCGTTATTTTCGCGCGAAGTTTCGTTTGAATGGGAGGGACTTTGAATGCGGGAATCGAAGCACACGTCGAGGCTTCTTTTATATTTGATTGTTCACCGACTTTTCAATCGGCCGAATATGTCGAGCAACGGATGGATCGTTGATTGTTTCTGTGGCAGTTTCTGGCCTCAACCGGGAGGATTGCATTGATTTTCCTCGCCCCGCCAACAAGGGCGGAAAGTGTCACATTACGATGGACTTTAGGGGACCTAATTTCACGCGGCTCGTTATTTCTACTGGCGTTTACGTTGATCTAAGCTGTTCTATCTTCGACGGTCCAGGTGCTGGAATTCATTCCACAGATCTACGGCCTACGATCTTTGGTTTCTATTGCGTGATGGCCAGCCGCCTTAACCGATTCTAAACGCCATTATTATACACATCTTAAGTAGTTTCAAGGTATTTTTCTTTCATTTTCTATTTTTCAAAATGGCATTTTAAGGGGTCATTCCGGTTAGACGGTTCGAAGAAATCGATTTTTTTAACATTTTTTAAAAGTACAATTAATGGAAAATTAACCGTTTTTCGAAATGCTGAACCACTCCTGCATGAGCGTCGCTCCTAAAAAGAGGATGTTTTTAGTTTCGATTTTTTAAGTGTGAAAAATATTAATATTTTGATTTTGTTTAATGTTAGTAGTAGCAGAAGATGTTTAAATAATAATATGTATCCTTGAATAAAAATTTATTGCAAACTGTAGACACGATGACAATTTTGCATAAGGTGGGGCAACTCTCCCATAATTACCCTATAAAGGCATTTAAACAGATTATCGACTAATTTCTTTTATTTATCCACAAACAATTCTAATAAGTACACTACGTTTTTGTGCCATTACAGTGACGTTACCCTTAAAGGGACGCCACCTTTGTGCCATTCGGACCATAAACTGTTTCCAACCGCCGAATGCCTCCAATATAAATATTAGTACAGAACAATTTTGTCGTAACCAACGTGCCCACAAGAAAATTCAATATACCTCGACGTGGGTAGACAGAAGAAGCGACTCGCAGCGCAGAAGTAAAACCGAAAGTTGTGCAAGTCTGGGAGCAAGTGAGTAAATCGCGAGCAAACGGAACGCCGTTCATCGACGAGCAGGAGAAGCAGCTCGTAACGAGCAACAACGACGACGTAAAGAGCCGCGTGTACGAGGATCGTAACTTCTCAGCCGGCGCGGCGTCTGGCAATGATAAATGAGCCTTTACGCGCGGCGAGTTACCTGGAGTAGCACGCTCCGTCTGTTCCCAAGTTCCATCGAAACGCGTCTGCAGCCCCGGAGCCCCGAACACCGCTAAATTCGCTCGCCAAGTATCGTCTGCGTGTTCACGGGCTCGAAAAACCGCTGTTCCGCTCGCGATGCCCGCCCCGCCGCTACATTCCATCAAGCGTCAAGCTTTGTCGAGCAGCGTGGAAACTTTGCGATTTTCGTTCGCTTCGAATCGATCCCCAAGACAAATCCTCCCGAGGCTGTTGGAGAAGTGGACGCGCAGTTGGAAGCGCAACGTCTCCTCCGCTACAGAAATATACCAAGGTCCCTCGGAATTCAGTCCGCCCTGAGTGTCCACTGTTCCAAATGGCCTCTCTCTGGAGAGAGCCTCGCGAGGGGAAAAGTCAGTTTCCTCGACTGAGATTGGAATTCGATTCGCGTCGTTTGTTTGTCCGAGCGAAGTTTGCGGCAACAGCGCCTGGATGGCCGTTCTCTTTAACTTGTTAACAGGGTTATCCCTCGATCAGAAACCAGCTCTAAGCCCCAGTAACTAAGGAATAACGATGACAAAGAATGTCCCAAGCGACCGGCGGCCACGGTATAAACTGTTAGCGTCGCGGAGCTCAGCACCTGTAACGAGTCTCGACCCCTGGCAACTAACTTTCGCCTCGCTCTCGAAGCGAACGAGATCGCGTCGGCGGCCGCCACAGGATACGCGGGAATTAATTGAATCGCTCGTCGCTAATTAATATCCAATCCCATGGAACTGGTCCGTGGCTGGTCCCAAGCGAGTCGTCCGTGCCGTTTCGATCCGGCTACTCCTCGCAGTCTCGCCCACGGAATTCCATTACAGGCTGAGACCGGGGCTGGTCTACGCACGTCGCGTCTCCAACGACTGCAATTCCATTATCGGTTAACGTCGCTGCGACGGGGAGTGTCTTTTAAGCATTCGTTCGCCGTTGAAGCGCGGGGGATCGGTCGATCTTCGAAACACGCTGCGTCGAGCTTAGGGGTAGCGAGCCCTAGCGATGTATCGCGGCGACGGGCCATTTAGGAAGATCTATACGCGGCTCCGGATCCACGTGATTCTGCCGTGTAACCGTAGTGTATCTCGTGAACGAGACAGCCAAGAGATTAGCCCTCCGCTTTCCCTGTCCGACCACTTTTCGCGCGCGTTTACCTTTCGTTGCTCCGGCGATACCTACTTTTGACATCTGCACCTGCAGGCGGTAGAAGCGACCCAGTTTATAATAACAAATGAACAGATACTGTGTCTCGGAAAGGGGCATTGTCGCCGTTCCGCTGGAATTTTTTCAAAGGACATTCTACCCGGCGAAATAAAGGCGGGGGATGATACAGAGGCCTGGAGAAAGTAGAACAAACACAAAGGACCTGGAGGAACTGCTCCGCGGAGCGACGATCGCCCGAGGGACGTTTTGCGAAAAATTTCGGCCGAGAAGGGAATCGTCCCGATGGTTTTCACGGCGGAGGAAGGGTAGAACGGTATTTATGCAGGGACTTTCCTCTGCCGAGCTGGAAACGTATGGATCGGTGTGCGCGCACGTGCCAGTGCATGCCTGCAGCTTGCAGCTGCATGCACATGAGGCCCGTGCACGTGATATCGCGGCCAGTCAACGACGTACGAGTACCTTCCTTGCATTATGCACCACGCGGGATGCAGCTACGTGCACTTACGCACCCGCGTAACCATCACTCTCGCGAGTACCCCGAGCCGAGCGCGTGTCCGCGGCAAGAAAAATTCATCTTTCATGAATAAGCGAGCCGGTCCATGTGCCGACGTGGAATCGTCAAGCAGTAACGGGTAAGTGTCTCGCGAAACTTGTCACTGGCGATCGATCGCGAAGAAGATTTGTATTTCGTAAGGGTGTCGAGGTTGGTACAGAGAAATTACCTCGACACTGTGTATCCGTAGCTCCATATAGTACAGTAAGGTAGTTGACCCAGTCGTCGATCATTTGAATTAATATTGAGATTTTATAAGGTTTTTGAACAATATTGTGTAAAGGACAAAATTGCAAGTTAATATTTAAGAGTCTTTACCTACAAATATCATCACAATATTGTTCAAAAACCTTATAAAATCTCAATATTTAAGTGATCGACGACTAGGCCTAAACCGATTGGCGACTGGGTCAACTACCTTAGCTTGTGTATAGTTATCTAGATTCAAATTTTATATTTCAAATTTATTAGTTATTCGGATATTTTACCAATGTATCAACTTGCCCCGCAGTGGAGTAAATTGATACACTTTGCTTACATTGAGTTTTCATTTGCAATATATTAAAGAGGCAGGAGCAAAGTATATTTTAGCATATTTGTCATTAAGTAATTAATTGAAATAAAAATTCAAAAAATTGAAAACTGAAAACGTATCAATTTGCCCCGGTCTCTCCTACATTTCTCCAAAGAAGTACTGGAAGTAATACAGATCACTGAAGCAGAGTCTGAAACAGCAACTGACCTCCACTAGGAAAAGTAATGCTTTTGAAATAGTTTCGAGGACATTTCATAAAATAGATGGATGGCGACATTAAGAGAAAAAATGGTTGGAAAGGAAAAGAGAAAGGTTCGAAAAGGTCGCAACAACGTCTGCGTTGGAAACTCGGGTAAAACCACTAGGCGGTCGGCGCCTAACCAGCCGCATATTAATAATTACAGTTCCGAAGCTCGCAGCGTCTACTCGCCAGGAGTTTACTCCCATCGACCGTCGCGTCGGGCTGGCCCGCGTACTTCCGGTAACTCCCAGAGCCGATTCATCGCGAGGAATTATCACCCGTACGACTCTGAAAGCTCGCCATGTAATTGGCTTCGATACCACCGACCGGGAATTTCCGCGAGAGCAAATATCCGCTGCAATTAACGCGTTTTACCAGCAGATATTAAACCCCGCGCGTGTTCCCCGGCTCCTCTGCGATATTTGGTGATGCTTTGCGAGGAGACCCTTTCAATTCCCTATACCCAATATTCCTTGAATATCGCGTTTTTCTTTTCACTTGCAAAACTCGGGAGCTGACTTCCCTAGCTTGCGAAGCGTTCGCAGGTCGGCGTCCATTAGGGGTTGTAATTTCTGACTAGCGACGCTGGGAGGATCGTTCGACCTGCTTCTGGAAGCTTTCCTAAATGTTTCGTGATTCGGTGCAGCCATCGATAGAACCCTCTACAATTCCGTGTTGCGGGAGCTTCCGAGAACGAACGAACTCCTTAACAAAAATACCGCTGTCCCGGTTCTATAAACAAGGGAGGGCCGGTCATACATTGAATCCTCGAGGCGTTAGATCCTTCTAGCGGCGCCACCCTCTCCCTATCGGGCTTTCGTATTTCTCCTGCAGCTTTAAGGGTGTTTAACTGCAGCCAGGAAATACTTTCATTACCCGGCGCCACAGTTCTCCGAGGTAGCTCTTGAAAATTCCGCTTTGTTTCCGGCTGTGCTTATGTGCCAGCCGGATCGAGCTCGTCGGAATTGATTCTAATTCCAGTTGGAAATTGAAACGGGCCACTGCGTCGTTCCTCCTGCTCGCCGAGCGAATGTCCAACTCACGCGGCTCCGAGTAGAGAAAAAGCGAAAAGGGGACGCGGAAAACGAATTCCTTTAGTAAAGCACCGGGGTGGGGGTTATTCATTAGGCGTACTTGTAGCCCAGAACGTCCGTAATTATGATCGCGGGCTCTCGTTCCGAGGCGCGCCGGTGAAATTGGAAAACGGAGACAAAAAGGCCAGCCGGGATTCCAGCGGCCCGATTGAAAAATTCTGACGAGTTTCCAACGCTCGTTTGTCATGCCGCTTCCGCTGCCTTTTCGAACGCGCTGATGGATCGCCGGGCAATTATTTTCCGAGGGACAAACGCTACCTTCCACGACACCGTCTAGTCCCTCTGTTCGCCCGCGAAAGGCGCGAACGCAACTAATAACTTCTCTTATTGCAAAGAAACGCCTCCAAGGGAGCCGTTTTCCTGATATAAAATAGGGTAGAACCACGGCTATCCAAACAGTTTGTAATCGAGTACGATCCTCCGGCAAAAGGATAATAACAATATTTGAAAGCCCAATAGCGAATTCTACCTATGGGAGCTTTCCTTTTACCTCGAGTAATGCAACGTTATTACTTCTGCCCCTGTAACGAAATAACGCTCCGGAACCTGCACGGAGAGAGAGAGAGAGAGAGAGAGAGGGAAGGAGCTCGAAGCTTCAACTTCTGAAAGCTTAATCCAGTTGCAGGGGCTACTATCCTTCAATTTCCTGAAAATCGATCGGGGCGCTGTTCTATTCACGACGCCCTGACCTAGCCTCCGCGAAACACGATTCTCGCCTACGTGCTGTAAGTTTATCATTCTTCCCTCGCCAACGACACCGAATCCACATCCCCCTTGTCCACCCCCTTGTCTTCTCCCCTATGCAGCTCATTCGCCCCGCGACCCACAGCTCGTGTGTCCCTCGCTCTTCCCAGCATCCAGCCAGCTTCGTCGCTCCCAGGGAAACGAAATCGATCAGCTTCCATAGTGTAGAACGCACTCGAGCCGATCCATAAATTTGTAGGTTTATAGGGGATGATAGAAACTGGGCTACAAGCCTTTTCTTGTCACTTCTGCCAGGTTGTGATAATCGATACGCGTCGTTCTAGCTTGGAAAATGTCAGCGAACACTCGTGAACCTAAAGGCAGATATATTTATGTTTCTACGTTGCTAAATGTGGATCCAGCTACCTATCAGACTCTTGATACTCGAGTGCAACCGTCTTCAACCTTGGCTGCTCTTTAAAGGAGTTCGATATTGCTCAATATTGTTCAATATTCCAGAGGCATTCGCATTCCGCGTGTGGGAGTGTTTACAATTATCAGGCAATCGCGATAAAGGGATAGAGGCCGTAAAATTTCGGCCGTCGTATTGGCGAGCGGCGCGCAATTTCGCGTTGGCGTGCGGGAAAAATGGCAGGGACGCACGCTGCGCTCTGCATTACGCTGCCGGGAGCTTTATGCTCGCTGGATAAGTAAAGCTTTTTATGATGGGATAAAATAGAAGCCGCATGAAACCATCCGACGTTTTCCGAGGCAGATGATAAAGGACGTTGCTTTCGGTGCGGCGCACCAGCTTGGATGGAAAATCGGAGATTCGTCAACGACTGCTCGCGATACCTACACTTACAACACGTAGGTTATGCGAATCTATTATAGGTACGTATACAAATGGGCAGTTGAGGGAGAACTTGCGGGAAAGCAGAATAGTCGACAGGCCTCCTGATGGCGGAGTCGAAAGTATCGCCACAGAGTTATCTTTCAACCAACTTCCTCGCATACTTTTCGCCACCACCGTTCGAAGGAACGAAGAAAATTGTCGCTTATAAGTCGATCCATTAGCGTCAGATGGCAGAAAGAAGCGAACACGGTACCTATAACAGTTGGACTGCAGCACACGTCCGAGTTATTCGGTTCTGGAGCAACGAATCCCTGGAAGGCTTCCGGTTCATTGGACTCCAAGTTCGCTGCCGCGCGAGCCCATTAAAAGTCTTCGCTGCTTTTCTAATTAACTTTCGAGGCCGGCTGAATAAAAGCGTTATCGTCTCCCTGGAAATCCGGAACGGTGTTTTTTTTTTACCCCGTTGCGATCGAAAGAGTAGATCGGGCTGCGAGTAAATCCACCGCGGCAGCTTGCGGAGCGTACACACCGCAAGTTTGCCAGCCGTAATTGAACTTCTTTATGGGCCACTATCACGCATCTCTTTAAGGCCTCCCGAAGTTGAAGTAAGCCGCAAGTTTGTCCTCGATCTACCACGTGGCATCTACCGGCTGGCGTCTTCCGTTCGCGACAATATTTGCACCGAGTGGAATCTTAATTAAATCGTATCGGTTTTCGTGAGGAATCGCGCCGCTCGCTTTCCCGATACTGTTTCGTACCTCGACGGCAGATGCGATCGATTTTTAAATAAATGAGGATCGAATAATTTCTAAGCGAATGATTTAACAAAGCTGCAGCGATCAGCGGATCCGCTGGGAATGATGGAAATCCTCTTCGTTCTGATCGCGAGCGTTACTGTCGGCTCGGTTAAGCTCGCGAGGTATGCCGCTCATCGATCACTGTTTCTATTTGACGGTTTAAACGCTGTTGTCGAATTTCGATCGCCGATACGCCCGACGTTCGTGCAAACAGCTTTAAGGGTTAACGCAAACACCTACTCGTTAATAGTTGATAGTTAATTAACTCCATCTGCGAGGCACGTAATTAAATCGATACGCTCGTCGACGGATCTCTGTAATTACTATAATTTAAAATTCCTTTGTACCCGCGGCTAAGTGACAATACCGCGACTCGTTAATCAGCCGATGAGGTGTAGGTGCTTCAAGGTACAAATTTCCAATTATGAATCTGCGCCTATTATCCCGTGCCAAGTAGTTTAACGTTTCCAAATTATTTGCGAGTAGAATTTGCGTGGTGAAATGTTGACTGAAGTTTCTCCTATTTCGATGAAACGCATTAGAGTTAAATCGCCACCCTATTTGCCCATTAAAAAACCAGTGGGCCTAATGGATTCCTGCCAGATACATTAAGCGCTTGTAGAAATTGGAGCTGCGGCATTTTAATAAAATATGCGCCAGCGATTCAGCAAAGTATTTCAGCACCGCGCGATTCCGATAGTAGAACAATCGGTGGTGCATAATTACAAGACTCCCTTCATGCGAACCGCCATGTGGAAAGCGTTGAAACCGAAGAGACAACGAAGCTCCTCTGGCACAGCCTTTTCTCCTCTTTCGAATGCCACTGCGCGCTTCGGAAATTTGTCACGTGTGTCGTGACACAGTTGGTCGTAATACTGACAACGAGACAGCAGAATAAAACCTGAAAATGTCGTTAAATGACGTGGGTTTCCCGCGAACCACGTACCGCGTCTCCCTCCGAAAGTGTTACGCTGCGAAGCCCCTATGATTTCAATTATCAGAGTCAAGAATTCAATCAACGACTCAACGCGAGAGAAGCTGCTAGTAAAAAAGAAACAGCTTTACAAATTTAAGAGATGATGCCTAATTGGCAGGCGAAAGAGAACGTGATTTTCGGGAATTTTTGTGGAAAATTTAGTGTTTATTTTTTACAACTATTTAACCTTATTTTAAAAGTACATATATGCAGCAATTTTTCGGTAAATTTGTTACAGAAATATATTAAAAAATGAACGAGTAACAGCTAATATTTGAGTACATCTGGTACTACAACGAAGGATTTTTTAAAAAATTGATTTTCGGCGAAACGGTGGTCGTGTAACGCAAAACCACGATTTTTCGATGTCGGATATGTTCGGTTTTCATTACTTAAAAGTAGAGTTTTATTGAAAACAAAAATCCTTCGTCACAATACCAAATAAACTCATATATCGGCTGTTATTCGTTCATTTTTTTATATTTTTTAAAACAAAATACCGAGTGTTGCTGAACATATGTACTCTCCAAATAAGTAAATAATTACAAATAATATAGGTGCACTAGATTTTCCAGAAAAAATTCTCGAAAATCACGTTCCTTTTCGCCTGGCAATTAGGCATCACCCCTTAAGCCATAGCACATGTAGTGTACGAGAGAGACAGAGATTCCTTTGTTCCTTTTAGCTTTCTTTTTTCCCTCATTATTTCCCTTTTCTCTCCACGAGAAAGAGAAAGAAAGAGAGAAAATAAAAAAAACAAGTAAGCCCACGTTCCAAAGATATCGTAAGGGAGGAACCACCCCCGATATTATTCCTCCAAAGATCTTCCAGCCCCAGCCCATCGCAAGCCTGTCGCGCATTATCTGCTGGCCGCAGCGCGGCCCGTTGCTCCTCCGCCGCGTCAAAGCCGCGCGAAACAATCCAGCGCTGCAGCCGAGGGGAAACTGTTAACGAACTCGCCGATGAATTTAACGTAGCCGCGCATAAATTCCCCGCTATCGAGACCGGGGGCGAGAAAAAGGAAGCAGGGAAGTGGGGAAGCAATAAAAGAATGGCGCGGGCGCGAGCGTGGCGACGAGGGTGGAGACCGGCGACAGGGGCGAGAACGAGGCGACGTGGAAAAAGGAAAACAGGGGATAGGGTGAGCGGCGAGGGAGGAAGAACGAAGAGAACTGTAAGGGTCTTCCGTCCGGTTGATTATTTAAATGGCTCCAGCGACGGCGAGAAGAGGAAGAGGGTCTGGCGAGGGGTGCGGGGGCGCAGGCGAGCGGAGGGGTGGTCGATAGAGGAAGCGGTTTATTTTCTTTATCGGTGGGCGAAGAGGAAGAGGACTCGCGGCACGGGCGCATATGTGTGTCGATCGTGTATGGGGTGGCGATCTGTAATTTGTACGCGTATCCAAGCGTCCCGTAATCCCCGTGAAGTCGGTGAAACGTGACCCGTGGGGACGATTTTTACGCGAGGACATTCATCGAGAGAGTCGAGCACCACCACCCAACGGCCCCCTCGATCGAAAAGGGAATGCGAAATGCATCGCCATTCCACTCGGCCACCGAACATCGGGGTTAACCGTGCGCGACTACGATCATTCCCGCGCCCGATGGAAATTAAAATGTTACTGGGCATCCCCCGGTCAGGATTTTCCTCGCGATCGCTGACAACGCTTTTGGCTAGCCGTTCTGACGAATCTCGGTTGCCCATGCTGGCTGGGGCTGGCGCTGAACGGGGAATTTCGATGCGTCTGACTCATGGCTGGGTGATACTACTTGCTGCGACACTGCGGCGGGTTTCATTGCTTTGGCGAGGGTATGTACAGGGGTTTGTGTGGAGTCCGTGGAGATACAGGGCACTGCGTGGATGTGTGCAGCAGAATTTTGTAATGACTGAAGAGGGTTTTATGTGCTTGTGATTGCTTAAGGGTCGTTCCTAAATTACATAAGGTTTTTTTAAGGGAAGGGTGCCGCGAATTTCTTCCATTCTCGTACGAGGAAGAAAGAGAGGGTCAAGTAGCGTGTTACGTAATATTTATTAAACCTAATTTTCGGTATGAGCAGCCAAAAAAAATTGAATGACCAGAATATTACTTAACGAAGGAAGGGAGAGGGGATTGGAATATAAAATCTTACAAATTCTTAAACTGGGGGAGGAAAGAGGTAAAAATTGCTAGAACTACCCTTCCCTAATTTAAGGACGGCCTCTTAAACACTGTGGCTAAGTCCTCCGCGCTAAATCGCTTCGTGGGTGTCAAAAATACGTAAAATTGGTGGTAAAGAGAGGACTATACATATGCAGGTAATTTGATGTCAGCTTCCAAAGGAAAACCTGGGAAGCATTAGCTTGCGAAATTACAGCTACGTAAAATTCAATCACCCTGTAAATGTTTCATGCTTCCTGTGTATTCTTGACTATTACCTCCTAACATCCCTCGAGTCTACCTCGACTTTTGTCACTGTAATCTCACGTTCCGCTCCGTCAAAGTGTCTCGAGCAGAGTTATTGCCCACGAGTTACGCGACTCGGCTATCGTCGAGCTGACGTGGAGCGCGACACAGCCGACCAGCACGTGAAATTCATCAAATGCTTTTAGAGCCGCGTCGGCACGAGGTCGTCACAGAATGGGCGTTATAGTAGCTGCTCTTGCAAAGCGAGCAACGAGCACGGAAACAGCCTCTTCGCGGCCACTAGACTTCTTTCAACGAGACCTTTAATCGCGAGTCTGTTCTGGCCCGTTCGAAACCGAAAGCCACTCGTTATTCCTGCCTCCACTTGGCTCGTTCTCAGCCTCCTTTTACTCATTCCCTTGCTCGCGAACCGGCAGAGGAAAAGTCCACTGTACGTCGCCCAACTATCATCGCAAATCCATAATGTAAATCTCCAAGAGAAATTCAGGATATCGCGCGTACGCAGATCCTCCCAGAAATTCTTCCCCATCGCCCGGAACATTTCCGTTAATTTAATCCCCAGCTATAGTACTCGCGCGTTTCGCATCGATCGACTCGCAATCGTACATGTTTACAGCCCTCCGTATTTTTCCCCGTTCCACGCAAACCCACCGAACCAGTCACAGTTTACCCCAGTTACTCCCCCATTCTCCTCCCCTTACATAACAATTATCTAACACGCTACTACATCCCCGCGTGTCCGCTCTCTCGGAACGAACGGCACCGTTTCTTCCCCTAAACTTACCCCTCTCTTGTCCAGTAATGTTAGTGGATAGTAGTAATAGAAAAATACTATTTCTCGCTTTTTCGAAAGCGAAGTGGATATTAAGAGCCTAGTGCTCAGACCTCAATACATTACAGTTTAATAATAATAATCGTTTAAAACTCAGCTGCTTAGGATACTGCCACCTCCTTAATTTTACACACCTTTGTACTGTGTTGTTGTTGATTGTTGACTGTTATGTTATGTTTTTTTTCTTTTGTTATTTTTTTATATTATTTCCTTTTTGTTTATTTTAGTTTTAAGCCGTTACACCTGTTTTTCTTTCTTGTACTTAATTGTTACAAATCTATGTACTCTAAAGTGTTCTCCCGTCGAATAATAATAATAATAATAATAATAATAAAAAGGAAGTAGAATGTGTCTCAGCTTGTAAACATAATAACCCAATGTTTATAAAATAATTGAAATTATTAGTTATTATCGCAGTTTTAATAAGCGTCGAGTGTTTACACTTCGCTCGTCACTGTGCATACGTACAGCAATTAAGCCTCGAGGTGCACATGGTCAGGGTGTGCGACTTACCTCGAATGCAGGGCGCAACCACGCTGCACTGTGGGGTAACTCGAGGACACCGGCGGAGGTGGTGGTGTGCAGTAGGCTGGTGGTAGCGGTGGATCATGTCTGTGGAGGTGGTTATGTCGATGGCTGTGGGAATAGCTCAGGGAAGCTCGTAGACTCCCCGGTAACTGGCGATGCGGCGTTGACTGATCGCTGAAACATAGAAAGGAGAGCCGCTCTCAATATCTTCTGCTTCTTATCTTCCTAGGTGGTCGTCGACCTACTGGCACCGGTATAGATTTTCTGCTATTTAACATTGCATCCACTCGACTTTACTATATTTCTGAGTCTATGAATGCAATCTTGTTAATTGAGATTGATGTGGCAAGTGGGACTTTGATTATTTAGATTGGCACCACATCCCTCGAATAAATTTGTTGTCCCTGCTTTTGTCAGTGTACGCTTCAAGCTTTGTTCAGAGTCGAGTACCACTAAAATAGTATCCGTTTGCATGAATAATAAGTACACATTTCTGTATCAACATTCTTCAACGACCTAATTTATCCGAATGCTTCAAAGACCAATTATTGGTAAATAAATCGTTCTGCTTTATTCGCCGCGGATATACCTGGTCTGTGCCGTAACCACAGACGAGTGTGCCGTAACTTATCGCTGGAAGGTAAGGTAGAAATCTGTGGTAGAAGGCTGAGAAAATTCAAGTCGCGCATTATCTCGGTAAGGTAAGAAAAGGAGATGGTTTCTCAATGGATAAAACGAATTTCCAATTCTACTTAAAATGCATGAAAATCAACAAAAGAATTTCAGAAGAGTATAGAGTAAAGTATGTTTTCCAACATATTTTTAATCAGAAATATCAGTATCCCCGGAGCTGCGGCTACAATTTTTATCAGTGATAACAGGTTCGGGCTTCGATTAGGTTCTTCGGAGAACCGATAACGATTCATTTAAATTGAACTAAATTTAAAATTTATCATCAATGACGTCAAGAACGATTTCCCAATTCCAAAGAAAAATCGATCACCTTCGGTTCTTTTAACGTAACCCATCTCATCTATTATTCACTAAAAAGATAAATGGAGCTCGTTCTACATACGAAATGCTTCTTTCGAAACAAGTACTATCGTTTCACAGGCACAGGAAATAATCAAGGTGATCGAGCTAATATAAAACGCAATTAAACTTTTCCTCTACCGCTATCGATTTATTTTCCAGCTCGCAACAAATCTATCGGACTTCACACCTGCTAAATAATTACGCACAAAAGAACTCTCGTTACATCCGGTGACGGCATCGCAACCCACCTGGAGTCCACCCAACGCACGAATTCCCACGGAACACGAAACACGAAACACTGTGCCGCGGATAACGAGCGAACACCCGAATGGAACTTTACGTCCTGTACCGTTGCATTTTTTACAGTAGCCATCTTCTACGTGCGCGATGCTCGATATTGTAAAATGACAAAGAAAAAAAGGCAAAGCAATTTTTTTTAAAGATACCATGAGAGTGGGTACATTTTTAAACTAATTTAGTATATGTTTGGGTAACTCCATGGAATTAAGTTCCTTTTATGTCCGTTTTGTTTCAGACTAAACAATTCTTTCACTGTGTCATCAGACACACTTGGAAATAAGACCTTTTGTATGAAACATGTATTTTCAATTCAATTTTTCAAAAAGGAATTAAACCTATTTTGTAGTGTATTTTGCCACTGGGGGATGGAACTTAACATTATTAAGGCGATGCCGTGAAAATTTGCTTCAACGTCAGAAATGGAAATATGCCATTTTAACATATTATGTATAAATATTAAATACATAATGGCACCTACTTCGCAGAACTTGCCATTTTGGAGCACCCTGTACACAGAAGCACGCCACGTAGCTTCCTCAACTTTTGATTTCCACGACCTATCGTTTCGTTCTTGAATATTCCACGGTGCCCCGTTCCCAGCACATTCGGCATGGCGTAAAAGACCAATTCCGAGGACGTTGATGCTCGTTATCTGGATCTCGATTTCGCGACTATTGTTGCGCCAGCAATTAAAGCTCCGCCGACACGAGCACTGCAGGCTACATTCTAGCAGAATTATGAAAAATCACGCTGCACTCGCGTCGAGCTCGACTCGGCGTATCACTTTTACTCGAGCCGTTAAACGTCACTAATATTATACAATTAACGGCCAGAGCGATCCAGCGGCCATCCAGAGGAAAAAGAAGTGTATTAAACTGCGCGCGTGTACTCTGTGCCGGCGTAGCGGTTTAATTCCAGCTCGAGCAAACGATTTTATCTACCCGTCCGTAGTGAAAACCAGTGTGAGACCGGAAGTGTCGAAAGGGCTGACTAAAGCCTCCTTCGCAACGGTTGCATTCTTATCTAATAACCAAACACTTTAAACGGCGCGGTATCTTGTCGGCGACAGATAAAAAGGGGGAAGGTACACGAAGAGGGCCACTCCGAAAGGGTCATCCAAGTGGAGTTGTTGCATCTGCTCGGGACATCGAGGCACGGCCAGTCGACTGTGTAATGTGTATACGCCTTGAGAATTCGTTAATGGAGAAATATTCTCAATATTCTTGGTAGGAAGAATATGAATTAGAGGGCCGAGAACCATAATGGTATAAGTCCAAATTTCGATAATTTGAGATAATAACAGTTTTTAAGTCTTAAACGCTCTGTTTACTTTCATAGTGAATTAAGTTATAACTTCATTCGTGAAGTATGTTAGGTTTAGATATTTCCTTCTGTGACTATTTCAGTGGCAAGGCTCTTTCGATAGAGTAAAAAATAAATATAATTACGGGAAAGCAACTTGGAGAAGCATTAGATTAAAGTATTTACTGTTGCCTGTATTTTCGGTCGCCCCCGGGAAAAGAGCGCCAAATGGTTTTACTGAGAACGACGTAATTACTGAAGCCGAATGCGCGTGCACCTATGTCGGGTGCAACATAGCAGAAACTAGATCCCTGGTAAATAAATTACGCGAGCTTAACCCGCGAATCCTCCAAGGGGAGGATCAAAGGGCCTGCATTTCAATTACGTGGAAAATATGTGGCAGGCTGAAATATCGCCGTGCAATATTGGATTTTTGCAATGATACGCTGGAAATTACACGCAAATAATCGCCGGGGGTCCGCGTAATTTACAGGGAAAGGCTTGTCGTCTAACACGAGATTTAAACTTAAGAATAAAACGCGTGCACAGGTCACGTCTCAAGCCTTCTCGGTGCTCGACACTAATTAACGATTAATTCGTATCGCCGGAAGATATTCTTCGTTATCTATCACTCCCGATAAACGTATTTGTCCACCGTATCTCCGTTCACAGTTCAATAAAGAAATGCCGGTTTTATTTTAACCGCGATTGCTTCTCGATCAGAAGTACATAATACCTTGTACAAACATTCTCCATATCCCTCTGAACAGGCAACAACGAGGGCACAGAGTAGTGCTCCATTATAAAGAACAATTGAAGAGCTTGTAGAAAACACTATGAGTGACAAATTTAGAAAATATTCTACGTGCCAATGGTAATATTGTAGCATAGAATTTTAATGCAATTTCCTTTGTAAATAAATCGCCAATAGTGTTGAAAGGTATAGATAAAGGATTTTCTACAAATACAATTCTTTTCTTTTCAAGAATTTCAACTATATTATTGGAAAAACTAGAAAATTTTGTGATGCGTTTGGGTTATTGTATACTTAAATATATTTAGCGAGCAAAACAAATCAAATTTTGTAAATAATTTAAAGTCAGGGAAACATTTTCTCTCTTCTGAAAAATTTGCTTTTTATAACATTTTATTAATACACAAAATGTTCCAAAGATGTGATTCTTCCCACACTTATTTTTTCTATAGGAAAAACTTTTCTCCATACTTTCGTTTACCACTCGAGATTTAAGACAGCCTGGACATAAATGGCGAAGAAATATAGGCTTCCAGTGCCGAAACTGTTCGTTTTGGGCGGGGCGTGGGTTCAATTAAATCCCCCAGCTTTTATCGATAACCAAGCGGGCCGCGTAACGAGTAGAGCAACGTTAATTACGCAAACGAGGGTAAAGTTGCGCGATGTCACTGTACGCGCTGGAGATCCTCTGAAAGCCAAGCTTCCGGTCGCGGGTTCCCGCTTAACGAGGAAAGACGAAGACGCCGGGGCGAGAGGAGAAAAAAATGAAACTTGGTAACGCGACTTCGTCCAAGGAAAATATCATTAGGGTGTCGTCGCGTCGTGATGGACTCGCTACAGGTGCCATTAAGAAGGTAAATTCGAGTCCCGGGCGCAACGAGGACTTTCGCGTGCCCCGTATAATTCTAAACTGTCTGCACAGACCGGGAAAACTGCCGTCGTTAAATTGCGAAAAACCGGGACAACGAAGTTCGCTGGCTCGAAACGATTATGCAACTTTGATGGTTGCTGCGCGACGATTAACCCACCTCCGCCGGTGAGCGGGAATTATTCTCATTTTTCCAACATCCTGGGTCCTACACTCGTGCCCCTTTAAAAAATATACGAAGCCGCAGAAAATTACGTCAGAAGTATATTGAGTTTTGACGCCTTCAAAGTGGCACCTCGATGTTTGCAACCTGGATACTCTTTGTTCAAAGTGCAAACATGGATTGAATCATTTGGGTTTTTTTCTATTAAATTGTAAGTTGTATAATATACTTGTTTTTACTAGTAATAGTTAGGTTTAGAACTAAGTAGATTGAAATTGGTATTATTGCCAAATAATATAGGGAGAAAAGAGAAACGGAAAAGTGGGGGAGTAACTTCGCTGCCTCACTAGAGCCTCAACGAGAGAGAGAGAGAAACTGTGAGAAGCTGCGATAACTAAACATTTATTCAGCAATTATTCAGCAATTATTCTAAATATATAAATATATATGTGTTTTATAATAAAGCGTGCCACTTTATTAATATCCCAACGAATGTTTCCAACAACGAATCCTTTGAGCGAAAAATTCGCAAAAGTCTTTTATTATTTATTGCGCGCGAGTCACTCTTTCCACGCACTTGTTGCCGTTCCTGCGTCGAAACATTTCAATAACTGCATGCTTTTATCGTCTGCATTCGAGCCGATGCCACCTTTCAACGAGCATAACCCAGTTTCGCCGGGGAAAAAGTGAAAAGCCCTTTCTTTTACTCGGCGTTCCTGTGTAAACGCGAAATCTGTTTGAATGTCATACGTATCGCGCACTCATTAACGGAGCCCTTATGCCGTTTCGCGAGAAAAACGGCTTTCATCAACGCACCACTAAATACCTAATTAGTTCTGAAACAAACGTCTGTCTGTAATTTTTATCAACCTCCGTGAGTCTGCACGAATTACATAGAATTTCTTTTATAAAATTCTTCAGAGGCTCTCCACGAGAAAGAGATTTCCACCCCCTCTATTTTTATTGGCGTTTACTTCGGGCCAACTAGTGTGCCTATTCGCAAGTTTTCGAAGACCCGCGAGGTCCTCAAGAGTTTAATATTCCAGCAGATAGGAAGCGGACGAATTAATTTCTCGCGAGGCTTTTTATTTAGACCTCCGTAAAATTGCCCGCGACATAGGAGAGAAGGGGAGGGAAGAGAGTGGAACGGCGAGGATTCATCGACTTCCGGAGATCGGCGTGCAAGCTTGTCGGATTAAAAGTCACAATGGCCCCTTTGAGAATCATTTGTCACGCTTCTTCCGCGTTTATTATTTCTACCTACGCGTAAAATCACGATCCATCATTGGTCGAGAGGCGCTCGGAGCAAGGCGGGTGTAAAACGTTTAATTGATGGTGCAACAATTCCACCGTTTGACTTCTTCTTCTTCCTTTCCACCCTCATTACCTTTTTTCTCTCTCTTTGCCCTTCGAATAAAATTTCCCCTCCCCCTCGCAGAAACTAGGGCATTCAGCGACAGCTATAATTGAGAATATAGGCGCAATTTGCACTAACGCAAAGTCGTTACAAGTTCTTTCATTCCGCCCTGGAAAGGGACCCCGTTGAATGCAGCATAAAAGGAAGTTGCTACAGTTAGTTTGACGATTGTAGTTTCCTTGGCTCGCCTTAAGCGGGCTTGGAATATTTTATGCACGGGGAATAATCTGTGGAAACGGCGATAGCCGTGATAATCGGTACTGGTTCTCTCGCGGGTGCTATTTTCGCGTGACTGTCTCAAGGTTTCGCGTTTAACAAGAAACGGGGACGTTTTATTGGACGTCTCCCGTGAAGGGAGCACGCGACGGTCTCCGAAAATTCGTCGAACCCGCAGCCAAGTTTAGACAACGGACGTTCTATACTTGACCTTAATGGCGGTCGTCCAATGCCACGAACTTTGCGGTGGTCCCGACATTTCTCCTTTCATCCCTTCTAACCCATACCCGGCGACGATAAATCGAACTCGATCTTCGGAAACTAAATGCCCCAAGAATAGCTCTGGGGTAGGTCCTGCAGAGACTAACGGCGACAATTCACAGCGAAATGTAACGTCAGCGCACAAAGGGGTAAATGAATTAAAGGGTTACATGCACCTAGGATGGTTGAAAAAATCGATTTTTCCAATAAAGAATTCGCAGAAGCTACGACATCAAAGGAAGGTCAATTCTATGTCCCCGGAACCGACGATTCTTTGTAAGTTCAAACAAAAATGATCACACTTTGACCTGTACCTTGAACTTTAAACGCTGTTTTCTCGAAACTATGTTTTTCAAATCGTTACCAATGATATTTCGAAAACTACTGAACCGATTTGAATGAAACTTGGCACGATTATTCCTCACACCAATATCTAGTCTTTATCATAGTGATTTTTTCAGAACCACAATTTGTTTTTAATCATTACATAACTGATGAAAATTCTCTCAGAAGAATAGAAGAGAACATTTCAGCAGAACAATTTTTTTTTAGAACGTACAGAAAATCTTCGATTCCGTGGCCATAGAATTGACATTCCTTTGATCTCGAAGCTTCTACGAATTCTTTATTGGAAAACCCGATTTTCTCAACATGATCAATGCACATTCATGAATTGAATGTGCAAGGGATTAAAGGAGGAGCAACTTGAACCATGAGAACCTTAAGCGAAACTGACAAACATGTGGATATACCATACACTTCCATCCACGAATAAAATAAATATCGAGGCAACGCGTAGAAACCTCCATTCATTTGAAATATGATCTTTTAAAAACCTACAGTAGTTTTTATCATCACGTAAGAAAGTTTAAGCGACTGCTTTACAATTTCCGCCCTCTCAACGACTTCCATCGTCCATATCCCCCAGCTCCCCCAAACATTGTTCAAGCCACGATTTACCAGCACCCTTTGCAAGCAACGCGACCATCGTATAGATCTCGAATATTCGGTAGCCATCGCCGGGTGGGAGTGATCGTAACGATATTCACGTTGCTGGATGTAATAACGTTTCGTCTGCGTGGGTCGTTAACAGATTAACCGGGCATCGATATCGTTCGGTAATCTGTCGACGATAGGATCGCAGCGAGCATCGCAATCTCGGTACGTCCTGCATAATCCTCAAGATCCAATCAGAATACCTCCAGCCATGGATGGAACGCAGTCGATCGCAGCGGAAGCGCCACCCTCGCCATCGGCAATTTCGGCTTCGGAACTTGACAATGCACCACCCTCGACTCTCACCACGAGCCACCAACGTTTTCACAAATTTTTTTCACCTCTTTGCCACGCTCATTCTCGGGTGAACGATATCGATGGGTTTGGGGGCAAACAGGCGTAACGCGAGCAAATCGGTACCGCTACGCGTGCTCGCGAAATGCATCGGTGAAACGTGGCTGGAGAAAAGGATACTCGTTGGCGAGTAGAGAGATCGAAACTAAAAGGACCAGGTCGTAGGATTGATTTTGTTGTATTTTATGTACTGATGGAAGTGAAGATTATCTGATTTGTTTTGGTGGAGAATAGTGGATTATTAGGGACAATGAGCTTGGTTATATAAACGCCGACTGATTCAGAGGTAGAGAACAGTTGGGAAATGTTGGAGCTCTGAGAAACTAGGAAGTACTTCAATGATAAATACGTGGGTTTATTACTCGACGAGATCAAAAGCTACCTATCCTAGAAAAGCACAGAAGCGCGTTTATTATATAGCAATACTTTCTGTTATCATAAACAATGGTCGGTTTCTGAGAAACGAAGCATTGTTGGCTCGAATTGAAAAGCCTCCGGTAGCTATATAAGCTTGTTAGAAACGCGTGGACTAAATGAAAATAAACGAAAAATGTATGAAACAGTAATTAAATACTGCGAGTTGAAGTTTGATCAGCAATTTTCTGCTGTGCTAAGAGCAAACGGAGTAATACTCGGTGGAATATTTATGTTCCGTCATTATTCGAGCGTCGTACCCTTCATAAACATACGCGTGTGTCAAGTGACAGTTGGCACACCTGTCCGGACGACATTGAGACGCAGTTCGCTTCAAAACACAACCGTGTGCTCCAAGAAAATTTGTTTCAAATAATTGATCCTCAAACACAAATTGCATATAAGGTAAACCTGGTGCAGTTGCTATATTTCAGACTCTATATTTATATTTCTCGGCATCTCGGGAGAGATGCCCCAAACGTCATGACTTCAGTTTTCGATTCACAGCAAATATTATCTTAAAGCAAATATTGACAAATTTTTCTAAATCAGCATAACACTCTGAACATATCAGGTTTATTCCGATAAGATAAATAATATCAGTATTAGTTTTAATAACCATTCTATGTTAAGTGAACCGACTGTCCTGGACTTGCCTTATTCACAACAGCAAAGAGAAAAATATGCACCCTGTCCTTGTATACTCCATGCAGTGTTGGATTAATCAATAAGCAAAATAAGCACGTGCTCAGAGTTACAAGAGAAGAAATACCATAGAAATTTTGTGAATTTTAAAATCTAACTAGAAACACTTTTTAACCAAATTATTGGAAATGCCTAAAAAATCATACACCGCGTTGAAGCGATCACCCTGTATAAGGGAGCCTCAAAATCTTTTAAATGCATAGGGCCACTAAATCTCTTAATCCAGCCCTGACTCCATTCTTATTACAACTCATATAGAGTCGCGTTACCATTACTCCCCCCAATAACTTGTCAAAATGAATCGCTGGCATTTGTCAAAGAATCATCGAGCATCCCATCGAGCCGACCGCTATGCCACGGAATGCAGAGGTATGAATATACCTACTCCCGCACAGTGGCGCGGCTGAAGCGTGCGACGCGCTGGGAATCCGCATAAATGCGCGCCGGAGCGTACCTGTCTACGTTGTTGTTCTTGAAGCTGACCATTCCGGCCGAGACAGCCTCCCTCATCGCCGACCTGCACTTTTTCACAACTCGTTACGCACTACACAGGACTCGTCGCTTCGGACGCACAAAGAATCGAGGAGCGCGAGCACAAAGGGGCATCGTCACGTGCACGGGACGGCGAAAAAGCGCGGGGGAACCGTCCTATCGAGACCGCGCTTCCGGACTGACTGGAGAGGAGCCACGCTTCGCGGCCGATCCACCCCCACCCCTGCGGCGCGACGCTGCACGACTACCCCCTCTACAGGTATCTAATTGCAGCGTTTCGGCGAGCCAGCTGACGTCCTTCTTCTTGTCATACTATACCCGTCCTCGTCTATGATCACGACTCGATCACCATCGGACACCGCTGCCAGTACTGCTACTCGGGTTGTCCAGGGTCTGGGTTAGACGATAAGTACTCCAATATGTGGGTGTAGGTGCGTTTCGTATGTAGCGTGTGCGGTGCAACAGCGAGGGATGAATGGGATACAGGGCGGATGCAGGCATTGCAGGCTTCGCTTGGACGTATCTTAAATGTTAGCAGGTTTCCTGATATCCGTCGTAAATCTTCAGCATTTTTCGTAGACATTTCTCATCACTTTTTATAGACTCAATAAATATTTAAACTTCCACCGTGACGCGGTCGGTGTTGGGCTATGTATGGAGTAACTTCTTGAAAAGATGGGAACGTAGTTTGAAGACATACCATACAGTGGTTCTCAACAAGGGGCTCAGGGAGTATTTTCCGAGGGTTATTTTTAGTTGATGATTCTTAGCACTTGTTTATTTTAATATGGTAACACTGATTTTTCATGAATGTATGAAAGAAGAAGATGGTTAGCCTGATGCAAGCACAACCATCACACTAAATAAGATAATTAAATGTATTTAATATCTTTAAGTATATTTATTATATTTATTAAGATAATGATATATTATTAAGTTAGAATTATATTCTGAAGTACCTATCTGACTCCTTTACCTTATAAGGGGATAGAGTTGCAGGTTATTTGAGTATTATAAAAGGGGATTGCGACTGAGAAACGTTTGAGAAGCACTGCCCCAATGGCTTTGGGTATATTTGATTTTTCTAGTGTAATCGAGGGACCACTTTGTTAATATAACTCGTTGGAGATTATAATATTCCTTTGCCTGTGAATTTCATTCAGGCCACTTCCCGCCCATTACTCGGAATCAGCTTAACAAATTCGATGGTGACGGTAAACCATTTGAATTCGATTTGATATACCTCCCCTGCCTCCCTCGCAAGATAAACGTGATCAGTCCTTATTCCGTTCCTGAATCGCGACGCTTGGAGGGAGCATTATCATTCAGTTCAGGAAGGTCTTGCGTAATTTAAAGAATCACGTGGCAGGAATTCCAAAGAAGATTATTATCCACAAATCAAGAGCCCTTGTGACATTCTCGATTAAATAGTAACGTAAAGAACGTTGACTACGTCGCGATACTGTCTCAACGAATCGTTGCGGGCGGAGTTCGCGAAACCTGGGGCATCTGTCGTTTGTCGTTGCTTCCGAGAACCGAGTGACTCATAATGTATTCAGCCAAACAACTTATTCAGTCATTAATAGCGACGTGACCTTCTCAGAAATTTCATTATTATCAACTCCTAAGAACAATCGAGTCAGACGAATCCGTCTCCACCTCGAAATGGCAAAAGGTCGAAGGAATCACTCAAAGGTGACCTGAAGCCTGAAGCTTCCCTGCACTGGCAATTTCACGAAGGCTAATAATAGAACTGCAGTGGCTCGAGAGTATGCACCGGTAGCCTGCAATTCTATTTGAGGTGGAAGGTGGGTCGTTTCGCAAATAAAAGGCTTCATTTACCTCTAGTACAATCGTTACAGCGAAACGATCGCAATTTTGTAGCTAATATAAGAATTCTAGCGCAACTTCGATACCTCCCCCGATTAGAATCAGAGAGTCTCGCTCTCCCTCTTCCTTCGCCCAAGAGGAAAATAATATTTCCCGGAAAGAGGCCCTCCGCAATTTCGCTTACGAAACGATCTACAATTAAACATCGTTTCGGGCGCGCTGTAATACCACGCGAGTTGAAAGTTCAGGGGAGTTGGCGTTCCCCGTTGCGTCGACCTAATAAATGGCTGCTTTGAGCTTGGCTGGTTCGTCCGAAGCGTCGAGGAACTCGTTACAGTGGCTGGAAATATAGTCAAAGGTGCGAAACACGCGGCGTTAATTTCGGCGTTCGTTAAAATCGAAACTACGGCCCGGGCGAACAAAGCGCGGCGTCGCGCCGCCGCGGAGGCGGCAATTGAACTTTCGCGTCACGTCGATCCCTTCCCCAACGGGGAAATTCCTTTGGACCCGGGGCCATCAACTTCTCAGACGATTCCAAAGCTGCTGATGTAAAATTCCATGAAAATGTCGCGCGTCCTATCCAACTTTCCAGAGTCGTTGGCTATTTATAGAGCTCCCTTGGATTTCGGCCCTTCGCGATCCTCGAGGCTGTGCCGATCGCTCGCTATTTATTATTTCGTGCGCCACGAACGGCGCCTTTCAAACGGCTCTATAGGCCAATGACCACTTTTCTAACCCGTAGCCAAGGAAACGTTAATTACCGAAGGAGCAAAAAAAACAGCACTTAAGGCATGACCTCGGCGGTAGTACAAAAGAAATTATAACGCCCCAGTGGATATAGGAAACTGGGTGATTGGTATAGTCTTGCGCCGTTTTCTTTTCGACCGTAATACGTACGACCCACTTTACCGCAAATAAATCCCTCGAGCGTTACTTATTGCCCATTATGTGCTAACGTCTCGCGAGTAACGTGCGAATTCGGCGATTGCCCGTGCGAGATGCATAATGAACGAGACGTTCCTTCGCACTTTCGAGCCATCCAGCGGTACTTTCGCGGGCTTCTTCCAAAACCTTGTTAATATTCACGGTAATAATGAATGATATTGAGGGAATAAAAGGGGAAAGAGCGTTACAAAGGGGCACTGGGAGCAAAGGGACTCGCCGTGTACTCCGAACGTTAAACACACAGCCGTGTCCTGAATGCACCTGACGAGGCGCGTTCGGAGACACAGGTGAACACCTCAGGTAAAAGGGCCCCTTTCTTTCCCCGGCATTGTTATGAAACGCGACGGTGAATCGGTCGAAATATACATGCACACGTTCACGGCGGGGGGAGCGAGTGAATGAGCGCAGGTATGCACGCGCGCTCGTTAATTTATTTCGGAGAAAAGCCGCCTCTGGGTCAAACGAGCAGAAACTTCTTTCACGCGCCGGGCAAATAATGCTTCCTTTGCATAAGTGGAGCAACTTGTGCAATTAACAGAGCCGTTCGCTATTGGTGCTAGAAACTGGCTCTCTCGTTTTCGGTCCTCGCGCCGAATAAATCAACGGCCAATAATTTCCGTGGAAAATACGGCGCTGCCGGATTACAGGTAGATGGATAGACGCGCGGGGAGGTTTTATTTATTCCGGGGCTGGCTCTTCCGGAACTGTTCCCGGGGAGCAGCCAATATCCGATACATATACGTGTAAACGTAGCAACCCGATGGAACGCGACGGTGCAAGTTTGATTAAATCTGATTAAAAAGACGGTTTTAATTTTCTGCTTGGGTTTATGGGAGACTCTGTTAAATATGCTGGAGGTTTCAACTATGAAGATAGTGGGGCATGGGGAAAGTTTGCTTAATGAAAGATGGATGTCGCGGAAGCGCGTAGGAGACATCGCGTGTCATCCTTATATTTTTAAATAGATTAAAAGTGCAGTGGCGTAGACCAAACGCGTCTTTGCTCTTCGAAACGAAGAAGTCTAGGGCACTTCTATCGATCTGTATTTTAAATACGCAGAGCACTAGGTACAGCTTCGTTTTCTTTTATAATAACTTCGTCCGCTTGGGATGTTAAACACACAGTAACATGTATACTGATCTACACTTTTTTTGTGGAATATATGATTACGTATACATTAATTGAAATGTAAATCCCCAAGAAAAGACATATACAAACTCGTTAAAAATTATGTAAGAAGTAAATAACGAAGGCTAATTTATTGCGATACATTTTTCTGAACTTTTAACCAATTGAATGAACGGCCCAAGGTTGATTTTCCTAAATTCGGTGGCGCCTCGAATCACGAAACGATGCTTCCTCCGCGGCGAAAGCCTCTTCCCCCCATTCTTCTCCGCGAAGACGTTTCGTTGGAAAAAATTCCATTTCTGAAGGGATCAAACGTAATTGAATTAAGGAAGCTTCTCGTTGGACGCTGCGAGCGAGTCGGCCGAGGACAAATTGTCGCTGCTAGCGGATCCTGCGAAATGAAAGCTTCCGGCGCACCTCCGCGTGGACCGTAGAAATTGGAACGGTTCGATGAAAAGACACACACACGTAATGGAAGAAGCAGAAGAAGAAACTGAAGGACGCTGCTGCTTCCGCGTGCCGACTTACAAGTCCCTGCACGTGCGGCTCGTTCCTTCCGAGCCGATAAACTTCTCCCGAGATTTCATATTTACTGGTGAAGTTGCGCGGCCGTTGAATGGAAAAATGCTGGGTAATACGCCCTCCGCGGAAAACGTCACGCTGACACCTTTAAGTTTACCCCTGCCAAGTCTCGCCACTTGGGAAAGCTGTTTCGCGAGCCGAGAGAGCTGGAAGAACACCCGCCAACTTCCACAAACATACTTTCACCGAAAGAAAGCGAATTACTGCTTCTGAACTGAAGAATTATGACGGGAACACATTGACGTCTGTCTTCAAAGAATCCGCCTGAATTTTCGACAGACTTCGCCCAACTTGGACGGCCACTTTAGCTATTCCAGCAGGACCAGAATGCGCAAATTGCCAAAGCGTAGAATCCACGGCAGCGCCTTTGCCGTCCCTTTGGCCGTTTTCACGGGAACAAAGAGCATTGCTCGAGCGTCTGGTTCTTTGGTCAAGCATCTGGTCCGTGTTCCACGGAACTTGGACTGCGAGAGTTTCGACTGGTTCCCTTCAAGAAGTGTCTGGCCTTTCTAGAAGACAATGCCTGGAGTGTCCTTTTCATTCGCGATGCCCTCTGCCCGTTCTCTCACGGCCCTCTGGGCGTCACGTGGCGCGAAACTTTTCTACCGATCGCGAACGGTTCTCATGGAAATCCGAGGCACACTTGGAGCATATGCGCGCCACGTGGACACAGTCAGGCTTCCGAGTCCTCCAGGAACACTGCAATCCGATCTTGCTCCGGGAACTTCTGCCCCTGCCAACTTTTACCCTCTCGAGGACGCTGCCCGGGCGACGGAGACACGCGAGACGGTCGAAGAAAAGGGTTAACGCGATTCCTTGGCGTGTTTTTATCTAGATCTGGACGAGAAGCGACGATGGATGGGTGAAAAGTTTGCGGAATTCTCGGGGAATACGTAAGACCCGACGGGATGCAGTTAATAGAGCAAATCGATGGAATATCCAACGTCTGTTTGCAGCGTTCGACGGATTTGAAGTTTCCAGCGCGATTCGAGGGGCTCGCATCGATCAGCCGCAATAAGTTCGCAACTGATAGTAAAACTTTGAACCGGAACGCTCCCTCCTAATGGCCAGAAATTCGCTTGGGATAACGACGGACACGAAATTCGTCGATCACTCGAGACCGGCCCCCCTCCGACCGTTGGACAAAGTTGCGGCTAGTTCACGAAAACAGCGTGTTCCGTAAAGCTTTCGCGCGTTAAACTCGCCGTGGAATCTTCCCTCGTGGCTATTCCCCGAGTGTTTGACATTTACCTAGCGAACAGTTCGTTACGTCCACGTTGGAAACAGCGTGCCATTATTCCGTCGCGTTCCCGCGGAAAATGTCAGCCGCGCGAAGGTGTGCTTGCGGCGTTCCCTCGTTCTTTTCGCGAATCCAGCGGACAAACTACCGAGGCCTTCGATTCTATCGACAAATCGCGTGGACAGTGACAGGTGTACCTGTTACGATGCAGAAAACTGCCGTTAACTCGAGTGGATCCACGTTGAACGGAATTATAGGGGTGGGTCTGCCCGTGCACCACGGTCAGGATTATTTTTATCGCGGCTGTGGTCGCAATAAAATGCTGCGGCGCACGTACCGAGGCGGACGTTAAGCAGTAACTCTCTGTGTCGTTTAGCGCGGAGGGAAAAGGGGAAAAGAGATGGCTAACCGCAAGTTGAAGGATTTCGTACCCCCTCGGTTCAAGGTATTTACTTTCCCCACGGCACGGGGGTAAATGTACACCCTGCGCCCAGAGGAAGTTCGAGTCAGTGGGATCGCTGAGCCGCCATCCCGCAGGTAGGTACGTAAGAGGCTTAGGACAACGGGGAAGGGGGCTGGCTGGGCCTTATTAACGAGACGTCTGGAAACAGGTACGCGGCTGTTAGCTGAATTTCCGACCAGACTACCCGCTGTAAATTCTCGCGTTCCCGCGCTTTTCCCACTTTACGACCTCGCCTTCCTGGCGATTTTCTATTCCGTCGAAAATGCATACGGGGGTTGTACAGATTTATCTATCGATGTCCTAACCCCTAAAGCGTTTGATTGTGCGAGGAAAGGGGTGAATGTAAATACTATACGTTATATAAAAGATGACAGGGAACGACGCAAACTAATAGAACGATGGCAAAAGAATTTCGCGGAGAAACTTTTTCATCCCCGAACCTAGGGGCTCGTGCAGCCAGTGGCTTGCTTGCCGCGAACACGAAGCTCCTGCCTTCCCAGTGTGCACATCCACTTTGGTAAGCTCTGCGAGGATTAAGGAAGATGTCCGCGAGTGCGAACTCGGGTCCAACTTCCACCGTTAAATCCTTATTTACCTACTTCGGGTAATTTTTGAGCGCGGACCATCGCGATGCGCGATACACAGCACGGGCAAAGAAGAAGTGCCTTTGGAAGTATGTACACAAGTTTTCTAACGACCAGTATCCAACCAAATACAAAGGGAGTAGGATTATCCTGCGTGAAAATTGTCCGACGTTTGTGAAAGCCTTCTTATCGCTGCCTAGAATAGTTCCCTTCTCCCCGCGAGGTCGATAAGTGATAACAGGAGGGCTCGAAAAATGAAATTCCGCTGTGTTTCGTCAGACATCCGTCGAGAGCAATGCAACGGAAAGTTTGGAAGCGCCGAAGGACCACGGCGCTCTTCTGGAGCGGAAGGGGAACGGAAAAAGGACGAAGAAAGGGGGAGAACGGCAAAGGGGGGCAGAGGCATCCTTTCGTCCCGCATTCCTCGCGAGGATCCTCGAAAACTTTTCGAACGGGGACCGCCATTCGGAATTTCTGCGAACGAGATCCGCGCGCGTAACTTTTCCCCTGGCGAGCGCGTTCGCCAACCAACGGGGGAAAAACCGAGCCAGATTTATCTACGTGATGCTGGGTGAAAAATCTACACGCGCGGGAGCTGGCGGTGGATATCAATTTATTGGGAGAATCGTCGCATAATCGAAGACGCGCAGAACTTAAAACTTAACTCGCCGCCTTGGGTGCTCCGTGCTAGAAGTCTAATAATAATAATAATAATAATAATAATCAATCACATCCAAACCGATAGCAAACGGAGGAGAATTTGTGAGCCAAGGCTTCTGCAGGAGGAAAGGGAATCGATTGTCGTACGGAGAAGACTCCTCCTCCGTAGATTGAGGGGAGCCATAGAGATGGCGTTCTTTGAAGTCACCAAAGGTCAGTTACGTATGCCAGGAATGGTAGAAGAGACTCCGTAAAAGGATATTTTGCCCGGAAGGCTCCGCGTTTGATACGAAGGACCAACGACGATCCAACGATCAAAGCGACACGAGGCTTTCCTCGGCGCGCACCGTCTCCGCGTTTCCCGTTGCGAAAATCCTGATGTGCAACAAGAAGGTGCGTCCCGAGAGCAAGCACGTTTTATCTCGAGGAGAACGCGATAACGGGGAAAAGGATCGCGGGAGGAACGAAGCTGAGGCAGATAGGGCAGATAGGGGAAACCGCTTTTTCCATGAACGCTTTCAGAGTAACCGCACGCTCCCTGAGCAATTACCAACCACTCCCTCGGCCCTTTATGACCCTAATTCCCGGCTGCTGGATTTTTTCGAAAATTCGTCGCGTTCCATCGCGCCGCTGCGTCTACTCTGGATTAACTCCTTAAGGACCGCGTTCGTGAGCTGCATCCTCTCGCGGACTCTTTCTTTAAAGTCTACGGAGCCGGGAATTTGTGGAGCAATCGGGAAACCGGCGATTCCACGTGGAAGCAGCCGCTGAGAGTGTGGAATCGAGCTTAAGACAGCAAAAGGGGATGATTAAGCGTTAAACATTAACCCTTGGACCGTGGACAGTTCTCTGCTCGGCGGATGCACCGGCCATGTTGTCTTACAATTATTATCTTCTGCAAAAAATAATACTGACAATAAGTGACACTTGTAGTTTGATACTTAGGGTGTGTCAAAATGGACCCTGCCACCCGAGAGTTTAAAAAAGGGGTCTTCGTAGTGTAACAGCTAAAATAACTTAGTTTTTCTGGAATTAAAAAGAGAAGTAAGTATTGCAAGTTTGTAGCTTTATTCCATCACATTTTAAGACTAGAAGGAAATTTGTAAGTAAAATTATCCATATAGAATATTGCTCTATTCACAAATGGATATTTTTACATATAAATTTTTTTAATAGGTAGTTCAAAAGGTGATAGAATAAAGCTAATAAGTACCTACTTGTTTCTTTTTTTAATCCCCGAAGAATTAATTTTTTCAGCCGTACTTCACACTAGGACTTGCACTTGACACACGATTAGAGTTTGATCCGATCAGGATGGTCCTCGATAAAAATGTCACTGCACAAATTCTAGCAGCAACGGGCTTTGCTGTTTTCACTGCGGAGCCTGGTTCAATACCCTTTGGATCCCGCTGGAACAGCAGACCCAGAATCGCCGATCGACCGAGCCGATTTTCACGGGGAACAATGATTCGCAAAACAATGAGGGGGCGTACAGTAGGTGGGTTCCGCAGGTGAAAGAGGAACTCCCATCGAAGAAACTTGCCCCGATCCCCTGGAAAACGGCAGCATTGTGGCGGCCCAACTTCTCTGAGATATTGAATCCCGGGGACGATATATTCCCACCGATGGAAACGAAAAATCTCCCAGCGATTCGTCGAGCTACTCGCCGACCAACAATTCTCGCCTCCAATTCTTTCTCAGTTGAAGCTCCGTGTCCCCAGCCTGTCCTTCGACGACGGCCGACGAAGGGCCGCGGGGACACGCGACCGGCTGTCCTTGACGTTTTATTAATTGAACCGTGAAATAACGTACTGGTCGTGCCGTCTGGCCAGCGAAAACAATCTGTGACACCGACTCTTACGTAATTTCCACTTTATTGGCCGTTTCTTTCACGTGGAAATCCTTTGGGACGCCGAAGTGCACAACTTTTCAATGGTATTGGAGTATGCGTGGAAAAAATTGCAAAGAGTGCTTCAGTAGACGTTCAGACGACTCAAAGAAAAGAAAACTGAATTTTATTCTTTAAATAAATTTTTATAATCATCCAATGCATTTGATTGAATTTCCATTAAAAACATTTATATCACGATTAAATCCCGAGTGCGCTACTGTATATGTTACTGCTTTCTATTGGATTCTGCGCGAGATAAAGGTATTATAGTTTCTTATTAGAGACCGAGAACATGCGTTTTAGTTAGTAAATTAAGTATAGTGTATTATAATATGAATGAGGAAAAAGTGGCGAGATCGATTAAATGAAGTTGCCGATGAGGAAGTTCGAAAGCGGATTGTTCGGTGGACGAGTTCATTAACGGCTCGGTAATCCAGGAATGGCCGTAAAGTCGAACCGCTTTCGTGACTTTATCACTGGACGCGGGCTTATTGTCGACGTGGAGAGCGGTAAGAGATAAGAGATTCCGCATTCGTAACGAGGAGGAAGAAGGATTCGCCGTTGTCAGGCTGGAGGAGTCGTAAATCGCAGGCTGCGCCCTGCGATAAATAGCTTATAGGGAGCGGAGGAGGAAGGTGCGACGGACTCTCCTTTAGGAGGCCACTCTGTCTGAATCACCGAGACTCTTTCCGACTTTATTTTCATCTTCCGCTGAAGTTCGCGTCGCGATGAAACTTCTCGTGGCCCCGTCGCGTCCCGCCGTCCCCGTGCAACGGCATGGGGGAAATTAGATTGTCAGGCATCGTCAATTTGCTCCGCAACAGCGGCGATATAAACAGGCGGCTTAAAGTTGAAACCACGAGCGGGATTCGAGGATTGCGTCGCGACGATCGACTGGATTTTCTGCGCGCTCAGAGAGCCTCGAATTGGGACGAATTGCGATCTCAACTTTGGACGCCCTTCTGCAGGATGCGGGGACCGTTTTGCTACGAAAGAGAACTGAGAGATTCCTCGAACGTAAAGTTTGGAAATATAAATCAAAGGCGGAGAGTGATATTTTCTCGTAGACGTGAGTAATCGAAGGGGTAGATAAACATAAATGGCCCCTGCCCAGAAAGATCCCAGGGGCCCATCTTCCAAAAAAATCATGATATTTATCCAAACAATATATTTTTTTTATTCTCATAATTTTCATATATTTTTCCGTAAATCCGCCACTGGGAAGGTGGCTTTGAATTCGAAGATTTATATAAGCCTTGCAACCGATTTTTGCCCTGCACAGCCTGTTTCGCTGTTTCGAGCCGTCGTCCACTGACAGCACGCACATAATTCATCGCCTCTATTCTGCCTTATTGCCAGCTAGCAACGCTGCTCCCGGTGTCGATGACAGCGAGGCAAACTCTCGTAATTCGTGCCGGTGGGAAGTTGTCCAGGCGCCATTAATGCGAGTTCAACAGGATCCTAAGTTAATTTTCAGGGCTCCCGAGTAAGAGGGTCAAAGATGTAGTTTGTGGCTGAAAAGTATGATTCGTTTGGACCCGCGCCAGCGAAAACGGCGTTATTGCATCGGAAAGAAGCAAGGGTCGGCGGATGAGATCCCGCAAAAAGTAACGTACATGCTACCTCCGCTCGTAATTAAACCGGCCTCGATGTCTGTCGAGTCGTTTAACGTCTGCGTTTTTAAAGGGAGCGTATTCTACGAAGAGCGATGACATCTGCAGCTACATAGCCAAAAGTTGTCACTGCCACGAGTGCCAACGTTCACGGGAGTATCGACTGGTCGACAGTGACAGCAGCCGCGAAAACTTCATCCATTAACGTTGCTTACAATTTATTACAGTGCGTGGAGAGCCGACGCGTCGACATCCACGCGGAAATGTCCCTCTGCTCGGGGTATTCCTGGAAAATGGAAAGTCCGGGGGAAAATTCGCCTGGCGAACAACGCGGGCGACGCGGCTGCGCCCGGAACCAGATCCAGCCGACGGAATCTCGTTTATTTGTAAATTTAACCACTCGTCCGGAAATGTTCGATCCTGTCCCCGGCTCCTCGAGCGTGAAGGCCCTAAACTACCGTCCCGTGAAACATATTGCGCGGCGCAGAGCGAGGGAAATTCCTGAAACACGCGAGACTTCGCTGCGTCGCGTCTCTTCGAGGCGCGATGTCTCGCCGTGCCTCGCGTTTTCTGCTCGCCCAAGAACCAGCTCCACGGATCGGTTGGTTTTTGGGACGAGCAAGAACCGAGGCTGGATGAATGGGCAAACGAAAAACGAGCGTCGTCTCGTGAAATGAAGTTTTAATGGGCGATGGATCTTTTGTCGCGGAAGGATGAGGGAACTGGCGAAGGAAGGGTGGTTGTCTTTTGTGACGGCTGAGGCTGGTAGAAAACCCCTTCGCCGATATTCACGGTGGATAAAGGGGCACATATGAAGTCCGTAATGGTTTCTCTATTTCTGTATGAGTAAGTAACATGGACAAGTGGGAACTGCTTCAGTCGAAAACAAGGAAACAATACTTTATTTCATTTTTAAACAATTTTATTCAGCTTCACTCCTGTCTGTTCATTCAGAACACTACAAAATCAAGCGTCGAAATGAGCGATGAAAAGCGATGAAATATCCTGTCCCACGATTTTATTTAAGGGACAAATCACCATTGTAATTGCAGTACAAGAATATAATGATTTTCCAGTTTTTAGTGCACTCTTGATCAATTTAAATAAAATCGTTTCACTTGATAAAAAGTTTGGTACATTTTTTTTTAACAAGTCACGCTGACGGCAATGAACCGTCACGGAGCTGATAAGTGTGTTTAGATCTTTAGTGTGGCGTATCTAGAATGTGTATGGTGAGTGACGAGTGGTAGCTCGCGAGTTCCGATTATCTTTGAAATGATCAGTGATAGCTACAGCTCACTTTCCTTACGTGTCTTTTCCACAAGGGTTGCTACTTCTGCGCAGATAAGTCGTCAAGTGCTCGTGCCAGGCACTCGTTAGCCTGTTTAAAACGTGCTCCAGAAGACAGGTCGGCTCGAGTGGTACGCCATTGTTTGGCAGCGTTGCGAGATTACATAATCTTGAAGAGTCGCGCGGGGAATTTAGAGTTTAAAAATTCTTCCGTAGAATTAATATCGTTTCGCGAGCTTTCCAGTAAAGGGGCACGAATTTCCCTCGGTGCAGAAGCAAGCAAATAAAATTACGAACGAAATCCGACGTCCGAACACAATCAAGGGGAATCCAGATTGAATGTGAAATGCCATTTGAGCTCTCAGGATTGTCCCTCGGAATTAGAATTCTTTTGTGGGCGTTCGATCTCTCCTGCCTTTGTAAAATCAATCTCATGGCACTTGCAAGTGTCTCCTGGTTAACATGGAACGAGGAGAGAAGATTAGTCTTACAATTTCCTTGGAAATCGCTGTTCCATCGACGCAAACAAAAATTCCAGATCACTATTCACGAGATGTAAAAAAGAAGCGTCGGACCTGCGAACGGCGCAGAAACTGAATTCCGATTCAGTTATCGGGGATAACGAAAGAGTTTCGAAGGAGTTTCGACCGACGCAGAACTTAAAGTCGTTTAGGAATCGAAAGATTTCAATCTTGGACAGTTGAAAATTTAATTCCACAGCTCCAAAGGCTTTCCTTTATTTTTGGGTGACAGTAATTTGCAAGGTAGAAGACTTTACGCGAGAAACGCCATTCCAGCTGACTCCCGAGGGGGTTTCCGTCGGAACGCCTATGAAATGTGCCAAAAATTGTCGACCAATCGAGGGACAAGCCTCTGAAACGTCAATTAAAGTTTCCGCCAGTGGTCGCGAATGACATTTCGAAACTGAAAACTCTGGTGGAATCCCTCTGGATGTTCTCATCGTCGACTCTCCACGGGCACCGCGGTTTTTCCAACTTCCCCGCGAGATTGGCAAAGTTTAGGCTTCGTATCATCGATGAAATCTCTGTGCTCGCAGCCATCTATCTCCGCAAACGTAATCCTTTCGATTTCTACGCCACGATACAATAGAATCCAATTTGTTTCGCTCATTTCGTATCCGATCTTTCAAACATTCCAGATTCACTTATTCCTTTCCCACCTGTTAAGACTCAAAAGCCTTCATCCTTTGCGCTCCATTGTGCAGTTAATTAGCACAGGAGCCTACAAAGCCGTCCACCGCGTTGTCAACAACAGCTAAATGCACATTCCACGCGTTCCAAGACAAAGAGGCGCGAGTTGCTGGTGGCGAGATCGTGACAAAAGGGGGTTGAACAACGTCCTCCCTCAACGTTAATAATCACGTGCGCCGTGAGGAGCCATCGTCGATGAACTGCCTCGATGAAAGCCCCAATTATTATCATTATTATTTATTCCACGGATAAAGACCCTTTACTTTACAATATGTATACAATTAATAAAGTTAACAAAGAAACAGTGTAAAAGAAAATAAAGCTAGTAGGAAAATTAACAAACTATAAAATAAGAAAATTTTAGCGAAATTAATCCCACGTTTATTCACGACTTTTGCTGATCGTCGCGGAAAAGAGCCGTGGCCTTTGATCTTGTTGAACGGCGCGTTTGTTCATTAAACGATTTCCACTTAGGTTTCCCGTGGCACTAGCTGGACTTAATCACGGACCAACCTGTCGGCGAGAGCCGCGCGACATGCCGGAAATTAATAAATATCCGGCCGGAAATTTGCCGTGAGACATCTGTTCCGTGAATCTCGATTACACTATCGCCGTCCACCCTCCGGAGGAACTTCGTCCTATCGACAAATTGACTTACTCGGAGCTGCGCCCCAAACTTGCAACTTACTACGTTTAATCAATTAGGAACATTGCTCCAATCGCTGTAATGTGGGGCAGCCGCATTTGCATCTGTTAGCGAAGAGATCGTAGTTATTTTAACTTAACCTATGCTAAACGATTTTAACAGTCGAGAGACTTGCCAAAGAATTCTGTCCAATGGTAGATCCTCGCGCAGGAAACGTTTCTCAACGCTGTATTAGAGGAGAAACAACGTTCAAGACAGAGTTTTGCATTATTCGCACGAAAAATTATTCATTATTCTCGAAAAACTTCATTTTATTCGAAATTTGTATTCGAAGATTATTCGGATAGAAACTTATTCGAATAATGCCCAACTCTGCTTGAAGTATCCTGTTCGCAGCGGCATTACTAACTAGCAATCGATATTCTTTAATTAAACGACCTATGGGGATTATTGTCATTTAACGCTTCCGCGATTAAAAATACTTTTACAGAGAGTTCGCTGCATCGATCTAGCCTCGCGTGATGATATCACTCAACCAAGCTGCTGGGTACCTACATTCGACTCGAGGCTGATTCGCGAACGCTGAGAGGAGCTCCCGAGGATTTCGCTTTCGTTCGCGAGTGATCTGGAGTTTATCTCGTCGGGAGAGAGTCCTCGCTCGTTCACGGGGCGCTGGATTCGAGGCAGAAGCGCAGAATGCATCTTGCAAAAGAGGTGCAACGCGAGCGCAGGGAGGAGCAAGGGGAAGGCCGGAAGCGGTCGCGGTCAAGGTAAGACGTTGCCTCTCTATGCACGCAGTATGCACATTCATACATCAGCTGCGCTTTCCACCGTTTCTAATATTATTTTCCCCCTGGCCCGGGTAATCGACAGTCGACTATTTCCGACGTTGCGATTAAATGCTAAAGAGTAGTCTTCGTGCCGTTGCCTCGTGATTGTTGCAGCAGTTCGCGTAACAGCTAGCGATGGAATCGAGCATCCCGCGAGCAACTCCGAAAGATCATGTCTCGAAGCATGTCGTCTAAAAGTGATACTCCGATTCGTGTATCGCGGAAGTCTGAGCAACTGCATATCGAATGCGTATCGATCACGATAAAGCTAGGCAAGGACTGCAATACTTATCCGACCCCCGTGATAGTCAAGTTCGCGCTGCGCCACGCAGATGCAAGATGGAAGGAATACCGTTAGAGTCATAGCAATTCTACGCTAACTACACACATGGTAAGCGGCTGACTTACGACTGCTATCGGCTCGGAAACAACATTGGCTTGGCACAGGCTCATCCACGAGTTACGGGTTACGGGTTATGGCAACTGTGAGATATCGTGCAACGGAATATTTATTCGCGGATTATCGCGGCCACTTTTCCTGTCCCGAGAAATTCGATTACTTGCTCTGGAAGTTGCTCCTTTTCGAGCGGTTCCGAGATTCCAAATTGAAAGTGCTACGAGCTCATGTTTGTAAATTCAAAAGTGGAGACTAAGAGCCACTCTAATGGTATACTTTCGACTGCAATATTTGTCTTTAAAGAAAACATGAAAAAGGAAAATTGTATGTGATATTCAAAGATGTATCTAGCTCTACAGAATAGTTTAAATAAAAAAAAGTGTTTTGTCACTTAGAAATAAATTCCCAGAAATGCGGTATTTCTCTACCTGTTCAAGGTGGTCCCCAATGTGCACAGCTACAAGACGGGAAACATATTAAATTTTATTTCACTTCCAATTACTTTAGAGTGTCCTCGACTTTAATCAACAGATTGCAGGAGCTTTATTTGAAGAGGCCAGCCGACTCCGTGCGCCTTGTGTACTACTCGAATTACAATGCAAGGTGTTTCATTCAACACCCACAGGATACTTTCCAATCTTCTCCATGTCCAGGCGGTTCCCAGCTCTCAACATCCCTCGCACTTCTTCGAGACCTCTGAAACCATCGACTACCCTGAACTCTGCCGCGTCTTCCATAGAAGCTGCACCGAGGCAGTCGCTCTCCATCGAAATTGCTTTTGGCGAATACCCACTGCGATTTTCCTTCCGTTCAGAGTTCGATCATGGCGCGATGTAGATGACGCGCGTGCGGGGCCTCTTCGGTCGATGCGTGATGATCACGATGATCTGCCGAGGGTCAGCAGCTGGTGCAGCCTCCGCATCGTCCACGGTCCAGGATGACAGGATCGCGAGGATCACGATAAGCCAAAGCGTGCTTGGACGCATCACTGCCGCTGTGATTTCCCGACGACCACCGCTGCTGGCCTTTATAAGCTACCCTATTATCGCGACTCGTGCGAAACGTGACGAGCCGCGGTATAAAGACACCGGCCCATAAACGCGCCAAGTGCTCGCGCAATCGCCGAGCGATACGCTTTAACGGGGCAAAATTTTCCAACGAGTACACATCGCGAATTTCAGGCGCACTTCCTTTGTCGCGTGTATGCTCCACGCTGGGAAAATAATTTCGCCGAATTGCGTTAGTATGTTGGAATCGGAGCAAGGGACTCGTGTAGATCCATCGTCGTGTCAGGGAAGTCGAAAGAATGGTAACACGGGGCAATTAATTTAATAATTATTTCAAATTTCCTAGCTACCCAAATATTACGAATAGAATATAAATCTTTGAGTGGAATAGTTTCGCCGGGGATAAATATGAAATACAGTTGAATTCGAAGTGTTAATAATTAATTATCAGGGGGACATGGATCAAGATAAGTTTCCTGAAAGCGTAGCGTCCCCGCGACAGAAATTGGCCCCGATCGATGCGACACGATCGATTATCGTTATCGCGCGAATTCCGGAGGCGCCGAGCTCGCTCTCCGCCGATACATCCAAGTTGATAACTGGCCAGCAACCGCATCTCGTTTCGCTGGTCCGAACAGGGATCGTTGCAGCTTTCAGCGGGCCGCTTCGATCGCGGCTCTCTGCCCGTCTGTGTTTGCTCGCCCGCTCCGAGCGATCGTTACCACCGTATAATAAAGGCCCAACGATAACGACCAGTCGCGGGATCGAAAGTTTCCAGCTTCACCCTGCAGAATCTCCTGCAATTTATACGCTTCTGATGAAATTCGCTGCTGCCTCGACAAATTACGCTGTCCTCGAATAATTTTCTCGTCCACTGTGCTGGAGTGTCGACTCTTCGATACTTTCAAGCATCAAGTGGTAAAAAATATCGTTTCCCTGTTTTGGAAAGGAGCGGTTTATACTTGTCCACGAGTAACCATAAGTTGAAAATTAAAAACTTTTTTGTTCGTCTAAAATTGACACTTTTCAAGGATCTTTCAAAAATTTAAATACGCAGCGAAAGGGTTAAGGGGTAAGTGACGGTGGGAGAGTAGGTACGTTAGCGGAGAATCAATGACGGTGAAAAGAAGCAGCGATGAATCTCAGGTGTAGAACAAACACGGTGCAGGCTGCTCGTGCAAACTTGCAGCAGACTGCCACGATGGACCAGCGTTTGCTCAACTTCAGCCAAGTCGACACGGTAATCTTGTAATCAAAAGTCCGAGCGTATGAAGGGAATTTAATCAAACTCAGGCGCACCGAATCCCGTCCAGGCTCGTTTCAAACCGAACTGAAACCACGTTCGGTCGCTTTTGAGGTTTCCTTCCACCTGATTCATCGTGGGATTCTTCGTGCCCTTATACCTGAAGGGTAAGGGAGAAAAACCGAGGAATATCCATTTTTCGTGATTTTGGCTTGAACTTTGATTTGAATTTCAAATCTCCCCGTAAGATAACGGTAAAGTTTTGGTATGTGTACTGGTAAAAAACAGGTAATGTCCACTCTGCACTGGAACAAAACGCGAAATGTTCCCACTCTTTGCCTAAGCATAAGCTTCTGTCGCCAAGGTAAAACAAAAAATTATGATAAGGGAATGCCCATTCCCCAAAGAGATGTCCGTTCCCCATTCAGCAAGTGTAGGAAATGCGAATATTACGTAGGTACCTGATAATTTTTATTGAGCCATCTACATGTAATGGCTGATGGTTGAGTAATCTCACCACCATTAAAAAAGAAATCCCAATAGAGCATACACAGAGTTCCCGCCTATTTCAAAAGCAAAATACAAAACCCTCAGTCTTAAAAAAAAATTTCGATCCTGCGACTCAGTGAGGTATTTCTCATTCATAATAAATAAGTGAGAAATAAAATATCTGACAATTAATAAAATGAGTGACCTTCCTTATTTTCATAATATTAGAAGTAGAAATTTATTTGTATTTTGGTTTAGTATGCTGCCCTGTTCAAACTTGAAAAAATATTAAAATAATGTAAAACAATTATTATTTTAATGCTTACTAATTTCTGATGCCTAATTGGGGTATAATTTTGGGGTTCATGTTACAAAGAATGCAGATAACTTCCTGGAACCTTGTTTCTTTTCTAGTGGACTAAAATATTAAAATATAAGTTTCCCGGTAAAACTATTTTGTAACATTCCCTGTTTTCCCCTTACCCTTCACCCGATAATATTTACCAACAAAACAATTTCCTCAGTGCCGTCCAAATGTTCAAGAAACAAAAATAGAGCTAAGGGAGGAGAATCGCTGCAGAGTTCCAACGAAGGAATAATTTTAAGTGGATAATTTAGTCCCGCGACTACAAACTAGTCTCCAATCAAAGCTACACGCGCCCCTGCACAAACCAGAAGGCTACTTCCGATCATTGCATCTGGGGTAATATATCTCGTGTTACAGGCAAACTTTCGTCGCTCCGTTCGTTCTCCATCCTGCCCCAAAGAATGACGGAACTCGCCCATCGAGCGGGCAGAACCAGTGTGTAATTTAAACTACGATTTCCTGCAGCTTCGGAGGAAGATGAGATTCCGTGCAGCGGCAGTCGCTCGACTGTGCTTTGATTAATGCGCTGGATCGTCGAAAAAATGCGGCTCGATTTCTCGGTCTTCTTGCTGCACACCGAGAACACGTCCCTACGTATTATGCACATACGCGAGGGTCGGTTGAAAAATGAACCTCCTCGTATCTCGCGCGAGACAATTATCACGAGGTGCGTTCTGGAGCATACATATTGCTTTTCCATACGATGCTGCGAGAACAATGTTCCAAGAATATTCTACTTAATTACTCGAGCTTGCGAATAAATGACAGATTTCTCTTCCATACAGGTCCATACCGTTACCGAGATTTTGAGAAACGACGCAGGAGCAAGGTCTCATCAAAGAGCAAACGATATGCAAGGTAGGGCTGCAGATACCGCTGGAGGAAATTGAGTGGCCTTTGGAGAATTGGAAGCGAGATCGGATCGTGCTTCTATTTAAGAGAACCTCGGCAGGATCAGCTGGTCTTTCGACACCAATAACGGTAGAGACCTGATCGTGTTCTCGCCTTTATCCAGGGATAGTCGATTTATCTGGATTTAGCTGGTCGGACGCCGTGATAGCGCGGAGGAAAAGCTTCTCAGCCGTGCTTCTTTGCACCCTGGCGCATGTATTTAACGGCGAGCGACGCTGATATTTAGATCTCAAGGAACGCGGAAATAGGACGCTGTCAGATTTCGTCCGTGGAGTGTATGTTTGAAGAAGAACCGAGCTGCATCTTCTAAATAAAAAGAGGAGTGGGCGCGCGATTGAAATGGGAGAGGATCCTTTTCCAATTCGCCGACTTCTTCCCTCCGTTGAATGGTAAAAATCCAACGGTTCCACGGATACACGGCAGTCGCCGTTTTTCCCGGCTCCTTCTCGCCTCTCGCGAAACGTAAACCGTCGAAGAATAATAACGGGGTTTGAAGGTCCGCGAGAGAAGGGCTCGAACGGAAGAACGATTCCTGGATTTCCGATTTCTTTGCCAAACGCGGAACGACGTTCCCGAGAGTCCTGCCAACTGCTCGTAAACCACGAAATAATGCTGCCACGGGAGCTAGTCGAAAGAACCAAAAGGGCGGTCTCGGAAAATCACTCGAGGGTTTATGCGGCACACCGCCCAGATTTGCTTTTCGATACCATTTTCGTTCTCCTAAAAAGCAGCCCGCCACGCGCGAGTTTCGCAGTAAATTTCGCAGCGGGTCACCGCCGGTTAATCATTGGTGTCCTGCATTTGAAGCAAACTCTGCGAATTAAGGGTAGCCTCCGTTAAAAGATTTTTAACACTATGACGTTTACTTTTTTTTAAACAGAATCCTAAAAATGATCTATTTTTTAAGTGATACTATTGGAGGGTATCCTTAAAGTCACTCTGCGCGCAATTTCTGCCTCCTCGGTGGGATGGATACTGTGCTTGTAAAAAATTTCTTGTAAAAATGGTAAATAGTTTGGGTAAGTAATTTATCAATGCCAATCTCGGCGAGTGAAGGTAAGCAAGGGATTTTAAGCTTGTTAACAAACTCGCGACAGTTGGCGAACTTTAAAAAGCAAAGTAACGAATTAAAGGAAATTTATCGCCGTTCCCATCTCCATCCGTAAGAATCTCTCGCTGGGCGCGCAGCGAAACACTCCGCATCCTTAATTCACCTTCCATTTATCCTAGTCTCGTTAAAATCCTCCATCCATCGTTTCCTTCCTACTGGAAGCTAGAAGAAGCCTGGCTCGATAAACAAAATAAACAAAATAAAGAACCGCCTCCAGCCGTCTCAATCGATACGTTTCCCGTTTGATCCTGTTCCCGCGGCATATTTTCCTTCGAACCGCGCTGCGAAGCAATTAATTGTTTTGCGATCGATAGCGGGGCTTTTAGATCCTCTTGCCTCTTGGTTATTCTTGGATTCGAGCTAATCGCGCTGGAGAGCGCAGACGAAGATGGATACGTTGCTCCAATTCCGAGGTAGCTGCTCCGGCAATTAATTCTACAGATACGAAAGACGGCGAAAAATTAGCAGTGTTGTGAAAAGTACAAATTGCCAGCGTTTCAACGCTCGCTCGGCTATCAAAGCTCTCGATAATTGCGCGTAAATATTGGAGCCACCACCCTTGTTAATCGTTCTCAAGCACTCGCAATCATCTCACGCAGTGAAACGGGAAAATCAAACTATTCGGGGCTGTAGCACAGCCTGCGCCCTAATGATTCTGTTCAAGCTCCCGTTCTCCAGGGAAATAACGTTGCTCAACGGTTGGGATTCCCACACGCCGGGCAAATTAACTGGAGAAGCTAAATATACCGTTCATTTATTGAGTGGCTATTTGATGAAGTTAGAATTCGTCGATGAAACGATTCAAATGAAATCTTGAGCTACCGCAAGGACGAGGGTTCTTGTTTAAGGGGGAATTCTCATTAAAAATTATCAGAAAATTGATTTTTTGCATTTATCTATAGTATAATATCTAAAGAATACTCAGTAAAAGTTACAATTGATATAACATCCTTGAATAACGAATATATAAAGGGCAAAATGTTTTTTATTGCATTATTTAGTACCTATACTTTCTTCAAAAAAATTCTAAAGATCACCTACATATTTTTTTAGCGATTTGATGAGAATGTCCCCATAAGTTTCCGAGAGTCCTACGGACAAGTGAAGACCATCGAAGGTAGAGGATGTTGTAAAGGTAATTACGGCGAACGACGAGGTCGTTACAGCAGAGTTATCGTCCGACCTTGGCTCGAAAAGCCGTGAGGATATCGAAAAAGCGTGAAATATACGGGCTGATTTCCATCCAGAGAGTTTCATTGAAGCTGCATGCGTAGTTTGATGCCGCGGTCCGTGGAAACAACTATAATCAACTGCCTTGGCTTGCTGTTTGCTAACCAGGGTCGTTCAGTGGGAACCTGTCGAGGCTCGCTCCGTTTACGGCCAAATATCACAAGTTACTGCCACATTAATGCGGATAAACTCTATTTCACATTCATACTACGCAGGGCATTACAAGACAATCGTATCATTACAGCGACACGGAAAAATCGCAATAATTATTCTCTGAATAGCCATTGTACGTACACCGAATAGTCAGAAGCATTGATATTCACTTCTGTATAAACCCTTGAATAACGTTCGCCCGCAGTTAGGATCTCCCGTTAATTCTCGTGTCGTAAATTATTTTTTCTCTCCCCCCTACGATTCGTTCTGGCGTAAACTCCACGGTGAATAGAAGGCACGAGCCGGGCAACAATATTCGCAACAGTTTGAAGCTCTTTCAACTCGCCCTTGTACCTTTTATTCCACTGCTGCACCCGAGCTGTTCACATTTCCAACTGACTCCGGTCTGCCCGCTCCTTTTTTCTTCCCGCCTTCCTTCCCCCGTCCTTTCACCTCGTTGTTTCTACCTGCCTTTGATTTACGCACCACCGTATTGCGTTTCTTTCATTGCTGCCGCCAGATTTGCTACGTAAACAGGCAAACAGATAAATCTCGCAGCGGCGAACGTTTTTTCCTGGATCCTAGCATCCGTGAGTGGTGCCACACTCTTTAACCTGTCTTCCACTTTATCCAGATTCATAGATTTCACACTGTAGTGTAGCGTAGTAAAATATTTCTGTGATACTGTGCAGTGTGGAAATAAATAAGTAAGTAAAAACGGGTGCAGTGGGTGTAAGGCACCCGGGCTCGGACTGTACAGGGGCCCAAGAAAAAGGAAAAATGAAGAAAAGGGAAAATAAAAATAAAAAATATGAACGAAATTTTTTTGATTAAATTTAAAAAAAAAATTATAACACAATTTTTAACATAATAATGTAATAATTTAATATTATTAAGGATATGGCAATAAAAAAGTCGTATATTTAAATATGATAATGTTTATTTCTTTTATTTTTTAATTCGTTATTTTATTTTCTTTATTATTGTTGTTATTATCCTTTTTCGTGATTTCATTCTGTGAACAGATGTTACGCTTTTTTACCGTTGAAGAATTGGTTAGGTCCCAAAATATTTCTTGCACCCGGACCATTTTATGGCTGTCGCATGACTTGTTATATTACCCCTAAAAGTGGCCAGGTAAAAGCGTCAACCCCTGGTTCACATGGATGTCCAACTAGCCTCGTTGAAAAGCAACAAGTCTAAAAACGCTTACAAGTTCCAGAGAATAAATTTTTCGACGAATTCGCTGTAAATTTGGGAAACAGTTGCGACGTTCGAATTCACTTCTCGCCGAAGCGTATCCCAGCTGGGAAATTCCCTGGAGCTGGCATAGGTCATGGTAACCGTGCAGACCGCCGCGACCTCGAAATTCCCGGTTCGCGATTAAATTAGGCGGGACGAGGGTGTGCAGGAATTTCGATGCGGGCTAGCGGGCCGCCAACGCCCGCGAGCATAAAGAGGCCCCGTGATCAGCAACCAGAGATACAGATATACAGATCGTTATGTCCCGGTTAATCCTTCAGTCGCGCGGATATTAATCTCTCTTCCGGGCATCCTTTGATCTTTTCCAACTTGAAGCAGGCCAACGGGGTAATCCGATTTGCTTGCGCGAGCACAGCCATTCCGTGTGTCCGTTCCCTGTTTGATACTTAAGCGAGCGCCCAGGTAATTAAACGGCCGGCCATTTTGGGCCCGTCTCAGCTTTACGTTTCCGACCGAATCCTGATCCTGTAATCTTGTTTCCACGCCGCCGGCAAAATGCAAGCGCCACCCCAGGTCCTGAATATTTTAAGGGCTGCGAAGGGTGGCGACATAAGTCGAGTAGGAATTAACACGTGCTCACACACTTTCGGAGCGATTCGACACCTGGAAATTCCATATCATTTCACCTCTGTTTCCATTAATCTTACTTCAGCATCGAATGCAACACTGAGCACGTCCGCTTTACTAGAATCTATACTCTGTGCTCTATAGAGAGCTTCTAATTCACGGGCAGATTAAGAGAAATATCCTCGCCCATGCTAATGGCATCCGAGGCAGCAGCTCCGTCAACAAGATCGCCCGAAACTCCAGGAGAAGGTCTTTCCTGCCCGGTCTAATCACGCTGGTCTGCTTTCATCCAGACAGCCGTCAGACTTGCTACTCGACGTTCTGAGCCGCCGAGTGGCGCGGTTTCCGCGACCTCCGGTCCTCCTCCACCGCGAACCACCGTCCTCGCCGCGCCGGAGGTGCATAAAACAAGAGTATGCAGCTGCGGTGGGACAGAATTCGCCCGCGAAACGAGAAACTTTCCGCATTAGCCTGGAACTGGGAAAGGAAGACGGGGAAATTACCTAAATCCCGTCGGACTAAAAAGGAGCAGTCGGACGCCAGTACGAGAGATTTACCCCTTCAAATGACCACCGGTGCAAGGGATGCTCCGAAGACCGGCATTTTCGTTGCCCTTCCCCCGGTTCGAATCATTTTCCGCCATGCAATCACCATTTTTAACGCGCCGACGTTTAAGTAAAGCGTGGATAGCCGTGATACGTCATGGTTGGTCCTGCTCAACCGCGAAGAAGTACAGCTTCCCGCCGTTTTATTAGCTAGAAATCCCCACAACTTTTAATCAAATTATTCCGTGAATAACGATGACACCAGACTTAATTCGGGTCAACCACGGGGACTCTGTAAAAAACTATTCGCGTACAGGGGCGGATTTAGAGATTTGGCGCCCCTAGACTTCCCGCTAGAAGTGCCTGCGCCCTTTCCGCGAAATATTATCAAATATTTTAATTTAAGAGTCGGGAGAATTTAAAAATTAATTCAATGTGGCAACTCACATATGAGTTACTGCTGATTCGCTATATAAAAAAGAAGGGAATTGTTTTTAAAGTTGTGTCGAGCTTCTGTGTTTAAACCTTTCCCAATTTCTTTCCCTCAAAATTTGTCGCGCCCAAAATTAGCCACTCTCCAAAATTTGGCACCCCCAAAATTTGTAGCTGCTCAAAATTGGATGCCCTCTCAAATTTGTAGCTGCTCAAAATCTGATGCTCCCCAAAATTTGCCACCTCCTAAATATGCCGCTCCCCACATTTGTCAGCCCCCCAAATTTGGCGCCCCAAATTTACCACCCCCAAAATTGATCGGCCTAAGCTACAGCCTACTTAGCCTACGTAGCCCTTGTCCACATAATAAGTAGCACTCACGACAGATGCGCTGTTTTCGTGACGCGATTTCATTCTTCATTTATTTCGTTCGTGAAAGGATCTTAAATTCTAAATTAAATATTTTGATTTAACAGTGTTCATATCCTATATTTCGCATTGAAGCATGGCGTTTCACTTTTTACAGTGAAACACACCTTCCCCAAGACCCAATAAGAGCGAATAACGATCGAGTCTCCGTGATACCTGCACGCGAATCTACCAGCTCGTTAATTTTGCACGCCGCGTATTTGAGCAAAGCCATTCGAAGTCAGGGCGAAAATAGAGAGAGAGAGAGAGAGAGAGAGAGAGAGAGAGAGAGCAGACTGTCAAAGGCGGTTTTCAGGGCAGCGAGAATATTCCAGAGGGGGAATTAATAGATGCAAGCGCGCCTCCTGACATTTTCGCGACGCGGCCGCCCGATTTTTTAAACACCCCCAACCTCCAAGCGATCCGCTGAAATTGGGGTTAAAAATAGTAAAAAAAATCGCGCGCGAGAGGCGGAGGAGGAAGATAAAGCCAGAGGATGAATGCGGTGTACGTATCCCTTTCACGAAATGAAGCTCAGGGTCGGGGTTATTTCAAAAGCAGGCTGAACCCAAGGAAACTGGAACGATTCTTCTGTAGCTTTTTGAGCCTCGCGCCTCCCTCGTCAGGCTACAGGAAAACCACATCCCCTTCCTTCCCTTTTCTCCCTTTGCACAATGTCACGCGAGTCGTTAATCTCGTCCCCTGCCTTTCCCCTCTGAATTATCTCCCCGAAATTCCTGTTCGGCCAGCGAAAGGGTTCGGCGGAGCTGCGACCAACGCAGCAACTATCTCCGTCCAATGCAATTCCGTGGAGAATCAACATCTAATGATATTTCCCAGCAATCGTTCGGAACACTGTTCCCAGCCGTTCCCGAAAACAAACAGCGGAGTTAACCGCGTATTCGCCAAGTGGAGCCGGGCATTGTGAAAGCAGCGAAGAACATCGGGGGAGAACGACACAATGAACGATGTCCTGCGCGCGAAGCCCCGCCGTGAATATTCAACGAGAGCGAAATTCGCTCAGCCAATTAGGCGGCATTGTCATTCTTATTTCACGTGGCTGGCCATTGTTTCGCTAACTTTAGCGCTCGGAGCGTCAAACGAGCAAAGGAATGCCCGCGTCCCTTCGCGCTTCGCAGAACCAGCCGAGCAATTCTGCGACCGCGATTAACCGAGCCGCCGCGTTCGTGCGCCGAACCGTTCGATAGTAATCGCGCGACCCGCCAATACGAATATTACACGGTCGAAAGTGGCATAGGTTCTCGGAGCACGCAAACTTGCAAGCTTGCAGGTCGTGCAGCGGCTGGGCAACTTCTCTGAAAGCTGCAGTTAGGATTCAATGCGTCCGGGGATATCTTTTACGTAACTCGCATCCTGATTACGAGATTCTAGAATGTTCGGTTGTTTCCTGCCGGTTTGCTGACAATTTTTGAGTAGATTTTTGCGATATTTGCTAAGAATTGAAAGATAGAGAGTCGATCGGGGGCGATCTTTCACCGCGAATGTTCGCAGTAATTCCGCCGGGAAAGAGACAGACGTGTGAGCAATCTAATCGCATTTACAACTTTTAATCGAATTCGGTCGGGTTTACCGCGACACGGGTGCCGCGCAGCGCCGCTTCTAATTGAGTTTTTATCGAGCCGATGCACACGATCCGATAGCACTTCTTAATCGCGGCGACGTATCCTCCTTCGTATATCCAGAAGGGAACGCTTCGATCGCCGTCTCTACTGCCTCGTTATCGACGAGGCCAATCCCAATTGGATGGAACCACGAATCGTCTAAACTCCATAGTCTATTAGTCTGTATAGCGGCGTTTCCTAATTGCTGTTCCGCGAGAAAGTAGCTTATAATAGAACTAGGAATGACGACACACGGAATTTTGGTTCTGATTTTATAGAAAATATTTTTTTGGGGTGAAAATAGACACATTCTTCTGGATTAGCCAGACAGAATGAGCTGAGACCTTCCATGAGTCCAGAGTGCTTTTAGGCGACAGAGAAACACAAGATTTAAATATTAAATTTAAGATTTAAGTATTAACACTTTCTGGTCACGCGAGGTGTATCGCAGCCAAGGAATTTTTTCCAAGAAATATATATGTCTTTGCCAAGATATCTATAAATTTTTAGACCTCAATGTTGAAATTTAACAATTTGGTGGTGTTAAGAAGAATGTCCACTTTTCCACAACCATCTTCTAACTTCAAATTTCATCATATCAAAATTTAGATTTCTAGAAAAAGACTGTTAGAGCATTACTAATGTACAATTATCGCTGAAAAGTTAAAAGATTCAGAAATACGAGACTGGTAACTCGATCAATTTGTGATTATAAGGTGTGACCGCGAAGAGTTAAAAAAATGTGCAGATTATTTAAAAGCTCGCTCACTCGCTCCGCGAAATTTTAGCGAATTGGCAAGTGTTCCGTGAGAAAATTCCATCGGGAAACGCTGGGTAGCGAATGGATGGAATGGAAAGATTGAGTTATGGCAATTTCGCTTCATAACATTCCTGTTCAACTTGGGCGCAAAGAATCGACGACAAAGCTTCCCATTCTGTTCACCGTCTCGGCGGGGATTCAGCGGAATCGTATAATTTCCCGAGGAACAACAATCTCGCGGAACATATTTCACACACGATCATAAATCTAGCTCGCGGAAACGGAACAATTTTTCTCGCGAGGCTGTCCCGCGAGTTATCTCGTCCTCGCCGGGCAAAAGGGAGAGGAAGCGCGCGCCAGCAAAAAGGGGACGCATCTCACCTCAGCGTGGTATCCAGCGTACGAAATGGAGGTAGATCGACTGCTCGACCTGTCCTCGGTGTCCGTGCAATTAATCGAATTCAGCGGCACCACCGCCGGCAATCGGCCACCTTTTTTCCACTTTCACTCGACGCGCGGCGAATTCGTTGCCGTGCAAAACGCTGGAAATAGGTAACGTCGCTCGTTAGCGCGACGAAAGGTCTTCGAGGAGAATTTCCCTAACGGGACTCGTTGCCGAGGCAAGCCGACCGAGGGAAAAAGAGGAAAGGAGCGACGAGGATTCGCGAGCGGCGCTGAATATTTATGGGGTCGCCTCGCATAAACAAACGTGACCGACTGCAATCATTCGGAAATTATTTCGCTGTTTCACGATCCACTGCGAACACCCATCTGCATATCCAAATACCTGACTGGGTCTGGCACAGGTGTTCTCGCAAGAGAAAATAAAAGTTCCTTAATTTCGATTGTTCTCGATCGGGATAGTAAATATGGTTGTTTCCGCGATGAGAATTTAACGACCTCGCGTCACGAAGATGTACTTGATAAACTGACGATGACCTTAGCCATTGGTTACTATCTCAGATGAACGTGAGACGTTGCACGAAGTTGAACTTGAAAAATGCAATGGAACCTAGAAACCGTGTTGAGAAGCCTGGGAAAAGAGTCGAACAACATTTTGTTCTTTATGTTTGACTGGAATGCCCTAAGTTCTCGCAGGAAAGAAGTCGAATCAACGTCAAAGAGAGGTTGAACTCAAACTTGAATAAGTCTGAAAATATTCTGAATCAAATCTGCTTGATCTATTGTAAATGAGGAGTTTCATGAACGGTCTAAATACTTTGTAACTAAATCTTCAGGTGTGTAATCTTTGTGCGGAGGTGGATGGTCGCTAATGATTCCAGTGTGAATACGACTACCTTAAAATAAACACATAAAAAAAAGAGAAATTTTGGTCTTCGTCCTTTTTAGCAAGCTCGTTGCCAGCAGCCTAGGTTTAAAAAAACACGGACACCTGCAGCGAGAATGATTTCAGAATTGCTGAATTAACTGTGCTTTTAGAAGTAACAGTACCGCCGAGAACACACTATAGGTAAATGCCAAGAGTAACGTTCAACGAGTCCCAACATTCTGCCAGCAAGTTTTTCCAAACGCATTTTGAGCCTCCGCCTGGCTTTTCTTGGAGTTTTTACTAGAATACGCGGTAGCTTCACCTAGCCACCGATGCATTCCTCTTTCAATGAACTTGAATCACAACGTAGCCCTTTTAGGTAGAAGAGAAGCAACCTTTGAGCGCGGCGGAGAGAAAAATACGCGACGTGATAAACTGGAGAGGCACGAGTTTTCAGCGAATTTAACCAGAATTCCTGAGAGACGACGAGGCAGAACGTGGCAGAGGCGTCGACCCGGGACAGTCGGACTAACCACAATCAAAATCGCTTTGTCCAGGTCAGAGATAGTTTCACAATGGCCGGGCGTTAATCAGAGTGCTTTGGAGCCGGTGGCAGAGGGTACGCGCGACAGCAATTTCATTTATTCCGACGCGAGTGCGACGCGTTATTTGCGCGAGAAAGAATTCTGCAAAAGCGAAACGCGCGGGAGGTGACAGCGGATAGAAACGTTAGGAGCGCGATTTTGGGAGCCAGATAGTCTGTTAATGAGATGCAAATTTCAGTCTTCGATTGGAAATCGTAGAAATCATGACTCGATGACCATTTTCAGTTCCATTTATTTTTATCTTTACTGTTTAGAAATTTTCACTTCAATATTTTAATCAAAAAAAGAAGACTCTAAAATGGTCCGTTTTAGAAAGGTCGGTGACGTGTTATGCAAGGGGAGGGGTCACTAGGAAATCGTGTAAAAAGCAGAAAGAGGCCGGGTGTTTTGAGGGTAGATAAAGCGGAATGATAAACGGAAACGAATGGCGCGGCGGACGCGAGAGATCGCGGCTGGTCACGCACAGTGGAGAGAAGCAGGCGAAGGAAATCCGCGAACGTCCGAACCGCGTCAGAGTTCCTGCGGAACTGACTGCCACTTCCGCACGGTCGCGAAAAAATCACGAGACTACCCCTTCTCGCGGGAGACTGTCACGTGACTGCAACCCCTCGCGCACCCTCCTCGTGGCGCTCGTATAGTAGAGCTACGCTACGCTGGTCGATGAATGATCCCCGAGGCTGTGATTTCAAAAATATTTACGCACTTCCTGCCTTTTTTTTATATTTCTCTGCCGAGGGGCACTATCGAGGTGTCCGGCGCCGATTTATTTCTCTTTCAAATATGTTTTTAATCTGAAAAATCTGTGAGACGTATTTTAAGGGGTGAAACAGCCCCTCAAATTCCGAGTGCCTAAAGACACAAATCGAAGAAATGACGTGTATTTTAGAAGAAATACATATTATAAAATGATCTGTATTAACAATTTCAAAAGTGACAGTATCTCACACAAAGACCAACTACCCTAAGTGACATCCCTTACCTCGTTTAAAAATTATCACAAGTACCGTACGCACCAAAGGAGATCCATAATGACTCACCTGCAACAAAAAGATGATAAAGATTATTAACTTCTGCTGCTCCAAAATTCTCTTCTTACTATAATAACAAACTTGACACAGTTTAATGTTAACATCCCGGAAACCTCCAACTACGTATTCAGGTAAATACTACGAAAATTCGCTACTGTTTTAGGAAAACAATGGACGCGCGATTAAGGGACTAATCTGCCAGTGGGAGCAACTGGTCCCAGGCGTTCTAGGTCGCCAGGTCCCGCAACCAGTTCGAGTGACTGCCATCGCTTACTGCGATCGTTAACGCAACGAGATTGCCGGCTAACCTTGCGGATCCAGCTGGTCTGACGGCATCGTAACGAACGCTGAGCTTTCTACGCTGATTCCTCGGGCTCCTCAGGCTTTCCCTGCTGTCCTTCGGGAGCTTCACGCTGCCCCGGGAGATCTGCGACCTCAGAGGTTGATAAGTGTCCGCGGCGCAGCCGCCGATGCAGCTGCAGCAGTTAGACATCGCGTTTCCAGAAGGCCAATATATAATCGGGCCCTCTACTCGACGAGGAAAAACTGCTGCTCGCCCCGTTCGACCGCGTCCAAGCACCCCCAAGCACGTTCAACCGTGCTGGGGTGAAAGGGTGAAATATTATTTCTGCGAGTCCGCACGCCACCCCCGGGACAAGCACCGCGAAAGGCATCCAAGCTTCTATCGATTCGTAGATCGATTTACACCCCGGAACTCCACGTACGTGCCCGGGCGGTTTATGTTTACGCGTGTTTCGCTCCAACAGATACGAATTGCAACGCAAACGGGCCGGCTTCCGGGTTCCTTGACACGTCTCCACCGACCGGATTCGTAAGTACCTTACGCGCTCTCTGGAATCTCAGGAAACGGTTCTTTGCATCTCCAGCCGGGGACGTTTCAAGCTTCGTCGTCTTCGGCTCGCAGATTCCGTGAATCCGTGTTGCGTATCGTGCTTTCGGTGCTCGCGCTTGGAGATATTCCAGGGACGTTCCGCTAACCCTTAAATGACCTATCGCCTCCGCGAAGATTTCTGTTTCTACTGGAGATTCGTAACTCAAGGTGTCGCCAGTGCGCTGCCAAGCTTCCCTTGCAGTCAAAAAGGGAAACTTGACGAGGTTTTGAATCGCACGTGCGAGTGAAACTCGAAGGGGCAGAGTAGTCGAAACGAAAGTTGGTGCACGCGCGTGCAGAGGACGCGAAACAATGTCGTTAGCGAATCGGTTGCGTGGCCAATTCTCCTCGCGCATTTCAGGCACGTAGGTAGGAAACGCCGTTCGAGGTACAAGCGTCTCGTTCGTCCTCTGTCGTTCCCGTCTCTCCTCTACAGACTGGCCGCCTCCTTCGATAATTGTTCGACCATTCTTAATATTCAAGCGACGCCTCGAATGCTGATTCTACATCGGGTACCTGCCCCTAACGGTCCGCGGCGCTTTTCCAGCGAAGGCACGCTCCCTCGATTTTCCTGGAACCTTCGAATTCTGTGAATCGGCCTTAAAGTATTCAACTTGAGGATTTCCATGGAGTTTAAAATCTGGTGAACTACGTCATCGATTCACTTAGATTTTAGATCACACAGATGATATCACAAGTGTCCCAAGAGAACTTTGCACGTGGTGTCACTCCTAATGCAAGCCTGAAGCAGGTTCTCTTCGTTTTAACTCCGGACTCTGGACACAGGGACAGTCGGGGTGCAAGAATGCGATAATAGGATTAACAGTTAAGGCGTCATCGATCTAATGTCGCGCCCCTTTCGAGCTCACTGAATTCAATCGGCGGATCACACGGAGTTCGAATGTCGGAACGCGAATCTGGACGAGCACTCGCGCGTGAAATCGCGATCGACTCGCAGGCCGGGCGAAGACGCCGCGAGAAAGTACGCGTAGACGAGTGTCGAGCGGACGACGGAATTTCAGGAACGTCCGCGGGTCATCGAGTTGTTTCGCGACGGCTGCTTGGAACGGGACTGGCCGAGAGAAGTTCGCACCGAATCGCGCGGCGAACGAAGACACGCAAGAAGAATCCAAGAGAAGAGAAGAAAAGAGAAGAGGCGAGGAGACGCACGTGTTCGCGCGTATGTCAGCTGGGGATGTTTGCGCGCGGCTCCGCCAGGATTCCGACCAACGTGTCGGCAATTTCTGCTTAATTTAGTCCTCCGAGTATCAGAATAAAACGAGAAAGCTTGAGAGCACGGCTGCTTCCGACGTGGGAGCGCCAGTCTCATTGAAGAAAGAGGGAAAGGCGCCTGTTCCTCCGAGACGGAGATTTCAATGTCGCCGCCTCGTTTTAGAAAATCATTATTCAGTGGGCGAAATGGGCTACAGCGCAGGGGGGCCAGCGATCCACGGGTACTTAACCCTTTCTGGTCACACGGGGTGTATCGCACCCCAGGCAATTTTTTCACAGAAATGCATATGTCTTTGCCAAGATTTCTGTAAATTTTTAGACCCTAATATTGAAATTTAAAAATCTGGTGACGTTAAGAAGAATTTTCCTTTCCTTTTCCACAATTATCTTCCAACTTCAAACTTCATCATATCAAAATTTAGATTTCTAGGAAAAGACTGTTAGAGCATGACTAATGTACAATTATCACTGAAAAGTTGAAAGATTCAGAAATACGAAACTGGTAACTCTGGGAATCAATTTGTGATTATAAAGTGTGACCACGAATCAAAGTGTATTAAAATATTTTAATCAGAATTTGTTTGTCTTCTTCTAAGATGTGTATTTTTATAAATATCTATAAATAAACTACCTTTATAATATTATTAACATATTATTGAGTTAAATGAAATTTGTTAAGATGGCCCTGGTTACACCCCTGTGATTGGGCACTTCAGAACGCCATCAAAGAGCCGAGGAAGGGGTGCGCGTTGTTGATTAATCGCTCGCCACGCAAGAAGGCAAAGGATCTCGCGGCAAAAGCTCTATCGAAAGAACAAGATAACAGGGTAGCAAACGATTGCACGGCTCTGGCAGCCGCTCGTACAGCTGCAATTAATTTGGTTGCAAAGGTTGTCGCGCAGTTTCTCCAGCGGTATCGTGCGGAGCTGCCCTTTGCCTGCTCGCAGTTCGTGCTGCAGCTCGTTAAACAACCGCGCTTCTTTCGGTCAGATCCGGAATTCTTATTTCCAGCGGTGTTTTCATGCTGCTACCTAATGCGAGGAAAGCTGTCGGCTGGCGAGGCTTCTCGGAAACGGTTCCCCGGTCTGGTTGCAGCAGCAGTACAAAAGGGCTGGTTATTGCGCGGCATTATCTCGTTTAGAGGCGAACGGATCGATGCCGCTCCGTTCCGAGGAAAGAATGGTAATTGGCGTCGATCCACTCGCGATAATTACGCGCGCACCTGACGCTAACCTGGTATCCAATCAAAGAACATCCAAGTGGCAGCGATGCCTTTCGAGTTTCTCTTTTCCCAAGGGATGCTGCGTTTGACGTTTATAACTTTAACCGAAGACGCCACCAGCCCGGGCCGCTACCCAGAAGGCCCTCCCAAGGCCCGCATCTTCAAAAAAAAATTATGATTGCATACCGCACGCGCGAAAATTTATTTATAATTCTGTTACGCGTAGAGAATGTTCCAGAACGTTTTGCACCTGGACCATTTGTCCTTAAATCCGTCACTGATCAGCTATCATACACCCACTGGAAATATTACTCCACGTTGGCAACGCACCCGTAGCAGCCGAGTGCGCAGAGGAAAGGCAAAAGAAGCTCAAGTCCCTAGGAACGTCCGGTTGTTGATCTGGCAGACTACAGAACCGCGTGTGTCGAGAAAGCGCATTCACCGAGCGTGTGTGCTGTTGATGAACCTTCTTGCACGATACGATACGACGCGATCGCACATGTTCACCAGTGGCGTAGGCAAACGATCGCGGCTTCACGGCGAAAACTTCACTCCATCCCTCTCCTCGAATACCAGACGGTTTACGCGGAGTTCGCAACCGCGCGATGCAAAATTCCATCCATCACCCGTCTCCCAGTTTCCAATCATCCACGTTTACCTAGGATCTCTCGCTGCATCCCTTTAACAATTCCTCCGCACAGGCTCGAGACCACGAGAGTATCGTTTCGACCACAATTTGACCGCGCAGCACGGCGATCAATTCTCCCCGTGCAATTCCATGAATTCTTTAGCTGAAAACGAGCGGATTGGAATTTCAAATGAAATCGTCGGATCGTTTGTTATCGGCGACGTTTAAAAATTCTGCTCCCATTATTTCGGCGAATGTTGGCCGGTCGGTTAAACGATCGCAATTATTCGGTTGGATTGGAGGGATCCTCCGTAGCGCGTCGCTGGGAACACGCGGAGAGGTGTTAAAATTAGTTTTCGCATCATCGAGAGGCGATCCAGCTCGCTCGATACGATTTTCGCGAGCGCTTGAGAGAAGTGAAGTCAAGTCCAGAATTAACTCGGCGTGATCCATGCGCCGCGCAATCGTATTAATTGGAGTGCGCTCCGTCCGATCCTTCTAATTGCGCCTCCTTGCTCTGTGAAGTGTCCTCGAAATAAATGTCGAAACGATGGAGGGTTTCCTTCGTGTCCCGTGACAAGGTCCAATTTCCAACGGGGTCAGAAATACCGCTGGCATTTTACCGTTTGCATTTTGCATTCCTTCTAGTCTAGCTATCGCGCGCGTTAATAAAACAACGCGGTCCGAGTGGCAGGTGCTGCGGAAATTCGGAAAATTCGCGGAAGGAATTCGGCCCGGCCGAGCCGCGTTATGAATACCAGAGAGTTATTATCCCGAGCGTGTTAATCTAGCCGCGCCGATGCGTTTGATTAATGCTCGGGATGATCGAAGACGGACGAATACTTCGCGTCTCCTTTCGAACCGAATTTCTCCCGGCTGATCAATCCAAATCGAAATCCATGAATAATAAAGTACAGAGGAACGCGAAGGAATACCGGAGTTAACCCACATTCACCTTCCACTCGCGTAAATCTAAAATACTACGTGGAAAAATGGAACGCTTGGAATTCCACGGGGCTGACGGCGGCTGAAGAGCGGGAAATGAAACGCAATTTACGTCGGAAAAGGTAGCGGCGAGTCGGGCGTTTCGCAAATTCGACGGGCGCGGAAAGTTGGTCGAAACGGAGCGGCTGCCGCCGAAACCGAATGGAACCGCTTGGAAAATCAATTCCGCGGGAAAGTTGCGGCTCGAATACCGCCTTAATGGCGTGAATATTTCCCTCGCGTTCGGGAGGGAAGTTCCCCGCGGCCAGTGGCAGAGAATCGCGGGATTCCGCGGCTGGGAAAATCGGTGGGACGCGGGGCGGCGAATTAGCACGAGGAGAGAGAGAGAGAGCTCGAAAGCTCGGGATCTCTTAGGTGCGTTCGCACACATCCGTCGAGGCATGTGCTCGCCAGAAGCGCGACCATCTCACGCCTCGTCGATCCGGCCAGCCGTTTTTATCCTTCGCCGTCGTCGCGAATAAAAGCTCCTCTCTCGCGTAACATCGGGTAGCTGCGAGAAAATAAAAGGCCGCTGTCTGGTGAAATCAGAATTCCGCTTTTTTCACTCGGCCGTGAGGGAAACCTCGACGCCGCGACGTATTGGCGCGACATTCCGTGACATTAATCGAATTTTGAAAATTGCGTGCCTAATAGATTCAGACCGCTGTCCCTTCGCCAGCGGCTCCGCGGCGCGGAAATGTTCCGGCGAGCCACAGAATTCAATCCGTTCGTTGCAACGTCCGTCAAGTTCGAAGGGGGTTTGCGTTGGGAATGCCGAGGTCGCTCCGTTCCGTGGAATGGAGTACGCGTTGGTTGCTGAGCGCGGTAGACCGAGCAACGGCGCATCCACTTCCGGTTCTCGCGGCAGGCTTAAATGACGCGTGCAGAAGTGGAAGGCGGCGGACGACGAGACGAGGGAAAAAGGAGCAGCGGGGCTACGGTCCACGGAACCGACCACTCCAGACGATTGATTTTTCGACGGTGGATCCCCCGCCGATCGGACGTGACCGTGCTCTTCTTCGCTGCTATCCTTCTTCCCTTGCCAGTGATTTTTTCCGAGCATTGCTGCTCTGGCACCGTGAGAGATACCAACAATCTTCCCCCCCGAGAGAGCGATTCGGCGTGTCTTTGGCAACGGACTGCACGCTCGATTAACGGGCCACGTGCAACGATTGCGCAGCGGATCGTCCAAGTAGAATAATCAATGTAACTGGTATTTGTAGTGCTAAGGGTAATGTACGTTTTAATTTGTAAGCCAAGAAAAAGGGAATCTCGGGCGGTGGGACTCGAAATCACGATCTTCGGATTCACTGCGCGCTGAATAGTCGACTTAACCTACTTTCCAAACGTCGAATGTCTAGAAATGCTTGTTGGACGAAATTGTAGGCTTGCCAAGTTTTTAATTTTTGCTCGATAGGCGGTCGCAGACCGACAAGGCGACACTGGCTTCCGGACAAATGGACACGCCGATATACAGCGCGTTCAATGATCGTGTCGCGTTTGGAAAAGGCAACGCTCCCGTAACTCAGCCCGGCAAGCAATATCCAAGATCTACAGAGGCGCAGCGACAGCATGCTTTCGTATTTCATGCGAAACAGGTGGATATTGCCGTCAATGCATCACCCACGGCTGTGCGCCGTGCCCGCAGCCAGGCCAACATCCACAATTTCGATTGCTGGCTATTTATTTTATCGACGCCAATTCCCCTGATCCCTCGACGAGCGCTCGCTAAAGCGCCCTTCTCGCATTAACGAGTGCAGCCGTTGCTCGCAAGCTTTCTCAGCTCAGCCGTCAATCTTCTTGGCTCGGAGCATGGCTGAAGGTTCTAAGATTTCTAAGCGAGCTTCCGGAATAGCGGTTTATGGCGTTGCCTGTCGAAATTTTGGTAAATAGCGTTCCCTTCGCCGTTGCGCTGCGGGGTTACCTCTGCTAACTAAATTTATCTACTCTTTCCATCGAAACGCTACTTTCTTCGTTATATTTTTTTACGTCATATGTGGATCACTGTATTAGGGTTATAAGGAATATTCGAATAATCTAAGTATCCGATTATCAGAGAATTCGAATAATCAGACGTATTCGAAGTCCAGATAATTCGAATTTGAGATTCGAATATTCAAATATCAGAGAATTGAAATATGAAGTTTTAATATTCAAATATTCGAATATCAGAGAATTCAAATTTGAAATTTGAATATTCGAATAATCAGAAGTATTGGAATTTTCGAATATTCGAACAACTACCGTTCCACCCTGCGTACATAATTCCACAAAGAGTAGTTAAAAAATTATCCCATCACAATCTTGAACGACAATCGTAACGTAAAATCCCCAACCCCTCGGTTCGCAAGACTCGAGACGAGGGAATCTGTCGATAGCCCGGATACCTTAATTGGAGAACACCCTCCAGTGTTCTTTTCGTCCTGCAGGTACACATTTGTTCGACAAATTAATCCGCGAGGGCTCGCGCCAAAGACTCACCCCCAGCCCGCTACAATTTCGTGCAGCCCCGTAATGATATGCATCAACAAAGGCGCGGCAACGAAAACGCTCGTGGCCCCGACGATTTAAGACGCTGGTTTTGGCGCGGAAACTTTCCCAGGTCGTCGTCGTTCACGGTTAAATTACACCAACGAAATTATTGCCGCGCAAACGAGGACAAGGAGCGGGGGAGGCCTGGGGTAAAGGGTGACGACAAACAATTACGCCACCCCCGAGGCCCGGGGCTCCGTTTCGTCGCTTCCACCGGCGCTTTCGTACAGATATTAGAAAAGCGAGCGTGGCTCCCACCTCTCGGCGGCTGCGAAAGGCGCCAGCAAAGGCTCGCGATGAAAATCCACCGAGAGATGTATATACGAACGGTGCAGCCTGATGAAGAAACTAACATCGAGCTGGCTGACTTTCTTCCTCAACGTTGCCGTTCAATCATTCCACGCGCCCTTCGCTTCTAGTCTCGCGGTGCTGATTTATTTCCAGCTAAAAGGTATTACAAAGGGCTCGCGTCTTTCTTTGCGAGATCCTTTATTAATTAGTGGCGACCTGTGGAGCTTTAATGGCAGATGAGCACGAAGAGAAGGAAGAGAAGGGAGAAAAGAAGAGGTCTTTGAGATTCTTCTGTCGCCAAAGAATCGAAAGAAATTGAAACGCCCAAGACGCTCCATCGAAAGGGACCTATTTGCCAATGCACGCCGTTCGTTGCAGAGACAAAGGCATCGACACGTAAAGAGGACCGCAGAAGGGGCAGTTTGCGGTGAACGAAGGGGGAGAGTCTCCACCCCCTGCTACAGGGAGTAATATGGCTTCCATTGGGGGTGGACTTCCTGCAGCTCCTCTCCTCCACTTTCACAGCTTGTTTTTTCCCACTCGCGAAAGCCCGATTGTCCCCGGCGCAATTTAACTGCGGGAGAAAGTACGCTCCGAGACTGTTAAGAGTCGAGGAAAGCTCTCGCCAGGTACTGTGTAGGTATAAGGCAGCTGTAGCCGTAAAAACGGGCTTCTTTTTCCTCCAGCTGTCGCGTCGCGTTCCATCGAACCTTATTCCGTAGCCTTTGTTCCTTCCTTCCTCGCTGACTACGGAAGCGAGCTTACGTGACTCGCGAGCCTGGCTGTAATTCCCCGGAAAACGGCTTCCCAATTTCGACGAGACCCGTGCAACGAATGCACGGCTAAATAATTCAGGTATCTGCCCGGAGCCTTAGATATTGGCCGAGACAGCCGGAGCCTTGTCCGACTTCCGACTCGGAATTCACTCCGACGAAATATGCGAGCGCTGTACGTGCACTTGTATCTTTCAGCTTCGGCGGAATACCGCCCGCTTCGGTCGAGCAGAATCATTTCTAAATAAGGGTGCACGGCTGCTGCGATTAAGCGTCAAAGAAAAAGAGGCACGTCTCTGTGTTTGAGTGAATATTTTTATTTTGTGAACTTTCAAATTTGTTCGTAATCCAAGCACAACTTGGGTATATGTATTTGAATCAGAGTTGAGTATTAACTAAATAAAGAATCATTTAAATAATGGTTGAAGTACCTAAAAGTTACTTTAACCTTAGATTATTCTTTGCAATAAATTCTTTTTTCAACTTTTATTCGTTATTCGAAATTTGAATTTAAATAAATATTTTACCCATCTCTGCTTTCAACTAAGAAACCGGAGCACTGATGTACTAGTGGCGAATTTCTTTCGTGCCAAGTGCAATAACAGCGAGTCGAATTAAAATAGAAAAGTGTTTCTATCGGTGCAAGGTGCGGTGCTCCTCTCGAAGCTTTTATCGATCACGAACTCGGTCGTTTCAAGAGAGAAAATAAGAACGATGGAAAGGCGAGAGAGGAGTGAAAAAGGGATAGGGCGTCGTGAGTAAAGGAACCTGCAAACATACGATGCCATTGGCTTTTGTTGGAATGGTGCTCGGCAATGGAAATTTGTCGATCTCGAATTCATTGCTCCGACTATTTTTTAAATTTTAAAGCACGCTGGCAGCGTCTGAAAAGGTGCATTTCTGCAGGGAGAAACTGAACAGGAGAAAATTCACTTTTTCCAGAATTTAACTTATTCTACTTAATTCTACTTAAATTAAAGTTTAACGAAGACAATAGTATAGACGTTCTATAAAAATAAACCAACAATTATGTAAAAAAGCGAGTTTCAAAGTAGAATACCCCCTTAAAAGGAACTTCATCCATCGATGATAAGCTTGGAAACGAGTGCATTTGTAAAAGTGACCGTATCAGCAGCAATTACAAAACGAGGCCTCCAACTGGCAGCGTGTGGAAGAGTGAACCAAACGCTTTGCCTTTCGAAACTGATCCACCTGAATTCTGACACTGTTCATCAAGTGGTTGCGTAATTCTTTCAACGAAAGTTTCACCTGAACAGTGTCAAGAGGCAGTGATACCATCAGGAAACATTTTCCCCGATTCAGAAACATCAATCGCTACCGCCTTTTTTTTCACTTTTGAGAGGGCTGCGATGTACAAGATCCACACCTCCATTTCAATTTCCCAGCTGTATTTTCCGTGGAAAAGTGTACTGCTTGTCGGAGCTGAAATTCAATCTTACTTAAACCAATACGGCTTATGCGACTATGCGGTATAACTCCCACCTTCCTAGCCTGATCTTGGAACCGTTTCAATTCCAGACCCTTTGAATCCTAGACAACCCATGCTTGCCGGCCAGTAACTCGTGAAAAATCATTGCAAGCTGCGGGCAAAATACACTTACAAGAGCAGTTTTTTTCATCAAGTATTTTTTTACCTTTTTCAAAATTTCGGTAACGTCAGTTTACAGCGCATACCTATAGCACTATTAAACTTTTGTTTGAAACATTTTTTCTGTCTCTTGTCGTTTAGGAGTTATCCGCGAAACAGTGGGACTGTCCATTTGCTTTAGAATGAAATATACCGTTGTTCTTGTCTTGAGTCACTCTTTGCTTGTTAGTAGCAAAGATATCGCTGAAAAAGTCGATAGAAATGGGTGTAGAAGCGATCGGTTTAGATCGTTCAATGCAGGGAGCCCGAGTCGACAGAAATTTCATACTAATCTAATCGTTAACCGCTATTACTATCCATTTGCCTCGAGTGTCGGACAAGACACTACGAGTAAAGTGGAATAAGTGCATAAAAAGCAGCCGTTCGTTGGCTTCCACTGCGTTTCCTGTTCGCGGGGCCCCTATCGTTGTTATCGGGGTCACATACCTGCTCGTGCTTCGCAAATGCTCTTATCTCCGTATTGCTCTAGCGGGGACCATGTCGCCTAACGTAACGAACTCTATTCGCCTGTCCAAATGGACGAAGGAGTAACGGCCGAGCCGTGGTGCGCGCGAGCAACAAGAAACGCCACTGCGGCCGAAGAGGTATGCGCGCGAGCGTAAGTAGAATGAACGTATGTACCCGCGGAGAAAGCGAATGGAACGAACAAACGAGAGTAATGGACGTTCCGCTGGGAACACGGCCACTTGGAAAAAATTCCACGGCGACCGTAACGCAAAATGAAAGCGCGTACGTACTTTTGTTTTCGCCGCAATACCGAGGCGTTCTTCGAGCCCCGGCTCCGGCAGCAATTTTGCGTGTCTCATTTCCATCGAGTGATCGAGCCTGTCGCGGAACGCGGCCCCCTTTTCATCGCAATTTCTGCAAATTGGAAATCCTCCATCGGACCAGATTCGAACGAGCAATGAACTGAAACGCCACGCAATGTATGCAACCTCGTAAAAACCAAATGACGCGAGAGATCCAATTTTCAAACGAATATTTGTTTCAACTGAATTGGAAAGAGTAACGCTGCGCAGCGTCCGTCGAATTCATTTTACGCATCAATTTTAGCCACTCGGGGGAATCGATCGAATATCATCCCCTCTTTGGTCTAGAGATCCACGGCGAACCCTAGATTCGCAACTACTATCTTCTAGAATGAATAATCTACAGTTTCCGCTGCTCTGGAGTTATTAGCCGCAGGACCACGATGCCAAAGAAGGTCGCGTGAAATTAGCAACGCCGTTCAGAGGTAGCTAGAGCTCTCTCATAGACGATCTCTGACCTTTCTCCCCGTATTCTACCTGACGAGACAGCACGGGATTCGCAGGAAAGAGCGGATGCGGCCGCACAAGTGCACGCGGATGAGTTCGGAGGCTGAAGCGCGGTTTACACGGCAGGAAAGCGTGTAAACGGGCACGCCGACGCTAGCAGCCAAAGAAAGAGAGGAAAGCTGCAGGAGCGCAACATCAAAGTAAAGAGGGACGGCGGCGGGCGAGCTGTCTGGCCGCGAGCGAGGAGACGCGCGGGTTGAGAATTCAACCGCTTTTTGCTCGCGGCCCATCAGCTTAGCTAGGCGCTATTGTCGAGGCGCACCCCTATCGCGGAAGAAACGATATCATCTCTCATCTCGATTCGACTCTCGCTCTTCCTGCTGCTTAGACTCAAACACAACACAAGCTACAAAGCGGGGATTCGTGGGAACTGCTCAAATTTTTTTCGAGAGGGAAAGCGGCGTTTGCTGGAACAAGAAATTTATTTTGGTAAGTGGGTCGAGAACGTTTCGTACACACCTTTCTTTATTCCTCCGCCTCTACGAACGATCCCTGCAATGTTTTAAATTATTATTCTAGAAGAAAAAACGATCCTCGGACGATGGGACTCGAACCCAAGATTCGCGGAGTGCTCGGCGCACTGGTCAGCCGCGTTGCCAACTCCCCCAATGCCGAATCTCCGATATTACTCTTTTCAGAACTCTATGAATAGACAATCTAACGGAGCGCCACCAATGTGTCAATTGCACCACAGGCATTCGACGAGAAAGATATATAGACGAATTTGAAAGGACACAGTGTTTCTATAGGATAGCGAGAGAGTAATAGTTTCTCATACATACTCTTAAATTCTCTGGCAGCAATAATGCACCCCGATCACGCACATAACGCAACATCGTTCCCAAAGAGGCAACGTTAAACGTTAGCCTCGTTCCTTTTGCCCTGAAGCTGATCGCATTATCGCGTTCCAGGGGAAATTCCCTGAGCAGCTCGCCTCTAATTTGAATCGCAACGCGGCTCGGCGCAATGCACGCCGCGAGAAAAATCACCGCCGTCGTCTTGTCGGAGTGCATTACGAGGGCAGCGTGGCCACGCGAAACGAGATTACGTGGCGTGGTATCGATATGGACACGAGGGGACCGATAAGGACACGCGGGGCGAGCAGAAGGCTGAAAGCAACTCGCGCGATTGCCTACATCTAGCTGTTCCGTTAAACCCGCCCGTGGATTTTCTGGAAAAGCTCGAGGCATCCACTTGGAAGCAATTAATCGAGCTAGTTTAGCGACTGAACGTTGCCCTTCGTGATTTAAACGGAGGAAATCGGTACTGCAGTCTCTGCCAGGGACTTAATACCGGTATGATTTGGATACCGGTATTACGGCCCAGGTACTTGATACCGGTATAATTTGGATACCGGCATTACGCATTACCGAAACCGATATATGTATTACCGAAAACCGAAATAAATACCGGTATTTTTTCGGTTTTCTTCTTGTAGAAATGGTGGGTTAAGATTAAGACAGGTTTATCTTTTTCAATAAAACAGTAATATATTAAAAACAATAAAAATATATTTAAGAACTACCAACTTTGAATGTTTAGTAGTCCTAAATATTCAATTTATTACGCGACAAAATATACTTGGAATATACAAACATCTTGAATCTTGTAATAGAATAAAAAACCGAAAAATTACCGGTAAATATAAGTAAATACTTATACCGGTATAATCTCATACCGGTAGGACTCCCTGGTCTCTGCTGTGTACAGGACGTTTCAAGGAGCTACGGTTCATACTTCTGAATTTTTAAAGACCTGTTAGTGTAAACTTTCTCACCCGGAATTACGTCCAGAATCTTCAGAATTAATATACGCATGAGTTTTTTTAAAGAGCTATTCAATTTCCTTCAATGATACCGTAGAATATATTATGTGTAGTAAAAACTGAGAAGGAAGGTGACTGGTTATCAGACACTCAGCCAACACGGGGCGTTGTAAGGTTCGAAAGTAAAAAGATTTTTATGAAAAGAACACTAAGAAAGTTGGTGTATCACCTAGTAACATTCGGTGAAAGGTACCCAGGAAAGTTGAGACTTAATTTTTTATGGTTTCGTGGAGGTTCGCTGCAGTAACGATGGATACCGTAAAGCGAGAAGCCTCGAAGAACTGCTTGCAGATTTTCAGTACTTTAGTTCCTTTTTAAGAGAAAGCGTGCTCGAGTTATTACTAAAGTCGGGGGAATTGCATCGCGATGGTTGGTTGCCGAAATGAATCACGGGAATAATAAGAAAGAATGAGAATAGAGGTGGCGATACGGAGACACCGGAGCGTTTCTCCGACCACGAATTCGTCGGTAGTCGGTGAAAACTGGTCCCCGGTGGTTCGTACAAAAGCGATAGAGGCCATTCTTCGGTAAGAACGCGAGAAGCAACGCAACATTCCACGGAGAAGAGAACGGACACTCACCTCTGCTTGCGGTCTCAGGCTTCTGCTTGGACGAACGGCCTCGCGGCAGCCAGCATCCTCCATTCTCCTCCTCTTCCTCTTCTTCGTTATCCGCTCGCGACTTTCTGCGTGCACACGTAATCGGACACTCTGCCCTACGACAAAACACCACGGGATTAGCATCGCGAACGTAGCTGCTTCCCTTCCAGCAGCTCTTTTAATTACGCAGCACATTAGTGAGACGAAAGCTAATAGAAGATAAGACCTTGTCCACAGCCACGAAGTTCGGGGATATTTTCATTTATTTTAGTGTACCGATCGAGGGACATCTAGGGGGAATTTAGAATCTAGAAATCTAGATCGTAAAATTTAACGACAGAGACGTATGTATCGGAGAAATTTTTATTTCTCTGTTTAATCGACGGACAAACGATCGTTCTCTCGGCACGGTCGTGTGCTAACGACACGACGAGGAATTCGAGAGTCCGCCCACCACTGAAATGCCTACCTGCCCGAGCGGTTCTCTCGAGGTTATGAGTCACGAGGCTGTCGCACGCTTTGCTAAATATCTCGACATTTTGCCACGCGTTCCTCTCCCCTTCGTCCCAACGCGTTCGACGAGTTACGCGTTTTCCACGCTTCGCCCCATCGAAACGTCGAAGAATGAAAAGCAATCAACAGTTGCTCTTTTCTGTTTCACAATCGATACGTTCCAACGTGCATGCAGAAAGAGAAATAAAGAAATGGAGGACTCGAAGAAATTGTTGATAAAAGTACCTACTGAGAAAACTAATCTTCCTTAACCCTTTGCGTGATAATTGCACAATTTCACAGATTCTTAACTCTATTCACTGAACGATTACATGAACGTTCAGCGCGTGCGTTTCACTAATTGACCGGGCGCTCATAAAGTCCTGCGCCGCGGAATGGGTTAATCGTGGAAAGAAGCGGTTACAGACTTGGCGGTTGATTGCAGCTGGCAAGCAGGGAATATTGTCTAGGCGACTTACCATGGCTCGGGGTCTCCTTTACGTAGGACGAAACGCAGGATAATGGAGGTCCACGAACGATCTGCGGTACTCCTCGAGTGTATACTTTATTCCACTGCACACTTCACGCACGTAAATAACCAACTCCTTTGGTAGGACGCGAGAAACTCACAGATTCCGCGACACGCGTTCCACTTTAACTCGCGACGTCAACTCACTAAGTTCGATCGAGAAATCGAGCATTGCATTTGATATAGATAGAGGACATCGATCGATTTACAAATTCGTATACGTGTGAGCCGAGCGCCATTCGAGAGAAATAATTTCCCACGGAAATACCAATCGCGTCCGCTTAAACCCGCCCCGCGGGTATTTCGTTTTAATTAACCAAACGCGTAAACACTCGCATGATAAAAATCGTTGCTGATCGAACGTTGATCCTATCGCGAACGGTAGATGACCGTACCTCTCGGAGTCTCCTACAGCTGACGATTATTCTCCGTGAACAGAGTACAACTCTTCAGGATTTTAAATCTTCTGTGTAAAATCACGAAACGACGCTATCTCGCAATCGAGGAGTTTCTAAAAGCTTTGCCGACAATGCCCCCTAAACGGCAACCAATATCGCGGAGCAGGTAAAGAGGGACGCTATTCGAAGACAAGGAAACCGTTCCCCAAGGTGACCTAGACACTAGGTTTACAAAACAAATCTAAAAGTCCCCTTGAAAACGCGCACACCTTCCAGCACACCAAACGACTCGAGTCTACTGTTCCTCTCTCGCTCACTCAGCGGCGTCATTTTCAAAGAAACCTTGCGTTCACTGATCACGATCTAGGAAAAGAGTCTGCCAAACCGAAACTTCTGCACGAGATGCGCGCGCCACCACAATAATCGAACTTCGGAATGTACCGATTACAAGTCCGTTGACGAGGACGTAACTTCTCGATAATCTCACTCGCGGCGCTCACAAATTATCCTGCACAGTGTACATGGCCACCGAGTTGGTAGACAGCGCGAGATGAAATCGTGGTGGCTGGACGGAGGAGGAAAAGCTGCTTTCCACGGGAAAGGGTTCCCGATTATGATCGCGAGCCGAGGAGCGAGATCCGTCGCGATTTCGTTGATGAATTCTGTCCACTGATTTGTTCTCGGAGCGGAGCCACGATGAACCGCGCACGGCCGTCGTGAAAGCGACACGACACTGGATGAGAACGGGCAACAGGTTCGTCGGGTTGCCCTGAGGAACGTGACGAAGGTACGAACAGGAGGGAGGGGGGGCATAGATACTGGCCAGGTAAGCCAGTGCCGCCATTGCTCCTGACGCAGCATCCACCGATTTGCAGTGGCGTAAACGCGCCGATATCCTACCGAGAGCCCAGGGAACCAAGCCTCCCTGCCATCTCGATTCGCTTTACGCAATTTATGCCCATTCGCTTACCCTCCGTCTTTTCTTCTTCCCAGAAGCGCTGTTCCTTCCCAGCTCCAACTGTAATTATAGCCCCGTAACGCTACTTTCTACCGAGTATCGAGGCTTCGTGGAAGCTTCCTATTCGCGATAAAGGGATAACAAATGTAAATGCTATGCAACGAGCTTGAACTTGTCTTGCAAATCAAATTTAGGCAAACAAATCTGTACTGCCATTGTCCTTAATGCAGTGTCTACCGATTCACAGTGGCGTAGACATTGAACGGACATTTAAATCAGTGGTTCGCAAATTCTTCGGCGACGGTTCCATGCCCTTTTCACGATTATACGCGACGGCTGATAGAGCAAAACATCCGACAACTCGATTCAGCACGATGCGAAAAGGCTAGCAAGCCACCAAAGCGCGACTTATCGCGTTGACATGAAACATATGAGACACATGGTTCCACGGTGGCGTCGGTGGCGTAATCAGACAGGAATTTTGATGAGTAACATCTTTTTGCAAGCCACTGATATACTCGGCAAGAAGAACGTGCAAAATGGATTTAACAGAGAAGCACTGACACGACTATCTCGGAGTCGATTAATTTCTTGCGTGTACCTGGCAAAAGGAATTTAAATACCCCATTAATGTAATTCGGTTTATGTGCTCGAAACGTATAAAATCGAAGTTATGCCGACGAAATTTTGATTACGCCACTGCGGCAACAGGTTGTCGCCAATGAGAACCGCCGTGAATGGGCGCGTTCGTCCATTTGATAGCTACGCGACCTGCCACTACGAGAACACGGGGATCTTTTAAATCTACTAATCTATATGAATTCAATTATTAATTAATCATCCCAGATAAGCGTACGCGAAACCTGAGTCTACGAACCAGTAGAACAGGACTGCGCAAATCACGCAAACATAAACTCCTGATTTCCTAATCCCATATCAAATAGATGAAGAGCAATCATGAATGAATCAGAGAACAAGCTTGCACTCTGCATTAGTTAATCCCTTAAGCAACAGCTAACAGAACTTCGCTTTCCATCTTTCAATAAACCGAATTCTTCCGAAGCAGCAATTTGTAAGAGCAACGTTAGAGGACCATTTCTGCCCTTTAGAATTTCTTACGATCTTCGTCGCACTGAAATGATAAAAATCGCTGAGAAATCTCTACGGAACCAGATTGGGAATCGTTTGAACTGAATATGTGAAGTTTCGAAGAAGTCGCGAGGCACGAAAGCCGACTGCAGCAGATTCCAAAAAGCAGGTATTACATCAGAAACTGATGGATTTAAAAATGTGAGAACCCCTGGGAGGAAATAGCAGGGCTGGTATCTCAGGGTCAGTGTTTAATTCGATCGCAAGGTGGAGGCACGGTGTAGATTTCAAAGTACTGTGCTCCGATGGAAAGATGAAACCCGAAATGTCAGGGGGGCGAGAGGGGTTCTTCGCTCGCATTGGCTCCCGCTGCCTGTGCCCCGTTTCCTTACTTTGTATTCGTCGACGTTGTCGCGCCAGCCAATAGGGATATACTATTCGGGCCCTGATTCGGACCCTAGAGTTTCTCGAGTCTCATCTTTCCATCGGAGCACAGTATGAGTAGCACTTGTCAAAGATGAATGTTTGCACGGTGAATCCGTGCTGCGTAACGAGAGAAGGACCAGTGAAAAAGGCGGCGCGGTAGAATCGACAGAGTACGATGCACCGAACGGATAACAGCCATCCCTCCCTCTGATGCAAAGCAGTCTATATTGACAGCACTCTCTCGCCACTATTCAGGATAACCTCTCGGCCCGATCGGCAACAGTGACAGCTCTTGCCACGTCCCAAGTCGACGGCTATCGGAACGAGCTTCGAAAAGAATGGCGTGCCTTCTGTTGAACCAGGAAAACGTCCACATCAAAATACCATCGGCGGACACCGCGGACGGTGTCACTTATTATTGCATCGAGGTTAGGATAGCTTCGATCAAGTGGACCGTGAAGCACAGGTGAGCGTTTACGCTTACGGCTCGCTTACTCTTCGCTATCACGCTGGTCGCGGCTTCCGATTGCCGTTTCAACGTTCCCTAGGTACCAATGTCAACGCTGCGTCGTTTTTCCTTTGTCACTGAGATAATGGCTCACTGACATCTGTCTAATGTGTCCGTGTTAGTGTAATCTCTTGCAGCGCGATGTGTTTATTGCGTGAATTGTTCAAGGCCTCGTTACTCGATAAATAGCGACCTAATTTCTGCGAACATTCTAATGCGATGACAATTTAAGATTTGTTAATTTTGTAGATCGTAAGACAATAAAGTCTAACACGTTCTCGTATGAATTCCTTTGTGTCTGATTGTTGCCTGTCATACCTGATAAGCGTACGCACAGATGTTATTGCAACCTTCGATCTGTTACAGGTACAATGAATTCGCCGAGCTTCACGATAAGCTCGTCTCCGAGCACTGCGTGGAGAAAGATATATTGCCACCGAAGAAGCTTATCGGCAACAAGTGCGAAGCATTCGTAGAGAAACGCAGGGCGAGCTTGGAGATCTACCTGAACGCTGTTTACAACTATTTGAAGAAAGCGATGCCTAGAGAGTTGGCCGTATTTCTGGACTTGCATGTGTACGATATATTTTTTCTACTGCAGAGTATGGCTTTAGAATTCTTCACAGACGGCGATAGTTTGCTGCAGAAGTCCAAAAGCTATAAATTTAATCCGCTGCAGGTGAATATAAAGCTTCGAGACTCTTCCACTTATCTGTCTTTGAGAACAGTGTTTTCTACGCACACCCTCTTTCAGTTGTACGCGATCAGCGAAAGATTGAAGCAGCCTTGCCCGTCGTTGGAAGTAGTCGACAAGAAGTACGACTTCAGTCACGTTTTGGACTTCAACTCCCACTTAACCGAGCTGATAATCGAAGGGAGCTCCGAGCCTTACAGGACCAGCAACATTTACTCGTCGACGCTGTCGATCGAATTGTCCACCTTCAAGAACATAGAGGATCTAACGATCGATCAGTACCCAGTGGACAAGATCTACCACATGGGCAATCTTCGAGACAGCGTGAAACGTTTAACAGTGAACAACACCAAGCTCAGGAACATCGTGGAGCTGGCGATGTGCGAGGAGGTGCACAAGATCATCCAGAACGCGAACGACTCCCACGTCTGGTTCAAGGTGACCCACTTGGACCTGAGCGATAACCGAATAGAGACCATAGACGAAGCGATCAAACTGTTGCCTCACATAGAATGCCTGACGCTGAACAACAACCTGCTCTCGGAGATTTCCAACATCACCCTGCTACCGAGGCTGTCCCAGCTGTACCTGGCGTCCAACAACTTCACAACTCTGCCGGGGGATCTGCACACGAAGCTCGGTTACATCGTGTACATCGACCTGTCGCAGAACAAGCTGACGTCGTTATCCAGCTTCTCGAAACTGTACTCGCTGGAGGGGCTGGACGTGAGCTGCAACCGTATCGAGAAGATCGAGGAGGTGAAGAACATCGGACACCTCCCCTGCCTGGAGAATCTGAGATTAACCGGTAACCCGGTATCGACCATCGTCGACTACAGAGTGAAGGTGTTGGAACCGTTTGGAAAGAGAGCGGCAGACATCTGCCTGGACAACGAGAAACCTAATCAAAAGGAACTGGACACCGTGTCCGTTCATCAAGCGCTCCGCATCGCGAGAGAAGGCAAATCGCCGACGTTCACGGCGTCGGACGCCCCATTGTTCTCCGCGGAAATTCCCACTGTATAGAGACGCGCAAGGTACAATTTCGTTCCAGACAATAGATTTAACTTTCCGTGTAAAAAACAAACGCTTTGGTATGAATTCTTACAGCCGACTTCGCTCGGAGAGAGAAGCTTTCTCAATATGTGGTTTCGGAGAGGATAAAATGTCTGTATAAACTATAAATTGACCTTGACGTGACATTACTTGCGGAACGGTTGATGAAACGAAGCGAATGTGTATACATACGTGGGAAGGTTCTTTTGTATCGTGAAATTGAATTGCTATTTCAGTCAGCGAATATTGGCTCGAATCTCGCATGTAATAGCCCTTTTTATATCGTATTTATTGTCGAGCGAGCGAGTCAGGGGTTTTTAATACCGTTTCACAAAATGATATTCAATCAGTATAAGTATATACCAAAAGAGTAAACGAATAATTTAAGCTCTAGATTTGTCCATTGTATTTATGTAGTTGGGTCGATATATTAGAACAATTAGTATCAGCCGGAACAGTTGTGAAAATTAACGTTCTCTGTTTTACAGCAACGTGCCAGCCGTCTGTGTAAAAATGAAATTTGTAAGATGATTTTTCTGTACATAATTGCTTTCGAATTATACATAACGTGTTACCATTTGTATAGTTTTTATACGAACTCAAAGAGTAATTGTAAATTAGAGTAATGGAATGGGTTGAAGAGATTTATCGATGATTTTGTGGAACTCGAGGATATTAGTCGAGTAGATAATTAAAGCGGCGGTTCCCATTTGTTATTGAACTCTCAATTAATGAGTTTACAGTCGTTCGATCAAGAGATGATGGATGTGATATTACGGAGAGCAAAGCACTGCTTCGGAGGACACTAATTGCTTTAAATTAAAGTTATTTATACCGTGCATTTAGAAAATGTTTAGTTTAATATGTGTATCTTCGTATGTTTTTCAACGACGCTCTGGAAACTTCGATTCAATGCTCGAGTGCTAATATTAGCGTATCTGTTGTTCGTTGTATGAAATCTAAAGCGACGTTACATCCCCTGGATGTAACCGCGATTGGTGTAACGATTTTATAATGGTTTAACACGAACTATCTATACATGTATATAAGATGATATTATAGAATATTTTGTTAATAAAGCTCTACAAATGAATAAACTGTGATAATCTATGAAAAGAGAATTTCTGTTAATTTCGAATGCGTGAATCTATGCGGGACGGGTGAGACACCACACACGCACGAGGACGGTTTCAAGTTTATCTTTATTTAAACTTCCACAATGGTTCGCATTACCTTTTTAAACATTATACGTATCTCGACAATAGTAAAATATTCATAAATAATAATAGTAATAATAATAATAATCATTACAATGCTTACGTACTCCAAGCATTCTCGTGTTATAGTCTTTTAACGTAGTACACCTAAAACTAACACGTACATAAGTTATCGTTTACAAGAAGATCGCATTTATAATTTCTTTTTCGTTTTATCGATAAACCCCGCGGTGCACAAGTACGCGATGCGTTATTCTCCCTTCGTGCTGCCCACGAAGCAACATCTAACAATGTTCACTGTCAAAGGCAATGCGCGTTCCTGGAAAAGTTTTCTGTTTACTTCTAAAAAAGGAAGTATATCAAAGCTGGTCAAAAAGCTGGTCGTACCAAAACCAACAATAATTTATCAAACATCCATATCAGTTTCCTCTAGGATATAGTCGACAGCCGCGTGCCGTTAAACCTTAACGTTACTATCGTCCGTTTATGTATCTCTGGTCGACGATAGAGGCTCGTGAAAACACGTGTATTCGAAAGAAGTATCAAAGCGACAAAGCTGATCGAAAATAAGGGAACACTGCATATCAAACACCTATACATTAATTTTTATACAAAATTAGGCGACTCGTTACGCGGACATCCTGCAGCCTCCGAACGAATGATACTCTTTCCCCGATATTTGATTATCGTTTGTTATGGTTCAGCGACGCCGATCGAGGTCAATTAATCTCTTTGATCGGTGAAAATCAGTGATCCGCGATTTTTGATCGTTCAACAATCCTTTCACCCCGCGTAGACGCCATCGATCTACCCTGGCGCAAGTAAGAATTTCGCAAAAATAGAATTTCGTCAAGGTTCTGCGTCAGCCAAACGTCGTTCTCCCTTTCCAAAAAGACGCACCCCGATTCAGCATCTTGTACTTTGCGGAGGCTCGAGTAAATTGGTCGAAAAACTCTCCAAGTTCTCGCTCGAGAACTTCCCCTTCGTTCAATATCCGTTGCGAACTTCCTTTCCGCGCTGTTTCTTCGCATTACGTCGGTATCTTTGCTTTTCCAAAAAACAGAACCGGAGGGGAAGAATTTATGTCTGTTGAAACAGCAGGAGAGGGAAGAACGGTACTCGAAAGCGAGCCAAAGGCGGTGCAGGTTGGAGAAAGGGAAGTTCGCAGCGAAAGGATTCAGAAGAAAGTGAAAAAAAGAAGAAGTTTAAATGGACTTACAGGAAAGGGGGCAGGAAGGAGCGGTCTGACGGACACGACGCGAATGATGGAATATTCAAGGGAGATTTCGGGGTTCGTTCTCGCGTGTTCGCCCGATGGTGGACTGTGGGTTTTACTGGTGCGCGATGGGGATGAGCTTCTCGCCTGACCCGATCGCCGGAAGTGGAGCCTCCACGGTCAGGACACCGTCCTTGCTCAGCGAGGACTTGATGCTCTCGGGGTTGGTTCCCTTCGGCAACAGGAACTCGCGGTTGTACTCCCGGTACACCGATTTGCTCTCCGTCTTCTCCTCGTGTTTCGCGTGGACCTGCGCAGAGAAACATACAAAGGATTAGCGCTACTATAAACAGCTGTAATACTTTGAAAAAATTGATTTTTCTTTTCATTTTCGGAAATATACATATCTGAGAACCTACTGCTAAATTTTGGAAGAGAAATTTCAAGTATTCTGACTTGTGCAGCTTTCGACAGCCTTAAATGCGTTTTCTCATAACGTACTTTTTTCACTTGGCGTAGATGAAATCGGAAAAACTACTTGGCCGATTGCTCTGAAATTTTTACAGAACAGTCCACATACTAGTCGCTCTCGTCGGAAGCAAAATTATATTTTTTATGTTCAGCTTATCATACTTTTTTTATTGAAGGATAATGGAATTTTGGACTTTTCGATTCAAGCACTCGCCATTTTGCCAATTTTCAGCATAAATTATTTCTCTCGCTCCCGACTATAACGACAAACATACTGATTAAAAATCTTCTTAATTTTTTTTGTTTATCCCACCCTGAGAGCCCCAATCATCTATGCCAGCTAGACATGAATAAAAAATATTTATGTATGACGAAAAGTAATTAAATAAACTACAGAAAGAATAATAATGATTGACGTACGTATCGCTTAAAAAAAATCACGAAAATCACCGCTTAAACATTGATCCTTCAAACATTTCTAGACTTTCCAGGGAACAATGGTTCGAGACGTTCGGCACTAAACTCCTTTTAATTGCATTACGATCTTCAACTCGCCCAGCACGCTCGAAAGCGTCTTCGCCAGAGGGCTAATATTAGACCCGTCGATAATCAGCTTTCCAGGGAAATTCACCAATTTTCGCGTACTTGTGTGCCGGGACAAGGCCGCGAAATCAGGTCGCCGATTCGATTAAGTGTCCGTATTAATAAATCAGCTGGGACAGGCCCATTTCTGCGATCACGCGAGCCGATCGTGGCGAAAGTCGATCGACTGGCCGCGGTCAAGGCACGCGATAACCAACACTCAGGGGTGGTTCCAGCGCGATGCTATACTCCGACAAACACCGAGCAATGCTTTATCCGTCCGTTGTACCGAGGGGTTGGCGAGTCAGGGACACTTGCAATGACAGATAACTCGCAGCGAAATATTGGCAATGCTCGAGTAACAACACGATCTATCTCCGCGATAAACTATTGAACCGTGTCACTGACGGTGTGACTTAAAATAAATTACGGTAATTACCAGATTCGCGAGAATTCGATTACAAATCAAAGAAAACATGAAAAATGAGCGATAAGAAACGATGAAATATCTAGCCCCACGATTTTACTTAAACTAACACATCACCACCATAATTGTATTACAAGAGAAGAATTATTTATTAGTTTTTACTGTATTCTATATCAAATTAAATAAAATCCTTTAACTTAAAAATTGTTTTTTAATACACAACTCTTCTCAGACAATTTGAATTTTCAATCTACAAAGGCCAGTCTCCTCTGTCTCCCTACAAACCCGTTTTCCTTGGCGAATTTTCAAATTTCACTTGTTCCCATAAAAGGCAGAATAGCGAACTCTTTGCGAACTCGCATTTACCCAAGATTCCCCGTTGAATTATTCAGAAAGCGCTGGTGTATGGTTAGTGTGTTGGTTTCATACACTCGCGGTGAACAAGGGTGAGCGTGACGGGGTGAGAGCGAGAGGAGCGCGTGTGTCTCGTAAAGTGACGCAAACATTCTGGGAAAGTAGGTTACGTGGGGGGATAATGTCTGAGCACGACACTGTTTTACGAGGCTCGCTGGGCGAACTGATATCAGTCTGGACGATATACCGGGAGGACGAAGCAGGACGAAAGTAACAAGGGTGAAATGATAACGCGCGGAGATGGCGACGTTGAGGCGCCGCAGATTCGACCTTGTCCATCCCTTCGCTGTTCTCGCGCTGAATCGATATCGGAAAATTGCGTCACTCCGCGGTATGTAACTACCTACTTCCTTCTTTCTACTCTCGCCTCGCTGTCGTCTTCAGCGCGGAAGCTCGATTGCTTTTTATCCCGATGGGGAAAGACGGCGACGTCCGCTTCTATCGAGCTTGATATCGGCGGACGCGAACTGGCACGACTGGGGATTAAGTCGGACGACCCAGCGCGAAGGATTAACTCTGTTGTGGACAAACGGGTCGATGCGGCAATCAAACTGCACGCGAAATAAAAATGCATTCATCGGGGTGGACGTTTCTGGGACGCGATCAAAGTCACAGCGAACGTGCAAGCAATTAATTGTTTGTATAGGTATCTACTATGACTTGAGAATAATTCATTAATTAATCTAAGCAGGTTTACCAGTAAATATTATTTTTGATGAAATTTTGGTTCAATTTTGGGGTTTTACCTATTAATTCAAATTATTTCGGGAATCTTATTATTGTTAGGTTGTTGGCCAAATGTTAATTTTGCTTTTGAAAGAATTATTTACATTATGAAAGACGTAAATTTCGGACGAGGAATTTATTATTATTCTTTTAAATCCACACCTGTATGAATTATAGGTGTAATCATCATTTTCATATCAATAGCCACAGCATTTTTAGGATGTGTTTTACTATGACAAATATCTTTTTGAGGTGCAACAGTAATTACAAATTTATAATCAGCAATCCCGTACATTGGACAAATAATAGTTGATTTTCAATTGAAAATGTTACTTTAAATCGATGTTATTGATTCCACTTCACTTTACCTTTAATTATTTTAATCTTAGTTACTATTAATTTATTCTTTTTACATTTAAAAGTATCAAATAATCTTCTAGATATAAATAGAAATAAATATAAAATTCCTTTCCACTTATATTTTACAATTGAAGATATTTTAGTCTTATTATTATTCTTTGGATTACCGTGGACCTTGTTCGATTCACCGATTAGCCTCCAATCTCCTTCGAGTAGCCTCAATATCGATTATCTTCATCTGTTAATCTCCAAGAGCTCGTGTATGAAATGAAATTAGCGATGCCACCTGTTACGATACTTCGACACTGTAATTGCCAAATGCTCGTATTGGCGGCGGCCTCACAGTGGCTGCCAACGTTTCACCATCGCTTTGGCTGTGGACCCAGCCGATGATCCTCTAACGCGGAGACACTACTCGATACTAAACAGTATAAATCTCCGAATAATTTCTATCAATCTTCGATATTAAGGGTAGGTACATTCTCGTGTAATCCCTTAAAAAATTTAGGACTTTTTAAGGAAACTGTAACACAGGATAAAAAGTCTTTTTGTATTGATTTATACATATGTACTTTAAGATGGAAAAAAATTATATTGTATTTTGTGTACCCCTGACAGTGATAAAAACAAAATATGTATAAATCAATATGTACCTATGGAGTAAGATACGTATTGGGTCCCAGTGGACCCGGCGTCCGCCAGGCGAAGTTGCAAAGTGCGCAACCACTGAATTCTACGAAGTTTCAAAGCAAGAGCGAGTTAAACGTTCGCCAAAAGCCAGAGAGGCTCCAGAGGACTGTTCGGTGAAATTAACGATAATTACGGGTGATTTGCGTATTATCGAGCCATCGTGCACTTCTCAGTGTAGGTACCTAGCGTTCAGAGTTCCTGGAACGTTGGGCTCGCGTGATCCGTCCCCGACTTCGTTGTTAGTCGTACATATTGCGTTTGGCAACACTTTTCAGATACCATCAACGAACAGGGGGTTTCTAGTCGAATATACATGAGGCTCTATTTGCTGTCGCCGTTGAAACGCGTGTTCCTCGAGCCAGGCCGTTTTATTCGGTAGCAATAAGCTGATATAAAGTATAAAAACTAAAGAACCCACGAAACCGTACCAATCAACAGAGACGACAGGTATCGACCGTGTTTCTGCTCAGACTTTGCGTGCACGTATCCAACAATCGTTTTTTTTTCTGTATAAGAAAGCGGGATCGTGCGGTAGCAGAGGTCGTAGGCTTGGTTACCGAATGCTTCCGGGTTAGAAAATGGCTTGGAAGTGGTACCAGCTGGGATACCTCCTTGACGAGCTTTATTCTTTAGCTTGTACATGTTTATCAGGGGTTGGTAACTTGAGACACTAAGAAATTGGAAGGCCTCTATATTCTTAGTCTCATTATTATTATTATTATTATTAAACGGGTGGTCACCCATTGGTTAAATAAAATAAAGTTCGTGAAGTAAGAGCAAAGTTTTAAATTATGATAGAGTTGTAAGCTACGGACAGGGTCACGCGACGAGTCAGTGACTGAGAACCTTGCAGCAAAAAGGGTGCAACTCCATATACTGTAATATACGTAAAAAATCTACACCACTTGGTGCACGTTTGATGCAAATCCGATAACAAATGAGCGGTTTACTGCAAAATTTGAACCTGTTTTGTTGCAAGATTTCTGTTTTGGGCAACTCCAGATTTGAAAAATTCCTTGAAATTAAAAATCAGAACTTATCAACTCAATAACTACTATGTACTTATTGTGTGAAAATATATATTTTCCAAGTGCTTAGTGTTCCTCTTTTAATGTTAAATCAGAGCAATAATTTTATAAATACTTTTTTTCTAATTTACTTAAAGTTGGTAAAGATGCTGCACTTGTTTTGCCGCAAGGTCCTCAATCGGTCTTTTGAAGGAGATGGTAGATTTGTGAAAGTACTGAACCTTAATGCTCGATTCCTCAAAATAAGTCAAATCAATTTCCTTCTCTTTTATTTTTAAGAATTTCCGAAACTCAGAGTACTAATCACCAGTCTTCTTCTCTAGAAGCTTCAGAGAACCTACTTCCTCCACTTGACACAAAATTCCTCCCCGGAGCTGTTCCTTCCACTGATCTACTTAATATCTTTAGAATCTTGCGTAAAGCTTATCACCCAAGGACTAAAAATACAATCTTCTGTAATCCGTAACAGAGATTGTAGATTCCTGAGCAGAGAAGCTTCTCGCTCGCGTCGATTCGCGAAATCGGACGGCACCCAGAGGCCGGCTTACGCGACGGGATGCATTATAAATAGATGTTGCATCAGGCGGCCGGCTAGCATCGAGTGTCCCATTCGATGCCATGCAAATATCGCGCCGCGGCAGGTAGTTTCTTACGGGATTTCGTATACATGAATCTCATTAGCGGGCGAGTTACGTCGCGACGGTGCAGGGCCGCTCGTTAGCCGCCGTCATCGACGTATTTAGAAAACCGTAAGGATCCAGCGGCTTATCTCGAGTATCGAACAATTATCCGCCTAAGCGTCCTCGTTCGTTCTCGCGATCACGGAAGTTTGTCTCGATCAGAAGCGCGGTGATCTCTTCCTGGTCGCGCTCGCGCGTCTCCGATGTTATTAATTACTTCAAACCTGGGGGATATTCTTCGTGGGACACGTAACTTATTGTTAGCAGTGTAGAACAGTCGTGGAAATTTTCTTCAAATATATAAATAAATATATTACAACTATTTTATTTCCAATTAAATTTAATCTAAAATCATTTAATTTTGAACCCTCCAATTAAATTTTAAATATAATTCATATCAAAACAATTGTAATCTTTAATTTTCAATTAAATTTAATGTAAAATCATTCTTTTGTTCGTGAACCTCCTCGAAAGGTGGAGAACCCTGTTCACCCCCCTTAGCTACCAAGGTGCTCGATTACTGAGCTCGCACAGAGTTTAGTCACTTTAGAGACCCTTTCACACAGAACTTAATCCTGAAGAATGCAGCTGCAGGGTGTACGCGCGTAATCGACCGCGCCCGAGGAATCGGGATACGCGTGCAGGCGAGGGTGGGCGAGGTCGAGCGCGCTAATTGCGTTACGCAAACGACGCTAATGAGCTGCGTTTCGCTTCTACTGCGGTGTCGAAGGTGCTCTCGTTCTTGGACCAGTTCGACCGATCTGTCCGCGCGTTCGCTGCTTGCCAGCCAACCGAATAACCCGGCCTTAACCTTGCGACGAGTCGCGGAACGACTGAATCGAACGCACGCTCCGACCCCTTACGCAACCCCGACGATCGAGTTTCATTGATCGGACGCATCGACCTATCGGCGGCACAAGGTGTTTCGTTACTCGCGAGTAGTCAAACTGCTGGCGACAAAGCTCGCTTGCGAAGACAAGGGAGAAGTCAAAACAGAAGCAACAATTTTCAGTATCGCAAACTGGGGGAACATGTTTTTGGAACATTTTATTACATAATATAAAAGTAAGACATCAATTTGTTCCAAGTGGATATCCTATTATAATATTGCACCTTTTGTAATTATACAAGTGTCAAAATGCATAAAAATTTTATCCTCTTCCTTCTTCACTAGGTTCATGTTGATTAGCTCCCAATGTTCCCTCACTTTGCGGTACTTTCTTTTCACTTATGATCTCATCTCTATCTTGCGACAGCCCAAGAAGCTAAAAAACATACTTGACACCCATTTCCGCTATAAAATTTTTTTTTCATTTCAAGTCCTTAATGGAAGAAGCCGCGTGCAAAGCAGTCCCAAGAATCCAGTAATTGGATCGATGGTTATTAAGAAAGTTTGCAAGCAGGCTTGAAGAAATGGTATTGACAATGGTTCTTTACATGGTTCGTTGAAGAATACGAGTAGAGAGGAGGACAAGAGCAAAGCAAGCGGAGAATCGCGGTTTTTCTGCGCAATAAAAGCAGTGCAAGCTGCGCGCTGCGGTCTCGAGGTCTCATCTGAAGAAGGAGAGGAAGATTGTGTTACGGTCGAAAGGCGAAAAGGAAATACAAGAGACCCCGTGTAGCGCCGTGAAAGGCAGCGGGCATGTAAATGGAACGTATTGCAGCGATAATGCGACTGCAAACGCCCCTTTGGAGAGGAGGCTCGCTGGGAACTCGAGCGTCTGCTAGACGGAACATCCGTGAAAGTACGGTCTAGACGGCGATTAACGGGTTAGCGCGGAAAGGGAGCATTAAAATAATCCTCCTCAAACGGCCTCATCAAATGTATTTGGTTACTTTGCGATCGGGCGCCGCGAATAGCAACTACGCTCCCAGGTCTCGCACCTCGAAATAGAATTTCTACTGAAAATTCTACGGTGAGGCAAGTTCAAGGCTCCTGGGCGTAAGCCATCACCCTTTACAATGCACTGGTACCTAATCACCAGCACACTTTCCACTGCAACGCTCTAGGGAATTGCCGTTCTTTGGAACTGAATTTTGTCGCAGAAGAATGGTTTTGCTGAGTTGAGGTTGTTTCTATGTCTTAAGCCGGGAATCCACCGCGAAGCTAAGCTAAGCTATGCCATGCGATGCTATGTTTTAGCATAGCTTTCGGTGGAAACGGTTCCATAAGAATGTATTGAAGCTAATTCTTTTAAAACGTAGCATGGCATAGCATAGCATCGCTTAGCATAGCTTAGCTTCCCGGTGGATTCCCGGCTTTAATGCGTGTTTAGGGAATGCAAAGGGATCTGTCATATTTTTTTTAATGCTTGCTTTCGCTAAAACAGGTGTGCGTATTATGCGATGTAAAAAAATGTCGTCTGGAATGTTCGATCGGTTAAACACCTTCTTTTGCGACAAAGAAATTTGCAAATAACGATAACTTTTTAGGGCGTTGCAGTGGAAAGACACCCTTTAAACTTTCTCGTCCGTTTGGATCACTTCTCAAGGAAATTTACACCTCTACTAACAATAAATTCCACCTACGAGATTGCCTTACATTTACTCTTCCAGTAGCTAGCAATTCCTCGCTAGCTCATTTTGCCCACTGCAGAAGCGTTGTCAAGTGGCCAGTTAACCCTTCTTTTCCACTCAACCTCTCAGCCCCTTGCATTCTACGTTCTACCCGTGCGGATGGCCCAGGGGAACGCAGCAAGGCGTCGCGTCGTGTATCTTTTGTTCGTGGGGACGAGGAGCATCCGTGGAAATCGATACCACGGAAGAAGGATGATTTCTTGGTGGAGAGGAAAGCTCGTCTGGCTCGCGGCGGCTGCTCTCCTCGGCGTTGCTCGCGATATCGATCGGGGTTGCCCGTAAAAGACCAAAAGCAAGCGCGTGAGCGAGCGAGCAACCGGAGCGCCACAGGTAACACTAGACAGGGTGAGGAGGAGGGAAGGGAAAACGGCAGGGCAGAAGGGAGGCTCCGACACGGCGCTGGTAACTCAACTCTGCCTCGGATCTAAGCTTTCCAGCCCGCGTATCGCCTTACCGCGGGGGATTACGCAAACCGTGCAACCGGCTCTAACGACACTCGATCATCACCGAATTCACCAGCCACAGCTTAGGCTCGCAGGTTCGCCGCGCTTTCCGGCACCTAAGGGACCTTTGCCGGTAGCTCCACCGGAATTATAAAAACACAGTGTCCGGTGGAAGCCTGCGAGAACCGGAATCGCTTCGAGGCGAAGTCTATCGAGCAAAATGAACGCCAGCCACCCTGACTCACAAAACTAAATATAACCATCAAAATTTTGACGTTCCCGCCTCTGTTCCTTTCCACGGCCGCTCGTAAAACAGACCCACCGAATCGTCCCAGGCTTTCGAAAAGTCAATTAAAGCGTCGGCGTAACGTGAGACTCCTTCCCGGACCGTCTAATGGCGCATTCTCCTTGGCCGAAAAAGGAAAGCCCGCGAGACGACTCGTGGCTCCATAACCCCATCCGCGACACGAATTTCACCATCCAACGTGGTAACCATAAAAGTCCAGATCGTAAGAAATATCTACCATGAATTATGATTTCATCCAAACATTACATAGTATTTTTTCTGCAGTACTACACTCAGCTCGTGTTTACTAAACTACCCCTTCATTTTCCCGAAAAAAGTGGGCCATTTTCCTTAAATCTGCCATTGGGTACCTTGTTCCCTTCGATGGGTATCTCGCTATTCCCCAAATTCTAGCCTTCCTACCTATCGTCATTCCCCGAAAATTGCAGTGGTGCCAGGAAAAGTGAGCGGCAAACACCTGTCGCTTGGAGTAGCCACAAGTGCATAGATCGAGCGACGCATCGGCGGTGGCCGTTGAAGATCGATCGAGCGGTTGTTCGCAGGGAGGCGACCCAGTTGCCCGAAACGGGGCAACTGGAGGGACATTTCGCAATCGTTGCTTGGAGGTGGCTGGCGGCGCTCGTTTAAATAAAACCGGTCCCCCGTTCCTATTTATCCAGAGCCGTGTAGTTTATCGAGCGAGCATGACGTCAGCCAAGTCGCGGCCAGTTAACTCGCACAATCAGCTCCGCGGCTCGGTCTGCTGCTCATCCTTCGACAGGCGTCCTTGGGCGAACCCTTTAAGGACAAGCCACGGCAGGCTACGAGGGGCCAGCCGACCTCAATTCCCGCTGGACCTTGACCACGATAGAGGAGCGCGCGGGCAACCTGTTTCCAGGGGCCGTTCTTTAAAATTCCGCGCCAAAAGGGACCGGTTAAGGAACATCGCGGAGATTCGACGCCGGGGATAGCTACGTAATCGATGAAAAACGCTGGAGACTTGGATGCTTTAGGCAATTCAACCCTCGCCTGGTGCATGTAATCAGGTTTCACTAGGGTTGCCAACAGTAACTACATAGTATTGTACATTTTTGTCTAGTTTACCTACCTACTATATACTGTTAGAAAAGGATATAGTAAATTCTACAGTGGACAAATCTTCAAAAGGCACCCCGACGCCTCCAGAGGGGAATTCCGAGGGAATCATGATGGTGTGGGATTTGTACCCACTAAAACCCCACAGCTACTATGGAATCTTGAATAATTTATGTATAAATACTTTTATTATTAAGGCCTATTGGCTTAAACGCTAGGACGACTATTTACTTATTTTTTATACAGATCCATCGTGCCAAGGCTTATCAAAATCGATGTCTACCATACCCTGTCCTCCCCTTGTTAGTAATTTTATAGTTGAATAATAAGCGAATAAAGATATAGTATAAATTCTACAATTTCTACTTATTTTTATATTCTACGGCAACATCGAAACTTTAATTTGCGAAGTTAATTTTTGAACTCTTGAACGCGACTTAAAAAAAGCGTTGTAAAGTAAAAATATTGTTTCGAAATATGTTGGCAACCCTTTGACCCATCCTAAATACTGAACTGCGTGTGTTATTTATTACTGGCATCACTTCTTGGAGAAAATAAGGATTTTATATCATAACAAGATCGGATTTCGATATGGAAGCTTATTCTGAAGTGTGAGCCGATGAAATTATGTCACCGTTGTGACCAACCTCCTGTCCCAATATCTCCCTTTCCGTGATCGGCTCCAGGATTCTTATTATACCTAAACAGGGATATGTGATACATTGGTGGGCACGAAAGAGGGAAGATAAAACAATCAGCGTATCGTTGAAGAAACGTGAGAGAAGAATCTCTCGCAGCGCGTGCCAACAGCAAACGGGGCATTTTTCAATCGCAGGGACGCGACGCGAGGCGACGCCTTAATGGCAGCAATCCCCGTCATTGTTTCATAATCCGAGCTTGGAAAAAGCAGCGGGCCGGGGTTTATCAGAGGCAGACTGGTCGTTTAGAGAGGAAATCGGAATAAAGCAGCCTCTGTTCGTGGGTGTACACACTGCACGGTAGTGTACACGATCCTCCTCCGCTTTGATCTTCCTTCCATCCAGCTAACAGAGACTATCGCAGTGCAACGACCTTGCCTCCACGTTTGCATAACGGTGGAGCTCGCTTTTTATAACACGATCGCCCGAAACCTTTCATTTCATAGCAATACAGACAAAGATAGCTTAAAGTCGTATTTCGTTTTTTATTAATTAAGCGAAGATGTTTCAAAGTACTTCTGTCGTGGCGTCTAGCGCAATGCCACCTCAAGCTTCTCAGGGTCAGCCGAAAAGAATCCGGCGACCCAGCGAAACGCTCGAAACGCTTGAGAAATAACAGAAGTCGAGGGAAAAATCGCCCGAGACCAGAGTGTTCCTAGCTGTCGCGTACCAGCTTCACAATGGCCGAACATTATTCCAAGCCGTCGCGCGGTGTGACGAGCGGCGCGTACTTATTTTCGGCGCGGGTTATTTCCGTCAGCGGGTCGACGGGAGCGCCGGAGCAGAGGAGAAACTTGAACGCACGCACGCTTCGGAGAAAATTCTGGCCTCGACTTCCTGCAAAAATTCTCGCCCCCGGCCGACCGGAAGCAACCTTCTTTCCCCTAGAAGGATTTATCGTAAGTGGAATCCCCTCGAGTAACCGAAGGAACCTCTATGAGCTTCTGTTATAGTCCCGAAAGTGACGACGCTGTCAGAGACAAAGTGCAAGCTTTAAGGGAAGCTGGTGAAACCATTAACGAGGAATCGGTGAAAGTCGGTACGCGGAGCGTGAAGACGATCGGACACGGTTGCCGCTCTCCGTGAATAATCCGAAGGAAGTGTCAGCAACGGTACTCGAGAAGCTGAAACTAGCCCAGCGCCGAGTGTTCGCGCGACGACGCCGATGGTAATTCGTGGTTACAACGGTGTAAGAAGAATCGCCCTTAAGAGAGTTACACCGCTTCGGCCGGTGGAGCCGACTTCCTGCCGGGAAGTGACGTAAGAGGAGCAATTAGAATGTTCCACATCGCTCATAAAGAGGTCCGAGTGCCGGTGGAGCGGCTGAAGATTCCGTGCCGCTTCCTCCTCGTCGTTCCTCGCGCGACACACGCCAGATACCTTGCATCGCCTTCAAACTTTGGCTGTCTGGCGCGTTCCGAGCGGATGCTAACGGGTGCACGATGATAGACTACCCTCGCGTGAGACTGGCTCAAGATTAGCTACTGGGGGAACCACGCATCTCACCTCTCGTGAACAAGTGGACGGAGAAAGTTTTCTTGCCCGATTCTGTCGGGCTGATTGTTTAATAGGGACAGAGAGCGATGCAACGCTCCCGGGGCTGTACAGGGGCCCCAGAAAATGGAAAAGTGAAGAAAAGAGAAAATGAAAACGAAAAAACTGAGAACGAAAATTGTTGTCAAATTGTCAAAATAGAAATGAGAATATAATTTCTAATACAATAATATAATCAGCTAATATTATTAATGATATGGCAATAAAGAAATTATAGATTTAAACATGTTAATGTTCGTATGATTATTTCTTTCCTTTTATTTTCTTTAGTATCGTTAGGTATTATTACCGGTTTTTTTTCGTGAAAAGATATACTTTTTTAGAGATGAGAAATTGTTTGGGGTCGCAAAATATTTCTCGATAGGTATCGTTATTTTTTGAAGACCAAACAACCTGCTATCCCTAATCAACAAACTCTAACTGTCCATTTCAAGGTCGAAATTTGATAACTGCGCGTTTCTTGGATATTCTAAATGCGCAACTCTGCGTCACGTTAGCTAACAACTCTCGATGCCACCCACGGTGCATTAAGAAACCGTCACCGAGACACATCATGCTGTTACAATATAAACGATTTACAAGCTTCTTTCCTGGTACACAGCGTAATTCAAAGAGAAGCCAAATTCTAGAGCACCCTGATTAACGGTTGGGTTCTTTTCTGGATCAGCGGTGCCAAAGAACGGAGAGTTCCAAGCGTGCACAGCCTAGTGTACTTCACAGCAGCGAAGTTAACTCAAACCCATCGAGCTTTCTGGATAAGACAGAGCGTTAGTTGACGAGAGAGTTGTAAGCAAAGGTAACTAATAATTTCAGATGGTTCGCTACGGCGATTCGCTGCGCCGATTGCGCAAAGTGGTGGACCAGATTCGCGCGTTGCCAAGTTGCGCAACGAGTGGTCGAGCAACGAAATATGCTCGGGATGAGTCAGGCATAATAATTTCACATTTGTCACGGGCGAGTCGAGAGTATCTCCCGCGGTCGCGATCCCGAGGAAGAAAGTCGCAAGCCAATTGTCTTTACGGCCCAATTAAGCTACGCTTCGATGGAAATGGAAACGGGCTGCTCGTTTGACGCGAGGTTTCGCCGTTGCCAGCGATTCCTCACGCACGGAAATAACGCTGGATTCTTCCGATAAAGTAGCCGACGAGGGGAGGCCGGCCTAGCCTTAATTTAACGCGCGAGAAATTTCTGTGGAACTCCCGATCGAATGAAACGCTGCAGAAGTATCGCCTCGAGATCAAAATCTGCAGGAACCAAATATGCAATCTATCATCGACCAATAGGCTTTTGATATCCGAAGGAAATAAAATACCATGTAGACAAATCGAGGCTTCTAATTACAGTAGTCTCCAGAAGAAACGAGTATAAGTCAAATTTTACATCCAGCTTGGACTGTTTATTTTTTCTGAATCGAAGTTAAAAATAAAAGTTTCCTTTAATGTGTGACTATGTTATCAACTTTCACGCTCAAAATTTAACACCTGATCTAAACCATGCCACTTTTCAAGTTATGTAAAAATATGAGTTTAAAAACTTCCTTTCTACCCCCATTTCATGATTCTTCAAACAAGAACCAAGGGACTTGCTTATCGTTAAAGAAGAAAAGTAAGAAGAAAGCTATTTAGGTATGCACTCACCAGCAGCTTGTTGTCCACAGTCTTGACGACGATTTCCTCCGGGGTGTACTGGGAGACATCGAATCGGAGCTTCAGCATCTTGTTGTCGCCTTCATCCTGAATGAGAGGGCTGTTGAGGCCGTCCAGCCAGGCGGAGTCTTGCTGGGGGCTCAGTGAGCTGCTGTTCTGAGTGCTCTGCGTGGTGGTGCTGAAAGGGACAAGTGGAAAGGAACCGATTATCGCGGGCCTCTCTGTCTGGTGGTCGATGGTTTTCGGGACGAGTGCGCTTGAACGATGAACGAAAGAGACGTATATCGAACTATGCATCGACGACAGTGACGGCGTGATCGTGGAGTAATACAAAAATGAGAAAGAAAGGAGGAGCGTGGCCCAAAACTCGTTCGCCTGCGGGTGGCCTAGGTGCGCAAGTTCCAGGCAGCCTTACCTACTGTGGTGATGCAACGAACAAGGAACACACACACACGCACATACAGACGCACACACAGAGAGAAAGGTGGTGACGAACGAAGGGGTTAAACAAGATCGTGCTCATCTACTTAACGGATTAAATTAAATGCTAGCGTGCCATATGGTTTCATTCGCGAGACACGCGGAAACGAAGCTGCGCCAAGCGTTGTTAATACTATTTACACTACTTGTGGCTGGTTAAATGCCGCCCGCCAAATGCTTTAGGTTAATTGCCGTCGGCGACCAACGCGAACGATGCTTTCCCATTACCTTGCACGCTGCGCTCTCGACGGTGTCTTTCTGTTAGCTGCGAGGAGAAACGAGGCGAAAATAATGCGTTGGGATTCGACGCTAGGTAGATGGACTCGGTGTCACCGGCTGATCGAACGATGGCACTTGCGTATCTTATTTGTCAGTTTAAAAAATTATGATGTAATAACTATTTTTTTATAATATCTTCATTTGCTTAGGAAAATGAAGTTGAACACACAGTTGTACATTTTTCTAGACTTTTGCAGAATTATATGACAACGTGAAAAAGAAAGTTTGAAAATCTTTACATTTAGCCAGTGGCGGATTTACCGGGGACTCATCTTCAAAAAAAATTATTTTTTAATCCTAACACTATTTTTTCCATAATTCCCATAGTATATTTGTAATTCTGTATTACGGGTGTCCCAGAAATTTTGCCACCCGGGCCTTCCACAAATCCGCCACTGCATTTAGCAGACGTTGATTTCGACTCGTAACCAATTGTGTGTGCTCCGATTACCCGCTACGGAGAAAGTGCCATCGCTATCGAGCAACGGCGACGCCAGTCGTCTGGGTGCTTCTACGGCGGCTGGTGCAACGTGTGAAAAAGAAAATGACGGGTGTCTATCGGGGTTCTCTAATGAAGGTGGTCCCGAGCAGTTGTTTTCTGTACATTGATAGATCGTTCGTGTCTGTGTTTACACAGAGTAGCGTCACCTTTTGAAGCTGTCGAATGCGGAGCGCGGTGGCGGTGCTGCGGAGTCGACCTTGTCCCAACCTCCCGTCTTCGAGGTCGTCGACGTACGGTGTTCGCTGGAGCTCGTGTGATGCCGACTTCGAGTTAGTCACCAACGTGCCAATGCAGAGAGCCAATCAGAAGGCGAGACAGAAGTCGAGCAGGGTGGGGTGGGAGGAACAGGGGCAATTATTATTTTGTTAACTTCGGTGTGCTGTTAGTTTCTGTTCTCGAGTCGCCCCCGTTCTTTCTTCCGGTCAATGTTATCGGGCAGACTCGCTAGCACTCTTTTAGAAACTTTCCAACTGCCCCTTGGCGACAAACCGTCAGATCCCTGCGACAAACAGTTCGCGCTGCTCTTAGGACCGAACCTCCTCGACAGGAATCCCCTCGAACTCTGTCGACCGTTGTTCAGCCGTTCGGTATTAAACATTCATGAGTTCGGAAGTTCGCGAGGCGGTTGTAAAGTGAACTGCTTCGGCCGGTGGAAGCTGCAGTTTGTCGCCAAGGAGCTTCGCCTTCGAGGTGTTCCAAAGAAGGTCCATTACCAGGATTAAATTGGAGACTTTCCTCCGTATTTACAAGTGAGAAAGGCGTGAAAGTAGCACCGCGAGTTACATCGTTATATCCCAAGTTTACGGAGTGTACATATTTTCTCGCTACACGTGGCACTCTTGTTTAGAACCTCTGCGTGACTTTGCTGCTCCTCGAATTGCGGAACGACGTAAAACTCAGATTGTATCCGCGTGAAATTTACAGCGCGCTCCGAGTCTTTAGAATATTTAAGCAATGCTGCGGAGAACTGTCTCAGGACCGTCGGTGCAAGGTGCTCGATTAATGTTACATCGTTCGACAAGTCGGTAATTAGGTAGGCTAAAACCAAGTGCCCGCATCATGCCAATCAACCATCATTAAGGAATAATTACTTTGGCAAGCCAGCAATCGATCGCGGTGTGCCGCGAGTGTCGTCAACATCCTGGGAGAAAGATCTCAAAATTATGCTGTACAAAACCGCGCTGTGTTTCGAAGAATACGTTCCCTTCTTCGCGGGAACAAGATTAAACCGTAGGTCCAGCCTGTGTACTGTACAATCTGTGAGCGAACCCAAGAAGGGCCATTTTTTTAGTTAAATATTAACCTTCCGTGGTCACACTGAGAGTATCGCACCCCAGAGTTTTTTTAAAATATGCCTTTGCCAATATTTCCGTAAATTTGTAGACTTTAATATTAAAATTTAAAATTTTTGTGAATTTTAACAGAAAATCCCTTTATTTAGAATTTACATTTCTAGAAAAAGACTATTACAGCATTACGCATGGAGATGGAATTATCACTGAAAAGTTAAAAGATTCAAAAATACGAAAATGGCAACTGAAAAATGACGCTGGGTTGCAGTGAAACCCATGTGACCAATTTGTGATTCTAAGAAGGTTCTGTCCACGCAGGGTTAAAGTTAATAGTTAATATAAATTACGTGAATTTTGGCATTGGCCCTTCTTGAACCCGCCCGCGGATATAACGCACGCACATATGATAACGCTGCTGTTAAGAAGAGCGAATGACATCAGAGCCCAAGATTAGCGCTCGCAACTCCAAGCGTTAAATAAATCAACAAAACAGCATTATTTCATGAACAAATAATCGAAGAATATTTTAATCTCTGAAAAAGCAAAATGGACGTCAATTCCACTCAAGTAAAAGAATCAGCTTCGTATTTACATCGCACACGAGTGTCGCATAAAAAACAACAGCCAGGAAAATCATTATTGCTCGATTAAAACGCGCGCGGAATCAAAGATGAGCGTGAGCATCGCACACGTCTGCTTTTTATTAACTGCGCCGCCCACTGGAGTGGCCAGCCATTGTCGATCGATGCTGCGCTAATAGCCCTGGTTAATCGATGTTAAATTGTTAAAGCAATCGTCGGCCCGTCACGAATCAACTTATCACCGGATCCAGGTCGACCCGTGGTCGTTATTTATAGGCGGGTCCCGCGACGAAATGTCAGCACGCCGCGACTTTCATAAAACCGATAACCGGAAGTCGGGGGCTGCGCTGTTCGAGGAGGTCGCCGACCCGGAGGATTCTAAAATAGTGCACCCGCCGCGACCACCGCGGCCTCGCCTCGAGATTCAACCCTCCGCCTCGCTGTCGTACTCACTCGTCCAACAACTAGTTCCGAAAATTTCATCTACCTCACAAGATAAACCTCCTTCGCTATCCTCGATAAATTATTACTTAACTTGTCGCGAGCAAACATTCGAGGACGCTCGGATAGTTCTTTCAAGGTTTCCCAGGAAATATGAATGCGAGAGTATACGCCAAATTTTTGAATGAGGTGCAAATCCCTTAAACTAGTAAATTGAACTAGGCAATATAGAAGATTGATCATTTTGATAAAATTGTTACACGCGGAAGTATTTTAAACGTTATTATTTTATTAAACATAATAAAGTATGCTTGAAGTTTTCACACGTTTTCTTCTTAAATTTTGTAATATTTTTTGCTATTAATATACCTAGCTCAGTGAAATAAAGAAATTCGAATTTTCCTGAATTTTGGAAATGTTTATCTTAGATATGAGACACTTGCAGGGGAACACGGAAAAGTAGAGAAGAGTGAATTTGGGTAGCAAAAAAATGACGTAATACATATCCCCAAAGTTTCATAATTTTTTGTGGATCTTCCCTTGTGTTTGCTCGAAATTGAGCAATCTCCCGAAAGAAATGTCTTTTAAAAGGTTTTAGTATCGACGTTGAAGAAACAGTTGAACCAGCTCAGGATCAAGAAATTATCCTTAATAAGGCAACAATTTCGCGAAGAAAATGTCATCGTATCCCGTCACGCAATGTAACGTGTCCACATGCTCCACTTTATTCCTGATAGCCGTAAAAAGCGAGCCAGCGCGCAATGGGAACGCTGAAACGGTGAAAAAGGAAACAATTCCATAGATATATATCTCGGACGTGCTAAATTGAATGCACGGTTATTAGCCCCGCGCAGGAAGGAATTACTTCTTCGGTCGCAGAAAAAGGCGGGGATGACAGATCCAGGACAGGGGAAGCTACTGCCGCATTCTTCGATTACAGGCAAGCAAAACGATCGATCATAAAGCTACTTCTTCCAAGTAGAACATTCTATAACTGGAAAGCTGCAATTGCTTGGGAAACAGGTATTTCTAGTCTGAAGGTAAGAACACGACTCGATATCTTTCAATTCCATTAGCAAATGCGAAATGGAGATACTTTAAGACTTGAAACCCTCCTCAGGCGGTGCGAATCCACGATGACACAAAAATATCGTATCTCGCATGAGACTTCAATCTCAATCATCGTTTCAATTATTTTGCCATTAATTTCGTGAAACTAGACTCTCAAGTTTCATGATATATTTTCAAAAATCTCATCCCTCCCGACTATTTCCATTATTTACTTTAGTTGTTGCTGAGATTTCTCTCATATACAATAAAATAGATAAAATTTGATTGTGGATTCGCAGCTTAAGACTTCGAGCAGAGCCAAAGCTAATAGCATCCTAATCGACTCGGCTTTAAAACAAACTCCGCCTGGAAAACAAGGAATCTTCGCAATTTCTTCTCAGCGTCAATTTTTCCGCGACACCCATCCTCTGGGAATTGAACCAAGGACAAACGCAAAGTACATGCCTTAGTAACTAGCGGCGAAGAGCCGCGACAGGGGGTATAAAAGGGGTGTGTTTTCGCAAACATCCGTTGAAGGTGGCACGAGAAGGACAGGAAGAAGAGGAGACGGTAATCGCGTGCAGCGGAGGAGCCAACGAGCCCCAGAAGAAATTTAAAGAGCCTCCACCTCTTCCTTTTCTCTTTAGAAGGCCTCTTTCACACGGAACAAAAGCCGGGCCATATCGAGGGGATCGCGATGTCTGTCAAAATGTCTTTCAAAGTGAAACGCGCAGCCACGTGTTTGTGGGGGAGGAGCATAGTAAGGAGCGATTATCCTCGCAAGGAGAAAGGTCCTATCTCGTCTGCCGAGGAGCAAGCCAGGAGAGGTCAAGCGTGCCGAGCAGGATCCCGCCGAGGCGGAATTGTCGAGCTGGTAAGGCCACGCGATACGTCACCGCCTCTACGCGCCAGTTTCTATGGGACTGAGCTTTCAAAAGGCTTCACGTACGATTACCATCCTAGGGAAAGTGGTGAATGAGAAATTGAGGAGTTGAAATGGTAAACGATGAAAGTGGCAGTAGGTAAAATTTTTTGTAGAATCAAAACACGCAGGTCTGTTCATTTTATCAAGTTCATCTCAATGTGATCGTCCATCGCTATGGACTTTCAACGTATACAGGAGCGTAGCTATGCTTTCAGTCAGGGAAGGGCAGTAAATACTCACGAATTTTGAATTTATGTAATGCGGAATTACTTCACAATTTAATTTAGATATTTGTATTGTCTAATAAATTAATTGAATTTTGAACCAACCTTCGCTACGCCCATGAGTGTATACCATATTTACAGATTTAGGGGGAAACAAAAAAATTACGGTCCTGAAGATTGCTAGCACTTTCATGGCTTTCACCACAGTTGATAGTTGACATTTACGATTTTAGCTCTATCTAGTCGTAACAGTTACAATAAATTATTCTAGCATTATAATTTTTGCCACCGTGTTCCGCATTGAATTCACATCCTTCTCCACTAAAAGAATTATTTTCTATTTTTTTAGCGCTTACATCGTTTGCCACTTAAACTCCTCAATTCCTTTCAGTTTCCTTTAAATTTTTGTTTAAGGGAACAAAGTCCCGCTCGAATGCTATTACCGCAGGATCTTGGATATATCGTAGACGAAGCTTTTTCAATCTCAATATTATCGTACAATAGTGATGCCGCCTGTGAGAACAAAGATAGGACGGAGGACACCTCCGATTCATTTCTGGCAAGGATTCAACGAATAGCTTATAAATTTCGCGACATGGAATGCGAATCGACGCGTACTTGACCCACAAAGGTGGCTAGAAAAAACGTCAATGACTGTGATATATGGCTGGCGATCGAGCGATCGATCCACTTCCCCGTCGATTAGCTCCGCGCGCCGAGCGCTGTGCAAACTTGTCGGTAAACTTTCAATTAATGCTCGGAAAGCCGATACGCTGGCCGCCTAATGGCAACTTTTCTCATCGATTACGAGTAATGGGTTAATTCAACTTTTCTATGAAATCTGAGACCGTCGTGGAAAGTGTGCGCAGGGTCGTGGGAAAGGAGAGACTCCGGGGACCAGGAAGTAGTCGGGCTTCTTCCTAACGATCTTAATGAACCCTCCGGTAATTACGTCGACCAGTTCAATCCTAACAACGGCTACTCTATCGGAGATACACCCTTATTAATGGAGCGAGTTTGTCTAATGTCGTTATCTCCGAAGAAGCTATCGCTAAAATTAATCGGCGGAGATGCGATCTAAATGGTGGAACAATTGCTCGCGATTGTGCTTTCTCGTTGGGCATTGCGGACGGTAAACGGCGAGTCGGCCGCTTAATTCAATCACGAGGAATAGGTCAAACGGTGAAGCAACAGATTACCCTAAGCCTAGGAGAGCTGCATAAGTAGGGGAAAGTTGCCTACATTCGACCATTTAAGAAAGTACCTGACTTATTCATAGATATTACTAGAAAGATTTGAGAACAATTTCGGGATTGTGATTGATACAACAAATCTAATAAAACAGACTGAAACGCTGTGTAGCGGTTGCAAAAAAATATTTTCAAACTACCGTCAATGGTGCAACCTAGGAAACTGATTTCTTAATTTGTATGTACAAACTTGTATTTAAAAATATATAAACACTGTATAAAAACAATAAAAACAACTCTGAAGAAGCATTTTACAAGATACTGAGAAAAATAAAGTTGCATTTGACGAAATAATCAGTCGCTGTCAAACTGGCAATTTATGCATTCGTAATAATCGGTATTAGACTGTTAGAGCAGCTCGAATGTAACTGGACCTTGTAAAGTCTGGGGGCTAAGAAAATGGAGGTGAAAGAAATGAGGAATCTAAAACGACAGCCTTCGTTGCAAGCACCAAGCGTCGCGAGGAAGGATAACCCGCTATCTGACGAATCTGAAAGGGAAGTTGCACGTGGCTCGATGCGCACAGAGTGGGAAACGCTGGGCTAATCATTCTAGCGAGCGTGCCCCGTGCACAGGCTTAATCGTGAGTGGACATAAATCTCGAGCAGCTCGCCTCTAAAGTTTCGAGCATCGATTCGGCATGCTCGTACAGCGCGAGTGTAACGTGTAACACGCGACCCGCGAGATTAATTTCCTTCCGTTGCAACGGCCCGACGCGCCAACAGCTCCGACGTCTTGCTATCTGCTGAGAAAATCGCGATCGAACACACTGCTTCCACGAAACTCCTTCGCGTCCACTTCGTTCTACGCAAGGGTCATCACTATAAATACACCGATGAAGCCGCACAGGCTCGCGAGTAATTACACTCGAATCGTCTCCTAGTAATTGAAACTAAGAGGACTTAATTCCACGTGTGACAAATGAAGTTCGTGGAAGGAGAAAGTGACCGATTTTATTCTGCGAAACGTTTCCTCCTCGAGGCGAAGTTGTTATTATTTATTACGGGACAAGCCCAATTTATACAATAATGAATACAGTAGCTTGCGTACAAGAAACACGAGACGTATAACAGTAAAATAAAATTAAACATTGCACGGTAAAGGGATGCTCTTCTCTTGAAGGTTCTGGATGGCGCAAAGAGGAAGATATCCCGTAAAAGCGACTACAATAATACAGTCGATAGAAGGAGAAGAACTAGAAGATGAAATTTCGAAACGATCCACGGCGCTTCAGGATGAGTCATCCCCCCGCGCGATAGAAAGCGTTTTCGAAAGAAGCTCAGGAGCATTTATTTCGAACGATACTTGTCTATTTGCGGCGATCCGTCCCTGAGCAGGGATTACGTCAGCGCCACGCGAGTCCCCGACACCTCGTAATGGTCCATATTCGCCTCCCACGGATCTACCGACGATTCTTGATCGATACCGAGCACCTGCGCGCCATTTCCAGCGTCTTCACGCGGATCGATAAAAGCGAGCAATGGAAAACCGCGGTCCGACACTGTCGAGCTGGGTTTATCGAGCTGTCATCTCCGCGGGAGCATTCTTTTAGAATTTAGGCTACCGGTAATAGGTATATACTTCGAGGTGTCTAAATGTTTGGACAAGGCAATGTTTACTGCACGCGAGTGTTCGCGTAGCAGGAAATCGAATCAAGTTTCATCTGGATTTACATTCGTTCCCTTTGTTTGCAAACGAAAGATGTTCTAGCAGGTTGCGAGTTCTTTTTTCGAAGCAGTTGAAAATTGTGGACTTTGCAGCAAGAGGGGCACAGGTCCATCTTTACCAACTTCAAGTAAATTAGAAGAAACTGTTTATAAAATTATTACTTTGACTTCATTTTAAAAAGAGAACACTATTTGGAAAATATATATTTAAGTAGTAGTTGTTGGGTTGATAAATTTTTATTTTTCGCAAATTTTTCAAATCTGGAGCATTCGTATTGCGCAAAAATGGGTGCAGATACAAAATTTGCAATAAATCGCTCATTTGTTATCGGATTTGTATGAAACTATGTAGAATTTTTTCATAGTTCAAAAACTGTCCAAAATGAAGATGTACTCTTCTTGCTCCAAGGTCCTCAATTGCACTGTCACAGGCGTCGCTACCTACCGAAGCTTGATCACGGTCTTGTGATCGGGTGGATAGAGATCCTCGTCGATGAGCATGATCTTGGCTGCCTGATCGGCGGAAATCGGCGGGTCGATGGACGCGCGGATAGCAAAGAAGAGACTCGACCTGTCCGCGAGAGTAGAGGCACTTCCGTGTTGCTTTCAACGAGACGGAAAAATTACTGCGCAAAACGGGGCAGGATGAATGCAAGCTCGTCACCTTTCCCGCGCGCCGCGATTACGATTTAGTGCACGATACCGAGTGGGGACTGACGATCGTTGCAACGTGTCACTGTCAAGGATGCATTTACGCAATGCACGCTTATAGCTTCCAGCGTAACACCTATTGAGTAACCAGACAACCCAGGGACGCTGATGAGCTAGGAGATTCTGAAATTCGAAAGCTCAGGGCTTCGAGCGACCTGAACGCAGAAATCCAGAGATCTGAAATACAGCTGTAATTATTCCAATATTTGAATAATTCGAATAGTTTTGAATAATTTCGAATGATTTCGAATACGAATAATTTCTTCAAATATTCGTTACAGCCCTAATTCGAATATACAGTAGTTAAGTAGAATAACGGGTCGAAAAATTTACCATACTCAGAAATGCAGCACTACTCGACTACCTATTCGATAAATTTCAACGCATAAAATTCTATCATTGGAGAGGTTAAGAAGAGTTGCAGTAAAGGGAGCATTAAATTCATTTATTACAGCAGATCGCGTAAGCGCAAAGTCCCGCGATCAAAAGATGTTCCTGTCCGATGACGCGCCCGCGCCGTCCCGTCACCGCGAGGCGTTTATCGAGATTACAGGAAGGACCGTGTCCTTTGTCGGCGCAACAAGTCGCGTTAAACGACACCCTGTTACGCAATGTATCGCTCGATCTGATGGACGAGCGACCACGGACATTTGCATAATCATCTCGCCACTTGCGAGGCGAAAAATCGTTTCACGATCCGATGACTAACCGATTCGGTAGCTTTTAATTACATCATGCGGTACAAGATCGCTATCAGACACCCATTCGAGTACCTATTAATCCCAACAAGCTGTTTACTGCCACTGTCATCACTGGAGCAGAGCTCCAACTCTCCTCCCGCTTCTGCTAGCGCTTGCAACTCGCTCAGCCTACTGAAATTTCAAGTCTAAAAAAAGGAAAGTTCGATGGACCAATTTGTCTTTCTTTTTACGAGCAAAGAAAAGTCGACTCGGGCCGAAAATATGATACTCGGAGAAAAAGAATGGTTGGGTATATTGGGCGAAATGGGCGGTTCAGTGGAATTTGTACTAACACTACCACCGATACTTCAATTCGATAGGCTCGGAAATTACGAAATTTATCGTAAATTTTGCGCGTCCCGAATTCCCATTTGCCAAGACGAAGCAGAATTCGTAGAAGTTGGTCGAGGCTAGCACCTGCCACGTTTATTACGGCTGATAAAATTTATCGAACAGAGGGGTGAACGTACCCCTCGGGAAAGATAACGAGGGTTCCCCAAAATTTATGCTCGAGGGGAGAGCTTCCATCCCAGCCGACTCGCAGAGTTTTCCTTCCTGGGAAATCGAACGAAATATTCTCTTTCGATACAGTTCCACTGTTTTATTGTAATTCCATTTATACTGGACAGTACTACAAATACATCAGACATTTATTTCTGCTAACTCTATAGAAAATTTATTTTGCGTTTGTTTTTTAATATAACTCCGTAACGGTGCGAGATGAAACCAAATTTTAAATATAAAAATTCTCCAGTTTTTATGTTCTATCGCGTTATCAAAAGAAAAAGAAAATTATATTAAAAAAATTAAAATTGCGATAATTTTAACGGCTGGTCTCACCCCTCAAGAATGAATTTCCGTAGAGAAAGAAAATATGCTCCACATTCACACGAAGTTTCGTTAAAATCAGAATTTTCGGGTTGGGAATGTTTGCTCGCGAGTAATAAATCTAGAGCGGCGATTCTATAATTAGTGGCTTCGAAGGATTGCGGCTAGCAATATCCAAGTTCGAGCAGACCTCCTATTAAAATAACACGACTGTTGGGTTTCGCGGTGTTGGCATGCAAAAACCACAGCACATGGCGCGCATTCGTTCGACCCAGTGGATTCGCGGTTCGTTCAACGCGAATTCCTACGCGAGTATTTGAAAGCCTCGAGGAGTGTTCGGGTCGTAAAACCCTGCCCGAAGAACCTCCAACATCTCCACAGTTTGTCAGCCTACAAGCAGTGCAGGACTTTTACTTCAAAAAGCTGAAAGAATTCTTGCCTATCTGAATTTTCTAATGCAATCAAATTGAAGCTTGTGGATACGGACAGGATGGATAGTAAGGTTTGTATTTATTTCAATGAAGTTTCAAGGTCCGCCGTGTGTTTTGGAGTGTCAGAGAACGCGCGGAGGAGCAGGTGCAAATTTTCGACGGTCGGAGGTTTGTTTTTTCGTATCCCGCCCCGGCAAGAAAGGTTGGAGAGAGAATATCGAGGGGGGCTCGTGTTGTTCGCACCGAACGCACTGACGAAGCCTCTATAAATAGCGAGTACGTTACTGAAATACGTGAAACGAATGTACATATGTATGCACGCGTCAAACAAAAAAGAAACCGACACCGACATGACCTTAATGTACAGATACCACGGCCGACCAACGATTTCATTACCTTACAATAATAAATACGTTTGCTCCACTGTTTCACGCGCCGTTACTACTACATTCTTTCTCTTCCCGATCTCGTAATCGAGGGGAAGGCTTCCTGGAGTTCCTTCGAACAAAATGGTTTGCCCACAATTTTCAAACTTACGAAAGTTGGTCGAGAACTCGAAATATTAAGTTGAATTAATACTTAAAGTATCTGAATATTCAAAGTAGCCAACTATTCGAAAGTATTCGAGTTCCATTATCCCAAATGCTCGAATATTGGAAAGAAACTCGATTCCGTTCGAGTCCTCCAACAGCTGTGGTGTTTACACTGGCCATCGAAGCAACGCGGACACACAGATATGCTAATTGGTGTTAAAAATCAACAATCGTGTAGCTGTGCAAACATCGATTGCAAAAAACAAGTCCGTGTATCGAGTGTCGACTCGTGGACACTGTTGCGTCTTCCGTTGTTGTGGCACAAGTGTTTGCGAGTGTTTGAATTAATGGCAAACGATCGATAATTTTGCTTGCTATATTCGATTCTCGTTTAACAACCCGCGATGACGTAAGATCAAAAAACAGCGATGCGCTTATGTAAGTCCAAGTCCAATTTGTAAACCGAGGCTTTCGTACGATATTCAAATTTACATTCTGAAGTACCGTAGCAGGGTACGCTGGATCTAGACGGTGATAAAATCGATTCTTTATCTTAAATTGGAGCTTTATCTGGCCACTTGGAAAATAGCATTTGGATTAAATCGCTTCTTAAATATTAACTTTCCGACGTACTTAAGTAATCCCCATATTCCAAGAGCGCAGTATCGATCGATATAATTCGCAATGATTAACGCGATTAACTTCAGTATCAAAACATACAACTCAAAATGAAAACCGTGAATAAAGGCAAACGTGTATTAAAACAGGCGCTTCTTATTTCTGCAGCGTTAAAATATCAATTCAATTGCAGTAACGATACACGTAGACACTCTTTCCTTACAATTGCGATGAATTTCCATTTCAATGCCGTCCAGACTCACCCCGCTATCTCAGAACCAACGGCATTTACGTTCGAAAGTCAGACACGAGTGGCTCTGTAAACAAACAGCGCTCACGGGCCACCATTAAGAGAAATTTCGACTTAATAGGTCGTTAAGTTCTTTCGAAAGCTGAGTATAAGTCCAATCTTAGAAAACCTATAAGAATTTCAGGTATTCGATTTCCAAATATTAAGATAATAACAGTTTCGAGAGCAGGTTGAAACAGAAATTAATCTAGACGGCACTTTATCTGTACAAAGAACAGTAATCCTGTTTGGAAAATGCATCGCAAAGGAGGGAAGAGAGCGTTCGTGGCGGGTGTGCGCGCGTGAGAAGGTTAGGTGCGTCTCGGCACTAACGCCGGTAGCAACGTACCTGGTGGTGCTTTTAAAGAAGTTGTTGCTTTCGCGGTTCATCAGCTCGCTACGGAACCGTGACATCTCGTCCTCCATCTTTCTCATCTCGGCGTCGAAGCGTTCCCGTATGTTGGAGAACTCGGTGTCTATCACGCTGAAGTCACCGAGCTTGATGGGGATATTGCGCTTGATACCACTGTCAGCCATGATTCCCTCTTGTCGACCGCACTCGTGTCTCTTTCACCAAAAGCCACTGAAGAGATACTCTCTTGTGTTTTACTGATGTAGCACTGCTCTGTCGCGAACGATCGCTCTTTGTGTGTAAGCGAGAATACTTTTTCTCAGTCACGTACAACCGTACTGCACGCTGTCTTGCCTAAGAATGAGCGCGGCTCACCGACTGCTCCTTAAATAGTCGCGACGCAATCGGCCAGCCGCTCGTGGGAGTTCGTCACCACTCGGCCTTCCTCGGGCGGTCTCGTGCGCCGCGCCGTGCACGCGGTCCAAACCGGCCGCGAAACTCCACGCAGTTTTACCTGATCTGGACGAAATTTCCCTCGTATAATATTCCATAAATATTCTGAACGAAATAAATAAACTCTCGTGGGCTCAAATTAAAATTTATAAACATTCAGGAATTGGAATTCGGTCAATTAGCCAAACTTTAGGTTAGACTAATTCAATTCGTTATTCTCAGTGAATCGAAGGAGTTTTCGTTAGAACTTTACAACCTGGAATCGAATACTTCGACAGTATTTGTCATTCCACGTATGTACTACATTATTCGAGTACCCAGAACAGAATCTTCTAGAATCTAGATAAATCTCCATATAACGAAGGAAGTCGCTTCGAAGTGTATATAGCGTGCAAGCGTTCTGAATAAATAAATGATCTAAGAAGAATTCGTGGGCGTCTATGGGCTACGATTTCACAGGCAAGACGAATCATTGTGTTCTATGCGGGAGGCGATGACTAATACGACCGCGCGATCATTTCCTTATCGATTGTCTCCCTCAAAGATGTACGTACAAGTATACGTACAGATTTTATTTCAACCTGGTGTCGGATTTCGAAAAATTCCGCTGGTTTGATGCAACAGACGTGAAGGACGACCTTATTCGCCATCAAACAACTGCAACACTTGATGTGTCTGCAAAACGTATCCTTTTATTACTCCACTCTTTACGTAACCGTCATCTCCTGGTACAAGTTAACGAGACCAGATCAGGGATGATCCGATTTTCACGATACTAATTGGCTAATTAGATTACATGGGGCATCAAGGGTTTTCTGAAGTCAACTACGCGCGTGAGCACGTCAATTACCGTAGCGACCCAGTTTAGGGGAGTCATCTTCGTTAAATATGTTTAATACAAGATGCGATCTTGTATACAGGGTGGGCCACGCCAGCGCGGCGAGCTGTTTCTCAGCTAAGCGACACTTTATCGCTACTCCTAATAATTGCTTGCTTGCGAAACTTTACGCGACACTCGAATCCGTCAAGCTTCCTTCAACAAGAACCTCTCCCGACGTTTTCGTAACGCGGCCCTGTTAACATGGTGCGCGACAATAATTTGCATTCTACATCACGTTCATTTGGCGATAGTCGGAACGATGCGTTAGCATGCATTCTTGTTAATCGTGGCGCGGCGGCAGGCGCCCGCGCGCGTGTTCGCTCGAACATTCAGGTGTTCTAATTTGGACAGGCGTTGAGAGAGGCGCGAAGGCCGCAGGAGCAGGCTACATAACTTTCTGTTTACGCCGCCGGCAACTGCGTGAGATTTTTTTCGCCGTGGTAAATCATGCTGCAAATGATGCCGACGCTATTTTCGCGCGCTGCAGCGTCACTGACAAGCCGAACTGAATGAAGCGCCGCGCCGCGTCACGACGCCTCCTTATTCTTCATAAATAGTCCTGTCGGCTGCCGCACGCCCTCCTCCAACGTTTCCGCTGAATCAAACGACGCGGAATGCTCGCCTAACACCCGTCTAACGGCGGAATCGAGGGGCGGATGCCAACGGGGGATGAATCACCCTCCCTACTGAAACTGGGTGAATAAGAAGCTGCATCTATATCCCCCTTTCTCAAGATACAAATGCATCAGTGAATAATTTCTCACCGAAATTCTTGGAAAATGTCAATCGAGGATATGATTCAAGACTGAGTGAAATGAAAAGATCTATAAAAGATCTATTAAAAGAATAAACTGAACAGAAAATTAATTTCGATTCAAGCTACAGTGGACTGAATTTCTCCCCTACTTCACCTTGCAGATCGCAACATCCGCTTTCGAGCCATAAAACAAAGGCAACCGCCAATGGGCCGCATTGAAATTTATGGCAACAAAACGCCCAGGACCCGAGAACGGTCAAGACAGTTGAGATTCGTGATAAAGTGTGTCAATGTCAAAGTGCCCGAGCCTCCAGACAACGTGGCCAGCTCTCTTCGAGACCGATTCGTCTGCTCACCGTTGTGTTTCAGAAACCTCCACGGAATCCTTAAGTTTCAGCTCTCGACTCTGCGTGGGAGAACGTGGCTAACATGACGTCACCCTTGTGGGGGTTTTAGTGATCGATAAAACGCGTCACAATGGTGCCTAATATGGATTGGGCATACGTTCATTACGCAGCGCATTGCTGCTACGAATCTTGCCCCCCCTACTCGCGCAATTTATTCCAGGAAGCCTGTGCTCATAGCTCAGAAATATTATTTCAGCTAACTAGAACTACATAGCTGAACTCGTCAGAAATATTTCGCATCCCAACTTGGCGAATTCCACGTGCGATTCGGAAGATTCTAAATACTTCGAAGTACATATTTGAAGGGCCCGTTGCTGGGGATCCGAGTCTAAATTAAACAAAGTAATTCGCGAGGTAATTACATTGTCATGGCTGGTAGACAGAAGGCAGAAGTGAAGCTGCTCGTGGGGCAATTATGTGCAGCGCGGTATGCCGAAGAAAACAACCAAAGCGAGCTTCTAGAAAAGATAGTACGTCGACGCTACACGCCGCCAACTATTAATAGCCGACAAAGTCCGAGAGGGCCATAGCATCCGAGGCCAGATTCGACCCAAGGAATTCTCTAACCATTCGACCCTTTCGACCGTCATTCTTCGGCGATTCAATGTCGGGGGTACGGTCCAAGGTAGCGCGACTTCTTCACCCTTCTCGGCGCCAATTTTCCTCGAGGAAGACGCGCCGCCGAGGTGCGAGAAAATTTCCCGGATAATCCAGTTGCGAACCGTTGAAGATAACAGGAAAATTAATGGTGCCGGACAGTGGACAGAGATAATGATTTACAGCTCCGAAAGTAGCTCTCTGTATTAAAGTGGCGCTCGCAGAAAAAAATGGGTCAAACTCCAATTTGCGAGAAACGAAGGTAGGTGTCGGTAAACAGTGGGTTGTAGTTCGTGAAGGGTTATTTCATTCAATGTTTCGCTACCAAGCAGGCAATACGCGCTTGATAGTCACTTGTACTTGGCTTACTTAGAACGATTGAATGAGGAGTCGCTCGGTGTCGTCGTACGACGACTTCGCATCGCTACCACTTACTTGACTTGAGTACAAATGGGGCCTGAGGTTAACGTGCCGTGATGTCACTGTCTGATATCATAGGGCATACACGGTTTCTACTTTCCACGCTTGGGAGGGACATAATTTAGGAGACTGCTCGTTGAACTTTGTAGAGGCCCGAGGGTAAATTTAGACCTCCGCATAGACCTCCGCCAGCTTCGGCACCGGAGACTTTAAGGGCTTCTCCAGTGCTGGATTAAGTAATAAACAAAACGAGCACGCGCTTAGGGGGTCAGAAGGAAGGGGGCATAGAAATTTTCTGAATTTTAAAATCATTTATATCGTAATAATATTGCTAAGTGCGAGAGGAAAGAAAGAAGTCAAACAGTAGAAAGATGAGAAGAGAGAGAGAGAAAACTAGAGAAAATTAACGATCGAGAAATCATTGGGATTGGACTAAAGAAACGCACACTGCGTTGAAGCGATCACCCTGTGTAAGGGGCCGTAAAATCTTTCAAGTACTTAGACAGCCTCTAAAGGTCTTAATCCGACACTGGGCCTCTCTATATTTCAATTATTTCCGAGGGGAATATTGAGATTGCGGCTGTAGTAATTAGAAAAGATGACCAATGCTCGGTGACATTTATCGCGCATTGCTGCACGGCCACTGAAATAATATCAAGCGAATTCGCGGCGCAACGGAGCTTATCACCGAATTTTCAGCTACTTCTGTGCAGACCCGCGTAACACGATACTAACCGGTTTGTTGTAACATTCGCGATACGTGGGTTTGCAATACGACCCGGCAGCAACCACTTAAAGCGCCCGTGCAAGCGTGTACTCGCCGCGCAAACGAAATACCTCGAATAAATTTTCAATGTCCAAGCTGGGTCGCCTGTTAAGAGATATAATTTCAGTGGTTGACGCGCGCGAGCGGTCACTTTGATCGCGCCAGGTACTCGAGCGTCGAAAGCATCTGTTTGAAAAGTAAAGTGGAAGTGATCTAGTGGATTTTCCGTATCAAAATGCAAATGACCATGAGCTCGGAGTAGATCAGGAAACTGTCGCGTCAAGGACTGCGCGATCAACGGTTGCTTATCGTCCTTTACTTCGTTCGAGCGCGCGTGAAAAAATGCCATCGCACGCAGTATAATGCGGCGGTGGCCAATGTCACTGCCACGAATAAACTCGCGATACGTAATGCGATGACAACTGGGCGATTGTGCAAGTACCGTTCTTTTATAATTCGCTTTACTTAGTGCAACGGCGACATTGTGCTCGCCGCATTGCGATTCTAAATGCCAACGAGGAAGCGACTGTTAATTACTTCCCCATTGCTTCTGCTAAATCGAATCTTGCCGGCTTCGCGCGCCCCTTTTATCTTCTTCATAATATTTCGCTGGTTTCGAACACCTAGCGGGAGATTGTCTGGCCAGCCTTAAAGAAAATCACGCGACAACGATCAACGTACTTGAATGCACTCGTATTAAGTGAAGGAGAGGAGAGGTCCATTTGAATTGTCGTCACTTGACGCGCTCCTTGATTGCTCTTAAGTCCCCCTTGCGCTTACCGTCGGTACTAAATTAACGTCCCACCACGAAGGAGCTTGTCAACAATCGCGATGGCACGCGAGAAAAATGTTGCTGACAGAAAGCAGGGGAAGCAAGGGAAACAGGTGGACGGGAAGGGTCCGAGCAATGACAAGAAACCGTTTGACAAAAAGAAGTATAGGCTGCAGAAGTACAGTACCAAATACAAAAGTACGTCCGAAACAGCGTCTGCTAACGTAACTCGCGTGTAGGTTAGGTTCCGTGATTGCTGGACGTTGGTCGCTGCGAGGCGGTCGGACGTGGTTTTGAATTGTATTATTTTTCCGCAGTTAATCAATGGGAGGAACGCAGGAAGAAGGCAATTTTACGGGACTATTATAAAGAACTCGACAAGAACGAGCGTCAGACGGTGAAGAAGCCATCTTCACTCAAAGATTTGGAACAGAATGAAAATAATAAAGAGTGCGCACGCCACTATCGTAATTTTGTATGATTATCGATAGAATTTAACGAAAATGGTATTTTGTTTTTGAAGGACGCAGCCAAAGAAATCCAGCGCCTTTCGTAAGGCTAAACAGGAGTATCTACGCAAGAAGGATGAGAAGAGGAAAGAGAAAGAAGAGGCTCTGCTTGTAAAGTCGGAGCGAAAGGAGGCTCTTGACAAGTACAAGGAAAAGAAGATGCAAACGTATAAGAAGCTCTCGAAGAAAACGAAAAAGGGCCAGCCCGTGATGAAGGACAGGATGGAAATGCTGCTGGAGAAGATACAGCAACAGGTATCTAACTGATACTGTACAAAGAACAGTGTCAGAAGTTATGCGACACAAAATGTTACGCGTTTTAAATTAATATAGTGTGAATAATATTGTTATATGTGGACGAATGGGGAACTTGAATAAAACAGTTTTTTGTAAAATAAGTATTACAAGTTTCATAGACTAAATAAATCACAGCTGTTGAAAAAAAAAAAACAAGTTTTATTAAAACCTGCTTCTTTCCCTTAAATTGACACGAAAAGTCGCTTAAAATCGAATTCTTCCGTTATTATGACGTAACCAGCAGAACAGTTAAATGAAATAAATTAAAGCACTCCTAAACGAGAGTTTGTAGATTGAACTCGCTTACCCGTGGAACCACCGAAGATCATCCTAGGTTAGTTGCGGAGTTTAGAGCGTCGAAAGTCCATTGACCGGGCGATTAATCAGGAGTTTGATTCTTCTCGTAGCTAACGAGAATTCAAATGTCGTGGGATAAATCTCCGTTGGGACTTGGGTCAGATAATCGCGGACGTAATCGGGAAAAAGTTGAACGATCGATGAAGATTTTCCTCGATTCGAAATACGAATTTGCCTGCGCAGGCAGGTACGGCGGAGGGCGCAGGCGCAGTGGCATTTGACGGGCAGCCGTCAGCTAGTCAGCGGTTGCAAATGGCGACAGCCACGAAATCTCTGGCACCGACTCGCGAATAGTTTCACGCCTACCGAGTGCTGCGTGACCGAGCCGTGCGTGAACGTTACCCTAGCTCAGATCGGTATGTACTTAAAACTGAATCGGATAATCGCCGCCCGCCGCGGATAACCTCTTTCCACGGAAAAACCAGTCCCCGCTTGGCTGCGCTCTCCTCCTGTGCACGACAGCTCGTCGCTAGAGGCAAAAAGCCACCGTTCGACCTGTCTGTCCCCATCGAAATATTCCTTTTGCCCCCTCGATCGATGCATCCTCGTTCACCCGTGATCCCTCGGCCAGCGTTACCGCGATCCTCGCCCGCGATTCCCCGAGTTTCTCCACGTAACGGGTGCCACTAACAACGTACGCACGGCACTGCTGTCAAAAAGTGTTTGCTAGCGGAATCTAGGACGCGGTACCGGCTTAATCGCTCGATTTTCCTTTCGACCGTCTCCAGTCTCTGTATCTCTCTGTTCCGTGTCTTTCAATCTCGGCCTTTCATCCGATCCATTGTATATCATTGGGCCGCTCGTCTGCCCGAATTAAATCTGCCGAGCGCGTTTTCGAAGTTACATTCAGCACCGAAGGGCTCGTCGGCTCGAGTACCCTTAATCGACGGGTATCATTCCCATCGTTTTCTTCAACCCTTTCCCCTCCCCGTACATCGACCGCGTGTCACCGAATAGCGATGTATAGTGGATCGCGGAATAACGTGCTCGAGTGCCTCTGCAATTGAACATTTTCGTGGAGATGTATAACTACAGCAGAGCATTTTAACTATCGTTAACTATAATTATAGACGCTTGAAAAAACTGATACTGCGTGGAACAATTATATTAATTGTTTCTGTGGGGAGTAATTGACACGGAGGCTTGTTAGACAAATCATTAACGCGTACTCGTATAGTCTAGTATTCAAATACTTCTGTGACCCACTGTATGTTCGCTAGTTTAGAAATTAATTTTGACTCGTTCCTGAATTAATCTCTGTTAAATCTTATAACCATATTTATCCAAGAGCAGTGTACAGCGTTCGCTGTAGAGGAAACCAATCGATTCTCCTTTAATTAGTTTCAGACGCGCAGGGTGTGTTTCTAGTCGTTAAATGACCTGGTTAATGGGCTGAATTGCTGAGCGCAGTGTCTTTCAATGTATTTCGTTTCGCAGGTGGTATTGAGAAGAACAGAACAAAATGCCGGCTGTGAGAGGAGATGGCATGCGTGGGCTGGCTGTGTTCATTTCTGATATTAGAAATTGTGAGTGCAAACGTTTTTATTTTTACTATAATTTAACTTTGGATTAAATTTAAAATAACTGAAATCTATTATGGTACGCTGCATTCGTATATAATATTACAATGCTAGATAAGAAGAAATAGAAGTTTGCGTTCGAATCATTGAAATTTTGATCCATATTCCGGCCATTAAGAGATATGATGCCATTGAAACTAACACGACACGCAAAGTATTTAAAGCAGTCAAGAGTAGGAGACAGGGGGCGGAGTTCTGATATAGCCATATCTTTTTCTGATATAGCTTGTCTTTCAAACACCAATATGTAATACTTGGCATAATGTAATAAATCTCTGTTAAAATAAACACGCCGAATTTCCTTCTGAAATTTTTGCGAGGATTAATCGAATAATAAAATTATAATTATTTAGTATCTCTGTATTTTTTTGCACTCGTTAATTTGGTAAAAAGTAGGATAAAAGACTAACTGATGCAGTGCGAATCAATACATCTGAACTTTGATGCCAGTCCAAGTGGCATGCAGCCATTATAGTTTTCTATAAAAACTACTACAAATGTATATAGTTCTGTAGATCATACATACTCGAGATACAAATATTGTGTACCGCCTATAATCGTATACTTTGTCGGGGGAAACTATTTTCCCCCAATTTCGATGTGTATACAGTTTGGTAATTGCGTAATAATTTTATCAGGCAAAAGCAAAGAAGCAGAAATCAAGAGAATAAACAAAGAATTGGCAAATATCCGCAGTAAATTTAAAGGAGACAAGCCGCTCGATGGTTACCAAAAGAAGAAATATGTTTGCAAGTTGCTTTTTATTTTCCTGCTTGGTCACGACATTGACTTCGGACATATGGAAGCTGTCAATTTACTTTCGTCTAATAAGTATTCAGAAAAACAGATTGTAAGTATGAACTGCTTAACGAAGTAGCGTATTAAATCGAGCCGTGCGTGCGAAGTATTTTAAGTCCATACTTTAATTTCTTACGGCGGATCATGTTTTCTCAGAGCTGTGTGTATACTTAGCACCACTCGAAAATTCAATTCAAATGTACAAACATTTTATATATTTTAGGGTTACCTTTTCATATCAGTCTTAGTAAATACGAATAGTGATCTCATTAAACTGATAATTCAGAGTATAAAGAATGATCTTGCATCGCGTAATCCGATTCACGTAAACCTTGCGTTGCAATGCATCGCCAATATCGGCAGTAAAGAAATGGCAGAGGCTTTTGGTAATGAAATACCAAAGTTACTTGTTTCTGGGTAGGTTGACGCAGTAAATGTTCCATACAGTTAGTGCAGCTTGTTAAAGCGCGGAAGTTTATAAAATTCATAAATCAATTCTCCATTTTAGGGACACTATGGACGTAGTAAAGCAAAGCGCGGCACTGTGCCTGTTACGATTACTGCGTACCGCGCCAGATGTTGTTCCTGGCGGAGAATGGACTTCTCGCATAGTCCATCTTTTGAACGATCAGCATCTTGGTGTTGTTACGGCAGCTGCGTCCCTTATAGATGCTCTTGTAAAAAGAAATCCAGACGAATATAAAGGATGCGTTAGCCTAGCAGTGTCGAGATTGAGCAGGGTATGGCATAATTTGTTAGTCTTGGCCCATGGTCGAAAGATAGTTCTTTGATATTTATTCTATCTCGTTAGATCGTGACATCGAGCTACACAGATCTGCAGGATTATACATACTACTTTGTGCCAGCGCCATGGCTGTCTGTTAAATTACTACGACTGTTGCAGAACTATACCCCGCCTGGTAAATTGTTTGGCTTACTTTCCTTATATGTTAATAAACGAGGGTATTTAATATTTATTCCTAAACATTTAACAGCCGAAGATCCTGGAGTGAGGGGTAGATTGAACGAGTGTTTAGAAACTATATTAAACAAAGCCCAAGAGCCACCGAAATCGAAGAAGGTGCAACACTCGAACGCGAAGAATGCTGTACTGTTTGAGGCCATTAGTTTAATTATTCACAACGACAGCGAGCTGCCTTTGTCGGTCAGGGCGTGTAACCAACTTGGCCAGTTTCTATCGAATCGCGAGACTAATCTCCGCTACTTGGCACTGGAGTCTATGTGCCATCTTGCTATGTCGGAGCTGTCGCACGAAGCAGTAAAGAAGCATCAAGAAGTGGTTATTCTGTCTATGAAAATGGAGAAAGACGTGTCTGTGAGGCAACAGGCTGTGGATCTTTTGTACGCCATGTGTGATAAGAGCAATGCGGAAGAAATAGTACAAGAAATGTTAAACTACCTCGAAACTGCTGACTACTCGATCAGAGAAGAGATGGTTCTGAAGGTTGCCATTCTAGCCGAAAAGTACGCTACCGATTACACCTGGTACGTGGACGTTATTCTGAATCTTATTAGGATAGCTGGCGACTACGTTTCGGAAGAAGTCTGGTACAGAGTGATCCAGATCGTTATCAATAGAGACGACGTACAAGGCTACGCAGCGAAAACGGTTTTCGAGGCCTTGCAAGCCCCAGCTTGCCACGAGAATATGGTGAAAGTCGGTGGTTATATACTTGGGGAATTTGGAAACCTCATTGCTGGTGATCAACGTTCGTCCCCAGCCGTGCAGTTTCAACTGTTACATTCCAAATATCATTTATGCTCGCCAATGACTCGAGCATTGCTGTTGTCAACGTACATCAAGTTCGTTAATTTGTTCCCCGAAATGAGGAACCAGATCCAAGATGTTTTCAAGCAACACAATAACTTGCGCAGCGCAGACGCAGAGTTGCAGCAGAGAGCTTCGGAATATCTTCAATTGAGTATTATTGCATCCAGCGACGTCTTGGTAACTAACCATTATGATTCTCGTCGCGATCAATTGGAAGTATGTAAATAGAATCCTCGGCACTAACGACAATTATCTTTCACCCTTTCATAGGCAACCGTTTTGGAAGAAATGCCCGCATTCCCCGAAAGGGAATCTTCCATTTTGGCGGTTTTGAAAAAGAAGAAACCAGGCCGAGTGCCGGAAACTGAAATTAGAGAAAGTAAAAGTCCTGCACCGAATACTAATCACCATGCAGAGGTACCCGCGATCGCAGCAGCTGCGGTTAACAATACATCGGCAGATTTGTTAGGTCTCTCCACGCCACCATCTTCTCAGCCAACTAGTAACACGGGAGTTCTTCTCGACATACTCGGGGATATTTACAATATGCCGAACAAAGTCGGTGCTACCAACGGTGCCCAAAATACGTATAACCCTAAGAAGTAAGATGCCTCCAATAGCATTTGAATCCGAAATAAAATCCTCCTCGCGCGTTTCCTGTTCGTAACGGCTGAATTCTATGTGTTTACAGATTCGTTTGTAAGAACAACGGTGTGCTATTCGAGAACGATTTGATTCAGATCGGGGTGAAGTCAGAATTCAGGCAGAATCTGGGCCGTGTCGGTCTTTTTTATGGGAATAAAACTCAGTTCGCTCTTCATAGTTTTCAAACTCAACTCTCCTGGTCCGAAGAGAATCAAGCGAAATTGGCCGTGCAAGTGAAAGCAGTGGATCCAGTATTAGAAGCTGGTGCTCAGATCCAACAAATGATTAACGCAGAATGTATCGACGACTACAACGGTATGACAAAACAAGTTATATAACATTCCGAGAAAGATTGCATACGCCTCAGTTACTAAATTGAACGCTGCGTGTAATTCAAGGTTGTTGAAGATATTCTTGAATCCTTTCCCTGTACACAGATTCGCCGAGCATGCTCATCTCCTTTATTTATAATAATGTGCCACAAAAGATAACGATGAAGCTACCGTTAACGATCAACAAGTTTTTCGAGCCCACAGAGATGAACGGGGAGTCGTTCTTTGCGCGATGGAAAAATCTTGGAGGGTACGTAAATGTTTATGAAAGATATTTCAACAGACTTATATGCGTATTCGGATAATCTTAGAAGCAGCTTAGTATATACGCGTGTTCTCTGCACCGAAGTTAGCAGTTAAAGGTAACGTCAAATGCGAACGATGTGCTTTCAGAGCGAATCAGCAGCGTTCGCAGAAGATTTTCAAAGCGCAGCAACCAATGGATCTCGCGCAAGTTCGCACGAAATTGCAAGGATTTGGAATGCAGTTGCTCGATGGGATCGATCCGAATCCTGATAATTTTGTCTGCGCGGGTATAGTACATATGAGGGCACAACAAGTAGGATGTTTGTTACGTTTGGAACCGAATAAACAAGCGCAGGTAACTTTCACAGTAGAAATTTGTCCACGAAACACCATTGAGCTTGACTTTTCCCGCAGTTTCTGATTTAACCGTTGACTAATCACACTATGCTCGTAGATGTTCCGTTTGACAGTGCGCTCGAGTAAGGAGTCGATGTCAGTAGAGATCTGTGACCTGCTGGTGGACCAATTTTAATCGGCCTAGCAGGCGTGAAACTAATCTAAGATACATTAAAAAAACGCCGTGGGAAGACATATCGTGATCATAAAGGGATGTCGTCTCTCGACGTTCAGAAAAGATACTGATGATTATTTGTTAAGAAATATTCGTTGTACCCAAGCTTACGCTCACAGCGCGGTCGTGAGAACTGAGCCCTTGCGTAGGCGAAGCGTTGTTACCCGTATAATCATACAAGCCGCGGCATACGATTGCCGAGGGACACAATCAACGTTAATTGCGTGCATGAAAAAAAAACGAAAGGCAAAAACAGAAAAAATAAGAAAAACCAAACGACGTATATAATATAATAATGACTATGGCGGACAATATTAGTCCACGTGCGAAGGTAACGAGTATAGGCATTACCTTTTCCTTTTTCTTAATTTAATACGTGTCTTTAGCGAACGTTATAAATCATAACTTGTCCAATGACGGGTAGATGTTTTTTTGCCACGGGTGTCCGCAGAGCACGTCCGGATACCGCATCGCGATCGGATCATACTAGCGTACATTTTTTACGGGAGATTTTTATAGTCTGTTGTCCTTTTTTTTGCCACCGTGCGTTTTTGGATGAGTTTACCGTACCGAGTAGCATCGTCCGCGTAGCGGTCCCGTACAATTTGCGTCCTCGTGGCGCGCTTTCATCTATGCCTCCATTAGCTCTTCTCCTACGTACGATTACTCCTTTTTTCTCGTACCCGGATCCCCTTTTTGAGATTACTATTGTTGCGTGAGCGAGAGTAAATTTGGGCACGATGACAGTAGCTGTATGATATTAGTTGTTTACCGTAGATTTTCCTTGTATTTAACGGAGCTCAAAATTTCTCTTGTAATTAGTAGGTTCGATATCGTCGCTCCCGTCCCGATCCTCCCCCCCCCCCCTTTATTCCGCTTTTCTCCCCTCCCCACCTACCCTTAGATTTTTCTTTACCTCAGACGTGTTGATGTATAAAAATCCATGGCTGGTTACGTTCTTTGGCTCGCGGAGAGGAGCGATCGAGTTCAACGAGAGGTAAACAGGCGCGAATCAGTAAAAGAAAATTCTTTTTCTAATCCTCTTTAACGAGTCTTGTGTGAGATGTATATTTCAGTAGTATATCTTGTACAGATGATATTCGCGGATGCGTTGAAGATTAATTATGTTCGGCGAGTGCTAACGAAGGGAAAAGTAAGAGCAGTTCTGTGGCGACGATCGAGTCGCGTTTGTATCGCGACCACGCTTCGATTACTCCTGTCTTTGTTATGGAAATTGTAAAGCTCTAATTCAATTGTACATAAGAAACCCATTGATTAAATGCCCTGATAAAGGAGCCATTGCACGAGACACAGAATGCAGTACTTGCGGGCACGAGGATCTATAATTATCGTCTCTTCCTGCTCATTCATTTGTATTTTCTTTATCATGCGAACACGAGATGTATATTTTTTTTATGTTCGTATAGTATAAATTTATATTCGAAGCCCTTTCTCCTTATTCCACCCCGTAATTTCTCTATCATTTTTTTTGCTGTATACAGAGCGTACTATTTACACTGGCATGCATGGAAAACCCTGGCATGGCTGTAGAGATCTAAACGCGGAACGCGTTATTGAAGACGCTAGTACCTGTACGCTTAAATTTCTGGCACCGTTAATTGTAGGAGGTTTGACTTGATTACTTTCTGCAACGTTTACGAATATATTTCAAAGATTAGTAATACTATGCCTTAAGTGTAATTGGCGCCAGTAGTTTAAGCTCAGAGAGCGTTCGCACTCTCGATAATTCGTTCCCGACTTTATTGCGAAGTATTCTTTTATTTGCCAAATAACGTTTCGTTCGGACGCTATGTCGAGCAGTAGAATAGTTGACAAGATACGTATGCGTTGTCCGCAGAAATTATACAAGAAATTAGATGATGTTTATGTGACGTGTGCCCGAGATATTTAGTCTACCTTTGTTTTTTAAGTAAACCAGACGTTATGTACATTACGGAGGAACAGAAACATTCCTGACTCAATCGATGTGAACGAAGAAAGTTGATAGCCGTAGGAACACTTAGTATGTATATCAATTACGTTTATATTCGAAGGTCTATTACTTTGCCTTAATTATATTTCTGTACAGACTAAAAGTTTTTAATCACCCGACTCAAAATTAAGCTCGCTTGTACCTCTTTCCATTTAATGAACATATTTTTTAAGTACCTCCTTGCATTAATTTTACTTACTTTTTATATGTATATAACAGAATATATTTCGATAATCTCGGCTCTCGAACGAGAGGCAAACCCTGCAGAGAAACAATAATGTAAATATAAGTAATAGTCGAGCTGTCGGACTCAATGAATTGCCCCCAGTCATGGATTTGTTAAAGCGATCTGCGTTTCCGAAACTGCTAAACGAGGTTCACGACGACTCCCACTACTTTCACGCGTGTCTGTATGTACATGTTTATCATTGTGGTAGCGTGAATCATGTTGTTCACCCGATTAGACTCACATTCGAATGACTCTTCGCAGTATGCATGCAGGGTATCTGGCCATTTTTCGGGGCTATCTTTGGCAGCATGTGCAATCGCTCAAAGTAAACAGAAAATGTCAGAAACGCGCTTTGACCCTTGAACGGTGAATAGTCTAGCGCGCATCGCACGCTGGGTCCATTTTGACCCATAGTTCTGTTCATATGCACCCTAAAATAAGATTTTATAGTAGATTTCGACTTTGTCACAATCTAAAATTCTTATCTTTTTTAAGAAGTAACATTAACGAGTAACGTATGTAATTTGATATACATAGGATGGGTCCGAATAGACCCCGTGTCCGCCAGACGAGATTTAAAAAGTGATAAATGGTCTGATCTCTCAAGTACAAGCATTGAACTAAGGTGACCATTTTTTTCTAGGCGTTTCCAGGGACCTGAGATATTTTTTTCTTTAGGGACCACCTCTACTCCTCGTAGACTCGGTTACATCGTTGCCAAATTAATAGAATCTTAATAGCAAACTCGTGGCTTCGGGTTTTTCATGTTGATTAAATAAATCTATGTAAATGATTACTTTAAATTCAGAATTCGGGACAAAAATTACCGGGGACGCAAATCCTGTTGTAAACGAATGGTCACCTTACATTAAACAGCCAATACTTTCTATAATTTCCGCAAATTTAGATACATTTTGTGCTTGCCTTTGGCCATAGATTGTGCTGCCAAAGTTTTGTTGGAAGGTGGTCCGGTACCTTGCATAAATATATATAAATATAAACACGCAAGGAGGGTCATTCAGTTGACATTGGAATTGCAAATATCTTTGGTGTTTCTGGTCGTACGAGAACCATTTGCAACTTCGAATTACTGGCGTATCAGCAGAGATAACGAGGACGATTGGAATTTCAGTGTCAGGCGCGAGTGGCCCCTGTATACACGCGCGCGCGGATACATATATGCATATAAATAAAGTATACATATAATTCATATAAATATATTATATATATATAATACGAATTATTGAGAAAGACGCGTGGTGACACAGGATTGTTAGGTTATTGTGTTACGGTGTCCCTGGTCGAACGGCGATCGTGACATAGAATTGAATCGCGTTTGTTACAACGCTACAGAGATTTATTCCGGGAAATCCTTTTGTCGTTCTCCTCGTTGCTTTCTCGACACTCTGTGTATAGATTTAATGTAGGAATTGGACAGGGAACGTAACTGTGAGCGGACTCTGACAGAACTTTTCCAATCGAGTGCTTGAATCGAGTCTGAATTCTGTAATGTAATTCTACTAGCTGGAACAAGTTTAATACTCAAAATGAACAAGGTGTTCAAAGTTATACATAGTTGGTTATGTATAAAATTCGGAGCCGCGTTTGGTGTAGTGATGTATTATACTCCCTTAGATCTCACTCGTTTTATTTGTAATTATCCTATACTCGTTTCTATTTATTTGTGATTGTAGTGTAGTAGGTTTCGGTCAGATGTGGGCAAAGTTTCTGTTTAAATAAAATTTCGAATGACGAATAAAAGTTAAAAAAAATTATTCGTTATTCGTTCGTTAACCCGAATTAACTTAGACATATGACGAATAATTTTTTTAACTTTTATCCGTTATTCTAAATTTTATTTAAAAAAAATTTTACCTGTCTGGTTGCGGTGGCTCAGGAGGGATGATCCCCAATCTGGAAATTCCAAAAATTATGAAACCTTGGGGATATGTATTATACAATTTTTGTTTGCTGCCCAAATTCGCTCTAAGGGCATGAAATTGACCTGTAAAAATCCGGCTTCATATTTTCAGATTTTGTGTTATAACTTGCGAACTGTAAGAGATAGAAAAAAAGTTTTCAGACAAAAGTTACTTCTTTTAATTAGAACTACACAATTGGTAACTTATTAGTGTTGAGTTATAACAGAAAATCTGTAGGGGGCAATTTTGCGAAGCAAAAATAATTGCGTAATACATACATATCCCCAAAGATCCATAATTGTTTGAATTTCCAGTTTTGAGATCTTCCCTTCCCAGTGGATCGTTTAAGTGATTTTGAAATAGAGCTCCTAACAAAAATTCTCAATTTCCTCAAGAACTTAATTAACGCAAAATTCCACTGCGATCGACTGAGCCAGTGGTAGTTCCTCGTTCGTCTCTCTTCAATTTACAAATCCAAATTTGCTCTGCGTGAATGTAAGAGGCGTTGACATGTCTACGATATTTCGTTGGACCATGAATCGAATACTCGAAAGTAGCAAGGTGTTTTGTAAGCGATATTTCTACATTCAATCTTTACGCAAAGGAAGCTCTGAAATCATCAAATTGTCTACAATTATTCAAATTTCTTTCTTCCTCCATTGCCGACAGTAAAATCCGCTTTCGAAATCAGCCTTTTAATCGTTTTCCATCCTTTACCTCTACATAAATGTATGTTTGTAAAATACTCTTAATTTCTATTATTAAAGTACACATACATATAATCTCGTACAAAGCCTCTTCGATCGATCGACTCGACTTATTATCACTGTCGCTTAATTGAGTAATCGATCGATCCATTTCGAAGCAAAAGACGTTCACAAAACCAGCTTTAATCCAGCTGCAATTTCTGCAACTTTCGAAATTGGATAGAGAGTACAACGAACTGTCCGAATTCCATTACCAACGCGAATGACTTTGTAAGAGCTTTGAATTATCCAAATCATTATCCAAGTTGACGATTTCCATCATTATATTTTTCGAAATCGTCCATACACGTTCTTTCATACAGGCTTCGCGTCATAGAAAATCGACAGCCTCGTAGATGTAGTCGTTCGAAGATTTCGAGCATCGTGCCAAAACCAAAAGTCGCAGTTTCTTCTTCGATCTGAAAGTACGGAAATTCTCATGGGGTCCACACAATGCGAACGGAGGAACAAATTATACGACTGTGCGGGGAGCGTTGCGGATTTGCACAATGTTCCGCGACTCGTTGCGTTCGCGGTCTGCTTTTCAGAGTACGTTTACACTGCTCCAGCTGATCTATAAGTCTATATTCCACAAACACCCTCGGTCAATTTTGTTATTATACTTGAAGGCTGTTAAAAAACGGCACCCAACAGCCGAGCACCTACTTGTTTCATGACCATGTGTAAAATTCCAGACGTGCTTTTCCCAATAAACCACAGTTAAAAGGTAAGGCGACTCTTGCGCCCAGAAAAACAGCTTAACTTTGAGAATTTCTCACGTGAGTATAGTGAATTGAATACGAAATCTGTTTTGAGGCTTTTATTGCACATACTCTGAAGTATGATTACAATTTTTTCCAAATTTTTTTATTACAAAACGGCGGCGTCAGGTCAAAAATTGGAGGAGAAGTCTTTCCAGCCACGAAACACTATCCGTCAGTTTTGTACTAAAAAAATTAAAAAAAAATTGTGATCATACTTCAAAGTATGTGCAATAAAGGCTTCGAAACAGATTTTGAATTCCATTCACTATACTCGCATAAAAAATTCTCAAAATGAGGCTGTTTTCCTGGGCGCTATTGTGGCAAAGTGCATACTGCAACGGAATGTTGCAGCAGTGTAGACGTGCACTCACGCCTAATTTAAAGAACGTCCTGGAACCAACGCGACGGTTCCGCGTGCGGTGTCTTTGTCGGTAGCGATAGCACCGGCGGCGAGTCGATTCTCGCTGCCGTCCTTTTGGAAAGTTTTTTGACCGGTGCGAGCCCTAATTGGTCGGCGGTATCGAGTAGTAGTCGCAAGAAACACGCGTGTACACGCGCGTTACGTTCGATGTCCGAGCAAATATCGTACACACAGAAAGATGCTTCGTAATAGTATTATGCAGCACAGTTTTGAAAGTTACGCGCCGCGGTGGCGGGAGAGATGGTGCAGCCACTTAAACTTTTTCAAGCTGAACTTATAGCTGAGTAATGAGCGTTTTATATGTACTCTCAAAGTTCCTTAGGAAGATAGAGACACATTACATATAGCCGAGGTTATATCTTAATTAATAGAGAGTAACTAATGGCAGTTGAATCGATACAATGCGAGGATCATTTTAATCGTATCTATCCCATTACGGCATGTTTTACAGTGACTTATTTTTATATAGGTAGATTTTACGGTTGCGAGAGTATAACGACGTTACTTCGGATCATTTATAGAGCATTATATTACCGACACTCCAGCGTTGTAACGATCCTCATTTGCCGATCGAATTCATTGCGAGGTGGCTTGATTCGTTTAGGCACATTCCCGTTTTCTGTTTCGATGCGAGGCGAGGCGAGGTGTTTCAGCTGCTACCAAATCAGTGGTGGATTTAAGGGGCGGTCATTGAGCAGTCTAGGCCCCTGCCCAAAAGGTCCTTCCAGGGCCCAATCTTGAAATAAAAAAATTATGATTTTCTCCAAACACTATAACTATTTTTTTCTGTAGTACTATACTTAGCTCATTTTTAGTAAACTAATTCTTCATTTTTCTGTAGAAATGGGCCCCTCAGAACGTTTGTCACCGGGACCTTTTTCCTTAAATCCGCCACTGTACCGAGTTCGTCCAGACTTCCGGGGGACTGGATAAAAATAAAAGATGCGAACTATGCGAATCGTTATTGTTTATATCTGCCAAGAGAAGCGAAGCGTGCCCTACGTTTGGGAACGAGGGACATTTTTATAGGACTGTTAGAGGTGTGATAGGACGATTAAAAGAACGTGCGTATCAAACGCGTTGAGCCGGGGATCCACCTCGAACCTAAATTAAGCTACGCGGGGCCGGATTAAGACCTTTAGAGGCCCTGAGCACGTAAAAGATTTTGTGGCCCCCTTGGACAGGGTGATCACTTCAACGCAATGTACAATTTCTTAAGCTTTTGCGATAATTCGACTAAATAATGCTTCTAAGAAAAGTTAAATTTTAAAATTTAGAAAATTTCTATGGTGCTTCTCTTTCTCCTGATTCCCTAAGCAAGTGCTTATTTTGCTTATTGATTAATCTAGCATTGAAGCTGTGCTATGTCACATTGTGCTATAAAAAATATAAAAAATAGCTTAACTTAGCTTTTGGTGAAAACGGTCCCATTAGAATGTATCGAAGCCAATTTTTTACCACCCCACAGCATAGCTTACTTTCACAGGCGAATTTGTATATAGGCTAAGTAGGCTGTAGCCTAGAGCAACGAAAAAAGGTAGCAAAATATTTGTATTCTGTGGTAATTCTGTTACGGGGTGATCTTTAAACTTTAAAAACAATTCTATTTTTTTCATGTAGCAAATTAGCAATAAGCAATAACTCATATGTGAGTTGTCATATTGAATTAATTTTAAAATTGCCTCAACTCTTCTAAATTAAAATATTTGATAATATTCCACGAAACGGGCGGCAAACATTTGTTAGCCTAGGGACGCCAAATCTCCAGATCCGCCCTTGCTTAGCTTAGCCTTCAGGTGGATCCCCGACTTGACGTGGTAGCAGTGGAAATATCGAATCGAACGAACTCACCATTAACTTTCGATCCCGGAATTTCGACTTCCCCGCGACACTTTCATTTCGATTCTATCTTTCTCCTCTGTTTCGTGTTTTTAAATCGCGCGTCGACAAAGAGGAAGGAAAACGAAACAATCATCGAACTGCGCCCGTGTGTAGCCCGAGGTAGCATCGCAGAAGCTGTTCGTTTATATTTTCCCCCGAGAATATTATATACTACCGGTTTGTATCGTAGTGCACTGTGCATAGTAATTCATGTATCGCTAATACCTGACGAATCGCGTAATACCTGATTAAGAGGCGAGGGGGCGAATGGAAGCTGTACTTTGACAGGACACGACAATAGATAATTTCGAGAATCGTAGCACGTATGCGTGTGCATCGAGAAATGCGTAACTCTTTCTATCTCGTTCCGAGCGTGGATGTAACAACGGGAGGGGGTGTAATAAAGAGAACTTAGATTATATCTGTATCTTTATTGTGTCTTTAGTGGGCGTCTGTTGCGGCTACGTCCATCCACGGGACGAACAATTGCGTAAATAAATAAAAAGAATTCAAAATACAGCTGTCACTTTGGCGAATCTCCATCGGCGATCGATACTCGCGCGCCAGCCTCCCGCGGCACAGGATCGAACGTGGAGTCCAAAGAATACGTATCTCGAAAATGGAGGAGAGAATCCCCCTTACAATCAGTAGATACGTTCCGACAGAAATTGGGTCGACTCGTAGTTTTTATATTTACATGGGTGTATTTACACGCTTCGTATACGCGTTTACTCGGGAACCGTGCCACTTCCGGTTATTCGGAAGTCCAGGGGTCGCTGGAGCATGGCTCTCCTACGATAATAACGAGTCTCTCCGAGGAGAGAGCGAGGAGTGAGGGGAGCGGGAGTGCTTGGAGGTCTTTGGATATAGGTGAATCCCATTTCGAGGGACAGGCGGAGGGATTCTCCAATTTTTCTTCAGAGAAAAGCCGAAGAACCGTGATCCCTTTTGGAAGAAAATAATTCTTCAACCGGGGCATTTAAGCGGCGGATTTAATGGAAAGGCCCAAGTGGCAAACGTTCTGGGACAACCTGTATACTATAAGCGAATTGCTGATAAATTTACGCGCGTGCGCTACGAAAATTACGCGAACCAAAAGAAGATGTAGTGTTTGGATAAAATCGTAAGTTCTTATTTTTAAAAAGGTGGGGACCCCCTTAAATCCGCCACTGCTTTCCGCGCATCCAGAGACATCCACAGAGATCTTTGGATATACATAAATATGCTTATGCGATAAGTGTACGTGTATCATACAGGGATCTATAGTCAGAACGCGCTTAACGAGTGTTTGGAATTACATTTGCGCGAGTGCTGAACATGGACCAAAGGTGTTCGGAAAGCCTCTGCCCACAAAGCTCCGTTCCAATCTCGAATAAGAAGCAATCAATACTCGATTGATATTTGTTTCTTTTACCGCCACGTCGATTTGGCAAAGTCTTTCCGAACACCGTATATACTCGACGAGCTGTACAATTGATATGAAAGGTGCGATACAATTGTTTCTTCGTACTCGGGCAAAGGCAGAGCTCGCTTGCGTTCTTCCAACGACGTTAATCATATCGGAGCTGACCTGTAAAGGTGCGGATCCACGACGAGATTTTACACGAGACAAGAATCTCAACAACGATTAACTGTAAATAATGGAAATTTATTTTTGAAAATGTATCATGAAACTTGAGAGTCTGGTTTTGTGATAATAATTAAAAAACAATGAATTAATTGTCTCTTCTTGGATCTGCACCTTGACGGTTCGACGTAAGAAAACACGCGCGTAGTTACACTCTGGTTTGGACGCGACGTCGCGTGGACGTCGTATATTACACCTTATCGACTACTTATCGGCTAACTGACTAGCAACCGAGGATCGAAGGACGTGGACCACTGGTCTGTCGATCGTTCCTCTCTTCGAGGAGGTTTCCTTAGCGTAGAAGAGAATTAAGAAAGTTGACAGAACGAGCACCAGAGTTGAAAAGTAGTTCTAGGGAGGTTCCAACCGGACTGGTTAGAACCGAAAGCGTACATTCAAGCTGCGCGCGTCAATATTAACGAACTGCATTCGAGTTCTTCAGTTCCTCTTCTCAGGTCCTTGGAGAACTTGTTGCGAAGATAGTTTATGGGTATTTCCAACCAACTAATCAGGATTCATTCAATCCCTTTGGCTGCTGCAACGATTCTTCCAGACTTTAGAAAGCTTCCAGTTTCTTCAAATTCTGTGCATCGTAGGAGGAGCGTTCCAAGGTGTTGACCTTTCTTCCCCGTTAAATATTGAACCGCGAACTATACAGTCTCCCCGTTTCGTTGCTTTCATTTGCCACCGCCATGAATTCTTGAGGCTCCTTATTCCGCCGGCGATCTGAAATTTCTCCAATTTCCTTCGCTGCGTCGTTGCAGGAGACTCCAGAGGCCTGAGAATCCAGCACGATGTCCTCTCCGCGAGAAACCAATTTCACCTTCAAACAACCTCAATATCCTATCAACAACACCCAAGCTTCCCTCCTAAAAACACTTCCCCAAATTCCCCAATGCGTCCCGCATCGGAGCCGATGACGGCCGAAGCTCATCAGCGCTCGCAGAAGCGCCGGGCGTCTACCAGAGACGCTTTTTTCTCGCCCTTCTCAAACAAACTCAACTTCGCCAACCGACGTGAAACCCAGGAATCGTTCCAAGTCGTTCGTCCCAGCAGGCTTTTCTTTTTTTCCCAGCAAACAAAGCTGTAGTACCTTAAAGCCTCTCCAGGGAGTTGAGCTCCTCCGCGAAGATCTCCGCCTCCGCGTCCTTCTCGAGGACTTCCCTGCCGTCGGTCAGCTGGTCCTGGCCGTCGGGGTCGTTGACCAGGACGCTCTCCTCGCCGGTGCCTTGAGCGTCCTCCGGCGCGAGGAACAGGCTGGTCCGTCCCTTGCACTTCCTCTGGTAGTCGGGGTTGTCTGGCAGCGGCCTGTGGCAGGAGTCGCAGACGGTGTCCGTCTTGGAGGTGCAGGGGTGCGCCTCGTAGAGGCCCGGCCCGCACCGCGAGCAGATCCAGCAGGGCTGGGTGCTGTGATGGGGGCTGTAGGTGCCCGCCGAGCACTTGCCGCACTCGGTGTCGCGGCCGCGGACGCAGCGGTTCACCACGCCCCAGCCTGGACCGCATCTGCTGCAGTGAGTGCCGCCTTTCTGGTGCCTGATGCGTGGCCTGGCCTCGCTCACCTGGAACAACGGCAGATGCATGCACGGTCAGAGGTGTCGGCAGCGGGGCTAGCTCGCCACGGTTAATGGCTTTCTTTTTACAAAGGGAATTGAAATTCCGGGGATCTTGTGGATCGAACCGCGCCGTGCTTCACAATCGCCTCCACATTGCTGCGCCGCGATCAGTTTGCGGGGAGAACAAACCAGCTACGCGGAATTCTACAGTTTGGAATTTGATTCTGGATTGAATAGGTGAAAGCTCCTGTAAACGTAGATACTTTTGTGTGCGATTGACTTCTGTTTGGTTGTAGGGAAAAAGGAACGGGGTCAAATAAATCGCACGTTTGTAGGGACTTTGGTAGGGGTGTGCGAGTATTCGATTTATTCGAGTAACCCTTTAGAATGCAGAGAAATGAAAAAGTAACAGAAGGTGAATAATACTGTCTGAGGAACTTTTACACTATGTAAACACACCTACGCAGGTGAAAATCGAACGGAAAATCGGCTGTGCAATAGATTTCGGAAGGAATTGAGAGTGATTTATAATATTCGAGTAATTTGAAATCTTTAGTAACCCGAGGTCTTACGAGGGCTGGAATATTGGAGGCGTTTGAGTTTTTCAAGGACCTCGCATTTTTTTTCAACCAGTTCCTCGATTTCAAGCAGCTGGGTAAATTCGAATGCTCGCTTCGGACCTAATTCAGCTCTGCCCCTTAATTCCGGGTACTCGCACACTTCTAGACTTTGGTACGTACGGTCTACAAGTGATGTGGGTCCTCTGGTAATAGTATTGTAACGCGATAGAAGTGGAATATTGGAATTTCCAGGTCAGTTAACCATAAGTGTGTCGCGGAGTAGCATGTACATTTGAGTGTGCCGCGAGGTTGTAGGAGACGATCGAGCACCTCCAAGCTGTTCCGCAGATCTCGATCGGGGGCTAAAAAAAGTTTGACAAAAAGTACCCGCATAGTTGTCAAGCGAAATGGAATTAACCTTGCATCGAATCCATCGACTAACGCTGTAATTTCGTCTCAAATGTCCCGGCGGGGCTCGAAGCCATTTTCTTCTAAATTTACTGTGTAGCATCGGGGAACAGGTGCCAAAGGATAAAGCCACCTGACCGCAGGAGGAACACCTTGCGCCTTTCTTTCGTCGTCCACCGAACCGCGATCAAGATACAGCCGAAAACGCGCTCGGCCGAGATGCAAATTAGGATTTCTTCTTACTTCACGGTACTCCATTAAACCCTTCTGCCTTTGACAATATCCCACGAACCGCGCGCCATTTCATATCAACTTCCCATCCAACGCGATCTGAACGTACCTTCGTCAGGCACCTACGCAAATCCTCCTACGGTATAATCACATCCCAGAGAAAAGCATGCAACGATATTAAAACACGCTTCGAGCTCGAGACGAGAAGAAGAAGAGATACAGGCAAACGTGTTCCATCGATTGGGAAGGTGCACTCGCGTTTCCAACGTTCCCAATGGAAACAGATCGGTGAAAGTGCAGTCTCACGCGAAATCAAGTGCAAAGAGGGAATTCTGCGCCGGAGCCGCGAGCAGTCAAAGTCACAGAGGATTTGCAGCGACGAGGTAAACGCCTCTGCTCCCGAGGCAAATGCTTCTCGGTTTACTTTGTCAGTGATCGCGCCGTTCGTCGCAAAGAAAACTCGGTTGCTCTCCTCGAGGATGATAAAAGGGTGAAAGATTGTTATTGGCAATGAAAAGGAGGATCGGGTCCAGCCAGTGAGTTTAGTCGCAGCTGGCAGCAGCCGGCTGCTGGCACGCGCCAACGGTCACCGAGGCATCAGGTGCATCAGGTGCATCATTGCACCGGGCCCTCTTCGTCAAAGCCCGTCCATCTTTTTCTTCCTTTTCACCGCTTTCCTTTTCCCATCCTAGCTAATGAACAGCCGCTTCTTCGCCGCGATTCCAAGCGCCCCTGTCCCACGAGAGGGTTCCGGCTCCTTCCAACGCCATAATGCGCTAAATACTTTTTACTACTCCACAAAGGTTGCTCCTCGGCTTCACTGGGCCCACGCCCAATCTTTCTTTCACCAGCCGACTGCTGTAATCGACTGAGCTATTTGGGCTGGCCTCAGATTCCTTCCCCTAAGCCTAATGACCAGAATGTCTGTTGCTTATTACAGGGCCCGATCTATTTAGCCCTTCCGCCTCAATTGGCAAAAATCATTCTTCCCTTTATATTTAATTATAAATACACATTTGAAAATATAATTTTTGATAATGAGTGAATTTTTTAGTAAATATTTGTTGAGTAACAAAAGCCCTTTGTTTTATAAGCAAATTAATGTTCTTAAAAAAACTGTAAGAAAATAAAATGTATTATCCACTTTTTATCGCTTTTTCATAAAGTTGTATTTTTTATTTGATTCTATAAATTTTAATTTTCTCCTTCTACCAAATTTTCCACTCTGGGGAGTTGCCCCGCTGGCGCCCCCTAGATCGGGTCCTGCCCTACAGTCGCGTGAAATTTCTCCTGTGCATGCTTATCAATTCTTTTGCGCTTTACGCTTCGCTTGAGCCTGGATTCAAGTGTTTAGCTGATCCAGCGCGACATTCCTGCATCGACCACCTCGACCGAGTCTGTTCCCTAGACGTCATCTGTTCTTCCCAGAACGAAACACTTCCATCGACCTTAGCTCCGAAATCTCGAAGCACCCTCGCACACAATAGCTTTCTCCTCAAAGGCAACGTGACTCGTCACCCCGAGTTCTTCGCACAGCAAAGGTTTCATTTCGCTCCGCGGAAAAGCTTCGCTCCGCCGCGGCTGCAATTCGGATAGAGAAGCAGGCCAGCGTTGACGTCGCTTTCGTTGGCAACAGCGCGATACGATGTTGATCGTCTGATAATAACTCGGGATCGTCGATTTCCATGAGAAAGCGACTTTACGGCGCTGTGGGACGGGCCTAGCTGGAACACGTACAAGTACGTGATCGGTGCGTAATACGTTCGGGCAGCCGACGTGCACGCGTATAGGCAGGAGTGTCATCTTATCGGTGGCGTAACACGAGCCACGCACTTGGCGTATATGTAAGGATGCACCCTGTCAATTTGAGGGTAAAAGGGGGTTAATAATACTGTATTACTGCATGTCAACCCCGAGGGACAAATTATCTGTCCAGTTCATCACGCGTGCGACATCTGCTATCGCATGAGCAACGCAGCCAAAGGTCGAGTGTCGGCTAGCAGTCGGTTCACCGCAGCACGACACTTGCGGCCGGGCCTTCTTTGCCTCGATGCCTCTTTGGGACCGATGAAACTCGACGTGGTAACCCGGTCATCCGTCACCGAGGCAGAAACTGGTCCGCGTCGACACAGAGGTCGTCACAATGGACGTTTCTCTTTCGATTCTTGCCGCAGTGCATTTAGATTCCACCCATCTTTCCTTTCAATAGCTCATAGGAGTCATAGGTACTTGGTAGTCGTCCTTAAATTTCGTAAGGCTCTTTTTTTTTGGGGGGGGGGGGGGAGAGGGAATTTTTTACGTTTTCTTTCGAAAGGGGAGGGGAGTCAAGTAGCGTCGTTTACGTAATACTTTTTAACATAAAGAATTATAGAAACCGTTAAAAGAATTTTAACACCTGAAGAAAAGCAATGCAAAAAATATTACGATTTGCAGGAGGGGGAAGGGGTTGGAATAAAAACCCTACGAATTCTAATTTAAGAATGGCCCTTTGCACGGGAAAATTTGTACGCCAAATTTTGGGCGAAAGGAATTGAGAAAGATAGCAAAATGTTTTTGCCTGTCACTTTCTATTTTTCATTGTTAAAATAAAATGTCTATTTTACCTAACGCCGAAAGTGAAGAGTGATCTTTAAACACTTAAAAACAATTCCCTTTTTGCATGTAGGAAATTAGCAATAACTCAGACGCGATTTGTCCCATTGAATTAATATTAAAATAGCGTAAATTCTTTTAAATTGAGACATCAGTGATATTTCTCGAAAAGGGCGGCAGGCGCTTGCTACCCCAGGGGCGCCAAATCTCCCGATCCGCCCCTGTCTACTTGCAATAATTTCAGCCCTTCCATGGGAAGATATCTCGTGATATTCATCTGTTTCCATAGAAAACCCTCCTCCCTCTAATCCTCCACGCTCGCGATCAAACTATTTCGACCATCAAATACGCCCCAACACTCAAGCCCAAGTGCATCAGCAGTAAACTACTTCTCTACGAGCACCGATCGCTCGCAGAAGGATAAATTACGCTTTCGGCGTGAAATTACCCGAGCAGGGTAGCTGCAGTGGCTGGCAGGCGAATGGGAGGTGAAAAATAATTTTCATTGGGAAACGAGAGCGACCAGAGGAGTTCTTAGCCGCGATCGATGGCGAAAGGCTTCGCACGGGAAGCGAGGAAATTACATCTCCTCGGAAGGAGCGGAATACGAGCAGACGAGTGGCCGCTTCGAAACGGCCTTTAACAATTTCCGATCGTTTTTCCAGCCTGTAACTGCAGACCCCGCGTCTTACAACGCTCTCCGGCCGCGTTGAAACGTGAGCCTGGTGAATCCACGGAATTCGCCGAGCGCCCGTAACCGATACGAGCTCCAGTGACCAGCTTTCCAATAAGCCGAGCACGAATGCTGGGAAAGAGGATACCTGCGGCGGCGCGAGGGGGGAAATGGTTTGCAAATTTTTCGAATCAGGCCCGTCTTCTGAAGATAAATCTACTTTCCTCTGAATTAATCTGTCTTTTGAAGCAACTCCGACTCGTTGTCCAAAGGGAAACCGAATTACCGTGGACAAAATCAATCTTCCTGGTAGCATTGTCAAAAGAAAAACGAAAAGGTAGAAAGCGAGTGATTTACAAGCGCCCGCGGGCTCGTAACGCAACAATGACGGAAGTAACGGCGCTCATAGTGACGAGTATGAATAGGACTTCCGGCAGGACAAGTAAAGCGGAAGTAGTAATTGCGGTGGCTTTTGTGTGCCGCTTTTTTTCCAGCGCCGGTATGCTGCCGTCGCGCCAATAAATTCCAATCGAAAATCATTCCTTCCTGGTGGACGAACCGCGTGGCATAGAAATTTCTACCTCTTTTAATTCCCTCTTCTGCTGAAACTACCCCTCGCTGCCAAGCGATTTTGCTGTTCGGGAGCTAGAGAACTGTCGATATAAATAAGCAGGTACACTTCTGCTTGGCCAAAAATTCTAATTCCTGGGTTTATATAAAAAAGGAGCAATTTAAATTTTTTTTTATTTATGATACCAAAGCAGGCGATCGTTTGGAAAGCAACTTGTATGGACGTTGAATTTGCCCAAGACAAAGTTAGGGTGCTCGTTCAACGTGACGAAGCGAAATTAATTTATTTTGCAAATAATTTTCGGATGCGAAACGGCTAACAGGACGCAGGCATGAATTCTGTTGCTATATTTAGCAGTGGTTCACGACCCGCACTCGAGTTGCGAGCAGATTCAGCACTTAGCTGAAAACGGGGCACGCATTAATCGGTGCACTCTGCTGCATATATGCAACGACGTGTGCTCGAGTGTGCTCCAGCGCGAGCATCGGCCGATTTAAGAAGAGCCTTCGATGGCGCTTCCAACTCGGCTTCTCGCGAAGCGTTCGCATTAAAATTCTTCTTCAATTTCAGTACAAAGAAACCAAACTGGCGTGGTTGCCGTCGATCGAGAAAATTAATTCTGCTCTGTTTTGCAAAAAGTTTATTAATTTTCTTCTTTTATTTGAACGTGTCGTTTGCTCTTCGCTGCAGCCCTGTCAACTGGCAAATAATCTGCCGATTTTATTTCAATTAGAGGGCGAAGGCTGGAAATAGAAAGGAAACGTGTGCGAGGAAATTGAAGCTCGTTGAACGGCTTCTCATGGCTCCAATACACATTTTGGCATTCCGCTAAATTGCTACCCGCACCCCACTGTGTTTATGCAACGGCGCGTGCAGCGGCGAGCACGCCGTCCGACTTTTTGTCTCCGCCTTCCTGTGTCACTGCTAGCTTCAAACACCACGCGCAAATATACAGGGTATTTTTCCTGTATTGTGCTCTAGAACCATTCTACTTTTCCATTGAGAAGTAACAAGTTTAATTCCAGGGATTCTAACTGATTCCCTCAGCGAGCACAACTTCAAACGAATTTACATCCAACAATTTCCAAATGCTTTTAAAAGAATAAAACTTCTGGGAACTCGTATCTCGGAGGACAGAGAATTAAAAGTCTGAGATTCCATATTCATCCGCGAACTTGGCTTTCACTTATCAAAGCTAGAAGAATATTTAAAAGCCTGTCGTCTAATTTCAACGCCAAACCCTCCCCTTTGCCCCTTAATGCGACACCTGCTCTGAAAGCAACAGTGGGGGGAAGGTGGAATAGTTGATCAAAAGGGATACATGATCACAGAGGTGTTATTAATATATTGGCGTCCGTTAATTTTAATTTTAATTTTAATTAGGTCTGTTATATTCTTGTTTGTTTATCTTTGTACTTGGTTTTCTTTCTTTCTTTCGCACTGTTTCTTTGTTAACTTTGTTAATTGTATGTTGTAAAGGGTCTTTACAATTTACACGTAGAATAAATAATAATAATTGCAATCTGACCACACTTCAAACTGTAGCTGCCAATCGGGTGAATAGAATAAAGTGTCAAATAAAAAAAATTGAGACAAAAAGAGAGAAATGTTTGCATCCTCTTCCTAATTCTCATCATCGATTCAATCGTATGATTTATGATATGACATGTATTTTAACAACGTATTTTAAGTATTTATGTTGTGCAATGGAATAAAGTCTATTTCTTTCATGTCTCTACGTCATTTACTCCTATGGTTTAGTTTTTACTAACTGAATGTTATACTTGCATAACAAAATTGCAGTGTTCAAGTCTTTATTAGGAGAAAATGTTTAAATTTAGTAATGAAAAATACTTTTCCATTGAGACAAATGGTGAATGAAAAAGCAAAACTATGAGCAACCAACCCACCTTCCCCTAAGTATCTCGAAGGCGATGAAAAGACCAAGTTGGACTACCACGTAGAACTTTTCCGCCGCCTGGAGTCGGTTGGCCGTCGCACCCTGTTGCATTTATGCAGCGGCCCGTGCAACGCGTGGCGTGCTCAAAGGGTTGCGCACGTGTTCGAGAGGTGGACAAGGTGGAGAGGTCCTTTGGGGGATCGGGTCAGCCAGCGAAACACCGAAGCCAGAGTGCGGTGTCACGGCACACTGAACTCTTCCCCATGGCTTTTGACTGTTCGCCGGTAAGGAGGCACCGTCCAGGCATCGTCTGGCCCCGGTTCCAGCAGGAAGGCCCGCTCGCCTCGAGGGTGGAACGAATCGGCGCAGCTGCGCCGCCGACACTCCGATAATTATCTTTGCCCGCTACCACCCCATTGTTCCTCCAACCGCCTCCTCCCCATCGGCTGTATTCCGCCCTGCTCGCTGGGCCCCGGGGCCCAGGAGACTCCTACGCAGCTGCGCCTCCATCGGTCGAGTATCGAAAACGAGGGGGCGGGAGAGCCTCGAAACTTTCACGTGATCAGATTCACCCGTGAAAGGGGCTACAGATCTACAGCGATGGTCGGAAGAAAACTTAAAAGTTAATACTAAGCTTCAAGTACCACGTTGGTTCCCCTGATTTTAGGATTGCCAACCGTAGGTACTATAATATATGGTTTTGTAAAATTTTATTTTCCGAATTTAAACTTTAAAGGCGAGGATTTTTTCTATAATAAATGTAAATGATTTAATAATTCGAAATGCGCAAGAAATATACATTTAAAAAATAAGACGTGGTTGTTTTACTGTAGTTTTATTTTCCACCACTTCCCTCTGAAAAGTATTATATTTTTTCACTATGCCACTACTATATTTTCCTGAAAGATGGTGGCAACCCTATCTCAGTTAACCTCGCAACTCTTCAATTTCCTAGGATATGGATTTTAAGATTTATTTATTTATTTAATTAGGACATAAAGGGCGAAAAACCATTTAGAAGGACATGTATGTATAGTAGAGCTAACAAAAGCAGTAAGAGAAAAAAAAGATATAGTTCTTTCTAATTTTTCTCACTGTTCAGACTTTAAATTTTCAATCACCACTACTGTATGTACCTCGAGCATGAATGTTGAAAGATTTTCCTCCGCAAACGGTACGAGCAGAAGCACTGTTTCGTTGCTGTCAGACTCCACTAATAAGTGATGAAGGAAAGCCCTGCCTGGCGGACACGATTCTTTTGTCTCGACGCGACCGGCGGACTTGAACTGCAGCAGGCTCTTTGATCATATATTCCTACACGAGTTTCTCCATCTTCCGAGGAGAGCTGCAGCCCGACCTAGTTACGAGGATCGCTCTGTGTATTTGGGAAAAGAGATTACCTACGCCTCGGGTTACGCTTTTTTTCCGCCGGCGCCGTGGAAAACAGAGGAATGCGATTCATTTGAGAGGGTTGCTTGCGTAAACTTAGCCCCCTTTGCGAGCTTCTTCAAACTCTGCCAGGTGCTACATTTGCCAAACGAAATCCGCTACAGACTTTGCTGATGTCCCTGCATCTCATTTTAATAGCACAGCTTTGATCGAACCCGGAGTAAAACCGAATTGAAACCGAGAAGCCAGCGGTGAAAGGGAAGAAGCAAATGGTAAAAGTAAACCATGGAAGGCTCTTTCATGCCTCGCGTGGCGAAGCCCAGAAGAACCTGGCGAGCCAGAGAAATAGACAATTAAGAGAGCCGAGACCCGAGTTCGTTATTTCGAAAACACGTAGAAAACTTCCCCGCTTCTTGGGCGAAAAAAGTCATCGTCGAAAACCCCCTAACGACACTCGGCGCGCAGCCCGAGCGCAATTTTGCGAATCGCTCGAGCGTGCCCGCTAACGAGCTGGCCGAAATTAACGATGTCGCGAATACCTAAAGACGGCACGAGCAACAGTTAAGAAAATCATCAGGCTGAATCGCTCTCGCGTTCCTCTTTTCCATGGAATCGCAACTGGGCTAAGACTCCGCGGCTCCTATACCCTGCGAGTCGTTTCAGTTCAGCTTAACTTAATGCAGAGAGGAAAATGATCATTCCCTAGAAGAGGACCCAGAGTACGTACTATTAGCGGGCCAAAAGAAGATCCCTAGGAGGCGGGTTCGGGCGATGCAGTCCACCGATGTCACGATTGGTCGATTCACCTATTTGAACACATTTCTAAACACAGGGAACACGTATTTTGGTTATTGGCTGAAGTAGGCACATACATTATCGCACCGCGCGACGAAGAGAGCGAACAAAACACATCGAGATCGAGTGGGATAAAGCGATCTGACCGACGAACGTCAAAGCAATAGCGTAGGCATCTTTAAGGGTTAACTATTAATATTTAATAACTTAAAAATTTCCGTATTTTTCACAATATGTTCAGAAAGTATTATCATTGGGATGGTATCAGGATAATACTTTCGTGAACATATTGTGAAAAATGAGGAAATTTGTATGTTATTATATATTAATGGTTAACCGTTAAAGATGCCTACGCTATTGCTTTGACGTTTGTCGGTCAGATCGCTCTATCCCACTCGATCTCGATGTGTTTTGTTTGCTCTCTTCGTCGCGCGGTACGATAATGTATGTGCCTACTTCAGCCAATAAACAAAATACGTGTGCCCTGTCTTGAGAAGTGTGTTCAAATAGGTGAATCGACCAATCGCCACATCGGTGGACTGCATCGCCCGAGCCCGCCTCCTAGGGATCTTCTTTTGGCCCGCTAATAGTAGACCCTGAGCAAGGCAGGGAGGAATCTTGGTGCCTACAAAACTGGAGGAATCCTTGTTTCAAAGGCTCGGTGAACAGAGATGCTTCAGAGAGAGGATAAAGTTCCCAGAGCACTGAAATAATACGGGTAACGTGGCACGGATAGCCGTATCAGGGATCTAACGAAGGTAGCTTTAAACGAAAGAAGAAGGCCACCGTCGAGCGAGGTATATTTAAATGATACGTCCTTTTTATTCATGCACTCCTAAAAGAGTGGCCCAGAAGTAGAGTAGGTTTAGTCGAGAATACGCAATTTATCAGGGGACCGTTTTATGCGTGCCAGCCCGCTCGAGATAAAGTAGAATACGTTCCTCGGGCTCGTACATCCTGCTGATGCAATAATAATAACGCGGGGTACAGGTTGTGCTCCGACCTAACCAGGGATCATTGAAAATGAAAGGATGTAGGTATAAGAGAAAAGTCTGGCGGAACGAGTCGCTCGCTGACGTTCCCGTAGACGTCGCCGGCGAGTTATTCAGTTCACTGGGGTATTCCGTGGTTTACGTGGCTCATTAGCATGCCATGGGAACCGGGAGTCGCTGGTTCCCCCAGTCCTCCGCGCTTTTCGCGATCCCAGCCGACCCTGGGGCTCGACCCACGCGCCCACCACCAACCTGCTCCCTATCCTACGCTACCTGCGCGCTTCTTCGGGGGATATCCGGCTTCCGGCCTCCTATCCTCCTAGAGTGCCAGCGTTTGGTTTTACTTTCGCGGCGCGGAGCTCAGTGTTGATCCGAGGTGAACTGATCTGCTTGTTGCTAGAGGGAACGTGGGCTCTCGCTGTCACTTATTCTCTTACTCGCCTCGGTTTTCCTCTACTTTAAGCTTTGGTTAATCGTTCAGAGAATTCACTGCCAGATAGAGTGATAATTGTCTTGTCTCGTGGCAATGCATTTTCCTCTTCTTCAATTTTTAAGTGTTCCTCAAAGTTTCTAAGATTGATTTCTTATGAAACTGGACCAAGTACCTTTTTTATTATCATGAATAATAGATCGTGGATACTTAAGTGTGGGTTGATGAGCCCAGAGAGACCAATAAATATGACAGATCTGCTTTTTGTTTGTAATCTCATAAGCAATCATATTAATTGCCCTGAAATCTTGTGCATATTCAAATTCTATTTCCCTATCAGCGTTTCTTTCGTATTGATAGGCATCGATAGCATTGATAGGTAGTGGGGAGAATAAAATGAAGCTTGGCGTACCTGGAGGCTCCCTTTCCAAATACTGCCGTACAAAATGGAAAGCTAGAGTATCGCAGAGTCCACGTAAAAATCGCGAGAATGCTGTAGCTACATTTCAAAACTACATTTTCCCCGGCAAGCTGCGTGGCACGATATCCCATCTCGTTTTAAAAATTCCCCGCTAGCTGCAGCAGTCGCATGTTTTTTTTCCTGCCGCATACGAGTCGGAACCCCGGGGTAGTTCGACCCCCGCCGGAATCGAACCCTTCCGTTTCCACGTGCACTCGAGGGACGCGAAATTTGCACGGCGAAAGCGAGTCCTTTTAGGCGCGACGTTTTTAAATCCACTTGCCCGCTTTTCTCGGGATAATCGATCTTGCAGCGCGCCGCGCGCGTCAGCCTCCGCGTTAGCGATGCGCTTTGTGCATACACGCCAACCGAATCCGCTAAATATCCCATGGGCCCGCGAAATCCGTTCAAGAAACGCTCTCGTGAAAGGCGACCCATTTATTTGCGAGCAGAATTCGCAGAAACCCGCTCCGCCGTTCGACCGTGCCCCTGTTCATTTATGCACTCCGGGACGCGACAGCGGGTCGTTTAATTCATTTCCCAGCCAACTCTATGAAAATTCTAAAGCATCCAGGAATAGCTGGGTACTCGATCGCGGTGCTGTATCCTCCTGCTTACGAAGCACGCGCAGGCTGTGTTTAAAAAATTACAGCGAATGGATTCGAAATAAAAATTCCAGGAGGAGCTTTTCCAATATTTCTGCTTCTCGAGAAAAACATTTCAAGAGTTGTACCGCTGCCGTGGCAGGAAACTACGGTGGCAGAAGTTTCGATAGCTGTGTGTCCCCGTTTCCAAGCGTGGAGCTGAGTTAATCGAGTTAATCGAGTTAATGGAGTTAATCGAAGGAGATTTTAGAGAGATAAGTTTGGCCTGCCATGTCGCCGGGTTCATCGAGGTGACGGTTTAAAACGTTTCCCGCTGATATTCGATTATCCACTCTCTGGATCCGTAGTCGACCCCTCCCTCGGCTCGCGTGCAAGTGGACAGTGACAGTATTTCGCACTTTGTTAGCACGCGCGGGAATAGCTGGTAACGCGGAGGAAACTAGCTTTCTCAGGAAAGGCTAGCCTTTTGTCAGCTCCCACGACTTCTTAACGGCCGTCCACAGACTTTTCACCGCCGCTGATCCTTCCAGCTACTCGCTCCTCCAACGCCTTTTTCCTTTTCCCACGGAAATCCACCCCACTTCCCTCTGGTATCGCTATTTCCCACTTTCCAGTTGCCAACAGCAAACTTGCAATTTCATCTACTTTACTTTTATCATAGATGAGGTGTCATCTAATTTCCATTGCGCGCTGCACCTCATTGCAAGTTTCAGAAAGAATACCAACCAAGTTCAAGCTAGTTCCCATTATCAGAGAATGAGAGCATCGCTACCAAACTTCGTCGCACAGTGGCGAATTTGCCCGAAATCGTGGCCAAAACTACTATCTTCAAATCTAAGTTAGATTGTTGAAATATATTACAATGACATAATTCTAGAAAGATAATCATGTACTTTTTTAACGAAAAATATACTTTTATAATATACATAAAGCACGTTCTGCTTGATATTTAATCGTAAGTAACAACTGTTATAATAGAATGTTGAATATCTGCAATAATATACCTACAAGTTTTTAACTATAGAATTGTGGAGAAAATTATTATTTACAAATGACGATAACTCGTAAAGTCGCAGATTGTCGCAGCTATTTTCAATCAGAAATTCTCCTATGACCTTTAAACTTCACATTAAAAAAAATTTAAGTGTGATCTCGCTTGATACACGACTATTCGCTCAAAAAAAAAAGAAAAACATATGTAAGTTTTGTATTTTTATCTACCACAGCTATAGAAATATTTCCAAAATACTACAATTAATGTAGATATGAATTTCGAGCATATTGGGTAATATCAACATTGACAGATTATCTTGTTACGTCGACAATAAATCGAAAGGAAATTTCAAGTTAGTACTTTTGCCTGAAAAAAATCCATTTTCTACCGCTATTAAGTTTGAAGTTCCATATCTCTTAGAGAAGATCATATTAAAAATTGGTTTTAATGGAAGCCCATGCTCTGATAATTCATAAATCAAGATCAAAAAAAATTTTTTTGCTATAATTTCACACAAATTCGCCACTGTGAGCCGTTAAGAACCTAAAAGCAGGATTTCTTGAAGGGAATCAGGTACAGCGGGCGGACGATTCTCCTTGCCCCTGTGACATTTCAACTTCTGGGTAGTGCGACTTCTTTGCAGCTCCCAATAGTACTAGATCTGCGATATCTGAATCGACAAGAGCGCGTGGGAAACGCAGCGACGTCGCCGAACACTGGGGTCAGCCAGTTACATAAGCAATTATAAAGTAACCCGGCCACAGCAACCCCAGCGATTCTTTTCATACGAACCGCGAGCGTTTCAGACATACCTGCGTATGCAAACCCGCGCATCACACGAGAGAGGTGAAATCCTTTGAAAAAAATGTGCGAGATATATTTGCAACTGTTGCCGCGCGTAAAAGCAGGGCAGAAAATGCAGCGGAAACTCGACTAGCCCGGCTTAAATCCGCTAGGTCCCTCTCTGTTCCCGTATTCTGTTTACACCGGTAACTTTCTGCCCCGCCACTCCTCCGCTGCATCTTTTCATCCGCCAGCCTCTTTTCCGCTTAATCTTCTATTCCGTTTCCGCGCGCCTCCCTTTGTTCCACCTTGCCTCGCGCTGCCTTCTTCTTCCGCGCGGTTTACTCTCTTTCCCCGCGTAGTCTGCAACCGCGCCGCGCCGTTTCCGGCTTTCTTTCGCCCCGCTGCCTCCGTTTCGCGAGCTTTCGTTAATTTCCACCCTGCGCCCGCCCTTCCGGACAGCCCTCGCCTCCCCCTCCAAGGTGTTATCTCTCCGCTGTGCGTCGACCTTTCGGCCTGGATCCTAATGCATATATGCATGCCCACGCGGACACCGAATAAAGGGCTCCCTTCCTGCTCGTTCCTCTTTTTTTCCGTTCCCCTTCCGACTGTCGTTACCAGGCAGCAGCATGTGAACCGATTTTATCTATCGGCGATGACTTCTGCGCGTCCGCGACCGTAATTAGCCAGCTGGAGATGGCTAGGGGCCTGCAGATGGACGGGGAGGATCTGTCTACCTGGCTTCCTCGAGTTATCGCGCTGCGGTTCTTCTCCTTCTTTATCTACCGGCATTGTACATACCGCGATGCACGGATCGGGGGATTGCAGGCTGACGTGAGACGAGGCGCTACTACTGCGGCTACGGGGTGTGCATGGTACCTATTGTAAATATTTGAAGACCGGTGGATCTGAGGGTTTACCGGTAACTCCTAGAATTTACCGTTGTAGAGCGGTAAAAGTCCGAAATATCTTATACGAGACTAAGCTTAAGGTTTCCAGAAAGCGGTAGCACACCCAGCGTGGGTAGGGGCAAGGGTGGCTTGGCATCCCCCAAAGAAGGGGCTTTGTAAGAAAAAAGAAAACCGTATTTTATTCTTTAAATAAATTTGTATAATCCCCTAATAAATTTGATTGAATTTGCATTAAAAATATTTTTATCCCTTCAACTCGGCTCCACTCAAGATTAAATCCTGAGTGCGCTGTTGCTAACAAGAATAGGTATTCTGATAAAATAAATAATACCAGGGTTAGTTTTAATAGCCATTTTATATTATGCGAGCCGACTGTCTCGTCAACTTACTGTATGGGTTCTAAACTTTCTTCCAACCATCACTGCAGATATCTAACAGAGCCAATAATTGTCCTCGAATATCATCGCCAAAATAAAAACCATCTTCAAAACCAGCGTGTGCGAATTTTTTTGTAATTTTCTAAACGAGTGAGAGCGACAGAAACGAAACGGCTCATCTGAATTTGGTACCAAGATACTAAGGAGCTTTTCTTTCCTTCCCTTTTCTAATTCTCGTAATTGCTAGCACCGAGGAGGAGACCTTTTATCCTTGTCCCTGTTTGGTCGTTTAATTTACCGTGTTGGAACCGGCGAGAGGAATGCCGCTGGATTGAAACGCGACTGTTTGGGTGAACAGCTGCGCGGAATCGATTCTGTATAAATATTTACCGACGGTTCCGTGTAATTGTCAAGAATTATCGTTTCCTCCGCGGTGTTCAAGATCGCAGCGCTCTTCCTTACGCAATTCATCCTGTTTCCACCGTAAATTGCGCCCCGCTGCGCGCACACCGCGTCCCTACCCACGCCAACAGTGAAACAAACGTTTTCGATGGAAACAGAAAAATGGCCCAAGGGTTTGGTTACACACTGGCAATCCTGTATTCGTTATCGACGCAGCGCAATTTTATTTTAACGACTGTGCAAAAGGAGCAACGCGCAAGAGGCACATGAAACGAGTTTCGCAATATTCGAGCGGTGATTCGAGGGAATCTGTGCCACAAGTAAATCAGAATTAAGCTCCGAGATGGTTACGCGAGCCAAACACGTTCGATAGGGATTTATTGCCTCGCTTCTTCGTTCCCCAGACGTATATACAGAGTGATTTTGTATAAAATAAGAAACCTAAACCAGAGAGCTTTCACTAAATCCAATTCCAAAACGCCACTATAAAAATCGAGTGACCAAACGGTCGGAAAGATCCACGGGGGGTGAAAGAAACGAATGGGGGTGGAGATAAAAGAAGCGCCAGTTGGAAAGTCCGCTTACCTCGAGGAGAGCCGACAGCAAACAGACGGCCAACGCGACGACGATTAATCCCCGTCCAGGAAGCATCTTCCACTCGTCCTCTTGTCTTCTTTTCCTCGATACCTTCTCGATTCGAAGCTGCGATCGGCCTGTGCTTCGGCTTACAGCATCCCACGCGATCCCTTCGAGGCGCACATCGATCACGAGCTGGCTCGAGTCGTCCCTTCGGCTTCCCAGCGAGGCCGGGATCCGTTTAAAATTTCGATTTACCACGATTCACCACACGGTTCCCCTCGATCACTACGGCGACCGAGTTGTCTATCGATTCCCTCGATCGAACTGGTAGCTGCACGATCGCTTCCAAATTATTAGAAACTGCAGCTGTGACGTTTTAGTAAACAAGGCTGACGAGCTGGTTTTGAGTAACTGGAGGTGAAGGTGGCTCGGTTTACGGAGGATCTTTAGGGAGCAAAGATCCTGCTTCGACGGAGGCTGAACGTGAATTGAGGGAACAGCAACAGTGCAGCTGTTATTGTTGAACACGCGCTCGGTCACGTGGCCGGCCCCCACCACTCGCTGCAACGCCACCGCAGGGTAACTTCTGTCGTTGATTGAAAAGGGATGTTACGATTTCAGCGATGGTCAATGACCCGTGCAATTTCGATTCACTTTTTAATAGGAGCTTTTTCTGAGCAATGAACAGGTCTTCTCCTCCTCTGCTTCTTCACGTTTCTTGTCGGTGGAGGAATGGTTTAAAATCTCAAGTACGTTATCAGTTCGGTATTATGTTGAATTATATTTTATATTTCTAAACAGTTTACTCTTTTGTTTAATATTCCTGTTTAAATATGTTTAAGAGTACATACCTACTCGGTGGTTTTTTAATCGGTTTGAATTAAGTCTGCTTAGAAATTAGAAATAATGCGTAATCAAAGTTAAACGTAATACTGAAAACCTAGTGGTAAGTTGTTTTTAGTTCTTCTTGCCAGTGGCGCACTCAAGATTTAATCTTGGGGAGAGTCGAGTTGAACGGATATAAATATTTTTAAGAAAAAATTATTCAATGCAAATTTAAAAAAATTCTTTAGATGATTATAATTTATTTAAAGAATAAACTCCACTTTTCTTTTATTTTTACAACGCCCCTTCTTTTTGTGCTCACTACTTTTTATGTTAGTATGATGTACTAAGAGGGTTTTATCCCGTTAATAATAATAGTAGTAATAATAGTAATTACATTTTAATAATGATTTCCGAATACGACGGTGTTGTTTATTTTGGAGCATGCGTAGAACCTGACACGTTAGTCGATGCCCGTCGAATAATTTTCGACTCATCGAGCGAGATACTCGAAACCAACCTGCACGCTCCACGACTTCACAAAAAAACTTGCATTTTTGAGAGGTGTTTCGGTAACTCAACACCGCCACGCGCCATAAGTTTATATTATACACTTATACAGCACAAGTAAAGCACACATAATATTTAACTCACAAATTTTCTAGTTTATATTTCAATCTACTAATACCCAGTTTGCAACTTTCTTCAAAATTTCGACAAACCTAGAATAACTAATAATTACACGCTTGGGCAGGGCCCGATCTAGGGGGGCGCAAGTAGGGCAACTGTCCAGAAGGGCAAAATGGGTGGAAAGAGAAAATTAAAATCCATAAAAGTGTTTGTGTTCTTTTTTTATTAGTTTTATAAAATATTTTGAGTTATTTTAGGATTCGAAAAATAGGTACGGCACCCACCTCCAACCTATTTATTTTATTTTGTTACTGTTTTTTATGAATATTAAACTTTGTATAAAGCAAAACGCTTTGGTTATTCAACAAATACCTACAAAAAATTTCCCCCGCTGTCAAAAATAATATTTTAAAGTAATTATTTGTAGTTAAATATATGGACTATAGACTCAGGACTATCATCCAGTACTTGTCGGAGCCGATTTTGAAAAAAAAATTATTTTTTAAAAAATGGTAGCCACTAAAAGTCAAGCACGTGATTTTCGACCCAAGTGTTCATCTCCTTCCGTTAATGAAAAGAAAAGTACTCGATTATAGTCTTAAGAATATTCGTGCAAAAGTTTATTCAAATCGACCCACTAATCTCTAAGGTATTTTCGGAACCACAAATTCAATATGAAGAGGCTTTGTGAATTTCTTACCATATAAAATTTCTTTTTAAACAGAATACAGCTTAATTTATACACAAAAATGTGTAATAGTTAATTTTTAAATAAACCGTTTTTCTATACGTAAACAAATTTCCAAAAAATACCCCTACTTTCCAACCCTCCAAAGGTATGTAACTCCTTCACCAATTAACTCTGTACTTCTAATCCCAAATAAATAATACCAAAAACTAAAAAGCACTGGAAATGGAGAAGCAATCGCCCCAAGGAGAAGCATTTAATTACTCCCGCGTTTCATACGTTGCCCATTCCCCAGCTGCGTACTCCGAGCCCTGGATTTTTAATTTCTACGCGTGTTTGCCGCGAAACAAACATAAATAATTCCTGACACACCGTTCCCGCAGGCTAAAAACAATGTGCAGAGCGCGCTCCCCCTCGCGTTGGTCAAATAACCGTTGATTTATTCACCGTACCCGTTGAGCGCCTAGGAAGAACGTGGCCGCGTCGTTTGACCGCCTAACGATGAAATATAATCCACGGCAACTATGCGGCGAAAATATCGGGAACGCAGAGCAGATTGAAAAATCTCTGGGCTGCCCGAGAAATCGGAGACGGGGGCGGGCACGGTCCACGGATCGAGAGGGCGAGCCTCAATACTCTCGATCTATGCGTGTATCGTCATCTCGTTGGAGGGCGATCGGTTACCTCAGCTGCGGCAGCAGCTGACAAACCTTCTGCCGCGGCATCCTCGTCGTCCAATATCCAGCGGTGGATATTTTCTGTAGGACAGGTGCTTGCAATCTGCTCGGGCGACAGCCGGCGTTCGTGACGATTCGTTACTACGCAACAATCATCGCCGAATGATACCGTGCCCGGAGGAGGATTCGGTCCAGCGATCCGACTGTCGAAATCTCCATTCCGGAGGCAGACCTCCGCGGCATCGCGACGCTCCTTTCGCGATGCGATGCCTTTGCCTCGCGTTGTCCTTGACGGGAGCAACTGTGATTCGACAGCTGACACGCTCAGGGGCTGGCGAAACGTTTGTACGAGCAAAGTGTAATTGCATCTTACGGGATTCCACGGGGGAATACTCGCGACCCGATCTAGCTCTTCTGTCGCCGATTTTTGCCGCCCCTTATATTAAATTTAACCCTCCGTGATCACTCATATTTCGGAATCTTTAATATTATCGGTGATAATTGCACATTCGTAATAATCGTAAAATGTAAATTCAGTGTAGTTCAAGAAAAGTGATTTTCCAGGGCTGTGGAAAGAAGCAATATGTTTTTTTGCGATAAATCTCCTTTGGAATCTGTAAAGGCGCGACATTTGAACTCGAAAATTGTTCTTGGGGTGTGATACAGACTAATTATAAGGTTTGATAATAAATTCAAACATGTATTTACCTATTACCTACTTTTTACCGTTTTCTCAAAAAGCTTTACTTCCTTTATTGGTTTTTATCGATTTTAATTTTCTCTTTATACCAATTTTGCCACTCTGGGCAGTTGCCGTGGGACTACAAGTTCCATTTCCACGAGGATCACAATTTGTGGATATAGATTTCGAGTTTGAGGAACGATAAGGAACTTTATCTTTTTACCAGTGGGACGTTGTTTTTATCAACACTCCCCCACATCTTGTTTCCACCAGATGGTATTGCTTTGAATTAGTTACCCTTAATACTTCACCGTGCACCCTGTTCAAAGTCGGTCTTATCATTTTACCATAATCGATTTTATGGTAAGCCCAAGTCTACGCGAAACTCCCTGCAACTTGCTTGCAGTAAAAATACTTTGTATTGTTAGAGATTAGCTGCATACATTGAAGGGCAGGTACTTTTCGAAAAACGAGGGGAGTTTAAACAAATGGGAAAGGAGAATCGAGTTGAAATGCTTGACACGAAAGAATGATAGAATTAAATAAAAGTGTAGAAAAATATAGATTTGCATAAGAATTTAGGAAAAGATAGATTTCACTAAAAATGTAGGAAAAGACTGTTCAAGACAAAGGCACGAAAGATAAGATGAGATGTTTGGCTATCTACGTGGCATTCTGTGGAAAAAAAAGACCGTCAAAAGACAGATTAACAAAGTGGAACCGGATTCGAGGTCGATGATACTTGAGAATTAATACGCCAGCACAAAGCAGCGCAATGATAATTAATGGTCGAGCCGTTAGGTAGATCTAATAATATCGAGGAGAAACGGCAAAACGAAGATTGCGAAAGGCTCTAGTCCAGCTGTTGATTCCACGATCCCTCTAGTCCGTAGACTGTAGACCGAGCGTTTCCCATACATAAATAACGCCTCGCCTACACCCACCGTATTATATGGTCCCATTATATCGTATTATATCAACCACCCATTATCCGAGCTCTGCTCTCTGGTTGCTTCACTTCGTCTCCGGATACCATCGCCTAAAGTCTCGACAATACCTCGATGGATCCACCCGTGACAGATTCTTCACTCGTCAATGATTATCTCCCCGTGGTGACTGCGTAGTCAAACCTTCCTATAATCAGAAATTGGTCACACAGGCTTCACTGCAACCCAGCGTCATTTTTCAGTGACCATTTTCGAATTTCTGAAACTTTTAACTTTTCTCTTTTCACTCGTACAATCTTGCTCTAATACTCATTTTCTAGAAATGTAAATTTGGGTATGTTGAAATTTGTATTTGAAAAAATAGTTAATAGTGGATAAAATAATTTTTTTTGTTAAAATTCATCAAATTTTTAGATTTTATTATTAAGCTCTAAAAATTAACAGAAATGTTGGCAAAGACATCCCGTGGTGCGATACACCCCGTGTGATCACGAAGGGTTGAAAAACCATCGAGCTTACTAAATTAATTGCCTCGATGCCGTTATCGCACCGCAGCATTTCGCTCTTGCTCCTCGTTTCGAGTATAATCAACTTTCATCGTCGCTAGACTCGACTTAACGAAAACCTTCACGGTGCATGCGCTATGCAGAGTGCTTGCACTGCTTTCGCTCCGATTCCCGAGGAAGAATAATCGCGTAATCGTGAGCGATGAAGAGAGATAATCGCGAGCGTGTAGCCCATCTGTCGAACATCGAGGAGGAAATGTATTTCTCGGAAGAGCGCCGGCGTAGCGTAAACTGCGACTTAAATTCAGCCCTTTTCCCCCGTGCTTGCCACCGTGAACGATGGCACGAATTAACATTCTGATGTCGGGAATCGTGGGCTCGTTTCAATTCATAATTAAGACCCCGAGCTAATTGCAGTCGGGCGCGGGCCAGGCTTGTAGTTGCAATGTCGAATAATTAATCGCGCTGCACGCCGTCACATCGAGTCGTGTTTGCTACCCGGTCAACCTGCGTTTTCACCCGTGTCGGTCGAACGGTTTAATGGGTCCTTCATCACCGACGTTGCTAATTGAGACCAGGGCTCGATTATTCACACGTGTAGTCTTTAATATTAATGCTGTTTTATCAATGAAACGAGCGGTGGAGAAAGTGGCCGATTTTTCTTTGCCACGATCACCCCTTTCCGCAGTGGCGGCGGTTGCGGAATAAATCGTTGGTAAGATTGTTATCATACATTATTGTCTTTGTTACGCTTGTGAATGTAATGGCACAGACCGGGTATGGGATAGATAATAACGTCCAATGTAAATTTTTGTTATAGTGATCGGGGGTCTATTTAGGGGTTTAGAGTTTTCTTATCATTTTCGTAACGCATGCAACGTTATCGATTTAGAGAAGACGATCACGACTTTACTAGCGGTTCGAATTATAATTACGTAGAACGACATACCTTGCCCTGTATCGGTACAAGATCAATTTATCACCCAGCCGGTAAGTTCGTCCCGGATGTCCACCTCGCAGCACAGACCAGGTATAGAATAGACCCATCACGCAATGTAATTTTGTGTGACACGCTCGGGGGGCTCGCGAGCCCCCTTACCATTTTCATATCACACCCAACGTTATCGATTCAGTCTCAAATAAGATTGTAACGCCACGCGTGGTAGAAATTAGAATTCAACACGGGTAAAACTTCGATCATTTGAAACCCGCGATTTACAAATGATTCTGTTTGAGTAACAATTTAAAGATATTTTTATAAACGTATTCCGTGCAAAGACAGGGAAAGAAGGATCACAACAAAACAAGATCACATACGCCTTTCAACCTTACTGTTCTACTCCAGTTTATTTAACGCAAAACAAATTTATTGAATATAAAGATTTATATAAACAACATTATTTGTGGAAGACATGCTTTCATGATGTAATGTGGAATACTTCGCCAAGGAGTATATTTCAATACCATGCTGAAGCAGAGAGGACTTTAAAAATTGTCGAAAACCCATCAGTTCCAGTATTTCGATGAAATATTCCAACTTGCAGAAGAAAGAAATTAGAGAATAAATATAAAAAAAGTAGTAGATCCCGCACTGGGATTTGAACTTTTGACTTTTTGCTTGCGACCCAAGCGCTTCGATATCGGGAAAAGGAATTCTCGCCGGAGAGCGCCGCACAGTGGGGCACATAACATAGGATTCGAGGAAAAAATCTCATAACTTCGGTGTTTTTCGGTGTTTTTCGGTGTTTGGCGACCGGCCTTAGTTGTGAGGAAAAACTGTTGCTACTACTGCATTGAATTCTGCATATATATGTACGCCACCGTGGCAGCGTATGCGTCTACGCTTCCCCATTGGTAGAGACACTACCCATTGGTAGTGATCCTCTCTACCCATTGGCTACCGTTCCTGCCCTCTAGTGACAAATTCGAAAGACATCGCCAGAGTGTCGCAACAGTTGCCGCGTTCAAATGTCAATCGAAGATTAACATCTACAGATTTTCGTGCTCCGTGGTGCTTCGCTGTGTCCACTCGAATATCAATTTTGAAAAGAGGCGGCGCGTACTTCCGTCTGGCGACTCTCTCGTAACATCCTGTCGCGATCAGTCGATATTTAAGGAACCCATTCATCGAAATTGCGATTGTATATGTACGTGGCCGAAGATGCGAGAAACGGACGTTCATGTGCGATATACTCGCAGAACGTCACCCGATCCGATCGTACCAATCGCCTGATTAAACCTAAATAGACGATAAATTGGACCAAGCGGCAAAAGTCTCCGACCAGTTCGAAAAGAATGTCCACTTAATTAGTAACACTTTAAACAAATCGCGACATGAGTGTTCTCGCGAGAAACACCCGAACCCTTTCGAACCAACAGAACAAGCACCTCGATGAATTAATCATCTTTATTCCGCGTAAATTTCCACGATCAACAGATTGCCCGTTATCTATATAGACTCGTTCGAGATTAATTTACACATTCATACGATGCCACCCAGCCGTTTAGACGCCGTTTACAGAAGTATCCTCCTTACGAAATTCTTCACCAAGGGCTGGGGTAGCCCACAGAATTTGAAAAGGTAAGACAAACCGGGCCTAACCTTGTCTCCGTTCGAAAACCAACCCCTGCAATTCTGCTCTTTCGAGATCTCTCTCTATTGGCAGAGTACTCGTTCACTTTAAATTCTATGCATGTCACACGAGCGAATCTTTCCTTCAACTTGTCCTTGAATAATTTCTGCCTCTGCGAAATCCGATGTAAACAATTCCGCCGAGATCCGATCGTGGTTGTTGCAGAATGGAATTCAAATTTTCGGGAGCAAAGTGCAAAATTCGTAACCGTTAAATTCGTCAGTTTCATTTAAATCGTGAATTACCAATGTAATCTTTGCAGTATAAATTTCCTTTAAAAAAAATGGAAAGTACAGTGAATAGAAATGGAGGTGTTGAACAATTTCCATTGTAAGGCAATCGAATTTGTGTGTTTTCTAGGATTTTTGAATTCAGAAAAGTCATTGCCAACAGAGAAACATGTTACAATCTCATACCCCGGGATTACCCAATCAGCATAACTAAGGTATAGCGCACGTATAGTGAAATCACTTTGTTACACAGAGAAGACACGTATTTATAGATACTTTTTATATATAGGACGAGGAATGGTCGGACTGTCATATAATAGAAGGATCTTTTGAAAGCCCGTTTCACAAACACCTTCCTGGAATAATGCCAACCGAAGCGATAACTGCACATTTCCAACTGGTTCTACCGCGGAGATGGAACTCCCATAAAATGAAACCGTTATGCTTGCACCTCGCGGGTACAGGGGATCACGTGAGTTAATTTCATTTCAATTACCTGCATTGTTTTATGTTAGTATTATATATCGACTTGTGCGTTCGTTAGTTCTTCTGGCGGAGAAGAAACCTAATCGCTAAACCTTTGCTCAAAGAATCAGGAATTGCATCTTTATTACTGGAGAATCCATTTTATGGATCGAGGAAACCACGGAATCAAATGTAAGAATTTGTATTTAGAAGGTTTGTAACTATGAAGACATGTTGAACTTCGACAGAGTTTTGGGACTGTACTAATCTTGAGATACTTCGTAGACGATCTAGCTTACATAATGTTTGCGACATCTTTATCATGGGTGGATGCTTGATAATGGAATCGATTGTTCTACTGAATTGGTGCGAGCAACAAGGTTTCGGGCCGTTAGGACTGACAGGGTTGTCGATGGGTGGCCATGTTTGTACCTTTAAGTTTTACCTTAATATCGACGCTGAATATGTTAGTAAATCAAATTATTCTATGCGTGTGCGTTTCTAGATGGCTTCATTGGCAGCGACTAATTGGCCGAAACCGCTGCCACTAGTTCCTTGCCTTTCGTGGTCGACAGCGTCGCCGGTATTCACTCAAGGAGTGATGAGCGCATCTATTAATTGGACGCTCCTAGAACACCAATATTTTGCAAACGAGCTTTACCAAAACGATCTCGCCAAAATGGTGCGAATTGTTGGCGAGGAAGTGAGTGACGATCTGTGTCAATGAAACAACAAACATTGAATAGCGATTATAAGCAGATATTTCCTTAGGATGCGTTCCTAGCTGGCCAACATTTTGCTCAACATTATCCTGCCAGTATGAAAAGGGTCAATGAAGTGAAAGAAAAGTCTGAAGGTGCTAGCGAAGAAGCAAACACTACAACTACCACTCAAACTGTGATCGATAATAATAGATTAAACGAGGATTGTGATTCCCAAAACGGAGACAATAATCTAAAGATACAAGTTGCCGAAGAGAAAGCAGCGGCAAAGATATTTCCTCTGAGCCTAATTTCTAACAGATTTAAGCCGAAAGATTCGAATGGGCTAAAAGGCAAGTTTTGATGTAGATACGAATGATTTGTTGGTTTTGTAGTTGGAAGAAACTTGTGTAAAGCTTTTGTAACGTGCTGTAAATTCTGATCTTTCCATCTAAGACAACAAGTCGTACGTATCGACTGTTCCGTGATAAACGTAAATCAAACAGAAACTGAATCTTTAAAAAAGCGCGAATTCCTAATTAACGAATTTTTATATTTGGGACTAACATGTATAATTTGTTTTGCAACACACACGTACTACCATTTAACCCACAAACAGATTGAAAGCATGGTTCCTTGGCAGCATGATCAATACGTACATTCCTTTGGCAATAGGCGTTTGTTTATTACCAGTTCCAAGGCATCCAGTGTTTTCGGACTACAAGTGGCGTGAACGGGAAGCGTTGCAATTCATGTGCGGCATAATGGACGAGTGCACGCATTTGAAGAATTTCGAAGTACCTGTAGATACTGAACTTATCATCGCTGTGTGCGCGAGGGACGACGCATACGTGCCGCGCGACGGCTGCATGAGCTTGGAAAAGATCTGGCCAGGTGCTGAAATTCGGTACATAGAAGCGGGCCACGTGAGCGCGTATCTTCTTCATCAGAAAGTATTTAGGTACCCGAGCAAATTCGCTACTTGTTCTGTTCGTAATTGAACAGATTCTGTGATTTTCACTTTATTCGATTACTTTCAGAGCTACTATAGCAGAAGCATTTGCACGATCGTTGAAGAAATATCCGTTGGAAGTCAGCTGATGTACGTGCAATTCTATCGAAGCCTAAATCAATTAGACGATGTAAAAAAATTTTACGAATCACTATTTTTCGAAACGGGGCCATTGAAGCGCTGGTTGGTGGACACTTATACAGATTTGTATTTAGCCTGTTTTCTAGGAACTTTACAATTTCGAAAACCCCATATTTCGACAATCTTACAAGAACTAAAGCCGAAAAACAATAATCATGCATGCGAACGCATGCGATCCTTTATGCACAGGGTGTGTATAGAATGTGTTAATACTGTTAGTTGTAACAAAAAAAGAGAAAAACTATGCAAAATGAATACTCTGTTAAATGCAAATAATTTGTAATATATTCTGTAAAGACAAATAAATTATTAATTGTTTATCCGGCTATTTCATTCTACGATGCAGAAAGCTTATAATATTAACTAAGTAAGCTTATCTCGACAATTTACTGCGATCTTAATATCACTTGCAATAATTTCAATGCGAATAGATAAACTGTATAACCGCAGAATTTTTACCGCGTTTGAAGTGAATATGTGTGTGCCTTGAACGGAAAACGACAAATGAAGCTTTATTCGAATTGCGCGGCAATGGACGAGAAAGGAAGCATGGTGGCGCTACCTATCGACGAGATGATAGAATCGATTAAACCGGAAGCTTCGTAGCCGCTCGCGTAAAGGCCAGGAGCCAGCGTTGGCCACATGTGTTTTGCGGACCGCTTTTCCGTAGAAAAAGATCGCCGAAAATGCCGTGTTTACGTAATCCGTGGTAACGTGACGTTGTAACGGTGCACCTGAACTCGCTGCGGTTGTGACTAAATTTTTTCAAGCCGCACGAAATCCAGTCGGCGAGAAGATCCACGAGAAATACAAAGAAGATCCGCGACGAAGAAAAATTAGCCGTGCCAACGAGGTGCAGCCCGGTTGTCTGCTAGCTTCCTATTCCGCAGCTCGCACGCTAGACGAACGCCGCGTGCACTCTGTCGCCGAGGTATCGCCGAGAAAAAGGTAGATCAAAGCATCATTCGAACAGTAATCTCGTGCGCCGGCTGATCCCGTATCGCCTCGTGAAATCGCCGAGTCAGCGTGTTCTTAACCACACAACCTCGTTCGGACCTCGTGCACGTCGTGCTCCGAATACTAGGGGCGTTCGACCGGATCCCAGGGCGCCGGGGATATTTCCATCGATTCTATTCTACTTTTCACGGATCTCGGGTGAATTCGGGGCACGTGCGTGAGAGGAGGAGAGATATTTCGGGGGCATTAATCGGTAACGACCGCGTGCGTGACTGCGTGCACGCCGCGCCTTCTGGAAAGAGCAGATCCCCTCGTGACACGAGTGGGCGTTCTCTCGCGGAAAGGGCCGACGCTCGTCCTTCTACGGCTGCATCGCATAACTTCTGTTAAAAATCGAACAGGCGTTCGTGCGACAGCACGGACCTCGGGGAGACATGCGTCCGGTCTACGGCGCGGAGGATGTCCCTAGATTGGTGCTTTAAAGCCGAACCGACCACGCACGAATACGTCTCGAATCATTCGATCCCGCGACGAGACGGCTCGGCCGGATTAATGTGCCCGGGGGTGAGCGGCGTGTCTCAGGACTCCTTCACCGCCTGAGAGGGAGCAGCATCCTGTGAAGAAACTTTTCGAGCCAGATCCCTCGTATTCGGGGCCGCCTCGTGTTTTTGTCTTTCGGCGCGTACCGTTCAAGATGGCGGCCAAGGTGGCCAGCGGCGCTCAGGGAAGTACCGAGAGAGAAGAGGGCCCCGGTGTCTCTTACGCAAGTATCCTCAACCCGAAGAGCGGCACCGAGAGCCGTGCCTCTAACAATAAGGGTAACAATAAGGAGAATATCGGCGGTCAGGTTCAGGCCCAGCAACCTCTGCCCATCAAGGATCGTATCGCCTCTCAGAATCTCACTGCCAAAGGGAAGTTCTACCAGAGGAACGGACGGAGGTTCAACCCGCAGACTAAATTGGACAAGCGATATGGAAACGAACTGCCACCTACCTCCGAACAGGGCCAACCGATCGTACAGAAGGAAGTCTCGGTCGAGCAGCGACAGGAGAACGCTCCTGAAAATGTCCAGGTGAACGGCGACATTGGGAGCGACGGAGAGTTCCAGACAGTGGCACCGAAGAGTGCCAGGAGGAAGGAGAAATTAAGAGAACAGCATCGCGATCACAGAGAACGACACAGACACAGAGACCACAGGCATCCGCTTCGCGGTCATAGCGGAAGCAACGAGAGGTCCCACAAGGAGCGCGATCGAGGAGATAGAAGTGCTTTGGATTATGTCATAGGCAGTAAAGAAGCTGCGAGAGATAACGAAGACCAAGACACAGATTCCGAAAGTCAATCGGCGTTACCGGTTAAGTACGTCGAGGCTCCTCTACCCACCGTCAACCCTTGGACCAAAAGTAAATCCACAACACAGGCAGTGCCTTCGAATCCCGTCGCTGCCGTACCTCCTGCGGTCTTGACGCCCGTTGAGAAACAGACTGAAAAAGAGAAGAGGGTGCTTCAACCACAGCAACAAGGAATTGTCGGTAAGTGCTTGATCGATAGACTTTATTTCATTACTGTTGTATTTAAATCGTGAAGTTCGGTATTTTCTGATATCTTTCTTTCTACTCCAACGTGCGACGAATCGCTTTATAGTTTGAAAACAGGTTTGATATCTTTCTGTGGAGACATAACTTTTTTACAATCCCATAATAATAAAAATGTTACTACAGTTTTTATTGTATTCTAAAGGCTGCATTAAACTTTCAAGTTATCTTTCGTCTTACTCCGTTACTTTTAAGTAACAGTTGCATTTGCGTGATAAATATTCAATACATTGAAACGAATTTACCAATCTTTCTAGTTTTTTGCTTTTTCGTGACGTGTTTTAAAATGAAATTCTATGTGAAAATTGTATATGTTACGATGGAGCGAGAGTCTTCAAAATATATTTACGCGATGCGGTGATTGCATGTTTTGGAGAATTATAATCACAGGGGGAATAAATATATTAGTATAAGGCTGAAGAAGATTTCGAGTGCTTCTACTTCATGATTTTTATATCAAAATGGCCTCGTACTTTGTACATGTGACGAAAGAGGCTCTTATCAAGTTCACGAATATGGAACTATACTTCTTTATAGGTAGTGCTAATGTGGACTAAGTATCGGAGGGGAGCTTCTATGGTAACTTGCACAATGAAACTTATATAACAGTGTGTTTAATATACTAGGCTTATATATAAAGTACAAAAATTCTAGTATATTTTATATCAAATCTTTGCTTTAATCAATTTATAGATACTCAAAAAAGTAGAGTGCCATGTAGTGCAATTGAATGGATTTTTCCATTAATATCTCAATGCAGGATTCAGGAAAACAATAAAAGCACACAGCTTCCTATGTGTATAGAACTACAGTAATTATACACATAGAAACACGATCGTCACATTGTTGCATAAAGCTATTCTGTAACAGTAAAAAGTAGAGAATAATATTGTCAAGGCTCCATTTTGAATAATACACCGCGAATTAGTAGAAGTTGCGGAAGAAAAAACAATACGCGAAAGTTGTTCCCTTTTACACTACTGAGTTATTAAAAAAAAAAAAATAAATTTAAGTTCAAAGTAGCGTCAAATATCGAACTCCAGCGGTTTCGTATTTCAGGCACACGTTACTCGAATTTCTGTTGAAAAATTTGATCATCTCGGAAGTTTTCGCTAGTTTAAAACGCTTAGTTATTCAATTCATATATTTAACTTGAAAGTAACATATGGTAAAATTCTTGGAAACATTGCAACTATTTTTGCGTTTCGTACAGAGTCACGAAAGAATGAAACCATACGGTATATAACTTCTTTCCGTGCGACACGAGTTTTAAGCAGAGTTTATTCAGGTATGAAATTAGCGATAAAGGAAAACGTGTTTCGATGAAAGAAAGACGCGTATGCACGTGTCCCATAGTTGAGGTGTTTGATCGTTACGGCGCCGATAATAGGGAATTTTGTACGACTAGTTCGATCATCTTATCTGCACACCGCCAACGAGTCTTCGATACACGTGGCAAGAAAACAAGCATGTTGGCAATCAACTCTCAACACGTCACCTATATAGTCTTTCTTCATTTGCATAACAAATTTTGATCTCTTGCCCAGCGACCCTTTCTCCACTTCGTAAAAGCATCGTCGGACCACGTGGTCCTGGATACCGCTTCGGCCATATTTGGGGAATAGTAACGCGATGTTTAATCTTCTTTCTGTAATTCGTTACCGCCTCGGATATATTTAGTGTTCTTCACAGTAACTTCACAAAAATGACCGATTTTTAATTCAACTTCTCTAAAAGACAGTACACGATAGTGGGAGCGTTTTGAGGTTAATAACTTGACAAAGGAAAACGAAGTTTCTGATGGTTGGTAAGTGGTTAAGGAAAGAAGGGCGCGAGTTTCATCTTGGCCCTGCCAGAGGACTCGCCAGTAAAACCGGATGCTCGGTCAATAAGTTATTAACCGAACGCAATTCAATTTGTCAATTTTAAACCTTCGTCGTGCGCTCAATGATATCGTGCGCGCATTCGATTAACCGTAACCGTATTACCCGTACACCTACACACCAATTGAGCAATCGGTTGCTAACCGGTTAATCGAGTATCAGGTACCTGATACAATCAGTTAAATCAATACCACTGTATCAGATCCTTATCTTTGTCGCAAGGATACGCATTGCTAGGACGAAGAGTCCGCATAAAGCGATTCGGGATGAGATAGGAATTCACGAGCGTAGGGATCGATCGTCTAACGCCCTCTGCAAAGGCTATCAGTTACGAACGGCCGAAGTGAAGAAGAAATAAAGAAGCGCTAGCACAAATTAGAAATTACAAATTAGATTCGACCTAATCGCGCGGTCCATTATTTTTCGCGCGGTTGGGAAATGCATAGGCACAATTAGATAATCTTTGTCGATTAGTCCAATTGTTTAATTAGCGTATAAAAACGTCGAGGGCAACGACATTGACACTCTTTCTAAGCGGTCGACAGTGGGTCGCAGCACGTGATGCAATTACCAGAGCCTCGTAACTGCATTACGTTCCTCACACTGTAATCCAGACATTCACTCTCGAATTCCTCAGACATCTAATCGACGAACAGCGAACGCGATCGTGTGCAATAGTAGGTACACTGGAGCCTCAAGTGAGATCGTGATTTTAGAAAATCAGTGATGATTTCCAAGTGGCTTTGTCGCTCGGCGATCGTGACATTTTTGCCACTAATTTGTGTCCCCCTAAACCAGTCATGTCCAATTTACCAGCTTACTCGTCTCATTTCAACTATCTTTTTTTTTACTACTTATTCGAACGTCCCTTTGTAAGTGTAAGATCCACTGTCGACACATGGAAACGTATTTTGCGACGAAATTGCAAGGCAGAGTGAAGTAAGAAGGTACGGTCGAGATGCAGGTCTGCTGGGAAAAATTAGAGTTATCGATTCACTCGTTATCCCGAGGCTCGATACACATTGAAATGTGTCGCAGAAAGTGAGAGTGGTGAGAGGAAACCTGTTTCAGGCCTGAGGCCTTCTACCCTCGATAAAAGTAGAATCGGTAAAGGCCAATGAATGCCTCTCGACCGTATATGCGTCGAGCAAGTATTTCGAGCAAGAGTGCAAACTGCAAAAACCAAGCAAAGTGTCAAGATCATTTCCTTTTCCTTTCGAAGCAGTCTATGACGCTAAATTATGCAAAGATAACGGCGGAATACTGATGACCACGGTCGGCTGTGATATCGGAACTCTGCGATTTCCGTTTCGGCGTTCATAATATTTTGCGTCGTTAAAGAATTCTAGCTGAGTATGCAGTGGGCATAGAATCTTTCGGAATGGAAAAAATATTCACACATTGTATTTAAATGTTGATTCCTGGCTTCGAATGATTCGCATTTTACGTAGTCCACGTCACTAGACAAATTTTCCCCGCCATAGAGTGGCCAGACTTCTCCTACCGTGCCGCCTACGATTTCTTCCTACAACAGAATTATGTATCGAACTGACCGGAAGTTGTTGGACGCGCGTACGCGCGGCATTGTGCCTCGAGCCGGTTATCGATATAACATATCGGGGCGAATCGGTTGCCATCAACTTCGCTTGGTTACTACACTCGTAAGACACCGATTTCTCGTGTGTGCCTTGAAATTGAAATTTTTGCAAGGCTTCACCACCCGTCATATTATTTTAATACACTAATAGGGAAGGTCTCGATGAGTAAATGCATTTCCAAGAAAAGTAGCGGGGAATGACGTTGCGGACTAATTTTAATTATCAACGGAGGTAATAGAGTTACCCACTTTAAAGTAATCGATGGATGCAAACGTGAGTAGTCATTTGATTATATGGAATTAAATAGCAGTGGGGACAACGAAGTATTAGCTGCGAGAAGATGAGTACACACGTTTGCATTCAATGCCAAAACAAATATTGATAAAGCTTTTTACGAGCATCCGAGATTGTCTGTGGGTCAATATTTGTAAATGTATTGTCCAGTAACATATTTGCTAAAATTGCTAGCTCTTAGAACTGCCGAGGAGCGAGTAAAAGATGAAAGATCGAACCTCGCGTGGCGATTCGATCGATACGTCTAACGTACCTAGTGTTCGTTTAATACTGTACGATTCTCGGTCTCCCTCGGTTGCGAGGGACCTACTCCCATCGCTATCTGGCCGGTAACGGACTTTCCCGAATCGACAACAAAGGGGTCCGGCAAGGAAAGAGATCAAAGCTGCATTTAATGCCGCTTGCACGTCAAAGGCTAGCGAAGCAGCTGCGCGGGCATTTACCGTGCTTGGCCGCTGCAAGCCTTCTTCGATTCTCCCTTTTTGCCTGGCAGCTCAGTGTACTCTTGACTCTCGAGCTGCAGTCGCCGTTTCGAATGACAGCTTATTCGTCACCGTTGCATACGAACACTTTCCTCCAGTGTGTTGTGTCGAGTAACCAAACTGTGATTATAAAACCCCCCAGCGAGTTTATCGAGCTTATTATCGCGTAAATATTTGCAAAAGATCAGTAACAAATATCGGAGGTTCGGGTGGTGGGGGAAGTATTATTTTATCCCACCGATCTGTTCGCCGGGAGTGTTCTAATTAGTAAGATTCGCCGTGCACTAGTTTCGTCGGGAAATAATCTCGCCAGTAAAACGCATTCGCGCGTTTTATCTATAATTGCTGCCCATTATTCTCGACGGACGGTACGCAGAAAACATTATAGCATATGGCAAGAAGTTTACGCGACCTGTTCGACGCAATTCGTCGTACTTATTTCGTGAGCATCTGCAGGAGGATTGAAAACACACCCTAAGAAATATCAGAGTCTATCATTTTTCAAAGGGTTTGAATCAGTTTGCTTTGATTCGCCGAGAATATTTTTCCTCGATTTTATTATTCCTCTTTTTTGTTGGCTTTATGCAACCGCGACTTTTACACACCCTTTCTCTTTTCATTCGAAACTGTAGACACGACCAGGGCGAAGCTAATAAGAAGCGTACGTGCACACCTGTTGCGCTGCTTCGAAGGTTGTTCGAAAAAGCGACGACAAAGATAAAGTGATCGCGCCGAGTGTTAATTGCGAGCGCGATCGCAACGTCCGTCGAACATCACACCCGTTATGCCATTTTTTCCCCGCACCATTCTCGGGAAGTATCGGCTTACGCGCGTCCACGTTTACATAAACGTTATGTAAAAGTTTGTGAGGTGTACCCTATCTGGCGCGCGCGCGAGCAACGCGAAGCCCACCGACGTCCCGAACGTCCGATGAAATCGATGTCCAGCGGGTGAAGGAAGTTCACGTACGCAACACACCATGAAGATTAACAAAAATAAAGGTGACAACGTTGAACGTGAGTCTCTCGACTCTCGCGTCGTTTCTTTTTTACACTTCTCCGCAAATACCACGTTCGATAGCAGCTTCGTCATATATGTACATATGTACGTTTTGCGATGAAATATCGTGTGCCGGCGGACAGTTTGAGAAAGGTGTTCGATATTCAGCTGCGGCGGTGCACATAGCGAGAACGCAACCTATTGTTTATTGTTTACGAATTGGCGCTTGTTTACAACACAGCTCCATACCAGCGTGCCATTATTACTACGCCGTAGACTGGCCCCCCTCGGCACAAACTTGGCAGCAACACAGAACCGAGGTGGCCCAGCCTGCCAACGAGATAATGCTCTAAGATAGCTCAGGCGGTCGGCAAACAATGCATTAAAACTGGAACCGGGATTTCGACGAACGGGCGTAGAATAGAAAAAAACACGCTCGGGAGGTTCTTTTTGCGCGCGCGCAAGATTCTTTTTCTGTCTTTTCGGGGAGAACTCGGACCTCGGGACGTTTAGGTCATGGTTCTTGGGGTATCGTGTTGCTCTCAGCAGAATGTTTTTGCGCTTGTCTGTAAGGTGACACGGTGACGAGTTGTTGCGCAGTTCATTGGCAAATACACTTCGGCTTTTCAGAATTCGATCTGATATCCAGCTCGGTGCTGTATAAATTGATCGATCTATCCAGTAATACGCATCTGATGGTTGCAGATATTTATTCCGCTGAATTATTCATTTCAATTATGAAATTTTAAAGCACGATGTACCGCGATCCTGAAACGCAGAAATGTCTATAAAGTGGCGGGGGAAGGTTTATGGGTTGGTTGGTAAAGAGAAACAAGGAATTACGAAATCGACGGAAAAATTATGATATACTGATATTATATTTAAACAGCAGAGGGCAGACATATTTTCAACGGCTGTCGGTAATTTGCTGTCAACGTATACCGATAACTCGAACGGAATTCTTGTTAGAACCAATTCGTTCCTTCATACGTAATACACTCGAACGAAAATTACCTACATTTAGTCGCACTTGAAAGTGAAGGGGGTAATAAGTCACTAGTATCCGATGTTTACAGGGAACTTTTTTACACGCTCTTTAGTACGTCCCATGAAAACGACTCCCGACTCACTGTTCGCTAGAATTACGTTGCAAAATACTGCCAGATAGAAACACTAGGTACGTTACAGTTGTATATATTATCGTGGCCAAAAATATTCGCGTCACAATTTCGATCTCTCATTGGCGTATTTATTTAAAACTATCGATTGCTGGGGAATCGCAGTTTCGCTCGATCGAAAGCCCGTTGATGCTTATTTTAAAAGTGGCCATTGTGCAAGGTACGCCGCGAAGGTGCACTTGCTTTTGCGTGTATCGTGTTACATCGCGTTTGTTTGGTGCTAATCGTCGCGCAGTTTTTCCTCGGTACGTTGTCAGCGGGCGGAGATAATCGCGGCTGTAACACGAGGAGCCACACGGTGGCTTGTTACTTTCGCTTTCGCGGTGATTTGTGTTTTTGAAGCGAATGAAAGATCGGCTCGACTGAAAAGGGGTCAACGAGCAAATCTACGGCTGTATCACTTGCGTAACGCGCTGCGGTTAGAGTTAAGCTGTTCACTTCTAACTCAGGCTGCATTGATTATTTATAGAAAATACGGAAAGACACGATAACGTCCCACTCTTTCGCGGGGATGCTTTCGCGGGACATTTGCGAAATTTCTTGACTCTGTGTTGCGAGGGGAATCACGCCGGGCGCGTATCGGGGGGCAAATCTTTCTGCAAAACATTTTCACGACCGTGATTGTAAATTACGCGAAGACCCGCGCGCACTTAAGCGCCATAAATTCTCGCGGTAATACTTAGTGATAAAAAAGGAACTACATATTTTTGTGACTTCGGCGATTCGTTGGGCTGTTGTGTCGTGTCGAAACGATTATAGATAAAAATATTCATGGAGCACGCGCGTGTACTCAACGAAGATAATCGAGGTCACAAAGTTTCGACTAGATTAAGAGCGACACGATAAGAATTCGTGAGTTACGTTCAGAATTCGGCGTTTTAAACGGTACGTGCCCCGTAGTGACGGAATATTTCGCCATTTTGTTACAGAAAACGGCATCAACACCGGAAGCCATCCGACGATAGTCACAGCATCGAAGGATAGAAGAAAATTCAATCAAAAGGTAGGCGATAATGTTAATTGAACGGTGAACGTCGATAACGATAATAATGCAATTCAATTGCGTGAGATTATATGGATCATGTAATTGTGTATTAAAATTAAAAATGTTGAGGAACTTGTTAACGGAATTGGTTAATTCCTTAAAAAAAAAAACAGTTATTTACTATCACTAAATTTGAATACTTTTATTAGTGATTAAGCATTTCCTTGTATTCTAGGACATAATTAAAATTTAATTGGTAATTTATCAGGCGAGCGACTTCTCGGACATCGGCGATTGGCCAACCTTGGGAGCTCAAGGAGAGGTGGGTTAAATTTATTTATTGTTTTTTTCTGAGCAGTTGCGTTTAGTCCTCCGAGGAACTGATTTTTTAAAACATAAAACAGGATGACATCCAGGCGATTTCGACGTTAATCACTTTCGTGTGTATAACCGTTGAGATATAACAATTATGTTAGTCTGGAGGTCATCAGCAATCAATATTTTGCAGGACAATATAGATATTGTAATCGTCATCTAGCGATATATATTTCTCACATTAATGGTAATCACCGAACATGTTACTTTTATCATTACAACTTCGTTCCTTTGAAGTTTAAATACAAGCGAACTAATCAGCGATTCCGAAGAAATGATTCGTGCAGAAGCTAGAACTTATAGAGTATCTTTACACATACCTATGAGCGTAGACTTTTTGCTAGAGCAAAGTTGAATGCTACTTTGTCACGGGTGTATTTGTTACCCGCGAAGAATTATTGCATTCATACATTCACCTGCTCTAACTCTGTACAGCATAATTAATATGTCCCACGGAGCTTCTTTATTAATACTAACGATCGAGGAATGTATTGACGTAGAAGAAGGCAGCTGTGACAACGCAGAAGCAGAATGGTGTGGTTGAACAAAACAGCGCTAAAGACAGCAGCGGAACCACTGTCGAAAGCAGAGGAAAGGAGAACAAGGAGCAGAACCACTGCCAAGATGATAGCGACGAGCACACGGACGGCAGCGAGAAGAAAAAGAAAGGTAGTAAATCGTCACTTCGTTCTGCCGGCTATCGCGAAAGAAGAGAGACCAGCGGAAAGTTTCCCTGAGCTGCTTCTTTCGCACCTGTTTCCTTCTAATTGTAATTCAAAGATATTATTGCGGATATTTAACAGTTTCTTCTCAACTTCGCAGTGAGCAAGCAGAAATGGGTGCCGCTGGAAATAGACATAACAAAGAATCGGGGTAAACGAGAACGCTCTCCGAAGTATCATCACCAAAGGGAAAAGAACGGAGAAGGTACGCGATATATATTTAATTTAGTTTCACAGCCCAAGCAAGATTCTACTCGCGAATGGATGCGGAAAGTTGTTGTTTATTAATCTTGAAATTGTGGCATTTAGCGGAAACGGACTCGTACAGAGATAGGGATCATGATAACAGGACAGGGTACAGCACGAGAGGTGGGCGTGGTGGACGTAGTTACAGAGGGAGAGGAGGACGTGGCGGACGAGGAGCTTATCGTGGTAGCTTTAGGCACAGGCATGACCAGGACTATTCCAGTTACGCAGCAGACTATATGCAGGTAATTGTTTATAAAGTATCTATTAAATTATACTCTCTGTGTTGTATAATGATGAAAAAAAGAAGGGAATCTCTCAGAATATTCCTTGATGTTACACTGGAAAGTAGAACTGATTTTAAGCATTCTAAGATAAAAGCGTTTACGAGCTTTCGAAGCTTGTTGTAAAGTAACGTACTCTTACAGATGCATAAATATGGACATCTGGATCCAGCTTACATGATGCCTTACATGGGAAGATTTTATTTCAATAACACAAATTACATTAAGGTAGACACAACGACGCTCAAGGAATATATAAGGAATCAAATGTGAGCTTTGTACTTTGTAGCATTACTTGTTTGAAAAAGAACCGGGGAAAGTTGAAAGTGAATGTTGTTTTATCGCAAACCCTTTAACGTTACAGAGAATACTACTTCAGTGAGGAAAATCTTTTAAGAGACTTTTTCCTGCGTCGCAAAATGGATGCACAAGGCTTTTTACCCATTACCTTAATCGCTTCCTTCCACCGTGTACAAACATTGACGACAGACGTCGGTCTCGTTATCGAAGCGATTATGGAGTCTGAGAAATTAGAGCTAGTGGATGGATTCAAGGTAAAATTAATTCTGCCCTGATAATTTTTATAGGGCACAAATCGTGAACCATGTCCGTGCATTTTACGCGTGTAGCGGATTAATGATTTGTGCCAGAGCAAATTGATGAGGATTCGCTGACACCATAAGGACTTAGTCCGATGAATGGCGTTTGAAAGTAGACCTCATTACAACTTAATCTTAAAGAATCTATAAAGTTCATTGGAGTATTTAATTAGGATCGATGATATTACTCGCGTTACTGAATGTACTTAAAATATTTTTAGAGGACGGTAACTGATGTCAGTGTTTCACTTTTAGGTCAGAACGAAAACAGAACCATTGAAGTGGCCAATCCTTGACGCAGCTGGAAATCCTGTGTTCTCGGAGTCGTCCGATCCTGCGAATCCGTCTCAAAACGAAGTAATACTCTCCACGTCCGAATCCGATTTTTGCCCCGCTGCCAGACCCTTACCAACGATTCCTATTCCCCCAGTTCCACGCGTTCTTCAATCCAACCACATTATCTCGACAATAGGGAGGGTCAGTGAATCGGAAAGTATATCCTCGTCGATAGGCGACAGTTTAAATCCTGATGTGCCGGAGTTCATACCGAACGATCTGACGAGCAAATATAACGAGCCTGCTCTGCCCGATAACGGAAGCGATCCCACGAAGAGCGAGGAGCAGTCAGAGGACGCGAAAAGCATTCCAGCGCCGTCGAGTAACGATTTGTCACCGCTCTCGAGCAGCGAATCATCGAAAATGGGCGATAAAACGTCAGCGACGGACAAGTGTTCTAGTCCAGCTCCGGTACCGGACGCGCAAGTGAACGGGGAGTCGTCGAGCGGGGACGTCTGGCAAGAGGTAAATTGTCTTTTCGTGCAACATCGGCGTTAACATGTAAATTACATTTTCGGGCTTCATTTTCTCTCTAATTCACAGAAATCGAACAGTTCCGCTTTTGCAACTTGTTCGAGATCTTAGGATCGAATCTTCTTACCTTAAAAATGTATAAAAAGGGTGCGAATGCGATTTAACAAAAGCTGTGATAGGATGTCGTTTAAGTAAATTCTAGTTTCTTTTGATACGTCCAAGTTGAAAGTTGGATATTCATCGTGGATCTAGTTGATAAAAAAAGTCGTTACTGTTAGAGATAAGAAGTAACCGAGTTCGTCAAAATACAATAGGTAAGGCGAAGGGTGAAACCGTCACATAAGGAGAGAAACGAGGAAAGAGAGAAAGTTGATAACACAAAGAGCGAAGAGAGGGAGGAGTTAGACTTTCAGTTTGACGAGGAGCTCGATACACCGCCCCCGACCGGCCGGCACAATGCTTTTTCCGAATGGTTGGTTGGCATTTTTCTAACGCCTTTTACTACGAGTGTCTCCTGTAAATGCTTATGAATTGATGAGCGATTAATCGCGCAGGTCCGAGGACGATGAAGATTACGAGCTGTCGGATAGGGATGTAAATAAACTTTTAATTTTCACACAAACAACTGTGTCCATGCCGACACGGATTCCAAAGCACGAGGGCCACAATCGAACCGGCGATTGGACAACTAGGGTGAAAATGACTCAGGATCTCGAGCAAGCCATCAACGATGGCTTGTATTATTACGAAGAAGACTTACGAATAAAGGATGGTCAAAGCGTGAGTTCGATGTTCATTGAATGATACACTGGAGCCTGAATAGTTTTACTAACATTAATATCCTGCGATTTTACAGTACGGTTCCTCTTCGTCGATTGGAAGTTACAAAACAATAAACATGATTAGTCAAGAGGACTTTGAGAAAATGGCTCCAAAGGCACCCAAGAAAGCTAATCCAGAAGTCCCACCTCCGCCCCCGTCTGCGATAGAAGACATGGAGGTGTCGCAATCGCTACCGACGCTGGTACTTTATTTATCTTCTGGCATATATTTTCCTAGACGTCAGCTGAGGATCACGTTAATATATTTCCTTCGAAACTAGCTGCCAACGGCTTTCGATAGCCTGGAGAGGAAGGATCGTCGAGGGGATAGAAACCGCTGGAGCGAGAAACCGAGGCTCGGTAGGAATGGCAGAAGAGGCGTGGTTCCTCGTTTCTTCGCTGTGGTGAAGGACGAGCCGTCGGTTGACCCTAGGACGCCGAGAAAAAGGAAAACGCGACACAGCAACAACCCACCTGTTGAGCATCACGTCGGCTGGATCATGGACGTGCGAGAGCACCGACCGCGTACATATTCTACAGGGTACGTTTGCAAGAATCAATGACAGAGCGAGGAAAGATAAGAAAACAATTCGATAAATCTGCATTTCAAAATATTTTTATCCTATATTTCAGAAGTAGCGCTGGAACAAGTCCCAACGAAGGCTACCTCGCAAGTAGCTATGGAAGTGCGCCACAATCTCTGCCCACCTTCCAGCACCCGAGTCATGCTCTCCTCAAGGAGAATGGTTTCACTCAGCAGGTCTACCACAAGTACCATTCGCGTTGTCTAAAAGGTAATTACCAATACGCAAATACTTTTCGTACACATGTCACGATCGTCTGATCGACTGTAATGATGAACTATTTTTTTGTCTTCTTTTCCCGACTGACAATTGTGCTGAGAAATTAAGATCTGAGAACGCTCTAAATAATCTAGAAACGTACTACGGGCTCAAGGATGGAAATACTAATCACGCGTGTCGTGTGTTACAGAACGCAAGAGACTTGGAATTGGCCAGTCGCAAGAGATGAACACGCTCTTCCGTTTCTGGTCGTTCTTTTTGCGGGAGAATTTCAATCGCACCATGTACGAGGAGTTTAGAAGTTTAGCCAAAGAAGACGCCTGCGAAGGCTACCGATACGGGCTGGAATGCCTTTTCAGATTCTACAGTTACGGTCTGGAGAAGAGGTTCAGACACCAGCTTTACAAAGACTTCCAAGTCGAAACTGTGCAGGATTACGAGAGTGGTGAGTGAATTGATTACCCGCGCGTAGAAAGCTCTTTTAACAGCCAAACTGTGCATCACATTCGTAGGCAATGGACACGATAGAAAACTTTCATGTACTATTACAGGTCAGCTGTATGGGCTAGAAAAGTTCTGGGCGTTCTTAAAGTATTACAAACAGGCCGATCAACTTCAAGTGGACGCCAAGTTACAGGAGTATTTGTCTAAATTTAAGAGCATTGAAGATTTCAGGGTTGTCGAGGTAAGCTTTTTCGTACACTTCGAAGCATCCAAGACTCGTCTCCCTTCGAATCCTTAAGCTTCACGACCGGTCCATCTGTTGCAGCCCCAGATAAACGAGATGCTGCAAGCATTCGCCGCGAACTCGCGATCCCAGGCGGCGAAGAGGCGCAACAGAAGCGTCTCGGAGAGCGCGGGTGGAGGCGACGCCTCGCCGACGAGTAGAGTCCGCCGATTGTCCGGCGGCTCCAGTACCGTAACGCTGCCAACCTCCAGCGCCGAGAACAATCCTGCCGGGCAGAAGTCTCGCGTGGACGTGGTGAACCTTTCACAGTTCCGGAACCGCGCCGATTCGTTCGGCTCGGGCCGATTGGGCCATTCCAGGCGGCGAAACGACGCCGCTCCTTTCTCGTCGACCAGCCAACGTGATCTCAGTAAACAGCAGCCCCGAAGCAGACAGAACTCCGGCTCGTTCGCGAAGGCTCAGGAGGCGAGCAAGTGCCAGAACACTGCCAGAGATCGATTGCAGTCGACTGGCAAGCCCGAGCAGGCCAAGTCGGTCACGATCAAGATCGACAGCACGCCGGTGTCCCAAAAGTGATCGCCTCGAGACGGGAAGGGTAAGTGCGCCAGGCACTTACTCGATCACTAGAAACAGTTAAGTGCGTCGCTCTCCAGGGGGGAAGGGGGGAGAGGGTGAATGGGATGTTTGCTCTAACAGAGAGAGAGAGAGAAACCCGTTCGAAGTAACAGCAGGAGTACACGGTGTACTAGAGTGTAAGAGAATGAGCACAAAACTCTCTTTCTCCCTCTCTGTCTGTATATGTACATACGAATATCAGCACGTCCTTGGCGTTAAGGATCGTTAGGAAATAAATAGTAATGAGAAAATGAAACGCTATAAGGCGAAGGTGGCAGAGGCACACGCACCTTCGCCCCCTCAGACATGTACGCGGGAGGTGTTCTTAAGGTAGTCCGTTAAGGTTGTATTTTACCGATATATTCCGGCTATGTTCCTCGCTTAACGGGAATGACGTGTACCGAACTCGAGTCGATACACTGCTCAGTTCGTCCTACGGATGCTCGGACTCTAGGCTCATTGTGGAGAAAGAGAGACCCACAGTGAACGAGCAATCTCGGTGGGGCACAGGCACGAATATGAACGTGCAAAGCTTCTTGGCACTGTCAACAGATTCGAATGTTTCGCCGCAAAGAGGGGGAATAATGTTGCTGATCCGAAGTATCGTGCGAGGAATGAAAACGTCCTTTGCAGAAAGTTGCTCATCAGTTGTCGATGAAAGAAGGACTCTCTGCTCTGCCGTCATTCGATTACCATTTCCCAACGCACGCCGAAATGCCACACTTGTACTTTTTTACGACTAAAGTCGCGAATCAATCGGTTATTTTACTGCCTCATGATTTCCGAACGTGGCATTTTTCAAATGTCTCGCGAGCTTCGTAATAACGTGTACTCGTTAGATCGCGGAATATAATTGAACTCTTTAAACAATAAATGACGAGCGCCAGATCTTTGTTTTTTGTCTGATCGGTGTCGAGAAAGCAACTGAACATGAAATTATTGCGAACCGTTGGCTTATTCATCGTATTATTGTTTCCGGATTTTCCATGAGTAATACTAATTATTGAATTGTTAAACTTTTGTCGTTTCTTTGAGAAATATAACCATACACAGAACTTTGCCGAGGTGCATGTCAAATACGGTCGAAGTTCCGGGTTTTCGGAATAAAGCGCGTGTATCGACACCGACATTCGATGATGTCGGGAGAACGTCATCACAAAATGTACAAATGTTTTTATAGCAGTTCGTGGTAGTTACTTTTTTTTTAAACTTGTAAAACATGTTACGTCAGGTTCTCTATGTAAATGATGTATAATTTCACAATATTGAATCGTTAAAAAAAACTGCATCGATTAGGCTAAAAGTTTCTTCCAGAAAAAAAAGAGAAAAAAAAAAGAAAAAGAATTCTTCAAATGAATTTTGGCTGTTAAGTAGTTTCAACGCCTGAATGAAATAAAAGAGAGAGAAAAAAAGAAATGTCAAATTGGCAAATGAAATTTGCTCAGTCCGTGGCCGGTGCAGAACGAATTATTATATTTTAAACATAGAAGTTTACGCGGCTATTTTTTTTTTTTAATAAGACGAATGTGACTCTCGATACCGGTGCTTGGTTTCGCGCAGTCTGAATGTTAATGTCGAACCAAACGATTTCAAGCTAAAGAAAAAGGAAAGTGAAATGGCAAAGGAGCAAAGATTTTTTATACACGCTCCAGATCGAAGGGGATTACTTTGCCTGGCACATACTTTCCGTTACCAGTAACTGAGAATTAATGTTAAGAATTCGAACGTAACAGTCAGAGATTCATTTGCAGACTTGGAGATTTCGTTGGCTTTCGGCTCTATGCCAGCCACAGTACTGAGGCACAGAGTGCTCGTATTCGAGAGGAGGGAGCCTTTGCATTGTCTACTTTTGACAATTGCTAAACAGAAGTCGTTCTGCGTTATAGCCACGATCCAGAGAGTCGACCGAAAATTTTATTTCCGATTCCGCTAATTTCGAATCGAAATTCTCGAAGAGGCTGGGTAGAATTTCTGAATGGATTACGTGGGGCAGTGTCGGGTGATAGAACAGAGCTCTGGAACTCGTCGAGCGACCGAGGTCGAAGCAGAAACATTGGAATTCTGTCGTTTAGATGTTAGAGCTTTTTAACCGTGCAACGAAAGCATTGAATTGATTGAATATCGATCCTATATAAGAAATAACAGGTTTACGAAGGAGTTATGGTTAAGCGTACGGTTAATCTAGGAATGTAATTAGGCTAGCTAGGATTTGTAAGTGGGCAAAATTGGTTTTCAAGTTCAGTGTCGAATGAAAGGAATTATTGTACTCTTAATTAAGAACGAATAGTTTTAGACCAATTCTGTTATTTAAAAAAGAAAGCACAAGCTAAAGATTTAATTCAGTAGTGTCGTGCCTGTGACCGCGAGTACTGGAATTTTAGTTCAAAGGTGGTTAAATAATTAACAATTTACCAGAACATTTTAGCCACGTTTGACTCTGAAATTGTTATATTCAGAGTCGCAAGTGCAACAGTAGAAAGTATCTCGAAACACGAATGGCTGGCACATTCTCGTAATAACTCATTATCACAATTTCTCGTCGACAATTTTTTAATTATCCACGTTGTTATTAATAGCGAAAAGGGTTGGAGGGTCGACATTAAATTGCATCACGCGTGAATCGCATGTAGATGTCTGGCATCTTTACAGATCCGTTCTCGTCTCTTTTATTTCTTGTTTTGTTTAATGTACTAGTCACGCACTGAGTCAACGCATCGTTCTGCAAAAGTAACGTTCGAGAGCAAAAAGAGAAAAAAAATGCTGATCTTCGGATTGAAATATAGCCTTAATCAACGACACCGCCACAGTCGCCATTGTCTTCTTTATTTTATAATAAGGATCACGCTCGGCTGGGTCCCGTACTTGTCGTAAATTTATAAGAAGCACTGTCGCGCGAAACATGCTCGTCTATTTAAATTTTACCGAGAAAAAGAGTTGAGTTTCTGTTAAACATTATTCCGTACCATTAACGCGCTGCGACCGCCAAGTCGGGCGGAAGGTGAAAAGCCATCATCTTTAACGGTATCGTACTATCGCGGGGTCATTTTTTTACCAAGCGAACATTTGTTCCGTTTTTTCTTCTTCTTTTAAGAGAACTGTACATTTTATCCGAAAGAGATCGGAGGACGCCGAAAGCAATAGCAACGCCCATCGAGCAGGCGGCTCGCTGCTCCCCTTGCGTTCATATACGCATACGGAAGGCGTTGAAACGCTCGCGATGGAAGCTTCCATTAATTTCTTACTCTGGTTACGAGTTTCTTATATTTTTTACATTCAAACGACACTCTTCTGCTTGGTGAACAACACAGGCACTACGTAGTTTTATTTCCGCGGCCCGCTCGTCGGATGAAACGCGACGCTCACTAAGAACCAATGTAATTGTTATGTAAATGCGTAGAAAAATCTCGACGGTGTTCAACTAGATAACAGTTAGTGAAACGAAATGCGGCTATCGAGACAGCTCATCGAGTTCTACTAAATTTCTTTCTTTTCCAGTGGCCTTAAAGGGAATCTAATCACGGCCCGAGTTTAGAGGAGGGGCCCCGTCGAACTTCGTCCGAATTCTCTTCAGCCGAGAGCCGCTGAGGAAATTTCAAAATTGAGTTGGATCAGAAATTTTCTCAAGCCCTCGAAGGCTCTAGAGGAGAAGGAGGAGGCGTCTGCTTATTTTTCAAAGAAAAATTGTAAAGCAAGCTTAACGACAAAGTGAAACAGCTATCGAAACACGCCATCGACGCACCGTTTCACTCGAGATCTCATTCTCAGACCGGAGGTCAATTAATTTTCCCTGTGTTCATAGATTCCAGTAAAATTAACGACGCAGATTGTACTGAAAGCCCTCCGCGTTCGAACGTAACGATTGGGAATTGCGAGCGAATTACCTGAACACCCTCACCTGGGATTCAAAAAGCTGTGATCGTCTTTTGTATTGTATAATTCAGTATCCGAGAGGCATTTACCTTTGGCGACCGCCCACCGGTTTCTTGGAAATTGTGGGAATCGTCTGCAACTTAATGCTCATTCATGAATTGTTCATTGTCCAATGTATGACTCGCGAAACATCCGAAATTGTACATTGTAACGGCGATTCCCTTTCAACATTTAACGCGATGGATCGTCTGGCTTTAATAGGAGGCTTTTGGTACAAGTTTTTAAAGGATGGTATTTGTAGAAAAAGTGATACAACGTTCCCCGTTTCTCGCGTTCTCGCTTCCCCTCCATCGTCTTCCCCACGAATGTTCGCCAGAGTTTCATAAAGTTCGTACTTGTGTTCACAATCTCTTCTCCAGACTCCTTCTGCGACTTCAGCGTAAAATCGATGGAAGTTCATTCGATTCCCTTAGTTCGTAATATTTAATCGATACTTGTTGGCTCTTTAAATGAATTATAATTATTAAATATATATGTATATGTATTTTGCACACGTTACGATTAGTTGCGCGTCGATTGTCCCTTCAGAAACTTATCTCCTCGTAACCGATCGCGGCGAATGCGATCCGTATTTAATAGCGATCGATCGTCTCAGAGTTCCTACGTCCGTTCGAATCGATTTACTTGTGATAAACACTGCAATGAAAACACCGCGACGTCAACAATTTACTCGTTACTTGTTTTAAATTTCATTGCCATCGCTGCGTCCACTTCTAATCCCCTGCGGTCCTTGTTTCGTCAAACGATTCTGCACGTCGACCAGAGGTGCGAGTAAAATTATTTGTAAAACAACGACAGTATTACAGTTGAACGTTCTCAAGATTCAGCAGTCAATTAGCGCAACCGATTTCAGAGAACTGAACGCAATAACGGAACCCTCGAAGTGCCGATTCTAATTGCAAGCCAGGCTTCTGGGTACGATTAAGCGAATCGTAGGAAAAGGAAGACAAGCTTCCATCGAGTTTGGTTCCCGCGTTGCTAGAGTCTCTAGGGGTGAATAGAATTTTTTACACAACAAAAGTCTGTTTGAATTCGCGAGAAGCGGCGCGTAGTAGCAATAAGAAGGGCGGGAATGGGAGGAGTATTCAGCTGTCTCCGAGCGCGAAGGAAGAGAACTTCGAACGGACGAAGATCGGTTTAGCACAAGGCGAGAGTAAACGCGAGCCGTGCGGCGCGTGGATGAATGCCAGGAAGAATAAAGAAAGAAGAATCGCTAAGGGGAAGCATTTTCTGTACATAGGACACGTTCGTAGCCTCCATTTTTTGCCATTTCGTACTCGGCGACGTAGGTTTAGCTACCTTAGCTTTTAAGCGAGTGACTACGACACTTGTAAGGCAATGATTTAAAGAAGAAAAAAGCGAAGCTGCAAAAAAAATGAATGAACGTAGGCTTAAATCGAGCTAAGTTAAGAGGTAACGATAAATCTCGCTAGGGTTCGATCGTTATCACGCGCTTGTCACAGCTCAGACCTTGATGATCGAAATGGTCACTCAGGCTCCACGATCTCATCCCCTTCTTGTACTGTACATCCGCCAAACCGTCGTTCCGAAGAGCTTCACTCTTCGTTGTTACTTTAATATATTAACGCTTTAAGTTTAAACACGATGCCACCGTTGCAACGCCATTCGAACCTTCCAAGCTCCAACGATTTTACGCATTGCCGCGTTGAACTTTGTTGCTGCAAGGATAGCCACGTTTCAGGGATTCAATTAAGGGTAGATTTTCCCAAAAATTTAGAATTTTCTCGAAAGAAAATTTGTAACAGAGGGTAAAAGAGGTCTTTTTGATATTGATTTATACATATTTTAAGATGATGAAATTTTTGTTTGTTTTTTTCTCTCGATGTAATCTGGAATAAGTAACTATAACTAACGGTGTACATAAAAACAAAAGAACTAATTAACGGATTTCAAAAATTCTTTCGGGATTCTTTTCGTAAATGAACTCGCTGTCGTATTTACCAACTTCCATAAGTTTTGGTTCACTCAATTTGATTTTATTTAGCTTAAAAAATTACCGCTTTAAGGACACTTACTAAAACGTGTATTAATCACAGAATTTTCATTATTCCGCAGCAACGATTGGTAATACAATAACCACACACAGATATTTAAAAAAAAATCTTTCGATTTTTAATTTCAAATGAGTCTGTCTTGAAATATAATGTACACCGTGCTTTCATCGCCGTGAGAGTCACGCCTATTGCTTCAAGATTATATCAGAGAAGAAACAATAAAATAAAAATGGTATCATCTTAAAATATGCATAAATCGATACCAAAAAGAATTTTTACCTTATCTGTTACAATTTTCTTTAAAAAATCCTAAACGTTTGAATTTGTTATTTACCCTTAAATATCAGTGGAAAGTACGAGCGTAAAAGCACACGGGACAATTTATAATTCTAGAAGAGAGAAAACAAAAGTGCCTCAGGATTAGTCTTCCAGTTGCCAAAACGAGAACGCGGGTGTCTCAGGATTTTGCCTGCAGTGTGTTGCTTAATTGATCGCGATTATCAGTTCTCCCGTGACGATTAGCAGGGACAAGACTCCTCGTAACGGAACAGAATACAACGGTCGCGTGGGCGAAGGTAGAGGAGAGACAGTACAATATGGGGAAGAGAATCGGAATAGAAAGGGAATTCTGCCGAATACCGCTTTCTTCCGCGAACGACGATCTTGTAGCAAGATAATGTAAATAGTTCCTCGCCGGAAGTCCATAGAATCGCCTCGCCAGGCCGATGTCCTGCGGCGAAGCAAAGGAATGCACTGTACACGCTACGAATTCATACGTCGTTACTTATATACATACATACATCCGCGCATCCGTGTGTGTACGTATATAAACGTTAACTTTACACTTAAGCCTTAAGCGTACACTTACGCGGGTGGGGGGTTGCCGGTGGGAGATAACGGGGCTTAAATGAAAATGTATAAAAAAAAGAAGATATGTTTCCTATAAGATACACTTTGTACACGAAGATTAACTCCAGCCCTGCTATATATGTATATATTTCGTTTTCATACTTTGACCGTGATTAATCCCTTGTATTTAGTGTATCTTCGTCTTGACGATCGTCTTTCCGTTCTATTCTCCTTCTGAATACGCTGGTTCCGTTTGTTCTTTTAGTTGTAACCGTTCTCACGAGGCCTGTAAATGTGAGGAAAGGATTGTTGCTAGCGGGAAGTGCGTGGGATTAGAGGAAGAGGAGCTTGAGGTTTTAAAAGCGGAGAATTTCTCCTCTTTCCCTTCACACTGTCTGTTATCAGTCCTAATGAAATGGTCCACGGTGCATCTCGATCGAAGGCGCACGTATTTCGAAAGCGCTCGGTGAAATAAGCTTTCGCTGTTCACTACTCCAGAGGTGCGCAAAGAGCCGCTCGGCGCCCAGGATCGCAAAGAGCTCGGAGCGGCTCTTTGCGCAGGTCTGCACTATTCGGTCAGCCGAACTCTCCCGAATCGACTCCCAGAGTCACGAAACGATGGATGAAACGCGAGGATGCGATATGGATACTGTAGGCAAAGACAAAGGGATGTTTGCTGTCCCCAATCGTACAGTTTCCCGTGTCACAAGGGGCCGAGGCAGATTTTCGTTCGCAATAGTGTGCCTTCGACTGAAATTCGATCCGAGGCTCCAGTCTGGATCGCGACGCCAGCGACACTTTGACGATAGAGAAAGAAGGACCGGCGACCCTCGGTCGATTCACTTCCCCCAGGCGGCCGATCAGCTGTTCGGGGCGCGACTGTTCACGGGACTCCTAGGACATCTCGCGATATATTAGAAACGGTTTTTACAATTTTTACACTACTAGCGACGGGTACACGCGATTAGGTGGCGCTAGCCGAGTAACGATTAGGATCGACTGAGAACTTAGAGGGCGGTAAACGAGGCATTTTAATGTTACAGTTTTCTTCACGAGTTTTTTAAAAAATTGTACGAAATACAAAGCCGACGAGAGGATAGAAGGCGCCGAACGGACTATTAACGTCGACCACTGTCTACTGTGAAGCGAGTAGTCGCGGTAGAGACAACGTCTAATACTCTAATCTCTAATCTAATCGAAGAGAATCCGCGCGACGTCCCCTGTAGTAGAGCAGGCTTATTTACCTCGGCCGATCCGAGGGGTTTCGATAGGGGGAGGTTGTATAATATTCGAGGAGGACGAAATCGCGTGGGTGCTTGTAATAATATTGTATTGGGTAGCCAGGTGATTGGAATCGAACCGACTATTATCGTTTACCGATGTAACTTCTCAGATTTAGTCACGAGGCGCACGTAGAGAATGGGTAGGGAGGTTTTTCTTACGATCTGACCGTACCGACGATATTTTTGCATTAAAGAGGAGTGATGAGTAAACGAATGGTAAATTATAATCGATCCTGCTGCGTCGATTCAAGTCGACCGTGTAAATACGAGGTATACATACGTGTAGTGTATAAGAGCATTGTAGCGGAGTATGGGAAAGCGAGAGGCAGCGTGAGAAGGGGGGTTGTGTACGTGAGCGCGTGTATGTGATAGAGGAGGGGAGATAAAGTAAACGAAAATTACAGATATCTATATAAAAATATATATATATATATAATTTACATATTGTAGATGTAACGCATTGCCTAGGTATATGTACGATAAGGGTGCAAAAGTTGGTGAGTCGAGAGTGTCGTGTGACCGATCTCCGAATTCTGTACGCGTAGAAAGGTTGTAACGTTTGCGAATGCATAAAATAAAACGAAAAAAAGGACAAAAAAACCGAGCTGCAAAAGAAAGACTGTTGTTTATTCTTTGATTATTTAACATACAAACTGTGAAGCACCGACAACTTCTTAATCCTTCCAAAAAATCCTAATTCTAATAAAAAAAAAAATGTATCAACGATTCCGTACAAAGTTTGCGTTCATTTTTTTACAAATAAATAAAGGACAAGAGCCTAGTCCCCTTAAGCTGGGATTCCCAATGCGCGGCTCGCCGCTGCGGATTGTTTCTATCTGCAAAAGCGTCTCTTTCAAATTGGAGAGACGCAAGGAGCAAGGGTGGTTTCATTCTTGAAGAAGCTTCAATTAAGACCGGGCAGGCTTAAATTCCCGGCGAAGGCGGAGGAAGGAAGCGAATAAGGTCGACGAAGATGGGAAACGGCGGAGAGGGGGGGGGGGGGGGGGGGCAACTACGCGTGTAATTCCTCGACCGGAACTACCGTGGGCCATGTGGCGGCGTAGACTCTGCTCGTAACCATAAAGCTCGGGAAATACAAGTTAACTTTCCGCCTCTCTTTGCTCGAGTAACCATCCACCATTCTGGACAGACAGGAATAACACGGGAACATCTTTTTAATCGAATCAAGCGCCCGGATCCGCGAAAATCGAAGACTAGAGCCTACTGCCGTAGGTACTGCCTACTCCTAAATCGACCGGAATATTTAAACAAACCGAGCACCGCGCACCTAAGTTGACAGTAGTGCTATAGATATTTTACCGTCGATTGATGGCTACTCGACTCTGGGGCAAAGTGTAATCTGTCACCTCGACAGTGTTCTTACTACTGTCACTTGATTTATTTTACTTAATAAAAATGTAACGTATGAAGAATAATGTAGGTGCAAAAAATGATTAATAAATTGGGACTGTTCTTCTTATTACTATTATCTATTATTGTACACTATTCTTTAGACGTTAGATTTTTTTAAGTAGCACAATTAAAGTGGCAATAATAAGAACACTGGCAGTAATTGGTACATCTACCCTATTACTCAAAATATCACATTTGTAGTTTAATATTCATAGGTTTCCATAAAACGAAGAGTTCCCAAAAATACGTATATTTCTTTGAAAAAAGAATTATGGATTCTTAAGTGGGACTTACTATCCGCACTTACGTTACTTATTTCAAAAGTAAAGGAAAAGGTTGAGAGGGTTGAAATTGAAGAAAACCCGTCGAGCATTGTTCTTTTTTTTTATCATACAAATAAATACAATAGTCCTTTATCTTCTCGTTTTCGCGTCGCAATCACACTATGTCTTCGGCTATCCTGCTGTGTTCGATTGAATGGGCAAGTCTCAGAAGCGCGAGTCCTCGGGGTACTGTCTGGGTTTATCAAAGATGGTGTGCAACTGTCGACCCAGCCTCGGCGACGGTGTCCAGAGTAGTCGGCGTCCGAGACGTGGCGCGAAAAGTGGTGGAAAGTTCTGCTCCTCCGCGTACAGCTCCTCTTGATCCCTGGGCAATCCATAGGAGAAAAATTCCTCCCCCGATTCTCGACCCAAGCGGGAAGTGAACTGGGTCGGTTGACGCTTCTCCCCTCCTGGAAAAAATTCATTCGTAAAATCGATTGGCAGCTTATGCAAAGTGATCTAATTATTTCTGGAAGCGAGGGAGTTTCTGTTCTCCTTTCAAAAGCGAAACTTGTAAGTGTAATTGTGATAATTTGTGTAATTTAAGTGAAACTAGTAATTTTATTCACCCAAAACAATTATTATCGAATAACGAGGAAAGTTTACGAGGTATCAAGCAGAGATGGGCAAGAAATTATTTTAAAATAAAAATTTCGTATACAAATTTTGATTTCAAATAATTTCTTGCCCATCTCTGGTATCAAGTAGCCTCCGTTGCAGCCCACGTTCCGCTCCATTTCTGGAGGCCTGCAATTTTTATATCTTCTTCGAGGAAGAATGATGAACACCGCGGGATAGCCGGAACAATAACGCGTGAAACGGCAAGTAAAATAAGCAGGCAAATGGAAATACCTGGAATTGTGATGACGGCCCAGCGCGCGCCATCGAATATGTTCGCGAGGGCTTCGAGGTCCGGGTCCACCTCCAGCTTCCTGTCGGCTCTTCGTCGCCTGCCCAGTCGGGGCCCGAACCACATGCCGCTCGTGATGTCCTGCGAGGTGCGTTTTATGCACTTGCCATCGGTGCACGAGCCGAACTCGTTGTTCGGTGTCCTGTCGTTGGTCACGCTGCTCGGGGACTCCCTTCCTTCTGCACAGATAATTCATTCAACCCTTATCAAGCTGCTCCGCTTAAACGCCTCAATTACTGAGCACGTACAAGTTAAATAGCCTATTCAGGCAGCTGTGCGTGCTTCTGTAAAAGTCGAGATGCAGCCAGTGGACTGTTACTATACCTGGCCTTACAAATTAGAAGCTACCTAAATCTATAGCTAAGAAACGAAGCAAAACGAACAAATACAGTTACTTAGATGTATAGACTAATTTAAAACCTTTAAGAAGATTAAGACCATCTAGAATCAGACTCAAGTGACACTAATCCCCGAGCGTTTTAACTCCGACTCGCGCCAAAGTCCAGGTGAGAACGTACCGTACTCGCCGGAGGTGCAGGAGACCAGGTAAGCCAGGCAGAGGAGAACGCAGGCCGAGGTGGCGCCCGAGGGTTGCAGTAGCACGGAACCGATCATCCTTTCTTCGAGTGCACCCTATCTCGAGACTCGTCGGCGAATGGTGTCGATACGGCCAGGGTCCAGAGGTTTTATAGGGGTGCGAGCTACCCTCTGTGATTGCTTACGCGTTCACCTCCTTCTCGTTCCTCCTCCGGCGAGGACTATTTTTCTCCCTTTCTTCCGCCGCGATTTCATTCGCGTCGATGTACGCAAACACCCACCCCGTCGGGGGCAGTCTCCGCCGATTCGTCTTCATTTCAATCGAGATCCATGGTCCTCCATACCTAATGAGCGCCCTGGGTATGGGATACCCTGCGACCACCCCCGTACCCAGCTTCTGCAAGCCGGAAGTGTTCGTACCTCGTGGATTCATTGACTCAGCCGGGATTTGCAGCAACTGCCTCTAGTCTCTAAGACCTTCTGCCATGCGCTTCCCCTTTAGAGGGGTAAATAACAGTTTTAATCGCGCTCCAGCGCTTGGATACCTTCATTCGAGGCGACGGGGTGGATTTTGCTTCAGTGCGGGAATGGTGTCGTTTATTCTCTTGCAGATGTAGGTAGTAGTTAGTATTTAGTGTGGGAATGTGGGGCAATTTTGGTTGTCTATATATTTAATGTATTGAACTTGGGAGAATACTACAGTGGGGGACAAATAACTTTTTTAAAATTCGACCGAACGACTTGAGTTCTTTTTTGAGAAGCTAGAATAATTAGTTTACTAGGTGACGTGTTTCGTCGTTTTGAGATAAAGTGCAATTGGTCGGAATAGCGGAGAAAATAGTGAAGACCGTTTTTCAATTTTTTTATCTGAGCCTGTAATGAAAATTTAAAAAATACTCTGTGTAGATTTAAGTAAACTACAAACAGTTAAAAATGGTGGAAATCACAATTTTCATTGCCTGTCGCTTGTGTCTGCATCATTTTAGGAAACGACATACGAAATTGTAATTATTTTAAACGGTACTTAAATTAGATGGTGAATGACAAATATTGTTTTTTAGCTAAGAAATTAAGTTTATTGGATCGCGTCGCTCCAAGGAGGCGAGTGGCAAGGGCGCCTTTTCACTACGCATTTGTTTTTCTCAGCGCGAAGAAAATTTAATATTCAGTAGGAGTATAGAATTTTCATAATTGAAAATAAATGTCGAAATCGTAAGAACATAATGAACATAAAGAACTGCATGCTATTATGTGAGGAAATATGATGGAATTACACTACATTGCAGGAAAGAATTAATGACACAAAGAAATGAAAATTGATGCATACGTGACATGTGCCTTTTTTCCACTGGGCCCACAAATTCTTGAGTAGGTACTTGATGAATTCGAAGGCTTCTTCTCCTTCCACTCTTTACTCTAATAATCCTCCTTCTACTGCTCACATTTATTTATTTATCAACTTGATCAGCATTACCTATAATCGCGCACAAAATTTCTAATAGCTCCTAGAAATGATTAAAACGTAATCGTCTCCAACGTCGGCAGACTACAAGCTCCTCCATCCTCTGACGAAAGTGGGGCAGAATGGGATTGCCCGATTAATCGGTGATTTCGCAGAACGCAAACGGAGACAAATGCACGTCGCATGACTTGCGGCATTGGATTAAAAACGAAGTAAATAATGGTCCGTTGGATCTGTGGAAATAAGAATCCCTGTACCATTCCCTGACGCGAGGACAGAATGGAGGCAGCACTACGGGCGTTCCAGCGGACAATCTGTTCTCGATTAAGCCTGTCAATTAGCCAATTCAATTTCGGGATCAACGAGATCGAGGCGAAAGCAAGGACGCTCGTATAAAAGCTCGCCTGTGCTCCGCGATCTACGCACTAGCAGCTGATCGACGAGCGACAGCGCTGCTCGATCCCCGGCAATGGTCTATATCGCTAACAAAAAGTAACTAATTGTAAGCTAACTACGGAAGAAAATTCAGAGGAAGGACACCTATCACCAGTGGCGGACAACTTTTTTTCTTTCCCTGTATTTCCGTACATTTTTAATTTTCACTTAATTTTAATAGACATTTAGTTGACGATTCTTAGCTCTTATTTATTACACTAAATAAGATACTTAAATATAATTAATATCTTTAAGTATATTTAATACATGTATTAAGATAATTAAATATTATTAACTTGGAATTATATTCTGAAATACCTATTATTAATATCGTCTCCTTACCGTATTAAATTTATTTTACCTTATATAGGGTGGAGGGTCAAAGGTTATTTGAACATTATACAAGGGAATGACGACTGAAAAAAAGTTGAGACGTACTGTAATATTATAGTTTCAAGCTATTAAAAGGCATAGTCAATAACATTTTCACCATCTTGATTGATACTCGCCATCGAGCAAGCTGACACCCTGGCATTCCGCCACTGCCTATCACATATTCAAAAGTAGAACGTCAAACATCCTTCCCTATATCACAGTAAGCATCCCCGGTGGAATATTTGCAAGACGTTAAACTGCAAGGCTCGGACAGAAGACATAATCTATTTCAGAGGGGAGCAGTATTGTTTACGCGCGCTATGCAGTTTATAATTCCCCAGCGTAAACGGTTTCCAAGGAAGATTTGTAGCCCCGCGAAGCGCGGCGCGGCGAAGCAAAGAAATGAATAATAATTAAGTAATTATCGCTGCGCGTCGGTCATCAATTGTTTATAAACTTTTCTCTTCGTATCGCCGAGCTTCGCCAAAATGCGCGACGGCCTTTATACCGTTTGATCGAAATGGGCCGGAGAGTTGGTAAACAGAATTCTAAAGAAAGAGCAACGACTGCACGAGTCCTCGCGGTAGCGACGAAAGAAAAGAGACGATAGCAATTAGGGGGTGTACGACACATGCGAGGGGCAGTTTTTCATGCGGAGGATAAGTGGCCGAGTCGCTGCTCGTACTTTCCACTCGTACGTGGACCTTCGATACTTGTCAAAGCAAACAAACGCTTGCTTCATGCTTTTTTCTTCGACTCCGTGCGCTTGCGTGCACGGCGAGCACAGTGGACGCGGACGCACACACGCATGTGTTCCGTTCTTTAAATCGATGGCTTGAAAATATTCCCACGTAAGGAGCCTTTCTCTTTTGTTTTTCGCTCGCCACGCTTAAGTGGAGTAGACAGAGAGGATGGAGCGGGAGGAGGAAGTGTGTAACTCGGGGAGGAGGAGGGAGTAATTGAAGGATTTATTGAGATCGAGGAAGAGCTTCTGTGATTCAATTGAGAGATTTCTTTTACTGGTATTCGAACAGCTCGATATCAGATGAATCAGGGGCGGATTCAGAGGGCGACAGCGGTGAACACCTCCTCCAAGAGTAATAAAATATATGAAATTTGTGACATTATGAATTATTACGTATAAACAATTAATGTGAATTTAATTATTTAGGCTATAGTAGCAGACAGAGATAATAAAATATAAATTAACAACAAAGTGTAAATCTTGTAAAAGATGGTTAAAAAATGTAGTTATACTTTTACATATTTTGCCCCCTACAAGAAAGACACCTGAATCCACATCGGACATGAATAATTCTAATTGATGATTAATTTGCTTAATAACGAGAGTATATTCCACAATGGGGATCACAGTTTTGGGTCACAGATGGAGCTAAGATGGATCGCGAGGGGGTGAATGATTTGGGAATGGTTGGAAATAAAGTGCCATTTCAGGTCTAGATGAATCAATCGTGAGCGAGTATTGGAGATAGCATCAGGAGAACAATGGGTCGTTTCTGGTTGATCTCGATCTCTTCTAGTGCACATGATCGATACTAGCTCGTGACTACCACGTTCGAGTGCTGTATCGACTCCTTCTGCTCCAAAATGTAATTTTACTCCAATTGTCAGAGACTGGGGACACTCTAAATTCTAAAAGAAGGAGAGACTTCTTCAGAATTATTCCTTGACACTTGAGTGCTAAAGCTGGAGTGCTACTAAGCACTTATCAGTACCAAACACAATGAAATTATCAATTCACTTGAATCGCCTCTTCTACTCCATATACAAGCAAACTTTCATTATAGAAAAACGGAAAAGGAGTAGCGTAAGGTAGCCAGGCTTATAAAATGTGAAAAAGTAAGGGTGCAGGGCCTCTTTGCGTTGGTGAGGCCTAGCAGCAACATTTTGACAAGAAAGCAACGATCTCTTCGTCGCTACCGAGAATAACCGAGGTCCGTAGGCACCGAGGAGTGTTTACGGTCGATTCGGGGTTCGGAGGTGTTCTGGGCTTCGTCAAGGGAAGAGTTTACAGAGCGGTACCGATTCACCTTCTCGTGTTTAACACCTTCCAGCGGGGTAGCACGTGCCTCTTCCCCCCAAAACATGTACATATGCGCTTCAATTCGAGACTCGCGCCATCCAAGGAAAAAACTTGATTCTGCTCTTCTGTCGCCTCTGGGAAAATTATTAACAAATCTACAGGGCGTTTCATAAAGCGTGGGTATGACTTTGTGGGAGCGTTTAGTGCGTAGAATCGATGAAATGGGTTCGTAGAGTATATGCTTCAAGTAAAGATAGATCAGATAAATATACAATACTGGAAATATTTCCAATGAAGTGTTACTCAACGCTCTGTGAAGGGGGACCTCCTCCTTGTCAAACGATTTCAGACTAGATTTTCCTCTTTTTTCATTCGTGGATCTGGTAAATAGTGATAGAATTTTTACGAGTGAAGCCGAGGCGAGTGGTTCGCTCGAGTTGTGGATACAACAAAGAAGGACATGTACTTTTGGATACCATACAGTAATCCTATTTGTGAAACACCTTCGAGTGGATAGAGTAGAAGGAGGAAGAGACTAGGGTTCATCGGAATTGAGGAAGAAAATACGATGTTGGAAGCCGCCGAAGAAGCCCGAAGTGTTTACGAGGCGAGACGGAGTTGAGTAACGGGTATCTACGTATGCTGCTAAAATATAGTGCCACTCGACGTGCATTCCAATAAACAAACAGTCATCAATCGGCCTGCCAGTGTCGGCCTTCGGCTTCGCCATCGCTCCCAGCGAGATCTGCCCAAAGAGAGGCGACGCTTTTTGCGCGCTAGAGAAGCAGAGCGCTCGGTGCCTCGATTTAATCGGCGTTAGTCATTAACGCGACCTGGAGGGGGATTTGATCGACGGTTCGCTGTGGAATTAAGCAGCTTCCGAGCTCGTGTCGCTTGTAATCGCCTGAATCATCAACTCTCAACCTTCTCTTAACATTTCAAATGCAGTTACTCGAGAAAAATGGTCCCTAAGATTAATCAACATTCTTAAATATTTAAACCATAGAATTTGCTTACAAAGTCTAACTCGAAAAATGATTATCCAGAATATCTAAATGTCCTATTAATTTCTCTCTCTTGCTTTCTACTTAGTTCTAGTTTTAGTTTTAGTAGTGTTTTGTAGTTTGATCTGTTTTAATGTATTACTGGTCCTTTTCTTTGTATATTTATCGAGTAATGAAGAATAATAATAATATTAACCCCTCTCTAAGATGACGTAGAATGCAAATATTGAAAGAATTTTGTTAGTCTCTCATTCGCTACACGTTAATTAATTGCGAAATGCCTCGGCTCAGTTTATCCTTTCGTTCATCGATTAATCGTGTTTTAGCAATGGAGACGCGACTGTTATCGATCGTCCGTTTACAGTACGAGAGACAGATCTCGGTTACAATATACAAGATCGTAATGTTATTGATGCAACGATTATCCACTTACCTAAACATCGGGACGTCGTTGAATAGAGGCGTCTTCGAAAGGCGCCGCAAATATTTAGTCTCGATTGATAAAGGGAAGAAGGCGTGAAGAGGACAGAGTGATGGGCGTCCGGAGGGGGAGGGAAAAGGGGCAGTTGCCCTCCCCTGGCTGTGACAGAAAAGTCGCTTAGTTTTAAAAACTGATGTTTATTAAGTTTATATTAAAATATGAATATTTTTACATTTCGGTTTTAAATTTTCAATTAAATTCCCACTACAAAATGGGTTGTTCCATCGTCAGGGTCTGTGAACGCCTTTGGAGAAGTGTATGTAACGCTTTCGAAAGCCATTTTATCTACTTTAAATAGTGTTCGCCTGCTGATGTCTGCTGTTCCTTTTTTTTTATGTGAAACGAAACACGAGAGAATTGGGAGATCGGTGTAGTCGCGTGGGAGACCCGATGGGATCTTCTTCCCTTTCAATGGACGTATCAGCGACACGCGAAGATTAAGGGGCTACCACGGATCAAGTGCCGGCGCCAGGATTTCCAGGAAATTCGAGACCCGTCGCCATTGAACAATGCTGTCCCAGCGTGTAGCTGAGGGAAACGCGTTTCCCTACGAGAGGGAAGGCCTCGACACGGCAACTGCGATCTGCTCCACTTGAAAGCCTCTCAATCTGCGCTCAACATTTGTCTTTGGTGAAATTTGTAGTAAAAGTGTTTTTTAAAAAACAAGCTTTTATAGAATTTAATGTAGATAGTAAAGAATAAAATTCTGGAACATTAAAATGCATTAAATAATTTATAGAAAATTTCTTTTTAAAAGAAATAATTTTGATACCGGAATAAATGACTGCCTTAGAAAAATTCCCTTATATGATTAAAAATAAAAATGTGTGGCGTGAATATTGAATATTAAAAGTTTTCTATTTTCAAAGGTAGAAGGAGGTTGAAAGGGAACTGTGATAAAAAGATCATTTATAGGAGCTTCCTATTTCCTTCCAGGGCACTGAAAATGCAGGAACATGGTTTAAGTTACGATAGTCTATTTATTGCTAGTGACTGTTTATACATCGCTGATATACGGTACCTACTTTATACAAAAGTTTACAAGCATCTTAGTGACTGTTCTTAATCCTAACGATCGAAGTGACAAGTAGAACGTGTTCGGAAGCCTTCGATATCTTTGCGTCGCTTTGAACTTTCGAACAGCAAAAGAAGCGGAGACTGTGTTTAATTTTTCATGTGTAATAAACGGAGAAACGGAAGTACGTCCTACCAGTTCACTGTGAAATTATCAGGTCAGTGCGAAAGTTCGTTTGCTCACTGTCAGGTATTGTTAGTCAGTGGCGATGAGGTCACTTTTACTAGAAAAGTGGCAAATGGCCATCGATGTAATATATTATTACTTTTAATTAAGGCTTTGGTTTAATAAAGCGAACAAACTTCTGCACCGACCTAATAAAGTTCATTTCTGTGTCCCTTTAGCTTCGATGGCATCTATCGCTACACACTCCCCATAATTTGTTAATAATTTGTTAACTCTCTGTACTTTGGTCTCGCTGGAAAATAAATAATACTCTCCTCTTGGTAATTGAGCTTTGAAAACCCTTTATCCTTTAGAACGTACATATACTTCCCTATTAATTTCACTGAAGAAACTCACCCCGTATAACATCCAACCCCCAAACGCTTCAACGTTCCTTTTTCCTCCTCGCCGACTAAACAAATGCGCTTCAAAGACAACAATAAGTTTAAACAAAGAAAGAATCTCACAGCTGCCTGCGCACTGTTGTCGTCAATATCTAATTCCTTGCTAACGCCGGAACAACGGGGATCCAAAGTAGAGGGTTAACATACCTCTGGTGGGCGCGCAAAGGGTGGAATATATGAACGAGGAACATATATGTTATTAATTTCCACGTCCAAAATTTGCATAACACTTTAATTATTCCAAGTGTCATCCTGCAAAATTAATGAATTTTACTTGTACTAGTTTACCCGCCCACCAGAGATACGCGATTAACTACGAAAGAAGACACTTTTATTTACACGTGTGACGTATACTCGGCAGAGACGCGTATTTACAAATGATCGCTCGCTTTCTACAGCAGCCACGTCGTTTCCACGAGGAAAACTCCACCCTCGTAAATTCGAAACAAAGGAATAGAATTTTCTCCAAAATCGCGAATTCTCTAATCACCAGGAGCCCCATGAATATATTATTCAAGTTTACTCTAATTAATCTTAGGCGCGGCTTCGTGCGTTTCTCCAAACCGCGATCGTCTAAATAAATTAAGTTTCACGGAATTTCGTGATTCGTTGGAGAACGTGGAAAATAGTGTATGGAAAGCATAATGTCCCCCCCCCCCCCCCTCTGGTTGACCAGCAGCTTTGATCCAGCGTTCCCATTCGATTCATCTGGATATTTCTGGTCGGACAGCAGCCACTGGGTTTCAGAAATAGATAGAGATCGGTTATTTTATTGCATCTGGTTGGCCTGTGATTCTTGCTTCAATTCGAGGGCCCACATATGCTGTGGCCATCCGGTTCGTCCTTTGCTCTTCGACGACTCCTCCGGTCCTAGGCTCGAGGTGGGGTGCAAACACGACTCGTTCTGTATTTAAAAAAAAAAGGAAAATTGAGCGATGCAAATAAATTCCTTGGAACTTTCATCGGAAGATTATTCGGTTAATGATCAACTCTGGTTTCAAAGGTTCGTGACCCTTCGAAAGGTAGAAAACTCTCCGTGGGTGGTGAAAACCACAAATTACGGGGTCTGAGAAAAACACTCGTCCCTGGAGTAAAAATTAGGGAAACAATGATACGCTTTGATCTAATAACTGAAAACCTGAGATATCTGACGATCCAACCGCAACCAATTTCCTTCGTCGCTTCTCGAAAATTATTTTCCCAGTACCCACCGCAGACTACTTTGTTTTATCGAAAATTTACTATTCAACAAATGTGTTAGATAATTTAGACTGCCGTTCTGGATTAAATTATCAATTCTACGATCGTTTTATCGCCTTCTAACAGTTCTAGCATTGAGTCTGCCATATTTGCGTTCTCTCTACTTGAACCCTAATAAATTTCGGAGCGAGGGACAAATTAGCCATGATTCGATGAAGATGTCTCGACTGGAGGTTCATGGCACGCGCGTGCAATGAAAACTTCCCTCTTTTTCGCCCCTCTGTTCCCTTGCCAAGCTTCAAACAATCTTAACACACGATGACGAGTTTAAGATCGAGTTCTCAAGCGGCGACGAACGAGACCCGATTAAGTGAGCGATGTTTACTCGAAGGCAACGCTTACGAAAGTGCCCCGAGAGGCTTGGAAAAAGTCCACGGGGAAAGTAGAAGTTCTTCTACACCGTGTGCAAGCGTGCTTAGGGAAGCTTTCCTGTGAAAGCAATCGGTGTGACTCGAGTGCCTCTTTAGACCCGAGTTTCTCAAATTATCGAACAAAATTCTCTTTTATTCGAACGCCTCTGTATTACGAACAAAGTAAATTAAACCCATCCATTGAAATTAAAGTGAGAGGTACTACCTCAGCACGAGGTCTCGTGAATAATAATTCTGCGTAATAACGCAGAAAATATCGCAAAAATTTTAGATTACAAAGAAGTTCAGTACCGGAAATATTTGTTGCGTCACTCTCAAATTTGCATACATAAGTAGAACGTACAATGACTGATAAATTGATTCGTGTGCAGCTTATTTTTTCCCAGATAACAAACGACACAATTTTGCGATAATGTTTCCCTAGACTAATTACTTAATTTTGTATCTTTGTGCGATAAAGACGCCTAATAATAATAATCATACTAAGCGTTACTATGTTTATTCATGTGACTTGATAAATAATTCCAGTGCCGTATTACTTTGAAAATCTAATCCCAGACTTACTGCTACTCTCTATAAAAATTGCAAACCTACCAACCTGATTCGCCTGAGCCGTCTTGTTCCTCCTGCCATTCGACAGAATCTCCGCGCGGAAGGTTTGCGGCTCCTCTCCCTCGTCGCTTTCGAGAACAGCCATCAGGTAGCCGATGTAGGACGCGGCTAGCCTGAGCGTCTTGATCTTGGACAACTTGGTGTCCGCCGGGACGTTCGGTATGCAATCACGAAGATCCGCGAACGCAGTGTTTATGCTTTGGGTCCGTCTCCGTTCCTTCTTGTTCGCTGTGTTCCTCCTTTTCGGTCTGACCACCACGCCACCCTCTCCGACGCTCTGTCGAAGGTGTTGCTGAAGGGCACTGTCCACGTGGCTGATGGACGAGACCGCGGTGTAATCCGCGTCCCTTCGGTGGCTCAATTGGTGGTGGTGGTGCAGGTGATGGTGAGAGATGTCTTGCTGGGGCGGATAGGGGTGGCTTGGGTAGTGCTGGCTCATCGAGGGATGAGGGTACTGCTGCAAGGGGGAGTAGCTGGTCTCCTGGACGCCGATCTCCTCGATCAGGGGTGGCGTCGAGGCGGTGGGACTCCCTGCGCCAGAACTACCCCCGGAGATCCCAGAATCCGCGCCCCAGTACGTCGATTGGCTGTCCGCGTCGGGCACGTTCAGTGGACCTGCACAGAAATGGTTGCTCGAGTCAGGGGGTGTGTGGAGGTTTCTTGCTCTGAATTATTGAGCTGTTGCTCCTGCGGTCTTTTATAATTTGTACGAATGGAGTATGTGTAGGATATTCTTTCTTTTGTTGGGGTATTCTTTTACGACAAAGTGTCTTTGTAAATCTATGTCCAAGCACGCTGTGTCAATTATGGGAGGAAAATGGGAAGTAATTCGGAAATTTCGATGAAAGTTCTGTAGTCAAAATGATATAGGAGACACGAGGCATTGACAGCAAACACGGGCTATGTAAAAATTTCATTACTGCTACTAACTCAATTTTTGTCCAAAATAGGGGTTAGTCCGTTTTTGCTCTGAATGCCTCATAAATTTTCGAGGAAACAGTTTTGTTGGACGAAGTAAAGAAAATATTTTTTTCAATAGTTCAGCTGTCTTGGATATATTTTTGTGTGCTGAATTCGATGAACAGAATAATAATTTCATAACACAGTTCATTCTTCACTACTAATTTAATTCAATCGCATATTAAGCAAGTCGCGAAATTAAGTTCCAAGGTTAATTTTGCGTGTAGAAGCCAAAATTCCTATAAAACTAGCATACATTTTTAACCAGTCACACTTTCGTATAATCAGAAATTGGTCACATGGGGTTCACTGCATCCCGGTATCGAATTTTCAAATTTTTGAATCTTTTAACTTTCTCGTGATAATCGTAATGCTCCGCTAGTCTTTTTCTGGAGAAATAAATTTGGAAAATAGTTGTGGAAACGTGCGATTATTTTAATTAAAATTCATCAAATTCTTAAATCCACGAAGGGTTAAAAAAGCTATTACGATCCTCAATTTTGGATGCCTGTGTTATTGTTACTACTTACCGTAAGGCAACTGCGTGACATAGTTGTAGGGTTGATGCCACTGCGGATAGTATTCCGGCTGCGCCTCGTAACCCCCCAGCATCATTGTTCTCCCTTCCCGAAAAACTCGAAACAATTCACCGAAGATTGCACCAACCCCCAAAGCCGAGTAAAATACTTCAAACCCCGTGTAACTCAAACTTCCACCATCGACTCCAACGCAACAGTCCGACGGAAGTGCTCCAAACACTTCTTTCCGTCCAATTCTTCTTTCCCTCGATCCAAAGAAAATTACTCCACCGCGACGGCTAATTAACGCCTCGATTTTACTCAACAAAAAGTCACTCCGCTTTCGAGCAAGAACGACGTTGAATGTTCGCGAAACTATAAAGGGATCACGCTGCCGTCACCGAAGATCAGAAATTAAATCTTCGCGAAAAGGTCACTTCGCTATGTAAACTTGGGAAAATGGTCACTCTATCGTTCCCCAGAGAGCAAGGGTTGGTTTCTCGCGAGGTTCACTCTGTCCGCTTTCTTCAGCCACTGACAAGGGTTGATTTTATTCGAATACTGGACACGAGGCCACTCGCGTGACAGGCCGTGGACGATGCGTTTCCGGATGCAGTCCAAGTGCCACTGAGAAGGGAGATTTGGGATGACGCGGAGGTCGCATGGAGCGCGTGTGGCTGAGTCTGGCTGCCTCGCTAACTCGAAAATTCTTGCCAGTGGGTGTAGAGGCGAGGGAGAGGGTCGTGGAGCCTGGTCCAAAGGGCGGAGCGCCGAGTGGTCGACGCCCATGCGGATGATTCTCGATTCAATTAGTAAATTGAAGGGGAATCAGCCGCCGCGCCGCGGGCCATGATTTAGGGTAGACCGGAGCGACCGCCATATCCTACGCTCCGATTCGCGATAGCACGCGAATCCCCCACGGCTATTAGTCACACCGCCCGCGATATTTCCGTTCGTCGTTTTTCCTCCCCGATTTCCACCGCTTTCGACCGAGCTGCGAGTCTTGTTTCGGGGAACTCGCATGGTACGGTGAAGTAGATCTTGCACGGAGTTGTTTTGCTCCTTCGATACACTTTATACACTTTCCAGCGAGTCGCTTTGTTCCTCGAGTAGATCGGTAGAGTTCCTGGATCGAGACGTTCCTTGTTTGATTTATTTAGTGATTCTTTTAGTGCGATTTAGTCGAGGACTTGTGAGTGGGATTTTATTGCGACGGAGGGGTAAGTTTGATTTGGAGATCGTAGATATTATTATTATGTTACCATTATTTTTATGACACCCGCTGGGAGGTGAGAGTTAGAATGGGAAGGGGACATTGAATTCCAAAAGTCTTGCAGAAACACTTGCGTCGTTTAGAATTACCGTGTTACTTTTATATAAAAATATGCTCCTTCGCTTCTTGAAACATATAATAATGTAGTCTGAAAGTTTTAAAAAGATTGCGTGTACAGTTTCCTTGCAAAAGATTCTCGAAAAGAACTTTGATTTCTGGCGATTATAGCAGGTTCCTCTCTTAATATACTTTAACGAATTTTTCGTAAACCACATATTGAGTTAATAATAAATACAGAGGAAGTGGCGCGAGGGTTGAGATTAAGCGGAAAAGAAGGTTCTTCGTTATTCTACCCTCTGATAAGCTCTCTACGTGTACAGCTCGTCCCAGCGCGGGGGCACCAGTGCACGTGAAAGGGAAGATCCTTCTTCAGGCCACTTTTAACCCGTCGGTTTATAATTAAACACGGAGAAAAGCATTGCATCCGCCGTTGCATCGGGTGTTTCGTCGAATTTCGACGAGTAGGACTTGGCCTATTTTAAATTCGTGGCGGACTTTTAATCTGAAGTGTCCCTCCCGGTGCTCGAGAGGCTCTCGATAAAGGTCGGCTTCCACGAGCGCCGTAATTAGTAGCAAAAAGAGCTGAAAATAGTAGCGGTCAGCCGCGCGATCTCTTCAGCGTAGCCAGTACGGTCATAAGTGGCTTTATCTGCCTTTTTCCCAGGGCAATGCTTCCATGGGATGGCAAAAACCGCCCACTGTCACCTTGGATCAACGTCAACGCGTCGTCGCTCAGCTTTTTCACTCGTTCTATACGCTGCTCGATACTCGACCGATTAATATTCCTATCGCGTCTAGTTTTAGCACTTTAAAAATGAATATAATCGATAAATTAATAATTGTGATTGATTGCATAAAATTTCTCTGTTTTTTTACTCGTCTCTTTTTCCTGTAAAAAAAATGAGATCAAATAAATACCTAAATAAATAAATAATAGTGAGGCTAGAAGAGAAGAATGGAAGGGAAGGACTTCATCGTCCCAAATGGGAAGAGACCAATTTATTTTTCAATAAGGTAGTTAGAGGGAGAATGCCAAGCAACCATAGCTCAGTGTTTATCCAGTAGATATTAGCAAAATTGCTAAAGGATATCACTTGGTATGTTTTAACAAACAACATAATACATGTTTTCGAGAAGGTTATGCTGCAGCAACAAAATGCCACCGCAATCAGATTGAGATGCTTAATAAATATGTTTTTTATATTGCAAATGTATAGACATCTTTCCCCAAAATTGCGTATGAGAAGAGTTGCTATTTTTATGGGTTAACATTAAGCTTCTGTTAAATTACTAGTGTTCGTATCATAGCATATAATTTAGATAACAAGTAAAGTTTGTTGATTTGATAGAAATAAATATATGTATTAAATTTTTATAAATTTATTAAAAAACTTTAGGCATCTTGCCCCCAATTGCGAGCAAATTCGAGGAAGTAGCTTCCAAAAAATATCGGCCCATGTTCGCCGCCATTTCGTTCCTCCTCTAATCGGCTACAGTCTCTGTAAACAACCTTTTAACATTTCGTTACACACGGTCGTGAATGGACTCAACGCGTCGCCCGAACGAGGCGTTCAAAGTGAGGTTTACGACGATAAAGATGATTTAAGATGGATTTTCCAGGAACAGTGGCCTTTTCGGTAGCTGGTGTCAGCGTGCTCACCCTTTCGAGCATGGTCAAAGGACTTTAGGTAATTCCCCAGCGGGTGAATCGGACGGCGGTGCCCCTTGAAACGCGACACCGTTCCGATTTTTATTAACCCAGATCAGGGACCTCGTTCCCTTAACAACGAGCCACTGTGCGTCGCTCGACGACGAACAAAAAGGGTTTGTTTATTATTCCGAGGAGTAACCCCTTCGTTGCACCCTACTCGGGTGTGAAGATGCTCCCTGTTACCGTTATCGAGAAAGTAACTTCTTCTGTTTCCTCTGAGAAAGTGGCAACTGCAGGTTTTGTTGAAAAATGAAAAATGAGGAGGATGCAGTGACGCACGGGGGCAAGGGGGCCTAGCACCCCGAAAGGAAAAGGAGAAGGAGATTAATGAAATCACGAGTCAAGTAATTCAAGAGTTTTGTCAAAAGAAAAGAAAACTGGATTTTTTATTTTATTTATTTATTTGTAGCTTTATTAAATAGCTATGAAATTTGTATGATTGGCTATGCAATGATTTTGGATACTCGGATATTAATTCACGTTCGTTAAAAATGAACTGCGAGAAGAAAGGAAGGTCCCCGGTTAGGGGGCCATTACAGCCTCGTTTACGGTTTAAAGGGCCGTCAGGTTTTCATGAATGAACCCGAGAAGCGGACGTAGTAAGCAAGAGGAAAAGGCAGCCAGCTATACAGGCTTCTCGACCGTCCAGGAGTTTATGATATACAGAGGACACGTGTACGTGGCCCAGTGTTTACGTTTTCGATTTGTGACACCGGAACACATCCGAAATCTGGCACGATTATGGCCCTCCTTTGGAGTCACCATAGCCCGAGACGCTAGGTGTCGTTTCCTTTCATTCCGCATGCTTGGTAATCACGAATTTCAGAGGAAAATCTGGAATTCTTTAATAATGAATATGGTCGACTGAAAAGGTCACAATTCAAACTGCAATCTTCATTCAATTATCTCTTCGACCACTGCTCCCCAAAAGATCCGAATGATCGCTAGTTTTAGGAGAAAATGGACCAGTTGGAAGACTAAGATTGGTGGTTTGACCGAAACTTGGACCACACAGAAGCTCCAGGAAAATGATTTAAGCCCTCCAACTTGATGAAACTCGAAAGAGAACAGAATGTTGAAAGTTGTGCATCAACTAAATAAAAAATAATTTAAATAACGGATCAAGTAAGAGTTACCTTAATTTCAGATTATTCGACGAATAAACTTAATTTTTTCATTCGTCAATATTTTTTTTACTCTTATTCGTTATTTCAAATTTTGATTTAAATCAAATTTTTGCCTATCCCTGGATTCGAGCGACGAGCGCTCTATTTCGAGTTGCTTCTCAAATATTTAGGGAAATGTGGAAACAGTGACTTGGAAGTTGACAGATAGAGGCAGACAAAGAACAGTGGGATGACGAGACTTAATTGAAAACAACCTTCGGCACGAAACCAGAGATACAGCAGACGCGTGAAAAAATTCGTATAAATCAGTTCCCCCGGATTTTCGGGAGCTTGGAACAACAAACACGACTCGAATTGACTGGGTGGGATTCCTTCGACGATAATAAAACGAGCCTTTTTAAAAGAATCTGTAAACTAGTTAAATAGGGGACATTTGGTGCAAAAGAATTGAGTCTGTCACAAGTTCACGCCATCTTCGTAGAGCCTGCTAATAATTATTATTATTAAACGTCTTCTATTGCACCATTACGATTAGAAATGTAGTAAAAATAGCAAAAAGCATAACTGTTGTTCTACAACTCAGTGCTCCACAATCATTTCTAAAAAATCTCTTAGGTATCCTGAATGTATCGACACAAAATGAAAGAAGTTGTTATTGACGCGAGATCGACGGCGTTATTTTGAATTTCCCGAGCTGGCGTCGGTCTCTGTCCTTTCTATAGAAGCTCCATTAATACTCGGTAACGCAATAAACTATATTTAGGGGGCGGCATGGCGTACACGTAGTATGATTTGATATCTCCTGAAACGCCACATGGCCCCTCTGAATTTCTCTCTTCCTCTCCGCTCGTGCGGTCCGCGCTACCTCTCTCTCTCTTCCTTCCTCTCCGGGCCATTTCTAACTCCGCTGCTCCGTCTCTCTCTCTTTATGGAGCCTCACCATTTACCCGTGTAACTTCTGCTCCTCTCTGAGAGATTAACTTTTAACGATTATCGATCACTCTACAAATGGCCCCGGAGCCGCGTCTCCTTTCCCTCTGGAGGCGTCGACCGCGATCGAATACAGTCTTAGTAACAACTGTACCTTGTTGAACAATGGCGTGAGCCGAGTTTTTCGGAATCGGAGTGTTGTCGGTTGAGTAAAGAAATTCGCCAGAATGTTCGGAGCTTCCGAAACGGGGGTGTTTGAATGGGCAGCCTCGAGGGCGGCACGGGAAGTGCGAGAACCTCGGGGAAACCGGAGAAAGGCGGTGGAAGAGGAACCACGTGTCATCGCGTGGAAAATAAATAAATTCCGGTAGCTGCGCGCCGATAGATCGCAGAACACCGCGTCTCAACCCGTTGTTTACGCCTGTCCGGGCCTTTCCCGAAAAAAATAGCCTACTTAACCGGGAGGAAATAATAATTAGCGGACGCGTAGCCCCGGAAATTCGAGGCCACGAGACCGGCACGCGTTTCTCCGGGAAAAAATTGTTTGTCCCCCCAAGTAGGTCAGCGCTTATGGCGGCCTCGGGGCCAGATTAAGTGGAGTTGAAGGCCCAGCGGGTACCTCGATCAAATTATTCAATCACCATCGCCGTTTCGGTACTATTCAATTGTCGCTCTTAATTCTAAATGCTAATTACATTGAGGTATTTAGAAGCACGAATCTAGTTCCTTTTCCGCGATTGTGATATGTCTGTAAGCCCACACTGTATTAAATCTGTGGGTGAGTTCGAGAAGGGCTAGTGTTTTGAGTTAAAAAGGACAATCTGTGTGATTTTTTTAATATATTCAGTCTATCCACCAGAAGTAAAAAATCAGGAGCGTATTTTGATTAAAAATATTAAAACTGTGCAATTTGTGTAACAAGGGCTGGTGTCGTTTAAGTAAATAATAATAATATTAATAATAAAAATTAGTGAAAAGTGTCACTTCTGACATTGAGCCTTCTGGAGCTCAGCCATAGGAATTATTATTCATTGCCGAGGATAATCGACCTTTTACCACAACCCTCTTTCGCCCTTATCACCGGAAGTCTGTTGGTCGTGGCGTCTAAGGAGCAATAATCGCGACAGAGGGGGTAAAAAAAGGAGCGTGTGTCGCATGGCGCCCTGTCGAAGAAGGAGGTGGGGGGGGGGGGGGGGAGAGAAGAAGCTGCTTCCAACCCCGTATCAGCCAATTCGGTGTCTGCTACTCGAGCCGGGGGTGTAAAAGTGGCGAGGGGAGCGTGGACACGCACGGCGGCCGCTTTTGCGGTGGTGGGACGCAATCCAGAACACCTTCTTCTTCTAATCACCCTCTAATCGCTTCTACGGGCTTGTGGGAAACCGCAGCGCACGCACAACCCACCCGATCCTCTGATTCGTGAACGCACTCCAGCCGTCTCTTTCGATCGTCTTCCTCCCCTGCTCCCACTAGTGCTGCGCTGTATAATTTTTTTTTAGGCGGAATTGGGGGTGAGAGGTCCAAGTTGATGAAATTAGGGGGTGAGAAGTCCAAGTTGATGAAATTAGCGGGGTGAGGGATCGATGTTGGTGAAATTGGGATGAGAGATCGAAGTCGATGAAATTGGGGGTGAATGGAAACGCTGAGTTTTATTTTGGAATTTTTTTTTAATTCTGGTTCGTCGTAGAAATTATAATGTATGGGATTCTATTATGTAGGTAATTTAATTTTTGCAATTACTTAAGGGTCGAATGATTGTTCTTCTTGAATAGACACCTATTCTAATTTCGATTGTACTCTTATTTGATTTGCTGATCGATGAATGGCACCTACATACGAAATTGGAATACTATTTATATAGGTTTGGTGTTCTTCAAGGTCTTTAGGTAACGAAACATGCACTTTCGTGGTCTCGGTGAAAAAACTTACACACCCCTCGTGGAGATTCCATCGGAAAAGCGCGGTGCTCAGGAAAGGCGTGGTAATCGGTCGCCTGGCATCAAAGGGAAGAAATTAGTCGTCTTTAGAAGTGGTTGCTCGATCGCGCGGCGTTTCCCTTTGACAGTGTCTCGAGGTCTGTCAAGAAGTTTCTGCGACGCTTACGGGGCCCAGACTGGCAGCCCGCCACTCGACCAATCACTTTCTCCGCTATCTGCCAGAAGAAGCAGAAAAAAAAAACGAACGAGCAGTGAGGAAAAAACGGGGAAAAGTGTAACAAGTCTCCCCGCCAGGGAGGAATCCCGGAAAAGGGAGGAAGGAGGAAAATTTTTTCCCTGAAAAGTATCAATATATTAGCCGTCATTCTGTTTTACTAATTACACGCACAGTATTATATACGTATCTTTCAAAATTAATTACCGATTACAGCACTCGACCAGCAGCACGCAGTGTTTCACTTAAAAGCTCATTCCTGCGGGTGATAACTGAGGGTAATTATTTAAGCATGTTATCCCGTGTCTGGCGACATTCGAGCACAAAACCAGACGCCTTCCCTTATCACTAACAATTTACTACCGTTTTTTCTCTCCTCGACTAGTTTTCTAAGTTCCTAACGAATGTTTGGGAGCGTGGCTCGTCTAATTAGCATCATTCGACGATAGTTCTATCAATTATTCATATATAGCTTCAAAATATATTAATAAAATGGTGTGGTTCACGTAGAAACTTTTCGTCTTAAAGTAAATATCTACCAGTTTTTCTGAACATATTAAGTTTATTCTGATAAAATAAATTATTATTTATTTTATGATCTGAATTCTCAGATAAATAATAATTTATTTTATCAGAAAAAAAACTGGTCAATATTTGCTTTAAGCCAAAAAAGTTTTTACGCGAACGATACTATTTTACGTTGAATTTGTCGTATGAGTAATTCACAGAACTACTTAATTTTAATAGCCATTTTATGTTAGGTGAACCGACTGTCCTGGACTTACCTTATACGATCAGTAGGATTGTTATGCTTTTGGTGTCGGTGCACTTTAATTGGATTAATTGGAGCGATCAGCCCGATGGAGGCGCACGTGTGACCGTGAAAGCAGGAAAACAGGTGCCAGCTTGTGTATTTATGCGACAGGTTGCCCCGACCAGAGGAAAATCCCCTGGGACGTCTACCGTTTGGGGCGAATCCCTTTGGCGGTGCAGGAGATTCCCGGATGTTCCCTTAACCCTAGTCGCAAGATTCAAGATGAAGTGATTCATACTACCCCCGGAAACCGCGCACATTAACGCTGAAACATGTTCCTTTCCAATACTTGCTTCCGCGTCATTAATCATGCGGACGATACACCCAGCAAGGAATACACCGTTCTCTTGTTTACAGACATGGGAACCTACGAGACTTAAAATGAAGAGTCCTCGTTGAGTGTCAAAACAGAAATCTTTTTATCGGAAAATGTTCTACGTACCAATGATAATACTACAGTATAGAATTTTAAATGTGCTTTTAAATGTGCTGCCCGTTCTTTTATCCTTGTCCACTATGTGTAGCTCCCCTTGTCTCTTGCCCTTCCTATGTTTTTTCTCTCGCTATTGTTTTATCTAGCTAACTTTATTTCTAATTTTTTTTGCTTTGGGGTTAGATTGCAAAACAGCAGGTATGCTGAACCTCGCCCTTTTATCCCTTAATTCATGTAACTTTGTGATAAATAAAGACGAATTATTATTATTATTATTATTATTAATTTAAATGCTATTTCCCTTTGTAAATAAGTTACCAATAGTGCCAAAGGATCTCCTGAAAAATTTGATTTTTGGCTCTTATTACTAGTGTTTTCTACAAGGACTCTTGAATTCATGACCTTTTAGGATTAGCTTACAATGTTTGGTATCTAAATAGGTACAATTGCGTTTGAAGTCGACTGCGTCAATTGACGAAGGAGAATGAAAAGCAGCAGAAAACGAAGAAGAAGAAGAAGCTTCTTAAGAAGGATAAGAAGTCCCTAGTTACGCCCCTGTCTCGAATTACCCGCGACGAGATCGTTGCAGCAGTGGGCGTCGATCGGTAGGATCTTTTACACGAAACTCGATACAGATTTTTTCCTCGCGACTAAACGGTACGCAAACTTTTTTCAAACCGTTATACCATCAATCTTCCGATTCCCAAATTATTCCTCACTTCGGTAACTGTATAATCACGGAACAAAGCTTCCTCCAGTTTCCACGGCGACAGCCTCTTGTGGCAGATCAGCTTCTCCAAAAATTACCATTTTCCCTCGGCTTCGTGAATGGGGAGAACGAAAGAGGAATATCGCTGATGTAGGTCGCCGAAAAGCCTAGCCCCCCACGTGCAACCACTTCAAATGTTTTATTGCCACCTCTTCGCGTTTCACACTCACACATTTCTCCTCGCAAAATCTCTCGAAAAAGTCTCCAGTTTGCTACACCTTCATCGTTGAATATTCCACAGGGTCTGTGGAATCTCTTCCTCTCCACGAGCAATCGGGACATCGCCAAGGACACCCAACCCTTGCACAGTTACCAGGATGTAAAGAAGGCTCGGAATTAGTCACAGTTGTGGGACGTTTTACAGTTACCCCTTGCGTAACGGTTGAAGGGGCAAAGGAATGTCCTTTTCGCGTACGTTGCTTCAAACTCATCACCCCGGGCTGGCTTCCACGTGCGCACCAGATATGAAGGCGAACCGTGTTTCCTTCGTTTCAGGGGTACTCGGGGATCACTAAAACAGGACGGATCCTCGGCTGGCATTGTGTCCTGACAGATGCGGCCGCGTATTGTGTCCTTGGGTCCTCCGGTTACAGTTTATTGCGGCGGTCGAGTTGCTCGGTGGCGCGCGACACCGGCTACACGCTCGAAGCCGAAGAGGACGTTCCTCGGTTTCGACGAGGCTGGAAAGGCGGGCGTCGCGGGAGGTCGGCGCCAGTCCCATCGCGGGATCCGTCTCTCCTCTGTCGATCTCGCGAAAAGGAGCTGACACCGTGATCGGCGTCCTGGAAATCGGAGAACGTCGACTTGGTGCCCTTGAAATCCGAGATTCCGAACGGAAGCAAGGTGCGTAAACGGGGGCCACGGTCCTCGCGGCTCCAGTCGAATTTGCATTTTTAGCTCCCTTCTAAGCTTTGGGGTTTCGGAATGTAACGCACCCGAGCCTTTAGAATATAAGAGTATCTTACTAAATTCCAAAAAGATTTATTTGCTTATAGGTTGTATATATTGAGAAAAAATTGTTCGGCCGAATCAAAGTAGAATGACCCCCCAAATAGAAATATAAAAGAATTTCTCAGAAATGTTAAATAAATTTTGAAATATTCAAATTTCAACTTTGGGTCACCCGCAGTGCCGTAAATTTGTGCCATTTAACACTGACTGTGCCACTTTTCAGAAGAAAAGTGGGAGCAAGTATGAGGGTCATAAAAGATGAAGCTGAGTCAAATAAAGAAACTATCAGTGGGTCGTACAACAGGACCCTTCAGCCGGGCCATCCTTGGAGCTAAGGTCCCGTTAAAAACACAAAGGACAGTTATTCCGCGGACAGCGGAGGGGTTGCAAATCAAGCAATAACTTTCTCCTCGAGGACAGAAAGGGAAAACACGAATTGATTCTCGCAACGCTCGCCGAGGAAAATGCTTGCGGACATCTGCTTTCCATACGATTCCATGAGCCACGGAGAAGCAACCCCTCCGAGCCCGAAGGATTCGCCATAAATGCGGCAACCACGCGGATTCTCGTCGACCGGCCTGGCGAGCTCATTGTGCATGCTAATGACGCGTGGAAAAAAAAGGCTGGGACGGCCATGAAAATCGGAGAGGCATAAATAAGCGGTGCGAGGGGATCGGGGGGGACGTTTCTCCTCTTGCGTTTTCATTGCGGAAAAACGGTGGGCTCGCAGATGTCGACCACACGCTCGAGGGCACGGAGCGTCGCGACGATCAGTCTGAAATCCATTCCCTGTGTTGCGCGCCACGGGGTGCCGCTATTCGTCCCTTGTCCCGTTCCACCGTCAGACACCCTCATTTACGCAATCACGACCTTCCACCGACTCCTCCGCAATTACTAAATGCGTTACGTTAGAGAGGTGAGCAAACGACAATGATGTCACTCGGAAGTGACACTCAGAACTGGCTTATATAAAAGGGCGTTTTCTGGATATTTTGCGGGCATTGCTTTGTGGGTGAATTAGAGTGCATTGCTGGTCGATATACTTGATTAGATTGGGAAGAATAATTGAGTCTTCTGGGCTGCTTTTGGTATTTCGTTACCGTAAACTATATAATATAAAAATTAACATCTTTACATTTGCTTTAAGTATCCTATCATAACATTGCATCTTTTGTGAATGCACTACAAGTGTCAAAATGCATACAATTTTTTCCTTTTCCTTTTTAATAGATGTTAAGTAGATGCCAATGTTATCCTAATTTATGGTACTGATCGGGGCTTTTGGATCTTGCTTTAATTTGTCGTTCGAAATTGTGGGAAATGTGTTCTACAGTGTTATTTTTCTTTGCCCATATTTCTCTAAATTTTTTGATCTTAATATTAAAATTTATAATTTATTTTGAAGCCGAAAAGCAAAAAATAAACCTATTTACTACTATTAAAATACTATTAGAGCATTACGAATGTATAATAATGACTGAAATGTAAAAAGATTAAAAAATACAAAAATGGTAACTCATAGATGACGTTGGCTTGCAGTGAATCGCATGGATAAATTTGTGATTGTAAGATGGGGCCACGGAGGGTTAATCAAACCTGTTGTAATGTAAAACTCACTTAATAATAGTCAGTCGTAAGTTAAAAGCAATAAAGATATAAAAGAATTTAAAGGACTTTCGGTCGAAGCCACTGAAGTCGCCAGAGACAGGCTTCTTCAGTTGGTTCCTGGAGTTGTTAATTACCCTGAGAGGCGCGCGGATTCTTCTCAAATGCTTGACTCGTGAAAATATGGGGATCGTTTTCCCACGGAAGGGAGAAGCTCCCAAGGGCGCTCTAAGCACGTGTTGCAACTGCACTTGCAACCCTTGAAACCGTCCTCGATTAATGATGTCATCGAATTCCCACATACACACCGCCGGCGCCGTTTTGCCAATGTTTCGTAACAATTTACGCCACCCCAATTCAATTCCCATTTCCCCTCCATTACGGGGTAATAAAAATCAACCCCCTTTCGTGTCATATAAATTCTTTTCATTCGCTCAAATACATATTTATCTCTCTAAGTAAAAGTTTCTCAAAATCTTCTTCATAGATCCCGTTATTTTATCAGTTTTCCCGACTTTTCTTGACTTTCGTGCGAATAAGGGAGAAAAGAGGTCGAAATTGAATATTGAGTACTTTGAAGAAAACGAATTTCTCGAAAAGCCAACGTATCGATTTCTTCCACGGATAAAACAGGCGGCTCATTCTCTTCTCAGCTTACCCGTCAGCCCTCTCAAATCTTGTATCGCGTGCAGCTGAAGAAGAGAAACGTTGGGCGAGGTAAAAACACCGGCCTAAGTAAACAGTGACACGAGCACCGGTGGCATATTAACTTTAAATTAGGAGCTCGTTTCTAGTTCTCCCATTGCTTCTATTAACTCGAGACACCCATATGATCTCTCTTCCCTTCATTCGAACGCCAACTGCCTTTTTGTGGGTCATTTATTGAATAATTTTACCATTCCGCTTGCTCTGTCCTGTACAGATGAATTCTGGTCCTGTATAGATATAAAGAGGTACAAATCGGAACAAAGAAAGATTGCCTTATAAAATGCTTTGAAGGAGCAGTGAAGAAATGAGAGAGACGGTTTATCGAACAATTCTTCTTTTTCAAATACGACCTCCTGCGCGTTAGCCGTGTATATTACACAATATTAAATTCCTATAGTTAGTAGTTAGAAAAATACTCAACGTTACGTTTACTACTAAAACGATTCTGTTCGCAAAGGGTATTAGTTTACATCTACCGTGTACCTTATGCATAGGGCAGCTAAACTTAAAACAAAGACTATTTCATTTTGGAGCGGATCCAATAATTCAGTGAAGAGCTAATTTCTTCCTCTGTTCTTTTAATTCCCCCGGCATCGACGTCGCAACGTATGGTCGCGAGCTTTAATACTTTAATACTGTTCACGTTTCGTTAAAGTGCATCGACTGATTGATCTTTCAAAAATGCGCACTGGATATCTTAAACACTACTCCCCGCATAAATATCGGTTAACAAGTTAATAAGTTCTGTTAGACTTACCCCTACATCTCGAAACAACAACAATGAACAACCGTTTATAAAAACACTAACAAAAATAACTACTCGGGCGATATTAGTAGTATGGTTAGCTAATTGTTAAATAATGGCCCCGAACTGCAAATTGAACGCGTTTAAGTAAGGCACATTTCCTTCTGAATTCATAATACGCGCTTCAATCCTCCCAGAATAATAAAAGACAACGTTATTGCTACTGTTTCGCCGGCCCCGCGAAGACGGACACCCGCGATCCGTCCTAAAAACTCACTTAAGTAACATCTAATAGTAATTTCAACGTCGTTGACGATCTCGCTTATTTCTAAGTCTCTTTTATAAAAAGAATTTCCTCTTACGCAATCCTTTTGCGAGGACTTCTGCGCGCTCAAGACCTCGCTACCGTGCAATTTCCACTCCTACAGATAAACGCTCGGCGAAATTCTCACGTTAAATATCTCGTAAGCTGCATTAACCCACGCGGCGATCAACGCGTTAGACCAACGTCTCTATAAGAAGAATACTCAGCACCCCCGCCACGAGAAGGCCCGCAAGAGATGCTCGACGAAGCTCTCGATCATTATCAAGACGAGTCCCTGCATCAGTATCAGAAGATCGTTCCAGCGGATCCTCGCCGTCTCCACGGTCCAATAATCGTCCTTCCCCGGCCCTTTCTCGCCTACGTCTACGGCACACTCCCCAACGTCCCCCCCAACCCGGTATAAATTAACACTTGACCCGCAAGCTTGTTGAACGCTGTTGGACGAGCCGCTCCATCAACTGCCGTTCATCTTGTTCGACTCGATGGAGCCTTGGTTCCTGCTAGAGTCCTCGTTCAAAATGGACACGTACCCTCGGTCCATCACGCCCTCCATCTTCGACTGCGAGACGTCGTCGGAGTCGCCGTCGAAGCCGTTGTTCTGGTGGACGTTCCGGACTTTCTGCCAGGAGTCGTTGCTCTCCGGGCCGCCGATCACGAAGATGAACGGGCACATGTCGTCCTTGGAGCCCTTCAGGTCCTGCGAGGAGCCGGACTCGTAGATCCCCTGCGGGTAGCTCACGCTCCCGGCGGAGTCGTACACGCTGTTCTCGCTGGAGTTGCGATTGAAGCCCCCGTCGCAGATCGGCGCGATCGTGGTCGACCTCTCCTCCGTGGGTCGGTAGATCTCCTTGCTGGAGTCGGTGGAGCCGAAGAGCTTGCCTTGGTTCGGCTTCGAGGTCAGCTTCGATTGCCTGCTGCGGTCGGATAGCAGCGTGCGGTCCAAGCTCATGAACGGCATCTCGAAGCAGAGGGTCCACAGGGCGGAAAGGAGGACAGTCAGGCAGAGGTTGCTGAAGAAGCTGCGGAGCTGGCGGATTCAACAGTGGCGTGAGTATATTGATTTTGTAGGGTTCGTTTAATTGTAAGCTTCTTGCGTGGTACTCACGATCGACATTGTGGACACTATTCCAGGAGTTCGAGCCGAGCCAACCTCTGTCAGCAGGAACAGATAGTGGCACAGATAGGCGCTGTAGGTGATCTTGCTGAAGGGGACCCATCCCTGCCATGAAAGACACTGGCCCAGGAAACCTTGAGCAAGCATGTGCAATTGAAACCTCGAAAAATTAATTAGGGTAATTCTGAGAGATGGCCAATGACACTTTTTTTATTTGTCAAATTTGCGTATTAAATAATCAGTTTCTGTTTTTTCTTCTATGGGCATGCTCGTAGCTTTATTTAAAATAGGCTGGCTATAGGAGACTCCCAAAGAAACTATGGCCATCTCCTCTGGAATTATCCTATTAGGTCGGGGAAAAAGTTTATACTTGTTTAGTCAAACTATTTGCATTGGTTATCTATGACTTTTTGCCAATATTCTGACAAAGGTACAAGTAGGTGTAGTAAAAATGATATTTCGTTACACTATTTAAGGGGCCATTCTACATTAATCGGCCGAAAAATTAAGCTATTTTTAAAGATCTTTTTCTCGGTCAATACAACATATAATGAAATAAACTTTTTTTAATTTGTTTCAAATGTTATTTATAACGTCGATATGGCACCTAAATGCTGTATTTACTGAAAAAATCTTTAAAAATAGCTTAACTTTTCAGGCGATCAAAGTAGAATGACCCTTTGACGAATGTCAGAAAATTGGCGGATTCTGAGTACAGTAATTGAAATTGATGTATATTTAGATATTATTTATAAGAGAATACGATTAATCTGTACCAGCGTATCCGTGCACGCAGCAGAAGATGATCCAGGACACGAAAAGGGCGAACACTTGTCTGTGGAATCCTGCGTAGAAGCTTGCCTCCAGCCTATCGTAAGGACGGTCGTCGAAGTACATCCATCGTGGGCCAACGATCGCGAAGAATCCAAAGACAGCAGCAACCAGCCACCCTAGCATCACGTAAACCTGAGGAAACGGGTGGATTAGCAACGGTGGCTTTAAGGAACAGTAACGTGACATTCGGTAAAGCCCGTAAACATAGAGTTTTGTCGCAAAGATTTTCTCTTCGCTTCGTCAGACTAAGTAATTTTCGTTCTTTTCATTTCTAAACCCGGGAAAGCAAATGCTAAATCAACCCTCGCCGAGGCTTTTAATTCTCGTGGTACTACTTTTGACTTTAACTTGGATACGAAGAAACAGAAAGTGAAGTGTATCAAAGCTCTTCAAATCCTAGGAAGAATAATATCAAATTCAAGTACTTGGAAGAAGAATTTTCTACCACCTACTATTACATTAATGTTTATATCGAGAATCACCTTCCCCTCAACATGAAAATAGAGTGCGGAGCTTCGAATTTTGTAGACAACTCGGGGAATAATTATATCATTTCTTTATGTACTACTGCAGAGACAACAGATGAGGTACACTGAAATATTTCTAAAAATGTGTACTTACAGGACGTATCTTTATAGCTCGTGTCCGTGTCTTGTACAAAATGTAACCAAGAGCGAGTCCAATGATGTAAGCCCCGTATCTGCTGTAGACCCTCGTGTAAATCTGCACGTAGACGTCGGCCACTGCTGTGGGGCTGAACACGCAAGCAAAGAATATTAATTATTGCTTTTAATTATAACGAAGTTTACCCTATTGTACCACGAATATTCCATGCTATCAATCTAGGGTTAAGATTCAAAGATGGCATAGAGCGCTTTCGTGGATATTTTCAAACGAGAAACGAAAAGGAAGCGAGGGATCTCGAAGAGCAAGTGATCGCGAGCGAAACAAATCAGACGTCGCGACGTCGAGAGGTACAGCGAAAGGGAGAGAAAGGGAGATGGCTGATGTTTCGTAAATTTCAACACTCACTCCTTGTAATAGAGCATCGTGCCAGTGAGCTTCAAACAGAATGTTATCAAAAACGGTATGAGGACGGAGGTGGCCAGGCCAAAGGCGAACACGAGGCAGAAGTAGATCTCCCGAGTGAACTTGAGCATGGGGTACAAGAAGATCGGTGACAGCCAGACCAGTTGCATGTCGGTCGCCAGGTACCAGGATTGGGACATGCACTAGAAACAGAAAGGAACAGAAATTGCAAATGCAGAAGTTCATTAAAAAATCTTTTTGTAAGTACGTACGATTCTAGGCAAGTTGACGTAATTGTTGACGTAGAGAAGATTGGCCCACCAGTTCTCCCGGCAGTAGTCCCTGTTCTCGCCGACCCAGAGGTTCCACTGTGGGCCGGATCCGATTTTGTAGAAAAGCGTGGCGTAAAAGCCGATCATCATCGCGTACGCTGGTGTCAGTCTCAAGTAGCGATGAAGGTAGAGGCCGACCACGTCGAAACGCCCCTTTGGGTCCTTCTCGTTCTTCGTCATCGCAGTGTACGCCATCAGTACTCCGCTTATGAGGAAGAACGTATCGGTCACTATGTTCGCGTTCAACACCAGCATGTTGGTCCAGTTTAGGTGCATCTTAAATGTCAAACGATTTTACATTTTTATGGGGATTTTAGAAACTGAATAAAAATGTGAAATTCAGGGGTTTCTTCAACTCGAGTAATCGTTTTGTTGTGCCTAAGTTTAATGATTAGTCATGTGGAGTTCGCGAAATTGTTAAAAAATTAGAATCCTCCGGATGAACTTCGTTAATCGTTGTTTCATTGAACAAGTCAAGAGAACCTGGGCTAAGTTTACAAGATTCTTTGTTACAGTGATTCCCAACCTGTGGGTAGTGTTTTCTGTGAGATCGCCACGGTTATTTTCAGTGTACGATTTTTAGCACTTGTTTATTTGCATATGGCTACATTGGCATATTCTGTTAATAAAGTGACACTGATTTTTTGTAAATAAAGGGAAGGGAATATTTACCTTACCTTATATGGGGGTGGTCGCAGGTGATTTGAGTATTATAAATGGGGATCGCTACTCAAAAAAGTTGCGAAAACACTGTTTTATTAAATAAATAAATTAATGTGCTAATGTACCTTGTTCGAATTGTATTCTACGAATTTCTCGATTCTTCTAGATTCGGCAGTTTTATTTTATCTATCGGAGAGGGTACGGTCGAGGTGAAGATGCATCAATGGGAAGTGGACACTAAAAATGAATCGCCGAGTGACCTTGCTCACCTGTGAAACCTCGCTGAGGTTCATTTTAACGCCGACGATCTCGCAATAATGCGTGTGGCCGTAGATTATCCAGCAGATACTGATGTAACGCAGTCCGTCGAGACACCTGATAGAATCTCTGGGCCTTTCCGTCCTCAACAACTTCCTTCCGTTCGTGTAAACGGAGAACGAAGTCAGGAGAGCGTGTCTCGTATCTAGACAGACGCGACGGATTATATATTTCTGCGAGTTAACGATATTCTTTGTTGCAGCGATAGCAAGTTATCGCTGTGCAACAGTCTAAATAATGTATTCTGGGAAATCCAGCAAAATGGAAATATAATGTCGGGGAAGAAGGAAGTCCCTGTTGTACATTAAATGGTAAATATAAATATGTTTGTTTCCAGCCGATTACTGTAGATCAGTCAAGAGAAACGGCGACCAGGCAAACAGAATCAGTACGAGTCGATAAACGCTTGACCAAGACAAACAAAGTGTCCTTAACACTGATCCTTATCGCGAACGGCCAAGAATCGCTATCCAGCGATTCGATCGACACACGCATCGCGGTGGATCGATAAGCTACCGCGAAATTTACCGAGAACTCTTCGTTTTATGTAACAGAGAGCGAGCAACCCACCTTTCCGGTTCAGCGTGCTCAGATGGCCTTGCTTAGCGATGTCGTAACTTGTACTGGCGATAATGATCACCGCGAATACCGCCAGGATCGATCTGAAATGAAATTTGACACGACCCATATCAACATGTTTTGCAAGGCAGTTGGCATGCTGAGTAAAACAAAGGCTTGTTTAAGGAGCCACCGTAGAAACAACAAATTGAAAAAGTGGCCGAAAACGGTTGGTTTGACTAACAACGACTTGTGTTCAATGAGATTGGAACATTTTTCTTCCCTTCCTGTATCTCAATTCCAGAGCCCTATTGTTTCTCAACTAAATGCAAGATGGGACAAAAATATCGTGTCTCACATAAAACTTTAATCTCACGATACAATTCTATTTTGTCATTTCGTTATTTCGTTATTTCGTTACTTTGTTATTTCGTTATTTCGTTACTTCGTTATATCGTTATTTTGTTATTTTGTTATTTTGTTACATGAAATCAGACTCTCATGAAATAAGTTTCGTGGTATATTTTCAAAAATCCCATCACTCGCAACTATTCTCATTATTTACATTTAGTTGTTGCTGAGATTTTTGCCTCATAATAGTAAAATCGCACCTTTAAAATATTCTAAAGTATTCTTCCTTCTGTAAGCTACTTACGTTTCGCGAACTAGATCAATAAACAGTGAACGACGCAAATTTTCATGCCCCGGAGGAAGCTCAGCATGCTGAACCGAAAAATGCGCAACAAAGTGCACAGTTCGGTCTACTATCTCGATATTGCTATTTAGCATCGGCGCATCGCTTCGGTTTTCCGATCGCCACTGTCCGGAGGGGAAAGAAACAGGCGAAATAACAAAACAATTCGCGAGCGATCGTGTGATATGTGTCGCAAGCGGACAAACAATAGGGTCAGAGACATCACGCCACTCGAAACACGATAAACTTCGGAGCGCTGAGGTCGCAGCAGCGATCCTGCTGCAAAATTTAGCCTCGTCCTCAAGGTCTCCCGGCAAACAACGACGCACCAGTGTCTCTAGTTACTCTGAAAACCGCGGACGCTGCAACGCGATAACGATACTCACATATAGATCCAGTCGGTTACGTCGAACACCGGTCGATCCGTTTCCGCGGTGTGGCAGGAGCCCTCTGAAACGTTCACCACCATGTCCACGCGACCCTCGACCTTCAGGGGGTCGAGCACGATCTCCAGGGCCTCCTGGATCTCCGTGTGGTTGCAGCTGGACGGCACGCACCACATCCACTCGTAGATCACCGTTTTCCCGGACGTCCATTTCGCACCCTGAAATATATTATTATTAAATAGGTCGTCACTCTTTGCTCACCCAACTATAATTATTCCCTCGACCGGCAAGGGAAGGACTTTGTGTGCAAGCCTATTTTTGTGCTATAATACGATTTTAGGGGATGAAAATACCCCTTGAAAAAATGCGGAATTTACTTTTTTGTGGAATATCTGAAGAACGCTGAGAGACATATTGAAAAGAAGTTTAAACAAAAATTGAATCTTTTTTCTAAATCTACAAAATTGCGTAAAAATAATTATCGAGTCAAGGATTGGTGATGGAGGTAACTTGGAAATTATAGATCATTCAATAATTATTTGCACGCAATTTTGTAGATTTTGAAAAATATTGCAACTTTTGTTTAAACTTCCTTTCGATATCTCTCATCGTTTTTGAGATATTCCGCGAGAAGGAAATTCTGCATTTTTAAAAAAAAAATCTGTACTTGCACACAAAGTTGCATAATTTTCTGGATTTCCGGGTTGCCTAACTTTCCTTGAAATACCTTTGGCTAAAGAAGCGTTAAGGAGGTAGAAAGCGATCTCTGAAACTATCTTCGAAGCTAAACTTCTACTTACCTACATTAGCGAAGGTTAATAATAGAAGTCGGTGTGGACAGATAGAAAATCTCGTGGAGCTCGATAACGGTAATCGTTAATAAGATCGGTGGGTGATAATGCTCGCGAAGAATGACCGATAAGGTTGTAAATGGATCCGGGTTCAAGCGCGGTATCGCACAGAAGGAGGAAGTACCTCCCTACGGCTGGGTTAGATAGAAAAGCGGTTGCATCTGAGGCAATAGAGTGTGCTCAGCTGAGAGTACATCGCTTCCGATGATAATTCTATGGGCGGTATACGTGAAGCGGGCAACACTCACCGCTGCGACCACTATGTTGACGAAGAGATCGCCCAGGTCGCGTTCCCGTGGCTGACCGTCGTCCACCGCGATGTCGAATTGCACCATGGCACTGCAGGCCTTCCCCGCGAATCCATCCCCGCTCCTCACTTGCAGGCACTCGTCGTAATTGCCTAGCTGCTTGTAATTGCCCGTGATTACCCCCGATGGAATTTTCACGGACGAGTCGTACACTGGAATTCAGAGGACGGTCTTTGCACTTTTCTATCCACCACTCGTCTCATCTATAGGTACGCTCAAGTGGGTATTCGACTGTGACATGCGATTTTTCCAACTTTTCTCACGATTTTTTTCGCCGAACTAAATGAAAGATTTTTACTTACAGGCGAGGCGTGACAGAATAGGTTTAAGTAGAATTTCCTTCACTAGCTTGCCAAACTTTAAACGCGTTTTTCTCAAAACGGTAATTTAGGAAATGGATGTCACGGTATCTGAAATTCTACTTGACCAATCGGGCCGATTTTATGCACACATCATCAGCAGAAGTGTCGTTATCGTCCCTAGCAGAATTGGGCCGAATTATTTATCTTCCCTATTTTTTTTTAATTTTATCACGAATGTCGACACTTTATGGTCAAATTGCAGCCCTTTTAAGAATTTTTGACATTTCGATCTTAATCTGACACCTGCGACAGTCATGTCCGATTAATTCAAGAATCTGTTTCTTTTATTTCGGACGAAAAGAACGACCGGAATCGTGGCAACAAATCGAGCCATTTTTTCGTGGTGGTCGGCTTTCATGGGCTGCGATGCTATCTTTATTTCATATTATCGACCGAGAAAGGATTGATTCATAATTTAAGATGTAATAAATATACAGTAAAATGTTCGGCATAAAAATCTTTCGTTGAGTTGGTAGAAAAAATTCCTGAAGAAAGTTGAAAAACGGCATGTCGCAGTAGAATACCCCCTTAACGCACGCAGGTCTGCACCGATAGTGTGCTGACCTGTATATGGGTCAGAGGACTATGAACGTGTCAATTATCAACGTCTGCTGTATCTTTTTCGAACGTGTTTCTGTGCTTGTACAACCGCAAGATTACTCGAGATGAATCAGGAGGAGATGGAGTTTCATTCAGGATATAGAGCAACGAAAGTAAGAGGAATATGCAATGAATTATGTAAATCGATACCGCGTAGATTGCAGATCGTGGAATCGCGTCGTTAATCACCGAAACGGGACAGAGCTGATTAAAATGCTAATGGATGCGAGTGGACGTTTTTAGTATTCGAGGATCGCGGCATCCCGCGGGCACGTGCCACTCGCTTTGGCATTTAATAATCTCTTTATAACAAACCCAATGGAACCGGTTGACGTTCCGCCGCGAACAACCGAGACGTCAAGGAGTTCTTCTGTCCTCAATATTATAGGTGATAACAGCACTCCGCATTTTCAGAAAAATTCCCCAGTAGCAACGAACTCCCATCAACCTTTCGAACCATTCTCTATACCTACTCTATGACGTCTTTCGTCTTTCCTTCAATCTGGTACAAGCTTCCCCCCAACCGGGAATCTAATAATTAAGACTGGAGAAAGTCGTTAGGCAGTACCTACTCCTTCGGAAGGACAATAGATTTGAGGAGCTTGTGGCAGGAGAGAGCGTAACTCCATTTTTTACAGTTTCTGACTATGAGTTTGAAAAAATTCTACATCGTTTGATGCAAATCCAATAAAAAATGAGCGATTTATTACAAATATTAAATATATAAATATTGATATTAATAAATAAAATAAAAATAATATATAAAGATATTGATATTATTATTTTTTCGCCAAAAATAGAAACAAAAACTTATCAACTCCATAAACACATACCTATTCTGTGAAAATATATATTTTTCAATTAGTGCTCTCTTTTTAACATTAAGACAAAGCTTTAATTTTATAAACAATTTTTTATAATTTATTCAAAGTTGGTAAGTATGGAGCAACACCCCTCTTAATACTGGAAGGTCCTCATTTCGATTAAATATCCGCCATACACAGTCGTTCATAAATATTAGAACTCCTGCTATTTTTCACTGCTTTAATATTAAAATACGAAATGAAGTGAAAATTTTCAAATGTCTTTAACAAATTTGCAACGGTCTTCGCAATTATTGCACCCAGAGTGTTGGTAATTATGAAGAATGGTGTAAGTACAGATCCGAGGGTTTCGCACTTTTCAACGGCGAACAGGTGAGCGCGCGGAAATTAGCGAACACCCAACGTCCTAACCAGATGCCCCACAACAGACGCCCACCTTGACTTCGAAACGTGATTGGAAACGAACGGGCGCTGGATAAAACGGCGTCGCAAGATGAAGAGCAATGCGTAATTCAGACGGTGATCTCGAGGCGAGGTATCATTAATAAGTAATGAGCTCGGTTGCGTTACGAAAGGGAAGGGAACCTGGCTGATGGTATCTTGACTGTAAAGCAAAACCGTAATTTGTTTACACTGTACTCCGCAGCCTATAGAATCCATTAATCTCTCCTTCTTCCTCCTAAGTAGTTCCAGAAGGCTTATTGACCTTCGATTTCAAGGTGGGCACGCTCCTTTCGATCAAACTGAATCCACCCCTTGCGCACGGAAACCGCAGGGTTGCAGGGAAGGGAACTTCGGTGGTCGAAAAATTCTGATTTTCATGAAACTTGGCAGATTTGTAGGGGACCTCGATAGAAGTATCAGAGAATTTTATTCTTCCGCTACTTTTTGGTTCTTCAACCCTTAAATTTGTCTATTTGTCAATTCCTTTCAAATTCCTCTTAAATTATCACCCGTAATTTCCTGTATACCTTCAAATCTATGGCTAAATTTTCATCGTAACAATTTTTTTACATCAAATATAAAATTTCTTACAGGTACCCTATAAAACTAAGTAATCGAATACTTTAAAATTTGTAGTGGGGTCAGATTTTTTGTTTAAACCCAAAAGTATCAGAAGCAGAAAATAAACTACTACCTCCATTTCAGAATTGCCTAAACACCGAGGTTCCCCCGCGACTGTCGCCCGGGTTCCACGCCACGGGGCAGTAAATACGGAAGTGCAACGCGCGGGCGGGCGCGATTACGCGCGCGAATTGCGCGGTATGTTAACGCGAAGTTGCGAAACGGGTCGGCCGATAAGGGTTCCGCTAGCGGGAAAAATCGTGGCTGCCATATCGGTGCGAATTTTTGTCGGTGGCCGTTGCCCGATACCAATTGCGACGGGGGGGATTGGGGCGCGGAAGAGGAGGGGGAGGGTAGGGGGGGGGGCGGTCCGCGTTCGATTATGCGCGACGCATTCGAACGCAACGAGCGCGCGGCGTTCAGCGAAGAAAAGGAAACTATCTAGACGAAGCGAGCTGATAGTCGTGTAAACACAAGCGCGCCAGAGAGAGAGTTACATAAACGCCGCGGGCGTTGCGCAAAAGTGGAATCGCAAAAGTGCACGCCGGGGCAACAACACGGGACGGAATCGCTTTAGCGGCGAGTGACGGCGAAGGAACGCGGGCGCGACCACGCATTCCGCTCAAGGATCAGCGCGGATGAAAACTTTCCGTGTCCCGTACCGGGAAACGATCCCGCGGCTCCGTCGAAACGCGGGCGTCTATTACCTCGCCCCGGGGGACCTTGGCACCTTGGGGCCTTGGGGTGATCGTTCACTCGCCGGGATTTATTACCGAGCTCCGCCTGAGAGGCGCGTGGGATCGATGCAGCTTCATTGTGTCACGCCGAGGCGTGTGCGAATTATTCCAATAAAAGAATCTTTATTGCGTGGGTATCATTGCTATAAATGTCTCGCGGCTTTAGTTCCTTGTTCTTTCAGGACACTTGAGGGTGCAGGTGGGGTTGATAAGAGAGGCAGTTATTAGGGGTTGTTTGCCACCGATTGTAGGAAAATCGACGACCATGGGGCAGGGGTTGGCAACATATGGCTCTTTGGTACATAAATATGGCAACTTTTATGGGCGTCCGCTGGGGGAGGCAAGAGGGGACAGTTGCACCCTCTGGTTTCAGAGGAAATCGTTTAATTTTAAGAAATAATCTCTATTAAGTTTATACTGAAAAAGTGTATATTTTTAAATTTCAATTTTTAATTTTTAATTAAATTGAAACCTTTTGCCTGTCAATTTTGCTGTTTCTCAAAGTCCCTTCCCTCCCCCCCTCCTGGAAAAAAGGCTGCGGTAGTACTTGTTTGATACTTGAGGGGATGGAAACATTTGCAATGTTTGGGTGTTTCCGACACCTAATATGAATATTAATATACTGTGAATTTGATTATTCAAAAACCACATCTCTGTCTACCGAAAAACACCCTTTTTTGAGAAATCCCCGTTTCGTAGCTGTCATTTTCATAATTTTCCTTCTTGTATAGGTCCCGTGCAGAACCAGAGGTATTCTCAATTAGAATTTACAACCAGTTCGCTGAATTTCGTTTCGTTTCGTCAAAATCGCTGCCAAACAAAATAAACTTTTCCAAAAACTCCCTTTCCTGATTTCCATCTGTAGCGTCACATATACCTAAGTCATATTTCGACTAACCAAATCCGTTTTCTTAAAGCTTACTATATTAATAAACATCGAGCGAAAAATTAAGTGTCAGCTTCAATTTATTTCTTTGCAATTAAATGAAAAAGAAATGCTTGATTTTCGACAAAAACGTCTGCTAGTACCCTCAAGTCCCCAGTTGCCCACCCCTGCCATAATGTCACCCCACCTTGCCGCCGCGTCGCAACGCCGCGAAATATTCCTCGGATGATTCCTCTGGATGAACGCGAACAGCGCAATAGATCCAGCGATGCATACGCATACAGAATCGTCTCAGGCGTAAAATCGCGAAGGATCAACGTGTCAAATGTCAGCCGCGTCTCGCATGCTCGATTAGGTAGAGAATTTTCCTCGAGCCCATCGAAAAAACGTCCTCGCCAGATACGCAGAGCGCTCTCTGCGCCGTCATCGATGTAGATATCCAAGGGGGAGCAAACGAACTCGTGACCTTAGAAATGCCAATTCACTGGAAATGCGCGTCTAAACAACACGGCTCTTCCCCGAACCAGCTGCTGACCCTTTCATTGGCTAGGAAGATCCATTTCCCTCGTTTCCTACCTGGAGGCAAGGAACGCTTTAGAATTAACCCCCTCGTTGGCACACCTCTTTTTAACATACTGTGTGGCTCACACCCGGAGCAATCGTTAAGAAAACAATCATGGATCAACTTCAAGGTCTCTAGAATGTACACCAATAGTTTTCTCATTGAAATTTCATCACTGTTTGTGTGAAAAAAATTCTAGACTACCGTGTGTCGAGAAAAATCGAAGAAAATCTTCAAAAAAATGGTAACTTTACTTTCACTATTAGAAGCTAAAGATCTACAGAGTTGTGGCTCGGATATAATATTTTGAGGGGAAAAAAATAGGTTGTAAGTCAGCTTACAACCTATTTTTGGAGATATTCCAGGAATTAGAAAAGTTACAGAGTGGGTGATACACACAGATCATAAACAAAGTTCACCCTTTCAACCTGAATTCCCTACTCTCGAGTGCTTCGCAAATCGCTGAGAATTTCTGAATAAAGAGCTGCATTCGACGAGTAATTAAACGTTCCGCCCACGTCGTTACACTTATGGGAGAACGAAGGCCAGAGAAACGTCTGCCGCGTAGTTCTATTTGGTCCATTCCACCTGCCAATGTTTTCTACATTCAATAGAACGAGCGCCGATCGCGTGACTCCCCGATCCAGGTAAAAAATAGCGTTGCGATAAATATATTTAAAAAAGGAAACGACCATCCGTGGGTTCATCAATTAGGTATCTGGCACTTGTAAATCCCGCCGCTGACGTTCATTATGTAAATCCTGGTCTTCCTGGGGCCTCGTTAAGCATTCAATATTCGACTTTCGATTTTTGGCACGGTAGTTGCAATCAACCAGCCTTGAACTGCTCGCGCCGCGCACCTTGGTCTCCGATTTTTCATGCCCAGTTTCGCAACAACGGTCCCCCGAGCGTTCGATTCGTGGAAATGGGACAAAGGATGCTTAAAAAAAGTCATTTAAAATTTCTGCTGCTGTGTCACGCTGGTCGATCGGAGCACCTCGAGCGTTCCCCGAAAATTTCCGAGGCAAGGAGCCTCCGCTCCGTTATGCCAGAAATATTCCTTGTATAACGTACCGCGCCTCGAATAATTCCCTGCGATGCCACGGCTGATATATCATTAACGACGAGCGGCGATCGCAGTATCAATGAAAGACTCATCAAACGATCGTTCGTCAATAATATACCAAACAATAACACTACAATCATAGAAAAGTACGCTCGTACCATGTTCTGACTCTGGACAGAAATAGATAGCGCTATCAAATCTGTGAGAGGCTTATCGAGACAATAGGTCTCCGACTATGGTCCCATAAACGGAGAACAACATTGGGATTAGAGGAAAAGCGTCGAGGCGATGGTTCCGTGGCACCGCAAGTGTTAGGTACCAGCGTCGGGTTGGGAGAAGAAGTGGGACGTTAGAATTATTGAAACGGTCCGACGAAAATGGCCCTCTTTAGTTGTAGAGGCCCTCGATTAATTGTTAATTCTGCTCGATTTGAAATGCAGCCTGTGTGGAAGAAGCCTAAGAGCCGCGCAGCGCGACGGAAAGAGGAAAGATCGATCGATCATCGGTCAGCGAGCAAAAAGACCGGCTCCGATACACAAGGACGGTCATCGGCACCGACGTTATTCCTTGTTGACCCAGTTCGCGTGCGACACATGACGCACATACCGATTCACCGATTCCCTCGAAAGACTCGCGTTTCTATTCACGGGCTCCTCTACTTCTATCTTTGCACGTTTCCTCGTGACATCACCAGACGACCCGTGGCTTCCTCTTCGGGCAGGAAAGTTTGGACGCAAGCGCGAGCGGGGTTAAGTACGAGAAAGGACGACCCCTTTCGTCCAGGCGGCCTGTCGAAATGGCAGCGCGATTAATAGAAGATTCGAATGTTCTGAACCGCTCTGGCGTAACCCTGGACGCGAGATTAGCTACAATGTTCGTGGCGAGGTTCTTGGGAACGCAGAGATAAGTTCAATTGCTATTAGAAATTAATATTAGTCTTCCCTATATTAACTAAAATTAACGATAAACTTATTAAGTAGTTACTCTTGTTATCGTTCCAAGAGGTTCAAGTTTAGGTATCTGTATTCCATATTATTATTATTAAATTGTATTATATTATTATAAATTGCTGAGAATCCGTAGGCACAATTTAGTCTACTGAATCGACAACAGCACACCTGCTCTAAAAATAAATATTTATATTATGCAGTGAACGAAAGAGCGAATGAACTTAGGGACGGAGAGAATCGGACGAGAAGAATTGTACCTACGCTTTTCCAGGAACGTGGAAGAATTAAGAAGTGGCCTGATATCGACGTCTCTCGAGGCGATACAAGTTTATTTATTTTAATTGGGGGTCTCTGGGGTTTATCGGGGATCATTTCAGGTACATTTATCTGCTGGTAATGGACACTTGCTCGACATACGTGATTCCCCGGGGTTATCCCGAAGCTCTTCCGGTAGACACGCAGGCACAGCCACGTGTAAGGTCGCGAAAAATACAGAGAACGAGAGTGTTTGTAAGCAGAAGCCAAGGATCGTGATGTAACTGTAATCGCGAATGATTACCCCACGGTGCCCCCTGCGTCTTCGATTTTCGCCCTGTTCGACCAATGTCATCGATGATGTTGCATCACCGAAATTCGATTCTACGCCATCGCGGATCCATCCACGTCGGCGCCGGCACCGTTCAAGGACGTCCTTCCATAATCGCCGCGATATCGAAAGCACGTTGCCCGTGAACATTCGGTTCGGTCTCGACACTTTTAACCCCTCGTCCAACGCTTCCAGATTACTCCAAGGCTGCAGATACTGCAAAGCTCTCTTTATTCTCCGTCTGCGTTACCAAGTTAAACAGCTGGATTGATCGAGTGCGCGGTGGATTTAAGGAACTTGTGTAATCGAGGGTAAATTCGAAATTTTCGATTGTCGTGGGTAGTATGGAGGCGGATGGATCTTGAAAAGTGCGAAAATGTATGTGCATTTGCTGTAGAACGCCACCCTTCTGCAGGGGTTGCTCCAAGCTATTGTCTCCTCCAGCCAGATCTATTGGGAACTTAGAAAATGGCCTTTTATTCGTGGCACAACCTCGAGGGGGTTGATTCTTCGCAAAAGATAATTGGAAAATGCAGAATAAAGTTCTTGCAAACTATATTTGCTGGATTTGCGCGGGAGGTTAAGAATTTTGTGAGATATTTAGGTTCAATGTAGATTTATTAGCGCAGGGAACTTTATGAACCCAGTGGCGCGCTCAGAATTTAATTTTTAGGGGAGGCGAGTTGAAGGGGTACAAATATTTTTAATGCAAATTAGGTGATTATAAAAATTTATTTATGGAATAAAATCCAGTTTTCTTTTCTTTCTACAAACCCCTTATGTGGAGGGCCCATAAGGGGCTTGGCCCCTCTGGGTCCACCACTGTATCAACCCTTACACGGTGGAAGCGCCAATCAGGGCCCATCCGGATTTTCTAAAACTTTATGTCATAGGTCACAAATCCTCGATTCTTAAAAATAAGATAAATGAAAATGGAAGAACTTTATACATCTGAAAGGAACGCGCCAAGCTCCCTTTTTCCAAAATATGTAAACGGTGCGGCGTAGTGGAACAGTGCAGCTTCTATCAGCTGCCGAGCGTTATGCAATTAATGCGATATTTGATGGACACTATCGTCGCAGAATACGCAAATTTCCGTTTATCGAGCACTAATGGATTTACGGGTCAGCGGGGCGGGTTGTAGTTAAAATGAGTTGAAAACAAGAGCGACTGGTGTTGTTTTTCATTACACACGAGGCAGTGTTTTGTTTCCCGCCATCGTAACTTGCTTACGTCGCAACCGACGGCTTCATTAAGATTAACTGGATTACAGGAAGGATTGTATAAACAGAGCAACGTTTATTTTGCGCTTTGAACACTCATCGGATCACTGGCACGATGTAAAACCTCCAAGTGGTACTACAACTTCGTATAAATCGAAGAGAAGAGAATTGCTTCCAAAACGAACGGTTGTCAACCCTGGATTACTACTCTGGCGTAAAAATTACGACAGCGAATTGACAATTCCTAGACATGCGCTTTGTGTCCATCTGAGTCAAGGAAAATGACCACCATATTCTGCATGTAATCACACGAACATGTATCCCTGTTGTGTCGAATAAAAACATTTCATTTGTTTGATTGTTTTTTGATCTCTCAAACCCAAAGAAGTAATTATAGTACAAGCATTATATTGGTGTTGTATTTTAATCCTTTTGCGCTCATTGTGACGTATACGTCACATCATTTTCGAGCGTATAAAATACTCGATTGGTAGTAAATAATTTTGGGAAACCTTCCTGGAATTTTTCAAGGTGTCTGCGCGCTAAACGGTTTAAAATCATAATTTTTAGTGACAACGTCACCCACAGGGTAGTTCAGTAATCTAAGGTTAACTTAAACACCTCTTTCCAATACAGAAAATGAAAGAAACGAAGCCTTGCTTTAATTTCTATTATGTGGGAAATATCTGGAAAATACCTTTCAATTTTAATAATTTTTTTTGGCAAATTTACACCGATCAGGCGATTCCAAAATATTTATGAAATTTATGGTAGGTACCTATGAACGGTGGAAGCTGACAAGCTGCTTTCCACCTTGTTCCTCACATCCCGTTTTTGTTAAAATAATCTGTCACTAATAACTTATTCTTCTCTCTGAACCAAATTCATAGCTTCCTTCCCGGAATCCACGAGACATGCGTGACCGTAAAAGGAGAACTTTACCTAAGAAATGCAACACGTCCACTAAAAGTCAAATGATTCAAGAACAAACAGTCCTTGAACCAAAGCTGGTCGACGAAGAATTTGCAGCTATATTCGTAATAAGAATGGATTAAGGAATCGACGAGGTAAGATGTTCGATTTCTATTTATAAGAGCAGATCTGACGAGCAATCATGGCTGCCAAGGGGGGCGGAAGCTTTCTGACGTTCGCGGTCGCGAAGCACGTGCTGCTGAACTCCTTGAAGTTTCCATGAACAACAGTTTCGACGATAATTGGCCGTTCGTGGCATTGGAACTTGACCCTAAGCTGGCGGCGGGTAGTAGACATCAGTAGGCACGTAATCGCTGTTAAGTATAACAAGTGGCGCTACGTGAGGCTGGCATTGTTGAATCACGTAATTCGACGAAGGAAACTCGGTTAATTTTCAAAGATACCGATAACGGTTAATCTGTCTACTCGCAAGGTTCGCGTCGAGGTCAATGCCGATATATGTATTTCCAAGTTTCTTTGCGCTTTATCGTTGCCCAACACTGTTCTCCGGAAGTACCCGAAGGAGATAGAAGTTTCGCGATGTTTCGACAACCCCTGGTTACCTTCAAAGACGCCTTCGCGTTCCTTGGCGACGAGTTTGCCACTTTTACAAATGCAACTCTGTTCGGTGAAATTGAAATAATCTCTTTCACGCGAGACAAAAAAGAAGCTATCATTTCCTTTCACAGAGTCTTTGCTTCCTCGCCCTGAATTACTAGTTTCGAAGATTTGCAAGACTTCAGAGCTCGGTTACTCAGTTTCCTACGTAGCTCGTTACGATTGAATCCGCATAATATTTATTTGCAAGAACTCTTTTTGCACGTGATGCGATCGTGGACACTGACACGCACCTCGCTGCAGGAGTTGAAGTCACCGCGCATTGAAATCTTTTCAAGTAGACCTCATCTCCTATCATTCCCAAGACTTGACCCAGAATACCCAATCTGTCGCGTAGATATCTAGGTAGTAATAAGTATTTTACGAAAAGGGATCGTAGAGCATGGCTACCTTACTATACTTAATTGCTTTATTCCAATTTATTAAAATTGTATAACAGAATTATGAATTCACTGGAAGCATAAAATTCTTTCACGAAGTGCAAATGAGGCATTGAGAGCAAAAACGGACTAACCTACATTGGAAAAGAATAATTTTCCCTATTTTGGGCCCTGGCAGCCCTCAAAGAAAAAGGCAAAAGGAGATTAATGTACCATGACTGAAATAATTCGAGAAATTTGCAAATAGGGAAGGAAACTGGATTTTATTTTCCAAATAAATCTTTATAATCACCTAATGAATTTGCATTAAAAATATCTTTATCCCTTCAACTCGGCTCCCACCGAGATTAAATCCCGAGTGCGCCACTCACCAGTACAGCCTATTGAAATACATCATTGCTACTAACTGAATCTGCAAAAAACCTGGGTTCGTCCATTTCTGCTCTCAAAGCCTCAAACAATGCCCAAACACACGCGTTCCCTCTCTGTCATCGTAAACCCAGAATCTAATCCAACGCGAACGTTTGACCGAAGCCCTAATGGCGTCAAAGAATCGTTTCCACGCGAAAGCGACTGAACCGGCGAGCAATCGGTACCGAAACCGACCGAGCCGCCGGTCACTGACCGTTTAAAACGAAATCTCTATGTTCCGAAGGAGTTCCCAAATTTTTCTTTTCGTGTGTGTCCGTGTGCACGGGAGCGCGTTCGTCGTCGGTGTTCCTTTCACCCAGTGTGCACACACTTGGGTTCCTTTCTTCTCAAATGTCAGCAAGAATCGTTCACCCTTTGTGGGCCACGTATTCCAAACGCGGGAAAAAGTCACTCGAATCGGCCGTCTAATTCACGGAGCGGATTAAAAATAGCTGCTGGAGGTGAAAGACCCCTCACCCACATACTAGACCCGCGAAATCACTTTGCATAGAAGCAACGGCCACAGACAGACCGCCATAATCGATCGAGGGTTGATCCTGAGGGAAACTGTGGAATAATCACTTTCATGGGGGTGCCATGGTTCATTTGCAACCAATAGATATTATTTTAAAATTTTAAAGTGTTCTATTTATTTTTGGTATTGTGTTGTTTCAGGAATTATTTTACTATATTTCTTTATCATTCCATACCCTTAAGAACACACGTGGGTATATGTATTTATATGGAGGCTTTGCCTCTAAAGATTAACAACAAGGGTAGCGCATCCTGAACCTATAAACAGATCCTATTAGACTTATTTAAGTGGTTATACCTAGTCAGGAGGCTGAAAAGAAGCGAATGTTTGCGAATTTTTGTTTGAAAAACCGGAAGCATATATTTTTACAGAACTTTTAGCACTTTAAAGAGTTTATTTTTTTTGTAGAAAAACATTTAACGTTTATTAACTTTTTAAGAACGGTGAGTAAGATATCTCAACAACCACTGCACCAATCTTTCTAAAATTTTGCGGGCGTATTTTTTATATAAAATCTACAGAATGTCGTTCGCATTTTTTTTCAATGTGTATTTTCGATTTTATCAACGAAAAATGGCCGTTTTTCGCGCGAAAATCGGGACTTCAAACTTTGAATAGCTGCCATTTTATTTTAAATTAATATTTCGGAAATTCCCCCCGTCAATCGGAAGACACATTAATATATTAACGAAATCTTTTTTGTTTTTGATTTTAGATAATCTGATTCCGAATGGTAGTGCTCACCGCAAACCAATTTTTAAAAAAGGCTTCTTGGATATCGATTGTAATTTTATTATAAACGTAAATATTATTTTACGAAAAAATTACCAAATCTTCTTTAGATGTTGCTCTTTTAAGCGCAAAAAGTTCTGTAAAAATAGATGCTTCCGTTTTCCCCAAAAAATCACAAACATTCGCCTCTTTTGGGCCTCCTGACTAGGTATAACCCCTTAATAAGTCATTAGGGTCCTTTCAAACTGTGTGCATAAAATTATCGATTAACCGAGAGCTGTTGCATCGACGAAATTTTGTATCTAGATATTATCTCACATATTTTTGTATTACTGTGAAATTTGTATACTGAGGGCTAGTGCCGTTTAAATAAATAATAATAATAATAATTATTGGTTATCGTCGCGAGTCATAGCGGTCGAGAGGGCATGGAAATATCCCTTTCAGTCGAAGCACGTGAGGCTAGTGCACCTAATTGTTGCAATATTTACCAGTTCACGGGAGAAAGTTATCAATTCTTTTGTCCGATCTTGTCAGATTTGGAAGCCACGAAGCGATTGACTCGATACACGCGACCGGATCTCCTGTATCGCGTTCTCTTAGTAGATCGCTGGGTTATCAGGTGGAAAAGGCGACCACGCGCGAATAGATCGCTCGAACGGTATTTTTTTTCACTGCGGCGATTTCTATTGCTCCCTTTCTATTTGGGAACTCCCGGTGGCCGGTTCACTGACCTGCGAAACCAATTGAGCAACCCACGAAATCGAGTCGCCACATCCGTCATCGGAGGCAACTGAAAACCCACACAGGCGTCCTAAAAACGCCCGGGCACCGCCGCTGGGTGTGGAAGCAGGCCTCGCGGAGAAGAGGATTGATCGAGTCACCTACTGACTGCTCGAGGAATACAAATTTCGACGTGTCATCTGGGATATCTGCCCCAGAGACGAGCCTTCCGCGAAGAACGTCCAAGGTCCGACCCGAGAGCAACGGGAGAAATCTAAAGATTCGACAGAAACACGGTCGTCGTCTAGGTTCGTCTAATCGTTTGTTGAATAGGTAGGGGAAACCAGGTTAAAGCGGGCTCAGAAAAGTTTAAAGTAGAATAAAATTTTTTCTTCGCAAGAAAAATGTGCATGAATAAATTTATAATATAATTTAAACATTACTATTGAAAAGTTACGAGTAACGGTGCTTCAGATTAACTTAGAATATATTAATATTCATAGGTAAGTATCGTCGTTATATTATACAAAATTATTGTGTCAATAAAATTTGTAAATTTACTCTATTTTCAAATAAATAATTAGAAAAGTTCACTTTGTACCAAGACTCACTTTACTCTGGTGTCCTCTATGGTTTCTAACAAAGCGACAGTGAACTATAAATCGAAGGTACAGTAGATTAATAGCGCGGTGGTTTCTACACCAACAGTACCTATCTACTTCTTCGTGTAGTGAAAATATTTTTCTGTAGGACGCCGTCGATTACGTTTCATTGCCGCGGATTATGCGCACATGCGGTGTCGTTCTTTCCTTATTTCGGATTTAGTCAGTGCCGTCTGAACCGTCGCGGTAACGATAAAAAAAGCGTTACGTTCGATTACTGTAATTGAGGGCCTTGGAGTATTAATAGCATAAGTAAAGCGAGCTTGAAACGAATTATCGTCGCGAGCAGTTTCGAGAATTATTGGGACCATATTAAATGTACTTTCTGTTCCCGCATTTCTCAAACTTTTTTGAATCACGATCCCCTTTTATATCAGTTAATTAACCTGTCCCCCCTCGCCGCATAAGGTAACGTAAATTTAATAAGTTAAAGAAAACAAATTAAAACTAGATATTTCAGAATGTAATTTTAACTTGGTAATATTAATCTCCCGTTACCCGCGCTGTGGTAAAAAATACAACAGGTGCGAATAATTATTTCGGGTTTGAACCCTTTTCTAATCCTCTAGCTATGCCTTCTGCACTGTCTGTAAAATTTTCGCCTCTTTTCCAAAATGAAACTGTTGTGTGAAAAGTGTATTTTTAAAGGAAAATCGTGTTCTTAATTTAAAAAATTTCAGAATATCAATTACCAAATACACCAAAGAACAGGTAAAAATTAAAAAAAAAACACAATAAAATCATGGTGTAAAAAGTACAAGGCGCGGGTAACGAAAGTTTAAAAAAAAAAACCGACCCCCAGAAAACACTTTGCGACCCACAAGTTGTGACTCACTGTTCTATTCTAATATCCCCAAAGGTTCCTTTTCGTCAGAAATTGTTATAAACAGTGGATATATCCATTGAATTTTCGTCCAGCGTTTCGCGAATTCGTGGCTCCGTATCGCGAGGACTCCAAGTGGCTGCGAAAGACGCATCAGCGCTCACCGGTTAACTCCTCGATCTCTAAGTCGACAATCTCGCAGCGGTGTACAAACAAGCCTGAGGTCAGACATGCTAACGTTACATAAAATATACTCGAGTTTTTCTCTCGCGTATAATACTCTATCGTTCTACTATCAATCGCTCCAAGTTTTACAATTCAAAGCGTAGATAAGTCGATCGAAGGCCGCCGTCCATCGAAATGCAGGTTCGCTAAACATCTAGCCGACACTGTGCAATTATTTCGTCGAGCATCCAGGCATTTTACTGGCCGTTTGCTTGGACGCTCTGTTCCGCGAGCATCCGCGCTCTCGGCTATTTACTGGAGCGTCGCGGTGCTCCTTCTCTATGCACGAATTCGCATTAGTGTTTTCTCGCGGGCGACGCTGGAATCTCTTGGAATTTTCTCGATTCAGTCGACAATGCGCGTTGAACTCGCCCGATAATTCGGTCAACAATCCCACGGCTGTGAACCCCTAGCCGGACGCGTCGCGTCTTCCCTTCTCTTTGTTCCTTTTTTTATCATTCGCCTCTGCGTATTACGCGTGTTTTCTCTACAAGACGGCCGATCGATCAGGCATTCTTCCCTGGAATCGGCGCACCTCTTCCCCGCGTTTCTTTACGACCCCTCTGCAGCCTCTTCCGCGCGGCCACCTCTTCGGCGCCGCGCCGGCCGGCTCGGGAAAATCTCGAAAAGGAACGATACGCCGGTGAGGCGAGATCGCTTTTTAAAAACATTCTTCGGATATAAAAGTTCAGCGGGATTTAACAGGAGCATCGGCGGCGGATATTTTTCTGAGAAACCTTTCACGCAGGCTTTATGAATACGTTCGTTAATATTGAGGGATTCTCGGCACGCGCTGACGATTTTCATTACTGGGAACCGAGCCTCGTTCATCTATTTAATAAACACTTCGGGGAGCTGGATTTTAGCTAGTTTCTTTAGATAAAATTGCTACGCGGTGCAACGATTACTGCGCTTATCACGCCACTGCTGATAGATGTTGGATCTGAGTAGCTACTCGGCTTCATTATCGGCGTATCTTTCAGACGATCGGGTATTATCTTGAAATCCAGAATGCAAACAATGTTGATCGCTTTGTACGTCAATTGCGGCATTTCTTTTTAGACTAGCGGGCGCAAGTCTCTGTCGTTTGGGAACCTATGGACCCGAAGATTGTGGTTTCTTTGGATTTTGTCAGAAATTTCCTTTGCAACTTGTTCGGGAGATCACAGATATGTTGTATCAGAGATAAAGTGACCAGACGTCCCGGATTTCAGTTGCTTGTTTCGAATTGAAAACTGTCCCGGATTGGACGTGTTACCTTTATAAGTGCTTTTAATTTTGTTTTAATTTGCCAGAAGTGTGTCTTTATTATATAATTAAATAAACTAAGAATATGGTGTCCTCACGAATGTGTGAAGCTTTTTTTTTAAATATCTGGTCACTTTAATTATAGCATACTAACGCTTAAATTCAGCGCGAATCTACGTTCGTGGAAGAAAGCAAACGTGGAGGGGTGAAACGGGTTGAAAGGAGCGCGGTGGCCAATGAGGCGCAGAAATTCAAAATTAAAAGACACTCTATCCCCAAAAAAGTTTAAGAATTTTAAAGTTTAGATTATTTACTATCAATTTTTTTATACGCTCTAAAATGATGTGACCTACGCGTCACACTGGGTGCTACCCTAGTAGCATTCATTGTTGGCATTTTGATGGTCAACTAATTCCCAACTTGGGGATACTGTGGACCAACCAGAAATGCTACTAGGGTAAAAGGTTAAGAAGAACTTAAAATTCAATTTCAATGTTAAAGTTAGCAGACAATAATAGAAATCCTTCTGCTATCAAAACTTCCACATCTTCGACGAGTAGGTAATATCCAGCGACACATTCTCCCATTTAAAATGGCACCACCAAATCCTCGTCCATTCTACATTTCCGCTATCTACCTTTCCTCCCAGTTTTAATCACCAAAGGTGTTATTATTCAATCTGGCTGGTTCGCGTCGAAATGATTCAGCGTCTAAAGTGTATATTATCCGTTAACAAAATACCAATCATCTGCACAAGGCAGAGTCGGCGGAGCAAATTTTACCCGACTGTGAAGTTGCGAGCGAGGAGTGTACAAATTAAGAAATCAAATTTCGATAGCGTAAAAAACAGTAGTGCGCAAAAAAAAATATATAAAAAATGGTAAAAATGCCGTGAAAATGCGAAAATTCCACAAATAAAATCTCGAAAAACTCCACGCATTTCACACAGCTGACGCGAGCCCTGCCGCAAGGTGGTTGCTCTTCGCACTCCCTACGAGCCATTCCCTAGCTCGGCGAAGGGTTGGAATCCCGCGTAAGAGGCAAGGTACTTTACCCCTTCAACGCCCAAATGACGTCTTTATTTACTACCGATTTTTTTATACGCTCGAGAATGACATGGTGCACTTACTCTGAAGGGCCCAGGGCGTGTACTTGCCGACCTCCCTAAGGTAAACCGCGCTGTCCCCGAGGCACCGCTCGGACGCTCCGTCGGAGGGTGCGAAGGGTTTCGCGAGGAAGTCGAGGAGCACGGCCTCCGGCTTGGCGGCGGAGCTGGCCGCCGCGGCGCCGCGTTGCAGCAGAAGGTGAAGCTGAAGAAGAAGATGAAGGAAGACGGCGGACGGCCGCGCCGGAGCGGAAACCCGGTTAAAGGCGTTTGGACGCATGGTCGGGGCGCGGCGGCGGAGGAGAGGGTCTGTACTCCTCTGGTCGGCGGTTACACACGTGTCTTTTGGGGCCGAAGCACGTGGCGCGCGCGCGGTCACGTGTCCACCGTGGTGTACTGACCACGGCTGGCTTGTGTATGTGTGGCGCGTGCACACGCGTTAAACGACGTAAGAGACGTCAAAACGTGAACTGTACGTTCTGTCAATCGCTGGTGCATTTATATATTACCCGGAGCCGGCCGCACGATGATGGGGGGTAGAGGGGTAGAGCATTGGGCCGGCTCCGATGGGCAGCACCTCTTATCGATGCGACGAGAGGATTACGCGGCTTCGCCGATGTATCTCTTCTCCTTCTCGTGGCCGAGGAGAAGTGGTAGCGTGTCAGCGTGGCGTGCCGCGCCGCGCCGCGCCGCGCGCCGGGGCACCGTGGTAGGAATTCGACGATCCGAGAAAGATCGGAGTTCTCGCGTTCTCGCGGAGTCCTCGAGTCTGCCGGACCACGAAGACGACGACCGCCGGCAGCGGGCAACCTCCACGGCACCTTTGCCGGACCATTTTTTTTCTTTTCAGGCGTCCGTGGATCCAAGCGCAGTGTCTGTCGAACCAGCGGAACAAGTCTTCCGGTAGCCATGAGTCACTCGAGGGTCTAACTTCTAACCGATAGCTCTGCTTTATTGCTTGTTAGATACTTGCGGTGTAGCGCGTTACTCATCCCTCTTTAACTCCGTGCGGATCCTAATCGTCCGGTGACTAAGGGCGTCCTCTTCCTAATACTCCTCTGCACACAGGGTGGCCTGTAAGGGGGATGGATTAGTTTGAATATGAACAGCTAGCTTTACTCTTTTCTTTTTTAGTTGTTTCTGTGAAAATGGCCACGTTCGTCTGGTTTAGCCAAACAGAATCACCCCAGAGTTTACCGTTCAAAAGTTTTTAGGAGTCAGACAAACTCAGAAACGTATGGAACTTTCTGCTTTGTAGTATAAGATGATAGTATAAGAAAATCTGGAAGCACGGAAAATGCCGCGAGGCTGGATGCGAACGAAGCTTTGGCGTCAAGATTTTTCTGTAAACATATTGGTCTGGATAAACGGTGCATTGAATTTTGGCTGCGCGTCGCGTTAGATAAGCGAGCGAAGCAAGCAAAACGGTGGAGAAGCTCGGAAGAGAGCGAGGGGGTAAGAATGGCCACGCGAAACTTCCCACGAGCGAAGAGTCAGATTTATTCGCAGCCGGAGATCGTTGTCAAGGAGGAAAATAGAGGCAAGGAACCGACGAAAGAACGAACGAAGGGGTTTACGTAAACGCGTGGCAGAGGCACGTGTTTCGCGGGCAATTGTTGCATAGAATTAGAGGAAAATTCCGCGAAAACTGCGCGCCGAGTTCATTGAACGAACTCACGTGTGCATAGAGTGGCTCACGCACCTTTGCCTTTCTATTTTTCTCCCTAAAACGCAATACGTACCGATACCATAGATTTTTCATCTACTATATGGGCTGGCATTACTGCAAATTCCCTGAACCGGCAAAATTACTCTTATTTTTAATTCTAAAACGTTGGAAATTCATCGGGATCGCATTATCTTATCACGCAAAGAAATTGAGATTCCCGAACTGCTTGTGTCGCATAATACTCGGGAAAGGTACCATTTTCATCGGTTGCTTTATGCCCCCGAGGGCTTACGTACAAACTATTTACAGCCCCTGAATTTTCTCCACCTCCGTCTCTGAATCGCCCTGTACACCGCGCGTCGAGAAGTCACCGCGTCGGTTGTAAAATAGCGAAGGAGCACGGTCGGGCGCGCGGATGTCGCCAAGAAGCGGAAGCTCGGCGGACTGGCAGCGTGAAAGCTAAGAAAGGAGGCGGCCGGTGAAGTGTCCCTTCTATTTTCTAACAACTCGCGGAGGACACCTTGACATCTTTCCCCGATCCTCCGTCATCGGCAGCTTTTGCACGAGTAATTCGCTCACTTTCCACCGACGCGCGTCCAAAGGTGGAGGCGATTACGCGATCGATAGCGGTTCATCGACCCCGCGGCGATTACGAATCATTCCCCCAGGGTTGCGCCTTATCGCGCGCGACGAATAATCGCGATCGATCGCGATACGCGCTGACAGGTTGTCGAGGTTTTCGCGGATAACGCTGACGAGAAGGAGAGCCGTAAAAACACTCCTCGAAACGGAGGCGCAGAGATCGCAGGGAGCATGACCGATAATCATTGCCATTCGCGATAGAAGCGCGTTCGCTCAATTTTTTCTTCTCCCTCGCTGATTCGGATAATCGATACGAGGAAATTGAGCCGCGGTCATTAGACGGGGAACCCTGACACGCAGCGCGCGTTAGATATTGAACGGCGATTGGAATTGTGGAAAATTTTTGCGAAATTCCTCGTCGAGCAGACGAGCGCTCGCCGCTTCGGGACCGCGCTCTTATGCAACGGAGAGGAGTTCAACGCACAGGACCTTCCTCGCCAACGATCGCCACGAAAATCCCAAGGCTCTCCTTTGTACTCTCGGCGAGGAACCGTTTTTTTTTCCCCCGAACTCGGCTATCCTCCGAAGCGCATAATTTGGCGAGAGGCTGAAATCATTATAAGCAATTTAATAGAAATCCAGAGGCTGCGCAAGAAAGACGGAGAAATGCCGAATAATGAGAGCTTTTTTGAGTCGTGACCTTCTTCCTCAACGTATTGCGGTACATCGGGTACTGTTGTGGCCCGATGAACTTGGAGAAATCCTCTTGCACGCTTTGCGACGTTTACGGAAATTAAATAGTTCGGATGAATGCCGGCTTTCCATCGAATGGCGATCTGGTTCCTGGAACGATTCGTCGAAGCTCTGCATAGCATCTGATATTATGCCATTTTGGTGGGAATATGTGTAGTAGATACCATTCTATTTAAATGATCCTCGGATGAGAGTTGCATCGCGCGAGGGCCCGGTCTCGGGGCCGGGGAATTATTTTCACGCGTTTCGGAGTTTCTCGCCGGCCGTCGGTGCCTCATTAACGATACAGATTTCGGCTACCTCGATGAGAAAGTTGAAAACGGGTCGATCTTTGGACGGTGAAGGCGCATTAACGTCGAAACGCCGCGGTGGCGGGGATCGCTTTTATGATCGGTCAACGAAAGAAGTCAATGCTCTTTAAATGCAGAATTCCAGCCTCCGCTTTTTGCCTTTTGTCCCGTCCCGTAAATAACAAACTGCACTCGCCCATATAAGTACAGGGCGCTATAAATTGCTCAATTAATAAGCGCACCACATCGGCGAATAATTCGCAAGATTTATGGCCGAGCTTACCGACTTATTTATATAAAAATCAAACGATCTCCGTTGGCTAGATAAATGGTACTCGTCGATGTAGACTTCTCCGAGCAATTATAAACGCAATCGCGATAGTAGACGTTCAGATTAGGGCTGTAACCAATATTCGAATAATCTAAGTATTCGAATTTGAGATTCGAATATTGAAGAAATTATTCGTATTCAAAGTTATTCGAATTGTTCAAAATTATTCGAATATTTGCAACTCTAGTTCGGACCAAAATACTACAAATTAAACGTCTCTGCATTGGATTACATTGATATTACATTGATACAAAACAATGTAGACTAGCTTCTATCGGATTAAAGGAAAGTAAACGCTTCGTTCATTCGTCGTGACCTGTCGGCTCAACTTTGTAGCTCGGCCAAAGAATTCGTTTTCTATGCTAACATACAGGGTGTCTCAAAATTACAGATACAAACTTAAGTCGCGGGCAGAGCTTACGAAAAAAAAGGTGGTAAGGAAAGTTTCGAGAGATGTCGACTCGAGAAAATATCGCTTTCAAAGTAGCCTTTCAAGTCTTTTAATTTTGAACTCTGCAGGATCCTACCGGGTGTTTGTTAATTCTTGCGTGGAACTGTTAGCGAGAAATTGGCAGCGCCTGCTGCACTGCAAGCTAACTTACACCACGCTCCATTGCCATCCCACAGGGGGTCAACGGTTTAGACTTCGGATTTCAAGCGCAAATATGTTGCAACCTTCGTAATTTACAGTGCAATAACCGGCAATTCAAAGAAAATCGTGTATCTCTCCTAAATAATCGTGCCTTATCACTCTCGTAATTCACTCTCAATGCGAAAACGATAACGACACGAAAATGTATGAAATTGATTTTGGTAATGACCGTGGCGATGATAAGAGGGCGTTGGCCTTTTCACAAAAGGCTCTAGAAACGTAATAAGGTTGACGCTTAACCAGACAGTGCATGCCTGAACTTTTGAAACACAAGTTTCCACGTGAGGTGCTCATGGACCCCCAGTAAAAAGTAACAATGATCGACCACGATAAAAGAATTCTGTATTTTCGACTGTTTATTAACATTCAAACAATATAGATCTAAATAAACAAAAAATATTATTAATCGATTTAATTTTTTTTACCGAATGCAAACAATGTATCTGAAAGCTAGACTAAGTTCCAAGCCCATTGCTACGAAACAACATTCGGCGATAAGATTTTCTATGGGTAGGGGTCCAGTAGACCCCCACGTGTGCACTGCCGGGTTAATAAATGAGCTTCTGAAGCGAATAAAGCGTTCATTATACGCCTGATGAAGAACGCGGACGTTTACTCGGTTCCACTATAAAGTTAGGTAAAACGTAATGCGCTTTTATCTATGCCTTCGTATCGTATTATGTAACGTAGATACCCAATTCGAAGATTTAAACGCAAACTCCGTATATCGAAGCAAAGTTCAGTAGACAGGTTTATGAAAGAAGCAGCGGAAACAAGCTTGCAATTGCATCAAGAATATATTTTATCCATCTAGAATTAACAATAGCAGAGATGGTTAAGCCATTCCCTATTTACACTCTTCGAATTTATACAATGGTGTTTGGGATCGCTCAAATTCCAATTTTCTCAAGTAAATCTTGGAAGCAGAGCAGTTCTTTTCAAATATATGATCAGCGTGTAACAACCGCTCGTAAATATCAACGTACCACAGGATTCCTGACGATTTCCTCTGTACAAGCTTTCGGTAAAGGTTGCGAGAAGATATTTCTCAAGTTCTGCGCAAACTTATTAGCATTAATTTAAAAAAGGGAATGCATAGTGAATATCACGCTACACGTAGAAAAAGGAATTAAAAGCATAAGGTGTCTTAATATTTCTATAAACGCGCCGAGTTAAAATATAAAATGCTACAAAGAAAGTTGCACTATGCAATGTATCTACGCATCCTGCGGTAATACACATTCAGGTGTGAACGGAATAAATCTCTATCTCCTCGAAGTCGTTAACTACTCTGGTTCGTCTCATCACCATCCTATCTCTGATAAAATTTTTGAAGCGTCCTCGACCACCTTCATCGGCGACTGCATGCTATTCACTTTGTAAACCTGACCCTGCTTCTCGAACTGCTCGATTATAGGCAGTGTATTCATTAGGTACGTCTTGTGCCTTTGTATTAGAACTTCTTCGTTGTCGTCGCTCCGCCCGCTGCCTGCGGCGCCGCGCTTCAAGCACCGCTGCGTGCATACTTCCTTACTACATTCGCAGAACAGTACTCCCTTCACTGTACATTTGTCGGACATCGCCTGTGGATAAGAGAGCACGTTAGACGTACGCCAAGCAAAACACCCACGCGTTGCCCTACCTCGTTCCATCCGTCAATGTTGTCCTGGTTTCGTGGGAAACCGTCTATCAAGAATCTCTTGTGCGGACTGTCGGAGGCTTGCATGGCGCGATCGAGCAGGCTGCAGGTGATCGCAACGGGCACGATCGATCCATTTTTAATGTGGTTCTCGATAAGCTCGCCGTACTGCGAGCCAGGCTTCATGCGTTCCTCTCGCAGCAAGTCGCCGGCCGACAAATGTACATAACCGTACTGTTTCGAGATGTGATAGCACAAAGTGCCTTTACCGGCACCAGGACCACCCAAAATGAACAACACTTCGAATTTCTGGATTGCAGACATCGTGAAAAGTCGCAGCCCAGCTGTGAACACCGTCGACATACAATATTACGAGGTCCCGCTTCGCGCTGATCTCCAGTGCCTTTCAAAGCCACTTCTCCAGATCGTGGCGCCATGTTAGGCGCGCTGATCATTTCAAATAACGATTGATAATCGAAATGTGATCGATTAGTCGAACGCGATCAATTTCTTTGAAATACACGTCATCGTTTGTAATTATAGATAATGATAACGATACGGTGTTTGTGCTTTTATAATTTTATAGGATATCTCGATATCTAAGGTACGAGATAAACGTGGATGATTCTTCGAAAAGAAGTGTCTTCTTATGCGAGCCAATCCACCTGAAAGATAAGCTGATGTGCTATAAAACCAGGGGCGGATTGGGAGATCTGCCGCCCTTAGGCTAAAAAGCGGTTGCCGCCCTTTCCGTGAAATATCATCAAATATTTTAATTTAAAAGAGTGGAGAGAATTTTTAAATTAATTCAATATAACTCACATATGAGTTATTGCTAAATTGTTATATGAAAAAAAAAAGTGAATTGTTTTTAAAGTTGTCTCAAGCCTCCGCGTTTAAACCTTTTTCAATTTTTATATACAAACCCACCTCTGTATAAAAAATAGAAAATCTAGCATAGCTTAGTTTCCAGGTGGATTCCTGGCTGTATGAAATAAATATCAGTAAAGTATTTAAAAGTACATGAAATACTTTATTAAGCAGCTTGTTTCGCGTACTCACTTATAAGATTCCTTTTCAACCGCAAATACAAGTTAAATACTACAAATGTTTTAAACTACGACTGAAACGTTTCTTCATCGTCTGTGCTCCTTCATCAGCTGTACCACGAAAAGTTTTCCTATCTATCAGCTCGTGAAAATGCGATTAATAACTGCGCATGACGAGCTATTACGCAACGCTTGCGTGCATACCTAATTACATTTCTGCATTCTGCTGCAAAGCATGACCACATAACCTTGTAGTATGGTTCGCCGAATTAATTACATAATGCAAAGGAACGCCGGCAGGCTTATCACAATGACTTAGGAACCGCAAAGGACGAACAGCGCTGACGTAAATATATAATCACGTGTGAGAACGTATTTAATAATTACATCGAGTCGCGCGGAGTTGAGGTTACATAGAATTCATGATCCCCATTTATGACAGGTGTAAAGCAAAACAATGATACTAGTCCGAAGGTGTCAGCGATTAATTGGTTCCAGCAAACTTCTGTTATCCTACGTAGAATCTAGTCAGAGGAACTGCACCGTTACCCATTTCCATCCTTGCCTCACAGTTCACACCTCAACCTTTGTATACGATAAACATAGCTGTAAGGCTGATAATACACCTACGAGGAATGTGTTGAAGCCTGTCGGAGGCCCACCGAACGGGAATAACGAAACGACACATGTCGACGGAGAAAATGTACAGCAGAAACGGAGCGCAAAGTTCGCCGCGAGAATGGTGGATAATTCTCCGCCTAAGATACGACCCTACTTGAAACTGCTAAGAATGGACAGGCCCATAGGTGCGACAGTAATGTACTTTATTTCGTAAATTCAATTTGTTAAAGAAATACTGTATTTCTTCTCGTTGTAGGCACACGGTTTGGCACTCGTCGAGCGCTTAGCCAGTAGCTGAAAGCTCGCATGGGAATCGTCTCTGCTACTGGCTAAGCGCTCGACGAGACCCGAGCTACGGGTCTATAACGATACACATTGAGTGTCGATGTATCAATAATCGATGCAATAATTGTATAGGATCTTGGTTATTATTCTGGCCTTGCGGTTGGAGCATAGCCATGGCAGCCACACCAGGTGCGTGGCCAGATTTCCAACTTCTGGCTCTGTTCGGGACAGGTGCGTTCGTGATGCGTGGAGCAGGATGCATTATAAACGATATGTGGGATCAAGACATCGACGGAATGGTAATATTCACTGGAGGAATACATCGGCAGTAGACATTATGAGAACTTTTTAATGCTAGGTAGCCAGAACAAAAGATAGACCATTGGTCACAGGAGAAATTTCGCCTCTGCAATCGCTTACTTTCCTCGGAAGCCAGTTAACTTTGGGATTACTTGTATTGTTGCAACTAAATCTTTATAGTATTATATTGGGTGCAAGTTCACTAGGTATTGTCTTAGACACTAATACGAGACAGTATTTCTCAATTTACATCGACTCGTCGCGTCGAGGAATCCTCTTTGATTTTATCAATAATATCAAGTATCTGTGTTTAATAATCTGTTCAGTCGTTAATCTAAGAGGTCCGTGAAATAAAATTTGGGAAATGCTGTTGAAGTAACTATAAAAGTACTGTAACTTTTGAATTTCTTTTATTACAGTTTTGGTAATATTATATCCCATTATGAAACGAGTAACATATTGGCCACAGCTGATATTAGGAATGACTTTTAATTGGGGCGCACTCTTGGGCTGGTCCGCTGTGCAAGGATCCTGCGACTGGTCCGTATGCCTACCACTTTATGCCGCTGGAGTTTGCTGGACTCTTTTGTACGACACTATATACGCGCATCAGGTACAATTAATCGGCACTGGCTTCGGAGTTCGTCGAACACTTTGGTGTTATTCGTCTTCGTATTGCAGGACAAAGTAGATGACATTATAGTGGGAATAAAATCGACAGCTTTAAAGTTTGGCGACAAGACGAAAGTGTACCTGACAGGATTTAGTATAGCGATGCTAACAGGGTTAATTACGTCGGGCGTCTTAACTGCGCAGACTTGGCCATATTATGGAGCAGTGGGATTAGTTGGTGTTCATCTTGCCAATCAGGTATAAAATTACAACCATCGTTAATGGGGGAATCCTATTTTTTCGGCTAAAAACATAGCGAAATTTGGGAATTTTTTTTTAAGAAACTAGCCATTCGATTCATCTGAAATTTGGACCATGCTTTTATGCATCTTTGAAAAAGTTGCAGTTCTTTTTTTATTAATTTTTAATAATAATTATAGGAGCTACACACGATGCACCAACACGCCGCGCAAAATTCGTCGTCTGCTGTTGTGACGGTCGATCATGCATTGATCATGCATTGAATTTTTAATTATCATTAAAAATAAATAAAAAAAGAACAGCAGCTTCTTTAAAGATGCATAAAAACATGGTCCGAAGTTCAAATGAATCGAATCGCTAGTTTCTTAAAAAAAAGTCCCACATTTTGTCATGTTTTTAGCCCAAAAAATAGGATTCCCCCTTAACATGCTGAGAATGAAACAGTATTGAGTCACAGCTTAATTGCTTCATTTAAGGCTTTGGAACTGAAGTTTATATTAAATTACACAAGGCTGATATATGTGTATATTACGTTTTAGGTGCATAGTTTGAATATTAATAATTCTGCAGACTGTGCCAAGAAATTCATCTCCAATCACAGGGTAGGAATGATTCTATTTGCTGGAATTGTATTAGGAAATCTAATGAAAGATTTTGCATACAAGAAAGATAAAAGTGTCGACCAAGAAGCGATAGAAGAGTCTACTTCTGTTAAACAGATGCATCGCTTCTCAGCATTATAGTTACATAAATTCAGCCGAAACCGATGAAGTATTCAGATCGAATGGCACAAGCAAGGCTATGTATATTAAAGACAAAAGAATTATGCGAATGGCTGGCTGGTCCCAGTAAACTAAGGAACTTAGTTTCAACCTTTTCGTGGATACGTGCCATAAGAATACTTTAATTTCCAGCTACAAACAACATTGTTCTTGGAATTCTGAATGGTACAATTCAAACAGTGAAAGAAAGAAAATGTTAACAATAAAAACGAGTTACCTTTGACAAAATACTTATTTTACACCAAAGATTACACCATTGTACAATAATATTAACAATCGAAGATAGTATTACATAATATTAATTGTAACAACAAAGTGTAAAAAAGAAACAACAAATAATTTTTCTTCTCCCTCAAGGATACATTTATTACAAATTACGTAGATGAAAGATGGCGTGTTTATACATTAAATCAACTTGCAACGGGTAATGTAATCTGATCCTCGTTAGAGTTTAATTGAGAGCCATTACCCATTGGTTCCGAAGTAGTCTTCAACGATATATTCGTTGCGCATACATCTGATATTTCCAACCGATTGTCAGCACTCTGACGCTCCAACATCTTCGAGTCGTACTGTTCACGCGTTAACAAAGATTCTTTCATTTTATCCAAGAGTTTTATGTTTGGGAGTACGATAGCCAAGTAGCCGCCCTTGTGTGGAGGGTCCAATAAAAGTTTTGGATTCTCTAGCAAGCTTTCGTTCACTTCCACTAACTTTCCAATTATGCAACACTTTATGGTATACGTTTTCCCATCGGAGCAAGTGATTATACAAATGTTGGAATTAGCCTGCAATGGTTGAGCGCCGTGTTTGCTTTTACCCGACACTTTGTTCAAAACTCTGTCGAGCTTATTGCTGACTTTGAAGTCCACTTTTACTATTTCTGTATCGCTTTGCAAAGCTGCGTGACTGGGAGCTAGAGAAAGCATGCAAATACGATTGCTATGCATTAATATACAAATATCATCTGCAGTGCTTTGTACGTTCAATTTGTAATAAGCAGTAAAGTATCGATCTGTAATTGTTGGAAACGATCCATAATATTTCACTCCTTCTAACATATCCGTGATATCATTGTCCGGTGGAAAAGGAAATAAACTATCATCTTCGTCATTGCTCAATAAAGATTTCTCTTCTTCGTCTTCATTGACCAGTGGTTCTGATTTTATCTGATCTTCAGAATTCTTATCTACGTTATTATCCTCTTGCGATGTGTTTATATTTTGCAATCGCTTATGTGCATTATGAGAATCTTCTTCCACGTCGGAGGAGGATTTTATTCTTTTTGAACTTGGTTCGTTCGTATCTGAATTAGTGTTCATTATTGGATAATGAAACTGTACTATCGACAGATTTCTAATAAAACAGAGAAAATGTAAATTTTTATTAACAATACATTTCAAACTAAATTATTTTCAGTGACTCGTTTGTTTGCTCTTTTCTTCTTCCTGTTGTATCTCGAGTGCTTTGTGTGATCTTCGTTTAGCAACTTCCTTATTTATTTCTCTATTAATTTGACGCTGTAAAAAGATATTGAACAAGTAAGTGTATGTTCTAGCATTTAAACCGATTTATATTTTTATTATTATATGACATTGACTTGATCGCACATTTAATTCAATCGAGGGTACAGCGAATTAAGGTTTCAAGTAATTAAGCGGCAGAACGTACTTGTTCCTTTATGCACTTTCGCATTTCTTTCTCGACATCGTTACAGTAGCCAACAAATTTTCCGAGCGGGTGCTGTAACGAAGAATCGGAGAAAATTGTTAGGTTAGGTCTGCACTATTGAAACTGAATGCATGCGTAACTTATGGATTAATGAAACACCTCGTATTGACAGTCTTGAACTTTGTAAAACAATTCATTGCAAACAGAATTATGAGCTGCCAACGAATGGTACTTTCTCATTTTGTTATTATTGTAGATAGTTACACTTTCAAGTAATATCGAGAACAGTCATCGCATGCCTACGAAAATAATGCGCTTTTATGCATTAAGTTTAAGGTTATATAGATGGTTGAAATAGCAGATCTCTTTGTTGAATAATTCGCCTTTAAATTTCTCATTTATTATCTAAATTACAATGATAATCCCCGATTGTTTTAAATATATGAATTATTATGCCATTACAAAATAGTTACACTGATTGTCGTATTCATTTATTTGTATATAGTTCAATGGAAGTAAGTAGTAAACGGATGGAGACGAGCTTTTCGGTGTTAATAGAGAAGACATTGAAGTTTCAAGAAAAAATTATTTCAGTTTAAAAAAAAAATTGACAGTTTGCCCATGCTTACGCTGCTAGACCCTTTGAATCTTTTTATTTAAACTATCAAGTTCTTCGTTAAAAAATAAGATTTGAAACTATCATATAGTTGTACAAATATTAATGTTTCTCAAATTTCAAATAACAATCATATTATTTAAATTCAATTTCTACGTTAAAGGCGCATTTTCAACGAAAAGTTATCAGCGTTGACGCACAATATTCCCAGATTCATGTAATTTCTATTGGCGGAGCAGAGGTAAGCCGCATCATACACAGAAAAAGGAAACAGTGAAGTGATAACGAACTGCGAAAAAGGAAATGGTCTCTGCTAAAGAAATGCCAAGGAACGTTGGATGTAACGCGATGAAAGGGGCCCTTCTATAATTATTCTTTTGTCCTGTGGCCAGCTGTGGTTCTTCTGAAAACAAGTAAAAATACCCGAAAAAAGTTCCTACCTTTGTGTCCGTGTGTGGTTATGTCCGTTGACGTCTGATTAATTTTAATACGTATGCTTTCGAACCGCGAACGGTGCTGTGCTTTCAGGAATTTTGTAAATGATTTGTCAAGGCGCGACACTATTTTTATATGTCTACCACGTCACCGAGTCCGCACGGGAAAAGGCGCTTTAACGGTAAAATATGTGTTCATCGGGACTTCTAACTTCGTAATTCCAACGAAACATGTCAGAAAGGAAAGTGGATGCGGAAATCGCGCCTAAGCAGTACACAAACGATGCGAGTCTCATCGATGAAGCAGAGATCATCGACGTGTCTGCTTTCGACTTCGATGACACTGATACCTGGTAAGTGGCTTTATCCCTAATCTACAATTACTATTCAGTATTTTCCATTAAAGGTAATTGCTGTCCTTAAATGTCGATGTACTAAGTGATTTTAATTCCTTTCCAAGGTCTACGAGATGGTATCCGTTGCCATACGTATCATCTTCAACTGCTTTTGTCGAAAACACTCTCTGTTACTGTTTTTACAGTGTCGCTACTCAATTTGAATTTCTAACGAGACGAGATTTGAATTTGTTTTTGACAAGTAATTATTCTTTTGGCAGGTTGTATGTACCGATAGGGTGTCAAACAGAATCCGAGGTTCACGATTTATTCGTCTGGTTGAGAAGCGTACCAGTCTTACCTTTCTCAGGTATATAATACAGTAGTTAAGGCTGGCTTTCACTACGCCTCTGTACATAGTTTGGTATCTATGTGTCAAATGGAATGTTTTTACAGCTAATAGGAGATCTATCGATACAAGAACCTTCACGAGACCTAAGAAACGGCCAGTCAGAACTTGCTTCGATTCTGTTTTTGAAACCTTGTCCCCACGTATGGTAAACGCATGGAAAACTTCGTGTTCAGATTTTTCAAATATAGAAGAAGATGTGAGTTTATTTATACTTGCACTGTATACGCTATACGCATAGTAGTTTAATATGATCTTCTTTGTTTAAAGCAGATTAAATATTCGGATATGCCTACTGCCAGTAGAGAGGATGCTGTACCTCATATGTTAAAAATGGCACCCATAGCGAATACTAGTCTCCTTTCCAATGAAAGCATGGCAACGTCGGGCCCGGAAAGTATGGAACTTTTCTTCAATATGTCGCACTCGAAGGGAAACGATTCGTTTATTAACTTGGCGGAACCTGGAGTCGGTGATACGTTGATGAACGTTTCGCATCCTTCTATTTTTTACTCATCTATCATATCGTTGCCTAGGGATGATTCCTTACATAACGAGGATTGTAACGACGAGCCTGCTAATTTTACTCGTACGTGTGACCAGCACCAGCATTCTAAGAGTTTGGATATCGATGAGACTTTCTCGAAGGTTGAGTCAGATGATAACAAAAGCTACTGCCTGAATCCAACGGACAAAGTATTTACAAACGAATCTTATACGATTGACAAAATGGAATTGAACGAAACGTACAGCGCAGAAGCGGCTGCTAAAGCGCTTGTGCTGGCTAATTTAGATAAAGATAAAAGGGGTACAACTACTTTGTCTTCCACGTTTGTAAACAAAGATGATGCGAATAGAAAATCATTACTATTAGGGAATAACGAGAAGAAAGAATTGTACAATTTAGACGCCACGTATCTCTCGACACCTCAGAATGTTGAGAACCCGCTCGTTTTAGATTCTACGTATTCTACGATGGAAGTTAGAAAAACGAATGACACAACTATGGTTATTAAACCTGATACTCATAAGGATAAAGACAGAACGTGTGATCCGAGGAAGAGTACAGCTTTAAATGTCACAGGGAATTTGATCAAATCTTCCGCGCCTCTTCCAAATTCTCCTTTCTCATTTATGCCTAACAACGCTTTGGATTCTACGTTTAAATTGCCCATTTCTCTTTGCAATCAATCGACCCCCAAGAACGCAGACGCATTAAATTCCATATTTCAAACTACGAAGCATTTAGAACAATCGCGAATATATAACGCGGCTTTAAGTTCGAATTTCAAAGCACCTATGTCGCTGAGAAAAGAATTGTTAGCAGAGATACACAGAAGCGGAGATCATCGACTTGATTGTACATTCAATCATGTGGGTAATGACCTGCAGGATGGAAAACTTAAGGAAGAAATAGTCGATGAAGCTCTGAGCCGGAATGTTAGAAACGATATCCCCGTAGAGAATAAATATAATACGTATAAAAAGGAGCCGTCAATTAATAGATTTAAATCCGAGGGGGAAATAGTTAGCGAGGCGGGAGCATGTGTTCAGAATTCGCAGGACAAAAAGTACTACACTTTTACGAAGAAGGCTATCGCTCATGGTGGGAAGAGTGATATGGAAAACACGGAACCTTCGGAGAGCGTAGACGCTACCTTCGTGAAGCCACTTGCGAAGCTGCAGAAGACGAAGCAGCATATTCCACGGATGCTATCGAAGCTGCCGCAGTTCCTTCAGAAATCCAATCCCAATCTCGTGTCCAGTTCTTTGAGAACTATCAACACAACAGGATGTACGAATCCGTCTAATGTTGGATACATGAAAGGCTCGCAGCCCAACATCGTAAGAGACGTGGAGAAAAGTCTAGCGAATAAATTGTACTCGTTGGGGAAGATGAAGAGTGGCTCTGAGCAACGACTCCTGGAGCTCAACCCTGGCGTAGGGGAATTGCAGTTGATGGGTGCCGGGGGGTCTACGGAGAGTATCGAAAGTACGCAGAGCGCTCACAGCGCGCCTGATCTAGACGACAGGCTCAGCACGTGTTCAGACAGTAGTCACAACTCGTACACTGTCCAACCAATGAATATCGAACAGTTGCATCAGATAGTGCGGATGCAAGAAGAGAGTGAGTATTGCTTCGCGTTATCTTCTCTTTTTTACTGTTCTTGGTGATGAGTTCATTCTTGAAGTGCATCCCGATTGTAAACAGTATAAATTTAAGCAAACACAGAGGTTCAGAATATACACATCTGTATATATTTAATTATTATTAGGCTTGAAACAGGATACACAGCCTCCGTCGAATAGACGAGTCTTAGAAAACGCGTGGGTCGACATAAAGAAAGAGTTACCTTCTCCTATTCTAAAGAATGGCATTGGTGGATGCAAAAGAGAGTCTAATTCGCCGTTAAGTATGGATTACAGTGTTAAAACGAGTTCCCCGTTACTAAGTCCGAGCAGGTCTAATCAGTCGATAAATTCTGATGGTATGCTAAACAGTCAACTAAGTTTAGAGGATGCGTAATCGCACGGCTGCGTACAGCAGTGCGTCTCTTTATACTCGTTACCGATAGAGGATTTCTTGCAATTTATTTTTTTAAGGTCCCCCTACGGAGAACGCACTGAAGCAGGAGAACGAAGTGGATGTAGAGAAGAAAGATGAGGTGAGTTTATTGTGCTTTGTATTATAGTTTGCCTGTTACATCGAACGTGTTGAATCGCAGGTGTTTAATAAAACGGTGGTGAAGGGTGAAAACAAAACGAAGCTGCGACCGCCGACAAATTGGAACCCTGGGAATAGAGCGTCGAATTTGACGAGTGCTATTCCTAGACCAGCGTCTCGTATACCAGCTCCTAGGTTGGCCAGGCCTGCCGTAAAGAATGCCCAAGGTGATGTAAAAAAAGGATATTAATAATCGAAACAGGCGTACGTTTTTCTAAATAGGGCCCTTAATTTAATCTGCATCGGTAATTTGTATAAAAGGCGTTTAAGTTACGTCCTCGGAGGGAGAAAAGAAGGACTCTTTCGAAGGTGGCAAAAGTTCAGTATTATTAAACTTCCCGATGATGAAGGGTTCTAATCAACTTCTAAACCCTTTTCGTTTCTATTTGTTCGCATTCAAAGGGAACAATAGAGAAACCAAACCATTTCGATTAAAAGAAACCACAAATTTCGTGTGTTTTCTAAAAAGATACAATGCAAGTTTGTCGAAATTTGTTAAAAAATTCTCCGACCGTAGGTAATGTTTTATGATATTGTAACAACGATTTTTTTACTTTTAAATTGTTTTATATAAATGAAAGGAGACGTAGTAGAGTGTTGTAGTTGTTTCGTCTAAATTATTATTTCTCAGTCTTTTTTCGCACCGTGTTTCTGCTCGCGTTTTAATTCAACATTTTAATTCATTGCGAAAATGCAGCAGCCTGGTGAACGTAAATTTGTATAGGGTACGGTGGGGCTAAAAGTCCCGTTTTTTATATAAACCTATGTAATATCTGGTGTTATTTTATATAAACTATATATACTTTACGTTCACGAAGTTCGTTTGTTGTACCAGCAGTTAATTACAAAACTGTTTGCATATCATAAAGAAGGTTGATGTTAATCCGTAATGTTAAGAATTGTAAATTTATAACAATTTGATTCGTACGTCGAGACAGCAGGAGAATACGCTTTACATGCAGAGGCTTAAGAATTCAGAGAATACGTATCTATATGTGTATATAAAGCGTCTACGATTGTAGAATTTTATAGTGCCCTTTCATTTAATAATAAAAAGATGTAATTGATGACAAACTAGGGAAGGCAATTGCAAACAAAAGACTGGATCTGTGACTAATACATCCGTAACAAAATTACTAAAAAGTCTACACGGGCGAACGAAACTGTAAGAAGAAGGAGCAGAAAATGCTAGAATCTTTCAAAGAATTAAGATTTTTAATAAGATGGGCGATCACTTGTCGTATACCTCATACGTACTTTTCATTTCCGTCCTCGAAACTTCATTTCTCCCAGCAAAAAAGAAGGAAATTGTATCGATTAAAATATATTTGTATGTTACATTCAAGTTACATTAGTATTTCAATTGCTGACAAAGTAATACGCTATAATGATTATATTAAACATCAAAGCTTTATAAGTACATAAAAGAACGAATAAAGAATAGTTATCGTAGAGGGTATTTGCGAAGAGTCCATTGATGCCTCAAGGCGAAGGTAAATGATTTTTTAAAGGGGAGTATTAATCTGTTTTAGAAATATTTGCCTGGAAAGTATTTTGAAAATTGGATAGAAGAATGAGGTCAAGCGTATTATTAGTTCATTATACAAGATTTTTCTACTGTTATAACAGATGCAATATTTTATAATATTGTTGACTCTTCAGGAATGTTCCGTACATATAAGATCTTTATATTACAATGTATGTTCATACTTTTCTTAATCAACTCTGCGAACTACTCGTATCAGTTATTACACTTGTGCTCGACGCTCTGCTCGATATAAACACCTCTTCTGTAATTCTTCGCTGGAAGCAATGACAGCAAGGGGGACAAGCGAAGCGCTCGTTTCGTTTTTTAGAGAATTTTGTCAGTTTTAAGCACACAGCTGCAAACCTGTTTTTGAATTTTAGTAGTACATATTTTACGATAAATCGTTACGCTTGTTGCGTTATGTTTGAAATTGTAACAGTTTTGAGTATGGATTTATAGTTACTTTGCAACGTACGTGATGCAAAGTATCCTTGATGGCAGTGAAAAATCTTCTTCGTATGCCAACAATTCTATTAAAGTAATTTCACAACTCTCTCTCTCTCTCTCTTCGGTTAATGAAGAATCTAGAGAACAGAAAATTGAATAAATCTGCATATATTTTTTAACGATATAAAATCACTGGCAAAAGTGATACGATAATGGCGACATATCCAATCGCAGGAACGGAGAGAATAGAATTTAACGTTCTTAAATATCTCTTTCTCGGTTCCCTTTCCTAAAAAACTTTGAAAATTTGTACCCATATTGTAAATAATAAATGAGAAAAGTGATAGTCATATTATATTCTTTATTTATGTGCTTAAATGTTAGACCTTAAGTGCCTTTATTGTATTACGATACTACAGAACTTTTTTATACATTCAAACTAAGGAAACTGAATTAGCAGCTCCGCTAATCGTACTGCCCAGGATTGGTGTAAAAAAATGCAATGTGATCTTTTTCTATTAGAGCCTATGCTAATAAACGTTTTACTATAGCAAAATAAATATTTCATGTTAAAATATCCCCTATTCATTGCTGTTCGCCCTTTTATGTTTAACTTAAGAGCAACAGCTTATTCCCGAAAGTCTAACGTTCATTATGTAAGTAATAGGTTTAGACTTCAGAAACATTCCGTGGAATTTGCAGTTTGTATTTATTTTCAGGTGATCATTGAAAATATCAATACCCATTGAACACTTCGATTTACAAATTTCGAACGTGATAAGCTAATTACAAGTTTCTATTTATAATTACTTTCTAGTACACACGCACGCACATTGAAGTGGTACCAAGGTATCTGAAATATTTATCCAGTATTTCAATTACCAGAATAAAGGATAAATCGATTATGAAATATTACACTTATTACAAAATATCCAATTGGCATTTTAAATAATAATACTGTCTTTAATTACATACATATAAATTGGATTCTTTATCTCTCGCTCTCTCTCTCTCTCTCTCTCTCTCTCTCTCTTTCTCTCACTCTCTTTTAAGAAATTAGTTTCAGCAGTTTTAAATAGCACCTTCCTTTTCATAAGTCATGACTTTAGCACACAAAGATTCACTTAGAAAAATTTAGTTCTACAGTTTCATACGCAATCTTCCGATACGGTAAAGCTTCCAACGCGCAATTAACATTATAAAAAGGCACGACGTTAACATATTTTTACGTCACCGTTCTTTTTTTCTAACTTCCTTTTGTACCAAGTGCAAGTACAGCTGTAATCTTTGGTACTTCTCTAATCGAGAGAATTGCAACAGCGATCCGTTTAATTATGCACATGAATCTGATATGTCGATGATAGAAATGGGTACATCGAATAATAAATAACGTGGAATGTACATACGCTTGATATGTATTTGGAATGACATTTTCGGGTAATGAATGATAAAATGTTGTACACTGAGATCATGAATGTAACGAGTTTGGGGATAATCTTTCTGATCGGTGCGCCTTTGGGCATTTCACAAAGAATTTCGTGCAGCTAAATTCTTCGATAAACACACAACAATGTTTTCCCATATACATATGCGAAATAACGTGTGCTTTGCGATATTATTGTACGAAATAAAACACCAGTGTGTAGAAATGATAATTGTATAGTGCAAATACATGTTCTTTATTATCTTACTATTAAAGTAACAGCTTTGTGTTTCAAAATGCACCAGGTTTGTATATACTTTGCACTATCTAATTACCAAGCTCGTGCTTGAACTATTCAAGCGAATGCGTATAGCTTAGAAAAGGAATCGATTTAACATACAATATGTACACTCTTAAATTACAAAGAAACATTGTCATCTTCTTAGGCAGTAAATTGTGCAGTGTATTATCATCATCATTATTGTATACTGAACGCATTACACTCGGGCATACGAAATATCGTTTCACGATACACCGAATAGCGATGAAATCTCTGGACTCCGGTAACGAGTAATGGAAATTTAAGTAAATATCTCGCTCAGTTGCGCACCCAGAGAGGGGGGTCAAGGGGCCCTGGCACCGCCAAAGAAGGGACCTTGTAAAAAGAAAAGAAGACTGGATTCTGGATTTTATTCTTTAAACAAAATTTTAATCACCTAATGGATTTTATTGAATTTGCATTCAAAATATTTTTCGCCGTTCAACTCGATCCACCCCAAGATTAAATCCCGAGTGCGCCACTGGTCTCGTCAGATATGGTTTATTCAAACTACGAATGATTACCGGTAACTTTACGTATCGATCACCCAAAGCTCGTAATGTGTTCTCATTACTGATAAAAATACAGCTTCACAAATGTGACAGAAGTCGAAACGTGTAGTATAATACAATGCCTGGGCGTTAACAATCGCACAAGCGCGTGAATACATTAAAAATGTTTTCCATACGTAAGAAAAGTGAACACACGTTTTATATTGATTATTAATACACAGTACTGTCTCGCTAAGCAATACATTCGTGATTCTACGAGTGACGACCTTCTATCCCCACTAATTATCTTGTAGGTGCCGTTACAAGTGAGAGGGACTGCAACCCTTTTGGTCGTTTCGAGTCCCTCTCACTTGCCGCGGTAGAGAAAGAAGGCAAGGGGTCGTCCTTATATTACGTGAGGATAATTTGGCGATTTCTTTCTCCCTCCCCCAGTATAAGAATTTGTAAGATTTTATGTTCCAACCCCCTCCCTCTCTTCCTTACGTAATATTTTTTACATCGCATTGTTTCAGTTATTAAAATTCTTTTAAAGGTTTATATAATTCATTTAACTCTCTTTCGCTCATCTTGAAAATTACGTTAAAAAATATTACGTAAGACGCTACCTGACTCCTACTCCTTCTTTGTAAAAAAACGTAAGAAATTCGCGACCCCTGAAAAAGCCTTACGTAATTTAAGGGCGACCCCCAAGCCAAATAAACTACCCGATTCGAAAGTTGAAACTAGCCTGTGTCCCGAGCCAGTTTCAATTTTATTGGAGACAGTACTGAATCAGGTTTTGGTAAAACAGTTGTCATTGCGTAGATTTGAAAAAAAAAGACATTGCAACCTATTGATTGTCTATTGCAGACTTTTCTGACCCAGGTAGTTTACCAATCACAAACTCGCGACGAATGTTGCCCTTAACGATCGATTATGTTGTTACTCACAAGCCAACTTACTATCGAAGCTGCTTAGAGCGATGGCGAACGCTTGCAGCGTACATAGTGGAAATCTGTAGTCCATCGTGAAGACATCTTCCGCCACGCGCCCAAATTGCATTACAACATAGTCGACTGTAATGTAGAATCATTGCGTTAGCCGGCTCTCATTCTACAATCTTTACATTTTTAACTTCTACGCATGAAATACAGACCATCGCTATCGTGTACAACTTGAAAGTTCTTTACAGAAGCTTGCGTCACACGTCCGTGGAAGTTCAGCACATACGATTGCGTGTCGTCGTTCCACACAGGAGTCTTGTTGTGTAATTCTATTAAATTGTCCATGTTCTTTATTTTCCAACGTTCTGTGAAAATAGCGCATGATAAGAATTTAATCACGCTGACCTCGATACGAGTAACGTACCAAGTAACGTTTCCGAGTCGTCCCTCGGGCAAATCTCGACCCTTTTCTGATCCGACGTCATCCCCGGAATGATGACGGTCATCTTGCGAGGCCCTTTGAACCCTAAAACATTAGTGTCGTATATCACCGCGGCCAATTCTTGTCTAGGATTGAAGCGCTCGTCTCGTTTGTCGTCCTTCATTAGCGAGTATCCATTGTCGTAAACGGTGAATTGTGTTCCCAAGAGGTTCGACCTCAACTTTCCAATGTAAGACTCCCCTGTTCTCGAGAGGTCCGTTGGATCGGTCGAGATTAAGTAATTGCTGGTTGTGCTCTTTTTCCTCTTACGGCCAGCCAATAAGAAAACCTGTAAGAAGCAACGAAACTACTATCGTCTCTGCTATTAAGGAATATATAAGCGCTTGTGTACAACGGATGCATACTTTCTTCCCATAATCACGTTCTAAATGTAGAAAATAAGTTGGGTACAGACCGCGATCCATACCCTTTCTATCACGCGTTATTCTACACTTGTAATGCATTTTCTTGTTTGCTGGTTGCAGTACAAAATGCTCCACATTTCCTTCCACGTTCCCCTCTAATTCCGGGCTCTGGATAAATGTTAGCGGGTTAGCTTCTAAATTGTTACTTGTCGATTGGAATATACAGTAAACCCTTTAACTCCCAGTGTTGTTGTTGTTTATATTTAACTATTCTTATTTTGAAGTAATTCAAGGGTGTGGGTGTTAAAGGATTAACGTTATCATATTCTTCTCACCGAGGAATTGTTTTCCCTACTAATAAGCATACCAGCACCATCGGACGGTGCTACTCTGAGGGGTGAAGGACACGGTAGAGATTCCGAAGGTGAATGTACATCTATGGGCGATGATTCTTCGTCCGCACAATCGGTGGCTTCCATCGTCTGATAGAAACCTCCCTCTGTACTCATTTCTGAGAGAGAAGGATAGAACATTAGCGTTTTCTATTGTTACTACCGAGTCGAAATAAATGTTTGGATAGACGTTATACCATTTATTCTCACTTCCATGTCTTTACTCTCTGTAAATGCAGTTAAGTCAGGGTTTGCCTGCGACATGTTGAACTGCAGTGGTCCGTCGTACCCTGAAAAGTATTACATTCTTGCATAGTTCGGATATCTATATATGTTTATTACTCTTTCTTATTACCTCGTAATTCTTTATTCGGGTTCATCCATTTCGTGGAGTGGCTCGTAAGCTGGGTACTAGATATGTTAGATGCCTGTACCATTCCACTGGCACCGGTCTGTCTTTTTTGTTTCATTTTTTGTGCGATGAGTTGCCTCTGCAAGAAATTATGTTACATTACAACATCTATTAAGCAGAAGTGTGCGCTAAGGACAAATTGATAATTCGTACAATCGCGATCCTCGTTTATCTATAAATAAATTTAAAATTCGATGTAGTCTAATGTAATCGTGAACTTCCTTACTGTTATCCCACGCTTCTGTTTACCAATTGTATTTTCTACAGTTCACTGGAAACCTAAACCTTCTCACACAAACTGAAATGCATTCTTCCAACAAGTAGCTGCTTTTTTTAAAAATGATTAAATAACCGTTAAAACAAATATCCGGATTACTAGAATTTTTAAAATAGAAAAGCGTTACTCCGTGACCGTTCCAAGTACTTACACTCGATGAATATTTAAACTTGACCTACTTTTTATTTTGTTTATAATTAATCGCGCGCAACATATGCACGAAGAAAGATCGAAGAAAGGATAGCGCCCTGTAAAAAATACAACGTATTCGCGATACTTGGTCGTTTCCCGAATTATTTGACACGCCGAGCCGGAATCGTAATCGAAAGGAAAATCTGATACACGTCGATTATCGCGCACAAAAGTATAAATAATTCTACGGCATTCCGTACCTGTTGTTCGAGTTTCTGTTGCCTTAAATCTAGTGATGTCATTTTGCCGATACGTATTAACAGGAACTGTCACATGCAATTGATTTTCACAGAACAATTCAGCTTGTCAGAAAACCAGTTTGTTTACACCAAACATATCTCGTCGCCTTTGACTACCCAGGCAACTGTTGCGGCAAAAAGTCCTGAATTAGGATTAGCGAAGAACCTAGTAACATTCCCGTTTAATGCAGGCTCCGTTGTACTGTTGCGACTCCCTTTTAACGGCGTGTAGTAGAAGCTTCGGAACCGCGGAGTTCAGATTGAATCAACTGAATGTAACCCAGATAGCACACCTCATCTTAGAGACGTCTATCTAGTTTATCTAGAGACGCGGTAGCGTCTCGACGCCAAGTACATGAAAAACACCCTGTATATTGTCGACTGCTACCGTGTACCTTTAAGGTGGTCGCCCACTAGGCCGAACGGAAGCGAAGCGCGACAGCCACGCATCGCTCATATGATAGAACAGCAGCGACCATGCATCGCCCATATGACAGAAGAGCACCGACGAACTTCGCTTCGGTTCCGTTCGGCCTAGTGGGCGACCACCTTTACTCGTCGCGGAGGCATTCCAAATTCATAGGTTCTGATTCACTCTTGTTGCGAGTTGCGATCCTCACTCTAGCGACGTTGAGCGCAAGCTCTTAAAGCGCGAAGTTCAATTAGTAAAAGTCAAGGATGAACTTTATCACAATATAGATTTTGTCCTCGCCTCCTTCCTTATCACTCGGAAAAACAGCATAATAATAAAACAAAATACCTGAGCGAAAGAAGAAGCCTGTTTCTTCTCCAGGCAATTAATTACCAAAGCTGTAACAGTCCAGATGTGCGCTAATAAAATTCAATCCTGTTCAATTTAATCTTCGTTTAATCATTCATTCTTAAATACTTCCAATTCGTTTATTCAGTTCTACAAGTGTTTATTTATTCAAGTTTTATCCAGTTCCAAATGTTCATTACAAAATATCTCGTTATTTCTTTCAATTACATTCACGCGTACGCGAGCAGAATCCTTTAGGGTTCCACGGACGAAGACCCACAAAGAAATTCCCTAAACATCGAGAATTCCCAGCCGGCCCCGCAACACTCTTACTCGATGAAAAAACCGTTGCGCTTGCGCGATCACAACCAATCGCCAATGCGACACCACGTTACCATAGTTCACCCTCCCCGGAGCTGCTTCACCCCCCTCAGCCATTGCTCCGTCCCTATATTCCTATGTCCGTGGTCATTCCATACCTCGTCTGTGGTGACATGAACATCCATAAGGTGATAGGTCTATTCTATATCTCGTCTGTGGGTCTATTCTATATCTAGTCTATGCTAGAATCAGTTCAAATGTATCGTTGGTTTCGATATTTGTTGATCTTGATCATTCAGTAACCGTGCAACCTTTGAAGGAGAAAGGTAAGTGCTTCCCTGCACTGTTTTCTATATTTTTATCTATTTCACTGGTGTATCGTAAACTTAAGGACATCCGCCGATTAAAAAATCGAACATTAATTTGCATATTTTCATTCAACAACGTCTCGAAAAGGCTCAGTTAAAATTTTGGATCGAAATTCCTAACGGCACAGATTTTATAGGCAGTTCGGGGGGATCAACAATGTGACGGCCTTAAAAATAGATATTGTTTTGTAGAAGGTTGTGACGCAGGTATAACAGACAGAAATGTGATTTTTCTTTTAAATAATAATCATAATTTAGACCCATTGTATATTTTTTTCTAGAAAAAATCATAAATGTCACCTATGTTTTCGCGCGATTTGACCGGCGGATGCCGTTAACGTAAATGATACCTATATATATGTTGTTTTCGTTTTTCATTCGGAATTTTGCGGCATCTAAAACGATTATCAGTATTTCGCGATTACCCCCTCGTTCATGTTTACCCCACTCTCCTATATCTCTCGAGACGCCCTTGTGTGCCTATCCTGCATGTATCATCAATAAGAAACATTGGTGTCGGTTATAAGGTTAAGCAGAAGAAACGAAAAAAGGGTACACAAATCGGGCTTCAAGTTTCGCGCAAACAAACTTCTCCTGCCGCCAGCCAGAGCCGCCCTTAGAGTTTGCGGGGCCCGCGGCAAAAGTCGATATTATTGAAAACATCTAATTGGAAACAGATAACCTTATGTCTCTTCTTCATTACCGAAGATCTATTATAGAAAAATTGATACCTCGACAATTATACTTAATTCATTTAAATTTTACAAAATGATGTCTGTGTATTGTAACACAGAGCCGCCGGGCCCCGCGCTTAGGGACTTCATTTTGTAAAATTTAACTGAATTAAGTATAATTGTCGAGATCAATTTTAATAGAATATATTTGTTTGCGCGAAACTTGAAGCCCGACTTCTCTAACCGTTTTTCGTTTCTTCTGCTTAACCTTGTAACCGACACCGATGTTTGTTATTGATGATACATGCAGGATAGGCACACAAGGGCGTCTCGCGGGATTGATAGAGTGGCGGACGAAAGAAAGTTTACTTACACCTTTTAAAATCGCATGACTTTTTTTAGAATTGGTCCAACCGACTTGAGTTTTTTTTTAGAAACTAGAAGGATTAGTTTGCGTGTTTCGTCGTTTTGAAAAAAATTGCAATTGCTCGGAATGCCGAAAATAATAGTAAAGTTGGTGTTTTAAATCGCTGATTTCGAGAATTTCGCGATTTTCAACATTATTCTGCGATCTTTAAGCGTTTGTAGCTCAGAGCAACGTTAATCGATATTGATGAAATTTTGGGCAAAGATATGTATAACTTACTTCAATCTACAAACGGGTTTTTTGAATTTTCATTACAGGCTCAGAAAAAAAGTTTAAAAAACGGTCTTTACTATTTCTTCCGATATTCCGACCAGTTGCATTTTTTCTAACGCACAAGACAGAAGAATCTAAAAAATACATTAGGTATTGGTTGTAGAAACGTTTTTTATCGGTTGACCAATGAAATCGCGCTTTCTGTGCGAATTTTGTGATATTTAGCACTCTACCCCACGGCAGTCGGGTAAAAATTCGTCACAGTACTTTAGGGATTTGCTTTTTGGCTTAGATAAATATGAATAACGAGACAAGGGATTTCGTAACCCTCGCTGTATGTGAGAAGCTGGAGGGAGTAAAATTGGAAATTAAGCAGCTGGAGGAGTTGCTGGTGCAGTGCCGAAATGAACAACAACAATTGGAACAGGAGCTGCATATGCGTATGCAGCAGCGGAAGGAAGAAAAAATTTCGAAGCTGCAGGAGTTGGAGGAGTTGGAGGAGGAACTGCAGAGTTTCGGGATTGCAACCAGCCTATATGAGGTAATTTTCGCGAAAAAATAAGCGATTATCAACGCATAGGGGACAGTCCTGCAGTTCCGAGCGCTCTAAGCTTTTTGTTACATCTTGAGGTAGCGTCGATAAAAATCAGAAATTCAAAAACGTGTTTGTAGTATAATTGGAACTTAATAAAAATACATTAGGTACAGGTTTTAGAAACGTTTTTTATCGGTTGACCAATGAAACGGATTTTTCCGTAGATCAACGGAATTTTCAAAGGGGGATCTACGGAATTCTACGGAATGTTGAACTGTTCTCTACGGATTTTCAAAAATCTGAGTTGGCAACACTGCGTAGGACCATGTTCACAAAGTTCATTCAATATTCGCGGCGATCGATACAGGGTCCTGGAAGCCGCCGCGGCAGCGAGGAGAGTACCGACAATACAGCGAGGAGGATTTCCAGGCCGCAATGAAGTTAATAATAATTTATTATATGGTAGAAAGGCCAGACAACCGTCAAGTTTAATACCAAATGACTCCCTCACTACATATCCAGACCTTGTAGATAGGTTAATAACAAAATTAATTAACATTCGTGAACTAGCACGCCAAAATTTAGAAAATTCAAAATATCGTCAAAAATACTATTATGACCAAAAAGTATCTTCAGTTAATTACCACATAGGCGAACAAGTACTAGTCCTAAAACCAAAAAGAGATAAATTTAGCGACGAATATGACGGACCATACACAATAGTAGAAATTCTTGAACATAATAATGTAAAGATAGCTGTGAGCCCCCGTCGTACTAAGGTTGTCCACCAGGACAGAATAAAAAAGGCCTATGCGCCGCCAGACTGCGCCACCCCTAGGGACATTAGGGCGAACCACTAGCAACTTCATAGCATTTAAATTCAAAAGTAGTGGGGACTGCATAAGGACTCACTTGTTAAGTAACATCCTTACAAGAAACACATATATATAAAGTCAGTGCAAGCAAGAGGAAGAAAACCAAGGGAAAGAAAATATAAGGTAGGAACAATATTTAAAATATAAGAAAAATCGAGTCATTAAAATACTAAAAATAAAAAATATAATATATAACATGATCATATAGAAAGAAAAAAAAAGAGAAAAAGAAAAATGGCAAGACGTTCGGCCGAAGAAAGCTTCGTCCACCGTCCTAGACCCGAGGATCAAGAGGAAGACCACTTCCTTAGACTTCTACGGATGGTCTGTTTAAAGGCCAAATGGCCCGGTCACAGAACAGATCTTAGCGATCTTTACCGGCGAAAAATCTGTAACACCTGTTACGAGGGTCTAAGAACAGAAGACAAACAATATTACTGTCGCGCAAGCCAGCATTTACTGACACTCAGACGAAACTTGATTAATTTCAAATATTGCATGATCAGTTTAGCAGGTCACTGCACCGATTGCCTCGACACATACATGTATATAAACGCGAGAAATGAGGAGGCACTCAATTTAGGGCTTGCCCTAAATGTATTGGAGGCCCATGAACGAGGCCAACCACGGCCCCAATAAATTAATATATTTTTCCCACAAATAGCAAAACAATTATTTTAACCCTATCCTTTCCATTGAAGCAAGTGGGAACGAGAATCCTACACGCAAGTAAACAAACCGCGCATTCTTGAACTGTAAACAGAGCCCCATAGTAATTAGAACAGAATAAGAAATCTACATAAGAAATCTGAATACTGTAAACAGAGTCTCGTAGTAATTAGAATAGGAAATTTCCATAGACACCTTATACCTCTGTGACGTCCCTATAATTTTCGCCCTACCCTAACTAGCTTCCTCCTTATATGACCTACCCAAGTATCTACTACTACCTATAAACCTCAACTCTTAACCCTTTACCAATCATCAGATCTTGGACGATGTACCTTAGCGGTCCCCATCTCCAGCTGATTCCCCTTCCCCTCTTCGCCTTAGAGGCATGACTCCCTCCTCAATCACGAATTACAACAAGTCCCTCGCCCCAACCTTCTAAATCAAAACCTCTCCCCCCCCCCCCTCTCTTCCAATGTAAACCACAAAAGTCCACCCAACAGATTGAGTGCCCCTTTTCGAAATCCCATGGTCTTACAGCCTAATTATAGATCAACCTTTAATTCTTACAAAAACCCCAGAGTTATTACGACACATACTTTACGGATGACTCATCACGCATACCGCAAATTCCACGCATACTTTGGGCATGAGTCATCACGCATACCTCAAATTCCCCGCATACCTCACATTCCATCAATTTGTATAAATACCGGTGCCGCGTGGCCCACGCATCAATCATTCATTATTAGTCCTTGCTATCAGTCGCGATCACTATTCTTTAGTATCTTCACGCATCAGTATTATTCCGTGCTATCGCCAAGTCGCGACCATTACTCTATGGTTTTCTTTATTATATTCTTACCTTTCAATTCAGTGTACATCAACCAGCGTCTACATCACTGTAAGCGTTTCTATTTCTTTTATTTTATAATATTGTTAATGCTTTTGTTTATTACATTTCATTGCTACGTTATTTCTTCGTGTTAATTTCTTTGCTTATCGCTTTATATATATATAGTTTAGTTTGCATTTATATCTTGCTTAAGCTTTAGCCTCTTATTATTATATTGCTATCTTTATCACATAATCTATTATTGTTTAACTCCATTGCTTCGCATCTTTTGCTATTTTTGCCTAACATTAATTTTCTATCATTTACCTTTATATAAATGTTATGTGCCTATGCTAAATGTCCAACGCATAATTATAAGGTGTTTATTGCTATCTGTTACGCGTTCCAATAAATAACGCTTTCGCTTTTATCTTTAAACCGTCAATTCTCGCTATTTCGCCTCGAATACCTGGAACCATTACGCGCAACGACTACAGCTGATCGGTCTCCGCAAGCGCCGGGAGTTCTTGCCCGTGTTTACTAACGTTCTTCCATATAGAGTCCCGCATGGGTATTCCCAAACCAATAGAAAAAACCCTACTATTTACGCCTTTTTCATACGATGCAGCTAGTAAGCCAATTATAAAGCCATAAGTCGAAGCCTGTACTCTCACGTGCGTCACTCGGGTGTACGATCACCATTCAGCCTTCCCTGGTCGATACGAGTCACGAAGCATAGCCTTCATAAAGAAGCAGGTCTTCTTACGAAGCAAAGTCTTCGAGCTCTCCTAAAAGTCGCGAAGCATAGCCTTCATAAAGAAGCAGGTCTTCTTACGAAGCAGAGTCTTCGAGCTCTCCTACACATAACCGCAAGTTCGGAACCATAGCCTTCATAAAGAAGCAGGTCTTCTTACGAAGCAAAGTCCGCACGCAACTTCCCTACCCCATATGTGTCACGATCCAAGTCCCGCCACCCAGGACGTGACATAAATTTGGTGACAGCGGTGGGATTCGTCTACTGTTAATAGAAATAAATTCTCTAGCATACGGTACCCACAAGGTCCCGACATTTAATATGTATATTGCAAGGCCACAGCAGATCGCGGTAGCGTATAGAAGCCGCGTGCTCGAAACCACTACTACACATATGCAAACATTAAAGTGTGTAAAATTGAGTTTAGCAACAACGAACCAAGACAACGAAATTGCTCGTGCTGCTCCCGGTTGGACCCAGTAAATACGGTGACAGTATCTTTAAATCATTACCGCCAAAACGGCCTACACATTCCACAATTGCCCTCGGAGCAATAAAATCTTAAATTAAACATGTCTGTGTACGGTGAAGCCGACGACTCTCCCGTAAAAGACCAAGACGCGGACGATCACATTAAATTGAAAGATATCGCGACTATCGAACTATTAGAACGAGTAGAACTGTTGCGGAAGAAACAGGCCGAAATCGAAAGGTTATACGCGCAGTATGTCGTAAATCCTGGAACTAATATGCGTCCCAGTTCAGTCACCGTTTCTGACAACCCCGCGCTAGAAGGTCTCTCCGGTCAAATCCAATCCATACGCGAGATGATAGGAAAAATTCTTGAACCCTCGCAAACAACGAATAATTTTGCAACTCCCGGTTCTTCTCGCTTTGATAGGAAACCGCTACCTAACCATAATTATGTATCGAATCGGGACCCGTCGCCCCAGATCAAGCTGAAAGACGCAATAGAAACCGTGCCCAAATTCGACGGTCACAATATTCCGGTATTACAATTCGCTAGGGCCTGCAATAGGGCTAAGGCTCTGGTTCCCCCGCACGCTGAATCTCAGCTTGCGAGGTTATTACGAAACAAATTACAAGACCACGCTTACTTGGCCGTTGAGGATAGGGTCTTCGACTCTGTAAACGATCTTATTAAACAACTTAAACGCACCTTTTCTCCTGCTAAGACATCGGACCATTATCGCGGAGAACTTGCAAATATCATAAAAGGAACGAACGAACACATATTAGAGTATATTTCTCGAGTCAAGGACCTCCGATTCGCCATTCTGGAAGAGGATAAGGAATATTATCGCGATTTTGCACGAGACCATTCCCAAAACCTCGAACGTCTGACTTTAGATTCATTTATTGACGGCCTCCCACCCTACTTAAGAATGAGATTGCAGCAACACCATTTCGAAACGTTAGACGAAGCATTTGATTTGGCCGTCCTCGTAGACAAAAAGATGGACAGGGACAGAGTTAGATTTTCAGAACCAAAAACTCCTAAGGTGACCTGCCAACTGTGCAACAAGACTGGTCATGACGCACGGTCCTGCTGGAGCAACCAAGGCCCGACTGCTCAACCTTCCGAGAGGAACCCTCTAAACTGTGCCACGGAATATGAGTCCCAAGTACCCAAAGCACAGGTCACTTACTGGGACAAATCTCGACCTCCACCTTCCAGGCCTACGGAGCTGCGAAGCTGCGGGTACTGCAAGAAGCCCGGACATGTGACCACGGAATGCAGAAAACGCATCTTCACTATCATGAAAGATCCTAGAGCCTTGTGGGAAACGGAGTCGGGAAATACTCCTCCGAGCGCCGATGGATGCAAACTGTGGAGCGAGCCAAGCAGAAGTGCACCCCAAAGCACTAGCGGTATCATAAGAGTCGCTCCAGTGCAATTAAACCCGGTCGTTCAACGGGCGAGGTCAAAATCCTCTTTTTCCATACATACAGCTAATCCGGACCTAAAGGACTACCCTCAAGTTATAAACGCTAGCGAGATTGACAATCCAAGCACCATGCTCTGCATCGAAGTAAAGGAATCCGACAGACTAACTCCAGAATCCGAACCAAACCGACCCAAAGAGACTACAACGCCTATAGGCATCACTCCCATCCACCCCCTCATAAAAAACAAGTCCCTCTTAGCCCTGGATCCGTCGATCCACCATCTCGAGGCATCCGCGACGGTGCACTCACTCTTACCCCCTGCGCTATATGCCAAATCAATCCTTCCCCTAAACTCCCAAAAGTCTCTTGCGGCTACACCGGAACTGGCAGTATTAAAAATTTCTGCGGAAGCTCCTTCAAGGGCAGAAATTCTACTTAATTCAATCTCCAAAGAGCACCCGATTCATGGGAAAGGCGATAAGTTCGCTGACGCTGTACCTCGCATACCAAAACAAATTAAAGAATCCCTTGGTCTGACCGGATATCACAGAAGATTTATCCCGGAATTTTCCAAAACGGCACCACCGTCAACCCAACTATTAAAGAAGGACCCAGCATTGAACTGGGGACCATCCCAGCAACCTGGTTTCGACCACCTCAAATCAGTATTGCAGAAGGAACTTATCCTGCAATGCCAGAGTTTTGACCTGAGATTCCACCTCACTACAAACACCTTATCCCATACTTCCCCCGCAGTGGAGGCATGCTCCAAACGACTACACGACAAATGTGACGACAACTTAGAGGACTGGCCCAAATGTAGACCAAGCTGTCCCAAGAGGCCTCGGTTCTCAAAATCACCGATCCATGCGCCAACGAATGGCAGCAACCCCATTGACTCTGCAACACCCACATCCAGCGCTCGCCAGGGAAGGAAATGCAGAAGGACGCAACTACATAGAAAGATGCGCCGGAAGATATCATCTACAGAAATTCCACCAATTCCCTCACCAGAAATCATACATGAACGACTGCCTACAACAACAGCAGGCTACAATTATAAACTACCCATACAGGGTTTATTTATAAAATATTTTGTGTGCGTGCTTCTCAACCTATACTCATCAATTAAAATTGCTGACATATTTATAAAAAGATTCATTTGTCACTTCGGAGCTCCTAAAGCCGTTCTCACCGACCAAGCAGCCAATTTTACTGGTAATTTCAAGAAAGCAGCACCGTGGAAATGGAAAGACCAACAATTCCGAACCACAGCCTTTCACCCACCGTCTAATGGCTCTCTAGAGAGATTGCATCTCGTAATGACCGAATATTTAAAAAGGTTTATCGGTAGATACACTGACTGGGACGACTGGACAGATTTGGCGACGTTTTCTTATAATACCAGTGTTCACGAGGGCACTGGTTATACACCATATGATTTTGTATTCGGGAAAATAGCTCGGATACCCAGCCGAACTCCGGTAACTCAAGATTTCGAAAATGAAACCTACAATCACTATCGCGCGAAATTAAGTACGAGGGTACAAGAATTGCAAACCGCCGCAGCAAAAAGGTTAGACCAGTTAAAACTTAGATTAACACATAAACGAGGACCTTCAAACCCGGAGACTTAGTTTACGTTCTAGTAGAACCGCGAAAAGGAAAATTCAGCGACCAGTACTCTGGCCCGCACACGATATTAGAAGTAATCCCTTCACAGAACCTAAAGATATCCTGGAAGGGCAAAACGAAAATAATTCACGCGAACAAAGCGCTCCTTGGTCGCCAGCGCGAGAGTCCCGGTTGACCGTAACACTTTAAGAATCAAAGACTTCAACAAGTTTATTCCTAGGTTTACATCACTATCTATATCGACGTCACCATGCCATCCCCTAAGGCCCAGTGGCTCCTTCCAAAAGGAAAACTAAGGGAGGAGGCCGATCCAGGCGCCTGTCGAGGATGCGATGGCTTCGACGGGAGTATCAGAAGGCTGGAAGAAGCCTATCACCCCTTCTCCCGCGGGTCGTCTCCATCGAGATCCTCAGGGAGGCAACGCCAGCAGTCCCAGAGACTCCACCACCGACTCCACAGGACACAGAGGCCCCACAGGGAAGCAGCTGTTCGCCATGGCTCCCCAAAATTATGGCGGCTTACAGCCTGCAGGAGTCCACGGAGGAACCCAGCGTGGTCACCACCGAGGACTTTCTCCCACCAACGCCAGCTGATCGAGGCATCGGCATCGAGAAGACCCCCGCCACAAACACCCAATCGAGAGCGTGCTCAATCCAGTCAACCCCGCTCTTTAATGTTAAGAAATGCACGCATTTCTTCATATAAGGGGGGAGGTGTGACGTCCCTATAATTTTCGCCCTACCCTAACTAGCTTCCTCCTTATATGACCTACCCAAGTATCTACTACTACCTATAAACCTCAACTCTTAACCCTTTACCAATCATCAGATCTTGGACGATGTACCTTAGCGGTCCCCATCTCCAGCTGATTCCCCTTCCCCTCTTCGCCTTAGAGGCATGACTCCCTCCTCAATCACGAATTACAACAAGTCCCTCGCCCCAACCTTCTAAATCAAAACCTCTCCCCCCCCCCCCTCTCTTCCAATGTAAACCACAAAAGTCCACCCAACAGATTGAGTGCCCCTTTTCGAAATCCCATGGTCTTACAGCCTAATTATAGATCAACCTTTAATTCTTACAAAAACCCCAGAGTTATTACGACACATACTTTACGGATGACTCATCACGCATACCGCAAATTCCACGCATACTTTGGGCATGAGTCATCACGCATACCTCAAATTCCCCGCATACCTCACATTCCATCAATTTGTATAAATACCGGTGCCGCGTGGCCCACGCATCAATCATTCATTATTAGTCCTTGCTATCAGTCGCGATCACTATTCTTTAGTATCTTCACGCATCAGTATTATTCCGTGCTATCGCCAAGTCGCGACCATTACTCTATGGTTTTCTTTATTATATTCTTACCTTTCAATTCAGTGTACATCAACCAGCGTCTACATCACTGTAAGCGTTTCTATTTCTTTTATTTTATAATATTGTTAATGCTTTTGTTTATTACATTTCATTGCTACGTTATTTCTTCGTGTTAATTTCTTTGCTTATCGCTTTATATATATATAGTTTAGTTTGCATTTATATCTTGCTTAAGCTTTAGCCTCTTATTATTATATTGCTATCTTTATCACATAATCTATTATTGTTTAACTCCATTGCTTCGCATCTTTTGCTATTTTTGCCTAACATTAATTTTCTATCATTTACCTTTATATAAATGTTATGTGCCTATGCTAAATGTCCAACGCATAATTATAAGGTGTTTATTGCTATCTGTTACGCGTTCCAATAAATAACGCTTTCGCTTTTATCTTTAAACCGTCAATTCTCGCTATTTCGCCTCGAATACCTGGAACCATTACGCGCAACGACTACAGCTGATCGGTCTCCGCAAGCGCCGGGAGTTCTTGCCCGTGTTTACTAACGTTCTTCCATATAGAGTCCCGCATGGGTATTCCCAAACCAATAGAAAAAACCCTACTATTTACGCCTTTTTCATACGATGCAGCTAGTAAGCCAATTATAAAGCCATAAGTCGAAGCCTGTACTCTCACGTGCGTCACTCGGGTGTACGATCACCATTCAGCCTTCCCTGGTCGATACGAGTCACGAAGCATAGCCTTCATAAAGAAGCAGGTCTTCTTACGAAGCAAAGTCTTCGAGCTCTCCTAAAAGTCGCGAAGCATAGCCTTCATAAAGAAGCAGGTCTTCTTACGAAGCAGAGTCTTCGAGCTCTCCTACACATAACCGCAAGTTCGGAACCATAGCCTTCATAAAGAAGCAGGTCTTCTTACGAAGCAAAGTCCGCACGCAACTTCCCTACCCCATATGTGTCACGATCCAAGTCCCGCCACCCAGGACGTGACACCTCGACAACATAAATAAGACATTGTAAATAGAATAAGATGATACACATTAGGGGACATTGTACAGCCAAGCTTCATTCGATCTCAAGTATCCGAACCTAACGCAGTGAAATTTAGTAAGAATAGAAGCATTATGCCTAACCGATCAGGCAAAAAGTTAGTTAAAATAAGAAGTTCCAAGCTGACGAATTCCACAACATCAACGACGCCGTCGACACCACCGTCAAATCCAACTCCACCCGAGCCAACACCTTGGAAACTACGGACATTATCGATACCAGAGGTCGACTGGCAACCTTATAAAAAGCTGACCCATGGCGATCCACGGCGGCGCGCTTGGAAGTACATCTTCCTGTTCGGAAGCCAAAACGCACCAGCCCCAACCACAGGAACACCAGCCAATCTGGACACAGACGTAGGAACCCTCCAGCAAATAGAAGAAGAGGTAGAGTACCAAACCTCCTCCCATATCGTCTATACATCTCTCGGGACGAGAGAAAAACCCGGCGGCGAGATGTAACGTTCCGCTACGAACCGCCCTACATTTTTTCTATACTTCTTATAACAATTATTAATTTCATCATTTATTCTACTTCTTATATTAACTAGCACTAAGTATATTGTAAATATTCGCGAACGACTTCCATACCGCAACGAATCTAGTAACGCGCAACGCCTGCGCATACCCGCGTATTCAAATAAGCAGACTCTGTGCCGCGCGTAAGGACGCATGCGCACACCGTACGGCTAACCGGACGCCGAATAAACTAAGCGTAGTCCGCGAGTGGCGCGAACCGAATGCTAATTATCATTGGCGCGTAATATTCGCACAGCCAGCGATTGGCGGGCTGAGTACGCCGAACTGGTATAAATACCGGGTCGCCGGCAGCAGTAATCAGACTTGGTTCTACTACCGAACCACCAAGCAGTAGGTCGCTTTAACTAGCCCCTCAGTCTTGCAACGAGTATTCTTTAAACTTCCTCCCTTCCGAGGTCGCTTTCGCTAGCCCCTCAACCTCCTATCCGAGGTCGCTTTAACTAGCCCCTCACACCGTTCCGAGGTCGCTTTAACTAGCCCCTCAATCCTTCGAGGTCGCTTTCGCTAGCCCCTCAAAATCCTTCGAGGTCGCTTTCACTAGCCCCTCAGATTTCCTTCACATGTCAAATTTCGCTAAGCCTTCTATATCTAAAGCGTGGGCCAGCTAATAGGCACCAGAAGAAATCCGTTTATCGACATAGCGTCACTATCAAATTCAAACTCACTAGATCGACAAATAGTCGTTCTCTTTATCATCGACTTAGCGTCGTGATCAAATTCAAACTCACTAAATCTATATCATCGACTTATCGTCGTAATCAAATTCAAACTCACTAAATCGACAAATAGTCGTGCTCTGTATCATCGACATAGCGTCTTGATCCAAATCAATTACTAAATCGACAAATAGTCAATCTCTGTATTACCGACTCAGCGTTTTATCTATAAATTTATATCTATAATTACCGACCTAGGGTTAAGTCCTAACTATTAAGCGAACAATACGTCGTTACGTATCTTATGTTAATTAATTATAATTATTCATACGACTTCGTGTCGCTACTTATTTTTGAATAAACCTTGTTATTATTTACTAAAAGAAGGACTCTTGGATCGTGAAATTCATTTCTTAATCGCACGTCACCCGAACCTATCCCACAAATTCACGGGTAACCGCTCTATTCGTGGATAACCTGTAAGGAACGGCAACGTCTCGTTCGAGAACGTTACACTGAACATTATAAAGGAACAGGTCTCGGACGACAAAAGACACGACGCAAAATATTTTGTTTTCGTAAGGGGGCCGTCTCACCGGGCTTTGAATGTGTACGGACGCTCACACAAGCTAAGTTAAGCGTGTACGTATACGCGTGTAGTAAACAAAGCGTTTCAACCGTCTTTCGTCCTTGAATCGGCTAGAAGGAAGTTTTTGCGAATGAAAATTTCAATTTCTATGATTTTCGTTCCATCTTTTTGGAAATAGTACCAATAATGAGCCAAAATACGGCAAATGGATCCAGTTTTAACAATATCTTAATTCGTTCGTCTTACCCCGATCATTATTCAGGATAATACACATATATTCAAATTTGTTACTATTAAAACTCGTGCAATGTATGCCGTGTTTCGGGTTATTTCCGTCTGGAAAACTTCACCAATCCATTGGTGCAATTTTCCACAAGATAGGATAGAAATGACGGGAGACCCTTAGGCCCGAGACAGATGAGCGAGTTCCTAAACAGTCATTTAGCAGTCGTCAACTTAGGCATTGAAAAATCGACATTTGGGCCGGTATTCATAGTCGCTACTTATTCTTAAGCAAATGCTTAAGCATTCGGCATCCTTTACTAGCTACTAGGTTAGTAGAGGATGACGCATGCTTAAGCATTTGCTTAAGAATAAATAACGACTATGAATACCGGCCTTGGGAGTGTTATAAACAAAGTCTTTCCAAAAACTGCGTCGTGGCCTGAACAAGACAGGCTTTGGACAACTGCGATGCCGAGAAGCATTCGTGAATATATCGCGTTGACGATGACGACGCATCATTATATTTTATCGGAGGAATATAACATTTTAAACGTTATCTCCTGCGTTTTATTATTTTAGTCTTACACGGCAAAAATGCCCGCGCGAGAAAACTCGCTCGTCTGCAGCATGCAGACATGTTTTATATATACAGATTTTCGGGAAGGAAATAATTAGAAATTATAATCTGTTCATAATTACGTATCTTTTCTTGTTGTTTAAAAGATGTTGGAATTCTTCATAAACGTCTATGTACAACACGTGGTCCCATCACTTCAAATTCCTTATTCTGCGTACACCTATACGCTGCGACGGTTCAGCTGGGTTCAGCTCGGAGTACGCTTGGGAAAATGGCCCGTATCTAGCTGCTATGCTTCGTTACGCATGCGCGTTACGTCAACCAATAAGCGCCGAGATGGAAAACGAAACGGCGCCACTGTTAAGTCAAGCCTTAGACCATATATACTCATAGACGCGGCTCCAGATAACTGCCTTGACGCAAAGATAAAATCATCTACGTGACGTCACATGTGGGCAAAATAATGGAGCTCTTATATTCAAAGCAATTTAAAAATATTTCCGGAAATGCTCATGTGGTTAAATGTAGTAGTAAGAAAAAATAGGTATAGTGTTGGGATATAATCATAATTATTTTATTTGAAGATGGGTCGATCTAACCTTAGACCTGATGCAATGTGCAGTAACCACCATTTTGAATTATCTTTTGCCCACAAGTGACGTCACTTTTGCCCTTAGACCATATATACTCATAGACGCGGCTCCAGATAACTGCCTTGACGCAAAGATAAAATCATCTACGTGACGTCACATGTGGGCAAAATAATGGAGCTCTTATATTCAAAGCAATTTAAAAATATTTCCGGAAATGCTCATGTGGTTAAATGTAGTAGTAAGAAAAAATAGGTATAGTGTTGGGATATAATCATAATTATTTTATTTGAAGATGGGTCGATCTAACCTTAGACCTGATGCAATGTGCAGTAACCACCATTTTGAATTATCTTTTGCCCACAAGTGACGTCACTTTTGCCCGTTATCTTGGCTTCACTTCGGCTCGTGGATGCATATAGAGCGGGCCGTGTCTATGAGTATATATGGTCTAAGCTTTTGCCCGTTATCTTGGCTTCACTTCGGCTCGTGGATGCATATAGAGCGGGCCGTGTCTATGAGTATATATGGTCTAAGAGTCAAGCGAAGCTAGCAAACCAGACCAACCAGCGTCGCCGGCGGAGCATATATTCGACGCTGGTTGGCTGCGGTTTCATTTATTATACCTTGGCTAGCTTCGCGGATTTGTGCTGGCGCCGTTTGGTTTTCCATTGAGATTGGTTGAGATTTTGTGCTCCGTCCATTTAATTCTTAGGTGCATGGTCTAACCAATTGCAATTATACTACGCGTAAACAAATGTTTCAAACGAATAGGGAAATGATTTCTTATTAAATGTACAGCTTAAAAATGCTAACAAATCTAGCAGTTAGGATCGTAACCACAGTACTGAAAAGGATTAAGTGCTTGTGTCGAGAGAATGTAATGATCGTTCATTAATTCACAGCAATGAGTGAATTTAAGTTACATCATTTATTGGTGGAATTGATTGGGATATTGGGGTAGGTATAAATGAAGCATTCCACGCAGGTTTTCGTCGACATATATAAGAATATATAAAGCTTAGTAAAAGTTTTTGCATCATAGAGGCAATAATTACATAGTAAGAGTATAAACAGTACATTTTCTGGTCGAACAGGTCGTCGTCCGCACCAGAGAAGCATGTAGAACGATTACAGAAAGAAGGCGTACCTACGGGTGCTAGCGCTTTAACTCTCGTTGCCTCTCAGAGCTGCATTCGCAACTTGGCGAAAAGCTCTCCGGCTCCTGAATTGTTTCTTCAGAAATACGAAGAATTGAAAGCGAAGAAGCAAGTAGTTTTATGCATTCATTTGTTCGACAATGAATGTGAGATATCGACGATCATTTTCTTTTTCTAGGGTAGATTTATTAGGTCCGTTTGCCCACGTCTTGGAACTGATAACTGAAGATAAAGCACTAAAGAGCTGCTTGGCTAAACAAGTGTTGACAGCAGCGTCAAATTCTACGAAGAATGCTGCGATTACTACGGAAGATCTGCCACAGGTTTTTCTTGTTCATTTCTTAGTATAGTATGTGTATGTGTATGTATTATAATCTGAGTTATATCGTGTACAATATAGATTTGTAAAAATGTAATCAAAGCCGCTGTGGAGGGAGAGAAGAAATTGATTAAGCAAGTGAGCACCATTTCTAAGAAAATAGAGCCGTCTGTAATTAAGCACAATTGGGTTCACGAGAGGCCTCGAATTACGTGGGACTTCTATAACGAGTTAAATGCGGCACCGTGCCAAAGTAATAAGCTTTTATAAACCAATCTGAGAATGAAATGTGATCCGTTACTAAGGGACAAAATTATTTACAGAAGTCGTACCTGCTGTTTCTCAAGAATCTATACTGCTTTCGGACCTTTTATACTGCTTGAAGGGTATAGATGGATCTTACATCGTTTCCGAGCCTTTACCTAGTCCATATGCGACGAGAACGTTTAACATATCTCCGGATGTTTGTAAGAAGAGAAATGAAAATTGTTTTGTAGCTTTGAATGCATAAGCTATGTAAAGTATTATATTATTATCATTTATAGGCATATCCTATAAACAAATGGCACTACAAATATTGCCTCTCGCTTCTCACTACTCTATGACAACCAGATTTGTTGAAGAAAAAGTTCTACCGGAAGATGGTCAAGTAAATCACGCCTTGAGAGGAGCTATAAAGAGTTTACTAAAAGATTATTTAGTATGTGTTGTAATATATCATTGCCATACCCTCAAATTCAGATAATTTTGAATACTAAATGGTGTATGATAATTTGGTATTCCTAATTTTTCAGTTATTCGTTGTACAATTGGAAATGGAGCACGTGCGTGGTAAATTGAATTTACAAAAATTGTGGTTTTATATTCAAACCACTATGATTGCAATGTCCACCCTTAATCAAATTACATCTACTATATGCAAGGTCAGTTTATCTCTCTTCGATCGTATCTTGTCCATTCTGCAATGTATTTTATTCTCACGTATCGAATTACTCCATTTTAGGCAAACGCGAAAGGTGGTAAAGTACTCAGCCTCTTACACGAACAGGCGAATAATATTAGCGGAGAGGCAAAATTTAAAGAACTGTGTCTGTTTCTTATACAAACTGCGAATGTCCCGTACATGCAAATATTAGAGAAATGGGTGTACAAAGGTGTGATATGTGATCCATATGAAGAGGTAAAGAGAAGTCGATATGCCTTCTATCTACTTTTTCTATAGCTTATTGAATTTTTTTTAATATTTTTCAGTTTTTTGTAGAAGATAACGAATTAATTCATAGAGAAGAATTGCCTATAGATTACTCCGCAGATTACTGGGAGAAAAGGTACACCATGAGGGCAGAGAGAATTCCTACATTCCTTAATGAACATGCACAAACAATTTTAAGAACTGGGAAATATTTCAATGTTATTAGGCAATGCGGTATGCAACACTCTATACACGGTTGTTACTGCAATGCGACAATGTAATTTAATAAAAACGTTCTTGGCTATCGTTCATTCAGGTAAAACAATTCAATGGGGGAAACAAGAGCCCTTGATCTATCAGCATCAAGGGCAAAAATATATAGCTGCTATTGACAGAGCATATTCCGAAGCAGCGAAAACTTTATTAGAGGTTCTCATTCATGAAAACGATTTGATGGGACGACTTCGTAGTGTAAAAAGTTATTTCCTCCTTGCGCAGGGAGATTTTGTGGTATGTTTATTCGACGAACCGCTTTATTAACGACCCACGTAGCATCATAATAAACTGACGTTTAATCATAGGTTCAATTTCTGAATTTGTGCGAAGTCGAATTAAATAAAAACATGTACGATATCGTTATCCATCGACTGGCATCTCTTCTTGAAGTCGCATTGCGTATGTCTACCGCGGATTCAGATCCATACAAAGATGACCTGAAACTCGAGCTTCTACCGTACGATCTTCAGTTCCAGATGTTTAGGATACTTTCCATTCAGACTAGAGACGAGAAAGGTATATACTGTGCCTCGATTGAAAGAAGTCTGTTGAGAAACTCTAGGATCCGAATAGTATATTCCTATTGGCTGCCGCTACAACGTCGACGAATACAAAATAAACAAACGGGACCCGGGCGGCGGGAGCCAATACGAGCGAAGAATCCCGACCGACTTCTTTCAATCGGGGCACAGTACTTTACTAACACATCTGTGTTTTATTAGATTTTCTAGATATTCTTTATAATCGAATATTCTGTTTCAGAGTATTGTTTTCAAAATGACAGGACTTTAACTGGTTTGGAGGCGTTTGTATTTAATTATGATGTTAAGTGGCCGGTGTCCTTAATACTCAACAGAAAAGCAATAGCTTGCTACCAAATGCTTTTTAGACACCTGTTCTATTGCAAATACATCGAAAGACGTTTATGCAGGTTGTTATATGAACTTTATAATTCTTTGCGCTTCCCCATAATCCGGTCCGCGCTTTAAAAGGCCCCACGATCTACGAGAAGCTCATCACAGATTCATCACATAGATATTTATTATTATAAAATCTAAAAGTACAATATAAATCCGTTTTTTCCTTGGCCCCGCACAATTCTGGAACCCGTTCCCGCAAAAGTTCACGCCGGCCCTCTGTATTGTCACGTTTTAAAAACAGATAATGGTGAAAAATGACTTTATGTTTCAGGGTATGGAATAGTAATAAAATCGCAAAAACTTTTACCCATGCCGTGGCAATGTCGTATAGGCAAGCGTTTTCTTTGCGGCAGCGGATGCTTGATTGCATTCAGCACCTGGCATACTATATGATGGTTGAAGTTATAGAACCGAATTGGCTTACATTTTTAAGTAAGATGAGTAAGGTATGATCTTTGTCTATGATATTTAAATAATTACATATAAATCTGATCCTTCTTTAAAGTTTAATCTCTATATTTAGGTGAGCAACGTGGACGATGTCTTAAGCGTGCACCAGGACTTGCAGGATAGTTACCTGAAGGAGTGCATGCTGACAGACCCCAATCTCCTCGGCTGCATCACGGCTATCTGCGCCGTTTGCATCGAGTTCTGTAATTTTATGGAGGTGAGTCTCGTAATCTCGACACGTAAATGCATAAATGTATACAGGTAACGCTACACCTTCTAGCCATGTACATGGCACACGTTATAAGCAAGTTACGAATTAAACCGTTTCTCTAAGTTGCATTCTTTGTTGCAATTCGAATTCTTTCAAACATCTCTGTTACTCACTATAGCATAAGATAGGTGCTATAGGTGTTCTTTTAACAAAATCATTCTGCAAATTTGAAAGATGAATATAATCGAGGTATATGCAAACCCGGTCGCGAGAGAAAAGCGCATAAAAGACTTAAAAAAATGCGAGATAAATTTTTAAGCAACCCAAATTTGTATGAGCACGACTAGGGCATAAAATCACATTGCAGAGAGGTTCTCATTCGATATTTATTTCCTATTCCTTTATTCGCAATTAGTTTAAAAAAAAATTGGAAAGTCACCGAATGTTTATCGTACACAAGAAAAACACTACGCGCCGGGTCTGCGTATATAACTCCGGTGTTTTATTTAAAAATACAAGACATTGCTCCGCGTTTAATATTGCGAGAGACACGAGAAAATGTCTGCATGCCGTGTTTGTTATTAACGTACAGCGATAGCGCAATGTACTTTCTATATTACATGCTTGTAAAAAGCATAAAGAGCGGTGAACTGAATCTTAATATTTTGCTGATGTTAAGCGTATGAGCCCATACTACATTGACGCCGAATTGACTTCCATGATTGGCACCTATCAGGAAGATGTCTATGATTTCGAGGTATATCCCTAAAGTTATAACTTTGCTTCTATGCATTTGTGTAGTGTTAGAATCATGAAGCTTTTATTTTCTAGCGGACAGAGATCAACATAGAGTCATCCATACATTATTATTACTAGGAATATGTTTTTAAATTCGCATGACATTCTGTATATTATCATATAAAAATCTTGAAACTCATTGGAAACAAATTCGACTCCTTGCATCGATCGCTGCGATAAATGGGATGTACATCAATTTTTCATCATCATTATTGTAATAGAGAGAGAAATTTTATTCTTGCAATTAATGACGTAGTTTCGGAGTTGTAGGAAATTTAATTTTCTGATAGATTCTGGCTCATAACACGTTGTAATTATGTTTATTAATAATATTCGAGGTTGACCGTAGTAGACTTTAAAAGAGATGAACGTGCTATGTTAAATTTATCCTTTTGTTGCATATTTTATTTGATATATGCGTAATACCTACTGTTTCCAGAATATTTAATGTATTATCGATGATAATGTTGCATGCAGACTTTCTATTAAACATAAATATATGATTGTTCATCCGTAAATGGTAATATAGATATAATTTTGTGTTTAAGTGTATCTAAAAACAGAAATTTCTTTAGAATCTTTAAAGTTCAATTGTCTTGTACGAAAATGCATGAGAATTGAACTTTATGTAATTCGTAACAGTATTTTCCCTTAAATGCGAATTACATATTGATCTCGTCTCACATTGAGAATCACTAAATCATAGCATGGTACGTACTCGGTATAAAAATTACAAACTCCGATTATAGAGTCGTATTTAGAGTTATTTGGTATGTTAGATTCGAACAGTAAGACGCATTCGCTTTACAAATTCTGGCTTGTAATTTCAAATGTCACTGAAACATTACAGATATCATTGTACATGTTTTATTCATTTCCTACGATATATGCTTCTTAATCTTGGTTCTACAAAGGGGTTCTGGTACACATACTGAATGAGATGCAAAGATAACAGTGATATTTTTATGTAACTCGATAGGATGAAAACGGAGACATGTCTAAGGAGAAAGGAGCAAGTTTCGAAGAAACAATTCTGTCGCTGGACGAGAAATTTACACAAGTATTGATACGTCTCCTGGACAGAATCTGTGATTTGGGATGCGACAACAACAATGAAAAACTCCTAAACGTGTTTTGTAGGTGAGTTCAAGAATCCTTATACACATATTCTTTAATTCGCAAAGATGTGAGAAACGAGCACTTCTGGAATTATTACCGAACTCCCGTAATTGTTAATTAGGCTGGATTTCAACTTATTTTATACCGACATTTTGGTACGTCGTGGGAAAGAAAAAACCGAAGCACAAGAAGAGATCTCGGGTTAAACAAGAGACATTTACTCGAGGTAGGAGGTCCATATTTATCCGTAAGTTTATGTATAGTTTCTTAGCAATGAAAATTGTGAAACGAGTCTCGTCAAATAAATATTTGTATACAATATCGAAACGTCCACAGAAGTTGAACTGATACCGAAGTTTCTTTAGGAAAAGATCAGTTTAGTTATGTAAAGTATTGTTAATGTTACAGACTGAGAGCCATGTAGATTCTTTCAGCGTTTTGTCACTTCGTAGACGTATAAGCATAAGATTGTTATCGACGGTCACATATTTTGTACATTTCAAAATTAAAATGTATTTTCTAGTAATAGAAGACTTATATTGCATATCCGAAGGAAAGATACTCATGCTAGGACTATTTTTATAAGAATTACGCGTCGTTAAAGCCAGTGAAAAAACTGTGTTCTCTATTAAATAGTTGGAACACTAATTTTATTTATTCTACAATTACTAATTTAATTTACATATGTTATAAAAATTTGGCGATCAGTATTTGGAAGGTCTTATGCGAGAATTAATCAATCCATGCTGCGATCTACATTTCGTACGTGAAATATAGTCAATTTATTGCAATTCGATAAACTATTTAATTACCTGCGCATGCACACGCATTACATTCTAACGAAGCGATTCAGTCTTAAAATCAGTCTCTGTACAATAGTTTATAAATACCTTTAGTTAATTTTAAACAACATATTTTCGCGGACATTGCACTCTTGAATTTTTACACTTAACACAATTAAATAGCTTATTAAATTTGATTGAAAAATATTGTAATAAGATCGAACGACTTCCACCTTTCTGATGTAATTACAAGCAGTGACTGACAAGTATTAACATTTGACTGCTACCATAGTGTCGCTAACTTATTATATAATTTAACCATCTCAAAAATAAAACAAAACAGTTACACCTCAATTCTCATCGTCCCTACTGACATTAAGATTATTATTCTCAATGCCCTGCTTCAGGGAATTCAAAGTGATCTCTATTAAAGCTAATCTCTCTTTCATCTTCTCCAATTCACCCATCACCTTTTCAGTATCCGATTCTCTGCCCCTCTGCGACAGGATCTCTTTAGCTTGTTTTATAACATGAGGGTCCATTTTGAAGGTAGGGAATACTTTATCCTTGGCGTCTTCGTCCGATCGTTTATGCGCCTTATAACTGAAAGCTTCCACCAGGCTATCGTACGGTTTAACGCTCAGCTTGCCGCTCTTCAGGTAACTCGGGAAGAGGAGTATCTTCCTAACTAAAAACTCCAGCGGATTCCATCCCCAGGAGTGCACGAGACCATGGCAAAACAGACAGTGAGGCCCGTGAACGAGGGGAGCACGAACCGCCACGTTCTCCACGTAAGCGACCAGCCGTATCCTGGAGATCAAGCCCACCAATTCAGCTTTACCGAGGATGTCCGCTGTGTCGCTCACAGCTAAGCCATTCAGCAAATTGAACAGCACAATGGCGATCAGGAAGACGAACAGCACGAAGACCAGGTGGCTCATAATCGGATGCGATACGAAGGGTATGTCGTTGGCATCGAATTCCCCGGTGAGCATGATGATGGTCTTGAACAGCGAGTGGGCAGGGTCTGGGAAGTTGTTGTCGTCGCCGTCCTTGAACAGGGCGAAGAAAGCCAGCGCGAAGGCCAGGATCAGGAAGGCATATAGAAACAGGAACCGCATGAAATTGATGGACACCGTTTTGAACATCTCGATCCCAGTGGACATTCGAGGGTGCTGCCCGATCAGGACTACTAGCTCCCAGGCTGATAAGAGGATGGTGACGGCGGTCACTTGGGCCCCTGCACCACAGAGTGTGGCAAAGCCCAGGAATATCAGAGCTATTTCCAGCCAGTTCTCCAGGCTCGACACGTAATGGCACGGAGAGGAGATTAGCTGAAGGATCTCCCTCAACGCGAGCAACGCCAGGGCGACACCCGTGAGGATTCTTAAAACACTAACGAAAGCTAATTCCGATGCTTCCCCGTCGACCTTCTCGCTCGAGTTCGTCCACGTACTCGTGTCCTGGTAGGTCGCGTTCAAGATGTACGTGTTCAAGAATAGATAGAGCAAGACGTAGAAGAAGAAGTTGAGGTAGAGGATGTGCCTTATTCTGTGCCACTTGAGGTACAGGAACGAGGACAGAAGGGGATGCTTCAGCAAGTGTTTCAAGCCGCTGTTGTCAGCGATGTAGCGGAAGACATCCATCTCACGTTTATGTCCGTCGGTGGAGGCTTGGTCTTCCTCACGGTGTATGTCGTGGGGGATCAGACACTTGTAGTCGAACTCGATGGTGTAGTCGTTCGTTCGCTCTTTCCTAGCTTGGATACACTCGTCGAAGTACTGCGACAAGGTGGACATGGGGATGTCGGCCACGGGTGGAACGCCAAAGTTGTTCGCGTGGCCGATGTAGCTCCCTTTCTCGAGCAGCAGCGTCACCGCCTCGCGGCAATCGGCTCTCGCCGCGTAATGCAGCGGAGTGTTCCCTTTACCTACAAATCAACATCGAGCCGTTGTTAAATAATCTATTTGCAAACAGGGTGAATACGTGCAGGGTCATTCCGCGCCAAATCGATCACTCTTTTCCCTCGATGTCTGGGATTTTCTTCAAACTAGACTATGTTGTAGTCCTCGTGAAATTGGGATTTAAGTCAGCATTTTGCGGATTTCGAATTTATTTAAAAAATACAGAGCCTGGATTTTTGCCTATTTTTATGAAAATAGGTCGTATTTATGGAATCCTATAATTTTTCAACGGAAAAAAATTATTCAAGAAGGCCAATATGTTTAGATTAAAATAAAGGTGGAATCAGCTAAATTCGACAAATAGTTTCCGAGATAAAAATTCGTGAATACAACCCATTTTCACAAAAATGGACAAAAGTCGCAAAATTCCAGGCCCTGTATTTTTTAAACAAATTCGACATCCGCAAAATGGTGACTTAAACCCTGCCTAATTTCACGAGGACTACGACATGGTCTAGTTTGAACAAAATCCCAGCCATCGAGGGAAAAGAGTGATCGATTTGGCGTGGAATGACTCTACAGGAAGAGGTACCCACTGTCTGTGCATCGAACATCCACGTCATCCCTGTCGAGAATCAGCTTCAGGCACTCCAAGCGATCGGACATGCTCTCCGAGTCCCCTTTTCCCGGTATGCCCAGCTCCAAACAGGCGCTCAGGAGCAAATCGCTGCTGGCGATCTCGGCGTCCCTACTCAACATCTGGCGCAGAATCTCGGGCGAGCCTTGTCGAATGGCTATATGCGCAGCTTTCTTCAGATTACACCCAACCCCTTGGACTCTCTCCAGCAGCGCAGTGACCGTGTCTTTGAAGTTCCGTTGCGCGGCCATTTCGATGAGATCTTCGGCCACGTTGTTCACCACGTCGTCCTGAACGGTGCCGAGGCACTTGAGGAAGTTCACCTCGTCGTTGGCGTTCAAGTAGTACTTGAGATCGTGGACATTAACGCTCCTCTTCTGTACAGAGGGAAGAGGAACATCGGGCAAGTTCTTCAGCAGCACGTCTCTGGTGCTTTGATTCTTATAGTCCTTGTAACTGTCCAGATCCAGCGCGTGCTTCGACGTCTGCAGGATCAGATCCACCATGTCCCTCTGGCTCTTCATAGCTGCCATGTGGAGGGCGGTCACGCCTTTGTTATTGGGTATGTTGGGGCTCGCGCCCTTCTCCAGCAGCAGACCCGCGGAAATCAGATCGTTCTTCTTCACCGCCATGTGCAGGGCCGTTTGCTGTCCAGCCTCCAGGTTCGGATTGACGGTGGGCTCGTCCAGGAGCACGGCGAGGACCTCCGTGTGCCCGTTGCTCGTGGCGAAGTGGATCGGCCCCCGGTTATGAGCCTCGTTCACCCTGTTCACCTTCGCTCCTCTCTCCAGCAGTAGCTTGGCGAACTCCGGCAGGCCATTCTTGCAGGCGATGTCCAGGCACGTCTCGTCCGAGCGGTTTGGATAAGCGTAGTTTATGTTGATACTGGGCGGTTGCTTCTTTAGGCTCTGCTCGACAAGGCTCTTGAAGTATCTGAAGTCCCTGGAGCGCAAGCTGTCCAGAAGCTGCTTGTAAATGATCTGCGACCTCAGGGGGCTCGGGGTGTAGTCGTGCAGCAGCTGCATCTGCAAGGACTCGTCCTCGGGATCCATGCTCGTGCCTGAAAAATCGGTAGAGTGGATGGAGCGATCGTATTTTGCGAAAAGCACGTCGGACACCTTGCGTGGGTGGATGTAAATCGTCAACGCGCGATCACCGGCCTTCTGACGTCACTAGAGCATATTGCAACGAAGGTGTCGCTCTGCAAACATTCGTCCGTGCTTCAACGAAGTCCATTCGCCACAGAAATTCAACGAAGACCGGCGGATTCCGACACTCGACGCTCCACCGAGATATTTATCATGCAGAACGACAGATATACTGTCCGGACGTGTTTCCTGCCGTTAGCATTAATTCAAGTTCAAATAAACGCGGACCCTGAACGGCAGATGTCTAGTACAATAACTCCAGCGATATTACTAGCCGCGTTATCACCCGCAGAATATCAAATTTCCATTGTAAAACGATGCATGAGATCGATCACTGCAGCTTGGAATTAAAACAGCCGCCGCTGGTTAATTTATGCTAATTATCTGTGCTCCAGTAATCCGTCGTGCTGGGTTAGCCAGGAGGTAGAAGAGTTTCTCACGATAAATTCCATACACGGGGTGTTTAATTAATGAAACAAACAGGTTGAAATTGAAGTTGAGTTTCTCGCGGAGTACTGATAATAAATCACACTTGGCTTGTTACCTGAACAATGGTATTATTAGCTAAATGCATGAGAAGCTGAGAACAATTGTATCCCAATGCACCGTTGTGCATTGATAATAAGAACTTAATCGTTCTGTATGAAATGACACACCTTTGAACGCGAGCTATTTCAATTGCCTTGATGGTCGAGGCCCGTTTATGAGGATGTTGGAATTATTTTAATGGTTTCGAAGCACAGGCGAAGCACGAAGCTTCAGTGATATCGTCCAGCACTTTCTCCGCCCGGGGATCAAACGTTCACCTGAAATGACGATGCGAAGGAAATGTGTGTCCCTCAATGTACTCTGTCTGCTGCCGAGCAGACTAAGCCGCTCTGCTGACCAGTTCTCTGCACAGTGATGTCAGCGTGGAAGGAGAGGGGAACGATCAAGTGTCAGGCAGTGGTCGTAACAGTGCTGCTTTTGACAGCGAAGAGCCTGTGCTTCTGGAGGCGTTAATTGAATAGAGAATTAAAATGGCCCCAACGGAGCTGGAAATAAATTACGAGGGGGCGTTCTCCGAGCAGAATTTCTTAATTTTTGGGAAACACTTACGGTGTTTGCTTTTGATAATAAATTAGGTAATAATTCGAAGTTAGTCCATTGAATCCTCGTGCGTAAAACTGTTAAAGTAACTTTGAAGTAAAATTAAAGGTAAATTAAAGTAACTCATATTGGAGTGGAAGTAATTAATTTCTGGCAGGTTTGAGAGGCTCCTTCATTTTTATCAGAATTATTTCTCTGCTCTTGCATCGCATATTGATTGACATCGTAGTCGATGTTGTTTTGTTCTATATGCGTTCGATAATTTATAAAAGCGGAAGTAGGTCTTACATTCGCTTCTACGTATCGTCATCCATGACGAAGCCCCTAATTTTAGCTGACTTTTACCCGAAGGACAGGACACCGCAAGGCCGAAACTGTCGAGGATGGCGAGTAAGAGCGTTAGGGTGCGTGGGTTGCGAAATCAAGTATGCCCAATAAAGGAGCCAAGGTGATACTGTTCCAATGATATCTTTAACGTAACTTTCCAAAATGCATCATTACTTTCTACGATCCTCCCCGCAGAAAGCCATGCTATAGAACCATAATAATCATTTCAATTTCAAAACAAGAAATGGGCAAAAATTTTATTTAAATAAAAATTTCGAATGACGAATTAAAGTTAATAAAATTATTCCTCATGTGTCGAATAAAATAAATTAACTTTATTCGTCAAATAATATAAAGTTACAGTAACTTTTAATTCATCCGTTATTTAAATAATTTCTTATTTAATTAATGCCCAGTTCTGTTTAAAACTACCAAATTCCTCCTACGAAACTGAAGCATTGAACTTTATTATTATTATTATTATTATTAATCGTCTTTATTCTTTTACAACAAAAAAACAATCGAAACAACGTAAAATGGTTAGAACACTAATGCAGAAAGGGCGAGGCTCAGCATCGCTGTTATTATGCCTAACCCGAAACAGATTCAGAAAAAGTAGTTTAGAACAAGAATGAGAATGAGGGAGGGGGGGGGGGGGGGGTGATGTATCTTAATAATAAAATAGACAAATATAAGGACTCACTTTACTTTGCATTTAGAAATTGGTGTCCTCTACTTCCAGTTTCAAAAAATGAAAATTGAAGCGCGCCATAACTTGAAAAACAGTGAAGGATCATGATTTCTTATTATTATAGAATCAGTATTCATATTTAAATTGTATATAGTAGTAGTTTGCTTCTTCCCTGAATTTTCATGCTGTTTTATATTCTGTTTTCACAAGAATTTAATGCGACAGCAAACCGATTAAAAAGGACGAAAGTGATTTAAAGTTTAAAAGACTTTTATAAGCAGAGAGCGCATGCGCTGAGTGTCGGCGCGACTCAGATGTATGGCTATGGTGGGGGTAGATGCACATGCCGGCAAATCGCGACGCGCCAGCTTCAGTCACACGTAGTGCGTCTCGCGTGCAGGTGTGAGCTGTAACTATTATCATCGGTGCTCTCGTGTTACTCCGATAAATCACTTCGTTTAAGGATCTGTGATTCAACGAGTTACCTTGCTGCCCCTCTCGAATCATCGTTAGACTTTGAGCAACCCAGGTAAACTATACGTATACATACATTTATATTGAATTAAAGTAACAATTACATAGAAGCTAACCTTCGCGATTGTGATAATAGCGATTTGCTAGTATCGCGAAGATAAGACGCGCTTCGTTTCGAAAACTGACATCGTAAAATGTGAAATACCTTGCAAGACTAAGTATCTTGAACTCTTTTAATAAATTCTTCCTTACGCGGAGTGGCTTTCATTTGTAAAATTTAGAGAAATTTTGGAGTTAGTGTGTAGGTATATTATCGACATATGAATATACTTGTAACTATTGAGACGGTGATACAAGTTCTGTATTGTTGGGAGTACATATAATTATTCACAACTCTAACTGTGCATGAAATTATTATTCTGTAGGATTTTTGTGAAATCCTTGTTTATGTAACATTTAAGGCAATTAGGTAAAACGATCTCACCCTATTATCTGACTTAATCGAGGCAGTATAGTATTTCACTTTTCATTCAGAAATAAAAATTAATCTACCGCGTCATCGTCAAAGATATTTCCACTTAAATTACATACACCTTTACGGTAAGAATCGGCGATGAGTAATCCTGAGTAATCGAGCGCGTTGTACACAAATGTTATGTCATCGCTCCGTATTAATGGAATTCACTGCCGGTATCGTTACCAAGGCACATGCACATAAATGGCAATTTGTCACTTGTTGCTTATCATTATTCGATAACGATCGGCAATTCACCGGGTTAAACATGCAAATTCTGCGAATTCGCAATGCACAGCTGCCACATAATTTGGAAAACTGTTTCGAGAATTTGGTATGCGACTGTCAATTGATAACAATAATCGGTTTCGCAATATTACCGACAGATAATTTAACCGACTCGTTTGAGCTTCGAGTCCTTAACCGAACCCTATAAATTATTACATCCTCCGTGAGTCTAACTCGATGACCCCAAGGAAATCTAATTTAAGAATCCATTTCAATACAAAATACCACCACTTAGAAAGTTTCGAACGAAAATGGAATTGGGTGGTTCGCTGATGGCCAATCCGGGCAGATTTGTTCGCCATTTTCATTGTACGTGAGTACAATGAAGCAGAGGTTGTGGAACGCGTGTCCTTTTCGTACAGTGCCAAACAATAGGGAGCAACCATGCACGGACGAATGCAAATGGTGAATTCTCTATTTACATATGGGTGCATGCGCGCATCAGGGGTATTCATTATCCAAATACGGAGATGAAAGCCTTGTGATAGGCGATTAGGAGACACGTGTAAGTACACGCTCGCACTCTGTATAACCAAAACAAGACAGCGGGCGATTAGTGGGAGACAAAATCAGCGCATTTCAAGGGCAGACGCTGACGCGTTGTAAACAAAGAGCAGTATATGTACATAGTCTACAGTTGCGTTTCGCCATTGCAGGTTAAGGTGTGTCTTTTTATTTTCGGGGTGTTTTTGCCCTAGTAGTATTTGTTGATAGCATTTTGATGGCCAACTAATTCCCAACTTGGGGCATACCTACTGTGGGCCAACCAGAAATGATAGTAACGTGTTTCAAAGAATCAAAAGTAGTAGAAAAGAAAAATTATAATATATAAAGTAGGAAATTTATCATTTCCATTTAGCTAAAATAATAAAGTTTTGTTTCATTATTATGAATTTATTATGAAGCCACTCATTCCTATTAAGAAAAATTAATATATCCACGTTTTTACGTTTTAATCATAATGATAATTGATATTTTAAAATTCGCGGTACATATTAGGTATTACCTCTGCTGTCGATAGGGAAACAGAACTATCGATAGTTCTCCACCTACAAAATTTCAAAGAACTTTGAATTTTTGGGTTACCGAAGCTTCCTTGCGAGCTGCAACCATTTTACGAGCTTTTATCTTATATTACAAATTATCTTCGGCAACCCTGTTATATGTAGCTGTGACGTTTCGATTATGTGACCGATCGAGAGTCCCTGTGTTTGCCATATAGGGCAAGCTCGATCGAATGATTGATTCTCAATGATCGTGGAAACGTGTCGTATAATTCTGAGACTTAACTCGGTCGCGTGGCATTAAACTTTTTTACCTTCGTTGCATAAGTGACTTATTCAATTTAAAAAAAAGTTAGAAAAATTCTTACTTCTTAATATCAATTGGAAATGGTACCATTAGTTAGCCAAAGGTTCGCCACCACATATGTCTATGGTACCTTCTATTGTCTTACTTGAAATTAAGTTTTCACCTCGAAATGAGTACAATCAAAGAGATTACTCAGCTAAAGGGTATCTACCAGGGGTCGAATGAAACTGTTAACTTTTATAAATAAAAGTTATTTATCGAACTTTTAACTTTTAAACGATTTATTTTCTGCGTTAAGTTAACTTGGTACATTTACACTTTCACTTTGTTTTAACAGTTCAATTTTAACAGTTACTTTATATTCGATTAATTAAACTTTTGAACAAATATTTAAGGGCAAAATATAAACGTTAGGGAATATTTTTTTGAATAGTATTATTTATCTAAGTGGAAGATTTAAGGTTTCAACTTCAACTCTATCTGCCCCATAGCATTTTCAAGAAATCTACTTTTCACTACCTTCATTTTTTCAGCGCAGAATAAATGTTCCTCTTTAACAATAACTTTTTTCTACTTTCAAAAAAATAAAAGTTTCTTATTTACACAGTAATGTGTGGAACAAAAGTTTCACTTAATACACTGCACTTCGTAACAATTTTCTCGGAACAGAAAAGGTAATAGTCATAAAATTACACTTATTTCATAATTTATTGAAAAATTTCATTCGACCTCTGATATCTACCGTTGCACTCCTTCCTTGATTTGTGAATCTCACAAGAATTGAGAAAAAAACACGATAGACCACGTTTCTTGAAAATATAAGTAGAATTAGCAAAGCTATTTAGGATCTGTAGATGTAAATTATTATTCTAGTTGACTGATATTATCCTGGAGCACAGGAGCAATTTATTCACATAAATCTCCATAATCGAAATCTGCTGGGAGATTGTTCCAGTTGCAATTATTATAGATCACGTTACGCATGTATGAAGCAGATACTATAAGTAGGCCATGAGTCACCCGTTTGACCTGCATTTATTTGGGTTGTTTGAACGCCGTACAATTTGTGATATTCATGTTTTATTCAGTCCAATGCCGAATGGTGGGCGATTCTGGATACCCACCATGGACATATTCTTATATGGTACCTCGTGAGTCGTTTCTGTGGCCCGTCTGTCGAGGCCACCGTTCGTTGCACAATGCCGAGGAGATCTTGTTATCTCGCAGGGAGGGGGGACAAAAAAAAACGTAGTAAACTCTTGAATCTTCTTCTCGATGAAAGTTCAATAATTGCACTTGACGAACAAGCTAAGAATAGACCGGAGCACCGTCAAGGTTCAGAAAGTAGAGGCTAAGCAGGGCACTTAGACGTTATGGGAAACCGTTCTCGAGCTAATTAAGAGAGTATTCTACTGTGACCTGCGATTTTTTAAACTTTTTTCATGCTTTTTTATGGACTCAGTGAAAGATTTTTCTACTCAGTTTTTTACCGTGTATTCATTATACTTTAAACTATGAATAAAATTTTTTTGGTTGAAAATATGCGGTAAAGATGGTGCTACAGTTCATGAAAGCCGACTACGTCGAAAAAATTACTCGATTTGTTGCCATTATTCTGATCGTTCCGTTGATCTGAAACAAAAAAAAACAAAAAGATTCTTAAGTTATTCGGGCACGACTATAGCACGTAGCAGATGTGCATTGAAATTTCAGAAATTCTTAAAATGGCTGCAATTCGAACATTAAGTGTCAATTTTCCCGATTTTTCTCCGTTCTTATCGGGCTAAAAAATTAAAAAAAAAAATAGAAAACGAAACTATTTAGGGGTAATTCTACTAGGGACGATAGCGATACATCTGCTGAAGATGTGTGCATAAGATGGGCCCAATGCGTCTAGTAGAATTTTAGATATCGTGGCAATCATTTTCTAAAACACCGTTTTCTGCGCTGATTTTTTCCTCTGTCCGACCGTCGCAGTAGAATACCGCCCCCTTAAGCCGCTTTACGACGAGCTTCATTAATCTAGATTAAAGTCTAATTAAATCGATGAACGTTTTATTCGATGTCGAGGAAATCAAAGTTAGATTTTGTAATTTTTTTTAAGGATAAAGTTGTGTCGCGAGAGAAATATGGGTGGTATGACTCAAAGATCATGGACGCCGACGAAGAGACGTGGTCCCATTGCTGCTGAGTACAGCAGCCCGGGCCCTGCCTGTGTCACTCTGCCGCCACTAATTGGTAAACTTAAAACTGCAGTGGCATCCCATGTTTGCGTGGTCTGCTCGTTAACATTCATACGTATCAAACGTGCATCGAACTTTCAGGAAAAACCGCGACGGACTCGAAGCGAGGCAGAGCACCCGCCTTTTCTTTCGGCAGCAGGTAGAACGAACATACTTTCTTACAGTCGATATTCCCGGTTCGAAATTTTTAAAATGGGAAGTTGGAAACAAATTTATAGCAAATATAAATAGCCGAATATTGCGGCTCGAAATTAACGAATGTGGGAATACTGCTAATGTATTTTCGAAGCATTAGATTTTTATTAACATATTACAACATAAAAAAATGAATGTATTTTGGCGCCACCTACAAGAGATTATTTTTTACTTTCAGTTTCAAAAAATGTGTAATTACAGATTAAAGTTACATTAATAAATGACTAAAACCGATTTTGTTTCTGCGCATTCTTTGTATGCGAAAAATTCATGAAAAAACGCCTCTAAAATCGCAGTCAAAGGTGGTATCCTGCCTTAAGCAACAAAACTGTCCGAGTAATCCTTTAGTTGCAATGACCACTTTGCATCCTTAGTCTTTTGAATCCTTCAGAAACGTACCTAATATTCAAATCCTTTCGAGCACAATATATGCAGGATTAAGTAAACGTAGCTTACGTGTACCATTAAAATGTATTCGTGCATACTATCGACTGATTCAATTGAGTTTGTTTAAAATCTTTTAGACACTCGGCGAAAAACGACAGCCCCGGACCAGGCCCTGGCCAGTACAACGTTTCTGGGCTCAGCGCAAAAGGTAAAGACGCTAATTACAGAGATATCGTCAAGTAGAAATGTATCGACGTCGTAGAATCTATGTAGGGGAATTTATTTAATGTGATAACGCGAAGCGAATGCTGCGAGCAGCGTCATTCCGCCATACAGATGAAGTATCGATCAAACTCCAGAGCGGTAATACACTACAAGAATGTAGGCCTCCTAATGGGCTTCATTCACGAAATTCCTTCACTTTCCATTTAATAATCTATACGCTTCTGAGAAGCGTTCCGTTTCCCTCGATTCGGTGTACTCCTATTTTTTTAATAACGTAACAATTACGTGCGGTATCATTGAACGCCTCGAATCGATTTTATCAGAGCTACACCCTTTACTCTTGTGTTAGAATTGAGAAATACGCATTGCACGGATCACTGTTCTTTTCCTGCAGGAAAAGACGCAGCACCAGCATCGTCTCTGCACGGCCGCACGAAATCCACGAAACAGGAAGTGACACCGGCACCTGGTGACTACAATCCAGAGAAGGCTGAGAAAATCATTCTAGACAACTCGCCGAAATACTCGTTCGGCATTAAAACCCAGACCGAGAAGATCAGCTGCACACCTGGTGAGCACACGTTCCGCGTACTTGCGTTTCTACACTCGCAGCACAAACTGTACCTACGATTTAAGGAAAAAGAATATGTCGAGTTAAGGAACCCGAATTTGTCGCGTCAGTCGTCGTTATCTAAAGAATGTCTCGAGATAAACATTGCGCGGAATAGGTAATTGTTAAGCGGCGAGAGATACGGAGAAACGCGTCAGTACTGATTTCTCTTACTTTCCATTTAGTATCTGATATTAATAAAGGAAAGACATCGCTACGCCAAGGCCGTTTTAGGGTTACAGTATTGAATTTTGAATTTAAAGTGTCTTTGAGAGAATGAGAAAAATCATTTACCTTTGCAAGCTTGAGGACCCAAGTCCTAAATGAAACTTCTGTCGCGTTTCCTCTTTCTTTCCACTACTTTGCCGAGCCGTTTCGCGTGGCATTTATCTCGAGCCATGCCCGTATTCGTTACTGATCCAAATTGTTCGATAATTGAATCTTGATCGTAGCACCGAGCGACTATTGCACCGAAAAGGTGTATCTCGACAAAGCACCCGAGTACAGCTTCGGCTTGAAAGCTGTACTGGAGAAACCGAGCGAAATTCCTGGTAACTACAAAACCACGATAAGACTTGCAGCCATGCGACTCTACCTTATCTTCTAGCCCACTAATTTATAAACGACTAATCGTAGCCTTAACAAACGGAGGTGCTCCTCGGTGAAACTAAAAAAGCGAACCACTGCGAGGATTATTGGTAGCCGCGACGAAAGTCGGTCGGAGCTGTTTTAATTACTTCTTCTCTAACCCTAGATGAAACGCGCTCGCCGCGCGTAATAAGTATCTTCGGCAATGACTTTCCGTCGATAGATTCTAAAACGTAAACGTATCGTGACGAGAGAACGATGCCTTAGGAAGGAGCCCCTATGCAACTGATCATTAGTTAGCGATTGCCTAAGAAGGAGACGCGATCCTTGAAGAATAAGCTTTATTAAACCTTAGGTATTCGATCAAATTTATATACAACGATCCCTAATGTTCTACCCCTGTAGTTATATACGTAACCAGCTTTTTATTTTACTTTTCGCAAGCGTAGCTTGGTAAACGATTAATTTTGCATCCCATCTACCTCGACTTTCTCTTTCAAGTAGACTGTTAATACCTTTGCAAGTAGAGCGCAGTAGATGGACAGTGCTTGGAGCAAGTAATTGCGTTTTATTGCATGTGTAACAGCTTGCACTCGAGATGTTTACTTGAGTTACGTTATGAAATGCTCGGGATATTAACGTTCGTATAATGTTTCTGGATCACTCGAGCCGAGTGATAAAGAGTGCAAGCGATTAGATCAGGTATACGGGGTGGTTCAGTTACTTTGGTCCCACCGACGCAACGCCGAGAATTTTAAACCCAATTTTCTCGAGAATGAAACGCAATATCAAAACATTTGATACCTTTTTCTCGAATTATTTCATTGTAATAAGTCGAAAAAAAACAGTAACTTTTTTTTATTCCGCGTTTCATTTTCAAGATATCGACTTTGAATTTCTTGACGCTACGTCCAGATGCGTATAGAAAAACATACCTTAAGGTGATCAAGGAAAGTGGACCACCCCATAGAAGCCGGGATAATTATATTTATTAACGAATTAACAAATGTTCCCTCTATTGCATCAGCACCCGGGACTTATTGTCCAGAAAAGGTAAGATTGGACAATACGCCGCAGTTCAGCTTCGGACTTAGGCCACTTCTCGAGAAGCCAAAAGACACCCCAGGTTAATATTAATACATACACATTAGTAACACTCTGCTGACTGAATCGCTCCTGCTAGTCGTTTTAATGATCGCTAACGAACGGTCAATTTAATATCTCTGGCATTTTTAAAAAATAAAGAACACAGTATACGTGCAGGGGCGGATTGTGAGATTTGGCGCCCCTAGGCTAAACAGTCTGCCGCCCTTTCCGAGAAATATCATGAAATATTTTAATTTAAAAGAGTCTAGACAGTTTCAAAATTAATTCCATATGCTAATTCGCTATATGAGAAAGAAGTGGATTGTTTTTAAAGTTGTTCCAAGCTTCTGTGTTTAAACCTTTTACACTTTCTTCCGCTCAATTTGTCCGCCCTAGGCTGCAGCCTACTTAGCCTATGCAGAGATCCGCCCCTGTATACATGTCTGTTTGAAATTCCAAGTAAACACCAGATATGGGTTCCAAGTTTTGCATTATCAGTCGGCAGAGTGATAAAATATTTGAGTAATAACACACACAGCACATGTTTATTTAATTTTGTAGCGCCTGGCACCTATAGTCCTGAAAAATTCAATTTGGACAAAGGTCCTCAATACAGTCTTACGGGAAAGGGTCGTGTAGAGATACCTAACGACACCCCTGGTATGTTATTCTTTTTTTACATTAATTTTAATAAGCTCCTCGGCTGATACAGCCTTTGAAGTGATCCCTCTGTGGAATGTTTCAATCGCAGCACCGGGTACATACTGCCCAGAAAAAGGAATTCGAATATAATTTCTAATATGGCAATCTATAATATTATTAATCATATGGCAATAAAAAGTCATATTTAAATATCTTAATGCTAATTTCTTTCATTTTATTTTCTTTATTGTTGTTATTATTATCATTCTTTCGTGAAACAATGTTATGCTTTTTTACCGCGGAGCAATTGTTTGGGGCCCCAAAACATTTCGTGCATCCGGGCCCCTTTATAGAGAAGGCCAGCCCTAATTACATGCAATAGATTTGAAAACATGTTAAAGTGATTTTTTTTAAACTCGAAATGGAATAAATAGTGCGCGAAAGTTGTCTTAAGCAAGTATAAATTCAACGCAAAAAATGTTTGAAATCGAATGATGTTTAACCATCGCGTATCAAGGTAAAAAATTCAAAATTTAACAAAAGTACTCATTTTTTTTAAATAGTTTAACAACGTTTTTCTCGTGTTATTTACATTTACAGAAGTGGTAAAATGATATTTCCGGTATAATGCAGTTATTATTTAAGTTAAGGGGTCACCCTACTTTGACGGCCAGAAAAGGAGCGCGATGTTTGGGATTTTTTTTAAAGAGAAACCCTCAAATTATAATAATTGAAATCTTTATGCTTATACATGTACATATTTAGGCAACATTCTAAAAAAAATTATTTAAGAAATAACAGTACCTAAAACTTTAAACGCGTCTTTCCCAAAACGATGTTTGTCGATTTGGTTTGCATGATATCTCAAAAACCAATTACCCGATTTATTTCAAATCTTGTACATACATTTAAAAAAAAGGTAAAAAATGGCAGTGTTTAAAACAGGAAATTCTGATTTCTACAAAAAATTCACTGGTTTTTTAAATCGCAAAAGTCTAATTTTTGAAAAACTGACAATATGAGTTCTTGGAGTCTCCTCAATTTCATATCCAGCGTCGCGAGGCATTGCCGGGAAATAGGTTACCGGAAAGTCTCCGGCTGGGGGGAAGGAACCAACCTCAGCGTCGATTGATTTCGAGTCAACACCTATCTTGGCGACCTTGGTTTGACGTTACGGCATCATCAAGCGCATGCGTGGTGTGTACCCTCCCCCCCTTGACACTCAGTTTACCGGCAACCAATTTTCTGACGACGCAGTGTCGCGCAGTTGACGCAGTTGACTGGTTGACAGTTCATAACTCATATGGACGAGTCAAGAACTGCACAGCAGATCTTCATAGAAACTTCGCCCCTGAGCCATTGAAATATACTGCATTATACCGGATATGTCTTTTGGCGAGTTTAAATTTCATTTTATCACTTCGGTAAATATAAATAACACGAGAAAAACTAACGAGAAAAATTTTCCAGCACCGGGAGATTATTGTCCAGAGAAAGTGAACTTGCATAAAGGTCCTGAATATAGTTTTACTGGTAGAGGGCCATCTGAGAAACCGAACGACAATCCTGGTCAGTGTAAATGATTATTATTTCTTATAGATTTGTTACTATTTTAATTGCCTACTTTATAATTTAGTTGTTACTGCTTTTAACATTTAATATTTAATTTCATGGTAGCGCCCGGAACATACAGTCCCGAGAAAGTAAATTCAGATAGAGGGCCTCAATATAGTTTAACAGGAAAAGGGATGGAGGAGAAACCGAACAACAATCCAGGTGAATCTTTAAAGCTTAACGTGTCTCGTAGCGCGTTCAGCCCATGTTTACCAAATTGAATTTCATTTATGTTAAAGGGCCTGGGACCTACAGTCCTGAGAATGTAAATTTTGATAGAGCACCTCAGTATAGTTTAACTGGAAAGGGGACGCCGGAAAAGGCCAATGAGAATCCAGGTGAATTTTTAAGCTTAACATGTCTCGATGCCCATTTACCCTATTCTTACCAGGTTGAATTTTATTTCTGTTAAAGCACCCGGAGCGTACAGTCCCGAGAAACTAAATTTTGATAGGGGGCCTCAATATAGTTTAACAGGAAGGGGGTCGCCAGAAAAGGCCAATGACAATCCAGGTGAATTTTTAAGCTTAACACGTCTCAGAGCGCATTTACCCTTTTCTTACCAGATTGAATTTTATTTCTATTGTAGCGCCTGGGACCTACAGTCCTGAGAAAATAAATTTTGATAGAGCGCCTCAATATAGTTTAACCGGGAGGGGGTCGCCAGAAAAGGCCAATGACAATCCAGGTGAATTTATTTGGGCTGCTACTAGAACCAGTTATTCTGGAAATACAGTTGGTATAGGTTTAACAATCTGTAGAGATGAGAACTAATGTTTCGTTTGCTTCGGTAGGCCCTGCTGATTATCATCCAGAGAAAATATTAAATTTGGAACATAAACCTTATGTCAGTTATGGTAACAGAAAGTACTTGCATAGGCCCAACGATATCCCAGGTGATGGTGGTGATTAAGGGTGCCATCTCACAGGGCCTCGAGGTGTGTGCGTACGCTCTTAGAAGTTAAGAGAAGGGTGTACGTATTCGCGATGTAGCAAATATACCGTATTTTTCAACTTTCGTCCGAGAATCGAGAAGAAGGAAGTTTTTGCGGTTCTAGTTGCCTCCAGTAAACATCCGTGCAAGGTGGTTTGGAGCGTTTGAACGCTAATAAGCACCGTCCTAATAATGAATTTATGAATTGTGTGCTGTGGACATAATTCTCCGTCAGCGGCGCTGATGGTATATTCGAGTCACGTAGCACCAGCACCGGTGGAAATCCGAGCTTGCCGATAAATGTAGGAAAGACATAGGGCGGTATTCACAGTCGTTACTTATTCTTAAGATCACCTTAAGCTTAAGAAGCGACTGTGAATACCGCTTATAGTTGCCGATACGCATCGAGTCTGTGCTGTCGTATCGAGCTATTGCCGCATTTCCCCTATTACTGTTTTGTAGAGTTAGACATTATCTAAATAAATAAAGAATTATTTAAATAACGTATCAAATGAAAAAGACTTTATCTTTATCCGTCGTCGAATAAAAATCACCCTAGTTCAAATAATTTTTCAACTTTATTTGTATCTTTATTCGAAAATTATTTGAAGCTGAAAAAACTATGCCGGCAGCCTCTATAGGAAGCCGCGCTTCTTCGTAGTCCGATTTCAATTATTTTCTGTCAATTTAATCGGGAGAACGCCACGAATCCACTGGAGTCACGAATAAAATACTTTTTCCCATGAGTACTCCGAAATGTAAAGAAAATGCAATTCGCGTATCAATATCTTTTTATTTCTACGTAGAATGATGTAATATTTTGTACAAATTAAGTAAGACGCCGATCGTAATGAAACTTATGTATGATATAATTATTCGAAATACATATGACACTTCTTTTATCTGAAATCACACATTTTAGTTGAAATTGCACATTGATTCTACAACATATTACATCATTCTACGTATAAATAAAAAGATATTGATATTATTTCATCGACATCCTTCCTAACTTCACTCCCGGACCTCTCTATCTTTCATTACTTTTTCATTATTGCAAGCCTCTTTTAAGTTCAGCGAGGCTCTGACGCTAGACGCAGCTCTCGTGCTCGTGCCATATTCCTTCAAGACTTCTGGATTGAAAGAGAACAAATTCGTCCACACGGAGCTGGGAGATAACGCATCGGTAGAATTTCTTTTTACCCACCGCAGTAGTTTCATTAGCGTCCGTCTGTTTACTGGGGACGCTTCGATCGATTCAGATGATAATAAAAATGAGACGGCACCCTTAACAAGCTACTATTAATTTAGCAGCAGCATTCAATGAATTAATTTTAATAAGAACAATCTATAGAGCTAGTTATGCATTTTGTTTACTCAAATTTCACAAGCTTCTTCCTTGCCAGGGCCGACGTGAACTTTTGCGGAGCCGGATTCCAAAATTCTGCATAGCCAGAAAAACTACATTTTATAATAATAATTATATGAATAATTTATAAAAATCCGCCTCGCGCCGACCCTGTTCCTTGTACTTGGTTTAGCTTAATATCATTGCTGAATTATTTTCTCAATTATTTTACACGAGTGCTATTATTCTTGGATTTTAATTTTGTAGCTCCTGGCACCTATTCTCCAGAAAAATTCAATTTAGACACATCTCCGCACTACTCATTCGGTTTAAAGGCATTTGTTGAGAAACCTAATGATGTACCTGGTAAGCAATATGATAATTTCTCGCTATTTGTTAATCAGAGTTTAAAAGATATGTACAAGTATACTTAAAAGTTATTTTAATATAGCGCCTGGTAGTTACCATCCAGAAAAGGTAAATCTGAACAAATCTCCTCAGTACAGCTTTGGAGTTAAGACCGAGCCACATGAAACGGATTCTGTGCCAGGTATAGCAAAGCTTTGGAATCTATTATTATTCATTTTCTTAAAAATAAGTTCAATAGATATAATGTCTCGTTTAAAGGTCCCGGCGAATACAGCCCAGAAAAAGCCATGCTTTTATTGGAAACGGCATTGCAATTTACTTTTGGCCTTAGGACAAATGTAAACAGATCGAACGACACACCAGGTGAATCCAAAGCATTTACATTTTCACATCTGCTTCTTTAATATTACTTTGCATTGCGCTGTTAACGACTGGATAGAATAATCGTGTCCCGTCTAAGTTCCCCATACGGTACATTTCATTCAGACTTGCCTGCAAGAATTATAATGACGTGACAACTTGTCCATTCAAAAGTAAATCTTAATCATAATCATGGAAGTGTGATAACTATTGTGTAATTTCCCTTAAGTTTCCTCGTTGCTATCTTCTTCTGTTTCAGCCCCAAACGTTTACAACATTCCTTCCGCTCTCGGCGGGACGAAGGAGGGCAACAAGAAAACTGCTCCAGCTTATTCAATGTCCGGTAGGCAGAAGGTGTTCACGGACGATCGTGTGCTGGTTCCCGGACCTGGAACGTACGAGGCCGTGAAGCCGGACGCGGTTAGGGCAAAGAGTCCCGCTTATAGCATAAGTGCTCGCTATCAGCTGCCCGACGATCAATCGCAGATTCCAGGACCAGGAGCTCACTGTCCAGAAAAAGTATTTGTAACTTCCTTCTGACCTGTAATGTTCAATCAAAACGATCTAAAGAATATCCTTGTTCGACACGAGTTTCCTTATTCGATTCTTCTTCGGTAACAGTAATTGAATCTTAAAGCAATATTTGTAAAACTAGTACAAATTGGCATTTACAGGTAGTTCTCGACATTCCCCCTGCACATTCGTTTGGCATTAGACACTCGCCGTATATATGCAACCTGAAGGACGTTGTTTATTAACGCGAAAGCCTTGCTGGAATCGGCTTTCGTTATCCTGTCTTGGGATAGCAAACCTACATACGACCGCTATAACATTAATAATGATTCATCGTTGAATGACGATTTTTTTTAACGCTTTGCAGAACCGACCGCGAAACTTGGTGTTGCTGATTAGGCGCTGTGAAGGAAAGCATAAGAGTATTTTGATGAAATGATATTGTATTCAAGAATACTTGTGCGGGTAATTGATGGACAAGTATTCAATATGAGACAGTAATAGCTTACTCTTTTATCTTTTAAATGCGTGCTAAGTTTAACGATGCAACTTTTATATAAAATTCATACCTTCTACATGCAAAGTGCGTTTCTGTGCATGCGAATCTGTTCTTATTGCCTGCTTGGGAATAATGATATAGATAATTTAGAGAAATTTTGTTTTGAAAAAGCTTGGGCTTATGAAATAAAAGTTAATTTATTTATCAACATGTTAAACTGTGTATTGTTGAATCCTTTACACAGAGTATCGCTATAATAGAAAGTGTAGATTGATATAGTTATTATAGTTCCACGAGACCAGAGATGGACAAAAATTTTATTTATATGAAAATTCGAATATTGAATAAAAGTTGAAAAAATTATTCGTCATGTGTAGACTAAAGTTAATTTTTTTATTTGTCGAGGGTTTCAGCTTCAGCGTCGAATGAATTTGTCAACTTTAACTTTATTCGTAACATAAGCTGTTAAAGTTAGAGTTACAGTTAATGTTAAAATGAAAGTTGAAAAGTTTATTCGACACTGAAGTTCACACGAATAAAAAAAATTACCGTTATTCGTCGAATAAAAAAATTAACCATATTCGTTAAATAATCTAAAGCTAAAGTAACTTTATTTTGATCCGTTATTTAAATAATTTTTTATTTAATTAATGCCCAACTCTGCACCAGACTTTGCTATATAAAAAACAACTGGCGCTTCTATAGAAGTTACTGGCCTGTATGTTTGAAGCACGTGGTCGAAGATACAAGATGCGTATAAAATAGACGATACAAAATATCTCACAGAAATTTATCTTTGTAAAATGATACTAATTATAGAATGTCTATATTTTGATCAACATGGCTAGAGGAGTATTCACAGCCATTGGATGTTACGTAGATAAAATACGTTTAAGGCATTTAAAATATACGACGCTTTTGATTTACTTTACTGGCAGTAAACGACCGGGCAGCTTATACTGTAAACAGATTCCCCTGAAATCCATGTCGATAACAGTTTCAAGTCTCCATCTAACATCACGAAATCAGCATCTGCTCCATAATTGAGGACTCCTTTAATTCTTTCTATACCAAGTGCCCTCGCTGGATGAAGAGTTGCGGCTTCTAAAGCCTCCACTATCGAACAACCTAACGAATTCAATACGATTCAATAGACAACAATTGCCTATGGAAGGAAACGATAAAATAGAGCAGTAATGAGCAACCTTTGGCCCGTAGTGGGCCAACAGTGGAAACCTAATTCTCTAAGCGGGCCGCAATATTAAATACTTAAATATACTAATCAAAGAATTTTAATTTATTAAGGACGAATTCCACTTTCGCCCAAATCGACCGTGATTTTCATTAACGCAACGTCAAGAATTTCCGAGTCGATTTTCTCGAAAATGCAGCGCAATATCAAAAAATTGTATTCCTTTTGCTCGACTTATTTACTTGTTATAAGTAGAAAAGAAAGAGTAACTTTTTTTGATATCGCGCTTAATTTTCGAGAAAATAGACTTTGAAACTCTTAATAGGAAAACCTACCTTAATGAAAATCACAGGCGATTTGGGCGCAAGTGGAATTCGTCCAAGGTGAATTTGTTATTTCTGACATAGATTTACAATTGAAACAATTGCGGGCCGCATGCAAATGCAGCACGCAGGTTGCTCATCACTGATTTAGATTAAACGAGAAATTACCTGTCGCATCCTTAAACTGACGTATACACTTTGACATATCTGCCGTGCTACCACACAGAGTATCTGTTCCAGCAATATACGCGCATCCCATGCGCATTTCTAATTGGAATTGTCCTAACTGATGCATGCCTTCTTCCAAGCCCAGCGCTGATATCGCATCGGTCACTAAGACAAGTCCTAAAATGCAGAATTAAATGGAGCGACTCGAAAAGAAATCTGATCCAAGTATTAGAAGACATTCGAACCTTCGGGGTGTGTCCTATGAGCTATGCGCAACGCTGCGGGATGGGTATGAATCCCATCGGCGATTATACCATAGTGAACAGTCTTCCCTTCTGGGATTTTATCCGATGTTAAGAGACCAACTAATCCTGGATCTCTGTGATGAAACTATAAATATAAATTTACTAATTACTCCACTATGTTCTGTACCGAAGAGAAGAAATGGTTTCCATAACGTTCTGCATAATTACAGGCAACATTGCGTTGAAAAGATGCGTGATAAACGAAGCTCCGCTCCTTACAGCATTCTCTCCTTCGTGCAAATTTGCTACAGAATGTCCTGAAATATTCATTTAAAAAATATTTTGTATACAAGATATACAACATAGCTACAGTGATAAGAATAACGTAGAATTACGTTGCCTTACCCACAGAAACTTTAATATTTCTTTTGCATAATTCTGCAATAACGATTTGAGCATTGGGAAGTTCTGGAGCCAAAGTAAGAAGGCATACATTGTCCAAGGTGCCATACATATCGATCAACGACTGGAAACCCTAAAATGCAAAGTAGAAAGTGTTACAGAATATCCATTAGAAACCGTATAACATAAATCTTTAAGAGCAAGTAATTACTCATTCGTGAAAACACTTGCTTTATCAAATTGCCTAATATATTTCTCTGGGTGAGCTCCTTTTTTGCTTGGGCTAATAAAAGGTCCTTCTATATGAACGCCAAGTACAGCTGCCCCGTGTCTTCCACCATTTCTCTTCTTTATATTCGGCAATATTTTATGATACGTCTCGCTAGGCGAAGTTACCAAAGTCGGGCAAAATGACGTTACACCAGATTCCAATAACTTCTCAGCCACTTTATTGATTCCGTTCTGTACATTATCAACATTGTGCGTAAAATCTACGCCGAAACCACCTAACAAGTAAAACGAGGTGAATAAAGTGCATTTGTGATACGTTTATAATACAAATATTCTACTGTTTAAAAATGATCTTAATGCATATTTTTTTATTGCTGTATTAATAGACTTGCAGAAGGTGAAAGTAGGGAGTGACAAATTAATGATCAATATATCGATCGGTAGTCTTAAGTGGTACGCCGTTTTTAATCGCACAGAAGTCACGTAGAAAAATAAAAGCTTGTAATCACGATACGCCAGTCGTGATATTTAAGGTACATACCATTAATTTGGAGATCGATATATCCAGGTGAGATTAATGCCCCGTTGCAATCGATGCTAACGTCCGGTTTGATTTTTTCATCGTAGAAAATTTTTTCCGGGTCGACGATTCTTCCGTCGCGTACCCATAGATCCTCGATCCGGATCGCGTGGTCACGTAAAATCCGACAGTTGTAAAACTGCTTGAGAATCCTTCGATCCTTTTGCGACATGTCCACGCGACACGACTCACTCGCATTAAAATTCGCGAACACACGTTCCCCGAGAAAGTATGTACTCTTATGTACGGAGTAATCTTACATTATCAATGATGAATCCAGTTATCAAATTGAGCGAAACACAAAGGACTGTCGAGTGGCATTGACCTCAAAATTGTAACAATTTTTCAAAGATGTCGCTCGTCGTAACTCCGACGCGTTTCAATAAAGAAAGCAAAGAAACGTGAGAAAGTACGGGAATTATTGATAATCGCGTCCTATCACTTGTTGGCTTTGGAATCTATTGTGCAAGTTGTCGTTATACAACAAAGTCTTACCTTGGCGAGATAATAATTGATACCGATAAGGTGATTGATGAAACATTTCCTAGCATTGCATGAATTGATATTGTAAAAGCGGAGATAATTTGGAAAGTTCCATTTTCAGTGAAGAAGTAATTTTTCGAATAAATATTTAAATTTAAATACATACTTACTGTGTCCAGTTTACGGGAACTTACGGACAACGTAAAGATCACGAAGAAACTAAAGTTTTTATCGTACGGGGATAACAAAGTAAAACTCTGTTTGTTTCAGAATTTAATATAATTCAAATCATTTGAGTCTATAAAAAACTTGCATAAAAAAAACAATTAGTATAAAAATCGTATGAAAAGAGGTCTTCATTTTGTTGTGCAATTTATAGAAATTGTAAGAACGTATGGGAAAAGTCCTTCGGCTTCGTCAGACGTAAGAAATCTCGTTTCTCCGTAAGTCAATATACTCTGCATATATCTGTATTTTTCTGTATTATTATCGATAGTTTAATCTAGCTGTTCATTCGCTGCATTGCTTATGTATTATTTCTCTATTATCGTCTGGTGTGTATCAACACAAAGGCTGGGCAATTCGACCTCCTTACCTTTTTCCCATAATTTAACAAGCGTCGATCATAGAGAAAGGGAAAATGGCACTACGTACGTAACACGGCAAAGAAGAAAGAAATCGCTGGTCTGCAAGTGTTTTCATTTTTTTTCTCAATTTTTTTTGTATTAAAAATGCTTTAACATTACCCAAAAATTTGTCCATAGATCAACGTGCGTTTTGAAAAAAATTCAACTAACTCTTCTCGTTTGTATATAAACGTAACAATATAGTATAAAATGAAGCAATTAAAAATGACAATGATTATTATGTAGAGCTGAGAGGAGCGCATTCCCGTTTACACTTATACGAAACATTATTAGATCTTAGCTAGTAGTGAGAGCCCGTATTTCTATATTCATCGTCAACGTCGGATAAAGGGAAGGGAGGGGGAGGGGATACGCATAATTTTGTCATCGGTATGTCGAAGAGTTTAGGCTTGATCTGGAATAGGAGACATGATATGATTAGATGCATGATACGGGACAGGGTTACGTCGGAGCCACAGGTGCAGGATATCTAGGCAGTTGTTCGGTCAGGTTTTGTTAGTGTTTGTCTCTTACTGCACGCACGAACGATTTCTCTTATCTTAATTTTTATATAATTCTACTGTGTTTTACAGTCGCCAGGATCGTTTCCTTGTTTTTTCCCACCTGATGGTGCATTAGTAGGAGAAGACTCCTCGTCGTCTTCGTCTTCCTCTTCGGGATCGTCCTCGTCTCCTTCCTCTTCGTAGTCTTCGTCCTCGTCCTCCAAACCTTCTCCTAAAACACAATCGAATTTTACATTGCCGATTTACGCTTTAATATTCGCGAGCCCGGAGATTCAAACACTTCTTTTAATTAAATCTATCAAATGGTAAAAGTTTTACCATTATTAGATTTACCAATTGTCTTAACAATTTATAAAACTTTTACCATTTGATAGATCTAATTAAAAGCAGTAACTTTTGTCTTGAAACTTTTTTTCTATCTCTCACAGATTCCGAGTTACAAAATAAGATCGTAAAGCAGCTGAATTTTCAGGAGTTAATTTCACTCCTTTAGAGTGAATTTGGACAACAAATAAAAATTGCGTTATAACGAGGAGGAAATCCTCTATATACATATTCACAAAGTTTCAGAATTTTTTGAATTTCCCGGTTCGGGGTCTTCCTTTGTTAGAAATGGTAACGATATCTGTTTTTTTCCTTTGCTGAAATTAATCGCTATTTTAACGCGGATTAATTGAAATGGCGGAGGTACCTGTGTAATATAGTACAGCTCTAGGAACTATACGCTCTCTGATGTAATGACCAATTTCAAAATCGCTGGTCAACAGAGCCTGAGTCTCGTCATCTAACTCTGCTTCTGAATCATCTGGCACTGGAAGAATATCATAGATTTGTCAGGAATTACGTAACGAACGAATCAATCTCAGTATGGAGATAAGGCCGTAGAGTATATAAAAATAGAAGTAGCTGGATTTTCTTACCAACTGGTGGAGTGAAGAAGTTGAAGAATGAATCGTTTTGAACAGTTTTTGTTACTGTTCGCATGGATCCTCGAGACTTGTGTTTCTGGTTCTTCTTAATCGTTTTTACAGTAATATTCTTGCCTTTCTTCCAATCTATTACACATCCCTGTTAGCAGAGAATTTTTAACAAATGTAATACAAGCTCGAAACCCTCGGAATAATATGTTCTCATTACCACGAAATAGAATTAAGGTCATTTACGTCAAGACTAATTACTTACCTTACATTTATATATTTCAGGTCCTTCAAAGCTAAATGGATCAGTTTTCTCGGGAGTACATTTCATAATATATTCTTTAGTTAGAATTGTGTTAGTAAAATATTCATTTGGCTCAAAATGGAATTCAAGGACGAAACCCTACAAAAGAAAAACTCGTTATTTTATAGAGCGACTCAGTTTCCCAGCGTTCACATTTTTTGTTGCAAATTCTAGCCACTTTGTACGTATGTGTAAAACAGAAACTGCAGCGTTTAGCATGCGACTTACCATTGGATTACTTTGAAGGAATATCACTTTGATATCGTGCAGATGTTTCAGGATTGGTTCGTCGTGTTCTTGAACCATATCAGCTAATGTCCCGACGTTTTTAAATATTGTCAGCCAAAATTCTGGGATACCCTTAATATCGTCATTTTCGCTTCTAAAATAATTTAAAGTAATGTATATCGCAGAATAAGCGACTGGACACGAACGTATCTACGCAGTTAAGTAGATAATGCTTAATAAAAGTGAAAGAGGCGTACTCTTCTTCTTTTTGTTCTTTCTCATCTTCGAGCTTAGCTTTTGTTTTCAAATCATTAGTTAATCCTTCTTCTTCTTCGTCGCTCTCCCATACACACTGCTCGTCCGTGGGTTCGTAAAGGCCAGATACTATTTCGCTCCTTTTCATGTAAAAGGGTGCGCACATTTTGTAATAGGCGCATTCCAAGGCGTGTACCTCCTCATAGAATTTTGCCTCGATATTGGTAGTAACTAATTGCAATTGTTTCAGAGCTTTAATTCTGCGTTTCACAGGAGCTCGAAGAGACTGCATTTGCTAAAAATCGAAAACATTTTTTAGTTAAAGAGTTATGCTTTATCTTTTGTATTTTACAGCCATACTCGTCGATCTCTTTCTGTGAACTAAATTGCCTAAAATAATGAAAGGAATTTTCTGTTTCGTAATGTTTGCTTTCAATACTAACAAATTTTATCACCAAAAATTTATAAATTTATATTAATATTCAAAATTACTGAGAAACAAGAAATATAATTCAAAGATATTTAAATTTCTTGCTATACAAGCGAATATTCAGAATATGTTTCTCCCAGTTTCATGAATTAAGCGATGCTTAATGCCCAAGATATTCTAAAAGTACAGCGTTCTAATCTACTAATTCATAGCTAATACTAACAGCTGAATAAACAAGCCATTTAACAATGCGCATAAACAAAAATCTTTAAAATGTGATGCCACATGGAATGATATGTGATTTGTACAGGAGGAAATTAAATGACTTTGTACAATATTAATGGTAATGCCATAAAGGAATGCACATGGAATCTCTTTGAAGTAACACTTTCACCATTAAAAATGTCACAAAAGGGAAGGCTTGCATTTCTTTCGAAATATTAGTATTTCACATTATTTACATTGTTTTACGTTGTTAATACAATAACTATGCGATGTATCGATAGCATCGATATCGAAGTATCGATACATAAAACGAAGAAGTTCTAAACGTCAACAACACAGTATTACAAGTGCTATGAGGATTTAGAATTTACAACAGAATTTCCTATACCCTTCTCGATACAATTTAACAGCATGTTCTCGCCGAGACCTGAATCGCCGAACCGTTTATAATTTGCAGGATAATTTAAATACCTCCATCCCCGGTGCAGGAATATGATCTTGCAGTGCAGCTAAAATTTGGGAAGAAAACTCCGTAGCGTTGTTATCATCTTCATCCTCAACAGATTCCATATCACTATTATCGCCAGCACGCTCTGGATCAGTGGTCATAGTACTACAATCCAGATTGGTTTCTTTTTACAAAAAAAAATCCATACACGAGAAAAAAAAAATGCTTTCTTTAACTAAGACTTAAAAAGACAAACAGTCTTCTAGTTCCACTGAAATTTACAAAATTTCAAGGAAAACCTATATCATCCTCATTTCGCACAGTTTCTTCAACTGTTACTTCTTTCCCAGATTTTTGTACCGTTCGCTTTTATTATAAATTTGTAGTCCCTATGAAACCATTCGAATCGTTTCACAGATGATTATCAGGAATTGATGGGAACGACGCTGAATAATATAGAATCTTTATTTGAATCAGGAAGCTTGAAACATAAATGTTTAAGCGCATACAAGCAAAGCAACAGTTACTCTTATACTTTCAAACCATTCGTTTCTCGCGAAACGAACGCTACGAGAGTATATATGGTTTTATGCGTATCTGGATTGTTTGAAGATTAATTAGGTACTGTTCGAAATCGGGCGATTATTTTACACGCGGGTCGAGAGCATGGGCATACGGGAAGATTAGAAATCGCCGAACGTGCCGAAACTCGGATTGCACGTTGCGATTGGATATTCGTGCACGCGTACGTGCATCCCGAATACATCGAGCGCACCACGAGTACGTGAAAGAATATGTTCCGCCAAGTGGAAATTGTGCCTGGAAAATTCTTATCGATTCGATTGAATTTTTGCGCGACGTTAAACTGACATTTGAAAGTCACCATGTTCGCAAGGGAGAAAGGTTATTCGCTAGGACACGCCAGGCGACGTGAAAAAAATTGCGGAAATTGTATCAGTCCGTGAATTATTCGACGGATTTGAACCGTGCCCGATTTATTATGCTCATCTCCGTTATTAATCCACGGGAAAGCTGCAAAGATCGCGATGTCCAGTTTCGCGACATAAAAGAGCGTGCACATGGGACAGATGAAAAAAGCCACGATTTTCGGTGGGGGGAAGTTGTAAATGCGTGAAAACTTAAACGGGAAACGAAATACAAATGCGTTTGAGTGAAAGCGTTATTCGGGAAATGTTTCAATGGAAACGGAAATGTTTTAATGCCGATGAGAAACTTACCTTTCAAGATCGTAGCTGATCACAAAAGAAGAAACGAACCACGGAACGGAACAACGAACCGGTCGCTGTGTCGGTAGTATCGTTGTGTAGTAAATCGCACGATACGAAATTAGTTCCTCTTCTGTCCTTTTCTGTTCCGATCAAGGGCTGCTATCGCACGGCTCTGAAATTCCCTATGCGACTTTTCACTTTCGTTTAACGCGAAGCCAACCGTTTGTGATTCGAGGCTAGAAGAATTGATGAAGATGACTCGCAAGAATCATTGCATTTTCGTAGGAAAATTTTTGGGAACGCGATCTCTTCAACAATTTTAATAGACAACGCGCATACTTACAGAGATAAGACGTTATGTAATCTTCCTTCAGAAGATTCTTTTATAGAAAACTCTCTATCCGAGATCACTTTTCAAACGCTTCAAGGTAACCAAGGTTCGTTCTGGTAAAACTACCAACGCAGATTTACTCATGCATACCGTAGCTGATATTAATAAATGCGCATTTATGTATAACGTGACCTTGAAATGACCTTGAACTTCGGAATTGGTAACTTTTCATAAGCTGCTTCTTATAAATAAGCTGTAATACATAAGAACTTATTGGCAACGGACACGGTGGAATAATTTCGAGTGTTGTGCCAGAATATATATATAAAATCCTCCCTCCATCAGAATTCCAAAACTTTAAAAATCAGGAGACCAGAAAATGGCAAATATTCCCCCGAATAAAATTATTTCTACAAAACTTAACAGTGAACATAGAAATAACCTACAGTTTCTTTTCCCCCCGCTTCGTTTCGGTGAATAAAGACTGTTGAACTTTTGAAATTTAATTTTTAACGTCCCACTGTGTTGGCGGCTCTGCCCCGTTCCAGTCGGCCGACGCCACCTTCAATTCCCTCGGTTATCGCGCGGCCAAGGGAATAAAGATGGCGTAGTGACGTCACGTCCGTTCGAAGGCGAGAAACGTAATGTAATTCGCCGACACGTTTCTTCCATAGAACACACCGCCATCCCTTTAGGCTTGGCGCCTTCGTCAAATGCAGTGAGCGTCGGTGTACCGTAAAATGGCGGACGGTGACATTGATTTGTACGCCGATGATCTCGAGCAAGATTTCGCGCAGGTAATTCGTTTTTCTGATTGTTAATAAGTGACCGGTCGGCGGGCACGGGTTATCGCTGACGAGCTGCTCGCGCGAGAAATGTTCTGGACTGTGAGAAAAATGGGACGGTAGAGCGGGGCGCACGGCGTCATGGTGGAGAGACGGTAACGATTGCTCGCTAGCGGGGTATCCGTGTCGTCTCCTCCGACCGGGGCACATCGGTTTCGTGCAGCGTTTTCGTTCGCGGCAACGAGCGGCCGTCGCGTTCCGTCCTTGCCACGGCCGAGCGCAGTCTACTAATTCCGTTGTGCAATTAACGCACGCTCGCGTACGTTTATCGCATCGGAGTCACTAAAGCGACTACGTGTAATACAGGCACACGGCGAGAAAAGCAAAATGGTGTTAGCGGTAAGGCCCGAATGTCGTGCAGTAGCTTTTTTCCTCCGCTTCCGTGTATCGGTGTAGCTTCTACGGATTTACCTATTCCCTTCGTTTCCATCGGGGCATTTCGATGCTTTTAACGCGCAGCTGAAAGAAACCCGAGCTTTCGAGCATTCGAGTATAATATTATCGCTTAAACGGTGGACGCCAGAATGAATGAAAACGAAGCGTGTAGTAGCCTCGGATGTAACGCGAGTACTCGGGGGGAAATAAGATGTTTCGTTGCGTAGTCGGCAATCCGAAGATTATTTTCTTTCGTTTCGTGTCTTTGGAACGAATTGCATTCGGGTTTGGTTAAGCTCCGAAATAGAGATATTGTGTGTACCATTGAATTTAGAAATCGTTTTGTTGCGAGATGAGGGTATGAATGAAAATTTTATTGCACTTTAATGGGCTGGAAGAATTTGTAAGAGATCGTAGAACTGTCTTTGGGCTGTGTACTCGCGGGAAGTGTATAGTAAATGCAAGATGGGAGAATTGTTTGCCCAAATTCGTGAATGAATTGTGGCTATTTTTATAAACTTTCAATGAAATTCTTAATTTTTAAAACTTTTACTGCGTTAAAGACACTCGAGTTGGATTTACTTCAGCACTCCTTGTAAAGCGAATGCATTTCACACGCACGTTTCATATATTAATAGCCATTTATATATACATCGCGAATGTATCCATAAAAAGAAAAGCGGAATTGAATTGGGCGCAGGTCGTTTATCGCGTAGCGTAGTTCGTTAGAATTTTAGTTAAATAGATTATCTGTATTACATAATTGCTCTGTGACGTTAACCTTTTCCCGATACATTTTTAATAATCTCTTGCAGGATGAGTTTGCTGGTGATGGCGTTGATTTGTATGATGATGTGATAGCAGCTCCAGCTGGTGGTAACGGTGGTGTTTCTACAGGAAATAGCGGAGATGGTGGAGGTGACACTACATCGCCAAATGAAGAAACAAACGGTAGCGCACCTTATCATCAACTTGGGAATAACATTCAACCTAATCAAATTGGAAGACGTCACCAGTTGTACGTCGGCAATTTAACTTGGGTACGCGATCGAACATTAATTTATTTCCGCGAGTCGATAATTCGAATATGGTTAATCGAATGCAAACTTGCGCGTTACAGTGGACGAGCGATCAGGATATAACTGACGCTGTACAGAGTATCGGCGTATCCGATTTCGTCGAAGTGAAATTCTTTGAGAATAGAGCGAATGGACAATCCAAGGGTTTCTGCGTGATATCTCTGGGTTCGGAACAAAGTATGAGGATATGTATGGAAAGATTGCCGAAAAAAGAATTGCACGGCCAAAACCCAGTAGTAACGTTTCCCACTAAACAAGCTCTGAACCAGGTAAGCGTGTACATATATGTATCATCTACGCATCAGTTTGTTATATGTAATTCTGTATCTTTGAAGATCAACTTGTATCATTAGGACGTCAAGAAATTAGTGTCGGATTAGTCGCTCGTTTTAGTCTAAGCGTATAGTACTCACAGTAAAACTGGACATGTCTGCAGCATTGGCTACGAATATTTAAAACAATTCCACTTTTCAAGGTTTCCTTTTGTTTTTTCTTCTTTATTTTTGTTTTATTGTTGCCACATGTAGAAAATATACACACATTAAAACATACCTTTTGAAGTATTGATTTTCTTTTGGAAGAGAGGTATGAATTTCTCGACGGCTCAGTAGGTGTTCCTTTTTTCATGCTCTGTGAATTTGAAAATTCTCTGTTCTCAGTTTGAGTCTCAGTGCAAGACACGTCCAGCTCCAGCCCCACAGCAGAGTCAGAGTCAGCGCCCCCATAATCCGCATCAGCATCAGCCACCAATGCCACCTCATCAACAGCACCCGCAACACCCCCAGCACCCTCCACATTCGCAACAGAATCACGGTCCCAGGATGATGATGGGCCCTCCGCAAGGTGTGCGACCACAGAGAATGCCACCACCGGGTATGGGTCCGCAGGGTCCCGGGGGGCCTGGTCAGCAAGGCCCGCCGCGTATGCACGGCCCGCCAATGGGCCCTGGGCCAGGGCCGCATCATCCCTTGCCTGGACATCCTAATCAGGGCCCACCACCTCCCGGTTATCAACAAGGACCATGGAATGGGCCGCGACCTACGGGACCACCAAGACCTGGTGTTCCACCGCAGCAAGGCCCGCCTGGACCCGGGCCTGGTCAACATCGACCACCTGGAATGGTATGCACTTCTGTTTTTATTAAAATTATTAATAGCATGCGGTTGGCCATTAATTGGTCATTAACTCTTTGGAACAATATTGATCAACTAGACATCGTTTTGTACGTATACAAATTTTAATTTGTGGCCAAATTTCGTTTGATAAAGTTTTAATTCAATTTTTGTTTTCAATATATTTTCATTCAGTGCTTTGTCCGTTTTTATTTACAATAGCATTGCATCTGTAAATGTATCTTAATCGTTTGAATATCTAATTATGCAGAATCTACATTTTCTCGATTTTCAAGTAAAAGTGATACTTACTTTTTAAATAGTATATTTAGCACATGTTAGGTTGATCAAAAGCTTTTGTAATAATATCTCGAATATTCGCTGTAAATTTGCAATTAGTGTCGGAGATAATAACTGGTAAAGCGAAGGCGATTCTGCATAGATTTTAATACTGGTAAATTCTGTAACGTATGTTGTATAAATTGATATGTAATTATGATACAAGTTACAAGAATATTTTTTTGCACTTACATGTCTTACGCTCCGCGTAAACAGAGTTGCACTAGAGACCTTTCAGAACCCAGTTACCATATACCACAGGTAACACACAATGTGTTGTTTTTACTGCTTTTCGCATTGTAAGAATCATCTATTACCGTTCGAGATCTTCAGCATTTATTTTCGAACGTGTAGTCTATAACAAGGCTATCAAGATTAATAAATATCGTATCGTTCGAACTTATTATTTGGCAGTTTCAAACGGTTTCAAGTCAACTTTATCTTTGGCTTTACTTAAGTTTCACTTTCTACTATTTTACAGAACATATTCTTCCTTTTTAAATCAATTTTTCTCATCTTCATTTAAAATTCAGTCGTTCAAATGAGAAGCTTTCCGATTAACTCCGGATTAACTAAGTTAATTTTATTTTACGAGCTTTAACACTGGCAAATTCTAAACTTAAATCTTCTAATGGAAGGGATTGACAAATATCATTTTCAATAGATATCATTGAAAGCCCTGCCAGCCGTTCCTGTGAAATGGAAGAACGGAGATAATTCTTTATTTATTTAAGCTTAGAAAAACTCTGTTTCACTTACCTTGCACCACGTGATACGTATGTAATCTGGGAGTGTAAGCAGCAAACATCAACGTACGGCGTTTCACAAGAATCCACAAGAATCTGAATCCTGAATCTATAATTGGGGCGAAGCTTAGAAAAGCGACTAAAATCGGGAGTAGTCGCGCATTTGTTTTTTCAGGATGAGGCGGGGAAGAGCGCGGCCGAACGCGCTCCAACCAAGGCCCACGCGGATCACGTCGATCAAGTTTGATGCGAGGCGCGACACGCGTGTCGGCAGTCGGACTTGACGATTTTTTCTTTGGTCATATCGCGCGCGCAATAATGAAGTTACCGAATTTACATTGTGTTTATGTGAGAGTTGGATTCCTTCATTATTAAACGTGCGATATAGTTTTTGGCGCCCTTATGAGGCGCATTACTAGCATAATGGCTTCCGCCGGCCCTGCCTCCTAATCTACCATTCAAATGTATAATAATTACTAGTAAATTTTCTTAACTCACCACTTAAGTTTACAAACAAAATGATTTTAGTTAAACTTCAATTAACCACTACTTGTTAATTAAGTTATGCGTCGTTAGTTTCCAGCTACCAAGAAAATCACTCCTAATTCAATCCTGACGGATTGAAATAAAATCTTTGTTTGTCTTGATTCAGCAATTCCACGGGGGCCCACCCGGTCAAGGACCTCCACGCGGTCCACCTGGACATCCTGGCGGACCTCCAGGTGACCCAAGAGGTGCTCAGCCACGCCCCGAATGGAATAGACCACCAGGTTTGTGGACTATCTTACAATTCCTGCTAGATTACGTACTGAAACATCTTGGACTCAAGTGCTCTGTTTTTCTTCCCCTTTCATTTTCTGTGTTATCGTTGTAAAATTTCTCTTCTTCCCACAGCTTGTAATCTGCATGAATAGAATAGGTGTGTGACAAATTGTGACTGTAAAGCGTGTCATAAAGCATCAGAATTATGATACGGAGTATGGCACAATGAACTTAAATAGCCACTTTAAGTAACAAAGCACTATATAATAAAGTTATTGTAAAGGAAGTTCACTGATGTAATTATTCAATGTGCATAGGAATGCATCACGGGCCTCAGGGACCACCCGGTTTCCCTCAACATCAACATATGCAAGGCCCGCAACCTGGTCAAGGCCCACCACAGAGAGGACCTCCTCCAGGTTCTATGGGTGGTGAGAACTTTAGGATGTTCATTGAATATTAACAATATTATTATTAACTTTTTTTTATAATAATAATGCATGATATTGAGGGAAATTTATGCTTAAGGAGTATGAAGGTGCAAGGTGTTTCAGATAAAAGTAACATGAAAAATAATTACATTTCGACTTGTTAAAAAGACAGAGAAAATATAACTGAAACATATGGACACGATAAAAAATACATATAAATTCACCTTGGGGAATTAAATTAAATTGAAACGAAGCAATTCGATGTCACTCGTAGTCAGAGATGGGCAAAATATTATTTTAAATAAAAAATTGATTTCGAATAAAAGACAACAATTTTATTCGAAGCGCCTCGAATCACTTTTTTATTCGACGGAATTCATTCGACGGCAACGCATGATTACATTATTCGACGAGAATTCATTTTAAGCTTCGAATGATTTTCTTAGTTTCATTCGTGTTTTTATTCGAAAATTATTCAAAGTTCGAATAACTTTGGGCGAGCCTCGAGAGAGACTTTGATCGAAGCCGCCGGGTTCTCGAGCCGAGCGACATTGTATCGTTCACCCGTACCTATAAACTGCAGCGCGGAGTTGCTCGGCGATGTGTCATCGATTATATAGAAACGGAATTTCTTTATTTTCTCGTCGTATCAATACGAAAGTGACACCAATGGATTCCATGCATTCTCCCGATTAAATTGACAAAAAAATAATTTAAATCTGACTGCTTTTAACGAAACGGGCTTTCAATTCTGCAAATTAATTTCATGCCTTATATCGTTAATTATAGTTCATCATGATGCAGGTTTCATGTCTCTTGCATCTGCACCGCCTCTTTTCCGTTTAGCTTACCTTCTATCCTATAAGCTATCTAACTATTTCCCACTCTTTTCTCTAATTTCTTCACGCTACTACCAACCCAAACCGACAAGCCTCTTTTATTCGATACGCTATTTAAATAATTTTTTATTTAAATAATGCCCATCGCTGCTCAACGTATTGTGCAAGCATATCCTAAAGCAACAGAATATACAGTGTATTGAATGTATTACAGAAACGAGAACATCTGTAAATAGTACCTTTTCGAAAGCTTGCCATACGCATTGTCGCAAGCTAACGTAGATATTGATCAGGAATGTTACCAGGTCCAGGAGGGCCTCCGCCAGGACATGGAGGGCCTCCGCCAGGACATGGAGGGCCGCCTCAAGGACCTCCGCAGGGTCCTCCGGGAGGACCCGCGCCGCACGTGAATCCGGCATTTTTCCCACAAGGGCCACCGCACCAACATCCAGGGCAACATCCACCAGGCCCTCCTGGTCTACCTCATGGACCGCCTCACGGCCCACCTCATGTTCCTCCCCATGGACCTCCGCACGGTCAGCCTCACGGGCCGCCGCATGTACCACCGCACGGTTATGGGCCACCCGCGTCACAGGTATAAGCGCTTTATTTTTTACGATTAGACGGGTCTAAATGTCTAATAAAATCTTCCGAGAAAGAAATCTAGAAGTTTGATATTTTACAGCCACCTTACGGCGCGCCAGGACCTGATCATCGCCCAGAAGGTCCTCCTCCGCTTACCGAGCAAGAGTTCGAAGAGATAATGAGTCGAAACAGAACGGTTTCGTCCTCTGCGATCGCTCGAGCGGTATCAGACGCCGCGGCAGGGGAATACGCGAGCGCTATAGAGACCTTAGTCACAGCCATCTCTCTGATAAAACAGTCTAAAGTCGCCGCGGACGATAGGTGCAAAATTCTAATCAGTTCTCTTCAAGACACGCTGCGCGGCGTCGAAACCAAAAGTTATGGCTCCGCTCGTAGAGGTAAATTTAATATCCATCATACATAATTTAATGTCTGTAGTATCAAGGTTGGAACAAGGGCGGGGATGATCCCAAAGTGAGCATGATATTTCAGTCTTAACATTGCTCCTTGCAGACACAATTTCGCGGGATAAATATTTCTTTCGCCTCGACGAAGCACTCCTTTCAGAGAGCTAATGCGCTGAACGAACTGTTTCAGAACGATCACGCTCGCGCGATAGGGAACGCAGCCACAGAAGGAGGCGCGAGCGATCGAGGAGCCGGGACAGAGAGTACAGGGAAAGGAGCAGAGACAGAGACCGGGAGCGCGACAGGGAGCGGGATCGCGAGAGGGAGAGGGACCGTGACCGTGACCGAGAACGCTATTACAGTGAACCATATCCGCGGGAGAGATCACGGAGCAGGGAGAGGGATCGTGAACGTGAGAGAGATCGCGAGTACAGAGAGCGAAGCAGAGAAGAAAGGTAAGCTCAACATCTCACGTTATTATTTTAACTGTCGCTAGTGGATATATTTTCTTATCCAATTCAGTCGAAAGTTTAATTGACAGCCAGCTTGACTAACAGTTCTAGCAATATATCACGTATGCGTGTGACTTAGGGGAAAGATACGATAAATTTGTGTTGGCAAATAGCCCGCATTGTAACGAACTACATAATATTGTGCCTCGAAAAGAATCTAACGTACTACAAGTAGTTTCGTGAATGAGTATCGATATCTTGACGACATTACTTGCGTAAGATACGTGTATCGTTCGTGTAACATTCTCCGGACATTTGAAGCCGAGCTACAGAGGATTTCACCTCGTGAAATTCATTGAACCGATTTGGATCGTAAAATCTTATTTGATGTAGCAATAAGCAGTTCAGTGTCACGAGGGTGCAAAAATATATTAAGTGAATAATACCGTAACAGATTAATGCACGATGTTTAGAAGAGAATGACATTCACTTATCATGTAAACGTTTATTTATAATTGGAATCTATTGCGAAGCAGTTAGTAATGTTTACTTACGTACTGAAGCCAGTCACTTCGAGATTTGAACTGGTTATTAAACATAATAACACTCGTTGTCACTTTCCTTTGTGTTATTGTACTATATCAATCAATTGTTTAAAATGGGTTGGCTGTATGATAGGTGTAACTTGCAGATGAAGGTCATTCGTCATTTTTACGCAACTATGCCGCGATAATTTGTAAGATATTAATAATTTACAGCTCAATATATTTAGGATTTATTCATTATACAAAGTGGCTTAACCCTTTTGCTATTGCTTTCGTTTAGAAAGTGTGTGTTTATAATTGTAGATGCTACTGATAACAGATAAATTACTGTTTGTTACAACATTGACTGAGTTAATGATGGAAGATGTGTTACCTCTAATCGAGCAAAAGTAATTGGTCTTATTACTCACAGTAACAGGGTTAAACAGAAATAATTTTAACACATTAATTGCTGATACATATTATTCCTTTTTAAAATCTTTATAATTCGTACATTACATTTTATTTCTCATAAAGCTAGCAGTCATTGTTCAATATTAGCTTGTTTACTAATAAATTCCATCAACTCTTGTTTTATCTTTTCTAATAATTCAAGTCGATTTTTTCTATTATTATTAATAGTCTTTATTACTCGAAAAAGTTGGAAAAAGTACAAATCTTTTTTACATTTTTTCAAACTATTCTATTGTTTTCTCATACATTAGAGAAAAGAATATTTTTGTAATAAATTTTATGTACAAAGAAAGAACAAAAATGTAAAAATGTCAATTCATTAGATACATAAGGCAGCAGTTAATGTGTTAAATAACTAGGCGGTTTTTAATGCTGTAAGTATCGAGTTACCTAATAATGTCTGCTTCTTATATTCGTGACATAAAATTATATTGAAGTATTAACTACAAATTAATAGGTAAACGAACAAGGCAAGCAGGTTCAATTTGTCGTCACTAAAACCTTGCTGTCTTATCATATAAAAAGTAGACATTATTCCTAGGGGAACTATCTATTTGTTAAACATGCCGTAACAATTTACAAAATGTGTCAGCAGTTTTATTTTATCATGTGACTCTGAGAAAGAAAGAAATTTGTACATTGTGTCGATACCACTTCAGCAGAATATTCTTGTTACGATGCAGTGTTCAAAATACTTTTGCAACTGCATTCGACATCGCAGAATGTCCTTCGCATTACATTAATTTACATCGATATAAAGATGAAGGTCGAATCTGTGGAACATAGTTTTCATAATGTGCGACAAGTAACTTAATCGAGCAAGTGAGAATTTATCTTATCGCCTTAGTGCCTTTACCTTATTGGTATCGAGTAAATAATTAAACCAGCACTAACTCTTGAGTGCAATGGTTCACGAATGGAATAACTAATTCTCCCATAGTACCAAACAGCGAAGTACGTTTTCCCAAATGCAGATAAATAAGAAATATGTGAAACAAAATAATTCATCATTTTTACATATAATTACTAGAATTCAAGAAACAAGTGCTCTGGTATAAAAATCATTGAATATTTGTCAGATTTGTATGGTAAAGTACTACGCTAGTATTTATGGTTCAGAAAGAAAATGTAATTCATGGTATTTTAGTGTCAAGTAAGATTGAAACCATGCTCTTCTGAACTAAACGTTGAATCTCTTTCGTATTACTTGCGAACAGTTGAGCATGGTTTCGGGATTAACTTTGATTGATTATACAAACTATCTTCAACGAGGGTGCATGTCTGAATGCGTATACATGCGTTTACGCGAGTCTCTACTAATTGCAGTTTATATCAATGAGTGGAACGTGGCATTGGTAGAATTTACCACCGTGCAGAGTTAATGTATACCTTTTTAAGCTAGTTTGTGTTTCTAACGTTCCGCAAAGAGCAATTCTACCATTTACGTAAATGTTAAGTCGTAGGATAAGTGAAAATCTATTGCAATTCGATGTGTAGATGATCGTTCGCAAGTTACGATTCTACAGAGAAAACGATCGAATACTTTCTTGTTTAAACATAACTTGTTTTAACTAAAGCGATGTACTAAGCCTGGTAACCGTATAAGTCATAACAAAGTATGCATTTTCCATTAGTACGACACGTCAGTCAGCCAGGCCAAGAGTAAAAGAAGAACCGCCAGAGACGGCTCCCGTCTCGTCTTCCAAGGCGTCTAGGTAATTTACTTTTTTTTCCATTAAAGTGAATGCATGTAGATCTTGTGAAAAGTTCTATCTTGTCCAATACAACAAAATGAGTGATCAGAGCAAAGTACCATTCGTCTGAAAAGTCACATGTTACCCTCGTAATGTTAATAAAGAATGCTTTAGACGTTTAAATGAAAAAGTGAGAAGTGTAAAGGAGAGAGGTGGGTGAGGAAAGGATATAAATTATTTTAAATGTCCAAATATTCCGTGTCGTATTATCTACATATCAGTTATCCTTTTATATGCACATAACGATGACAAAGGTACATTGTAATATAATGGTTCAGGATTGCTGCACAATTTTTTTGCCTACTAGAGTCATTGTTTGCATCGCATAGTTTGGAGATTAGGTGTTGTCGCTTGTGTCGCATAAAATTCTCAGCTTTTCTCTGTCACGAACTGAATCTTCTATTAGTAGTACATATCAGAAGCAATATAAACAGAACGATGTAAAGTGGGATGGAATGAAAGGTAGCGTAAAGTTAGAAAAAGTAGTATAAGGGTTCAAGTAATTGTAAATATTTATTAAAAAAAAAGAAACAAAAAAGCTGCATCGCTAAAGTAAGATAATTGGCTGACGTGACTTGTGTAGGTATTATGACGATCGCTACAGAGAGCGTGAACGAGAGAGAGATCGAGAACGAGAATCAAGCCGCAGACCAGCGGAGAGAGAACGAGAACCGGAGCGTGAACGGGAGCGAGAACGAGAAAGGGATCGTCGCGACGAAAGAGGAGACTCTTCGCATCGTTCGAGACATTAAACATGATATATAGTACACAGTGAAAAAAAGGATTCGTCTTGAATAGAGAGGCAGAGGAACGCCGGCAAAAGACGGTGGTAAACGCCGCAGAGTGTTTGCGGGATCTCGTCGTTGATTTTTTTACAAGCTCATCGTTTCGTGAAGACTCCAACATGGACCCGACAAAAGGCCACATACGTTTATCCTGTTCATCGACGAGTACCTTAATACTTTCCTGATCGGTCGTACGATGACGGGCCGAGAACGACCGAGCGAAGCGTGCACGTTAACGAAAGTATCTGGGATTCGATTGCGAACGATACACAATCAGTTTCTGTAGCAGTAAGAAATAACGCGTGACTTCTTCCATGATGTACTATTTGCTGCAACTTGTCACTGTCCACAATTCTGCTGTGCCGACAAATCACGTTTCACGACGAACATCTATTTTTTAAACGTACGACTCTCGTTAATCAGTAGGCGAAACATGTGAACGGCTCGGTCAGGAAAGTATTGAGCCAGCTTAGAACGTATTTCAAGCCTTTAAACTGAACCGCGAGTTTTATCGAGTTACCATGGGTTCTTATGGGATTCTCATATACGTATATGTGGGGACACTGTAGAGTTGTACCTATGTTTCTTTTAAAGTCACCACTCTATTCTTCTTTTCCTCTTTATACGCCAGCGTACACTATATTACACTGATAAAGGCGGAATGAGACGCATACACACTTATGCATACATATATCTCTATGTAACATTTAAGGAGAGTATTCGTTTAGTTTTGAGAGTACAGAGATGCTATCGATGAAATTGCACAGCAAAAGCGACCGACGCAAGCGCGACGAAGATGTGTTGATTCACGAAGTCGTGTTCAGTTGCGGTTTACAGAGAAGCCGAACAAGCTGAAGCTCTTGGAGAACCGTTGCTCCTGTGGCCTCTGGGAAGAACGAAGATTCCTCTCTGTGCGGACTCATCAATCTTCTAATCTCCGCGACGATGCAAGATTGTATCTTAATCTAATACATATATACGCTTTAAAAAAAAATATACGTGATAAACATGTCTTTACTTTATTCATCAGTACACACAATCTCCTGAAAAATGTTATTTTTGTTTTTGTGCTATATATACATATATATATATATATATACCCAACGATGCTCGAAAGGTGGAACCAATTGAAACGATAACAGAGAATCGTCGACCCGCACTTTCGGTCCCTTCGCAATTCATTTCTGTACATTGGTGTCCATAATTGCGGCAGGGGCTGAAAGTGCAGTACTGGATGAAACACAATATTTTACATACGAGATAAGCAATATTTTTACCATTGAGATTATGTTTCATTCCAAATACTAATCTCACTCGCGAGATCTCGAAATAATATCAGAATCGTTCGTTCTGATAATATTTCAAGTCTTCGTAAATGCAATGAAGCACGTAGAAATTAATTTGTCAGGAGTGCCGAGGTTTCCGTGAGGTTTTAAGAGCGAACGTACGATGTGATTGTTTCGAATGTTTATACGTGTAATTCTATAGGAACTCCGCTGATTCTGATAAATTTATTTCTACTCAAAGTGGCACCTCTTTTCTCAGTATTTGTTCCAAACATTCGACACGAAAGTTATTTACAATGATGCACAGTATTGTGAAAGCGCAACATGTTCACAAAAAAAAGCAATCGTGATCGTTTATGTGGTGTCTAACTCACCTGCAGTTCTTGCACCACTCGCAAGCAGAGTTTCTTTTTTAAACTGCTCGTAGAGCGTATACTTTAATTCTCGTGTAATCAAGATTCCACCAAAGCTATGTAGACGCAAACGATGCACACAAGAATCATAAATATGATATAATATTAGACATGGTTACGTGTTTTGGAGATATGTAATTCTTAAATGTAATGCCATAGCGACAATTGTTCTTGATTGTACAAGGATTATAAAATGAATACAGTTATCGTAACAGCGCGAACTCTTTCATGCGTTAGGCGATACGAATAAGTACCATTGTATTAATCTACAATTGTCGTAATATTCTAAGGCTTAACGTATACTTTTACTTTTACAACGATCTCGTCTCAGATAGACTGTCGCCAATTTTGAATTCTTTTTTATCTGCCTCTTAAGTTTGTACTAGTTTGTTGATTGAACTATTACTCTACCCGCTTGCTCTGTTCTACGAGAACGGAGAAGGGGTATTGCGAGCACTTCTCGCGCATGAAAGAGTCAAAAACAGCTAAACCAAACTGGTGATTATCAATTACATAGTTAAGCTTACTCTTTCTACGGAAGAAACCAGTGAAAAGTATCAAACGTAGCGTGAATGGTTCACCTTTCGAAGGGACTTTTGATGAAAGATTACAAGAAACACACGTGATAATTGCTCTGTGAGACTACGCTGTACATATTAATCCTTATTGTATGAAATAAGTGTTCGTAGTATGACTGAACCCTTTGCGGTCCACTTTTGTTTCAGTATGGGAACGATTTTTTAAAAGAATTATTAATGACGTGCTTTATATAATTTTTGTTTATGATTAACAGTAACTATTATAATTTGTATGTGTAAACTTTCGATTTCGCCTTTTCGTTGATCGCATTTTATTGAATATTTTTTAACACGTGGGCTCATTTTTTAGAGACTATGAAAAGGGAAGAGGACCGCAAAAGGCTGAGCTTCTGGTACCTTTTAACGAGTACCAGGAAACGGACAAGGAAATCTCACAGAGTACAGTTCAAGATAGTTAATACTGTCACACGATAACAAAGGAAATCCCCGAGATTTTTATGTTACGAGACCGCTTTGCATGATCACCGCGTGTGTCTCGTGAACGATTATGTTTCAATGTGCCATTTAAAAATACGTAGTAACTGGAATACTATACGAGTAGCGATAAGAATTGTCGGATCGAGCATGACCAAACTCATAGTCCAATTGTTTCAGTTATTATCATACATTAATCCTTTGCGATTCCGTGCTTTTCTTCGTAGACTGTATTTCAAGTCGATGACACATTACATTTCTTAATTGGCACAGTTTCCCTTCGCTTGTATGTTAATTCATTGTAACTGGGAAGATCATTGTTTTTCGTCAAATTCAAATTACACGAGAAAAGAAGAACCCGGACATTTTTACAGTAGTTTCAAAATAATCGATATTGCACACGTCTCACTGCTCTAAATAGTGGAGGGTTTCAGGAGAATTTTGCCTCCAATTCCTTCTTTTTTACTTAAGACCGAAGAAATATTGAAATTACTAAAAAATCAGTGATGGATCGCAAAGGGTTAGCGATTGCATATTCATTCGAGCTATACTCCAAACAGAAGGCAAGCTCCCTTGTCATTGATCGCCCAAGTACAATGAAAATTAACTCGTACAAGCACAATTGAGAATAACAATTTGACTGTAAGTATAGTTTTAGATGATAAAATGTAATCGTAGCCCTTAAAGTCACACACACCGCAACAAAGCCCTATAATGCTTCTCCCGGATTTGTTGGAACTCTGTGTGCGACCTTTTTTGTACAAAGTTTCCGAAACACGAGTGCTTTTAACTGCGACTTACTCGAACCGCCGATGCAGCGATCGTTTCATTTCGTTTTTTGTTACTTTCTCGGCCGTATCCTGAACAAAAAGAAAGACGTTGCTTCATCCTGCCAAGCTTGAAGGAATTTTTCTTTCACATCAGCTAAATGTCAGACTTCACGAAAATACCTATGCGATCGATTGGCGCGATTATGGTCAAAGGCTCCCAGTTATATACCTTCAAATTTGTTTTATACCTTCAAACGTGCGACACAATGTTTCCTTTGCGTGCTAATAAGGATTATGCATTTGAAGCGCAGCTATGCAGTTGGAAGTTAGATTCGCTCGAATTTCAATTCACCGGCGTTTATTATTTCTTCCGTTTCTTTCTTTCGATTAGATAATCGTCTTGGATAATTGCTCAAGCTTTACGCAAAAAGGTTTGCAAAAGTTTTTTTTAGTCTAATTTACTTCGTGGTGCGGCTTTCGTGTGCGTAGGTTTAAATTCAACAATCAAGCTTCGAATAACACTTCCCAATGATACTTGCGTTTTGAATGGATAATTATGGACACTTCATTTTTATCGAGAGTACAAAGAGCTGTGACATCATTTTTAACTGTAGCTTTATTTTTTCTTTTTTTTTTAATTCTTATATTTAATGCCACACAATATCCTATTTATAGAAATTATATTTCGTTCGTCAGGAGTCTCAGTGAAGTGAATATTTTATACAGAATGACATGAAGAAATTATAGCATTATAATTTTATAAACTTAGGAGATGAATAATATTGTTTCCGGTCAAGCAAGAAGCACTTTGTATTGAATAGTATTACAAAATAAGGTATAGTTCCCAATAATATCAAAACTATGCGATAATATCAAGAAACTTTATAAAAATAGGAGCCGAAAGCTAACTTCTATGACACTGATAATACTACACGAGCAAAATTGTTACTACCTTTTGTAAGTAAGTATATCAGCGTATAATATTTAATTGATTAACATTACATAATTCTTTTCATTCCATTTAGAAATTGCTAAGCATTTAAAGAAAAATTATATCAGTATTTACAATGTTAACGCCAATACCAGAAATATTGTATATACATATAGATCTTGCAGAATTATGGATTTATAATCTCGAAAGCAAAAACAAAACGAATGTGCAATCCGTGAAAAGAAGAAAAGCATTTGTAAAACGACTCGAAGAGAAAATTGCTGTTCACTGTATGCAATGATATTTAAACAAAAAAAAGCAAACAAAGCAATTACACGATAGGCGTTTTTATAATCTCTAACGACGTGTAGGAATTATATATATTTTTTTTGCAGTATAAACTTTTTAAATTAGGTAGCCGTACGAACTTATGATTAGACAATTAACAGAAAGTAAGAAAAGTAACGCGTAAGTTACAGACTTTCTTCTGTGATCTCGCAAAGCACTAAGTGAGGAAGAAGAGAGGAAAAAGCAAACGTTGAAGATGTATATAATTACTAGTATAGTATTGAAAAATTTTACAAATTCACATATTTATCGTTTTTGTGACCTTTTATTATTAAGCATGGAACCGAGATCGGGCGATACACTGTTGTACAACTTTAAACCATGAATTTCTGCAGATCTGCGACAGCAGGCACAATTAATCGCAGCAAAATCGTTTACAATTTATCGTAATCTATTCGAAACGAGCGGATGATGTATTATACTGCGTGTACTTGCTGAACGTTGGCGTGAAGAATTTACTTTCTTAGGCGCATAATGCTAATGTTGATCGTGCCGTTGACTAATTGTTAAAAAGAAACCTTTTCGTTCTTTTTCTTTTGGCATAGCATGCCGTGTTTTGTAACTTCTTAATGGCCATCGTATTTATTAAACCGGAGGTAGAATTTGCCTGGAGAAATGTGTATGGAATTGAGGGGTAAGTGTATCACAGAATACAGCTCTAATTGACTCTTCTCTGGATCACCTTTCCCTACATAATAGTTTCTTACCGGACTTTTGTGCTTTCAGACGATACACGAGCTAAAATTTTGTTCAGACTGACGTGGTCTTGTCCTGCTTCCTCTAAATCGAATTCTACAATTAGATCATTGCTTTAATTTGTGTAAGGAGGAACAGGAGTCTAAACAGATTTGAAACTGCGCCCTGTCAGAATTCAAATAGATCGGTAACATGTTGATCGTCGAAGCTCACAGTGGTTATCTGGTTGGACTTGTTTTGCGAGTGAAAAAATTTAGACACCACGATCGACATGTTGGTTTCTATGAGTTTCTGAAAATGTTTATTTCAAGGATGCTCAAATTTCACCTGAAATCGATTTGTAGACTAGAGCTGTATTGGTAAACCGAAGTTTGAGCATCGTCGTAATTTTACAAAAGGAATGTTGTGCGCTTTTTGACGATATCAAAATTTTAATACGCTACGTTGCACTGATCAATCTGCCGATTTATATTTGTATAGAATTGGAACAAATCCGGCTGTTGATCAAGATTTCAATAGATTTTCCCGATCCTCGAATTCGGCATTTTGAAGATCGGCAGCAGAAACAATCAGCGACATTGCCTGTGCGCCGCAATCGATTTGCAATTCTTTATGTGAACGTTGAAATAACGATTACTGAACGTTCTGTTTGGTAAAACAGTAGGACTAGAGTTTGCGAAGCCTTGCGCAATATACATCGAACGGTGTGGAGATACCTGCATGAAATCATGATTCTCAAAAATGAGCAGGGCAATAATTAGCACTTTACATCCTGTTGAAATATTGAAAACTCTCTCTTTTTACTTTTCATTAGATTCCATTACATTGTATTTACAAAGTTGTAAGCTTATGTGATAGACTTAAGTATCGTGCGAAGGAAAAAGGCTGTTATTTATCTAGTCGATTACGATCGTTTTGAATCGTAGCATATTTATCTATGAAGTATTGCGTGTTCAATTCGATACAAATTAGGGATTCCGGTTTTAAATTCCTGTATAACGAACGTAATCAGCGCGAATACAGTACATTATGTTACGCATTATAATATACAACAACGAACTATCATTTCGTTTACCGTAATTCGAAATATTTGACAATATTTTGGCTCGTTACCGTGAACCTTTGTATTACATAAAATATTATTAATCGTAAGCTGGCCATACAGATTGAGGCGTCTGCAAATATCGAGCATTCCTTTTTCTAAACTCAAGCAAATATTAACATTATTTTCAAAGGACTTGTAAAAGTACGATCGCAGAATATCTCCTGCAAGATCATCGCCACTTCTTTAATGGTACTTTACGATTTACATACTCTTCGTAATAAACTACAAAATATCCGTTAATGCGCCACTTTGCACGGGCATATCGATTTAATCAATGGCAAAGTAGTCATTCGAACGTCCTTATTCTATTCCCTATGGAAATTATATTTCAAGCGTTGATGAACAATGCGTATAAGTGAGATTAGCTTTACGAATCGAGGTTATGTACAATCGTAAACGCTGCGCGGGCTTTCGCGAGCGTGCGCCCCTAGCGAACATACCCTCTGCATTCGTTACACTAAAGCATACATATGCTTGTTAAACAGTGAAACAAGGAATCGATGGAAGCTTGATCTGTCGCGTGTCGATCTATCGACTACTATTCCAAGAAAATCTTCTCATAAAATGCAAATAATCCGCGTAATTTGAAAAATAAGTAGACGCGCTTAAGTGGCGGGAGAATCGTATTCTTCTATTTTTAAAAGCTCACGACTCGATTTTAAGTAGAAGCTAATTAGAATATTACGAGTCCTTTGAAAGGATCGTCCATGGTTTCTTATACATACAGGTTGAATGCCTCATCCTGTATAAACTTTTTTCGACTTAAGCAATAGAAATATCAAATAAGGTAAGTGTTCAACTGAAATTAGAATTCATCGTTTAATTAAATATATTAGTGTATATTGATAAACAAAAAGTACAAACTATAGGTACGTGTATAAATATAAAGCTGCGTGAATGTTATTTTTTTAGGGGATATTGGGAAAGGGAATTAAGGAAACTAATTACGAACGATCGTTTCGTGTGTGAAATTCATTTGATCTCGTACAATAATTATAATTATCAGCGGTTCAATGTCAGCTCTTTCCATTGTTTTAATAATGTATGTATCCTTGTGCTCGATTTTTATTCGAAGTATAACGATTACGATATACATATTATTTATTGCTTTTCTATAAAGAGAAACTTGTCGTTTACAAAGCTGTTTAATTAGTTACAGTTCGATTATAGTCACGAGAGATTCTGGCACAAGCATTTATTTTTTAAGTTTGCAAGACATTTGATCGTCGAGTCGTGAGATTGTCTGCGACAAGGATCTGTACTAAGCGAGAAATTTTTATGTGCGCTTACAAAGCTAGTCGCTCAAGTTATGTGAAAGCACACATGAAAAGTCTCTGTATTTGCGTAATTAGACGAGCAGTATGCGCAATCATTCGTTTCAGAGATTCGTGACGTCGGATCTACACTTATACGTTAACAAGCTATTCTCCTTTTTTTTACAAGTTTTATTGTTCGTTACATATGTACAGTTAAGAATGAAGATTGCAGGTTGTAAGTTTCTTCTCTATCATACAGTTTACGTGGTAAGCGTGTCCGCAGCCGAATATCGCGATTCCATTGTTACCTAATAGAACCGGTGTTTGAAGTGACAGAGTGCAGCAGGGGCATGTAGAGAATTTGTTTTGATAATGCATCCCCCAATGATGGGCCCCGCTTCCAAATATGTTTTTGTTAATCGATCTACCTACATCTTTCTCGAGAACGTCCACCAGCTGGTCTCGAACCTGCAGAAACAATGGCCAGATGTTTACCATTTATAACTTAACGCGGAGCCTCTTATCGAAAGATCGCTTACCTTTGCAGAACACATTGTATTGTATTCAGATGCCTCGAGATTATTCTGACTGAAATTAACGGTACGTTTCATTCCATGCTGGTATAAGATTTTTGTAAATACAAGTGACTGAAATATACTGCAACAGATTAAGATTGCTTTACAGAATGTACGTATTTAGTGATTATTACAACCCGAGCCTACGTCGCGTGTCGAGAATTAGATAGAATCAGAAAGGCATTCACCTTTTATCGATAGGAACATTCGGCACGGCTTTCTCCAACTTCGCTAAAACCGCCATCGCGATATCGGGTCCCTGCCTTTTTATAATTTCGTGTATCACAGCGTTCCAGTGTATCGACACCTCCTTGTGGCCGTTTTTTATACATTTACCACAGAACAGACACTGCCCTTCGTGCGTTTCTTTTAGATACGTTGCTACGAGACTCCATTGCTTTCCGTCTAATACAGGCAGAAGAATGGAGAGCAAGACGTTGTCTTTGATCTGAAGGCACTGGCGCAGTAAATCGTTCGTCAGAACGCCACGCTGCTCTACGTAGATCAGCAAATAATCACGCCACAAGTAAGGTACTGTGTTGCATAGATTAACGCATTGCTCTTTGCTTTCGCTTACAAATCTTTTAACAAGTGATCTACCAATTTCTAGGAACTTGGGCTCTACTAATTCGTTCGTTAGGCAAGGGCTGCCGCAGGCGCACCTTCTGTAACTCTGCGCGTTTATACTAACGAAAGCTATCAGTATTTGCTTCGTTATATGCTTGTTATCAGTCGATTGAACTAACTGCACGGAGGTGTTCTCTAGCAGAGTGTTAAAGTAATTTAGTTCCGCGGTTCTCAATATCTCGTAGACGAAGCTTTTCAAGTCTGTGAAACTCTCGTAGGAATCTTTGAAAACATTCATTCTCAAATTCACGTCTGATATTAGTTTCTCTAGTTCTCCTTCGTTCGCGGACAGTCTAATATTCGCGACTGACGCGTATATAGCTTCCAAGTCTATTTGCATTCGTTGCATCGGATTTTTATTCGAGTTCGATTCTTCTTCCACTTCCAAAGTTTCTTCATTGCGATTTTCTACTCTGCTCGTTGTATTGGAATTTGCATCCTCGGGTTCTCTAGCTTTGTAAGCACCGTCGATGGATAGCTGCGCCAACGTTTCTATCTGCGTCGTTGATTCCGAAGCAGGAGGATTCTCGTCGTCCTGCGATAAACAGTGCGACACAGATTTGTGCCTGAAATTCTGCTCCTCCTTAGAGTCCAAGTTCCCGGAATTAACAACGACGATACCTGACTCCAATTTCTTTGGACTTGTCTTAGAATTGGATTCCAGGAGAAGCGTTAAAGGGTGTAACAACGTCGAAAATTCGTCGTCCCTGAGCAGCTTGTTCTCGATATCACATATGCTGTCGATCTCCATACTATTTAGTAGTTTCTTCAATTGTACTTTGTAGAAGAGGCATATCTCTAAGCATTCCTGATATTTCTTTCCATTATACAATCGTAGTATCAAAGAATCCAAGAAAGACAATGTTAAGCAATGAAACTCTCCGTTGGAAGTCATCAAATATATTCTATTCTCTATGGTTTCTGCCATACATATATTTGAAAATTCGTTGCTCCACAGAACCACAGTCGCAGTTAGAGGATCAATTACGTATAAACCACTGGATGTATATGAAAATAAATATTTCTCTGCGATAACAAACAGATGAGAGAAGTTAATGGACTGCGGTGTCCAGGCTTGCGCTGTCTGCTTCTGATGAACAGATTTCTTGACATTCTGTCTGCATATTGTTGCCGACGGAACAGCTAGCGCTTCTTTAAATTGATGAGTTTTCATTACAACTCCGTTCGCAGATACTTCCCAGAGTCTGGAACCCGGGCGGGCACAGAAGATCTGAGGAATGTTCTCCTCTTGTACGTTGCTGTTGTCCTCGGGAATGAAATTGAAAGAACGCTTCTTACCGACCGGTTTCTCTTCCTTCTGAACAACCGAGGTGCTCGTGTTCTCTGCGAGGTACGTTTTGTAGAAACAAGCGCCGAACTCTCCGTTGCGAGCCTTGTTTCCTACTTGCTTGTACTGTTCTTGTGCCGTGTCGCATATGTAGCAACGTGTCAAGGTCGAAGCTAATAGCAGAGGCGCCGAGAAACTCAGTTGCACCACTGCTGAATCTAAATTCATTAGCGTGCAGGCTGGAGCTTGAAACATGCCATTAACCTGAACAATCGAAATGTGCTTTTCGTTATAGGTACTTCTTAAATTTATCAATCTAGTGAAAATCAAGACTTACCGCGAAAATGGACAATACCATAACGGAGATTTTACCATTGCAATCACCGATGTACACTTCGGAACTATTATCGTTCCAACAGAGACAATTAACTTGTTCGTTTATGTGCTCCGTCGATATGCCTATCAACTTTGGTGTAGGTTTTAAAGCTACGAGGCAGACTATTCCTCTTACAGTTGTTAGAGCGATTATCTTCTCATCAGGTGATATGAGAAGATGAGACACTGCTCCTTCCTGTTACGACAGAAGTTACTGTTATAGTAAACAGCTGCGCAGTAAAGGGTTACTTTAATTTTACGATAAATTTGAATAAATCGATTATTTTCTTACTGCGGTACATTAAGAAAAGCTTATGTACCGATAAAGGTATTAGCTGTAAGAAAGAGCATGGTTTCCTTGAAAACAGATACACGCTGCCACTGGTCGAACCCAATAGAATATAACTGGGAGACGTGCTGAAGCATGTATACTGCAAAACGATAGAAGAGCGATTAAAGCCAGGGAATCCAACTGAAAGCTAAGCTATGTTGCGCTAAGTTTTGAAAAATTAGCTTCGATACATCCTTAAGCGCGGACTGCGCATGAAAGCTAAGCTATGTTTTAAAGTATTGAAATCTTTATGACTTGACAAAAGAACAATCGAACGATAGAAGATCAGTCAATAATGGTATTATAAATATTACAATCTACGATCATTATATAAGAATAATTTCACAGAGTGTATAAAAGTGTAAGTACCTTGATTCGTAGGGTTGAACTGATGGGTTTATAAAGAAGAGAGTTTATTTCCTCGTATTCTGACAAGACGTAAGGAAATTCCGGCATAATTTCTCAAATCTCGTACGCAGTAATTCAAGCTGCAGACAGAAACATAGAAAAGCGAGTGAATCGTGATTGCTACGAATTTTGACATACACGAACACCGAACACCAACTTGTTAAATAGTTAAAAATAATTACTTCGTTCATTTATTTCCAATTACTGAATATAAAAGTCTTCTTATAGAAACATTGCAACTCATCGTGCAACGATATCCATCGGTACAATTAATTTATTATTCTTAAAACGGTATTGAACATTAGTTCGATCACAGACGAGGTGTAGGATAGACTTTACATCTTACGGGAGTTCGTGTCGCGCGAATTGAAATATCGACTGCGCAAAAAATCAGAGGTTTCAACGCGCACTCTACATTTAAGAACGGTAAGTCTGGAAACTAATTCAACACGATCACTGTAGTCGGTAAAGGTAATAAAGGAAAAAACAATAATGATGCGTTCGTAGTGTAAATTGGCCTGGTTCCCGCGTCCACTTGTTTGTGAAATTTTGCAGTCCATCCTGGTCGAGTTACATACCTGGTCTGTGTTGGCAATTTTCAGTATACTTAATTTCTATCCTAACCGCTAGTAGATTTGCAATCGAATCTACTCTGAGTTGATAACGTTGCATGCGACACGGAAGTGGTAAATGTGACAAAATTTTTCATCTTGATGCAAGGTCTATTTATTCAGCGTTGCGACCAGCTTTAAACCTTCGCGCTATTTTGCTCAAGAACTTTTCGACTTAATAAATACTTAGAATGTACTAAAAATTGTAAAAAACTGTGTACATACATACTGCATAATTCTGCTATTACATTAGAAGTGTACTTAAAATACGTGTACAAATCAAAAGGAAAAGAAAAGTTTAACAAAGAGAATGAACTAAGAATGGAAATGATTTAACCACCGTTTATTCCGACTTACATAACCATTATTTATCAGAATTCACGGCTTTCATCTAATTTTCTTTCTTTTATACATACATTAAAAAATTTTTCCAGCGTGTAATCGTCTTTCTCTCCCGTCAAGTTTCTCATTAATAACTTCCGTTGTCTCCGGAACCTGACAAAGATCTTTCACTATATCCCTAATCGCGGAAGGCTTCACAAGATTTTCCACGCTTTCGTTCGTCGCTGAAAATTTCCGAAACTCCTTCCTCTTCGTGAGAACCTGCGGAAAATTTTCGTTTCTTCTTCCACCGTAAACTGGACGAATAGTCGCATTCCGTTCGACCCTCTGCAATTATATTTAAATACAAATCGTCGCTGTAACAGTGAAAATAACCCAACACTAATAGCGAATTCACTGAGTGCGACTTTTAGCCAATTGGAAGCGAGAAAACTCGCACTCAGTGCGCACTAGTGCAGGTTGCCGAATTGTCTATAATAAAAACACAGTTCTATTCTTCACTCACCCGCGTCGAGTTTTCCTCATCGCGATCTTCAAACACGACAGCAGTCAACGAAGAAGTCCTCGACAGTTTCTTAACATTTTTCGACTCGAATGCCTTCGCCTCTTCGGCCAGTTGATCGTAGGACATAAAACGTCGCGGTTTCTCCTTACACTCAGATTTCTTCCGTCTGATCATGTATCCCAGAAAGTCTTTAAAAGAACATCTTCGATCGAGTTTCTTTCTCTCATTTCCACCCAGCGTAACGTCTTCTTCTTTCTTCCGAAATATTCTCTCCAAAGTATTCCTCTTACGACCGTCCTTATTCTTCTTCAGGAAGCAGGAATTCAGTGAACCGACATGTTTCGGTATTTCAACTCTGGATTTGTTGGGATCAAAGGAAGAAGATCCATGCTGCTTGTTCAATTCACTTCGCGAATATGCTTCTTTCGAAATCTCGTCCGTTTCAAATGTTTCTTCTTCCTCCTTCGCATGTCCAAGGATTAATTCTTTCGCGTTACAATTCTTCCCGCGATTTTTAGAGCGAGACCACTCGGTTATCTTGCTGTTCCTGAATTCGCCCACCTTATTCTTGGAATCTGGCTCGCTTTTAAAATTCTCTGAGGTATGTCTGTCTGCAGGAAAGGAGGCACGATTATCATTTACGTCGGAGTTTGGATCGGAATAATCGTTTCTGCTGTAGTATTTAGTGAGAAACTCGTCGTCCGCTTTGCAAATTTCATTCTTCCTTTCCAGAGAGGCGATCAGCTTTTTCACAAAGCTTTGTGACTTCTGGGAGGACGATTCCTTGCGTCTCCCACGTTCCTTGGCAAAGTAATTCTTCTTTTCTTTGAGGTCCTCCAGGGTGTATGTTCTGTACCGATCTTCCGCAGATAAATGATCTTCGTCGCTCTCTGTATCGTCCAAAATATCCGACGTGGATTTGGAACGGTGGCATCGTAACCCCGGTGCCATTTTTCTGATTATTTTTCTAATCTAAACGCGATATACCAGCTCCGCGAAGTAGTTGAGGATGTATCGATTGATATAGAGCGATTTAGTCGATTTCTGTCACTTATTTGCTTCCCGCGTCACTGACAATGCCCGTTTACTTCGATGTCTGGAACTGTAATGACTAAGTTACGCTAATTTGCTCTATGTTGTTCTGTTAAATGATAAATATCGCAGAGGTCGAGCGCCAGTGTGTACTTGAGAGTCATTCGATGGATCCTCTCGCGTTCTTCTTGCGGGTGAACTTGAATGACGTGATATCGGAACAACAACATTGCGTTCAATAAACTTTCATTGGCATAAAAATACATTTACTCATGTTTCGTATGTTTTTACCTATTTTACGGTTTTCTTATTTACGACCGTTAAAGGCCGTCGCGCATTTTGGCGAAGCGAAGAGAAAAGTTTATAAACAATTGCGCAGCGACAATTAAGAATTAACTCATTTATTATTAATTTCTTCGATTCGTCAAAATGCGCGACGGCTTTAAGTACTTTTTTTTAAATAGGGAACAAGTGAAATTCAAAGCACAGGTCTCGCAACAAATTTAAATAACGTTGCACGCTCGAAGAGGAATTTTATTTCTATTCTATTTTTATTTCTATTAAGAGAAGGATGCGTCGAACAAAGAAGCTGAGTTTCATAATTATTTAACGCGGTGTGTCATTATACGCGCGTTACATGGAAAATAGTCGAATGCCAGGAACCTTGAACGTTGATTAATAATTCGACCCACGAGCTACGCAATTCCCTGCAACAGCTTGCGCACGCATATTATGCACAATTTCTGTGCCAAAAAATATTGGAGATATTGAAAAATCGAAACAAATATAAAATTGAAGAATCTTACCTGCGAGTGATTTTTTACAAAAAAGTACAAAAGGTCGAGTTTGCAATAGTAACCGTCTCATTTTTTTATTCGCGTTCCTCTATCTTGTAAAAACGGTTCGAATCGATCAACTTTGATATTATTAAAAGCTCGAAGCTGAAGGACATCTTTAAAAATAAATTAAACTTCGTAATAAAACATAAACACCACTTTTCTCCATTTCGTATCGCTTTATTTATTTCTAGACAAGCAAGTCAATATTCAAAATTAACCCATCCTGAATCTTATAATAAATTCTTCCCTAAAAATTAAGGAGTTAGGATAGGTATAACAAAGACAAACCAGGTGAGAAATTTATAACGAGACTGACTCAATGTTCTGGAAATACATATAAAAACTGCTGACCCAATTCTCCTTCCTGGCCTTAATTATTTATCTCTAAATAACGGCCAGATGGGACGGCATCGTTAACATAAGTGAATTTGTACAGCTAGTGCACAGATACCATGTTTCGTTCAACACATGTTTGAAAATCCATCCAAATGCATTCTCGCACAAATCGCGTAACATCGAGTTCAGTCTAAGTTAAAGAATACATCAAAGAATACACCGATCCACACGTTTCATTGCTGAAATTACTTTTAATGCGCTTACTTCTATAAAATCAATGTACAATAATGAAGTATACATTCACGCTAATTCTAAATTCCGTTAGAAGGCGAGCGGTAAGCGCGACGCCGTAATATTCCATCGTTGAAGAATAATATCACAATTTACAATGTACAAATTTTCGTCAGAATTTGTTCAAACGATGCATTGTTCAAGGAGGACCGTGCGTTACAACATTCAACACGTTTGGCTCGCCACTTGCCGAGCACGGAAGCGTTATCCGGTACACCTGATTTCTTTAATCCTGACTTCAAACTGCTCTAATGCTAACGCTCAGCAACGAGTGGCCCACTTCAAACGGTTGGCATTCCTTTCCTGAATATGGTCTACGGCGGAAGCATCGCTTTGCTCTAAACTATATTCACAAAACACTATGAACAGGTACGGGTGCGGACCCAACAGCAATCATACGAAGTGGGCCTCTGTTACCACACATTTACATTAAAACAGCTAGAGTCTAACGAACCAGATGTACAATCTTATTCAAATAACACTTAAAGGATAGCTAACGATCGCACGAAGAGTAAGAAATAGAAAGACCTTCCCCGAGGCAATTGTACTCGAACGAATTATCACATGATAGTATCGATCTAATCTCACAATGGTCTCCCTCAGTTGCATCCTCTCGCAATACAAAGATCAGAGGCGAAGTTTCATTAAAATGTTTCAAAATAACTGGCGGTCGAATGTCGAGGACGAACTAATCTACGATTCTTTAATTCGGATAAAAATCAAGTGCTGGAACAGAGGTACCCCTTACTCGAGAGAGTACGAACATCCTGTTTCAAGAGTCATTGAAACGAAAGGCACTTGACAAATCGCTAAATTCCAAGTATTCGGACGCTTGCGATTAACAACTAATAACGCGCGAGTTAACAAAGGTTCTTTAAGTATCAGTATAGCAACGATAAACCCGAATGCGGAAGAAGAAATAATTGTAAAGAATGAGCGTGTGAAGTAGTCCATGACCTATCAGAGGGTCTATTAATATAACAATCTAGCTTCGGCTAGCTAACACTGTTAAATTACATTTCTTCCTAAACCTACATTCTGTACACTACGATCATTCAAGCGCTAGACGGTCCAGGAATTCTCACTGCGCGCTCAAGTATCCACAAAAAGTATCTGCCTTCTTCAACAAGAGATGCGGAAGGTTTGGCCAATGGTCGACTTGGATCTCGAAGATCTCTTCAGCCTGGTGGCGCTGATCTCAAGGGTGGAGTCGTTTTGAGAGTCCTCTGACCAGGTGCTGTTCGTGACGAAGCCGCAGGTCCCGGATCTGTCCGACCTATCGGAGTAACCCGAGTCGATGACGGTGGTCTCGTCGATCCTGAACAGCTTCCTGGATAGAGCGTTGTTGGTCTTCTTGAAGGTTCCTCCTCGCTCAGGCATCTGCGAGCTCTCCGCTTCGCTGTCGCTTCTGATGGGGCTGATGCAGGGTGATTGTCCATTGCCGGACAATCTGGACATCAGACTGAGCAGGGAGCTGCTTCGAGGCAGCTTGCACCTGGACACGGGTATCCAGTAGACGGAGTCCTCGTCCGGTTGAGGCTTCCGATCGCCCTGTGACCCCTTGCTGGTCGCTGTGTCCGCGGAGTCGGAAGTCAGGCTCTCCTCCTCGCTTCTGAGGATGGCTGACCTTTGCTCAGAGTCGCTGCTGCTGTCGGTGTCCTTGAGCGAGGTCGTGGTGGCACAGGACTCGCCGCAGCTGTCGTCCTCCGACGTCGAGTCCTTCCTGCTCGCCTTACCGGTCACAGAGACCTCTCCTCCCTTCTCCAGCGCGTTCACCAGCTGCTTCACGAAGCTCTGATTCAACCCCGCGGCCTCGATCTGCCGTTGATAGGACGGCTTGCTCGCCTTCTCTGTCAGCGCCTCGATGATCCCTCGAACCACGGTGTTCTGTCCGCCAGGTAGATTGCTCCTCACCACGTGCTCCAGATCCACGGACTTCCTTCTCGAATTCATGAACCTCGAGCACGGCGACTGCGTACTCGGCTCCAGAGGCAGCTTGGGCTTCTTCGCCTGGACGATTGGAGCTGCACGCTTCGCCTCCAGGTTGGATTTCCTCTCTTGGACAGAGGCGGTGTTTCTCTTCCACTCCAAAGTCGACTTCTTCTCCGGAGTGGAGACTCCGTTGCCAGAGACCTCGAGCCTGGTCACGATCTCGCGCACCAAGGTGCTGGATTTTGGGATCCCCAGAGCCGCGTCGTCCTTCTCGAAGAAGATCGGGTCGATCGAGCGCACGTTCTTCTCCAAAAACGAGCTCAAATAATTGCTCGATTTACTGGACGTCTCCGAGCAGGAGGGCACTTGCCTCGACTTTGAACTGTCCTCGAAGAACGACGCCTTCTCCAGGAGGCTCTTGGACAGCTTCCTCGGCCTGGGTGCGTTCTCCGGAGAGGTCTCCGGGAAACTACTCGATCTGTCCTCGAAAATACTCGACTTCTCGAGGATGCTTCGCGATGGGACTTTCTTCGCTCTCGGTGTCTCCTCGATGATGGTCGACGAGAACAGATTGGCCGGAGTGAACCTGGGAGTGGAAGCAGCACGCACCTTGAAGCTCCCCTTCATGTACGGCGTTCTCGCAGGCGTGCCCACGATATTTGAGAATTGTACATCGTTGTCTTTGGTCGTCAGCGTGGAAGTCTTCAGCGGAGTCTCCTCCTTGGCCATATTGTTGTCGGTGTTTGTCTTAGTGTCAATTGATTGGTCTTCTGGCGCGACTACTTCGCACTTGGTAGCTTTCACGATGGAGCTGGAATTTTTTATTCGCTGCAGAGGCGGGAAAACGAGGTTTATGTTTTGGATCTTCCTCGAGGGCGACATCTTGGGGAAGGTTCTGCTGATGTTCGTTGACAGTTTCACCTCGGGGATCGTTGTGTCGAATACTTCCACATTCGACGACGATGACTTCGAAGGGGATTTCTTGTGCTTGGCTTCCGGCGACTTCTGCTTGGAGATCTTGAAGATTCCGTTGGTGCAGCTCTCTTCAGGAGTAGTCGTTGGTTCGGCGTGCGAAAGTATGTCTAAAATTGGATAGAGATCTATTAGTTCCTTAATATTATGAAATATAAAATCTTCTACGTTTGGTAATTTAACAGAAAAAAGAGTAATTCTTGCAAAAACAAGATCTATCGCAGTGATTCGCAATCGGTGTTTTTTTTTAATATTATTAAGATATAATTATATTCTGAAATACATATTTTTAACGTGTTTTCTTTACCTCTTTAAATTTACCTTATTTTATATGGAGATGGGGGTTGCAGGTTACTTGAATATTATGAAAGGGGATCGCGACTAAAAAATGCTTGAGAAATGCTGTTCCATCGCAAGATAGAATTCTTAAGTTAAATAAAATAAACATACCTGAGAGTGTGGAACTCTTATTTTCGAAGCTTTTCCAGGACGAAGTTCGAAACTCGATCGGCGTGGCATTGTTCAATATCCTCGGCGGATTCGAGCGTTTGTTCATGTACCAGTCAGGAATGGAGAGTTTCAAAATAGATCGTTGAACCTTCAATTCTGCCTCCGTCAGCTGTCTCTCCTATTAAACAAAAACGAGATTCGTATCACGTAAACAGTACACAGGATTCTTGTCCTCGATCCACAGAACTCTTCCACAAGAAAAGGCACAATATTATTGTTTATCTTTCCTCCTCATCTCCGATCTATCGAAAACTCAAAGATGCTCGTGTGATCTACAGAATTCCTCATCGAATAATTAATCAAATGGGAACAATTAACAAAACACTTCCGCAATATTGTATGAATATTTATAACAAATATTTTCAACCAGTGAGGCTTCCAACTAAACTGGAGAACCAACAAACGTCACTATTACATATTCCGCAAGCCCTAACGAGAAGAAAAGCAATTCTAATTTAACACCACGATCTATAGATCTCTACGATCGAATATTTAACGATTAACACTTACCAGTTGGTCAGTAGGAGGGAACAGCATGTTGTTTCTAATCCACATAGTCGACGCAGCCATTTCTATCGTATTTTGTCACCGCCGAAAGGCACGAAGGACCGTAATGCACGCGCTGGGCTCTAATGGTTAAAACTTTTAAACGGGCGATGTTACTTAAACGCGTATTTGTAAACAGGATCGTCAGACTGTCGCAGTCATGTTGCCGTTCGAAGAGTAACCGAGACACAGGTCGTGTCTGTAACGTGTCCTGACATTTGTCTACTACGAATGAGCCATGCACCCCTCCGGAGCCTCCTAATATTTGCCTCGAGGGCCAACCACCCCCTACTCCTCGGCTGGCAGGACGCCGGAACTGGGGGTAGTTCCGGCGACAAGGAGCGCTTCCTGCAAATGGAACGACCGCTTGGGTTCGATTATTTGAAAATTTAGGCGCGCGGTTTTTCTGCCTTCTTTTATTACGTTGGAACGCTTCGAATTACGTTCGAGGATGTATTAAACGGCGGAACGTAGTTGTAAGCTTCGAGGTAGGGACTTTGCGTCACTCCGATTGTTCTATGAAGTATAAATATTTTGAAAGTGTTGCTGGGTCGTGAGAACCTTTTTAATAGTGAAAAGTAGCCTCGCGTGTTGACGGTTTTAAGATTTCAATGATATTCGAGGTGATACAAAATGAGACAGCAAGTTAACTAATACCTATCACTGTTAATAAATACTATTTTGCTTATTTGAGCGTTTGTTTTTTTTCATGCAAGTTGACGTGACAATCGATTAAATATTCCTTAGGATGGAATATTTATAGGAAATTGTTCCCAGCAAATACAAAATAAATTATTAAATAATTATAAATTATTTTGTACATAATTCTATGGTGGCCCAGATTTTCCATTTTCTTTAACTTTCTATATTTGCGCTAGGTTATTATAGATAATTGAGGCACTGAGAGCAAAAACGGACTACCCCACATTGAAAAACAAATCATTTTTCCTATTTTATATGATTAGTACAGCCTATTAGAATACACTATCGCTACTAACTCAATTCCGCAAAAAAATGTGCGTTAGTCCGTTTTTGCTCTCCATGCTTCAATAATTGTGCGTTACCGTAAACTGGGGTGACTTTGCCCCCCGGGGTGACATTGCCCACTTTTTACTCTGACTGAAAAATTACCATATGATTGAATTTGCTATTGTTTTTTTTTTCGTTTGACCTTGGAGAAATTATTGCTATCTATTACAAAACACCATATGTTCTAATTACTTCACAATTAAATAAAACAAAGTTCTTCCGAAAAGTGGGCAATTCAATGTGGTTAAGGATGTATTGGACCTATTTTCAAAATGGTACCAAGTTGATGAAAATTTGTGAGATTGTTCTTTCTAATCTTCCTGATGTGCTCCAAAAATTTTAATCGAATTCACTAAACGATTGCTGAGTTATAACGATTTTATTTTTCACTGATTTTACACGTACTCTTATGGAAACACACGATCTTGACCGATAAAACAGCTGAAAAAATGTTGAAGAAGTGGTACCAATGTTTTCAATTTTTTTACATGTAGTATATGGGTAGATGAAAATATCTGGCAAGTTTCAATTGTTTTCACTACACCGTTTTAAAGAAATAAATTATAACTTGAGAAAATTGTGAATTCTGGGCATTTTCACTGGCAAAAGTTTAGCAAATGATGCTTGAGAAAGCATTTGTAAAGTGAAAAATACGTTCCTAGGATTAAAAATAAGACTCTAACAGTCGTTCGATTTCCTTACATCTAAATTTACTACGCGTAAGACGTAGATATTCAAGTATTTCAAATTTCATATACTTTTGTCTGATATTACACGTCCGATAGGTACATCCTTAAATCGCAGTTGGCGCAGAAGAATTGCCAGAAAATTCGAGGGGCGTCGGGGATGCGAGGCAATTGTTATGGTATGGTAAGGATCCACGGTACCGTAAGGATAATCACGGTCATCGAGATTGCCGGCAATGCGAAGGATAATAAATCCCCCAAAGCGTCTACCTGCTTGCCTTCGCGGGGACTCGAAGATTTGTGGCGGATATTTCATTGTCATTGGCACTAAACATTCAAATACTCGAGAATTACATCTACCGAACTGAAATATCCGCGAAAACTAAATTTCACGTCTACACGGAAAACACCAATTTACAAACTCGATCACGGATCAAGCTACTAAATCGAACTCTGAATTCGCTTATCAGCAAATTGGGTAACGGTATATTTTTAACCCTAAACTTCCCATTCGCAGGGGCTGATTCAACGGCCAGCCGACGAGCAGTCGCCGCCTGGCCTCAGAAAGCCCCCCAGGACCGCATCTTCAAAAAAAGAATTATGATTTTATACAAACACTATATTTTTTTATGTACTACCTACTACACTTAGCCCATTTTTAGTTAACTACGTCTTCATTTCCCCCAAAATCTGTCTGGGCAAGAACGATTCTTGCCGCCCTTTATATATAATTATAAATAATTATTTTAAAATATAATTTCCGACAGTGACAGTTTTTGTAGGTATTTGTTGAATAACAAAAGCCTTTTGTTTAATAAAAAATGTAATATTCATATATTATCAATGAACTAATTTTGCCGCCGTAAAGTTTGTCACTCTGGACAGTTGCCCTGCTTAATTAGATTTAAATTCTCTTCCCACCGCGCTCCAGAGAAGGTCGTATCTGGAGAGGAAGAAAGGAGCCTCGCTTCCCAAAGAGAAATGCAATTTCACAGAGAAAATTACATTTCCAACCGATCCAATAAATAAATTCATACATTTCTTTCTCAGTACCCATTTCTGAGCTCACTTCTGTACACAGCGTTTACCATGCTTTACAACCATCCCGGGAAGAAAGTCCACAAGAATCAGAACTCGAGCACACTCTCCATGTGAAAGTGACTCGCCAGGCATCGCCGATCGTCGACAAATACTCTTCCTCGCGTCCCTCGGTTATCTACTTCGTGGAATAAAGAATTCGGCCCGCTGAACCGGCGGGAAGGGGTGAGACGAAGGTGGGGGGCCCGCCACAACTTCGGTTGCCGTGCTCTATTCTTTGAGGAGTCTTCTTGAAGGAGTGCATCGCGATCTAGTGGGTTGATCGGCAGATTCGCTTTCTCTTCGCTGACACATGCTAAAGAAGAGTGACGAGCGTTACATTAGAGTCGTTTAGTGTCATAAAGGTTCGCAAACCGTGAGCCAAGTACCTTGCCCGATAACGGGACACGCGTAGGCGAAGAAAAGGAGACCGTGGAGCGTTCCAGCGCGCTACCAGGTAAGGGTCCCCGCGACGCTTGTAATTGCAGGGGATTAGTAGGTAGCGGGACACGAGGATAATCGGCGAATATACCTGTGTGACTGGTAGACACTGTGTACCGCGTATTCCCTTCTGGAAATCTTCAGCGAAACCCATCGACTGCGAAGAATGAATATTTCAGTGTTACGTGTGAAATACATACTTAGTGAGCTGGAAGTATTTTGCGCGGTTTAGATTTCATAGAGAAATACTGTGAAATCGCTTTTGGATATAACTGTTCCAGTTGATATTCTTTCGGCGGTTTGTAAGGTATTCAGTGGGCACGGTTCCCCCAAATTATAAAAAGAAATACACGGCGAAACATTGCGAAATATAAAGGTGAAAGCGGGATTTGCGTCAACGCTTCTCGAAGGAGATGGTATAATAAGAATTTTATATTTTCAACGAGTGAAGATTCGTTCATAATGTTATTGGTAGCTATGGTATGTCTAGGATCTATAGATAACTAGCTTTACTACAGAATTTAGATTCTGATTTTATAAAAAACTAAATTTTAAACATTTCTTAAACATAGATTTTTTTTTGTTTATTTTTCCTGGGAAAATAGTCACATTCATTTGGATCAGCCAAGCATAATGAGCTGAAGGACATTTCGTGATCCAAGAATTTATCGGTCGAAAGTTTTTAGGCGACAGACAGACACACAAACACATAAACTTACTGCTTTATATATTAACACACCATACTTTATGTGTAACTATTAATTATAATTGCAGAATGAACCAGCAGTTGCAGTTTATTTTGAAACGACGTCTCCCACGAAATCAAGCGGTTCGACGAGCTCTCTGCTCTGGTAATAATAATTGACTGCAAAAAAAAAGATTCCTTTCCTTCTCCAATAACGGTTAGCTCTGCCAACTACTTCACTAACCACTCTACACTAATCACTGCCCACCAACGCTCATTGATGACTTTTTAAACGAGCACTGAGCTCTAATGGGTTTGAAATTACATTGCTCAAGGTAATCAGGGTATACTTAACATAGAAAAAACTTAGTGAAATATTCAGCTCATATTCATAGTCTAATGAATGGCTACCTCGTTCGAATACTTAAACCTCGAACAATCGTAAGCGACGTGTAAGAAAGTGCGATGCAAGTTAATCGTGAATTCAGGATGCGCTACGCCTGGTTTCCATTTTATATCACGTGCAGGTGCAGTGACCTCGACGAGGGATTGCACCGTCGATCAAGATGTCTCGATCCAGGCGAGGCCGTACGAGGATATACCGGGACCACGGCCCATCCCGCTCCTCGGGAATACCTGGCGTCTACTTCCAGTGATAGGCCAGTACCAAATCTCCGACACGGCCAAAGTCTCGCAGATGTTCTACGACGAGTACGGGAAGATCGTTCGCCTGACTGGTCTGATAGGTCGGCCAGACCTGTTGTTCGTTTACGACGCCGACGAGATCGAGAAGATCTACAGGCAGGAGGGATCAACGCCGTTCCGACCGTCGATGCCATGCTTGGTGCATTACAAGAGCGAAGTCAGGAAGGACTTCTTTGGAAGCTTGCCTGGCGTTGTTGGAGTGTACGTAGAAAGGACAATTGTCTAAGTCTAGAAAAAGAGTTTGGGCATATAAAGTGGCTTTACAAAGATAGATCTTCGGCTAAGTAAATTAAATACATTGTTGTAAGTACTATTTGTGCGTTAATAGATCAAAGAGGTAGTCACCGGACTCTATCCGGTGTACTGTCCATTAAACTCCTCACCTTCTTGTTAGCACACTATCGAATTCTTAATTAAGTGGTTCTCCTTGATCCTCAAACGTGGCGTAGCACTCGAGAGAAAGAGGTAGCACGTGCTCCACCACTGACATAATCTAATATTTGCATTCTTGTTACCAGACACGGCGAACCTTGGCGAGAATTTCGTACGAGAGTCCAGAAACCTGTTCTTCAGCCGCAAACAGTGAGGAAGTATATAACGCCCATTGAAGTGGTCACCAGTGACTTCATAGATAGGTGATTTAGTGATGTGCTTTAGTTGGATGTGTATGTTTATTAAGATGAGGTGATCAGTGACGTTTTCTAGGATTCAAGAAATTAAACGAGACGATGGGGAATTGCCAGGGGACTTTGACAACGAGATACACAAATGGGCTCTAGAGTGTTGGTATAGATTCAAGTTTCCGGTTTTATGTAGCTTTAGGGTTCTGGAAGCGAAATCGAAGGAGGAATTCATACGTTCTGTTGATTGTATAGGCATAGGGAGAGTTGCACTTGACGTGAGACTGGGATGCCTGGGAGGCACTCTAGCGCTGGATTCAGAACCCCAGAAGATCATTGACGCAGCAAAGTTTGCTTTGAGAAATGTCGCTGTGCTTGAACTGAAAGCTCCTTTTTGGAGATACGTACCCACCCCTCTTTGGACAAGATACGTTCGCAACATGAACTATTTCATCGAGTAAGTTATTCTTAAGCGGTCTCCCTAGTGTGACCGTCTGAAAAGGAGCGCGATATTTGCGATTTTTTTAAAGAGAAATCCTCGAATTATATTAACTGAAAACTTCAGTATTTGTACGTATTTAGACAGCATTTCAAAAAAATGAATTTAAAAAACGGTACCTACCTAAAACTTTAAACGCTTGTTTCTCAAAACGATGCTTTTCGAATTGGTTGGTATGATAGCTCAAAAACGAATCACCCGATTTACTTCAGACTTTGTACATATATTCAACAGATATCCCGTTCTCGTTGCTTCTAAAACTAAGTCGGATTTTGCAAAATTAGATTTTTCCGATTTAAAAAACCAGCGAATTTTTTTGTAGAAATCGAAATTTCCTGTTTCAGACGCTGCTCTCTTAGTTTACTTTTCACTATTTCTCATCTGATCTAGTTTTTTACCGCATTTTTTTCGTTTTCTCTAAAGATTGATAAATAAAGCCACAAAGCTGGAAGTAAATATATTTAATGGTTTTGTTTTAAAAAATTCCCAAAGTTCGCATCACTTTTCGTCCGTCAAAGTAGGGAGATCCCTTAAGTGTCTAAAATTTGTGTAGAAATTGAAAGATGCGTTTGAATTAAAATTTCAATCCCTCAGGGTGTGCATGAAGTACATCGATGCAGCAGTAGAGAGACTCAAAACCAAGCAGGTTGTCAATGAGTACGACTTGTCTTTGGTGGAAAGGATTTTAGCCAAGGAAAGTGATCCCAAAATGGCATATATACTCGCGTTGGACTTGATTCTCGTTGGAATAGACACGGTACACAGGAAGATGAGTAACAAAATAGCTTCTTTCAATGTAACTTAGAGATTCTGATTATGTTGCGATATTATTTTACAGATTTCAATGGCTGTTTGTTCAATACTATATCAACTAGCTACTAGACCCGAAGAGCAGGAAAATATTTATCAAGAACTTGTAAAGATTCTTCCGGATCCATCTGTTCCGCTTACAACAAGCCATCTCGATCAAGCAGTTTATATGAAAGCCTTCATTCGTGAAGTTTTCAGGTATAATAGCCTATAACTGTACTTAAATACACAAGACAAAATGAACAGTTGAATAACAGAAGAGTAACGCATAATCTTATATTTTAGAGTATATTCTACAGTCATTGGAAATGGTAGAACTCTACAAAGCGACACTGTAATCTGCGGCTATAAAGTACCAAAAGGAGTAAGTAATGAATTTTCAATGACAGTATTTCTATATTTCCAAATAATTTTGTCTACCAATTTAACAAAAATTTCTTCAGGTGCAAGTTGTATTTCCAACGGTTGTAACAGGAAATATGGAGGAATATGTAACAGACGCCAAAACGTTTAAACCAACGAGATGGCTTAAACAGTCGGAGAACGAGGCGTTGCATCCATTTGCGTCATTACCTTACGGCCACGGCGCACGCATGTGTTTAGGTAGAAGATTCGCTGATTTGGAAATCCAAGTACTACTCGCTAAGGTGTGTAAAGATACGTCTCGATTTTCATAGAAATTGATTTTCGACAAAAAAAGTAACGCCTTGTGTTTATGGCTCTATAATATTAATGTTTCTCCTCTCAATTTTCAGCTGATTAGATCTTACAAGCTGGAGTACCATCATCAGCCGTTGAATTATAAAGTAACGTTTATGTACGCCCCGGATGGAGAACTCAAGTTCAAAGTACTGCCAAGATAATCAAGATATTGTAGATTATGTTTTATTTTATTTACAGCAACCAAAAATTGTGAAAGAAATTTGTAAATGAACACAGTCACCACAAGTCTACTTCTTTATTGTTCTACATATAGAAATAAATAACGTAAGATATTTCAAGAGCTATTACCTATCAACGAATCTTAAATTCAGAGGTCCTTTAGGTGTGTACATAGGGTTGATATGATATTCCAGCTTCTCATGATGATATTCTAGCCTGTAGCGTTGCAAAATCTGGAACAGAGTATTCTTATTGTTAAGAAACCTGAATACTGTAAATAGAAATAAACTATAATTTATTCTCTCCGTACATAAAGCATTACTTCCTTATTCCCACTACAAATAAATCATTACACAATAACGCAACATCGGATAAAAAAGATAGTAAATATTAGAGCAGGAGAGATGAATGGGAATTATGTAATCGCGCATAATACGCAGAAAAATATAAAAATCGCGACTCATATCTCAAAGTTTTTTTCCCGCTCTTTCATCATTGCGTTATTAACATTTCCGTTCACCATGACCTATATAGTCAATGGGTGTCTGTGCAGTAATAAATAAACGTAGAAGTGAAACTTCTGCTGCAAAAAAGATAGAAAGCAGAGTAAAGTATAGTTTACTGAACTTGAGAATGATTTCTTTCGCTGACTCTAAAAGAAAACTAAGAAAGCGGCGTTTAATACCTTTCTTCGATAATCTACCGTCTCTCACTCTTGCCGGACGTGTTATCACAGATGTCCATGGCCGACTACCTGCCGCAATCATCTTTGATTACTTTGATCGCGAATTGCGGCTTGCGACGCGAACTCCCGCCACTCGACGCTCTCTACCTCTCTGCCGCGCGCACGTGCAATTCGCTCTAAATTCCTTCCTACCCGAATTACCCTTCCGCTCAAGAAATTCTGTTTACGAAAAAATTGATCTCGATCTTTCAGAGATGGATCATAAATAAAATTGTTAAGGTAAAAAGGTGTATTAGAGAATTGAGTGATGCAAACAGAATTGGAATTGCATTTCTTGAGGGCTTAATGTTAGTCTACCTCCGGAGGCAGGTGCTTCGAGCAATGCGTTGTCCCTCGCAGGTCAAAATTACCGGGAATCCAAAGGAAAATTCTGGGACCCCGGATTTCTGGAATTACCGATATTCAAAGTTCCAGCGAAGGGTATACGGCGCGAGCAATAAACGGCGAGGAAAGTCCCCTACCTACCCTGATATACCCACTTCGGAGAGCTGTTTACCTTTATTGTCGTTGTAGGTTCGTTAAATTTCCAGGCAGAGTGTAAGAATGGAAACGATACGAATGGCGAAATAAAATAATTTACCCTCGGCAGATTCTAGATGGCACAATATAATATTGTATAGGTAGACTAACATTAAGCCCTCAAGAAATGCAATTCCAATTCTGTTTGCATCACTCAATTCTCTAATACATCTTTTTACATTAACAATTTTATTTATGATCCATCTCTGAAAGATCGAGATCAATTTTATTGTATCTCCATTCAAATTTTCTATTTAATATTGAATTTCATTTGCATAGGGTTCCTCTGTTGTACAAGAAATATTAGTATACTTAGATTTAAATTTAAAGTTATGTGGACTCTCGACAAATGTCTATGCATGGCAACAGTACATAAATAATACCGATCTAATAAGGGTACTTAGGCAACCCGAGAATTCAGAAAATCGTGCATCTTTCTGTGCATGTAGAGTAGTTCATCCGTAAGACAAACCTATTTTTTGTTAGTGACACAATGCGGTTTTACGGGTTGAAATAACCCCTTGAAAAAATGTAGAATTTTCCTTTTCCCGGTATATCGCGAGAACGGTGAGAGATATCGAAAAGAAGTTTCAGGAAAACTTGCATCTTTTTTATATATCTACAAAACGGCGTAAAAATGATTATCGAAAAATCTGTACTTTTCAAGTTACCCTCACCAGCAATCCTTAATTCGATAATTATTTTACTTAGTTATGTAGATATAGAAAAAACGGTGCAACTTCTGTTTAAACTTCTCTTGGATATCTCTCACCGTTCTTGAGATATTCGAGATGCATAATTTTCTGAATTGAATCGTTTAAGAATTCCTCTTTGTCGCATTAAAACGAAATAAAGTCAGAATGCAGGGGTATGCCGGGGTTTCTCGTTACTCAGGTAATAACCGTAAGGATTACAGCGACGTAAAAGTGCCGGATTAATGGCACCCCGAGGAGCTGTACCGTGTCCTGTAATAAAGAGCGGTGGCCTGGCGGCTTGGACTGGACATTTATGTTTCGCATTGTTCTTGAGCATTCACTGTAACCGCTGGCAAACTAACACCGACGGCACGGTAAATCTAGAACGGTAAATCTGCGAAAACGTCGACGGTTTCTCTTTCGCGCCATTATCGGTTACATCTATTATTTTAATTGAACGCAGTTTTTCCTCGAGGAAAAGTGTTCCGAAGCCGTGGAGAAAGGCTCCCGAACATGGATAACAGTTTAGAAGTCTTATTTTTTGCAGAAGAACGCAGCAAGCCTGCGTGTCGGAGGAATCATAAATAGATGCAAACTCCAGTGAAGTTTTATCGAGGAACTAAATACACAACTAGGGAAATAACAATCTGTTTCTACAATATCAGAAATAAATCCAGGGATCTGAATACACTTCATTTAAATTTTAATGGCCCTGTTAGCGTGAACGGGCACTTAGGCAGTGAGTTAGAGGTGCGTAATTGCGCGCCCGCGATTTATTACCTTGCTAATGACGACAAGTATCTCGAGTTCGGCGAATCGTCGCCCGAGACACATTCTCCTACCGTAGCCGAAAGGGAGCGACGCGAAACTGTGGCCCACGCCGCCGCTCTGTAGCCATCTCTCCGGAAGGAATTCCTTGCTCCGCGGGAAGTACTTGTCAAGATTACTAATCACGTAATGTTGAAAGACCACCTGCACCTGGTTGAGCAAGCGAAACATAATCGTAGGAAGAAGTATTTACGTGCGGGTCATAAGACGAATCGTTCAAAGCCGATGTAAATTGTAAAGGCCGTCGCGCATTTTGGCGAAGCGAATCGAAGAAATTAATTATAATTAATTAATTATCGCTGCGCCATGAGAATCGATTGGTCATAAACTTTTCTCTCTTCGCTTTGTCGCGCTTCGTCAAAATGCGCGCCGGCTTTGAAGCTGAAGGAAAGCAGGTGCAATTGCTTCTTACCCCTTTGGGTACGCGGTATCCATTAATTACTGTGTCCTTGGTCATGCAGCGTCCGTTGCCAATAACGACTGGATACATTCTGATGACAAAAGAAGAAAATTAATACTGAATGAATGATCCCTACTAATACATAATAGTGAAACGTCTGTTTGTCGGATTCCCTTTTTTCGCGCCTAAGCGACTGAACGGATTTCAATGAAATGTCGAATATACATTACACACGTCCTAGATTAGATTACAGGCTATTTATTTCTTTAGGTTTTTTTAGTTTTGGAAACATTATAAATAATTCTCGGCTGAAACCGGGTAATTCGTCACCTAGTTTCGCGTAAAAGATTAGGAGTTAACGCCCGAACCTCAAAGTTTCTTTAACGCACGCCTTCAGGTACTTCAACTGGTCCAAGTGTTTCCCTTCGAGCTGCATGTCTTCGTTTGGAAGCACACTGGAGATCTCGTTGTAAACGAGGTCCTGCTTATCCGGGTGCAATGCCAATTGATAGAGTACCGAGGCCACCGCGTTGGAAGTCTGCAAGTAAAGCGATCAAATAAAATGGTCCTGAAGCTTCTGGTGAAATTACGATCGAAGAGTCCTTCTAGAAAATACCGTAAGTGGGAAAAATTTTTAATTTTCCCACTTAGAGTGTCTTCTACAAGGACTCTTCGACTACTAAATAGAAAGGCACGTACAGTATCAATGCCAACTAAGAATAAATCAAGGGAGAGTATCGTGGCCATCTTGGTATCATCTTCCAGGGCCAGGACTCTCTCTAGAAGGGAGGGCTCCTTGCCAGAGTTTACTGTTTCCCTTATCCTTGCAAAAGCAGCGCTCGTATATTTCGACGTTGTGCTGAAAATAACAATTTTCATGCATCCCGCTTTGTTTCTCAACATCGATGAGTTACAGCTGATGCTCTGTTAGTGTTATTCCACCTTACGATGGTATCCAGAGCGTCCACGTACTGCAGCCACGTGGGTGTATTGAAGAATCTCCAAAAGGGGATCTTTAGTTCTAGCACGCCAACATTCAGGAAGAACGTGCAGACAGCGTCGATTAACTTTTGAGTGTCTACGTTCGCGTTGTCGTCCAGACAACCCAGTCGAACGTCCAGCGCTACGCGGGCAATGGCTGCGCGAAAGATTTGAAAAGAATACTTAATTCCTGTCCGAAATTCACTTGAAAGCCTTCGTATACATAATAATACCCATTGGTCGTGAGATTGTGGAGTATAATTCCTTCAAGGAGTGTATGCTAATGCCTCGGATGTACCGTTAGTTTCATTATGCGGTCAGGGACTGCTGGGAATTAGGAAACTAATTCGGCAAGGCTGCTTTAATCAATGATGCAGCCAGAGGGGGTCCAAGGGTCCCTACCACTCTAAAAAAGGGGCTTTGTAGAAAGAAAAGAAAACTGGATTTTACTCTTTAAATAAATTATATAATCACCTAATGAATTTTATTGAATTTGCATTAAAAATATTTCTACCAATTCAACTCGGCTCCCCCAAGATTAAATCCTGAGGGTTTTTCACTGGCTTCAATAGACACAGTAATTCGGGGCAGGTTTCCCTTACCGATAAACAATTGACAGTGGAATGGAAATAGTGAGGCATATTACCCTGGACTTTATTGCGGTACTAGACCGCTTGGAAATGAAATATATGAGTAGATGAATACTCCGATAGCTGAGGGTACTTGAGTATAAAAGCGTTTGATTGTCGGGCTGGCATAATACATATGTATCCAAACACTTGAGCACCTAAGTGCCCGATCCACTTATGTAAACATTCATGCTTGACTACGCTCGCTCAGCTGGGTACTCGAGTATTCAAGTAGGTATACGTATACAATACTACTTAGCTTAAAGTTGCCCAGGCTTCTAACATCAGTATTAATATTTTAAAATTAACTGGTGCCTCCATTAATTATTACGCAGTGCTTACTTACATATACTTCGTTACTCAGTCCCATTTAGTAATATCGGGATGCTATACTTATAGCCTAAAACCTTCTCTGAGAATTGTACTATACGTTAAAAAAAGCTGCATCGGAATTGGTCTATTAGTTCCTGAGTTATAAGGGGACAAAGAGACAGATGTTTTCATTTAATATATGTAGAGAAGAAAAAGAAGAAGAAGCTTAATTTTATTAGTCTTGTTAATAGAACCGCTTTCAGAAATCTCCGATTTTCTACTCACATTCCAGAGACCACTTGTGAATCTCGTTAAGGAAGTCGTCGGGCACTTCGTCGTTCTCGCCCCGTATTTTCGTCACTCTGGAAAGGAACGAGATTGCGTCAGCAAGGCGGTGGCCAGGGGAGTCGAGAGAAATAAGGGCACCGCGGAAAGAGTGAAAGGTTCAAGAAACCCGATGATGGGCTATTCGTCGGCGTACCTTTGTCGGAATGCCAAGCTCGCCTCCTCGATAGCGCCGATGTACATTCTCGCTGTGCGCGGTTGCAGCATTACCTGTTGCACCTTCGCCCGAAAGTTGTACCAACTCTCCCCGTGCCTGCAACAACCGTTTTCGTTAGAAAAAAAAAAGCAGCCATGGGTCTCCTACGTGTTCTCGATTGAGAAACTTCTTTGGTAATCGATGGGAGTTGGGAGTCACAAAGAGCAGAGTTGGGATATTAAGGTGGATTTCAATCTACTTTGCGTGACAGACGTGGGAGAAGAGTGACATTGAGAGACAGTGTTTTGCTACGCATCATCAAGAATAAATATAGTTCGTTAGTCAGTACTACTTATGCAGGCCTGTCTGGAGCTTTTTTTTGCGCCCTTACCAAATTGCGCCCCTTATTTATAATACATTTATGCGATTTATAATACACCTATGTCTGATGACCTCTGAATTTTTATATATATTCGTAGCTTGAAATATTTATAATACAACTTGCAATATTTCGTTCGAAATATTTTAACATTTCGTTTGACGTTATTTTAAAAAACAGAGGAAAGACCATTTTTCGGCCCTTATCATCTGTATAGGGACGAGCCGAGCCTGTACCTATGCCAATCAAGATGCCCCTGAATGCTGCCACGCAACTGTCACTCGTTTTTTGCAACACGACCTTATTCGATCGTCAATTGCACTGTAATTGTTTGGCAACACTCGCGCAGAAGGAGAACCACTTCTCTGATTACTATAATAATCATAAGGAGCTAGTACCGCAATACAACGCTCAACTATCCTTTCGTTGCTAGATACCAGCGGTTTAATTGCCTCCCACAAATGCACCGCGTAAGAAGAAACGCTAATAGAGTTACGAAACCAAAATACGACTTCGACGAACATTTTCAGCGGTCAAATATCAGAAAAGGAAGCCGGTCGTGGTTGCAACTGCAACCGAAGTTGCCGTGCAAGAAGTGAAGCGTAGCGCGCAGCCATATCGGCTTGCGCAAGATTTACTTTCGAAATGATACGACGTGCATCGCATGTGTAACGCGATGCATCGTCGTTTTGGGTTGAGGCGAAACCCCCTGCGAATTTCATTCCCTTGTGTTTGGCAATGCGAATATCACTCCGTGATATATGCCCCATTTCCATATTGAGTTTCAGAGAACATGCATTCCTTTACTCGCTGAATTATTGTAATTTGATTGTTCAAATAATTATGAGGTTTGAAAGATTGAAATAAATGTTTCATCATCAGAAGTGGATTTGGGGATTTGAATAATCTATCGTTTGAATATATCAAATATTTTAATTTAAAAGAGTCGAGAGAATGTCAGAATTTTTTCTAATTCGCTATGCGATAAAAAATATGTGAATTATTTTTAAAGGCGTCTGAAGCCTCTGTGTTTAAACGTTTTCCAATTTCTTCTGCTCAAAATTTGTCGCTCTCACAAATTTTCTGCTCCCCAAAATTTATCGCTTTCTAAATTTGCCGACCCCCAAATTTTCTGCACCCTAAAATTTACCGCTCCTCAAAATTTGTAACACACCCGAAATTTCCCACCCCCCAAAATTTGCCTCCCCCAAATTTATCGCTCCCAAAAATTTGTCGCTTCCAAATTTATCGTAATGACAATTTTTCGCTATGAAAGGCAGAAGGAGATGTCTGGAAACAAAAGGATAACACACTTCTAGAGCATTGAGAGATCTTTGATAGGGTATTCAATATGCATGGCAAATATTTGGAACTCCACTAGTTTGCAAAGCGAAAGGTGAGGTAATACTTTTGCACGCTTGACTAATTCAATATTTGATCATTAAAATCAGCAAATATGTATGGTAGAACTATGAGCGTCTCGAGGCGAATTCATTGCTGCATTCATCTGCGAATACCCCAAAATTGTACTTGTACATTCATCCGACAATAAGTAGGGAAATAATGCCTCGGTACATAGGAGAATTTATGTGATGGGCACTGGTTGTTCGGTTTCAGCATACATGAATATTAATATCTTGTCTCTTGGCACACATCGTCCGAAACCCGAGACATGGGACACGTAGAACGTAGATCGCCCGATACATCAGATTATAATAAAAAGTCTTAAGATATTCTTTAAACCACTCCCTACAAAATGTGCGCCTAACTGTTTATGAACCGACTAAATATTAGACATAATATTTAAAAGATGCAAACTTTTACATTGACGACTCGCGGTACTTAAAAGATATTTTTCTTCGAATGCTCCTAAAGTCTAAAGTCACCCTATGTTTCTGAAGTACACACTTCGTATAGAATAAAGTTGAAGATTCAGGATGAAATTTCATGCGCCAAGCAAGTTATAGAATATCAAACTTAAATTGACAAAGTTGCTTGAACCTTACACCATTTGATTTATGAATATTAATTTTTTTATAAAACAGAAGGCTTTTGTTATTCAAGAAATACCTACAAAAAAAACTTGATTCACTGTCAGAAGTTATATTTTAAAATAATTATTTACAATTAAATCTAAAGGGCAGGAAAAATCATGTGTGCCCAGAGCGACGGAAGAGGGCCCTGATCTGATTATTAGGTCCCATAAGCGGTTCAATCCCGATCGAAAGATTAATAGCAAGATTACGCGTTTGGAGCTTACACAGCGATCACGCCGGCACTTTCTCGAAAGAACTCCTTTCGTAACACGTGCTTGTAGTAATTGAGGGAGGGCATGGAGGGTCTGTAAGGCATCCTCTCCTCCTGTCTGAAGATTCGCTCGATTTCGTTCGCGTCATAAATGAACACCATGTCCGGTCTGCCGAGCAGGCCCCCCATTTTCACGATGTCACCGTACTCCTCGTATAATCGCCTCGATACCTGGTCCACTGCCTGAATCTTGAAATCACCTGTAAAAAATGGCCCCAAATTTCTGTGTCAATCACTGCCGGGCGTATTCGTTATTAGATCATAACTTTCTAGTGTTCCTGGGGGCAGAATCGCGCATAGAAATTTCTATGCAAAGAAGATGCAGGAAGGACAGTATATTGCTACAGTTTCTCATTGTGACAGAGCAGACCAGATAGCAAATTAGTACGTGTAAGGTATTGTGACTGATTTAAGTCAGATAAGAACCGCTTCAATGTAAACGCGATTCCTTTTTTTATTAGAAGAAATAATCCTTCAAAATTCCTGCTATTTTTAGCATTTAAATCGTCATATGATTAACAAGAAATATGCAGCATGTGAAATGTCGAAAGCCATTAAAGGTCATGGCCAGCCTCTACGAATTTATTTTTAAATTTAAACTTGAACAATTCTTTCCACGTGTCCCCATGCAAATGAGAGATGTAATAAAAATAACTTATTGTAGGTATCGGGTGAAAGATACCTATGAATGGTAGAAATCGCCACGTGTTGCCCAATAGAGGAATGGGTTTTGGTCCAGGAATTTCGGAATAAGGACGATATTGAGACCAATCCTGTTCTTCCACTTGCGTCGCTAGCGTTTCTAAAGTTCTGAGAATGTTGCTCGACCGTTTGATACCGTGTGCCAACGATCTGGCAAGTTTCCTTTTTAACAAGCTCATTTTTATTCTGAAACATGAAGGAAATTGGGAGGAATTCGTGAGGAGAAAATCACGTTTGGAACTATCGTTTCGATAATTTTATTCAAATGCTACCTTTTGGTTTTATTTGCCGCGAATAAATTATACGAAAGGTATCTAATTCAGTCGCCATTATTATTTTGGTCTTGGCGGATCTGAAGCTACAATTAGAAAACATGAAAGCCCTTTTAGGTGAAGCTAAGGAACGATAATTGTTGTTTTGATAAAAATTTCTTTTCTTTAACAGAAAAGTGTCGGAATATGTGGAATCGAAATTTCTTAGTTCCCAAAGGGCGATCTACTCGTTTGAAAAATTCGCGCCAACGAACTTTGCGAAGTTCAAAAAGGGCGCCAGAATGTATCAAGGTTCGAGTTTTATTGTCTAAAGATAATTGATTTCTGTTAAACTACGTCAAACGAGGGTGTTTGATTTTTCTACGAGTCGAAGAAAAACAGGTCGAAAACTATTCGGTCTAATAGCTCTGACAATTCTATCGCGTCTGAAGTGTTAACAGTGATACTTTTATAGCTTCTATTCTAAGATTGTCATAAAAAGTGGCCAGATAATACCTTCGAACTTTCTAAGTTAAACTTTCCCAATTCTAAGGCAGGGTTACAGAGACGCAGTTGCGCGAAGGCAGACATTTAAAGCAACGTTTTCATAATAATTGTATTAAATGTAAAACACTTTCATAGAACGACAGAATTTATTTTAATCGAAGCAGAAATAAGGTTTGCACCTAATTCGATTTTTATATTTCTACATCGAACGGATTGATTTGAAAATTAATCGAATCGTTATCGAAGTTACCTACAAATAATAATGTCACTTTGCCAAAGATTTCACTCAATTATCTTCGACCTCAAAATTATTTTCACTTCTGCAGTCATTTTCAAGATTTAACTATCATCATTTAACATTTTAATTTTAATTTTTAACTTTAATTTTAATTGATATGCCATACCTCATGTATTGTTTTAATCTATTTTGTAGTTTAAAGGGTTTTCCCGTAGATATGATATAATAATAATAATAATAATAATAACATCATTAACAATCGCAAACGAAGCACCAAGTGACTACAAGTATTAAACTTATTTCGACCGAAAACCTTCTAATAACGAAATTCTTTCATACAACCATCGACACTTACCGAAATCGAGTTCACCGCAAAACAGAAAGTCGATACGCTATTATTTTTCAAGAATATTTACTCTTAAAAAGCAGGAATGCAGTCGCATACTGTCACAATCACTGACGCTACTAAATTTACTAGCTTTGTGGTAACATAAAGCTCGATTTGAGTAATATATTTGACTGAAAATTTGACTTTTGTAGAGTTACGATGCTGGTAAATTGATTGATAGTTTCGGGCAAACGCACGCTGTGCACCGTGAATCGCGCCCGAGTGAGAAGACTCTAGATCAGGACCAGAGCTGTCCTTTTATTCTGCAACCGTTCCCGCCAAGTATTTGACAGTATTCAAACGTGTTACTAATCTCGGGGGAGGAGCAAGGCTTGATGAGGGGGGAGCGATAAAGAAGGGAAAAGTCATCGAGTATATAATCGAACTCGTATATACTATAGTTGCAACTTTATAGCAGATTCGGCAACCTACACTAGTGCGTACTGAGTGCGAGTTTTCTCGCTTCCAATTCCCAGATAGCAAACCTCGTCTTAGAGAAGCCTAGTTTATGTCCATTTTAGGTCTGAACGTCTGGATTTGTACGTTGTGCTATCTGGGTTGGCTAAAAAGCCCCCCTCAGCTATTGCTCCGTCCCTATATTCCTATGTCCGTGCTCCGTCCCTATATTCCTATGTTCATGTTTAAACCATAGACTTATGTTTAAACCCCTCGACTCGTTCGCAACGATCGTAGGACCAGTGTTGCCAACCTTACGGATTTTTCCGTAGACTGTTGCGTGGCCGGCTGGTTCTCCTGGATCCCTCGTAGGGAATTCGGCGAGGGTCGATGCCCGTGGAGTGCTAAGGCACTCTGCTCCTTGGACGCGGATTATTCATGAAATAAATGTAAAGAAAACGAATAATAAATAAAAGGATAAACTCAATAAAAGAACAATTAGAATTCAATACTAGGAACTTTAATTAACAAAATAGCTATAATATCCATTGAGCTATAAGAATACCTGGAGAGGGAACAGAGCAATGGCGGCCGGTCCGAGAAAGAGGGAAGATTACGGGTGAACCCATCTCTGTCTTACAACAGGCTATGGATGTATAGTGCATGTCAGTGAATGTGAGTGAAGTTATCTGTACAGAGTGAGAGGTATAATAGGAAGAAGGATAGGTTCACCAGTTCTTCTATTTCCCTCAGACCGCTGTCGCCTCTACTTCTTCCTATTGCTGTTCCCTCTCCAGGTATACTTATAGCTCAATGATAATATCTAAATTTCTGGAAGTTGTCTACAACTCGACTGCTCAACACTGCTATTCGGGCTCAAGTGACGCTTCCGAAAAGCCCTTCGCTTTTCCTCTTGTTAATTTCAAAATGGCTTAGTTACCGAGAGCCAATCGCAAATTTACTAATTAACTACCTAAATTCCTATTCGTCTATTCGATTTCTTTTCAATTCTCAATTTTTACAGAACAAGCGTTTAACTACGCGGCGCTGGAATTACACACCTAGGAGAAGGAAAGAAGGAGAAGTTCATTTATTCAATTACCCGTTTCCAAGTGGGTATCGATTAGTTTATAATCTTGAAGTCCTCTTATTAAAAGGATATTTAACTATTTTCAAACCTTTCGGCCTTGTGCGAACTTCACCTAATCTTCCTTTCCTATTACATTCGTGTGATCCGATTTGAACTTCGCGCATCTAAAGCTTAAACTACACGCCGCTAGACGGGAGTCGCAACAGATCAACGGATTTTTCAAAGGGGGGATCTATGGAATTCTACGAAATGTGGAACTGTTCTCTACGGATTTTCAAAAATCTGAGTTGGCAACACTGCGTAGCACCATGTTCACAATGTTCATTTAATATTCGCGGCGATCGTTACAGCCTGTAACGATCTCGGCCCGAGAGAGTTCGCAAGTTTCGTGCGTGCCGCGCCACCATAGGAAGTCCGCAACGCCACCCTCTACGCGAACATTGTTGCGCGAGTTATTTACCACCAGTCGATTTCTGCGCAGCAACTGTCGGAAAGGAATTATGTATCGCCACTCGATATATCTCGCAAAGCAAGCACAAAAAATTTATAGGTTATGCACGGAATTAGTATCTAAACATGTGTCGGAAGATATCGTATAAAAGATATCGGAAAACTATCGTAAATATTGTTTCAGTTTTAGTTCAGCAGAGAGACTTAATAAATATCTACTAATAATTACAATAGAAAGCGTTAAAAGGAGAATATATGATCCCTGAAAAGAGGAGTTATTTGACGTTATGTCACGCGATTGCGTGTAACGACTCGAGGAGCTTCTACCATGTCCCTTAACGTAATCTATCAATAACTCTCTCTTTTCGAGGCATCGGTTTACGTAAAGTAAAAGGCTCCCTGATAACCAGGTCTGCCGGCAGATCCGGCGCAGTTTATGTCCGCATTCAACTACGGATCTGCCGGCAGACCCTGACAAGGCAGAATCTGCTGCGGATCTGCCGACTGCCGTTCATCTGCCGGCAGATCCGCAGCAGATCCTGCTGCCCGTCCGACACATCCAATAGCGCCATCTGAAGGCAGGGTCTGCTGCGGATCTGCCGTCCATCTGCCGGCAGACCCTGCCTTGTCAGACCCTGCTGTCCATCTGCTGACAGACTGCAGGCAGGGTGGTTATCAGGGGCTCACTTACCGTGAATCAATCTGTGGATCCCGATCATTCGTTTCACGATTCGGAAGCTGTCAATTTCGAAATTACAGAGTAACGCTTGCAACACCACGTTGCGTCTTTAATAAGGCTGGTTCGCAACGTAAAACTTTACCGTCGATAGAACGGAGACACAAGTATCTTCGAATATATGCGATCGGAGCTCGTAAACTCTCAATGATCTCAAAATTAACCACACAGATTAATTTATAAAAAACCTGCGCCTTACACAAGTACGCAGTTATACCAGTCTGGTTGCATCTGTTATAAACCTAGGGAGCTTACTCGCAATCGATACCTTCTTTCTGCGCCTCTAACGATATTGCCAATCGATTATCTGTGAGAATCGGTGCGTGATTAATTACTCTAGGGGTATTGATATCTAATGAACCGAGCGTGCACGATATATTGAATCGTAACACTATTTCTTGACGGGCATAGTGATATATTACTAATTGCCCCTGCGGAATGGCTTTTCCCCTACCACGCGAGCATTAAGTACAGGTGTTTAAACGGGACTCAATCTTCTCACCCTTTGCGCAGCTTCAAAGCGTCCTAGTTTTTTAAATGTCACCTGGGAAGACTATATAAAACTATTATTTTTAAATCTATCGATTCATATCAGCATATTCTGAGATATAACTATTCCGTGTTGTTAAATCATTTCTAAAATCCATTAGCTTCCTGAAATTATTTGTCAATACGTCGCAAGACAATTGAAGAGTCCCTGTAGTAAAATTTATTATTAATGTAATACTACAGTATAAAATATTATTTCTGGCACTTACAATGTTTTCTACAAGGAAGCTCCAATTATAAAATCAGGTTTTTTATAAAAAGACTGGGTTTTTACCTCAATTAGGCTGAGGAATCATAGCATTTTTGTAATACGACTAGGCACCTCCAGGTTTAATGCAATAAAAATATTCAACAACAAAAAGTATTAAAGTATTGTATAATTATACATTAAAATTCTTAATTGAGGTAAACACGTTTGTTCAACAAAAAGGCTGATTTTATAATTATAATATACCTACTAGCAAGCGTATGTAATTCTTCTTGCCCAACCAGATCCCATTCACATTAATTAAATCGAGTGACGGATCACCTCGGCGGGCCGAGGGATTCACGTTTCCCTTAAACGTGCAGCGCATCGCGCGTTAACTTCGTGCAGTCACCGGTGTATCGTTAACGTTAACACGTACTTAAACGGGCGTCCCGCGGTTTTACAGCCGAACGCCTTTCGCAAGTGACACGTAAATTAACAGCGTTCTGCAAACGCCTCTCGTTCGCTTTCCCACGTACGCGCGATCATATCGCCGATTTATCGTTAATGCGTCCGTCAACAATGCCGCACAGTGGGACAAACTGCTCTTTTTTGTGTCAAAATCGTAGAAATCTTGATAGGAATAAGATAGAGGGATGGCACTTTTTGGAGGTTAAAGCTAAGAAGTTGCAGATTAAGGGAAAAATGTTTAGAATGTATAAAAAAAAAATTTGACCTTGAAAATCTAAGTCAAAGTTGGCATTTTCGACGAGAATTTCGGTTTTTCCGTTATAATTCGTGGTTGAAGTTTTTCCATTACTTGTTATACATCATTTCTTATAGATTTTGTCGCGCTGATTTCAAATCCGTTCGCAAAATTTGTCTACCCCCTCAGGATTTTGAAAAAAAGCGATTTTGAGTTTAACACAGATTTTCAAAAGTAAAAAACTTTCGTACCATAATTTCATTAATTTTCCCTTAATCTGCAATCTTTCAGCTTTAATTAAAAAAAAATCATCGCTCTATCTCATTTCTATCAAAAGTTCTTTCATTTTGACACAAACTTCTCACTTTGCCCCACTGTGCGCCACACACATTACATACAATTAATTTTTCTCAAAAGACATCAGCATTTCCACAATTTACAACATGGCGGAAGTTGATTTTGTTCGCCGTCGGTTCGTTTCGTCCCACTGTGCGACGTCAGGTGAAACTTTTCATTTACAAATTTATTGGAATTAGAAAAATAACAGATTTCTATTTTTGTATAGGTATTCATCTAATAAACTTGCCCCCCTTTTCCTTCGCTTCTACTCGTCGGATGCATCGATCCTCCAGCCTCCAAGGTTGCCACTGTGGACCAATTTATATAAACGATCGATACGGTGCAAATTAACTGCACGAGTGCAAGTTTCAATATGTTTACAAGCAGGTTGCGCAACGACCCGCTTTCGAATTCCAGCTCGACACAGTTTGGAACTCATTAAACTCGCCCCTTCTTTCAATTCGATCAATGAAACTTCGTAACCCATGCAACGGTTGCGCAAAACACACGATTCTTCGATTCTACTTGCATCGTGCCAAAGAAGATTGCAATTTCTCAGCGGTTTGAGCCCCAGTTTCGGGCGCACGGTTTGATTTATCATTATCTCACGTAGATCAAACGAACAGCTTGCCAAGAATCCACTTTCGCCAGACAGCTGTGCTCTAGAACTTCGTTACTCTTGACTTTCGTCTCATTTGCTCACGTAGAATCACTCGATTTCATTTTCTGCTCTTTTTCGAAACAATAATGAAAATTGGATAATCGAAAGCCTGAATAGCAAATAAACAAAAATATTTCGGGAATCGTTACTCAAGCGAAAGGTCGGTAGATCTATGTTTGCCGGTTTCGAGTACCAAGAACAAATTGTTAGAGGCGTCGAAGATATTAAAGTGTCGTAAGAGAGATTTACCTACTAGATTTTAGTAAGAAAGATATCACATAGTAGTAAAGTTCAATATTTAATTTGGGTGATATGAGTAGGTAATGGAAATCTGTGCCCACTGTTACTCGCCCTTGCAAGCATCGAAGTCACCAGTCACTGCTGAATTTCGAACGTCTCCGTTGCCTTAGTCTTCTTATATTCTTCTTTTCATGATTCGAGGACGTGAACTGTACATGATAAGTTTATGTAATATTAATATTATGCATTAGGAATTGCTTACATTATATTAACAAACTGTTATGAGCATATTAAAACAGTTTGTCATCTACAATGAAGAAATGTGTACTCTCAGAAGAAAAGGTGTTGGTATTTGCTTTGTAAGTCCCCGCGTAAAATTCTAATGTCAAATGTTTATAATTTAATTCAAATGAATGCATCGCTTTTCTTTCCGAAATTTCGATATGTTATACATGTACCTGAAAATTTGTTAAAATTCTTTTAGCTACACTACTTCAAGGTTGCATCTTACTCTTTTTGCAGGATGACTTACTTTGTTGCCTGGGTGATTCCATGTGCTCCAGGCCTACCAGATGACTTTACATGTATTTCGTATTACGTAAACTTCATCAATGACACAGTAAAAAAAAACGTAATTTAATGATGACCTCGTAGACCATACCATGTAATATATTTATTATTATGGAATTCTTCATTTCTTCTGTTTTAGTTATGCAATTGTTTAACACTTCACACGTAACTTTCTTTATCTATAAAAATTATGTTATCATCAAGTCCACTTATATATCTTATTTTATGGCGAAGATATTTCCATTTTATTCAGTTCTTACGTCCTTATGGCAAGTGAAATGTTTGAAAAGTTACAAAAGTTTGAAATTCTTGAAGAAATGTGACAAGTAAATCTTTCTTCGGAAATTTAAAACATATTATTAAATACTTACCCATATAATATGATCGCTATATAAAACGAGTGAACCTGGCAGTAAAAGAACATAATGAGATTAATTACTGTTGTCAGTGAACGGTGACGTCATCGACACTGCTCCACTGTCCTCGCCGTCTTTGGTATGGCAGAACGTGTGGGTCAGCCAGATAGGCCCACTCGTCTGCGGGGCCCATTATGGAACCTCTACTGTATACCATTGACTCACGCGATGCCTGAACTTATGGCGATATTGCCACGAGCAAATCGAAACAAAATGTCCAATGAAATCACTGTTTTTTTCTAAACTTAAAAACATAACAAACTTTCACCGTTTTTATTAATAACAGACCAACTGTCATAAATATTTCTGCAATTCTTATATGTTTCCTACAATCCTCGAAAATTTCAAATCGGTAGCTGCATTACTTCTTGAGATATGCATATTCATTTAAAAATTCAACACTCACACTCAAGGTCAACACTCGCTATTACGACACGGCAAAAGTCCAAAATATCCCTCCAAACATTCAAACCTGGAGCTTCTACCAGCATCTGCTGGTAAATTTCATAATTTACCGATCAGCCCGGTTAACAAAAGCGCGAAGTTCAAATATTTTATAAAACACTCCGGACTCCCAACGCTCCAGGACAAATACTAGGATTCACCAGTGAATATTCCGCGTAAACCGTAGAGGATGAAAAAAGCAACAATTAGGTTTCGACGCGTTTCAGACTCGAGTACACAGCTAAGGAGATTAATTGAATATTTCTTCCTTCGATCTTACTTGAGAGAAACCTTAAGCGTCCGACACTAGAAGAACTCCCATGTAAAACTGGAAAACAATCCACTCAGTAGTATCCCCCACAAATCCTTGAAAAATTTCCACGTTCCCTACCCGGTTCTGGCATTGATTTACGCGGGCCGCGACCCTGAGAGTACGCAGCCTTTGTTAACAGCGGCGTCGGAAGGGTTGCCTACCCTCCGGCGCTGCTCCTCCAGGCGGCAACCCCGTGCACAGGCGCGTAAGGCGTCGCGTGACGTAGCTGGGGAAAGTATTGCCAAGGGTAGCATCGTGCGGCGAATGCGGGTTAGTGGGGCACGGGCGTCGCGACGTCCAGCGTCGACGTCCCGCCGTTATTACCCTCACCGAACGCTCGGCTCCTCGTTTTCGTTCGTCAGCCCTTTACGTAAGCAGTTACGTAGATCTCAGCCAGCCGCGCAACGGTGAGCTGGTCCAAGGGAGCGCCGAATCTTCGTTCAAATCATCCATGGGATACGTGACCGTTTGGCGAAATGGCTATGATCAGATGTTGCCTCGAGGTGGAAATGCCGGATGTGTTCGACTCCCTCGTACGGAAGTGCACTGACCCTGGCTGTGAGTACGAATCGCCGCTTCGCGTCCAACCATCGAACACGGAGATCGAACGAAAATTTTCTTAATGGTACTTTGTAAACGATCTGCGAAGTATTAAAAGTCGACTTGAAGTAGTGGCACTGAAAGTAAAAATTGAAAAGGGGATGCGAGACTGTTTGTAGCGACTCGTGTTAATAGTTCCTAGCTTGTTAAACAATGTTAGATTTTTTATAAATTAATAGCTGGCGAGGAGGATTTATTAAAAAAAAGTGTAATATCAGTTTGTTCGTGATTTCGTATCGGCTGTTTATTTAATAAATATTGATAATTTGAAATATAGTAATTGAGCTTGTTTCAACTAAACAAATATTATAAATTAAGATTAATTATTGTAGATGTGGCATTTGTATATTCGTGGAAATTCTGTGTATTGATTGAAGGAACGCTTTGATAGCAACCGTAGAAGTGATTTAAAAATACGTTAAGGGTGTTCGCAAGTGTAAATGAGATTTAATGATCTTGCAAAGAATTTTGCAAGATGTTACTTCACGTGGGCTCTTATCACGTTTCGCAACAGCTGCTAAGCATCTCTGACACAATTTACTTTCTTCTATCTTCCGGGAGTGCGCAATTACGAAACACCATTAGTAATGAATTAAAATATGGATATTTGTACATTATTCACAGTTTTCGATGTTTATAATGCATGTGCTTCGCTCATAATGGTGTCTATTTATAATTTTAACGATTTATCGACTTTATAGATAATTAACTATAATTTACATTTCACGTTATACAACTTTGTTTATTTAGTGCTGAATTTCCTTCTCAGAGCTGATATAAAATAATGATGGGCTATTTTTTATCATAATGAACAGTGATAAAACGATGCTCCTGTAGCCACCACAGTATATTCATGCGAAACTGCCGTTACTATTGATTTCCGAAGCCCCGTGTCAACAGCCGGAACATCTTGTCTTTCTGAACCACTTCGACTGACAGGCACTCTTACGTTTTCCTTGAAATAATGTCACCCCTTCGGTAAACACACTATTATACGACAGAAAATTCTTAGGATTATTTACAGTATCCTACCTTTATTAAACGGAACGTGTTACAAATTAAAAGGCAAAATAAATTCATTTCGGTACAATCTAAAACACTAAAGCATTTAAAATGACGCAAATCTAACAAGTATCACCTATCGATCGCATCGATGCATTTTTCGTTTCGTTTGAATTTCCCGCCATTCGCTTCTAATTCAAAATTTACGCGGTAAATCTGTCTACAAAAGGCGCAATCGATTGAAATACAAAAATTAAGATTCTTTGCAAAAAAAATGGAATGCGATTGAAGGTGATAAGTGACAAGGTAAATGAAAAGTATAATGCAAAATGAGACAAAAGAGAATAGCACTCAAATGTCGATTTCTTTATTTCTAATTTTGCAATTCTTAGTCAACGCTTCGAATCAATGAGGTTCACTACAATTAACACATAATTAATAAGGGTCTGTATTAACTCATGATAAAATTATTAAGCGCATCGAGAGATAATGACATTATAGAATCTTTAATAAAAAAGGGAACAGAGAATTTCTTAATTAGAAAATGGTCGAAACAGAAAGTTTCCTAAATAACGCACCAATTCTAAATCCAATCACATCAGCACTTTAAACTCCGTCTATTTATTCCATAATAATATTCATTTCCTGAAACGTTATCATTGCAAGCCCTATCATTGAACAAACAAGATCATCACAGACAACATAAAGATTTGCTGCGCAAAATGAGGAATTATTTGAAATAAAATTCAAATAACCGGAAGTCCCCGCAAAAATGTGGACAATATTGCCACCTAACGATCTCTTTACACACTTCAACTACGTTTCCTGATAAATACAATAAAAAAGGCACCGACATTACCAACAGGACCACACAATAATACAAAAACTCTGCCATCACTAAAAATAAACATAAATTCGCTAATAATAGCACCGTCTACTTCCGATTTGATTTACGTGAATTCTAATTGTGAGGATCACTTATGAATTACCAGTGCTCCGCGGGTAAAACGAGAATGTCACAGAGTTACAGAGTCACGCAATGTTTTTGCTAGCGGCTCAAAGTTGCACTCCATTGATAATATCAGTCGATCGAAGTCTCTTCGTGTGCACTGTGGTGGCTCGATCGTGTCGAGATGTTTGGTAAATGTTTGATTCTAATTTTGCAACGATCCATTCTTCCTCCGAGACGACTCTCCTCGCATGCTCATCAATTATTTCACGCATTCGACGGAGACGCGAGCATCAACTTATAGCGGTTTCTTTCTAATTTCGCCAGGTTGCTGCTGGTGCTGCTCGGCTCTAGGACCACGGTATAAAAGGCTCGTGGACAATATCTTTCCAGTCAACCCACAGGTGAACTTCATTATTGTTTGCCACTGCCAATGAAGCTGCATGATTCTTGCACATTTATTTTAAGCAAGCAAACGTGATACTGTGGATTTCTTCTTATATAAATAATCTCGAGTACACTTAAAGGTGGTGTCTGTAACGTAAATTCACAACACGTTTCTTGTCAGACTCTACATGTAGTAATAGCTAAATATTTATTTATAATCATGAGCATTCGTCCAAATGCTGATAAGTTTATGGTATTAATATCTACTTCTTTTCTGAGTTCTATCAAATTGCAATAAACCTTTATATGTATATTAAATTTTGGTGCGATTGCTAATTGAGTTAGTGAGAGTTTTACACGAATAAAACTTACAATATGCAATCCTGATTTATTTAAATATGTGTAAGTTCAACTGCAAAGAACTCTCATCAAGCTTCCTATGTGTTACTGTAATTTAAAAATTATTTGAATATCTTTCTGTAGCGTTTAAAACGATTACAGTTAGCGAAGTATTTTGTGGGAAATATTGTCAGTGAGAAATATTAACAAGTAATATTTAATATTACTAAAAGGATGCAGAATTGTGATTCTTTAAGGTTCCATATGTTAACGATAGTACCTTCTATAATACGAATCGATTAATGTAAATTATATACTGTTCTGTAATCAGGATGGCTTGGTAAAAAATAACATGGAAAAATTGACGTTTTATTCGTTGAGCAGTCCTGAAAAACTAGACAGAATTGGAGAGTATTTGTTTCAAAGGGCTTCCAGAGACATTTACAGGTACGACGCAAACAATCTAAATGGTAAACAATTATCTGTAATTAATCTAGCAGCTACGATAAGCGCATAGTCATGTGATTAGTGTTAATTATTATTTACTTATGACATTTGTACAAATAATTGCACGTTAAGAATGAGTAATCATGCGGGATGTAATAACTGTGCTACGAGTACGATCTTTGTGAACAAGTATGACTAAAATAATTACATATAAATTGACAGGAGAAGAAATGGCTTCGTCGTCATTGCCATGGAGGCAATGGATCAGCTTTTAGTGGCGTGTCACGCCCAAACTCTGAATTTATTTGTCGAGAGCTTCTTAAAGATGGTGCAGAAATTACTGGAGTCCACTGATCCGCAGTTACAAATACTGGCGACGCAATCCGTAAGTGTTGACGAATGACATTAAATATTTACACTCGATCGCTAAACTTAACTAAATTGTACTATTACCGTTCTGAATTATGTGCTGCTGATATTTTTCATTTATATAAAGAAATTAATGATATTTTTGACATCTTTGTATTCAGTTGACCAAAGTGCTGGCTTCTTCCAGTTTGTCCGATTTGCCAACATCGAGCAAGATACGCCGTCTTATCACACACGTTACGATTTCTTTGTATCTAAGTACTCAGCCATGTGCCACTCCAATAATGATGACAATGCGATCCGGAAACAAATTAGACTTGCTGGAATTCAGGGATTACAGGCATGGTTTTTACGTATACGTGCATGTATAATTATTGAGTAATAGCTTGGCAAACACTCCTGCTAGAAATTAGATATATAAAGTCTAGTTATATTCTTCGTGTTTCAAGAGACTTTTGTATCGTATTTCATAGATTGAAAGCTTGTTATTTAATTTCGATTTTTCATATAGGGTGTCGTAAGAAAAACACTGTCCGATGATTTAGTGGAAAATATTTGGGAACCTGTTCATATGGATAAAATTGTTCCTTCATTGTTATATAACATGCAAAATTCCAGGTAATATATTTCTGTTAATATAATTTACGCCTTTTTTATCTAACTTGATCGCTCTGTATCCATAATTTTATCCTACCAGGTATTCTAATAAAGAAGATGCAACACCAGACAGCCCAACCGAAGAGCGATCTGATCCTCCACAATTTGCTGAAACTTGTATGCGAGAACTTGTTGGGCGAGCATCGTTCGGACATATCCGATGTGTTATCAGACCAGTTTTGAGGTTTGTAACTGCGTATTATTTATTATCGCAGATAGAATTAAGAATAGTGCACTAACAGAGGTATAAGAATTATACAAACATAATTTATAGGCACTTGGATAATCATCAATTATGGGTCCCTAATTATTTTGCGATTCACACGTTCAGGATAATTATGTTCTCCATTCAGGTCAGTGGAAGAATAAAGAATCACGCCAATTATTTATCCGTGTGAAAATATTAACAATTCTTTTTTCCAGTCACAATATTCTTATACAGTCGTAGAGGCGTTAATGACTCAGCTCGATGTTCATTCAAAATCATCTCCAAAAATTCGAACAAGTATCGCGGACACTTTATCCAAAATTATTTCAATTGCAGCTGGTGAAAGTGTCGGTAAGTTTAAGTTGCAGACGAGTAAATTCGATTAAAATACAGTTTTGCTTAATACATCGTGCCTTTTAAGGTCCATCCGTTTTGGAGATAATAAACTCCCTGCTGTCTCACCTACGAATTAGTGTAACGAAAAATCAGCCAACCAGCAACGATGAACAGTTGTATCAGGAAGCACTTATTAATGCTCTTGGTGAATTTGCAAATCATCTGCCGGATTATCAGAAAATAGAGATCATGATGTTTATCATGAGTAAAGTTCCGTACAGTCAACCAGATCGCATAGTTTCCGTTGGAAAGGGTGATGTACTGCTCCAAAGCATTCTTCTCAAGTCTCTTTTAAAGGTAATTCATGCATTGTTTACTTCATCCATGCAATTAAGATATACACACATCATTTACCGTGTTTATTATCGATCGTATCTCTCGCTATCTCTAGGTCGGCACAAAATACCAAACGATACATTTAAATACAACATTTCCACCAAGTTTCCTGGAGCCATTGCTGAGAATGTCGCTGGCGGCTGATGCTGAAATGCGACTTTTAGTACAGCAGATCTTCCATACTTTAATCGACAGGCATCAGAACATAACGAAAGTCGCGAAACCGACGTGAGTTGTCGATAAATCGTTTGCAGCTATACTGATAATCTAATTACGATCTTCATCGAACATAATCGCGTTATACTTGTTAAACAGAGTACATATTGCGCCACTCGATCTTACTATTGAAAAAGCATCGAGACCAGATGTGATCTTCATTCGCAAACACGGCCCTGAAATTTATTTAGCGCTGTATGAATCATTAGAATTGCCGAGCAACACGGTGGAAAACGTGGAATCTATATACACGACGTTGGCGTTGCTCGCTGTAGAATTGGCTTCGGAAGAAACAGTATTGGAGCTGCTGAGACTAGTGTTGAGTCTTCAGGATTTAGCTTTAACAAGTGGCCAAATCAGCGTCTCGCTCAAATTTAACTTGCACTCCATCGTCATCAGTTTATTGGTACTGATATCTTACGTTTGTAATATTACTTCGCTAATGGATTATGCAAACAAAGTAAGTTGCTATTTACTGGCGGTGCCATTGTATTATGCCAATAGAGTAGCTTCTATAATTTCTCGCACTTTAAGATTGTAGAAACACGAGGGAAGGAAGGACCTCATCTCCTGCCCGAGTTGCAGGCTCAATACGACAGCGGTTTATCTTCTAGATTAGCACCAGCTTTATTAGTCGATCAAACTGTCCTGAGCGAGTGTTTGAAAGGAGCTGGTCTCGATAGTGGAAAGTTACAGCAGGGATCTGGTTACAGTAGCACTTCGTTACAACATCGGTAATATTAATATTCGCATCTTAAGTTTCACGTTTTCTTATACGATTGCATAAATATCACTTTGATATTTTAGGCATTCGTGGGTTGATAGCGCTGGACGAAACTCATTGGCTGACATTAATTCTGGTGGTCAGGAATTAGACAGCGGTGGCTCGTCTCCTGGTGTTCAGAAGGTACACTGTTTCTTTACAGTTTCAACTTACCTTTTCTGATATCTTTCTCTTATAGAAATTGCCGGGAGAGGAGTTAACGTTCGAGAGCATGAAGCGAATTCTAACAGAAAATAATAATAATCATGTGATGGCAGAAGAAAAGCGATTACAGTTGTCGCACTTCTTTAGAAACGCACCGTTCCAAGATTTGGTATCAAAGACACAACCAAAGGTATGAAGAGAAATATCCTTTCAATCGAACGAACATACGGCTTAGTGAAAGGATTAAGTTTGTAATTTTATGGATAATTTTACAGCATGACGTTCTCCAGAGCAAATTGTCTGAGATATTTAATACATTGGCTGTCGACCCACGAAACACGATTCTGCCAGGGAGCGCGCCGGCAGATACTAAACCAAGTCAAGCACCAGCTTATGAAATACATTTCCCAGAATTATTTGTCTATTAAGACAGGATATTTTCCCTCCTTTTCTATGACATTGTTAATATGTTAAATGCCACAATTGACGGATGTCAATTATAATTGCGTTAATTTATTTGTACGTTTTACACTAAAGGTATGTAGTGTTTTTACGTATTGTTGGTTTCGATGAATTTATTTAATATTTATTTAATATTGAATACTCGTTTATATATACATACATAGAGAGATATATATATATACATGCTGTTTTAATTTATGGAGAAGTTAACAATTACTGTTGATACTGAATTCCAGCGGCAATAAGTATTATTTTGATTCCGATGAATTTCGTTGCCAACTTTGTTTATAATATTTTAAATGAGTTAGAAAATATAATTTAACTGTTTATGACATTGCAATTCGTAACGCATACTCTATTATCCGCATTAAATAATAAATGCTGACATATTTCTGTAATTTAACGCCATGCTACTGATACGCCGCATAATAGCACGTGCCCAATGTTATCTTGTTGAAGTGATTTGTTCCATCGACTGCACACCGCTGGTGTAAATTGTATAAAAATGTATGAAATTGTAAAAGATGAGATTACTGTATACGTGGAGGAAGAATGAAAAAAATAACATTATAAAAACGTTCAAGTATTCGTACAAATTGTGTTCAAATTAAGTTAAGTTCTTTCGCGACCGGTGTCTCCGATATTCTCCATTCCGATTTATAAACAATAATTTCTATGCCTGCATTTGTATGCAATACCAAGAACTTACAGTCGCAATGGCTCAACGCCGACTATCACGGCATTTTATTTTACACGAAAAAACAATTGCGCTTTGTAAAGTTTGGTTGAAGTAATCGTTCTTTGAACGAATATTGTTTCTTCATTCCTTTCAAATGTAGACTACCTCTTTAGAAAATGGGACACTCAATAGCACCAGATGATAATAAAGTAGATTATATTTCATGAACAAGTAGGATTTTATAAACTTTATTATTACCTTTTATGTATAAAGTTAATAAATACGATACCTCGGTTAAATACTGTACAATTTCTTTTGGAATTAACGACAGATCAGAATAGAGCCACAATCGAATTTTCAGTGGTTCTGACGTGTGTATATAGTAAATTTGGTATTTGTTTTTTTTTTATTCGAATAAAAAATTATTCGTTATTCTCGAATAACTTCATTTTATTCACAATTCTTATTCGAGGTCATTCGAATAATTGTCAATTCTGCTTCAGACTAACATCGAACCTCGACTATTTATGAAGTTACAGCGGTTTTCGGTAAAAAATCAAACTTTAAAAATGCTTTGTAAATTAATAATTTTCAAAATTTTATTCTACTGAGAAGTTAGAACGTGGAATCACAGAATAATTTTAAAAAAAATGAAAACCCGCAATGGGATTTGAACACCCGACCTCCTGAATGCGATTCATAGGCTAGTGTTTCGGCAATGTGAATTATTGGCGAAAAGAGCCGAACAAGCAACGCACCGGATGGGAGTAGGGATGTGTTTGTGTGATAGGAGCAAAGTGGGGGTTAGCATTTACCCCACAATTCCAGCATCACTGCCTGAAGATGCCCCGAGATATCTTCAAGAATTTTAACTGTAAAAACCGACGTTAGGTTCGCTGCTACTCCGTTGTTTCCGGTTAAAGGTCAGCGATCAATGGCATCACTTCCGGTCGCGACAATTTGAACTGTACATTACGATTTTGTCACACAAAAATTGTACTTTGCGAAGTTCAATTGAAATAATCATTCTTTGACAGAATCGCGCTCTCTTAAGTGCAGAATTCTTCTTCAGAAAACGGGACATCTTGCCGCGCCAAATGATAATGAAATAAGATTATGCTCAACGAACGAGTGTAGGATTTTATAAACTTTATTATTACCTTTTATGTATAAAGTTAATAAATAAGATACCTCGGTTAAATACATGTATAATATTTTATGGAATTATCGACAGATCATAATTGGACCACGGTTGAATTATCAGTGGTTCTGATGTGTGTAATCAATTTGGTATACCCCAGGTAAGGTCTTCAATGCTCCACCTTCAACAACTCCACATCAAAGATAAGAACAGCATTTTGCGGAATAGTGTGTCTTTGTCAAGGATAATATAACAAAGTAGATTCCTATGATTTATAAATTAGAAAAGTGTTTGCCTGAATAGCAAGATACTAAATACAGATACAATTGATGGGCCCAGTGGAATTATACTACATTGCAGGAACATAATGCATCCGTTTTCCACCGAACCCGTCGATCTAAAAATCTATTCATAAGCATTTAAACTTCCTCCTGCATATAATTAACAACAAACATCTATTTTGTATTAAAGGATATATTCCAGGATGCCCTCTGCTGCCATAAGCAAAGTCTGGTGAGCAAGTTAACCTGGCACGCTCACCGACGCACATGCGAATAACTCCGCAATCCCAGCCCCTAATTACTTCTCCGTTACCTATTTTGAATGAAAACGGTACCCCGCGATCTCTGCTAGAGTCGAATTTCTGTCCACTTTCAAGATAACCTATTACACATACAATATTTATAACATACCAATATCGTATACTACAAAAGTAAATCCATCGACGCGTAAGAATTGAAAATGTTGGAAACGAAATTCGGTATCTTTGTAGGTCACATTAAACTTACGACTGGATATGAAGTTTACCTGTATAGTGGACAACCACAGTCTGTCCAACCTTCGGATATGTCTGGCCTGTACACACGGAACATTATTAAGAGAAACGTCCCCCATTATAAATGAAGCATGAATTACTGAAGCTTCGAGCACACATTGAACGCATTAACCAACGATCGTAATCGCCTTATTTGGTAGGGACGGGTTAGACGGAGCATGCTTTCCACGGACTTTCCGATTGTAAATAAATCGTGCTCGGCGACAATGCAACATATTTCCACGGCAACACGTTCAATGGAATTCGATCGGAAGACAATGGAAATGAAAGAGAGTGAACGATACGCGGATCGAAATGAAAGCTGCAACGATGGAAAAGGAACAGCGGAAGATCACAGAATAATGTGTCGAAAATTACCGTCTCCAGGAGAAAGAACTTCCACATCTACGCCCATGACTATATTCTGTTTGTCACGAAAATCGAATCTTCAATGAAAGGGCGAGGAAATCTTATTACAGAGAGCTGGACGAGCTGCTCTCGTAGCCGGGAAAAACGATGCCAGCCCAAATGCCGTTCGGCGAATATAACGAGATACCTGAAGATACCCTCAGGAAAGAAATCTTAACTGGAAAAGCGGACGGCAGGTTCGCTGCTCTCCGCAGCTTCCGGTTCAAGGTCCGCGATCGATGCGGCACTTCCGATCCCGGGGAATTTAAAACGGGGAACACTGTGATCTTAATATATGAAGCAGAAAGCTTCTATATGTTTGTGTGTTTGTCTGTCGTCTACAAAATTTTAAACGATAAACTGTAGCGTCACGAAATGTGCCTTAGCTCATTATGCCTGACTAATCCAGGTGAATGTGACCATTTTCGCAAAAAGAAACTAAAATTTTTTTTTATAAAATCAGTATCTAAATTTCGGACGAACCCGAGTAGTAAAGATAGTATTTTATATAAAAAAATCGCACTTCGGGATGTTTAGTTGCTATGAATATTGCTTTGGTCATTCACGAACGATTGTAGGTTTTTATAAACTTTATTATTACGTTTGGCGTATAAAGTTAACAAATAAGACAGCTCAGTTAAATACATGTATAATATTTCATGGAATTATCGACAGATCACAATTGTACTGCAGAAGTACGCAATAGAAGGTATTCTCACGAGCTACTTACAGTAGCAGCATCAACAATACAATAAATATAAATAATAAAAATACACCTATAACATTTGTAAAGTAATTTACAAAATCTCTGTTGTATAAAATTATATATTGTAAATATATTATTCGTACTAATATAAATGTAAAAAGATTTATCAAAACTGGATATTCAGTTAATCGCAAATTTTGTGTCGTAAATGACTTAAGATCGATTTGTAAAATGATCTACTTAGCAAGTAGATAAGTTGTAATACTTTCGAGATAAGTACAGTTGCAAAGTTAATGGTCAATAACTATCGCTAACATTCCTTAAGTCTAATAGCACATCACCAATAATTAATATAAAATAATCTACGCTACGGATTAGAAATATAAATTCCGGAAGTCTAGAAAAGTACAAGAATTGTTGAATATTTCGCCAACTTATGGAGCATGGCTTATTAATGTAATCCATAATACTTGAGTAAATGCGACATCTACGATTGTTTTTCTTCTACGTTGTATATTCGGTCTAGTAAAGCTAACGAGATATTACCAGGTATTCTTTGATGTCGCCTTATTAGATTATTAAGTGCATCGGCAACCTGAAAATGACAACAACCAATGTATAATAACTGAACTACACACTTCTGAAATGATTTCTTGTTCTTCCGCTTTCATTACCTTTAACTGTAATTGTTCGGGCGTAAGACTCGCATCGTATGGAATTGGGGTACCAACGTACGTTGTCAATTTTACTGGGAAACCACCATAGATGGGTACAAAAGGAAATCTCGTTGCGGCGTATATTCTCAACCACACTCTTCTACCCCAACTTACTGTTCTGAATGCTTCTCTAACATTTTTTGTAAACAAAGGTATTATGCACTGTTACAGAAATATTAATATTTCAAGATGGTGCAAACGTAGAATGAGAAATACCACACTAAAATAACACATACCACTTTGGCGTCTAAAGCAACCTTTGCAAAACCTACTCGTTTCTTCCACATCAGTTCGTAGTAAGAATCTCCGAACTGAGCTTCGTACACACCGCCTGGCGAGATAGCGAGCATGTTGCCCTCTTTTAAAATAGAGGTGCACGTTTGAACGGTACCAGGTATGACCTTAAGCACGTCGGAGATTATAGACCACCCAGGGCATTTAAACAAAAATCTATCCGCCACGGTGTGAATTAATCTCGAATTCAGAAGCAATACTTTCGATATGAAATAATAAAGGTCTATAGGAATAGCTCCGTGATAGTATACAAAAAGGACTGGTTTATTTTCTGGTATATTTTCCATTCCAACCACTTCGTACCCTGTAAAAGGATCGAGAGACTTAAACATTTAACAATCTCGGAAGAAGTGATTTATAACGGAGTTAAGATGCTTAAGGAGTCATATACGTTTCTCGGTACTAAAACGTGGTCAATGTTTGGAAGTAATTCAGGGATAAACTATTCGTCCGATTGGTTTAATTCTTTTTGTGTTTTATAGGTATACGTTTATAGATTATAAAACAGGTATGAGAATTGGAAAATTTTTAAAAACGTGGTTTCCGCGGTCGGTGGCGTAGAACATGTTTTCTGGCGCCGCCCAAAACGGTGGGCATGATTCAACCTGTAAGAGCGGTGTGAAACAAAAATCATCGATTTTTTTAACAATCTTTGGGATCACAATCATCCGGTGACGTCATTTTTCCGACAAAAAAAATTGCAGCAATTGTAAATAGTACTTTAAAGAAAAGAGTCGTGATTTTCGCTATAAAAGTCGTACGTTTTTGCTTGTTAATAAAAAATGGTTCAATATAATTGAAAAATCTCGCCGTCACCGGATAACGAATCTTACGTAGAATATGTGTGCAAATAATGAAGTTAATCAGACAAACGGTGAGGCAGTTATCATGGCCACCGTCTTGGAAAATGATGTTTCGAGAAGAGCCCACATTTTTAAAAATTTTCATGACTGAGGTGTATAAACATGTACCTATAAAACACAAAAACAATTAAACTAATCACTCGCAAACATTGACCACAATTTAGCGCTGAGAAACGTATATGACCACTTAAACATTCCAATAATTAAATAGCAAAATGTAATTATTTGTGGTACAGGAAACCAAAAGAAAATTCAACATAAAAGTAAAGACCAGCACAAACTCACAACATACCATACCAAATCCAACCATGGGCGTCCCAAATTGCACCTACCACGTTACGAGCTGCATTTCTCCAATCGGTTCCATATGCATTCCTCAGCCTGACTCTATTAAAATGAAGTATCATCTGTGTTAATCGACTCCTTTGCTCTTGACGGTAGATCTAACAAATACGCACCTGTGTAACTTGTATATATATAATATCAACGCTGTTACGTATAACAATGCCACGATCACCAATGGAAGTAGAAACGTTATTAACAGCGGCATTAGCAGCCACGATAACCAAAGTGTGAAATCTACGTCGATGTACTCAACTGCAAAACATAACAGGGATTAATTAATGAAAACTATATCTGTACACGATGCAATATCTAAATAAGGAATACACATGAACGGAACCATGTAACTCTGAATTTATCCCACTTGATACAAACACTATTTAATACCTTGACAAGCATATATTAAATAATTTTACTTGCAAGTCATTCATGTCAGCGGTGCTTATACATATATCGCAATGTTGAACCAATAATAGATATATGTACATATATGTGAAATAATAGTTTTACCTATGCTATCTTCTACCATTTTCCATAAGTTGAACATTATGGAAAACATGCTTAGATTATAGAAAAAGTTGAAGACAAGAGCGAATGTATTGTTAGAGTAGCGAAAAATCTGTTATTGTTTCGTGAAACAACCACATATTCACGACTCTTTTAACGCGAGCAACGAGCCCGAACTTTTGCGCTTGCTTTTCTTACGTCTCGCATTTATATTCCAGAATAATTTTTCCCAACCATTCAAAACAGTCATGAATATTTCAATATGGGTTGTTTATACTTTGATATTATAACTCTTATTCACGGTTTATTGCGTTGCGATGTAGCGCTGCATCATTCATAAGTCATTTTAACAAATCATTCGTTGACTTCGTGTTAATCCCTACATTTAATGCGTGTATTTTATAACAATCGTAATTGTCTATATTCTACCCTTTCTTGGTTAATAATTGAATATAAACAATTACAAATCCAATAGACCGATAGGCAAGAATCGCTACGTGACAGTATGTCAGTGCAATTATAATTGTTAGTAGCTAACTTCGCGCGTATCAGCTCCAATTTGTAGGAGCAAAACATTGACGTTAAAGTTTAATGATTGCTTAGAATTATAGCGAATGTAACTCTTCTGTTCACGATTTCTCTAACGTCCTGGAATTTCGTTCGATACACAGTACGAAAAAATCAATTTCACTAGCATTCTACAAAATCGTTCAAGCTCATTTGAAATAGGAATTTACAATAACAAAATCATTTTCTAGTAAAAAATTCATTCAATTTAAATAGATTTTTATAATTAGGTTCTTTATAAAAAAAATTCTTTGTTAAACGTTTTTTGATGTATATAATTATAACAATTCTGTTAGGAAATTGTCTTCCAAGACAGTTCAAGTAAAATAGAAACATAATTAAAGAAATATTTTCCTGTTATTTAATAGTCTACTAATCATTTAACACAAAAGTCAATAAAAACACGCTAGCAGTTTATTATTCCCGGATTAACAAATTTCAAATAGCGTTCCTTCGGAAGATGGCGCTGACAAAATGAGATAGCAAATCATAATAGCAATTATGAAAGGCCTGGCAAAAAAAATAGAACAGTTATAATTATCAACTATGGCTAGAGGCGCGATTTAAATTGGACGGTTTTAACAGAGATAAATCATTATATAAATTAAAAGCCTCGGTCGATGAAAGTTGGAAAATCGCTAGGAATCAAGGGGCCATTGAGGAATGTGTTCGACATTGGTGTGAAGTTTGGCGGTACATTTCATTGGCGAATTTTCGCATTAAACATACGGTTCCTACCCAAGTAGCGATCTCACGTAACTTTTAATCGTTGCCAGTATCGGCAGAAAAAAAGAGATGAAGGATTTATTTGCAAGGTGAATATCAGAGAGACATTTCTTTTAATAGAAGACATCAATAAAGATTCCTGCGCATACAAATCGTATCTGATGTCGTATTAATTACTTCACGCTCGTACTTTTCAAAAGGTGCCAGTAATCTCGTCCACCTCGTAATTGTAAAACAGTGAATTGTTTAGGGACGTTACCGGACGTTACTTCAGGTAGAGATTTATATTCCCCGACTCCAATGATGCGCTCGCATTGCCGTTACCCTACGATATCGTTAGCCCCTGCCTTTGTGCTCCAACCGTGCAATCGGGAAGATATATTTCTCTTGATTTCTCTTGCCCCCTTTGATTATTGAATCTCGTTTTGATATGTTGTTCTATAGTTTGCAATAAACACACACGTTCGCCAGTCGACCATCAATTTCGCAACGGCGCGTCGCTGGTTAACGAAACGGTCCCACTTTAACGTCGTGTCTTAACGCGATAAGATCGATGTTGTTTAACGTAATAACGAGGCAGTTTGGACATATTTCTTCCTCGATCCCTTTCTAAAATCTAGTCTCGCCATTTTGCAACAGAGATAACAATGAACAACGCGACAAATAAATAAATGCACACAGAGGTAACTGACTTTCAAGTTGGGAACAGATTCTGGTATCCAGTATAATTGCACGTATAACATGCTCCGTATTGTGTGATGTACTTGAAATTGGGAACAGCTCGCACCGCCACTGATGCGATTATGAGTAGCATAACGTCTTCGCGTTAAAAGCTTGTTGCTTTCTAGGAGAGTGCACGAGGAAGCTGTTGCTGCGACGTACTTAACGGTATCCATGTTTCGTAGGTGTAAAATGGTTATGCGGTACTGAAAAATCTCCTTTCGGTTAGGCAGAATGTCGGACAACGATATATGGCAAATATATTTATCACGTGCCCACGATCTCCATCATAGAATAATACGCATAGGATCTTCTGATATTACGCACGGTAATATTAGACGTCTTCCAAATATAGAAGTAACTGTAAGAAGACCTCTGACGAATCTGAGGACAGAAAGACAAGCTAATGAATCAAATGATGGTAAACAGCATTATTCTATCGTAGAATCCTCCCTGCGCCTTGTAGCTTCCGCCAGCTAACTATTAATAAAATTCTTTTTATATAATATATCGATAATGGTATTAATTCCTGTTTATTATTAAAAGAGGTACTTGATGCACAAGCTGCAATGGCTGCACCTGAATCAGTAAACAATGCACAACCAAGCGACGTGACTGACGGAGCGTCTTCTATGAATCAAGCGGAAGTCAGCGGGCCGGTAGTAAACCCAGATGATGAGTATGTTCATAGTATTTCACATTAATATGTCCTCGCTGGAACAGAAATTTATCTGCACTAGGGCTGCAACTATTTGTGGAATTTTTTTGGTATTCGAATATTCAAATACTTCAGGTGCTTGATTATTTGGTGGATATAATTTGAATATCCAGGTATTCAAATACTATTTCAATATTTTAGTATTTGAATACTAATGTATTTCATTTTTTACAAGCTTTTATTTAGTTTCAGTTGAGAGTTCGTTAGATTGTCAGGGTGAAATCTTGGAAGCTAATAACTTGATTTATAATTCACACCATAATATTCGAATACTGAAATACCTATTCGAGTAGTATTCGAATACTCAAATATTCGAAGTTTATTTGTAGCATTTGAATACTTGTAAAATATCCGAATATTAAATTATTCAAAGTTTATTCGTAGCATTCGAATACTTGTAGAATATCCGAATATTAATTTTGTTGAAGTTTATTCGTAGTATTCGAATACTTGTAAAATATCCGAATATTAATTTTTTCGAAGTTTATTCCTAGCATTCGAATACTCGTAAAATATCCGAATATTAAATTATTCGAAGTTTATTCCTAGCATTCGAATACTCGTAAAATATCCGAATATTAAATTATTCGAATAATCCCAGCCCTAATCTACACTCACACTGACCATACGATTCCCATTTCATATAGCAAAAGATATTGCTGGGTGTGTTTTGCGACCGATGAAGACGATGTGACCGCTTCGTGGGTGAAACCATGTCATTGCCGTGGCACAACTAAATGGGTCCATCAAGGATGCATACAGAGATGGGTGGACGAGAAGCAGAAAGGACGCGCGGGTGCACACGTAGCGTGTCCGCAGTGCAACACAGAATATATTATTGTATATCCGAACATGGGTTAGCTACTTTTATACTCTCGAGAATTCGAAGGAACGTTTTAAGGATATACATCAGAATTAATTATTCCAGGGCCCTTAGTAGTAGTATTGGATACCATCGATGGCGTAATTTTCCGAATCTGTCCCATTATAGCAGCTAGCATAGTCGCTGCGTCTATATACTGGACGGCAGTAACGTACGGCGCCGTAACTGTAATGCAAGTAGTTGGTCATAAGGATGGTTTGGCTATGATGGAGCAGGCTGACCCTTTGGTGTTACTAGTTGGTCTACCAACTATTCCAATAATGTTAGTTTTGGGTAAAATGCTGAGATGGGAGGATCAAGCACTCAGCCTTTTGAGGCGACATGCATGCAAGGTTCCTATTTTGAGGCATTTTTTGCCCAGTAGGTACGTGCGAATTGAACTACAATAATCTTTGATGAATGTGCTGTTCGCTTTGAATTAATACACATCTATTACATCAGTTATTCTAGTGATGAAAGAGCTCAATCCGAAGGTGTACCACCTATGAGCGATCCAGTTTCAGCAACACGAATCCTTTGCGGCGCGCTTTTACTACCAAGTATTGCCAGTATATGTGGTAAAATATTCTTTGAAAGTATACACTCGAACTTTCAAAGAACATTGCTCGTATGTATTGAATATGCTCACTGCTAGTAAAACCATTCAATTTTAAGTGGCACTAAAAATTGTTCTCTGGATTCTTGCAGGGTGGTATAGCATTTATAACGATAAAGGGTGCATTCAAGATATATCATAAACAGCAGCAATATGTAAGACAATGCCAACGTCGTATAATGGATTACACCGATGACAATATCGCGCTGTACAGAAGACAAAATTCCGAGACAAATCAGACAAGTTAAATAAATGTGGTGTCATTGACGAATGCGGTATCGAAAGGCAGTATATCTTCTCAAATTTAAAGGAACTAAACTCTCAGTATACTTTTATTATTAAAGCAGGTATCCGACGTATACTTTTACGTAACAGCGTAAGTTTGTGGGTACTATAATCAGGTTTAACAAATACGTAAGGTGTATGTACATATATATGAATGTGAGAATGAAAAATTTGTCAACTATACACAGAAATCCGGCTCGTAAATCGTTAATAATATGTGTCTGGTACGAAACGATCAGTGGACAATGAAATGTAACATCTCTTAAATGTGTTAGTGGAATAACAGTAATATCGCTTCGCCCTTCCTTCCGTAGCAAGTAACGAGTAAGAATTGAGCTACGCCGATGAGGTTTCTTTAGCGCGATTCAATTTTCTCCTTTGCTCCAAATTTAATAATCGAGAAAGCGAAGAAATGTCAAAATGTCCTTATAAAATTCAGGATGCACAAATTTTCTGTGCATTAAACGATATGCGAAATTGTTCTTTATTTTTTATTAATTATTCGCGATTTGAGTGCCGAGTAACAGGAGGCATAGTCTTTATAGAAATTTATTTCTATTATAGATAAGTCTTGGATTAAATATTGAATCCTATATTAACATGCCCAATAAAGATTTTGTAAGAGAACTTTATTTTATGTAAATGCTTTATTCGCTGTAGACCTAAGGAACTAGTAAACATTAATTCAAATCAACGAGCTGTGTTCTTTTTGTGATCCCAGACAATTACAATCACGAAGAATGAATGGCAGAGAAATACTCGAGGTGCTAAATGAATTTCTTGAGAAATATTTCGTATTATACAAATATATTTATTATTAAATAGGTTTTCTTGTAATGTAATCTGTGAATTAAGTACAACATGTTTAGAAAATACCTTGCTTAACTGTTCTGAAAAATCGTGAATATATTCTCCTGGCTTGTAAGTACCACGTAGACGTTTAAATTAGAAAGAAATGCAATTTATACATATTTTTACAAATGCGACAATACTTTTACATTTTAAATATGCGATGTAACGAAGCATCATACCCTTTATACAAATAGATTTTGTCTTTATTCTACAATTATTGTATGTCTCTTATCACACATAAAATTTACTATAATACATTCTCTGTTTACATCATTACTCTCTACATCGAGAAAATAGTAAATTTAATGGAAATATTTCACATCCGTTAGCCTTTCTGCGTGGATAACTTTATCGTTGCAAAATGAATAGATATGCTTCAAGAAATGCATGTACTCCTTTTAAAATACAAATCTTCTTTCCATATGGTACAGAAAATCAACAACAATAAATAAAAAATGGAAGCAACATTACAAAGTATAAAACAACTTCTATTATATGGAATTTATGTATACCTAGGCAAAACAAGCAATAATATACACATGCTTAGAAATTAAATACCCGCGAAAGTAGACAACCGAATTGAAACCATAAAACTAAAAATTAATGCCATAAAATGCAAGCTTCTTTAACAGACCGGACATAAAACGTGCTTAGACATTTCACGTCACATTAAGGGAGGCCCTGTGTATTTAAGACTTTCGGAGTAAAAATCCGGTGGACCTTCGATACCCAATAATTTCACTTCCTCCGTTACGTCTGGCAAATCTGTACACAACTTAGAATTAATGGTTTTGAAGAATGTACATGGTCTGGGTCCCTTTCCACCCTCGTCTACGTCGTAAGGTGGACTTAATATATCTAAGAACGCGGCGGGACCCTCGATGCACGAGATCTCGTGCAAGTTTTTCTCTCGCGGCGTAAGCATACAAGCGGGCGAATTACTGTGCAAGGATATTGGTCGGTGTCTAAGCGCCGATACTTCTTTATTCAGTTTGATTATGTGATCGTCATTCGTCTTTAGCGTATAACTGTTTACTTGAACTGCCCCGCTGATTACCTATATTTCAAAATTACAGCGATATAAGTAAATCTTCTTTGTTTCTCTCAACTAAATAAATATGTCTGTCCGAATAATACGTATTATATTTACAGCTTTCTATTCGTCTCTGCGTACCTTCAGAAAGCCGTGCATTCCAGGATGATCGTGCATCGGCATTGTGACGCCGTGCTTCAATATAAAGACCGAGATGGTCAAGTCTTTGTTTTCAAATATATCGATAACGCACATCGGAGCGGGCTGTATTTGTATGAAGTCCAGTACCTGCTTATTCAAATTCACATCGTCGGCAGTGATTTTATTCATCAAATTCCACAGTTTGTCGAAATTCTTCTGGCAAAGCTTGAATCCGACGTTACTTCGCCCATCGAATGTCTTCAATGCTTGTTTCCACAGGACTTCGATTGCCGACGTCATGTTTTGTATTTATTTTATAAGACTATACCCATGAATCCACCTTGCGAAAATCATATTATTACGTCGATAATATACCATAGTATAATCGGAACGTAAAGAACTAATGGAATGCGATTCGCGAGTTATTAAAACGATCGGTGTTAATCAAACTGAACAGCCAAGGTCTTATATGTTTACTTAATTACGAACAGAAGCTAAGAACGATGCGAATTAAATGCGAAATTTCGATAAGTACCATTAAGTTATCACGCGCAGTGTCCCATTCGCGTCCAATCTTCTCCACGAAAATTTCATTGGACACGTATCATCAAAATTATTGAAATCTTCATAATTAGAGGTTAAACCGATCGATCAATTTTCTTTATCACTATATACGTAACATAATTTATTAATCGATATTGCAATTTTTAGACGGTAACAAACGTCGCTAACACATACTCCGGTCTTCTAATTAATCTTTAGTCCGTATCGATACCTCACTTTTGATATTAAACTCAAGTATACTAAACATGGCTATGCGATTTGATATCACAGGTGATATTGTAAACATTCGACTTGCGAGCATTACATATGAAGCGAGTTCTTTTTATTTTTTTAAATAACTACGTAATAAACGCGAATAAATGTAGTATCGGTGCATTAAAATATTCGAAATAGAGTTCGACAGGGAAACGATGATTTATCTTCGCAGTTACGATTGAATCATGCATGCAGCATTAAATATCTTAAAAAATTAATTGTATAATTGAATTTCTATAAATGCTCGGTATATTCGTTCCTTAGAATGTAACTTTTTATAAGAAAAATAGGGACAGAGAATTTATCACGAGAGAAATTCGATGTAAAAGAATAAAATTATTTTCAAGTAAGTTTTTGCAAAATACGTATCGCGCAATAAATGTTACAATTTTTTTATCAGACACTAGTATCTTTATTTTAAAGTAATATCAAGTATTACCTATGTTCTGAATTAAAATTAATAATGCAGCTCGTTTCTGTGAACTCGGATTAATGTCCCAAAGAACAGAATGCCCTCTGCCGCGAATACTTGCAATTTAGGAGTGAGATGAGCTTTATTTATTTACTATTGGAAGCAAACGTTCCTGGAAGTATACAGTTATTAGTAAAAGGCATATCGGTTCTTTTCTCTTACAATAATTATTGATTTCGTTGCAAAGGTAAAATAGAATAAAAACGTGATAACGTCTTTGATCCCTATGCTGACGAGAATTTATAAAATGTGTCATGTGAAAGAATGTTGAGCTAATTTTACACATATTTCCATGGATTTCATCTGATTCCTATTTTCTTTCTCTAATTTTCACATATTTATTATTTATTATTACGAAATCTTAATTTGAAAACTGTTAAACGTAATGTTAGTTGTGATAGAATTCACACAGTAGTTGGATAAGATTAATCGTAGCTCTCAACTTATTTCCATATTTCTATTATGATACAAACGTTTCTAATAGTTTAGTAACATTTCAATGATACAGGAACACAGAATTTATTTACTTATATTAATGTAATAACATACAGCGTTAAACGCACAATAATTTACAAAATAAGAATCGTTTATCTATATGTATGTTCTACGAACTATTATATACGACTAAAGAATGCATTAAAAATGTATAATAATTCTTGACAGCTATGTCCAATGAAGAGCGCTTGCGGAAGCTTCTCTCCGACTTAGGAAAAGCTACTTTACGCGGAGTTCGTAAATGTCCGAAATGTGGAACTTACAATGGATCCCGTGGTTTGTGCTGTAAAAACAAATACTGCGATGCGGTGTTTAAGGAGCCCGGTGAGAAAAGGAAACTATCGACGGAAGCGTGTAAGCTTATTACAGGCACAACGGCTCAAGTTTTCTCGGTTCGGGTGCGAGACAAAGGTCCGGATTATCGTGGATTTGTTCAGTTGCCATTGATAAATGCGACGATATCCAACGAAATGACGACGCTCATTTCGCAATCCACGGCACTGTGCTTTGTCGATAGTTGTGAAAGGAGTTTTGATACTAGTGTTCTTAAGTGTCACGTAAGTATCATAGATAATGCCTGTGTCCAGCGAAATCCATCGCTACGTAGCCGCTCACTGACTTTTCGCTTAACACTACTGCTAGATTGATCACCGCTCAACACGTTTAGTGAGCGGTTGCCATTTTTCAAGCGTAGATAAACTCTGCTACTTTTACGGAACCCTCCCAAGTATCGATCAGCAGAACCAGGACCGATCATGAGCAAGATCACCTCAGTGGGCGACTACGTAGCCGTTGGTTCCGCTGAACGCAGCCAATGAAATATATCGCTTACTGTAGCACATAATAACTTGTGATGTTAGCTTCTAATATAAAAAAGTTTCAATGGTTTTTCTTGTAGGAAAAGAACTTGTCCGACATGCCTGTTTCTACGTGTCAGCATATACAGGCTGCCTTAAGATGTTACGCAGAAGCGCAGCCATTAACCTTGAGGAATTCTATTCTATCGTCCTTAAACGTGAATAACGAAATGAAACAAGAAATTTGGTTACTGGCCACGGAAACCTCAGGTCCGTTAGTGCAGCGTGTATCTAAAAATATAATGGCAGTGAAATGTAAAGCTTCGCCGAAGCATCCATTGGGCTACCTTCATTTTTCTCTCTTCGTTACGAAATTGAAAGACAGAGTTGAACATCGCTATTTCTGTTCCTGTTCCACATTTAAGGTAAATAAAACGAAAGTAAAACGAGCCAAGTTCTATCGTACATATTGAATATCGTTAATCGAAATTGAAAATTATTTTAGGGTGTGGGAAAAACAGCAGGAGACAAGGGAGACGCAGGCCAGTCATCGCAGGGTAAACGTTGCGTGCATTTTTATGCGTGTATTTGCGCATTCGCCAGCGATGCAAAGTTGTCCGAAGAGTTTAGTTACTATATAAATTTGGATCAGACCGATTTAAGTATACCGAAACCATTGACGCCAATGTTACCAAGTAACGAACAAGATAAAATAGTTGGCATTGGTAAGCCGCTTCGATTGAATTAAATTTCATGCGTATTACGATAATGCTTTCACAGTAATAAATTGTAGATCTCGATGGATTAACTACAGACGACACAGACACGCATCTTTTAATATTTCGAGATGATACTTTAACAGTACAGAGTTTAGATGGAAATAGATTAGACTTGGATTCGATGAATTTGGATCCTACGATCCTACCGCATAGTATCGTTGAAAATATCGAAGTAGAATGTGATCGTAGCTTATTAGAAGATAACAATATGTTGTCACAGGTAAGAATTCTCTGCGTTTGATTGCACAAGTGTGTTTTAAAAGCCATAGTGCTAAAACTTTTCGAGTATTATTCAGGTGCACAATTTAGAAGTGATTAATCAAAACGGCGTACAGCTTGGTGGAAATGCAGTGAAAATACTGGACGATCAGCCAACTATAGAATCTAAGTATAATGTGCTTAATAATAGTCACTATATTCTAGATGATGATAATATAAAGGTATTAAATACTGGAACTTTAAAGGTCCTTGACACAAGTGCTATTTTGGATGTGAATAATATGAAATTAATCGATACCAATACCGTTTCAAACGTGAGTGGTATGAAGGTAATGAATAAGAATGTGTTGATACAGTATGATACCGGGAATGTGTCAAGTACGGAGAGTGGCGGTATACAGCAGCCGATCTCGACAAAGCGAAAGAGAGATGACAAGCCGACGAGCACGAACAGCACGAGCTTGAATAATTTAAATTCAATAGAGCCGAGGAAAGCTAAGACGAAGTTACAAATCATTAAAAAGTATCAGAATCCTTGCGAGGATCTGGACGAGGCTCATATAAATTTGCCTTTTATTAAGTGGCTGGCATCGATAACTGAGAGAATAAATCAAACCATGCATTTCCAATTTGATGGAAAGCCCGATCCTCTAGTATTTCACGTGCCGCAAATATTCTTCGATTGCCTGCGGGAGAGAATATCTTGCGGCGGTAAAAAGAAACGCTTGCCAAACTCGACCACAGCGTTCGTCAGAAAGGACGGTGTGCCGTTGGGCACGTTTACTAAATACACGTGGCAGATTACTAACATCTTGCACGTGAAAAGTATTTTTGAAACGCCGCTGATACCCCTGGAGATCACGAGAAGTTTTGTTCAAAATGCCGATGGTACATATGAGTTGTACAAGCGGGAGGAGACGGATATTGATCGGTACAAGAAAACTGATAGTAATGCATTGATTAAGCCTTTAGAATTAAAAACGTATTTGAAAGTTGGTAAGACCTACACTTAGGAAGAAGTTAATGATACATTCACTTATAAACGAATAAATATCTCGAGCTTCTGTTTACTCATAAGTACAATATATTTCTTTATTTTATTTTACAGGAAATACCTCCCCAAACCAAGTCGAACCAACACCATTTTTGATAGAATGGATACCAGATATCCTGCCGATATCAAAGATTGGTGAACTCAGAATTAGATTCGAATTTGGCCATGTAAAAAACGAGACAAGCCACAGATGGAGGAAAATAGCCTTATTAAAAAATTATTAAACGAATAATTTTGTAATAATTGTATCTTTGTATTATCGAATTTTCACTTTCCTATTATTAACGATTAAATAGGATACACGATCTAGCGAGAAAGATTTATTTCTCGAGAAAAGAAAAACAAACGGCAAGTGCGACAGATAGCTTCGTAAGTAATCGAGATTTAGAATATAGAATAATTTGTACGCGAGTTTCTGTTGCAAAGGTAGTAAAAGGAATGCCTTACATTTTGGAAAAGGCGAATGTTCTAATCGAAAAGATGATAGTTTTCTTGTTTGGAAATATTTTTTTCAAATTTTCTTTAAAGAATTAAAGACTGATCTAATTTTATGCTATTCTTTTGTAAAGATTAAATTTTGATGAAACATGGTTTCTCGAATGAAAGATTCATAATGATAAATTATGCAATTAATTTATTGAAATTGAATGTATCAAGAATTATGTTAATATTATTGTCAAAAGTGTATTAAATTATATTATTCTTGTATAAGAATGTGATATATTGTAAATATATACTTTATATTGGATACCGTTATGTAAAGGGAAAACATATTTACATTATATATGATAGAACTTGTTCTACGAACTCTAAAATAAATTATGTATCTAATTATTGCTTAATTGTAATTCCTTTCGCTAACAATTAGGTTCGCGATACTCCGGAAATCTTATAAAGAAATGTATAAGTACGTATATATTTCAGATTCGTTAAAAAACTAATTATCATTCCAAACCAATTTTCATCTCCACGCTTTTCTACCGAGGAGATAAAAATCGCTAATCACTCTCCATAAGAAAAAAGAAAATCGTTCCAATAACGATTTCAAAATTTCAAACTTCATGTTCCCGCCTTATTCCCAAGCAAAGTTTGATCAATTTCGAAACATCGCAACTGATTTATCCATTGCCGGCTCTGTGCAACGATTCATTCTCAACGATCTATCGCGGTATCGTCAAATTCCCAAATCGTACGACGCAACAATTTCCAATTGCATTATGAAAGCATTTCCGAAGCTTTTTTCTTCGAAGTTGTATATCGCAAGATGATGGTGCCCATAACCTCCATGCTCAGATGGCCTGTTATACGATACGATATTCCGCGAATGAAACGAGCTCAACAGCCGCGCAAAATAATTTCCACGAGATACCAATTTATAGAGCCGATCACAAAGAAGATCACGCGCGAACAACGTTCTTCGCAATTGATCAGCGCAGTGTTTTGAGCTGAGTTTCGAACGGAAGCGTTGTCCTTCCGGAAGCCGTCTCTGACGTAGAGAGCTAAAGAAGCGTACACTTCCATTTTCTCGATCCTCTCGGCGAACACAGAGCACGTGTTTGCTCGCCGGTCGTGTCCGCCTCGTTGCATCGTACAAAAGTTAGCGTCAGATCAGCAGCCTGACCGAGTGTGGTTGTCAAGGTTCGATAGCTTCTGATCGTCGTACAAGCAGGGCACTATGAATCCCGAAAAGCTGAAGAAGCTTCAAGCCCAAGTGCGAATCGGCGGTAAGGGAACACCCCGACGCAAGAAGAAGGTTCGTAGCTTTATTTCGATAGCCAGCCCGAATTTACAAGTGTTCTTACACGACTCGCCGTTCCCGCGGACCTCGAGTCCATGTAACTACACACTCCAAGTGTCAATCGAACAACTCGCTGTTCGCCCATTTTCGAAAAACTCTGCCCCCCGATACCCGACCAGGGGTCATCATTCTTACGTGACATTAAAATCCCGCGGTTATGCCCAGCGAGACACGCGATAATCACCACTCTAGATCATCGTCCCACATTCCTTATTCATAATACTATTTTTGTCATTCTCTTCTTTCATTTTTTTCCGTGTTAAACACGAGTTCGCCCGTGCCCGGTCCCTCGTGCACGGACTTTGAGCTGGTCACATTGATCTTGAAAGTCTTAGCAAATTTTATATAATTCTATGTACTTTACCGTGTTTACGATCGCGATAACAATCGGTGTATCTTATTGTTTAAGTGAATTCTGCGTTTGCGATATACGTTTACGAGGGAGAAATTTTATAATCGAGAAATGATGTACATTCTACGTATCGTTTCAGGTTGTGCACGCTACTGCCGCCACAGACGACAAAAAGTTACAGAGCTGTTTGAAGAAGCTGTCCGTGAACACTATACCTGGTATAGAGGAGGTTAATATGATCAAAGACGACGGCACCGTCATCCATTTCAATAATCCAAAGGCTCAAGCTAGTCTGTCCGCCAACACATTCGCCATTACCGGCCACGGCGAGAACAAACAGATAACCGACATGTTACCGGGAATCATAAGCCAGTTGGGACCTGAAGGCGTTACACAGTTGAAACGATTAGCGAGTACAGTTTCTGGGAGTACGGTCGGTAAAACGACGCTGGAGGAAGACGACGAGGTGCCTGATTTAGTGGAGAATTTCGATGAGGCTAGTAAAGAGGAGGTAATGAAACAGTCTACTTGACAGTAATTGTTTGGTTTATGATGATTTAATTAATGTACAGTGTACGTTGGAGATTATAGGATAGGGATTGAGCATAGTGCACATGCGTTATTGCTGGGGATTAAATCAAAACTGTTCTCAGTGGGTGAAAGAATGTCGAATTTAATATAACCATAGAATATTGCAATAGTTTTTAAATTTTTGTAATAGTTTTGTAGTTTGGGCTCAGTTTGTCTGTAGAAATGTTAATTTAGTAGTTCATTACTCTAGTATCATCTCATAAGATTCATGAATATATGTAGTATTAGCTTGACTGTTACCTGGTTTCACCCGGGAATTATTTATCATGTTTGAAAAATAAAAAGGCCCAAACAACAAAAAAATAAATAGCATATAATTTAATCTAGGAGGTATGTAATGTATATTGAAAATTTCATCGAAATCCGTTCAGCCGTTTCGGCGTGAAAGAAGGACAGATAAACAGACAATGTTTCACTTTTATATATTAAGTAAGGATAATAGTTGAAGACTGAGACTGAAAGAATTATAGAAATACAATGAAATCTATTAATAAACGTATCTCCATTATTCTCGATAAATTTATCTCATATTAATCGATTATGAACAACAATGTTGCTGTAAATTCTTAGTTTATTATTATCGCGTTACTTGTAAGATCGTTGTAACTAAGAAAATTCTTATAAGCTTGTTTCTGCAATACCCACGGATGTACATGTAAAAAATAAACTTCAAGGTTGCTCCAAAAAAGGAAGCGGATGAAAGTGATAAAGCGGCTGGCGATAAAAAAGAAGCTGTTACGATTGAAGAAAAGAAGGAGGCCCCCTTAGCTATGCCTGAAGCTTAAAGCATTCAGTGCCGAGGTAAGATTACAAAATGATTCCACTTATGTTTTATGAATTCGAAGAAGGAGCGAATAAATCATTTTCTCGTGTTTTTCTTTTACAGCTATTTCGTACAACTAACAGTTGTAACTGACAAGTCGAGAAATACAAGTTGCAAAAGCAATGCGTAAACGAAGTATATCTATACATACGTTATAAATACTTCACATACCCTATGATAATGCTATATAAGTAACAGTTATCGAGAAATAAAAAAAAGCTGTTACGAAAAATCAAACGTTTCTACGGACAATGTTCTTTACTGTGTTGCATTTTGCTAAACGTAGACTTTGCTTTGAGACAGCTAAAACGATCTTACTCTTCCTGAATTAACATCCGGTGTTCCGAGTTTTAGGCATTTACATCGATTGTTGATTCACGCGAGACGCGACGCGAGATCGTGGATCTTTATTACAGTCTTATTCATAGTATTTTCTCTGATTGTCACGTTGCGTTCGCATTGTGTTCTTACATCGACCATAACGAACCTGAAAAATTTATAGAAATATCGATTAGCAGAATAAAGCAAAATTTCTGGCAAAGAGGTAAACAATGACCTTCCACCGATTCGCAACGACGCGTCGTGTACGAGGGGAAAAGAAATTTATATAGATCGTAGAGAGATTTAAAAGAGAGAGAAAAAATGCGCGAATTACTGAAGCACCTCTATTTTAATCGATGGAGTTAAAATAACGGCTACGAATAAGAGTAGTTTTTTGCAACAGCTTTCCAGCGTGGAAAATAGGGTGTAATATTTTTTAATGTAATCTACGGAATAAATTCATTTGCTGGAAATGCGGGTTTCTACTTAAAATTTCATGTTTTCTCCAATATATTGTAGTCGTAATAATGTCAATATTTATATTTTCATCCATAGAATAGATCTGTAATAACAGTGTAATTATGGAAATATACTAATAAGTGCTACCTGTATAATAATAACATCCGTTTCTTAGTATCTTTCACTTACGATTCAGGCTTTTCATTCGATCGCGCGCGTGAGCGTAAGTTTGGTCGCTTTTATCGAACGTTACTAATCCACTAATTACTAATAAATAATCCACGCGTTAGATGAATGTAAAATTTTTATACGGACTTGTAGCAACAAGTACCACAAGCATGGGTACAATCTTAGTTTCTATTATTGTACAAAATATTTCTTTTCTTTAGTCGTTTTCGCAAACACATTTATTTGCTGGAGTGAAACTATTATTCGTTGATGAGTGTGATGTCTGCTATGGAACAATGAAATAAATAAATAAATACAGCATGAATTTATTCGAATCATTAATTCATTCATTTATCGTTTAAAATTAATTTCGCTTGAGCCACTGTTTGGGTGTTATCGAATATGGTTCACCGTGCGAAACTGTGCCGCGAAACAATAATAGTACATAAATAAGATTTAGTGGTAATTGGCTGGGGGAAGCGGTGGCCTTTATCCACTTGAATTTATTTCGGCGGCAGACTTATGTATAAATAGATTTATGTATTGAGCAACTATCCACGGAGCCTGAACAACATTAATCGCTCGCGTAATTGGTATCCTGCACCAACAGTTACATGCGCCACTTATGTATTACACATTTAAGTAATCCAGCAGCGTTGCAGTAGGAGGAAGCGAGAGACCAAGAGGAATCAAGGCGGAGAAGGAAAAAACTAGTAGACACGACGGTCGCTGTTGTCTTCCGTTGGAGTCATCATCAGTCGGTTTCCGCGGCGCGAACGAGTGGTCGCTCAAACTGAAAGATCGCGGGCTCCTGAATTTCTCGTTATTCTTTACAGAATTCTGCATTCAAATTTTCTGAAAGGAAGTGTATTAATCAAGTATTCACGAAGCACAACGAATTTCAAAAGCTCGCGTGACGCAATGAAGCGCGGCTCCCGTGATCTTTAGTTCTGTCGCTTCGATGATCGTGTCACATCATCGTCGCTCTACGATGTTGACACTATCCAGCTTTTTAGCCACATTATGTGATTGAATAAAAAGTCGGGGAACAAGAATCTTGCCAAAGAACGAGTCGCTTTTTGTCTGAGAACAAGGAGGAAAAGGAAACAGATGCGCAAGAAGAGAATCGACTGTTTCCAACACGTGAACCGGTGAACGCGTTTGGAAGCAGCTATTTTTGAAATTTCGAGAACAGGAGGATTAACCATTGCTCCCGTGAGATGGTACGATTTATCTAACACGGTCGTTCAGCGTTTCGGTGGAATTGATTTCCCCTTTTAATGTCAGACGTTTAATTCGACTCGAACGAGTTTCAATTGAAACTGAAGGGATACGCTTCTGTGACAAATATATTCTGTAGGAAATAATTCATTCACGCTTCCATAGTTTCTTCTGCGAAGTTTAATTTAGAAGTGGCGGTCATTTTTGTCCAGTAACTGTTAATCAGAGAATTCGTGTTTTGTCAAAGTTTTACTGAAAATAGAAATTGGTAGCACAATTAAATATAAAAGCATGAAGACTGAAAACACCGAGGCCAATATCGAAACTGGTAAATATAGGTCCTGACTGCGCGTTTTTAGTGTTTCTATTTGTATTCCCGAATAAGTTAGTCGACACGGGGTCCCTTCGCAAACAATTACGAATTTATTAATCCGTATATTCTCCTATAGAATCGTGGTGTCGATAGTAGCGCAAGCTAAGAGCAGATTGTACAAAAAATAGGTGGAAACGTCAAGGGTATTTCAAGATCAAGTTATGTTTTTGTAGACGAAACCTGTTTACGTTTTTTTAACGGAAACAGGAAGCTCACAACTAATCGAGTTTAACTATGCTGCATGGGAATTCAGAAATGAAATGTACTTAAAAGTCGAGCAATCTGAGAACAAGATATTTGCCAATAAGAAATAAAACTTTCGTTATCGTACATTCTTCATTCGCGATATGAGAAACCATAGATTCTATGTAAACAAATTTAAGTGACCATGAATTGACGCTTCCATTTATCGATTTTAAGAATTAATCACCGTATCGTATTTGCGAAAACGCTTTGCACTCGTCAACGTACTAAATACTTAGGAAAAAGTGTCCAATTAATGTCGACCAGTACGTTGCAACGATTCAAGCCTGTAAAGTTTGAATCATCGAGGTGCAAGGTAGACGATGCAACTTGTTAGCTCATGCAGGAAGTCTCGCAGAGGAGAACCGTGTTGATGTCCTCGAACTCGATCTTCTTTTTGCGCTAACGATTCCTGATGAAGCGGAAAAATGGAGTACGAATCGTGTTGCTTCCGTCTAAATCGGTACGAATGATTTGACGCGAAAATTAATTTTTTTATCGCGCACTTAATTATTATTCGCGTCGATTGTACTATCCCATAGGATTATCGCCTTTACAGAGTTCGGGTAATTAATATCTCATTTAGAACGATCAACCTTGCATACTTTTCGATCGATACTCGTGTGTTTCACATTTCCAGAAGCCTCTTCCTTTTTGTCTTTCTTTTTTTCTCGCTCTTCCGTGCGGCAAAAGGTCTAGGTCCCAAAATTCTTAGAGATGTTTTTTCTTTTTTAACCAGTCCCGTTTCGGGAGTTCTGTCTCTTGTGCGATTTTGGAAATGTAACAGTTTCGTTATTCTGCTTGGTTCATCGCTTACTTATAAATATTCAAACCAGATCCCCTTTTTGTGCGATACAAGCTTGATACTTAAAGACTCTCAAGCTTTCAAGAGTCTCAAAACTATTCGTATGAAAATTAGTTATCTTGGTTGCTCGAATCGCTGAATGGAAATTGAAAGCTAGTTCCTCGTACAAGAAAGGTGCATTTGAAATGTAAAACTGAGCAGGTAGTTGGAATGTATCTAATTAACATGTAATTTAATGAATTCATTTGAATTCTACATTTAGTAGGAAATGTAACAAGGCTTTGTTACTTTTTACGTGGAAATAGAAGGTGTGACAAGAGGAATAAGACTTTTCAAGCCCATCCAGAAGCTACCTCGTGTCCCTCAATTATATTCTTCAGTCTCTTCACCAAGACTTCCTGCTCGCCCCGCGCGAATATTAAACAACGAAAGATAGATCTATCTCTCGCAAAAATGAAACGATACATTTACTTAAAAACACCTTGCTGGCGCGGCGTGGTAGCGTCGCATCCGAGCATTTGAATCGCAAACGAGACACTGTTTATTCGCAGCTCCTGCATTCAAGGAAATCGAAGAAAGTTGTTCAACTCCATGGTTGACCTAACTTCCGTTAAACGTTTATTTACGCGACGCGAACGGAGTCGGCATCGGGCAACGTCGGAGGAAGAAAACAAAGAGGATCGGCGATCGGTACTCAATGATTAACACAAGCGGAAGTGGATTCTATTTAACGCGTAACAAGCATGTCATTAAAGTGCCTGACGATACAGTTTTGCGCTCTTTTACATCGTTACAGAGAACCGTCGTGTTCCAATAAAGAACAGTTCCCATATCCGCGTTCCAGCGACAACGTGAATTGATGGAACCTCTATAAAAAAATAAGACAGGATCAAAGAATAAAGAAGCTCTCAGGCAAACAGCGTGTAATCGTCAGCGAGCAGGCCAGATACCGCGGAACGGAGCTGGCTCGTTTGGTGAACCTGAATGTCAAGTGGTGCTTTAACAAATGCGAGTGACCAGTGGAGTGGTGGCGCCGATGAGACCTTGCGAGCGTATCTCGGTCCAGTCTCGCCGATTGCACGGCGCATCCAGTGTCTCTGGGTCTTCCTTGAAGCAACGTCCACGCCCCGGGTGGAAGGCACTGCCTGAGGGAAGGATGACGGGGACCAATGTGTCGGTAGTGTCGATAGAGCGCAGACGATGACTATGTTCGCCATGCCGTCGTCGCCGAGGCAGCTCCTCGCGGACGTGTTGCCGGCCTGCGACAACCTGACCGACTTCGTCGGCCACTCCCGCGGCCTTGACTTCGCCCTTGACGCTCGGCCATGGCGGAACTTCACCGAGCTCGACCAGCTCTATCATCGCTTCGGCGGCCTGGAGAACGTGACCTGTCTGGAGCACGCGCCGCGCCTCACCGACGCCACCCTTGCCAAGGTGATCGTGCTGGCTGTGATGGCGGTCTTCAGCTTCGCGGCGAACGTGGCCACCATCTACTCGATCGCCAGGTCACGGCGACGGCACCACAGCTGGTCCGCGATCTACGCGCTGATCTTGCACCTGGCCGTGGCGGATCTTTTGGTCACAGTGTTCTGTATAGGCGGCGAGTCGATATGGAGCTACGCCGTCGCCTGGATCTGGGGCAACGTCGCCTGCAAGCTGTTCAAGTTCCTACAGGTGTTCAGCCTTTATCTTAGCACTTTCGTCCTGGTGCTGATCGGGATGGACCGGTTCATAGCGGTGCGGTACCCGATGAAGGGACTCAACACGGCGCACAGGTGTCTGAGGCTGATCATCATGGCGTGGGTGCTGTCCTTCATCCTTGCTTCTCCTCAGGTGAGGCTTTTTGTAGGGGCGGTGGTGAGTGGGGGTGAGTAGGCTGTAGTCTGGGGTAGCAAATTTTGGGGAGTATCGAATTTTGGCGAGTGACATATTTTGGGGAGCGATAAATTTTAGGGAGCACCAAATTTTGAGGAGCGATCAATTTTGAGATTCATCAAATTTTGGGATGCGATAAATTTTTTGGGACCGACAAGTTTTGAAGAGCATCAAATTTTGAGGACCATCAAATTTTGGCGAGCGACAAATTTTCGGGAGCGATCAATTTTAGGAAGCATCAAATTTGGGGGAGCGATAAATTTTGAGATTCATCAAATTTTGGGATGCGATAAATTTTTTGGAAGCGACAAGTTTTGGGCAGCATCAAATTTTGAGGACCATCCAATTTTGGCAAGCGACAAATTTTAAGGAGCATCTAATTTTGAGGACTATCAAATTTTGAGAAGCGATAAATTTTAGGAAGCATCAAATTTTGGGGACCACCAAATTTGCGTGAGCAACAAATTTTGGGGGGGAAATAAAATTTTGGGACGCGACAAATTTTAAGCGAAAGAAATTAGAAAATTTTTAAACGCAGCTTGACACAACTTTGAAAACAATTCATTTTTTTTATATAGCGAATTAGCACGAATTAGAGTTGGGACAAGGAGTAAGAGATATTTAATATGCAATACTATGAGTAGGGGTGACTTTGTGAAAATCAAAATTCGTACCGCAAGCGTGGATCACTTTGCAACACTCTTTAATGTTTCCAAATTTTTCAAATATCACACTTAAACTGTACATTATAATCCCCAACTAATACCCTAAGTAGTTTAAGACAAATTAATGATTACTTTTATAGTTAGACCAGAAATAAGATTTGAAGTTAGCACAAAGTCACTCCGCATTGGGGGTGAAGCTTTACCGTATGAATAACGCAGGCAAATAAAGAAGTACAGAGTAAACACATTAGTTCCTGGACCCTGGGTTCAATCATTTATGTCGGATGAAAGACAGTAGAAAGAAAAACGCCAACATTCCCAATTTAAGACGAGTGACGTCCACGCCAGAATTTCGTCAAACCTCTTACATTTTTTCATCAATGTCTAGCCTGAGTTCTTGCTACGATTACTGCCGTCGATGAAACAGTTCGATCATCAGTTTTGCAATAAAAATCTAATTCATATCGCCTGTCACTTAACGTTCATCGAGTACGTGGAATTTCAAGAGAAAAAGATTCAATCTGCCAATGGTTTCTTTTCTATTTTTTGTAAACAAATATCGAGGACATAGCTCGGAGGTACACTATCGAGCGACACGCGGTTGCATGAAATTAGATATAAGTGTGATGCAATAGGCAATCGCATAATTATCGCGTAATTAAAGTTGCAATACTGATAATCACGGAAAGCTTATCTACCTTAATAAGAATAATCGAGACAGGTGAGAAAAAGAAAAAACGCGTGAATCAGCTTGCCTTTGCCAGTTTGTCGCTCGAGACGTTTAATAAAAAAAGTTAAAAAAATTCCCGAACGGAAGTGAAGCTTGAAAATTTAGTTACGTGCATCCTTGAACGATTTAAAAGGCTCTTTCATACTTTTGTTCTAGACTGAAAAAAGAAAAATGAACGTGTGTATATTGAAACAAGCCTTATCAGTGTTATCAGAAAATGTGAACCAGCATTGTAATAATTAGTATATTTTTATCCAAGGTACTGTTACAATATTGCCGCATTTAGCACGTAGACAAGAAACGACTGAATGTGGTATGCTAGCGTAAAGATAGACGAGTAGAAAATTGTATACACGATCTAGAAATGAAATTTTGTATAAAAACAACGCTTCTTCAAAAGCCACGTGTCCCCACAAAGACGCCGCTCTTTTGGATCTTGTACATTGACGATTAATGACGACGATTTAACAAACGGTTCCCGAGTGTCTTTCACAATACCTCTTACGTAGCTGAAAAACAATGATCCATTAATAAACAATATATTCTCGATATCCTAAACTAATCATCCAAAAATTTATCAAGAAACACAGAACGCTGCATGTAGAAATAGCAAAGAAGACATCCTTCCCAAGAATAATCATTAAATTTTAAACAGAAGTATCATTAACCCATTGAGTATCGAAATCCAAACACTGAACGTACGCCACGTGCGGGAATCCTCAAACCCTATCCACTAGTTATACTCGCCGAACGCCTATGCGCGTTCCCCGCACACATACCATACCCTGTAGTTTCATAATTCACAAAAATCCCCCGCATTGCTAACTACTAAATTGTCTATTTCAAACTCCCCATTGCTATAATTAGCTCAACGTCACCAGCCCCCAATTTCATATGCAAAAATCGGATTACCTCAGAATACATTCCAGTTTCATTTCCCAAGCGCGACACCAGATTCCTGAAAATATCAGCGCACGTTTCTAATTCGTCGCCGAGGAAATGTTGGAGCTGCACTCGCTGGTCCCGGAGTCCTTGGCCTCGACTTCCGGCTCGAAGAACTTCTCGTTCTCCGCTTGGTCGTTCGATTTCGTGGGTTCAGCTTCCTTCGTTCGCTTCCGATCGCCCTTGTGCACCGCACATGGCCCTAAGCCTTTGCATGTGCACTTCTTCCTCCTGCTTCTACGCCTGCTCCTCCTACGCCTGCTCCTCCTACGTCTGCTCCTATGCCTGCTCTTACACCTGCATACCCTCCTCCTCCTCCTCCTCCTTCGCCTCCTCGACCTCGTCCTCTGGCAATTACAGACCTTCTTCTTTCGCCTCATTCGCCTGCGTTTAGGTTTCTTGCACTTGCAGCAGACGTCCAGCTTCTGCTGCACGCACTTCCTGCGACAGTAGTCCAGGAGGCTCAGCTCCTGCGACGCGATCTCCTGGCTCTTGGCCTCGCTGATGATCGGCAGGACGTAGTGGGAGCCGTTCTTCTTCAGGATTCCGTACGCCACGCCGCGCTTCAGGGCTGTCTGCATCTGAGAAATGGATTAGAATCGTATAATTGAATGTCTATGTAGAGTTTTATAACGGGAGCCGTGAGAGACACTCTCAACCTTTCGCTACTCGCGCTATTTCCAAAAGTACAACAGCTGTGAATAATTTTTTTTCTGCCTGAGAGCAACCAATCTCTGAGTTTTACTCCAGATTCTCACTCTGGATGTACAGGCGTTGAAGAGAAAAACTCTTCTGTGAAATAATTCGTATATTGTAAGGGGTCGTTCTTAAATTACGTAAGACCTTTGGGAGGGTTCGCGAATTTCTTACGTTTTCTTACAAGGGTTACAAGGGTTTTCTTACGTTTTCATAAATTCTATCACTAATAACCCAGAAAAGTATTTTTAATTTAAATTTCCTGAAAACGAGTTAAAAAATTAAGAAAAAATGAAATGTAAATAATATTACGTAAGGAGGGGGTTGAAATAGCAAATCTTACGAATTATTATAGGTACTGGGGGAGGGAAGGGGGTAAGAATTCGCCAAAATTACGTTAAAAAATTAAGAAAAAATGAAATGTAAATAATATTACGTAAGGAGGGGGTTGAAATAGCAAATCTTACGAATTATTATAGGTACTGGGGGAGGGAGGGGGTAAGAATTCGCCAAAATCACCCTTACGTAATTTAAGGACGGCCCCTAATTAATTAAAGCCTCTCCCCTCTTAGTAAGAGGATAAAATCGCTGAAGAAATGGGGACCAACCTGGCGGCGCGCCACATTCTGTGGGACATCGTAGACAGACGAGAGATAATGCAGAATTTCTTGCGACGACGAGCCCTTCTGTTCGCGAAGATTCTTTATCGCCGATATCACCAGCGCGAGGGTTTTAGTCGAATCAGTCACCATGATTGCATCGCCTGCGAACTGTAAAAGAATCATTTCACAGTCATTACGTTACTTTTCTAAATTACTCTCAACGCTTAAATCTTGCTTCCTAAATTACAGTAATTAACGCACAAAGTCGGCGTGCTTCTTCATTCAGCAATAACACAAGTACGTCATACTTTTTTGACCCGACTAGTGAATCAGAACCAGTTAATAAGTGTTCAACCAACAGGTAATCTGATCGTCGAGATCTGTCGATAATACCCGTGTCATGATAAACATATAAACAAAAAACAAGACATAAACAAGGCTAAAGAAGCTCTCCCATCAAAGAGAGCGCCCCAAGAAACTGTTCACCAGTCCAAAGCGTTCTACAAGCAATCTTTAAAGATACAAAATCTGCGATTAATTCGGGGCTGAAATTCTCCAAATGAAACCTACTGGTAATTTAATTCAGGGACAGCTGAAACACACTATCAGCTTCCAGGAATGTTATATTAAAAAATAAGAACAAGAAAGAATAGATAAATTGAAGCTTTTACTATTAAAAAAAAAAGATTTACCTCAACGACGAAGATAATAAAACAGTGCACAGATAGTCGACGCGTCCCTTGCTCCCAAAAATCCTTTTCATCGAGATCCTTTTCGCGGCTTTCAGTCCATTATTCGGCGACCTTATGGTTTCCTTCTTTTTTTTGTTGGAATTTATTTTAACGGGAAACACGAGAAATTTTCTATTGAAACGGCGAACCGAAATTTCCTTGCGTCACATTGCTGACGAATGATGGTGACGAACGAGCATCAACGTTTACAAATGAACGATGATATTTGGAGCGCCTTGGAAATGGATTTTTTTTCAAAATTGAATCCGTTCAGCGATCAGAAAATTTTTCCATCGGGCTGAACGGTGCGCGGAAAAACGCGCCAAGAAAAAGTTACACTTCGCGGAGTATTCAGAGATGCTAATCGAATGAAAACGGTCCCCGATGCGGAAGTAGTTATTGGAAATCGTTGCCATTAATCATTGCAACGCGGACGACTGCTCGTCGTTTTAACCCCCGCGACGAGAATTAGAATTTATGGCCCGATGATTACCTAATTAAAAATGAAAAAAACGAGAGTGACAGTAATTCTCGATTTATATCAACATAAAGAAATGAACGGAGATATTCTATTTTGTTCTTCCCCATTCGAGAAGCTGTGGAACAAATTAACTTGTAAATAATTAACTCGTTCGGATTTTCTAAATAGACTTATTTTTCTTTTCCCCGCGGAGCTGCGAATACAATGGAATCTTTCATTCTTGATAGCAAAGTTTATTGGTCGCACAGAAATAGATTGTTGGAAATTCATGAATATTTAAGAGTCGATTCTTTTCACAAGCTAATAGATTTATTCCTTCGAATTTAAATCTATGAGTAATGGGAAATTTTAAAGGAACGCGTGACAATGGGAAGAGGACAATTAAATGTACAAAGTAAATGTTTTATTCCAGATTAAATAGTTTACCAAATCTCGTATTAAAATTCAACGATTTCTGTTAATATACAGTGCTGGAAATATTGATTGCTTTGCTCGAATATTGAACACTTTACCAGTTATTATTAGTACCAGGGAAATATTATTGCAAAAATATGTAGCTCAGTATCTTGGCCAAAATAAGTTGGATACAAATCATTTTGTCAATCATAGTCCAAATTCTACCTACTCCGTAAATTTCAGAGTGACGTAATAAATATATAAATATTTCCAGTACGGTATGCATCGAAATTAAAATCCTATATTACACTAGGCATATGGAAACGAGAAGATTAATTTCCTCTTGTTTGCAGATCATTATATTCCACGTGGCCCAGGGTCCATTCATTGAAGAATTCACTCAGTGTGTGACCCATGGATTTTACACGAGGCCATGGCAGGAGCAGCTTTACGCTTCCCTCAGCCTGTTCTTCATGTTCCTCCTTCCTCTAGCCATTCTTATCACTACTTATGTATCCACCGTGCTCACAATTTCTCGTAAGTACATCTCAATTCTGTAATTCGATCTCTGCAACGATTTACAATAACTAGTTCTGCTATTTACCACAGCATCCTTTGCAGCGGTGGTTTCAACTGAATTTAACTTTGAAAATTTGAAAATTCAATTTTCCTTTTCAATATTTCAACACCACTGATTTTATATGTATACTATATTTTGCTATTATAATATAAGAACCTTCTAATATTTTATTAAAACAGCATTTACTCTAATTATATTTAATGTTGACTACTAACTATAAAAGAATCTAATTTTAGGAAGCGAAAGAATGTTCAGATTAGAGTTGACCAACACTAGCGTGGGCTACATGAACGGGAATTTGAACAGAAGGAAATTGATGCACCGCGCCAAAGCCAAGTCATTGAGAATCAGTGTCGTCATCGTGGCCGCGTTTATCATTTGGTGGACGCCCTACTACGCGATGATGATAATCTTCATGTTCCTTAATCCTGATGACCGTGTAGGCGATTACTTCTATTCTTCTACAGTAACATCGAATTTAGTTTGTACGGGGTTGGTGAATATAAAATTGTCGATAGGCTAAAAGTTTATTTATTTATCGTGGGAATAGAATAACAATAAAATTGCTAACGATAGCTTACGAGCTCGAGAAATCTCGCAGAAGCTCGAACGAATAAAATAAATAAAATAGTTGAAAAGCAAAAAATATTTCTATTCGCCAACCTAATACTTTTATGCTTATTATAAGTGGAATCTTTTTTATTTAAACGATTCTTGTTTTCATCGACGTGGTTGAAAACTTAACAAGCCCGCGATAATTCCAGCTTAGCGAGGAACTACAAAGCGGAATCTTCTTCTTCGGCATGAGCAACAGTTTGATAAACCCTTTGATATACGGGGCGTTTCATCTGTGGCCGCGGAGGAAGCATAAGAACTCATCTAACAGGTAAATAAATATAGTGAAAGAATATAACAGAAGATTCTACTGGATAGTTGAAATGGATAGAATCATAATAAAACCACGTTAATTCGTTTAACACTTTGCTTTGTAAGAAGTTGCACGTGTTTATTATGGAGCAGACGTCGTTACGTAGTTTGTTTCGACAAAAAAAAGTAGTTGGAGACTTCTTAAGCAGTCGGTTTAATGTAGTTTTGAACGATTCGCAGATTATTAATTGGCGTATCGATCTTTTTCTTCTAAATTAAGTATGGCAGTTGCGACCTTTAGAAAGATCTGCAGTCTTCGGATATCAGTAGCTTGTCCATCTGCAAAAAAAAGTAGAGTCGACTGTGGAAGTTGTTCCTGTAATTAACTAGGGAAATTAGGCAAGCCGAAAATTCAGAAAATTATGCAACTTTGTGTGCAAGTAGAGAAGTTCATACGTAAAACAAATCTATTTTTTGTTGGTGTCGTAATGCAGTTTTGGGGGGTGAAATCACCCCTTCAGAAAAATGTAGAATTTTCTTTTTGGGGAATATCTCAAGAACCGTGAGATATATTGAAGAGAAGTTTAACCCTTCGTTGCATACTGTTGCAAATATGCAACATATTTTTTGTTTTTAATTTTTTTGTTGTACTTAACCAGCATGTAATGTGATGTAACTACTTTATCATCAATGACACATATTATTTACATATATCGCGTTGAACGTTATAATTCCGCGGTGTTTAAGTAATCATAATTATAATGGCGGGAACAGTGGAAAAATAAGAAACATACTTTTCTTTATTATTTTTCCCTTATTATATTTTTCAAAACTCGAAGAAGTTATGCAATGAAGGGTTAAGCAGAATATGCATCTTTTTTTGTATCTGCAAAAATGCGTAAAAATAATTATCGGAAAGTAGGCACATACTTTTTATGTTACCCCCACCACCAATCCTGAATTCGATAATTATTTTGACGCCGTTTTGTAGATATAAAAAGAGATGCAACTTTTATTTAAACTCCTTTTCGATATCTCTCGCGGTTCTTGAGACATTTCGCGAAAAAGAAAATTCGGCATTTTTCTCAAGGGGTGGTTTCACCCCCTAAAATCGCACTATGGCACCAACAAATTCAGGTTTGTGTTACGGATTATAAAGTTGCATAATTTTCTGAATTTTCTTCTAAGCTCCACAATTTTTAATCAAAATATTACTCGGTATCAACAATTTCGACAGCACTTTCATTTAGTATTATGCATTTAACGGTCGTTTTCGTAATTTTCAGGGAGCTGTCCTCGACGCAACGGCGAATTACACGCACGAGTAATAATGACAGCGGCTATAGGCGAGAATCGCGAGAATCGCGGGAAACTCGAGTGCCGTTCCTCTCGAAGACTAATTCGAAGACTAGTATTTGAGGGAGACCGAAAGGGTGCTCACTAGGGATTGTGCCAATTAAATTATTCGACATCGTGCAACATTGTGACACTCGTATCCATAGGCGTAGCGAAGGTAGGGCAGGGGTGGGTACTTGCCCCCCTCTGGCAAAGTAAGAAAGTAATAAATTAGTCGCTCGTCCAAAATTAAATTAATTTATTACAAAATAAAAATATATTAAATTGTGACGCAATTCCACATTACACGACCTCGGTTATATTAATTCCTAACCACGTACATAAATTCAAAATTTTGTCTCATTATTGTCACTCTCTGAATGAAGTCTTAGCTACGCCCATACTCGTATCATGTTCCTAATTTTCGGACAAAGTGCGTTGAGTGCAGAAAAGGGGAAACTCTTTTCTTTCTTTTCCAAAGCACGTGTAAACAACTAGGGCGGAGTGTAAATACGTATGTAGGATATTTTATTAGCCCTCGTCCTTTATTAATTTAGGTGTATCTGTAATGATTAACAGTTAATTTTGTTGAAAAGTGAAGTGTATTAGTAGATAACAGTAACCCACAGACTTGGAATATTTATGTATTTAATTTTTTTTTTTTATTATAAGGAATTATATTAGAACGTAATGTAAGAATGTTAAAATGAGGAAACTTCCTCAGTTTAAGGTCTACTTAATTAAGTAGACGTTAAGAATACAATCATACTTTTGAAGCAGATTGCATACGAACTCGACACTTCATACAGATAAAAAATTATATAAATAGACATAATTCTCCGGCAATACCACCAGTTCAGAGCACTACCAGCAATGTCAGTCTAAATAATAATGTTAGAGTAATTAATAATCGATGGTGTATATATTTGACGTAAAATTTTGTAATTTAAACGAAGAAGAAGTACTTTTACTTTTCTGGAATAACATATTTGTACATTATGTAGCTCAGTTTATATTGTATATAATAATGATTCTTTAATTGTAAGTTAATTGTAAATGATATCTCTGTGAAATGTATTGCTGAATGTTGCCAAAAAATAATATTTCCTCGAGGAACTGCAAGTGCACGAATTAATTCCATGAACGTAATAATTCGTTGTTCTTATTTGGCGATTGAATTTATAAAAATATATTCATCACACTCTAAACTATAGACTAGTCTAAACTACCTTTGCTTTTCTTTTCTAATATAATATCCACCATTTCCTGTATTCCAATTATCTTGAATACACTATACAATTGCAAATGGTAATTATTATTCTCATTACATAATAAGAGAAGACCCATTCCCAATAACTATTAATAACTAATTAACTATAGTTAAAATAATTATAACTATCATGTACAAAATAATCAATTTATTTCAATTTTAAAATCGAAGCAATGCGAGACGTCTATAGAAGTCGCATGACTAGGGGAGGGGGGTTCTACAGGTCAAAATAAGATGAAAATCAAAAATGACGAAATTGCGGTAAGGGCTTCATTTTTTAACTATTAATCAAAACTCGGTTTCTGGAACGCCTGAATCACGGCAATTTTACGACAGTGGCGCACGCGTGACAGGTCAGCCAGGGTGCGTGCAGTGGTGGCGGACGCGCGAAAGATTTACCATGTAGAGGACACATTTACTCATCTCGTCGAAACTATGACCTACGGTAGGTACATACGTTGCGACTAGCAAACACGGCCGGCGTGAACTTTTGCTGGCCGAGGACAAAATTGTGCGGGGCCCAACAAAATCGCAATTATATTCTACTTCTAAATTTTATAATAATAAATATCTGTGTACAAGGCCCCGCAAAATTTACGATGAGGTTTTCGTGGACCACGGGGCCTTAACCCTTAACTGGTATCCTGGAGTCGCTCATGACCCCAGGCACACAAAGTTCGCTGCAAAATTGTTAGTTGTCTAAGTTTGCAAACTGAATTTCTAATTAATTTTATAATAATAGTTTAACTTTCTACGTTTCTATTATTTTACACATTACCTAAAAACAAAGTATTCATAGAGCTTGATCTAGTGCTAACTTTACAAATTTCCGTGTCCTATTTTATTTCGGGTCTGCCGCGACCCCAGTATACCAATCACGTTTGCCAAAAACAGTATATCAGTTAAGGGTTAAGACGCAGGACCGAATTCCGGGAAATGCGCTGCACCTGCCTTGCGTCGGCCCTGCTCAAGAAACGTCCACTGAACGTTGAATGTGCACATACGCTCACACAAGCTAGGAAAAGCGTGTACACATTCGCGATGTAGTAAACAAATCGTTTCAATCAACTTGCGTCGTAGAATCAGGAAGAAGGAATTTTTTGCGGGTATTAGTCGCCTCCAGTAGACTCGTTCCGCGCAAGGATATCCTGTTGATTGATTGGAAACCGGAAGGAAAAGCTACGACCAATCGCGTGTGTTAGATCCGCGGGAGTTGCGCAGATCGGTCCCAAATCGATCGGGGTGAAGGTTTTATTTTATTTCATCTCCATTTGTAGTTCTGTCTACATTTTACCCATTTGACATTAGAAACTATTTGTAGGTGCCTTCAAACATTCTCATTCTCACTCCCTATCCATACCAATCACCCTCGCACACTGTAAAATCGTTCTTAAATGTCAATTACCTCAATACCGTCGATTTCTCACGAACGCGGTAATTTAGTTCAAACTTTAATTAAATTTAGTTCTACATTATAGTTCAACAGGCGTACGCTAGGTGGACAAATGGTCCGTCGCAGCCGTCGCAGCGCAATAGAGGTAAGTCGATGGGTACCGGAAAGGAGATCGTTCTTCACATCCAAAATCTAGTCGAGAGAGTTTGACTTCCAGGATTAAAAATGTCAGCGGTTACAAAAACAGCTCAGCTTTGCAAAAGTACGTATCTAAGCCGCAAACGAATATCTCTTAACAAATATTATTAAATCCTACATTCTTTATTATATTTAATTTATAACTGATTATTATATAACACCGATTCCTGTTCTGTATCACGCGAAAATTAATAATTTCTTTGAACGGAAGATTTAACTTACCTCTTGCCTCTTTTCGCAACGTTCGAGTAAATAATTTCCGAAAGATACAAATTCTTAAAGATATTTTTCAATTAACGTCTCGAAGGTTATGTATAACTAGTACATTGATTTCGTTCGCTACCCAGTGTCATTTACAATTGTATATTAATTGCAGCTGCTGTAGCAGCGACGAAACCTATCCTTGGTAAAATCCAATATTATGGGAAAGTGGAATTGGTCCCGCCAAAGGTCTCTGACATTCCCGCTATCCGGGACGGTATCATAAAGCTGATACATTCCGCTAAAACAGGAGGATATCGCAACGTCACAGTACGCGAAGCTTGGGTGAACACGTTAGTCACCGTGGAAGTACTATGCTGGTTTTTCGTCGGCGAATGTATTGGAAAACGACACATTGTAGGGTATAATGTTTAAAGATATGATGTACTACATTCGCATAGCCATAATCTCTGTATAAATGTTAGGCATTCTCGTAAATACATATACGTATGGGGAGGAATACAAGCTTTATAAATAAACATTAATATTCGTTCGGTTAAACCATCTTTTCGTTTCAATTTCATATTTTATTTGTCGTGACGTTCCAATACAAGCTAGAAAAATAGATGAGAACTTTAATTACTTAAATGCATTAAAAAAAAACAGAATCATGTCAGCATATGTTGGGTCGCGTACTGCCATATACATATGGCTCCACTGACGTGGACATTTAACGAACGAATTATACCGAGCTGAGGTATCTCGATACAAGTGTCGAATAGAGGTATCAAATTAGCCGGGATTCCATCCTTTTCGTTTCTGAAAACGGTATTTATATAATAATGCAATTAATCGTTTTTTTTGTAATCGCTTACCCCAGGACAAGAACTGTCTTCTTCTCGAACTTCATATTCAGCAAGTTCGTACTGTTAGCTGTTTGTTCCACCCCTACTAAACGCCATCCCATGTTTCTTTTCTCCAATAGGTATTTACTCAGTTGATAAGGTTTTATCTGAAATATTTGGAACATTATCGTCGATTGCGAATACAGCTTTTCAAGCTTCGTTGTAATAATTATGAGTACCTCTGTCATGGTTATCCACTTGTCAGCGGACACGCTGAGAGTCTGAAAATCTTTGTCCTTAACTTGATTCAAATTAGCGATAACTAATTCGTTAACGTTGAAAACCTCACAAGTACGGGCGAGTCCGCCCAAGTTTGGAGCTCGATCGATGAGACTTGCTACAACTATAATCCTGTCGTCCGTTAATACCTTTCTCTGAGACATTGATTCCCTGACTGTCAAATATGTGTCATTATTTAACGCATTCGGGGACATTGCAGGATTAATTTTCTTTTGAATGTCACTTAATTCTTCCTGGCTCGTTTCAAGGATAGAATGAGCTGTAGTTGATTCTGCATCGGCTATATTTTAAAATGATGCAGAGTTTAATATCTTGTGTTACCACTAACATAAATATATATATTATAAATATATAAAAATATAATATAAATATATGTATTATAATATATAAAAAATATATATAATACATTATATAAAATATAGTATAATATATTTTATAATATATATATTATAATTTGTATATTTATGTTATATTTTATATATTTATGTTGTAACCCTGACACCGATTGAATTACCTGTGGCTTTCATTAAATACAACGATGTTCTAGTCTCCGATAATGATCGGCTTGAATTAAGCAATCGAAGAGGATGGGAAATATTTTCTTTAAAATTTAGGGTTCTAAAGATATCTGGAGTAATCCATTCACTTGCATCCATGCCAGTCAAACGAGGAAGTTCGAAATATATTGTCTATGAATCCAAAAATAATTATGGTGCATGTCAGAGTTAGTAGATTTCAATGATCTGAAATAGTTTCGACAATGTTACCTCCAAACTATAGTCTTGTACAGGATCAAAGAAAGAAAGGTAAAAGTCATTGAGAAGTCTGCTCGAGTTTTTCATAAAATTTCCATCTTTTAAACTTTCGACCGTAGCTTCATATAATCCTCTGTACTCTAATGTGGCGTCGTGACAATTCAAGTTTTCTAACATTTTATACAATTTGACAAAGATCACCTACATTAAATACAAAATATTAATAAACCATATCAATGACCATACCGCTTGATTTCAATCAATGAACTCTTCTACGCAGTTACGTAGTTCAATTACCTGGCTATAAAGGCGCATGTTATATTGCTGGCCTAAGCAACAACGTGCGAGATATTGTATTCCAATTGAAATGAAATTACGTTGATTTTCTGCAGGGAGTAACTTCGAAACATGATATACAATACACGCTACTGAACTGACACATCCAGGACGCGTTGCAATCGCCTGCATAAAAATTGTATCAATTAGACTTTACAGACTTAGGATTTGCGATCAATCTTGAACACAGGCAACCGAAATTTCTTTGAATACCTGTTCGAAAAACTGCCACAGTTTACTTTGAAACGGAATATTGTCCACAAAGATTCTTATCAATATCCATTCTTGCATTAATCGTACGCTGTGCTGATTACTTTCCACAAGCATTAAGTTACACAAACGTTCTTGTAACAGGGCGGCATTTAGCTGCAAAGAAATTTATGATTACATTTCTGTCGACGGTCATTCTTCTCTCGAGTACATAGCATCTTGGTACCTTATTCAAATTCGGCTGTAATATTAATAAACTTTGCAAGATTCGGTGCTTCGTTTTATGCATAGACGAATTATTGAAGTATCTTTTATTTTTATATTTTGCTAACTTTTGTAAGAAGTCTGGAAACAGGACTGACGCGTGTTGCTTGTCCTCACTAGTTATCTTATGAAACAGAACAGCGGAAAGTGCTCGGATACTTGCATCGTTATCATGATCTCTATTGACAGAATTAGGAAGTTAGCAATGAGTTGCTAGTTAAAGTAATAAGTAGATACAAAGGTACTCACATCATCGATATGTGCTCTGGATAACAGTCTTTATAATTCTTCGCAATATACAAATACGCTTCATTTTCTATTTGCTTGTCTTTGCGAAACACGTGTCCATGAAGGAGACACTGTGCCAACGGATCTTGTACATTTTTCAGGCAGCACGCATTTAGTAATTTCAATTCGTTCAATAGAATTTTCTTCAACTTCGGCACATCCTTGCTCTGTTGAAGTAGTTGTTCCAGAATCTAAAAATGAATAAACGATTAATACTCAGGAGACCTAAAGTCTCGAGACAATAGTTCGCCTTACATTTTGCACAAAATCCAGGCCTTTGGGTAGTACCAAAAAGTTACTATTTAAAATAACTCCTATGAGATTCTTTATTGCCGTAAAGTACACTTTATTCTTTGTGCTGGACAATGTGGATCTCCAACACGTAGTAAAAATGGTTTCGAAACTTGATCTACTATCCGGATTAGTTATCAATCCCTTTTCGACGATTACTTTCAAAATCAATGCTATTTCGGGAACAATCTCGCTTCCTCCCATTTCGTACAGATGGAAAATGTTTTCGAACCAATTAATATCTTCAGGCCATAGGTCTAGCTCTACCCTCGACAGAAATTGATTCGTAAGCTTTGCAAGTAGTAAATAACAATCCGATGCTATTTTCCCCTTGGAAGTCGTTACATCCTGGTCGTTATCAACTATTTGCATATCGTAAATATCTAACAGAGGTCTTACATAAAATAACGTGGAGTTCGCGCCTTGGGTAAAATGTAAAATATGCAACGCGCACATGTAGTGCACGCTTGTATATCTTTCTATATTCTTAAGAATAAGCGTGCTGGTATTTTTAAAGTACTCCACGTACACTATAATATCTTTTTTCGGTAGAATCAGAGTACCGTTAGTAAGGAACGAAACGATCACAGCAAGATATCTGTTTACTTCCTCGTAATTGAATGCCGACGGTATGTTTGTACAACTTTTCAGCAGAAACTTTAAAGCATTAGTAATGTGCGAGAGTAACAATTGCACGATGCTTTTGCTGGTTCCCAAGGTGCTTAAATTAAGGAAGTGTGACATAACTTCTGTTATATAAAAGATCTGTGTAATATCGGCATAAGGCCTTTGGGTAATCCCATTAAGCAAGGACAACCAATTGTTTAACGTCTCTTCTGCGCAACACGGTCTCTGTTGCAGTATTAAACCCGCATCGTGCAATAGAAAGATTATAATAGCGAACTTCGCAGGACTTGTGTTTAAATGTGTCTCGTAACTGAAATGCTGCTTGCACATACATTTTACAAAGTTCGTCGCATCCATCGCGGTCAATGCATTTTTCAACCATGTCGTTATAATGTTCCATGAAAATGAACCCCTCACCAGAGCTTCTTTAATTGGGAATTCTAATAATGTATCTATCACTGCTTTCAAATCGTGTATTTTCTTTACAGAGAGAGTAATAGTCTTCAAAAGTTCGATTTGCGATGCGATCCTTAAGATGTGAGAATGTGTACTTAAATTCTTTCGTACTAATGATTTCGTTATAACTATTTCGCTACCTTCCCAGCAATTCGATGTTTTACTAGAAACTATTCTCAAAATTAACATCATATAGAATATCGGTATAGGAGCCCATTTTTGTTCGTTCATTATCGTAAGGAGTTTATCTATGAATTCGGTATCTTCTTCTCTCGCGTGTACAAACAGCGTTACGATATCATTTAATATTTTTGGTTCTTGCTGATGAGATTTACACTCGTACAGAAACGTGTTGTTTAAAGTGCACACGAACAATTTCAAAAACTGATGATCGTGTATAATCGTGCGCAATTCGCAGACGTATAATATTCCTAGCTTTACCACGGTATTGTTTTCATGATGGAACAACCTTTCGAAAATTAGTTGCAACCAATAGTTATTAAAGCAGTCGTTGCACGAACCGTGCTCTTTGTTCCCTTTTACCAACTTGGGCAGGTGCGTTAAAGCTGGTACTATTAAGTGATACTGTTTCTCTTCTAACGCCTCTAACACCAAAAAGAATTTCTGCCTAATGCCAGCTATCGGCGCTTCGCTTTTAGTTGGGTCCTTGCATACGAAAGGAACGATGTCCGGTTTCCTTAAATCTACCATACTTTCGCCTACGTTACTCATGAAATCAGTTATTCGTTTCATTATGAACAACGCTTGTTTGCGGTACTGTTGCGTCGGGGATTTTAGAGTCCCTATTATTAGCAACCATAATTGTTCCGTGTAGCACAAAGTGTAATGTCTACCATCTACATCTTTGGAATTTGGCGAGAAGCACGTGTCGGTTATAATGCTCAGCATGCTGAGTACGTCCTTCGAATCTGGCAATTTATTTAAAACAATGTACCATATGGGTGGTAAAACGTGTTCGGAGCCGAACGTATTTATCAGTGTAGGAAAATACGAGGCGAACGTTTGCCACTCCCTGTGCTCTTTAGCCTCCAGCCACATTGTAACATCCTCCACGAACAACGAGATAAAATATCTAAAATTCTTTGACGTCATATCCTTGTGCAGGAATTGTCGCAATTGTAAAGCTTCTAAGAAACATTCCATTATTTTCATGTAAAAGGCCCTACTTATGTTATCGTTTAAAATTTGAATGTTCGAACTTTGGAACTCCACCAAATGTTGGCCGACGCATTCGGAATTACAATAGAGTATGGTATGTAAAAGTACAATGTCATATAAAATTGATAACTCTAAAAAGTCTTGCGACTCCATCTTCACATATAAAACATTCTTTATAGTTTTGAAACATAGATCGGTGCGAACCGTTCTCGGATATTCCTTTCCGGAGCAATACACAAGCTGATACTCGTAGCACAGTATCATGCGGAACGTCTTTAACTGATTGTTATCCAAACTGTTCTCCATTACCTTGGCATCGTAATACCGCACTAAATTATGCAACAGTTTAAAAGGATCGCTGTTGAACGTAGTTTCGGCGAAACCCAAAATCGACGCGTCCGTTGTCGGGAAACGAGCGTACCGCTCGTGCAAATCCATCTTACGCTCGCACTACTTCTATTTCAAAATTCTATCCTTTCGCCCTTACGTATTTATCCTTGCGTGCATGTTATGTTTACACCGGAGGACACACGATAAACGCGCGAAATCGCGAAAGTGGCAACTCTGTTCTATTAACGGTCGAGACGTGTCGTTTCTTTCCCCGGTTTTTCTAAATAATCTATCTATCCCCGACTCGTTCAAACTTTCGAAACGCGGTGTTTTGCTTGGCTCGCATACCTTCGTGATATGCTGCGAGGCGTACGCACCGCCGCGCACCTAACCAATAAACGTGCACGTGGGCACGCCAAGTTATAAGTATATGTATACGGAGAGGGTTTATTAGTTATTATAACGATAATAATAGTAACGATAGCTTTTGAATAAAATGTCCTCGTTTTGAGAGGCGTGCTCCCCGCATCGGATTCTAAAGCGGAGCCGCGGCCACGGAGATTCCCAATACTCAGCAGTTTCAGGGAATATTGTATTTTGTGACAGTAGAAACGAATGAAGGGCAGTAACTTCCTGAAAATCATTAGCTTAGTCAAACAAGTGGTTATAAGCCGGCACATAAGTTTGACAACAATGGCTAAAAGTAAATTTGAATACGTGAAGGAATTCGAACGCGACGACTGTTGTTTGCCGAATTGTTGGATTGTGGTTAGAATAGACGGGCGAAACTTTTCGAAATTCTGCGACGCGCATCAATTCACGAAACCGAACGATATAGCCGCCTTGGAATTGATGAACCGGGCGGCTATTACGGTTATGGAAGATTTCAAGGAGATTATTTTAGGTTTCGGTCAGAGCGACGAGTATTCGTTTGTTTTTCGAAAGGACACGCAGCTGTACAAGAGGAGAGGTGCGTATATTTTCGAAAATATATAGACTCGCAACAGGATAAGCATCGATGTAGCATTAATATAAAGCTAAATAGTGTGCGAGAGACACAGATTTTACCGTTGTGTTAATACGTGTGTTACATAATAATATATTACGGAGCTCCTAGAATTATTTTCTGTATAATTTTCATCTGATTTTTCAGCTTCTAAATTAATGTCCAATGTGAACTCCCTGTTCGCATCGTCGTATGTTTATCATTGGCCACGTTTCTTGCGGGGCAAGGAGTTGTATTATCCTCCTTCCTTCGACGCGCGCGTCGTTTTATATCCCACAGATAAGAATTTGAGGGATTACTTGGCCTGGAGGCAGGCGGACGTGCATGTGAATAATTTGTACAACACTTGTTTCTGGAATCTTGTGTTGAAAGCTAAACTTACTCCGAGTCAGGTAAACCTAGATATGCTCTAGCTCTCCCGAGTGTAATTTAACTTCACATTTACTAGTTTCATTCCACTTTCAGGCAGAGGAACAACTCAGGGGTACGCTAGCGTCGCACAAAAACGAATTACTCTTCCAAGAATTCGGTATAAATTACAACAACGAACCTCCCCTTTTCCGGAAGGGCACTACGCTTATAAGGAAGCTAGTGCCCGACGGCACAGGCAGATTAAAGCCAGCTGTCGTTCCATTGGTGGACGACATTATCGCGGATCGCTTCTGGAAAGAGAATCCGGAAGTAATCGGATTGAAAAGTCTGGCGACTTATCAGCCTCCAAACTTAGTCAACAACGTTCTGAAAAATGCAATGCCTACAGCGACGCCTCCGTCGCCGACTACTAACATTAAACACGTGAACAACGCTCCGCCGCTTTCTATCGCCAACGCGAACTCTATGAACGAAGAAGCGCATCCTACGAAAAGTCGAGACACGGAGGCTGAAAGGATGCAGTGCGAGAGCGAACGAATTTGTAGAAGATAAGCAGCGTTTTATTTTTATTGAATAAATTCGAAGCGCATCCTAACGGAAAATAACGAAAGTTTATTTTTAGTATTTCTCTAAATATATTTTAATTTTGCTCTATTTAAAGGAGTGGCAATATGAAGGATTAATTTCTGGTGGAAGGATCGGATGGTTCAAAACTAATTATTTTCATTATAATCATCGTCTTCCACCGATGGTTAATATTTATTTTGCCACTTTAATAGAAATTATATTTTCATAAAATAAATTAATCATATCGTGTGTATGTAAGTACATGTACCTACATGTATATACATTTGTAAAAAGTGTTTTACGAAAGAAGGATACGTATACATGTGTTTAACGAATATTTTTCGTTGGGATTTTACATTTTGAAACCAATTCAATTTCAACATCGTGTTTTCTAATAGAGGAGAAATTACACCGAATAATATTAAATTATTTATGAAACAAAAGGCTGCTCTAGAGTAAATATATTAAGATTTTTATAAGGATTCTTGTTCGTAAGCGTAAACGGTACAGATTGTAGACGAATTTCGTATGCTTCAAGAATTCATACTCATTTTTTTGTAGTTAAAATTACAAACCGTTTTTAATTAATCTAGGATATATGATAAAAATTTTACAATTTTGCATGTATATGTTTATACATTTAATAATAATCAGTTGTTTTGAACACTATTATGCGTAGAAATGAAATAATTTATTTGCCTTATTGTTAGGAGAGAAACACGGAACGTAAGCATTTTGTAATGATTTCTACAATATTCCCCCATCGTTTCTGCTCTATTGCAGCTGCAGGTGGGCTCTCTAGTAGATGTAGATCATTTTCTGCAGCTGCAATAGCGCGGGAATGATGTGAGATCGCAGATAGTGGACGTACAGACTATCAACGCATTTCGTATGCTAGAAAAATTCCTACTCATTTTCAATTAATTTAGCTTACATATTATCTTATAATCTTGGATGTATATGTTTATGCATTTAGTAATAATCAATTGTTTTCAATACTATTACGCGTAGAAATGAAACTATTTGCCTTATCGTTAGAAAAGAAGCATGCAGAATGTAAGCATTTTGTAGCTTTAAATATTATAAATACTTTTAAGAGATATTTCGTTTGTAAGATTGCACTCCTCGAGTAAATCTATGGAAGCATAATTAACTACAATTTATGAGAAACTGATGATCGATTAGTAAACTATTAATTATACGATATGTACATACAAGTAATAAAATGTCGTTCCCTCGTCTCTCAGTAAGATTGTTAAAGAATGAATGAAATTTAGTAATATAAGACATTTGGATTAAGTTTTCTGAACTCATGGAATGTATTATATATCATTTTTTTTTATATTACAGTGGAATCAATAATTACAACGTCGGGTAATATAAGACACAACAAATATACTGGTCTACATAAAATACATTATATACATCTATATAATATAAACTCTTGTTTATATATGATAATAACAGTGCTAAATAATTTTTAATACCATTCTTTCAGTTTGGCTAGACATACAATTGCCTGTTCGGTATTCCCTTACAAATTAATTACGGTTTATAATTATTTGGCAGTTCCCTCTTCGTGACGGTACGAAATACTGTGAAATTATTAGCGACTCGTGATTGAGAAAGAAAAATAACGGAGGAAGGGTGACAATTTTCGTGTAGTATTGTATAGCCAGACATAAATAAGCAGTGTAACGGAACATTAGGTGGCATTAAAAGATTGGAATGTAGTTATCTATTTTAGCACGATGCTTCTGTGCAACGCACTCTGCTATCCACACGATATTGCGACATTCTTGTTCCTTTAATTTAAGGTAACTGTAGAATACCCCGAAGTGGAACTGTTGGAGAAAAGCATTCACGTTCAGGCGAACCTAGAATAACAGGATTAAAATCAATAATCTCCGGCGATGCGTTTCATTACAAAGTTATTAATTTTCTGCGATTTACGTTTAATTTACCTCATGTTCGAAAAACTTATCTTCTAAAGTCTTATCGCCGGGATTGTTGCCTGCACCTTCGAATAAGGCACTGTATTCCTGCAAAAACAATACAAACTTAAGCTTCATATACACATTGCAGTGTTAGAAAACTACGATTAAATATTTTTAAAATATGCACGTACAGCATAATACTCTGCTACAGCTTTGACCTGCTCGTAATCATCAGCCCTGGCCAACGCCGCTAATCCATCTGGATTTAACTTTCCGCAACGTGGATACAATTTAGCCCTGTCGTCTTTGCCCAATTCAGTTCCAAATGAATTGATAGTGATAATAATAGCCCGTCTGTCTGCTTCGAACTATAAACATAACATACATTTAGCATACATTTCTCAAAATTGTCTTAAATCTTAAGCATCCTATAAATTATATCAGACTTTGTACCGCAAGTATCTCGCACATAGTATCGGCGGTTGTACCGCCGATCTCTTTGCAGAATTTGTAGAACGCTTCCAAGTAAGCTTTGTACAAAGTATTCCTGATGATCTCGATGTTCATTTCATCCAGATCCTGTTCCGAGATGCAGTCCACGAAGAAGGGCGCTGTAGTAAAACTGTTCTTAACTCTCGATTCCAATAACACCATGCATGGCGTTATTAAATATACATACATACTTGTAATACGAGTATCTCTTAAGAAAATCTCAAGATAAATCTACATCCTCTGACCTTACCTAAAGGAGTGTCAACCAATACTGCGTTGTAAAGTTCAGCAGGCGTAGCTGCTACGTGAATCGCTTCCATCTGCTCGAAGCTGCCGAGGGGGTGGCATTTGGGGATCAATTCTGAGATTGGTCTTTGGTGCAGAGTACCAGTGATCAGTAGGATGATATTGTCGATCATGTAGCTGTATGTAATGAAATCTAGAAACTGCGATAGCGGCTCGACAGAATGGTTGCGCATGTGCTGGAACTCTATGACGAGCTTTTCCCTCAGCTTGTCATCGATTACACTGACAGAGAGCGGTGATGGTTCGTTAGCCAAGAAGCTGCCGTAATCTGTACCAGCTAAGTGCAGTTTCAAATCTGTGCGAACAATCAGCATTTAAGAAACGGTAGGCCAATGACGCGCGAGGGGTTAAATATGGATTGGGTTTAAAGTGGCTGAGCGTTCCAGTGAGGAAATTATAATTGTTGGGGGGAATGTACCTTCGAGGGTCTCGCACTGTACTAGATTGAGGTAATCGCTCTGTTGAAGAATCCCGCATTTAAATCCGCGGCAAAGACCCTCCAGATATCCCCCGTCGATATTGAACATGCAACCCTTCATTCTGGAGGCTCGTTTATTACAATCTTGGATCACCACACTAGACGAAGCACAGATACGTCAAAATCGAACTCGGGCTCGCCCTTTTTCCGTGACGATCATATGACTACTAGGCGAGAAGTTCGCCGCAGGCTGAGAAAAGCTGGCAAGTAGTACAGATGGCAGTTTATCAATCTCGAATGACTATCGAATATTTAAATTTTGAATGTGTAGTTTGTACTTGGGTTTTTGGGCGGGAGTCTTTTTAATTAATTTTAAGCTTTTAGGTGGGGATGTCGGAATGATTAGTACTTGAAAAGTGTTGAATGGTAAGCTTGTGTGAACTGGGAAAATGATTTTAATGGATAAGTGTTCTTTGGTAATTGTCATGGGTTTATTTATGATACTCGGTTCGATATGGTTGTGAAGCTGTTTATTAAGAAATTGATACCGCGTTATGAAAGGGGAAAGATGTTATGAATGCTTTAAATAATTGGGAAATCATTATTTATTACTGTAATTGTTATAAAACTCACTTAAGAAGAGTTTTAGAAACACTATTATTTCGAATTTTGCTAGCCCTGCTGCAACAGCCTGTTAGAACCGAACTGAATTTTGAACTGGATCTATATGGTTCAATGTGGCTCTATCTGGATTATCAAGCCCAGTTTTGTGGCAGTTAAAAAAATCATCCGGTTCAATGCGAATATTCGGATTGACGGATAAAACAGGATATGCAGGTCCAAAATATGTCGGTTTCTATCAGGGATTGCCACTTATATAAAACCGAAAGGTTGGTATCTGGAATTGCAGACCAAAAACCTTACGATTTCAAACTGGGTATCCAGAAACTCTGTCGAGCCCGTCGCAATCCGGATTGGCAGACCAAACAATTCACGGGTTACACCTGGGTTTCACAGAGAGACAATTGGTTCGGTTTCCAATGGATTTGCGGATAGAAAACTAAAATGGTTCCATTTGGTTTTGCGAAACACGTCTTGAAACAAATTTGTTTTGATTTAATCTGGAATGACCCATAGAAAATACAATAGTTTGCATCTAGGAATGCCACAAATTCAGTTGAATCCGTAGAAATCCGGATTGGCAGATTAAACAATTTACAGGATGCATCTGGGTTTCACAGAGAAACAATTTGGTTTGGTTTCCATTGGATTTGTGAATAGAAAATAAATGCGGCTAAATAAATTAGGCGAGTGACGTCACGGCCAACCAGCGTCGACAACATATTTACCGGTGACGCTGGTTGGCCGTGGTGTCGATTCGTCTTCCATCATCCCCCCCACGCAACAAGTGACAGTCGAGAAAATGTTTCATCACATATGCTTGGATGATCCAAGTTGGATCGTTTGCTACCATTGTTCACTTTTTTGCGTTCGTTACTTCGGTATAGATCAGTATAAGTTGTATCGGTATCATGTTCGCATATGTGAAACTAAGGCAGTGTGGAAAACGTATTATAGTTAATGCGAAACAAATCCGGCACTTCGATTCAAAAAATATAAAGTATCAAAAGTTTTATAAAGTTAAAGTGGGAAACGAATTTAAGGACGCGTCCATTGTTTATTGTAGAGGTAAGTTTTTATAATTGTTTATAATGTATAAATAAAAATATTATATTATAAATTGTTGCGTGGCGCACGCATAGTCATATGTATGCGTCTTTCCGTGCCGCCTGTAAAAATCGCCATGGCGATCGCCGAAAACAACCGAATGGGAGTTTGAGTGTGCATAGCGTCTGAAGCCGAAGACGCCGGTTCGAACGGTCGCAGAACGCGTCTATCCACGTCTATCCTAATAGCGAAACAAAGATAGCTCTATAAGAATCAACCAATCAACGTCATTTTTTGGCACCAGTGCAGAGTCAGTGCGAGGTACCGAATTCGCTATAAAGTTCAAATCTCGCTTGTAATAAAATAAATTGTAAATAAAATTCGTACATCTGAAGCCGTTTCATTTACGAATGACCCCGGAAGAGAAACGCGGCGTAAGCCAGAGCAATTTCAATACGTCGGGTTTTCATTAATTTAAAACTCGACACTGCAAGACGCTTTACATAAATGTTAGTATAATATATTTATTTTTTTATTTATTTATTCAATATTTTTGTGTAATTTTTTTACACCACACGAAACTACAGGGTTTGTGTGAATGGAACATTATTAGTCTTAACTTTTTTATTGTTTAAATATCAGCACAATTGGTATGTTCCATGTATTGCCTTCAAATATAAAAAGTTTGTTGTATCAGTCCCATAACTGTAGACAAAATAATATAATTTATTGTTATCTGTATTAATTCGTTATGATACATGCTTTCAGAATCTAAGGAAGAACTAGAGCAGTCAATTGCATCTAAACGAGTATCAATACCCCCATTAAAGCAGATGTACTCTACTTCTGATATAAGTGAAGGAGATACAACAAAGAAAGCACAGTTGGTAAATAACACTATGAATCATATTCTTATGTTCATTAATGACATTACAAAATTACACATGCATACACTTTGCATATGCACATATCCTCCTGTAACTTTGATAAACATATGGAGAGTTACACAAGAGTTGCACAATTCCTGTGCCCATGGGAGCTGGCTTTTCATTGGAATTGTGCACCTCTGAGTTAGACTATTATAGCATTGTTGATAATACATATTGCACTTAGATTGCTAGTTTAAGTTTACATTTCTATAACTTTTCTTGTATACTATTCTCAGGACAACGACAATACCAGGAAGCAAATTTTAAGCAACAGAATGTTGGATTTGGAGAAAAAATTGACAAAATCAAGTCTGGTAAGTGAATCGTCAACATTATCTCTTACATATGGACATAGCTAAGAATGTTGTTTTTCTACAATTTGTATGTTGCGTGCATACATATGTTTCTTAAATGTGTACAATTCCGCAATTTTTTAATGGGAACTTAAATTCTATTTGATGCTCTTACAATTGGTTACTATTTGCAGATATAGTAAACTGTTTCAATTCAGAATTGAAAGAATAGAGAAAGAGAGAGAGAGAGAGAGAGAGAGAGAGAGATTGTAAACGAATGTGTATAAATTAATTTTGTCCATCATGGCAAATAAGGACGGACCTTCAACGAAAAAGCTTTACAAATCTTTTTTAACTTCTACTTATAAGAAATCACAAGTATGTGAAAAAACACATTTTTATTGGCAACGTATGGCACAAAATCGAAGTAAGCGTGTTACACATTAATACAGATTAAAATATATGGTTTCTATATAAGATTTTTAAGGAACAAAATTTACAGCTGAAAATCCTGTATCAGTCGCACCCATTCCCCATAGTCAATGTGGCATGAAAAGGAACATTCATGAAATAAGTGATACTTCCTCCGATAATGAGAATTTATTACAAGAAGAACTAATCAATATTGAAAGTTCTTCATTTCAAAATAATAATGATGCTACTGATGATTCGGATAGTAGTGATGAAGACTGCAATACACATGATTTCAATAATGTTGAATATTCCAATGATAAGTCCCATTCAAATTGTCATAATGAAGTTTTTGAAACTGACGATACAATAATGTTCCCTGAAGCTAAATTAACAACAGGGGATATCCAATTAATGATAACTGGAATGCTGATACGTTTTAACATGACACGTGTGCAAAGTGCAGCGCTTGTCGAATTTACTAGAAGGCTAGCTGGTCCAAAGTTCGATGAATGGAATTTTAGTGATTATACCATGTCCAAACTGTATGGTACTCCCGCGGATAATATTATGTTGAATTTTTATTGTACAAATTGTTATAATCCTCTAAGTCAAGTAAAACTCAAACAGAATTTTGAGAACAAGGAAGGAATATGCAACAATTGCAAGGAAGCATATAACTTAACATCAGTAAATTCGAATTACTTTTACTCTATTGATATAGAGTATCAAATACAATTACTGCTAAATCAAAAAACTATCCAGTCCTCTCTATTGGAAAATTTATCAAAAAACGGAACAGAAAATGACTTTACAATACGCGACGTGTATGATACCATTTTATATAAAAAAGTTCAAAGAAATTGTTCTACAGCATTGACATGTAACTTCAACACCGACGGAGCACCCATATTTAAAAGCTCAAAAATTAGTTTCTGGCCACTGCAATTTATAATTAATGAGTTGCCACCGTCTATCAGATTTAAAAATATTATTTTAGCTTCTATTTGGATCACAAAAAAGGAACCATCACCAGCTATTATGAATTGTATGATGTCCTCCTTTGTGGAACAAGTATTGAAATTAAATAAGAAAGGTTTATTATTAAAACATTATGATACTAAACGCACTATGATCTTCCGATTGATACCTATAGCAGCATGTGTGGATTCCGTAGCTCGTCCACTTCTGCAAAACCGCCTACAATTCAATGGATATTATGGTTGTAGTTGGTGTTATGTCTATGGCAAATATATGTACGGCTCAGTCAGATTTCCATTATCTGAAAGCAGTGATGAGTTGCGAACACATGAAGCAAATATGGAAGACACAAACAACAGTGTTACGCTTCAAAAATGTATTCGGGGAGTTAAAGGTTTCTCCGAAATTGCCAGGTTACCGTTGTTCGACACAGTATGGGGTTATCCTGTCGAGTATATGCACGGAGTCACCTTGGGGGTTGCTAAGCAATTATGGGACTTCTGGAGTAGTGCAGAATGTCAATATCAGCTTAATGCTACAGAAATAAATGAAATTAACCATCGTTTGACATTGATTCGCGTGCCACATGAGATTCATAGAATACCAAGATCTTTAGCAGAGAAAGCTAAATGGAAGGCGTCAGAATGGCGTTCATGGATCTTATTTTATAGTCCGGTGTGTTTGAATGGCATTTTGGATGAATGTGCCTACCAATCATTTCTACTCTTCTCTCGAAGTGTATATACATTGCTGAAAGTAGAAGTCACAGAGGATGACCTGAAGCAATGCGAACGGGACTTATTGAAGTTTGCAGGAGAATGTGAAATTCTGTATGGTGATCGTGCACCAACGTTTAATCTCCACAGTGTAACACATTTAGTGGATTCCGTTAGAAGGAGTGGACCATTATGGTCAACTTCAGCATTTCATTTTGAGAATGGAATTCGGGTGTGTAAAAGTTATATAAATGGTCCTAATAATGTAGGACATCAAATTGTCACAAAATGGTCAAGGACAATGTATTATCAATCTTTGGTTACACACGTGTCTGCTAATAATAGATGCATTGATTTCTGTAACAATCTATTCAGTTCACAAGTATTGAAGAACGATTGCATTAGAAGAAGCAACGATGGCGAGACTGTACTAGTAGGTGCACCGAAAATATCAGAAAATATAACAAAAAAACTTCGCACCTTTCTTACGAATGATAAAGCAATCGTAGAGATTTTTGATCGCTGCATTCACAAGAATATGGTTGTACATAGTACAAAATATATGAAAGTTCAAAAGACCAAGGATACAGTTGTTCTGTTACACAACGGAAGCGTTGTAGAAATTGAATACATAGTCAGGATTGAGGGTAAATGCTATATATTGGCTGCAGAGTTGTATACAAGTTCAATGAAAAACACAATCAACTTAAATCATCTGAAAAAAATTATAAATAAAGATAAAGTGTTTTTAATTTTCGAGATTTCGCAGATAAAGAACAAAGTGCTTGTTATGAATTTGGAGTCTGTTGGAGATTATATTTGTTTCCTGCCAAATGTATGGGAAACACAGTAATAATATCTGGAAAACGTACGTTCAACGACTTTTCTTTTGTGTCTGCTTTGCTTTGGATTTGGTAATAATTGAATATAAAGGAATGTTTAACACTCATGACAGCATTCACCAGACTCTGGCAAAAACATTGATTATAGTATATTAACATTCTTGTTGTTAATAACGTTATACGATTAGGAAAGTCTACGAGGTCTGCTAGCCACCTGGCATTTCTGATCCGGATACCGTTATGAAAAAAATTAATCTTGCAATTTGATTTCATAAATTCATAGATATGTTAAGATATTTTTATAATATTACTGAACTTATCAGAGTTGGTTGTATAAGTTATGAGTACGCTTCCCCATGCATGCTTCCCACTTTTTCATGTCCTTTTTATAACTTACGATATATATAATGTAGTATTGTTTCACTGGAAAATTTTCATATTCTCTTTATGTGGTGTGTGGAATGAGCATTGTGGAAAATTATAAGAGTTTGAGATACATCGCATGATTTGGCTAAGGAATATTCTTCAATATTAGCATGGGCTTTCGCAACTTTCATAAATATTAAATAATCTGCGCGCCTCACTTCTGACATCATCAAATTATGTTTTAGGAAAAATCACATAAGGAAGTTGGGGGATTTGGCAGTTCCGAAATAAATGCAAAACCGCATCCACTAAATGCATCCGATAATGTAAGTGTTTATCATATATATTCATGAATATTACGAAAAGTTGTATACTAAATTTTTTATTGAACAAAATTTTGTGGATTTAGAATAAAAAAAGGGCTTCGGAAAACATTAAATGTAATGAAAAAAAAATTATAAAAATAAATATACAAACCAAAGATTCAGATTGTACGGAAGAAAGTAGAAAGTCACAAATGATGTCAGAGTACCTCAATCTGAAGATACAATTAAAAGAATGCCAGAGTAAATGCTTGGAAAAGGAGAAAAGATTACAAGCTAGCCAAGAAAGAACAAAATTCTTGACACAAAAGAATCAGGAGCTGCAGGAAATGCTGACCGAAACAACTAAATTAAATATGGATTTACAACGCCGGGTGATAAACTTTTTTGAGCAAAGTGAAGGTTTGTATAGTATATGGTTTCTCAAGTGATGAATTAATTAAAAATGTTGTTTCATATTTTATAACTTTTACACTTTCAATTTTGGTTTATAGATATTGAAGCGGCAAAACTTGACATGCAGCAAAATTTGTCACAAAAATTTCCCTCCGTGGGATTCCTAAGAAAATCGGACAGCATGGTACGCATGATACATATATGTTATTTAGTTATTGAATTCCGCAGCATTGTATTTTCCGATATGCAATTTTGATAATTGTGAATCAATATTTCTAAAACACTTTTAATTTTGTATATGTGTTTATAATAAAAAAATTTGTATACGTTTTAGATACACATAGGACAAGGCCTTTGGCTACCAAAGTGTACCTATGATGCCGTCGTGTACAACGCCAGAAAATCTAAACGGATTTTTGTTAAAAATATGGCATTGGCTTTGTTTGGCCCGGAAATTTTAAAGAGTAGCAGTGTGGAAGGAAGGGTATCCAACAGAAAGAAAAATAGTAGCCCCAAAACGCCACTTGATCCAGTAAAATTAAGAGCAATTACAGGTAATTTTCCATTTTCATATAAAAATATTTGATTTCCCCTTCAACTACTTTCAATAACAATTGATATAATTATTGATATACTTATTTTAGATATATTTCAATATTATATGGAGGCAACCAAATGCAGCCAAATTGAAACAGATTTATGGTTGCGCCGAGTTGGGAGTATTATAAGCTCCAAAATATCTGATTTAAATCGCCCGCCACGCCGTACAAAAAATTGCAACATTTTAGAAGAAATGGACGATGACGAACAGACGAATTGTGACCAAGACAATTATGAACCACAGGAATGTGAACAGGACAACTATGAACAACAGGACAGCTATGAACAACAGGACAACTATGAACAACAGGACAACTATGAACAACAGGACAGCTATGAACAGGACTGTGAACAGGAGAACAGTGAGCAACAAAATGACGAAGAAATGCACGAAGGCGAAGCATACTTTTATGAATTTCTTGACACAAATTTGATGCCAAATTCAGAAAATTAATATATTGTTTTGATTTTTTTAGTTTTTTAGATTAGTCTTTTTCATTTTATATTTTGTATGTTATGTAAGTTTTGTAAATGTAATATCATGTTGAAATTATTAAAACTTTATCCATAGCTCTCCAAATTCTACTATTTCATATTGATCCCAAAATTGCATGTAATTACTTATAGATTCAATGAAAATTTGTACCTGCATTTCCAAATAAAATTCTGAACAAAATAAATGGTATATTACGTATCGTTACAGCATCGTAAATGTTATGCCAATACAAATAAAATCAGGTAGTAAAATAACTTGGTAAAGATGATGATTACCATCCGATTTTTGATCTGTACTTCCAGTTAGAAACACATACAAATTTGAGTTAATATCATTTGAAAATCCGTGCCTTTCCATACACATTTATGATGTGCAAAACTGGGTAAAAACAGGTAGAAAAATAACTTGAAAAGACCAATAGATTCCGTAATGGTTTGGATCTGGATTTCCAAATTCAACCAGCTTATAAAATGAACGTCTAGATCCGACTAGAACCGACGACAAATTGTGCTAGGAAATACAGATAGATACAATCGAGATTTTACATGCATATCCGGATTGAAACTGATAGAAAATATTTTTCGTCCGGTTCAATCCGTATTTTACAGGAAGAAAACCGACCTAAACCGGATTGAAAAATTTTCAATGCGGTTCTAACTGGCAGTTGCAGCAGGGAGAGTTCACTCAATTTCCAAAGTAACGGTGCCAGAATTGAAATAAATCGTTCATTTATTAATCTATTTGCAATTTAAGGCCACTTTGCAGAGTTCCTCCCGGTAAACCGGTGACAGGGGTTGACAACAAAACCTTTTATTTATTGCTAAAAAAGCTATTGAATGTATTGCAAAAATGAGAGTCGAAATACGTCAACCAGGCTACAGCAAATCGGTTATTAATAATTACGTAAATCTGTTCTTATTATTGCACGCTGACGTGATTAACGCTCACTTTAAAACTAATAACGCAAACTAAGAACGTTTAAATTCAGATCTAAATTAAAATTCTGAGATAATAGAAGACTTTAATAAACCTAATAAGTAACATAACACCTAACTATTTCAATTCGAAAAAACATTATCAACAAACTTCATTCCTTCTTCTAATCAAATTTCCGCGCGCAAAACCATTCACGCATGCGCACTCATGCGACGCACACCAAATCCCACAATCCCCAAACAAAACAAATATGTATTTAAAACATATTTTAGAACAATAAATAACCAATTTTCTTATTCAAAATGATTGCATAATGATTTGCAGTGCCTCCAGCCAAGGCTTAAGTTCTCAAATTGCAAATCAATAAAGAAATATCAAATTTCTACACTCTTGCGTGTAGCCTCCGTTCCAATGAATTAAACTATCGCGGAAAATGAATGTATAATTATCGATTCTCTCCTTTTGATTTATATTTTCAAGCCACGTCACAGGATATAGATCCTTGACTGCACCCCCGCATTATATTTACAATCACTTTGTTTACAACAGATTAATTATCAAGATTTTTATATTCCGTGCGACGCATGACGCACGTCTGTAGAATGGCGTTTCACCGAGATACCACTTTGTATCTGTAATGTCATTTGCTGCACTGGCGTTCTTAATATATTACCAATTACAAATTGATCCGCAATAGTGTATAGTTTATAAAACAGTATGTTCGGGAAGAAAGAGAAATCGAAGCGGCCAAAACGGCCCGCTGGAAGCCTTGCACAGGTATTATCTCTCGATATTTTTAACCTTATCTCTCATTCGGTTAAATCTTTACTAAAGACCGTATTTTTCCAAAAGTATGGAATCTTCGAGGTACCCGAAGGTTTAGATACAATGGGTAACAACTTTAATGATGACGACGATGATGACGATGACTTAGAAGCCGAGTTAGCAGCTCTGACAGCTAGTGACGATAATCGCCGTAAACCTACACGTAGTGGTAAGCAAATGCTCCTTGTAAATTTGCAATTAATTTATCATAATATCTAGCGACTACATTTTAAAAATGACAATGTCTATATAAGTTTCTAACGATACAATTTTTTCAGCGCCTCGTAAACCAGTTTCCGATGCCGATTTGAACGCGATGGTAGCTGCGAGTCTGCAGGACCATGATGAAGAAGTATCCAACGGAGACGACGATCCAGAACTATTGGTGTGGATTTTGTTGCTTATCGTACATTTTCCTTGGTTAGACATTTATATGTAAAATAATATCAGTTATTTTGTATTGTGCTAGAATGAACTTAGGATGATCGCAGGCGACGAATCTCCTGAACCTGTCTCGCTGGAAGAGGAAGAGGCTTCAGCACCAGCCAATGCAGAACCTTCTGAATCAGAGGAACGTAATATGTCTGCGGGGTCCGTGATTCAGTTGATAGAAGAAAGATTAAGGTTTTATGAAATGGCCGAGAAGAAAGCGAAAGAGGAAAGTGAGCTAGGCCGAGCAAGAAGATTTAGTAGAGGCATTAAAACACTTAAGGAACTACTGCACGATGCTCGGGCGGGGAAGACTGTTACAGAGGCTGACATTCCTCCGCCGTTACCGCAATCGGCTATCTCGGAATTAACAAGAGGAGTAGCGGAAAGTAGCAACGAAGGAACAACAGGTATTGGTTAAAGAGTAATTAGTAAATGGTTATCTCTATTCGTTATGAACTATATGTGTCTCTTCTAGAACCAGCTAGTGCTCCAGCCGAAGCTGGGACAACATCACCTGTAGAGCAGGATACTTCTTCGGAGCCGGTTCCGACAAAGACTATAGATGAAGGAGCGTTAAATTTATTGAAAAGTAGACAACAAGAATATAAAACATCAGCGTTAGCATGGAAAAGAGCTGGGAACAAGGAAAAGGCACTCCAGTGCGTGAATATAGCGAAACAATTTGACGTAGTCATCGCAGCAGTAAATGCAGGCGAAGCAGTCGACTTATCGGACATGCCGCCGTGTCCAAATACCCCTGTGTCGAACGCAGCTGCTGCTGTAGCAGAACCTGAGAAGGCAGAAAGCGAAACACAGCAGCAAACATCTGTGGAAACGCCAGCTGCAGGTGAAGCTTGCAAATAGTTTCGTATACAATATTACAGTTAATGTAATTGAATTAAGATAATTATGCTTTCAATTCTTCGTAACATGTTGAAACAGCAGAAGCAAAACCAATTGGCCCAGAAAATATAGAACTCGCTCTGAAGGAACGTCTTGAAGTGTATAGAAGATCGAAAACAGCTGCAGAAACTGAAGGAAATTCTTCTAAAGCCCGAAGATATGGTCGTATCTGCAAGCAGTTCGAAGATGCTCTCAAGTCACTAGCTCGTGGGAAACCTGTCCCCTTGGATGAATTGCCTGTGCCACCTGGCTTTCCACCGCTTTTCACTCCTCCGCAACCTGATGCGCCTGCGCCAGAAGCGGATAACAGCGAAAGGGAACCAGAACCAGCACCACAAACTGCCCCGGAACCTGAAGCACCTGGAAACAAAAGTACGTCAAGTCCAAAAAGTCCTGTTTCTCCTTCAAGAATACAAGTAGGTGTGTAATGGAACTTATAATATTCAGCAGGATTAGTTACTCTTGTATCTTACTAATGGTGTACTTATTATCCTGGAATCGTAGGAAGAAAGCAAACTCAGAAAGCCTCGCGCGCAGATAAACAAATGGCGCTGTTGAGTCAGCGTCAGCACGAATTGAAACAAGCTGCTCTTAATGCGAAGAAGGATGGGGATCTGGAACTGGCGCGTACTTACCTGAGGCAAGCGAAGGGGATTGATCCTTTGATCGAAGCTAGCATGTCTGGGCTACCAGTCGATATGAATTCTATACCGCTGTCCCCTCTGGCAAAAATGGAGCTCGATGCAGGTGGCATAAGCGGTCAAGCTGATGACAGTTTTATGCTAGTAAGCAGCGTGGACTGTTTAGAGGAAGCAACGGGAATGGACGAGCAGATTTATGAAAATCTGGACTCGCAATTACTGAAGCAAATTAAGGTGCGGTAGAAATATGATGCATGTGTAATGATTTATTAATACAACTACGTAATCATTCCTTTTATAATTATAACTTAGTGGTGCTTGTGTACGAGAGACCATTCGAAAGCATTGGGAGACGTACCCGGATATAATCGATGGGAACGATTGGCATTGGGATACAAACGAGACCTGGATATGTTGAGAGTTCGAAAGCGCGATGGTCTGCCACCGCCGCAACATCATTACGAGACGAAAACTTACGCTATAGTCCAGTTAGTAATCCTTTATACATCGCAAGCGCGACATGTATCATTGTACAGTTGTAAACTTTATGGTATTTATTATTCTAGGAGTTGCACAGACTTAAGCGATGGCGAGATAGAAATATCGATAATAGGAGGAGTGAATTATCCAAAGGATGTAGATACGTATGTTATGTTCGAGTTCCCCTTTCCTTCGGATAGCCCTCCGACAGATAGAACTGCCACAGTTAAAGGAACATGTAATCCAGAGTACCAAGGAGTATTTTCAGTAACGGGGATAATAGATCGCTCGTCGAGACAATGTCAGCGAGCATTCAAAAGGCACGCATTGAAATGCCAAGTTTGGGCGAAAGGGTAATTAAACAGAGTGATTTAACTAGATTTTATTACTGTTCCGCTAATTACATACGAAACCTTCGCAAGTTCTGATTTCCTTGTCGTTCTCTCGTGCACATGCATTTAAATATTTAGTTACGAAGTCCGTTTCTATAGCGCGTACTTCGTAAGATGCTTAGATTTGCATTTACCCAATTAGTAAAAGATAGCTATAGTTTTAACGTCGATGAATTGTGTGCAAATAATGCTTTAGTCTATGTAGTAAAGTCCTATGCCAGACGATTTGCCATAGCGTTAATATTAAAAATAGGAAATAGATTAGTACGTTGGTTGCAGATGCTCGCTGAACTCCTTCTTCTGTTGCACTCATCCAAGGTATGAAAATTTCCAACTTCTAAAGAGCACACAGCTTTTAAATCATCAGAAATAATGTGCTATCATCTTAATGTTTTAAGAGTCGTTGATCATTAGTTGAAATTCCTCCTGCTCTGTTTCTATCTAACTAGTTCTATTGTAAATATTATGCTGCAGTTTCGATGTATTTAAAATTCACTTTGCAGTAATTCTTATAAAGTTAAGCGAGATAAGCATTTGTTTCAATTCCATTGAACTGCTTCGAGTAGCAGATCTACGTACATGCTTTTGTATTGCACGAGCAAGCTGTGACAACGTATATCTTGTTCTATTGTATTTCAGTCTTAAATTACAATCTCCGTACAATTACCCACCGTTGCATGTAATTAATATTCTTTTGCAGAGGATTCTTTAGAGGCGACAGTCTTTTAGGCACGGTGACTGTGAAATTGCAACCTCTGGAAACCAAGTGTGTGCTCCACGACTCGTTTCCGGTAAGTAACAAAGATTCTTAATCGATCGTCAGACTTTTCACCGAGCAGGCGTTATAGTAAATAAACTTTGTCGTAGTTAATGGACGGAAGGAAAGCCACAGGCGGGAAGCTTGAACTCAAAATGCGATTAAGGAATCCGATCCTCACGAAGCAAATCGAACAGATCACGGACAAGTGGTTGATCATCGACCATTGATTCCATTCCGCCGTAACGACTTACGTTTATTTCGCTAACTATCGCACCACTGGGGCCTTGGAAATGCAGTTTCCAGATTACAAACCGATAAAGGGATTATTACTCATTTTAACAGTAGCCGTTCGAGTTTATGTGAATATGTATATCTACGAAATACTTTGTACAGTTTACTACAAACGCTTGTCCACGATACAAATATTCATATACGCATGACGTTCCTCGAATGTGTATGCATATGCACAATTTAACACGCAAACATTACGGACACGTTAGACACGAGATTTGATAAGAAAATCTGTCTATTAAACAACGAAAAAATGTACGTTATGCTTTGTATTAGCATCATGGAGCTGCTTTGTAAGAAACGAACGATACTGGTTAGTGGCTTTAAAAACACTCGCCTTTATAATTATTTAATGTTTGAATAAAAAGAATGGATGAATTAGTCCTAACTGCGGTGCAAGCAAAACCTTGTAAATATAAGCACACAGTGTTCGCGGAGTTTATCGAGTGCTTTAAAGTTAAAATATTTTTAGCGCACAGCACTCGAAGGGAAAATCAAGAGCGGTCGAGTCTTAAGCGTAGTTGGAGGTAATCGGTGCGCGCGTAAGAGACTATCGGTTGTATGTATCGAACGATTTAAACGCGGAGAAGGAACGCTTGTAGGACGAAGCTGAATCCACATTTCCAGAGAACAATACAGCAGGTGAACCCCACTAACAAACTATTGTCCGATAATCGTTCAACTCTGTCTCCTTCCAATTCACTGCCCCTCTGCCTCGTCCCCGCACACGCGAGCTTAACCGACTGATCCTTAACAGCTACATAATACTTCTGAATGGTGCGTGTATTTACTGGGATACAGAGGTGAACATCCAATTCAATGCGTTAACAATAATTATTGGAAGATATAATGATGGTACGTTGTATGTCTAGTAAATATATCGTGGCACTTGTTTCAATACTTTGAATTGAGCAGTTCAAACATTTTCTTCATATTTCAGTTACTATTCAGAATGCAGGAATGAAGCATGAAAGAAGTAGGGATGGGTTTCTCGAAGCGTCGAAATTTAAAAACCCAAGAAAATTTCGAGCTTGGAGAATTCGAAAGTTTGCAGTTTGTTCGTGATTCGAAACTCTCGAAGCTCAGTTAAGGAAGAGTATAAAATTAATGAATAAAGATTCGTTCGCAGGGGGCCTCGAGAATTTGTATACTGTTATATTTTGTTTAACTATGGCCAATAGAGATTTCTGCGAAAATTTTGTTCACCTCAGCTCTTGAAGCAAGACATTTCACTTACAAAGCAGAATCAGCGCTTCGAGTTCCGAGAGTTTCGACAATTTAGAAATTAGGTTCGAAGCCATCCGTAAAAAGAAGTATCCCCGAAAGTGGAAACGTGATACGTTTTTAGTACTTAATCATATCTATTGCCAAGCACAGCCAAGCAATCTCAGCTGAATCTAAGTATGTAGCAAAATGGCACATAATTGGATCCGACGAATTTGTAACGAGGCAGGACGTTTCCAGGCGCACCCGGGAATCCAGCCTCTGCCTTTTGATCTCTCTGACTCGTCGACCTCTTGTGGCCGCCCGCGCAAGGGTCATCGTGCGGCACAAAAGGGGGCTGTGCCACAGAAGATTGGTACATAAAGCGGGTTGACACCCACCGTGTCAAATACTGGTGTCTAGAGGGCGGCCGAAAAAAACGCTCGACCATATCGCGCGTTGGCTTTCACCGGCCGGCACAAAGGCCTTTCCCGCGGCGCGCGTATCGATCCCGCCATCGGAAAACAATGGGATTTATTTGCCAATTAGACAATTAGGTCGGCTGAAAGGGCGCAGGGAGCGCGAACAACCGAAAGTTGGAGCGCAGCGAGCACCGCGGATCCGGATTACACGGTCCAGTGCAGAGTATTTGACGAGCATATACATACCGCGGTTAATGTTGACCTTTTGGCCTCAGCCAGCGGGATTCCGCGTGCAAATTAACGATGTTTGTTCTCAACCCTTTGGCCTGCCTTGATTCATCAATCCGCCCTACCCTCCGGCCCCAAACCGAGGAGGGTCCGCGCTGGTTCTTCCGTGGCGCGATTCGTTTCGAAACCGCGCTCGGAAATTTCGAACACTCGAAAGTAGATCGTAGAGAATTGTCCGCTTGATTTCCAATTGACCTTCAATTCCGACCACTGACGCTAACGTCGAACAGCCACGGTCGAGGATGTCAAGACTCTTTTACGCATTCGCGATAGCCTCTGACAGGTTTAATAGTTTATCGCTATGAGTCTGCTACAATGTATACAACGTTACATTGTCAGTCTGTTGTAATGTGCGTTGCCCTTTGTGACCTAAATTGTATCATATATGTCAATAAGACTGTCAACGCTTGACGGTTCTTTACTTGTATCTCGTCTAGAATATTCCTCGTCCAGCTTGAGGGAACTATTATTTTCTTAGATGATTGAAAAATCGGTTTCAATGTTATAAGCCTGTAATAGAAGTTTAATATTTCAAGATATTGAAATATTAAAATTGGAAATGGGTGTCAGTGCAGCAGTCAGAGTTTAATCTTGGGGAGAACCGAGTTGCACGGGTAAAAATATTTTTAATGTAGATTCAATAAAACTCATTGGGTTATTAGAAAAATTTGTTTAAGGGATAAAATCCAGTTTCCTGTTCTCTTTACAAAGCTCGTTCTTTGGGGGTACCAGAACCCTTTGCCCCCTTCTCTGGATGCGCCACTGACATATGTAACAGGGGTGCGTTTGAACCTCATTTTTAAATTCTCGAGAGTTGAATCCGAAATTCGAAACTCTCGAAAGTTAAAGTTTTGTAAGTGGAATGGTCTTGCTTTAAGAACTAAAGTGAACAAAATTTTGCATAAATCTCTATTAACCATAGTCAAACGCAATACAAGCAAAAATGTAACAATACAGAAATTCTTTATTCATTGATTTAATACATTTTCTTATCAGTGCTTGGAGAGTTTCGAATGACGAAAAAAGTGCAGAGTTTCGAATTCTCGACACTGGAAGCTTTCTTAGGTTTCGGCGCTCCGAGAAACCCATTCCTATTAGGTACATAACTATTACTTCTTAAATGAACGTGTTGCAGATTGAATTACTTCAGCGCGCCACGAACGATCGGCGTTGGTACTCGGATAAATTAAAATCTCTGCGATTCGCTGGAGCAAATGGACACCTTGCCGTGTGGCCTGGCCTCGCCACGCCTTCGTGTTCCTTTCCGCTGGACACGTGCTCGCTGGTCGGCCAGCTCTTCTTCTTTTTCGAAATCGTTTCCCCGGCAGATAGAGTCCGGTTACGCGGTTTCTGCTTATTCGGCAGATGACCGGACGTGACGTCACTGGGAGCAGCCGAGTGTTGATTGCAGATGCGGGATGCGACCCGACACCCGAGTCCTTCTGCCTTCCTTTCCTTCCTTCGCCTCGCGAGTCCGCTCCGCGGATCGCGCCGCGGCTTCGCGTTACGCGACGACGCCTCGGTTTTGTCCGTCTTCTTTCGTGTCACCGAATCTGCGACGCATAATTTGATGTAGGTATGTACTTCCGACACCTCGGCGTACGTCTCGCGTTCCGAGTCGCTTGTAGATTCGACTAATTTCAAGCTGTACCTACAACCGTCTCCCATTTCGCCACTGATGCAGCGTACCTTAATCTCTATTCGATCGATCTGACAAGAAATATACGAGTGTATTAATCGTAGGAGGTGTGTGAGAGATAAGTTTTAAATTCGAGATCGATATTGGACTTCAAATAGGGGCGGACTTGAAGATTTGGCGTCTCGAGTTCGCGAGATATCATCAAATAGCTTAATTTAGAAGAGTTGAGACAATTTTAAAATTAATTCAATATCACAACTCGTGTATGAGTTATTGCTAATTTGCTAGATGAAAGAAAAGTGAATTGTTTTTGAAGTTGTCTCAAGCCTCTGTATTTCGAGCTTTTGCAATTTCCTCCGCCAAAAATTTGCTAAAAGTTGGTGTAGTAAAAGTTGGCCAAAAGTATTTTAGTATATGTAACTATATAATAATTATTTTAAATTAACCCGGCGTTGGTAACGCGGGGAAATGTAACGAGAGTAGTAAAGTGGGGTCCCACAGACCCCTCAATTAATTTAGTGTATTATGGAAATCCATATCTTTAGTAAGATTTTTATTACGCAAAAATACTTTAATTAAACATCTTTAATTTTCAAAAATACTTCCTAAGCAAACTAAATAACACTGCCACGCGTTGTTAGAAAGTTATACTCAATTTAAAATCTGGGGTCTGTGAGACCTCACTTGATCAACGCAGGTTAATATGCAGATATTACTGATATCATCTGTAAATCGCCATAGAGCAGTTGCACAGCTTTATATCATTTTTACCGAATAACAATTCTTAATTTAAATTTCCCTTCTATCCGCACCGTTACAAAGTCAAATTAAAAAACGATAGAACACAACTTTAAGGGCTGATTTCACCCCACTAAAATAAATTCCCACAGAAAGAAAGCATCGCTCCTTGCGAACTCCAATATGCTCTACATTCACTCAATATTTCATTAAACCCTGAATTTGCAGGTCGAGAGCGTTTCCTCGTGAGTGGACAGCGTAGTGGAAGTAAAATGCAAGTTTCACTCCATCATCTCGACGAATCTCTAGGAAGAATCACTCTTCCGCAAGCTCGTCATTCAAGGCGCACTGCGTACCAATGAAATCTTCACTGCCAGCGGTAATCTTCACTTCTGTATTTTTCACGCCGCCCGTCGATAGGCTGCTGTTATCGTCGCAGGGTCAGAATTAATGGCGGGCGTTATCGCGGCGTTCTTCGCGAGGGGAGAAAAAATTGGCGGACATTTGAAGTCACGGGCGGCGAAGTTCGTTCGCTGGATCGCGCGATACGGGCGCGATCCAGCGGCTCGCGCAATCAGTACGCGTTCGTTGTCAGCAAACGGAGAGACAAGGGCTCGCGGCTGCGCATCGGTTATTAATAAATCGTTACCGAGAAGCCGCGGCGATTTCGAGGAGCCGCGAGTGACTTCGTGCTCCCTGTAACGGTGCCTTGTACGGGGTATGTCATTACGATCTTTCCGCTCCTCCGGTTGCTTCGAGTTGTTCTACACGCCGCGATACGCGAGCGACGCACCACGTCGTTTAACAGGGCATTCCCACCCTACCGGTTGCAATCGATTCCTTCTATTATATCTTCTTAAACTTCATATATTTAAGCAGAGTCCCCGAGGCAACCGCGTCTTTCCTGAAACTACGTTTTCTTAAATGGTTGACGCGAAATTTTGGAAATTAGTGATCCGGTTGCTTCCACACTGTGCACAATGGTTTAGCGCGCTTGTAGTTCTGGTTTGACCTGGAAACAAGTAGCTATTTAAATTTTTTTGAATTTTTTAGTGAGCCGTACAGGTGTGCGAGAACCCAAAAATGTTGGGTTTGGTTGGGACGAGAATTTTTCTGGGGATCGGGGTGGGTTCCCGAGGGTTTCGGGATTCCCGAAAGTGTTGGGATTCGTATTATTAGGATTGACTGACTGATGTTTGTACTTCGGAAAATGGACAATGTCTCCACACTTTTTCTTACGATGCGTTGAATGTGTGTTGTATTCATTAAACGGATCCTTGAAATTATCGGGAATCCAGACACTTTCAGGAGTCCGGACTCTCTCCAGAATTCCGGACATATGCAGGTTCTTGAATACTTCTAGTGAGCCGCAATGGCTGTAGAAATGTGGACAAATGTCATTTTGGATTTTAAAATGCTACTGTTTTTCGAAATTCAATTATTTCTTCTAGTTCTAGGTCGGACGGTAGCGGTGTTCATGCAGATTCGTAATTTCTTTGATTTTTCAAATTAATAAGTCTGGTGCTCGAAGTCGTGGGTACCATGTAGATTACTGCCGAGATTTGTAGCCACCAGGGCCGTTCCTAGCGGTGTGCAGAAGGTGCCTCTACACGCGGGAGGGAAAGCCCAGGGGCGACCGCAAGCCGTTTATTATATGTCAACTTTTGACTAATAAGAATAATAATCAAAACTCTTTGCCATGATAACTATTTAAAATTATGTATATATGGATAAAAAAGTAAACACTGCGTATCAAATTCTTAATTAAAGAATATTAAATTAATAAGGGCGGCAATATTGTTTTGCACCTGGGCGACCAAAAGCCAGGAACGGCCCTGGCCACCTTTTTCATTCATCCCCGATTTCCTATCTATAATTGAGCCTAGTTATGCAAAAAGCTACCAACCCTCAATAATCTGAAATTGAATAAAAGAAATTGAAAATTTTAATTGTTAAAGAAAAGTAACTTTATGTCTATTGTGTATATTTAATCTCTTGTTATTATTTTACACTGTTTTTTTAATGAATTATTGAATAGCAAATAGTGTACCTAATTAATATTATTGTTAATTTTCTGTAATTTTTGCTTTTTAAGTCTAAAATCGAACTACGGCTTGGTAGCTTTAATAATTCTATAATGTAAGAGCTATTCCATGGGTTTCTAATTTTTGTAAAACAAAGATCTCAAAATTATGGGATCCCTACAGTGTTTAACCAATTTTTCGTCATTTTAAGGGTAGTTGCAATTAGGTTCCTGCCTAACTTGGCCCAAATATTCCTCGAGAATTCCATTTCTCTTCGATCGTTACCCACAATCACCACCAGGGTCACATTAATTTCAAATTAGCAGGTGCCCTAAGTGGCAAGTCGTCGAAGAACAGCAGAATAGACCAATGTTTGCTTATCTCGAAGGAATCGCGTTGATAAAGGGCGTAAAACGTGCTAGCAAAAGGGGGAGATATTGGCTATTAAATTTAATAGCCAGGGAAGAGAAACGCCGGTTCTTCTGGGCTCTCTTTCATCCACCTCCCCCTGCGCCACGGTAAAACAATAAAACCTCGCCATTAATAACGTCGCGGTGACAAATATGACGGAGCTTCCGACGTGGCGCCGGAAGTGGCTAAATGCGCCAGTGTCCGGTTTCATCCCCTTCCCTATGATTCGAACTGGTCGGAGGCTTCCTTCGATAAATTCCTTCCACGAACCGTGAAAATCAGTAATCCCGCGGCATTCTCAATATTTTTCCCTGAATTTTTACATAGCGAGGTTCGCGAAGGGCGCCAGGAGCTGGGAATAATCCGGGGGCCAAACGGACGCGAACCCTCCGCGTCGTTCGCCTCGGCCTGCCGCTGGTGAAACGGAACATTATGTTTTTAATCACGGCGACACAAATACCGCGATTCGATTGTTCCCCAGGCCGATACACAGCGATGATCCGAGAATAATTGAGGCACGAACGGCAAACAGATCTGCGCCCCGGCGGGGGGGTGTCCCCGTCCCTCCCCCGCCTTCGCCGCCCCACGCTCTATGACCGTGGCACGATCTCTACTTCATTGTCATCTGTCATCACGCCGCGAACAAATGGGCGTCTCAACAGCCGGCAGACAAATGACTCCAAGGATTATCCGTCGAACGTCCCTCGTCTTTCTCCCTCTTCATCGTTCCTCCGCGAGGAAGAGAAGCTAGATCGTACCTTCTCTCCCATCCCCGTCGTCGATCTCTCTTTTCCCGCTTTCGATCCTCCCTTCCACCCTCTCCAGGACTATCCTCCTCCTCCTCCCTCTCGATTCTCTTTTCTCCCTCGCACCCCCTCGGCCTCCGCGTTTATTCCTACTTTTCAACTCTCCGTCGTACCCACCTACGTCCTCTTTGTTACTTCCATCGGCGATCGCCCCCTCTCCCTCCCTCTTCCACCCCTCGCGAATGAATGAATCCGGGGGGATATCGTTTCCGCTTCTCGAATACCGCGAGCGATCGCCGCGGATACAGTTTGTTTCGCGATCGCTCGAAATTCCCCACGAGTGGGATCCCCGGATCCTTCGGGGATTGATATTAGCGCGGGAGAGCGCTGGCTCTTCTGTGTAGTGGTTCACGGACGATTTGGAATAGTATTTGGATATCCGTCATTGCTGGCTTCCTGCGCTCCGTCTGGCCGCTGCTTCGTTTCGGGGATTTGCTCGCTGTTTGCACGGACTGATCCGACCCTATTGGCGTATAAAATTAATCAACTCGATTGCAGAATTTGTGGGATACACGAGCACACTTTTCACCACAATTTTCTCCAAGAATAACAGATAGCGAAACTGCAAAGTAGTTTTTTTTTATTTATTTAACATAGAGGAATGTATATTCCGTCGTCACAATGGCAAAACGCGCGACTATGTAACATTATAAATCAAAATGCAGGGGGGTTGGTACAGGATTTGCTACTGGGTCTGATTTATGGAGCATGTCTGACCAATGCACGTTATTTCCACTGTAAGATCAATCACACCGAAAGCCACTGTTCCAGGACGGTGTTATCTGTGCTTGTCGCTTTGATACTAACTCAGGTGCAACCACCACGTTTCAAAAGTGGCCTCGCACCGGGTGTATTCAAAATTTTCAAACTGTTTCTCAGATCGACAGTGGTGAAATGAGTAAACGTGATTCATTTTAGTGTTTCTTTCGCGTTAAGGATTATTATACAACCCCTGTCTGTGAGTTTGGAATTAAACAGACGTTCTTAAAGGAGAATAACGAGATGAAGTTCACCAAGTAACTAACTAATACGCATAAACAAAAATCAGGAAATACTAGATAATATAAATATTGAATAAATTATTGCTAATTTCTTTTTGCAAATTCACAATGCTCCACACTTTTTTCCAGAAACTTCGCTCCGTTGCATACTTATTTCCAATCAACATTTCGTTTCTCCTATATTTTTATTACATAATAACCGAGATTCTTAATTATTTTTAGTGTTTTTACTTTAAAATAAACCAGCTTAACATTCCCACGCGTTTCATACCTATACAGCTGCATTTTATCTTCGCGTTCGATTTCAAACTTATTTCCAAGGGTTGTATTTATCAATTCCATCTAATACTCATCGACCAGGTCCTCTGTAAACTTTCGATTCTACTTGTCCACCGTAGAAGCGTCGAGTGGAAGCAGCGATGTTCGATCGATTTCGTCTCCGAGAAATTTTCAATTTCTCCCCTCCCCCTCGGAATTATCGCATATGTAACGTTTCCTGGTAGGAAAAACCTTTCTATCGACTGTAGGTGGGTTCATTGGTAGGTTGGCTTGCTGGCTGACTGGTTGGTATCGATGTGCAGGCTGGCAAGCCAGCTATGCTGGCTCAGCACTCTCCCTCTTTCCTCCTCTTTCCACCGCGCTGCCAGCCAGCCACCTTTACTCCTCTCGTAGTCTTAGCCCCGGTCTCATCCTGAAACTCGTTCATAAACTCAACCTCCTTAGGGCCGTGGGGCCAACGGCTGATGACTTTTAATTTGCATCTGGCAAGATTAACGCCTCGCGTAGCACATCCCGCTCTGAACGCGAACCGGAGGGATCCCGGATTCTTCCGATCGGCTCCTACATTTCACTGTTCGCGCAGAGAACGCGGCATAATCGAATGTACGTCGCGACGATTATGGTAATGAGACGTAGGATTTTATCCAGCGATGATGGCTTCGGGAGCGTCGAACGAATAGCTAGGACCCGCTGCATAATTTCCTGTGTTTCGGATCTGGGACATTTCTATGTAGTTTTGGGTGGGAGGTTCGTTAAACTCGAGCATTTTTGTCGCAGGATATTGTGCGATGTTTGAGGAGAAAGTCAGAGTAGGGTGGAAATGCGTATGCAGACTTGGAGAGTCGATACCTTTGTGTAAGGGTGCTCGAACTCGACCACAGTGGAAGCGTAACGTCTTGGCAAGACTGTCTGGCTAGTTCTGTACAGCGCCTCTATTACTACTCGTTCCATCAGGTAAAGAGGCTCTGCGAGATTGAACCGAAACTGAGCAGCGAGATATGTATTCTATTTAATCTTCCAACACTCTAAGGAGGAGAGGTTTTCAGGTGTCCGATTCCGAATGCTTTGGTTTTCGAAAAATAACAGATATGGATTTTTTATTTTGTCCTGTTTGCATATGTAGGGGGTTGCAGCATACTTCAAAGTTCATAAGAAGAGGTACAAAAGTGTATTGTTAGTTTAAAGAATATTATAACATTGTGATGAATAAAGCTTGATATACAGAATGTTATGATTTTCTTTAAACTAACTATAGTAACTTTCGTACCTCTTCTTACGAATTTTGAAGGGTGCTTTCACCCCTAAATATGGAAAATAGAAAAACACGTACATATTTGTTATTTTTTAGTCTCTCGTTGCGAATTACGTAAACTTGAAGTATCGAAAGTATCGTCCAAGGGCCCTAGAATATACGAACTTCGTTTCGTTGCAAAATTCTGCCAGCAATTTCCGAAACCTTGCGCCACTGGAGGCGATTTCACGCACGTTTCTTGGAACGGTGGCAGACGGGGGTAGAGAAGGCGAAGCAGAAAGTATAAACAAATGATAATTCCGTTGCTAGAATGTCACGCTTGATCGGGTTTTTATCGATAGGCGACGTTATAAATCGGAGGTTATCGGATCGATATCGATCATGTACTGTTTCGTCAGAACGAGTAGCATTTTGTCTTCTGCTGTGGACGATCAGTGCCACGTATCGCGATTTTATTTACCCTTCGCGTCTCGTTCGCCGCGCGAAGGGGGACGCAGTGGCGAGGTTGGTCAGTCCCTTCCAGAAGAAAGGATAACGGAGAAGTTGCGGATGTATATCGGTAATTTGGAGTGGCTCGATGAACGAGTGGAGTCCGTGGGAGATGGATAAATGGCCGAGATTGGCGTTGGAGTTAAGATCAAAAGACTGCTCCGACGGTTCTGTTGTAAGGGAGAGAGCGAGAGAAAGAGAGAGAGAGAGAGAGAGAGAGAGAGAGAGAAGGAAGGGGGTCGGCGCTGGAACTTCCCTGCTTGGCTTTCGAATGCAATTGCTCGTCGTAAATCTCGCGGTAAAGTTTGTTGTGCGCCAAGCATCCCAGACGCTCCGCCAGATGCGATAGATCAGTCTCTTGACCTCCCGGTGTAAAAGTATGATAACAACCAGCAGGAATTACTGTCGCGGAGGAAGATCGGTCCCCTCTGCTTCCCTCCAGCCTTCTTTCTCCTCGATGGAACTTTGCTCGCCACTGTCACACGTGTTCGCGAAACGTGGCAACGCACGTAATGCTTGTTCGTTCGTACGGGATGTTGGACGGTTGGTGGATAAAAGAGAAGCGTGTAGTGCAACTTGTTGCGGTGTTAGAATGCACTTGAAATCGTGTAGGGAAAATTTCTTGATAATGTTGTATTGTTATAAGTTCATCGTTAATAATTATTTATGGTAGTTTGAAACGTCTTTTTATACTGTTTAGAGATTCTTCTCCCACATTTGACGAGATTTATACTACTTCTTCTTAAGAAGTGATGATACAGTGAGGGAAGAGTAGTTTAAAAATTTTAGACACATTATATGATGAAGAAGTTGGAGAGGTAATTAGAGATAGGTGAAATAGAGGGGTAGGTGGAAACATGTAGATAGAGATATGTGGAAATGTATTAAAGAAAGTGGAAATATGTAGTAGTAAATATGTAGAAGTTCATAGTAGACAACTTTATTTAAGAAGTAACAATAAGATAGGAGGCAATAGTGAATAAATAGAAGTATACCTAGCATCCGGGAATAGTGAAAGATAAACTAGGGAGTTTGTTAACCGAAAGGAGACAATAAAATATTACTATTACAGACTATAGTAGTAATATATAGTAGTAACATTAACAGTAGTAACATTCCCAGTAGTAATATTAATAGTAGTAATATTAACAGTAGCAATATTAATAGGAATAATATTAATACTATTAATATTAATAGTAGTAATATTAATAGTAGTAATATTAATAGTAGTAATATTAATAGTAGTAATATTAACAGTAGCAATATTAATACGATTAATATTAATACTATTAATATTAATAGTAGTAATATTAATAGTAGTAGCAATATAGTAATAATACTACTATAACTATACTATACTAATATAGAAGTAATATTAATAGCAGTTAGTATCTAAAATATTAACATTACTACTAGGTACCTTCCTCTCTACACTTGATCTAAGGCATCAGCATCGGCTAAATACCTATAATAATTTCTCAATCAATTGCCACGTCGACCGCGCGGACCACGGGCAGTGGAATTTTTTTTCGCGTTCATTATACCGTAGAAACCGTGCCCCGCGTATCGAGTCCAGGTCGAACGACGAGGAGGGAACGAAAAGAAAACGGCAGGCAGAGGATGTCGAAGTGCAGCGTCGACAAATTCCTCGCTCAACAAAATGGCCAATCCTATCGTCCTCCTCGCTCGTTCTATTTCGGGGTCTTTGCGGCACTTGTCGTCTAGACCAACAAAATTCTGTTCGTCTTGTCACCTTGGCCCCGACAGGTTAAAGCACGGATAGACCTTAAAGCTTCCTTCGCTTCTTTCCGCGTCCTCCTACGCGTCAAACGAAATATTTCTGCCCTTCCACTCGGCACACCTTCCCAAAAACCTTGAGCAACGACTACGTCTTTTCTCTCTGCCCAATACGTTCGCTTTCTGCGTGCAAAAACGGACGAGCTAATCGCGCGTAGTATCAACGTACGAGTCGTTGAATCGAGAATTGCGAAACGGATAACGCGACACGATTGCATCGGAAGATACGATTTGCTTGAAACGGTAAACGCACTTCTTTTCTTAAAGAAGCAAGTGAAGAGCCTGTATAAATTAAAAGTCTTCTTTTATCCCTATCATTTTATAAGTCTCCTGTTTATTAGAGTTGAATTTCCTTAGAGTCATTCAGGCTGCACTCCTTAGAGCTCCACTGCAGTGATTGCACTTTAACGTCAAAAGCTTTCCACAGACTGCTTTAAAAAGTGAACCTTTAAATTTGCAGGCAAATTGCTGTTAGCAATTAGAATATCAAGTGCGTCATTAGACTACGAAATATTATTATACACATTTCAGTGTACACGCATGGGAAACATTTTACAACCGCCTGGTAGTCAACGTGTTAATAGCAACTCGGTTCTCCACAAAATTAAACTGTTTGCCGCGGCATGTTGTGTATAATTTTTTAGCTACAGAGGAGTAGTGTAACGCAGGAGCGTGCGGTGTTTATTAAAGTTTCTAAAAAGCACATCACTGCGGGCGCGACAAATTCGTTGCCATGCGTCGCGAACGGTCGGGAATGAGGAGTGAAGGGGAAAAAGCCTGGATGGGGCAGACAGACGGGGAAAGGTGGTAGGGTGCAGCGAGAGGCGGCACGGGAGAACGAAAATTTGATATTCATGAAGCATTTTAAAGTCGTGCCACCCGAGAAATGGGCATAGAATATAGACTGCTAAGCGGGGGGGATAGGTTCGTAGACATTTGCGGAAACCTATTTAGATGCGAGTCCGTGATTCGCGCCCGTCGCTCGTCTCGCCCCCGTGTCCGCCAGTCTGCTCTCTGTTTCAAGAGAAGGAATGTGTGCAATCGGCGCGCAACTTCGATCGCCAATCGAACGACGGCATTTTCTTCGTATGCGTCACGTTGCATTCGTTTCTTGCACATTGAAATGTGCATCTAACGTGTCCATGCAGACGACAATCTGCGAGCTGCGGTTCGTTAGTTTCAATTTTAATATTCAGAGAAACCGGGTAACGTTCCTCTGAGTATTATTGAGTACACATACGATAATATAGGTGGCTTAAACATTGTAGCGATACCTCCGACTCCGCCGCAAGAGGGCATTTGACTGATTTCACTTTCTCGCTAGTGCTACCTCAATTACCGATTTGTATATATACCAGTTTCGTCAGAGCTATATAGTAATATTCCCGCGTCTATGAGAGGGCCTGCTAGATAAACTCTCTTTAAGTTTCCGCTTCACACCGGCGAGATCCATGTATCGCGATACCTATACAATAGGAAGAGAGAGAGAGAGAGGGGGATACCGATAATATGGGGGAGGGGTGGTGTTTTGTTATGTGTTGTTTTACTGAATTGTGAGATTGATTCACGTTATGGAACCCCGGGGTGTTTCACACAACGATTCTAAAAAAAAAACAATTTGAAAATTGGGTGGTTTTAAAAAAAAACTTACCGGAGGATGAAGAAAAGAAGAGAGAGAGAGAGAAAAGAAGTAAGTAAAAAAGTAAAGTAGTAGTAGTAGAGTTTAAAAGCAGGAAGATAGAAGAGAGTAAAAGGTGTTGTAGTTATTTACTATTAGAGTAGTAGTAGTAGAGAAAGTAAAAGTAGAGTACAAAAGTAAATAATAATAATAATTATATTATATTAATTTATTTATATTAGTAGTAAAAGTAAGAGAGAATGTGTGTGTTGTCTCCTCCACTAAAAGAAAACCCACCAGCCACGGCCAGGAGAGAAAACGCACCACAACCCCCAACACCTCTCCTCCCTCCCCACCCCTCCCCTTCTCTCTTCTTCTTTCTCTCTCCTTTCAACCGTTCCACAACCCCCTGCCACAAAACAAATAACACCAAGCTACAATTTCTAGTATAAATTTCCGTACAAATTATATATAATAGAAGTAAAACCCATTAAAAAAAATATAACAAATATAAATAGAGCAGAGGGAGTAAGGCATCTTTAAAAATAATAAGTGCGCTTCTGGCAACTCCACCCCCCCCCCCCCTACATCCCCAGATAATCTACCCAAGGGACATTCGCGTCAGAGAGATGACCCAGTTAGCAGGTCATAATCTCCGCCCTTTCTCCCTTCGTTAAAAAGGTAGTCCCGCGGCTGACGCTTTCTCCCATTCATATCCAGCGATCGACGGGAGAGGCCGGCGGTCCGACTTCCGCGTTCCCTAATTCCGTCGGGCGCGTCAGCGTATTTCACCGGCGTGCATCACTCCCGGGGTTGCAGGTGCGTCGTGGCTCGTCGGGAGCGATGCAGGAGGAGGAGGAGGAGGAGGAGGAGGGGCCCCCCGGTTCGCTCGTCGGAAGATCGGCGCCCCCGTCGATCCGAGATCGCGGTCGCGAGATAACGGGTCGCCCCGATATACCGACCGTGGCTAAATTGAAATCCCGAGGAAAGAGGGTGGCGCGGAAGGACCGCGGGGGGAGAGAGCCGCGCGAGGCAACGCCGGGGGTGGAGGGGGGAGGAGCGACGGAGGGGAAGGGGGAGCATCGCGCCCGCTGAAAAATTATAATAATCACTTTAGAAATTAATGGGGTACCTCGAGCGGGGTACCGGGATCCGTAGCGGGGGTGACAAGGCGGCGGGGGTGGTGGGAGGCGAGAGAGAAGCGTGCAAATGGCGACTCTCTCCCGTGCTGGCCAATCGCCGCGCGCCTCCAAAGGCCGAGTAACGGCGGCCACGCCCACCGGCGACGTCACGCGTGCCTTGCGCCCCAGAGACTCTCTCCGCTACACTCCGTCAGGCCAGTCACCACTCGGGCCACGTATCCAGCGCTGCTTACCACGGCGTCTTCTTCTTCCCCTTACCGTCGTGCCACCGCGTATGTTGCGCGCCGCGAGCGAGGGAACGCCTGCCCGTCCAATTTCGCGCGCGCTCTACTGTAAGCGCTACGCGTGCAATTCGAGTCGTCGCTCTCGGGGTAAACCGTTCCGCGGCGATCACCCGGTAAATCCACGGTGCCCGTGCCTCGGCACCAATTTTTGGCGGGAAGATCGCGGCGAAGTGCGGTGCGGTGACAGTGCTACCAGTGCTACTGTACGATCGGTAACGCTACTCGAACCGCGTGCCGAACAGTGCCGAGCCCGAAAGCGAGGCTTGCTCGCCGGACTATGGTGCGGTAGATCGTTGCGCGGCCTCGACGGAGCCACTGACCGTCGTTTCGCTCCGCGTAACCCCGATCGACCTATAAACTTGGACTTGTTGAAGCTGTTTACGAAGCCGCTCGTTTGTAATTGCCGATCGAGGGTCAGTTAATTATCGGCGGACCTTGCGTGCGGTCGTTTGGAGCCGTGGATCTTGAGGGGGGAATTTTTTAGGAGGAATCCGGTAGCGCGGGATCAGTGGATTGAACCTCGGTGACGAGCGATCGTTAGGATCACGTGGCTGGTTGTGGTAATCGGTGGCGCGCTCGCGGGGCAGGCAGTGGTGCCGTCGTTAGGCGGAGCCGTCGGGGAAGGTGGTCGCGACGTAACAAACGGCGAAGACGAGCCGTCGAGGAGGTGGCGGCGGCGGTCGCGGAGGTGGCGGCGGCAGCGAGAAGACGTTCCCGTATGCGGCCGCGAGCGATACGGTAGAGGAGGCGGAGGCGCAGGAGGTGGAGGTAGAGGTCGACGAGGTTAAGATGGAAGCCGAGGACCATCTCGCCAGGGAATACGTACAGGAGTTCGTTCTCGATCATCTCGATCCCGCCGACGTCAAACGAGAGGTTGGTGCCGGTTTACTTTCTCTGCGATGATACCCAGTAGCTTCTTCACTCCGGGGAATTCAAAGAAATGTCTCTTCTCTGCTGGGGGTGGGTTATCTTTGTGAGGAAATTGGCGTCTCGTAATATTGCGATGTGTCGAAGAAGTTATGCTCGGTGGCAAGATTCTTGCAATTCAGTTTTTGTTAATTGCGTGTGAAAAGTTAGGCGGATGTTGTAAGCGACTCTTTTTTTAATTTGTTGTGGCAGTCGTGAGTTAGTTTGAAACGGGGGTTTGTGTTGTGCGTGACTGGGGGAGGTTTTGTAGATTCCTTCGAGTTGGCGGATTTTAATCGTTTTGCAGTTTAATGTTACGTCGTGTTAGCTATTGCTGGTTTTCTTTCAACATTTCATTGAAATAAGTATTCTGTGGTGTTACCTTTGCTGAATATAATCATTCTTTGATAGTAATGGGAACTGGGTAATATATAGCAATAATTGAAGAGTTCTTGTAAAAAACACTGTACTGTAAAAAATCAAATTATATACTATCATTTTCCGTTAAAAAAGCAACATATTTAATTTCAGAACTTAGTGTTTTCTACGAGGACTCTTCAATTCCCGTTAAAATAACTGCTCCAATTTGAAATACATTGCCACCATAATCTTGAGTTTAAGAATATTTCTTATTGCCTCAGTATCGTTGCAAATAAAAGGTGGGATATAAAACGATTCACCGATTCGTTCACGTAAAGTTAGAATAGTGACCAGTTGCAAAAATTACTCTACTGCATCGTTTTCGTTTATGGTGTCAAACATTCGCCTTTATTTGTTTACCTTTGAATTGAGCAACAAAATTACTTTTCTTCTGAATAATCGAAGTTCTCTTGGAAAAATCAGATTCATAGTATCTATTGCAATTCTTTATATTATTCTAAGAATTTTACATTACTATTATACGTTACATGCTACATTACACTCCAAGCTATTCGAAATATTCTTTTGAGCAATAAAAAGCAAGTTAAACACTTTACTTTTTCATATATTTGACACACTCGAAGATAAAACTAATGTGAACTATTTAATTGTGAATCGTTTTGAGAGATTAATACTTGAATTGCAATATTAAATATGAGAAACATACGCGAATGTTTTTATTTTGACGGGACCAAAATATCTTAAATTTATCCACGACGATAGTTGAACGCCATTTATAAGGAAATTGTTTTTCTTTCCTTCGAAAAGGTCATTCACATGTTGCATCCTCATATTATTTTAGCGAACATAGGCATGACGAATTAATCCGCTTGCGTTATTATCTGCAACATACTGATAATATCCGCCGACGTTGGGATGCCGTGTGTAAACGGAGTCACGTGCACCGTTTGCATTGTATAAGCGTAAAATTATTACGCTGCGGGTTGCATGGAAAAAGGGGAGCTTGTTGCTTCACGCGAACAACGACTGCCAAACACATTGAGCAATTCTGGTTAAATTTAAATTTCTCACTTGGGTTTATGCGCGTATTCTTTTGCACGGATTAGATGCAGGCGTTTCGTCATTGAGTGATTTTTTATGATCGTTGTTACGTGTTCATTACATTACGTAACAAATTGCTTTGTATTGAGTTAGTAGAGTTTCTTCTTTGAATCTTAAAAGGCGTATTAAATAGAATTCTGTGATATTGACATACAACAAATTTCTCGTTACTGATGTGGTCGTCGTCGATTTGAATATCGAGGATTGTTCGAATTAGACACTAGTCTATTAAGGAGAAATCCTATTCTTTGGGTTAAAAATATAGCAAAATTGGGTATTTTTTTTAAGAAACTAGCGATTTAATTAATCTGAAATTTGGATCATATTTTGATGCATCTTTGAGGAAGCAATAGTTTTATTTTTATATGAATTTTTAATTACAACTATATTACGATATTTATTTTCCTGGTAATCTAAAACAGAAAAATGAAACGGCGTTTCACTGTATACATATTTAGCCATAATTTGTTGAGCCAGAAAAAATACAAAAATTTTTTGAGGAGTGTGGAGAGTTTTCAAATTGAAAGGTCTGAAATTTTAATTTTTGCTATACAATTTTGCGCCAATTTTCTTATGTAATCAAAGAAGAATGTAACTTATCGGTATCCTGGTTCATCAAAGTATAAAGTAATGTTTGTTGGACATGCAGACCAAATTTGAAGGTAATCGGTTCAGTGGTTACAGAAATATCGTGCACACCAGCGGAAAACGGTAGCGCGATGGTCGATCGTGCATAATTCCTATATTTATTATTAAAAATTAATAAAAAAAAAAAATTTGTTTAAAGATGCATAAAAACATGGTCCAAATTTCAGATTTAAAAAAAAAATAAATTTCGTTATGTTTTTAGCCGAATTAATAGCATTCAAATAGTGACTTTGACCACAAAATTATATTTTAAAACAAATTCCTGTAGCGTCGATTGTGGAACAGGTGTTATTCTCAGACAAAATGCATCTTAAAGTGCATAATACCCTTTATACGATGCTAGAGGAATTTATTTTAAAATCTAATTTTGTGGTCAAAGTTCCTACGGTGCATTTGATTGTATCCTACTGCGAATTGAAATCACAATCATTCTCGTATAGGGGAATTTGAACTTCAGTTGATTCTAGGTCCAAGTTCATTAATATCCAATGAAACACTATTATCAGCCAAATTAGCATATTGTGGCATCCATAACTACTTCCAAGCATCGCAACCAAAATTCAGAAAGGTCATCGCTTCTACCTAATCAAATTAACTACACTCTCCTGCAGCCACTGTTGCTTTAATGCTTTCAAAGATCATCCACACCTTAACCGCACTATAAAAAAAAACAGAACCTTACCCAGTCGCCTCTAGACAGGCACCCAGTGCGTCAAAAGAAAGTTTAAACTGCGAGCGGTATAAAAAATAACACACTTCCATTACAAATACTTATACCCTAAAATATCTACCCAACAAATATCCACATATAATCTTTGCTACGCAGCCACGAAGGCAAAACTCTAAGTTCTAAACTTTCTCTTAACCAGCACAAGACGTGTACTTAACCAGAATACAAAATAACAAGCCCCGCTTCAACAACGCTCCACCAAACATCCAGCTTGAACTACTGTGCGTTGCTGAGGATCTCTCTCATCCTGTGTCTCGTTCGTTCTCTCCTTGTTCCTCAATGTATCTTGTCGACCGATAGCAGCGACACGTGTGCCCAACCCCGATTGATTTCGAGAGAAAGTGGAGCTTCGGGAGCAAAGCCGACCTTATTCCTCCCGCTGGCCACGTTCTCAGCAACGCACAGTGCTACAAAACACACCACAACGTCGCCCGTTTCCAAGGACCAAGAGCCGCGCTCTTCTAACCAACCTCTCCGAACAAAGTAACGACACCACCGTTCCAACGCTTAGGTGCGAATCAGCTCGCCGATGATGGTGAACGGTAGCGTGGTGCAGCTACCCGGACAGGTGCAGGCCCAGGGCCTGGCGCTGGCACCCCTGACGCCGCCGGCGCACGAGCTGGAGCAGCCGCATCCGCTCTACGGGCAGCCACACATTCAGGTGCAGCACGGGGTGCTGGTGAAGGCGCCCCCCGGCGCAGCCTCTCACCTGACCACGCTCTCTCATCCCGGAACACCGCCGGACACGCCTCCGGTCTCTGCCTCGCCGCCGCCGGTGCAGCTGCACCGCGGCGAGCGAGACCCCCGCGAGCGAGGCCTGTTCCTGCACCTGCAGCAGCCTGGCTCCCTGGTGCAGGACGAGATGCAGGCCGGCACCGGCGGCATGGGCTGGCTCACGCAGTCCCTCAGGCAGGAGCCGCTCGACCTGAGGCCTCACTGCCCCCAGGAGCAGACACCGGAGCCTCACCACGAGGCCTGGTCCTCCACGCCGACGCACCATCACTTCCAGGACTTGCAACAGCTGCAGCGTCATTCTAGACACACTGGTGAGTGGCGCAACGGCGATTAGACCCCCATCCGTGATAGGCCCCGCAAGAGGTAGACCGCTCGTTTATCGTGGATTAGGCCCGCGTCGTCTAGCGTGCGAATTAGCGAGAGCCTCTGGCGTCGTGTCGTCTCTCCCTGGGCGAATAGAAATTGCGTCCGAGAGTCTCCGCGTGCATCCCAGGGAATCATTCTCTTTCACGAACATCGATAGCCCCATCCGTCGCAGAGACTAGTTCACCCTTTACCGCCCTTTCTTACCGCCCTTTCACTGCTTCACTAGAGCCACGCATATGAGAATTATGAGACCGGGAGTATACAGTTAGTAGCCCTCCCCGAGAGCGGCCAGCTCGTCCTCTGTCCGACGAATCGGGTTCCCGTTGAGACCGTGCCCTAGTAAGGAAACTCTCGACCACTTGTACTCCTCAGGGAAGGGAACTCGAAGTCGACACGCATTATTGTCGCAGGTGGATACATCACGATGTCGGGTCACATAGAGTACTACGGGGGCGGGGGTGCAGGCGGCGGGATGCTTCCCGCGGGCGGGAGCGGAATGTCGGTGATGGAAGACAGCATGCAGGGCATGCCGATGCAACCTGGAAGGCCGATGAGCGTTTGTTCAGTGAGTTCTTGCGGCGCCGGAGGGCCAAGCCCCGCGCACAGGGCAGGCAACAGCCTGTACTCGAGCTGCGCCAGCGGCAACCCCCAGGAAGAACTCATGAACGACGAGCTCCTCATGTCCCTTTCCGTTCGCGAATTGAACAAACGCCTCCACGGCTGCCCGCGGGAAGAGGTGAGTCAGGTCTCTTATTTTCTTAACGCCACTCCCGTGTAGGTAATGCTTGGTTCGTTTTCTGTTCAAAGCCAGCCCCCCTCTTTGTCTCCTGTTTCTGGTGTCTCTTGTGCTCCCACCCTGGGCCTCCTCTCGAGATCCTTCGTTTTTGTTCTGCCCCACACCCTTTCGAACGCATAAATGCTTCAAGTTAATCGACGGAGCGACATTAAATCGGGCTGCACGGAATTGTACAAGCAGTGAATGGTGATAATTGCGGTATCGGTGGGAAGAATTGGAAGGTGCGCGAAGGTTTCGAGATTAATTTGACGAGATTGACCTATTGGAATCTATCGGTGATCCGAGGTCGCTTAGTACCTTCGGAAGAAATTATTAAACATCTCTTGTGTATAATGGAATCTAAATAAGAGTTCCAATAGGTTGCGAAGTGGAGGTTAAGTGGAGTAACTAGTGGATTCTGCGGGGGCAGTAGAACAGCTCGCGCTATGGTCAGACGTGCCTCTTAAATTGAATTCTAATGAATATTTCTATTAACAACAAAGTCCCCACCAATCGTTCTTCTTCAGAGAAAGCAATTATCACTAAAGCGATGCACGAAGTGTCTCCCTGCAACGGCCACTTCTGCAACGCTCTTGTACAATTAACGGAAGATATAGATGACGCAAGGAATTAGCGCAGTAGAGATCGCGTAGGCAGCAAAGCTTTGAATCGCTAGCGAACCGGTCCCCCTGTTATTCGCGAGGAATCGCTCGTAAAACGGATGCCCGTGTTGTGCGAAGGTGGTGCGCCTGAAGCAGAAGCGACGGACCTTGAAGAACCGCGGCTACGCGCAGAACTGCCGTAGCAAGCGGCTGCAGCAACGCCACGACCTCGAGACGACCAATCGTAACCTGCAGAACGAGCTCCAGCGGCTGAAGGTCGAGCTGGCGCGCGTCCAGCAGGAGCGCGATCTCTACAAGCAGCGGTGCGAGATCCTTAGGAGCCGGCAGAATCATCATCATAACCACAGCCATAACCATCATCAGCAACAGGCGTCGCAGCAGCAGCAGCAGCAACAGCCTCAGCAGCACCAGCAGTCGCAGAATCAGCAGCAAGGGCAGCAGCAGCAACAGCTGCCGCAACAGCAACACCAACCCGCGCCCGCCAGTCCCGAGGTCTACCTGTGACAACGACAGCGCCGAGGAGGCGCTTGCTGGACGTGAAGAGACATCCGTCGCGAGATCGTGTGATTCCCGATCGGTGAGTGACGAACAAGTATCTCCTCCCCTCGCGAACATCTTCGTTTTGCAAAGAGATCCTCCCTTTTGGTTTACTGTTTCCTATCGGGCAGGGTGCGATTTTTAAGGCGCGTTGCTGGGAAGAGGGCAAGCGGAAGCGGATGGTATATTTTGTTTAATGCAACTATGTAGCACCGTGTAACGAAGAGAGCGAAGTAGTCTTGCGTCGGTGGTAGCTTCATGGATAATAGACATCTTCTCAGCAACGCACAGTACTTAGGTGGAAAGGAGGGTTTTTTTGGGAGGCCAGCGGAAAGTGTGAAATGAAATGGTTCTTGTTTGGTGGTTTGCTTTTGAGGAGATCGCGTTTGAGGGTTTCGTATGGTGGAATGGATGAATGTGGTTAGGGCAGGCCCGGCTCGTCCCTGTAAGCAAAAGGTCTTTTCGTTGTTGGTATTTTTTGAAATGGAGTTTTAATTATTGCAAGTTGCACTGTAAATTTTTTAAGCTATGAATGAGAAGTTAGAACAAGGTCATTGAGAGGATTAAATAAATTTATTATAAATGAGGGGCGCAGTTTGGCAAGCTCGCCTAGGGCGCGGAAAAGGATCGAGCCGGGCCTGGTTTAGGGTAAAATGATTCGCGACTATATAATGGTTAATTGTGAAATAGATGAGAGTCGTGGGTTATAAATGTTTAGTCAGTGGTAAGACACTCTACAAATTTTCAAACGGGATTTTCTTAAATTTGGAGTCTTGTTATGAAGGAGTTTTATTTTGCGCTTTTGATATTTTTTTTTTAAATCTAGAGTATGTATGAATATTGGGGATGAAACTTCCATTCCACTTTCTAGGAAATCCTTTATTCTAATTTGTCTCTTTTAATACTTTTGTGTTGACACTTTTATTGTTTCTTCCTGTTTATCCTTCATTTTTGTCTTTAAAGTATTATCTAGATTTCAATTTTCTTCTGAGGTGTCTGTTTTATGGGTCCGTATTTGGAGAACATTAGTTAGAAACGGGGGTCGAATGAAACTGTTAAAATTTTCAATTAATCACGAAATAACTGTAATTTTATGACTATTATATTTGCTGTCCCAAGAAAATTGTTATAAAGTGCAGTGGATTAACTGAAACTTTTATTCCATACATTTTTGTGCAAATAAGAAACTTCTATTTTCTTGAAATTGGAAAAAATTTCTAGCTAAACAGCAATATTTACTTTTCTCTGAAAAAGTTAAAGTTGTGACAAGCAGAATTTTTGAAAATATTGTGGGGAACCTGAAACCGAGCAGTAAAAAAATCAAAACGTGTTTTCTCTTCTGTATTTATCCTGCTTCCACTATCTTAAATAATACTAATTAAAAAAATATTCCTTACATTTATATTTCACCCTTAAATATCTGTTCAAAAGTAACTTTCATTAATCGAAAATAAAATAACTGTTAAAACTGAACTCTTACAACATTATTAAACTGTTAATGTACAAAGTTAACTTGCAACAGAAACGAAACGCTTAGAAGGTAAAAATTTCAACACATAACATTTGTTAATAAAAGTTAACAGTTTCATTCGACCGTTAGTTAGAAACAATGTCAAATGGAGATTAGTACTTAGTACTCCGCAAAGTTATATTTGCTTGTTTCGAAATAAGTAAATTATGAATATTCCAGTGGAAAAGAAAGTCAAATTATTCCACTGAGATTACAGTCACAGTTTAGATTTTCCAACGGATCAAGTTGTAATCCCGCGTAGATCCTTGCGAGGTAAATGAAAATCCTTTCTGCTTTACATTTTCGCGCGATACACCCACATTCTTGATTACGCGAGCAGTGACAACCAATATCGCCATAAACTCCGAAAATTGTCAACTCAAAAACATAGTTATCCAGTGACGCGTGAAATTTAAGAAGAATCCGTGCGGAACTATGCGAAATTGAAGCTGATTAGATCGTTATCTGGAGAACGAAATGGTAACGATGTGTTTTTTTTCCAAAACTTTGTTCACAGTGACATACCTTGGCCGTGGATTGAAAATGCCAGGCAAGCAACCTGAGTATTCCCTCGAGAAGCAGCATTTGTTCAATCGAGACTTAAGTCTTAAGCACATCTCTAAGCTCGTCTACGTGTATATAGAGCGCTCGGTTCTCCTTTCCCTCTTCTGTCTTTCGTTCCCCTCCGCGTAGCTTTATTAAGCCACGGCGACAAGCCTCGACTGTTAAACCGACTTTGTAAATCGCGCGCGGAGATTCCAGCGCAGCTAAGGTATCATTAGATTAAAGGTAATTAGTTCTATTCGCATAGGTGTACGAATAATATGCTGGTGGTAGGCTGGACGTGTTTGCCAAAGATACCGTACCCAGAAACAGAGAAGCGAAGCATAAAGACAAACGAGAGTCGTACTTCGTCGTAGCGCAAACGAGAAAGAAGCGGGACAGGGATGAATCTTGCGTCGGGGAACGTAGGATTAAAAGGTTCGTCCTGTTTGTTATTTAATTTCTAGCCAAGGTGTAATTTTAAATCCTTCGATGGACTCGAGACGAATGATCGCTTCGGATAGCCTTCTTCCCTCCTCTCAGTAGTTTAAATTGTACAGGCTGCTCCAAAAAGAGGGTCGAAGAGCATAATTGTGACTTTTACCGCCGCCCCTCTAAATTCTCCCACGCCTTTCCTACCTCACCCTCTGCTTACCACTAGCTCATAGGCGAGCATTTAAAAAATCGTACCTAAACACCAAGCAGCGTTTGTAAATAACAACCCTTAACTCTCAATTGGCCAATCGCTATCCCTCTCGATCATTCTCCATCGACTCTACATAGCTGCGTGCGTGCAATACAGCGCCTTCGACCTCGCGCATCGTCGCGGGATTGTCGCGAGCGAACAGCCGAGCATTGGCCGATTTACGTTAGTGTAATCGTACACGGATGTCGCGATCGTCTGTATCGCGCGTCACGAGATTAAAATCGACTAATTAACGGGGGCTGCCCGCCTCCAGCAGCCGCGAGGCTCCATCGCCGCGGCTGTCTGTCTCGAGGGGGTGGCGCGGTGGAGCCCGACGGATCTCGGAAAACGCGTAACAAATTACGAGGGGTACATTTTCGTACTAGCGCGAACGGTGATATCGTTTTAGTACATATGGCACAAAATGATCTGTATACGGTAGCTCTATAAATTATTGGCCGAGTTTTTAGGTTTCTTTTTAGGGGATGTTTAGACGAGTGTACTTTTTGCGTTCGCACAGCGGCGTAAATTTTGCAGGGGGGCATTCAGGGTAGCGAGAATTGCGCGGTGGGGAATAATAAGGCGGGGGTGCGTGGATATTCAGATTTCAACGGGGTGCCGTGTGCGCCACCGGTGGACCAAGCTGAGCTCTCAGGGAGGGTGCATCTGCGGTGGTGGTTGAAAGGAAATTTTGGAACTTATATTTGTTATATAGATAATGTTGATATCATTGGTCTACTTTACTACCCCCAATTTATGGGAAGTAAATTTTGTGATATAATTATTATTTCCGATGGAACTATCTTATTATATTTCTGTTACCGTTGACGCTTTAAACTTTTTCCTAGCCACTACTGTAATTAATGCGCTGACCTGGGAGGCTGGCGTGAGCCATGGGTGGTACACGTGGCTTGAATGGAAAGTCGTTCATGGTGGTGGATGGTTGTATCTTTTCTTTTTTTTTATGGTAATTCTTTTGTAAGATTGCATGAAGGTGATGGATAAAGGGGTTGATGCAAAAATTACGCCACTGTCATATCGGATGACATATGAAGCATATATTATTGTTTTGTCCCGTTGGACCAGGTTCGGTCGTTTGTGTCGGCCGAGCTGGCCCCGACTCGACTTAAGAATGTTTTAATTCCCGTTACATTGTCTCATGTGTACATAAAATAATTATTATACTTCTTATTATAAATAAATGTCGATACCGGCAGTTTCAGATACGCCGCTGCGCAGTCTTTTCTTCCACAGAGCCCGCATGTATCCTCTTCCCTCGATTCGCCACCCTGGCGATCTTTAGTCTATGTATGATCGACTTTGTGACGTAGATGCCTGCCACTTGAGTTTAATTGTAACGTAGGGTGGAGGAAGATACTATTTTTACGGTAATGGGTGTACTTTTAGGTGGACAAGGTTTAGGGTAAACGAGTCTGTTCTTTTTTTATTAAAGTAGTAATCCACTGTTATTGATGTTTCAGTATCTTCAGTAGCTTCATTGACTCCTCAACGTAAGTCTCAATTTCAAAGTCATAAATTATCTTATTCCACTAGCCCACAAATTGTCTTATCGGTTTTATCAATTATTCAACGACATTTCTTCTCCTCAAAGTTAAACGAGTGTTCAATTTTTTTTTACAAACCAGTTGGGGTTATCGATTGCTAATATTTTTCCACGGAGTGGGAGTGAAAACTTAGTGATCCGTGCAAGAACTTTTCCTCAAAACTCAATCTACATTTCGCGATTATTAAAGCTACTTCGTAGCTCGATAATTGAAGCTCGCTGGTCTGCGTGAGAATTCTTTTGCGAATCTTGGAACGAACCCTATTGGCATGCAGGTACGCCGACTGGAAGGAGGCAAATAAAAGGACGAAATCGATTAATTAAAATGGGCCTGGGAGAAATGGGGAAGGGAGGGCGACCAAGGAAGACCACGGGAACGAAAAAGTTCTGGTTAGCGGCGGTCCGCATTTCGCGTGATTCTAGGTGTAACGTGCAATGTGCGGGCTCAGCATTTCATTTGAGAGGCAGACACGAGCATTGGGTATGGAATCCTCTTCATTCTTTTATGCACCAACAAACCACTCCTCTCTGCTCCCCCCTCTGCCCCTCTCATTAACCTTACCGCGGCAACGAGCAACAAATATTTGCTACACGTGCAGCTCGACAGTTTCGAATTTCGATGAATTCGACGCCTCCGACTGGTCGTCGGTTATTCTACACGGATTCGAATTTAATCCTCGAACTTCGCTCCTACCGGAGTTTCAAATTCTTTTTTAGCTCAATCGAGGTCCTTTCTGGGTAAAATTCTAGATTTAACTCCCTCCTCTTTCACTCTTTAATCAAAGTAGTAATAATTGTGAGGTTTTAAATCGAGGGGCTGACAAAAAGAGGAGCATGCCGCGTCTATACAGATTTTTGGTTTTTTGATGGTTGAGATAGTCAAATGTGCCTCTGAACTGAATTCGACTCGCGATGAGTTATTTGACAGCTTATAAAAAAGGACAATTTGTGGCAAGTTTCAACTTTGTATAATAGAAAAATAGACGACTAGGTTTTTGCCGAATTTTTGCTACAGCAGAGCGTGAAAAAATTGAAAGAAATCACAAGAATTTGACTATATTATGCCCTTTTTTGAGAAAATTATTTTCCCTAAAGCTTATTTTCTTGTGAATTTATAGCATGTGCCTATTTTCCACTGGGCCCCTCAATTTTAGAATGCAGGTTCGTTTTTGATCAAATGTGTAGAATGAGATGATGAATTTGGTGTAAGGCGGCTTTGTAGAAACTGAGTGGATCAATTGAAAAATCCTGGACAATTTTAATACCCTTCACTTCCTCTGACAAATTTTTCTGAAGACTAGACACATAGCGGATGTTTTAGTTTCAGTTTTGGGAAAGAGAGACTCTGGTAGGAGTTTAATTGAGGGGGTGGTTAAGACGTGGGTAGATTCGCACAAACTTTTATATTCATAGTTTCGAGCATTGCATTAAAAGTATTTTAAAAAAGCCTTTCTTCAGTTTCTTTATATTCTCATTCCATTCTACTCTAAAAGAGCATTCGTTCGTCATGTTGATTGTTTCCTTTGAAAGCCTCGGTTCTTTTGTCCCTTTATCAGAGGCATTTGTCTGGATTAACCCTTCTACGTCCTCCAGTTCAACTATACATTTAAGAATACCTCAAATTTACGCATTGCTGCAGCTTGCAATGTGTTCTTTACTGAATTTTATTGAATATTTATTTCACATTTTACCAGTATTTTAAAAAATCTTTTCTCTTTCATTCTTGATATGCAATTCAAATTTATTTAAGTTCCACAAATTTTATTCAACAAAATACAGATAAGAAAATGAGACTAGAACACCGGAAGTAAGAGGGGTAATTCTTTAAATAATTTGGCCACCCTCTGTAAATATTACGTAGCTTAATATTCTAGGATTACCATAAAATCAAGGAACGATAAACGCATGAATATTAACAACACCAGTCTTATATTTTTCTGAAGGCATTTTTAAAGAAATTAAAACACAGTTGAGCCAAAAGAGAGCCAGGAGTAGTAGTTTTACGGATATCGAGATTAGGGCTGGGACTATTTGTCGAATTATTTGGTATTCGAATATTCGAATACTTCAGTTGTTCAATTATTTGGCGAATATAATTCGAATATCCAAGTATTCGAATACTATTCGAATATTTCAGTATTCGAATACTGATATATTCGAATATCTAAGTATTCGAATACTATTCGAATATATCAGTATTCGAATACTGATATATTCGAATATTTGAGTATTCGAATACTGATCTATTCGAATAGTATGGTGTGAATTATAAATCAAGTTGTTGAGGTTCATTTGTCAGGGTGAAATATTGTAAGCTAATTTTGACCCACTTCACACCATACTATTCGAATACTGCTCTATTCGAATACAGCGATATTCGAATAGTATTCGAATACATCGATATTCGAATACTGCTCTATTCGAATACAGCGATATTCGAATAGTATTCGAATACATCGATATTCGAATACTGCTCTATTCGAATACAGCGATATTCGAATAGTATTCGAATACATCGATATTCGAATACTGCTCTATTCGAATACAGCGATATTCGAATACTGCTCTATTCGAATACAGCGATATTCGAATAGTATTCGAATAATAACATTCGAATACTCAAATATTCGAAGTTTATTCGTAGCATTCGAATACTTGTAAAATATTCGAATATTAAATTATTCGAATAATCCCAGCCCTAATCGAGATACAATTGCGTAAAAAAATATCCAAGGGACGTAGGCTCACAGACACGAGCATACGATTGGGTCAAAAGAGACTCGGAGCACCGTGGCAGAGTTAAAAAACGCGAAACATTGGCGCGCGTTTTCATGAACGAACGCGCTCGGGCCCCGTCGCTTCCCTCGCTTTATTTGCAACGCCGTTTCTGCTGACACCGCAGCTCGGCGATGAATCCATCGAGATGGAACGTCGGTAAACAAAACGTTCACCTCTTTCGGCGAAACCCGCAGCCCTGCAGAACGAAAAGGTTCGGGACACCGTGGATCTGCACACACGTGCCCCGTGGAGCCGCGAGCACGAATTATTCTGCGAGCAGATGTGGAGATAATGTTCGTCAAACAAAACAAAAGTCAGGGCGAACGGTTCGAACATTGTGCAGGTGCTGTATTACCATGGAAATCGTTGGATACATTAATTAATCAATTAATCACATTAATCCTGATAGAACACGAAACTGGAGATACTGTTTTTTAGAGTAACGGGGCATTGAAGATGAAAGATTTATTTTAATAGCGACACATTTGTGGGGAACTAGGAACAGCTTATTTTTTAATACTTTAATTCAGTCCCAGGCAATTTTTTCTTCCCCACTGTTTCTGTAAATTTTTAAATGTTACTATTATAATTGAATAATTTGGCGAATTTTAACAAAAAAATCGCCTTTTTCCACAACTATTTTTCAACTTTCAACTCTCATCTTCGATATTATAATCTGTAATACGAAATTGAAGTATACTGAGAATACTGTAACTTATCTTCTAAATAACTATTGTATGATGTGATATAATAGATACATCAAAGCATACAATTTTTACAAGTGTTACATAAGGATTAATGACAGCAAATACTGGTGTACTCCATTTATTTTACGAGTATCGAGACACGGGGTGATCGGTGTGGAGATTACACGCTTAGAAGCGCGAAAAGTCAGCCGCGTTTTCAGCGGCTGTCAAACGAGAAGGTGGATAAAGTTCTAACGAGGATTTAACTAACTTGTCCGCAGGGGTCGCTTGACAATGGGCTTGTCTTCGACCCTCGGCGACCCTCTGAACAGACGTCGCTCGTCACACTGACAGATTGACTGATCGCTACTTGCAGCAGGTTCGTTTCAGAATTCTATCCTCGTCACTGCCACCAGAGCTCTCGTAATAACGCTATATACATTTAGCGAACGATTAGGGGTGGTAGCGCGTCGGAAATTGATACAATCGTTCTCACTCCTTCCTCTTGTTACAATTATAACAGGGTCTTCACATAATCCATTCAAAGTAGGGCTGGGACTATTTGTCGAATTATTTGGTATTCGAATATTCGAATACTTCAGTTGCTCAATTATTTGTCGAATATAATTCGAATATCCAAGTATGCGAATACTATTCGAATATTTGAGTATTCAAATACTGATGTATTCGAATAGTATGGTATGAATTATAAATGAAGTTGTTGAGGTTCATTTATCAGGGTGAAATCTTGTAAGCTAATTTTGACCCACTTCACACCATACTGTTCGAATACTGCTCTATTCGAATACTCAAATATTCGAAGTTTATTCGTAGCATTCGAATACTTGTAAAATATTCGAATATTAAATTATTCGAATAATCCCAGCCCTAATTCAAAGTATCATTATTCGCCACATCCATCTCTCAACTACATACTCCTAATCAACATTGCAATCTCAGCATTCGTTTCTCCATTCACAATTTTTCATATATATATATTCATATATATAGGGGCAGCGATGCGTAGAAACTTAGAAAGCAAATCCTTTACTTCATTTATTTTCCAAGTAACCATTCGAGAATTCTATAACAATATTTACAACGCAAATTCAATAAAACGCATTAAACAATCATACAAATTTATTTAAACAATCAAATCCAGGTGTCTTTCCTTTTCACGAAGCTCTGGAATTCCAGCGGAGGTGTTAAAAAAGTCCCAAGAGCCGAAGGTGCGTGGAAGGGACCTCCGGAGATCATTGTCCTCGAGCGTGTCAAGCATACGCTTCTACACTCGCGCAACTGGCACCGTTTCGACGAGAGATAAGGGCCTGGAGCTAGCGGGCCCGTTTCACGGCTCGGGTTTCACATTTTATAACTGTTCGTACCGCGGCGCGTTATGGAGCAGCCGGGCGATAGCCGAAGTAGTCAATGGCGAGCGGGCGCTGGGGGTATCGGGTGAAGCGGATGGACCGAGCGTGAAGGGGAGGGTCGGCCCGTGCGCGAAGGACGAGCCGTGAGAGGGACCAAAAAGGAGGCTGCGGAACGAAGCTGGAGGTGAGAGCGAGCTTTATTGTCAAGTCACGCCGGCATCGTGGCCTATCTCTATCTGCCACCGTCACCCCTTGTGCGGCTCTCCTCTCCGCGCGGCAACCCCTTACCCTGCGTGACGTAGACGTCGCCTCCCTCCGATCTATATGCTCCTCGTACGCGAGTAGACCGGCCGTACGTGCACCATCGCGCTCCGCCACCTTTTGTGTCCAGTATGTCAGTGAATTGTAGATAAACAGTGGCAAGTGAGCGGTACACTTTCATCACATTTCGCGCGCGACGGAAGGGCGAGATGTTGAATTCGCGAGCTGCGATTTAAATACTGGTGGTGGGAGTTGGGGTGTAATAGAACGAATAGTTTCTGCATGAACGCATGCGCTTATAGGACGATTATGAATATTGTGCGCTGCCTGAGTCAGATGACTGTCGGCGCGAATTGTTTTGTTACCTCTTGTTTACAGCCATTAATCGCATTTCCTCTGAAGGATTGATATCGCGGTTATTAATTACCGCAGACCACACGCATACTGCGTTCTGTGGAGTGTTCACTGCTTGCATTGCTATATAGGTGGTCTGATGTCATGCTTAATCGTATACCTACAACATTGTATCAACTTGAGATTGGTTATCAGAGGGAGAGTGGGGGACGGGTGGAGAAACGTTCGTTCGTTTCATTGCACTGTAGTTCTTTTGATAATTGTGCGGTTGGGGTACTGTTTGGTGAGTAATGTTGGGGTGTTTATACGATTAAATTGGACTGAAGGAAAGTTTAATTGGAAATGTGTATTGCATCGCTCGAATAAACATGTTATTGTTTATACCTGTTTGCTTATATATTAGTACAGGGAAATGGTATTGTAAAAGTATGTAGTTTATTATTTTGGCCTGAAGAAGTTGGATATGAATTATCTTATTAATTACGTTGATATGAAAATGCTGCGAACTACGTAAAATGTAAAATTGATATCCTATAGTTTAGGCCATCAGAGGGTTGTTATATAGAGCAGTGATAAAGTTTGTTATGCAACTCCTGTAAAGACGAGGCTGGCGTGAATTTTGGCGGGGCTGGGTTCCAAAATTGTGTGGGGTCCAAAGAAAAAATGGATTTATATTGTACTTCTAAATTTTATTATAATAAATATCCATGTGTAGGGCTCTGAAAAATTTGCGATGAGCTTTTCGTAGTCCACGGAGTATTTTAAAGAAATTTTATAATAATAAGTATTTACGCATAGGACTCTGAAAAATTTTCCATAAGCTTTTCGTGGATCGCGGGGCCTTTTAAGTAAAAACCGTAAAGATATATATTCTAAACTTCCTTTTGCCCACCACTCTATTACATTTCAAGAGAAGATGAATAATTGAATTCTGGACTAATACTTCTATTCTTCATGGAACCTAGTATTACAAAGATTGCTGTGTCCTTTTCAACCCGTAACAACTACCCCACTATAATTATTCTAAATAACATTCTCCATCTCAGAACAATTCATTTTCCAAATTTCCGCGTATCTTTCAATCACTATTTTCTAATATCCTCGGCGATATTAACTTTAGGTCCAACAAGACCCAGTTAAACGGCACACCACTCCTCCGCACGCATCTCAAAACCCTCAGAATCAAATACCAAAAACCCAATAAGCATCATCAAACTCTACACACCCTCCACGAACCACCCACGCCACTAACTTAATCCACTGCAACGATTTAACCGCCTGAACGTCGACACAGATTCCGCAGGAACAGTGGCAAGCTCCAGGTGGCCGCCAAGGGGGAGAATTCGATCTTGGAGCTCGGAGCCCGGAGCGAGAAGAGCGGAGCAAGGTGAACGAAATGAAAAGGACAAATCAATCGGTTCTTCTCATTTCGTCTAGCAGCTTTAAGCCAGTGACGTCACGTTTACTCTCGCCGCGTAGAGAAGGTGGAGAAAGGGAAGATTCGGCGACGCCAGCATCTTTCACTTCTGATGACGGTGTAGGTTCGCGGTGGTTGATGACGCGGCACATGGGTTATATCCGTGCCCACATACAACCCGGTCGGCACACGTACACGCCCCTCGGCGCGTGTGTGTCGTCCACGGACTGGTAACACACGCGATCCATATTCACCGAATAAACGAATGAACGAAACCTGCAGTGGGACGCGGAACTAAGGAGATCACGAAGACTGCCACCTTGACCTAGTCTCTCAAGCGACCGATCGAGGATCCATGTTGAATGGCCACGTCGAACGCAACTGACACACGCTTTGTATACGTCTGCAAACGACTCGATCGTCCTCGTGACGTCTATTTAGATACTTCTTCGAGGGATGGTTCATCGACCGTGCGTCTTCTTACCATTCGAATTCTTATGAACCCACGGGAGGTCAGTGGACCCTGAACAATGCAGACTGCAGCATTCGAGATCCTTCTCCTTCATTCCTATGCGGCTGTCTGCTGTATTCGTAGAACGAGTGACGTTATGTTGATGGAGACATGTCAGTGTAATGACCCTGAAGAACGCTACCCTGACCCAGTCGGGCAGTCGGGTCGTGAAACAGAATCGATACTTGCTAATCAGATCAAACCACCCTTCTCCCTCCTACTGGATGACCACGTATACACAGCCGTCACTAGGGTTTGCGAATACTTTATACCCCGTGCCCATGAACGTAGGCTCCTCTGGTTATCATTGGGAATCTTCGTGGAAGTACAGTGGAAGTTGGAATAATTACAGTGGAATAAGGGGGTGCACATGCAATCTGTGTTTACCAGGGAAGATAAAACCTTCCTAAAATTTTCATGTTACACACAAAGCCACCCATTAATCGTCCCCTGAGACTGTACATCATTAGGTTCCGCGTGTCAAATCCTATCGCTTCCAATCAATTCATTTCCTCGCGTTTTGAGTCACAGTCGCCAGGCACTGATTCATGGGCAATCATCCTAACAGCCCGCACATCTACCCTAGAGGCTTCTGTATTGTCTCCGAAGAATAGAACAAACGGCCGGATAGAGTTGCTTTTTCCCGTCGATCGATATTTCTTTTTTCCTCCGTCCTCGCGTGAAGCATACGCTGGACCTTACGGCCGTCTTCCGCCCCCGTAAAGGGGTCGAGGGGACGACTAGTTCCTTCCTAGGCGTATACGAACGGTGATTTAGTGAGATCCGATCAGCGAGTGGAGACCAGAGACCGATCAGCTGGCCCATAAATATTAGGTGTTTTTTTTTCACCACGCACACGCGGAGCCAGCGGCACATTCGTTTCTTCTCCTTTTCTTCTTCCTGCCGGACGATGTGACCCCTGATCGCGGCAGTCGGAAGCTTTGCGACTACGAGCTTCTCTCGCGATCTTCCTTCTCTCCGAATCTCTTTCAATTCCAAGCCACGTTCCGAGTTCGATATTCAGGTTTACCTGCTTCAACCAATTTAAATCATTCTCGCGGTGGAACTTTTAATCATTGATTATTGCTGGTGTGACTCGTGTAATGATACCTCCAGTTTCTAAGTTTCAAGTTTAGGGGAAGTTTCTTCAAATTTTAAGTGCATCCGTTCATCTGCGAAATTCTAAGGGAGGGAGAAGTAAGTCGAGATAATTTAAACGGGGCGGTTTGGAAGATTGTCGTTTAATTCCCCAAGCCCCCTCTCCAGAGTCTTCAGCTATTTACCAATTATAGTTATTACAGGCCGGCCGGCAAATGAGGGGCGCGCGAGGAGGTGGTAATAGGTGGCCCGTTTCCGAGGCGCTAGCTTAACTACACTTTTATAGCGCTTCTCGACTTTAAACGGATAATTTTTATCCGCTAAGCCCCCGACGCGGATTCCATCCCCCCGACCAACTGTGCCGTCACAGAGGGCGGAGGGTGGGTGGCCGTACCGCCCTCGATGTCCCAGGCGACCCCTCATAAAATTAAGTCAAACAGCTACGGGGTGCCAGCACTCGTTTTTCCCCGTTCCCGTTAAGAGGAACACCGACGCGATGCTTGCTGGTTGCGGCGACCAGAAAGAAGGGGGCGAGCGTTCAATTGCTCCGGGGGTGACGTTGATGACGCCCCCGCTGAAAGTCACCCTGCACGCCGGGAGAAATTATAAATCTCTCGCTGGCAAAAGTCGGACGCCCTTAAACCTCTCGCGGAAGATTCTTCCTAAAATAAAACTATATAAACACTTCCACCCCCACAAATACTAGTTACATTATTTCAATATTATTTCACAAAATATTCGCAGAAATGCCAAGCATGAAGCTGCTGCGAAATTATATGCGAGGCTTAACGATCGATGCTTGCTGAAATAGTATCGGGGAAAGAGAAGATTCCTCCATCGATTTTCAACCCTTGAGCCCCGTTGAACTTGGCGGCACGAGGGTCGCGCGGGGCTGCGATGCGAAAGTTCTTGCTCGTTCGGTCAAATGGAATTACTTTTATCGTCGTGGCAGACGACGATTCGATTCACGGTCGTTCATGCGAGTCACAGGGCCAGGGTGGATCGAGGCTGTTGGGCGCGTCCTCGGTAAAGGCGGATTTGATCGTGTTTTCCGGCATTACGCCGTGCAACTCGTTCCTTCGTCTTTGCCTCCTCGCGCATCAATCACCAGTCATCAGCGTGATTGACGAGTGATATCGTTAACGGTTTTTAAGACCCTTCCCCGCGGAGGCGCGTGCGATCCGCTAGATGATCTCGTTAGCCGGCACCCTTGCGATACGTACCGGCAACAGCAGTTCCACCGCGAGCCTCAACGACGTATGTGGTGTCTAATCGAATGTGTTTAAGCGTCTCTTTAACCACGGTGCTAATTCGTGTATCCAATTCGCAGGGATAAATGCTCGGTACACGGGTTGAAATATACATCACGTGTAATGAGTGAAATTACAGTCAACTGCAATGCATTCGTAACTGTAAACGATAGTATCTCATCATATTCGAAGCGATATTATAATATCCAGCTGCAGTGGGTTGTAAATTTAATTGAATTCAATAAGTTATTGCTCGGTGCACTGTATGTAGTTAAGCCTGGCGGATACAGGGGCCATTTGGAACACTTCTAAATTTTAAAATATTAGTGGTAATTGTTGGAGAAAATGGGGATTTTAAATGATAAGAAGATGAGATAGTAATTTGTATATGAATGCTGTTCAAGAGTTAATTCTAAGTTCTGAACTTTTAATATGTATGTTTCTAATCCTCTTCTTATCGAATCCGTTAGTGTGTCGTAACCACTTTATAAGTGAGTAGTATAAATTTCACACACCACACCACTAGCAACGATATTCGATTAGAGGTCGTATATTATAGTTGCACCCCTCCCGCGGCGCAAGAAAGTAAAACAAGACTGGAATGACCGAATTTCAAACGTGGGAGGACCATATTCTCGCGAAGAGGCGCTCCTGGGACACGTTGCTGGTGGAAAACGGGTTGGCCGCGGGGGTGGTGACCAGGGGTAGCAGTTCTCGCGCCGTCGCTCTCCATGAGGTTCCCATGGCACGGGGAATACCTATCCAGTTGTAGGGTCGGCCTCGTACTCCGCGTTGGAATCGAGGCGCCTGCCACCCCCCGGTGGCCCCGCCTACTCACGATACAACCTTCAACCCTCGCACACCCCCAATGGCCAGTTATTATTATCATTGTACCGGCGCCGAGCCACCACCTCGCCGTCCTTTCCACCTCTCGGGAGGATGTTCGCCCTTCTTCGCGGAGTCACGTCGAAGTCACTCTGTACGCCTTTTTGTAGGATTGCACGGGGGTGCAGTAAAACCGTGGCCCGTGTAAACATACGACGGCGCTCGGTTTTATCTCGGGCGGCACGTGTTGGTTGGATCGCGCACACCCCAGGTCGAGTGGGGTATGTACTTGCTGAGTGGTTGGAAGCTGCGCGTGGTAATAGTCGGAAGGAAGTTTAAACTTTAAATTGTTAACGGTGGGAGAAATGAGATGGGGCTTTGAGGAAGGATTAGATTTTGAAGTTTGTTAAGTTGTCACATAGATTACGGGGGTTGTAATGTGGGTTAGCGATAGCAATGTGGTATGGTGTCTCGGTATCTAGATTTCTTAGTAGCTAGTAGATAAGTATCTCAGTAGTTTGTATCTAGGTATTTAGGTATTTAGATATTCAGGTATTTAGGTATATAGGCATTTAGGTATTTAAGTATTTAGATATTCAGGTATTTAGGTATGTAGCATTTAGGTATTCAGGTATTTAAATATTTAGATATTTAGGTATTTAGGTATTTAGGTATTATGGTATTTAGGCATTTAGGTATTTAGATATTCAGCTATTCAGATATTTAGGTATTTAATATTTAGGTATTTAGATATTTAGGTATTTAGGTATTCAGGTATTCAGGTATTTAGGTATTTAGGTATCTAGGTATCTAGGTTCCTCAGCAGCTAGTATCTAAGTGTTAAAGTATCTAAGTATCTCAGTAGCTACTATCTAGGTGTTCAGGTACCTAGGTATCTCAGTACCTCACATCTACGTATCTACGTATCTCAATAGTTGGTATCTAGGTGTCTCAGTACCTGGTATCTACGTATCACGGAAATAAGTAACTGGGTAGTTTATTCCTCTTACTTTAATGAGGAAATAAGGCCGACGGTACCTCAGACTGAGATTATTCAGGAATTGCAGACAACTGCGGAAACTCCTTCTACAGAGTTTTCCATATTTTCAGTTACGATATTGCGCAATTTTGAGATTGGGTGCAGAATGGAAGGGGATGGTGGGTATTGGACGCTCGGGGGTGCGACGAACTGGGATTCACCCGCGGTTACGAACCGTCCAGGGGTTAAATGTCTCGGCAATGATTTACAGGAACGAGAAGAGAAAGATACGGATCTATCTGTCGTGCATTTATCAGCGTGATAGACACGAAGCGTTACGCGATTTCGTAATGGAAATAACCAGCTGAATGGCTAATTAACGACACCACCCTAGTAGCATTTCTAGTTGGCCCACAGTGCCCCTAAGTTGGGAATTAGTTGGTCATCAAAATTCCAAGACGAATAATCAATTATCTTCGATTATCCCAAAGTCAGTTCTCGAATTACCTATACAAGAGTACCTATGATAATCCAGCAACGTTAAAATAAAATTTGTATAAAGGTACTTAGACGTCAGTGTTAATGTTTATGCAGCAGTGTTATTAAAATTAAGCCGTGAATAATATTTAATATCCATCGATATTTACTTACACTGGTGATTTCAAAAATCTCGTGCTCAGTGAAGCCAGAGCGGCACAGGCTGCGGAACATCTGCACGGCACACGCAGGGACAATATGGACCGCGGGCCTCTTTAGCATTTTTATGCGAGCTGCTGCTGACAGTTTATTTTATTATATAGCTAGGCGGCTGCCCATCGTCCATCCTCCAGAAGAATTCATAAGTCAAGTCCTGCACAACTTTGGCGCGAGCAAGTGCTGGCCCATTTCGTGGCGGTACCTTACGACTGTCGATACGGACGATCGATTAATCAGCCCCTTTGACGCGATAAAAAACCAGAAATTAATTTCTATAGACCACATCCAAGTGACGGATCTACACATTTCCCTGTTTTACTGAAAATAAGCTAACGAATGAAAATCAATAGTTTGATTGACTTCGGCGTGTTTTCACGCCGAGAGATTTGCACCCTATTTACTAGTTTCAAAAACATCACAAGTACCTACTCCTCGAATCTTTATTTTAAAAACAACCAAGCTGTAATTTCATTTTCTACAATTCTTCATACAACTCTTACATGCATTTTTCAAAACCCCTGGATACTCACAATGTTAAACTGAATATTTACCAAAACAGGCATCAACCCTTAACACGTAAAGCAAACATACGTGATATAAAAATAGGAATAAAATTCTTAGCTTTATTCTTCTAAGTGAAAGTATCTACACTCTATATCTCTTTAACATCACTTTTACAACATTAAGTAAAATCGAGTCGCTTGGCCCTACCAACAGTCGCCTGCTTAGGGGTGTCCGTGAAAATACGTCGCCGTTACGAACGTCTCAACATTCCCGCAGGTGTTACACGAGTACCAGGTAATCCCGCTCGCGAGCATCCACTGGCGAATCCACGTCCAGTCCAAGTAAAGCGTTACACGCGCGTCGACAGCGTTACTGACCCCCCGGAGACGGTCGGCGAGGGAATTTACGATTTCAGCCCCTGGCAGCCTTCTTCCAGCGATTTCGCGCAAACTACCCTACAGAGGCTATCCAGTGTCCCGTGGACTTGCACTCGATTAGCATGACAACGCTGCCCGAGGAGTAGTTTGTTGCTCGCCTTCGCCCGCCGCGTGTGCGTGAATCGGAGGGGGGTGGCGGGCTGACCGAGGGTCGTGACGGAGGCGACAGGGTGAGGGGTCGGTCGGCTGTCGGGCAGTATTTTTTATCTAGTCACGGTCAACTGGCTGATCGGCTCACCCGCCCATTATTAGCGCAGCACACAAACCTCGCTTCGGGGGTCGTACACTTGGCCATTGTGCGAACGCGTACGTGTATGCGGCGCGTGTAACGGAGAGGATCGACGAGGCGGAGGAGGAGGGTGGAAGAAAGCGGGGAAAACGGGGGCAGAAGGAGAGCCCCTACTGTCCGTCCACGTAAGGTCGGTAGCTTATGGGCCACCTAGCCTCGAAGCAATAGCCGACCGTGTTCCTCGAAGGGTGGACATCCCACCCCTTCCCTCCTTCCCCGATGGCCCCTTCCCACCCCGGAGGTTTTATCTTTTTAGTATTATTGCGCGATCGCCGCACTGTCCACCCCCTCGAAGGACACACGGGGAGAAGAAAGTGGTAGCTGGATGGTCGTGGAGGGAGGTAAGAGTCGGTCCGGTGCCGGCTGCGATCTACGAACTGCCGATTCCAGCGGCAAGGAACCGTCTCATTAGCATAAGAACGAGGAGACTTCCCCTGTCGTTCGCAACCCGGCCGACGAATCTGTACCGATGCCCGCGGAGATTATCGGGTGATAATCGCACCTGTATTTCGATCCGTTGGAAACGTGTGGCTTGATCTTCTTGGGGGAGGGTTCGTGTATGTGCTTTGGGTGGTGGGTGTGCTTGTCGGGGGATGACTCCGCGTTGCATATGGGGAAAGTTTATGGGGAAACGTGAGTAGAAGAAAGGGGGTGGCTGGGTATGTAGCAATTCTTGGCTCTTGGTTGGAGCACTCAGTCTTTAGAGATTTTTGGATGTTGGATGTGGGGGTTGGATATTTGTGGTGGATGCTGAGAGGTTGTTTGGGTGGGTGTTGGAAGGTTTCTTGGGTGGAGGTGCTGGGGATTGAGATTTCTGTGTGTTGGTTTGGATTTAGTAGGCATACTTTGGATTGGTACTTGGAGTACACAAGGATCTATTAGGTCTGGACTTAGATTTCCTCACGTTTCTTGTATTAAAGGAGGTATTCTCGTCTAGAAAGCCAAGTTTTTGCCTTTCTTTAGGGACAATGCACGAAAAACTGTATTAACAGTTTCAGTGAGTTGTAAAAAAATTCAGCTATATATCTATAAGAATAAGCTATATACCTATAAAAATTCAGCTATATAATAATAATTAATGGACATACCTATAGGTTTTTTTTTCATGACAGGCGCGATATCTCAACTTCTAATGGGCCATCCTGGCCCATATTTTTGTAGACTTTCAGAAAACATAATTCTAGCCGGTTGCAGAATTGGTTTTGACGCCGGTCAGGCGTCTATTTTATGTGATTTTGGGATTAAAGAATTATGAGATTATTACAGATCAAGGAACTTGCTATTTTGCATACATGTTTGGGTAGGTTTCAAGAATACAAAGTGTAATTTTTTAGTAATTATCTATACTACCTCTCATGTTATTACATGTTTTCATCTGAACCAAGAAAAATCAGAGATAATCTTAATCTATACGAGTATCGTTACATTTTTACCAGAATTATATTAATATATGCAATACTTTTTTGTATCGCTTCAAGAAGTTAACAAACTCATGATAAAAATATTTAACCGTCAACTTTTAAACCGTATACTTTTTTATTCATTCTGTTACAAACGATAACAATACTCACATAGATTCAAATTACCCTCAATTTTTTCTTTTAGCAAAATAATTTTTTTTCAATTTTTTTTCTTTTTCTGAAATCAGCAAATGACGAGCGTTTCGACTCGTGGTGAGGAACTGCGAATGCCAAATGCGCAGGATCGGCGGAATAACTTTTCCCCGAGTGTACAGTAGGGAAAGAGCAGTACAAATTAAAAAATCAAATGTCAACTGCTTAAAAAACAGTAATACACAAACAAAAAATTAAAATGCTAAAATACCGTCGAAATTCCTGCATATGGAATTCCACACGCAGCAAAATCTCAAGCGTGGAATACTCCACACTATCTACACAACTCACGCCGATCCTGCGAATGCGTGGTTCCACCTTCACACTAATTCTTCGCATACCCGAGTATCTACCACGTCCATCGTCTTAGAGATCGATGGAATCGTTCCATTGTCCGTTCCGTCGGGTCATTAGAGAGCCCCGCGGTTCTACGTTATAGAACAAAGGGAAGGACACGGTGAATCCTGAGAGGATCGAGCGGCCCGATGTCGACTGGAACCCGGAGAAAGTGGATGTTCGAGGAAGCGTGGTTAGACGAGGTGGAATAATAACGGTCTGGGTTCGCAGTTCGGGATATATCAATGGGATTCAATATCGAAATGATCCGATAGCCGTGTGTAAGCACGCGTGCACGCATCGGGGTCTCGTGTGCGAGGGAGCTTCTTGTACATAAGTTACATATATGTAGCGGCCATAAAGATAGCGCGTATCAGATACCGTAGTCCACTGAAAGGGAAATGGAGAGACAGTCCTTTTCTTTCGCCTGGCACTGGCATACATCCAAGGGGCATCCCACTGACCGTTTTGCTTTTCCGTAATTCGTCCGCGGTACACGGCACTTGGGACAAACGGCACAAACGCCCTTCCTGCAAAAAGGGGTGTGATAAATTAGACACCTAGTGAGTGTAATTAAACAGGAGACCTCTTCAGAGAAAAATTGAAGGATTCTAGAAAATCACCAAATTCTGTATCTATTCCATTCTAATTAAATAACGTGAAAGGACCATGGCACCTACTCATCTTCAAAGTCCACCTCAACTTCCAAAGCAATTTCGTCATCAAACGATCATTCCATTCCACCCGACCTCCACCTCCCCAGAAATCCTCCATCGCCCGCGATATCTCCGTGCCAATAAATGTCCTCCGCGAGTAAGGCTCGCGGCAGCGGCGCTCTCCGTCTCCTTTATCCGCGTTTGATGGAACGTTACGAGCGTTCTCCAGTCAAGGTACGCTTTAATCTCGTTCGGCCGTCGGAGCTCGGCGTATTTCGCATGACAAAGTGGCAGAAGAGCGATAGCCAGTCGGCGGAGGGCTCGATAAAACGGCACGCATCAAGGAGGAAGTTGTTCGGGACGAGAAGGCTGCCCTGGGGCGTTTTATGGGTGTCGATGATGTCACAGATTCCAGCCATAAAACGGAATTTAGTGGTCCGGCGATCGGAGGAGCGCGATACATCCTCGGAGGCCGCGACAGCCGGGGATCCTCGCCGCGTTCGGATGGATTGAGGAATTTACAGCCGGGTAAATAAGGTTAAGTAGGTGCAGATTGAGTGGAGCGTGGAAGCCACACAGTGCAGGGAACGCGGGGCTGAAGGGGGGATCGTTGGTCCCTAGCACTTTCGCCTCGTACCACAGAATCGAAGCCCCATCGTGTGGTCGCAACTGCGGATAGTATCGGATACTAGCCCGCGGGCTACTTACTTCTATTATGCCAATAGTGACGCCAGGTAGGCTAGGGTCATCTTCAATTGGATCATACTTGACACTCGCTGCCGCTGGCCCAGCTGATCGTTACATTCTTGTACGCTTTAAGCAAAGTCCCTTCGACGAGACTTGGAGTACGCAGTAGGTACACGCGACGCGCTCGGTCTCCTAGTTTCTGTTGCGTCAGTGGTGGTCTTTGACGAGCTGGGGTCATCTCTCAATTGGATCACCTTTCGAGCTTGGACTGTCGATAGGGCGATTGTTACGTTCTTGCATAATTTTGGGGTCGAGTCTGGGTGATAAGTGGCCTTTGGAGTTTCCTGGGCAAATCGCGGGGATGTACAGTAGTGGGGGAAGGAAATTTTAAAGATAAATGCTATCGGCGCTAAGGTTCGGTCCTTTAAACAAAAGTTATTTTGCAGATATTAATGCATTTCCAACGTTTCGGTCTATATTAAGACCTTTATCAAGGAAATATTTAAATCGCTTATAAAACTGCGTTCACTTTGTAACTTCAGCACGTATTCGAACGTGTGTAACACGAGTCGGTTGGAGAGTGACTAAAGTAAACACCACAACAACAGGCAAGAACGCCAGAGGGTAAAATCGAATATGGTCAAAACAGCGACATGCGTAGGAACCGTTAACTGCTATGGAAAATTGAAATGTGAAACTTGAAATATCTCAATAGGGGGAAGGAAAGGTTGAACTGTGAAAGGTAGCAGGAATAAGATAGATATATTAGACAGAATTGTATCTTTTTGTATCTAATATTGGGGGTTGGTAGAATAGAGAGGATAATATAATACATAAAGTGTATTAAATTAGTGATGTAAAATTTGAAAATATGAGGTTTAGAGGTTTGCAAAAAGGGATTTGATAGATGGTTGATATGAAGGGTAAGAGGGAAGCAAGGAATGTTATAAAATACCTTTGCTGAGAAAATCAAGTTGTAATATTTTAGTCCATCAGTGAAGAAACAAGGTTCAATGAACTTAACTGTATTAATAACATGAAAATTTATACTCTAATTAAACATCAGAAAATAACTGAGCAGAAGAATAATTGTTTTACATTGTTTTAATATTCTTCAAGTGAAACACTGCAGAATACTGTAACAAAATAAATATCCACTTCTATTATTATCAAAACAAGAATGAGTGACGACCGAGGGCTCCTGACGTAGCGCAAGTAGGAACACTAGGGGTTGTTTTATTCCAGTGGAGGGTGGGCATTCCCTGTTTTTAATCAGTACACCCAACTTCAACGTTGTCTTATGTGGACGTTTCTACTTTATAACCCTTTGTGATTCGACAGTTCTGTGGCCCCAGTTGCCATCAACAAAGTTATAATCACCGAATCACTAAAAATGTACATTCCCTGTTTACCCCCTACCCTTCACATTTACTTAAAACTCACGTATCATTAATATCAGTGTAAAGTATTGTCCTAGCCTGCGTGGAAACGCGCCTACCATATAAAATTCTAAAGATAGCAACCGTGGTGTGATAATGCTAGGTCTTCTCGCGTTTCTTCTTCCGAGCATTGTGAAACGGTGGAACGGCTTAGTCTATCGATCAATTCAATCGAATTAATTGTTACGAAAGAAAGAGAGCCTGAATTTAACGGGAACTGGGTTAAAAACGCTTGCCAGCCGCGGGGCTGAATTTTAGTGATTTATCACTGATAGGGGGGGTGTTTGCTAGGGCAGCGAATTGTTTAAAATAGACGGTAAAGGGGATTTAAACGGTCCCCAGGCGTGTACTGCGTCGTGCTTCCAGAGATGGGGGACGGTGACTGTAAAGTGAATCGAATTTTCAACCGTGTAAATTCGCCGGAGTATTCGAGGGGTGGACGCGTGGCCACAATCTTCCAGCCATATATACCCATATATTATGAAATAATGAAGCCAATTCTAACGAGATATACTCTCCTTAATATAATGAATCGGAAAGCTATTAAATTTCACACGAAACTATCTACCCCACGAGATTTCCCTCCCCGTTAAATATCTTCCACAGAAATACCACACGTTCAAATCTCTAAAATTTATTTCCCATAAAATTTTCCAATTTTCCATCGAACTTTCAACCTGTATTTAAACTCCTCGGACAGGCACGTCGAGGCGTGTTTCGACAGAAAAATTCGATCGCGCGCGTGACACGTTGCACGCGTGCACATAAACGAGCGCTCGGCGGGGACACGCGCGCGAAAACGTCACGGCGCGTAACCGAGAGGGTCGCAAGCCAGGGGTTAGGCGGAGAAGGAAGAATCAGAGAAACACCGTGGCCACCCTTAACGAGGCTAATACGCTCGTCACGAACCGACCAGTCTCCGCTACCCGGTGTCACGTACCCGTACGACGTATACGCGTTATTAATGTCGCGCTTCCCGAAGCGCGATACAACTGTTGAACGTCACGTTGACGATCCGTGGCACCGAGACCGTGCCGTCAAACTGTTCGTTATAATTCAGCGTAACGCCGCCACTATCGCGAGCCAGGGAAATTTATTATTCCTCCTCCGAGTGTTTCCGAGCGATCCACGTTGTCTTTTGGGATTTAAAGTGGTTGTAGTGCTTGCTAATCTACAAGTTTGCAAGCTCCGTCTTGAATCTGTCGGAGGAATCTTTGAGTAGGTATCTGCTTCCTTTCGATTGTTTTAAAGAAATAATTGTTTGGGGGCTATTGAGTGGGGTTCGTCGGCTAAGAAATTGGTTTGACGTTAATTATAGTAAGCATGATATTATTATAGAAGAAAATAAACAATTAAGGGTAGCTTCTCTATAAATCACAAAAATAGGCCATTTTTAGAATTTTATTTATAAAAAGGTAAACGTCACAGTATTATAAATCTTTTTAGGCTGTATTTCTACATCATTAAAGATAATAAAAAAAATTGTTTATATATTTTATATAATACTGTTATCTGTCTGTGGCTGTGACTATAGTAAGCATGATATTATTATATGAGAAAATAAACACTTAAGGGTAGCTTCCCTATAAATCACAAAAATAGGCCATTTTTAGAATTTTATTTATAAAAAGGTAAACGTGACAGTGTTATAAATCTTTTTAGGCTGTATTTCTACATCATTAAAGATAATAAAAAAATTGTTTACATATTGTATCTAATACAGTTATCTGTCTGTGGCTGTAACTATCTTGCTAATAAAAAAGAATCTACGGAATTTATAACGCCCTGTAAAATTATCTGAAATCACCGATCCAAGAAAATTCATAAAGTTCGTAAAGTAGAAATAAAAAAGAGTGGTCTACAACTCAAGAAAACTGAACTAAAGTAAAAAAGAATAGACTATTTAAAAGTGAACGTACCACAGTCTCTAAATCAAACCGTCAAACTGCAGCGAATCGAAGTCGTTAACCAAGCCACTCGGAAGCACGTAGACAATCGGTATGCATGCAATATTGTTATCCCAGAGGTGGCATAAGATGTACGCAGAATCCGGCACGTACGAGTTCGCCAATATCCACGGGACATAAATGTTTTACATGCAATAAGGCGTTCGCCCCGGCTGGGCGAAACTGCCCGCAGTCCAATTTTATTACTTGACCGCAAAGGGGCTTCGCCCGAGGAAAAGACGCCGGAGCAGTGGCTCGAGGTGTAAAAAACCGTGGCCGTATAAATGCGAGAGACAGTTTCAAGCGACTGCGGTCCGCGACGTGCGGGGATCAAGTGAACTTAAATCAGATGCATGCGCCGGGAAGAGTCACGGCGGCCCGATATTTTCTTCCCTGCATTTCGCGAGGCAAAGAACCAGTTCCCGTCAAACTGACTAATTACCCCTCGGATCTAGCACGTACGTGGGGAGCTCCTGGCCAAATTCTGTGCCAGGTAGGGCTCGCACAGCGAGAGCGACCAGCGACACATGCAGATGGGCGCGAGTACGCGTCAGTATGTAGCGCGTACGATTTATGGCGGGCAGTTTATTGAAACGGACGGCCTGCTCTCATCCCCCGCAGTCGTCCAAACCTTCCTCGGTCTTCCGCATCATATAAGCACGGCTGTGCGCACGCGGAGCACCGGAAAGTAGCCACGCTCTCGCGGAGGTCGCAAGGGGGATGGAAGTTTTCTTCTCGCTGTTGTCTCCTGGTAAATCTTTAATATTCTATTTAATATCGACGGGCTGGCCCCTGTACGGCTCCCAGGCCACGGACGCCACGACCGTATAAATCAAACGGGAGATATTGGCCGTTTTTTGCTGGCTGCGTCGAGGCTGGGAGGAGCGAGACTTTCGACTGCGCGGGCTCTATAATTGTTTTTACGGATTATAAATTTCACTTTTTACGGCCGACACCTCGCGCCCCCCGGCCGCCAATTCCATTTCCCTACCTGAGATTTCCTTCCCGATCCCGCCGCGGATCCTCGAGGATCCCATTCATCTTCCACGGAGAAATTCCATGATCTACGGTTTAGTTATTTCCTCCTTTTCTTCTGTGAAGAAAGTTTTTGCCACGGGCAGGGATTCCTGTGTACAGGGGACAATTTTGTAATATAATTTTTCTTGGGAGTTATAGAGTTCTGAAAGGGGGTAGGTACATTTCTGGGGAAAAGTGAGAAAGTGAATGAAGGAGTGAATGGTGATTTTGAAATTAAAGGAGATGGGAGGAGAGCAAGGTGTAAGTGTATTAGCTGCTGGGAAGTCTGTGGGATTTGATAGAAGTGTTTAATCGGCTATCGTTGCATAGCAGACGCCCATATTTATATCGAAGAAGGAACAGATAATATTTATGGGGTATTCGTTGGAGAATCACGGGCTCGCCCCTCGTTCCCCCTTTTACCGGGGCATCAACATGATACAGTGCCGTTTAGACGGGAGTTCAGGGGTTAAGAAGAGATTTTGGGGTCGCGTTAATTAATACCGAAGCTACCGGCGCCCCCTGTAAACGCAACACTTGGACGCTAACTATGACTTAAGCCGCCATTAATTCACATCAACGTCTTCCTACCGTGCGGGGGTAGGTGACTTGCATCCTTGTTGCCGAACTCAGATAAGTGGCTGGGTACTTAGAAGATCGTGACGTCATTAGCGTTATATTTTTTTTCGTGGTAATTTAACTTCGCGGAATAGTACACTGGATAATCCTTTTTATCCTGATACCAGCTTACGGTGATTCATCTTTTTTTTGTTGTTTGTGATATTATATGGAAGTACTCGGGAAGAGTTAATAGTAATTGGAAGAGAGTAGCTGTGCTTCAGTGTTTATTTTAACTTTTAATGCATTGAGATTGGGGAATGTGGAGATCCTTTATGTAGGAATAGTTGTGGTTGTTGAGTACTCTTCATATAGGAATAGTTGTGGTAGTGTAGTAGGTACTCTTAATATAGTTTAGAAGTACTTGACATTAGAGGGTCTTAATATATAAAGCAGAAAGTGTTTTTTTGTTTGTCTGTCGCCAAAAAAGTTTCGAACGGTAACCTCTGGGCTCACGAAATGGGTCCCAGCTCAGGGAAAATAAATAAAAAATAAATAAAAAGTTTTGTTTTATAAAATTAGAAACTAAATTGGGGACGAAGCTGAGTAGTGATGCTAGATTTATATACGATCCACAGTTGTATTGTGTCATGCAATAACGGCTCCAGGACACTCACGCCCCTTTTTGCATAAATTGCATAATTAGATCCCTCATTCGCTTCTATATATGACTTCTAAATTTCATTGCCTTATCTTTAAAATTGACAGAACCATGGTTTTCGTGAATCGATGCTGAGCAACTGACCCTAACTCGTATCTAATTGTAAGCCAAATATATATCAATCTGAACACGACACCTACTATGACTATTTTTATGACTATATTTTTTAATATTCTATATTTTTTCAAATATTATACAAATAGTAAATAAATAATGAAAACACGGTTAAAATACGCCTGAGAAGGGTACAATTAAAATTAACTTCACTGATTAATTTATTACATAATTGTAGATTGTAATACTGCAACTACAAAGGAGATAGGGATATCAAATTTTTAAATATTATAGACAGTTTTACAACTTCACTATATACAAAATATATCAAAATTAATAATGTTTACAGATACTTTTCTCAAAATTAACTTTAGGCACTGGGACCCTTCTTGCATCCAACAGTGCAATTACAGTGATATAATTAAAATCGCTTCTCAACATCAAGAATTTATTTTTATTCAAACCGCTATATGTAATTTAAGTACAAATCTCATAGACTACGTGCAAAAAAAATCGAACTTGGGAAATGTGTAACACAGTGTAACCTGTGTTACATATATCCTACGAGATTCTCAGAAGGAGAGCGACGAAGAGGGCAGCGGCGGTTTCACGGTAGTCGATGTCTCTGTACGATAACCAACTCACGTTTTCGTCACGCACACGTCTCATGTGACCCATGGGCCTAGAACATAATCCCTGTCAACTCTAAGAAAATAACCATCGCGCGATGCGTCTGTGATTTAGCGATTCGTATACATCTCTCGTTACATTGTTCGTATCGCCGCTTGTATCGGGCGAATAAGTTGCAACTGGGAAAATAACTCTGCAACACGATCCTGTGAACCGGCGATAGTAACTGGAATTTCAAGCTACTCTAATCACTCGATCTCAGTTTTATTTCAAAACACATCACAGAATACAAACAAATCCATGATTGCCGGCCGCAGCTTTGCAGCCAATTTACGGCGTCGTTCTTTTAATCGAGTTTTGAAAATTATCAAACAAGCATATTGTAAATAGGATATCAATATTTAAACAGTGTAGCTTTATCGCTGATAAATACGAAGTAAAATAGAACTCTTTGACTTACCAAAAGTGACATATCGAAATTATGAAATCACTCATACGTGACAAGGATCGTTAAAGTATTAGATTCACTCCAATCTTAACTTTATGTTCCATGAATCTTTTTCGACCCACTCGCCACTTAATAATATTATTTTTCATTTTCAGGAAAATATAAAAAATTGGTTGATAATATGTGTATTTCTCATTCTAATTGCATTATGTTTACATATTTGTAGATGTGCTGAAAATCGCAACAGAGTTTAATATCATTTTAAAATCCGCCGTTGCTACACCCTCGCTTCGGTGGTATAATGACTTTTTAAAAGGATTGTGTTTATATTTAGTTGTCTGCTGGAATAGTTAATTCTCGAACAGCGACGCGAGAAACCGATGCTGGGTCACTTTTGACCCATGTCTACGTTTATATGGATCAGTGAATATCTATTTGTTCACACTCTTATCGATACAACATAATCGATCGTCCTTAAATCCCGTAAGGCTGTTCAGTGGAAGGAAGAAGTCGTGAATTTTTTACGTTTTTCAGTGAGTCAGGTAGCGCTTTACATAATTTTTTTTACCTAATATTCAATACGAGTAGCCCCCAAAAAAAACAATGTTTCACTGCACACAAGAAACCGCGTTAAATAAATTATATAAACCTCTAAAATAATTTTAATAACTGAAAAAATGCAATGTAAAAAGTATTAGGTAAGAAAGGGAGGAGAGGGTTGGAAAGTTGGAATATAAAATCTTACAAATTCTGATACTAGTGAAGGGAGAGCGTACCAAAATCGCCAAAATTACCGTTACGTAATTTAAGAACGGCCCTATCTAAAACCTTTCGTATCAAAAAAAATCTCGATACGAGTCAAAAGGACCCACCCTCGGTTTCTCGCGTCGTTTAAAACTTAATTATCCAAGCAGACAACTAAATACAAATCCCTCTAAGAAGTCACTACCTATATTCCACCGAAGCGACCAACTTCCAATGCTCAGCGTCCACCCCGCCACGATCATCCCCGACGATTCCTCCCCGAGAAAGCTCTGCTCTCGAAGTACTATACACGCTTTCGCGGCGGAGCATAATAATCCCGGCAATAAGTCGCGTCCGTCGTCCTCGGGTCCTAATAAATTCGTCGGGACGGCGATTCGAATCAGAAGCAGGATCCCCGCGCGACGGATGCCACGGAGGGAAACGATGTTGACACGCTATCCCGTCTCCGAAAATCCAGTACGTCTGGGTGGATTCTTTCCCGTTGGTTAAGCCGATCATTGTCGCGGTAACAAGCCGGCTATTGACAGGTCTCGTTCTCCCACGTCGGTTACACACCCGCTGCACGTAGGTGTAACGTCCCCGGGCCTGTGTCCGACCCCTGGAGCCGGTCCATGTGAGGGTGCACGCGAGGGGGCGGCGAGGAGGGACAGACGAGGATGAGACAAACCACGGTTTGACCACTGTGCGGTGGTGTTACGGCGCTACTACGGGGGCCACATACTAATGGGGCATTACCTTAACACCCTCTATCCCGAACTCTCGTTCAGTTAGTTACTCCTCGGGGATGTGGAAGAAAGGACGGAAGGAAGGAAGAAAAGGAGGATCTGCTGCCATCCAACCACCCCTCTCCACCCCACGCTCGGACGTTTCTCCTCGTTACTCCTTCCTTTTCCATTTCGTGACGCGAGACCTCCTTTTTTCTCTCCTCTCCCCCGGCTGTCCTCCTCCTTCCTCCTCGTTACTCCAGGTCGCTCGGTTTCCAGCGCGATCCTCCTCTGTGTTCCTTTTCCTGATCGATCGTTCGCGGGGGCGAGAGTGCCCCGACGTAAATCGTTATCGGGCCACTTCCACGTCTGTTGGATAACTCCGTCCCCGAAATCGAATCGTTTACGAAACGCCGATGGGGGCCGTACTAAGGTTCGAGGAATTTCTTTAGTCGCGGAGCCGACGCGCTGGGATTGAAACTAATTTCCAACGACGCGCGCGTGGCTGATGGACTCCCATCTCGTGGCGTGCATCGAGGTTTTGTAATAATCGATTTGTATGGGGGTTAGAAGAGGGTGATTGTAAGGGTAGGTTAAAATTTCAACCCTTGAACAGCCAAGATTAGCAGTGATGTTATAAGCTGATGTTTCTGATGGGTCAGTTTTGACACATATAGGAAATTAGGCAACACAAAAATTCGGAAAATCTTTATGTGCGAGTAGAGTAGTTGATCCGCAGCAAAAAACTATTTTTTGATGGTTTAGGGAGTGAACCTGCATCTTCTCTGTAATGATGCGGTGCAACATTGCATTCTCGCACTGCAATATTGCCGAAGAGTTGCAGGATCGTAGCCAGAATTTTGCCGTTTTGTTGCAGAATCATTGCTGGAACATTGCAGGACTGTATATTTGCAATGTTGCCGCAACGTTGCAAAAATAAAGAACCTGCAATATTGCGAAGGCGGACATAGGACTGAACCTGCAACGTCTCTGCAACGTTATGGGGCAACATTGTAATCTTACACCGCATTATTGCAGAAACATTGCTGCAATGTTATGGTACTGTGTGGGTTGTGAGAAATGCAGCATTTTCTTTTTCGCGGAATATCTCAAGAGTCGTGAGAGATATTGAAACGAAGTTAAAACAAAATTTGCATCTCCTTCATACATCTACAAAAGTGGATAAAAATAATTATCAGAAACAGTATACTTTTCAAATTACCCCCACCACCAATCCTTAATTCGATAATTACTTTTACCCATTTTTGTGTATATAAAAAAAGGTTGCAACTTTTGTTTAAACTTATTTTCAATATCCCCCAAATTCTGCATTTCCTTCAAGGGGTGATTTCACCCCCTAAAACCACCCCATAGCATCAACAAAAAATAGATTCGTGTTACCAATGAACTACTCTACTTGCACACAAAGTTGCATAATTCCCTGACATTTCGACTTTCCGAACTTCCCTTGCGAATATCGGCTGACAATACCTATGGCGCGTAGAGAAAGGCTAGGTGACTAAAAGAACCAGATACCCGTCGTGGCTCTCGACACATGTGCCAAGATCGAAATTAAAAGATACCGATGCCCCGGGCAGCGCGATCACCGAAGACGGAAGCGACGAGGAGGAACGGGGGCGATCTGCAGCCAGGATCTCTCCGGTTCAGGCGGATAACGCGCGTCGACGGGCGAGGAATTGCAAATCGTTTTGATCGCGACTCCGCCTCGGGTTGTGTCGACACTCGGAAGCACGATCCGAGATTCGGTCGGAAACAATACGACGGCCGATTTGTGCTGGCGATAGGTGATCCGGGGGCGGGCGGGGCGAGGGGGGTGGGGCTGCATGAATTTCAATCGACATCTTATCTGGTACACGAGCGAGCCTCGAGTGCCGGTGGATCGTGATCAAGTGGACCTCCATGGCGAGGACAATACACGCTGCGCGGCCGACAAGTGACAATACGCTATCAGGGTCGTTCGAGGCGTATTGCTCTTTTGTCCGAGCCACTACACCTGCCATACGTACTTGAAGAAGTTCATGGAAAGTGTCAAGACTGACCCGGCCGTGGATTACCGGTGAAGATCACGCCGAGGGCTGTTCAAAGCCGTCGCGAAGAGAACGTGGCGCAGGTATTACCGGCGGTAACCTGCGCCGCCGCGAAACACATTTTTGCTCTACTGATGTGGCTCGTGGTTATAAATATTTCCTTAAATCTAGAGGGGATCGGTAAAGTATGAATAACAAACCCTGGGAAATAAATGTTCTGTGAATAACGATACTGTTATTCGATATTTCAATTAAAAGTTTTTAAAATGTATTAAGCGTCCATCGTGCAAAGTGAGAGTGTGTCAGAAAGTACCTTCTTCATCTAGCTCCTGGTTCGGAGCAGTCACTTGCTCCGAGGAGCGTGACCCTTATGAATTACTAGATTTTGTAAGCGAGGAGACTGCCACCGTATTAAACCCGTCTCAAGGCTGGCATACAACTTTTAAGGCCCTCCACACGCTCCAGCCCTTCCCGGCCCTTTTTCTCGGTGGGACACGTCAACCCTCCTTCATACAGTTATACGATTTGACCGTGCCGTGGGGTAAGTTCCGGGCGGGATGCGATAGGATTTACTGCTCCAGACATATTTCAGCTTCCGATCGGCGGAGTTCAGGCAGCTAAGATCGCGGGGCTCGTACCACGTCTCCTATTTTTCCACGTTATCGACGACCCTTTATAGTTGCGCATAACGAGCAGAGTCGAGGAACAGCGGAACGGCGCGGATTTAATCGCGCTATCAAACGGTTACGGGGACGTTCTGCAGTGTAGTTCATACATTCTGTAATGGAAAGATGCGTCGAGGGTGCGAGGGATATTTTGATATTTGGCGAGTCAAATGTAATTGGAAAACAACGTAGCTGCTTTGTCGGAGTGGGGATGAGGGAAATGGAGAATATACGGTGGTGATGTAAAGAGAATTTAAAGCTCATATTTTTTTTTATTATTAGGGGAGACCGGGGTAAAGTGAACCTCGGGGTAAAATGAGCTTTCTTAATTTATTCTTTATGAATAGAATATATTTACAAATGTTGGTGACGTAATAAATGTGTGTAATACCACAATGATAATTATGCACATTTATTAAGTCACCAAAATTTGTAAATATATTCTATTGTCAAAGAATAAATTAAGAAAGCTCATTTTACCCCGAGGTTCACTTTGCCCCGGTCTCCCCTATATAAATTTGAAGTTGCATACCTTGAAATGCGGTTTTTCCATGAAGAATGAACTGTACTCACAAGTGTGTTACATCACTTATTTGTTCGTCTTGGTAAGAGGAAGGTTTTAACGTTGTTATTTTTTTTAAAATAATATATATTATTTAAAAAAAAAATAAGTGATGTAACACACTTGTGAGGACAGTTCATTCTTTATGGAAAAACCGCATTTCAAGGTATGCAACTTGAAATTTATATAATAATAAAAAAAATATGAGCTTTAAATTCGCTTTATATATAAAGAGATTTTTTTATTATTATATAAATTTATTATATATAATTCAAATACCACTCACTCACTCACTCATCAGGGTTTGTCTAGAACTACTGGTCCCATGACCATGAAAGGTAGATAGATTCCTCTTAGCCCCTAGGTGCTAGCTAAGAAATCTTTTTTAAAAACCCTCCCCTTCACCACAAAATGATACATAACAGAATAACAAAGTCAACATTATTGTATTTTGGGCAACCTCCCAATTTATGGGATTTAAATTATAATCTATTCCCCTTCACAGTTTGAACTTTACTCTGACCACTATTGTAGGTCATTTAGCAGAATTTTATTCCGAAGTTTAATCTTGGTAACTATTTTATCGAGGTGATGATATTCGAGCGTGCATCGATATTAAAAAATACCATCCCTCTCAGGAGAAGAATAACGATCCTTCGAGCACTCACTCTGCCGGAAGATCATCATGAAAGCAATTAAGTAATGCACCTCGGGGAGCCGGGTCCCTGTAGAATCGGGGCAAAACGAAAACATTGCAAGATAAACGGCGATCGACGAAAGATCGTCCAACACCGACTGATTAATTGCCATGTACTCTGGATTTCTTGGAAACCATTACTACCATTCAAGCTTCGACTCCATTAATTCTTCTTCAGCTCTGGATACAATATTACCGATTCTTTCTCATTGCACTACATTCGTGAAGCCCGGCTTAAAACCCATTCCCAAAATAATCTTCCTCTGTACCACACTAACGCTTCAACTTATTTACCTATAAATAATAAATAACATCGTTCTAGTACAAATTAAAACCCCAATCTCTGACTCTTAATGCATTGCAGTGAAATTCAGAATTTAGGTGAACCTATAAAAAGTTTTCAATTCTAGGAAAATATTAGTTATATTCTCCGATCGCCTTTCCCAAATCCATTTTAATTTCGACAATCGCGATATACCTTTCTCCCTCGAATCAATGCTTCGCTTCCGTATGAATATCAACACGGAACGTCGTAATCAATTCCTCCGGTTGAATTGCCAGTGGCGGGGCACTAAATTCTCGCCACTCGTTCACGATCATTTGGATCGTCGTGGAGCGGCGAGCGACGATCTACGTGCCAAGAAAGAAACAAAAATACAACGGAGCCGACGGAAGGTAGTCGCTGGACAAGAAGACTAAGTGGCCGAAGGAGATCGAATCGGCTGGTAAATTAGACGACGATTGTTCGCTCCCAAGGACCAGCGAAGGCTACTAATCAGGAGCTTGCACTCACCCCCTCTTCACCGAAACGAGGCCGGTTCTTCCAGCAACTCTCGGGGAAGATCCTCTCTTCCTTCTGGTTTCCCTCTTCTTGGCTCGCGAGGACTCGTGAAAGTCAGAACTGGCGCTAACTCGACTCCACTAACGGGCAATCAGATCGCCTCTGTTGGGACAACAAACTCTCTTCCACCCCCGCATCTATGTATTTCCTCCCTACACGATCGTCCGCCCGGTTGTATAGCTTATTTATCGAAGAAGTTAGCCGGGGGGTTAAACAGCAGTAAATCCTCCCCCCAGCTGGAGGAAACGGACATTGCGACTTAATTGCCTTGGCCTGATTCCTCGCCCTACTGATTGGATAACGATGATTTGTAATGGCCTTGGAAACTCGTCGACACTTTGGAAATTTGGATGCGGGGGTGGTAATTCAAGGGGGAGGAACAATTGGAGGGATATTTATCCTGTAAGTATGATATTACGCTTTGACCCGTTGAAGAGTCTTTATTCTCTGAGAAAATGGAGATTTTGATGCGGGGAAATTTGGATCTTAATGAGAGAAGTAATTATTATGATTAAGGGTAATTTCCGGTCAGAATGCTTGAAAATACGTGATTTTCATTAATTAAAAAGAAAAAGAAACTGGAGAATATACAGCAAATAAGCTTTTTGGACTTTATTACTGCATATTTGAAGAACAAAAAGAAAAATGATTGTTTGAATTTTATTAATTTTTGTAGAAAATAAATGGTCTGAAATAAAAAAACTAAAAATATTTTTAAAATATATGTGAATGGTTATCGCCTTATGCACAAAGAGTAATTTTAGATCACTCATTTTTTTTATGGACAGATGTATGCGTAGAACCACATGCTAAAAAAAATTGTCGGATTGTTTGTTTGCAATAAAAACAGATAAGGCGATAACTGTTCACATATATTTTAAGAATATTTTCAGTTATTTTATTTCAGAAGATCCTGTCACGAGTTTTAATGGCGCCTATCAAGAACTCTAATTTCCTATCATTGTACAATGTATATCTAATGCAAAAGTTGATAAAATTCAAACAATAATTATTTTGTTTATTCTTTAAATATGCAGTAATAAAGTCCAAAAAGCTTCTTTACTATATGCTGTTCATTTTCTTTTCTTTTAATTCATGAAAATGATGTATTTTTCAAGCGTTTTGACCGGAGGATTCCCTCAAAGAAAGTTAATTAACCCTTAATTGGTTAAAAGTACTTTCTTATAGCAGTAACACGGAACAGTACGCAATTTAATGAAGAGCAAATGCATAGGGATAGGGGATGGAAGATTAAGAGCGACGTGAGCTGTTAACAACTGGGTTAATGCTTGCTTTATTATGATGCTCGCGTCACGCGTTCAGGAAAATCCTCTCGAGACATGGATAATATCTATTCGACGGACGTGCGCGGGGAATATCAGCAGCTGTATCCGTGGACGATCCGATCGAGGATATCCTGTGTCCCGATTTCCCGTAACCCTACGCAGTAGACCCAGCGAGGGAAGAATCTAAAGAGTCGAGGGAGAGTTACATCCAAACCTCCACGGTTTCGGTCTTATTGTCCCATTTACACGCGACTCCTTATATCTGGGGGTGGTTTCTTTCCATATGACTGTTCAGCTGCGCCTATATTTTTTGGCAAGTATACCACGATACTTGTGAGCTTCTGTTAACAAGGATCCCCTCCTGCCTTCGTCTTCTGTTTACTTTAATCAACATCAGCGAAATTTTTTTAAAACTATGGAAAGACTTGGAAAACACATTGTGACTTGTTTAAAGGAAGGAATAAGTTTCAGTGTTTTTCTGCAGTATTTACTGGAAATTGTCGTCTTTTATGCTTCCTCACAATTAATTGGTCAAACACAGTATGTTATGTAGGGTAAGTGCATCTGATATCGTCGAGCACTTAATATCCCCACTCGTGATATCTCGTGAAGTAAGTGCTGACATGTGTTGGTAATGAACTGAATTAGTAGACGAGTATGTGTAGGAAGACATAGGTAATGTGGTTGCAACGTCACTTGGGCAATGTCTAGCAAAGGAGAAGTATTTTAGTGAATCTTGATAGTGTATTTATTGAACCATGATAATTTTATATTACATTGGGAGGAGGAAAGTTTAAAAAGTCTATGAATGTATGAATATTTACTGGGAGTATCTAATTAATGACATGCTTATGCAATTTAATTGGGTTCGACGATTTTGTTGAGGGGAACAGTTTTTCTGAATCTTGGCCAGTGTGGCATTCGTTTCAGAGCTGAGTTTGATCGTCTCAAAAAATAGTATGCAATAATATAAATACTTTGAAATTGTATTTCTTTAGTTTTATGATAAAGACATTTTTTAAACATAATTTCAATAGGAAGAAATTTGGCAAAGAGCCTCCAATATATTCATATGATTAAATATAATAAACACACATAAATAATAAATATAACTTTGAAAGCTCATATTTAATTAATCAATATTTCTCAGGTAGGTATCAATTTTGTTTGCAAGATTCGATTTTCGCTTGTCTAGCTTTCTCCACTCGCAAATGAAAATCTTTAGATTTCAAAAGCTTTATATTTTATCTGAGACTAATTAGAAACAAAAATATCAATCACCTATTTATTGAGACCGATTTCAATTTGGGTGGAGGAAATTAAGCGCACTTTCCCCACATTAAATAATACATTGTCTGACACAATTACTGAAGACCGGTGGCCAACATAGATAAAGTTAACTTTTCTTTGGTAAATGTACTAAAATCACTGCTATCGCGTCACATCGTCCAACGTGATTGCTATGGCACAATAACGGTTTTCTTCGTCCGAGTCCCAGGAAAGATGTCAAATTAGTATAATATTTTACGGGAGAACGTACGGTTAAACGCGTGGAGGGAAACGGTGGAGGGTTCGATCGCCTGCAACCAGAACCAAAGAGGATCAATGAGCTATACGCGATTCTTTACGGGTCTAATTGAGCGCGGAGATAACGCGACCGATTCCTGCTGGGTAATAACGTTCCCTGGGCTCCGTTTTCTTTAATGGTCGAGCTAATCGCTGCTGGTACCTTAACTATGCCTAAAGATATCACCCTCCGTCCTTCCGTCTATCCCTATACCAATTTAACAATTCCTTTTCTGGCGTACAAAAGATTAACCATGACACGGACGTAATAAAGCAACAAAGATCAAGCTATATACACATTGCCAATAATCTATCCTATTAGTTAACTTACTCAGGTTGGACCAATAAGAATTACCACTATTTAGTTAGAGAAAACACTTTCGAATTAAATTTGTTTACCAAAAAAGTGGTCAGAGTTAGGCATTATTCAAATAAATTTTTTATTTGAATATGAATTGTGAATAAAATAAAGTTATTGGACAATAACGAATCATTTTTTATTCGAATAAAAATTTATTTAAATAATGCCCAACTCTAAAAGTGGTCGTCGTATGGCCATAACGATTTTTTTATAGGCGAAGTCGCTTGCGAGCGATTTTTCTCTTACTCCCACGATTTCGGAGATACTCAAGGTGGTAATTCTGATTGATCCACCCTACATATCGATTCCCGAGCTTCCCAAACTCTATTCCCACAAAATACAGGAATATCGTACAAAATGCGAACTATTCATTGAGTTTCAAGTCTTTTCAAGTTTCAAGATTCACTATTCCCCTGAAATTTCACCGAAACCAAGCGCAATTTCCATCGCGATGTAACGCAGAAGCGTGCATAAAGACAGTGACTCACGCAGCCCTGTTTTATGGGCGACACTTGTGATCATCCTCGCTAACCATCGCCGCCTTTCTTCTAGGAGCCACCATAGGGATAGTATGTAAAAAGGCCATCAGCGATTCGACTGTGGCAGCGTCCCGACGCTCTCGCAGAGCCCCTGAGAGAGTCGTTACTCCCCGCACTCCATCCCCCTCCCCTCCGTTCCGCGAACACGTACAGAGGAGGGTGGTGTGCAACTGTCCTCTATCGGCCGATGCACCGATCCGTGCCCCGATCGTACGGCTGAATTCGAATTCTCGAAGACGCACACGCCGGCAGTAACGGTAACTACCCCCGTGCGCGATTTACGATCCTCCAGGACTATAAACAATGGGTAAACGCCAGGTTATTACGTCAAGAAGGCCGGGCGCGGGGGCGAGAAACGGGGTGGCAGGCCGGAATTGCCGCATCAGAGAGGTGTGTCCGTTCACCTTCGCAGGGGTGGACACGTTCCTGAGGACGCTTCGTCCTACAGCGCCGGATGTCGACGATGAAGAGCGCTCTGACTCGACTTGTTAACCCCCCATGGCTGCTTCTCGTATATTTGGTAGAGGTACTTGATAACTCCACTGACTTCAATGTTAATCGTTTAGATAGGGGAGAGGTGCTATAAAAGGGACACTTTTGTTTAGCGTCCATTTCTGACAATGTCGTTATAGGTATTTAAAAAACAATTAAGGTAGTTGACCCAGTCGCCGATCGGTTTAGGCCTAGTCGTCGATCACTTAAATATTGAGATTTTATAAGGTTTTTGAACAATATTGTGATGATATATGTAGGTAAAGACTCTTAAATATTAACGTGCAATTTTGTCCTTTACACAATATTGTTCAAACACCTTATAAAATCTCAATATTAATTCAAATGATCGACGACTGGGTCAACTACCTTACATCACAAGAAAGCGTGTTTATTTCCCTTCAATAAAAGTATATTGCAAACTCATCAATTGTAATAGAAATTAACAAAATCTTCGATTTACAGAAAAGTGTGAAATGTCCCTTTTACGACTAGGTGGTTTTAAATGGGACAGTATATGTCATGACAGGGACACGTTAATAATAAACTTATTTAGTATTATAATTATAATTCTAAATCTTAATGATACAAATTTTCATGATATAACACTTTAACAGTTTGTATATACCTTGATCTCAGAACACGACACAGAACACCAATGAAAATGTCACTTTTACTGCTGAAAAACATCAACCGTGGATTACTACTCTGTTGCAAGTGCGACCGTAGTGAAATTTGCGTCAAACGACTAGGCACTAGTGTTGCAATAAACAGGAAAATAACTTGCATGTGTAATGCGTTTAGAATTTTGGAAATTCGATTTGTCCATTTTAAGACGTGTCCCCTTTATGGCACCTATCCCCTACTAGGATAGATGTCCCTATTAGTGTCAGTGTCCCTCTTACTGCCACTTTATTTATTTTGCTTAATAAAAATGTAACGTATAAAGAATAGAGTACAACAATAATATTAATAATAAGAGCAGTCCCAATTTAATAATAATATTATTGTTGTACGCTATTCTTTATAAGTTACATTTTTATTAAGCGCAATAAATAAAGTGGCAGTAATAGGGACAATGACAGTAATAGGGACATCTACCTTAAATAAAGGTACAGTGTTTGTTCACATAAATTCAGAGGAATAGCTAATTTAGAGAAACTACCACCTTGCGTTTCATTCTTGATGCCTAGACTGGCAACACTTGATCCCTAATTCTAATGCTTGCTCTGCTAGACACTTCAAATTACGTGCTACTAAATAGTTTCGTACTGTACACCAGTACTCAGCAATTGGCGTGCCACGAGACGATGCTATGTGCGCTGCGGCGCAATGCCTTCAAGAGAAGAAACAGCACAAGCTTTTCTTGGAACAAAGTTATTCTAACATAAATACAATTTCTGTGTACACACTTTGTAACTTGAATATGCTTTGAATATTTTTGCTGTTGGTGTACCGCGGAATTCTGGGAAGGGCTAAGCCCTAATTAGGGTAAGTTTATTTTGGAGCTGCGATAAACAATCAGAGCGGCGATAACAGATACTTGAAAATATCTTTCTTTGGTGTGTTTATAGTGGAGCTGTCATATGTAATAGTACTATTTCATTCGTTTAATATCGATGAGATCGGCGATAATAGCGAAGAAAAAGAAATATTTGTTCCTCCACTCTTTTATCGTTGGTCATCTAGTAAACGTTAATCTGTTGACTGCTACAATGTAAACACTTCCATTATGAAACAATTTAATGTATTTCGACGCTTCGCTCTTATCGTCGCTCTGATCGTAAACGTACCTTGGTCTGTCGAGGGTGAGAAATACCACCAACTGCCATAAGTGCACGATGGAGAGTGGTGCAATTTTACAGTGTTGGTATCTGCTTCATGAACTATATTCTAATATTCTGTTAGGCTAGAGCCACGTTATTTCCACGAAATATTCTAGCAGTCTTCACTAAAAAAATACCAACTGCCTACACAAAGATAGGTCACTCTCCACCGTGCACAGTTATCAGAACGAAACTACTCGGTAATATGTAATTTGAGATGTCTAATACAATAAGATTTGTGGATTTGGGGAGACAAATCTCCAGGAACCTTTACAGAGTGCTCAAGACGAGCCTACAGGCGAGTCCCACTATATCAAAGAGTCTTGGTAGCTCGAGCGCAGTTTGCCAGTAGCCAAGCTCCTGGTCGCAGCCCCGAGCGCCCATATTTCCGTGAAACAGTCCGTTCCTCTGGCTGGGAAGTAGCGCGCCAAAGGAGGCAGCGCTCATTGCCGTCATTTGTAGGCGCTGTACAAGTGTGCGGGTGGGTGTGCACGGTGGGAAGGCAACAGGAGCTGAGAGGACACGTGAAGCTCGATCGCTCCAGATATATAAGTATTCCCGAAGGCGAGGGGCAATTTGTCCCGGTCATTTGGCGAGTCCACGGGGACTCCCTGACTGTAATCCAATCACTAGCCACACTCTCCCTCTCTCTTTCTTTCTATCTCCTCTTGCACGAGGCCGTTCCCTCGCCCTCTCCCTTCCGTCCCCCCTTTCACAGAGGGTCCACTCTTCGGCCAGGCCGCGTCTATCTTCCACGGCACCCTCCTACCCCACCGAGCCTCGTCAGTCGTCATTGAGTCTACGGCAATCCTGACCGAGTGACGACACTGCATCGGCTCCGCACGGATTCTGGACGGGGATGCTTAGGAGTCCGCGCGACGTTACCTCGGGAAAGGGAATAAGATTACGGCCGTGGAGCTCGTAATTAGAGGCAGGATTGCATTCTGTCGAGCTACCCCCAACGATGGGGTTAAAACTCGATACCCGAGCGCGGGACAAATTACGGTATTAAATCTGAAGTTTCTTTGGATCGGGGATGCTTAGTGAAGCGTGGAGGGTGGTTGGTATTCCTTGAGAAATGTATTGAAATGTACGGAGAGGGGAGGGGATGAGTTGGTGGGAAATTTTTAATGTTGCGAAAGTAGCGTTTCGAGTTTAGAGTGAGGAGAGGTTTGGAGGATTTTAGAAGGTTTCCAAGTTTCTTTTAATACAAATAAATAGTTCTTTAGTTTAAATTAAATTATAAATAGCTGGGGGGTGGGGTGATTTGTAAAGGATTAAATTAGTTAGTAGGGGAATTATATTATAGTTCGTGAAGGGGGTATGTTATTATTGATGACATTTATTCTGCAAAAATAGAAGGTATTTAAAATACATTAAATATTGTATGTCCACTTTTTCTGAAATTTGAGTTTTTATATGCAACCGATAGTTCTTGACTGTTTCTTTAAGCTGTATAAAAATCACATTTATATGTACTTCATCTAAAAAATAATATTTTTCTTCATTGTATGTCCCTGAATCTTACGTATCATTGAATATTTAAACCTGTTTTTCTCGGAGAGTCTAAAAGTGTGCACACAATATTTGTCCACTAAGCCATCGACATGTTCAGAAGAGCTGCATTAAAGGCTCCAGTCTCACTTCTACTTTTCGAGAAGGAAATACGTCTGAATGTAGGAATACGACGCATGAATTCTCGCCAGAATCGTGCCTAGAGGCGAATGGCATACGTGATCTTGATACAGAGGGGTTGCGCGAGAAATTAGCCTTGTTGAAAGACGGCCCTTTTATGCCTCCGCCTTCCCTGGCCTCTCTTTTCTTTTTCCTTTAAACTGACCCGGCTCCCATCCAATATATCGAACATAGGTTGACGTGCTTTAACACGGAACTTTACCTTCTCCTTGTTAACGCGCCAGAACCTGTATCCTTTATGCCGGAAAGAAGTGAAAGACGCGTGGGATTTCGTCGACGCAAGTAGTACAGCATATATTTCCTACTCCTGGGTATCTTTATTAAATACTCTGGTCCACCTCTCTCATCATAAGTTCTTCTGAATACATTTTAGCTTAAAAATAATATTTTACTCTGATTCATTTTTTTTCAAATAGAAGCCACAACTCCTACAACTATTTTTTTTCTTTCATAAATATAATCTTCTCTTTCAGTAGAACGATTACACTCCTGAAAATAATTACAAGATCGTTCACGAATTAAAGTTAGACTTTAGGACAGCTTAAATGAAATATTAATAACTAAGTGACAACCAAAATTAGTGTTTTTTTCATTAATAGTAGATTTTACGTAAGTTCCATTAAAATCGTGATCTTGGAATATTTCCATCTCACCGTGGAATAATCTTACAACTGAAAATGTTTACCGCGTTCTTTTTTATTATCTCTTTAAAGTCTGTTAACACGTTCCGTGCCATAGTGGAGATTCAGATAATTGGTAGGTCTGTAAAAAGTGATGAGAAAAGTAGATTACGTTAATTAGTTACAGGAGAATAGTAGTAGTTTTGTTACATTCTTCACAATATCAGCTTCTTTTTCGTATATTTTAATTTCGACGCTGAATTGAGAATTACCATTTTAATATCGTGAGCCATTGGCGCCGCACGCAGCACGGAGGGCGTTAATTGCATTAAAAACTATGTGGGCTGATCGAAGAACAATAGGTTCGGGATTTCGATTTAACGGAAATATTCGCCCTGCGCGGAACGAGGAAGAAAGCTGGGACCCTTTAATCTCTTTTCAACGGAACAAAATGTTCCGTTCAATACCCTCATCTGTTAGGTAGTTCCGGTACGTATACCGCGCGCAGATCCGGCCGAGCGGTGCCGCAATTACCGCGCCGTGATTTAGAGCCCACCCGTTATAGACCGGAGAGCTTTGATTTACGGTGCCGCGCGTGAAATTAATTTGAATTCGGTAATGTACGAATTATTCGGGGCGACCGCAATCGTCGAAAAGTCTTCCGACCGAACCCATCGAGAAACCTCTGCTCCTCTTTAATACTCCATCATCTACGCCACCCTCGCTTCGGAATGATTTACAATAATATTTATAGAATGACATTATTACCAATGCAAATAAGATTTTATTGATATGTAGTATCTACTATTATACTTATTACTGTAGTGTGCTATTTAATTTAAATTTAACGACAATGCATTTTCTGGACTAAAGGATTTCATCCGTTGATTTCAATAATAATAATAATAATAATAAAAATAATATGACAAATGTAACCAAAAACAACCTTAGTTGTGTAAAAGCTATTTAGGGAAAATTCTTACAATTTCTTGTGAATTCATAACTGTTCTACTTTAATAATAAATCAGTAATAACTGATATCGAAGTTTTCATTATACGTGCTTTGGAATTAGTTTTCAGATACAGAATATCATTTAAAAATTCTTGTGACATATAGAGGCAAGAATAATTATGTTATATCGGTAAAAGTGGATAGTAGAAACGACCACGATGACAAGTAGCCTTATTGTAGTTGAACTTTATTAATAATACATTTATTTGAGCTTTTTCTGACTTTACTTTAATTTTTATTCGAAGCTTAAGGGGTCTCCCTACTTTAAGATTTTTTTAACAGATACCCTCAAATTATAGATTTTAATTGAAATCTTTATGACTATATTTGTACACATCTGGGCAACCTTTAAGAAAAAATTTAGTAAGAAAACAGTACCTATCTAAAACTTTAAACACGTTTTTCTCAAAACGATATTTTTCGAATTGATTAGCAAGATATCTAAAAAACCAATCACCCAATTTACTTCAAACTTGGTATATATCTTCTGTAGATGTCCCATTTTCGTTGTTACTAAAACTAAGTCGGTTTTTGCATAATTAGATTTTCGCGATTTAAAAAAACAGCGAATTTTTTGCAGAAATCGATCTCTGTATTAGACGCTGCCATATATTTTTTTACTTTTCAGTATTTCTCATTTAATCTAGTTCAGACGAAAGCCACACTCATACAGATTACACAAATTTTAAAATTTTCTATTTCAGACAACTACAACCGCTGATTTTATGCCAACCACGCGCATATGACTTTTATGTAAGGCGCTCTATTTGAAGCACTATAACTCCAGGTATAACCAAAATTTTTGCGCACAATTTTTTTTACATATTCTCTAAAGATTGACAAATGTAGCAACAAAGCTGGATGTAAATATATTTAATAGTGTTATTGTAAAAAATTCCCAAAGTCCCCCTCAATTTTCGTCCATCAAAGTAGGGAGACCCCTTAAAGCGTTCATTGAAATATTTCATTTAAAACTTCATTTTAAAAAATCCCAACAACAAAAATACAATTCTGCACCCCTGCGTCAACTTCACGCCCGTAGGCAGCTGTCTAATTTTGCCTACAGGGACGAGTCGGTCCTGTGCACTCTGCTAAAACAAGCTCCACATCCTTCAAACATAAACTCGAACAATCCTCCAGTCCCACCCTCCCAATTAATTGCGCCGTTACACGCAAATCGCCTACGAAAACTCGTAATTACGTCTGCGAGCCTTCTACTTCGAGCCGCCCCCGCGCGTCACCCAAGTCAGTAATCTTCAAGGGAACTTGGCCCCGGCCCGCGAAAGGCCCCCGCATCGGTCATCCGTGGACCAGCGGCGGCACGGCGAGGCGAGTTTTCAATCGCGGCATACCGAAATTAATTTCAATCTACGTGGAGGAGGTACGGGTAAGACGGCGGCCGATCCACGCTCGAACGATCACGAATGCCGGTAAGATTGAGCCGATCCGATGGTAGAGAGAAGCTTCTTAGATCTCCGCGGTGCTTCTGGTATATATAAACCGGCCCTCGACGATGCCGTGAGGGCGCGCGGGGGCGAGGCAGGCGAGGGGTGGATGGTCGAGTTCGTAACGAGATTTGCTCGATGTCCACGAACGGTTTAAGCTCGGATCACGTTCAAGCGTTTAGCCTTCTTTCTCCGCTCCGTCCACGACGGTAAACGCTCCCCGACGATTCTATTTCTCTGGCCCGATGCTCGCTGTGTTCTCCCGTTACGCTGCGCCCCGCTATTCCTCCGGCCGAGGGCGTCGCGTCCCGCGGTCATCCCCTTTCTTTCGGGATCGCGATAAAGCGGATAGATCGCGCATGCACCGGGGAAAGAAGCTCGCCGTGCCGGCAGAACGCTTCCGCCGGGCCCCGCGTATGATTTATTCCGGCGCGAACCACCCACCAGAAATATCAGATACCCCTAATGAATTTCTGGGCCGGTGTGCGTGCGTGTGTGGCCGCGGCGGCGGCGGGGTTTGGCGCGGGAGGAAAGAAATATGGGGTGAACCGACGACACCCGCGCGTATAACGGGCTCGTCCTCAACCGAGCTTCTCTCCTCGTCGGATATCTTTGGTCATCCATGTTAATGACTGGGCGCATTGTGCGCCGTATCGATGCTTTTCTCCTGGCCTTCGCCGGGTAGCACGGGGGCAAGCCCCTCGGCGTGAAAACACGCCGACGACAGGGGAAGCTTCAACGCTGGGGAAGTGGGGCAGGTTTTCTTTGGTGACCGGTTGCTTTTGTTAAAAGTTGCAGAGGAAAGGGTGAAATTAAATTTATTGGTTGTAAATTATAAATCACTCGAGGGAGAAGTGAGGATATTTAAGGGGACATTCTCATAAAATCGTTTAAGAAATAGGTGACATTTAGAATTTTTTTTAAAGAAGTATGCAAGTTTCAGTAAAAAACTTTATAGCCTTTATTTATACGTTATTCAAGGATATGATGAAAATAATTAACGCGTTTAAAGTTTTGCGTGCGTGATGTAGAATCGATACCGTTACGAATTTCGTGTTATAAATTTTACTGAATATTCTTTAGATACTGTACTGTAGATACGTGTGAAAAAGAATTTTGTTTCTGAGAATTTTTAATGAGAATATCTTCTGAAGAGAATTTCGAGCGTAGCAAGTAAGAATAATGTCGAGAGAAACGGGAGATTGCCGAGGGAAAAAGGGAAAGAATGTGGAGCGGCTCAAAACGCGGCTCGGTGAGAGTTCAGCCGGCTATGAGATGAATGGCACGTGGCCCGCATGAGATTGAGAACGGAGAATATTCAGGAAGGAATTCGCGAGAAATTAGGCGTGAAATACGCCGTGCGCTTCGAATATTTCTGCCACCGACAGATTTCGACTTTCCTGTCAGACACGCCGCTTAGACGATCCATCGATCTGTCTCTATGTGCCCGCCGTGAACTCTGAATTCGCCGCGGCTCTTTCCTGCATTGTAACTGGTCGCGCCCCACCCCTTGTAACCTTGGCGAGGTGCGGAACTGCCGATGGACTTTTTATTCCAATGACTCTTCCCCAGAGCGACTCCTTTTTTTCTAGCCTCTGCTATTTCACTAGCAATATATAAAGATTATTTACTCGGCACTAAATTAATAATATAAAAGTAAGCGAAGAACTGTATCACGCAAAGATTTTGATTTCAGTAGCTTGGTGCACAGAAAACTACCCTTTCGCTTAGGGAAGTTTAAATGAAAATAATTCTTGCTTTTCAATTATTAACATTTATCTTAATCTTCTTATATTTCTGTGACATTTCACGAATAGCAATTGTTATTTTATCTCTACTGCGAAGAAAGGAACTTGAGATTTAATTTTGGGGGTGCCGAGTTGAAGGGATAAAAATATTTTTTATATAAATTCAATAAAATTCATTAGGTGATTATGAAAATTTATTTAAAGCATCAAACCCAGTTTTCTTTTTTTTTACAAATCCCTTTCTTTGGGGGGTGCTAAGACACCCTGGACTCCTTCTGGCTGCGCCACTGACTTGAGTGTTACACGTAATATAAAATAAATTTAAGAAGACTTGGTATCGAAGGCAAAGGCGAGCGTCAATCTCAATAAATTCGTGACAGACCATCATGGCATACCGCGGTTGAAAGACTATGTTCGTACTTTCGCTTGTTACGCCTCGCACAACACTCGCACTTTGTATTCCTCCGACGAAACCAATCTCCATAACGGAAACGTGTTGGCGGACTTGCTGGCCAGCATCGACGGCCTCTTCGCGTCTACATTTACACGCCTTCCTGCTTTCCATGCCGCGAATTTGTATCCAGTTCTACATTTCGCCATTCGTCTAGGTCCTGTGAGAAGCTTCTTTTAATTGATGCCTCCAGATTTTAACGATCAGACTCTTCCACCCTTGAGAGACTATTCCATATTTTCCGTGCCGCGGCGTCTTCTTCTTCGAGTTATCGTGACAGTATTAATTAGTACTAAATAATAATAAATTCATAATTCAAGAAAAGAAGGAGTTGTTGATTAAACGAAATCTGTGAAAATCACATTTGAATATGGAAGGACTGGTAAAATTTCTAACAGTGCGGTTTATAAATAAACAGGGTTGTTGATTGAACTACTATTATAGTTATTACTGGATATTACTGAAATAGTGAGTCATGAAATAAGCTCATGATGGAAGATGTAAAAATTTCAAAACAGTACGAATGTAACATATTTTTGCTTTTAGTAGTCTTCAGGCTATATTTCAAAACTCTACGTATTTTTGTTTCAACTTTATTACGAAAAGAAGCAAACAACGAAATAAATTTAATCACTAATGTGATTTTTCTCTTTTTATTGACTTCTTGCCATCATTTCCAAAAAATTCTGTACTCAATTTCTATTTCTTCTACAATATATTTTCTATTAATAAGTAAACGAGTCATTGAAACTGTCAAATGGAACAGCAAATGAAATAAATAAATACAATTTAGGTATCAATATTCTTAGTACTCTTCATACATTATTGGTACTAAAATTAGCGACTACTCGCTCTAAATTCAGTTCACTGATCGAACACCAACACTAAACTCTTGCTATAAAATGAAAAAAAAACTTGGAATGGTTTAAATTAAATCAAAAAACGAACGCACAAAACGTCACAAATTCCTCCTGCGAAATACTCAGGCTTTTGAAAGGACTTAATATTGTGTCTCCTTATGAAATCCTGGAACTGCAGCGGAATTTGCAAAGTCCAAGAGTGGCGACGGAAGACAGCTTCGGATGACCGCGACAGCTGAAAAAGATTTAAATAATCATATATATCGAACGCTGCAATAAATCCCCGGCATGTCCATCCGGCTCCCCCCAGGATCGCCACCCTAACTACTGGCATCTATAGCAATGGGGTGGACCAGTGATATATGTCTTCCCTATAACAGCCAGAATCAAAACACCGTCCCCCCCTGCTACGGCGATGTTTGTCCTTCGGCCAGCGACTTCTGCGGCAGACAGTTGGTATCGGTGGAATCGCTGTATTAATTAACAGTAAATTGCGGGTTACAGGAAGAAACGGGTCTCCGAGTCCTGATATTACTCGATGTTATTCATTACGTCCAATATCATTTGCGGTCGAGCGAGAATTACACAACTAACGCTCAAACGATTTTCGTGAAAAGGAAGTCCTACATACTCCACAGTCGTTCACTTTTGCTACAAGATCCTCAATTAAAGTTGCAGGTACGTAATAAAATAAATAATAACACGGGTACTGGAATATTCCTTGAGGGAGTAGGTTACCCTCAATTTTTAACAGTCCAAAATAAGGCACTTGTTTTTGAATGCATTTTCTGAAGTAATAAATTAATATAGAGTTAACTTTTGTTTTCATTTTTAATCGTCATTTCGGTGACCTTAATGCACAAAAAGAAAATTTTGAATTTATTTACACTGAATTAACTAAAATACAATGTAAAGGCGTTTTTATAATCTGTAAGACAGTTTGCATCTTGTGTCGGAAGCAAAATTTTGATTTTACCCCTTTTTTGTAGGAAAAATATTTTTTATCTTTTTTTAAGAATTTATATTGAAAATGTGCTCCCGACACATCACGGGGAATAGTTTCCTGCACCTCCCTGTAAAATTTCATTCAAATCGTTGGAGCAGTTTTCAAGATTTTATGTTCACCGTTTTGGAAAACGTAGTTTCTGGGAAATCGCGTTTAAAGTTCGACATGCAGTTTAGCCGTCATCCGATCTCATGTGCAGGCTCGTACATTTCTGGGAGTAATTTCTTCAAATTTCGGAATTTCAAGACCCGGTTGCACTTAAAATACGAAGAAAAAATGTAGCTACCAGAATCTGCAAAAATCTTAAAAACAATATGCGATCATTTTGAGGGTAACCTAGCCCCTTAAGGAAACATAAACACTTCCAAAATTCGTCCCACACTCCCGTCGGACAGCGGAAGTTCCTACAACCCTACAGTAGCACGTAAGGTCACTTCTGACCCACAGTAAAATTCGTTTATCTCCTCTGCAAATGAACCTTCAAAAATTACATAATATAAATTCTACACTACTACTACTACCATGTATCTTTGCAACGAGCGCGTAACGTCCGAAAGTACAGGGTCAAAATTGACCCGCCTTCTGGGTACAGTTAACGCTGACGATAAGACACTTTACTGCTCGGAGGAAGGGCGCGACGCACAGTGCAGCAGGTACGTACGTACGTACTTGAGGAACGTGTTGGAGCACCGGTGACCGCGTGCTGGTCTACGAGACCGGCGCCATTACGATCCCCGGAGTCGCTCGACGTGCTGTATCTGGCCAGGAGCGAGGTCCTGGCGCGGAGGAGATTACGGAGCGTTGGTGGACGCTGGTCACTTGACCGGTATTACAGATGTAATATCGTAAACAATGTCCCTCTCGGCCGTAGCCGCGTTTATATCTGCGCAAGAGTCACGAGGATCGACCCCCCCTGGGGGGTGCCGGCGAACCGAGGGGTGGCGGCCACCTTCCTTTCCCTTCTCTATCCCCCCGCCCGCCATCGCGCGAACCCTTTCGCAAGCGGTGGCCAGTGTTTACTGTTGAATATTCATTCTTTGCCCCGGCACAGCCGCGTACACCGAGTGTCCACACATTAACCGGCGGCGGCGGCCGGCTGACCATCCGCTTACCCGCACCCCTTTCGTCGGTTTTATTGGGAACGAACCGCTGCCGGCGTGTAATCCGGCCCTCGTTGCACTTCTGATCGGGGTGTAAAGCGGCGTTAAAGTCCGCACTTCAAGTGATATCCTGTCAAGCTTGCTACGCCACTGCCGGGGGACTCGTAATACAGTTTGTCGGGTGGTAGTACTAATCGTTGACACTGCGTGAAGGTAATGTAGGTGGGGGTGGAGGAAAGGTGGCGCGATAGGGCAGAAGTTGTATTAAAGGCAGAGCGTTGGAGCGGAGCTCGGAGCAGTGGAACAATTGGGTTTTGCACGGAGCACGGAAAATTTTTCCACTGCTCCAAATTTGTATTTATTATTTTAATTTTCGTTCATTTTATAGAGCATACGGATGAAATGTTTTTAATAAATACCAATTCTCAATTTTTTAGTGTTACAAAATATTATATCGAAGGACAGCGCAGGAGGTATTGAGGAGGCATACCGTTAAGGAACTAGTTTTTGATCAGTTTAGAGGGCTTCCCGCTTTAATATTTATTTTTAACCTAATAAAACTTTCAACCATAGATTTTTTTATACTAAAAGATGAATTAATGTTTACACTTTAAGGAAAAATTTCAAAAAGTTGAAAATAAGTATAATTTAATTATTTATAAGGTTAGGGAATAATAAGGTGACTAGGAACTAGTTTTTGATCATCTGAAAATACATGGGAACTAATTTTTGATCAGGTCAGGAACTAGTTAGAATTATCCTTTTTTATGTTAGTAATTATTTCAAACAATTATTTAAAGACATAAACTGAAAAGAACGATTTATTTCATGAACTGATAAAAAATTAGTGCCTGATCAAGAACTAGTTCCTTAACGGTAGTACTTTCTTCTAAAAAATGCGGTGAAAACGAATAAAATGTACATGATATACTTCTGAATAAAATAAACTATATTTGTATACCAATCAAATTCGCTATTATCTTCATTCTATATTAAAAAATATAAGTTGCGCTAAAGACAATATTCAGTAATACAATAAAATTATTCTGCCGTTACATAGCACATACGAACATGTAACTCGACAGTATGAAACACACAAGGTTCTATTACACTAAAACAGCTTTAACTGTTCAACACTTGAACACTTGTCTCCATACATCGACAGGAAAAGCGTAGCATTGTAAGACAATACTAGCATCAAGCTCCAGCTCCGGTTTCAGGGACACGTTGCTTCGCTGACGAGCTTTCTCTGATCGAAGCTACCGTTACCATCGAAATGGTCAATAACGAGGGAAAGCAGGGATCCCGTCGTAGCGTTTATGCAGGACCCTTTCCCTCGCCCTCGCCTCCCCAGCCGCCCCTTCGCCGTAAATACGGGACGCACAGCTGTACTATCGCGGGAACAATAAAAATAGACCTCCCGTATAGGTTCGCCCGCTTACTATCAGGCCGCAAGTTACGATTAAAAGACCGCGGCGGTCGACCCGCCCAGGCCATGTCTCGAATTCTCAGTTTCTGGGAAGACCTCCAGCCGGGGGATCCGCGAGGGGTGCCGGAGGGGACAGAAGCTCGATCCGCCAGAAGGACTGAAGCGGCAGGATACGCCCGGATTCGCCAACTTTCGTGGCCCGAAACTCTTTCGCGGGTTTATGCTTATCGTAAACATCGCCGCAGACAAATCGTCCCGCGGCGAGCCGATCTACGGGCGGAATCTGCCGCGCTGCGGTTGGCCCGGTAACGACGTAACGATGCGACGTAAATGCCGGCAGGGAATCGACGAGAATCAACGATCGCCTGATCGTTCTCCGATCGCGGATCAAGTCGCGAGGAAACTGGAGGTGAGTTCGACACTCGGGCATCTTACTGGAGAGTGTACAAGACGGTTTAGGAATAAGTAGCTAAACTTTGCGAGCTTATTCCCACACAGGAATTGACATTGCAGCAATGCCTCTGCAATGATGCGGTGCAAGATTGCAATGTTGCATCGCATCATTGCACAGACGTTGCAGGTTCACTGCTATGTGTGTCTTAACAATATTGCAGGAGAGTATTTTTGCAAAATTGCGGCAGCATTACAAATATGTAGTCCTGCAACATTCCGGCAATGATTCTGCAACGAAACGGAATAATTGTGGTAATGATCCTGCAACTCTTCGGCAATATTGCGGTGCGAGATTGCAGGTTCACTCCTATGTCCGTCTTAGCAATATTGCAGGAGTGTATTTCTGCAACGTTTCGGAGATTTTATAGCAATAGTCCCGCCGCAACATCTCGAGCAGTGAGGGACGCGACGACATGAATGTGTGTAGTCAGAATCGTAGTAGTATAACGCCCATGTCTATTTTTCACATTGTGCGCGCAATATTGCCGAAATATTGTAGGATCGTTGCTACTGGAACATTGCAGTGGCAACGTGTGCACAATATTACAGAATATTGCTAGGACGTTGCCACTGTAACATTGCACGTCAATGTGTGCGCAATATTGCAGAAATATTGTAGGATCGTTGCCACTAGAACATTGCAGTGGCAACGTGTACGCAATATTGCAAGAACGTTGCCACTCAAAGATTACACAGCAATATTGTAGCATCTTTTCTGCAATATTGCAATGCAACCTGCAATAACGCGATATTGCAGCAACGTTCCTGCAATATTCCCGCAAGGAAGTGTGCTGTATGGGTTTTGGGGAAATCGGTGGGGAGAGGATATGGGGATGTGTAACTGGAAGTGCTTGCTGTTTGAGATACAGTTGAGTATATTGAAGGAAAGTGGTTAGAAGACTTAATACTAGGGTTTGTCGGTTTTTAAAAACCGGGTTTACAAACCGGTTTTTATTTATGAATTTGAAAAATTCGAAAACCGGTTTCAAAATTTAAAACCGGTTATTTAACCCCGGTTTTTAAAAACCGATTAATTATTTAAATTAATTACTTAATTATTGTAGTATATTGTAGTAGGTAACAGTTTAGTTATTACTGTGAAACTAATCTTCATGAGTTCATATTTTCTGAAGAAAAATACTAAATGGAATAACGACTTATAATTTCGTACCATTGTAGTTTAGTTTAGTCTTTTCTTTTCATTTGGTTCTGTACGCAGTCTATGTGATTGTGTTATATTTTTGTATATCCATAAATATTAAACGAATTAAAAAATTGTACGGATTTGAGTTAATTTAATTTTTATTTATTTATTTGGTTTTGTATAGATAGAGTATATTTTATTTTATTATATTTTTGAAATTCCACAAATATTAAGGAAACTGAACATTATTGAAGTTAGTACGAATATTTATTTACTATTTTAATTATATATTCTCTGTGAAAATTCGAAAACCGGTTTAACCGGTTTTTTGGGAATAGTGGAATTCGAAAACCGGTTTTTTCAAAAGTCGGTTTTTGTATAAACCCTACTTAATACTGAGATTTGCTTATTATGTTTAAATTTTAAATTTTAGCTATTATATTTCTGTCACCATTCGCAATTTAAACTTCCCCTCGACTACTTCTGTACAATTTTTGCTCGCTGCGAAGACTCCCGGGAGTTTCAAGAGATACACACTTGTTTTGCGCAACTTCCACTATTTATTCGTACGAAACAAACGAAGATGTAATCGCGAAATTCCGCAAGACCCGATATCAAGATCGAGGGGTGGGATATCGAGATTTCGTCACGCGTAACCGAAGATACTTGGGCACTTGTAACCGAACTAGCCCTTGACGGAACTATCTCAATTCAGGCGCAGCCTCTTGTTCGTGCGACATCCTTGCAGACGAGACCCCTTCGATTACGTATACCTCGACGATAAAACCTCCTTTGCGTGGATTAGTCCGCTCAATCAGGAAATATACTCGGGGCCCCCATAAAGTTCTCCCGCCGTGCAAACCCCTATGTGCCTCCTATGTACCACCCTCTATGTGCTTCCCTTCTTTTACGCATCCTCGTGTGCTGAGCGCTCATAGCGACAGATAAGACGTCCTATCTTAATTGACATACCGAGTCGCGAAAATATTCAAAAGGCTTTCCGTGCCACATTAAATTTCATTGGCATTATCAACGCTATAAGACTCCACAGCTTTTCGAACGTTGATAATTAATTTCTATATAGTAACAATTCCAATTGTTATTGAAAGTTACATCCAGCTTTGATTCGTTCCGTAGACTGCGCCGTGCTTTCTGGAGTAGAAAGATGACTCTTTTGTCGGACTGAAGTAGCGCAAGATATTTTCCATTTATTTGAGAAGGATAAGTCATTGTGCCGAAATTGCAGCTCAGAGGGGGTTGCATTATACGATTGGAAAAGGCGGATAGGGACTACGCATTCTGGGGATGGAGAATTTTCGGAGCGTACACGGAGACAGATTCAGTTTCGGGTGTGTTTTAAAGTCCATGGGGCTCAATGTTCCGCGAAATACGCCGCTCCCTTCCCATCGCTCCTATAATACAGATGCCGTATAGATGGCTACAAATCCCCCCCTCTGGAACTCTTCATATCTATAACCTCTTTTCATTCTCGACAACGAGGGCTCGCACGCGACAGGGCAGTTTTAAACAATTCACCCTTCAAACCCTCCCACGTGGTTAACTTTATTGCTATTTCCGGGCGTACGTCGCGGGAGACGCTTCCATTTCACTTACGACGAGCAGCAAACTCGCAAAATCACAGTCATATCTTCCCCTCCTAAATAACGTTCAATATATCGATTACAATTTTTATTTAATTAACTGAGGCAATTGTTAACGTGCTCTATATCGAATTCGTTGAATTCCTTTGGATCTTAACCACCCTATTAATGAGATATAAATTTTAAAATATAATTATTCCTAATTAAACTATATTATTTATAAACTTTCTTTACACCACTGTTAAGTTCGAGGACCCAGTCTTGTTTAGATTTCTCTATTTCTGTTTTATTTTCAGGCTTCACTGATTCGTGAATCCGCCGTGTTAATGAAACGTTGATTGCTCGAATTTCGACGAGGAGATCGTGAACTTTCGACGGAGGAGGATGGAAACAGCAAGAGGTAACGGGGGTTGCACTTTCAACTTACGGTGGCTGAAGTCAATTCGATAGCAGTTAACGAATTGTTGGGGGTGAATAGAAGGGGTTTGCGGTTAACGCGAGGGGTCGACGGGGAGGGGAGAACGCATAATACATTGTTACCCCATCCACTGGATTCACCCCTTCCCACGCGCAGTAATTTTCTCCGCGCGGTACCGACATCAGGGTGAACTATCTCATAATTAAAATTACCGTGCTACACATCGTAGAAGTCACGACACCCTAACGCGTCCGTCGAACACGCGTTTCGAATACTCAGCCTGGAATTTATTTTACTTTTATCACGATTCGTGTGCGTGCTCGTTAATTGTCGCTTAATTATTTCTTACGATAACAGCAGGTAAATGGTAAATTAAACTGTGAATGGATGCATGAAAAAATGTTTCAAAGCTTATCGACTCCCACTGTGGTTTGATAAAAATGAAGGGGAGGTTTAATTTTGAAATTCAATTTCGATTTAAAAATCACAATGTTTATTGTCTAAGTACTAATTGCTAGACGTTCTTAAGTATATATTTTTATTGAAATTTCGATTTCGAATACGAGCATCGTGTCGCTTTTAAAATCGCTGTTCGTTAAGTTTTCCCATTTCAACCTTCAAAGCGTTTAAGCGGCGAGAAACGATCGAAGGGTGGTGGCAAATACCAGCTTTCTTCCCTTCGTTCTTTGCCCGCCGATTTAAAACATTTGCCCTCCCGCGAAACGAAAGTTCTCCGTGTCGGTCGGAGCCAGGGGTGCCGTGGAATCACCCTAATATTGGATTATATCGATATACGGGACACACATATATCATATTACTGAGACTGTAACGCACGGGTTACTAAATCTCCGATTTCTTTACAGAGATAAAGATATTACGGAATTTCCTGCGATCAGCAAGTTACAAATTGCACTCCTCTAGGAGAGCCGTAAAATGTTTGCTGGTGTGCGATAGTGGAAACGTTTTAAAGGACTAATTGCTGTCGAGTTTATTTTAATTTATACTACTTTAGAGATTAATACTCGATAATTAAGGAACTTTTAGGCTTTTAAATATCTTGCAAAGCATTGAGTATATTTATCGTATTATGATACTGAATAAATAGTGTGTGGAGAAAAGAAGTTCGATCATCTTCGTCAAATATATCTGCGATAAATGAAACGAGCAAGTAGAAATGTCTGAATATGGTCAGACAGTTAAGCGGGGCCCCAACAAAAGACAAATTTGGATTTGAAAATATAGAGCTTGGATTTTTTATTCGGTTTTAAAGGAATCTTTATTTTGCTAGAATTTTTTTTTAATATTGTACAAAATGGCTTCCTGGAGCCCTGCAAAAAACTGACCCACAGTCCTGGGAATAACTGGATTATTTGAGAAGGAAATACAAAAATGATATATAAACTAGAATATATTATCTTTCATGTATGTAGCGTAGGATTTTTTTTATATTTAAATTATTCGATTTTTACAAGCATTTCAGTGCAAATTTGTATGTAAAGTCAATTCTTCAAACTGCTATAATTCTCAAAATAATTCAAATTTTGTGGAAATCCTACGCTACATGGAAGATAATATACATATTCCAGTTTATATATCTCTTTTGTATTTCCTTCTCAGATGATCCAGTCATTCCCGGGAGTGTGGGTCATTTTATTCGCCGCTACTTCGTACAATTATTCATACAAAAAAAATTCTAACAAACTAATGACTGCTTTAAAACTATATAAAAAAGCCCGGCCTACTATTATTCATTACCATTCACGTCAAACTTAGAAGCAAAATAATATTAATAACATCACGCACAATCGAAGAGTCCGCGTAGAAAACACTGTAAGTACCAAAAATCAAATTCTATCTTACATTATTAATGTATCTTATAAATAAAAAGACATTTTTCTAATTTAGGCACCTGCAGTGTTTTTTACAAAGACTTCAATTATCCATTTCAATCTTTAAAATCCATGAGAGCACTAAATTCCTCCTTAATCAATATTCCACTAAAACCAAAGTAGGTATTAGTGTGGCGCATATGAAATATCCTAAGGGAAGTTTAAATGAAAATAATTTTTGCTTCTCAACTATTTCATATATTTAATTTTTTTGAGTTCCCGTGACATTTATCGAATCCTAAGCCAGCGTTAGCAATTGTTATTGCATCCCCACCACGAACAACGCCACCCCAATAAATTCTAACGATTACTTCTAACTCCTTTAATACCATTTCGCAAATAGCAAAGTGCCGTGTGAAATCGCTGCCTTTTGCTTCGACTGAGAACAGAAGCCCGTTACAAGTTTTCCAGGGACGACGGTTTTATCGGGAGCAGCCGAGTCAAAGGTTCGCCGGAGAAGCGGGAAAAGTTCTCTTTGAAAGGCGAGCCGACCTCGGCAAGGTCGGTGCATTTGGGAGGCCTTAATCGAGTGTCGCGGTAGTCAGGGTAATGACGTGTGCTCGAGCACACGGGGCCACGGTGTTTAGCACTTTATCTATCTCCTCCAAGTTATTAATGACACTCGCTGAGTCAGATCAGCCGCGGCGAAGTGCGGCATCTTCAGAGTTTAATATCCGTAGAATCGAGTCACTCGGCCGACTAGTCGCGGACTCCTTCTACTCCTGGCCTCGAGTGTACACTCGTGGCCGGGGCATTTCACTTCCAATATCCTTCACCCTTCGCTGGGAAGAATCGAGTGTCTCCGGGCGGCGAACGACTAGCGCGAGCTTTCATTTCGCGCGGAGCACCGCGGACAAGTGGCTCGAAAATAAAAAAAAAAAGGAGGGAACGAAGAAGCTGGGCGACACAAGGCGACAAATTTCTACTGATAAAGGACGAGGTGGCGCGGCGAAGGCGGGTCTCTCTTCTTTAAGGGGTGTACCGGTTCGACGAGCCGATGTTCAGGTGATCTTTGGGAAGTATTTTTAAGGAAACCATGACGAGAAGCGTTTTGCAACTTCCAATTAATGTATATTTAGGAATTTCTTGATTTATGCGATTTGATTAATGGTTGCTGTGATTTCTATCGTCGGGTAGATCTAAATCTGAAAAATGTAGGGGAGTATTACTCTACGTAAGTTTGGCTATCGCCTGACTTAACACTGTAGTGAAAAGTTGAGTTTTGAGAAAATGGTAGCGTTCTAAAAATTGAGATTAGGATTCTTCGAAAGCTTACAGACCTCTTCACTCACGAAAATATAAAAATATTTGAAATATATATTTGATTCTACGTTTAAAAATGATAGGAGAAATCGGAGCATTCGATTTCGAAAAAAAAAACAGAAATTGATTTTTGTGGTCGATCGAATACTCCCTTAAATTTCTCCAGCTTCGAAGAGAATTTAAATAACAATTAATCAGTGTCCATCACAGAACTCTCAAGCGAAATACTTCAAATTTTATTTAATTAATATTTGTAATATCCTTGCCCCACGCGTATTTACATTCAACTAAAAGTTAGAATTGATACTCCCAGCTACGTGATACAGAAAGTTATCGGTGAGCAGAATCTTCTCGCGTAGGTATGCGCGACAAACAAGTTGAATTAATAACGCGCAGTCTATTATTAATAATAAGTAAGCGACCATAAACTGACAAGCATGCGAATTATCTTTTCACAATCGCGAAGCTTCTCTCGAAAGAAAATCAAACGCCCGGGCGAAACCGAAACTTTCGGTTTCCCTTTTTAACAAAAGTTTCATTCGCACGCGGGAAATCACCCTGGCCTCGTGTATTGTTAAAACTCGAGGCATTAATTATTCACCTCCGCGTACAGTTGAAACCTGAATCACTTCTACCCGCGGCGTAGGAATATTGTACATCGCAGTAGTTATCATAGAATGATCGGTGGAAGGTCGAATGAATTTTTTATTGGACATCGCATGCCTCGCACCGAACGTATTCTTAAATAACGCATCGCGCTTCGTATGCTGCTCGTTTTGTTCGATAGTCGTGTTCCAACTGTTACATTGTAAAAGCGATTTTTCATATTCTTCGCCATTCAATTCGCCGTTATTAAACTATACAAAACTAACGTCAGTTTCTTTTAATTAAAATTATTTCCCAGTCGCCCGATAAAAGCGCGTAACTCCAAAAAGAACGATAATCATCTCCGGTAATTTTCAAATTGACAGTAACTTGCGAATACTCAAAAAAATTCTCTAATTGCAATCTAAGAATAATATAAGAGACCGCTACCCTCCTCCCATTTGCTGGTGAAGCATGGAAAATGCGAAGAAGAGTGAACGTGGAGCACTTCGAAAAATGACAGGCAAATGTTTGGGAATTCTGAAGAAGCAGTCCTTCGAATTTTGTCGGGAGACTGGTCTACACGGTTACAAGTACATCGGCGAGCCGCATCGTTCTATACCCGAAAGGTAGGCAACCGAATTTCATACATTCGTACACGCAGCAGACGCTAAAGAAGCGTTAAAGGGAAAATTAAAATAAAAAAAACAATAAAGAAGGTAAAACTTTTTGAAAAGGCGGTAAAACATTTAGCATCAAACTTTTAAGTTGTATAATACATTGGACTTTTGTTACTGAACAAATGCCTACAGAAAGACTTCACTCACTGTCAGGAATTATATTCTAAAATAATCATTCATAATTAAATATAAAGGGCGGCAAAAATCGTTTTGGCCAAGATCTGCGGATAAGCTAGATCGAGCCCCGGTGTTCAACTCGTGGCAGAGATGGGCAAAGCATTATTTGAAATAAAAATTTCGTACACAAATTTTTATTAAATAATTTTGATCAAATAATTTTTTGCCCATCTCTGACTCGTGGCGTGTATTCTTTCGCGAGCGCACCGCGTTCGATCTAACTAAATCGTGCTCGATGTAATCGCGTAGTACTCATTTCGTATTCCTTCCCGCAGGATCGCCTGGGCGGTAACGGCGTTCACATCGCTGTTCATCGTGTCTGTGATAATGAAATACAGTTCCAATTATTACTCCGATAACCGGACCACCTCGGTCATCAAATCCACCCATCACGGAATATGGAATTACCCGTTTCCAGCGGTCACCGTGTGCGACCTTAATCGCATGTCCCTCAAGTTAACGCGAGAATTGGTGGAAAAATTGTAAGTCTCCTGAAGTCCGAATTCCATTCCAACATTCGGTGAAATTAAATTTCCAATATCGTTAATATTACACCTGCTCGTTTTTACTTTTATGGATGTGGTCATTCTTAAAAGCACAGCTTCCCATTGTTATTCGCTGTTCACCTTTCTGTTTTATTTGAATCGAACTGCTTTTTTAGTTTCCCGCTCTTTCAATAACAGTGAATCTTTATCGTTGCGATAGAAAGCTTCCGCCGACCATGTCGAAGGAATTTATGGTCGAAGAGATGAGCCTGCTGAACGAGTTACTGTATCCCGGGAAACACGAGGGAAACCTTCGCTACAATCTGTCGCGACTGCAGAGCATTTTCGACACGAACAAACTGTCGATTTCGACGGTTATAAGCTCAGTACGTACTAAATTAGAAGGAACTTGCGATTAAATATAAAAGATATTTAACAAATTGACAAAATAAAATCAAAAGTAAGGGCGAGTTCAACTGAATTTGCGATAAAAATACACCATTGCTATTTCTAACTGGTTTTCATCGCAGGAAAATCCTTATTAATACCTTGGAAATTGATTGACTTTTAGCTAAGATTGCCATTGAAATTCGTCCGTAAAAGAACTTGCAATATAGATATTCTCACTTTTAATAAAGACTTTGGTTCGATATAGCGAACGAACTTTTGCAACCGACCAAATAATTAGAGAATACTGGTCGTGCTTCTGTTCCGCCTCGTTGATTCGACGCTCTGATCAAGGAAACGTGTCAATGTCTGCGTAAGAAAGCGATTCGATTCCAGGTGACGAGAAACTGCGAAAGCTTCCTAGGAGCCTGCAAGTGGCAAGCTGAGGAGAGGAAATGCAGCACCATGTTCCGTGCAAGCTTCACCCGCGACGGGATGTGTTGCAGCTTCAATTATATTACTCACGAGAATATTCTCAAAAATCCAAAGTATATTTACGCTCGCATTTATTTCTCTGTCCCGCCAAACATTATCACTCTCAAAAATCCTCGCTGCTTTGGACGATCTAGCAAAACGACTGAAAATGAGATTGTTTCATTATCATTAGTTTCTTTCAGCAACATATTCGCGGAATAAAATAAACATTATAAAAGTTATTAAAAATAAACACAACTTTTCATACCCAAGGTCATTCAAAGGTCTAATTTAATCTACCAAGCATAAAATTAACACCGGGCAGATTTTTTGGATGATAATGTTCGATGCTGATTTTATTTAAATAACTATTCTTCGATTTTTAAAATTATTAAAATTCTTAGAAATGTTAATTTTGTTGATATTATTATTTTTTAAAGACTGCTGCCGTATAAGATGACATCCTGCGGGTACCAAAGTGGACTGAACATCCTGGTTAATGTAGATCCCGAGGACTACCATGCCAGTATGATCGGATCTGTCGGAATAAAGGTAATTATCATTTCAGCTGTGATCGTCAGAGATAAGGAAACAGTAGCGAAATAAATATCTCAAGTACAAGAATATTTATTGCAGATAATGCTGCACGACCCGTACGATTACCCAGACTTCGATTCGTCCTCCAGATTGATAGCCGTCGACAAATACTCATTCTTGACCGTTCAGCCATTAGAAACGTACGCGACGGAGAGCGTTAAATTATTGCCAATGGCTAGCAGAACCTGTATATTTCCACACGAGAGGAATATTATGGGAAACAACAGCAGGAAGGCATACTTCATCCCCGCCAAGTATTCGTTTCGAAATTGCATGGTGGACTGTCGGGCCTCCGTAATCCAGGCGAAATGTGGATGCATTCCTTATTACTATCCCCAGAATAGTCAGTTAACAGATATTTTAAAACAAAAGCATGCTTCCTATAACAAACAGTAAACATTTGGTAATATTTCGAAAATGCTTCTTCAAGCGAGTAATTGCGTAAAATGTAATAAAATCTCCCGCTTCTTAATCTCGTAATAACGAGTGTGCTTATTGTAGGAACCAAGGTGTGCGATTTGAGGGATGTCGAGTGTTTAGAAAAATTTAAATGTAAGTATCCAGGGGCGACACTACGAGTGTAATAATAAAGCATTAACTCGTGGTAACTAATAAGCTAAATTATTGACAAGGAAGGATCCCCGACCAGCAAATTCAAAAAATTATGAGACTTTTTATACATATGTATTGCGCAATTTTTTTTACTACAAAAATTTACTGTAAAAAGGTGAAATTGACTCCTGAAAATCCGTTTTTTCCAAGTTTCTGTTAAAACTCGCGTATCACTTTTACTTAATCCTAACTTAAAGAAGTAACTTTTATCTAAAAACTTTTCTTCTATCTCTCAGAGTTCGAGAGTTATAACAGAAAATCGGAAAATATCTGAATTTTCAGGGATCAATTTTACCTCCTTGGAGTGAATTTGAGCAGAAAAAAATTGCGCGATATATGCATACTTATATATCCTCTGCATAATTTCCTCTATATAATTTTTTGAATTTCCGAGCTGGGGATTTTCCCTTGTAAGATATAATGTTAATGAAGTTAGTGCGTGGAATGCTGATGAAATTAAATTTGCAGACTGGTACGCCACTTCTTGGCCGGGAACAGACATGTCGTCTAAAACGTTGTCGCTCGTGCGAGTGGATATTAACCACAGACCTTGCGATTGCAAACCAGATTGCAATTTTTACCGTTACACCATGGAGAATTCGATAGGGAATCTTGACAGCCACATTTATTACAATGGACTTCAATATACGAATTTGCCCAGGTATTCCAAACATGGGACGTTTTATGAAAACTTTTTAGAAAGCATTTCACTATGTCTAAAACCATTTTGATACTGTATAATATAAATGATGAATGTTTGTTGATAAGTAGCTTCTTTTACAGTAATCTTACGTTCTGTAACGATGTTATCACAGCTTAGAATAATCTGCAAATGAGAAACGAGGCGATTAAGATATTAACGTTACACCTGAATTCGAATAATGTGCTTTTTCAGTAGAGGTAAACCCTGGAGGAACCAAAGCATAATACATGTGTTTTTCGGCGATTTAGTGTCCATTCAATATCGGCGAGACGTGCACTATAATTGGCGTCATATATTTGGTAAGATAAGTTGCCTCGTAGAATAAGTATCTTTCAATTAGAAAACGATTAATAAGGATAATAATTGCTTTAGCAACGTTCGGCGGCCTTCTGGGACTATTTGCTGGCTTTAGCCTGATGTCCGTTTTCGAATTCATTTACTTCTATCTTATTCGGCCTGTAACAGACGCATGTGCAAAATGGAGAAACGCGGGAGATGGAAAGCAAACGAACTATCAATAATAAAAAATCTGTATAATGAAAGACTCGGGAGATTTTTTATTGAGTCAGTTATAAAATACATAGCTATACAAACTGCGTATAACTCTGTTGAGATTTCATCCCCTTTTCTGTTTAATAAAATGTAGAAACATCGTTGCTTTCATTTGATGAAAGCATTTGTTGCCGAAAATGCGTTTTAAAAAATAGAATCTAGCGATGTTTAGAATATCGATACTTTAATATTTGTCTGCTTGATATTCTGGTAAGAGAAAATCTGTAAGTAGCCTGCACGACCGCAACTCGGGTAGCTGTGCAATTGAGTAGCTGTTCTTTGGGTTTAGTCGTCCCCTCTTTTCTATGACGGATTGAATGATTTTCCTGGTAGCATGCATGAATGTTAGTGTACTTCCTCCGTTTCGTAAGACATTACAAAACTCTTGTATAAACCACGATCCTGGAGAAGAGTTTTAAATTTTTAAAGAAAATCCGTAGTGCGCTCGAAATTCTAAGATTTCTGATTTACGCGATTGTATAAAGTATTACCTTCGGCTATATGTCTAACAGATACAAAACCCTGCATCGTCGACATAAATATACAAAAGTTTTTAAACGCCAGAATATTCGATGCATTGCCATTGCTGGGACCATCTGTGGCTAAAACATCTTGCACTTGCCCTGTAATTAATCATCATTTTAAAAGTACAGAAGAATTTTCAACTCGCTGACGCAACGTCAAAATTATACTCGCCTGTTATTTCCCCCTGACAAGCTTGTATAATCACGACTTTAATAATATCCTTCAATTCTTCCTGGCAAATCTTATGCTCAATTATTTCGATGCTAACTTGCTCTTCGTCGGAAGCAATGATACCTCCTATAATACGAACGAATTGTATGTCTTAACGCTTATGGGTGAACTGAAATCAGAGTTGGGCATTATTCGACTCACCTTCGAATAAATATTTCGAATAAAATGAAGTTATTCGAGAATAACGAATAAATTTTTGGTCGACTAAAAATTCGACTAAGAAATTAGTCGAATAAAAATTTAGTGGACTAAGACTTTAACTTTAATCGACTAAAAATTCATTCGTTATTCTCGAATAACTTCACTTTATTCGAAATTTTTATTCAAGATTACTCCAATAAAAATTTAGTCGACTAATAATTTATTCGAGATTACTCCAATAAAAATTTAGTCGACTAATAATTTATTCGTTATTCTAGAATAACTTCACTTTATTCGAAATTTTTATTCGAGTTCGTTCGAATAAAAATTTAGTCAAATAAAAATTTATTTGACTAATGCCCAACTCTGACTATAACGTATTTGATAATCGAACCTTTACATCCATGGCTTAAAATGCATATAAATATACAGTCATAATCGACACCAAAATCTTTTGCAATGCTTTCCAATTTCTTGAGCATTTCATCTCTCTTTAAATTCTCAAATATTTTAACAGCAAAACCGAAACCTTTGAAAGTTTCTGATAACTTGATGCAATCAGCCATGGTTCCGTATCTCGTTTCGAACTGAAAGGAAAATCTTGCATACGTGCAATTCTTCACAATTACACAATGTACGATTAAAAGATAACAAATGGATGAAAAATCTCATACTTTCTGCCCTATAAAGTACATTTGACTTATGATGATACATAGTCCTTTCTTCAGTCTTCTTACATGCTCTCCTTCTACACGTGGCAGTACTTGTACACCTCCTGTCATGGAGAATCTTTGCAACTGGGACGTACAGAAAGAACGTTCGTTTTGAACATCCAACACATTTTGATGGCATTCGTGCTTTCTAAGATCTTCATAAATAAGTTCTAACTCGTCGAACCTCTTCAAATGCTTAAGCAAATTTTTCAGCCTCCCTTTACCATCTAAAATATTTACACACCACATGAAATAATCAAACGATAATAACGAGACAGAACATTTCTTATTAAAAAACAAACCCGAATTAATTGAAATATATTTTCGCTGCATCCAATACAACACATGCAACTCTAAATAATCTGTATCTTCTAGATTTGTTTCATACTCAGTCAAATCGCTTTTAACGTCTCGTAACAACAATTTTGCTTTATCTTCGGTAAGCGCTTCGCACAAGAAGTACAAACACTTCACGACTACGTTCAAATTTCTCGAGCATAGTCGGTTCTTTGGGAAGTAGAGTAACTCTAAATCGTTATACAGTATTCCTAGCTTCCTTATGATCTGTCGATTTTGAATGATACATAAAGCTTCCAGTAATTTACTTTTCCAACTTCTCGGGTGACCATCGATAAATTCTGTAAGTATATAAGCGTCGTGCTGTTTATGCTTTTGTAATAGATCAGAAGTTTGTTGAAAACCATGTACATAATTGTCTGTCATTAAGAATAGAATAGATATCTTTTCATCGATGTCAAGGTCATCTTCTATCCTCCGCAAGATATCTTTACTTAATTTCTCTTCCGCCACGTTATCATTTATGATGGTACGTGGCACCGCATTGCTAGACAAAACCATCATGAATACTGTTTTCCATAAATATACCTGCGATGAATTCTGGAACAGAAAGAGAATCGAATCGATACGTCAAATACATTTATCTCCCTTATATAACAAATCGTAATTCAATCGATAACATAAATAATAACACATACGACGATTATAATGAAATTATTCGTCAACCTTTACTTATTATTGGAAGAGCAGTCCAAGATCTTAACAGATGAGAATAATTTCTGTTCTTAACATCGATGAAAGAATCTTCTTGTTATAAAACGCAATTTATGCAAGTGTCGTTCTTCATCCGTCTTCATATTTGCACGTTTATGTACGGTCGCAGTCCTCCAAACCCTTAAGACGCATTTTGAGAATCTTGCGGAACGCATGCAACTGTGTCAATTATAGCCTGTTGTGTGACAAATGTCAAATCTGTCACGACCAGACGATATTAATTGTTGTAACGATGAAGGATTACATTGTCGCGTTGACAGATGCAAATAGTTGGCATGGTTAATACAAAGTATAGTAGGCTTATAAGCCTTCTCAACAATTGATGAGCTTCAAATTTTTATTATTTAAACATTGCATAAATATGTATAGAGAATTCGTGTGACAGGAACTGACGTATCAACTGTTGAATGCTTCTCGGAATCCTCGGTATTGCCGCGCACTCTGTGTTACACAACGGTGACTCTGGGAACTATATTCAACTGATGCAAAAACCATCGACGAATGTGGTAAAACTTTGACTAGTTTCGATCCAAACCGCTATGGGGATTGCGATCGAATTCCACTCCGAACTGTTGATAACGTTGCATGTGACATGGAACCGGTAAAGAGGCTCTAAAGCAGGGCTTGAAAACTGTTATAACAGCGATTTCGGTTCTCCAAACAGTTATAAAGAACCGAAATTTCCAACTATTATCTCTTTCGGTTACAGTTCCTATTTCCCTCTTCATTTCGGTTCCATAACCATTCCGAAAAGGTTCTAGAACCAATTCTTGCATCGACTCTTCCTTAATTGATATCAGTCCCCGATCTAAAGTCCCCGATCCGAGTGAGAAAAATTTACATTAGATATAAGATCTATTGCGTCTATTCTAAACCCCGTGTGTAATGCGAATACAATCTTGTTTCATGATCCACTTCCACATGATTCACTGTTGGCGGTGAATGTCATTAAATAAAAATATTCATTAAAACTCGTGTTAAGAATGCAGTACATTTTCATATTTCATTCGGGTTTCGTTCAAATTAAAAACAGATTAGAAATTGAATAAATAACGCAACGCTCCTCGGCGCTAATGGAAACGCTACGCATTTTCTTATTTAAAACTTTACGAGTCCGAACAAAGTGCATTCACCCTTTCGTGTCGCTTAAAATATATTTGACAGGCAGGCGATGCAAGTGCTCACGAAAAACTCGTAAGTGCCGAAGACATCTAGCGGTGTCGTGACGAACGACGCCGTAGCCCATGGAGGGCGTACGGGGACGTAACACTACATTAAACTGTATCAACGCTGATTGAACATCGGTTATTTGACAATAATTCGATTTAGCCAACTTCGAGTCATCGGTCCCAGTTGCGGATCCCGTCACTTCAATCCTCGCGACTCGTTTCGGGATTAAGAATCATGTCTAAGAGCAAACTTCACCATCAAGTTGACAGCAGTATTGTCGCGGTGAAAAGCAAAGTAAGCTTACTTTCTAATCCTTTCGAAGCTTCCACTTCGGCTTCGAATCGTCGAATAGAAATGAAACAAATCCCTCGAAATCCACACCTTTCTACTCCTTTGTCTCGGTTAACACCTCTGCGACCTGACTGACAACGATTTTTTTTCTTCTCCTTTCTCAGTTCGACGCTGATATCATAAGATTCTCTGTCAACCGTAATGAATCCATCAGCTACGAGGACTTTAAAAAATTACTGGCCGAGCGACACGACATAGGTCCAGATCTGAGCTTCCTTATTTGGTACACAGATCCAACCGACGGCGATCTGTTACCTATCAATAACGACAACAATTTAGCGAGAGCACTGCTCGCGGCGAAACCGCTCCTTAGAATTCTTATACAAAGAAAGGGTAAGACAATCGCGCGACAAAGAATCGCTGGGTAAAAATCTAACCGATACAAGCACGTGCAAAATATCAGTTGTTACTGCTGCTCTTTAAAGTAAATAGCGTTGCTAGGATATTCATATTTTCACACGTGGAATTCAGTTCTTTTATATCGCAGGAGACGGACTGGAGGACATAAATGGCTACGGGACGATGAAGCCGAAGAATCTAATATCGAGTATTCTCGGTGGCACACCTGGAAAACCGAAGTCATTGGCTATATCTAATCCACACGATTTTAGGCAGGTATGTCTTGGCTATACGATTCGTAATTACCTAAGATTCGATGTGAAATACATTTGCGATGTTAATTTTTATCTATCGATAACAGGTATCGGCAATAATCGATGTGGATATATTGCCGGAAACTTGCCGTCGTGTACGCTTGTTGAAACATGGCTCTGACAAGCCGCTGGGATTTTATATTAAGGATGGGGAGAGTTTTCGAATATTGCCACCTTCCGCAGGTGGCGGTATTGAGAAAGTTCCGGGAGTGTTTATCAGCAGATTGGTGCCAGGTGGATTAGCCGAAAGTACGGGTCTTCTAGCGGTGAACGATGAAGTTCTCGAAGTAAATGGTATCGAGGTTGCTGGGAAAACACTTGATCAGGTAATTATAGTCGATTGCTCTTTAGTTCTTAAGCAGGGTTAACCGACACAAATTGCTTACTTTTATGTTTGGTTACAGGTCACAGATATGATGATCGCCAATTCATCGAATCTGATAATCACAGTGAAACCAGCCAATCAACGAGCGGCGCTAGCTGCTCCAAGGCGTGGATCATTCTCACGTAATAGCCAATTGTCTTCTGGGAGCCATCAATCCACGCAAAGCGCTGCGACTGGCAGCGACGAAGATGCAGACGAGATCGTAGATTTAACTGGTGTAACACTACAAGACGACGCGACAACTTCCACTGCTCAGCACCATCATTACCACCACCACCATCACCATCAGAATCATTTTAGTCACGATCAGGGTGTTCTACACTTATAAGTGGCGTCGACACGAGCTTCGATTTCCGTTATGCCATGCTCAATTGAACATGATTGGACATTCATACATAGGAATAACGTATAGTGATAAGTATGAAAATATAACATGACAATAAGCAGTGGAGTAGGCGAAGCGTCGGCAAAGTCATATGGTTATATCACTTTGCTATTCTAATAACGATTTAGTTTATTACGACACAGAACAAAATGAACGCGCGATCTATGTCAAAGTTATATTTTTACGAAAGATTTACACGGATGCCTTTTAACATTTAATACAGTTTACATTAGGGATCATTATTAAACGCCGTGGGTAACTGGCTTTGACGAAAGATTTGCAATTGAAAGCAGCTCTAAAAGTTGAAGGACATTTAGGAATACACTGAAAGTGCTGTATATACTAAATAGTTTAATTAACACGAAGTTAAAGTGGAAAAGCACATATTCTTCTGAAGATCAAAGTTACAAGCTTCTGAAGTCTGCATTCGTTCGATGCTCGGTACTTATTTGTTTTAATGTTTCTCGTACAGGAATATAATAGTACACGCAGAAAGTATTAAAACGGTCAAATGAAATGGTGTAATTAAAACAAAGGTGTGTTATTACTTTGTTTCGCATCGTTCACGTAATATTTTCTTCTAATTTGGAAGAAGCTTCTGATGAGAAGGAAACTACTCTTCGATCATTTTATGTGAACTATTTGAGCAAAGTATGTATACGTATCTCTGTTGATACGTTGGAAAGATAGTGATATGAATATTGACTGTGCATAAAAGTATTATTGGAAGGCAGCAATGTTTCTCAAGTGTTGAAACACTATTTTTTAGTACTTAATTATTGAAACCTAAAGTGTACTTAAATAAGAATGAAAGGAACTACGGAGAAGGGTGGGATTTCAAGTACGATAGCTTCTTGTCCTTTTTTTTAAAAAATCATGTTTTACACTTTTTATCATTTGATACTTAAATCGAAACGTGATTCGTAATTACATTCGTTAGGGTTTTATCCGCTGCATTTGTAATACATTCGTTTTTCAATCGATTTTGATGAATTTCTTTTGTATATAATGCAGATACTGAGGTTCAATTACTTAATTTATCGTTATAAATAGAGATCTTTGTTCAATAATAGAAATGTAAATAACAGTAACGTAAGGGAGTGAAATGCCAATGCGAACATTTCATTTCCAATCGAACTACAAGAGGGGGGGAAAAAAGACATCAAGTGGCCTTATGTGTATATCATTCCAAATACTTTTTCTTTCTTTCTCCTCTTCGCAAAGGCGCGAAGCGGGGATTATTCTATTGTAATGCATTCAGAGTTCAGGCACGTCTATTCGTGTATCTATTCTGTTTATTCCGCTGCATGTTTAGAGTGTTGAAGTTTTTGAATTTTAATTCCATTTTTATAAATGTTATTTGTTGTCTAATTGAGCACTAGATATTGAAGTATAATGTATTTTACAAATTTTAGGTGTAAGAGGGATTTTAAAGCATAAGAAACGTATTTATATACATGTAAAATATTCTCATCACGTATTCGTGCCTTCGTCGTTCCATCTGTGACTATAAAACTGGATCGTGATAATTTATATCCCATTCCATTTACATAGTATTATTTTAGTGCAAGGATATACGGTGTCTCGCTAGTACGTATTATTACATTAATGAGGAACGTATACAGCCTTAATAGTTGCGCAATGAGAAATCTTCGCGTTTCTTCAATCGCGTCTCTTTAAGAAACCGGCAAAGATACAAATGTACATAAAGAGAAATAAGGAATGTGACTGTAACGCAATTATAAATTCACTTCTATCTTCTAACATTTCGGTCGCAGAGTTAGAGGACTTATAATTTTCAATAGTGGCAAGGTCCGTTTTGTATCGACTACTCCAAATGTAAATGAAACGAAGTATTTCGAGAGAGCGATATTTACCACGCAAAAATGTTTCCACACGAATCCAGGAATACACAATTTACAAAATGATTACTATTCTGTTCAGAAGAGGGTGTACTTCATTACTATAAATCGATAGCACTTTGTACTTAAATAAAGTATATTCGTATTAGCAAATAACGTTCAGTAGTTGTTAACTGAAATACAGTCATTCAGATATAATTTCTATATCTTGCGTGAGTCGCAGCATTTTATGGAAGTTTATACCGTGTCTATATTGTATCTTGCAGTGCTAAAAAAAGCGCTACAAAATATACTACTTATTTGTAATAACTCTTTTTAATGGCAGCTTATGAAATAAAATATTTTATTGTACAAATGCGTTAACTCCGTCGATCCCCTTTTCTCTCATCATTAAATCATTGTTTCCCCGCGGTTACTATGGCATGTAAATAGAAACGAGAGAATGAATAATATTTGCCTCGCAAATTGTATTTTTAACAAAACTTTTAAACTCTTCCTGTTATGTTCATGGTGGCAACAATAAGTATATAAGCTGGATAGATCTAATATCGAGTAAAAGTATAAGACAAGCAATTATGTCTTACGCGGAGCATGGTCCCCGAATCTTTTTAGCTGGTAGACCTAACACTGGAATACCTTTGATATATGGTGACTATGTTTTGCCAAGGAAACGATTGGAAGGTCGATTAAAGTTACATGATTCTTGTTCAGATATTAGAGCCTGGAGTCCAAATTCTTTGGAGAATTCACGCTATTTTCGTGAACTCAGTGAACATGATTCATCGGTATGTACATTATTAAATACATCATCCAAAATTGAACTGCTACTCATCTCTATGATTCTCTCTTACAGATAGGGAAGATAATACCATTCAACGTAGTGGTGGATAATATAATTCAGCTCAATTCGCAGACGCAAAATGAATTGCAGCTGGTTAAAAAGGAGCTGCACAAATATAAGAGTCTCAAACTTACTCCTAGACAGGAGAAAGAGTTGGAAAATTCAGTGAGTCGTTGTCTCAAATCTATTTCACTCTTTGCTAAACTGCTTAATAATTTTTTTCTTACGTGTTATAGGATTGTAATCGAAGAATAAACGAGCCATTAAGAAGAAACGACTGTACAACAACTGGCTCTCTGTTAAAAGATGCATTTCTGAATATTAGTAAATCGGTTCCTACGATTCGCTCGAATTCGTGTTTGTCTATTAATATACCCTCCGAAAGGTATTTCCAAAGTAACAGAAATGATGAAGCGACTATCACGAATCAACCGACTGAAATATATTCTTACTCCTTAAACGCGTTTCGTGCAGATTTGTCTTCGAACAATTACGCCTTAGTACCATCGTTTAGACCTGCTCTAAAATCGCACTCTACTAGAGGTATAATAATAGAAATTTATGTATAATTCTCTTAATCTTCTCAATTCCAATTTGGTTTCTAATTTTACAGATTACAACGAGAAGTCTTCGTTGTGCGTAGAATACATTGATGTGGCTATACAGGTATAGAAAGTATAGCAATTAATCATTTGAAATTATTAGCGATAACTGCTCACACGAATATTTTTTATTACAGGTAAAACAAGAAACCCGTAACATAGGAATACAAGTTGGTGCAAAGATATCGTGTACGTATAAATTCAGCGATGAAGATAACAGTGACATAGAACCAGACAAAATGAGCTTGCGAAGAAATAATCAGGAGGAGCAAAGCTTTGACTGCAATTTATCCAGCAGTGGGAGTTCGGAAGATATAACTCTGTCAGCATCTGGCAGTTCCGTGGAAACTGAATCTGAATTCGATATCCGCAGTGGGACCCACAAAGGGATTATAATACAGAAAGATTCTGAAATCATTGTGTTGAAGAATGAGCTTTGTGTAAATAGCGTTGCTACATTCGTTAGTAATTTATTTTTGTTGTATTAGTTACGTTGTTATAATTATATATCGATTAAAGGTGAAAGATGCGGAGATGGAGGAATTACGAGATGTGAATAAAAATTTGGAGATGTTACTGAGAGACAAGGAAGATTGTATAAATACTCAGCAAAAGAATCTTAAAGCAAGTACATAGAATATGACTAGCAACTAAATCGAAATAAAGATACTTTATAAAGTATCTATCGGAGTCAACTAATATTTAATAATTATTATGCAGATATTACATGAGAAGCTGATAAAGCTAGACCATCAACGTCATTGCGAGGTGGATGATCTGAAAGAGAAGGTAATACACGCTTTTATAGACGTCATTCAGTTTTAACGAGCTCCTCTGAGTTTTCTTTCTTTCAGTTTTATAGTTATAAACAATTGGCAGGGGAACTCGAACTGGATTTGAGGAAAGAGTGCGAAAGCTGTTACTTGCAATTGGAAGAGATCGAAAGGCTTCAATTGTGTGTCGAAGAAATGCCAACTCTACGGGTAGCAACAGTTTCACTTTTAATTAGTAATTGCACATATTCGATATCTCAACGATCGTTTTCAAATAATGAAGTCTTATTATTCCGTTTTACATCACAGAGAAAGTTGCAAGACATGGAGCAATTGGCTAAGAAAGCTGGAGATTACGACTTGGCTCTGGAACAATTAAAGAGTGTCTTGCAGGAAAAGGACGAGCTTAAGAAACAGAATCATGAGCAAAGTTGCATATTGGCAGACCAAGAAGAAGAAATAAATCGATTGTTAATACTGATTCAAGAAACGTCTGCTATATATGAAGAGCAGGTATATTAATTCTCTAATATTAGCTGTTTCTGTAACACTTAATCGACGAATGAATACTATGTTCCGCGTTACTATTGTAAATAGAAGAACACAAAGAGCGTATTAGAAAATTTAGAAGCTGAGATCAATGATAAAACTACCAAGCTCTCGCAACACGAAGAGGAATTACTTACTACAAAGCGAGAAATTACTGATTTCTTCAGTAATCTGAAGCAGGCTTTGAACAATTTGGAGGAATTTGATGAATCCTGCGATCGTATTTGCAATTGTCCGCAATGCGATTTAGACATTAGCGAGGAAGCGAATAATGTACTGCAGAATATAAATGCCATAATGACAAGGTTCCAAAGTTATAAAATAGAACGGCAGAATCTTTTGAAGCAAATAGAAGATTTGAAATATTACGTAGAAAATGACAAACAGCAAGTTTATCTGGATCATAATTTAAGAGATGTAGTTTCCGAAGGTTTTTACTACGAATCTGATGTGGATCCAAGAAGTTCAAGTAAAATTATCTCACTTGAAGCTTACCTATATAAAACTTATACACAATTTGTATTATTGTTTAGATTTTAAACGAAGTAATTACTATACATCTTTAATTTATTTAGGTGAAAAAGATAGCGTAATCATACTAAATGTACGGCAGAATAAAAGTGACGCGAGTGACGTAGAATTGGAAAATACTCCTAACTCTGTTAACAGTGAAAATTCATTGAATACGATAACTAACGATGTAAGGTTCTACGAATTAATAAATATAATATCTCAATTCCATTTACTTTTAGCAACGAAATAAGTATTGTCGCGCTTTTATTAGCAGAACTATCCTAAATACATTATCAAATTAAATGGAGAAAGCCCCCTAGGCGAAATGGAAAAAGAAATCATCGAATACATTTCGCATTTTCTAAGTAAGATGCTCTCCCTTACTCAGAAGCTCCAAGTATATGTAGAAATCGAACGTCCCCTGATGATTAAACAAATCTACGATTTCTACGAAGTGCTCAAGCATACAGAATCCGCTATTAATATTTCCCAAGGTCTGTCGATATGTATTTAAACGAGATGTTTGTTAACATGCGTTTCATTATTGTCTTCGTTAGATATAACATTGAGGAGAGAACGAATTTCGAATTTGTATAATCAACATAAAGAAGAACACGAGAAGTACAAATCTTATGGCAAGCAAGTGCCTCAGGATTTGTACCACGTACAAATTAAGATAAATGAATTTATTGAAGCGATTCTTCATCAACTATTAAACGGAGTACTAGACATTGAAAGGAGAGATTTGCACGATAAGCAGATTAATCAAGCTTTTGAAGTACACTTCAAATCCTGCGTCGATAGAATAAACGTAGCCCTTCAAGGTATAACTCTTCAACCTTCCTATCGTTTTATATTGAATTATATAGGATTAGTATAATTTCTTTCTGTATTTACGGATTATTAATTAATAGTTAACAATGTTATCGTCCAGGTGCCGGGGATCGGCGTCAGCAAATAGCAGAAGAATTAGAGAAACAGCAAAGTGAGCTACAGAGGAAGGACGTAGAAATTGCTCGATTGAAGGACGAAGTGGCACAACAGTTAGCGCGTAAAGGAGAAGGCGATTGTTTAGCACAGAAAGAGTCGGAAAGAAGTGCTAGCATTAAAGAACAGTTACGTAGAGTAACTACAGAACTTAATGAAAAAGCTACTCTCGCATCGAAGTTCAAGAAAGAGCTTCAAATAGTTAAGAATGAATTGTCCAAATATGTTGAGGATTGCAGTGCGCTGAGAGAGCAGAATAACAATCTGAATAATATGAACATTAAATTCTTCGAAGAAGTTCAACGGAGTAAGGAAGAATTGGCGACAAAGGACAAGGAAATCACAAGCTTCTCGGAGCAGCTTTGTAATCTCTTGAAAGTTAAGATTTTACTGGCAGATATGGAAGATGAGATTAAAGAACTGAAGAAAAAGTAATATGACTTCTACTATCACTTGCTATTTAATGGAAACCTTCGTTTAATTTACACTCAATAATGCTATTATTGTAGATTGCATGACCTAAATGTGGAGAACGGCGAACTGAGAAGCAAACTTAAGGGAGCTGATGATATTATTTCTGGGAAGGACGTAGAAATTGCTCGGAAGGATGAAACTATAATTAGCGTGAAAAATGTGATAGATAAAAATAAAAATATTTTATCGCATAAGCTCAACGAATATCAGAATACAATGGATGAAAAGCATCGCGAAATCGCTAAGCTAAAAGAAGAAAACGAGCAGTTGAATGAGAGAGTAAAAGATATGAACCAAACGATCGTATCGTTAACTGAACACAATGATAAGATCGATGTTATATACACATTGCAAGAAGATTTTGCGAAGTTAGAAAAGAATGAGAGAAAATTAAAAGCTGAACTTAATAACTTGAAAGCGCAACTCGCCAATGACCAGAATAATAATAAAAAGCTCGATAATAATTTAGACGTGTTTTTACGTGAAAACGAACATCTAATGAAAAGCGTGGAATATTGGAAGAATGAGAATTCTGAATTGTCGACGAAGCTCTCTAACCAAATGGTTGAGGAAAAATTGAGAAGCGACTTGTATACACTATCTAATACGATTTATAAGAGGCTGCTGATCCTTAAGAACCAATTTGAATCTGAAAAAGACATATCGAGTGATCAGACTAATGAAAAGTTGCAGGACAAATACATAGTTAATAAAAATAATTTGTCGTGTAATGCTTTCCGTGTATTATTAATTACTAATCGTATCTTTTTGCTCGTAGACATATCAAGATGAAAAGACAGCACTGCCAATCGATGATGCAAATAATGAGCAACCATCAGAATACGATTATCAAAAGAGGAAAATAAAGGAAAATGAAATAGAAGAAGTCGAGGAGCAGCAACTTTTAAATATCACAACTAGAGAAAATGAAACGTTCAAAAGTAATTACGTAAAGTCCGAACGATTGACTCCTTCCGAAAGTAACAATCCACAGATAAGCTACAAAATAGATCGCTCGGTAAATGCAAGCGAAGAGAATGAAGCTGAGACTAGGAAATTAATGGAAGAGATAGAAATCAGAGATTCTGAAATACAAAATCTTAAAGAAGTTATAGACCGTTTAGCGCAAGAAAACACTCATCTTCGCGCTGTTCTCAAAGTAACTATTACTTGATAACGTTACTTAGTAAATGTTACTTGATAACGTTACTTAGTAAATGTTACTTAGCTCTGTTATATTATACAATGCTTTTATTTTGTCGCAGTCTCAAATAGAAGAATACCAGGACAAAATAACATTAATGAAGAAGAATTATGACAGCAGTTTAAACGCACTTTGCGCAAGACACAAGGAAAGCGTCGAGACTTTACAAAGACGATTCGAAGACATCATAACTGGCGAGAGAAGTTTCGATTCAGAGAACTGGCTGCAGGTAATTAAATGTGTCTTCGTATTATAATACTATAATTAATAAGTGATAATTGTGTGTTTTCAGTCACTGAATACAAAGGAGTTAACAGAACTTTACGAACGAATAAGAGCGATTACGGGTGACTCGAATTTAATTCATGTGAGAGATGAAAATCAATACTTTTACAAGAACAGTGTTCGAAAAGAATTCTACACTGAAATTAGCGAGCCAGAGAAAATGTTGCATACTTCGTATAAAAATATATGTGAAAATGGTAAGAATATTTTGAAAATGTAATTTTTAATTTTGTGACGAGCCTCTTGAACCCTTACACGAGTAACGATCATAAATGAATCTAAGGTTTTCACTTTGCAGAAGCAATGTCAAACAATATTGTATCATTAACGCAACAAGATAATTCAGACTTACAAAACCAATGGCGGTTTACCATTTTAAGGCAAACGCAAGAGTACCCAGTTTCGCAAATGCAAGACTATAAATTCAATTTTAAAGAAAATTTTGGGTAACGCATTAACCGATCAACGAAATGTTATCAAATTATACAGCAATTTTCAATTGCAGACGTTCTAATCGTGAAGCACAACCAGAATTGGAACAGAAATATGGAAAAGAGAAAGAAGTTGTGAAAGATAATACTGTACGTTCAATTCTTCTCGAATGATAATTGTAATTTTAATCACACGCATTCCAGCATATTACACGTAGAATACATTACTGCGCGCGCTTTTCTTTGCAGGTTGATCAACAAAGATGGAATTTTATTAAGCAATGCAGTGCATATCATAAACTGAGCAATTCTTGTGAGTATTTGTGATCCATTCGTAGCGATCAACGTTATTAAACGAAACGAACTTTTTACAACGAAATTTGTTAATATCTTTTAAAAAAATTGTTTGGTCATTCGCACAAACTTTGTAAGGAATGCAAAGTATTTTTTGTACGTTTTTTATTCTGACTTTTATTGTTGCAGCATTTTTGATATTGTCTTTGTCCCATTACAGTTTATGTAATTAAAGTAATAGAATATGATTAAGAGAATATGCTTTCAAACAAGAGGAACAGTTATAATAAATTATACGAAAACAAAAACTTGATTTATCTACAACAGAAGGTTTTAAGAATCTGTTTAGTCCCTAAAATGCTGAGGGGTTTTAATAAATTCGGAATTCTTTTACAAATACTTGGTACTTCTGCAGTTAGATTTTAAAATATAGACTCTCGACTGCTCTCTTACATACTTGCAATTATTTACCTTATACTTAATGACGGATACTGTTTGTACAAAAATGACATACATATATACCTATATATGTGTATCAAATCTATAGAGTTTCTTGGTCCCTTAATTAAGCAGGATAAATGACACAAAACGGGCATTTAAAATATTAATTTGAGTGCGTGTTTGTACAGGTGGCGACTAAAACAGTTTCAAGATTAAATATAATTTTTTAAAAAAAGAAAAGGTTTAATTTTACTAGAATTACGAAGGACTTGTATGGTACAAACCACGAGCATTAATTGATTTTCTATTACCATACAAGAAACATTTCTCCTTTTTTAAACACACGTAAGTTCGGACTCTGCGTCAGTGCACAGCAAGCTGACAACTTTATCACAGTTTGTTACAAAATCGAAGGCACTGTTGTACTTCAGAATTTCATTCTTCAGCTCTTCGAGCTTCGCGATACCGTGTTTATGAATTTTCAAGTTTCTCCTTCTATACCTAACTGCCGTGATCATTTTGTCTAAAGTGTAATGCAGCCACAGAATGTTTGTGTAGGGCTCGAATTTCTTCCAGTTATTCCTGAAAGAATTCACGAATAGGTACATAAAATTCATTGCCATTCGCAAGCAATGTGCACGCATACTTACTTGATCTTATCCTTCATCAGACGATATATTTCAAACTGATATTCGCCCTGAGCCGTGAAAAGGGCAGGGTCTGACGCGAGATCATTAAACACACTACATCCTTGATACCTTACTCTCGAAAGAGTGAAATCTATGATGGACACCTAAAACAGGAATTTTTAATACTTCGATCTTTCTTAAAGAATGTCGGTTTTAATTAATATAAAAGACGTTTTGTCTCTTCAAGATACCTTCACGCCCTTGCTAGCTAATACAATCTTTTGCTGTCCTAGTTTATAACGCACATGAGATTCGCTCGTTGGAGATATTAATACATTGCCCCAGTGTAAGTCTCTGTGCTCAAATTCCACAGCCTTTTCTGCAACTGCCAATGCCAATGCAGCCTGCGAAATTCATGAATACTGATACACTGAACTCGTAGGAATAAAACTGTTGTCATATCAAATTTCAGACCTGCACAAATAAACTATGAGCTTCTTCTGCAGAATTAAATACAAATGCTTCCAAATCTTGACCACCATGGCCCAGTTCCAGAACGATGTACAACTGATCGTCGTTAAACATCGATGGGCAATCATTATCTGAATGTTTCTCTTCGTCGTAAATGTTCCAAAGCTCCACCAGCTTCTCTGGATACTTTCCTTTAAGGCATTTAATAGCTTTCACTTCTACAAATCCGTCGGTGTTGTAATTCGCGTTGAATCTCAGATTATGTAGTTCTCTGGAAAGATGTTCGTGTTAATGTTATAATCGAGGCTTTTATATAATATATTGGAATTGCAACGGCAGCTTACAATGCGATTACAATTTCTGATAATATCTCTTCAAACTTTTTCTGCGGTTCTCCATTCACCAACTCGTTGCCTTCTATGGGAATGATTTTTATAACGGACTTCTTATCTTCGTGTTCATAAAGAAAAACTTCCCCGTACACACCTTCCCCAATTTTTCGACAATGTTCCACGTACCTAATACAAAGTTATTAAGCTACTGTTCGACAGATTTCAAAATAACTCTAGTGTCTATACTCACGAGTATGAAAAATATTTTGAGAAGGGTATGTAATCCTTTTGCACACATTTTTCCAGGATCACTTCCTTTGCTGCCGACACTGTATGTTCTTTAACGATTTCACCGTCAACATCGTCATTCGGAATATCGTAAAGAACAGGATCTTGCGCGTCTATAAGATAGTATTATGTAAATCACATTCAATGTTTGATACGGTGAAATAAAAAATTAACTCACTATATATTAGAGAAACCCTCTGACCCTTCACTGGAACGATACCATAAACTTCAAGAAATGGTGCATCTTCTATAGATTTGATGGTTTTATTAATTGGAACAACACGAACCGATATTCTTCTTGAGAGACGACCGAGGCTGGTAGAATCGCTAGATCTACCTTTGTTATTAACCAATTCGTGTTGAGATTTATTAATAATTTCATTATTTAATCGCAGTTCTTTATCATTTCCATCAGTTCTTATACAACTTTGAATAACACCTGCACACGTAAGATTCCGATTGACATTGATATTCTGTACCGAAGAGCCTGCTTTATTTGTTACACGCCAATTTGCGGAACCTACCCATTTATATTTATTCCATTTTTTTTATTTTTTAATAGAAGTGTATAAAAAAATTACTTTAAAATGATACCAGTAAGAAATAATAAATGTATAAAGATCAAAATAGAAATACGTACATACTTTAATGTGAAAAATAATAAAAACGTTAATCTTTCAGGTTAATAAATCTTAAAATAAAATTTCGTTTCTTCAGATATTAAAAAAAGTGATATTCAAATGTTTCTATATACTCTATCAAATATTCTTAGTGTCAGGGCGAATTTGATCTGAAGTCTAGCTTTTATTGAATCCTAAATTTCGAATTAAACGACAAATTTTAGATAGAAGTTTTTATTTATTGCATAATTACCTTGCTTTTGCATATTTAGTACGTCCTGAACGCTATACCTCCAATTTTTACCTTTGCCAATAGATAATTCGTCCAGATTAAATTCATTTTGTATGCTGTTCAATATTGACAAAGATCTTGCCCAACATTTACCTGGCTTCAAATATATAGGTTTCTCTATTTTTACAAATGTATCATTAATAGACAATTCAGCTATATTTTCTAAAGATTGTAACGCGTTCCTGGGTAACTTTGTTCTTCTACTCTCCCTCAATCTTTTCGAATGTGTCTCTTCTTTCTTTAATTGATTACCAGCATCGTTACCTTCTGAAATACTGGCTAAATCAAGCTCCCACTTGCAGTAACGTTTCCTTCTTTTTGTAACTCTAAAAGGATCTTGCAACTGCTTCAACACTGTACAAAGTTCAGTCGCACTGCGATTCTCATCATTACTCGTGAAACTGTTACCAACACTCAGTGTTTTCTTTCTACTAAATCGATTAGCAGTCTCGTCAGTTATATTTCTTGCACCGTTACATTTCAAATCTTCTGTTTTAGTTGTCAACTTAAATTCTACGTCACCAGATTCTGTCTCCGAGATCTCCGATTTAACTGGACTTAACGTTTCAGCCAGCTTTACCTCTTCCACCTTATTGCACACCGTGTCTACTTCATTATTATTTATATTTAAAATTGATTTCTTACTTAACGTAATAGAATTAGGAGACATGTTATTCTCTGAACTTTTATTCGATTTGTCCGATATTAAAATGGTGGACGATAATTCTATCGCGTTATTTGTAGCCTCAACAATCTGTAACGAAGCCTGAACGTTTTCGTTTGTATCATCGAACAAGGAACGTGATCTATCCACGTCGGCAGAGAAATGTAAATGATGTTCTTTCTCTACTGTATTTGATATTATATTCTCCTGTGTTGGCGCAGAAGATACATCCGTCGCATCGTTTCTCGTTTCAGTTGCTGAAATGTTTGTCAATGAATCGAGAGGTCCTTCTGACGTTACTTTTGCCAACTGATCTCGTTGATCATGAATACTATTACTCGCAGAGTGAATCGCCAACGGATCACTACTTCTTCCATCGAATTTCTCTGATCGGTTTAAGCTGCGCTTATTACCGTTAGTATTCGCTAAACAGATCGCTGGTAATTTAATCTTCTCCATAGACGTACATTCATTATTCGCGCTAATTGAAACATTGTCTGTACACGTATCAGGCTTATTCAATTTCTCAGGAGATTCGATAGGTATAGGCGACAAGGAGATTGTATCAGCCAAAGATCTTGCCGATCTACCAATAGGTGTACTACTGATCACATTCCCATATTTCCTTCCAGCTACTTCCAAGTTCTCCAATTTAACAAAACAACGCTTCATATTTACTGTATCGCGTTTTAAATTGCTAACGCTTACTTTCGTGATTTCAAAATAATCCGTTAACTTGCAACTTTCTAACATATGCTTTTTTGCCTCTTCCAAAGAATTACTTTTAAAACTGTTCGTCTTATTCTTCCATCCTATCGTATTGGACCTGTCCAAAACAACAGAACACGGCTTCATTTTCAAATCTTTGAAAGATCTTAAATGTAGCCAGTCGTCGCCTTTCTTATCCTTCCTTACGACATACTTTTCATTACTATGTCTTTCAGGCAATTTATTATGTTTACTACGATGGTTCTCAACCTCGGAGATACTGGTTTCAGAATCGGAATCCGAAGAAACAATTCTTTTCACTCTCTTCCTCGCTTTACGCAGCCTATATTTTCCACCAGCATTATTCTCCTTTTTAACCTGATCGTTAAAGTATATCGATTAACAATTCTCCTACAACTATCATATTATCAATTTATAGTAGAATTTTAATATGCTACTAACTGACCAAAGCTTACCTTCGTCTTTCCGTTATTCTGTAACGCTAATATATTCTTCCTACTCATCGTTCCCTTTGTAATTTGTACTTCGGATTTGTTCCGTGTTATCTTTCGCTTTAAGGTAGGCGTTACACCGAAAGCGTGCATCTGAAAATCGTCGTACAACAGACTTTTACGGTCAGTTGTTGGCGATGTAGTGCTATCGCAACTGGAATCATCTGTGCGGACATAGGATTCTCTTTCCTTACGTAATTTAAGCGCTTGCATTTGAGGCCTGCGAAATGGAGTTGATTAAAAACTGAACGCTAGTAGAAAACGGTAACAAAACTTCGTACCTTGCATTTCGAGCGAGTCTATCAAATGTTGTATCAAATGGATCGCAATGCAGGGAGTTATCGTTAGGTTCGTTTGTTTCAATTGCATTCGAGACATGTTTTAACGGAACACGGGCTAAGAAGTTGATGGCACTGTTCTTAGTAGAGATATGCAATTTTTCTATTGAATTAGTTAGTTCTTTACATCTTTTTCTCTCATATGTTCGAATCGGTTGTTTCCGATTCATTTTGATCGACCTTTATCGTTACTTAACGAAGGTTACCTGCGTCCTATTTTTATTAAAATAGTACGAATAAACAGAACATCTGTGTACCGAATTAAAAATAATATTTTTCTGTTACGATACGATGTCATTCAACATCATTCAAATTTGTTTAATCAGCTCCGTCAGAGCGAAGAACGCGCTTCGTTTGAAATCAAAGATGGCGGCAACAACATTGCGGCATTAATTATACGCTACATAGTTAACGTATCTATTTATAAACTGTACGAAGCTTTACGAAAAAATGTCGGCAAAATGAGATAATATATGTACGTTTCTACTGTTTGTTGCTTTTCATAGGGTAAATTTCACTTATGCCTAAATGATTTTCATTAAGGTAGGTTTTCCTATACGCGACTGGGCGTAAGGTCTAAATATTCAAAGTCGATTTTCTCGGAAATGAAGCGGAATATCAAAAAAAAGTTACTGTTTCTTTTCGACTTATAACAAACAAATAAGTCGAGAAGAATGAATAAATTTTTTCGATATTGCGCTTCATTTTCGAGAAATTCGACTTTGAAATTGCGCCCAGTCGCGTATAGGAAAACCTAGCTTAATGCGAATCACGGGTGTTGTGATTCATTTACAATTAGTTTACAACGAGCTGACCATTGTTATCATAAAATAAGAAATCTACTCATAGACAAAAAGCAATATATATTACATAATATAGGTATACATGCAGACTCACTTCGCTTTAGAACACAAAACATTTAAAAAATATCCCACAATGTTCCTATTATAATTTTAACGCTTTCCCTTCCCTCGGCAATTCTACGTAGCACCCGAAGCAAAATGGATATTTTAAACGCCCCTAATTGCAAGATAACATATCTTCTAGCCATTATTATTATAATTATCGCAACGTGCGTGACATATTGAATATACACGGAACACATAAAAAGGGAAATAAACGAGATATCAGCAAAGTGCGTTATATTTTCAAATCGATAAAAATTTCAATTATATATATACATATATTTCTCTATTCGCTGTATTAACATGTTACTCGTAATCTGCAGCCAATGAAAGCAGCGTATGCCTCGTTCCTTTTTGCTCCGCGCGACTCTCATTGGTCGACACGTATGAATTCAGTGACATGTCGCCAAAATTCTGCGGAACGAAAGCTTTCGATGAAAACCGTCATATCATGACTAAACTCAAATAAGCACCCGATTTCGCGATGCAGATAACAGTTACAATGTCCACTTAATAAGGACGAGCACGAAGCGCGTACAACTAGTCACCTGGTAGAAAATGTTCATAGTAGGTTTGACAGGTGGAATAGCTACCGGGAAGAGCAGCGTTGCTGCTATTTTTCGTGAGCATGGCATACCTGTCATCGACGCCGATCAAATAGCGCGAAAAGGTTAGAAGAGAAAATAACATTTCTATTGTCATAGCACAACGATGACGCATTCGATATGATAATTTCGTTCCAAAGTGTTTCCAATATTCCCTATTTCTTGCGTTCAGCATTCATTACCTACGAATTCCTGATCATCTCTGCCGACTGTTTTACCAGATTTCATTGCATTTTGCAGTCGTCGAACCTGGGAAACCAGCCTGGCATAAAATACGAAAAGAATTCGGCCCGGAAGTGTTCTTAAACACGAGCGAGCTGGATAGGGCCAAACTTGGCGATTTGATATTCAACGATGTTGAAAAGAGAAAGAAGTTGAACACCATAACGCACCCGTATATATACAAGGAAATATACTGGCAAACGTTTAAATACTTCCTACAAGGCCATCCATTCATAGCCATGGATCTTCCGTTGCTGTTCGAAACAGGACACATGCTGAATTACTTGCACAAAATAATTGTCGTCACTTGGTAGGATTTCCATTCGAGGGATTAGGATTAATGGAATATGGATTACAAATGTTGGGTATTAAAGAGAGAATTTGTTGTTTGATTTCAGCGAAGAAGATTTGCAGTTGCAACGACTTATGGAAAGGACAGGCTTCACGGAAGCCAAAGCAAAGCTGAGAGTCGCTGTACAGATGTCTTTAGAAAAGAAAGCGGAAATGGCTAACTTTGTTATTGAGAATTCTGGTAGCGAGCGTGATACCAGGGAGCAAACTATTAAAATCATTAATGTCTTAAAGTCTTCTAGATACCATTGGAAGCTGCGTTTCCTACTTGGATTCTGCTGCACTATTTTACTAGCCGGTGCATACTGGTTGAAAAATAGAAACTTCCGCCCTTTGCCAGTCACAGCGTAAAGACCGTTTAAACGTACACAGATTTCTTTTCGGCTCTCGGCTGTTGAATTTATCAAATTTAAGAGTTAGACTCTTGGCTTAAATTGATAAACTACTTTAATACAATCTGTAGCCATTTCGACGTGTTTTAAGAATATAAAACTCAATAGCATTGTTCCTTCTAATTTCTTTGAATCTTGCTTTTTTAGAATGACTAATGAACTCGTCTGTGATGACACAAATACAGTTCAACGGAGCAATCCAGATACCGCTTAGGTAGTTAAGAAGGAAAGTTGAGAGTGAAACGAGCCTTGCAATGCGTTCCTGTGTGCCACCTGTGACCGGCAGTTGAATGGACAAGGTTTCTTTCGCATGAGTACGCGCGAGTACACACGCGTGAAATTGAATACGCGGCGTTCACTTGCACAGCGTGCACGCGCTGTGAAGCTTGAACGTGCGGCGAAGCAGGGACTGTGGATGGAAGGGTGAAGAATTTGGAGAGGAGTCGACACCGCGCTCTGCTCCGCTTCTTCACTTGAGCATGTGTGTTCAGGTCTCTGGCTTGTTCCGTTTGAACTAAACACATCTTACTTTCTTCCACGGGTCCCCCTTTTTTTCTCGATGTAAAATATCTGTGTTAACACAAGACCCGAAGATTATAATTATTTTCGATTTTATGTATTCGAATTAATAGAATATATCGCTGGTTGATAAACGCGGAGGTGATATGCACAAACTTTTGTAAAGAAAATATGTACTCCTTGGAAATAATTACTGTAACGAGCGATTATATCTACGTATATTAAACTTAAGGGTGTTGCAATTTCGTATGTTGTATACATATAACGTAACCGGTTCAAATTATTTAAACTGTTAATGCGTTTACAGTAGCAAATGTCGGAAATAGTTTTTATACGCGAAAGATCGTTTTTGTTACTTCTGGAAATGGAGCGAAATATTGAAAGGGAAATGAAGTGTTATTGTAACACGTATTTACGTTCGGTGTAATAAGAGTTTTCTTGAAGAATTTATGATAAGGATTGTGTTTATCATTTTAATGCTGCGCTTCTTATTATAAAGTTACACAGAAAAGATTACACGTTTGTATGCATATATAAAATACACAAATACTTATTGCTCGATTTCTTATAGTAATTGCGCAAAATATATACACATGTATCAACCCATGACCGACAGCATCGCTTGGAAACCGATACATGTTTATTTGGTTTACAGGATGCACATTACAGTGTCCGTACCTGATTCTTATGTTCATGGGTCAGGCTCGAATCCGTAGTCCTTTACTATCCACCACCTGAGCCCACGGCCATTTACTTAAGTAAATTGTAAAAGCACAAAAGACCACGATAAGTACTTAATTTATTAAAATATCGGCTATTTTATAAGAATAGGTAGCTTATTTATTAAAAATGGAAGTATAAAAATGTTATCTGAGAAAACGAGGAAGCAACCGAATACTATTTACAGCATTACGTACAGAACAGTCATAAGGTTCACCACCATTTACAGAGCAGCAGTAAACCTTGTCTTCGAACTTTCAATATAACTCGTTTACATGCTCCATCCTATTTTGTACTTATCTTCGCATTATAGCCTAAAAGAGTAATTTCTTATACGCGTTCTTTTAATTCGCAATTTTCTTTACTCTCATCTGATCATCTTTAGCGACACGAAAAAGTTACCTACAAATTTCTTTGTAATTCACGTTTACTAAGATATGAAAAAGAAAAAAAACTGAGATTATCATTCTTAACCATTTAATATGGTTTTAGATCGGTTCTCATTCTTATTACTCTAAATCTATACACACTTTGAACACTTATCGTGCTGCGTCTACTAATATAGCAATCATCATTTACAAACTGAATCGCTGAAAGGAACGAACGTGCTAGATTCGAAGGGTTCCGATAAGGGCAAAATCGTTCAAGCCATACTGCTAAGAAACAGTCGTGATCGTTACGTCTATCCTGTACGGCAATTTCTACAGCTTCCCTACATAAAGATCTAGGGCGTTGTGTCCGTTAATTAGTGTAATATTCTCTCGACATTCGTGTTCTCTGTGAAGAATGTATTTCTGACGGGACGTTTCGGTGTCGCTCCACGTCCGCCGCTTTACGCGCAAAGATGTAATAAAAAAACACATTGTTACCGTGAAAGACTGAACGCAGTAAACGGCATCCCTTGATTCGGCTACGTGCCCGAGGTATTATCTGATGATTCCTTTCTCGTCTATAACTTACTGCAACACCGGCCTAAGCTCTTGAGTCATAATAGGGTAAGAAACCAGTGGCGCAGTGGCGCCTGATATCGACAGCGGTAAACTGGCTGGTTGTTGCGTATTAGGTGGTTGTTGATTAGTCGCCTGCGGACCTGAACCGCTCATCGTTATCGTTTGTTGAGCCATCGTGACGATGGGCGGTGGTATAGACACTGGTGCCATCGAAACCGCTGCAATAGAGACAGGTGCGACTGTGGCTATACTTACAGGGACAGTCGCAACACTGGCAGTAACCGTACGCAGTGTACCAGCAGCCACTGCTGCGTTCACCATTTGCTGAGGTGTCGGGGCTTGGGACGGTGGAACAGTATTGGTGATGGTGACCGCTGGGACGGTAACCGCTGTTACGTTCGCAGTCCGTTTCCCCGACATTCTTAACTGAGCGTTTTGATCCAGCAGAAACTCGTTGGTCGCTGTTAGATCGCTGACCTAAATCAATACAGAATCACAGAAATGTATAAACGTAAACGACGATGAAATCAGAGTAATAAAGTAGACATAAACCAACTTGTTTCTTTAATTCCTCTATCTTCTTCCGTAACAATGCATTCTCGTCTTCCAAAACAATTGCCCTAGCTTCGTTGCGTGGTATCACAGGGTAATAATACCCTGGAGTGACTGGTTGCGCTGCATGTTGGCTCACCAGTGGCGAAGCTTCGAAATGGACGACAGTCTCGCCAGAAACTAGTCGCCTCTTTGGTTCGGGGGGTCCTATGTAATCAGGAGGATGCGAAGATGCGTTGTAGCCGTTGCTTGCGACTAAGTTGTGCTGATCTTCCATTTGCCAGTGGAAACTAGAAACATACGCGAGCGTTGAATTGTACTTTGGTGTATTAACATTGGTGAAAGGAATTATAGTATTTTACGATTGAATTACTACTAATTGCAGTTAGTAGTTACTTATTTACTTTCTCGTTCAATGTATTGAATATTGATAAACAGATAGAAGCAGAACGTTTAGTATACTCACTTTCTATCCTCTTCGAATCTACGACTCTCCCCATTAGTAATACCATTGAAAGTATGCTGCGGCCTGGGCACATTGTGAAGCGAGGCTGTGATCAGGTTGTGCTGCGGCTCCTCGCTCTTCCAATGCCTGAACTTGCAGTTCGTTCTTTGGCAGCTGCCCTTGATGAAATCCTTGCACATCGGATACTCCAACTTCTCGTTGTTGTTCTTCAGCCTGGTCAAGATATGAGCAGGCAACTCTCCCGTCGCTCTGAACCTCTTCTCTTCACTCTCCGTGCAATGGAGGAACTTGCAGCCGGGCCAGTTGCACATCCCATTTTGGAAGTCATGGCAGAACGTGTACTCCTCTACGGGATCGTCCTCGGACCGCTCGTGCAGATATTTGCAACGTTTCCCTCTGTGGCACACGTTCCGCAGAAAGTCTCTGCACACGCGCGTAGGCGACGCATCTGCACTCGCAGTCGCGGCACCTGCTTGATTCACCGCTTGCCCGCCTATCGCGCTCTCCGACTTTTTCCTCAGCTTCTTCATCGGTGGTACATTGCGGTCGGTAGCTCGTAAGTAATTCTTAACCGATCGTTATTACTCGGACGTTACGTGCTCGCTGCAATGATTAGAGAGAAGAAGTTAGTGCATCATAGGTGTACGCAGAGAAGCAAAGATATTTTTGGGAAACCAGAACCGCAGGACAAAGGATGTACTAAGTTTGTCCATTTTCCTGCTTCTCCAATTGTCCAACGGCTGAAAAGATAATGCCAATAGAGAAAGAGAGAACTTGTGACGGCTGAAATAAAATAAATGCTTTCCAGGTGTCCTTCGCCTCGCATAGTCTTTTGCGTGTACTCCTGTGCAAATCTGACGAGAATACATCTGTGCAGTTTGTACATAAAAAATACACCCTTGTTAATTAGTTTGTCTAATTAATTTGAATATAAGTTACTCTGGTAAACTCAAATTAATTGCTCAATTTTTTAACGACACATTACAAGCAATAAAAGGCGACATGCAATCTGAAATCGCTTTGACCTGCAGCTGCATTATTCGCGATACAAAATTATCATATCAATTGGATAAAAGTATCAGTTCGAAAGATAAAAAGATAAAAGGTGACTGCATGGTCGTGCAGGGTTTTCTGAGAACTCATCTTCGCGATTGCTCTATGAATCACCTTCGCGTGACGCAATTGAATTGATAAGTACATGTACAGGTATCTGAAAGAGAATAGCTAAGAGCTTCCGTTAAGTTAATTTTTATTTGCTTTTTTTATATAATGGGTATTACATGAGTAGTAAGATTATATCAACAATGTTATGTACAATGTTAACTTATCCGTATAAACCTTCGCGATCTTAATATATATATAATTTCAATCTACCAAGAAAGTAACACCCATAAGCGACAGGCCAATGTCCTTTTTTGGAAAATTGAACATGCTTCCGTATTGTTCTCTCATCTGACGATGTTCATTATACATATATTTAACAGGGCAGAAATACATAGATTGGGCAATGGCACTGTAACTAAACTATCTAGTCAGAATGACGAAAATACCGTTATTTTTAGTGGCGTTCGTATAAAAAATTAATTAATAGAAAAGTATAACTAGAATTTGTTTTAGAAACAGATATCTAGGCCATTTATGGACAAACCGCTGTTACACCGATACGAACGAGAACTGAAGGATTACTTTTGTCCTTCCCCTAATGTTTCTTAGGTCGTTTGAATGGATATGCTTCTATTGTCATGCTACCAGTAAAGAAAAGGAGCACGTACCGCTTAACAAATTTGGAATTTCAGAAACCATTAGCGTCAACAAAGTTACTTTTATATGTACACGAAATAATTATAAAGAAAACAAAGAACTATGATTTAGAACCGATGTAATACTAACATTAAATAAATCGTTTCATTAATTCAACAAACTCAATTCAACAAATGATTGCAGCGCGATAATTCGACGTCTTTCTATCTTCCCTTACCGTTTTAAAGGAATTCCACAGGTCGAAAGATCTCAAAGAAGTCGAATTAATCAGTTTATAGTTTCAACACAAATTAATCTCCATCCTTTTCAATAAATACCGCGTACTTTAGCAGCACGGATCTGTGCCGGCTAATCCCACGAGGAATATTATAACAAATTCGTCGAGACACTAGATACATCAAAGGAGCTTTCATAAAAACAGACTTTTACAGATAAACGTTACTTGTAATTTGCGTAATAATACATCCGAGTCGCTGAACATGCAATGCTGGAAATGATCGCAAAGAATAACGACGTAAAGTGTGCAATATCGTAAATAGAGATTAATACCATATTTTAAGATATGATATCCAGATTGGCAGCATGTTGAACATTTTATGTGGTATTGTCTATTATTCCTCTAATACATTCTCGCTTATTCTAAGATTGTATCTTATGTACATATTTATTGCTACAAAATTTCAGCTGTAATTTGATTTTGGTTCCTTGTTCGAAGTGGTAACATAGTATACCTCTGCTCTATCTTTGTAACTTTTTCAAGGAATTATATCTGAGGTTGGTGCTTCAACAGTGGTATCGGAGAAATATGTACAATCCTTAACAATACTTTGTTCGTATAAAAATGTTCGAATTTCTGTCGAAACTACATACCATCCAGCTCTTTTGTCTCTCTCTCTTACTCGAAAGCCTTTAACAAACTGCTTCAGGAGTTTATACTTTTATTGTATTACTACCAATAAAAAAAAAAAGAAGAGAAATACAGTATTAATTAGTCATAAAAGTTATATACAAAAACAAGAAGAACATTAGAATATTTTCTCCAGAAGCATCCATATCAACATTATAGCAATGGGCGCCACATAATGTATCGGTACAGAATAGGTTGTGTTTAACAAATCACCGCATTGTGCTTTCAGAGTTGTATACTTCTTCGAGAGCTCTGCTTTCTCTTCGACGAACGAATTGTACTTCTCCTTCAAAATAACTAATTCCTCGTGGAGTTCCTGAATTCTCTGAGATTCGTTCTTGGCACGATAGTACAATTCTTTTAATTTCTCGATAATTTCTTCGTGCGGTTCGCAAACTAACCAATCCTTCAGATTTTCCAACTCCTTTCTCACTGCTTGCTGCGACTCTAAATTGTCTTCGACTTTCAACGAGTCCATAGACCCTATGAATGTTTGCAATACGTATTCCTTCGTATGCAGGCTCTGCTGCGTATCGCTTTTAGACAATGGTTTCAATGTTTTAACGTATTCCCCCTCTAAATGTTCCTCTTCGCATCCTTCGTTCGATTCCCTAGTATTCTCGTCCGCTTCATCCTGTTTCTCGCGTTGACTGGTTACTGCGTCGGCAGGCTCGTTCAAAGATTTACTGTTATTTGTGCTTTCAACGTCGATTTCCATATCTTCCTTTTCCTTTGATTTCTGTATAATCTGAAGCTGTTGAGAGATTTCCGGCTGCTTGCCGTTCTCCTCGCACGCGAACCGAACTTCCATTTTGTATGGTATAGAAATCTCTTCGGTTATATCGTACGATGGTTCTTCTTTCTTAATTTCTATAACAGACTTCTCGCTTACATCGTCGCTGGTAATACTGCACGTATCGTCCGTCGCATCTGAATTAGTGTCAGATTCTGCGTTAATGTCTGAATTATCTATATTTATATTCCCGTTAACCAAAGTTCTTCTAGACGGAGGCGGCAGAATGTATTCCGTTAAATTATCAATATTAGCTAATACGTCGTCTAACTGTTCTTTCAAACACGAAGTATCAGAATTGGCTAATTGGTTCGAATCGATATCTTGCGAGTTCCGTTGGTTATCCTGCTCGTCGTCCTCCGTGTCCACCTCTATATTATGAGCGAGAATGGAATGCAACTTATTAAGGATAGCGTTAATAGCTTCGATGGGATTCTCCTCGTCTTTGGAATCCATGATGTCGCCGGTTCCCAATTTCGAATTCATATCTTGCAAGATCTGCATGTAGTTCCTGAGGGCATTTATCTGTTTATAAATATCGACAGAATCCAATCGAGAATAGGCCAACCTTACGCGTAGATTCTTCTCGATTTTAGACTGATCTTCGAGCCTCTTCAAAAGCTCCTGCTTCTCCGGCTCCGCGCTTTGTACCATGTAGTTCATCTTCTCCTCGCTCTCCTTCAGCTTCTTCGTGGTCTCCTGAAGTTTCTTGTGTGCTTCCGTATATTTACTACATACCTCCTGAAGCTCCGTCTGAGTATATTTAGCTACATTATGAAGACTCTGGCACTCCTCTTCCGTCTCGCTTAAGCGCCCTTCTAACTGAACTAACCTCTGAGTTACCTCCAGCTTCTCCTGTAATACTTTCTGTAACGCCTCCTTCGCCGCATTTTGGTATTGTGCTTTCTCTTCGTGCAGCTTCACCAACTCGTTTCTCATCTCGTCCTCGGTGTAATTCTTGGAATAGACGACCAGCTGGCTCTCGATGGTCTCCACCCACGAGAGCAATCGATCCTCCGTTATCAAAGCTTTCCACGATTGGTTGGCAGCCTTCTGAGTATTCTCTACGAGTTGTTGAAGGTATCCTAACTTAGAGTAAAGTGCTTTCTCGCGCCTCGACGCCTCCTGCATCACCTGATTCAAATTGTACAGATCCTCGAGAGTAACGTTATTAACCGTTGACGAGACCGACGTACTAAGACTAGCTTTAGCTTCTTTCCCGTCCGGCAAATATAATTTCAACGTCGCAACTATACACCCATGAGTAACATTCTTTGTACTTTCTATCACGTCTACACCGAATTGGACTATGTCGCCCGAACACACCTCTTTGGGCGAGGACTCCAAGCCAGCCGCGCTGAGTCTCTGATTGTTAACGAACGTGCCGTTGCTGCTGCGCGTGTCTTGCAGGTAGAACTTCCCGCCTGAATACCAAAGCAGCGCATGGTTTCTGGAGAGCACTTTGCAATCGAAGATCGCGTTGTTCGGCGTGGCTCTGGCGCGCGCCACGGAACGGCCGATCTTAACCGAATGCTCCAATATCAGCGTGCGGTCTTGAAACGGATGGGAATTGTCGCGGCAGATTAAGATGCCTTTCGCTGTCATCTTGTTATTTTGCTTGGCGTTTACATTCAGGTTGGAATTATTGTGACTGGCTGGAAAACTGATATTCTGTACCCACTCGCCGCTGGCTACAACCATAGCTGATGTAATATCCACCGACTGGCAAGTCTCTCTATGAATAGTTCAAAAGCATGTACCGACGAGCGACGGATTACTTATTGACACGCCACGGGAATGGGCGACTTCGATAATCGGAAGTCACGCGTTCTAATGTCATCGGGCAGGCCCAACGTGCCGTTTTATCACAGAACAGTTATCGTTCAAACCCGGTCCTGGAATCTGGTCACGAGGGCCGTGCTTTTGACCTTTCGTGCGGTGAGAATTTTCATGGAGATGCGTGACATACGAAATTCACATGTTTCCGCGATAAAAAGCGAGAAATTCCATCGCTAATCCATCGCGGTGGCTGCTCGGCTGTTCCGTTCTCTTATTCGTCGCGAAACTCTTCCCACGGACGTTACGGTCCCACTGTACTTGTCAATTAGTCCGCTCCAGAACGTTCCTCGGTTCCGCGATCAGTTCGGCCGTGTTTCCCTCGACGTCTACTGAGAACGGGCAGCCCGGACGTGTCCGGAACAGCGAGGAGGTATGTTTCCCTGCGCTAGTAGCGGTGAGCGTAGTCGCGTACGCTTTCAACACTCTCGTCCTTCGCACCAGTTTCCTTGCACTTTCGAGCCACCGACGTTGCATCGGAGGGAATCCATCGGGAGAGGGCGAAACACGCGACGGCACGCGACCAACAACGCCCGAACTCGACCAATCGAGCACTGTTGTGATCAGCCAGATAGATCCCAACACCGAAAATATTGTTCCCGAGCTACTGCATTACTCTACAGAGATATACAAGTGGTCCACGTTCCTTTAACTCGATCCTATTCAGTTCCGCGTTTCGCTGTTTATCGACCGGCGGCAGTATAGTCATCTATACGAACGCAACGGTGTAGCAAATTCAAAGTAGGCACTTGGGCGTGCTGCATCGCGTACGAACACTGGTGTATAGAAATATGCTATTAAAGAGGGACACTCGAAAAGGCAACTATGGTCCCTTAAAAATAACTCGGCACGATGGACAGCAATATTGGCGTACGCACGTTGAAATAGCGACGTGCCGTAAATCAATATTGCCAGAGAGAAATTCGAAATCCTTTACGAACTGTAAGGAGATTTATACGAACTTCTCTATGTTACTTACAACAATTCAGTAACACTGATCAACTGTAGTTTCTGCAGATTTAACAATTTTAGTACTTGAGAACATAATTAGTGCTTAACTCGTCAATTCTCTCCAGTTTCTATTTCGTGGGATCGATCAGTTTTAGCTTCCGAGAGGCTCAACTGTTTAGAAGAAAGATCTTAATAGTTTTGACACAGAAAGCCACTGAATATTCATACTAATGTATTCCTTGGCACTTACGGCGAGCTCTGTATTCTTGCATTCCGATCTTTTATTATTCTACGCTACGAAGTAACTTCCCTGAGATTAGGTTCGAAAAATTCTACGCAATTGCTATAAAAAAATTTAGTCTCCTTGCAGATATTAATAGACAATGACTTACGCATCACTGAACTTAAATGACTTGCAAACGAGTGTAATAATGGCGATATAAAAAAAAAAAGTTCTTACGCGTTACCCTCTGCTGAAAATACGGATACAGAAGCGCCCTTGTAACACGTGTATCTCGTGTTTCTGATATTATCGAAACAAAGAAGTATGGTTTATTAGTGGAATTAACATTTATTTATTTTTAGAACGCAAACACTTCGTAAGCGCTGTACGAATTGGCGTTCATAGACTGTTATAACTTTAGAACAATGGACACTACTGAATATTGCAACCTGCGATCTGAGTAATTTAATTACAACGAACTTTTCCAGCAACAATTCTTTCCTTTCCGTAGCAACCGGCTATTCCTATTCGCTAGATCGATCAGTGCCCCCGCTTTTAAAAATATCATCGCCAGACTTACGTTCGTTTAAGTACACGATTATGAAATTCTTATTTATTTAAATCGTCAAAGTCAACTCCTATATGTATACGTTCGGAAATCGATATTTTGAATGCAGTTAATCAGCACCTTCGAGCATACATGTTCAAGTGTCTTTTGCGAAAACATACGAAGGTCCATGTTTTTCGAACTACGTGCGCTGTGCATGGCAACATTTAATATAACCTAAAATGAATGCATCGTACCGAATTGGATAGTTTCGACCGTAGTTTACGTGGGATTTTATTTAAGAAAGAAGTAGAAGCTTCTTAATACACTCTACTGTTGACTGTTTTTTTTTTTTAAATTACGGTTTCCCGATACTATTCAAATACGGACTAGAAGAATTCAACAGAAGATTAATGTACATGTAATTTGTATGTACACACACGTTCGATTGCTTATGTATATTATCAAAACAAATCAATAAGTATTCACCGCTATATAAACACTTCTTTTGTATAGATACTCGCGTCAGTTATACCAGAAATTTCATTAGCGATAATAGAAGAAACATGTCGGATGATGATGATTACATGTCGGATAAATTTCTGGAGGGAAGCGAGAAATCTACTGCCTCGTCGACTCTCATGTATCGATACGCGGATAAACGAAAGTTTGAGATGATGAAAAAGAAGACTGAAATGGACACGAAGCTGAAGCAAAGTTCTGTGAAGTATATAGAAGAAGAGAAAAGGGAAGCAGGTTTATCTTCAGCGATCACAAGTACTAATAAAGGTTCGTTTCTTTTTTCAATACAGTTCGTATTTGGATATACGCATCTTTGTGCGATTTTATGTATCGCTGCTTCCTCTTTCAGGTTTCGAAATGCTTATGAAAATGGGATACAAGCCGGGCCATGGCATAGGTAAATCAGAATCAGGAATGACCGAACCGATCGGCGTAGAGGTGAAATTAAATAGGCATGGTTTAGGGAAAGGTGTTAAGAAGAAAGATATAAAAAATAAAAATAGTTCGGTCAGTAATAAGTTGGATAATAAAGTCATGACAGATTTTCGTGGAAGAATTGCACAGAAGAGAGCAGAGCAGTTATTGATAGCGGACCTACACAAAAGTCAAAAGATTTGCGAACAATTAGATGTACAATTAAATATAGAAAAACCTGTGGAAACGTGGTTCTGGTTGCCACAAAATACAGAAAAAAACGATAGCGACGAGGAAGAAAAAGAAGATGAGGAAGAAGAGGAGGAAGAGGAAGAGGAAGAAGAAGAAGATCCTCTTCCTATTAGCGAAAAATTGGAAATTCTTACAAAGTATTTAAGAGAAAAACATTTCTACTGCATTTGGTGTGGAGTAGCATTTCGTAGCGACGATGACTTAAGAGATAATTGTCCAGGATTGACCAGAAATGACCATTAAATATGAAACCGTTCAACCAGCTAGATTTAATTGAAAAGCCAAGTAATAAAAAAAATACGCGAAAAATTTCACTAATATGTTTTCACTTACTTATTGTAACCATGCTCTAAGGAAATATACAAGGCATAAAAGTCCGAGGATCTAAGTAACATTAGTCATGTTCCTTTAATACAATCACCCACTGTGCGTCGAGACATAAAAAGCCCATTAGAGTCATAATGCAAAATACTGAAAAAGTAATGTCCCTAAGCTGGAAAAAATCCAGCAGTGTACAATGTAAAAGCAGGGGAGAGTTACCCTGGCCCAGCTATGCTATTATATCCTAGCAGGAGTTCAGCACCCCCAAGTTATTACATGCCAGAGGGAAAGCCACCTATAAAAGCATCTGTTTGATTTTCTGTTCTCTCATTTCAGTTAAGATCTTTGACCCTACCTTTATCGCATTAGCGAAAGGCTAGCTAAAAGAGTAAATACCAATTAAACAGGACTTCCTTACAATGTTTATGTTCACGATACTTGCGTTATCAACTGCATTCATTTCTACCAGCAGCACAATTGCTCAAGTATTAGATGACGAAAGTTGCGAAACATTGCAGTCGGAAGTACACATTACAAAGGGTATCGTGTTTTACACTAATCGACTTTTATAATCCGTAAATCACCGAGCAGAGCGAACGAAATAATAATCTATTATTATTCTTCAGACGAATACGATGAAATAGGACGTTTGAGAAGGACTTGTAGCGGAGACATTCCCGTCACGAAGTGCGAAGGGTTTTGCAGTTCGCAAGTGCAACCAAGTGTTGCAAGTACTACAGGTTTCACAAAGGTGAGTTAAAGTTACGGTGGGAAATGAAAGTTTTTGAAAAACAATGAAACTGTAATCTTTTCGTTTTATAGGAATGCTATTGCTGCCGCGAAAGTTATCTGAAGGAGAGGCTTATTATTTTACATCATTGCTACGACGCAGACGGGATAAAATTGATGAACGAAGATGATGGAATGATGGAAATCAAAATACGAGAACCAGCAGAGTGTAAATGCATTAAATGTGGTGATATATCTCGATAAATACAATGGAAATAAATTGAATACATGATATCAGGAATTATATCTTGAGATTATGTAACGAAAATTATATAGTTTAAAATAAAAATGGAGATATGAAACACTTTGGTAAATTATTTCTCCTTTCCCTTTTCCTGTCCCTTCGTGTGTATACACTGTATTAAAGAATATAAGATAGGAAGCACAGTGCTTCAACGTATTTAACTGTTAAAACTTATTAAATCTCGTTACTATGCTCAAAGTTTGTATTATTGTTAATTACTACTTTATATATATATTCTTCTTGGCAATTGAGAAAGCTTTAGTAACATTTGAATATTTTACAAGTAATAATGCTGTGATATAAAGATACTTTGTACAAAAGATTTAAACAAAATATATTACATGGATATGTAATTTTTTAAATGTATTCCTCGAAATATAAAATTTAAATGCTAATTATATATGATGTTGCAAATACTATATTAATATATTCCTATACGCCCATTAAAAGTTTATACAATAAATAAGGAAATGTGAGCATAGTGAGAAATTAACTCTCCTATTAATAAAAGGAGCTGATAATGAAAAAAAATTAGTGTACTTGTAACCAGAGATGGGCAAAAAATTATTTGAAATAAAAATTTCGTACATAAATTTTATTTCAAATAATTTTTTGCCCATCTCTGCTTGTAACTGTGACTAACACTGTTACATTTCCAATTTATAAAAACATAATATACCTACATCACACAGTAATGTCTAAGAGTGCTATTTGTTCTTTGAAGTAATAAATTATTATAGTTTAAATACTTCTTGCATTTTGTTTATTGGTCTATTTCTTCCTAATCGTAGTAAATGGTTTCTCAAGATTATTATAGTATTTTACATTCAAGCGAAGAAAAGCAATTGAAGTTTTAATAGCAATAATATCTGACAAATTTCTAATACAAAATTTTGCGCATCTCATTATTATGTTGCTTCTTTTCAAAGTGAACGAGAGGAAGATATTCAGAATTTACACAATTGGTTATTCTTTCACCCTTCATCTCTGCAAACCCTTTAAACTTTAGAATATTTAGAATATCTCTTTGTTAAGTTTCACGACAATATGAATATATACAACATACTGCTATATGTACATTGACAAGTGTTTAATAACGCCTTGCACCTCAGAATAAACGAATTATAATGGAGTGCATTCAGAAGACTCAACTATTGACTGATCTCACTAGATTTTACTCTGAACTCACGTGTTCATTGGTCGACGCAAGTAAAATCTAGTGCGATCACTCAACAGTTGAGTTCTGAACACAGAATAATAGGTGACAAAATACTTATAAAAAATGTACTCTAAATTATAAAATACACAATGTACAGTATTATGTTCCTTATCCCATTCACAATAAACTATTTATCCAAAATAAAACAAAGACTATGGTTAACAAAAAAGATACAAGGAATGCAAACAGATATACTCTCCATCATTCGGAACAACCAATATATAAGTGCTTTGATATGTTCTCACATACTCAATTCTTTCCCTAGTGCTATTAACATAAGCGTGGAACGGGAAGGGGAAATACATGGCCACCTACAGTGTATAAAAGGGTACAACGTGAAATCTATAAGCACAGTGAAGCACTAGATCCAGAAGGGAAGATATCGTGCTAAAACTATGCTCCTGTACGATATTGGTAAACCAGAAATCATACTACCGACATTCTCGCAAAGAAAACCAAATCGATCGAATAAAACTATAAAATTCTGTTACTCACGGCGCAGCTGGCGTCAGCCTGCTAATATGCCTCCTAAGTGGAACCGCGAGGGCAATCGTAGGCGTCGACGAATGCCAGGCGACTCCAGTCATTCACTTTTTGCAGTATCCGGGATGTATCCCAAAACCGATTCCTAGTTACGCGTGTAGAGGACGCTGTAGCAGCTACCTACAGGTAACACACAATAACAAATACACGTACTGTGAATATTTGCCCTTAAACTAAATCTGTAATATTAAAATTCTCTGTGACAGTGATGAAAGAAACGGGTGAACCCATCGTGGAAGTATAGTATAATAGATTTATTAATCAGCAACTTAAATATGTTCCCTATTTTCCTTTCTTGCATTAATTTAATACGTGTATCAAAATAAGTTGTACTTCAACGAAGCCTTAGAAACTTTAACTACTTAATTTATAAAGCTCTCTCTCTCTTGGTAGTCGTCTAACTTCGAGTAGTAAGGAATAAAGAGCAGTAGATACTTTTTCACGAGTAGGATACATAGAGTAGAATATTATAAGCGTTTCCTACGACTCGTGTCATTTGTAATTTTTATAAACACAGAGACGAGCATGAATTTTACGCAGCTATCGAAAGCCGTCATATTTCTCGCGCGATGCTACGTTTATGTACTTCGAGTGGATTTAAATATTTAATGCGCACAATCTGCGTATTTATTCTTACCTGTTTCTACAGGTGTCCGGATCAAAGATTTGGCAAATGGAGCGGAGCTGCATGTGTTGTCAAGAAAGCGGCGAGAGGGAAGCCAGTGTATCCCTGTTTTGTCCGAGGGCCAAGCCAGGCGAAAAGAAATTCCGGAAGGTTAGGCTATTATTCTAAATTTGTCCCAGAATACTGCGGGTAACGAAGAAACGTGAGAAGCTAACGTAGCGTCGGCCGGTTAATCACTTGCGTAGCATAATCGGCGGCGAAGCTTCTGACACCACGAGATATCCGCAGCCATATTGTTTTCGTCTAATCGACCAGTAGGAAGCGCGTAAGAAAATGAATGTCGCGCGCGATTTGAATTCGGCGACTTTGTTCACTTTGTTGGCTTCATGAATATATTTCTGAAGTATATAGAAAATTCTGTGTGTGTTATAATTTATGCGTTATGAATTTCAATTATTTAGAGACATTTTAAGCTTAAGATACATACGTGTCCGTAATTAGTAATGTGAATTATTTCACAGGTAATTACCAAGGCGCCTCTGGAATGCATGTGCAGACCATGCACCAGTGTCGAAGAATACGCAATCATTCCTCAAGAAATTGCCGGATTTGCCGATGAAGGTCCATTTACCACTTCCGCACATTTCAGGAGATCGTCTGATTTACAGTAACAGCCTCGTCTGACTTTCTGCTAAAACTATCAAATAAAAAAAGAGACGTCTAATCATTCCAACTTTATTTCCGCGGTATAGGAAGTTATAAATGTCGGAATCGTTATAACGGTATAAACAAATTGAAAATATGAGATATATTCAGCGAAAGATAGCTATAGTGTTGATAACTAGTTTACGTTATTGTAAATCAACCGTTGCCCCGTAATAAGTTACACACGTAAACTATAATAAACGCAGACGTTGTATCCAATATTTCTTTAATAAAAGAGAAACGAATGATTATTTAAAAAGAAAGAAAAACATCGAGACTGTTGACTAACGTTTTGGTGAATGTACATCAGAAGCCTTATTAGTTTGTTATAAATAATTTCAATTATATTACATACATATAAAATAACTACATTGTAATAAATATACAATATAGGATGTTACGCACATTTAGTATTTGAAAAATGCGTGGTTTATGTAATACGGTACGATTATAATTATTGCATCTTAACGTTAACGTTGTAGAGTATTACATCCTGCCAAGTATACATTATCTACAATTTCTTTCAAGTTTCATCAGATAATTATTGATTTATCCGTTAAACGATCTCATTTTGCAATCTTACATGCGTATAATTCGTTCGTTATCGCGGGTATCCATCTTTCTTTTTTTTTGCGGTTGATGGTGATAATGTATGGATAGTATTACAAAAAGGTATACAGACTACTGATTCAGTGAATGTTTCTCTTCGGCGTTGCGATCGATCCACCTAAGACAGGCAAATATTCAAGAAAAATAATCAACAACAGTTTGACATGGAGTTCTTTTTTATTTTTTTTCTTTTTCGTATAGATATGATTTATCATAGAAGTGTCGTGTATGCGTGTATTTTGTGTACCTGTGTCTCTTGGAGTCCTCTTTAAATGATATTTTATTTATATTATGTATATGTATATTAATGTTAGACGTAAGCACACGCAGATATATGTATAAACGGCAATATATACATGCGTGTTCGTACGTAAAATTGTCGGCATGACGCGCTTACATGCACTTCCGAGGACAGCATAACGAAGCTGCCTCTTTCCCCTTAGCCCCTCTCTCTTCCTCTCGCTTTATCAGCGATCTGTCCAATTCCCACTTACAATATTTATTTATTAAATATTTACAGTGATAATCTCTTTACTCGTAATTCACTTATCGACATGTTTCCAACGTTCTTTTTTCTCCTTTTAATTTTAATCATATATAAATTACTGTATTCTGTTTATTTACTCCGTCTCGCGTGCAACTCGTGTCTCATCTCGTCGAATGATACATTCCACTGTTCGACAGTGGAATGAGACCCTTCAAGGAGACAAATCTTATATAGATCATTGCTGTCGGTTGTTTCTCGCATCTCTCGCACTCCCTTCTTGTCTCGTATATTTTACTTTTACAGTGTGAAAAAAAGCAATAGCGATGGTTATTACTTTGTTCTCGTTCGCTCTCCCTCCCTATTCATTTGCCGCCTCCCCTCAGCCTCGTCCCGTCCGAGGCGATAACGTAAACAAGACTTCCTACCGTCCGATTTTCTCAATCACGCGACGGACAGAAATTGAAGTTTCATTGTTGCAAGGGGGTTTCTAAATTTCGTAGGAAATCCTCTTCGAGATTACAAGGAAAAGTAAGCTGCGCATTTGGAATGCAGTAGATTGTACGCTAAGGGTATACGGAGTTATAGAGAAAGTAACGAGGATATTAATCAAGCTAGAAAGAAATTGCAACGATGAAGGGATTCTTGTATCAAAAGTTTAATCGCGACGTACGACATTTCGTTTTCAATCAGCGAGAATGTATAATTTTGCGATATTGGCATTGTATGCACGTATGTGCTGTGCGCATACGTATATATATATATATTTATAGACACACACGCTCTCGCATACATATCGTGTGTCGGTGTGTGAAAAGAAAATAAGAAACGCAGAGTGCGATGCATGGTAAGATTTTTATCCCTTCAGCAGCGTGCAATTCGTAGAAAGTATAAATGGCAAAGTTGGCTAGTAAATCTACCGTTCGTGAAGGGCGAAATAAAGAATACCTACGTTGAAAATAAACCGAGTATAAGTGCCTGTATCTCGGTGTTGAATCAATAATTACATTTTCTTAAATAAGGAGAGTATATTTATAGTAACATGAGAAACATTAGACAAAAAAACAATTGTAGAATTTTCTCCTAATATTATTAAATAAAAATAATCTTTTATGATAACTGCATTCGAGTCTACCTATTTTCCTTCTTCTATACTTATATTATAGTATATCCAAAGGAAATGTATTTTTCACACTGTACTTTAAATTAGTATAACAATTTTATACAATTTGCTACGGCACCTGCCACCTGAATACATGCAGACATTCCATCCCACGCACTATAATCTGTTCTCTCGATGATTATAAATAACTAGTGTTAAAAAATAGTAGCGCCTTAATATGCACACCATTTGTATCCTTCCGTTTCCTAGTTTCAACATAATCTGCACTACGAACCCTAGGCTTCGTAATGTTACGTTTCACGTCTTCCTTTGTTTGTTCACTCTCATTCTGTCTTAGTTACGAACGTTTTCTGTTGTTCTTTTTTTTTCCTCTTACAGTAGAATACATTGTAAGTTCGCAAAGATATAAATTAGTAATTCTGTTATATTCGTTATAATAATAGGAAGAACCGTCGCCCTTTCGTCAGACTTGGTTATCAATAGTTTTCCTTCTGCTTATTTTCCGAAATTTTTTTATAATCCACTTAAAATTGACCTACTTATACACACCGGCGATCTGCAATTTGTTATCTAAGTCGTACAGCAGCGAAACGCTCCGATTGCTTCGTGACATCGGCATGTGGTGAAATTCAATGTTAGCAATTCTCATTCCCAGTTATCGAGCGCGCGAAAGAAACATAAATCATCGGAAGTTCTCAGTTCTATTTGGGCGATTCGCGAAACTGCAGTGACGTTTCCGTAAGATATAAGAAATACGATAATGTTCTCGAGCTGTTTTTTTTTTGCTTTATTTAAACTTTAAACCATTTCAATGAATTATATATAATAATTATCTTGCATTTACTTTTGTATCATAATTAATAATATTAATCTTTATCTTCATTATGTATAGCGGTCTCAGCCATTGTGTCCGTTTTTATACGACAACCTTCGTTTATTATCATCCACTTCTTGTTCTTTGAAGTTCTAGACTATATTACATACACCCGCGCACTATCACTCCATTGTTCTTTTCTTCAATATATTCGACGTTTTCTTCTCTTCTTTCCTTCTTTAAAAAAAAAAAACTGCAATTTGATCTCACTTCACGTATCTTTCTTTTAACGAGGGAACGTATATTTAAGTCTTTTCAACAGACGATAGTGGACTCGATCACGGTATCGTCAACAACGGTCTTCGTTCACACCAGTTGATACGTCTTCTACACTGGAAGCATCATCGGTTTCTTGTAAAGAAGTGAAAAACGACGTCAACGCCATCATCGCGACGCCGTGCCATTCGCGTTGAGCCGGCTCGGGACTATTTTTCCACGTCAGGAACGCGTCGCTTGAAATTACATTATTCTCCGACAAATTTAACATTATTATGTAGATAAGCCCTGCAACAGAAAAAGAATGCGATGCAAACGATGGAACGTCTTCGAAGTGATCAATCTTTTCCATCTCGTATCGTACCGTGCGGAAATTGTAGTTCGTGCAGATGATATTGAACCGCGTATAGACACTGCAATTCCAGGGATTCATTTGCATCAACAAACCGGCGTATCAGTGGCGACAAATTGGTAAAAACGTCCTCCTTGATCTGGCCCCTGCTGTTGCCTGGCTCTGGAAAAGAAGACGGAACAAAATGTATAATTTTGAACAACTCTGAGAAACTTATTTACAACAGCTAAACGTACCGATGATGATCGCCTCTAGAATGGCAGTCGTTAATACTCGAATGAATTCAGGCTCCCTGGCTCGCTTACCCACTTTCGCCTATACAAATCAACGCACAAAATCGATTAATGTAGGATTCCGTGTATAAATATATACGATCAGGCATTGTTAATACGTACGAGTATCCAATCGCATATCGAGTCGAAACTATTTTCCTTTATGAGCTTTCTAAGCTCTTCGTGGATTTGCTGGAACGTGAGCTGACTATTACTTGAGCTTTTGGCACTATTATAATCACCAGTGCAGAACTCCAACTTCTGAAAAATCATTGCGATTAGTGAGCTTCTCTTATTTAGGAATGAAATTAGAATAAATCATTTTAATGCGAATCTTACATATTCTTTAATAATTTTGTCAACATCTTCAAGTTTTGTATCAAGTATACTGCTCAACTGAAGCCCACTTTGGTCCCATTTTTCCGCAACCCATTTGGGTCCTTTGTCTTCGGATAGTTTTTTTAATAGGTTCCCAAGGAATGTGCCTACATATTTTCGACTTCTTAAACTATCAAATACAGGCTTCAATTCTGCCAGGGGGAGTAGATCATTTTCTATTGGATGCGCTGCAACGAAAGAATACCGTAAAATAGTACCAGCCTCTTTCCTAACTGCCGTGCAAAATTATCGGTTACTACTCTCAGGCCTGTTGAGCAAACCCGCATGGAAAATTTCTACGGTGGAAAATCGTCATCATGTGCGAGATAGATTGTTTTTGAACACAAGAGAAATCGTTTTACAAAGTGTTTACTTACACAGTACTTCAGCCAGATAGAACCAGACTTTCGGTATATCGAGCAAAAGATCGTCGACTGATTCCAGTATTTCAATGAACCTGAAAAATAAAATGAAATTGAACGTTTTCTGAAGGAGATTGGCTTCTAGAATTTTTATAAAAAGATCCTGTGTCAGCATCCTTTTGGCTTAGTTCGTGAAAATCAGCATAGATATTTTTACTCTGCACAAAATTATCATCATCTTTCTTTTTTTTCAGTAAAATTTCGATTCGAAAAAGAAACAGAAGCAACGTGTTCCATAATTTAACAGTATTGTTTGTATAGCTTACCCGACTCTAACGTGTTGCACGGACACAATTTTCTGGCTGATCAAATGCGATATAAGATACGATACGCGTTCTTTGTCAAGAGGTGCTTTTTCAAGCACATTTGTGACCAGCTCGCGTATGACTTTTGATAACGCATGTTCAAAGTTTTGTTGAATCGCCAGTGCAATTGTCTGTAAAACGAATAATTCCGATCAGTTCGCTCGTAGCGAGATATGTCGCTTATTCTTAAAAATAAATCGACTTTAACGATATAAAATGTCCTCTCGTTGGCCGTGCAAATAGCGATTAATGTAAATTCAGCAGTGAAGCTTATTTATAACACAGTTTCCGAAAGGCCAAAAAGAAGGTATTGCGTAGTTTAGCACACCAATGACTCAAGCATCTCCAATAGAAAAATAGAGATGGATCTAAGGAGTGTGCTACTATGTTTGATCAACATTTAATTACGAATAAATACGAATTGAAACGAATAACGATTCATTGAAAAAGCTTACCTCAAGCTCAAGATTCTCCAGATAGTCTTTCTGTATCTTACGCAACGCTTTAATGAGCTCGTCTTCTGTCATTTGAGGTTTATGACTACTAGGGATAGATTGCGAAGATTTCAACGACGGTGGCATAGAAACGCTTTGACTTTGTGAACTATCTAATAACGAGCTTTCTCTATTCGACGATGAGCTGGTTAATTGACGACTACCATTGCGTGAACTCCTACCGTCTGGAACAACGAGAATACACAACACGATTACATTAAGGCGACACGAATCAGCTGAATGAGAAGTATTTACTGCTTTAGGTATCAGAATCCTTTTGGCAAACAACATTAAGTTTTACTTTTCAAGAATAAAAGATTTATCATCATGTATGTATAAGAAATTTCTTTTATAACAATAAATAAGGAAAACGGCCATACAATTCATATTGTCCGTACCATAGGAAGGTTTGTAGTCACGCCCATACTCTCTGGGACCCATGGATCTCGATCTGAAATAAACGAATTCGAAATGGTAAGCAAAGGTAAACGGTATCTCGTACGCTTAGTTACTTCATTTCTTAAAACATCAGATTGCATTTTATAATCATGCTTTGGGAAACTATCAGAAACTCTAGCCTGGCAAAAAATGTCATCACGTTCGGCTTATCGTACGTTACATTACGAGAAGAGAAGAAGGACAGAAGAGACTCACCCAGAAAGTTGCGGAGACGATATTCGTTTATCTGTTTCTAACATGGACATATTTTCTAAGCATGCAAATTTATTTGAATTTAATGTCTTTGAACCATAATTCGAAGGCGTATTCCACATAAACATGTTTCTATTTCCTAATTGCATGTCATCCATGGGAGGCTAAAATACAAATGATTCTTACTTAATGACGCTCCTACTTTTCATTAATCCTGGCCACGTTTATGGTAAATTCAGCCGTCGCTGTCGAAACTACTTACAGGTTTATTTTTAAGTTTAGACGTTTCAACGGAATACGGTTGCCTTGTTCTTACTGGCTGACTCCAGCCACCATCGTCAGTCGGGCCAACACCACCTGCGTCATAAATCATTATTATTTAAGTATGTACGTGCTTATTTGTAGTACGTATGCAAACAATTACCATAAATTATTATGTCTTCAGAATACATTATACAATCATGTTTGTCAGAAACTCTAGTCTGGCAACAAATGTATAAGGATCATCATGCTATATCTACTTTGCAAAATAACAATCTATCATCTTAGGATTATAATACTTCACGAATGTTTAATGCAAATAAATCGGAGAGCGTGATACAGTTGCTCCCGGTTAAGTTGATAGTCTCAAGTTCCGGGTTTGCACACCTCCGATCTCAAGCTTCATCGAGTTTTATATGCACCTAGCTTTAGCTCGGGACCGAGAAAGAACGTTAGCGCTAGCCACTATTAAGCAAAACCGTCAAGTTCCGTATTTCTCGTCGGATCTTCACGAAAGTGGCGCCCATCGATTCATTGTGCTTTTTCGATTAAAATACACCGAATACCATGTGAATCGAACTATAATTAACGAATTATGTAAAAGAGTAATCTACACAATTTGAAGTTATAGTCCGATTTACATGGAATTCGGTGTCTTTTAATCGGGAGACTGCCAATAATCTAATAGCGTAATTTCCGCAAAAACAAAGTGGTGGTGATGATTTTGTATGAACCTAACCGAGGTAAATTTATCAACTTAGCCGGGAACAACTGTACATCGATACTTACGATTCCTTTTTCTATCACCGCCACGGTCATCCTTTCGTGGTGTGTTCATGGGAGTGTTATTCAATTGGCTATCTAATCGTTCAGATTCTGCTTCCTTTTGAATTTGATCTATCGTTTTAGGATTACTATCGTCTCTTCTTGGAATCCATGTGTTTGCTTTTAAGTCTATGACATCTTGCAGCATAAAACGAATTCTAGAACTAATTTTCCCTTGGCCTCGTCGTCCAACAATATCTTGCATTTTATTGATATAATCTGCCATCTCCTAATAAAGCGAGGGAGAAAAGTAATACAGAACTTAGGTAGGCTCTTCTTCGACATCGCCAACATTAAATGCTCAACGGAGTCATGCAAAACCTTGTCGAACACGTTCCGAATAACATTTGTTTAACAATTAACGACAACTTTAAATGCTGCAAGATCTACAATAGAACACGTAAAACCCGCAGCAGATATGGTTGGTATCATAGAAAATACGCTTACATCTGAAGATCCTTTTAATTCCAAATCCTTTCCAATTGTTGTTAACAACTTGCATAGGCATTCGAGACTGTCCGCATCGCCCTGATCTAACAATTGATGTATGCAGCGATGCATGATTTTAGTTGTTAATAATCCTTGTTTGTACAATTCGCCGATAAATCTGCGCGAACAGAATGAAAGAACTGTGAGCTGCAATACTACGCGCACCTTGCGAGAATGGATTACTTTTTAACGCTGCAGTTACTTACCGTACGTTTCCTACTGACTTTACGCGTAGTCGACGTTCTTCGTCCTCGAGCGCCAATTGTAAGTCTTTCTTCTTTTCCTGGTGTCAAGTATAACACGCATACATATTAGTAATAATTGTGACGATAACGTCGCGACTCTGTTAAAAGCTTTACCCAGTCAACTTACAAGGTCTGTACACTCGTCAATCTCCTTAAGCTTACTACTTCTTGTCACTTCGTTTACTATATTAGTTTCAAATTCCTTCTGGCAACGAGTAATGATAAGCTTCTTGAACGTCAGCGAGCAATCTTGTTTATCTGAATTCGTGTCTGAATCAGAGACTTTCATCACAGCAAGTTCTTTGCACATCAATGCGTACGCTACAGAGAAACTTGGTTCGTCCACAGCCTAGAAGTTACGTTTACAATTACGCTATCGCGTTGGAAACAATGAAGCTAGGGGATCTACGCAAATGTACGATTAAGTTTACCTTTTCAAACACTAAATTGATAACACCTTGTAAACGTTCCGGTGTATCGATGGGCAACGCCCTCACTTGGTCCACCAACGTGGCAAATTTCTGTGGCGTAAGTTTATTTAATACGCTCCTAACGCTCTTGTAAAGGGCCTCCGTCTTCGTCTCCTCCTCGGTGAGACTGAACTGTTTTAATCTCGTCGGCTTCCACGCATTCTCTGTTTCCCTTAACTTCACGTCTTCTCGCAGGGACAGCGACACGTGAATGACATTCGGTTTCGATGGCTTTAATGATTTCCCGCCTGGATGGCTCTTGCGATTCGATGGTAGCTGAATAAAAGTAAACGCGTTTGTATTAGGATGCACAATTCACGGGGACTTAACACGAAACGTAATATTGAAGTCAGAGGAAATTTATCTGTCAAAGTGTATCAGTCCACTACTTTCATTTCTAATAGAAGCATCATTCGGGTTTACGTATCCATACGAACGCAATAATTCTAGCTACTTAACCCTCCGTCAACTTACCACTCGTGCGTTCAAAATTGGCTTCACGAATCCGGGGAACAATGCATCGTGTCTATTCATGTTTGCATCCTTGAATGGTCTAAGATCGAGGGTGGTGCGCGTCTGCAAGAATCGTAATCGTGCGTTGTAGTGATACTATAGGAACACAGTCGTGCAACGAATAAAATAGAGATACCTACCTTCGTGCTATCTTTCAGAACAACATCTAAATCTGGTAGATTCAACGGCTTCATCTTGCTATTCGGGTCGTCCTGTAGTTTCATCAGGAAGTCACGATCGTAGATTTTCTTGCCACTTTTGTTTATCGGGCTCCACTGGTCATCCTTGTACGTGTATTTAAGCGCCGACTGGTTCGTGGCTGGCGTTTCCGTTTGAGCCGGAGGAGCTTCGCTCTCCGTCGGCTTCTCTATGACCGAAGGTGGTGGCGCCGCTGCCGCTGGCTTCTCCTCGTTCGGTGCTCGAATCGCCGATACCTTGGAGTTCTCTTCGTTCTTCTGCGCTACTATCGCTTCCACGCTAATGTCGGACTCTTCTTTAACTTTAGCGTGATCAACAACATCGTTAGGAACTGGCTTTGCTTGCGTATGCAATATGCTTGATTTATTACTATCTTCTATTTTGGGGGAGGGTTCCTTTAGGGTTTCCTTGTTACTTGGCAGTTTCTCTATAACAGGCGTTTGCTGCACGATCGTGCTGGTTTCCTTGGGGATCTCCGGTGGCGTCGAAGGGGCCGCCGCGTGTTTCTCCGCGTTCGTGTGAACGGCGGCGGCCTCTTTCTCCTTCTTCGACTCGTAATTGTCTTTCTCCTTGATATCCTTCGTCAGTTCTCGACTCGCCTCCTTATTGTTGTCCTTCGTTGGTGGCAGGGGAGGATCTTTGCTCTCCTGCTTCGTCTCAGTTTTCGTTGGCGGGACTGTATTTACAAAAGCGTCCATGTCTGTGCCTTCTTTCTCCGCTCCTTTGCGATTAAGGTCGCGGGGTTTGAGTTTGTTTTTACTCTTCTGCTTCTGCATGGCTTTGCCTGGAAAATACAGAAATGGACACGCGCGTTAGAAGAAAGTATCGACGTTACCTAGAGGAGAGAGTAGACGAAAGGATGCGTTAAGTGGGGAGGCACAAAAGGGAACGGTGAAATTGTGGAAGGAAATTTGAATTGACTCAGCTGAGTCGTGAATTACACGAGCATAAACTTATAGTTGTGTATGAGCGGCGAATAAATACGGTACAATAAAGACTTCGCAATTATTTTGCCTTGTAGTGGAGATCTGTGTGGGTGAAATTCGTTTCAAGGAAAATGCCTGTGTTACGAATCGTAAATACAGTCATATAGATCCATCATTACGTTGATATCGCTACAAGGAGATGCAAGCTGCGAAGAAAAGTGAGTATTTCGGCTACAAGCCAAGGATAATTATAGTCAAGTCACGTATCACAGTACCATTTCGTGCTGTGACACTTTTCTTTTCATTAATCTTTGCAGAAATTCATAGATTGGCGAAGTTCCGGGAATCGTAATACCTACGCCGGTTACTGCCTCCTACTTGCGAAGCAAAAAAGTAGTAATTTCCTCTGCCACTAAGCTTCGAAGAGAATAGTATATAAATATATCAAACGTTACTACTATATAACACACCATATTTGCTCGAATGAATAATTCAAGGAGGCTCGCTGAACGCAACAAACAAAACATAACTTTTATTATATAAGATATTAACATATTTCCTCGCGGACTGGGACTTGCAAGAACGTAAATTCATTCGGAGTATTCACGGAAATACTGTTATTCGCAAGAATAATTCAGCGTGCCTGTGTATTTTAACGAACACCTACATGATTAATAATCTATTATCACGAACACCTCACAAACAGAGCAATCAACGATCCGTGAGACGTTTACTGCGATACGCATTTAACGCTCCGAAGATATAGTAGAAGAACCTTGATAATTTGAAATAATTGACGGAATCGGGAATAACCGAATGATAACACGTTTTAATATCAAGGACGATCTATTAGAGAAACTGCTAGAGTCGCCACGAAACCAGCTACGTATTACAATTTTTAAAAAAACGAACACAACCGGACGAGGACTTGAACTCGCGAACTTCGAAACAGCAGTCCGAGACGCTGCCACTACGCCATTCTTTACTCGTAGGTTTTGCTATTACGTACACATCGACCATAGGAAAATGCAAAACGGTGAACTTAATTTTCGTACTGAATTTCGAATAATATACCCCATTCGTTTAGTAACATTGCACGCATTATGTACTAATTAGACACAACATTTAAGAGAAATCGATGACCCGAACAGTCATGTACTATTTTCGTCGGATATCGAAGTGCGTACACATATGTTCCTTTTTTTTGTAACACGTGCGTTGCCGGAGCCGTTGTCATTTTGAAAAGCCACAAATGCGTATGTATTTATGTACCATGGTCTCTGGAGCCCCGTCGGCTGCGGCTCCTCGATCGGGAGCTACTGCTGACACGAGCATTCCCATGAATCTTGCGGTCGCCCATTTTCACGGTTTTCGAGGATAGCGTGCGCGCACAGTCCGTTTATTTACGCGTGTCCGTGGCACGGTGTGCCTGGTCCTTCCCATATCACAGCCATATCATCGGGCATTACAAGTCACATTTCACGCGGCACAAAACTCTTTGTGCAGCTCGAGTTTCAACGGCCCCGTGGTGGCTGCTCTACTGAATCAGTATTTATTTATAAACCTGCCAAAAGCTTGCCAAAACCGGGCTACATGGATCGCTCGCGTTCACAGATGCAACAATCTGCAACGTTGTTTGCATTTTGACCTTTTCTCTAATTTTTTTTTCTCTCTCCCCGCGAACCAAGGCGAACCCGACAGGAAGGCCAGACGATACCAGATGGAGAATGAAATTCCTCGCGGCACGGGGGACGCAAAAGTCGATGTCGAATTATAGGCGGGGGGCCTTTACAGATAATCTTCTTCTCCAGCGGTTTAATTAGAACTCTGGCGACACTTTGGAAAGGAGGGAAAAAAAAGCCTCGCAAGCTCCTGTTACACGACTTTCACGCATCTATTTTAACCTGTGAACTGGTGCAAACCGACAGGCACGACGCAGGATTTCTTAAATTAGTTCTGTTCGCCGGTTGCGCGTCGGAGCACGCGCATTACCGACTTTTCTGGCAATCTAACCTAACGCGACGGAGCTCGCACCTTATCGAAATGTATCGAAAGTGGAATCTGCGAATCTCGGAGGAATTCGGCTGCAGTCATTTGTCCAGTGCGCCGTAAGGAACTGATTATTCCGGGGGAATGATATAAGTGAAAATCTGAATACGTAATTAACATGAGCTAGATAATGGTGGCAGCGTGCCCCAATTAACAATCAGCTTGGAAGTTGCGGTTTTTTTAACTAATGGAGATTATAGTAAGCGTGGAATACACGTAATTTGAATACACGATAAAACGAATACGTTCTCCTTGGAAGAACTTAGAAATATAGGAAAAATATTATAAAGTAATGCGTAAAGTGTAATATTAATTTTCAATTTAGTATTCAAGTTTTCTAAAAATGTATAATAAATAGATCGAACCTAGGAAAAAGTAGAGTAAGATATTTACAACGTTCGAAAAATCGTTCGAAAACATGCCCGGGATCTAGTCTCTCAGGGGCAATTCCTAAAACAAAGTGGTTCACTATGAGGTAGCAGTTAATTTGATGCATGAAAGTAGCTTGAGTAAGATTTTATAAAAGCAGGTCGAGGTAACAATCTGAAAAGTACATTGAATGATCGCGAAACCAGTACGTAATATTTCCCTGCTCTACTACTGAAATACACAGAAACGAACTGAATAAAATCGTATGAAGGATACGGTATTCTCAAATTCACTCACAGAGGCGCAAGATGGGGGATAATATAGAGGCAATAATAAATATTAAATAAAAATATAGAAAAGCAAATTTACACGCATTCTTCTTAATGCCAACGAGCTCCGATTAAAAACAATTACGCCTAACGTGCACGCTATTGTGATATTTAGAAGCGCGTAGAAAAAGTAATAAAAAATTACTAATTTTAGTGTTTAAAGTATTTACTAATTTCTCACAATTAAGACCTCTGGTTTAGAAAACCAGCTATTATTTCACCTATCTTTAAAACGCAAGGGGGGATATCTCACTATAACGTGATACGATACTCTGTGATGTATTCACGCGTAGAAAATGCACACGTTAGCGCGAGCATTTTTCTAACTAACGGAAACCTTTCACCCGATTGGTGAACGCTCAAGGTTCCCACTGACGCCGAAAGTCTTGAGATATTTTTTGCACACGCACGGCGCGTGCTCTTGTGAAATGACATTTTAACAGACGTCCTAACCATGCACACAGCTCGCCATACACGCGCGCGTGCGGCCGTGACCCCATGCGTTTTAATGACCGAAGTATGTATGCACGTTTTTCGAAGTAGCGTGCACGAAAATCGTATACCCATACACCCAATCATAATTTCCACTGATAAAAGCGTAAACGTTTCGGAGAATTCCCAAATCCACCGTCTATCGGACTGCATTCTAAGTCTTACATAAATATTTCGGAGCAACAGATCGGATAACGTGTGTAACCAATGTTCAAGTGTACGAGTTTCCCTGCTATAATTTTATAAATTTAAATTTGCAGCATGTGTATGCAACTGGTAACGCGAAATATCTATGGTTGTTTTAAAAGAACGCGATTGTAAAAATCGTGTAACGGACGAAAATGAAAACGAGAGTTAAAGCGGATGCGACACGCCCACTTAAGTCTCCCTTGTGACCATGCCTATCTTATTCCTAGTCGACCAAATCTGCTTTTTCCTTTCTCTGCTACTTTCTGACGAAGGTTAACCGTCTTGTATAATGTCCCTTTACTTCTTTATTGTGCCCCGAAACCAATGTGAGCAAATAAATGCGAAAAAGAAAAGAAAGAACTTATTCATTTGCCTATTGCACGTCCTCAATAGTAACGAGTTTCAAACTGATTTCGCCTAATTGCTATGATTACGTAAAATTATTAAGTACATATACAGAAAATATTGATTATGACGAGAAAAATATTCGATGTATAAAAATGAAAGGAAAACCATATCAAATTTAGAAAATACGGCCAAATGCGGCGAAAGCATGGCTTTAGATATCGAACGTGGAAACTAATGATCAAATATGGAGTAGTCCCTCGTGTCTGAGCGCTCACAAAATGGCTACAGGCTCGTGTATCGTAAAGATATAAAAAAAAATATTACTGGCTGAAATTCACACGACACGTGGAAGTAAATGTGGATTTCTGAAATCCGAATTAAAAGTAAGGTATAAACTCGTTTGCTCAATTGAAATAAAGGAAGAGAAACTAGAATACTTTAGCGTTAAACCATGGCACGTGCACGTGGTCGGAGAATGGACGGGAATATTCAGACTTCGTATCAGAATTGCAACGATGGTCGCTGGGATATTAGAATATTCAAATTTTATAGCTTCCAAGAAAACTCAGTTCAGCGAATATCGAAGGTTTGAACGAAGAAAAAACGTCGCGATGCACCATACACCTAGTCAGATCTGAAGCAGCCATATTTGAACACGCTCGTGAATCTACCGTCGAGATTTATTATTCCTGATCGACGACATATTTTCCTCTATAACGAATGAAAAACGGTTTGGAAGAAAACTGCGTAAAAGTGTGACCGATTGCAATTATTAAATTCGATATTGGAGCAGGTACTTGTGCCACGGCGAGCGTGCTATATCTCTAAAGGCCTGTGAATACAAAATGTCGGAACCACGTTGCGAAAGGCTGGCGCACGGTACAGTTACACCCACGAGAAACCGGTCGATTTAAGCGGAATAACAGAACATTTTTATACATACAATTCGAATTAAGATCGTCCTTGGTAGTCGTTGCATCCGCTTGATCACTTTATGTCACGACGGGAATTAAAAGAAAAGAAAAAATAGTGCAGCGAGAATCTTCTAGAGCCGGTACATATAACTTCGTGGGTACCGTGTAGGCGTTTTACGCAAGAAAAGTAAAATAAAATAAAAATGGGGAACGATGCGTGTAAAAGGCGCACGTTACGATTAAATAGAGAGATATATGTACAATTTATTCGGAATATATTGCGAGATAAGTCTTATAGGAACCGAGCTACAGTGAGGCGCAATATAGTATTAAGCGTATTCGTTACGTTGGTATGTGTACAAGTTAAAAGCGAATAACTTTGTAAAATAATATGAATTTAAATATACACTTATGTATAACTACGAATATACAATTGTGAGTTTAAAAGTAAAAATTATATAAAAGGAAAGGGGAGTTGGGCAAAACGGAGTAAAAAAAATACGCCCGGCTAGCACAGCACGTGCTGGCTACTGGAGGAAAATTCGTTGCTCGATGAAGAAAGAAGCCGGGAACCTCCCTCCAGCCGCACGGTCGCCGATGCTCGTGTATCTTCGGCACGGTTCGCGCCTTCCCGTGTGATGATGTCACCGTCTGGCACGAAACTCCTTTCGTAGTTCGTGCGCATAGCGTTTCAATCATCGGGGCAAGACCCGTTCACATTGGAAACCAGCGTTCCCATACATTACTTTATCTCCGATATTTGCTTCTGATCTGCTCGCGATATTCCAATCTTACACGCGTACACACTCGAAGAATGCGGTTTTATCGACTACGCGAAGTCACCTACTCGAGAGAACGAACTCGCTTCGGCAGAACTTGCGAATCGAAATTTCAATTTAACGGACATTTCCATACCTCCTCGCCGCCCATTAAATACCAATCGCTCGAAACATCTGGAACGTGCTTTTCCCCTGTGCCATTAACCACTCAGTCCTAACTACATTGTCGAATTAACATTACAGTGAAAATAGACACTATTCGATTCACGTTCGTGCAAATAACTTACCCCTCTTTTTGTTCCCCATTTTGATGACTGCGCACAGTAAAGTCCACTAGAAATATCTGCACTTTTATTGTACTTTAGAGTTTAGCAGTAGGGTTCGTTCAAAGATTAATTCTCGCCGCATATATCATTATAACGGATGAAAATACACTCTTGCTTCCCAGAGATTTTAGTTCGACGGAGAATAAAGGCGGAATCAATCATTTCACAAATTAGAAATTTCAGACACGCACATGGAATGCTGTTCCTTTACTTGCTTCAACGCCCATCATTTTGTCCGCACGATCACTTCAACTTGCGATATTAAATTCCACACGAAACTATTATTTTAATCACTATATTTAAGAACGTTCAACGTACGTCGCGCAGCGCGTAAAATTTATGGACACACACTGTGCAGTTTTAATATACACTAAGCCGAAAGCAAAAACGGCGATCACGGAAGCAACGTGTTACTTTGAAAAAAAAAAATGTGCGTCACGATTTCGACGCTTAGGGGTTGTACAAAGGAACTGCGAAGTTTATAGGTTAGAATGAAAGCAAGTCGTATTGCGACACCACAGAAATATCCAACGTCCGTTGTCACAACGATCATTCAATCCCATCGAACGAAGTAACCGCATGACACTACGCACGCACACAATATTGTAGAAAAGCAAAAGTATTTCGAAATATTCGCGAACGTGTTCGCACGTGCGTAACTTAGAGGCACGTCTCCTTTTGAACGCTCACACACACGTGTGCCTATATAAAGACATCTCCGCGGGTGAGCACAGTTTACATGTCACCATTTCGAACGATTTCAGAGCCAAGCCTGCACGTACCGTACAAAAAAAAAATATATATATATATTATTCGAAATGGCTTATAATCACTGCACGTAGAATTGCGAACAATGACGACTGGCGAATCTGTCGCGAAAGCAAAGTTCAAACTGCGATGATACGAAGAAAGAGAAGGGAAACTACCAAACTCTCGACACCGGAACCCTAACCTATAATAACGTAACCCGTTTCGTACATGAGAACGTTCATTGAATATCCACGAGAAATTTATCGGTGGCGAAGTGTGAGCGCGAAATACGTATTAAGCATTGCCAACAATAAAGAATGTGGAAAGTAATGTTAAAAACAAAATTGCAGCTATTTCTTTCATGTACAATATTCCATAGGTTCTGCTATCATTCTTTATGAAGTTTAAATGAACAGGAACATTAACAGAAAAGTCTGTGTATGGAACAAAATTTGATTATGAAAATGTGAAATGTTATTCGAGTAGCATGTAAAAATTCCTGATTACTTTACTCTTATTGAAATTGATCTATGCCTTCGATCAACTTTAAAATGCGAATGATGTGTTGCATTCGTTTAAAAATATGTGACAAGAATATGCAGCCTTTCGTAACAAAGTAATAGTATAAAGGAAAAATGCAGAAATTATAATATTCTGACTTCGCGAGGACGTATTTTCTTTTCCAATGCGTTTCAGTAAGAAATAATTGAATGAAGCGATTGTATTCTATTCGAAAAAACGTTCACTGGTATTACTACTAATACTAAGAGAAAAATCATTATTCTTAACTGTTACCTAAGTCACACAGAAAACATGATACACCGACTACTGTATTATTATATTAATATCTATTTTTTGTACACTAACCATGATTCAAAAATTGCGAGTAAGAAATTATTCCTTCGGAGGTTAGCACTATTTCAATATACGCGATACGTAGCCTTTGCATACCATGAATAAAATTTATTATATTACCTATCGCACCTATATCTTGACAGAAATTTATACAACAGCGAATGCGTCGAAGAAACGACACGATACACCAGAAAGGAAAAAAGTTCAGAATGCTAGAAACTTTGAGAGGACTTACCATCAGATGATTTCTGTTGCTGGACTTCGTTTCGCGGAGGTTCGGGGTCCGGCTTGTCGCCAATCGCGTCCCCATTGGCCTTCGGGTGATGGTCAGTCTGATTGTGAGCGGGTGTAGCGGCAACGGATCTGGAATTCAGGCTCTTCTCCCTGGTCTTCTTCTCCTTCTGCTCTTTGGCACTCGAATGCAGCTCCGTCACGGCTGCTGTCGCGGCAGCAGCGGGTTGTTGGTTGTGGGCGTGAGTTTGAGACTTTCTCCTAGGCGGTGAGCTCGATGAATTCTTACTGGATAAATTAGGGAACGGTTCTCTGGCAGGAACGGGGTTAGCACTCGGGGCAGTGGCGGACGGTTTTGGGACCTCCGGAACATTCGCAGTACTTGGCGCAGTCACAGGGGGGATAACAACAACAGGCGTTTGTGTGACGATAGGCGAGGCACTGGTACTCTTCACCTCGACTTCGGTTACAGTCATCGCAGACAGCTGCGCAGAAATATCATCCTTGGTTACGTTACGCGGTAGAGCAGCGGGCGGCGGCAGTGGTTCCTCGATCACCACAGCTTTCGTCTCGCTTCGAGGCTGAAATTCCTTTACCGGAATTTGCAACGGTTTCGACTCCGTTTTCACCGCACTGGAGTCTACCTGAACCACGTTACTAGCGGTGCCTAACGATTGACTACACAACGCGGATACATTGGGTACAATTTGCGTTGACGAACTGGTACTACACTGACTGTTCGCGTCGTTAGTAGAATTCGCTGTCTCGGTATTCCCTAAACTTTGCGTTAGATTTTGCGCGGCGGGCGTGCTCGGCACGCTAGCCGATACCGTCGAGTCGCTACTGGACTCTTCGGTCACGACTTTCGCGAGGGTCTTTGCCACCCGCGCCGCGAAGTCGGCTTGCACCTCGGCATCATTGTTCTGTAACAATCACCAATTCTGCGTGATAGACAATGATACACAGCGATCAAACGAAGATTATGCATTGACAACTAAAAACTGGCTCCAAACTCAAATCATAGGACGAGAAATGAAACTAAACGTACTAAGAGAAATAAATCAAACATTCAATGTGCTTTTATGCCTCCGTTACCTTTTAGCCATGGTTTCCAAAATATAAAAGCAACTACGTAAAAGAATCTACATCGTACGATAGTAGTAGAATTAAATTTTGTAATTCCAGCAAATTTATGCAATGTTCACCCAAATGCCCTATATTCTGATACTGAATAATGCTGCACTATAATTATATTACGCGTTGAAAATAACAGGAATTTATGCGTGATGATGAAAAGATTTGTTACATGTTCTTTAAAAAAAAATTAGAAATAAAGATATTTTAATAACCATGGCTTTTGGGCACAGATATCGGTAATAGAAACAATTGACTAGAAGAGAATATCAGTTACATATTTATCGCTTTATTTGCTCTTTTGTTTCAAGGTATAAAGAAATTTTGCTAATATATAATCATTGCGTTGCGCTGATTTGGTATTTAGTAATAGTTCGAATGTAAAACTCTCATAGTCAATTGTTAAGAAATTAACATTCCAACTCACCTGTAACTGAGGTGTTTCACGGTTGCTAGATTCACCACTTTGAATAGTTTCATTGTCCTTGTAAATTTCGTGACTTATATTTTTACCGGTTGTCGGATCAACGATATCGGTAATAGCATTTTGTCCTCTTGGTTTCCTAGATTTTATCGTATTATTCGCCGTACTTGTTGCACCACCGTTATGGCCTGAGTACACATCTTTAAAAGAACAAAATACACAGGAATTTGTAATACAATGTATCACGCTGGATATCGAATTTAGAGTGCTCGGGAAGAACTGAATTTTTATTAAAAATCTACATCACTTGGCACGAAATTGTAAATGTCGAATCAAACACTTACCACCATACAGCGAATACACATTATTTGCAACGTACATTGTTAAAACTTGAAAAAGCAACTGTTAGGGCGAGAGCGTCGATGCAATAATGCAACTCGCCTGCTCGCTTGTCGAAGAGGAACTGTGGGACGCGGAAGTTTGGGGGAAACGTTCTGGGGGACAGATTCGGGAATTACCTGAACTTTCATACCTGAGCACCGAGGTAAGGGAAAATCCCTGAGCAGGTGTAGGAGGCTAATGGATCCCTAAGACTAAGTCTTTACTGTCATTTGGGCTTTCAAGCCCTAAATCACGCTTCTCGAAACTTTTACCGTTCGGAGGCTACCTTTAATTTATATACTTTCCCTTCCCTTCTTAGAGCTTCGAAAAATACCCCTATATTTCATGTTACGACCGTATCAAGTACATACTTTTATAGCCCCGGTTCGTAAAGGAAGTATTTCTTTTTTACAAGCAGTGCATTTGAAGAGTAAGGGGGGAAAACAGGGAATGTCTTTTTTCCGTGATTTTGCGATTTATAGCATACTTTCTTGCAGGCAACTGGGACTACCGAACTGCCGAATCACAAAGTGTTATAAAGTGCAAATACGTTAAAGATTTGGTATGCTGGTTAAAAACAGGAAATATGCACTGGAACAAAATACGAAATGTCGCCACTCTTTGTCTAAGCACAAGCTTCTGTCGTCAAAGTAAAACAAGAAATTGATTTAAGAAGAAAATTAAATTCTTTGAATCTTGTTTCTTTACTGATACATTAAAGTATTGAAACTTAATTTTCTCAATAAAGCTGTTTTGTGACATTCCCTGTTTTCCTCTTACTTCTAGTTTCATTTAATATAGAATATAACATATGCTACTACTGTTTCCTTTGAAATACTATTTTCTTAAAATGAAATTATCGATGCCTGAATGCAGCATTCGTATTACAATTTACATAGAACTTACCAGTCTGAGAAAGAGATATACCCATCGGGGGTAAGGGCTGAGCCTGTTGCGTAGGTTGCTGAAGCGTACCTTGCGGTACTACTGGGGCTCCTTGGGCACCGGCCAGCGGGCCTGCTACATGTTGTGCCCCACCAGTGACAGCACTTGCACCTGCCCTACTTAAACCTAGTGGTGTATTCGCTGGTTGCCCGGTGGGCCAGAAGTCTATAAAACAAAGTATAACATCAACGATGTACCTCAATATTCATCCTTTACGTCACCAACTACGCGCTACTTACAAGGTGGAGGTGTCGGTGCAGGCGCACCGTATGCACCAAACACACTTTGTGCCGTTAGAAGGGTAGAATGTTGAAAGTGTGGATAATATGACTGATTTTGATGCGTTTGATGCCTCTGAGGTGGACCACCAAACTAAAAGTGCAAAAACCTTTGTTACGCTTAGGAGCGCCAATGATGGCAGCGATGAATATGATAATGCTTCAGAAATAAATGCTCCGCTGGCAAGAGATGCGAATAGAATTGAGGGAAGTTCTTTATAAAGCGTGTCTTATTTCTTAACAACAAGCCTTTCTACCAAGCTACGTCTCAATTTTCCTTGTGACACGAGTAAAATGGATGGCGCATGACAATAAATATATAAAATTAACAGTACTTAACTACTACCTGAAGGGGTATTTGACTGTTCATGGGGTATACGGACTGCTGATGCGGCCCAGGATGCAGATTAGGGACTTGATACATCGCCCCGGTTTGGACTGGCAAACCACCTGGATGATATAGCGTCGGCTGGCCTCCACCGCCGCCAATCCCCGACATTCCCACTACCTGCGCACCAGTGCCCCCTTGACCCCCCCTGTGACTAATACCCCTTGGCTGTTGCGGTCTTGGACCTGGTTGATAAAAACCCTGAAATTGATAAACATTGGATACATAAAGCCATAATATTTTCAAAGCGACTAGCCTCCCGAGGCTAAAGTTCTATTAACATATAACTTCTCGACGTCTGATCTTGTTACACATAGAACCATCTAACAGAAACTCTGGCGCAAGCCTTGGGGTTTAATTTTAACAATCATAAAATCTGTTTCGATAACAGAGAAAGATGTTCCACGAGGGCAAACCTTAACTGCTCGAGCTGCGTATGCTACGCAGTTGAAAATGAATTCATATGGCAATAGGTTAAGACGCACGAGCTAATGTAATTGGTAGAATATAATTGATTCTCACTTGTGACGTCGGCCTTGTTTGCGTCGGCCCATATACTTGTGACAGAGGTTGTGGCTGAGGTTGTAAATGAGCCTGCTTTCCCATTTCCTGTGGCGAAGGGGTATGAACGGGGGGTGTCGTAGTAGGTGCCGGGCCCTGCGGCTGTTGTGACTGTACCCCGGGTGCCGGGGTTTGAGGCGGTGCTTGCCCTCCAGCAGGACCTCCGGGCGGTATACCTGCTGCCGATTGTCCTATGGACTGTAAGCCGCCGAGTGGTGGAGGTCCTCTGCCCCCAGGTACTCCTACGCTACCCCCTCCCCCGCCCACCTGGCCCCCTGGTTGGGTGCCGTAATTTTGTCCAGACACATGAAAGTCTGATCCTGAAATTGAAAAGGATGATCGCGGTTAAGCCAGCAGCAATCCACCAACACGTGGAGGCTATTACGCGAAGTATATATATCATCGAGCTCGATCGTTAAGAAAGGAAACGGTGAAGTTACTTTTTGCAAAATATATAATCGTCTTCTATTTGTCGCGTTCGCGACTCAGCATACGCTTTCTTATTTCGCTCGTTTGGTACGTCTACAATCGGTCGCTACGCGAGGACTGCGCAAGATTATCTTTACGTGTGTAAGCTAGAACACGCATCGTACCGCTTGCATATTCAGCTTCGTTCTTATGTTTCTTATAGAACCATTCCCATCCAAGTATTCAACAAGTTGCTGCGCAAACCGCGAACGCATTACGGGTTGCAGCTTAAAAATTACGAAATACATGCGTCCCTGTTCTGTGGTGCGATAGAAAGCACGTTCGAGTCGCGTATTATATCGTGTGCTTTCTTAAGGTACTTCGAACCATATTTCACTTTCAATCGCGACCCACCGCTTCGGCAAACAAGTTAATCTTCCGAAGGAAAGTCTTGCAAATGAAGCGCAATATCGTTCCGTGCAAGCAAGATTATACAGAGCACCTTAATCGTTGAATAACACATTGAAAGTGCTGCGACAATATGGGGATAAAAAGAGTCTCGCCTTGCTTTGTTTTTAAGCGCGGCTAGGACACTAGACTCTTTCATTATTATTTCAGAACAATGCGGTGGATGGTAGCAGTCGCAGCGAAGTGCATATGATATGTGTATCAATCATGAACCTATCTATCGTTCTTCAACGTTTAACGGGCTTGTCAAGCGTATGCTTGCTCGAGCTATGGGGAAAAAAAAAACGAAAGTAAAAGTGAATTTTGTTGTACCCGTCAGATCCACGTATGCGCGATGCTCTCGTGCCGTGCTGCGCTCGCCATTCTGCCGTTAAACGAATTACTCGTGAAAGCGATTATGCGTGGAATTGCATGACATCGCTTGACACGTCGTCGCCTTCTCGGAGATGCAGTGCGTTACATATATTTTCAAATGTATCCCTCACGCCAGAATAGTTGCCTCCGGAGGAAAGAAAACCGTCGATTTACGACGATAAAACGCACGGGGAACACGCAGCAATGTGGTGGGCGAGACGTGTCTCTCGCCACATGCTACGGAACTTATCACGAGGAATCACGTTGAGGGTACAGAGAGACAGATAAAGGAACCGACCGAAAAAAAAAGAAAAAAAAAATGTGTACTTCGTCGCTCACCGTTAAAATTCAGCACGAGGCTGGTTATGGTTTTTCGTCACGCAAAATGTATACTTAATGTGCACAGATATCTCTTTACAGCAAAAGAACAGTGAAGTGACAGCAAGGCTCCAACGTGAGCGAAGAAACCGAGAAGACGGCCTCGCGAACGGCCATCTTTGCACATATGGGCAGGGGCCGGAGCAGTGCTGCTATCTGTAGTCCCGTGAGTGCATTGATTGCCACGAAAGGGGGGCGAGGCCGAACTCCATCGCCAGGATCGTATTAAGTGCCATGAAAGCACGTAAATTACAGGTAACACACTCGCCTTCCCGTGGAATCCAGACATTCTATTTCTATTCATTATACTATAATATACATCATACCCCACGTTCTATGCAGCGGGAGATACGATCAACGACAGAGTCTTTATAGGATAATTAAAAGGGATTATATAAAAATTTGTTTCTCGTGTAAATTGCTTCGGAGAATCTTGCGGGATGTTGGGAATACAATCTCGAAAGCTCGAGTACTAATGGGAATAATCTTGTACCTCTAATAATACCTGCTCCCGTCGAAATAAATTCTACTTAATGATAACATGGGGGCAAATTAAGATTTCGATCTATATTTATACAGTACTATTCGTACATATGCCGTATATCAACAGAGTGAAAGAACGTGGCCTGGAAAATACAATCCAGAATGCAATACGTCATTTCCGGTGCCAATTCCCTCCCCACTCTCCGCGTCGGTCTTTTTCCTCGTTCCTACTTCCACCAATGATGCTGGTACAACATGCGAGTACAATGGGAAGCGCATCTTGTCAATTAATTATGTCTATAATTGCTCAACAAATCTACGCGGTTCGAGGGATTGTAACGCGAGGAGAAGTCGAGCGTTATACGTTCCTAATACGTATGAAAGTAGAAGTGAGGTTAGAACGCTCTCAGACGTCGGCCACGTGGCGACCACTACGGTAGTGGCATGCTGAACTGATAAACGTAGAAATACGATACCGTCGACAGAACGATATCCTCGCAAGGTAAATATAAATACGATTAGCCTTTCGGTTTATTAACTATTGCTCACTGCTGATAACTAGACTTTCTAAATACCGAAGCCTGCAATTCTACGGAAAATGATGCCGTCAGCAAGTAGATTAGGAGCGATAAGGGAAATTCGGGTGATTCATACAAGATGCTCGATGAAGGTTTGCAACGCATTCTTATAGCAGATAACTGCAAATTATCGGCGGCACTGTTGTCTCGAACTGTATTTTTGTAAGATTGCTATCATTCGGCGATAATATAAACACGTTTCAACAGATTTCATCGTAATTACCTAAATGAGTTCTAACGCCAAAAGCAATTAGCAATAATTTTGTAGAAAACTGCAAGATATCGATAATTGTCTGTAAAATATGAAACGAAGGTTTCTATACCTTCGATCTATTATAATCCGAGGAGTCTTTTAGAGACGAATAACAGCAATGTATAACAATACCTCCACCGCCAATATCTTCGATCAATAACTGTATGTAAGAGCACAGAAATATCATGGTAAATTTAAGTTCGAATTCCCGCCCGTACTGCGCTGGCCAGGTAAACGCACTCCTAGTACAAACGACCGTGAAACGAGATATTTTTACAGCTGCCTGTGCTTCGAAATTGTTAATTGCTGGGGTCTGATGAAACGCTGGAATAAGGGGAAGGTTGGCGTCATCGCGGCGAGACGTATCATGCAAGAGGAAAGAATCGAACGTACCTTCACGACCGTACAAGGTAGAAAGCATTTTATCGATTGACCTATATCGCGAATTGTCTACAATGCCGCCCAGGGGCGCTAAGGACTAACCTAAATACTACGCTACCCGATATATCGATAGTGATAACACCGTTCGTAGATCATCGTCATTTACCAATAGAGTCGCCATTCACCAAATCTGTCGCTTCAACGTAACCAGTCATGGGATACAGAATTAGAGCCACGAAAACGTGCAGAGTTGTGCTAATCGACTGAAATAAAATTCTGTCGAATAAACCGCAGTAAATGTATAGAGAACAGACAATTATTCCGAAATAGTAATGCACTTGACATTGTTATAAGAGTCATTATTGCGAACCTTTTTTTACGGAGATTGTTCGGTACGAGCCAAGGCTTGGTCACGTATCCACAAATAGACACAAACGGTTCGACTCCTGACAGATAGGGCACCAGGTCAAATTAACTACCTCCAGTGTACTCGAAAATAACGGGCTTCGTGCACATACATCTCTCCTTTATACGCACAGGTGCGCGTATATGCGCATGCAGTGTCACGTATCCACTGGCACGCAATGAAAGATTTAGCGGCTCAGATAAAGAGAGGGATGCCCCGTGTAATCGGGAATTAATACGGAGTGTGCTTGCGACGTGATTGAAGCTCAACGAAAGTGAAGGAACTCAATTTCTGCGCGTAAATGTTAAAAACAGAACAGGGGAGATATAAACGGGGTACGTATATATGTATATACGATGAATAAAGCAAAATGCTATCTAAATTCGAGACAACGCTTCCATTGGTCACGAAAATGTATGTCCATGATGGAGCAAATGAAAATTAAGCTCCCATGTAGGTGAAACGCATGCAGGCATGTTTTAAGAATTATCTTTGCCATTTGAAAGTTTGCTAAGGGTTTTTCTGCAAGAATAATATTGGAAATATGCGGGCTCGAGTGTTGGTTACGAGTGAAATGAAGCTTTAAGACTTTCAATATTATATCTGTTCTTGCTTAATAGCTTTCAAGATGATACGAATCACGATATGAACAAGACTGATTAATGAAAAAAATGTATGATTAAAATAAAACGAGCTAGATTCGAAATCCTTGAAATTATTAATCACGCGTGAGTGGTGGGGGCTGGCTTATCTCGAAGTGATAGCTAGATATCAGTTCCCCCTGAATTTATGAGATGGTACCGTGCAGCCGACACGCGTATCGACGGGCAATCAAATCCCCAGAAAACTATTCAGTCAGCTGTTTGTTGCACGTGGATATTTAGCGGGCACGTGTATGTCTTCGTTTCACTCAGCCAGTCTTTTTAACCAGCAGAAACAGCCACAAAAGTGTAACCCAAATAGAACGAGGTCAATGTTTAACGCTTCGGGTGCCGCCGTGGACGCGTATGAAGCGCCTCAATCGGTTCGGGCGCAGCGCGTGCGGTGACCGCCTATGGGCGTCTGGCGAGCACGGTTTAGTAATTGGGACTGCGAGATTTCCGCACACGACGCGCGCTAAGCGTTCCAATTACACATACTGTGAACCATCTATCTTTTAGTTGGAATGGAACCCTTTTGAAATCTTTGGCCGTCTCCTAGTCCGCCTGGTTCTCGAGTACTTACTGGCGTTTGCAGTGACGACTCGATACTGCGGCGGGGCTTGCTGATGCTGGGTCTGTTGCTGTTGCTGTTGCTGATGACTCAAATGGTTAATGTTGACGGTCAGTTGGTGATGGCTCAGCTGATGATTCAAATGAGGGCTAGGCGAGGGTGGCGGCTGATGGGCCGGATGCACGTGGTGATTGTGACCCGGCTGCGGATTTTGGGGATGGGGGGCCGGAAGGTGGTGGTGGTGATGGGGTCCTCCACAGTGCGGCAGCAGACAGTGCATAGGTCCAACACCTACGGCAACACCCACTGCGCCCTCCTTCGAGACGCCATATCTTGAAACCATTCTTCCTGATGTGCCTTATGCTCTTCTTATCCAGCGTAGTCAGACGGCGGTTCGTCGCCGATACGATTGGCGGAAAGTAAAAAAATATCGATCGAAATGTGGTGTCTTCTCGGTGTTGCCCTCTTTCAAGTGAAGAGCACGCCGGGACTCGAGGGGATCATAACTACGATCATCGAGAGCGAATGCCGCATGTAGTCTGGGCTCTTCGGCTGATATCGTTGCGTATTATCGTGAATGTTCCTTTCGTTCAAAGTGTCTGCTCGTTCATATTCCGAAATTGTTAGTTACGTTATAAAAATTATGCGATCGTTTACGTAATTTTTCACGAGCTCGAGGCTGTTTAGCTTAGGTACATTAAAAATAATAGAGAAGGGTGCCGAGTGCAAAGGGCTCTCATCGATATTTCCCAGACACTATCTCCGTTACCCATGAGCTTCTCAATCGGCAATGCAGCATCATGATGTCATCGTCCACTTGATCGGCGAACGCAACAAAGAGTTCTACCAACAGGGCTCGTGTATCATAACAGCCGAGTGTGCTCTATGTTCCACGGAGGTCATTAGATCTGCGAAGACACTGGCAGTTTCGTTTACCTTTCTTTCTCCTCCTAAGTTACTTAAAAAAAAATCCTCTTCGTTTACTATTACGCTTACTTCGTGTGTGTCAATAATTCCGGGTGTCCTATTCAACCTTTATTCTCCGAATAATATCACGTTTCTCCTTCTCTCCGAGTCGGTTACTATTGTTTCAGGCTTCACTTGTTACGGCACAGAACGCAGGGGGAGCGAACGAAGGGCATCCTGTCCTCTTCCGTTTCTTTTCCGCGAACGAAGATCCTCGAGATCAAGCGGGTATCCCAAAAATCGATGAAATAACCGTCAGTACGGTGCCCGGAGAAAAGAAACAAGCTGCCGTGGTGAACATTAATGGAATGATCGATCGATAGTCACCGGATTTCGTTGCTGCCTCAAACGCGTTTTATAGACGAACAGTCTGTACACGCGACGATGCGAGAACATTTTCATCGAACACTTTGCCGATTAATCGTGACCGATTCACACGCCGGATTCCATAACTTTGGAGATCGAGAGAAAGAAGCGCCCGTTCACTCTGTGTCTAATTTTCGGCTTGAAAGTACCGCACCACCATATTGTTTTCGTCTCGTATCGACGCACACGATATTCCTCTCGGTGCACTTACTCGCGCACTCAACTGTCAAAACTCGCCAGCATGGAGATACGCGTGAAATGTAGGAGACAGAACGATGAAACGGACGGACTATCGTACCTCTTCCATGCCAAAATCGATATTTAAGGCTCGACCGGCGTCTCCCTCTTCGCACCGCCCACTCCTGCCACGGGAAACTTCCTGTTCACCGAGCGCATACAGGTTATGTCCGCCGAGGACCGATCACCGCCGAGCGGAATTCAACGGGGCACACGGATAGACGCAGCCCCCGGTGAGCTTTCGCCAAGCGGGTGGGCTCCTCCGAAATTCTCTTCTCCGCGCGTTCCTCTCCCTTATCCCATTCGATTCACTAGGAGGGAAGAGCCGCGGACCGATGATCGGAGGTATTCGGCCGCGTGCCGAAAAGTACCGAGCCGCGCGTTCTATGTAGTTCCCTCCGTATCGAGATTTACGAGAGTGATAAAAAAACGGCCGTAGGCGAGCGGAGCGAAAACGCTCGCGACACGATGCACGCACTAACCACGGTAATTCAATGGCACGGCACAACAACGTCAGGGCATCCAGAGGACGTGCACGATCCGAGCTCGGAGCTTAACAAACCCGATCGGAGAAAACGGCGTCAAATTGTTCCTAGGTTGCGTGAGATTCTTTCACATACACCATGAGGTTTATCCGCCGATGTATTGACCTTTTTTTCCCCCCCGAGATTCTGGTCTTGGAATCGTACGATTCGGACTCGTACGTGTGCTCGACCAATGCTTTTGCAGCCGTATATTGTGTTAACGCAAAGAGGGGAGAAGTAAATCAACGTAGACGTGAAAGACGAGCGTACCCTTTTGCAAGGGACGCGGCGTAGACTGATGCAGGCTAGTCCTCGCACGACCTACGAATCGCGACCCGTGGCCCCCTACCCGTTTCGCTGTGCAACTAAGAAGCGACAGGATCGTGCATCGATCTCGAAAGCGCCCTACACTATTTCACGAATCTCGTAGAAATAATCTTGATTCTTGTAAAAGCAGTGTCTAAGTAAGCTCTCAATAAAACAGAGATGAATTATCAATTTTCTGCTTCACAGTGAAAATGTCGACAGAAGAAATATTACAGTTGCTTTACGATATCTGTTATCATTACGTACCTCATACTAAATACATGTTTAATATGGCAGGATTTATAATTCAAATTTATAGTTAAATAAATTCAAATATAAATCTTCAAAATATATGTTTCTTAAATATTCTTATGTTTACCCGTTGAAATAGCACTTTTGCTTTTTGTTGTTTTATGGAATATATTTTGGTTCTTGCAAGGGAACGCGCATAAAGGTGTTTAACTTTCAGTAATTGAAAGAGTAAGGAAATGTTAAGTGCACGGATTATAGTACGGTCCTGGAAAGTAGTCAAACCCAGACCGAGTCGAAGGTACGGCCGCGTGCGCAGACCAGTGGACACAGTGCAAAGCCCTGCGCATGCGTAATGGACGTCGACACGGTAGACCCTTCAACTCGCATGAATGCAGTAGGCGCAGCCCCACGACACTTGAGGGTAAGGTGACGTGCAGCCTTGTGCATGTGCGCATATAGCCCATTCGCCTTAACTCTACCACGAGAAATGTCACAACCGTTTGTTTGTACTCTGCGTACTACTGCGAGCACCAAGCGGGCCCGTACGAACAAAAAGCAGCTATTAAACACTATAATTGACTGATTCAATATTTTCAGAAATTTATAAATTAATAAAATTATCATAAAAATCGACGAATAAGAAATTATCTCATTATCGACTGATAAATTCATATGCTTGAAACAAATTAGATATGCTGCAAGTAGAATTATTCCAACACGCATAAATAAATAATAATAAATAATTTAAGGTAGATTAAAAATTCCTCATATTCTTTAAGAGCAAAACGCAAAAATCTCTGTAATTTCGTTTGAGATCCAAGTCAAAGTTACTGCAACCTCAATTTCGCAGCACTGTGTTCCATTGAATGGAAACAATGGCGTAGCAACTTGATTGTCAGGAGTAACGAAATTACCTAATTCCGTGGCAAACGCCTGATAAAAGGCCGTAACAGAACAATTGAGCATATTATTAAACTACTACTAATGCAATCGGCAAACTTACACCTTCGCTTACCCTCGCATACTCTACACCTCGACTAAACAATATTAAAATTCCCTAACTCACTAACGTATCCATCTTCCTAAAATAAGAGTACCAGTTACTCAGCATTCGATCGATGCATGCGTACCGTTTGAACAAATTACATACATCGCTTCTTTCGAAGCGAAATGTCTGTCAAATTTCAAGCTGTTCTCCGGCAATTCAATGGACCAAAGACATCTTAGTGGTCGCCATTAGATAAATGGCAAAATAGTAAGCGTCACGAAAGGGGACGTGTGTTTCTTAACGACAATCGAGATGACGACGAGCAGACTGAGGAAACAGAGGGAGGAGCGAGGAGCCACGAAGATGCACGAGGCAGGCGTGTGCATGCGTGGGCGAAAATGCACGAGGGGCGCGTGGGCCGGAGGAACACCGAGAGAGGCGTGCTCGGGCTTCGTTCAGACGAGGAACAAGATCCGCGGAACCGTGTGTATAGGTTAGGTGGGTAACCCAGTTTCGCCGGTGCACCAGGCCAGGCTGCAGCAACGCCGTTCAACGATCGATACCTATATGCATCCGGCGGTACTGCCCACAGCCTAGATTCCCTCTTCTCTAGGATAGGTGCAAAGAAGGGGACTGTGTGACCTACATCTCTCAGGAGGAGGAAGTGCAACGGGCAAATACAATCTAAAGTCAAATTCGGGGAACGGGCGTTGATTCAACTCAGCTGCGAAGTACGTTGCGCCAACGTTAGTTACCCACTGCTGCATCCCATTAGTCTCATAAATCCCTCCCAATCCATAGGATCGTCGCTGATAAAAATTCAACTCCGACCAAAGTCGGCGGAGCTTTAATAATTGATCCTCCGACAAAGAAGCGCGTGGGTCAATTCTGTACGAAAGAATGTGTCCGATGGAACTCGCTCTGCTTTAACGCGACTTAATTTCGTCACTTCGAAGTGAAACCAGAATATTTAAAACAGAGTAATTATCGTATGAGATACTTTCATCAATTATTTTCTACTGCAAATTCGTTTTACTTTAATAATTTTGAAAGGAGGAATAGTCTCATTGAAAGTAAACAAGTTCGATTTTAACAAATGGGTCAGCCATGTAACGTTCGATATTTACGAAATGGAAATATCTTTGGCTTCGAACCGAGCGCGTACGTGGGTTTAAGTTCGAGAAGAAAAGAATCGTTAAAAAAGGGCTGACCGAGCACGTGATGTTAACGGCCTGAATGACGGAGTAACGGGCGCGAAAACGTGTATTTTAACTTCTACAAATCGCCAGCGCGCGGGCGTTCTCGGCCGGCCGCTAAGCAAAAGAATTAGTAACTACGCACGTACATTTTGTTTGCGCCGCGCGACACGATACGCAGCCACGCACGTCCCGTATTTTTTTCAACCACGGGGGATGGAGGTGGAACGGCCGAAGGTGGGAGAGACGACCGTCTGGCTGGTAGGTGAAAGAAAAACCGAAGATTTCGGGGATGGGAGGTAAACGGTGCGTCGAAGACGCGCCAGACGTCTGTAAGTATTATAGGAAAGGGAGTAGGGGGAGGAGAGGGGTTAGACCTGTAACCTCGGGCAACCTTCGACTGTCTGGGTTCAAACGTTTCGCTCAGACAAGACGCAGTAGTTCAAAGTTCTCTGGTGAAAACATAGCCCCTGACTCATCCTCGCCAGATGAAAGCAAGGGAGCGGAGTCGTTAAATTTCCCAAATACGATTCACTGTAGTAAACACAATTACAATAATACTTTTTATAAAATTACGCTGAAAAGACGGAAATATCGTAGGTACTACAAATCTGTTTATTTTTTTTTTTACTTTATATTGTTTTCCATTGTGTGGATTATTTTTTACTACTTCATTGGATTATTTATTTCCCCTAAATCATTAATGCACACCTAGCACCGCGGCACTTGTAGTTTCAACAGAAGTGATCGACAAGCTGCGCAACGGACTTCTACCCTGGATACTCTGAATTTGCCGAAAACAGTGCGCGCTCGTCGAACTGCATGGGATGGTTGGAAAGCCGAAGGAACGGGAGGAAAGTATAGACAAGATGGTACACGCGTACCGCGGACCATAGAAGTCGGTTTCCAGGGGTCTTTGAGCCATCAAGCCGTTGACCTTGGAAAGGTAGCATGGAGATCCGGTGGTGTGAGAGCAGTAGTACTCTTCTCTCTACGTGGGCGTTCGGTAGGAGGTTACAAGCCTGCGAGAGGAAAAAGGCCGGTCGCCACGTCGGTGGAAAGGAGCGAACGGGCTGCAACGAATGTCTGGACGGAGACAGACAGTCTCCCCCGTGAAGGGAGGGTCGATATTTACCGGCCTTCCCCCCATTCCCCCAGTCGGGCAACGACCTACCACCCCTGCGTACCCGACGAACCCGGTCTTCTACCCTCTGTCGCGTTCCCTCTAATATTCGATCCCCCTCTTGCCGCGCACACGCACCGATCCCTCCCTTCCTTGTCTCTTTCGCCACCCTCGGTGTCCCCGCGTTACACGTTATTGCGTCCTAACCCTGAAGCGACCCAACTTGCGCCCCTCCAAGACATCCAACTGTGAAGAAAGACACCGTGGTCAAGAGCAGAGGCACCGACCATGACTCACGAAATACGCGTCAACGCGAGATGGGAACCCCGTTGTCTTCTGAATCATGCAAGTGTTGCTCACAATCGATATCTGCTCACCCTTCCTTATCCATCGATCTCCAATATACATACAGTAGTGGTCGGAGGAAAGTTTAAAACTCATCTTTTTACAGGTTTGTACAAGTAACTTGATATACACTAGGGTTTAAGTATCATGTCGGGGTAACATTGGTCTATTTTACAAAACCCTAGTCGATTCTTTCCACTAATACTGTCTTGCTGCTTTGACCGTTTACAGTTTAAAGTTTCTGCTGACTACTATTCTGCAACTTGTATAAGGGATATATGTATGTAATTCGAATTGGTTACTATCGTAAACATTTATCAACTTCACTGTTGCTGCTTCACGCTCTGGTACTTTCATACTCTTCGCTTTGCTCGTGAAGCCATCTATGGGGGAGCGGACGTGACACACAATTTAAATATTTAACGCTCGGTGACTTTAACTCTGTCCTGTAGGGTCTCGATTTACGTCAACGAGATTAGGGTTATGCTTCTCGGAGAAGGGTGTCATTGTGCTTTTTTTACGTAGTTGAATATACTGTCGAAGTGATAGGTATTTCGGTCGTACGAAAGCTATCGATGTATATGCAAATGCTTAGAGGAAAAACTCCTGACAATTCCATTAAACAGATCCCTACGTCTGTAAAGAATTGAGAACGATGCGTTCCACGTGAAATACATGTGTACCAACGGAATAAGGTGCCACTGCACTGCCACCTGCACGTAAACCGTTACAACGAATTCGGCCGAGTCGGTCGGTAAATGAACGTTACTCAACTCGACGAAACTACAAATACAATTGCGGGTATAATAGAAATACACTTTTCCAGATTTATATCTTTAAGAACTCTTCAATAGTATGCACACTCTAATCGATCCAAGTTTTTAATACGTTATCGATTAATCCATACTGTTACTGTAACTGCTACATTTCTAATGTTACCTTTGTCATCGCGTAGAGCCTTCGCTCGCGCATGAATGTCGCGTGAACCATATCCGAATAAACTCGACGACTTCCGTATTTTTTGTAATCAATCGTCCTAAAGCATACACGTGATATTAAAATTTCTAATTACAATCTCGACTGGTTTCTCTATTAATTAACATCGAAAAAGAAAACCCGTGACGAATACTTTGCACGGCAATAAGACGGTGTACAATGCGTTGTTACAACGTAACGTGAACGAGCCCGCACGCATTCTCACATCGCAAGTTCTCTAATCGGGACTGTACATAAGCATGCACCAGTACACAGTTACGCAGGAATGAAGCTAAAGCGGAAGTAGCAATTTTACTGACGGACCTGATAACATGTGCTTCTCACTCTTCTTCTTATTTCTGGTAAACGTTTGGAAGAAACAACGTATTAACAAAGAGGAAGACTACTGTCTCACTCCCGTGTTCCCAAACTCTAAAGAAACGCTTTGCCGAGTAGTAATATTTTATTTTAAACGTCCATTTGGAATGACAAAGATTGCAATGGGTACAAATAATTGTTCTTAGGGTAAACTATCGTAGCTCGAAGCATTTGTGCGTTTTCGTAAAGGATTTATTTCGTGTTCTATATAGTTATACCACCTACTCCCTTTTCACGATTATTCGTAATCATCGAAACTGGTAGTGTTTTTAATATGACCATATTTTTCACCCGTTCCTTCCGTCTCGGACACTCTTCGACGGAACACATACATATTTTTCTGCGGCGAAGCTGCAGAAAAATACCTTCGGACTGTTTACAATTCCGCCAGAAAAACACGCTTTACCGAGCACGCGAATTTAAAACCGGCCACCTTTAACGCGTGACCGTGAAACCTTCCAGTGGCCAAATAAAATTGCTTTTCCAATAGTACCCGCTGGCAGGATTGTTACACTATTAACATGCGACCAGGATATGTTTATTTTGAGAAAAGTGAAGGTAGAAATTGAAATCAAGTCCGCTACCAAAAATAAAAAAAAAAGAAAGCAGTGTCGCAGACGCAACTGGAAATACCAGAAGCGATTAAATCTGATAAAATATGAATAAGATTGCTCGCATACTATAACAGCGAATTCCACAAGTTTCTTTCACTTAAGCATAATTATTTCATGGAGTAGCGTTCGTAAATGGACTTGTCCCTCGGACATTGTTCGACGCTTGTTAGCAGTTGACAACTTCATAGACAACTTTCGTTGTGGCTGTAGCCACTACTTTATGAATAAAGAGCGAGCCGCGCTTAGGAACATTTTCTCGCGACATTAAAGCTGAATTCTTGAGTCATGTAATTGGGTAGATAAAGATTCCACCTCCACTCGGTTTAAGGGAGGGTTTCTCCGTCGCGGGCTCGAAAACATGGGTATTTTCAAGAATTTATAGAGAATGAAATACCAGTAGTGGATTTTTGTCGAATATATCTACACGTTTATCAGTTTTTGGATAAGATTTGAGAACAATCCACCCACTAGATTACTCTCTATAAATTCCCGAAAACGCCCATGCTTTTTGGGCCTCCAAAACAGAAAGCCCCTCCCTTAAGGGGTTATTAAAAAAAAATGAAACAAAATATTTATTACACATGATTTATTAGTCCATAAAGTGAATGGAAATATTTATATACAATACTTTTGGTATTAAATTATTTACGACTTCTGAGATTCTATAGACTACTACAGGAAAAATGGTCAACATGATATCTCCTTTAAATATCGAAGCATCTGAATACTAAAATGATATACTTGAAAAATAATGTTGCCATTATGGGCTGACTTCATATTTTGTTTAAGGAGAACACCACTGTAAGCCGTTTTTAAGTATTCTTTTCAGAAATAATGTGCAGGTTTCATAGACAATTTGTATTACCTTCCTTTAGTACAATGTCTTAAGACATTGACAAAAAACTACAAAAAAATACAAAACATCCATAAATTTTAATATATTAATTAATCTTCTAGACCCCCATGCACGGTGGTCGAATGTGTAACTATGGAACAGCAGGTCCGAAATCAAATTTAATATTTTTTTATGAACTGTATGAGTGTAGTTTCTGTTGCACGTACCGATTTCTTAAACAAATTATTTTTGTAAAATTGGTGCGATTTAGAAGAAAAGTTTCGAAAATCCGCGAATAAGATGGACAGTTTTTTAGTCAATCAAATAATCCCTACATGCAACGGAAAAATGCACTCACATACTTTATAATAATAAAAAAAATATGTCGGACCTGTTGTTCCATAGTTACACATTCGACCAACGCGCGAGGTGGGTCTAGAAGATTACTTAATATATTAAAATTTATGCATGTTCTCTATTTATTTTTTATACACTCTCTTAAGACATTGTACTAAAGGTAGGTGATAAAAATTTTATATGAAAACTGTAAATTGTTCCTGAAAAAAATCTCGTAAAAATATCTTACTTATCCGGCCGTCAACAGTGGTGTTCCCCCTTAATTAAACTTTAAAGTACCATAAATTCATTTTTGAAATTAAAAAATTTGGCCCGTCAGCCCATAATAGCAACATTATTTTACAAGAATATCATTTTATTTCTCAGATCCATCGATTTTTAAAGTACATATCATGCTGAGCATTTTTTTCTGCAGTGGTCTAAAGAACCTCAAAGATCACAAATAATTTAATCCAAAAGTTATTGTGAAAAATCTTTCCACGCACTTTGTCTAATAAATCTTGTGTAATAAGTATTTTGTTTCATTTTTATAAATAAAACTCCTAAAAAATTCCTAAAATTATTTATCTTTGTGGTGGCTGAACGTGTGTAACTCCTTAAACCTGCATTGCTATCGACTACAACAACAGGGAAATAAAAGCAAGGATTTAAAAGCGGTATCAGCGGCGCGATACCCAATCACGATTCGAAGGAGAAAGCTTCTCTTCGGCTGAATGAAACGACCGCGGAATGATCGCCTTCTGGGTAGATAAACTCAGATAGGAACCAGACACTACAGCGTTCAAAATGGAAGGTCTCGGGAGTGCAAAGGGAACCGAATAGCAGAACCTGGCGAATCAGAATTTAGGTTGCACGTGGTAGGAGTAATTATTAAAACAATGATATACGGTATATTGATTCGAAAACCAATAGCAAATTATCCGCCGATATTTTCTATACGACATATTTGACTAATGCTAATATTTCTTGAGTGGCAACGAAGCTAATTAAATGTCGGTTTTTAATCAACCATTCCAAGTATCAAAGTAAATGTATGTCAGTTCGAAGAAACAAACTGCGCTGGTTTTCGGTTTAAAAAGAGATTGACTGAATGGCAGGGCATTAAAAAGGAAGTCTCTTTGATAATTAATGTGCGTGTCCGTGTACGTTTCTCAATGTGAAAAATTATTCAACCATGCGTAAAAGTGTACTTTCTACCAGGAACTGTTCAGGACCTGGTTTACCGAGTAATACGACGAACGACTGTTAAATGTCAAAACGCTAAAGCACCGTAAAATTTACCATCGATACGCAGCGTGATACGCAACAAGGTTCCATTGACTTTAAAAATCTTCTGCATGTTGATATTTTGCGGGGACGTTATTTGCATAAAATATTACTTCGTTTAATATAGGAAAGTGGCCGTGTAAGTCTTGGAAATATGAATAATCGATTGACATAATTTTAGGTCGTCATTGTACATACGATTCCTTCGTGTGAGATATTAAAAAAAAAGGACACGCATCGTAACAGTAAAAACTCTCTCTCTGTGGAATTCAGGGAATTCCAAGTTTAATGCCGGGCGATCCACAACGAAGCTAAAGTTCGATTACAGAATGGAAAGAAGCGAAAATCGAATCGAGTGGGCCGACGCTCGCATTTCGGTGAATAGACTTTTACCGCATTGCCGACGAGGCCTCGGTGGTAGAATTAGCACTGTAATAAACTGTGTCGACGGGAAAAATTTAACAGTCCTCAGGTAATAAATTTTGTTTTGTTAATTAGTAATTTCTTATTTCTCTGGCTATCGATGCTCGTATGAACAGATCTATATTACTTGAGGAGAAACAGGAAGAGCACCGAATCTTTCCTTGAGATTGTACGTTGTGTAATGGCCGTCAAGTATTTTCAATGGAATCGAAGGAGATTGATAAATAAGAAACTGTGCTGCTCGTATATTTATGCGGGATATATTGGATATAATGACAATAGCATATTCCATATCAATTACGAATTTCTTACCCACGACATAAATTAAAACTCGAATCTGAAAACAATATGAAAAAATGCATATTTATGATGTCTGCATTTGCACAGTTAATCAGAAACTCGAGTGCCCCCAGTACGGCGAAATCTTTGCGAATAAACGAGCGGAAACTCATCGGAATTAATAGTACCGATTCTCCGAATCCTTAATCCGAATGCGTTATTTTCCTCACAGAAACTTCGATCCTTTAAATTCAATCCGCGTATGCAAATTCGCAGACACTTTCTGCCTCGGGTACCATTTTCTTCAACGAGCGTACAGTGTTAAGATTAAGAGAAGACCTATGTAAATTTAAACTCTGCAAATTTGTACGATCTCTATATAATTACCGAACAAAATATAACGATAGAAGGAGGGGAAATTAGAATACAAAAAACACCCGAATGCTGTTCCGAATCTAATTTCAAGAAAGATAAGCTCTACGCTATTAAAAACCCTGCCACCTAAAATATACATGTAAAAGAAAATCAGAGGATGAATAGTAACCTCACAGAATAACAGAAACACTCGTGAAATCATTTTTTTTGTTTTTTAAATCACCTGACGATACTATTCTTATTTAATTGGCCACGGTATTGCCTGAAAGTACAATTGCCTAGTTTTGCTAACACGGGCCGAAGACAAAGATGATTCAAACGCAGTATCAAGGTGTAGATTTGGATTCAAGGAGATGCACTTGTAAATTAAATAATGTTGCGGGGATCTGTACGGGGAACAGCGGCTGGTGAGAAGAAGGGACACGATAATTTCGTAGGCCGTGCCACGGCGTAACCGTAAAGGCATGGCCGTTGAAAGGAGCGAGGAGATCAGCGAGAAAAGCGAACAAAGTACGGTTAGTTTCTCCCCGGATGTCTGATGGCCTCTTTCTTGTACCAGCGGCCTTGCCAGGAATGCACATTTTCCGCCGGTACGCCGTTTACTTCAGCTTCGATTCGAACCGATGCACAGACGTCTGCCACCTTTCACCCATCGTCTCCTAATCACGTGACCAATGTTGTTATCGTTTTAACGTCGTCATCGTCCCCCTTTGTTGCCACTCGAATTGTCTCTCGTTCAATGATCAGCTTCTACTCCCCATTGCGCAACGTTCGAGTACGCTATTCCTCCGCACGATTTATGAAATATTTGCTCGATAAAACACACGCGGAGGAGCATGAGGAATAAAACAACCGATCGATTCGAATTACTTATCAACACTTTTGTGCTATGCAATAAAAGCTTTTCAGAAGAATCCACTTTATTTCTCTCTTTTTATTTTTGAAATTTTACTCCAGTAATTCGATTGACTCGAATCAACGCCGATGTTGTTTGGAATATTCCAAAAAGTAATGCGTGGCGAACCACAAATTTCAAGTGTAAACAAATTTCTTATGGAATTAGATATATTTTAATTTCGCATTTAAAATAATACGGTTAAAGCTACGCTTTAAAATAGCGAAGGGTTTAAGTAACCGTTTAAAAGAAATAATATTTTAAATGCAATGGAACGTCGAAGAGCACTCGAACGAAAAGTTGGTCCGAAACCAGCGAGATTAAAACTTAACAGCCATCGTATGCTCGCTTTAGTCAACCACTTGTCCGAACTATCACTCGCAAAACAGAAAGAGAAAGGGGATCTGCGGTGGTGTTTCGACGCAACCAAATAACTAGGTAGCGTATCGAAGAATTCTGCGAACGATAGTTTTTAATTGACGTGAAAATCAGCCACAGCGTGGGACTCTATTACCGCGATCTCGTAACACACATTTAAAAAGTTTTAAAAAAAAAGTAAAACAAGTTACAGTCGGAGATAAGCCGATTCCTCGAAGCTTCGAAAGTAGAAGATATAGATACGCACGATATTCGCGATTGAACGCTTCAGATACACACTCCCCCCTCTACTTTTTAGAGTTTCAATTTGTATCGAATTGATACAGAACTTTACTCGCGCTCTGTGCATAGGACCACAAAACGAGCCAGTGACCTGAAATCCGCGTAAAATCCTACCCGGAGCTGGGTTTCCAGGTTGGATTGCGGAATCGGCGTGACTACGTTGCAAAATTCATATCCTGATACGTTAAAAGCTTTCACATGCTTCGCAAGCATCAGAGCTTATATTTCAACATGTTAACGCGGCAACATTTCTGCGTATAATGATGCTTAATATATTAAAAAAATACACATTTATAATTGAATTAATTTCCAAAAAAGAATTGCCGCTCGTGTTGTATTTCTGTATATCTGTGCAAAGGACCCAAAGCCAAAAGTTTCAAAATGACATGTAATTGCTTTCACTCCGTGAGGCAATGTTTCTCAATTACAATTCCGTGCACGTAGCTTTCAGAGGAACTTTACAATTAAATAATGATAATCATGGAGCAGTGCTGGTGAGACATATATGTACAGGGAATTAATTGCAAATGCATCTCTGTGCCGAGCACAACTTTATTGGTTGTCCCGTGCATTATGCAATTCCATCTGCGATGGCCTTTGCGATGAACAGACATTACTCAACAAGACTGGACGACAGAAGACCTTGGCAACCTCGACAGAAACTTAACCCGACAGTTCAACAATTTCTCTCCTTCGTATAGTGTATTGCAACGAAAAGTGAAACCATAAATCGCATCCGTAATAACTACAATAATTTGGAATGTTATATATTACAAATTAGTGGCGAGATTTAAAGATAAACAACGCGGAAAGTATATATGGATTATATAGGAAACTCGCCGAACTTCCTCTTAAATAACTCGAGAATTAATTACTTTAAGGAAAAGATATTTCAAGCAGATGTTTATTTATACCGAAAGGACATATAACCCGAGAATTGATTTTCTGCTATTTCACTGTTTCAAATTCCAGAGGAAGATGCCGGGAATTTTGTTTAAAACACATGCAAAATATGAAAGCTAATTATTTACTGCGTTACATGTTTCCCTTTAATACAATGAAATTCTCGTTGGAAACAGTTTAGGAATTAATTACGATCATCAAGTTAGAAGAATCACCCTGTATGTAGATTTATTTTTTTAAGATTGTATCACGACTTACCGGACACCCTGTATAGCCAGGTTCAACTACTCAAAGCTAATCATTCCGTTTATGAATCAGCATGAGAAATAATGGCAAATGGTGTATTGAGTTCTGGACTGTCAATAACAGATGAATCGTAACGCGAGGAGTTACCTCACCATTGCTAAGTTCCATCGAAATTCGACACGTGTTTGCAGGCGCACATCGTGTACCTCTAACGTTCGCGCTACTACCCGTACGGCGAATATCGGGATAGCTGCGCGTGACACACGTGACACATCAACTGGTAGGCCAATCATCACCTGGTAGATGATTACAGACTCACGCGACATCTCCCGAAATCCCTAGCAAGTATCTCCTCTCGCTCCGTGTTCATTCGCATCGGCTTCGCGCACAATTTATCGCGGAAGCCTTTAATCCGTTTCTTTTTCTCTCTCGCCAACAATAAGAAGATAAGAAAAACTGTGCTCGCTAACGGGGACCACGTACGAGTTCGAGGAGCGGTTAAACGAATCAGCCTCCACTCTGTACCGAAGGGATACGCAACGAACGAAAACAACGAAGCGTGTCCACTGTGTTGGGAAAGGAGAGGATCGGGGCAACTACGCGCGAGTTGGAGCGTGTTACAGAGCAACGTGAAAACATTGGTTAGCGACAGACGACTGCCGCGAACGTAGCGTGACATTCAACTTACCCACCACCGTCGACATTTTCGCCTTTGTGTGCCGTACTACGCCTGGGTCCAAGCTCTCCTCTGGCTGTTAACGTTAGCGATGGTAAAAAACCGTGACGATCGGGCGCATGTTTAGCGGCGCGATTGCCCAGTGGCGATCCTGTCCACTCTCGTTCTCGACATATACGGCTGGCGAGCCACGCACCCACGAGGTCCTTCGAGCTATCGCCGTGAAGAGGAATCGCGTGCGGCCGTATGGCGCGAACGGTTGAAAACGGGGAACCGGTGGCACACGGCTGGCGCGAATGAATGGGGCACTCCTCGTGCTTCGCAAACGAAAAGACCGCTCGTCGAAATTATATAACCTCCGCGGGCCAGCGAAGACGGCACGATACTGGCTGGTCGATGTTTTCGCCCGAGTTAGTATCCCACACGGCCCGGCAATACCACTGCTGCTACTGTGCGCGTTACACCACTATCACGCTTAACCCGCTCGCCACCTTTTCAAAGGCCGTTTCGGCTGTGTCAAGTATCAACGAATATGCTTCCCCATTCTAAATCCTCCAAACGCGACGCCCTGCGTGTATATACACGGCGATCACGCGGGCCACGTTCATGTCGTTTAAGTACACACACTTAACACGCGCTCCGACCAACCATATGCTCCTCTCGAAGAGAATTTCGCGGCGCGATACACAGATAGCACACTTCGGTTTATCGTCGGGAATGAACGTGCGCGACGGAGAGATTGAAAGAGTTCCCATACGAGCGCGAATGGAATTATTAAAACTCTTCTTGAGTAACAAGGAAAAAACACTATCTATCTTTCTTTCTCTATCTCTCTGTTGTCGTGATACTCGAAAGCAGCGCAGGTTTACGAGGCAGCCTTGAAAATACCACCCTGTGAGAAAGACGGCGACAGTTTTAATGATACTGCACACAATTCGGTCGTATCAATCCGTGAACGTTCGTTTGCTTGTTAGTGAAACTGTGGTGGTATTTTCACTGTACGGCAAATAAGAAAGAAAAAAAAATTAGCGAGAAACGTGTGTACCGTGTGGCTTGATTGCCACATGTACACAGACTATGCGCGACATACAGCCGAACCCGACGCTCGGATGTTTTCGTCAGCCTTCGGCGACTTAGCTATGTCGCCCCGTTTCATCCTATTCTCCTTCTCTGTTCCTTTCTCGACTTCTTTCCCCGTTTTCGCCTCGCGCGAATACTTCTCATCGTTACATCCTTTCACACGACCCATATATATGCGTCTATTATTCTTACGTCTGTTCGAATTCGCCCGTTAAACGATCGGTAATTTAGTGCAAGGAAAATGCTTCGTAAGATTCAACAGATTGCCGTGCTTCCCCGCCCATGCTTGTTTCTCTCCGCCTATATGTATACGTACACATGCACCTCGTGCATGCTTGTTTTGTCCCACCGCGATTCCGCGAAGTGAAAATTCCGATTTTCATGCGGGGATTCTTGTCAACGTGGAAGGGCAAGGAAACCAGCATAAAGTAAATTGAAAAGCGATGGTTTACGGAGAGCATGACTGATGTACGGGAAGTCACCAATTACGTCGACGTGATTTAATAACAATGTCAAGTGTCTTCAATGAGGTCGTCCCAAGACTGGCTTACACTTGAAATTACAGACGTCTGAATAAAATACGTAGAGAGTAAAAGTGATTCCCTCCTGACATCGACATAATTACCTCATCGCTGTCTATTTAATTACTACCTACTTAAGATCCCTAAACCTTTCCCAAACGTGATTCTAGAATTAACAGAGAAATGTCCACGTAAATACGTCCCACACTTCACAAGCCTGAAGCTGGAGAACTCAACAGTAACAATTCCTTAATAACTTACGTCGCGGGAAGAAAAAGTGGCGAATAAATAGCTTGATACATTATTAGCTCCGCGATAAGTGACAGAGAAAAAAAATGAGAACTACGAAAGTTCAATATATCGGACAGTAGTAAAACTCGCATAATTACAATGACTCTTATGGCTTCCATAATTTCATTAAGCTGGCTTTCCGTGTTTAGCGGTCGTTTGTCTACACGTGTAACAATACAAAACAATTGAAATGCAAAGTTATTAAAAAAAATTAGCATATTCAATTAGTACTGTATACTTTCGAAAACGTTGATGTGCCTTGTCAAATATTAATTGATTAAAAATAACAATTTTAAAAAAAATACGTTTTAACACCAATATACTACAAGATGATTCAAAGTTGAAGTTGCTTTTAAAATTGCACAAAGCCACCTATTCGCAGACGTAAAAATAGCACACAACTTTGTCCGCCCGTTTGTTGCAATATTGCTCGAGTGCCATTCGATAAACTGACGATAAATTATCAAGTACAATTACGAAGATATATAATTAGGTGTTGCGACGTGCAAGGTAACTGCGCCGTTGTCGACATTTTTACAAAATCTACCTAATGGACAGCCACATGGACCGCATGGTTCTCCTAACCTCAAAACATAACCTCCGTCCGACCGAGGCATACGGTTGATCTCTACTGCGTAGAGGAATGTATACGCGACGAAATTTGCGAGCGTACGGTTGATACGTAGTAAACGCTAGACGGTACGAGGCATTTGGCAATTTATACTCACCAGCATTCGGCACGAAGCGCGGTGTGTTAGCAGAAACCACCGTGTTGTAACCCTGGGGCGAGTGGATGCTCTGCTGATTAACGTTCACTAGTAGCTGCGGCTGATGCTGCGGGTTATGATGGGGCTGTTGCGGTTGCGAATGATGTTGATGATGATGGGGCAGGTGGTGGTGCTTCCCTTTCGTCGGCATGCTCATCGCAGGCGTAGGCCTCCCTTCTTTAAACTCTCCACTATCTTCAAAGCTTGTTGCCTTATGTGGCTCTCTGAGGTCCTCATAGGTACGTTATTTTCTAACGCGCGCGTAGTTAAGCGTGATGCTCGTCGAGGGGCTTGAACGTCTCGATTAGATCTCACTGGAATATCCGACGTGCACGAAATGATGGTTAGCGTTCGGTCACCCGTACGAAACTGATGGCACGTTTACACGCGCGCGCACTTCAGTCACGGCCAATTCATGCACAAACACCGCCGCGTATACTCCTATTCTCCCGCACTATTTTCGTTACAACAACACTGGTCTCCTTTGTTCCCGCTGGTAAATCGTGCGATCGTTCCACACGCCCGTCTTTGTCCGTTGGCTCATTCCATCGAAAGTGTTTGCCGCCCTTATCGGTCCCTTTTCCAAGATTCGCGCGCGGCCTGCGGTTATTCAACTGCGCACAGACGCACGTACCTTTCCCCCGCAGTACTAACGGATTATTATGCTCGCTAAGCCGTTACCCACGCCGTTCTACCCGCCTAAAACGTGTAAATCGTCTGACAAACAGTGGATGACTTGTTTTCTCGTAAGAAAAAAGAAGCGACGCGAACCATGCATTGAGCACGACCACAGCACGCCTTTCTTCCCATTTCCTTCTATCTAAACGGTCCTTAACGTTGGTACGAAGCCGTTAGCCCGCCGTGCCTTTTGTACGAGGCGAATTTAACGTGAATCGAGGAATCGTCGGTGGACGATATTTATCAAACTGTTCGATTAGAAATAGCGGAGGCCAGATGCGCGTTAATTAATATTCCCGAAAGGCACTATTTTTTTTCGAAACGACATTAACGGTTTTGTGGTAATGCGGCGAAGCAATTTTCTTCACCGACCAATCGGATTTCAGGCGCGAACTATGTAACGAACGTAGAGGCGACCAAGTAACTATTTCATTGGTTGTCAGCGCATTATTACAATCTTTGGTAAGTTGTTTGTAACGATGTGTCTATTATAATCTGTTAATTACGAGTTTATAAATATTTTTATATATAACATCCCATTGCTATCGCTTACAAATAATTAACTATATATATTATATTTCTCGCATTCGAAATGCTACGAACAAAGATGTAATCGTGTTTAGACGAAATTAAGACACTATAGAAACATTAAAAGTTCAAGGATTATCTAAAACTTGAAGACTAATGTTTCACTAAAATAGTAAATGTATAAATGATTATGACATACATGTAAATAATTTATACCTATATGCACACTTCGTACTGAAATATCTACCTGAATCACACCTATATCAGGGAAAGTATATTTTCTTTCACCCTGTCTTTCGAGTATTTCACCCTTAACGTGCGAGCTTATAGCGGCAAATGGAATCCTTTTTCGTATAAGCTCGCACTTAGGCCCTGCATGCGAAGGACGGAGTGTGACGGAGTGTCTGTTGCCTGAAAATTAGAGTGGGACGAAGTGTTCTCATGACACTGTCACGCTCTCTGTCCTTCGCTCCCGGCGCAAAGCAGGAGTGAAAACGAAACGGTGGGGATAGCGACGATTTGTAACGTAGACGCAAAACGGAGTGAAACGGAGCTTGTATATAGACAGAGAAAATATCGTACGTATATTTTCTTACACATTATACCAGCAGCATACGAATTCAACTAAAATAAGTAAATAAATGGGATACAATCCCGGAACGTCGGCATATTTAAAAAATGATATGCTAAACAATTATTAGTCACACCCTTGACAACAAATACAATTCGCAAGTTTGCAAAAGGGAGAATTTTAGGGATTAAGAGCGGTATAAATAAGAAAAAAAACGAAACGATAAGAAAGAATTCTTCACAAAATTCTTCCTCGATGTTTATAATATGTTTACAACAATACTGCTAAATTTATTTTTATCGTAACCTTAGTTTATACAGATGTTAAAACTTATTGTTCTTTTTCTGCTTTAGATCTTAATCGTCGCTACTTTCCATTCCGAAAATGAGTTCCCACGGTAAGCTGGAAACCGAGAAGTTAAGGAAGTATTTGGAGGGGCAATTACATAGATTGGTGCAGCAATTGGAGGATATAAAGGAAATCCGGTATTTCAGCAAGACTATTTTTCTTTACGTTCTTCGTTAATATTTTTGATTCTTGTAATATATATGCGGTTTTACGAAATTCTGAATTCTAATAGGAATACGTTAGACGAGGACGCTTATGAAGAACTTATGCAACTGACGAGAGAAGATTTGCAAGAGTTCAATGCAAGTCTGCAAAGGATGATATCTGGTGACACAACATTAATCGATGAACTGGGCGCTGTACAATTGGTACTTTACAAACATGTTTTTAATTCAGATAATTGTGCAAGTACATATTAAAGAATATACGTTTAATTCCGTACAAACAGGCAACCCAAGCAGTGATCGGCGACGCGTTTAAAACTCCCGATGTTATAAGAATGTTTGGTAAACGAGAAGTAACAGAGCTCAGAAAACGTTTGGTCGAGATCGATAGTTACATGAAACTTGGGAAACTGAGCAAGGAATCTAGCGATAGTCAGCGGGGAGAGGTGTTAAACGCGTTGAGGCAGCTTGGAGAGAAATTAGAACCTGAGGAATTACAATTATTAGAAAAACTGAAATTGAGTAACATCGACGCCACGAGTTATGTACAAGTGACTGAGAGCTCTGAGAAAGGTCAAATGGCTATGGCAGTAGTAGGCGATGAAGTTAGAACTAGTCAAAACACTTAAGTATATATAACTTTCTAATAAGAATTTTATGTTCCTTTTTCAAATCGACAACCAATAATACACGGACAACGCGAGTGATCACAGATTCAAATTTTATGCAACTTAACGCGTTACCTGTAAAAATAGTATCATTTACAATAGCTTATATTCAAATGATGTAGGAACACAGGATGCTCCCGAACTTGAAAAACATAATTATTTTCTGCTATGAATACAATTTCATACAAAACATTTTTATACTTATTTTAATACTACATATGAATTCCCTTATTTAATTATTAATCTTTTTATTTGATCGACCATCAAGATTTTTGCTTTTATGAAACTATAAGTGATTAAGACTGAAGATAATCCTAAGAGAACGTTTCGCTATAAATTTATCTTTATAAATAGAAATGAGAATACATAAGTGAATATATCATATATAATATTTAATATATTTTATTTGTTATGGATCAAATCTGTATTTATCACTAATTCTATTGTGCAACTGTTGTTATATAATGTATATAAAATATGCTTGACTTGTTTCATTGCCGTAATTCACACAAATTATTTCCGAAGAGAAAAAACAAATAATTTTATCGTATATATTTCAGATCACATCACTGTTAATAATATGCATACACACGTATGCACAAACGCATTTTAAACATTATACTAAAAACATTTACGTGTAATAACAGAAATCAACGTTGTATAAGTTTAATATAGACTTTCACAGTGTTAAATGTCCTTTTTCGTTTGCGAACTTTTTCCTGCGTTGATCGTGAAACAACATGCAGAAGGTTTTAAGATTCTTTACGATAAGAAAGGTCTGAGAAGATTGAGTATTTTTTCCAACATATTTAGACATAGCGTTCGACTGGAAACTGACTGTAACATCTGTTTGCATACATGTTAAAAATGCTGCCATTGAAGGATAAAGTTTACAAAGGCATGTGAAATTGGTGTCAAGAATATATTAATGTGCTTCTACAAAGTATCTTCTTTTTACAAACACAGTAGTTGTCTTAACTTCTTCCATAGTCATTAGAACATGTATATATATATATATTGCATTTATTATAAATTAGCGCTTACGCCGGCAGACTCTTTTGTGTTCACGCTGCCAGTGAACTTGTTGGCAATCAGTGCTGCAGTACGCCGTATTCCAACAGCAGTGGTATATTGCCTCAGCTTCGCAATTATAACACTAGAAGTAGAATATATTTATTACGATATCCGCGCGAAATTCTACGTAAAATGTACACGCATAATAAATGGATTAAAGGATCATTACCCATTGCTTCTTCTTTATCTCCGATATAATCTGTTGATGTCTGTCTGTCAGTTGCCGCAACTCTTTAGCATGCTCAGCTTGTAGTTTCTCTAATTCTTTACACTTCTCGAGCTCCAATTCGCGACGCAGCTTTTCCAACGCTGTTGTAGTGGGCTGCTCCGAAGTTCTGCGTTCCCTTTTTATCTAGAAAATGCATGACAGAACCGTAAGATTATTCGAACGAATGTATAATTAATATATTTTCGGATATTATAAAGATTCCCATGTTTTATACCTTCGCAGGCAACGCCTCTGTCTGTATTTGCTCCGTCTGTACAAGAACGCATTTGGATCTTGGCTCCTGAGAGCTGGACGTAACCATGTCCTCTTGCGAGCCCTCTTTCTTCAAACCTTGCGGGCAAGTGCTGGGTATTTCTCTTGGCGGTTCGTCTTCTGCCACTGGCAAACAGGGTACTTGTCTCTCTTCGCTGCCAGCTTTACACACCAAAGTTTTATCTTCGTTCTCTTTTTCCTCTTGGGACAGCGGCGCATCGCTATGGCCGTCTGAGCTGAGACGTTCAACTTTAACTCTTAGATCCTTAAAAAGCTGTTTCGCAGGATTAGAATTGATCGCCGTACTTTTCGAACCTGATGATTGTATATTTCGTATCTTTGTCGGTTTCGGGCCCTCGTTATCATCGCTGACGTCTAACTCAGCGATCGACTTGCCCAACTTTCGCAGTAGGTTCTGATGGTGCTTCAGCTCCTCGAACGCTCTGTTCCAAGCGGTGGATCTTTTTATCTACAGAAAGGCAAATTGCGCACGCTTTAAGAAACGTCTATCCCCATTCTGACTTCACAATTCAATATGCAGTGGCGAGAAATTTAGTTGTACACTTTGGGCCACTGTGTATGTGCATACCTTCATCTCTTTCCACTTCCCCTTTTCCGAAGGCTATGCAAGAATTCGTTGTTAAGACAATAATATACCTAAGTGCAACAACAATTTCTAAATTGCGGATCCCGCAACATGTTCTCCCCTATCGTGTCAGTGATACGGTACACTGTAAATTGGCGTGTAAACCTAAACCGAGAATTTCACAGTGTTCGCGTGACTGTTTCGCGTGGAACATTTTATAGATTATCTTTACCTGCAGGCTTTGCAGGCTGGACGTGATCGGCCGGATGAACAGTTTCTCGATGTTGGCGCGCATGTGGTGGCCCCCGAAAAAGCGAACGTCGTAAACGTTCCCGCTAACTTGCATGACCTTTGCCGGCCAGTACGGGTATCCCTTTTGCTTCGCGTAAACCAACTGATGCGGCGGAGTGCACGGTATGCAGAACCACATTTTCTCAGATTTCTCATTCGATATTCTATAACAGTCGGCGCACCGGCGTATCTCTTGAAGATCGTAGCAGCAATCCTGATACATTGTCATACCCATTTCTCCAATTATACTATGAGCTAAATATACAGATTAAAACTATTATCTGGTTGTCGGTAATACACAGAGAATCCAACCCCTCCCCCCGACTACGTACCACCATGGTAGATAGTAATATTGTGTAAGATATTATGTGCATCGGCTTGAAATTCCGTGAGATTGTTGTACTCGTTCTTCTTTATTTTCTGATCCATTATTGCCAAGTCCATGTGCTGTTTTATGAGAACGTCCGGTCGCCATGCGTCTTCACCTTCGCTGAGCCAAGTCGGGCCTGAGTATCTATTAACTGGCGTGATAGGATCATTGTTGAAAACGATGGTGCGGTTTGTAATCTCTGGCGGTAATTTTGCTTTCAGGTGGCCGCAAGTGAAACTCAGGATGTGGTTCAAGTCAATCTTGTCTGGATACGTGTCGTTATTTATACTCTGTAAGAATTATTCATTCTTTATTGGTACGCAGACTTTAGAATGCTCGTGACTAATCGCTGTACACTCACCTCACAAAAATGACATATTTTTAATTTAAAATTACTAGGCACATGGCATTCGGGATGATAAACCCTGTAACATTGCTGACAACACTCCACCGCCCCTGCTTTCTGACATTTGCAACAATACCAGTCGTTATTGTCTTCGTATATGGCATCTGTCGGCAGTCTGTAACTTTCCTGCTCTATACCATTCTTCGTCGGTACTTTCTTTAAGTACACAAGTCCGTCGCTAACTGCTTTGTTCAATTCTTCTTGGGCTTCCTGCTCGGTTATCCCATAAACCCGAGCTAAATGCCGCACCATACGGTCATTGCTAGGTAGACTTCTCTGATGTACAGTTATCTTTATAGCGTCCCATATTCGTTGCGTCATAAATGGATCAGTTCTTCGACGTACAGACATACTGATCAATAAGCGCTGGAATGGAAATACAGGTTCTTATTAGAAATTGTTTTTTACTCTAGAAACATAGTAGGTACCAGCATGAGTCACCCCATAGATACATAATCAAGGTGCCCTCATATTGCAATACTGTCATATCTATTATGTACAACAGTTCTTCAGATACCCCCACATTTAGCACCGTTTACCAAAGTATAATACCTATATGCAGCGGTTTCTTTAAACAGTACTTTTCTCAACTCCACCAAGTGTACATGTATAATTTCCGAAACTAACTTGCTAATCTGTTGACGCGTTGTATCATGTATTTTGAAATGCTCAGTGTAGGAGCGTACGCATTATTACTGTCCAGTTTCGTTACAATTGCGATTTTGTTAAGGCAGTTTAAACAGACGAAGACTACGTCGCTGTATATCTTGACAACATCCGACGTATTATTTTCTATACTTACGTCGATTCTATTGCTTATAAATGACGTAGGAAACACGACTTATACAGATCGTAGTAAGTGGAACGATATGTTTCCTGATAATTTGGACAGCGGTATGTGGAATCAAGAAAGTGATGATGGAAAAGATGAGAATGATAAGTTCAGAGGATTTTACGAGAGATCGATTTTATTCAATGCTACTGTAAGAGAGAATAATTCTACTGCGATACCCGAATGTAATATGACAAACGTAATGATGAAATATGGAATGCTGCTCTTCCCATTCACAAATTCATTCGTGTCTCTGTTGATGTTCTCCGTGCAGTGCAATTTAAATGTACGTGGCTTGAAGCGACAGTGCTCCAAATTTCTTCACAAAAATGGTGATAGTGCGAGTAAATCTGAGCCAGAGAATGTGGAGAGATGCGAGATATCTGTGGCGGATGAAAGCTCTAAAGTACAATCTGATCCGAAATCGAAATTAGTGACGCACAGAAACTTATCGTTGATTAAAGAGTATAGGAGAAAACTCTTAGAAGCTTTTAAGAGCGATGGAATAGAGAAAGATGGTAAAAAGATCACTGGTATGTTTGTAATAAGCCAATGGATTGTACCCATTCTTGTCACGGGACTTTTATACTTGGCTGAGTACGATAACAGAAGTTATATTAAGTACGGGGAAAACGCACAGTGTTTTAATGAAAACATCTTTAATGATTGTTACAATACGATACCTATGAATATTGTGCAAGATGTTTATTCCGGGAACAATACTCAGATGAACGAAATAATATCTAAAGTACAAAGCGTTGTTCATTCTGTATTAAATGATACATATGAAGCGTCGCGCAATATTAGCAACACCACTCCTTATAATATTTCTGACCTGTTAAATGCGACAAAATATATGGAATACGGTATGCGCACAAGCACCGTGAATAATACTATTGCAAATACCGAGGCTAATACAATAGAAAATACAGTAACAACGGAATATGGAAACCCTGACAATTTAACGAGTATTGAAAACAGTACTGATTCACTAAATTATATACAATTGAAAAACGATACAAACGAACACGATACAGAATTGCTACTGTTCAATTCTTTAATGATGAATTCATCGGAGACCACGCCAGCGAATGAAGACAATTCGCAAAATGCAATTATAGCAAACAACGCCGAACCAACGCGATTTAATGAATTCGAAACAGTTTCCTCCACCGAAGCTGAAACCGTTACAGATAAACCTACAGAAGTAAACGCACAGCAAGCTGTACCAGTAATATCCAACGATCAAATATATGCAGGCATAATCGAGCGAATTCGTAATATTACTATGCATTATAAGCTAAAGGGTTCCTATAAAAATAATTACCAATACAACAGAAAACAGCCGAAACAGAGCGATCTAGAACCACAGGTTCCATATACTCCTACTATAGCTAAAGAAAGTCCACCATCAGTTATCAAAATTATTAATTACCAAAATGATAATAGATCAATGATAACACCAGTGCATGTAATAGATACATGCTTCTTATCAATCCCAATTTTGAAATTACATTTACTGGTACTTGTGTTTGTCATATATTTCCTGCCAATTTTGTTTTCCTCGATCTTGCAACAACAGGGAAAATTAAATTGTAAAATCGTTTTGAACAGATTACAAGTGGAATGTGCAATGTTATCAAGCAAGGTCGATACCAATGCTATGAATAACGTTAGCGATATAAGTCCCACTTACTCTACAAATTTCAAATCAGTTTTTACGGGAGAAAATAATTCTATACACTCGATAGGTAATTTGGAAGAATCGGACAAAGAGTTTCGAACATTAAAGCAGGTAGAAATGCACAACGAAGGCTCGAACAAACAATATAAAATTAACGATCGCGATGGAAGCGAAATGCATTCGCATATGACAAAACAAGTAGAAAAGACGTTGAAACTATTTAAGACGATTAAAATGTCTTTATTATGCGGAACGCTATTGTGGACACCCATATTTTCAGAAGTTTTATTCAAAGTATTCACGTTTGTGTATGTACCAGAGTGGTTGTTAAATATTACTTATCTAGCTGGTATAGCGTTCGGTATTCTACGAAATATACTCAATCTAAAAATGATACAGTTTCAAAAAACCGATGCGAGTGTTATAAAAACAAACAGTATTCATCCTATAGAAGTGGAGCGCAACTAAATTTCACGTTTCTTTATGATAAAACATCTGAGGATAATGTCTTTTCGCCGAAAGGTCATTTAGTTGTAACACGGTGCTAAAAGTTCTGCGTGCTATATATTTACAGTTTCACTTATAAATGGCATTACAAAAATCAATGCCAATAACACTTTAGATATAAGACCACCAGAAGTTGAACTAATGTTACCATGGGATGGGAATGTATTTTAACAGATTTTTTTCATTGGAAAGGCAGTGTAACAACGGGAAATAAATACTTTCATTCGGACAATATTGCAATTCATTATTATTCTCGGATTATAATCAGGCTCGCAGGATTTTACAAGAGTCTAGATCTGCTTACCGAAGCTGACGCACACACTTGCTGTTCATGTATTGTTACTTTCCGACCATGAACGAAAATTTCACTTCAGGATCACGATCGAGCATCAATTCATGCCCTCGCGTTTTATAAACAAAAAGTTGCTTAGGGCGAAAGAGAAATTTTCGCCGACGCCCGAGTGCAATAATAAGACAGTAATTAACGTTAGAGACGCGCAGCTACATTGCACATATCGCGTACGTCATAAGTTCAACCTAACCTTAACGGTGCGCGCGCATCTCGCGATTCAAATTCGTGTACCGCCAAATTATTTTACCTACGCAGTAATAAAGCTTAGGGATGGGTTACTCGGAGCGTTGAAACACTCGAAACCTTGAAACACGGGAAAGTTTCGAGCTTGGAGAATTCGGAACTTTGCACTTTTCTCGTGATATGAAACTCTTGAAAGTCAGATAAGGATAAGTATATACAATCATTGAATAAAGAATTGTTAGCAGCGTGTATCGAGAATTTGTATATTGTTGTATTTTTGCTTAACTATGGGTAATAGAGATTCATGCAAGGATTTTGTTAACCTCGGATCTTAAAGACCTTTGATCGGTCGACAAATTGAGCAGTTTTTAAAAATTTGTTTCTCAGTAAATGCAACATGTAATGTAATAAATATTTTTGGTATTTATTAAGCTACTCTTATATTATAAAGAAAAAAATTAAAAAGAATTTTTTTAATTTGTTGTAATTGTTTTTCTTACACAGAGGGTATGTTCGTGGCGCAAGTGGTTTCCCGGCTCAGGCTTATCCAAAATAAAAAATTCGAAAAGATTCTCAACCTGCATGAGTGTCTCTATCGCCCGTAGTTCAATTAAGAATTTTTGTTGAAAAGTAACAAAATGGCGCCGGTTTGAAAAAAGTTTGACAATACACAAAAAATGATATTTTCACCGGGTGTTCCCCGTGAAAGATCTCAATTATTTTTCGACAAAAATTGTTAATTGAGCTACGAGGGATAGCAACACTCTTGCAGATTAAGAAACTTTTCGATTTTTTTTTCAGAAAACCTGAGCTTGGAAATCACCTACACCACGAGCATACCTTGTTTTTAGGTCCCACATTGACGTTGTAAAAAATCGGTTAAAACAAATTAATAAAATTCTTTTCATTTTTTTTTGTATAATATAAGAGTAGCTTAATAAATACCAAAAAGATTTAGTTAATTATATGTCGTATTTACTGAGAAAAAGATCTTTAAAAATAGCTTAACTTTTCGGCCGATCAAAGTAGAACGACCCCTTGAAGCAAGATATTCCACTTAAAAAACAGAATCAGCACTTTAAGTTTCGAGAGTTTCGAGTTTCCAAAGTTTCGAAGCCTTACAAACTTTCGGATTCGAGTTTCGAGAATTTCAAAATTAGAGTCGAACCCACCCCTAAACAAAACAGTACAAGTTATACAGTTAAACGTGAGTTTGGAAATCACGTAATATCAGCCTTTATCCTTTCTTTTTCTTATCAATGAACGTTGGCACGGAACTGTCACGTTCACCGATAAGTGAGTAACGACCTTTAAAAAAGGATGGTAGAAAATTGATAAAAAATCTAATAGGTAGCTTATAAATATTAATAAGGCATTATTTACCGGAAATATGATTGGAAATTTATTCCCAGTTATAAGAACTGCTATAGCATTTCGATTTTGCTGAACTTGGCACACCTTTCGCACTGTTGCTACTCGTAAATCGTGACTTGGCAGCTGATCTGCTTATTACTATACTTTGCCACACATTATATCGCGCTGAAGAATAATTTATTACGAAAACAGGTAATAATTTCGCGGGAAACGGAAGATTCGTGCTTACATATACATATATCGAAGTACTATATCAAGAAAAAACAGTCTATTAAATCAGAGTCGCATTTCATTGCTTTAATGAATACCGTTTTGTGACCATTACTGCGTCTGGCATTGTTGATTAGTCAAAGAAGCTGTGGAGGGGGAAGTTATATATATTTCACGATTGCATAATTGGCCACTAATATTATTAAAATGGATCACATACATAGCTTATAAATAATTCAAGATTCTGACACACTATCAGCAGTTATCTCTTATTGGTAATTATGACGAGTGTTAAGATAAAAGAAGAGGAAACGTTTCTTTTTAACCTGTACCGTTTATTAGATTTACAAAGAGGAAGAAGAAGAAAGATCAATCTCTTTCTCCAGCTTTTCTAAGATTTCCCTGCCGTCGCTCCACGGAAACACGCGGGCCTTCACATTCGGGATTTCATTATTCTCAGTGCCATTTAATATCTTCACGAGTACGTAATCTTTTCGCGGGAATGCCAGATCGCGTTCCGAAAGTCGTAAGATCGGGCAGAGATCGTTTTTACCATCTCCGACGTATACCACTCGATCGAAATGCACCCCCTCGTCGCGCCTCTTATCGATGTAAGAGTCCAAGATTTGCCCTTTACATAAATTCACGGTGCTCAATTTGCAAGAGTCTTGAACGTGATACATGTCCACCTTTATCATACCGTTCTCGTCGACACTCGCGGGGTTCGTGAACACCTCGGCGACAACTTCGTCTAACTTTTTATTCTTTAACCATTCGTTGATGAATAATGTATTTGAATCGCTAATAATAATAATCTCGCAGCCGTTAGAGTGTAACTCCCTTAGAAGCTTCTCGATACCCGGCACAGGCGGTATAGCGATAATAGCATTCCTTATTTGCTTCACATCGATGGAGCTGGCGTGCAACAGTTGGAATATTTTCCTCATATACACGATCCAACCGTCGGAACGAAACAAATCCTTCACGCCGTCCGTTAACTTTTCCCTGGGCAACAGCTTCCGAGCGACAACATCGGTGTTGTCGTCCGTAATCGTATGATCGAAGTCGAATGCCACGAGTGCAGATCGATGCATCTATTAAAACGAGTTAAATGAGTTACACAGGGCAGGCGATTCTCGCCAAATCTCGTTCCTCGATCCTCCCACTCGATAGGGAACAAAATCGATTCGAATATTCCCGCAAAATTGTTCTTCCCCCGTTTCTAAATAATTCTTCACCGCCGAACAATGCGCGCAGCCATGACATTTTGTACTACAATATATTTCGCAGTACTATCTTCGATGCACGCGGATGGTGAAATTGCTTAGATTATCATCAATGAAACACACGATTGTAGAACATTAGCAATACAAATTCGAATGAATATTGTCGTAATGATAAAACGTTGTATATTAGCACTGTACGCGAAGTATATATACGCTACTTACTGTTAACTATATAAGCTCTTAAATGTACATGAAACTGTAACTTTGTTAATACGAAATACAAAAGTTTGATTTACAAGTGAATCCTTAGACAGGTGTCCGACGACTGCCGCTTTTAGGTTAAGCATAGCAGATATCACGATCAATAGTGCATACATATATACTACCTGCATGTATACATTTATCTGATACGAGTATGCACACAAGTGCAGTAGCTATATAAAATTATATTCTATTTTGATACGTGTGCTGTCTTATAAATTTTTATTTCTATAATTACTTTTATACAAGGGTAAAAGAAAAGATCCAGTTTGATTTATTTCTATGCAGTAACATATCGAATCATTATGGAACTAAATAATTACTGTTTAATTTACATTGACAATGTTATGCATTTAAAGTTGCTGAAACTTAGAACCTCGTGTAAATTCATTTATCGAAATGAAATGTTAAAATATTTTTTAAATGCTCATTGTATGCATATATATTGTGTATTTAGAATACTTATACACATATAGCAAATGTAAAACGCTATTTATAAGTGTATATGTGCGTATAATTTATTCTCATATTGAAGAAAATGATGCAAATGTAATTATGATATACTGTTATGTTACCATGGGCGTCCGCAGGGGGGGCAAAAGAGGCAGTTGCCCCCCCTGGTTTTTTAGAAAACATCGCTTATTTTTCAAAACTAATCTTTATTAAGATTATAACTAAAAATGGGAATATTCTTAAATTTCAGTTTTAAATATTTGATTAAATTGGCACTATAAAATGGGTTAAAATAAGCAAGAGGAGTATATTTTTCTTTACCATCATCCCAAAGTGGCCCTCCCCCTGGAAAAATCTCCGGACGCCCCTGACTGTTTGTTGTAGAAATACGCTTTTAGTTAGCATTTTGAACAGTTCAATTAAATTCGTTGCATAGTTGCAGCATAGCGATCATACATTCAATGTTAAATTCTTTCAATTTCCTTGACACTCGAGCTTGAAGACACATGAAAACAAACAACGTGCTTTATTTTGCTGGCGATGCACGCGTGACATGACGCATGCGTGGTAAACACGAGTTGTTTTGAATGGTTTTGAAATTGTGTTCTTTGAAAGAAGAAGTATACGAATTCTAGTTGCCATATTATTGAAATAAAGGATATCTATAAACAAGCCGCAAAAATATCTGCCCACGAAATGTCCGACAACGAAAACTTTTTTTCATGGGAACAGGTACGAAAGATATCTATACATAACCTATAATTATATACCGGCCTTTTAGTAATAACAATCGATGTATTGTGATAAATCTTTAAATACATTAATGGAAAAAGTTCAACAGAAATAGATTATTATATTGAAATTTATAAACAGAATATTATAACAATGCTTATAGATAGAATATGAAATTAATTATTATTCGCAGGAAAGTTCGGTACCGAAGGGCATGAACAGATTTGATGAATACAGAGATGTTGGTGCTAATGAGGAAGCGACTTTTCAGTTCCGCATAGTGAATGCATGCATGACGGGCAACTTGGAAATCATACGCAAATATCTTCAATGTAATTACTCTACGTTAATGAATTATAATATCTTTGATTTGTAGTTTTAAGGCAAGAATACATTCTGGTAATAGTTTTGTATAATCACACGCAGCGCATAATGTAAATGATTTTTTACATACCGGATGGACTCCGCTCTTATATGCCGCATCATATGCACAATTAGAAGTCATTGAATATCTTATAGCAAACGAGGCTGATGTTAATAAACATAAAGGTACTACAGTCCTTTTACATTTTCTATTATACGAACCGCATTATTTTCTGGCTCAAAGTAAATAGCATTGTACTTTAGATGGATTCACACCACTAATGGCGATATGTAGTTCTACTACGGGCACAATGGAACGACGCATAAAATGTGTAATTTTACTTATAGAGGCAAAAGCGAATGTAAACGCTGGTAATAAGCAAAGGTAAGAATGGTTAACTCGGGTAACTAGGGATCCAGAATTTTTTTGAAGAGGCTTGCGGCTCTGACTATATTGCAAATCTGTGGGAGAGTTTTTCAGAATGGGTTCTACTCTTCAAGATACTAAGACAAGCTGGTATACGAAAGTCTTCGACGAGGCTTAGTTTTACAGTTATAAGCATTTTTATATTTTGTGAAAGCCCGAAACGACTATTAAAGTGGTATTTAACGAAGCGCAGCTGTGATATATCGATTATCATTTCGCCTCTGGTTTTTTAAAGGCGCGACGGAAAGGATATGAATGAAAATATAGTATAGAACGCGCGTCTGCCGGCCGGAATTTTACGAAATATAAGAATGTTTGTAACTGCAAAACTAAGCATTATCGGACTTATGTGTATACCAACTTTTCTTTGTATCTTAATAAGTAGAATCGACCCTGAAATATTGTCCCACATATAAAGAAGCTCAAAAAAATTCCGAGTGTTACTTCAAGCATACCTTAATACGCAGGCAAAACGCCAGATAGTATAAACTTATAGCTTTTGTTAAATAAATTCCCGAAGATGACGTTGAAAAACAGGCATTTATACCAAAGTTCCCTCTTAATGTATTTTTATATGCGTAACAGTTTTTAGTATATAATTACCGAATGGTTCCCCTTTTACAGGCAGACACCTCTAATGTATGCCTGTGCATCGCAGGAATCAGAATTGGTAGCAGAGTTAATAAAATATACAAAGAACGTTAATGCGTGCGACAACAGAAACCAAACAGTAGGTTCTCTTTAATAATAACCACCGAACCCATTTCTCGGCAACGCTGGCGGTAATGTAATAACGTTCGATGAACACGCGTATTTTCTTATATTTGTAGGCTTTAATGTATGCAGTGATAGCTAACAAAGTAGATAACGTTAAGATATTGATAGAGAAGGGAGCCGATATTACATTAACCGACGAGAGCAATTTAACTGCCGAAGATATGGCTTCCACAAAAGGATATAACAAGGTAAGCTAAATATTTATTATAAGTCATGTGTTATTAAAAAAACGTGAAGTAATATTTGTGTGATTATTACAGATCCTACCTTTGGTAAGCTGCAATGAGGAAGAGATAAGAAATAATTGTCAGACAACCAACATATATGACTGGACAGATATGTTTCCATCGTTAGCTACTGTAAACGATCAGATCGTAGAATTTGATGTGTACACAATATTATGTGGAATGGGTTTAGAAACATACACTCACATCTTTCAAGGGATGTCCGTTAAAGATTTTCTAGCATTAACCGAGAACGATTTGGATCACTTGGGAGTAGACATTAAAGCGCATAGGATACAGTTTATGGAACAACTCCATAAATTCCATAGAAAACAGTGGAGCATGCAAAGCATCGGTGGTATTAATCAATCTTTACCTTATACGTACGTTTATTTTACAGCGTCACAGTATTGTGATATCGACGACAGAAACTTTGACTGTGTCATTTGCTTTCTTCAGATTATTTGATGGGGTAGTCTCTCTAGGCACGGTAGCCAAGCAGATTGCAGTTATAGGCTCCAGTTTTCAGTATATTAAAAACAGTTTATCGAAAGCGAATACTGAGAATACGTATTTAAATAACGAACAAGTATCTGATTACGAGCAAGAACTTAAAAAAATTCGGCTCACCCTCGATGTTCTTGAAAACAAACTTTCAGAAGTAAAAACACTTTCTGAAAAGGTAGGTAATTCAATATTAAAGATTGTATATTGTACATCGTATGTTGAATTTCTTCCGTTTTGAATTTAGATCGAGAAGAAAAATGATATTGGAATACCGCCGATATATATAGGTCCAAGAAAACGAAGCTTATACTGGCCCATACTATTAACTGTTACAGCATTTGTGGGAGTATACTTGTCCAGGACAGTGTACGCTCCGAAAATGTATGACCTGGTACTAAGGAAATGTGTTCAGAAGATGAGTAATTAATAAAAATAAGGTTTCTTACGTTAATATTTATGTAATAGTTTTCTCAAATTTATTTCGTCTGGTATCAATAATTTATCTATACAGAATCCAATAATATTATTTCCTATAAACGTGGAAAATGTTTAACAAAATACATATCGTACGTAATGCAAATTTTAATGTTCGTTCAAGTTAGCCAATTTCTTCATTAATGGAAACAATGGATGGAACGATGGGAGATTTTGTTGTCTGATAGTTAACTGATAACGTTCCAATGGTCCACTGCAGAAGGCCAATCTGTCTCTTTCGTTGGGATTCTTATCCATCCACTGAGATAAACGTCCTACGGACCAGCTTGCGCTCTGAATTAATTAAAATAGTACTCGTTATTTATAATCGCACAAGCAATTAATCGTGCAAATTTATATTCCCGTACCTGATGCGGAGATACCAATTCCGGGGGTGCCGTAGAAAACAAATGTAAAAGAACGAGCGAGGGAGGTACACCACTCTCTCCTTCGCCTTCTAAAACTTTGTCGACAATTTCCTCTGGGCTGAGTGGAATCAACGCTTTCAATGTCCGTAAAGTTCTATACTGTTGTTGCTCCGATGATCCCAGCAGCCCTCCTCTGCACAATGGAGCGACGGCTACTTCGATCTAAATAAAAGTATTCTTAAGCCTCGAGCTTCTTTCTAAACAACGTACAACGTACCTGGCTGAAATCAACGATAAGCTTCGCTCTCCCAAAATCGGTTAACGGCCTTAATAGGCAAGCGTGTCTTACAAAAAGCTCGATGCACCGTGAGGCAACAGTCTTGCAGCTGGAAGAATAATCAACTTCAGCATTACGTCCCAGACGTAATATAAAAACGTCATAATTAAGAGTTCATTACGATTCGGCAACGACAGCTTGGTTCTTATACGGCACAAGGAATGTATTCACAGAGCGTAAAATGAAGCCTTGTAGTTCGCGCATGTAGAGCGAACAGTTAATCTCTTTCCCCAGAGTGCTACTCGTGCTAAAATCGGAAATATATTAATATTCGTTTTTCATACATGCTTAAATTAAAAATTAAAATAAGTTACATTCACTCACTCGCGGAATTCTGGATCGTCGTGCATAGTTAGGATAATACTTTCAATGGCATCACTAATGGAATCCAACAATGGCGATAATATGTTTTTCGTCAATGTGTCCGTCTCCTTGAGAGCCACGGTGATCACTGTACTCCCTTCAGCTGGCAAACCCGCAGACAAGTTTGCTATCACGCGACTTATCTGACTAGAAAGGTAATAAAGCAGGTTCGCAAGTGTCACATTTGTCTGCTGTACGGTGGTAGGAGAATCGATTACTTGACTGGCTTCTCCTCCCACAAGCAACCCTTGTTCGCACTTCAAGCAAAATAGTCGTATAGCTTTGCCTACGTTTCGAGCAACCACTGTTGAAAGACCATCGTCTACCAACGATACACTTAATTCGCTGCAGGAAGAAATGAAAAATAAATACACTTCCAGTGTGTACAACACAAATGATATAACACATGTTTCTCAATACTTTACTTTGTCACTGTACGAATGAGGCCGTCTATTTCGTCTTGCGTGGGCAATCCTTCTCCAGAAAACATAGTGTGCACTGGATCCAACAGACGCGACACTGAACGTGATAAGTACGCGTTTTCAAACGGCAACAGCACATTATGTCTAAGCAAAAAGACTGTGTTATTTTGTATCATGCTCGGCTAATGCTGTGCTATTTTGCGTCATACTTACTTAATGTTGTAGATACCAACGCTCTGCGATCTTTCTTTCAATCGTTTACTCAAATCCAGAAATATTCTTAGGAACTTTGGATATTCGCCTTCTAATGCTTGCTTTACAAACGAAGATCCTGAACATATGGAAGAACCATTGGTAATTTCTCGAGAAAAGACAGTAAAGATTAAAATTCACCTTGTGCACGCTCGACCAATACTTTGGAAAGTAGGCAGTTCACTTTATCCCAAAACTTCTGCGACAGTTCATCCAATCCTTTTGTGTGATGTTCTAATAATATTCTTTGTAATAATTCAATCTAACAGGATAAATATAATGGATATTTAAACATGCAAGCTTTGCGAATGACTGTAATTTAGGAGTTTAGACGAATATTATGTCAATTACTTGCAAACATTGCGTGTAAAGTGTATCTTGGAAAAGCCTTTCAAGATTCTCCCAAATTCGTGTCCGTAAGTTTCCAGAGGATCCTGGAGAAGGGATAGCTGCCCGGCCAGGCGCTCCTCTCCTTCCGAAATCTTGGTTCTGCGCTAATGAAACGTCCAAAGATTCCGCGGCAATTTTCTCGATTTCGGACAAAGCGGAATCCATAACATTATCCACGGCTCCGTTTAAAATTCCTAGGTTCTGAAATACTTGCACCGCGGTGCTAACCTGTTCGTCGTATTTTTATGATTAATGGTTACGGAACCAGCGATATTTTAAAACCTAATATGTTCGTATATACTTTTGTTCTATCCATCGTTTGTAAACCTTGCGATAAAGTATGACTCGCTATTCTTTGTACCGTCGTCCTATGAGCTTTCACAGCTTGCTGATCGTCGGCGATAACATCTAAACCATTTAAATCTGTATCCATCATCAACTGTTCTATAAATTAGAAATGTTTACGTTATACCCCATGGTGTCTTAAAATGTAAAATAAGTTATATCGCAAGTTAATATACCAAGTTCGTGGAGGCTATTAGCAGCTTTTATGATGTCCGGAGCTTGTACGTTATTTGTCATCTGAGAATACAAGCGCCTCGACAGATGTTGCATTCTGGCTACTCTTCGCAACAGATCGGAAGTTTCGTGAAGTCTTGCTAAAACCGTAGTTTGTGTGTTGATCCTGATAAACGGGTCGAAAATTTTCTCACGCAAACGTTCTACAGCTGATAGAAGACTCTGAAAGAAAGAACCTTTTAATAATTGTAAAGATCGATATAATTTCCATTGCCAATACGCGTAAACTTTGTCTGCACCTGAACGTGAGATTGCATTATCGAAAGTACACCTTCCAATTTCTCCACCCATGTCGCTTGCGATAGTAAGTCCTCGTGATTAGCTAAGACTTGTTTCTTTAGTTCAGCATTCAGTACTTCGATGGCTATATAATGAAAAATATACGATGAAGCATAGTAACGTAACGTCTTCGATATATTATTTTTGTCATATACCTTGTCCCAATTTATTTATCTGCTGCGCCACTGATAGCATTTGATTAATATCAGCTTTTTTACACTCGCCGCCGAAAAACTGTTTGAAGAACTCTGCAAAATATGTACTTGAGAAGGTGCAACTGATATTTACGAAACATTTTAAAATTTATTACCGTCATTTTCGATTCCCTTCCAGCTTGTAATTTCATCCATTATGAGGTTATTGTAATTATTTGAAAGGTGTAAAGGGAAACTTAACGAGAAGTGTTGACACGTAGCAAAGTTTTATACATAGGTTGGCAATTAGTTGACGTATAACGGAGTTGATTAAAGTTTATCGTTGTTGCTATTATTTGTTATTTGTTACACAGAAGTGGGTATACGAATTAAACCACCAATTATGTATATTAACTATTTGATCAACACTAATTAACATGATTAACACCATGGAATTAAAATACAAAATACCGTCCCGAACTAAATCGTAACCTGTCTTATGCCGCTTCACATATCATATGCGATAACTGATATGGGGTATGTTGATATGTGTTCGGGTCGGGAAAAATCATACGACAAAGGCGCACTCTTGTCCGCGAAAAGTGTAACCGAGAGCGGGAGAGCTTCTTCCCGCTAATTCCCTCTAATTGCTGTTTTTAGAGATGTTTAGCAATGTTTAGAGAGGCATTAATTCCAACTTATTTCTGTAGAAAACCTTACAATTTGGCTGAACTTCCGAAAACCCCGATGCTCCGAATTGACTGAAATTTTGGAAACAGTTTCATTTTGCATAGAAATAATGTTTGCGAGAAGGATTTTTGGTGGCGTCAAATTTTTTATCAATTTGATGTCATTCCCTACCTTACCGACGCAATATAGGGCTGTATTTTCGAAAAACCCCCATGCTCCGAATTGGAAAGATGAAAAGAAGAAAAATGAAACTGTTTCCAAAATTTCAGCCAATTTGAAGCATGGGGGTTTTCGAAAATTTAGCCGTAATCAACCTACTTCGTGTTTTTTCGATAGACGACGCGGCGATGAAATGGGTCATAACAGTTCACAAATTTCATTGCTAGATGACGTAGCGTGTTTTGTCCACGTCTGACAAATGATGGTAATGACATTACCGTAATGTTGGTACAGCATTTATAGTTTTGTACGTATGTTTATGTGTCAGAGTGAATGTGGAGTATCGAAAGAAAATTAGATCGAGAAATAATTCTGTATAATATTTTGTGTCGAACAATTTCCTGTAAAAAATGATACACAGTCTTTTCATCATCAACTCCTCAGGGTAAGTGTCAGGCCGCAAGAAAGAGAGCAGATGTGTTGTTTGACAGCTACACGGTTAGAAGTAGCATGTGTATTAGTTAATTAAGACACGTCTGTTAAGAGTTTCAACAGATCGTCGAATTCTCCGAATAATCCAGTCTCACGAATTATATATACTCTATTTCATATTCAGAGATGTATTCATGGAGAAACATTGGAAGAGCGCTGTCGAACGATCGCTGTGTGATTATTTCTTTGATCAACAGCGGAGAGTCTTGTCTCCCGAGGATACACCACCTGTAATAGCAACGCCCCATCACTTTTTGATCAGTATATATCGATGCAATATGTTTTTCGTCGCGGTATGCATGACAGAAGGTACTCTCCAAACTTCAAACAATACGTTCCTACTATTAGATCTATTAAATAACATTCTGTTGTTACAGTTCCGCCGCTATTTGTAATAGAATTTTTACACAGAGTAGTAGATACTTTCGAGGATTACTTTAGCGAATGTACAGAGACTATCATAAAAGAAAATTATGTGGTCGTGTACGAATTGTTGGACGAGATGCTGGACAACGGTTTCCCGTTGGCTACAGAATCTAATATACTGAAAGAACTTATTAAACCACCGAATATATTAAGAACAATCGCGAATACTGTTACAGGCAAGTCTAAGTGAGTATTTTGATAGTTTATCGAGAGCGAAGGATGAAATTTAACGTGTTCTTACATGCTGATATTAAAACACCACAGCGTTAGCGCAATATTACCAAGCGGGCAGCTGTCCAATGTACCCTGGAGACGCACCGGTGTTAAATACACCAATAACGAAGCATATTTCGATGTTGTAGAAGAAGTAGACGCTATTATAGACAGAACAGGGGCGACTGTATTCGCAGAAATTCAAGGCTATGTGCGTTGTCTGTACAGTGCTATTAATTTTAATTCCGTGCATCGAGTAGGAGTAATTTCTACAATACGTTACTCACGTTGTAGATCGACTGCTGTATAAAGTTGAGCGGTATGCCAGACTTAACACTGTCTTTTATGAATCCCAGATTATTCGACGACGTTAGTTTTCACCCCTGCGTTAGATTCAAAAGATGGGAGGTAAGTTTCGCTGAAAGCTCGGTGAAGTTTATCGTTTATGCAATTAACGAAATCTGTGTTCTGTTTACAGTCGGAGCGAATACTCTCTTTTATTCCGCCAGATGGTAATTTTCGACTTCTTTCGTATCACATAGGATCGCAAAGCATCGTAGCAATCCCAATATACGTGAGACATAATATCAGCCTTAAAGAACCAGGAGGCGGTAGATTAGATATAACTGTAGGACCGAAACAGACTATTGGCAGAACTGTATGTATTTCTTTTTCTATAATGTTCGTACGTGGAGATGTAATATCTTCTGTAACGTTACAGTACTACCTGTGTTTCAGGTAGAAAATGTCACGTTAGAAATTCCCATGCCAAAAATAGTGTTGAACTGTACTCTGACTCCAAATCAAGGGAAATATTCCTTTGATCCTGTCAGCAAAATACTGTTATGGGATATTGGCAGGATAGATGTTACCAAATTACCGAACTTGAGAGGCTCGGTATGGTTACTATGATCGAGCAATTTATAACGTGTAAGGAAATATTGAAAGACGTAAAAGTGAAAATTTGTTTTCAGATTACCATTCAAAATTCGGCTAGTGTAATGGAGTCTAATCCTGCGATTAATGTATGTAGACACTGTGTATAATATTGTAACACATAATATTCGATTTATAAATGATTGAACTCTTTTCTAGGTCCATTTCACGATCAACCAATTAGCCGTCTCTGGCTTGAAAGTTAACCGGTTAGACATGTATGGAGAGAAGTATAAACCGTTTAAAGGTGTTAAATATATTACCAAAGCTGGTAAATTTCAAATAAGAATGTAAATAAAAAGTGTAACAGTCTACGTATAAAACGAAATATTTTTCATATTAATTGTAACTCTAAATGTACACCTTATAATTCATACAAATAATAAATTAATAAATTCTTATAAAATAGCCCTTCATGTTCGTAAATGTTAAACTTTTGTACGAAAGCAAAATGTGCTTCTTACAGTAAGCCTTAATTGTCTTTCTGAATGTAAACAAATAAAGAAAAGCAATATATCATTCATAAAACAGTAACGACCAGTTGAACTCGATATGTTAATTTCATTAGCAAAGTGTATTTCATAGAAAACATAATAAATAATACATGTAACTTTATAACATATTCTCTTACATCTAAAATAATTTATGTCATAGAATGATGACGCAACAGTTTCTTGGCTTCCAACTCTTCATATGTCGGGTGTGTAGCATATGTATATAAACGTTCCATATTAGTGGCATAAATAGTATGATTACTAACAAGATTTTTATACACCTGTTTGTAACAAAGTAAAAACCATTATAGGTATAAAATTTTAATTATTACGTACTCTTACTTAGGAAGCTGCTTTCCCCTACCTTCAATGTACGTTGTAAGTCAGCCGTACTGACCGGTTGCAATGGGGGTGGAATAGTTTGTGGAGAACAAGCGTAAGCGAACGCTGTGGCTTGTTCTGCCTCTTCGAAATTTTGTTTTATCGCAGGTACTTGACCATAGGGATCTACTATCTCTGTTGCGCTATGTACGGATGATCGTAGTATACGAGTGGAATTTCTTTTCCATGAACTAGGCACCGGTTCCCCAATATTATAAATGAAGGACCCATCCCTCGCCGCGTATCCTTTCCTTCTCGTAAATATAGCTGTAAGTATATTTTTCAAAAATATTTGCGTCGCAGCTATAACTATATGCGCAGTGTTCTCCTCTGCTCCATCCATATTATTCTCCCACGCTGCGAGCATCAATCTCGCTAGAACAAAAGTTCTATCAGGTAGTACAAGCTCTTGGGCACTGGAACGATTCGCTCCGATAGGTTCGTCTCCGACAGGCGAAGATGTTTGGTTCAGTACTTCGACGTACATATCTGCGGGCTAAGTATGAGATATAAAAATTTGTATTCCGTAGATATAAAATAAAAAGTGGATCGATTCAAGTGCCTCGCAAACCTCAAAATTAGATTTATCAGTTTTGTATTTCCTCTTTAATCGTAGACGTTTCTCTTTCAGAGCTTTGTCTTTATCTATTTTACGAATAGGTGTAGCAGCGGCTAAACCTCTGACTTTATTAAACAAGCACAGAAGAAATTCATTATGAAGATGAACCTGGTCTTCCGACATGATATTCCTTGCCTCGCAATCGAACTCTTCTTTTGTTGTCTGAAATAATAATGCTTCGTAAATGACAATATCGATATTGTAACGTTATAAAGTAATATTTAATTACCTTCATTTGAAACCATAGCTTCATCTTTTCAAAATACCTGTTAACAATAAGAAGCGATTTGCAATAAACATTCATAAAGTTGGGATTATAAGATTCTTGGTGTCTGATATATTTATTTAAATTTAAAATACAACTTACACTTTTGCATTCTCGCCGAGTGATGCTACAAGACTTTTCCTAGCTAAATTCAGTTCCTTGGACGTTGTCATATTTGAATTTTACGTTCGATCCAATAACCTAAGTTGCCAATGTATAAATCTGCGTTGTCAATAACGATTCCTAGTTACGATTTATTTTATACCGCGATATTCTAAACCTTATTAAACTATTACTCTCATATTTTTTCCATAAAACTTTGTATAAATTTCGCGTACTGTCGTCACATGTTCGTGGACATTTAAACCGTTCAATTACTGGCTGCCATGTTAACAGCGCTGTGTATTTATATTTTCTTGACGTTTCCTCATTTAAAAGACTCCGAAGTTATATCCTCAAAAAATTAAAGGGTCTCTGTCGGGCAACATCACGCGAGAGGGAAAGAGAGAAGTATATGTCCTATTCGACCGCAATGCGCATGCGCCGATATCGGGAAATTGGCTGCAAGCGGTATGATTTGAAGTGATACGTGGTGCATGAGTCTCACTTGCACATAAAGCCCTGTCCTTGTTTAGTATTATTACGGGTAGAAAAAATAATTTATTTTTTGGGGGTGGTTTTTGCAAACAACCCTATGAGTGACAACCCCTTGTCGTGATAATCGCTTATTTGTTTGAACCTATCGAAGGTATAATCCATACTTAACCAGGCGTATTTTGCTGTCTTTCTGATTATATAATCGTTGATTGTAAACACCACCCCCAAAAAATAAATTATTTTTTCTACCCGTAAAAATTCATTTACAATTCGGAAAAAAATATACGAATTACAGCTAATGTGTGGCTATTTTGTCGATTCTGTTTCATTTAAATATCTTAAGTAGTAACCGAGAAAAAAGTAATAACTATAAGGGCGTTTACCCTCGTATTATCCGTAACCGGGGAGCGGGGTAGCGAATAGCGATCTAAAACTTTACATAATGCTGTTTCAGGCAAGGAGCATTGTTTAAAAAATAATAACTCCAAGGATCGGCATGAGATCCGTTTGCCCATGCTTACCCTGCTAATTACATAAAATATGCACTTTCATATTCTAATTATATGTAGACGAATGTGGTTCAATGAAACAAATGTTTTAAGAATTCAATTTATTTTACAAAAACATGAGTACAAAGGAGTTGTCTGTATATACAAATATCAACAAACATAGTACATATTATTGCTTTGAATAAAATTCACGCATACTTTACTTTAAACAGAATATAAACTGTAACGACTGCTGCGTTTTATAAGAAATTTGTACATAAACATTAACTTGACACTTTCATTCTATGCTACCTCGAAACAATTGAGTACTTGAGTACTTTGTATACTTTGTACTTTGAGTACAATTATTTGGCTAATTATGAAAAGTGTATAACAAGTGTATAAGTATATACATATAAACAACAATATCAACATTTCCTTAACTTGTAATGCCATGGTTCATTTGATCCTGTAATATAAAATAGTATAAATGTAACATAAAGGTTTTAAGAGCCTTTTGCAATATCCATCTTTACATTCCACGTTCGCTTGCATCGTGCAAGCGTTCTTCGAGATATAGAAGTATCACGTATTTCACATATCTGTGTATGTTAGTTTAACGTTCGCGTCCTTTCCTTTCCTTCGACATTCTCTTCAGCTTGTGTCACCTAATTTCTTTTGAGTGTATCGTAGAGTGCACTAGGTCCCACGATATCAAGGTTTTATTTGGTTTAGTACATAGATCCATTATAACTGGAGAACCATTCGCTGGTCGCAATACGCCTAAGCATGTACCAGCTGCCATGTTATATATCGGTGTACCATTCTAGATGCAAATAATTACTTTCTTTAGTACATATAACTCGCACGAATAAAGTAGTGAATACTTACAGCTCTTTTATGACGCCATTCCTGATTACCACCCATCTCGTGGCATTTCCCAAGCTTCGCTACTTTCTCTGCGCCTTCCATGCAAAGCATTTGACCCAATACCAATTCGTTCTTGTCTGTTTCGTACCACATCTACGTTTAAGGGACCACATAATAATGAATTATATACCGACTCAAAACAATGAATCTTTTTGCAGAAAGATCTACTATTTTGTATTTAATTACCTGCGACTTAATCCTCAAGCACGGCGATAGAATAAGTTTAGAACCTTTAGTTTTGATGTCCTTCTCACTCTGAACACATAGCGCGGAATTGGCAAATCTGATTTGATACTGATCCGTGTAATTTCTTTTCCTCGAATGCCAAGGTTGCATCGGTCTCTGCTCCATCCTCGCCCATTTATCTTTCAATCTGTTCTTGTCGTCGTCCGGTAGTGTTAATTCGGGATACACGACTCTTAAGTACCACGCAAAGTTCTTGCAATTCAATTTCTCTCGTAAACGTAATCTTTCTGTAATGTCGCCGTAGTCGATCTTCTTAACATTCTTTAAGAAGTAATCTTTGTATTCGTCTAACCAGACGTATGCCACGCGCAATGAATTTTTCAACATAGTATCTTGTCGATCGTCTCCGCCGTACGGTCTACGCCTTCTAAACACATGCCCAACTCTCGAACAGGGTATCAGTTCGATGCTTCCACCGCACATCCAGATCTGAGGAATATTACAAGTCACTTTCAATTCAAAACAAATACGTAATTGATGGGAGGTTCCGGTCGAAAAGTCGATTTTTTATTATTTCATTTTTCGAATGTTCAACCTTTTCGAAATATGTGTTTAAAAGGATTTGTTGAAATTCGTGAAATTCCCGAATTTATGGGCATTTGAGTAGCGGCAAATGCATAGGCAACAACCAACCACTCAGCACTCACGGAAAACTTTAAACGCGTTTTTCTCGAAACAGTGTTCTCAAAATGGTGGGACCTATATCTCCGTAAGTTATTATCCAATTCGACTGAAACTTGTTTTATTTTGAAGAATATACTTCTGGCTAGGGGGGAAACCAGACAAAAATATAAAAAATTGAAAACTTTATAATTTTAAAAAGCGTTGAAAGGACGAAAAATATAGGAAAAAAGTTGAAGTGTCGTTATTTTCTAAAAAAATGTAATATTTGTAATTCTTTCTGGTTTCCCCCTAGTCAGAAGTATATTCTTTAAAATAAAAAAAAGGTTCAATCGAATCGGATAATAACTTGGCGATACAGGTCCCACCGATTTGGATGAATTTTTTGACGCCTCGACTTTAACGACTTCCCAGTGTCGTCTGTAATGATTAATTATAAAACGAAAAATATATTTCTATAATTTAAAACATCCTTAATAAAATGCAAAAAGTCCTATTAAATTATATATAGTAGTTTTCCTGTAATTAATTCCAAAAGATCATCTATTTTTTCGGGCACTAGACCAGAACCTCCCCTTAAGTAAATGGTTTACTGTCCATCGCCTTACTCTGAATGATATCTCCAGATTTTCACCGCCCCAGATATCCATACCAGGATCGTATTCTCCCAGCTTCGTAAAGTACTCTCTATCCATTGCGAACAATCCCCCTGCCATCGTTGGCGATCTATTCAGTAACAATTACCAACATATACATGACGGAACATTGCAAGAATTAGTATGCGCATGTAAATATATGACCTCACTTTATAGGCTTTATAAAATCTTCGTCGTGCACCAGCGTACCAATCGGCAAGTTGTCCCATTTGAAATGCAGGCCCCAGTTGAATCCTCCTCTCACCAGAGGACTACTAGTATACTGGAACGTGTCAGGATTGATGATATCGATAACTGGCATAGCAACAACAGTTTTCGAAAAAGCGATTCTCGAGAGAAGGGGCTCGATCCACATCTTATTTACTTCAACATGGCTATCTAAGAAAATCAAAACATCCCCGCTTGCCCTCCTCGCACCGAACATTCTTGCTCTAATCAATCCCTCTCTCTTCTCAGTCATAAACAACTTCACTTTATTATCAAAATTACTATCAATGTATGCTTTAATCTTCTCGTGTAAAGCTCGGCTGTCGCTCCAGTCGTTTATTAAGACAATTTCATGCAGAAGATGCGCAGGAGTCCTATCAATGATAGAATGTACAGATCGTAAAAGAGTCGTATAATGTTCATTATAAAAACATATAACAACACTGGCGTTTGGTAATTTCCCAGGGTATTCCTGCGCTGCGCATAATTTGTGCCTCGTATCCGGTAATTGCCTGTGCAATTTAATATTATCCGATACCAAAACATTAAAGGAATAATTCTTATATCCTTCGTCTCGTTTTCGTTGGTCATCGGAGTTCCTCACCATTCCCAATTCGTCTAAATCTACAAATAAGTTATTACTTTCGTTCGAGGGAATGAATGTGTTTATCTTAATTGGATATTTAAACACAAAAGTACCTTGCCCTAGAGTAACAGTGGGTTTAACTGGTACAGGCATTAATTGCTGTATAAGTTTCTCACTGTTCTTGAAATTCCTTCCTTTTAAGTTGTAGGTGCCTTTATCTACCACAGTCTCTTTATCGCGATCAAATACCCGATTATCACGTAGCCCCAGTTCATGATCGCTATATACATCGTGATCAAATTGTCTTAACAACTTGGATCTCTCTGGTGTAAGTATCGTTGGATTGAAAGTGTTAGCATTTTGGGAGAGTCTTGAGTAGAGATATAAACTGATAGCCCATGTTAGCGAGGCTATTACTATTCCAGATATGAACGAAATGTATCTTGTTGACATCATCTACGAATTACAAAGAAAACAGGAAATTTATAATGTTTATTTACCTGTAATGTTTATTTTTATTTTTACCATGAGAAAATTATTCGGGGTATAAAATTATACACTTACTGCTAGAATATTCGATTCTTAATTGATATTTAAACTGCGATTATGCTACTAAAACATTTTCTACTTTTATGGTACGTGTAAGTACCTACGCAGATGACGAAACTATAAAATGCGCGACACCATCTTTGACGTTTCTGTAACAGCTGTTTTACCGGCTGCTTATTATCTTTTGATATTCAGAAGCGTATTAGGTATTGAAAGAACTACGGATATTGTAACAGCAATGTTTATGTATATATTATTTTAATAATAAAATTTTGCACGCGTTATTAAATTCTTGTAACTCTATTCGCAAAAGGAATCTTCTTACACCAACCGCCCCTGTGGCCTAATGGATAAGGCATCGGTCTCCTAAACCGGGGATTGTGGGTTCGAGTCCCACCAGGGGTATATACAACCATCATTTTTTTATTTTTCACGAGGATAACTTTTACAATATCGCGTCGCGTGTTTGACACGAATGTCGGTATTATATGATTATTTTTAATCGTAATGGAAGGAAACGTTACGTTTAAAAAATACAAATTTTATTTGCATAAACATTCAATATGATTATAAATATCGTACAAAAATTTATTATAATACGTTGATTTAGTTAAAATATGCTATTACTGAGAATCTGGTTTGGTTTTTAATAGGGCTGGCTTCGAGCTGAATTTTTGAATTCACGAAACTGGAATCAGGAACTTTATAAAGCTTAGAGATTCTGGAAACTTGAAGTGCTGATTCTGTTTCGTAAGTGGAAGTATCTTGCTTTAAGATCTGAAGTAGGCTGAATCTTTTGGTAAATCTCTACTGATCATTGTTAAACAAAAGTAACAAAACACAAATAGAAATATAAGAAATTCTCAAGGCACGCTGCGAACGACTTTATTCATTGATTTTATACGTTTTTTTATCTGGCTTTCGAGGTTCCAACGCTTCGAGAAACCTATCCCTAGTTTTTAATAAGTGATTGCAGGTTCAAGCCACGCTATTTTCCGTCCCACCATTCTTCACATCTGCCGCATAATGAGTAATGAATCGCGCAGATGGATCGCGGACCCCTTTTACCCAACGTGGCATCCAGAAGTACGGCACAAAACTTTCAGCTTGCCCTTCGTAATGTCTTTCAAAGATGTTTCTAAAGTAAGAAACAGTAGCATTTAAATTAATCGTACATAATTATTATGTAATAAGGATAACGCTATTACCTATAGTAAAGTGCCTCTTTAGTTTTCGGAGTACAGTGAGGATATTTAAGCTGAGCTTTTTCCAAGTCTTCGTCTGATATGCTATTACCAACAATGTCGTGTATGATTTGAAAGAGAGATTTTTTAACCGATGTTACTCCATCACTGAATGCTTCCTTATGCCTCCACAATATATTCGATGGTAATAAGTTGGTGCCATCAAATGCGGATCTTAATAAATATTTTTCAATCCCTCCTATATCAAATATAATATTCAACATGTCTTCGAATACATCCATACTTCATTTGTTAAATATTCAACCGAGCTGTACCTTGAGGTTGTCTAGAAGCACCATCTAACGATAGATAATAACTCGTGAATTGGATATCTAAAAATGGAACTCGCAATTCTAAACTGAACGCACTGGTTGTCCTATCCGCTCTCAAGCCATCGTATAAATAGATATCTTTTAGTAATCGAACAGATTCGTTGTGAGCTTCTACTGCGTTAGGTGCATCTCTGAAATAAATATATCCTTGCGCCAGTTCATCCGCACCCTCTCCACTGAATATTACAGTTGCTTCCGTGTTCCGTTTGATGTATCTCGAGATAAGATACATACTAAAATTTAGGAGAATGTTTAATTGGGAAGCTGAGAAATAAGTTTGATTGAATATATGTAATAATTTACCCGATAGAAGCACGGATTGTGGTAATGTCGTAAGTTCCTAACTGATAGATCAGTTCGTCCAGAACGTCCACCACATCCTTTTGCGAAAAGAGTATTTCATGGTGCTCCGTCCCTACATGATCTGCAACCTAACAAACACTTATCGATATTTCTAAATACTAACCCAACGACGGGGTCAGTAAAATACAAAAGCATCTTGTTTAAACCTGTCTAGCTGCAATAATATCTGGACTATCGTCCATTCCAATAGCGAAACTTTGTATTTTGTACGGTAGATTTTCCTCTTTTGCATGCTTTACAAGCAAGGCTGCGATCAAACTTGAATCCAGACCGCCTGACAATAGACACCCAATTTTTCTGTCCGCCATCAATCTCTTTTTCACAGCAGCCGATAGCAATGTTCTTATGTTTCCATGTATATCCGTACTACGCAAAGCTAAAAGAAGAAAAATGTATTACATCAGTTTATTTCTGCTGGAAACTTATGAACAATATATTTCAATCATTTTAACAAACCATTCCATGGAGTATAAGCCTTGAAACTAGGCTTGTCTCCAGGTTTGTGATAATTCACCCTCGTTAGTAGTTTTGTTCTTCCGTTGTTTAAAATTTCGTACTCTTCGTAATGGCCTGGTGGAAATGGTTCCAATAATTGCTTGGACTTCACTCGTTTCTTTATTCCCATAAGTCCCTAAATACATGCTCTAATAAATAAATAATTGCATCGCACTAAGGTAGAATTTAAGTGATTATTTACTTTGCTCTCTGAGCAAATTGCTAATTGCCCGTCATCGGAAGATAGCCGGAAGACAGGTCTAACGCCATATGGATCCCTGCCGATAAGAATTCTCCTACGTTCGATATCCATTAAACAAAATGCAAAAACACCATCCAGCATTCTGGCGACATTCTCGGCGCCAACATTTGCGTATAAGTGTATTATCACCTCAACGTCGCATTGGGTAGCGTATTCGAATCCATATTCCTGGCCAATCTGTAAAAGTTAAGTTACTGATAGAGCGATAATGCAATTTTTGTATAATAATAAGGTAATAACTCTTGGAATAAGTTTCACTTCTTTGTTGTTGTAAATTTCACCGTTGCATAGTAAAAAGAGATGCGGATATTTATAGAGTCTCATCGGTTGCATTCCATGGAGATTATCAACAATGGCCAACCTGTGGAATCCGAGGTAACCATTCTGCAAATAAAGATTGTGAAAAGCTAGATGAAGAATTATACTTTTGTAGACACTTTAAAAATACAAAAAAGCATATGTCAAGATGTTTTAAATCTTTTACAAAAATCGTACCTTAACTGTAGTGTCAGACTCGAATTTAAAAGCCTCTGGTCCACGATGCTTAATTTTTTCGAAGTTTTCACAGATGCAGGCCAAAGGTTGTCCATCCAATCCGAACAAAGCCCAAATTCCACACATGGTGTTTAACTATAATTTTCGTGAAAATTTTTATATTATCATTAATGATTTTATTTTAGTATACTTATGTTGACATATGGAGATAAATGGTGAATATATTCTCTATGAAATTTGACTGTGTGCTACGTAAAAGTAAATATTGTTAACACGAAATATGTATTTGAAAAGGTAGGAGATACTTTGCGAAGGGAATGTCTCTTAAAAAGATTTTTCTTTTACTTCTATATAGACGTTTCTACGTGCACGATGATCGAAGTTTTAATAATGAAATGCGAATAAAATTCCTTTTTATACGTGCATGTACACGTTACTACTGCGCCACATGGCCTGCGTGCGGCTGCGCGTTCACTGTTTTGCCATTGTCGGCAATTATCAATTCGGGGTTCATTGTAACTGACAAGGGAACACCGCGAACCCGGACTCACCGATGGGAACGCAACTTTGTGAGTTTATAGAGTGAATCAAGACAAGAACAACGGTGTGTTTCATTTGTGCCTTATCGCCCTTTAAGGGGGTGAAAACTAACCTCAAAGTCAAATTGACACTTCCACTTTTTCGCGTATAACTCTCAAAGTACAACAGACAGAAAAAAAAGTTTCAAACAAAAGTTTAATGGTGCAATAAGCGCTACAAACTTGCGTTCACAAAATTTTGTGAAAAGTTTTTTTTCGTTCAGGTATTCTTTTTTCAAACTCTTTTCAAAATTGTGTTAACGCAAGTTTGTAGCGCTTATTGTACCATTAAACTTTTGTTTGAAACTTTTTTTTCTGTCTGTTGTACTTTGAGAGTTATACGCGAAAAAGTGGAAGTGTCAATTTGACTTTGAGGTTAGTTTTCACCCCCTTAAAGGGCGATAGGGCACAAATGAAACACACCGGTGTTCTTGTCTTGAGTCACTGTATAAACCCACAAAGTTGCGTTCCAATCGGTGAGTCCGAGTTCGCGATGTTCCCTTGTGTGAAATTTAAGAATAATAAAACAAAAATGCATTAAAATGGAGGTTGAATGAAATAAAGATTTACTCTGTTTTATTAGTATTGTTATAAAAATATGCGAACTTTTAACATTAATAAATGATCTGCACATGTAATTCCTTTCTCCAAATTCATATTCCCTATATTTTTACAAGAAGCGCATTTTGTTTCTGCAAAATTAACAATTCAAAACATTCGCAATAATTAATTTGATAATGCAGTGAAAATGTTCGTATCTCATCAATACATGTTATTATCGGAGTATTAATTATACACGTCAATTAACGCAAGAATCCTACAAATATAAAAATAGCCAATATTGATAGCCTTATTAAACTAATTTTATCAAACTCAATATGATTTACTAATCACTCAGAATTATATAAAATTATATATGAAAGGAAACAGTTTATTGACGCTCAGGCGTCCGGGCCGTTCTGGGGCATATGAAGAAACATAAGGAATCCATCGGTGGTGTGACTTCCATATCGACACGATAAAGAATAAAGAAAACAGTTTTTCTGAAACACGTGCTCCACAGTCGAGGGTGAAATATTCATTACAGCATATTAGGAAATTCTTTATTCTTTATCGCATCGATATGTGTCGCGTTGAATCCCAATTCCTACCACGCGTAGCGTTACGATCTGTTTCGAGACTTATCGTTAACGTTGCGTGTGACCCTAAAATGGTAAGGGTCCTTGATCCCCCAATCGCGGGACAGAAAAATACATTGGACGTCAGATAAATTTTTAACCGACTTCAAGAAGGAGGAGGTTATAGATTCGACCCGTTTGTATTTTTTTTTGTTTGAAATGTATTTTTTTTATTTAAGAAGGTGATGTCTCGGTGGTCCCATCCTACACTGAATCAATATTGGCCCCATATTTTTCCAGTTCTGGTTAATAATAAAGACTACTGTCACCTAATTGTTATTATTTTATGTATCTGCGCGCATATATCCTCAGCATGTTGTGTCAATATATACAAAACTAAAAAGATAAAAATAAAAAAATTAAAAAAAATAAAACCGACTTCAAAAATATAAAATTGCACTAAAAAGTGAAAAATAATATTTTCCCTTATTTAATCTACGACTCTTATATTATTTAAGTGGGTGCCTCATCATTTGCATTGTGTAAATCTGGCGCCGACTTAAAAAATATGAGAGTCGTAGATTAAATAAGGTGTAGCGCTTTGACGATTAGACGGGATAAGGGAATGTAGCCGGTACAGAACGGGCAGGACTAAAGATGGCGACGGGTTCAGTAGATTACGTAATGTTTATTTCCTTCACGGTGTCTTCTTGTCAACGTCTGACCCACAACTCTCTGTTTCTTCTTCCCGCTTGCCTTGCATACAAATATCTGACGTGAGGCGAGACATCACCGCTGGCAAGCGGGAGATTCAAATTTTATAGTCTACATACAATGGGAAATTTTTTTTTTTACGTTTTAGTGCAATTTTATTTTTTTTAAGTTGGTTTTATTTTTTTATTTTTATTTTATATATATGGGGTTACCTTACACTTCGCCTTTTTATTAGGCCTACCCTACACTTCGTCTGCCTATATATATATCTCCTCAGTGGTCTGACCAATGAAGGGCTTATCTACTGCAGTCAGAGCAGGCACTACTACTGTAGAATTCTATCCAGCCTATCGTTGAACTGAGCGAACATCGATCCACATTCTATTTCTACGCAAACAATTAATTCATTATTTCCAATAAATTTGTAAGACTAAACGACCGAACCTGATCATCCTCTACATATTTCTAGCACAATGTAACATCTATACCCGCAAAATAATACAGTTATTTATTTCCACGGTGACTGATCGGTTCGCTAGATTTATTAACTGCATACCATAGCGGATCGCCTGACCCGTGCTCCACTGAATCATGCATTATTCAAGATATTAAAAATAAAAGGTGCACGCCATACAGTTTAGTCACGGCATTAGCATCCTAGGTGTTTATTGATTCACGTCGATCACATTTTGTGGAAAGATTTCCACTGACAACCTCGCCCTTAGCCGCGAGCGATATTTTTTATCTGGCCTTCGCATCTTGACAGCGTACGACTCGATTTCGTGCCGCTCCGCGCCGCCACATTTTTATCGTAGAACGATCTTATCGGCGGAACGCTGGATCTGCCTTATTTTTCAGGCGACCGCCACACACCGAATCGGGCCACCGCGAAATTTAAGGCACGTGCGCTTCTAGACTCTCTGAGTGGCGTCGGCGTGTTTCCACGCCGAGGGATTTCCACGATATTTTTTTCGCGCCGATATTTTTTGGAAAGCATCAAATGTTTATTTTGAAAACGAACCAAGGATATAATTCGCTTTCTATGCTGAGTAGAAGCTTGACCCACTCAAACCTTTAATAGTATCCATTCCCGATATCTTCAAGTACTCTAATTATATTCAATTACATCGTGAATATATCGCGCAGATACCATTTCGCAATTATGCAGGGTATCGCGTCAATAGTCGGTAACTAACTCTGGGGATGTATTCAGCATTTCAATATAATAAAAATAGTTCATGGAAGCATGCATCCTATCTGACCTTGTTTTCGAGTTACCTGTGCGCTCGTGGTTTCATAATTTTCGTTACAAGTTCAGCTAACTGATTCTACAGAACTATTTAAACCCAGCGTTGTGTAAATGAATGTTAATAATATCATACACATAGCTATGTAAGTATTACTATTTTTAAGTGTCTTATAAAACACGAATTGGAAACCACAGATTTTATCTAAATAAAACTTTGGAATATCGAATGGAGGATAAAAAAATTTGATTCGTTATTTGTCGAATAAAGAAACTTTGGATTATTCGAACCTTTGAATAACAAATAAAGATGAGGTATTTTGTATTTCAACTACTGGTATTTTTATGTCAACAATTCTTTATCTAAATAATGTCCCATTCTTCTGGTAACTTAATAACTTCTTTCGTTATCTCTTTACGCTGTTCATTCATGAAGTTGTATCTATTAATATCGAAACACCACACGGTTACATGTGTTCCGCTAAATGTCAACTAATTTTATTCATATACTCGAATAGATGACCGCTGTCATATTCTCTGAAATGTCGCTGCTAATTAAAGCAATGCCGTTCTGGAATCGAATATACTATTGTCCAGCGAGTTACCAAGTTAGTGGCGTTTTAATTCATCTTCAATTGGAGTGTTCTTAGATTTTGTCCCAAGTTTCATGAAGATTCTTTGCAATGACAGCGAGAATTTAAGTAAATTCACAAGGTGTGGCAATATTACTGTCCTTGACAGCGTTAATTGTTGCTCATACCCTTAAATATTCTGATATTAATATTTCTAAAAAATCAAGCTTCCAAAGCACCGTCGCAAGCGCCGCTTCAGATTTTTCAATCCCACTTGCCCGCGTGTTCAATGATGTTTGAGGCAGGCTGCTTCGGTTGCAGCGGAGTACAATGGAGCGAAATTCGCAGTGGAATTAATTACTGCACTGTCAGTTATCTTCAAACAAGTTAATTAACCGTGGTCCCTACTGCGTCTGACTCGTTTAAATACGAAGCACGATATTCATCGCGAAGCGTTTAATCGTTGCTTAATTTCTTCCAACAGCCGCATCACTTTGAATATTATTTTACCAAACAGCCAATTCCAGCGATGCGATTGCAATCCAATTCGCGCTGCATTTATTTGCCGATGTAAAAACTACTTGTCGATGCTTTAACAGTCATTGTTCCAGCTTTTCGAGAACGGAGTCAATAAAACCGTACGTTTCAGCGTAATTGGGTTGCACTTTTTCTGTGGAACCAGTCGTTAAACAACGCGCATCCCCCCGCTCGCCCGTGATTCAATCAGAGAAATGCACGCCGGCTGGTCATTGAATTTCCATTACCGAGACCGACGGAAGCGTAGAAAAATGCATGCAGCGATAGCTCCTACGAACATGGTCACCTAAGGCTGATCGATCACGTGGAAGTATCACTGGGACGGTTCCGCGTCCTTGAGAGTATGAAATGAAATATTCGTGGACTGTGATCTAACTTTTGTGCGGATGTTCAACTAGCAATGGTAGTATAGATTACGGGGGAGGTAGGCTATCGTTGTTCGAGGTATTTCGTCATCAAGTCGTCATCAATGCCGCTTTCTATAGCCTCCGAAGGAACCATTGCGTGCGACACACGTGTCTCTCAATCGTGCCGTGCACAATATCAAACAACCTTAAGTGCACGAACGTTTAAGCCCCGTTTAGGAAGCATTCCTTGCGACAGTGGCACTTTAATTCACAGCACCGTTTTACATATTTGCATCGCTACTGCTTGCCTACAACGTTGGAGAACGGATCATCTCCGCGGGGCGAAGTAGTTGAAGTACCTGGCTATGAAACCTTTCAAAAGTATCTTCTTTTATGAATTTAAGAATTATGAAAAAACTTGTGATCAATGTTGACCCGTTTCATTTATGTTCTAGATATTTATAAGCACGTTTCTGAGCACGTATTTAGTTTGCATTTATTTGGAAGTTATTTGAATAAGTAGAGTGGAGAGGCAGGGTATAGCAATTTTAACTAGAAAGTGGAATCTTGTGGATGTACGTTGTTGTGCGTAGAATGGGAAGTTACGTGATATTAATATTGGATATTCTAGAAATATGAAAACGTGTTGGGTTGTACCTAGGAGTCCAAGATGGGAAGCTTAGCTAGTTTAATTATATTTTTATTTATATACTACGGATTCGGAGGAGTTCTATTTAGAAAATCGAATTTTGTGCTTGTAGGATTAATAGATTATAGAAAATTTTGAAATATTTCAATATGTATGTAGGTACTGTTAAGGGCATCCCTCAAACATAGGCGATTTTTATGATTTTTCCTGGAAAGAAGTATACAATGTATGGGTTTAAAACTTTTTGCACATTATTCTACTATAAATGTAGAGTATAAAACCATTTTTTGTATTTTATTTTTGCCCACCCCTGTCTCTGATATGCATTGCGTGCTGCATCCTTGAAAAAAAAACTGGCCTGAACTATCGCCATGATAACTTCAGACAGGATCATCCAAAATAAAAAAACCAAAGATATTTCTTAATTACACATGTGTGTTTATCGCGCTACAATGAAGCAGGGTTAAGAAACAACTGGGCAATAGGGGAGAGTCGTGTAGTACCGACCGCTCTAAGTTTTTTTGTTATATCTTGGGGTAGAGTCGATGAAAATCAAAAATTCAAAAACGTATTTGTAGTATAGATAGAACTTAGTATGAGGAGGGAAACTATTTTTGTGAAGTTTAATAATAAGAATTGATAATTCGCAAATGGAAAAAAGTTGTAATTTCTAGGAAACGAAAAATTGTCGTCCAGTACCGACCAACTATTAAATTAGTAGATTTTTAGGTCTAAATGATTAACAATGTTAATAAAGACATTTAACTAGTACAATACAAGATTCTTTTCAAATTTTATTTGTACAAACTCGCAAGTCAGATAATTAATACATATTCTCCTGATCTGTGTATTCGACGTGTGCCCAACCGTCACATACGGTACACTGCACCCAATCCTTGTCAAATGATTCCTTGCAAACAGAGATGGGCAAAATTTTTATTTAAATAAAATTTCGAATAACGAATAAAAAAATTAACTTTATTCTTCAAATAAATTCTCATCGAATAAAAAAATTAACTTTGTTCGTCGAATAATCTAAAGTTAAAGTAACTTTTATTTGATCCTTATTTACATAATTTTTTATTTAGTTAATGCCCAACTTCGCTTGCAAATAACACACTAGATAACTTCTTCATTAAATCTTAGCTTCCTGTTTATTAGGTTATGATACCTATCCTTATTTACTTTATTTTTCTATGGGAAAAGGTAGTAGGAAGGCTAAATGAACATCTTATAAACTAATCTGAGTTGCTAACAGATTGAATGCACAGATAAGAAAATTTTGTTCTCTACTGGTTGACAGAGTCTGTTGGTCGGTACTGCACGACAGTTGGATGGTCGGTACTGTACGACAAACACGGGGCAACATTTTAGATCATGGTATATTATGTAGAAAAAATATTGCAAAATCAGGACGTTGTATTAAACTTAATGGACTCGAGATAGTATACATAATAGAACAAAATCATTTACTTACACGAGAAACAAAATATTAGCTTTAAAAAATAACTTTTAACCCACTCAATATCAACGTATGCGTTTAATGCCGTAGAACATCGAGAGCAATGGGGTAAACAATATGGCCCAGAAATAGGTTATAGAGAATTGTGATTTCCATTGGTTAATTCAAATAAAGTGTTAATATCTGGTTGAAGAAGCGAGAACTAGCTTTGGTCGGTATTGTAAGCTGGTCGGTACTGCACGACTCTCCCCTAATTGCCAAATGTTTAAACGACAGGGTCTCCGAAACATGAGTTTTCTCGCACAAAAATGTTTCGTAAAAAAAACGTAAGACTATGAAAATTTGCACTAGAGGGTAGCGCGGAAGCCAGTGTAATTGCGAATAGAATCCCGCTTGAATTTTCAGATTCGGTCAAGAATTGCATTTTTTATCGTGGCGATAGTGCAAGAAAAATTGTTTCAAGAAAAACGGATTTAAAGTATGACGTCGAGCGCGTTCGTTTAGTGAGGGGGATTTACCTGTGAGCGCTGTATTTTCCATGCGTTTATTCGACTAAAATAAAAATTCATTCTTTTTTTAGATCATTAAATGTATTATTAATTAAAAGAAAAATCACATTTCTATGTAATATATGCGTCACAACCCATCTTCAAAAAACACTTATTTTCAAGGCCATCAATTCTTTGTTTCATTCCAAATTTCGTTCTGAAATTTTACCTGTTCATTCTTGAGATGTTGTGGGATGAAAGCATGGAAAAAAATTCGATTGGGCAGGCAAAGGATTTTATCCGTCAACAGGTTTTTCAATATACTATGCCAACTAATATAGTACAGCATAAAAAATATTATTTCATTTAGTTACCCTGAACCGTGCACCCTAATTATCTTGAGGAGCAGGTACCTTCCCATTCCCTTTTATTAAACTCAGGTAACTCGCCCAGTTACGTCTAGCTGACTTTAACACCCTTCCATAAAATTGTATTTCCTAATTCGTTCCAGTTCATCCTTTCTCATTCAATTTCAATGTCGCGGATCGTTTCCATTCATTCATACTCGACTTCGTCAAGTACTATTTCACTCTCGATGTGACATTTAACGATCGCTATATCTGGGCGTTAGCAATTTTACGGGAAAAGTTTCCGCGCTTCTTGCGATGTTATAGAACATAAAAGTTTCTCCTCCAGAATTAGCGAGGTCATGCTCGTGGATGACTCGGTGTCTGCGTTTTTCGTTCACGCCGTTCTCCGATCGATAATTTAAAAGCTATCTATAGCATCGTTTAAACAAACCCGTTTATTCATCGGTAAACTGTTATTACAAAACTAATCTACAGGGCATTATTCAAACTCAAGCCAGCTTCCATTATTCATAAATTCATAAAATCTCATCGAGAAACTCATTTTCAGTATTAAAATACCGATTAATATTCATAATACCTTAAACCATAATCTCTTTTTTATTTCCCTTCTAAAAAATGACATTACTATACATTCAAAATTCAAGTTAACGATGAACCATTGTTTCACACTCCCCCGCACTATGACGAGCAAATTCGGAACCCCCAGAAATTAATGAAAAGTGGTGTGAAAGAACTTAACTGCAGAGAAGGCAAAAAATGGACGTTGATTAAAAAGGTTAGCAGTGTCCCCGCGAGTGGAGAAATCGAAAGAGGCGATCCGAAGCTGTCGGAAAGCAGCCAGCTTTGTTTATACGAACGGCCAAGCGGTAAGATTGCACGCGTCGAAGTCGCGCGCCTGCCTAATGAGCGAGGAGACAGGATGCGCGTGAGCGTGTGCGCGCGGAACAGAGGCGCGCGTGCACGCCTGCTGTCAGAGCTGTACATACGTCCGTATCGCCGCAGGACGAGTTGTCTCCGTAGAAAAGCCGCCTATGGTGGTGGTGGTAGCTCGCGAGCCTCTCGAGGGACAAAATCCCCTGTTCACCGTCACCGTTCCTACGGCTTTTTCGCGCACAATCGATAGTGAAAGCGTGCGCCTTTCACGCGCCACGGCGTGCACGTGCACGCGAGCTGGCCAATGGTACACGTGTCTGTCGCCGTTGACAGGTGACACCATCGCAGTGTTGTTCTCCCCGTCGGATCCCGCCGTTTTCCCGTGCTTTCCCGTTGCCTCGGAACTTGGCGAAAGGCAAACGTCCTCACGCAGCGAGCACAGGAATCGATGCGACCAGGATCTCCTATAATCGTCCACCGTACAGACCAGTGGCCCTGTGTGATATGCGAGCTGGATAACGGCCGATCGTTCAGGATAACCTGCCCGTGGATCACGTCGCGCTCCCGTCGACTTCTCTCGTAACGGGTAAGCGCCTCGCTCCCTTTCGTTCTGCCGTTGCATTCAGTGCTGGTCCCGTTCGATTCGTTTGCCGCCTCTGTCGCGCGTAAAGGGCATTGCAGCGAGAAGACAACAGGCCCTTTGTCTTCGTTTCTATTGGAGAAGAGTTGGGATAGGAGGCGATAAGAGTGATCGAAGGGTCTAGACCTGTTTGTTATGTTAATTGTGCGACGAGAATAGATCGTCGAGTGGAGCAGGAGCGGGGAGAGGTGAGACGTGGCGTGGACAATTTGTAGGTTAGTCAGTTTTGGCGGGGGAATTGTGAGATCTACTATGGATCGTTCCATTGCTCGAAATATTACGTGACTGTGTTTAGATGGAATTTAGAGTGCTGGAGTTATTGTGTATTTAATGCAGTGATCTCCGCGCGGAATTTGACAGTTGTATAAGGTATTGAATTAGGAAGTGTGTTAATTAAAAGATGCTCTTTGAATGAACGCTTGCCGCTATTGTTTCGAGCGGAGCATGAAATGAGTTTCGCTCGAGCGAAAATGGGGGAATTGTTTTGTTGTTTTGTATGGGCTGGTGAATTAGTGTGGAAGTAGGGCGAAAAGTACGGGAAAATAATTTATTTACGGTCATTTTGTATTATTGAATTAGCAGAATTCTGTATGCTATTGTTGAGATTATTTTTGGAACTAAATACGGAGGGCAGTGGTTGCGTGAATTTGTCCTGCTGATATTCGCTTTCACCCTCACGTGAATCTTCCGTTTGCTCTGTGATTACAGACAGATACGTTTAACGGTCGTTTTGTTTGCTGACACTTGGAAGAGTGGCGTCTTTCGTTTCGTACACTTCTTTATTTGTCGCGTAGTAGTTATTCTGTAGATCTCTTAGTTTATTAGTTCGTGGACAAAATGTTAGGCTATTTGAAAAATTTCACCTGGAATTTCGACGTGGCAATAATATTGACCACGTTGTTCGTACAAATTTTCACCAATCGCGTATTTATCTCCTTGTATTATTAATAATTAAAACACAATCATTTTAACTTCTTATGTCTATATTTATCGATAATTTGCATCACCCATATTCATCGATTGTTTAACAACTTATGTTGTCAATGTCCATCAACAAGTTAACTTTAGCTTCAAGGATCTTTATGAAAAATAACAAATAAATTTAGAATACTTGACATTATTAGAATAAAGTGAGGTAAAAGTTCGCACCATGCGAATTTCATTGTTTGAGTTGTGGCAGTTGCCAATGGTGATTGGCAGTCAATTGTCAATCAAAGTAGAGTCATCAGTGTCGAATTGTGTAACTGTGCTTCGTTTTGTTATCGTATAATGCGGTGAGTACTGAATTCGTTAGTTCTGATGTAATACCCTCATTTTTAGGAATTAATTATAAATTGATCAGTAAATATTTTAATTAATATTTCGTCTGAAAAAGCTGAAATTCTTCTATTCGAAAATACTAACAGAAGTTTTCAGTTCGCATCACAGATAACAGGATTTATTAAACAGTGGAAATGTAGCTATGGGGCACGAGTTCAAATGCAAACTTCTGCATTTAAAAACCAGCTGGAAGTAAATAAAATAATGAAAAGAAAATCTGAATGCGGTTGTGCAAACAAAAAATTAGAAAAGCAAAAAAAAATCCAAAAAACAACATCTACTTCTGAAAAAGTTTGAAAGGATTAAAACAAATCAGTTTCGAAAAGAGAATAGTCCGACCATCAACGTCTATCGAAAAAAAATTTGCCCTGCGTGTGAAGAAGAATACACGGATCCTCCAGAAGACTGATGCCTGCGCAAACAATGATGTGCGATTACTGTTACGTTGATTAAAAAAAAAATTGTAAAGTATTAGTCGCTTTGCTATATTACCACAACTATTGTATGTAAAAAAATAAAACACTTTTGTGGAAATATCTTGTTGCGTTCTTTTACCCCGTAAGATGCGACCTTTTGCCCCACATATCGGGTATGAGTTCCCATTTCACACTTTTTAGAAATATTTATTTTATGTATGTTGTGACCGGTAAATTTACATGAAGTCACTGCCAATCGAATACCAAGGAATAGTAGTTATTTTTTACACAATTATAATATGTGCGATTAGTGCAATACCAAGGATTTTAGGGAAGTCTAAACTTTAAGTGCGCACTCTTACCTCACTTTATTCTAATAGATGACAAATTCTCCGAAAATCATAGGGCAACGAATATTTATTTAAAAGGGCAAAAATGACCAAAAATATAGATTTCCATACACTTCTATACATATAATAAATTTCCTGCTCCCGCATGGAATTAATATTTAAAAAGACCACCTATTCAAATCAAATCTTCCATTCTAATTCATTAATTCAATATAGTCACAAAGAATATCTAATCAAAATTTTCTCTTCTATTTTATTTTATTTTAATTTACCTACTTTCACTTGTATTACCAATGTTCTAATGATTACAATCATTGATCATTCGTCGCGATTAAATGTTTGCCACCAAGGCCGCAAAAAGTAATTTCCTTATGACTGATGCTTTTGTCGTCAGCACCGTTAATCGAGTTTTATCACGAGGGGCACACTGTTGCACGAGTTTTCGGTGGTTTACCCCACAGTCAATAACTAACGGGGGTGACTAACCCGGACGGTTGCGTTTCGTGAGCAATCGGGGTGAAGTTCAAAGCTCATACCCCTGTTACGTGAGTTCGCATGAAATTATGGGATTCGATTACGTTAATAAGGAGCGGAAACAGTTGTCGTACAAATAATCAGCGAATTAATACTCGCTGAAAACGCCATGGAATCAGCGGTTTTGTCGCGCAGCGTCAACCCCTGCGCGCGTAGTTACTTCCATAGAAATGCCCAGGTTACGATTTTTTTAAAGTAGAAAATACTGGACACTGTTCGTAACTTGTGACTTTTACGATAATGCAGGGAATTTGCATATAAATTGATAGTAAACTTTACTGGTCTTCGTGAAGAGCATTTTTATTAGGCTTTACTGCGTTTAAGGTAATTTTATATCTTCGCTAACATCCCGCGTAGGGTTTATTTTAACAGATAGTAATTCAAACTGACAGTATTTTCTCTTTTTTAATTCCACACCGAAGGTTATATTTTTAAGATTCTTCGTTCAACTTAATATCGGTAAGCATCGAATTACTCGCAGAGAATATCTTTTCAATAAAATGCAAGAATCTTTATAAATTCATTTTTCAAAATTCAGTGGTGACTTTTATTCTGTGACGAGTAGAATTCAAATGTAAATCGCCATACCTTTTTGATAAATATCCATTTCATTCGATTTCCATACAAAGTCAATCGATCAGCAGAGGTTTGCACAAAACAGTGGCAGGTTTCCGCTACTGACATTCACAAATATTTATTCCCACGAAATCGCGTTCAGATTAAAATGACCACGTTATTCAGGCAACGTTACCGTTAATTCGCGAGTACATGAAAAGCAACGAAACCGGCGGCTATGGCCTGCGGCTTGTTGGGATTAGTAGCCACAGTTGTGAGCTTGGTCCTTGTTAAAGTTCGCCGACGATAATTATGCTGGAGATAAATAGACAAGCATTTCGCGTATACGAGGTGCTTGCAGTTGGCGTCACGTTGTATTGTCCCGCGAAATATGCCACCGTGAATCGAGCTTATATTCCGTGGAGTAAGCTGGCATTGAAAGGAATTTGTAACACGCCACTTGGAACCGCGGAATTTCACAAATCTTACCAATTAATTATTACTTAATTTCCCTGTGTAATAGGCAATCTATTTTAAATGGAGGATTTTTATTCAAGATCGAGGGGGTGGAATTCAAATTTTTTCCACGCTTCGGAGGGAATAAAGAAATAAATCCTCAGTGGAGGAAACTGCAGAAAGGGTTACACCATTGTGGTACAGAGTGCTCTATTGAGAAAACTGTTTTTGTAAGGCATGAGATTCAAGGAAAATTCTGATTGAAAGCAGACGGTTTTCATATTCAGTTCGAATTTTTAAGGAAAGGTCAAATAAATTTGATTGAAATGATTTTAATTGTAATTTTGAATTTCTAATTCTATATTTGCTCGTTTGTTAAAGTTCCTATTTGTAGTGATCAGATTTATAAGATATTTAGTGACTTCATACAAATTCTGCACGTATATAATTTATTTATTTATTTATAATGGTGGTCAAGAGAAACTTTAAAACATGTGATGCATTATGTTGACATCATTAGCCTATTCTGGCAATCCCCACTCTCCGAGACATGAATTTCAAGATTCAATTCTTTCCAATGGAACTTCCTTATCTCTGTTACCATTCGTATCTTAAACGTTCTTTTGACCCCCACTGCATCTTCGATGGTTTCGAAAGCAGATAACGTTGCACTCTTCATCCCTGATAGTTTGGCAAGATCCAACAGTAACACCTCGCGGATTCCCAGACGCGATTGATTACCTATGCCCCCAGGGTTTACAGTTTCGTTAACTTTTCAAGCCACTCTCTGCTTAGGTTTGTGTAGGTGTAACGCAAGGCACACGCAAGTGGCATAGAACCGACTACCTGTTACTGTCTTGCGAGTAACTTTCGCCGCGGTTCGATTTGCGTTCTGTTACTCTCTATGTCGGTTCACCCCAGCCTGGAAATATATCGATCCTCTCTATATTATTTAATAACGGGCTACGCGCGAGCCACGGTGATTGCTTCTAGGCAATTTGCCTAATTGTATATCGATTCCACCTCGAAATTCTTTAGTTATGTCGCGCTCCCGCGACCGGCCGCTCTCGCAGTCGTCGTGACCTATATTCCTGCTGCCCGGCTGGTGTTTTATAGAGTTGAAATGAATTTGAAATGAGAAATATGGAGTTGGAGGGCGAATAGGCGGCGATTCTGTTCGAAGGAGGAGCGAGGGGTTGAAATTTTATTGTATGCAGCTTTGATGTGGGAAAGGCGAGGTTGGAAGGCAGTTGAATGGGCTTGCTTTTAGTGGCTGATTGGAGGAAGTTGAGCTGGATTAAGCTGGATTTAGTAGGTGGTAATGGGAGCATTAAATTTAGATTGCTCGGTTAGAGTTATAAATCTTTGACGATACGGCCCGTTGTAGACGAGATTATTTGTTAAGTCGTATGTATGTGAGGAGTAAAATCGAGATCAATATGGATAATTGAAAATCTATTTGCATGAGTTGTTAAAAATAGTTATGTTGAAGTCCTTACTAAATTTAACGAGGTGTCAATTTAGTAAAAAGTAAGGGTCAATTAAATAGTATCTCGATTATAGGTGCTCATGCAAATATATATGTTTGTACATTGTAAACAGAGGAATTTTAACGTAGAATTTTTGTTATTAAAGGATTATGAAAATATACTTTTAGCTTGGATATTTTTTCATCAGGCAAGATTTTAAAGTTAGACTTCATCACGAATGGATGGAATTGTTATGGGTATAAATTATTAAAAAGCCCAGAGGAGAATATTGCATGAATATTGCATGACGTGGAACACTTGATCTCAGCTTATCTTTTAATTTAAACTGGCAACCTTCATTAATTATCGACGACGAATATTGAAAAAATCCTTGTAGTTTATTATAATACCTTTATACCAGAAACTTTAATATCATAGCAGATTTTTAGTAAAATTCTTTCATTTACTATATTTATTTCTTGCATGTGTCGACATATTTTATTCCTTTATATTCAGCATATCTGATGTGCATATCTTCACCTACATTTTATCTGCTTATTTTCGGCATATTTCAACACATTTCACTTGCATCAACATGATTCTTGGCATTGTGACCGGTAATATCCGCGTCGCTGTTCACATTTTCCTGGCTAAAATTCTGCCCCTTCGTTTCAATATCGAGGTCCATTTTCTCTTCCCGTGGATAGAAGGGCCAGGCCTGAACTCGTGATTAATCGTGCTTTATGAAAGGCGTCTCTTAAAGGAGACAGGCTCGCGTTGAATTAGAATTACGGCGTAAAAAGCGCACATGCAGCAGCGAAAAGACAAATTGAGCCTACCTCTGGTCACAATTAAAAGTCAGTTTTCTGTGACGAACGTTAAGACATTTTCTCATCGATCGAGCCACGAGCTTGTCATTAGTTCTGGAGGAAACGTCGTTTTTACAGAGTGATTCATAAAAGTATATTGATACTACGGGGGGTGGAATTTGTATATTAAAATATGTGGATCTCTCATATACTTGAGTTATGGAAAATAGAAGGAAATGTTCGAAGTACTCAGCAGTGGATTTTGTATTCATTGAAAAATGTCAGTCGTTTGAATAATTTCGAGTTAATTTTGGACGCTTTTTTCCAGTTTATTAGCGTTATTATTTGTAGATATGGAGGACACCAGTGAGGCATTCAGGATTTAATCTTGGAGGGAGCAGAGTTGAAGGAATACAAATATTTTCAATAAAATTCGTTAGGTGATTATAAAAATTTATTTAAAGAATAAAATCAAGTTTTCTTATATTTTTACGAAACCCCTTCTTTGGGGGGTGTAATGGCGACTTGGCCACCCTCTGGGTGCGTCACTGGGTTACACAATAGATTTTAAATGCTGGTAAGAATAAGAACGAAAAGGCTAGTGTATATTGAAGCAAATGAAAAACAGTTCCAGCATTTTCTTTGACTTATCTGTGATTCAGAAATGATGATCTATGTTCACATATGTTTTTTAGAATGATTTTTGGAAAATTAGCATGCAGATCAGAATCACCCTGTGTATTCCGTGGCTTCTTCAGAATTCCCAGTGGACTGTGATAAAGGCAGCGACGTCCATTTTCGTTTGAAAACGAACCGTTTAGTTGGGTTGCATGCTATATTGCTCCCAGAAGAGCGATGCTGCCTGGGAAACTCGCCTTGACGGGGTCAAATATTCTATTTTTCTCGCGAGGGTCGATAGTGAATTTTTCTACACTTTTTCGTATCACTTGATATTTTCCAACTCCATGTTGGAAATAAATTAATAAAATATTCTCCAGTCTTGTAGGATTTAGTAGTCAAAACGTGAATGAATTCATAAATTTGAATCGTAGAAAAATTCTGATTCTCCTATTAGTGTAGATTGTTAAAGATATTTTTCTATAATTAATATGGTTTCTCCAAGGGTGGTTTTAGCACAGAATATATGCATATTAAAACCTCCAATAATTAAACTAATATATATTATAGACAAAACATTACTAGCTACAATTATTTAATCTCACTGAAGTCTCAACAAACTTGTTACGCCATCATTCTCTGAAAGTTCTCCAAAGTCTACCCCAAAAGACACTTTCACCACGCATTGATCTCCTTAAAGCCGGGGATCCACCTGCAAGCTAAGCTAAGCTATGCGATGCAGTGCTATGTCTGGCTGTGCTATAGAACATAAAAAGCATAGCAGAGCTTAGCTTCGCTTTCAGTGGAAACGGTTCCATAAAGGAGTATTGAAGCTAATTTTTTAAAGCTTCGCATAGCGTAGCTTATCTCAGTTTCCAGGTGGATTCCCAGCTTAAGAATTCACTTCCTCAAGCGTACGGACAGAAAAATTTACAGTTGCCTGTCAGCATTTCGAAAACCGTAGTAACAACTTTGCTCACTAGAGGAGTGAACCAATTTCCTCTCGCTTCCAACTACTAATCTATATATAATCTAAATATGCCCATACTCTTTCCCCAAAAATTCTCCCTCCCACATCGGTTCGGATAGCAAAGATCTCGCCGTGCTCGCAAGGAGAACGAACCAATTTCCCTTTGCGTGAGCTCCGTTCTTGGAGCCGGAAGCGATGGCTGTGCAAGGATGACGGTCGGGATGGGACAACTTGTTGGAAAGAGTTTCCCCTTTCTGAAAGTATAATCTCCGTATTCGCTAGATGTCTGGAGCAAAGTTCTCTAAAGGCTTTTATAAATTCACCAGCCGTCTGTTCGTAACTTTTGTAGGTAGCTGCCGCGCCGAACTTTCCATTATATCTGATATTCCATTGTGGTAACGCCTTCGATTTTCCCGTTCGAAATTCGAGATTCACAGTCGATTCTAATATCCTCTCTCTGGCGGAGGCCACGGTGACGCGAGATAAGTAATTTCATTAAATCTGTGTATATATAATTTTCGCATATATTAAATTATATATGTGTGTATATATTTGCGTGCTATATGTAAGTATGTGTTTACGTATATAGAAGGTATCGATTTATCTACGGCACACCGGTAATAGCTTTAATGGGAAAGTACACGTTTATAGGCCTTTTCGCTGAACGATATCATAAATCATATTATAAATAGGTTTCCCCCTGAATTACGTAAGGGGTTTTATTAAAATACATCACCGTCGTATCGTGAGCCACGTTATCAAAATAACGAAAGATCACTTCGATCTGTTAAAACGGATGTGTTAAATCTTCTCTTCGCTTATTCTGTGATGCATCGCTTGGTTAAAATAATATTTACGAAATTAATTATTATGGTATTGATATTAATTGTCAGGTGTTAATATTATTGTCGGCTTATTTGAAGCTTAAGCACTCTTTGTTTGATAGATGTTTTCCAAGCTTCACAGAAGCTGATAAAAAGAAGCTTAAAAAGAAAATGGGTATTGTATTAATCAAGGAAATATTGAATATTGTAATTGGAAAGATAAGGAGAATTTGGTAGAAAATTAGGTTCAGTCATCCTTGATAAAGGATTTCAAAGTTGAAGAAATGTTCCTCTGGTTCAACTTCTGATCATTTCTCTTCCAATTTAAGTTTATTCGTAGATCTATTATTCTTACACTTTAATCACTAACTTATGAATTATGATTAGGGGTGGGTTCGAAGCTAATCTTTAAATTCTCGAAACTCGAATCCGAAAGTTTGTAAGCCTTCGAAACTCTCGAAACTTGCAGTGCTGATTCTGTCCTGTAAATGCAATATTTTGCTTTAAAATTTTTGCATAAGTCTCTATTGATCATAGTTAAACAAAGTCGAACAAAAATATAACAATATTCCAATTCTCGGGACACACTACGAACGATTCTGATTCATTGATTTTACACTTTTTCTCCTCTGGGTGTCGAGCTTTCGCCGCTTCGAGAAACCATCCCAATTAGAAAGAATGTAACTAGTAAAAAAACATAACAATTAGAAACTCTCCGATTTTCAATGCATCGTTATTAGCAACCCATGTCCACGCAGCAGAGTAAAAAAAAACACAAGTTTCCATTAAACGAAATAAAAGCAAACTTCATATCTCATGTATAATAGAAAAATCGTTATCACCATATGCCAGCGATCCCAGTGTTGTGTATGCAACTTTCGTTCCACAGATTTTCTCTGATACCCCTTTATATATATCCACAGATAATCAGGACATCGTTTACTCGTTGAATTACACCGCGTGCAGAATTTTTCAAGCCTCCTGTAGTACGAGTTGCCTGCACTTGGTAATTTGTCTAGCATTTACAGGTCGTCATAGAGTCAGGTGTCCGTTATTCGCGGGAACTGGGTTAGGTTAACAGCTCTGATAAGTAAAATAGATAGATAAGTTGGATAGACTGATCGGTAGGTGGAGTGTTCGTCAAGGATATAAGCATTGCCCATTTGTTTAACGTGTTTCATACGGTGGTTGCGCGCCGATAAGGAATTATCTTCATAAAAATGATAAGGTCAGTCCATTTACTCGACCGCAGCGAATTAAGATTTATTGGCGACGCTGATGACCGTAATGAGCGACTGTGCCTGGTTGCCGATAACGATACTATTGTTTCGCGAATATCATTTGTTAGAGTAATAATTGCTGCATTGTTGGGCTGTTGTCTGTTATTGCTGGGTAGGTATATCCTCCATCGGCATCAATTTCAGAATAACATGTAATATTCGTGGCGACCTGTGATTAAATTACATAATTTAGTGGAGGACGGGACTAGACAGAATAATGTACGAGTAAAGTAAATAATTTTGATTCCATCCCTTCTATATGATTATGGAATCGGATTCGTTCATTCAATTTCAATGTTTCGTTAAATTTTCCAATATTTGTTGAATTTTTTGTTAGCGCCGTGTTCAATGTTATTTTAGAAAAATATTTATTTTATTCTCTTTAGAGTTCATTTTTCGCTTTTAGTGTTTCAAAAGTTGCGAATTAATGAAATATGATGTAGTTAGGGATGTTGGATATTAATTATAATAGAACGAATTTGACTTTGGATTATTTATTAAGCTTGATGCTAACGAAGTGTTTGATTCTAAAAATATTTCCCACTTGCAAGAAATTAATTAGGTTTGACTCGCCTAAAGTAACTTTAACTTGTTTCGATCCATCTGATCTTCCTGTGATCCTATCGCAAGTTACGTGTGTCCGGTCCTAAATCGAGTTGATTGGCTTTCTGAGATAATCTTCTGAAAGTTGCATCTCGATGGCACTAGTTAAATTACATCGGATGGGATTTAAGGGAGAGTATGATTCTATCTTGGTGAGATCAAACAGCAGCTTTAGCTGATTATATAAATTTATTTTGCGAAACGTGTACAACCATCCAACTTCATCAATTTCTCCAAATAACACAAATAGAAAAATAACATAGGATGCATTTGACTCCCCTTTCGATTTAATTAATCTATTAATTAAAAATGAGTTATTTGGACATTCGTCTCTATTTGACACGATGAATGATCTTAACATGAAACTATAACAACTAACAACATATGGAGATAATACACCTTTGTGAATTTTTAAATAAATATTCTAATTTTATCTCATAAATATTTTATTGTAAAAGAAAGGTTTGTGATTTCTATATTACAGTAGGTAGTTGTGAATTAATACCTGTTACGTAAAACACATTATAATATTCGTGTTACCTCAAGCTGCACAATCTTATAAAGGATTAAAGACTAAGGGGGCGCTTTTAGTCGAAAGGTGATTCTATTAATCAACAAAAATTCATGTTTTCTTCAGCAAAAATCGAAGCAAAAATTGCCCTTTTTTAACTGCACCTGCAAACCTCGGTACACATAAACTAACAAATACACTTCCCCAAATATACAAATACACATCTCTTTCATACCTAAATTTACAAATTTACCGTTCACTGATAAAAGCCCTAGCTCCCCTTCACACACAGAATATACAAAATTCACTTCTTTACGTCTCTAAGTGACATAATTTCCAACAGTTCTCTATATTTGATCAATACACTGGATTATCAGGTATCTTCCAGACATGTGGACATAATGCATTCTATAGCCAAGCTCGACAACTAATTTGTCGCTAAAAGGCGCAGCTCGTTGGTTGGCAATCTAATTAGCGGGAAATCGGTCTATTTTACAAAGCTGCATCCACGCCAGAATAAACAAGTGACAAGAGCAATCGATACGCTCCGTAGCCATGACAATATATTCTCTCTCGTTTCCTCTTTTCACCTGGTGCATCCGATAAAAGTGCATCGTCTAATGAATGTATTTTTAGCACGAGTTTCTCGTCTTCCCATAGACACTGCGGACCATTCTGATGCTCTGTAATTTTTGCACCTCGCACGTGGCTACGAGGGTGACGAGCAAATGAGTGTCACGTCTGGGAAGAAATCAAAATTGGATTTTCTTAAATATATTAAGTTCGCCACAAAGTCCTCTCGTTTGTCTTCAGTGTAGCATTTTAATTGCAATGTGGCAGTTTAGGGGTGGTTTCCTTTAGCTTTATGCACGCAAATAAAATTTGAAAGTCGACTCGGAAAATTGTAGAGATATTCAAAATATCAAACTTTAGTTAAATATATTAAAATCATTGAGTTTTATATATAAAGGTTGCCTTTGAATTTCTTTAAGAAATATGAGAAAATTTCATCGCCAATTCAATATTAATGCCGCGAAATATCGTCAATTATTTTAATCTTAATTCAGTATGACAACCCAAATATAAGTTATTACTAATTTACAACATAAAAAAAGAAGAAAATTGTTTTTAAATTTGCCTTAAGTCTCTGTGTTTAAGCAGCAGCCATTATCTAGTCGCTCATATAAGCGAAGTATGACTTACTTTTGCAAATAGTAGACTATAGATTTTTAAATTGATTGTGAACAAGCTGCATTGTCACACACGTGCCAGTCTGATTATTCTTCTATATTGGGGGCACTCGATATGTCAACCCTAGTTGAACGTGACATAGCAACTGACCTATCAATTTCGTGCATGCAAATTGGTACAATTCAATAGATATCGTCAGTCGACTTGTCCATTACTAAGCTTAAATAATTGACCTATGATTTTCATTTATCCTTATAATACCTGTCACTATCCTATGCACGGAATTAAACACAATACTCCTGATCAATAAATCCCAGAGCCTCCACTGTGTCCACCTGGACAATTTAAATTTCCATTTCGATTCTCTGCCTTGAAAAATTCTCTGCATAATATACAATAATACACACACAATATATAATTGTAATTATAAAACAAATCCGCCTTTGTAATATTCAAAATCTTTCCCCTTCATTCACGAATACATTGCACACTTTAACTCTCTGGAACCAAATAAAAAAATAACTAAATAAAAAGACAACTTTCCATCGGAAGGGTTCCGATTAGCATGGCGATTTAGCATCGTTTATCGATGCACGGCGATATAAATCTTGGATCTACGAGGATTGCTTTATAGGGGGGCGAAGGAAGGGCAACATGTCACGCGATGTTCGAGTCGATGTTCCGTGCTCCGATTCTGAAATATCAATTTCCAATGGCCGATATCGGGGTGTCACGACCGCGCCTCCTCTGTGTGAAAAGGGAGCGCGGTAAACCATGCACCCTTTAGATTAAAACGGGGTTAGGATCTGTCCGACGGTAGCCGTTCTGTCGGTAGAAGTTGGAGATGGTTTTGCTTCAGATAGTAGCCAGAGTGGTGGTAATAACGCCAGGTATCGATGATACGTGTTGATGCGGGCTGTCTGATTGTAATAAGTTCGTGATATGGATTCAGGGTGTCCGCGAATGTAGGTCAGAGGATGTTAAAGGGTTTACGCGTGATTGGGGCTTTGGAGAAAATCGATATCTCCCGTTTTGCTATGGGCGTAGTGTATTTAAATTTCGAAGTAATTGCTGTGGTATCTTGAAAGTAGTATTTTAGCTGGGCGATGGAAGTTGAGGGGCTTTGTGCACCTGGCTTTTTGAAAATATTGATTTTTGAGTCTATTTTATTGGTTTGGTAAATTGCATTGTGGTGTTTTGGGGAAGTATGAAGTCTTGTTTTTATAATGTTAGGCTGTGATCTGCATAATTAATGGACCTGTGGAGTTTTAAACGAATCAACTCATGAATGTACCTACTATATATTTTTTATATGTGTTTTGACATTAGTTAAATGAAAACACTACCAAGCAGTATCTCAAAATTGTTATCTATAATTTCTAAGACCACCCTTCTATTTTAACTAAAAAAATCTTAATTTTTATAATTGTATCTACCATTCGTTGTCTACGTCTCAAAGAGATGTCTTTCAATGCTATCAGATATTATTCGATTATTCACTTGTAAACAAAAATATTTCCTGAATTCGAAAAAGGAAAGATTTTCCTATATTTAAGAACCTATATTTTTTAAGGCTTTCCTATTTGTTTTAATGAGTACTGTAACTTGCTGATTTTTGACCCCATCATTTTCAAATACCCTATTTAAATCCATCCCCATACCCAAATCAAAACTCCACAGCTGTATAATATTCTACAATTCAAAATAAGCAATTAATAATATCATTTCGCGTACGTTGGACGTACCTCCGATTATCCTCCATTGTAAACAGCTTCATCGATGGATCGGGTAAACTGTAGGTGATGCTTGGTGCAGTTGCGATGTAACGTCTCTATTTTTGTCAACTGCTCGCACTATTGATTATTTCCATAATGTCGCAGCATTTACCTTGTTAATGTGTCATCGATCATGAGGCACTTTTACGCGCTCGCCGTTTTAAGCATTTCGTGTCTGGTTAAACGGAGCCATGTCAAACGATGTTCTCGTTCGACCTTTACACATCGATATTTATTTAACACCTATATGGCATGCACCCAACGCAGGCAAATATTTTCATTCATCGAGAGCAGGTCCTTTTTATACTGGATAGCACAGAATACACTGTAAATAGTAGAGACTGTTAATTATTGGAGATTAAGAAATTGTAATTTGAGACAGTTTTCAATTTTATCGATGTGTAATGGTAATCTATGATTTTTTTAACGAGACAAATCTTTTGCTGTTATTATATAAAACTATTTGAAATTATGAAGACTATAATCGCAATGCTTTTTAAAATTGTTAAAGTTTGGAGCTTCCACCTTCAATTTCTCTCGTCAATCGCTATATATTCAGAATTGCTTTCATTTTGAAGAACTTACACGAGTATTTTACATTTTAATCGTAAGAACATTTGCACTTTAGCAGGGAGAAAGATTTAAAATGTCTATCTCAAAAAAATATCTTACCAACACTTTTCTGTTTCCTTCCAGAATAAAGAATTTAATAAGAAATCTGCCTTTTATATTTCCCCATTGTTTGAGAATTTTTTCAATCTCAAAAATGATGACTTTCACAGTCACTCACGCTTTTTCTACGAACGATATTATATATTCAAATTTGATAGCAATTTATTTTATCAATCTTCCCACCGAGCTCTCACATAATGGAATTCTTTAGTGCATGATAGCTCAAGAAAGACCCATTAACCTTTTCACAATTCGAAAGCACATTTTCGCAGGTTATTGTCGTGAACGGGGAACGAAAGCTTGGCCAGCGGTTTATCGTGGAATTTCGAGGCTCACCTGTTCGTTAAATGTCAAGCTGTTCTCTGCCTGAGGTCTCCATTATTTTTCTGACGACGTGGTCCCCGATTGCGCGATCGTGTTAGCGATTATTTATCAAGCATCGTGTATCGTGTTTCATCGACGAAATCAATTGCTGTACATTAATTCTCCTATAACGGAGCTCTGAACTCTTTGAGCTCGTATGTTCAAACAAATTACACAATTTTAATTCAGGGAAAGGATTAATTCGTTTAATGAGTTTTAATGCACGAGCAAGTGCGATACTTGCGTTAATGAGTTTTAATGCATGAGCACGCGCGACACTTGCGTTAATGAGCAAAAAGTAGGGCAATAATCTTTTCCAAGGATGAAATGTACCTACAGTATAAAACGCGAATGTTGAGGGAAAATAATATTTAAAACAGTATTTTCGGAGACAATTTTTTTAGTGCTTAAACTGAGGCAGAATAATTTGATTCGTTTTTTGACTGCAGTTTCGTAATGCTTGCTAAACATTATTGAGATAGACTTTTACTCATGTTATTGTTGGAATAAAATTTCATTCGTTATAAATTCCATATTTATCTAAAGTTAATGAGTGATTATTTAGTAACCAGCGATGAGCAAGCTTTCTTAATCCACTAATTCAATTACTGTTGAATAATACTGTGCTTTTAATATTAGGGCAACTGAAGCTTGAAATCTTTGATAAGTAGAACCTGGAATTCTTGTCGAAATATTGGAACTCAAAGCTTTTATGGTATCGGAGTGGGTTGTATATATTCAACTTTTACAGAGACATTGTTAAACTCAGAATATTCAGCCATTGCAGTTGTGGAATTTGAGAAATTTTTAGAATACTAGAGTAGGTAGAGTTCAGAAGTTTTCTTAGGAAATTATAGTAGTGACTAAGTAAAGGATCCTAGAATTTTAATTGAAAATTAATTTACCTTAATACTGCTTAGGCATCTCTTCAGAAAATTGATATCTTCGATGACTTTATTTATTGTAAATTAGCTGAAAATTCGAGAAAAATAATGGAATTATTTTAGCGAGGAATAAATTAGGTATGAATAAATTTACAACTGTTAATATCTACAGGTTTAATATTAGGACGAAGTAGTAGAAATATACAAAATTGAATGCTTCCACGTTTTATAGAATATCTTACCTCAGCACAGTTTTAATTAGAAAGAATAACAAAAATCGTTTAATAATCTAGCCCTGTTGTATAATTCCTTCTATCTTTACCGTAGAAAAAGCGTAATTTAATATGAAACCATGCAAAGGTCATATGGGCATGCTCTCAGTTTCAGAATTTATATAATGAAATCCATTACCAAGAAGCTTAAAAATTTGACATATAAACCAAATCAAATGTTAAAACTGATTCTCTTCCATATCAATATTCTTGCTTGATCGAATCCGATTTCTTGTCTATCTCCGTTTTCATGGTTCATTAAATATTACAATTTAATTCTCAATTTCCCAAGACGAGGTAAGATCGACTTACTCGGGTGTTAAAGTGAATCTATTTCAATAATGGCTACTAAAAATTCTTGGGATAAGAGAAATTTCAACTTCGATAGGTACAGCAAACATTTCATCGATTTAAAAAAGCAGCTATTCTCACAAAAATCACAGTATTTTCATATTATGTCCTACCTAGGTTGAAAAAATAAATATAAAACGATTAAATAGCTTCATGAATCAAGTAATATGAAAACGGAAGAGCAAATCCCTCAAAGTTTCGATTAGAGATTCTATTCGAAGATTGATTTTGAAATGTACGACGCCGGAAGCTGTGTCGAAATTTCTGGTTGGGGAATGCTTGCAGTGCAATGTTCAAAATTGTGTATGCAATGTACGCAGGCTTGTTCAGAATGTTTGTAAAGCAAGAGGGTTGCAAGTGGATCGTTACATCCTCACTCTCATTATTTTGAACTCCGACACAGCTAATGATGCACAGGGCCTCCCAGAATCATTCCAGACATAATGAACCGTAATTTTTGCCTAGTGGTGAATTTTTCTATGTACCTTTTGACCTGCTTTCAATCTCAAATTTAGGAGTAAAAAGGTCCTCCAAAATTGAATGTTATCACTTCATAAATATTAAATTTAGATTTAATAAACATTAAATCTCAAATTTATCCATTATTCATTTATTTATTTACGGCATGGCTCATTAATAATTAGTCAGAAGAGTACAAAAACCATATAGTGTTGTATTATAACCAAAGGTTAAATTGTAGGTGATATTAGAACAGTAAGAACTGATTCCTTGAATTTGATTTTTGACGATCCAAAAAAGTTGACTCGCTGATATAAATCATTTCCTCTCCCACGACCTACAGTTTTCTAAGAATCTGGGAACTTAAACAAAGCCTATTAACTTCAATAAGCTCGAACTATTTACACAGAACTATTCGCGATACCTACTGTGTAGAAATTTTAAAACAATATATAGTACTGGAAATATTGATTGGATCACTCTGAAAATTACGTAGTGCGAACAATTTATATAGCAATATGACGGATAAAATGATTCGTCTTCGACTTATTTTGGCCAAAATAGTGAGCTACACATTTTTTCAATATTTTCCTAGTATTAATAATAAGTGATGTACAATTGATAACGTATTTATTCCACTGCTGTAATAAATATTTCCAGTGCTCTAACCTTAGTATTTATAACACATTTTCTGTGTTCTATTACATTTCTAAAAATTCCTATAGTTCAATTCGAGATTATACAAATTGTTCACCAGACACCAGATGAAGATTTGATCATATATCGTTGGGCGCTTGAGTCTGTTCAGTAGTATTTGGTAGTTATGATCAGCCCTGTTCACATAATTACACCACTTGCTTAGTTGAAGAGCTGACTATTGTTCACTACACCTATCCACACATGATACAGTGGAGTATCCTAGAACCTTGTTCCTTATAGGATATATACTTAATTATAAATATCCGTATATAAATTATAAATTATTAAATATATCAATTATAAATTATTAAATATATAAATGATAAATTATTAAATATATAAATGATAAATTATTAAATATATAAATGATAAATTATTAAATATATCAATTATAAATTATTAAATATATCAATTATAAATTATTAAATATATCAATTATAAATTATTAAATATATCAATTATAAATTATTAAATATATCAATTATAAATTATTAAATATATCAATTATCCGTAATTAATAAATAATAAGAAGGATTGACATCAAAATATTTTCTGCAAGTTTAAACATGCCTCCTTACATCTCAAAAAATTTTAATCCAATATAACCAACAGTTTTTTTAAAAAAAATTCTTAAATATCAGTTACTTTTGAGGCTATTAGACGAGAATCCCCCCTTAAAACACAAATCATAAAAGCGTCGTGTGTAGTAACAAACCCCAGCCGCGCTACATATCTGTCCTAGACCAAATACTTACATCATAACTTCCCCGAGTACCCAACGAGCTAAACCGTGATAGATAAAAGCCTGCCAAGAGAGAAATATAAAAAGCGAGGAACTGATGTCGAGGTTACCATTTCGTGTCGTTGGAAAATTGTTTGACGAGGTGTCGTCGGGTATGCTTGGAAAAACGGCGAACTGGAGGAAAAACATCGCGTGCCACGATAATGTCGCCGTTAGCCCGGGAGACACGAACAGGGATCGCATGTCTCTACCGTCTACGATCCTGCTATACGATTCCGCTGAACTAGACCCAATAACCGAGACACGTTTCCTATCGATCTATTTTACACGCGCGTAATGTGTACTGCGAGCAAACACCGCGATCTACGCGTCCACCTCGGTGACCAGGAACACGCGGGCGTAAAGCGTGTCTATAGACGGGGATATCGGGCAGCATACACGGTAGTCTGCTGTCGATGCCACGGCCAAAGGGCTGATTCCTCGTAAAGAGATACGTCGAAAGTGTGGGATAAAGTTGTCGCGGGTGGGCCTCCGTTTTGGCGGGAAACCACTCTGAGGACCCATTAGGTACTTGCCATTGCGGTAGAAATTAGATATATTAAATAGAAATTATTAGGTTGTATATATAAGTGACGTTTTGATAAGGGAAGTTTGAATGAAAATATTTCTTGCCTTTCAACTATTTTATTTAGTTTATTTCTTCGAGTTTCTGTGACTTTATTGGGGGTTGTTATATTTTGTTTGGTTTTGTGAGTAGTGACAGTAGTGGTGGTATGGAATGTATGGTAGTAAGGGTGAATGGTAATTTGGATATTGGAGTAGGATCAGGTGTGTAAATGTGGGTGGTGTTTTTCAGAGTTTCTGTGTACTGAGGCTGAAGAAGAATGGTGTTTTGACTCCGTGTGTAAAAGTATTTTAAAGGGACTAGGCAGTCGAAAAATCGATTTCTGTTATTGCATTTTTCGAAAGTTTTATCTTTTCTGAATAAAATGCCGCTTGGTTTATACTGAAAGTCGCAAAATTGTTGATTTGGCAGATAAAAAGGTCAAGCGGCTACCGACGGCGTCGCCCTTGCCCAGAAACTTTAAATGCGTTTTTTTCGTATCTTTTTTTCTCTTGGTTTTCCTCTACTTGCGAATGAACCGAGGTACAGAAGGACTTAAAAAAATTACAGAAATTGGATTACGCGACTTTTTAAGACCAATATTACAGCAAAACCAGTTAAACTGTTTGTCAATCAGCACCGTCATTTTTAAAACACATGTATATTTCATACCAACTTTTTTTCAATCTCTATGATAATAATAAACATTGGGTAAAAGAATACATCTGGATTTGCTTTCATTTTTTTACAAATACATTAAAAAGGAAGTGTTACTTTCGCGGAAACGACTGCTTAGTCCCTTTAAGTAGGTTTAACATTGAAAGTCGAAGTGGTGGATTTTTGGAGTTGCGTTTTACATATGGAAGCTCCTTTGTAAAAGCTCTGTTTTGTAATTTTGCCTTGATTTTTCATGACGAATCTTCTTGTTATATTTACCTTTAATGTTGAATCAGTTTGAATTACTGAGAAGTAGAGTTCAATCGTGGGATGATTGCAAATTATTCTTTATGTACTTGATATCGTATCCACTTTCGAAGCAGTTAACAAAACCTTGCAAATGATTTTAATATATCTTTCACCCCAATTTAATATTATTAATATACAATCAAACACATAATCCACGACTACCTTAAAAATACGTATGCATTATTAACCGCGCCATTCGTTTTACTATTTCACTATCCACACAATTAATAGCTTCGTTAAGATTACCATATTTAAGCGGTTCTTATACGCTTTAGCTTGAATTTAACGAGTTCGAGAAACTTGATAGTTGCACACACGATCAGCGAAGCTTCGAGATTGCTAGAACACAGCTGGATTAAAATGTTAGGTGGAGCTTAATTTGCTTCTAAGCAGGCCAAGTTTATTATGGATCGCTGTCTCGTTCTTCGGAAGGTCGACGTAACATTAACAATGCACGAGAGTGGAAATAGACGGACGAAACAGCATGGCACGTAGAACCACTCGCATGAGCGGTGGAATGAGTCGAAGCATTGCACTTTAACGAACTAAATTTTCCCCGTCAATTTGATAATACATTCCTCGAAACGAATTATTTTGGTTATATTCTTTTTTAAATGAATTTTGCATCTTGATTTAGAAGGGTGTCTGTGGCCATTTTGGGGAGGGAGTGTAGATTTTCTTTGGCACAAAAGGGATGGTTAAGATGATTTGAACAGTGAATCGTGAAAGGAAAGGATAGTATAGGTGTTTGAAAAATGGTGTAGATAGTGTTGTTTCTATTGTGACGAGATAATATCTTTGACAGGCTTCCATGAAGAAATTCACGAGTAAAATTATTTTAGAAGTTTCGTGCAGTTTTGCAATTGTAAAAAGAACACAGTGTCACGTGTTATTGAATTGGCTGTGTAATAAATATTGTGCTGATATAATAAAGTAGAATTGGAATTTTTTATAAAGAGGCAAGATTCTTGAAAGGTCTTGTTTATCTAAATATATTTATCACTTACAAAACAGTCTACAAATAATGTAGACATTCTACCTATAAAATGAATAAATTGGGTACCATTTATTTCATATTACACATAAGTTTGTTAAAATATTATGAATTCAACTAATAGAATTGCGAGTAAAATAGTACTATATTGAAAATTGGTACGTCGTTAAGGATTGAAACGGCCAGTATATGTAGAGTACTTCTTGACGTTAATGGTGAGTCGAGGGCAGGAGTAATCGGCGACTGTAAGTGCGTCTACTCAGAAAAAGCAACTCTTTTTTCTAGTGGTAATCAATAGGCGACCTAAATTGATATAATGGTAAACAAATGGCCTTCGCGCATTCAGGTGACAATAAAAACCGTAGCCTGAAAGTTTAAAAAGTGTATTATCTTGCACAAAATACTTAACTAAAAATTTCCATTTTTTGAACACCCACACCTTCTGTTTCCAGAGCATTTACTTTATCACCATTGTACCAAATAAAAATTGCAGCCATAGTAGGTCTTATTAATAATTCATTTAATAAGTATACTATAACAGCAAAAACAAAAGTTTCATTAATGAGAGAACCATTAATTGGAGTAGTAATATCGATAATATAAGCTGGTGCGAGCTTTCAGAGGAATAAAATGGTGGAATATGTCGGCAGTATTCCAAAATGTTTCTTTTGTTTCATTTATACCGTGTGCATAATGTGACGTCACATAACATGCAATATGCTGTACATGTTATTACAAGAGAATTAAATTTTATTGAAGTTCATTCTCTTCTTTAGATGAATTTACAATCTTTGACGTCATAGCAGAATTCATTGCGTCAGTGGCGTCGTGCCAGGGCTAGAAGATTAACTTATCCACCGATTGCACGATGCCTTTAATTGGTTTTTAATTAGCACCCGGTTACCCGATTTCACTCGTTTATTTTGATAGAGCAATCTCTTCTGTATCACGGCCCCGAAGCGATCAATAATTTCCTTGTCATTTTCTTCCTTTAATTGCCACGATCCTTTAATACAGTCGACCTTCGAAGTTAATTTAAGTTTGAAAATTTATAATTAATATTCATGTATGCAAATCATTTCGAGCATCGTTATTAAATGTACCTAGCGCAAGCCAGCCTGTAATTATTATGAAACAAATTAGCTATAAATAATTCATAACGCGATGAGTAGGTACAATGGTGAAAATAACCCATAGTATTAACGTTCCTTAATAAATCACTAGTGTCTAAAAAATTTAAATTCATTACTGATTAGCCGTTTTACGCCGTTTGGGAATGTTAGCTGGGTTTCAAGTTAATTTCTCAAAGTATGAAGATAAATAACTTAATATTAATTGATTACTTTGTCTTCACGACGAAGGAGTTAGAAATTAGACCTAGTCTCTTTTTCAAGTAACTAAAATTACGAGAATAATAAAAAACAATAAGGGATTAAATAAGTAACCCGTCGTGTTTTTTTTTTGTTTGTACAGCTGAGGAAGGGTAAACTACTCGAGTGCACGCTGTCGAATTCGAGGTTCTTCGTGACCTGGGCATGGTCTTAGGGACGACGGCGGGGCGATGACGCTCTACCACCGTCCGTCGTCATCGTCAGGAGTCCCTCAGGACTCGCCCAGTCTCCCGTACCTGGTCCCCAGCTTGGTCCCGACCCGAGCCTCTGACAACGAACGTTGTTACGGCTATTCGACGAGGAAGCACGCTGAAACGGACGCGACCAGTTTGTTCGTGAGGAGGTATGAAAGATCGACCTCATCGACCATACCGGGACCACCACGGACAGGCGATGCCCCTCGAGGAGGTCCAAGGACTCCTACTTCCACCCTCCAGAACAGGTGAGCTGCCTTTTTCGCTGGCTTCCAATTAAATTCGTTGGTTAGTCGCAGCGTTTCGTGGTAATAGTTTTTAGAGTTTTCTCTCTAGACTATATGTTCTTAAGCAACGTTACCATTTTTATAAAATCATATTTTGTTAGAGAGGAGGAATTATTAAAAAGAAGTGTAATTTTCAGATTGTACACGCTTTCATATCAGTTCTTTATTTAATAAATAATGTTAATTTAGAATATAGTAATTGAGTTTATTTAAACTAAATACTTATTATAAATTGGTACTGCAATCGCCAAGAGTCTATGAACCCTGTAGCTTAGATTTCATCACGTTGAGAGGCTAGATTAATCAGGAAACAGCTGATAGATACGCTTATCTCGTGTCCAATTTCAATATCATAATTGCAAGCTCGGCGAAATATTGGGATAAAATTCTTATTGAACACTGCTTGGACTTGGAAGCTTCGAATTGAATAGCAACTGTAAGTTCTGGCCGTTGTAAGATGTGCAATATGCATATTGTCCTTAAATTAAATAGAAATTAGAAATATGTCATTTACATTAGAAAATAATTTTAACTAATTCATCGCAGATTGTTTGATCAGTTACAAAGCTAAAAATAAATGACGGCTCTGAGAGTAAGCGAATTATAATGCAAATAATATATTTCTATATTTTTTAAATTTACATCGTGAGAGCCTCAAATTTGCGTGTTTTCACGCTGAGCTACTCAACGGTTCTGTTAACTTTTTGCGAAATTGTTGCTACAGAGGGCAGGTGTTTATGAACGACAGTAGTACGTTTATTAAATTTTCACGAGGAGAGTAATGGGAATAACGAGAGGTATTTCTGAACATTAGTAAAAGTGAACGTTGTTTTTTGAATTAAAAGTGGGGGGAATTAAGTGGACGTCGTGGTATGGTTACGAATTATCCTGCGCAGTAATCGAGTAAACGAGAGGCTCGAAAGCTTTTTGCTTTTGCTTTTATCGCGGCTGAAGGGGGATTAACGTGTGCTGCGTCGAAATTTTTCTAGAATGGTGTTAGACATTCTGTTTTATTTTGGCAGTGGGCTAGTAGAACTGTGCAATTTGATTGAAATTAAATTTATGGATACTTCGCAACCATATTAATTTATATACTTCATTTCAAATTGAAAATTGTAGGTATACTTTGCAAAAAAGGTACACGTATTGAACTAACCCGTCTTTTGCACCCTCAAATGCATTATTTCAAAGCACTTTCGCCAATTAAATAACGAAGAAACGCGAGCCACTTTTCGTAATGCACTTTTGTTTACATTCAAGCATAATACATATATAATTTCATTTTCATTATTCGAATAACTACTGTACGTGGCAAAGGTAACGACAATCGTTACTTTTAAAGAACAACAATGAAATAATCAGTCGTGATGATGGTATAATGGGGCAGTATAGGAGAAAAGGGAAGTCGTTTATAATTGACGTTATTGTGTAATTGTTAATGCTGGAGACAAAGTTGCTAGGCACACAAAGTGGCCTAAGTTCATACTCCCATTAAGCCCACTTAACGTTTCACGTGCTAACGCTTGGAAAAAAATAGTTGATCGGGGGGCAAATTGCGCCATAATGGGTACAAAATTACAGGATAACGTTACAGTAATTGCTCTTTATACTAGGATAACGTAAATGATCTAATGATAAAAAATTCTCTATTTTTTATTCTAGGATAATAAAGTACAGACAAGATCAGGGCAAACGACTGCGGAGAAACTGCGCGATTTATTTTATAATGTTTTCAAATTCAAACCCTCCCTTAATTTCACACAAACTACATCATATTTTAGTCCCATAAAAATCTCAAGAAGTGATCGATTTAATTAACCACTGACGCTCTGCAATGAAAGAATTAAAATAATTTAAATATCAAAAATTGAGAATGGAATAGAAATTCAATAGAGAAAGAACAAAGCACCATTATTATGTACACACAAATCTTTGTATTTAATTCATAATAAAATTCAACACATATTTCGGATTTAAAGGACAGCAGTCATCCCACAGGATGCAAAGTCGATCCGCGTATAATTCCTTGGAAATACGTCGGCAGGGTACTTTCGAAACGTTCACTTCCTACCTGCCCCAAGTTCTGAAACATTAACAGGCTCAAGGCTGCGTGTGTATGTCTAGTAACGAACAGTTACATAAGTTCAGAAGCATTACAGTTACTTAGTAGATCATAAAGTATTAAAGGCGCGTCTTCTGGCTTCAACCACACACGTTTTATGCCGAAATCCCTCTAATTCGTACTTCTGAAGGATTTCGAGTAAATTAGAAATGAGGAACAGGGGTTAGGAGTTACGTGGACTTAGCTTCGGACCAGCTCACTTGGGGCTCGATACAGTGGAGGTTAATTACCACTTACCGATAATAGACGTTCCCGAGACACCTCATCGCCTGTCACTGCGTTCTTGATCCTATGATTCCTATGTCTTTGAATAATTATAAGTCTATATTTAGTGGCGAAATAGACAGTCGGTGAATGAAGGAATATCACAATTATTGCGATATTAATCCAGATGAAAAATGAACTTCAGTTGCTACTTGGATTAATATTTTTTGTTAACGGTCAGTCTCGTCTAGTAATTAATTCTTAAGTGAATAAAGTGTTTGCATAGGAAGCTTAATTTTTCAGAAAAATGAATTTGAATATTTATCAAGTATATCTTGGCTACATCTCGACTTAACAGATCTCGCTCTATTCAATCGTTGCCCACGTATCTACAAAAATGGTACAAATATAATGACTTTCATTGTGTTATTCAAAGGGTTAAACAATAAATTCCACTTGAAAAAAGTGAAAAAATTCGTAATTCACAAACTCAAATAGATTATTGGTTTTAAAAACATTGTGCTACATTGTTTCCTGACCCAAAGTTCATTATGAAATAAGTACAGTATTTAGCAAAATATTTCTAGTACATCTACATTTTAATGAATTCGAGTGCAAAAGGTAATAGCTTAGGCCTTACATCATTAACTAAGAGTACCAACTGATAAATTAAATAAATACTAATGAAAACAAAAATAAAATAAAAAATGAAGCCCGTGATAATTAAAAACCTTTCCCTAACCCTACTATCAGTCAAAAAAAGAACACCTAATTATAGTAATCTCCCAAAGAACGACTCCTCACTGGAATTGCAAGACAATTAGCCCGCTCTTTTAGCAGGGCGATTTAGGACGATTAATATGTCCCGCGAACTAGCGGTTGGTGTAATCTTCGAAAGGGTGGCGTTTAGTGGTCGTGGGCTCTCATTGCTGTTTCTCTGTTTTACCACAGGTAACCGGGGACCTCTGAATGTGACGATTGTACAGGTCGGGAAAGGAAACGGGGGCGGAGGAGATGGCGGAAGTGATTTACTGAAATTGGAACCACCGTCGGATTTAAGGCCAAATCCGTCGCCCTTATCCGACACCAGTACCACTCTGCAGTCCGACAACAATGATGCCTTCAGCGGAGGTGAGGCATTCTATGATTATTGTTCCTTTTATAAAAGGAGGGGGGGGGGGGGGTAGTCTTGTGTCTTGGATCGAAAACACATGTGAGTGATTTTTTTCCGAGGAAGAAAAGTGCGGGGTATATCGAAATGGTAGTTGTTCTATTAATTCATGTAGTTGTAAAGATTTGGCACGAATTTGTTTGCATTGAGAGTGATTATGATTGTATGTACCTGATTCAGTATTTAGAATGAATAGAAATGAGTTTAACTTCAGTTCCTGATGGAATGAATTCTTAAAAGGTATACATAATGAAAAGGAAATGGCTATTTTCGTTAAAGCTTTTGGGGATGCTATTGCGTTTGTGTACGTGTATGTAATTTAAATATTAACGACGAGGGATCGGCTTACGTCAAGTTGAGTACGTAATGGAAGGGTAGATGACGTCATATGCTGTCGTCGGAAGTTGCCTCGGGGGACAGGTCCTGGGATACAGTTAAATTGCTAAGTAGGCGATGGTACAAGGAAAAATTCAGTGAAGTGTTACGATAAACGTGAACAAAACACTGTAGCAAATTGTGCTTTTAGTTGTATTAGGAATTTGATATATTACGATAAAAGTGAACAAGACACTGTACTAAATTGTGCTTTTAGTTGTATTAAGAATTTGATATAAGACAAATTATAACATATCGTGCCTCAGATTTACTTGTATCTTTCCTTTCATACATCTTCTTAGCTCTTTAATCGAACATAATATTCTGGGATTGTAAAATTGAAAATATATCACATAGTTTTTTAATCAAAGTATTTTCCTTGGTTATCTATGAACTTTTACCACTTTTCTGGTAAAAGTACAAGTAGGTGTAGTAGAAAGAGACATTTCCATACACTTAACATTCCCTCGCAGTGAGCAAACAAATTTTTACACTGACATAATACTATTTCACTTAAAAATAAAATAATTGACGTCAGGAAAATAAGAAGGGAAGATCCCCAATCCGCAAATTCAAAAAATTATGAAATTGTGGGGGTATGTGGAGGATATATAAGTATATATTACGCAACTTTTTTGCTGCTCAAATTCACTCTAAGGGGATGAAAGTGACCCCTGAAAACCTGTCTGTTTCCCGATTTATAACACGTGAATTGTAAGAGATAGAAAAAAGTTTTTAAACGAAAGTTACTTCTTTTAATTAGGACTATCAGTTGGGTATTTATATTTCTTACAGTTCGCTCCGAAAATATCCGGATTTTCAGGGGTCAATTTCATCCCCTTCGAGTGAAGTTGGGCAGAAAAAAATATTACGTAATACATACCTATATGGACCGTTTATTTTGAAAGTGGTGTAAGTCCATTTTCTCTTGTTTCGAGAAACTTATATACATAAAAAATTTACATTAAATTAACCATGAATTACGTGATATCTCATTTTTGTCCAAAATGGACTTACACTACTTTCAAAATAAACGGTCCATATATCCTTTACATACTTATCCCAAAGTTTCATAATTTTTTGAACTTACGAATTGGAGATTTTCTCTGGTAAGTATGTATTAAATCCCTAATTTAAGACACACGTCTTATTTCAGTAATCGTCGACTGGAAGCTCACACAGATTCATATATTTCCAATCTCCATCGATCCTTCTTAAACCACCACTGCCTCCGCCAACTCCATATGTATACGTAGACCTCACGTTACCAAAAAAAAGCAGCAAGCACCACTTTATACGACCAGTCTCGTCTTCCCATTAGTTTCAACGGAGAAGGTTCCCCTCCATTCGATATACCAGGCTCGAATATCTGTAATCACGGTCGCGTTTTTCGGATATCGAGTCCAGCCGAGCTTGGCAAGCTTTAATTCCGCGGGCGGATTGTTTTCACCGGCTGGCAGTGTGCCCGCGGCCGGTATTTACTTGTCAATAATTGGATTACTAACAACGCAGTCGGTCTGCGTGGTTTTTTCGTGGGTGGACAATTTCACGCGATAGAACGGCAAATAAAAACGAGCAGCGGCGCGGATACAGAAAATCGCGTTTGTCCCTACCGTGAAATCTGTTCCGTACGGCTCATGAATTTTTATAACGCCGGATTGATCAACCACGCGCGGCACCTAACGCGTATCCTAGAAGCAAATCCGCGTTTACGAGCATCGACAAGCGAGCGAGCTGCAGCGTCTTCTTTCTCTGGAAGTTATGGAAGTTCGGGTGTGCTGAGAGAGCCACGTGGTGCGTAATGCATCGAATTTTATATAATATACATGAGTTTGCGTGTGGATAGAGAATCGAGAAATATTTTACTCATATTGGTCCTTTGCGTAGATAAAATTTGTGAATATCATTTGTGTTATCATTTTTGTGATAGTGAAAACAATAATAGTACATGTCAGCAAAGAGAGGAGATGTTATAGACACTCCAGTATTTAAAACAAGAATTTAACAAAATAAGTTTATTAGAAATGTCATTGAATTTCATAGTTTTCGTTAATTCTTCCTTCCCTTTTTAAAAATAAAATTAAGAATCGATGGAAGGGTTGCACATCTTCCAATTTTATTCGCATTTTTTCGAAATAAAATGAAGAATCGGTGGGAGGGTTGTAAATCTTTCAATTCATTCGCATTTCTTTCCAAGTATTCCATAGACACTCGCCTCGTAATTCATAAAAATCATTTCAAATATTTCTACATAAATTAAATAATAAATGCGGAGAACCGTTGGAAGATATGTGTTTCATCGATTCATTTTCGTTGAAGTGCTTTATCGGAAGTAGCGAGGGCTCGAGAATATTAATGATACTGGACATGACCAGTTGGCATCCGTCTAGACTAGCAGCTTTTTTAGGAGGGATTTTATAAACGAGTTCATTTCCCGGCAGAGCACCGGCATTTTTCTGCCTTAGGTCTTTTTCAGAGCCTGTTGTTGCACGTTCCTCTCATAACTTTCCTTTTAGAGTGGAATTCTCGTAGAACATGGTTTATAAGCGAGAAATAGTTTATCGTTTACAAGTTTTCTGAATTGGTTTGCTTCATAACTTCATCCCACAAATATGCATATACGTGGCATTTCGATACCTTTATTTGAATATTTATTTTCATTATTTAGACACGTAGGGCGATTGTGAAAACTGAATTGGGCTATTGCTCTTTCCCAAGTGAAAGCAGAAAATATTGTTTAAGGGAAATATACCGCTATTTGGTTCTGTGACCACATCTTTTTTAAATAATGCACTAAAAACTTTAGTAGGTACATTCTCATATCATGAGTTAATAGTTCGACACTTCTTTATAGTCTTCTGTATTTTTATTTCGAAAAGGGTTAGAATCTCTGTGTACATAGTTAGAACTTTACACAGTGCCTCACGCATTTTATTTTTAAATGTAATCTCAGTTTATCTGCAATCTGTTACAATTAATTACAAGCAAAAATTTGATTTGAAATATATAAAAATAGTAAAATGCACATATTTTCCTCATTGGCTCATATCTTCTATGCGTAACTGATTGCTAAGTGTTTGCTTCCTTGCCTTTTTTCATCTACTATAACAATATTAAAAAAAACAAACGTCTACTTTGCTTACAATAGTTCTATTGCTGGGTCAAGCTCAGAAATTTTTTCGCATCAGACTATGGCTGACATTATTGTTTCACTATCAAAAATAAAAATCTCACGGTATTCAGAATAAAATATTACTCTGAAGAATTCACATTTGTTTAAGGGTCTTGTTAGGTCGCGGCATAAAGCCAATAAATAGTCGTGGCGAGAAATTGAACATGGGCCTTCCATGTGCCTATACTTTGGCTTTGTACCATCGTCGCTCAAAGTCACGTAGAGATATCGGTTCTATAATGATTGTTTAGTTTAGAGTGAAAGAGTTTGGAAAGATAGCAAGTGACGTATTGTTAGAGGGTAGAGCTTTCGTTTCGACAGGATCTGGTTACGTAGTGGGGAAGGCGAAGGTAGTTTTTTATAACAGCTCGGTGATGAATTGCAGGTCGGTTACCCAAGGACTTTCAAGCAGAAAGTGTATCTCTTCTCCAAAATCTGCGTTGTCAGTGATAGGAAAGGACTAAACAAGTAGCACTTTGACAAAAATATGTTTCATCCTTACAGGTTTATAAAAATATATTTTTCATTTTGCATGTATTGTATATCGCATATATGTAGCATATATCTAGCATTCTCGTAATAAACAATTCTGATAGTTCTCATTAATTCTGTATAAATCTGATTATTATATTACGTTTAGTAATAACAATACAAAATATTTTTCTCACATCATTCTCGAAGATCATTAAACCAAACTTATTTCAATATCATTCACGTCCTTCGTAATTATTAATGCTATAAACAGGAGTTCATAGAATTTATATAAAATAAGTTCACTTTAATTAAAAAAGGAAGAACGAAAAACTTCCATTTATTAAGAATTACATGTTATAACACAAATTTTGATTATATTCAACGAGACAACACAAAATTATTGAATACCTATATACATCACAATTTTTATAACACCAAGTCCTCTTTTTAAATCGAATGAACGACTCACCGATTATTTTGAACAGCCTCTTGTAAACATTAGTTATACTTCCGTGACTCATTAAATCTGCTCATTCCAATCGAACATTCGTTCGCACACCTCGGACGTCTTCAGTAAAATATTTTCGAGGTGCTAGAACACCGAAGCGATAAACTAACAGAAGCAGTGTACGATAACTTCAGTAGAGTTCCTAGCTATTGAATGGGATTACATTTTGCATGCCAATAGTTGTCTAACTGAATACACTCGTGCACCGGCTGCCCGTCGCGGTCTCAAGATTCAAAACAGAGTTTCGGTTTCGTATTAGATCCAATAAGTTCGCGGCACGTAGAGTTCCGCTCAGTTCGGAATTCGAATTAGTTTTCGGTCGCGGCCTTAGTTAATTCTTCTCGCCCGAAACGGCGACAGCGGGCTGGGAGTTTGTAAAGTTTCGATGTTTCTGGCACGTGTATCATTGAAATGCATTCAAGGAGTGTTATGACGCAAATATAATTCCATGATTGTAACGATATGCTCTTGTCAGGGTGAAGAAGTATATAAATATGGTACTGGAAAAATTTATTACATCACTCTGAAATTTCCGTAGTACGCAGAATTTTGGGAGCAATATGATTGATAAAATGATTCGTATCAAATTTATTTTTGCCAAGATAGTGAGCTGTACATTTTTGCAATATTTTTCTGCACTAATAATAAGAGAGGTATATGTGATAACGTGTTTATTCGAGTGGTACAATAAGTATTTCCATGTACATATGCATTTATATTAACATAAATGTGCATTTATTTTTTGGGTACGTTTGGTCTAAAATATGTTCTCACACGTCCTTGTTGGCGACAAGAGTAAGATAATTGAGAAAGGATACAAGCATATTTTTCTTAAAATATAAATATAAATATTGTTAGTAATAAATTTATGGGTATCTTATTATTTACGACGAGTGTGCAATATTTTGGTACTTGAAAGTTGAAAGGTCCAGTTCTGTTATTGTTAACGCGAACAAATTATTATGTGCGTAGGATTCTCAGGCAAGTTTCTGAAAATGGAAATTCTGCGAATAACTTATATCAAGAATAATTCATCGAGCGTTAATAGCTCAAAATTAGAGTAACTCGACTTATGTAATTTTCATTCCCCAGTATTTTTGCAGATCAAGCATTACCCTATCATACCTCCATTGCAAACATTTTTCTTACTCAATACCTACTCTATATATACCAAATGTTTGCAGTAATATTATTTTAAACTCCGAAAATTTCAGTACAATGCAAATAATTCATAAATCTCCCCTAATTTCCAACACAATTCTCCCTCTGTAATTATCCTCACAAATCATTACGCTACCCCTTCAATCAGGGGCGGGTTTGGAGATTTGGCGCCCCTAGGTTAACAAGCGTCTGCCCTTTCTGTGAAATATCATCAAATGTTTTAACCTAAAAGGGTTGCGACATTTGTGAAATTAATTTAATAAGACAACTCACATATGAGTTATTGCTAGTTTGCTACATGGAAAAAGGTGAATTGTTTTAAAATTGTCTCAAGCCTTCGTGTTTAAAGATCACCCGGTGAAAACAGTCGAAATAAAAAAGTGGTCCTTTCTGTTAAACTATGTTCAATATTGAATTGGCATATTAAACAAATACGCATATAAGTTGTCGCATCCCCCAAATTTTCCGCCCTATTAATCGCAACATATCCCCTCAAATTTTTTTAAATAGAATTTCATACATCAAATCACCCTTAAGTTTTGATTCACATTCCTTCCGCGATCAGAGATTGGCTGTTTCCATCGCTACTATCACGATCCCAGATATTAATCGTGTGCCCCACGGATCTCCAGGTGTCGATCCAAGATTACTGTTGGGTGCCAGCACTGGCGGCGATCGTATCACGTGGGAGGGTCGTTACCACATGAAGGAACATCGGCGTGCTGGAAAAGCAACCTTCCAGGGTCAAGTTTACAACTTCCTGGAGCGCCCCACCGGCTGGAAGTGCTTCCTCTACCACTTCTCTGTGTGAGTACCCAGAAACGCCTTCTATCCTGCCACGTGTTCGATGCCTTCCATGTTCGTCATCGCTGCCGTGATATTGAATATATTTGAATTTTTTGGTCACGCGAGCAGCCATCTACAGAAACGCAGAGGGTGCGGTGTTCCGGGTTATGAAAACGCGAGACAATTATTCTATGGCCCATTTTATGCGCCCTTCATATTGCCCTTTTGAGACATCTCACAATAATATCGCAATATTCATAAATTGATTATCAACCCTTTGAGAGCTTACAATAATCGAGTATAATAAAAAAGATGTCCACATTTTTTTTTAATTAAATTCTTTGTGTCGAAATGTATGTTTTTTATTAAATTTTAATAAACGACGAACGTTTGATGTTGAAGCTAAATACTCAAAGGATTAATAATTCTTAATAATAAATAATAAGGATTAAGATTGGAAGAGTCTTGGTTTATGGAATTTTTAGTATATTGTAGAGTTCTATTTTCGAAAAGAATATTCTGTTCGTAAAATGATTTTGGAGGACGTTGATTATTCGCCAAGTGTTTCACGTTGAATTAAACGTTTCACGTTTGTGTCGATGCAAGGATGTCTGCAGTTATCGATTGACTGTGAATTATTTATAACGAGAGGCGTCGTGGATTCCTGAAAAACTGGTTGGCTTGTTTTAAGCAGCTTCGTTTGGATGCTGTCTTCCTTGTCGATATATTAGAAGCGTATTTAACGATGTGTCGGTTTTGCCTCGCGCATTCTCTCCGGAGAACGCTGCCGCATCAATCTTTATTGTCAGTTAATAAATATCGAGATTGTGGTACTTCTGAAAGATTGATGACACGGACGAAACACTTCCTCCACTGTTCGAGCCCGACGGGCGTGCATTATGTTCCTATTTGCTTGTGCAAACAGTCGTTAAAAAAAGGGACCAGTAGGATAACAGTATACATAATGGAAGCATAATGCCTGAAGCATTTAGTATAATTAATTCATGCAACAGGGATAGGGGGTCTGTTCATTAAAATACAAGAATCAGTGAATATCATATTTATTTGACATTTTCATACATTTTTATACCGTTAATATCTGTTTCTAATAATTCTGTTGTTAATAACAATTTCGAAATTGTTATTCAAAACGAAACTAGTTCGTCAAAATAATATCAGAATATATTCTCTAGTGTAGTATTATCTGAATATGCTATTAGTTGTAATATTTTGTTATAACACTTATTTATCTGTCGAAATATTATTTAATTTATATATAATTAATTTGTTCAGATTCGTATTATCGATTGATTCTACTCTCTTTATAAAGATTTAGTGTGTTCTTTATAGAGTTAGACACCTTTCGCGTAGATGGCGCCTTAAACGCCGACGTGCATCACTTGGGCTGATCAATATTCTTGTTGTATCACTTACCCAGTGCGTATACAGAGATCTGTAATTCTCTTGCTCGCAAAATTCCTCGTTATTTCAAGATTTATTTGAGCTTATAACGACTGCGGCATTGTAAAACTGTTCTACTATTCGACGCTCTTAAAACTTTGCAAACATTTTTTTAAAAAATGTTAACATCTGAGCATGACTTCGAATGAATTTGATTTCTAAGGATATTAGAAACTCTTTTCGGGTTAGAATTTTATTAGGTTTTATATTAATGATAATAATAATATTTATTTAGGGGACAAGCCCATTAAGAACACAATATATGCAATACAAATAATAATACAATAATTCGAGTTATAAAGAGTTCGTCGTGTAATGTAGTGTCTGTGAGAAAAAATTAATGTTATTTTTAAAAAATACATTAATACGTATCTTCTAAAAATGGGGATCATAAGAAAAGCAGTAAGTGAGGATTGGTTTTTGGGGATGAAAGTAAATTGTGGTACGTGCGGGAAACGCACATTGGCGTTTAGCGACAGTAGTTAACAGATGCGACATGAGGAGTCCCGCACGCGGCGTATGATGAACGTTTACTTGAAGGGTTAAATAAAAAGCAGGCATATAATTAAATGTAGAAGATACTTTTTGTTATCAGTAATACTAATTTTCTTAAAACTTTCACTCCCACAATAATGTCCGTGTGTGTATATTACTAAAATTAATTAGTACATATTCATTCATTAGACGCATGCGGCCCCTAATTACAGCTCAGCACTAATACACTATGAATAACTAATATCTGATTACGCAGTGTGTGGTTGTTGGCACAATATGGTTGATTTGCATTGTCCACGTGACATCGAGCAACGTCACAGCTTGGCCATATACAATTATCTGTTTCATGATTAACCCTTCGTTGATACACATCTTTTTTCAATCAACTTTGACATAACTGGGTGGCTCACAACCAGAGCAATTTTTTTAACGACTGCCATTCTCATCTAAAAAATCCAATCGTTATGAAAAAAATCATAGGTTAATTTCAAGTTCTCTAGGATATATTCCAGTAGTTTTTTTAATTGAAATTTTATCAAAGTTTTCGTATAAAAATTCTAGAATACCATATATCGAGAAAAAACGAAGAAAATGTTAAAAAATTTGTAACTTTTACAAATTTCAATATTGGAAGCTAAGAATATACAGTTTGTTGTTCAGATAAAATATTTTAAGAAAAAAAATAGTTTGTAAGTCGGCTTTGGAAGAAAGGTATTTATTTCGCATATAGAAGGTAGGCTATTTCGGTAATTGAAAAAATAGAGATATTTCACGAACATCCATGATATTCTACGAAGAATCTGCGTATTGGAAAAAGTACAGAGCGTCAAAATCAGCTTATGGGTGTCTCACACCCAGAGTGTCAACGAAGGGTTAATATTTTCGACAGATTTCGAATAAACCGAAATAATTTGACTACGTATTTCTGTTACACATTCTATACGAGTGGATTGCAAATCCTGTATATTGTTCTATCGGTGAGTAATAATGCTTCTATGTCGCGTGGTTTGATCCCAAAAGCGTCTCCGCAGCCTTGCGGTGGCGTTAAACGCAATTTGAAAATAGAACGTCGCATTCGTGAACTCCGTGGTAACTCGATTATGGATGTAACAAAGCACGTTTACAACGTAGGCTGTAAATTGAGTGGATTGACAAAGCAACAATTTTGCGGGAAAACTTGCTTGTCGTTCATTTGCACGTGTAATATTCTAGGAGCACGCTAGTATTTTGGATGAAATAAACGCGGGAGGATAAACTGATTTGCTTACTCAAACAAATTACTTAAACTGAGTAGTAGAAAAATATTCAAATATCTTACATAGAATTTTTATTCAATCATTCATGATATGATGCATTTTGATTTCTCTTTAAAATAAGTGAAGTTTTACTTGGCGATGTCGCAAGTGAAGATTACATCCGTATGCTAAAGTATATGTATGTGTTTAGTATGTAAAATTACGAATGTTGCAGACTGATATCTCTAAAGCTAAGAAGCCTACGATATTTTTATATTTCTTTTCTAATCTCGATTTTTAGAAACAATAACTTAGACTTTTGAATACCTATATTCGTAATCTATTTTTGGCAATTAAAAAACCGTAAACAGTCGAGGTCATAATGGATGAATAACAATGAAAAAGTGGGAAGTGTTGATTTTTCTAATTTCGTTTTTACGAAAATACAATCATGTATTTTCGAAACAATCGATTTCGAATGTTGTGCAGTATAGCATGTTCTATTTAATCGTGGTATACCTGTAACACCATAAGAACTCTAACGTTAGACGCGTTCTCGTAATCAATTACCCCAGGTCTGACCACATACTGGGCGGTTCTACTTACTTTCCTTAGCGCGTAGAGAATCACTTCACTAATAGGGCTAAAAGAAACTCTTCTCCCTCCGTAGCCACGATTTCCTCATTATGATGAGCACGTGATGATCATATTAATCGTCAAGACACAAACTGTACAAATAGGTATTTAAAAGCACATGACTCCTTAAAAGAAAATTAAAGTAGTCTTCATATATGACCCATACATACAATCGCACATAAAATAATTGATTAGTCCAGGTCCCCTCGAAATCAATCCATCCCTAAAAATAAAAAATGTCTTATCATCCTTAACATTAACAAATTTATTTCGCTACATTCTTAATTCTTCATCCTCTATTCAACTCGAGTCGTTCAATTCATTTCTCATTATTCACCACCAGTAGCCTCGTGTTCTTTGATCACGCAGGTACACTCGAAATTGCTTTCGAAATTAGAATAAAGAATTCTAAAATTAAACCGAGAAAATATTAATACATTACTGCTATGCCAGCTGAGAATATGAAGCCATTATCTCTGAAGCATTCGCAAAATCCCACTAACATCCTCGCCCTAAAGATCTCTATCATTCATTTACCCCAATTACAGTCAGGAGCAGACCCTGTGTTAAACGCACGACATCGATATCCGTTCCGGGAAACCCAGAACAACGTAATCCCTTCCGATGAAAATTAATTAATGAATTTCGTCGACGAACCTATATGTTTCACGTTTCTAACGTCGATCATTGTCTCGTAGCTCGTACGATTCCAGGGAAAGTATCATGGGGTGTGTTATTAAGTAATTTTCGTTATATTCGTGGAGGGCGATCGTTGGCGTGCCAAGTTATTCAAATTATTCAAATTGGATCATGCGACGCCTGCACGATGTGTATTACTTCCTGTGTATATCGTTGGGGGAGCAGAAGTTCTTCGCGTGAGGAATGTTTCAGTCGATGATAGCCGTGCTTTCATGCTACCGTCAAGGGAAACTGCCGCAGAAAAGTATACTGTTCCGACGCGGAGCGTCGTTTCGTGTCCAAAAAGGGGGCACGTTCGAAACAGGGTCATCGTGGCATTGTGGAGTGTAGAGTGGGGCTCTAGAAAAATGTTACTATCACTTCGGGCGTCTAGTACATGTCAAACTAAGGGTGGAATTTAGGTATAGGGTAAGTCGGGGAGAGATGGCCCACTTTTTAAAAAAATCAGCAGACCGTAAATTTAGTGGTTTTATAAAGGACAAAAATATATTTGCAAAAGGAGCGTGATCGAGCCATCTCACCCGCAAGGCCATCTCACCCGGAATTACTCTAGATTATTAGAAATTTTGAAAGGGGAAGAAAAGATTAATCCTTGCCTGGCGTTAAGTGTTAGGTAATTACTAACACTTATTATTAGTATTACTTCTCGGAGAAGATAAACATTTTAGATCACAACAATATTATATTTCAATATTAAAGCTTATTCTGTCTCTGCTTGTGATGTGTATTCAAGCTAACCATCGTCCAAGGGTTGAAAGCTGAAACATAAAAAAAATACCTCAGGTTGATACAGGAAATTACATTCGTGGTTAATTATTTATACTACCTACCCACTATTTCTTGAGTTCCGCTTAATTCTAATATCCCAAAACTCCTGTTAAAAAGGGAGTTACGCAATTGAAAATAAAACTCACGTGAAATTATATTTTCCGTACACTCTAATTAACCCTAGCAGAATAGAATTCAATCGCCATGCCAGTACATTATCAAGATCCTCCACCGAAACTAGCCATTTGTCTTCGCAAATTACGTTTACGTAATTCCATACCTCTACGACTCCGCGATACAGATATTCCGTTCTGAATGCCCCGATAAGAACAATAAATATCTTGAAACATCCACGTAGCCATGTCCAACTGACCCTGAGTGAACGTCCCCGCCGTTTATTAACACGCCACGCTTCGCATTAGTCGTTATCAATGTGATCAATGTAACGAGCTTAGAGTCGGCCGTCGAAACGAAGTCACGGTTGCACCGACGTTCCCAACGAGTGCAACAATCACAAGATCGAATCACAATACACGGTGCACACGATCTAGAGCGAGTTTACCCTTCGAAGGACTTTCCTACTCCATCATTACCATCGACCTCAGACGGATGTTCTCTTGCCCTGCTTCCTGTACCGCGCGATGATTATCACATCGGGCGAACATTTTCCCAACATGGCCGACGTTGTCCTCTCCAAACATATCCCTCCTGACAGTGTAAATAACACACTGGACATCCTAACGACCCGTGTCACATTTTCGAGGCCACTTTTTTTTGGCAAAAGATATCGTTGGTAACCAGAAAGGTGTATCGATCAAGAATTGTGTCGATCACACTATACATGTTTTTTTTAAACTTCTCTGCCGTTTAAAAATCACGCGATTCTAATTAATTGTTAATAAAACTTTACTGAAGCAATATTTTTGAAAATATGAATATGTGGGAGTTTATTAACTCTCCGTGATCACACCTTCTAATAATCACAAAATAGTCAGATGGGGTTCACGCACTCCAGTGTTATTTTTGCGTCGCCATTTTCGTATTTTTTAATCTTTTAACTTTTGAGTTATAATTGCACATTCGTAATACTCATACTATCGTGCTTTATTAGTCTTCTTCTAAAATATTGATATGTTGAAATTTGTATTTGAAAAAATAGTTCCGGATGAACGGGATTTTTTGTTAATTTTCATCAAATTTTTAAATTTGATTATTAAGGTCTAAAAATTTAAGTGTTAACAAAGTCAATAGTATGAAAGCTTGTTATCGAATGTTTTAAGCAACCATTTGCAATGGGAGAATGAAAATCTAAGGATTTTAATACAAACTTGGCGGGGTGAAGCAGTATCATGCGCAGTTCGCGAAGGACGCTCGTTAAGCATTAGGAGGCGAAGGGGCATCGAGGAATTTCGCGTGTGGCGAGGCAAAGGAACGGGACGAAATCAACAGCAGGGTGGCGTATCGGGTAGAAAATGGATGGATCGCGAGTGGAGAGTGGGGGCGGGGAGGACGGGTTAGTTTAGCCTAACGACTAATATCGATTTTCTCACTTTTATGACGGTACATATGAATATGATGCCTGCACGTTGGCGGTTTTCCCTCCTCGTTCACCTTCGTGGTTTATTTTTCGTCCCTCTTGTCCCATTGTACTATATCTGGGCCCATGTAACCTACTTCTTTTCAAGGTACCAAGCGAAAACAGGAGGCTCTGGGCTGCCTTTAAGACGAGCTGAAAAAACTCGGCCGCGCCACTTCTGTGCCAAATTGTTCGGCCAGTTTGCGTGCTTACCGCGAGACCAGCTACACGTGTAGTGTACTTCCTGGTGTCGTACAGCTAGATTAGGTATATGCACCCTCGTCTAGTGGCATGTTTTGAGGTTCTAGGGTTCCTTTGAAATATCGCAGTTTTGTTGGTGTGGGTTTTATTGTATTTGGTGGATCAGAGAAATTTGAGGGACAAGTCGGGGCAGTTAGGGGAACAGAATAATAATAAATTATCTATGATAAGTTAGTGAGAAATATAATACATTTATTAGAGAAGATAATTTCTAATTTCTGATTTCCGAAAAAATTCTTTTAAAATAATTACAATTACTTAAGGTAGTTTTACAGAAGTTTTTGCTCTTAAAAGAGCAACATTTGGTATTTTTTTTCCAGAAAAATATTAGGTTAAGACTTAAGGGGTTGTCAGGAGGTCAAAAAGAGGCGAAACGTAAATATTTTTCTATAAAAAAAAATACCAAATGTTGCTCTCTTAAGTGCAAAAATTCTGTAAAAATATATATGCTTCCGCTTTTTCAAAAAAATTCACAAACATTCGCCTCTTTTCGGCCTCCTAACAAGGTATAACCCATTAAGCTACTTTACTTCTTTGAGTGCTATAACGTTCAGCGTACACCGCGTGCGGAACTGCTCCAGTTGTATCTCTTAGCCGTAGTCGCTGAACGCCCGTGGGCGTTCTCCGCACACTCTGCGTGCACTGAACGAACGCATATGTGCGTCCGTAGGGTTGAACGGTTTAAAAAACTGGAAATAAATAGTCGTATTGTAAATATAACAAGATACGCTCACTGCCAGTCACTTTTCAACAAATAATGAATACTAAACTCAGTAATAATAGAACTATATCACTCGAAACTTTTTACGTATAGGTTCAAACAATTAGGTCCACTATTTCATTCTTGTTCGTTATGTTACTTGTTCCCACAATATCTTCCTCTCCAGCGATATGAAATAATTCGTTGTTCGAATGACGTAGGAACATTCTGGATCCGCGGGATCTAGCGCCACCATTCTGCACCATTATTTTAAGTACGACCGTCGTTAGATGGAAGTTTACAGTGACCGGGCGTTGCACTTTATAGCATACTAGAATTTATAGGAAACAACGCAACGGTTTACGGCGTAGTATATTTTACTTCAGCAAATTTTATGTCAGATTCCATATCACTGGTCATGTCGCCACTTCAGGTTAAACGCAAAAGCAATTCACGTTCAGAAAGTACTGTTTCTCTCAGATACCGTGGGAATTAAGTTACTTTAATGTTCATTCGCAATTAGACGGGTTTTAAACGAAATCTCTTCTTTCTTTCTTAAGCTGGCTACACACGTGACTGCAGAAATTTATTGCACAAGTAAGGTAATTGAGGGAAGATGTATGAAGTTTCGTATTAAATTACTAAAAAAATGGAATATGTATATTTTTATCAAATCAACAAACTTTATTTGTTATCTAAATTATATACTATGAAACGAACACTACTAAATCAACAAAGTGATAAATGTTAACCCATAAAAACAACAATTCTTCTCATACACAATTTGGCGTCTTACCCCAATGTTATTGTTACCTCCTTTCCAGCTAACAACCCGTCGCTGTTGATAACACTTTTTCTTTTCTATTACAACAGAAAATGTCAAGCTGTAGCAAAAAAATTAATAGACGCATCATAACCTTCTTGTAAACATGTAGCTACTATGTCGTATAGGGTAGATGCACCATTTGTGGCCACTTTAAGATATTGTACCAGTTTTGGCCACTTCTTAAAAAATATAATATTTTTCCGTGTAAACAATAAATGTAACCTTATATTTCGGGCGGTATACTAAACCAAATATTTATGATGTGAAATTCTCCATAGAAGAATGATCTGCAAGTAATTTAAAAATAAGGTAATTATGTACATGGCCAAAAACAGTGCAATGGCCACAAACGGTACATCCACCCTATTAAAATAAATGCCAAGTGATCTCCTTTAGCAACTGACACAGCAAAAGACTTTACTAACATCCACTATATAAACTTTGAGTTATGATTGCTTGGCATCTTCTCTCTAATTATCTTACCTATACATGAACGCGTGTACTTTAATATTGCACAAGTATTCTGATCAAGCGACATGAAAATGTTTGAACTCCTAAACTGTATATTTGACTTGCGCAAGGCGGAAGCAGTCTTTCATGTGGACTGTGGGAGTTATAGCCTTTCTCACGACCGTGTCCTTCCTTTTAATCAAAGGGGTGGCGAGTGATAAAAGTTTCAAGTACGCTTCTTGATCCATTCGCAAGTAGTTACGCCAATCGCGAGGGTAAATTATTATCAGTGTGTGAATAGCTTTGCCATCTTTTTAGTCAGTCTTTACACCACAAGCTACGTTTTTTACGTCGCTTCTTCTCTTTCAAAACTAAATAGAAAGAAGCTTAAGCTTGCGCCTCGTCGTCGCCCGTCGACGACATGGTTCAAGCGTGCACTGACACTGTTCAAGTATACTTGTGCCATGAGGAGGCTATATGGCCGTCAGGTGTACTTCTTCAATAAATTTGTACAAGTATGCAGTTACATGTGCAGCCGGCTTTAATAAAGTGTTTTTCATGCGAAAGCATTTTCAAGTCTCGTTAGTGTCGGATCAAAGCAGCGCTGGAAATGTTGCGTGAAAAGTGACGAGAATTGATTAAGGGGACATAAGTAGTACTTTGCCTGGAAATTAAGCATTCTTTATGAATTTTTTTCGATATGAAAATGAAAAGCTAGGGAGATGGGGTTTGTTGCAAATGAAAGAGGGCTGTTTGAAAGAATTAAAAGAATTTTTATTAAACGAAAATCACCCTCCCTCCCCTCGGTATAGTCGTTCAAAGTTGGTCCCTCGCGGAGTGAGTAGAATTGCGGTGCCATAAGTTCCGCCTTCCGTGCTTATCTGAAACATAAAAAAAAATTAAGATATGAAAATTTATTACATTTTGTTGTCGTGAGACAGAGTCGATTCTTACATTTCGTATTTGGAACAAAATGGTGGACTTTCAAATTGTAGGCATCGATTTTTAAATGCGAAATTTAAGAATCGGCTCGGTCAACGACAACAAAATGTAATAAATTTGAATGTCTTAATTTGTTTTTATTTTTCAGATAAGTACAGAAGGCGGAATTTATGGCACCGCAATTCTACTCACTCCGCGGGAGATTAACTTTCAGCGACTACAGCGAGGGGTGGGAGGGTGATTTTTTTAAATAAAAATTCTTTTAATTCTTTCAAACACTGATCTTTCATTAGCAACAAACCTCACCTTTCTAGCTTTTCATTTTCATGTAGAAAAGAATTCATAAAGAATGCTTAATTTTCGGGCAAAGAAAGTACTATGCCCCTTTAAAAGTTTATTAGTTAATACGGAGAAAAATGTCGGAAGGTAATATCTGTTAAGTTCGTTATTAACTACAAGCACGGGGACAGGGCGGGGGAGAATAGTTCAGCGGCGGAAACTTTAAGTTCCTGCCTCCGTTCTGAATTGAATTTTCTGCCTTTCAACCAGCGGCTGTAGTCGTAATTAAAAAATACTGCTACGACGTCCGGCGTGTAGAACATTTAGAGGCTTGTTGCCTTTCAAGCGAATTTTTCAGTGGGAATTAAATTTTCTCTGAAAGCAATTCAATGGCCACTATAAAGCAGCGACATATCAAGCGAATTATATTATTTTTATTGCCAGCATTCTTTGGTCGTGGACAAGTGTCCGTAGGTATTTGGAAAAACTTTTGTTTTTGTTGAAGATTCCTGGCATTATTCTATCGACAATCTAATGCAATTTCTTCTTGATGGTGATAAGTAGAAATGCATATGTTTCAATAAAAGATGAAATTACGTATGATAAAAATATATTAATCTTCAATGAAATTAATTAAAATGTTTCTTAATTGTACATATATCGAATTTAAACCGATAGATCTACATAGAATTTTACGGATCCATCGAACTTAAAAACAGCAACCCTAATAACAAAATACATTAAAATTGAAATGATTCCTGAGGATCCACCAAGTTTCTGCAAAGCAACCCCTATAACCAACTAAATTAAAATTCATTCCCCACCCGTTCCATTAGATCGAGCAATATTCCCAGTCCATATAACAGCAATTTTGCTTACCAGAGGTAAATAATGTTAACGACTGCACGGACAGTTTCGCCAAGTCATATCGTGCTCACTCTAAAAGGAGCCGCGAGAGTTCGATCATGGCGAGCGAGCGGAGGGACGAGAGGGGAGCAACAAATGGAAACGACCGAGCCATTTTGTTCGCCGTTGTTTTAACACGAGCGCGTATAATGCGTTTGTTGTTCGCGAGGCGATGAAAAACCGAGCTACTAGGGAGTAGTATCGATCAGAACCCTAGCGTTCCTTCGCTCCTGTGATTGCCTCGCTAGAAAACACGATAGGCTTGCGAGATTCCAATATCGTCCGTGAAGAATTCGCTTTGAGCTCGCTTACGCGCTATATTGGGAGTGCGGGGGTGTGCAGTTCGTGCTCGCCTTTAAATGGTATTAACACGTCGATCTGTGAGCTGATTTTTGAAATCCAACTGAGCCTTTTAACGCTTACTACGATCATCTTGTATTTGCAGAACTATTTAACATAGACTGTAGCTTGTGGTCAAAAGACAGTTGAAGCTGTGAATGATAATAGTAGAGATATGATAGTTCCATTAGAAGGAAATGAATCTTTAAATCATATATAAAATAATTTTATTAAAACCTTTATAGGTTTTTATAAATCTTAATTAACAATCTTAATCTGAAATCAACTCTATGCTACACTTATTATTCTATACTTTAACCCATTTTATTTGCTACTCTCTAGTCACTCTTGCCATTTTTTTATTTTACTACCCTACCTTATGTCTAAATCTATCTACTCTTCTCCTTTCCTCTCCTCCTATTCCTATTTCTATTTTTATTTTAATATACCTGTTCCCCCTCGTGCCTTATCCCCACTCTCCTCTCCTCACTTCTCTTTTCCAGTCTCTCCATCCAACAATGAATCTTTAAATTGATATGTTTTAAATGGGGGTTGCCCAGAATAGAGCAGTGGGACAAATGTAGTACGTACAGTTTGTTATGTAGACGTGAAAAAATATGTCATTGTACGTTGTGTTCTAAGTAGTTTTATTCAATATAGTATACAGTTTCAATTAGTAGTCACAATAATCATTTAGAAGCTGAATACAATTAAAATTATGCGCGATGCGTAGGATTAATTGGATTTTAAAGGAATTTAAGTATTGAGTTCGAAATCCCAATTTTTCTCATGGTTCTTGTTTATACAGTAAACGCAATTGCGTTCTCGTAATCGAGAACTGCAGGACAGGGGAAGTAATCGATGTGTCTTAGGTACGACTATAAAAGTGTCCATATTCAACATTCAATCATCCAATAAATCATGTTCGTTCAGCATAGACAGCGGTGCTTATTTCATTCTATAGAATATTCTATGAAAGTGTGCATAACGCGAAGAGCACTTTGAGAAAAATAGAACAGTACGAATAGGTATTAAACCAAAACGCTGTAGGAAACCGTGAGCCAAACCGTGAAAATTTGTTTATTTCAATCGACATCACGAGAACCAAGAAGTCTGCCGTTCAAAGTAAATAATTCTGCATTCATTACTTACGTCAGGTGGCATAAATGTAAGGCAAAATTCCAAATTAATCTACAAATTACTATCCAGTGAAAACGTTTTCCAAGTGTCCTCCAGATTTCTTAATCAAACCATCGACGTTTATTAACGCGCAACGATCGCCACAATTACCCCACATCATTCTTCAACCGCGAAAGATAGACCTGCGTCACGGAAAAATTACGTTGTAATAATACATCATAAATCTACTTTCGTCATTCGTATTATCGCCAAGTTAAAGGCGGACTATTCTATTAAATACGACTTAAATATGACAAAAAAAAGGAGAAAGAACTACAGAAAACCATGATTGAATTTAAACACGACACGCTAATCAATTCAATCAAATTCTCCATCTATAAAGCCTCACGGAGGAGATAACAGATTTCGAACATGCGCGCGATGGCTGCAGCCCAAAGGGGGGAGGAAAAGAGCGAGAAAGAGAAGCCAGTTGGTAGTTGACTAATGTTTTGATTAGATACATCTCTCCTCGTTTACGGTGCACATGTCATCGTTGGAAACGAGGGCCATGCGCAGGGAGGGAATTATTGTGACACGAGGCTGGCACGCGAGGCTTGGTGACCCGCAAACACCGAGACACCCCATTCCATAAAAGCCGTCCATCAAGCATCAATAATGCAGAAGGGTCGTGGTGTGGCCTTGCCGCGAGAATATCGACCCGCGCGCGAATATCGATTCTTCCCATCCGCTGCTGGCCGGCCAGATAGAGGGAGGCTTTTGGTACAAAGTAACTACCCTTTTGTAACGTTCACCTTGCGGCTTTGCACTTTTACCGTGTAACCTTCTTCCCCTCGCTTTCCATTTCTGCTGCTACATAGTTCCGGCGCCGACCACGCGGAAGACACGAGGGTGGGAATGGGAGACACTGTTACGATGCAGGGAGACACTCGTCTTTTAACTAATTGCAAGTGACAAACTTTATTTTATATATGAGACACGCTTTGTACTCGGGATGAGAATATGCGAAATGGGTCCGCGAGTAACAGAACTCGTTAAGAAAACTCCAGGGAAAATTTACTGTGATGTAATAATAAGAGTCTGGGTCTAAGTGTCTTGTGGGGTTCATATTTTTATAGTCTCTTTATATTTTGATTTTGACACTGAATTCGAGGTACCTTTTTTCTTTCAGAAAAAAATTGGACGTTGGGGGTAATTCTTATGAGAAAGGAAGCTTTCTAAAATTCGGGAGCATTGGGAGGGTTTTGAAATATTAAGGAGTGATTCAAATTATGTATCGAGTTTAGGAGTTAAATGTGTTTGAGCTCATTGAGGCACAACGGTATTCCTACATAGTCCTATTAAAAAATTCAAGCTGGTAGTAAATTCACTCTGCTATGTAGTACAATGAATCTAAAGCTAAGTTTGAAATTTGCACTGAACTAAAATTGAATTGAAACTGACTCCCTGAGAATTGGTGCTGAATTAAGGTCGAACAAGGAGGAGCAACGGATTTGCAGAATCTTTTAGAGCACTCAACTATAAATCAAATACTTCATTCACTCCTATCACTGTATCAATCCCCCAATTCACCCTACTCATTCCAATTTCTTGCTCCAAATTTGGGTAACATAAATTGTCAACCTATTCTCCACAAATTCAGTTTATTCGCAACTTAAATTTGCCCATCACGATCTTCAGTGTCAGAAATCTTGGAAATGTTCGTCTTCCTACCAAATATCAATTTCGGTTATTACATGTAAATTCGATTGCATCGACATTTATATTTAAATTTCTATCCCCTCGATAAGGTCTCTCATTGCCCAGCGGCGTGTAACGCGAAATCTGACGAAGTATACACTCTGTTTGGCGGGTAAACGATTCACCCGTGAAAGATCAAAGTTTGCGAAACTTTTCATCGCAGCGAGGGAAGAAGGTATTGAAGTTGGCGTTTGGCCGTAGACTGGCTGGAAAAAGGAGCAATTTATCGGGAGGTGCCGACTGGCGTGCGAATATCGATGCTTTTCCTAGTCGTTTGGGAAAGCAGTGGCTACAAAGTGATTCTCTCCGCGGTGTTCGGAATATTGGTTTCAAACGCCGCCGCCTCCTTTTCCTTCTTTTCATACCTTTTCCTTCCGCTCCCCTCGCCTCGTTTCTTTATTCATGCGTTCCCTTGGTCGGGCGCAAACAAAGAATACAATATATTATTTCGAGACAGAGGGAACTCGAAGGGAGCAGTAAAATCTGCAGAAATTTCTCGAGTGGCTGTTGCCACCTAAATATCTCTTCAAACTATATAAAGATATAGAAATTTGTCCAATAACAATGGTGTGAAAAGAATGCATCATTATTTCGTGTAAAAAGCTCAAACAACTCTTAAGCTTTTGAGCACGAAGATCGAAACGACTGACATACGCCGCGTGCGGAAATCCTCCAGCCTCATTTGCGCACTGTACTCACCGAACGCATATCGGCGTTCTCCGCACTGTATGCATTGACTGAATGAATATAGGGGTTCATTGTACGCAAAGGGATGGTACTTTTGAGACGTGGAATTTGTATAAAAAAGTTTGCTCACTTTCAACATTATTCCCCCACTATAAATATGTCTTCATTATTATAACTTCGAAAATACCCTGGGCAACAAATGGAACTCAGGAACAGAAAATATTTTTACGTCACACCTTCCCTTGAGAGACGTTCGTTTTATCCTGAAACATATTTTATGCATTGTCCACCAGAAACAGAGAGTATAATACTCTCGCTGGAAAGATAAAGTAAAGGAAAAGTTTCAACGACGGAGAAGCGCAGAATCGATGTGTAATTCGAAGGACGACGTTCCTTCATTGGATGGAAATGAATAGCGGAAGATAAAAGCGTTTGAAGATCTCTCGGGTATTGAACTTCTGTCTGGGCGAAGATTTTCAAAGAAGAGCGCCTCTAGTGTCGCGTCCCCTTTTCTCTCTCTTCCGTGCAAAAATTCCAAATCCACTTGTGAGATACAGACGCCATCTCTTTTCAATCTTGTATCGAGTACGCGGGAATCATTTATAACGTTCTGGCGGCGGCTACGCAGAAACTGGGGAATAATTCACGAGGACTTTGGGGATTTGATTTTCTTGCCAGTGTCCCGTTTCTTCCGCTTCCGTGCAAAATTTATACGCCCAGACTATTGGCTCACGTTCTTCTCGGTTTTCCATACGGGTGTCGTCGACGAATTTATTTTGATGCAGGCAGCCCACGTTATTTCCACGAGCAGAAAGACATTTCGAGGTGCCTTGAAATTGGTGTGACGGTTAAATTGAATCTTTTTTCCGACGATTTAATTCGCCAGTATGCCCCTTTGCATAAAAGCGACGAAATTGCTGTGTGGGAACGAAACATTCATTTTAGTGGACAATTACTTTCTCATCTAGCATAAAGCCTGTTGCTTTTATTTCCCTGGTTAATCAAATTGTTTTTGAAATATCGTTCTGATTTTCAATTTCACTTTCTGTTGTGTAAGCTTGAATAGAGGGATCTATGATTTAATAGAGGTCCGTGATTTGTTATCGAGTAACCGCACTGCGGATTTCGTAGAATTTGTGTCGAAATCAATTTCAAATCAACAGATAAGATGGAATATACACAATTGTTAGTAAATAATCTTATTTTTTATTTTTATCAATGTGTCCAATTTTTATGGCGTTGATGGCTTGAACTAAGCATCCCATGTTTTTCCTATTTTTCTATCTACTTCATCTCACATCTTCTCGTTTAGGTCAAGTTCGGATAATTCTTTTAAAGGGTTCACACAGACCATTGAAGTATGTAATAAATAAGTAAACTAAGAAAATATAGCGAATTGAAATACTAATCTCATTCACAAACTTGTATCCACGTTCCAATAATCGGATTTTTGGACAGAAGTGTAAGGTAAAAGACCCAATACGTGGACACGTCCCAGTAGCTGGACACTGGTGCAAAAGAACTATTTTATTCAATTATTCAAATATTTAGTCAAATATATATGAATATATTTTACTAAATATTTGAATAATTTAATAAAATAGTTATTTTTTGGATAAAGCGGATATTAAATGTACTAATCAGTATTTTTGCACCAGTGTCCAGCTACTGGGACGTGTCTACGTATTGGGTCTTTTACCTTACGTGTATTATACAGAAGCTTGGATCTCTTGAAAATATAAAAACTTCAAAGCTAATAAATTCCCTGAATGAGACTTTGTATCCATCTATCCAAACAACTGACCAAGAATATTATATTTCTCAACTTCCTTATTCCTCTTAATTAAATCCTTAATAAATCGATGTTCTATCTCGAACATCACATAAATTCCACACCACTCAACCTATCAAATCACATATTTGCTACAAAACAAAAGGTATTTGAACGAATGTTTCAAGCTTCGCTTTGTTGACTACCACGGGGTTGATTATTTGCATGTCCTCAGGATTTCGTAATTTTCGTGTCGTGTTAAACGCGGAAATTGGATTACACGTGCAGAAGGGTCCGCTCGCGTGCGAGTATCGAGTGTTCCGTGCTCGTGATGTAGCTCACCCCGTCGCGTGCCTGATTCGGAAGAGTTGATTTCTCTCTTCTATTTTTTTTTTCGCCTTTGTACGGCCACCCTCGGGTCCGTGGAAAATTTATATACGCCCGATCGCGGGGCTTTCGATCTTTCGCTCGCTACCCGTCACGGAGCGCTTTGATGTATCCCACGTGGCAAAGGGTGAGGTTTGAAGGGGTGGGACATGGGCACGGTTCAAATACCGTTGAAACGGATCCAGTACGTCAGTTTCCATTAACAAAATAAATAGATTCTCTACGGATGGTTGGTTTTGACGAGAATTATTTGTTACTTTGGCAAAAGTATTTTATTGTGCATGACTTCAGGCATTTTATTACTAGAATAAAGAAAGAGGTTTTAATAAAAATGATTATAATGAAAAATTATTTGGTACATAAGTTGGATTTTTTATTTGAAGACAGTTTAGTATGATGGTTAATTAGTTTAAAGGAAATTAAAGTGTTATCTTTTTTATTAGTATACATATTTCTTCGTGGTTTCTCTCCGTGCAGCTTTTTCTTTGGTAAATCGTGTAAATTATTTTTTACAGTAATTATGGAGATAGTTATGCTATTTCGTAAACTAGAATTTTACTAGAGGCATATAATGAAATTTTTTTTTTAATATGCTTTGGTTGGAAAAATTGCACCGATAATTCATTTCCTTCGAACATAAAATTATGTGTAATTAGCATTCAATGGAGTAAAATCTCTGATCTGACCTTTTCTTTTCTTCAGATTTGAATATTTATGACATTATTTATACTCTGGGATATCTTTCGTTGTTGAATCAGCATTAATGTTTGAAAGCCTCTGGATTAATTAGATTTCTAATTGTCGATTTGTTTTCTACAGATTTTTGCATCGTTGATTTCAGTCGGTGCAGAATATTGCTGAGCCTTCCGTAATCAATCATATGTATTTTAAAGTTGTTTTTATAATTCTGTCTCACAAGTAGGTTACGTTTTCATACTTTTTTCCATGTCTGAACAGTCCATTTATATTCAGATCGGTCTGGCATCATTCTATTCCATTAATTTTTAAATTCAATCTTGGTTACTCCGATTTGCGACGTTTATATAAATCGAGTCACCTGTGTCCATCGATCACACTCAATCACAATTGTTGCGCGGGTATCAGGTATTCGAAGAAGACGGGCTACAGTATATGTAGGTACTTCCTTTTTCGGAAGGAATTAGGTATAGAATGATATACCAAAAGTCAATAACTATAATATAATTTATAATTTATAATTTTCGGTAATTATTAACAGTTCCTATTGTAGCCTTCGCCTTTACTATAATTTTACTATCTGCATATGTATTATACCTTCCATCTAATGAGTAATAAAATCGTAATAATAATAATAATAATAATAATTCTTTATATATATATGTATAGTAAGCACTTGGCAGTGAAATTTATGTATAAACCCAAGCTTTTAAATACTCTGTTAGGTGTCTTTAAAATTACAAAAATGCTAATCACTTTTGTAGATTAAATGAAATTATTTAAATGTTTAGAGTACTGTTCAAAATAATTAGAGGCTCATTCGTACAAATTCTGAAAATCACTCGGTGTATAGAAATTTAAATTTATATAATTATAACGTCCTAGCACCAATAAAAGTGCTATTAATAATATTCTATTCACCCTTGGATAAGAGATCCTCCGATCATTTCGAAACTTCCATAAGAATAAGAAATTTGACGTGTCACGTGATATTCAAATTAATTCCTTCTTTACCCGCTCCCTAACAAACCCCGTTCTTTAATTATCACAAGGAACAATAGCGGTTAACGTTTCTGGGCGAAGTCTTAATTATCTTAATTCCAACTTCCTCTGTTCCTCGGGTTACCTTCAGCCCGCAAGGGGTGAAAGAAGGCAAGAAAATTCGTTACGATACCGCCACTGAAGAAGGTGAGAACGCGAAACAGACACGTTCATATAGAATTATCCACTTGCTTTTTTCCTAGCCGCAGCGAGAATGCACTTGAATTCAAAGACAATGGGAGACTTGTGCTTGGCGAGGTCAGCTCCTTACTGGAAGATGAAGTACGAAGTAGGAGCGCTCTCCAATGCTGCTGGAGTACACAAACAGGTCGCTAATGGGCGCCTCTGTACTTACATCCTATTTCAGAGGATCCAGCGAGTCGGTTCGAGCTTCCTCCCTCGCGAGAATGGTTTCCTCTGTTAACCGAAAGAAACTGGAACTCTTATCGTGAACGGCGACGAGCACGATTTCCCATAGTAATACCCCTCACCCATTTAACGAAATTAGTTCAATTTAGGATAGTTTGAAGTTAATAAAGACGGTAAATAAAGCTGCACGAACACGAGTGGTTGTAGTGTTAAGCCGCTTAACGCTGCAACCACTCGAAGGGTTAAGGTTTGTGGTATTCGCTGGGTTTGTAATAGGATTATGGTATTCCTGTTTCTGTAAAGTGTTTTAATTTCTGTAGGTTTCTGAGGTTTTTTTAATTTTAATTAATTATTGGCGTAGGGTCTGGAGCTTTTAATTGCTTGTTGGTAATGAATTAATTATTGTGACAGGGATTGTGAGGTTAAGGGTTGGAGTTTCCAAGATAATATTTAAGATTCTAGAGATCGTCAGATATTTTTATTGTTATTCCCAACTTGCAATCTCTTTCTCTAAGAATAGTTTCAAACAAAGAATTCGATTAGGGGTATGATATTAAATTGGTTTATCGTAGGGGATGAAATCTTGTGGTTTCATGAATCATAACGGCGCGAAGTCTTGTGATGAAGGTACTGAAGGGAAATGGGAAGTGAACTAATTGAACTTGAGAATTGTTCAGAACTTGCAACTTATTAGAACATTTCGATCATTTACCTGTTGATCTATTGAAATATTTTCCACTTTCGAACTGACTTACTAGATTTCTTATATTCGTCAGAATTTACAATTTAAGTCGAGCCACTTCTATTTCCCAACTATCCAAGTCTGATCAAATATTTTATATTGCTACGCTCATGGGAATATTTAAATGAAATTCATCGAAACTTTGATCTATATAGAGCTTAAAAATCCAGCATTTATCATTAAATTGAATGAAATAAAAAACTCCTGTATTTAACAATTCCCCATTGGTGTTTTGATCAAAATTTCAAATTTTCGCAAGATGGCTATAAAAAGTTAGAAATTTCAGAAAAATCGTATCCATAGTTTATACTTTGGCACCAGATTTCAAAATAACATATCCGTTCTTTTGTCTTGCCTTCTTCTTTTGTCAGCCTTTTGATGGGACCAACTTTGAGTGGCAGTTTCTTAATGAAACCACCCAACGTTGACTTCACCAAGGCAACTCGGTCCCCCCCCATTACCCAAATTAGCTCCTCTGGCACCACGACAACCAGTTCATATTTGTTTCATAGTGAAATCTTGGACCACGACGTACAGGCGATTTCCTAAGCTACTCGAGCTTCCTCTTAACGGAACGAGTCGTACATTATCCATGAACGTCCAAACATGTCTTGGTGTTTAATTTCGTAATCTGGCATAAACAATGCAGCCTTTGTTTCCCTGTGGTTGCGAATATGTTGACGCACATTGGTCAGAAGATTTTAGAGGTAAAAGTCTCAAAGGTATTTCTGTTTAATGTGCATATGTATAGTTCGATTTACCTAGGAAAGTGTGCTGAATTGATACAATTAAATATGTAGCGGTTGGGGAAGATTATTGGAATATAACGGAGAAATATTGGTAGATGAATACGTCGATCGATATTCCACAGTCAGTTAAATTTTTATTTATGCATTTTGTATTCTCACCAACCCAAACGTAATTGGTTGTTGCTTGTATGGTGTATGAGTGCTCGAAATACGATTTGAAATATGATTTTAAATATGATATTATAGAGAAAATTGTGGGAATAAGCGGGATGTTTGCGAATTCATGACATGAAATTTAACCGCAAATTATTGGTAAATGTGGATTCGAGAGTTGACAAATTTTGAATTAAAAATGTCAGCATAATGTCTTTCTCATTCGAATGTGTAGGACTTACCATATTTCTTTATTCAAGATAGCACTGATTCTGAGACACACTTTACAATTATGCTGAACAACATACAACAAAAATTTTCTAAAATTTTCAAACATTTGTTCCTCGAGCTCGTAACAAACAAAACCCTCCACCAGTACATCAATGCCACTCACAACCATTTTCCAAAAAATCCTATTTTCTTTCCCCATTTTAATAGAATTTACTTACGCGATGCCGAGTCTATCGCTTATGTAATTAAATAATGATATCCCGCTAATTAAGTGAAACCGTCTGTGCAAGTAAGGTTTTGATTTTCCAGCGAATCCAGCGAGCGCTACCGCTTTCGCGGGGTTTTGAAAAGGGGAGAGTCGGGGTAGCGTTCGTTAAGTAGGGAGAAAGGAAGAAAACGAGGGGGATTGGTTGGAGTAGGTCGTGGTTCGCTTTGAGATCAAACACTCGGATGAGTCGCGGCGCAACTAAATTTAACGTGAACCCTCACATTTCGCGTTTGCACGCCTGATTTCGTAACAAAACCCGAGTCCTCGGGCAACTGGTCCTGTTCGACGTTTCTTCGTGTGCCCCACGGATTATATGCCCTGTATGCATTGCGTTTTATGCAGCCGCGCGCACCACATTCGAGGCATCCATCTTTGTGCGGCCTCGAGTGGATTCGCAAACAGGAATCTTGGGCTCGGGGGAAGAGAATCTTTTCAGTCCAGATCGCTTTCTCCCCTTTCATTTAACGCGCTTTATTTAGCGTTGTTTGTCGTCTCTATTTCTATGACGGATTCTCACGGAGAGGGGGAGAATCTTTCCTTTTGTAGTTAAAAATGAGGGAATAATTATTATTGCGCGTGTAGAGAACGAAATCTCACGGTTTGCGAATGCTGGCGCGTGGATTGTCAGCTTTTATTTGATCTTTGAATTTTGTTGATGTGGCAAAGAAGGGGTGATTTTGAATGGAAACTTAATATAAGATTGATAGACAGAAGGGTAGTTTCAATTTTGGGAGCTTTGTCAAAATTCCTTTTTCATCTAGCGGTAGGATTTTCTTGTGTAATTTTGGGGTGCAGAAAGTGAAGAATTGCTTGTGGTATATGGGAGTTATTTAGATTATTTTTATAACTTCGGGGTTACGCATTACTTTATAATTTTTAATTGAATTAGTAAAATAAAAGGGTTTGGTTAATAAATAATTTTGAATAAGGTTATTAGAAGAAACGGGCTTTGTCCAAAAGTAATTTTAAAAATAATTATTTGAAAAAAGGGCTCGATCAATATTTTATAGGTTACATTCTGGAAAATGTAAGATTTATGTAACATAAAATTCAGGAGTAGTGTCAGTCACCATTTATTAAGTATTAGAATTAACATCGGCTCTACAAATTTTTAGACTAAAATTAACTGATGTCTGTTATATATAGTACCTCGGGTCTATAAGAACCTTGATATTAATTACTTTACTTAATATTAATTATTTTGTCATTTATGAATTCAAAATAGTAAGAATTCTACTTCTAATAAAGTTGACAAATCCCTTCTACACATTCTTCTAACTGATTCAATGATTTCATTCCATTTCAATTTGAAACAAGACTCCCTTATCATACCTACCCCTCTTGCAGACTTTAGAAGCTGGATTTCTGAATTTGTATGATAAACCTAGTACAACTTATGCACGGCCAGCACACGCTACTGCCTCAAGCAAAGTTTCGTTATATTCTGAGAAGCCCTTGCACGCGTCGACGGATCTTCAGATTGTCGAGTCTCGAAGGAAGCTCCGAAATCTCTTTTGAAGCTTCTTCGAAATTTCGGCAAATAGGAAGCCCCCAGCTAATTTATCTTACAAATGGAAGTTGCGCAATTTTCAAGTTATTTTCGAGTAAAACCGGATCAGAAATTTTTACGCAAAGTATAAAAGTCAATTTCTCTACTGCAACCGACAGAAACCGATTGATTACCGTAAACTGGGGTGACTTTGCCCGCCCGCGGTGACATTGCCCACTTTTTAGAAGCACTTTATTTTATTTTATTGTGAAGTAATTAGAATATATGGTGTTTTGTAGTCGATAGCAATAATTTCTCCAAGGTCAAATGAAAAAACCAATAGCGACTTCAATCATATGGTAATTTTTCAGTCAGAGTAAAAAAGTGGGCAATGCCACCCCGGCGGGCAAAGTCACCCCAGTTTACGGTATATCCTTGAGGAATATAATACATTTACTAGAGTGTGATATGAGAAACATAATTTTGTAAATGAAACAATTAAATATTCTCACAGACAAAAATATTATCAGATACAATATTATCAAAACACAGTATTAGAACATATTAGACTACTTCCACAACAGACACTTTTGTGGCTCACGACTGACATTTCAAACATAAATTTAAAACGAACAAGTTCATGAATACTCTCTGAATATTTTCAAAATACCACTGACTCAACAACAACGTGTTTCACCTAAACAGACTTTCCAAACCACCTCACGTGAGTTGTAAACCACATTTGTGCCACTGACAATTAATATCTCATACATCTACAATCTACTATTTCCTCCACCAAATTACTAATAATTCCCAAACTACCCTATCTACCACCAAAATCTCCAAAAATATTTTTACTCTGCACCACACCAAGAAACTTCATCAATTACCCGAATCGCCCAAGCAAGCCTCTCTAGTCTCTATTACAAATAGCAATTTCTCAAATATCCGCGTGCCAGGATGTTCAGTGACTTCCACGCACGGGTAAAGCGGGGTTGTTCGGCCACGCGAGCACACGGTCGTTCAGAGGCACGGTGAGGGGTAGGACAGGAAGACGCTACGAGACGGGCAGAAGTCTTATGGAAGAGGGTGAGGGTGGTGGAAGGTCTGAGGGGTTGAGTCGGCGAGTTTATCTGGCAGCAGGGTCGAAATGGCAGGGTGGGATTGGCGCAGATATCGATGCATAAAAAGCTTGGGGGCATACATGCTCTTTCTGCTTCCTTTTCCTCCCTCCTCGCTGACTTCCTCACGTTTTCCTACCCCTTCGCTCGCCCTTCTCACCCCTCTCCGTATAGTGGACAGATATCGATCCAGCCGGCTCTATAAATAGACACGCGGGTCGTCGACGGTATTTAGCATTTCACAACGAACTACTTACTGACTTACTTGTGCATAGCCTGCGTGCAGCGAGCTGGCGATCGTGACAAGTAGGTGTAACGATATTTGTGTCGGCATCCCTCGAAGGGCTTTGGGAATGCCATAGCCATGTAGCTGCTCGTTTTTACGAGCCAAGCGAGCGATTTTCTTCTGACCCCTTTCCTGCCGACCCACGATTGCTTGCCTTCTGTGCCTCGTTTTCGGGGCAAGAAATATCGAAGGAGCTTTCAGTTTTGGGACTGACGCGTGGCCAAGCGGACCGCGAAGGCGCGCTCGTCGATCATTCTTGACAATCTGCGATTCGACTGCTGCTTGTACATACATTGCGAGCACAGGGGGTAAAGAGGCTGTGAAGTTTATGCCGGAAGTCACGTGCAGAATTATTGCAATGACTGTTGAAGAATTTTGACTGTTACATTGCAATAATTTCGCACGGTTGTATTGCAATAATTTTTCACTGTTACATTTACAATAATTTTGTACGACCGCAATTGCGATAATTTCGTTCCAATTTTGGCACTATTGCATCCTCACAAAGAATCCTCAACGGAAGAAATAGAAAGCAGAGTTTGAATGTACCTACAAACTTCACGAAAAGGGGCCTAGAGTTTCCCTAGGCAAATCTTCTGAAGAATTTTCAAAACTCTTTCGTCTCCACTTTCTTCCTCGTTTGATTTCATTGGCCCTCAGCATTCGAATCCTCATCCAACCGTCTTCTCATTACTTAATCCAGCGCGATAACTCAGCCTCCCGCTAGTGAATACCACACTTAACACCCGCCCGCATACACGCAGAGCTCAGGATGGCCATTTACGTCGCGCCTGAACACAAGCAGTTAACAAAGCTGGTTATTACCCCGGTCAGGGATTGTTCCCTCGAGTCTTAACTAGTTTACTCCGCTGGTAATAACGTAAGCAGGCGTACCGGTTAACCGGTGGCATAATTGCACCTGGCGAGGCTGAATTTACAGCGCGTTCAACTCTGTTGTCCACTTGCGCCGCTATTAGGTACGCCAGCGAGCCGAGTGAGCTGCAAGCGTGATGGTTCCTCTTAAAATATGAACACGCGAGACTTTAGGCAGACCTAACCCAGACCGCTATATGCATCGGTGGATGGAAAATTAATCGATCTGGCCGGGTGGCAGCTGGCCGTTAATATAGAACGAAGGAAAATGGTCCCGTTGTGGATACAGAGGAAATAGATTCAATCGTTGATCGTTTTATTCCCTTATTGCGAACTAAAGTTGAGTTAGAGGATTTTCAGATGAGATATGATTTTTAATTACTGCGACATATTTTTACGGGGGGCTATTCTTTTGTGATGAATCGCTAGCTTCTTTGCTGACAAGGGAACTTCGGTGATCCGAGTACCTATTCAGATTTCTTTGAAACTTTTCTGTTCTGTAGGGAACCTCGATATTAAGCAATTTCTTTTCTGCTACTTTTTTGGCCTTCACAGTAAAACACCCTTCAAAGTTTAATCTGTGTATGAATGCTGTACGATAATTACAAAAAATTACCAAGTGTGTGCTCAATTTTAGGAAAAATAGGTACGTGTCTATATTTCGCCTGACAATTTTATTTTGAAGTGGAACAGGTCACCATGCCACTTACTCTCGAAATTCGCGGCCTAGAGGTCATTTATACCAGACGTAGAATCTTGAGACGTCCACCTCGTAGAACCGAGAACAATAGACCCAGTCCGAAACCAATCCGCGATCATCCCCGCAGGCACTTTCTGTGCACTAGTTCTTCGCTACCTCCATCACACGTAGTTCTTTCAACGTCTATAAAACTCCATTCAATCACAAACCCTCTTCCACTCTTTTAATCCAGGGGTTTCAAATCGTTGTCGGTAACACAATTGTAAATTGCTGTCTACACTCGTAATTGAATGAGACACTAAATCCTAATTAGAAGCCAGTGAAAATGGAATTCTTTTCCTATCCAAGTGAATTGACTCCCAGGTCCCAGCACCTCCCGGGGCTCTGGGCCTCAAGAAACTCAAGAATCTTTATATAATAGAAAAACTCAGACAAAAGCGAATGTGTAATCACATTCTTGACTGCTAAAAGATTATCATTAATCTTGTAAAAATAGAGTCTTCCAAAGCGCAGCGTCTCTACCCAAATCACATATAACAAAATGCACCCTCAGCAATAAATAGACTTCAGGAAGAGATTATCACGAAGACGCTCAAATCGAATAGTTTAAGCACATAAATAACAACAACCACATCTTACACTGCGGAGTGTAAGCGAAGAAACTTTGGGAACTTATTCTACTTATCTTAAGAACGAAGAAACATCCTGTACAATTCCCTACCTCCTCTCCTTACACTGTTACAGTATCCTTCCACTCGCAAGCCACACCGCGCACATAAAAAGAATTCTAGCCAAGAGCGAGGCGTCTTTTCGTGGGACATCCCGTACAACAAAATCAATTAACTCTACCCATAAGTTAATAAAACTTTTCCCATCTGCATTCGAGGGTAGGGGGTGGTAAAAGCCGGCGGCGGTGGAGCGGGGTTGGGGGGCTCGCCGCGAATGAACTGCATTTAACCCCTTTCGTGTACGGTGTATGGAAGTTCGTGTCCTCGATCTTCCGACTCCTCGCGGCCCGATACCTTTCCCACTGACTTATCTTTCCTGAAACAAGCGGCTGGGACGGTTCAACGCTTCCAGAAGAGGTCACTGAAGCCGTGTGGGTAGACGTTAACGTCAGGAGAACTTGAGGGGGATGGTGGAGGAGCGCGGGACGCTTCCGAGCAAGCGATACGACGAAACTTTTGCCGTGGCGAAAGTTCCTTCGCGAGCGGAAGCGCGGGAACACTTTGGCGATGAACCACCCCTCTGGAGACGAGGGCTGGAGGGGTGGATGAATGAGAACTGGCGGGGTTTGTTTCCGTCTCTCGGAGCTATTTAAAGACCGCGACCAGTCCCCTTTAAATCTCGGTGAAATCGTGTTTCGTGCCTTAACACCGCCCCCTTCGTCTGTTACGTAACTGCAAGGGCGTGTTTAGCGTTCCTCGAAACGTTTCATCATTGTTTCAGTGCAGTTGGACGCGGTAATGGATGATTTACTTGATTCTGCGGGGGAATGGAGGATCGTGTTAGTTGGAGGGGTGTTTTTAATTTGTGGAAGGATTTGGGTTGTTGTGTTTTATTGTTATTGAGTTGTGATGGGGGTAGGCTTAGGGGAAAGCAAAGAGAAGTAGTTGAGAGGAAATTATAGAAGTGTGCATTTAAGTGATAGAAGCTGTGATTGGAAAAATTCTTTATATTTGTGGGCTGCATTCACTTTTGCAGTTATGCAATATTACGTAATATTAAAATAGGGAGAATAATATTTGGACATTGACAGTAAGATAGAATAATTATGCATAATCTCGCGTTTTTAATATTCTAGTGTGTAGTATTAAATTTTCGAAATCAAATTCTGAAATTAAGTTCCTAAGGCTTGAAACTATTAGATTAGAATTTTCCAAGCAAGTTTTTCGTTACATCGAGTAACTGTAATTAAAATTCTTCGAAGTTGGGCTTCCGCCATCAAAGCTTTATGATCTCCAAATTTCAAGCTCTTCAACATTCAGGTGTTCTTGAAATCCAATCGTCGCGTAATATAGAATGATCCCGCTAACATTGCTCGTATTTATCCACAATTATATCCGGAGTAATCAAGCATTCTGGTTCGACTCAGGGTATTTGAGCGTAATCGCGACGTCTAAGCGAGGAAACATTGCTTGCGAAGAGTCGCTTTCGCCCCCATTACTCACCCCAGCCGCGCCAGCCTGTTAGCTCCCGTTACGTGCGAGTTCTTCCCCGAATTTCTTTCCGCTGGAGAACAGAAACCATGCTCGATTAATCGATCCTCGTGGGGAGCCTCGTTTGGGCTCGTCTTTGCTCGATGATTCGTGACCAGAATGAGCTCGTTCCGCGAAATGTCCATGCGAGGTGTACACGTGAAACACTGTTGCTCCTCAGTTACATTGAAGTGATCTCTAAAAGAAATTTGGGGGGCTCGTTAAAAGCGTTTGTAAATTCAAGCGAGATAGATTGCAGAACAGGAAACTTAATTCTTTCTAAATAATTGATTTCCTAGTAAACTTGATGTTACCACGTTAGGTATTTAAATTGTACGAGGCTTATAATTATTAATTATAATGTATAGCTTGTTGCTGTATGAAGAATTTTGGCGAAATTAGGGGTCGTACTTTAGAAATATATGCTACACAGAAAACATACAAAATATGTTAAGAAAAGTGTTCAGACGCTCGTGTGAACGAACAAAAGGAACATTGAAAATTCTCTATCAATAAAGGTGAACTTCCCACTTTCAAAAATATCAAAAATAAATAATTCCTTTACCCATATCCTCTAAGAATTTTGTATTCAGTTGAATGAATAATAGAAGAACCTACAGTTTGGCTAAAGTTTCTCCAGCAGCCTGTATTCAATTTACGTATTGCATGGACCCCTTCAAAACACGACTTCAATCCCCATATTTCTGGACAAAAAGTTTCCACTTCGTGGTGCAAGTAGATGTAATGCTTTTGAGCATGAGGACCAGCATAGATTATTTATTTTATTCGAATCCCTCCCTTCTCTTCCTTCATGCTTGTTTTTTTTTGGAAGAAGTGTATGGTATATTGTAGTGGCGTGAAAATAGACAGGAGAAAAACGTTCGATCTCCCCTCGATTGCGTGGTGCAACGAAAAGCAAAGAGCTCGACGAAACTTTAAGGTGACTTGCCACCGCTGCATCTTCAGTTTTATTTTTTTAGTGGTCCGTAATGCTTAGGGAAACACTTTCGATCGATCAGCAAGGGGTTTTCAGCGGACGCAGAAAGCGTGGCCGGCGTCAGAGACGAGTCGACGAAGAATGGACACAAAAGAGGCAACGTACCTTGAAAAATTGCTCGAAACCGTGATTAATGACGATGTTTCAACGGTATGCAAACAATTGCTTGTTCCTTTGTTGCGCCCCTGTCACTGGCAGAAAGAGGGTTTCAGAGAAAACCTAAGAAATTCGTAGAAATTCGTGAACCTCGACTACCCTCGGAAAAAAGTGACGTGGATTTGTTGATTTCGGGACAAATACGCTTTTTAAACCCATTTCTTTGAATTTTCCAATTTCAGAGGCAAGTGGAGTTATATTGTACAGAATCCCCTGAATTGGTGGTAAAATACAAAATTGAGGTGATTCTATAAAGTTGGAATTTTACACTAAATTTGAATCTGTGGATTTGATTAACAAAAGAATTAAAACCGAATTTCTTAAAAACAGTGTCTCAATAGACAGATATTCTACAATTTCGATTTATTTTTCGCAATTGTACTGTATTTACCTATTGTTGTATTATTTCAATTGAAATATATGTTTCGTGGGAATCAAGCTACAAATAAAAAAATGTTTTCCTATATTTCGATTCATATTTTTTTTTGTAATTACACACTTTCGAATTTTACCATCGGTTCAGTGACACTCTATACATATATATCAAGTTACTACGCTTTATATGAATGAAACTAAAGCAGATTTTTCACATGCACCAAATTAAAAATACCATCAAGAATAAATTTTTCAATTTTCAAATGAAAAAGTATACTGATAGATAATTTTATTTGAACACAGATATGGATCAATTCAGATAGTGGTTTTAGAAGATAATAAATCGTTATATTGTTCTAAATGTTTCAACCGCTGACGTTTTTTATCGTTCGTATTTATTTTGTGTTTTATTAATATCCTTCCGCGAGGGGACGAGAGATTAATCAATTCGGTGAAAGGTTTCTCAATATTTTATGTGACGTCGCAGTCGGGGGTTTTTTACGATTATATTTTTGCTCGAGCGACACTGTCGTGTGGCCATTGTAACTTAACAATGGAAAATGTAGGATTATTGTCCGAATGGAAAACGCTTTTAAATCTCCATGGCTGACCTTTTGTCGCATAAATTGCCCTTCCTTTTTACTGCAATGTCGTATTGCATTTGTACTTACTTGTGTGCTCTTTGCATGCGTTGATTTAAAATGAATGAGTAATAGCTTATGCATTCTCTAATTTATTTTGTAATAGTTTATTCGTTTCATTAAATCCATTCACTTCTTCGTGGCGATGTTACGAATATCTGCCGTGGTTGATATAGATCTAGTAAATTTCTAAAATTAGTCAAATCAGTGTCTTCAAATTTCAGTGCTCCAATTTTTCAAATTTTACGACAATAGTTTCTTCGCTAATTCCTCAAGTGTCCTTATTTCTCAATCCATAAAGATCTTTTCAATGCAAATTTAGTTTATTATATTACAGAATTTAATATATAAAATTCTATTATATTTTAGCTTTACATTATATTACTCACTATAAAATTTTAATTTACTTCGACTGAAATATAAAGATACTATTCCATCGTGCTGAAAATTACATTTTTACAATTTAACAGTTTAGTTGAACTTCCAAATTTTGGCAAAGCCCGGAAATGAAAATATACGATATTTTTAAGAAACATTAATTAATTGTTCGTTTTCGATACCAGCTGTCTCTTAATTATCCCCCGCTATTAATTTACCAAATACAGTAGGTGCAAGAAAAGGATTAATGGGCCGTCTGCATTACCAGTGAGAGATATAATTCCAAGGAAAATGACCTTTTCCCCTTCGAATTTCTCGTCGAGAACGAGATCACGATCGGTGGCGAAGGCTTGAAGACACGAGCTAACTGGTAATCCTACTTTTATATCGATTGCCATTCGGCTCCGCGTTACACCCAGCAAAAGGTTGCTCGAATCCTTTCACCAGAAGTCATTTATCAGTCGAACTCGTTTCATCGTTTTAAGCCAGCGAGCTTTATGAGATACAGGGCTGAAATTGGACCGGGTAAATGTAATTACGTTATGTTGCGACCGATAAATCTGCAGTAAAATTGACTTACAATTTACAATTGTACTTTTCTACACATTTCATTCGAGGTCATAATATCGCCACAATATCTTCCCCTCATTTTTCTTTCTCGGCCCTTCTCAAATCTCCACATTTCATTCCCATGCTTCGAACCCTCATTTAAGGTGTTCCTAATGTTAGTACCATCGAGAAGCATGCTATTAAATTCCTTGGAGGAATGTTCGTCATTTATATTCGTTGAACTGTCTCTCCCAATAGACCTAGTGAAAGTAACGAAATAACGGTGCACGTATCCGTCCCATTACATTTCCCCCTTTCGAAGGTCGTAAGAAAATTTATCGTCATCCAGGAAAGGTTGCGAGGATGCTTTAAGGATTCCTCGGGGACGCATTGCTCGTTTTTCCAACGACGGATAAGAATTCTTGATCCCGCGGTCAGAAATATCATCGCGAAATTGATGGTGAACCGTCGCAGATATTTGGAGTCGCTGCGATGGCAATGGGAGCTGTTTATCGGTAAATAACACAGAAATATAGTTCCATCGTAAATAATTTTTTTTCACTGCTGCAATTTTCTTTAACGCTCCTGCGAGTATTAAGCCTCTGATTACTCGCATTTATAGCTTCATACTGAATTCAGGAATTAAATGCATCCTCGTGGGTCGTGGTGATACTTCTATCAAAATTATTACGATGTACCTTCGCAATAATATATTGTACACTTGAAAGGGATAGAATTGAAAATATTTAAATAGATGGCAAGGTTAGGTGTCTATATAAATTCCACAGAATACTAAATCGGTGATGATATTATCGCAATTTTCTTGATCAAAATAAGTTCAAGTTTGGAGAACTTTGATCACAACTCTGAAGTCTCTTCGACTAATCAATTTTGTACTTATGGGTATCTCATGCCTTTAACACTACTCCTCCATCTATTTCTTTACAATTCCCTGTTTTACCTTCTAATTTACAAAATTACAAAATACTCTCATTCCTAAATCTCCCATAGAATGAATAATGGTAGAATGTATTTAGTATCTGCCTTAAGAGATGATTTTTCCCTACCCCTGTTAAAAAATACACCATCTAAAAACTTAGCAAAATTTCCGCTATTTTTTTTATCCACTCTACAACTCAAACATCAGTTTATGATATCCAAAATAAAAAGAAGCAATTCGCAACAGCCCCTGAACGTGGAGAGCTAAAGTTTGAAATGGCGGTAGGACGTTTGACGAGGTAAAGCGAAAATACGAAATCCCTTCGAAGAAACGTTTCAACTTCTGGCAGATGCAAGCTATGCACGCGTAGCGATCTTTAAACGAGATCCTACATGATGGACCGACGGGATGATTGCAAGACAAATTGCAACTATAAATAAATCATGCTTGGCAAGGGAAGTTCGTGAGGAAACGTGCACGTAAATCCAAGTTCGCCTGCGTGTACTCGAGGCTGTACGTATGTATGCACGGATTTACATACACATACATATGTACCGAGGCGTAACTGGCGCAGAAGTGGGACATCTGGATCAATCGTGGGGGCAATTTCTCGGCTGATCAGAAATCTCGAGCATTGGACGTGAAAAATGTCTACTCCTTATTACTTTATTTATAGAATGATAAAGTTATCAGTGTAAGGTAGTTGACCCAGTCGTCGATCGGTACCCAGTCGTCGATCATTTGAATTAATATTGAGATTTTATAAGGTTTTTGAACAATATTGTGTATAGGACAAAATTGCAAATTAATATTTAAGAGTCTTTACCTACATATATCATCACAATATTGTTCAAAAACCTTATAAAATCTCAATATTTAAGTGATCGACGACTACGTCTAAACTGATCGACAACTGGGTCAACCACCTTATTCTTGCAATTTACAAACGAGTTCATCTTTCAAAGTATTACGAATAGAAGTTGACAGATATCGAGGGGAACGCTGTGATTTCATCAGTAATAATTTTAAAATGAAGGTGTTAAGTAAATATATGGATCCCTAAAACATTCTCTAACGAAGCCTACTTTTCTTAGAGAAAATGCACTTTGGATATCACAGAACATCGTACATAATCTCGCTAACTCCATGCCAAGTGACTCCCATCTCCCACAGGTACTTGTTTAATTACAAACATTACCTTATGTATAAGTTTCCCTTTTGCTTGATTAAACCTCAGATTGCAGCAAAATCCCTCATCATTCCCAAAAAAATAATTAATTTTCCTCTGTTAATTTTATACTCTCTCCTTACTTTAATATATGCAGATGAAAAGATTTACTCATAACGTCTTCCATAGAACGAAGATTACCCCTATGACGCGAATCTCCATCTCATCAGAGATTTCCCCCGCTTCATTTTCATCTTTTTCCCCGCGTCCCTCGTGAAAAGGAGCCTAGAATAGGCGCATAGAATAGGCGCAATTACAGATTTGCGTTACTATTTCTTCCGCCCCGCTGTATCTTTTGGACGAGGTACGTTTAGTCCCCCACAGATGATTACGCGTTATAAATATTCGGACACTTCTGCGGACCGCGTGCACGGAAATTTCCGTGTAACGCGGTGTGTGACATTGTCAAATACGACGGAGAGAATTCGTTGCTGAAATTCCATAACGTAAGCATGGGGGACGGGGTGCGCGAAAGGAAGCACGGAGGAATTATTCAGGAACGATTTCGCGAGTTACTGCAGCGCCCCCTGAATAATTCCGCCCTCTTTTGCGTCGCTTTTCATCAGTTCCGCGCGGCACTAATTATATTTCCGCCTGTCTACATGATATTACCACGGCGGTATTGCTTCAACTTTGCTCCTTCGTTAAACGCGGAAAAATTCGTTCGTTATTTTCGTCGAGCAATTCATCGACATCAGCAGAAGCTTGCTGGGTGGCTTGTCTATGGGCTTCAAAAGAAAGACTCCTTTGTTTTGTCCAGTCCTCGTCTAATAAATTCTTACGCAGTATTTACTATGAATTTTTGTAATAAAATTTCTTACAGAATTTTTACGCATGCTTTATTTTTTAGGGTTTTGTGAAATTATGGAGTTATGAATTGGAGTGACTTGGGCAGGGAATATGGTATTGAATATTCAATGTTACATTATTACTTAAAATGATTCAGAATTTCGACCGAAATAATTTTTAATTTTAAAGATAAATGCTATCGGCGCTAAGGTTCGGTCCTTTAAACAAAAGTTATTTTGCACATTATTACTGTCATGTGCTGGTACGGGGGTACGGGGTCAGTTTTGATCCACCCTGACAACCTACACATACTAATTAATTATCACTTATCAAAAACTGTTTTCTTTACATTGGGTCTTTACACAGAAATTCCATAAATGTCTATAAAAACTAGAATTCCCTTGGATTAAAAGAGTCGTTAAAATTTAGTTCGTTTTGCAACGATCTTTAAAGATATAAAGGTGTTCCAGTCCAAATGGTACATTCATGAAGGAGGAAATGGGCTTGCGACAAGATTTCGTTAAATTCTGCGAGCTTTATAATTGTAAAATATTGAAATCCCAGTGACGTAGCTCTGAATATCTCTGAATTTCGAAGCCGAAGTTTGCCCAGCTCTGGGCGACCGTAGCGCGAGCGGAAAGCGTACCGCGCGCGTCGACGTGACGCGGGTAACGGTTCGCCAAGGGGCACGTAGAGGGGGGCCAGATGAAAACATTTTCCTCCGGTGCCTAAACGGTGCGCGGCGTGCCAGCGCCAAGCCACCCCTATTCGGGGCTGCGGTGGGTGGCGGAACTACAGGGTGGCCAAGAGCCACAGTTGGTTGCGGGCTGTCGTCATGAGCACATTACGCGACTTCGACCTCCACCACGCGACCTCGTGTCCCCGTGTGATCCCGTGATCGTACAGGTGCGCGTTGGGATCGCCATCCCTCGATCCCTCCAAGGGATCCTCCAGTTCTCTCGTGCTTCCCTCCTGTGACTTCGGGAACCTTTCCCGCTGAACTAACACCCCTGAAACACGAGCATCTCCTAACAAACCACCTTCCATCCCTTCATCCACTCGTTCCCCGACATCTTCTTGCTTCTTAACGCGACGTTGCGTTGAAGGATTAGTTCGGAGCATCCCTCCACTGGTCCTGTAAGAAGAGTTACCTAAAAGAAGCTTTAAGTTTCGGGATAATTGATCGTATCGATTCTTCCAACCTCAGGAAGTGTCAGTACAGCTGTGGTCTTCATAGAAGACGTCCACGCGATTGACCGCACTTGGCCTACCATTTTGAATTGCGTTTCTCGAGCCTTACGTAACGAGTCCTGAGAAATAGGGGAGAGGTCGAAGAGGTCAGTCAGAGACACATGTACCACAGCGCGGCGTGCGTCAGTGGGACCTTGAAGATCAACCCCTCCGAGTTGGAACTGTGAAGAGCGTTCGTTGTGATCCGAGGTTGCAAGTGTAGACGCGGCTGAATCGAGCAGCAATATTCGTATGTAGGTGACCGCGGCGAAATAGTGTTTTAAATGCGAAAGCAAACTCGCCGCGGGAGGTTTAATTAAAATTTTATCGAGCCGATTGCGGACGACGGGGCTGACAGAGGTTCGCCCGCGGTACGTAATCCTGTGATTAAGCCTGGGTAACTGTGACGTGGATAATCGAGTGTTGGGAGAGAAGTCGTTACGTCGGACGCGTCGAGTCTCCACGGATTCCCTTTCCGAGAAATTGGAACTTGTAGGCGTGGGACTCCCATGAAATTCTATCGACGAGAAGAGAATGCACGGGCCGTGATCGAATCTCTGAGAATCCAACGAAGTCCCCGCGATCACTCGCCGTAGAAAGAACACCCCACGTGGAGGAGTGTTCTGGGACGTCGCCGGAACTCCGCAGACCTCGTGAATCCTCTTCTTCCATCTTGGCCGTCGAGCAGCGAGCGCTGGATCGAGGAAGGGGAGCGCGGCAAGGAGTTTCGTATCTCATTTCGGAGTCTCAGCTGAACGTCGGATTCGAGACCGATAGATATAGGTCAGAGACGGCCGAGTGTGCGGGGGGCACTGTCGAAACGGGACGGTGGATCGCGTTTAAAAAATTTATGAGACGCTTGAACTCGCCGGGGCGGAATCGCGAAAGGTCAGAGGACACCCGATCGTGGGAAGTGAGGTTGCCTCCGTCGTCGATACGCGCCCCTGTTCCAAGCGGCACGTCGTTTCACGGCGCCGGGACGGTGATAGAGCACGATATCTGGCCCTTGCCGTTGTCTGCGCCCCTGTCGGCTCCGAAACTGGGCCGCTTCTACGGCGAATGAAAAAAGTTTCCTCGAAACACACTGTGCTAGCGAGAGAAGTTCGGGGTGACGTGGAGCATCGTCTCGAGGCGCCCGGAGCCAACTTTCCGATAGCAGGCAACCTGCCCGACACTTGGACATTCTTTGTCCACGGAGACACAGCTCCTTCGCTCGTTCCCACAAGACTCTGTGCTCCGAAAGCGATTTTAATACACGCAAGTTTCTGGCTCGACGCTGCGAAGGAATAGTAAAATAGTGCACGACTTCCTTCGAAAGTCGAGAATCGTTTACGATTGATCGCCGACTGTCCAATGTCGCGGCGCGTCGCAACGATCGGCGGAATTCACTTTTCGAGAATGCCAGTCGGGTCGTTTAAGTCGCTGTGGAAAATCAAGAGGTGTAACTCCTTTAAAAGAGTGTCGAGGTGAGTTTGGGGGAGTTGGTAACGGGGGAGCAGGCACGTGAAGCGAATTGGAGGAGAGATGCCAAGATTGACCGAGCCTGTTTCTGTTTTTGGTTAAACGATTCGTGGGCATTTGGATAAAGACTTGGCGAAGTTTCTCTCTTTCATCCTGGAAGAATATACGAGGAGGGGACGTCGAACAGAGTTCTCTGTGCCGAGCGATGGTGATTTTTCGAAAACAGTATCCGTTCTTCCATCGTTCTCCTCGTATTTCCGATCGTACCTTCCACCGTGGACCTGCACAGGCCAGCACGTAGCCAGCTTCGTGATCGCGTGACGCTGACAGAGCAGATTGTCTGCGGACGTGGGAAACTCGGTTACGAGAACTAATCGCCTCTGCGGGATTGGACGAAACCGCGGACGAGAGAACGATACCACAAGCTCGTGGAAAAAGCCCCTCGGCAAGACAAAAGCGAGCCGAAGGAAGCTGGATAGCGGAGTCCTAGGGTCCAAAGGGAGCGGAGGAAACGCAAATGAGCGAACCAGAGGGAAGTTGAGAAGCGTTCCCGTGCAAACGGGCAGCGGGAAAGAACTGCAAAGCTCGGAACGCCTCCAAAGGGAGCCATTCGCATCGGCCGGGAACTAAAACGAACACACCATCGTCAGTTGCTATCGGAATTTAAATCCAGGACCTAGTCCACTCAAGTTAAATAAAGAAAAATAAAGCCAACTATCGTATGCGCATCAGAAAATAATCACCCACGCTTGATCTAAACACTAGCCAAACCCCCACAACTTCTTTATTCCATCAAAGCTATTTCCTATTTCCAGTCCGCGAGTAAGAATCCTCGAACGGTGTTCCCGAGCCCATGAACCGAGTGCCCCTCGAACTGTGCCAGTTTCCCGGCCAGAGGAACGCTGTGGGGTGAATCGTGCAGTGGTCGCGGACCCCAGACGACCATGGACAGAAGGGCTGCTCGTCTGGTCGCTGGAGAGGTGAACGGTCGCTGGTGGATCACGAGCAGCAAGACAGCCTCGGGATGCTGCACGCTGTTATGCTAGGTAGCGGTCCTGGCCGTGGCAGACACGAATGGTATCCGGGATTTTATCTGCAGCGTCGACGACTTGGATGCAGGATGAACCGTGGCGAGCAGGAGACGCTGTTTAGGCAGAGCCGCCAGCTGACGAGGATCGTGCCATCCCCCGAGGACCTAGTGCTCAGCGTCCTTAAATCGCCGATCAGCCAGCACCAGCAGCAGCAGCAACGACAGCAGTTCCATCACAGCCACCACTCGCACGAGCACCATGTTAACTGCCAAGGTCATCAGAATCATAAGAAGTGCACGCATTCAGGTACAATTCGGACCGACTGTCGTCGGTCGATGGACGTGGCGGGATCTCAGGCTGGTCTCTGGGGGGTAATGGGGTATCTGGCTCACGTATCGGTGGCTTTGATCGATGGTTTCTTGTGGTGAATGGGCACGCCACTCGCGTGGACAGCGTCCAGGCTTTTCTGATTCGGTTGTGCTGGTTTGGTGGCTTCGAGGGATAGTTCGAGGTCGGTTTTTGGGAGGTTGTGGCGGAGTTGGGGGGGCGTGCTGGGGGGTTGCAGGTATGGCATACTGGGAGCTGATGGGAACAGGAATATATACAGGGTGTCCTATCTAAAACAGGCAACTTAAATGTATTTTCCAGTTATGATGGTACATGAAATATTTTTATTTAATTGGGATGTATTCCGTGCAGATTTGATACCATTCAAATTACACGAGGAGAATATATTTAGGTGGGACACTCTGTATTGTCACTCACATACAATCTTATTTTTAGTATTGGAATTATGGATCAAGTGCTGGCATTGTAGTTGTCAGGAAGAGAAAGTAACTTATTGTTAGTGGTTTTATGAATTAATTGTTATTTTAAATTTATGTGAAGAAATCTGTGAGTCATAGTATTTTAGTTTTCTTCATAATAATTCCACTTGAGGTGTTACACTTTTTGAACTCGTTTACACGTGGTACCAGGAACTTCTTTATACAATTCTATATATCTTCCTCTAAATATCCCAGGATTACATGCAACCAAATTAGATAATTTATTACTCCAGTAGTCGCTTTTAAACGTTTCAATTGAATGATGCTCAGAATTGGTTAAGGAATGTTGTTTATTGAGAGAATTCAGGAGATTCTAGGAAACAGGAATTTAGGAAAATATCAACAAACGTGCAGGGTGTATCATAATTGCAAAATTGACAGTTCTCGTTGCATTTTATAATAAAAATTCTACAGTGTTCTTCACTGGTGTATGAGTGCATCCATTTTACGTATTCATCCTTATTTCTCTTTCATTTACTCAGTGAGCATGATAATTATTTTGAATGATACTTAAAAAAATAAAGAAAAAACAGGAACTGCGCGCAATTTCTCGCAAATTGAGCCAGTAATTCTCTTTAAACCGTTTCTCGTCCTTTCGAATGTCATTTACCTCGTAATTCTTTGTAATTGCCGCAGTTCTTTTGTGAATCCATTTGCAGCCCTTTCAAGTCATCGTGAATAAAAATTCTTTACATCCTTTTCCGACTGTACTTTGAATTACGGAACACCCAGTATAATTGTGCTGCAGTGTAATGATCTCTCTGTTCCTGTCGAGTTTCGAAATCTCAAATCCTTGTTCAATTAACAGGGCCCTCGCAAGGGAATACGTAATCGAATCAAGTTCGCCTGGATTGCGTTACCATACGAAACCATATTACCAGAGCCTAACTAGTTATTCTCCATTCTATTACACATTCCATATTTTAACTTATCGATCCCGTTCATGTTTGCTCACGATAGCAACTACTTGGCTTCGAGAAATTTATTTTCCATGCTAGCTTCATTTATTTCTGTGAGTAATTAGTATTTCAAATATTTTCATAAATTTCCAGATATTTCCACTCCTAATTATTTTTCTAGTAATTCGTGAGGGAAGTATGATATAATGAATAAAGTCAATGTAATAAAATACTTTTTATAACGAAACACACGTAGATTAATTAAGGCCTAGTGGAATCATTTTCCGTTGAGAAGTTGGAATGGATATGCATCCAAGTTGCAATGAATTATAAAGAAATAATTGTAAACTACTTCAGCTTTTCTAGGAATTTATCAAATCTGTGGTATGTTTATTTTATTTTAGCTTCTATTGCGCTTTTAATAGTATTATTACCAGCGAAATTAGATTACACCTCAGCATTGATTTTCAGTTAAGCGATTCGATATGTCCACTCTGATTGTCGATGCATAATTGATCCCCTCGTGCAAGTCAAGTAAAATCTCCAGTCACAGAGCGCAACTTGTCATTCTTTTTATAGTAGCACCGCAGTCCATTATTCGGTTCAGCAACTCACGCCAACGGTTCGGTTTGACAGTAATACGCCAGGGATTTCGTGTAACACTGCAATCAGTAAATTAATTTCTCGAACATAATCATTACACGCATGACTACCTAATTTAAAGTCAGCGAGAAATGCTGAATAAATAACAAATCCAATGAGACACTAATCCCTATTTATTTGATAAAGCATTGACTATACAACTCCAATTAAACCAACTTTTCAGTTGAAAATAATCCACCGAGCACGTAATTAATCTACACGTGCATTTTGTTGTTAAAAACCTCTACAGTTTCAAATAAAATCAGATTGTGTGCATTGGGAAAAGAGGAAATAATTTAATTAACAAAAAACCACAGTGAGTAATGTTCTTTTTAGAATAGTTACGTTTTCATCTCCATTTTGAACGAAATATTTCCTCGAATTCTTCTTTTCTTCTTGGATTTTTTCAACCCTTGTATCAGGCTCTCTTGAAATTATTTGGAACGTTCGTTCCCTCTTTTTGTGTTTATGGGAAATGACTCATATTTTATTTAGATTTTATCACGTTTGTGTACTACTCAGTACAGGGAAATGACTGCTAATGAATATCAAATACCAGTAGAAACAGAAATTATCAATCAGATTGAATCCTCCAGTGGGAGCTTTCGAAGCTGTAAATTATTTAATAACATGCATTACCACCTCGTACGTATTGCAAACTGTAATTCGACATTAATCTTCTCACGAATACCTGAACAAATTCGTCTCCATTTCTGGAAAACGATTCGGACGAGCTATATCCAATGAACGTGTTCGAATAATTTCGATTGAACGTGTTTGGCTTATGTTTGTTCAACCAATCAGTTTCTGGTCTAAACTGCAGTTTAGTGGTCCTTACAGGTTTTCCCAGTTCTTTTTTCCTATTTTTTCTGAGTTTTTGGACGAGGTATTTCAGGACTGCAAATTGCGAATTTTATTGGTTAATAGAACTTGGAAAAGGAAGCAAGAAAATTTTTATAAACCTACCCCCTCAAGCTAATTATTTCTACGATATTTATTTTTGTGGATTATATGCTAATAGTTTTTTGCACAATAACAACTGTAATGGACTATCTTTTTTATACTTTTACTATTTATAGTTGCTGCTTTTTCTTTCCCCTTTTCCTATTAACAGCGATTTTCTTTGGTGTTTTCTAAAGTCTGTTAATTTAATATATTCAAATACAGACTATAATAAGTAAACACCGTTTTTCTTCAATATTTTAAAGGATATTTTCCTAAAAAATTAAAAATCCTAGAAAACAATTACTTTGAGTACCTATGTCCAGTAAGATTATTATTTCTTTTCATGATTTATATCACTCAACTAAATTCCTGTTTACAGTTCTGAAATGTCCTACGTATGTTATTTTCTCATGCCATCGTTTCATAGTTTTCGACATTTATAGGGAATTTCATTTACTACTTCTAAAAAGTTCTAAAGAACAACTCCATCAACAGTTCTCTTCTAGCATGGAAGGGATGGTTCTCTTTTGTTGATATACTCTTTGTTAGAGAACAAGAACGTGCTTCTTCACACGAGCAGTCTCGTTTACCGTTTCGTGAATGGAGAACGTTGATCCTAGATTCTCGACAGGACACGTTGTCTCAGAATACTAAACCCTTCGTTGACACACACTATTAATAGAGATTCACGTGAGTGATATTTATTTATGGCCACTAGACACGTGCACAGTTCTCCCTTGTGACATATTGAATCTTCTTTTTACCTCGAGCACATTTCCTTCGAGGTTTTAGAAAAGCATTTTTACACAAGTATCTTCCAATTGTCTGTAGCCTGAGGATGCTACGTTTGCTAAATTATTCTAATTTAACTAAGGTCGTGTTCAGATTTATTGGCCGGTGAGTTTCCTGAGGGGGATTCTCCCCCCACCCGCTGCTTGCCTCGGTGCTCCTTTTCTCTAGCTTCTCACCAAGAATCTAAGCAACTTCAACTGCCAATCCACGATCGTCAGGTGGTGGTGGCTGATTTCTCCTTGCGCGGTGCTCGCGAAACCAAACTCACCGGCCAATATATCTGAACACGACCTTAGTGCGAACCATGGCACTGAAATATTATAGCTTCAAAGAATCTTACAATTCGCTGAAGCAGTGGGACTGGACGGTCACTTCGAAGTTTCTCGAAAAATTTCACAATCTCTTACCTGTTTTACGAGATGCACTTATTCTTCCGCTGAAGTAACTTCGAGTGAACTGATATGCCTGAAAGTTACCAAGTTCTTAGTAAGGTCCACCAATGTGCTTGGGCCACTATTTCACATTTTTGTAAAAAATCGTCAGCGATTCGTCGCTAGCTCTACGTGTACGTTTTCTTCATCAACCAACCAAGTGCACTATCATTTTTACCATTTTAGGAACTATACTTACCAAAGAAATACCTACAACCCAGCTATTATTTCAATGACTATAATTCACGTTTACAAATTCTATAGTAATCAGCTGTAATACACAGCAAATGACAATGGTTACTCCACTTTTCGTTGAAATCAACCATCTCCAAATTGTCACGAAATAAATGAATCCATTAACTTTTCCTGTACGAAACGAATACGTCCATTAAACCCTCTAAACATCTCGTGTCTACACTTGGAGGTATATATCGTTGGAAAACGATAGGTGGGATAATGATAGGCGACTGAACATTTAGCATAAAGGGAGTCACGATAATCATATGGCGGTCAAGGATAATTTGCGATATCGAAAGGGTATAATCTAGATCGAGGCGCAATTATTATATCATCGATTACGAATACGAACGCCATTGACCTTTCTATCTGACCCTGTAGACCATCTTGGTGTGCTCCACTACTCGTCAGTGTGAATAGACTAAAGCCATGAGAATACACAGATGGCAGCGTTAATATTCATGGGTCCCTTGTCAACGTTCCCTTTATACCATTTTTCACTGGTGCTTTCGATTCTCCGACGAATAGGAAATGCAGATTCGATTACTGTAGTCCCAGGATGCTTCTAATCTGGTATTTCATTCATTATCTAAATTAACGAATGTCTCTGTCCTGATCCCTTAAAACTTCAAACGACATCTAACTATTTGGAATATATCTTCTGCAGATGTGCCTTCTGGTAATTAATCTTCTGTACTCCTACTTAACTCGCTAATAAACCAGAGATCATTTTAGAACAGAAAAATACCTATGGTGCGGTGATTTCGAAAAGAAAAATTCACTTAACTTTCGAACACTTTTAAAAGATTTAAAATCATCAGTGTCTTTATTTTAAACACAGAGGTATATTTAAATTTCTCTAAAAAATCTGTAGAAATTACCTTCGGAAGAGCGAAAATAACAGCAGTTTCCCCAGTTTCTGTAATAAAAAGCAGAACCCTCGTACCAGATACAATTCACGTCTGCCCCTTTCTGCCTGAGGCTGCCGATATCGCATTCTTCGATTCATCGAACGGGTTTCTCGTTGACGAGGGAAATTTGGGTTAGAGAACAACGCGTATCGGGGAGCGAAGGACGAATGCTGCCCTCTTCTTTCTCCTCCCTTCGTAAACCAGCGAGTCCTCTTCGAACGTGGAAGAGAGTGCTCCACAAAGAATATCTCCCCGCCTCGCTATCGCCCCCCGAACTTCCGATTCTTCGTTCGTTAATGTCCCAGGGAAATTGCACGTAATCGTTGGGATTTATCTGGATACGCTATAGAAGCGGCTGCTCTTCGGAGAAGACAGGAAGCTCTCGCGATGAGCGTGCAGATAATTCGAAGCAATTTATCGGCGTAGCGTGTGCAGCAGTGTGCACCAGCAGCACCGCCGCCCACGTGCACGGCTTGTGCATTTTTATTTCGATCCGTGCGGCTTGGTGGTTAGCGATGCATCGAATAGTGTACAGGATAATACTTTACAGTGTAAATCTACGTACGTGTTGAACGTAGGTTGTGATCTTAAGAATTTCAGAGAAGCTACTTTGAGATCTTTAGATTCCTTAGATATTAATTATAATAGTTATTGTTCCCACTCTTTTGTCAGTTTCAATGTAGCAGGTGTACGAGGGATGGTCGCCTACTTGAAAATTAAAAAAAGTCGGCAATTGGAAGCAGATTAATATTTTTAAAATTTATTCCCACGTTTATCTTCGAAAATTTTAAAGACAAAAACATTAAATTTTGAATAAACTTTTAGCGATATCTTTTACGGTTTCGCAGATATTAACGATAATATGAGAACTCATACTTTTTATGAGGAGTTGTTGCCAACCTTAAGACCGTTTCATGGCCGAAAAAAAAAATGGCATCACTCGAAGTACACTTCTGCAAAATTATATTTTTTAATTCTCGATTTGGCGAACACCCCTCGTTAGTTGTATAATTCAAGACACCTTGTATAATGAATAAAAAAGTATCTAATATCCCGTTTTCGAACTTACATTAGCAGTTCAAAAGTTCGTAGTTGGTACAGGATGTTAGGCAAAGTACACCTCTAGGTGAACAATTTCAGGCTTCCCCAGCTCGTAATTCAAACCCTCCATAGTCTTACCCAACGAATGTCCGTGGAGAAATTTTGCCGTGGGTTGTTGCACCATGGTAACTTTGTTCCCTAGTCGTGGCAAGTTTCCTGCCCTTCGTTAGAGACGTCTCGCGTCCGTAGAATTTCCGTCTGGTGACGTTTCTTCTACTCTTAATATCTTGTCCCGGAATCTTGGCGCGATTCGTATGCCACAAACGAGTCGCTTGAAACTCAAACTTCGGAGACGAGTCGCTTCTTGAAATTTAAATTTAATAACCGCACCAAGCTGCCAGATTTAGGAAGAGTGTAGCAACCCGGTGCTATTGCGTGGTTTACGGGGTGCAGTAAACTGGGAAAGCATTTCAAGCTTCTTTCGTACGACGCTTTCTGCAGCTGTGTCCAATTTTCTGAACAGAATCGTGGCGTGGGCGATTGTCAGCGACAAAGCTTCGACTTGGTCTCTGTCGTTTTTATTTCGACTAATCTGAAGATTAGATGAAGATAGCAAAATATTCTGTTTTTCTTGAATACATTCTTGAGGGAATTATAATTAAGGAGAATCCAGTTTTAATAGTTCTAGTAAACCTGTTAGATGCGATTCATTTTTCGAAGAAAGGGATGCAACATTTTTTCTAGGTCACAGAAAAGCCACTGGATTACAGTTGAGTCCACTGTTCAATTTATTAATGACGTCGCTATTAGGATCACCTAGCACTGTGAAATATTTATTCTGCATGGCGAATTTAGCAGTACATGTTATAAATTTATCACATTGATTCCTCTAACCCTGATCCCCAGTGACAGATACCATCCTACTAGCTTTCCCACATTAAACTTCAGTGCAATTCACTACAAAATTCCAAATCTGCCAAAATATCATTTGATCCACTTCGAATCTGTATGCATAAATTTAACCGACGAATTAAAACGCCACTCCATGTATATACATAATTCTCCAGTTATTAAAAGATTGAATATTTCAAAAGCTAGTACCTTCCTCGCATTCCCTTGCTATCGCGTTCCTTGATCAGCACTATCAATCAGTCAAGCTCCCAACTGTAGGCCTGAAACACTTTATACTCGACTGCAAACTGAGGCGTGCCACCTTTTCGTGTATCCTCAGCCACGTAGGATCGATCCAGCCCGTTCCGTCGATAAATAGATAAATCGTTCATCAAATAGGAATTATTCAAATATTTGAGGAGCCCCAAGCTGGCATTTGCAATTCTAACTGGCAGAAAGGTCGCGACGCGATATCTCGCCACGTGATATTCGCGTGTGAATGCATCGGCTGGCGATCAGGACGGCCCATTTGCCAGCCTCGATAATAAGTTTCGTCGATAGACGACCGATAGCTCGCCGCACGTTCCTTTTTTTCCTGGCCACCACCGCCATCGGTTTCCTCGGTGTGTCAAGCGTTGGCCCGGCGTTTCTATTTGGCGGAGGCATAACGAGGACGATGAAAATTGTCCAGTGATTCGATTATCGACCGCGTGCGCGACGGCTATATTTCTCAGCATCAATTGAAGTAACGGGATTGCAGGACGTGTCCTGTATCGACTGGTGTCCTCAACCAACCGCTTATCTGCCGGCGACGAGCAGCACTGGCTGCAAGGAGTGCTGGAGGGCAATTTTTGCGATTCATTTTCGCAGGCGATGGATAGTCCGGGTCTGGTGATACGAAGTGGTGGTAGGATCATTTTTCTGTCTCCATTGTTGAAGTTTGGTGGTTGAAAGTTATATTCATTCGTAGGTTTGGTCGCATAGACGACAGAGAATAATCGGGGCATTGTGGGCAACAACGGACTAAGCCTAGTACTCGGGGAACGGAAAGAAGACGATCTGAAAAGTAGAGATTTAACAGCATTTTGTTTTGCAGGTGTTGTTGCCAGGGCAGTCATAATTTTTAGCTTCTTCTAGTATTTGAGATGTTTGCTAACGAAGACGTAATTAATTTTCCATTTAATTTTAATAAGTTTTACAGAGAAGTGGTACCACAAAATTTCAATTTAGCAAGTGATTTTGTTATGACCTATGGTTTTAAATTTAAAAAATTCCTATTTTATATGATTAGTTCAGACTATTACTGCTAGTAATTCAATTTCACAAGATTGTGTGGTAGTCCGTTGTTTTCTCAACCCCTCAATTTAACTGAAAGTTTTGCGTCGCTCCTGTCTCTTATTTACATCGCATTTTTATACCCAACTCTTGCCTAGTTTCTTCCATTTCGATACAAACAATAAAATTACCTATATGATGTGGGTGAGTGGATGCAATAGTCCTTTGGGAACAAACTTGTGTGTCATTGTAGGTGATAAATGAAGGTTTCATTCCAGGTCAGTGTTAGGAGGGTGAATGTTGGACGATATCGAATCTTTTACTGAATTTTCGTTGGCAATGGAAAGCTAATATTTTGTAGTAGGTATTAGGTGATTTCATTGTTCAGATATTTTACCATTGTGAAGTTTGGTGATTGAAACTTAGGTGGTAAATAAAGCCTTCGTCGAGGATTAATCATGAGAGGGTGAATGTTGCATTGCAAATTGATCTTTTTGATCAATATTTAATGGAGAATATTAAGTCCACAATTTGTGTTGTTAAATAATTTTATTAGAGAGAAAATATTCCTTGTTGTAGTATGGTGGTAGAGAGTTAGATAAAAAGATCCAGCTTTAATTCAAACTCAGCGTTAGAAGATTAAATTTTGGACATGAGTTTCTGCAATATGTAAAGTTTCTTAAGTAATGAAAACTACAATCCAGCACAAAAGAATAACATACCTCCCAGTACACCTTCAGAATTTTTATTATAGGATCTTTAAGCTTGTATTTATTATTTTCTATAATATTCCTACCTACTAATTCTTCCACTTTTACAAAAAAGTATATAATAAAAATGGTTAAACATGTTACTAAATATATGCCCTCGAAGCCCACAATAAAGTTTTCGATCGCCATTGTGAACAAATACAACAAGAGGCCATCCGTTCGTATTACTCCCTCGTCGACAAGCCTGAAATCCCCAGCCACGATTGCCCAGAAATCCTGTGTCCCCGCGGCACAAAAATCAGATCGCCTGTGTCTCATCAAGCTGTCAATAGCACGCGACAAGTAGACATCGTGTGTTGTGGGTGGAAGAAGTACGGGGCGTAAAATTAACAGCGTCACGTGCTAATACCTGTGAAAGTAGGCGAGACATGAAATTTTTCTTTGTTTTCAGAGACTGCTGGTTTTAAAGAAAGGAATTACATCGTGAAATTAATTTTTACCTAGGTGGATGCACTAATATCATTCCAAAGTTGTCTTTTTCTTTAAAACTCCTATACACGGTTTTAAATATCTACAATTTGTAACCCACTTCTTGTTGATTAAATTGGTCAGCCGCAGTGGCGATCGCAATAGAAAAATAGGAATGATAAACGTGGAAGTCTCAATTCTGGTTACAAACAGACAACAATTTTTGTAAATAATTATCGTCCAGTTGCATGTTTAATATTAACATGACTTATTGGAGGTAAAAATTATATATTATTAACAAAATTTGAAATTCCATCATACAGGCATGCATCGCGTAAATTATTGACGTGTCTGACCATATACTGACTGGTTCTACTTGCCGGTCTTACTTGGTAAGGAATCAGGTTTGAAAAATAAATCTATTCCTTTTTCTTTAGCCAGTGTGCTTTTATTATATTCCATATATGATCTCGATTGTTTATTTTACTCGCCAAGAAATCAATTACAAGTGTAAATATTTCAAACACACATACATATTGTACGATCTACATGCATTCACATAGAAGAAAATTAAATTAATCACACTGTATTCCCTTTAAGACCAAGTAAACAAAAATTTCCTATTTCATCTACTTTCAGCGATATTAGTTCGCAACCCGCTTAACACTTGGAGTGGCGCCGACGAGTTTTCACGCCGAAGGATTTGCACCCTGCGCACCATTCGGGCGTGTTTCTACCTTCGTACTTTCCAGAAAGTAAATGTTAATTCGGGCGAGATAGGCTAAACTTTCTTAGCAGTATCACTCGTAACAGTTACAAGTTGAAAGCACTTATCTACCTTTCCCTTCCAAGCTTCATTAAATAAAATTATCCAACCCCCAAAAAATACACAAACCGTGCCCCAAACTCCAAAATCCTAATAATTTGATAGATTACTGTCTTCAAATCTACTCTTACGTCCTCGCTACGTTTCTTCCACCCACAATAATTGCACCACACCATCGACAGACTTCCGCGCTCTTGACGTATCATTGATACGCGCGAAGGAAACACCGATTCATCCCCAAGAAAGGGGCGCGTTGTCTCGGGGGAATCGTTTCATCGAATCATATCGACAAAGGGACGATTACACTGGCCCGCACAATGAGCGCAGAACAGACACGCGACACCGTACACCACGCTGAGCAGAAGGTTCGAGGATCGGGCCTGTGTTCGAGGACAGCTCGCAGACGGTTGCCCGTCGTTCCGTAAAATGAACCGACAGCTTTGGTTCAGGCCAGTTAAAACAATTGAATAGCCAGTGAACCGCGAGAACGGTTTTCCTGTCGCACACGCCGACGGTTGAGTTCTACTGAAACAACGACTGCTAAATATTGCACTGGCAGGCTGCTGAGGGCGTTTCGAGGGAAAGTTTCGATTTGGTAAACACAAAGGGGAGAGTGTTTGCTGACGGGACGGCGGAAGAGCGCGATATACGGGGGTCCCGGTGATAAATCGGACGCGTGCCACAGCTTTTAATAAATTTCATGTGCAATTTTAGTAAGTAGTGATGCCGGCTCGAGCCGTGTTCCACGAATACCAAGTTCTATACGAAGAATATTCCATCGCTTCCACCTATTCCGAGATTTGTAATTAAAAGCTGAAGCAGAATCTGTCATACCTTTATTGGACGAGAAATATTTCTTTTATCGTTCCCTGCCATCTCCGTCCCTCTTAATCTGCAATTCTCAATCACCCGGTGTACACCTAAGTGCTGGACAATAGAAAGTGTAAACCACCTATTTCTAAATGTCTACATAATTTACTAGCTGTTATCACTGGTGTATTGTAGTACTTAAAGGGTCTCCCTATCTTGACGGACGAAAAGTGATGGAAAATTTGGGAATTTTTTCAAACAAAACCATTAAATATATTTACTTCCAGCTGTGTGTCTTTATTTGTCAATGTTTAGAGAATATGAAGAAAAAAATTGTAAATAAAATTCTACAAATTGTAAAAAAATTGTAAATTAATATAATTTAAGGGTTTCTCTTTAAAAAAATCCCAAATAACGCGCACCTTTTCAAGCCGTCAAAGTAGGGAGACCCCTTAAGACACAATTCTTTATAAGAGAACTATCCTATCCCTGTTACCCTTCACAGTTTCACCCTCGAACCCGAGTCATTTGAGGCCCGCATCTTCTCTTGCCGAAGCGTCTCGTTACACAGAGACTGACCGCGGTTGCGTTCCTCTTTCTTCCGTAGCATGTGTCAAAATAAGCAGTTGAAGCGGGTTAAGTTCTCCTTACAAGGGCTAAAGCTCTACTCTAACATCCACGAATAATCGTAACTAAGTCTGTCGATGAAAGCGTCGCCGTTAAATTGTCCCCTCGCGGGCTGTCCTCGGGCCCAGCCGGTCCCCGCGCGCGTACAGGCGCGTTCACGTGCCGCGCCCAACACAGCCCTGGCAATATCCTGGAACAATGTCCAGGTGAGACCAACGAGAGTCTTCCACGAAGCAAGGACCAATGCTCTAGGCTCACGGAAAAGCGGCCGAGCGCCGCGGCCGCCTACGCTGCCCTGCAGGGCAGCGAGGACGAGCTGGTCGCCGAGCACTGCCTCGACTCGGAGGACGCCGCCCTGAAGACGCCCGGTAGCGAGACGGAGGACACGGAGGACAACGGCGGCCAGATGGACGACCCGCCGTCTAGCAACCCCCGTTTCACCTTCCTCAGACGCTTCCGTTCGCCGCGGTTCGGCGAGGCGCACCACAAGAGGGTGCCCACGCCGATGAAGAGGAAGTACCGCAGGAAGAAGAGCAAGGACGACATCATCGACAGCGACATGAACGCCGCGGAGGTGGAGCCGCCCAGCTTGAACCAGGCGGGCGTGCCCGACCCTTACTACCCGATCTATCTGCCCATCGACCAAGCGTTCAAGGCCAAGTACGTGTTCCATCATAAGAAGGGGAAGACCTTCCAGGAGAGGCTGTACGTGTTCCTAGAGCACCCAGGCGGCTGGATCTGCTTCATCTATCACTTCACTGTGTGAGTACCGACGCGGAGCTAGCCTTATCTCTTGCCCCCTACTCCCCCGTAGCAGCCTCCTTTCGGCGAACACGCCGGTTAATAGAGGTGTTCCCCTTTTTTTTGTGGCTGTGGGTTGGGGATGTTGATTTCGATGGGACGTGGGAGTGACGCCAGTTCATCCCGTGAGGGATGATCGGGGGTATGGGTGAGTGTGGGCAGGTGAGTAATGGTTGCTTGGGGAATGGCAGCTGCTAATGGTTAGTCTTTTAGGCGCTGGGCTTTTCAGTATTATGGTGGTTTAATGGTTTGGGGGTTATTGCGTTGAAGCCCAGTTTCGCGCATAAGAGGCTATAGGATTGAAGGGGATCTTGGGGAGACTGTTCTGAGCGACAAAAGATCTTGTGTGTGAGAAGTAATGGTGGGAATTACAATCGAGGTCTGTGGCCTCGTTGGAATTAATTGCTAGTAGAATTTGATGCAGTGTGTAGCATACAACTTCTGAATCTTATTTGGTTTGTATCGGTATGAGGATTTTCAATGCACGAAGAATGGTGGAACAGAGAGTGTGCTTCTAGGGTAGAAGCTCTCAAAGGTGCAAACAGTTACTGATTTGCATGAATATTACATGAATATTATATGGAATTGTATGTGCCTCCAAATCATGGGTTGAGGTGAAACGAGTCAATTTCCTAGGTTAAAGGAAAATGAAAAATAAAAGTAAAAGCTGCGAGAGTCACAAAGTGTACAGCTTTGAGATTTTGGAAGAAGAGGTCTGGAAACCTTGCCTCCTTCCAAAAATGCCAAACATCTTGTTCCAAAACCGTCATAAACTGTCCATAAACTGTCATACTCCCGCAGCTTTTACGATCTCAGTTACGATATCCTTTTTAGGTACTATACATAATTTCGGGTAGTCAGTATTCTTTCTATACTATAAAGATAGACTATAAAGATAGTGATGACACCGATCTTGAAATCTGTTCTTTGTGGCTCGTTGCTAATCCACGTATACATCGAGGCAGAAATTAGAATGCAATAATAATGATAATAATAATAATAATTTTGTATTGTTCCAGTAGACATTAAATATAATATTAAGAAAATAAAAAGATAATACATACTTACATAATAATATGAGGCATTGAGAGCAAGAAAGGACCTACCGAAACTGAAAAAAATTCTTATTTTATATGATTAATAGAATAAATTATTGCTACTAACTCAATTCCGCAAAAGTGCGGGTTAGTCCGAATTTGTTCATGCCTCATACAAGAAAACGAGAAAGAGAAAATGGATAGAAGTTAGATAACATATATAAAAGTAAATTGCAAAAGGCGAGGACCAATTGTCAGCTGTTATCAATCTAACCACTTAATTAGGGATCGTCCTTAAATTACGTAAGGCTTTTTTGGGGGGGAGGGGGTCGCGAATTTCTTACGTTTTCTTACAAGGGGGAGGGGGGAGTCAGGTAGCGTCTTACGTAATATTTTTAACCTAATTTTCAATAAATGCAAATTCTATCATTAATGTTCCAGAAAAGTTGTTTTAGTTTAAATTTCCCGAAACCGAGTTAAATGAATTATATAAACCTTTAAAACAATTTTAATAACTGAAGAAATTCAATGTAAAAAATATTAGGTACGTAAGATGGGGGTTGCAATATCAAATCTTACGAATTCTTATACTGGGGGAGGGAGGGAGTAAAAAATCGACAAAATTACCCTTACGTAATTTAAGGACGGTCCCTTAGTCACCCAAACAGTGGAAGCTTTCGTTTTAAGGCGGATTCACGCGTATTAATTCCGCGACGGTTCAGTGCCGTCAGTGCGAGTGGTAAAAAATATTGTTTCCTAGTTTCGAATGACGGATTTCGCACTTGTCCATGTCAGTTACCAACACCGACCCAAAGAGCCCACTGACACTGACAGCACTCAACCGTCACGGCACTGATACGCGTGAATCCGCCTTTAATCGCGCCAGTTGCAATCCCCGACACGGTTTACCATCGCAACAAGTGAATCGGAATTCTTCGCGGCGCTCGAACGGACGCGTCGAGGCCTCTTTGACGGGGCAATCTTCGAACCGAGAGGGGGTAGCAAATATCTGGCGCGTGCCTCATTGTTGGTCTACTCTGCCGGTCCGCGTGCACGCGATAAAACGCGCCGTGGGGGATGTTTCTCGGATACACCTCTGGGGATCTCGATGGGAAAGCCGGCTCTCGGCTGTCTCGCGCGACAAACGGCCACGTTCGACGTCTATTTTTACGCCCACGCTGGATTTTCACCCTATCGCGTTCAGCAACAGAGAAACGGGAAGAGAGCGGGAGAGAGAAAGAGCAAAGAGCGAGAGAGTGAGAGAGAGATAGAAAGAGAGGGAGAGAGCTTGAAGAGCTTTTATGCAACGCGAGTGCGTCGCTCACCGCCGCTGAATACTTGCTAGTTCGCGTTGAAAGCCGTCACACTGGCATGCTAATGCCGTCGATGCATGTCGCCATTGTGAGAACCGTCGTGCATGGCCGATGGTCGACACCTCGAAAGCGCTTTCGAACGGTTTCACGCCGCTTCTTTTCTGGTCCCGCCAAGTGGATGGAGATCTCGCTGTTACGCTCGAGCCTGGGGGATGGGGATGTTGCCTGGATAAACTGTCGAATAACAGGGCGCTACGTTTAGCTTGTGTTGGCAGGCTTTGGGTAACGTGGTTATGTTTATTCGAGAAGGGGTGGATGTTTTTTCCTACTTCCGTTTGCCGTTGGTGTTTTGGATTCGGGGTTTGTCGGCTGGGAATTTGGGTATGGGGCTATTTTCTCTGCTTTGTTGTTGATTTTGCTGGTTCCTGCGACGGTTGGTAGAGAATTTGAATTAATTTTCTCGTAAATTGTAATATTTGTTTGTATCTCTATTTAGTTGATAAATTTGAAAAATGATATACTTAATAGAGATACAAAGAGGTAGTATAATGTGCAAGGAGAAAGTGTAATAAACAATTTAAAGAACGCAATCACACTATCACTCAGAAAGCACTTTTCAATTCTCTATCAGCAGTTATTAGTAAATAAGAGTTATCAAATGCTCTGGAAGCTTTAACATGTTTTAATTAAATATAAAGATTCACAGATTTCAGAACTGTATAAATATATACTATGAAAAGCAAATATGTAGTTGATGAATTTAAAATATGATACACTTTTCGTTTCTCATAGTGCATACTTATGCAGTTTCTGAAATTCTGAAATCTTTGTTTCTAATTAAAACTTGTTACAGTTTCCAAAGTACCTACTTCATAATTCATATTTACTAGAGGATAACATTCTGTAACTAGAAGATGCTGTAAGCACTTTTCAATAAGCCTTCGTTAAGATTGTAATAATGTTAATACAATCTACCACCTCAAATATAAATTAGAATTTTTTGCAAGAATCTACACCGCTCATTTATTCGTTGATAAAAAATTACTGTGTACCCACACAATTTTATTGAGGACGAGTAAATTTTCTCACTTTTCCTTACTTCATTCAACACCCTTATCATCGTTTTAAGAAATAATGTGATCAGTATTATCGTAAAAATCGACTTGAAAGCGACCGTCGAGTCGAAAGTTCCCCTTGCGTTGCTGCCACTCACAATTTCGTATCGTAAGGGCCTATCTTTGATCCAGCAACATTTGCCACCTGCATAAGTATCAAAATACCCTCGACACATGCATTATTCAGCGCAGCTGTATTTCATTTCTTCGAAGACGCCGCGAAGTACGGCGTAACCCCTTTAAATAATTCATTATGAAAACAAAGTGTTATATAGCCGAACAGGCTTTCGAAGTCGATCGATCGGACGAACAACGTGCGCATACTTTTCCCTCTCGTTTCCTACGATATAAACGCTGGTAAGCCTAATGCAGCCATGCTAAACTTTGGTAGGAAGACTTAAAGTGGTAGGAAAATTTAATTTCCATATGACAATAATGAGTAGGTACTTTTGAAATATTTCAATATTAAAAATTGTGGACATTGGCTCATAATTTTTACACAGGTATTTTTAGATGGATTGTTTAAAACAAAGTTTCTAGTTTATTATTCTCCACGATAAAAAATTGATGCACAGAGTCGAAGTCGTAATGAATAAGCAGCGAGAAAAAAACGAGACGAGTTCGATTATTATTGCATAATGGAAGTGTTGAATGTTAAAAAATGATCGATAATAACTGTGAAATAATTTTACCATTATATTCAATTTGGAAATGGTTTACTTAAGAACGATAAGTGAACGATTAGTTAACGTCTGGCCGCACACTGAGCGCTACTACTTGCTCGTCTGACCTGGCAAGACAAATAGCTCACGAAGAGGGCCAAAAAGGAAAGCTTCCAGCTCCTTATCCACTCTTTTTTCATTATAATCTTGACTTCGTATAATCATGTCAAAAAGTCCACTATAAGCTGCAATTATTTAGAAATATCTGGTGTTGGTATTACTACTTAAAATTAAAAAAATGAATTATAAATTCTTCCTGCATCTAAAGTATATAACGTTTATTTTCCCATCGAATCAGTCTCCAAAACATAAATTCCAAATCTCCCTTCGTTTTAAAGAGACCAACCCTTAAACTTACTTAATTTTATATTGCATTTAAACCTATACACTTAAACACTCCCGTGAGTCAGGAATGAACTCAGAATTTAATCATAGAAAAATTAGGAATTTCATTTTTTTTAAGAATTTTCCTATACATGTAAGTGTTGTTAAGTTTTTTTTTTTATTTATTTCGTAGCGATACCACAACGATAGATACCTGCGTTATTAAAAGAGCTCGCGTTTACAGCTTCCCTTCTTTTCCTTCGTGTTGTTCCTACGAGTATCCAGCATCGTCGGCCAGCGTTTCTGATAATAAACTACGTTATCGAAGTTTTTGGCGACACGAACCGTCACGGTCGGAAATTGCCACGGAAATGTCTTTCATTTTGCGCTGGGCGCGACTGTTGCCGCTGCGACGAACGCGCGTCATTCATTTCCGGAAACGTGTATCTGTTTTTCATTCGCGGCGAAAATAAACAGGGACCGCACTGTTTTTCTGCGTTTCTGTTCGGGCGCTCTTCTGCTCGACTTGAAATTTGCAGGTCGTCTCGAAGGGTACGAGAGAATCAAGGCTGCGACAAATTGAAACGCTTCTGGTTGAAGGAGCTGTAAAATTTTATATATTATATATTATAATAATAATATATAATAATAATAATAATAATAAAAATTCCAAGATCAGTTTGAGTTATTTAGGACTGTGTGCGTTTTTCCGACTCACGAAAGTTGGGTATGGGTTTGAAACGTTATAGTGAGTCAGAAATCGTAGAAGCTCGGTTCAAATTTTGCTATAAATTTATTTCTGTATCGAAGTTGTATATATTTGGAAATTTATAGTGAATCAGAAATCAAACGAGTTCAAATTCTGACATAAATTTATTTGTATGTTTTTAGTTGGTAAAACGTGGATATTTAAAAGTGAATAGTATATAGTTATTAGTTAATAGAAAGTTAATAAAATACTTCATCTTTTTTAAGTTAGAATTATTTTCTTTGCGGTGATATGACCATATTGAAGATAAAATATTTACTGACAAAATATTGTGAAATAATAATAAGTCATGACCGTTTGATAGAGAAGAGTACAGTACAGTTGTATCGATTCCTCATTTGTCGTTAATTATGGAGAGTATTAACTATATAGTTAAGCATAGATCTTTAATGATCAAACTCTTCGTAATAGCTTCCGCGTGATTTGCAATTCGCAGGAAAGTGAAAAAGTAGTATTATCCTAGGGTATTGCTAATTCAGGTAGCCTACAATCAAATGAACCACAATTTGCCACAGTTAAATGAAAATGGCGGGCGTGCAGCGTTTAATACTACGTTTTTCCCCGTGATTTGCAGCAAGGGAAGCAGGGAATATAGGTCGACGAAACTTCGCCAACGTCGATTTAACAAAAAGGATAGATTTTAATTAACGTCGAATTTGAAACATATTTGTTCGTTCGATATCCACAGAAAGTAATGCAAATGTTTGAAATCCTCGAAAATTTACGGAAGATATTAGTACTACGAGCATCGAGAAAATTTTTAAACTATTTCTGATAGTGGCAGAGAAGACTCGTCTATGTTTAACGATCGACAACGTACTTTAGTGATGAAAATATTAAAATTGTTTCTTCTCTCTTCATTGCAAATTAAAATGTACGGAGTTTAACAATATTATAGGGAATATCGTGTAAACTCAACTATTGGAACAACCCTTTTTATTTAAAAAAAGAATTTTCGAACTTTTCGTTATCATAAATCAGTGGTCGTTGAAAATTAATGAATTTTGTTATAAACTTTCTTACCCCCTCACCGTAAATAGCTACAAAATTGCACTGAGCATTATGATGTACGACCTCACGCTACAAAAATGAAATTTCTAACAAAGAACTTTCACAAAAAGTTTATAAAGCAATTTTTGATAATTGTCATTCCACAATTTCTAAACGAACACGTTTTATTTCAATTAAAAACTTTCATTGTAATTATATTTACCCTCGTTCAAGCTCAATAATTCAACCTTCTAAAAGATTTGTTGATCAAATCTTCTAGATCTCATTAGAGTTTCTTCGACATGGATGGTAGAAAATGTAATTCGAGAGCGTTAATCGGCAAACAAGTAATTAACCGAGGACTTGTTTCATTACGAGCCAAATTGTTTGCTGGAGGTTTGCGCGTTGAAGGTATAGACACGCTTCACACTTCGCACCGATTGGCAATCGAGCTCAAGTGGTTCCTCGCCTTCTATCACAGCTTTGAATTAATCTAGCTAATGGGGGTTGCTACTGATAGGGGCTGTTGCTTTGAACTTTCCCCCTCTGATATCGACGGACCCCTGATGTCCTTCTTGATAAAGTCATCTTCGATGTGCATCGAGATTCCGTTAAAACGATAACACAGTGTTTAGACAACGAGAGTTTAGCTATCGTTTAGCATTTAGCACGTTAGCTATCTAGATGACGCTGGTCAAACAAATCTTATGTTATGATAACTTTGAATTTATTAAAGACAGGTCATTCAATTTTAATAATTATTGTAAATCCCATAACTTTCTTAAAGCTACCACTCCCCTGTCAATTTTTTTCTGTAAATATGAAGTTTCACTTTTCAACGACAGAAAATTTCCATTTCCTCGCCTAATGAATACCACACGATTACACGCTCGATTCGCCCCTGGCTGCACACATTTTTCTACATTCGACGCGTTGGAATTTGCGGATGAATTCGTATTGTGTTTGTTACACGAACAATAGAAATTGACTTGCATTGTTCTCTGACTATAATCGACGCTCGTTCAATTGAAAACGCAACAGGGAAGTCGACTTCGCGCGTGAAAGTTATCCTATGGATTTTTTAGCAAATCGTTTCGCTTGGATAAATGGAACTCATGCACGTGTCAGCGTTGCCCACGATTTCCCTACAACTTTTTATTTGCTAGTAACAGCTGTCGTGTATAGATGAAATTTTCTGTTGTTACAAAAGTCGTTTGCCTTTATACACAGATTCAGTTATTAAATGTTACATGATTTTTTAAACTACATTTTTTGGAAAAACAAAGGTAGTATGGAAAACGTAGACTCACACTTTTGTGCTTTGAACCATCTATTTTTAGTAGCAATTGTTTTCCACGTTTAACGAGCTGGTCATCCTGGAGGAATTACTATTCCGGCAGCTGTATTTTTCTATTTTATGGTAACGCAAGCGAGCGTTAAAAAATTTAACCACCCCCAGTGAAGGGATGGAAACGGGAAATATTCGCTTGAGGGCGTGCACACGTGCAGAAATCGCGTATCAAGGAGCACGATTTCCCATCTAAAAATAACAAGCGACACGCGAATAGCTTGCACATGCATTTCACCTAATAACACGCTGCTATTTATGCTCGCTAAAGTAGGACGAAGCGTTCGAGTTGTTCTTATTATCCATAACTGGCCATTCGAAATTTTTTGAATAAATACCTAGTAAATTCCGTTGATATCTGTTTCTTGGACCTACATTTCAACTCGAATTTAAATCCATTATTTTCATTCCAAGATTTAATATCCAACATCCAAATTTAACAATTTTATTTACCACTTATTCCTTTCATCTATCACTACTTATTACGCTAACTAAGAATGGACTATAAACTGTCAAATTCTTCAAGGAGAAGCATTCATTTGATAGTAAAAATTTCCATAAAGAAAAGTTGCTACAAATAAAATTCCCATTAATGAAAGTTTCTATTGACTTTAGTAATCGTGGCAGAAGCAAGAGGGTTGATAGCGTAGATAGTGGTAGATCCATTTCGAAGGATCATACACACGAGGAGTGTCATTGATGATATGTTGATCGTAAACCACTCGATGAAGCAGCCCGACCAACAAGGGATAAATTCTCGAGGACCCTTCGACCGTCCTCCACGATGAAGGGTCCATCGAGGCTCGATGTCTGGCACACCAGCTGTACAAAATGTTCCGTAACTGGTCGTACGACCACGAACTCGATGATTCTATATGAAAAAATAAATTGAAAATGTAGAATAAAATACTTTCAAAGGAGAAAGCTTTTGACTTTGGAAGTTTTCCCATTTTTGACAGAGGTTTCTTCGAATATTAGTAAATTTGAATATTATAGGTACACGTGTATATTATTTGTGACTATACTTTCAAAAATATCCTTATAAAATATTTTTAAAGGTTGAACATTCGAAAAATGAAATAAGAAAAAATCGATTTATCGACATTTTCCAACCGGAACCACCCCTCAATAAACTTTATCAGATATAAAAGTGGCAGTGTGCTTAGCTGTGATTTATACACAATTTTAAATCTAAAGTCTAATAAAACTATAGTAATTCTCACTATATATACTAGCGGACAAAAAAGTTACAACTTTTTCGATTTGTTCTATTTTTGTTATTTTTTAGCATACATTTGGGACTATGGTATATTTAATATTCATATTCTGATGGAGAATTTATACCTATATAAAACCCAGTTAAAGTTGAATTTATTTAACTGACAAACAAAAGTGTTATATAACATTGAACGGGGTAACACATTTTTGGGGCCGACAAAGAATTTACCACGTTTAGTAACTTTTTAGGTTCTCCTAGAAGCAAAGGGTGCCCCCACGAAATATTAGATATTTTTAATTAATCTTCACAAGTGGTAACATTTTGGTGGCTTTAAAAGTGTGTTGTCTTGTTGAATGTTATGTAGGGTTTTTGTTTGCTACTGAAATAAATTCAACTGTAACTGGATTTTATACAGCATTTAATTATCTTTCGGAATATGTATATTAGGCATACACTGCAGTTTTTAGTTGATATTGAAGAGTAATAGAAATACAGTAATTCAAAAAAGTGGCAACTTTTTTGTCCGCTACTGTATATATATATATATATATATATATATATATATAACCAGAATAGGACACTTCAAAGTGTACTAATGACACCTTCACGAAGCACAAACTCTACCACCAGGCTTACCCCTTATCCATCACACGCATCTCAAAATACCAATTTCAAACTCCAACACTTCCACCTCAATTCTCTCTCAAAACTCACACCAATGCATCCTACTCCTCTAACACACTATACCAAGAGAACAACAATCTTTCCCTTGTTTCGCAGCCCCTTCAATCTTCTTGCCAAAGTCTCAACACAGATTACACACCAACTCCGCGCAAACTTCTTGCCGCCTTGACGAGCAATTCCCCACCATCGGACCTGGACATAAAACTCCAGTAACAAAATTTCAGGCGCAGCGACATCGAGTGTATGAAAATCTCACAGAAATAGAAGAAATCGATGAGGCTGGGGGGGTGAGGGGGTGGGGGTGCAGCAATTAATACGCGAAGACGGCCGGTGCAACGGCGGAAGAAGGGTGAAGGGTTGCGAGGGGGGGTCGAATGTGGACAATTATCATAGTAGGTCGATGAAGGTGACCCGTAAAGCCAGGGTGGCCCAGGCTCTGGTGTACGTCGGAATTATAGTCCCCAGGCACGCCATCTTAAAGCGGGCGCCACGGCGAGAAACCGACTTCGTTAACGCCGCAGCTCGTCGTTACTTAACGAGGTATCGGTCGCTAATAAATTACTTATACAAGCGGACGAATCTACCGCGGCAATTATCGAACCTTCCAATCCCATCCCATAACCCCTCCCTACTCGTTCAGCGTTGGCATCCGTGATTTTCTCTACGAAATCAGGCTTCGCTCGAGAGCCCCGAACGTTAACACCGCGTCAACCTTATCCGACCGACATGGAAATGCAGTCGCATTCTCGTTCCGAGTTTCTGCCTCTCGGTTCCGCGGATTATCGCGCCGTATCTACCTCTATTAATTCTTCGCGATACTGCCCGCCGAGGTTGTTAACGTTAACGTTACAGTTGTACGTTTGGCGTTGATGCGACGGGCGCACGATAAAAGAGGGGCGGTGCGGGGGGTGGGGTTATTCGTCAGGATGAAAAGGAAAGAAGTTGGGGTTATCTGGGTGTAGTTGGAGTGGAATGATGGGGTAGGTCAGTGTTCCTCAAAGTGGGCGCTACCCCGCGGGGGTGTTTGGCACGAGGGGCCGGGAATGGGGGCGATTAGGATTTTAGTAACGGGAGGTTGCACATGATTATTCGATAAAGTTCGTTAAGTGGAGTTCTGGTTTGAAATTTCGATATATCGATTTTTCTTATTTCATTTTTCGAATGTTCAACCTTTTAAGAAAATGTGCTTAAAAGGATTTTTTGGAATTTAAAATATTCCTGAAGTTATTGGCATTTGAGTAGCGGGGAAATGCGTGGGTAAAAGCCCGCCACTCAGAGCTCACGTAAAACTTTAAACGCGTTTTTCTCGATAGTGATTTTCAGATCGCTCGCTGGGAGAAATATCTCGAAAAGTATAATTCGAATGAAACTTTTTTATTTTACAGAATATACTTAAAAGCAGTGGAGAAATCTCTAACATTTAAAAAAATAGTGTTTTTAAAGCCGTTGGAAGGATGAAAAATGTAATTTATTGTGATTTTCAAAGTTGTGTCCAGTACTTAGTAAACTAATTCTTCTAGCTTCTCGAAAAAACTCAAGTGGTTTGGGCCAATTTTAAAAAAGTTATTCTGTTTTAAAGAGTGTCGCAAAACTTTTGTCCAGCACTGTATAAGATCAACGCTGTAATTACATTGAATTAATTCCCCAGACGGTAGCGATTTCGATATTGGCCCGAGGAGACAGGAAACTCCGCCAGAACCAATTGGCGGGTGCAGTCAGCTGGCGCGGGAAGCGTTCTAATCTGAGTTCAGTGAATCGCGCGTTTGATCCTCTTCTTCTGTAGCATTCAGAATTTAGCTGCCTGGGGGAAATTGTAATTCTTTCTGTTCTCGAGAGATCAGCCGCTGCAATTCGACGGAGCTGTGTTCTAACTTCTAATCCCGTCGGGGGCGGTACGCCCTAATTGTCGTGCCGCCTTACCCATTAACTTTAATCCGTGTCGGGCTGCTACGTCGAGTTGTCGTTGTACGAGAGATTAACCTTAAACGAATCAAAGTATTCCACTTTAAGCTGGCGTGAATTATCGTTCGAGGAACTCTCGACGAGGCTGCATCACTCACTGTTAAACTTTATGTTTTGCACACGCTTTGGTCTGGGATTTGTAGTGTCAATTTTTATTTCTTTTTATTTTTCGTAAATGGAGGCTGTGTCTGATGAGTAAATGTGCCGGGTGGACCATTTAACTTAATGTACATCCGAATAATCTCTAATCTGGGAGTTTGTTCTAAAATTATTATATGCAAACGTTGAGCGAGTTTAGGATTTTATTTGAACATGGAAGCGTTTCAGATTTGATGGTCGACTTGGTTTTTTCAAATGGAATGTGGTGTCTTTTATGTAAAAATTTGGAAATTGTTGAATTTTCAATGAAAGTGTATTAATATTTATTTATTTTAATCCTAATACAAGCTAACGAAATATTTATATATATAACTCTCTTGTTTATTGAGAAACATGTACTTGGTCAAGCTGTCTTGCTCAAAATGTCTTCGCGTGTGGACGTGAAATTTGCCTGAATAGATTCTGGTTTGCGAATAGTCACGGAAATATTTGCTGGAGCGTTTTAGACATTCTCCTGCTCGCGTGACAAACGAGGGGTGCGCGACTTTCCGGAGATTACAAAGTGGTCGATGTGTTTTACACTTTTTTGTGGGTAATAATTACAGTTCCGTTCTCGTGCTGAATTTAAGGGCTGAATTAAATTTTTCGATTTAGATTACTGTTACAAACTATTCAAAATTTGCCAAATTACTTATTCCAAGAATCAATTTTATAGCGTTATCAGTAATTTTAGATGTTAAATAGCTACAGAGATTGATAATAAGCGATGGTGATAATTTTGCAATTGGAATTAGAACTCTCGAAAGACTTCCATAGATTTTTCAATTCTGTGAATTTCTATGGGCCCAAAGAAACAAGTAGGTATTATCATCGTAAAATCCTATGTCTAAGAATCATCAGAATAAAATTAGTCGAATTTGAAATTGTTACTAACAAAGTCTGTTATATCAATTATTACTAAAATTCTCTTGCCACGATTCCTTGATCTCATTTGAAGCCTTAAATATAACTTTTCCACGACGCTTACGTCCTTCAAATATACTATTTAAGTAAACAGTAATCTCAGTCTCAATTCCCATAAATTTATAATCTCTATTACTCGCTCTCAATCTATAATTCATAAATTCCACCTCATATGAATTTAAAATCATGTGCATCTCAGTTCTACGACTTCCAACTTCCCTTCATTTATTTCTACGAATTCGCAATCATCCACAATCATAGTCACACCATATCCCAGCACGACTCGCCCTCTAATACTCTAATCACACGCCTCAAATCTCTCCTCGAGGTCCATCTTTTGGAAACATTAACTACCGAGAAGTTTTCGGTACGTGGAATGCTTGCAACAAGTTACCCCTTTGCTAGCTGCAAGCCCATAAATCTGTCTCGCGAGCAAACATCGGTATCCCTAGAAGGAACGGCGCATCGTAGCTTCTCGTGACATTATCCTCTATTCCAGTAAGAAGGATTGAACGGTCAATGGTAACACGATACACGTAACCTTCATTGTTGAGCAACACAGATTGCTATATTTAACTGGCACCGGTGCCACGAGTTGCAGCGCAAGTTCTGCACACTGGAACATGCAAAGGCGGTCGATAGTACATGCAGCCAGATGTCACGTTTCTCCGTTCTTCAACAACTTTCGAGATCAATCGGTTCGAAGCAGCCGGAATGACGGCTCGAACAAACTCGACGCCGTTTCTCGATGGGAGTCGCCCGGATGCCGATAGAAACTTTTACGAACAATATGTTGTCGCACCTTCTCGATTTAGCGATCTATTTATAGCGTATTTCTTTAGCGTATTTATAGTCGATGGATTCTTCTATTATAGCGTTTGACGGAAATCCTGTGGAAACTTGAATATCGAAATATGAACTCGTGATTATATTTAGTGATGGGTGGAGTCCACATTATGTTTTGTAGAATTTATTATATTTTAATAGTTTATACTTCTTCTCTGTCTATTTAGAAAACATCAAAAGTATTGTTCTGGAGATCCTGAATGTTTACTTTGAAAAGAAACTAATTGTAAGTTGAGCCTTCGATAAATTGTTTAACAATAAAATTGTTAATTTCTGTATTCTCGATATACGTACTTATCCCTCTAATTAACATCCAAGTAAATAAATAGGATTAATTCACCAACTTTTAAGCACCAGTAATTTATATCTCCTGGTGCATCCTGCTTGCAGAAATTTAAAGTGGGGGTGTATGTATTCAAATGTGGCACGAATGTTTTAAATATAATCCAATCCTCTCAGGGACTATTAAATAGGCGACGAAATAATTTGCATTTATACGAGTAAAGGGAATAATGCCACTAACGGCGTTGAAATTAATTATTCGGCTCGATCTTTAAACGATAAAGTTGGGGATGGTTGTTTAGATAGATGACGATAGAAAATCTCAAACACGCATGGGAGAAAAATATTCGAGACACGCAAAAGAGCAGTTTCAATTGCGTCGATCGATCTAATAACGTGCGCATTCGTGACTGAACAGCCGTCGTAGTTCAGGGAATAATTGATCGGCAGATTGTAATTACACTCCTCCACGGTTCATTTCAAATCTGTGTGGATTGAATTATTTGTGCAGCCTGCATTATAATGATATGTGTACGGGTATGACCGCTCAATCCGATTAGATTATGCTCTCAAAGGCTTCGGCTTGTCACGAATATAAATGGATAGCCATGATAATTCTCTGTACGCTTATTCTTTGGATGATTAGTTGTCACGTGAAATGTTTGGTCTGTGTGTTACGAGCATTTGGATTAAAGGTTTTGTGGTACATGATACTGTGTGTCAGAGGAATTTATAACTTTCCTCGTCCAAGGTTAGATATGTAGCTATGTACGAGGATATAAAAGAGAAAATGAAAATGGTATCTTTGAATATTATTTATTGTAAATATTTACCGAAACTTTCTTGGCTTCAGTTTCTCAGAAGCAGAATCTTCTTTCTCCAAATTAGAATTTTGCAGAATTTTATTGTGATATTTCTGTGGATTTCTGCTGAAATTGATCTTTTGATTGTAAAGAGTGTTAAAAGTTTATTGCGAATTAGATTTATTAATATTTCTACGTATAGATATCGGTGATATACATATATATTTTAAAAAGAATTCTAAATTTGCAAGAAATAGAAAAAGAGCTACAAGAATTGCAAATTAATTACAAGACACGAGAAATTTCGTGGAATAGTAATACATATACGCCATTGCCCGTATAAAATGAAATTTAACACCGGAAACCAGAGCAAGTATGCCGTTCCACTTATCTGGAGGCTTCCTGTTCAGTCGAGCACATCTTTACAATCTCGAATTGTATGCTCCTCAAACAGATATATCCTGGAGCGAAAGGAATACACGTCGCCGTGTTAATTACCGTAATTTAGACGAGAGCACCTATCTTGTAGTGCGCAGCTATCTCACGGTACAAAACGGACTTTACGTGTTTGCCCAACTTTGGGACGCGATTAATTAAACGATTAGGAAGTTGGACGCTGGAAATGCAATCGGTAGCAGATGTTTCAATTGGAATTTTCGTGTAAATTAAATATTTTTAGTATCTTGGGAATACTAAATTTACTAAGTGGTGTATCGAGATTTGATTGGTTGACGATATTCTATGATTTCATTAGCGGATTAAGAATTCTTTGCTTCGTCGTGCTATTTTTAGTTTATACTACTTAAAAGTGATTTTACTGTTGGTTCTTCGAGGATTTTGATGAACTACGGATGAGTGAATCTAGAGGTTGAATGATTACGTTCTGAAGTACATTTTGTAGCAATGTTCATTCTTTTTTATAAAGAATTGACATTTGAATCTTAAAATACATAAGTTGGAGGACTTTATAAAGAGATGAATGCAAGACGTATTATGATTATCGTCGTTGTAGATTTGTATTTTAAATTTTCAGTTTTAATGTTTTTATTTGGGCTTATTTTTATTATAATTGTACTTGTTCAACACACCACCTTGCAAAGTTCTTCAATTTGTGGACTTATGTGAGGCAAATATCGATTGTTTATAAAAGGAATTGACTTACAATATTTCACAGTGTTTCATTATTCGGCATCTAGATTCAATTTTCCAAATTATATCAAAACTCACGAAGAACCAACCACACGGTTTCCCTTTCAAGTAGTATAGACTAAAAATAGTCCTCCCAGATAAAGAACTCTTAACCCAGTGAGAAGAGCAAATAATATTATTTAAAATTATTGACAGGTTAATTAGTAAACTTAACAATACTCTCAACAGACTAAAAAAAATTCACTCCACAAAAAAATCCCAAGTAAAACAGCTGCTCCCCTATTTTAACTTTCAACACCAATAAATTCTTTAAGTCATTCCACGAATTCAAATCGATAACTCTTGGCGTTTCCTGCCATAAAATTTGCCAAAATTCAAATACAATATAATCCATATTGAAATTATGGGGGGTTTAAGTCATCATTTCTCTAATCTTGAATTTATTAAAAAAATACAGATCACCATACTCTGCAATCTTTCCTTCTCCCTTTATTCTAACCAAGAAGAATTAGCCATTCACAAAAATCACAAACAAATTCTAATTATTCAAATTTCACTTTAACACTCCCTTTCCAAAAAGCCCAAACAAATAGGACCAAATTCCCTCGCGCACCACAAAATATTTCTCCACAAATTTGTCCCCGACAAACTCGAAACCATCCTAACGCTTCGCTGCAAATCCGCACGGGCACGAGTCTTGCAAAATTCTTCATCCATGGAGGCAGTCGTCACGCTTCTGCCTCCGGTGGAAGGCTTTTGCTAAAAATAAAGCGTTGTTGCCGGTGTCTTTGCGCCAGTGGACTTGTGTGAATTGTAAAAGTCGAGAACGATAGTCGCGACTGTCCCAGTTCGGCGTGTCGCGTCCGCCACTAAATGTCCCGATGATAAAACGGTTGGAATCGATGCGCATTGCATTGCATATAACTCGGCCCGTTTATAAATAAAGTTCCGTCTCCGTGACCCGGCCGTTCTATTGCCTGATAATGAACGCTGTGACGAAAGTAACGCGCGTTCAACGTCTCTCATGAATTACCAACGAGAATGATTCGCGAGAAAATGCGGGTCGCGATGAAATTGGGTGCTCCGGAACCTTTTCCTCGGTTGTGGGAAAAATTCTCCGGCATGTTGGAGAAATTCTCGTTGGGATTTTATTAACTAACGTCACGAATCTTTGGCTGGTGGAACAGATAAGTTTCTTTTAAGAATTAGAAAGTCTTTGTATGGCTTATGTTTTATTAGGTTGGTGGTTCTTGACTATTTTATTTTTTTAAGTTTCTGCGAAATTTCTCGAGTGGTAAGCCAGCGTACTTGTTACTGCATCCCCACCGTAAATAAATAAACTTTTACGCTATCCGTGATCGGTAATTTCATATGCAACAATCCGATAAATAGTGAAATACTTGAATCAGAATGATCAAAGTTATAGTATCATTTATGTTCAGAATTTATGGAGTGGTATGTAGATTTTTGTGATTGGCTGCACATTCACTTGACAGAGGCAATGCAGTGTTTGTAAGTTTTAGAGAAAGATGAGAATCATGTGGGTATGTGTAGCATGTTGAAAAAATCTTTTGGTAATAGATTGTTTATTGATCACTGACGTTGATATATACAAATCAATTGATTGAAATCCCTAAATAATAATGTGGAAAGTGTACTTAGGTGGCGGCTAAAGTGATCTTATATTAGGTAGTGATGAGTCAGGTGGATTTTAATGATACACTTGTGTTGAGTGTACTTAATGATTACGACTCTGCGGAATTTACGTGAAAACGTTTGTAACAATAGGTCGTGTTCTATGGACGTAGTACGAATGTATTAGCAAATATACTTAGCTGCTTAGAATATGTACTAACTATACAATTTTCTTTTTTAGGTTCATGGTGGTAGTGGTGTGCCTCATATTTAGTGTCTTGTCAACGATAGACCAGTACAGTAACTTCGCGAACGAAACGCTGTTTTGGATGGTAAGCGTGCCTTCTTTTAGAATTCTTACAACATTTTTTGTGTAGTAATAGTTTGGAATTTCGTGCTCATTATAAAAAGGAATAATTTGAATTTACTTAGATAATATACAGTAGACTCTTCTTCGATTTGTTTTATTTTTCTTATTTTTAGCACCAACTTGGTATTGTAGTATGTGTTTAATATACATATTCTGATGGAGAATTTAAAGATGTATAAAATCCAGTTAAAATTGATTATATTTTACAAACAAACCAAAATTTTACATGGTATTGAACGGGACGTCACATTTTTGGGGCCAGCAACGAAGTTACCACTTTTGGTAACTTTTAAAGCCGTCCTAAAAGCGAAAGGTGCCTCCACAAAATATTAGATTTCTTATCATTATTAAAAGTGATAACTTTTCGTCAGTTTTAAAAGTGTGTTTTTGTTTGTTAGTTAAATAAATTAAACTTTAACTGCCTTGTACACAACTTTTAATTCCCCATCAGAATATGTATATTGGGAACATGCTGCAGTTTCGAGTTGGTGTTAAATAGTAATAGAAGTAGAGTGGACAGAAAAGGTAGCAATTTTTTGTCCGCTACTGTACCAGTTTCAGAAACTAAAATTTTCTCCTTTGTCACTGAATCACTAAATCTTCTCATGATTATTAACCATACAATTCACCTCTGAAATTTAAGTCCAAATAACATATTCTCCTTGCAAAGAATACTTCAAGAATTGTCCAATCTAAAATTACCCCCGAATTATCAATCACAATTAATCTTAACACCTTTCACAACGCCACTAATATTAATTAACTAATACACAAGCTATGCAATACTTTATACCAAATTAATTAACATTAACCCCTAAAATGAAATTCAACAGCTTTTTAATTCCTTAAAATGAAATAAAATTAACAAACCAATCAAATACAATATCACAAACTCTGCCAATCCTAACTAATTATCAAACAAAATAACAACTGTATCAAACACTTTACAAATACCCACGCACAAAGCTCCAAACCCCATCAATCACAATCTACTTCAATATCAAACTCTCCCATAAACAACATTACGTCTGCGTACTTCAATAACTAACAATTTAGTTCAATCATACCTTCGCCGAGGCAAAGAATCTCAGTCAATTATCCCAGACTTAATCTTCACCTTGAACTTCACCCAGCTTCGGTGGGTGTGCAGGGTTTCAATTGTAAAGCGTTTATGGCGAGCCATTTGTGAAATCAGGGAGAACAGTCCCGCTTATCAGATGTCTTAGGGGAGGGTGTTTAACGTCTTACTGGCCTTTCGAAACTTTCACCGAGTTCCCCGTGGAAACTTGCGTTCCATTCTTTTCACTGAAAGTCCCCATTGCTTCAGCCTTGACAGCTTAGCCCTTCTCGCGACTCATTCTAACGCTGTTCGCCCTCTTCACAACATTATCGACTGAATGATTACCCTAACGATAGCTGCTACTTAGGCGGTCGTCATTTTCTCCGTTTGCTCGAAACGAGCTCCTCGAATAAACGGAATAATCGACTAAATAGGGGGAGGGGGATTTCAAAGAATCCTTGATAAAATGGAAATCTCGAAAACGCTACGACTGGAACTTCGTTGAGACCTCGTGGAATTGACGAGCGAAGGATCAATTGTTCATTAGAGATAAAAAAGGATAATGGAGGTGGTTAGGGGAAGTACAATGATGGCTCGTTTGCGTATAAACAGAGCGGAGGCAGTTATTAAATTCCTGGAATAATAGCGTGGCTGGATGAACGCGTCGATTTTGTCTGTATTAATTAGTTTCTATAAACGTATGATTGGACGGGGAAGGAACTCTGTGCTTCGTTATAGCACTGTTTCGAACCTTGTTTTTCAGTTCAATTTTCAGTCGGACAGTTGCGCATTTAGCTTTAATTTGTTTTCGGTTTGTGATTGCGTTCTTGTTTTTCAATATTTCGGTGATGCCGTGCACCTTTGTCAACGAACATCGCTGTTTAATCTAAAAAGTAATTATATTTAATTCTGTGGTATGAGTATTGCGGCAACTATGTAGAGTGGAGAACTTTTCTTTTCGCCCCAGTTTTAGTACGTACTTGAAAAGTTTCTTTTAATTCCTGTGAGAACACAGTAGATAGAATATTCTGGGTACATGTTGCAAAAGAGCAATATCCACGTGGTAATACTTTCTTTTACAACTTCTGGCGTGGTGTTTCAAAGTTGCAATCTTTGATGTAGTAAAAGGGGAAATAAATGTTGTAACAACGCGGTGAGGAAACTTGTTATTTTTCGGGTGTTGCTCTCTGTTTACTTATTTAGCAACGTACTGAAAACTCAGTTTATTGCGTTTCGAATTCGTTATATTCCACAGGCTGTAAATTTATTTAAGGCTGGAATTTTTATTCCATACTATATCCTGTCAGAAACATAACTGTTTTATTTGGTTTTAAAAATTTGTGAAGCACTGAGCCTGGCCAAAATGTAGTTTACCATTAACTTCAACATTGTCAGTAGCATTTTACGTGTCCTGACCGTATGTGTGCATTGGTTCAGTGCAAACAACGCGTATGGCGACCGCCTATGGGCGTTAAGCGACTATGAACAACAGATGCAATTCCAGGAATTCCACAGGACGTACGCGGAGCGTTCAAATTTTCAGCGGCCAGATGGTTAAATGTTTATTCCAGCAAACATGGGACAGTCATGTTCATTTGAGGCATTGAGAACAACAACCGACTAACCCAATATTTTTAGCGAAATTTAGTTAATGGCAATTATATATTCCAATAATAATCATTCTGCTAATCATTTAAAATAGGAAAAGTTATTTTTTTTCAATTTGGGTCAGTTCGTTTTTGCTCTCAATGCCTCATTTCCACCACCATTTTCATATACTACCGATGAACATTATCGATACGGTATCGTAAAAAAAATCCTGCTTTGCTTATATTTAGAATCATTAAAAATGTGATTTAAATCAATTATGCTGCGACGTGTGTAATAATCAACACGAAGTTACAAGGCACCTGAATTGAGTACAACAATTTAGGCGACAGATTAAAATCTGTCTCCTCGAATTGCAGTGTTCGCCAAGCTTCTCAAGTTTATTACGACTTAGCAGTCAACATGTCACGTGACTCACGCGAGCTATTATGCAAATATCGGGGAGTAAAGTGAAGGTTTAGGCTTCTGCCAAGGGACCGCCGGTTCCTACGTGGCCACCCTTCTCAAGGGATCCTCCGCGTGTGTCAGTCCCCCATCTACCGACAGACGATCCATGGATCCTGCTTATGTACCCGGGGTACACACCACGAAAGGCTTTTTACGCGCATTTTACGGGGTTTGACAAGTTGCCGTCTTCGCCCTAATGACGCCGCGTCCCTGGCTTCCGGTTTCATTCTACGTGACATCCTAAAAATAGCATCCAGAGGAGAATGTACTGCCAAGCTTTTTCGGGGAGAGAGGGATTTTCTCCTTTAATCTTTTTTTTTAATGATTGATCTGCTTCTTTGCGTTGAAATGTTGGAGAATTTATGTATATTTATGGTTCTTTGAATTTAGAAAAAATTGGAGGTCTTGTATTGCTTATTTATTTATAAAGGAAATATTGCATAACAGGGAATAATTTAGTCATCCTATGGAACACCTTGTCCATGGTTAATTTGGGAAACAAGGTTCTACTGTAGCACGATAGAATACTTGAAATATTTTTTACTAGCTGAATAATTAGTAAATTAAATTTCCATGAGTTACTGATTTTAGAAGTAGGGTCAGAATAAAAGAACGAAAGTTTCGCGTGGCTCTCAAAGATTGCGATTTCCTCGTCGACGTTCCCTATTTTTCCAGGGCGTTGTGGCTTCACAATAAAGGTCGCAAAATCGATATAGTATCTCTATGCATCGCGTCGCGTTCGTTGCACATTTATTTTAAGAACTGGCAACTAATGACTGGGCTAGCCTAGAAAGTCATCACGGAAATGCCTTTCCTCTGCTATTATGCTTATCGGCTAGTGGAGGCAATTTTTCTTTCTCCTTTTTTACCTTCCTCTCGTTTCCCCCATTTGACGTATCGATTTGTTTATTTGCGCTTTACTGCTCGCCTCGCGCAGCTCTTGTAGAGAGAATTGTTGTCGTTTGAGCATTCAGGGGTAAACTTTAGTAATGCAATTACTTAACTCTTGTTGGTTTGTTTTTTAACCTGTTTAAAGGTTTTTGTTTTATTTATACTGTGTGGATGTTATAATACGTTTACCTGGATTCTTTATTTATATCGTTTTAATGTTTATAATATTATTGTAGTATCTTTTCTCTTAAGATTTTTTTACATTACATTTTCTGGATTAATTAAAAAGTAGTGAATAGCTATGACACAATTGTAGATAGATATTTTTTAAGGGTTATTAATACAAATTCAATACACTTGGCTATGTATAGTATTTTCAGGCCCGATGGAGTAATGAACAGAAAGCTTTTAGTCATTGGAGTTTTCAGAAAGGTTTATTAATTTTTGTAATTTAATCTATGTTTCAGTCTGTTTCGTTTGTAGAAACAATTTAAAGTGAATTCGTTGGTTATTTTCATTAAAATATTGGTTGAATAAATATGGAAATATTAATTCGTAAACCTTTGCTGAATTAACCGAGAGCGGGCATTGTGTTCGGTTATGGAATAAAATACCTCGTGTGTAATATACATTTCAATCCTTAACCAATTTTGCAATTATTTCAGTTTTATTTCTGATTCCATTATACAATCTTCAAAGAACAAAAGTAGATATTTATAAAAACACATAAAAGGGCATAACATAAAAAGAATACAGATATAAAATACAATCGTTCGCGATTATTTTAAATATGACACATTAGAATTAACAAAATCATCAAACGCACAGGGCAATTCATTGTAATATAATACCTTAATCCTCATAAAATTTATTTTATGATATTGACGAAAAAGATATTTCGAATCACGTAAACAAATCGTGTAAATTTTAAATATCGAGAATAACATGTAAACGATGATTGCACCCTTAAAATTCCTTTATTACACCCGATTAAGTTTAACATCAATTTTAATCATGCCTGTTAAAACCGTTCGTTTTTATTATTTTTAAAAATACCTGTGAACTCCGCGGAAATGGTTTGCCAGAAATTAAATGCGGTTGGATTCGCCCATTAAAAAAATTCTGTAATAACCTCTAGTAACGAGGAGGAAGCAAATTCCGCGGGGGTGAAACAGAAATCAGAAACGATAACGATTTTTGCAACGCTCGGAACGCACGACCAGAATATTCATCGAAAAACCTTTTATCTCTAAATCGAATGGGCCATTCAAATTTCTGGTAAAAAAAAGGAGGGTGGCTTCCTCCACCCCAACAGCGTAAACAATAAAGCGTGGGTCACGGTGCGCGAGCTGGATAAAAAAAAAGACTTGAATGGAGAATTTTATTGAAAGCTTCCACGATACAGTTAATACAGGATATGGAGCGGCTATACGTCTTCATTACGAAAAAATATATTGAAAAATATTTGTTCCATATTTTTTTTATCGGCTGACATTCATGTTGAAAGAGTGAAAACTGCCATCAAAGTTGAGGGTGAGAAATATATTTGGTCGAATATTTTGGAAACGACTAAAGCTAGGAATGGCACAATAATTGTGAACTTTTAAATAAGGAATACAGCCGTGCAAAAAATTAACAAAAATCGTATTTTTAATGTATTACATAAACAAACTATTTTTTTTAGAATCTTAACCGTTTTCCTAGTCCTAGTAATTTCCAAAATATTCGACCAAACATATTTCTCACCCTCTTTTCACATCGAGGGAAATTGTTATCCCTTCAACACGAATGTCACCGATAAAAAAAAATACAGGTTAAATAGTTTTGATAGAATTACTTTCTACCAAATTATCAAGAAAATTGTTGATTGTCATTTCTAAATGTTCGATACGAACACCACCCAATTCCTTGTTAAAGTCCAAAGGGTTAGAAGCTCCAAACTATATACCAGATAAACTGCCACGTTCCTCTGATTATATCGGGTTTCACGTGAAAGCCTTTTGATTTTCTGTTTGCAGGAAATATGTCTGGTGGTATTCTTCGGTGTGGAGTACATGGTGAGGTTATGGAGCGCGGGCTGCAGATCGAAATACATGGGTTGCTGCGGCAGGCTGCGATTCATACGGAAACCGATTTGTATCATAGGTGAGTGCGTTTCTCTAATGCACGCCACGCCAATTCAATCGGCCCATGCTCGAGCTAATCCAATATTCGCATTGTCCGATTGTCCTGGCCAAAATTGGATCGGGAATGTAGCCTCTTTGTGCGTCCGCTGGCGACTCAGGCTCGTCAGCTGAAACTTCCACGTCAAAACTGTTTAGCGTGGCGTGCCTGTTGGTTAATTCCACTGGGTATGTGCTCTCACCAATTCCTGGCCGAATAGAGGTCGCAAGCTTGAAAAGAAGATTAGTGAAATTAGTTAAAGGATTTAGAGATATCCTGTGTGTTTCTAGAGAGAAGCCTGCACTTATTGCTAGTTAGATTTGCGATAGTGTTGGGAAGAATATTAGCTTAATGGCTTCGACTCTCTACTGGCAGCAGCGTCGGTTGCTCGAGGATTAACGATTGTAATTTGTCATGAAACTTTCTGCGCGTCCATTTTCTCATTCCATAAAGTTGCAATGCGTTTCCCGCTAACTTGTAGGTAATAAAAACGTCGCCTGCTTAGTTCCCAATGAAAAGCGAAAGAGATGAATCGGTTAGAATTAACTCCTTGCGAAAGGCAATTACAATGTAACTCCCCCTTGTAAACCTGTGAAATTCAATTTAATTTAGCAATAATATTTATAGAAGTATTATCAAAAATATACATTCTCGTCAAATGAAACCAGTAACTTTGAAGCCATGCAAAATTTATTATGCGATATACTTTCAATGGAAATTTTCATTGAACTGAAAATTTTGTAGTTTTATTTTTCTGCGCCACTAAGCGCATCATTTATCACTGAGTGGACGCGCGACAGCGTATTTATTGCAAGCACTCCCGTCAGTGGGTTCGATGCTAGCTCGATGTTGGTATCGATCATGTTTTTCTCGCGGATCGCATAATTGAATCGCGTGAAAGCACAGGTAAGGCCGTTTTATCGAAAGCGACGGCGCTCGTTCGAGTGAAGCGGTCCCGCGACGCGATTAATGAAGCTCTACCAGCGAGTGAAATTGTAAGGCGGGCCGGGTATATTAATCGTATCAGGCACATCGCGTGTTTATCGGCGAGGGTCGATTACGCGAGCCCAATTTTCCATGGAATATTCAAGAGCGTGGGGCGAATGCTGACGCGGGCGAAATGTCATCAGCCGCAGATGCAACGAACGGGAATTAGGTACATCTGTGCCAACTGAACCCTGTCGGTACCTTGCATCAAGTGGAGAGACGTTTTAAACTGTTGATAACATTCGCTGTCAAAATTAAAATTGCGATTAAATTCGATGAAATCTTTTCATTCCTGTGATTGAAATTTATTCTTTGTGATATCTACTTGGTGGACTGTGGGACCACTGTTGGAGTGATATTATGAGAATATTTTTGTACAGGTTTAGATATATAAAATGGTATTTCTAGGGTTGATTTTTTTTAAATTCAAAGTACTGGTTTTCTTTGTGTTTAGTGATGAATATTTGGGAAGGAGAGGGAATGGAATATTCGTTCAACATTTGACGCGAGAATGTTTTAGGTAAAAGTTTTTCAGTAGTAAATATAGATTCAACCAAATTAAAGATCTCTAAAAAACAGAAGGACGAATATCTAATACATTTTAATGCTCCACAAATTTATATCAATTTTGATGAAAGAATTAGTAATTTCATTTCTTCGTTAAAAAAGAAAGAAATTGTATATTTAAATTTTTTGTTTCAATTCTACTATTATACAATTGAATAATATAATTAAATTGAAGCTTTGTACTTTCTACCGGTTATCACTCATAATAATAATGCATTAGGTGTATAAACACGTACTCGTGACGAATGTTTTTATTAAAGTTAGGAACGATAAAGGCTTCCCATTAACGACATATGGGTGAGCGTCTCACGGAGCGACCTCAACTTTAACGATCAATTTGCCTGTCGTCAGATTTAATTGTGGTGGTGGCCTCCATGGTGGTGTTGTCGGTGGGAAGCAATGGCCAGGTGTTCGCTACTTCCGCCATAAGGGGCATCCGATTTTTGCAAATACTGCGAATGCTCCACGTGGATCGACAGGGTGGCACGTGGCGACTTCTTGGCTCCGTCGTTTTCATTCACCGTCAGGTACACCGGCGACTAATACTACTCTAAATAAAATTAACGCCCTTTTACTTACGCAAGCTCGTCCACTCGACATCAGCGTAGAAACCTTTAAGGGGGAACAATACCTTGAAGCCCGGAAAAAAATGCAACTTTTTTTAATTTTGTGTTAGATATCCATACTTCGTAGGAAAGTCATTGATATGGGGTTTAAATGCGCATGTAGTGAACAGTATTTTAGAATTTTTGTGTGACAAAATAAACGATCTTATAACTTTAAACTCGTTTTTCTCGAAAACGAAAAATGTTTTTCACAATGGTTGAATGATTTTCTCCGCCAATTTTACATGAATCAATCTCCGGTTTTGCGTATTTATTCTACAGAAAAATGCCTTCAGTTAATCGTACGGAAACTAAAAATAAATTATTTTTACTATTTTTTCCACCCCAAAATATATTGAATTTTTCCTTAAACTGACTCGACATTTTAGAACTTTACCTTCTAATCTTCGCCATTTCTGCAAAAATTATTGTAATTAAATTTCCGCACGCTTAACTGAAGGCATTTTTCTGTAGAATAAATACGCAAAACCGGAGATTGATTCATGCAAAATTGGCGGAGAAAATCGTTCAACCATTGTGAAAAACATAATTTCGAGAAAAACGAGTCTAAAGTTACAAGATCCTTTATTTTGTCACACAAAAATTCTAAAATAACATCCACTACATGCACATTTAAACCCCACATCAATGACTTTCCTACGAAGTATGGATATCTAACACAAAATTAAAAAAAGTTTAATTTTTTTTCCGGGCTTCAAGGTGATGTTCCCCCTAAATTCAATGAAGTTCGATGCAGTTCACGCGTGACCAATAGCTTCAACGCGAGACGTCGATTGATAGATTGACACAGCGCCCCAACTATTTCAGAAGAGACATTGTGCAAAAAATCAAACGGGAACAAAGAGTAATTCCATATGAAGTTAATCCGATTTGTCAACGAATGGCGTTCAAGCCGAGCGAAAAGCCGACTTCGATTGTTCTTTTAAATTGGCCGCAGCCTTTGTGTCGCGTTTTCTGTTCGCGCGCGGTGAGGATGATGCCGGGTGAAACGGTTTGCTAGTAAGCGCGGGGGTCACGATCGTTATCGAGGCTCCGTTTGGAAATTTTCAGGAGCTGATCACGACGTTGTACATCGGGTTCCTAGGTCTTATTTTCAGCAGCTACTTCGTGTACCTTGCCGAAAAAGATGCTGTCGGGCCCGATGGAAAAACAGACTTTTCCAACTACGCAGACGCGCTGTGGTGGGGAGTGGTAAGCAGTGAAATGGATTTTTGTTATAGCCTCTTCTTTTTATCCCCTTCCTTATTTTTGCTGCACTGTGCAGAAGGCTTATCCGCGATTTTCATTCGTATATCTCTAGGAATATTAGAAACAGAGACCAATTTTGTAATGGAAGTTTCATTTTGTGGAGGGGATTATTCTGTGGCAACCTGCATCCCTTGTTAAATATATTCTCCGTTATCTTTTACATTTCGGAGATACTTAGGTGGCAATAGTGGATTAGACAAAACTTTTACATTTACTTTCTTCCAAATAAAGCGAAAGTGTGGTATTAAATATTCTCCTACAAAGTTTCCTTTTTTTTTTTAAAAGAGTGGTGATGGAAATTGTATAAATAATATTCTACTTGGAGAATTACTCTTTCGTTTCTATAATTTCTCACATTCCTATATAATCACTTCTTTTACTTCTACAAGAATTTCATCTTCTCATTTAATAATCATAAATGACAATTAAAGGATACAAAATTTAATAATTTTGTTGATCACAATCTTTAACAAGATAAGAAGGAAAGAGTCTGTAGTCTGTGATAATTCATCGTAGTAACGTGAATCCTATCACCAGTAATTCGCAGAAACACTCTCGCGCAAGTAGAAATGTCAAGCAATGGTCAGACGCGATCACCGCGTATCGGAGTCTTTAAACTTAATTTTCTCAAAAGCAGGGTCTCGTACAAAATATTATCACGTCACATTTTCTCTTCATTTTTGCACAAAAAATCACTCTCTTTTCAGTTGTACCACATATCACGCCGCACACTGAATATTATCGCTAAATCTCCAACGTATCGCAGACAATTATTCACAATTTTTATCACTAGCAGATAACGAATTGCTCAGTGAATGATGTATTTCCTCTCCTCACAAATTCAATTTTGTTTTGAAGAAGAAAAACTGTCTACCTTAGTCGCGTAAACAACCACAACAATGGGTATCGAATAGGTTGATTCCGTTCCTCAATTAATCGAATCGATTTCTTTTTATCGGGGAATCTCGACGCCCATTTATCGCGCTGTTCTCCGTTCTCTCGCTTTTTATTCGTCGTCAATGCTCTCTCGTGGATGCATCCTTCATTCGACGACGATTCTATCTGGTCGCCTGCAAGCGCGGCAATTACCCGTGAAACGATGTACCTCCATGCCGTCCAATAAATGCGTTTTTATTTATCATGGAGGATTCCCCAGTCGTCGGTAGACGAGCTTTTTTCTCGTTTGTACGAGTCTTTTCAAGACAACGACAAAAAATGTTTCCTCCACGAGATTTCCAGTGGGATAAAATGTTACAAGTGCTGTCATACTAGGGTGTTACTGTTTTGAATTTATTTTTGTGGTATTCTGTAGTGAATACTTACTTATCGAATTTTCATTGCCTCTATCAGAAATATAGAAATTAAATGTACACCTGTATATTTCAGAAAGATATAATTTTATTATATATTCTTGCTTCGTAATGCGTAATTCGTGCTTTGATCTTTCACATGGACTATTTAAAAATTACAGATTTATATTTGAATATATAATCCTTATTTTCTTACCTTCTCACTTTAGAATCCACTTTAACAGAATAATCCCCATCTGACAGCAATCTTTAATTAATGGAAACAACCTTCAAATCACATTTGCCAATCTCAAGCAGCGAACAGAAACCCTATAAATTAAACGAACCCATCGGTTCTTATCCTGTACCACACTAACAACACCACCATTAGCATATCTCTTATATTTTACATTTCTTGTTTCTTGTAAGTCATCGATTATACTAACACCACCACATTTTCATAGGAAAATCGTGGAATCCCTTTATAATTGGTCCAGACACTATCAAAGGCTATGAAACAAAAGAGGCTATCCAATAAGTTCGTTCCGAATTTTGCATCGGAATGTAGATCAATATTTCAAATATTCCTTTGAATTTTATATCAAGACGTGGATAACATTATATAATAATATTAATTATTATTATCCTTTATTAATAATAATAATTAAAATTATTATTATCCTTTATTAATAATAATAATTAAAATTATTATTATCCTTTATTAATAATAATAATTAAAATTATTATTATCCTTTATTAATAATAATAACTAAAATTATTATTATCCTTTATTAATAATAATAATTAAAATTATTATTATCCTTTATTAATAATAATAATTAAAATTATTATTATCCTTTATTCACAATAATAATTAAAATTATTATTATTATTATTATTATTATATAGTATATAGTAGTAAGATGCGTCGACCTTTTATCACTCTATCTTCAGAAAACGTATTGTAAAGTATGTAAACACCGCGGCATGAACTTATGACCTAATAATTCGGCGATTCCCGCATCCCTTGCCCCCAATACTTAAATATTGGAATATAATTTCAAAGCAGCCTGTTCGGCGTAGACGCGGAAGAATGTCCATCATGAATAGCCAGCACATGGCTCAGTGTAATAAGCTCCGTGTTCGGTCGGGTTCTATTAATGGGAATAATCAATTCAGTTCACCGAATCCGCTCGTTGCCTCGAATTAGGTTTCGTTAAGCGAGCTACGCCTGCTTAATTGTATGCACGCCCGCCACTCGCAAATGTTTATTAAGCGGCCGTGCTAATCATTTGGAAAATATACCCGCATTTGCGGCGGGGCTCGAACGACAGATCGATGAAACCGAGGCTGAACAAACGCGACTCGATTTAACGTCACCCCGCGTGGATTGTTTGCTGTCTAATTGTCGGCTTGATTTTCACGGGCGACGCGACGCGTCGATTTTCGTCGCGTAAAAATTCCGGAAGGGGATTGGTTCTGGGTGATTCGATTGGGAGGGGTTTTCGACGAGAATATGAATTTTTATTGAATTGCTTTTTTATAGGAACTGAATTTTAATTAACGTGGAGATTGAGATGTTGGGGACGGTGAGTCGTAAAATGGTTGGTCGACGTATGTCAAAGCTTGAGATTGGCATTTTTAAGATTAAAAGTAAAATGAATGAGGTATAGGAACAAGGGGGACTTGGGATATTTGCGATACTTTATAGAGCTTACTAGATTTTTCAGTTTCGTTTGTTTGAAAGTGAATGCATTGCTGCAGTACCTAATGGGAATTTTGTTTAGTCTGATATTGGAGTGAAATATTGTTAGTTTTTAGAATTAGCTCACTTATTCTGATGTTTCAGTGTTGGATTAGGTAAAGCTTTCTAATATTTCAGGAAGCCATGGGAAATTAGAATATTCATCTAAGGTGTTGTAGCAGATAGGAATTTGAAGATATTCTTCAACTAACTTTGCGATATCGTCCTGTTTAGATTACTGTGACCACGATCGGCTACGGTGACACTGTCCCACAGACGTGGATGGGAAAAATAGTCGCCTCGTGTTTCAGCGTATTCGCCATATCCTTTTTCGCACTTCCAGCCGTAAGTATGACTCCCACGTCTATCAGACTACAAACAACAACTCCTGCACCGTCTTTAAAAAAATTCTTCAATGTACCCGACTTAATAATCTAGAAATATCCCACTTTTTAACGTCTCACTAGGTTAAAAATTCCTCACTAGACGATTCGAAAATTTCGAATCACATAATCTATTTTTAACAAAATAAAATACAACACTTCTTATCCAATAATTATAAAATCTCCAATCGACGCTATCCACGTCAATAAAGTAAAATAAAAAAACTCCTCGTCCAGCCATTCGAAAATGTCGAGATCCGAATGGATTGATTGAAACGAAAGGACATTTCCACGTAGTTGCACGATTTCGCACCGCCCCGAAATTCCGTGCACGGGGGACAAACGAATTCTCGCTTCAGGGTATATTGGGCTCCGGTTTCGCGCTGAAGGTGCAACAGAAGCAACGGCAGAAGCACTTCAATCGTCAGATACCGGCTGCTGCGATGTTGATACAGTGCCTATGGAGATGTTACGCCGCCGACAAGGCTATCAACAGCGTGGCGACCTGGAACATTTACATAAAGGACCCAGCCCCCACCGGACAACCCTCCACGCCACTGGGAAAGGTAAGATCTCATGGACGTATTAATCGGGAAGCTCGGTGGCAGTAGCTGCTAGCCGTTGGTTGTTGATGTTTCTAGTTGCTTACGATGTTCCTCGGCCGTCGATCGCGATTTCGGTTCTTTGCCGTTTTGCGTTGGGATCGTCTCGATCAGCGATTCGCGAATTTCCTTTCATTCCGGCCACTCGGAACCCGATGGTCGAACAGTTTTTGTCCGTTCAGAAAGGTCAAATTGAAATGTTACTGTAAAATTTTCATTGTGGACTGTTTATTTAAAAGGAAGGATCAATTTTTGGTTGATGGTCGTTGCAAAACATGGAGAATGTTGGATGAGTTTCGGTAAAGGGGCTATGGGAAATCAGTTTTTAATTTTGAGATTCGTAGTGGGGTAGTTGTAGAGATGAAACAGTATTTTGAATGGAATATTGAATATGCAATGGAGGTATGTTTTAATTTTCTTTTTAGAGTGAATTTGAAGAAAAATTGAGTAAAGTTTTTTAATTTTGTAATATGTTGATTGCTGTGATAAAATTAAATGCTGTGATTGTTTGATCAGTTCTGTGGAATTGATATTTTCAGTGGAGGAAAGGAGGACTTATGGAAACTGACAAACTTTACGATGTAGAAATATTGGTTTTCCAATATGAATTTTTGTAAAATTAATATTTGTAGATCTGTACTGTGGCGATTTTACTGCAACTGTAACCAATAGAATTTTACAGTAATATTAATTTGATATTTGTATGAAACTGCGACTTTTAGGTTCTGTAGTTTTTCTCTTTAGATTTGAAAGTTCATCCGACTTTCCTGTTGTATCTTGTTTGGTCTCGGTAAATCAATTGAATCAAACCAAATTTATAAATGGATAAGGAATCCAATTTGTACAAGTTATGCAACCAATTCTATTTCACTTATTACGAAGTATGTATTACTTATTAACAAATTACAAAATTATTTAATACTTCACAAAATAATAGTAATATTTCATGATTTAATAATTGCCAACAATTTTATCAACTTTACCGAGATCATACGAGTAAATGTATGGGGTGTTTTTAAAGTGCTGTGAGAAACTTCCAACACATTTCCATATCACAATTTTAGTAAACAAAGCTCCAGATAAATACTTTCAACTTTTATTTCAAATACAGCTGTTCTAAATTCTTACTTTTTTCAACACAAATTCGCAATTTTATTAAACAAATAACCAAGGAATATACTTGATAAACGATTCTAATCTAAATCCTAGTAATGCTAATACTTTTTACAATCTTTTCTATTGTCTCCACTAAACATCACCACCCAGGGTAGATGTCCCTATTACTGTCAGTGTCCCTATTACTGCCACTTCATTTATTTTGCTTAATAAAAATGTAACGTATAAAGAATAATGCACAACAATAATATTATTATTAAATTGGAACTGTTCTGATTATTATTAATATTATTGTTGTACACTATTCTTTATACGTTACATTTTTATAAATCAAAATAAATAAACTGGCAGTAATACGGACACTGACAGTAATACGGACATCTACCCCATTTAATTTTGCTCCAACTATTATGCATCTTGATATATCTACATCTAACAAACAAAAGATTCATGGACCTATACGAACCTCTTAAAAGCCAAACTCCACTTTTTACCTGAATTTTATTAACTTAGCAGATATTGTCTCTACGATTCATTTCATAGAATAATTAATAAGTCGAGCTTCTAAGAGGCTCGCCTAGTAAAACATTCTCGATTCTCACAAACTCTATCACATTAACCACAAAACACGTCTGTAAATTTCTCAATGCCATTTTAAATACACCCCACGCAATACTCTCCCGTCGAAGTGTCCTTCGATGGACGTCACGAATCGGATCTATTTGTTATCACGTTGATTCCCTGATTAACGTTAAAGGCAACGGGGAAAAAAATCCGTGAAGGTAGATCCCGCGAATTTCGCTGAAAACGTTAAGCGAATCAGGGAGGGTGAACGAAACTCCCGAAGGCCCAATCGGTCCCGGAATTTCGATTGCCCTGTGAAAGTCATGCAGACGATTTGGCAGTGGATGGATGCAAGCAGAGAATGCGAATTCTGCTCTGTGTTTTCGATGTGCCGTTCAATATTTCGAGATACAAACATTACCTGACTGTTGCTCGTGACTATTCGTGTGTTGATGCAGTTCGAGTTGCGCTTAGAAGCTTCTTGTATAAGTATTCTTACTTTCTCCTTTTCACCATCGAAATCTGGCTTCATCCTTCTTATCATCCTTCGCCGTTCTTATTTTACGTTCATTCACTTTAATCAATTATTATTCAGAATACTGATTGACAGTATCGTTTCTTTCTTTCGCTTATGTCGTTCGTTTCTCAAGCGTGCATTAATTTCTACTCCGGTTTTTCAGTTCGTTAGTTGAATTTATTGTCAGTTTTAATGAAATTTTGGAGGCTGCAGTGTGATTCGTAGTACAACTGAATGGGGAGAAATATTTTTGAATGAGACTTCATTTATTTTTGGGAAATTGCTTTCGAAAATGTGTTGTATTTAGCGAAGATGCCTATTTATAATATTTAAATATATAACATATCAATTTGCAGGACCAATGCAACACATTGTGCAATAATAATCTAAAGTTTATAGATTTCTAGAATTGATTCTATTTAACGCCTAAACTGTACACAATCTTCTTGCTTCAAGGATTAAAAGTTTGAATTTTTTACTTATTTTTTTCACGAAAAAAATTAATTCAAATATTACTATCATTAAAGATATTAGCAATATTCTTTTGGATTGCATTATGAAGTAGAAACACTACAGCCTGCATGCTTTAGAATAGCAAGATATTTGAAAGTTCGTTGTATGCATAACTATGGAGAATATTATATTTATTCAAATTTTCCTTTGTTGTTTCGTATTTTGTGTAACGTTTGATCGAGAGGAAGTCAAGTTTGATCGATCGATTCCTCAGATAAACTGTTTCGTTTCTCATGCGCATAAGTGTGTATTAAGATTCACTCGGAAGTTCGAAAGATCGATCGTTCTTGTCATGCAAATCGCCACTTGCATACGTTGTTTAAAGAGGAACTGAGTTTCGATCGACATACAGACGTTGTGTTCGATGTACATACACAAACATGCGCATAAATGGAAACAACGAAGTTTCTATTTTCTTTCCCCAAACGCATTCTTTTATAATGATTGCGCGTTTCAGTTTCATCGCATTCTGGTATTTTTTAAAGCCCCAAGCAAATCCACATTTCCACGTGTGCAGCATTTCATAAGTGCTTCGATCGGAAAATGAAATAATTCAGAATTTACGGAATTTTCAGAAACAACGTAGGCCAACGGGAAAATTTCAATTTCAGATTGTAAAAAAACGGTGAATTCATAAGTGAGAAATATTTTCCAGTTGTATACGTGGAAATGTTGTTAAAGCTCCCCACCGTTCATAAATATTTGTCCATTTACGCGAGCAATGTTCGCTGCTGTAGAAGAGCAACCAAAAACTGCTACATTATTCAAAACTGAAACACAAAATATGCAATTTATGGAAAAAGCAATTTTAGCAATCAATTTTGGTTATTTACAATTATTTTCAAAATAATCTGTAGTTACTGAAACCTCTAATGGTATTCTCAACTTGCACATACCTCCATCGTTGATTTTGTTTCTTATAACAGTGGAGTATAATTCCCACGCAATTAATTATATTTTAGTTATTCCGTTGTTATTTTATTCACTGCCCTTATGGAATCCACAAGCCGTCAAAAACTCTTACAATTATGTGCAAACACTGTGTTATAAATTAAAAAAACAAATGACTGTACAAATAGTTATGAACAGTGCCAAGCACATTAAAAGCTCCAAAAACCCATCGATTTTTGTCACCGCAATACTAGTAGCTGCCTGATTGAACTGTCTGGCCTCAAACATTCTGTTCGCTGAAATTGCTCGTTGCCAATTGATTTCTGCTGATTTCGCGATCAAACGCAACGCTTGCAATGTCTATAGAACACTATTCAGTTCCTGTGTTCGATACAAACAAGTTTCCGAAAAGTTCACCTATTCATCTCAAAGAGCATAATTTCAAATACAATGGCAAGTAAACAGCAATCCCACGTTTTAAGGAATCGTACAGTAAGAGCTGTAACAGAATTGCAAAGAAAGTCGATTAAACCTTACTCGTAATATTAAAGTCACGTTCAAGCTGTAGAGCATTTGAAAGAAAGCTGACGAAAGAGGACACATGAAATTCGATAGTTTTGAAATTGAAATCCGCCGGGCACCGCTGGCCCAGCGTCCGTGATTTCTCGCATCTGCTGCCAAAGATCTCAGCGCGATCCCAGAACATCCTTTTCTCTCCTCTCGTTCTAAGGACGACAGTGCGTTGTTTAAATTACATGTGTATATACAATTCAGTGTTCGTTGTGTTGGACGATTTATAAAATGTACCTAATATATTTCAGTTGATTTGTGTAAAGAAGATGGTATGTAAAGGCTTTAGATTTATTTCAATTTTTACTATTTTGCATGTTTATTTCTTTCTCAATTATTGGTCACGTTTACTTTCTCACGTCTACGAACCGTCTCGCAAACGAAACTCGGGACCACCGCCCACTTTATCAGTCGATGTAACGTGTTCAATGTACGACACGTCGATTAACTGATTGCTGAAATTTTAGCTTTCGCTTAAACGACAGCCACAGTTCATTCTTTCGATCCGGAACACTCACTGACAATTCTTCTAATCTCACTTGTACACGAGGAAATATTACAGAAGCAACATCAGTGGTAGTATATAACATCTCGTACCGTGTCTACTGATTCGCGATAATTTGTATTAAACTAAATAATCTCTAGTTTATTTTTTTTAAGAGGACTTCAAGTGTATTTTCTATCTGAAAATTTAAAAGAATATTGATTTCTACTAAATTAAATTAGTGTGTCTACTAATGTTGGCGATATTGTTAACAATATTAATTCGGCGTGGAAAATAAATCAATGCATTATCAAAGGCTTGTTTCATTCGTGAAAGTTGCTAGGAAAATAAGTATGGCGAATATTCCACGCGATTCGCGGCGAAGTGGACACGTTTGCGTTATTATTCTTTCATTATCTGCACCGTTAAGCTTCGTATCACCGTTGCAAATTCGATGGGATGAAGATCTGTGTTATGTGACTTCGTTCGGTCCTTTCTTTCATTCCCTATCGTGCATGCGCTTGTATTTGTGTGCGCCGTGCCTGTGCATACGATGTATATACGTGCAGCGAGGCTTATATGCGCGGGGCGTTGATGGAAATCGAGGATCCTTCGTAATCACGAGGATAATTTCCACGAATTACGTTTCCCAGTTTTTAGTGGACTTTGTTTATGGTGTTTACGTGTGCGTGTGCCAGATAGTTTCCATGGGAATCAATTTTGTGGTTCATTACTGGTGCTTCAGGTATATTCACATATTTTTGGTATTTTTTTTATTCTTTTTGAAGCAGAACTATTTCTGAAAAAAGAGTACCTATATCTGAATTATTAGTGGTGAGTTACAGAAGTGAATCGCGTGAAGGAGCCTTAAGAATGCTTTCAAATTTACAATGATAGTGAGGTGTGATGTATTTAATATATGTAAGATGATAGGTTTAAGAAAAAGGGGTGATTCTTTTTGGTGAAATGGACAGAAGGGGTGAAATAGAGTTTTTAACTTTTGAGTTATAGTTAAAGTATAGTAAAGTAATTATTATCAGTTAAAGTAATTATATATTTGTCACTTTGGGAAATTATTGGAAGAGTTACGAAATATTGAATGCCTTTTGCAGTGGTTGTCAGAAGAAAGTTTAAAGGGTGAGTAGTAACAAAAATAGATTAGTATTAAAGTTGATTCTAATGTTTAGAAAAATATGATTGTTTAACTTTCTTGTGACCACCACTGAATGAATTAATTTATCTATAATTAAAGAGACATATTTTTTATTTATTTTTGAAGAAGGAATCACCTTTCAAGTACCTTCCAGATGAACGTAATTTTAGTTTCAATTTTCAGAAATAACAATTTACTAAGCATTTGTTCGTTTTACTTTCTAATTGGACACTTTACAAAATTTTAAGGGTTATAATTCAGTATCACAAAGTACTTCCAATTATTACTGACTAAAATGTATTTATTTATACTTATAATAATGTTAACTAAAGAATTCTAAGAAACATATAAATGTAAAAATGTAAATAGAACACAAAATAGTAGACCTTCCATTTCTTCGAAATCGCCTACTAAAACACAATTATTCGCAATATAACAATATAAAAAAAATTTACACACCTTAAACAAACCTAATTGTAAGTAAACTCTGAAAACCGAAGAAATCAATACTATCCAAGTATTCTCGATTGTATTAACACCCCGCGCGTTCAAAAGGGGATAACAGCAATAGCAGGAATGATTCTGAAGTTAATAAATCACTAAAAACACATTCCAAAACAATATCCCGCATTAAATCCCCTCTACAATACTTCCTACCCAAACCACAAACCATTCATAAAATCCAAAACCAATCCAATAAAAAAAAATCCCTACCAGCAGATGCTCCAGATCTAATTCTCCCCCATAAAATAAACCCTCCAGAAAGTTCAATCTTGTTTCCGGAAAGACGAGCAGGGGAAACAGTGTACGCGTGTTCCTCTCTTTCCTACATTTTCCAACAGAGCGGAGCATTTTTCGCGGGCAAGGTTCCCAGCGCTTTTTCTCCGCTGTGACATGTTTCCGAGATGCTCGTGGCAGAATCATTCCTGCGTTAACCCCGTGTCCGCGCGTACGTGGCCGCTGTTTTATTTTCGCATCGGGGGCTGCAAGCGAGTAGAACGGACGTTGCGCGTTCGCCAGGAGGGTTTACGCTCGTCCGCTGTCGCGATCGTCGCTGGAATTCTTTCGACGAGGCAGTTCCCTCGTTTCGATCCGCGGAACAGGGAACAACCAAGCTGAAACTCGTCGGGAGGCGTCCCTTTACGTCCGCGAGCAGGGTCGCGCGCCGGGGCGCTTTAAAACGGAACGACGCTGCAATTATTCCACCCTTTCTCTGGGCGTCTCTTTTTCTGTTTCCGTTGAAACACACTTCCCACCCCCGCTCCCCGAATCTCATTTCATTTCATCGCTTTTCGTTTCCTTTCGCATTCCGTCGCTTCATTGGCGTAGAATTATTAGCTGCAGTAGTGTTTGTTTGACGATCTTGGAAAGGTTAGAAGAATTAGGCGGGTTCGAAGTAAAAGGGATTGTAGCATTGGCACTTTGAGTGGCGCAAGCTTTGGATGAAAGTTGGTTCGAGTCGGTAAGGTCTTTCTGAGGGACAGTTTTTACTGAGAAAATTTTCTCTGACTCGAATTGAAATTTGAATATATTAGGGCGGTGTAAAGGTCGTTTGCTTTATTAAAAGTGAGAATATATTTCATGTGTTTTTAAGGAAAGTGCTTTTCTTGGCTGTGTCAGTTTTTTGGTAAAAGTACAAGTAGGTGTAATGAAAAAAAGTGTCTCTGTGTTTCTAACATTAGCTGAAAGGGAGGGAAGGAACTTTTGCACGGATATAATAATACCTACTTGTTGATATTAATGAAAATTGACGTTCGTATATTTTTTATTAGAGCTTTATCAGAACACCACTAATGGATGGGCAAAGTTTTCCTCCAAGCACGACTTCCTTCGGATTATCTTGGATTATATATAATTTGAATATTCTCCGAATTTAATAAACCTTTGCTGTTCATTGGTGGTACTTTTATAAAGATCTAGTAGACAATGTAGGAATTTTGATGTGCTCCAGAAAATATCGATGTAAAAAATACACTCGACGTGAAAACACGCCGGCGCCACTCAGAGTGTTAAGTTAATTCATTGTCTTAATTCTTCTTTTAGTGCTGTTAAAGAAATGGCACTTTGTAAATGTGTTTCTGTGGTCTATGTACAGAATGTCAATAAGGTAGTTCCAAAGTGGTATGAGAGTACAGTTGGTATTTTTATGAGTATGTCACGTGGATATGCATCTACAATTTTAGACAGTAATGTGTTAATGACGATAGTAAAGTGACGTTTTAATATTACTCTCTATAGGGAGAGGTAGTTATGTATGGTAATTTTTTAGATTCTAGTAATTAAGCTGTAGCTGCTACTGTTTTATTGTAAATGGAACTGTAATTCTATGGAGAGATAGAGGTAATTGGGGGATGGAAATTTTATACTGTTTATTTAATTCTTTTGGTCGGTATGAGATCATTGCTGCAGTTGCAAAATTCAAGTGCAGTGATTTTAAAATGGAACCATTACTTAATTGATATCTCTTGTTACTTGTGTAAAAATATTAAGACAAAGATATAGAAAAATGAATGATTCGTCCAGATATTTCACAATTTATGTCAGAAGATTATTTTATTATATCAAGTGTTCAAAAATATCGACATTACACTTTAAACATTTTCACCAGTAGAGTCCAGTCTTTGCTACTTTCGAATTTTTAAAAAATCAGACTCTCCAATTCTTTTAACCAGTGCCTACTAAATTATTCAGAGGTTAATTTAACAGTTCATTGTTCTTTATAAAACCGTGCAATATATCCACCTATACTTGTCACTGCAACAGTAAGTAAAATAATGCTCACAGTCATTCATATCTATAAAACAATTTATCCAATATCCAACTACCCTGTTCCTTGAAAAGCAGCAAATCAATCACAATAATCACGTTCCTTGACACGTATCTTCCACCCAAAACCCTCGAAAGATATTACAAAAATAATATAAACAGATAACCACTATTAGTCATCCCACAATGCAAACAAGAATTTTTAAGAAGCTCAAGAAAACAGAGAGCCATCCATCATTCCCACCGAATAGAAAATAAAACTGAAAATCACTCCAGATTTCAATCGAATCCTCCCGCACGCTAACAAATTTCGAAGTGACTCATCGTTTTCGCGTTATCGAAATCCTGCTCCCGTCTCTTATTAAGTCTACGCGTGGCCCCGGCGCGTAAAGTTTCGAGAATAAAATCCGCTCTCGCCGCTGGGAAACGGTGGTTGCTTTATGGGAGTTTTATGGATTTACGATTTGCATTCCCTACGCGGAATCCTCCGGAGTGCTTAATGCGATGAGTCTAAAATAACGACGTTAATGCGAAGTTTATGTCGACGGCCTCCGAAAGCAGTTTCCAAAACTGATGCTGACCCAGTTCCGTCACTGGCGACTTGGAAGCTCGTTTCATTCTCAGCCGTAGCCATCGCGGGCTTCATTCCGGCGCGTACGTGCAAAAAATTCGATAAAATTTGCAGGGGGCGAGGGGCGTGTTTACCGTCGTGGTCCTTGTTCCATCTCTGTCTGGTGCAAGCACACCCTTTCTTCCTCCCGCGGAAAATTGTACCAGAGTCGATGTTCTGCGGGCTACGGACACGATAAAAAGCTCCGCGAACGAGTTTCCTGTTACAGTGTTCGCCCTGTTATTTGCTTTCGTTAGCGGATATTCGATAATTAAGGTTTTGGATGCCTGATGAGGGCTTGGTTTCTGTGCTTCTTTTTAATGTTTTTTTTTTGTTTATTTTATTTGGGGTCTTGGTGTCGAGGGTTTGGTTTTATCGTGGGAGAAGAAAGAGTGTTTTTTGGCAGAAAATACACTAACTATAGTCGTGTTCAGATTTATTGGCCGGTGAGTTTCCTGAAGGGTATTCTCCCACCACCTGCTCCGTGCCTCGGTGCTACTTTTCTCTAGCTTCTCACCAAGATCCTAAGGAACTTCAACTGCCAATCCACGATCGTCAGGTGGTGGTGGCTGGTTTCTCCTCCCGCGCTACTCGCGAAACCGAACTCACCGGCCAATATATCTGAACACGACATTAGCAATTATCTTTCAACGCACAAACCAATCATCTACTATTTAGTGTCCCTCCAGTAGAAGTAGCCCAGTCCAATTTCGAAATCAAAATAAACAAACCTCTGAGCACTCCACCTCCCATCCTAACCATTACAATTTAATCTCATATCCCCTTCCCCCAGCAAAAACTGCTTTCATTCAACAGCCTCCACAATTCAACTTCAACTCCAAATCAGAAAATCCTCCAATCATTCCATATCCCCCACAGTCCAACTTCAAATCCAAATCAGAAAATCCTCCAATCATTCCATATCCCCCACAGTTCAACTTCAAATCCAAATCACAAAATCCTCCAATAACTCCCTAGCCCCACAATTCAAGTCGAAATCCAAACGGGAAAAACCTGCAATCGCTCTAGCTCCCAGCACAGCCCCCGCAATTCAACTTCAACCGCCGTGCTCAGAATGATAAAAGCCTACGAAAGAACAGGAAGGGGCGACGCGTCAGCGCGGCGAGCCTAAGTTCCCACCGAGAAGATGATTCGGTTGATCGTCCACCGGCCGCGATGTTCCGTCAGGAGAGATTAGGGAGCTTTTCAGATGTCCAGGTGCTCGGAGCCGAGCTGGTGCTCGCTAGTAGGGATAGTGCATGTTGTGTTCGACGTGTGTTGTAATGGGAGGGCACCGGGGGTTCAGTCTCTGATGATCCAGGTGGCAAAAAAGGCGAGCGTACTGAAGAGGCGGAAGTCGCGGAACCGGATGGACGTGCAGCAACAGCAGCAACAGCAACAGTCGCTGCCCCCCGTCACGATATCCGGCGGGGTTTCCAGCGGCGCGGTCGGCGACGCTGGGGGACAGAACGACAATCAACGGATGGAGAACGAGGGTGACGTTATCTTCTACATGGAGGAACCGAAGGCGGGCACGCCGAACCGTGCCAGGCGCGACAACCGGTGAGTCGGCCATTGATTTTCTTCTTGGTCGGTGCTCAACGAGGTGTCGGCTTGCTGTGGGCCCCGTTCTCGATCCACCAAGCACACTCGCGGCGCAGAAAAGCACTCGTCTTTTATCTAACCGGGGATATTCGGCAACTGGAGAATTCCTAAGAATTTGGAACTTTGCAGGAATGTAGTTGAAGCGATGCTAATATTTGCTTCGGTAATGAAACAGCCGTTAGGAGGAACACACCACCTCGATCAAATTTTATGCTGATAGAAAGAATAGGTGCACTGCAATCCGACACCTAACCTGGATCAGGAAGTGTCGGTAATAAGACAAAGGATGGAGAAGAGGTTTTAATGAAAAGGGTAGTTATTTGTTGGTAGACAGTATTTTCAAAGCATGCGATATCTTTCAACATTTCAGTGTCGTTAATGTTCTTCTTTGAAACCCGACAAATTCAGTCTTCAAATCCTTTAAATCCTCAAACGATAAATATAATTTATGAGGATTTTCGTAATCTCGGAAATGTATTAAAATGTGAAAAATTGGATGACTCGATTTACGTTTGGGACGTTGCAAATGAGAAACATACTGAAGGGAAATGTAAAATTGAAAACGAGGTTTCACAAGTCCTTTGATCGGTAGATCTGACTGAATAGAAATATGTTTCGCGGAAGGTGAGAGAAGGATTGTAATTCCGTTAAAATTACCAAAGCAGTACAGTTTCGCGAAATAAAATCCCGCGTCGCGTTGGATTTCAAAATCAAGCCTTCGGAACGAATTTATTACTCCGTCTGACATTCTCGTGCGTTATTCGACCCGCGACAGCCAGAGAAACGACCATATCACGGGGACGAGCGCGAATTCTGGACGACAGAAAAAACAGTTGCGGATAATTTGCATTCCTGGCAACGGAGGGCTATTTGAGGTTTCGCGTTTTAAAATTCCTTTATCCGTGTCCACAGTGATCCCTCGATCTCTCTAGAGCGCTAGAGATTCCCCTGGGAGCTTTTCGGTTCGAGGGGAAAGAAAAATGTGGCATTGATTCGTAATTAAGATGGTGTTTAAATATAATTTTTATATAAAATTGCGTACTGCCACTTCCATGGTCTGGATGTTCAGGTTGGAAATTGCTCTAGAGAAAGTCCTCAAAGTCTGCTGTCATAGTACTCGCTGTACTTGCAAATTAGAAGCATGAGTAATTGATATGTGGGAGAGGATATTAAAAAAAGAATTTTTTAGGAAATCAGCTGTAGAAATTATGGATATTCTATTATCAGGGATGAAGTTATTAAACGAAGTAAAGTGGGTAGTCTAAGTAGTTGCTTGTAGATCGTCCGATAAGATTTCGCGAACTAATTATCATCGTTAATTATTCGTACATTGATTCCAAATATTTCGATATAACATTTTTGGTTACATAGTTTTGGATACTTTGAGATCATCGGTTTACGCTGTTTTTATTGTTTTGGAACATTAAGTCTCGGGAACAAGTTTTCAAAATATTATCTTGACAGTTAAATATATAATCAATGATGCTATGGAATTTTAAGCGAACCAATAACCAAACACAAAAGACCCTTATTATAAAACCATTATTATAATCTATACTGTATATTATTCCCTATAGTTTGTTTATTCGTCATTTTAACTAAAATAGCGTAAGGTGACAGTAATTGGTGTCAGTAACTGAGCCCTTTACCCTATACGCAATCCCTTAAGGGGAGGGTTATTAGGTTCTGGGCTAAAAGTCGATTTTTTTTTATTTAATTTTTCAAATGTTCAACCTTTTAAGAATACGTGTTTAAAAGGATTTGTTGAAATTCGTAAAATTCCGGAAATTATAGGCATTTGAGTAGCGGCAAATGCATTGGTAACACCCGGTTACTCGATACTAACGTAAAACTTTAAACGCGTTTTTCACAAAACAGTGTTCTCAAAACGGTGGGACCTGTATCTCCAAAAGTTATTATCCGATTCGACTGAAACTTTTTTTATTTTGAAGAATATACTCCTGGCTAGGGAGGGAACTAAAAAAAATTACAAAAACTTGAAAATTTATAATTTTCAAAGGAGATGAAAGGACGAAAAGTACAGGGAAAAGTGATTTCAAACTTGAAGTGTCGTTATTTTCTAAAAAATGTCATTTTTGTAATTTTTTTAGTCCCCCCCCCCCTGGCCAAAAGAATAATCTTCAAAATAAAAAAAGTTTCAGTCGAATCGGATAATAACTTTTGGAGATACAGGTCCCACTGATTTGGATCAAGTTTTTGACACCTCGACTTTAACGACTCCCCAGGGCCGTCTACAATGATTAATTATAAAACAAAAAATATATTTCTATAACTTAAGACATTCTTAATACAATGCAAAAGGTCCCATTAAATTATATATAATAGTTTTCCTTTAATTAATTCCTAAGGATCACCTATTTTGGGGGGGCTCTAGACCAGAACCTCCCCTTAAGCGGCACTAACACTACTCCAACTCCCCCATAAATCCATCCATCGACGAACAATTAGTACGAAATGACGAATAACTTGCCGACGTGCTTGTCGTGTTTGGTCCAAGTATTTGGAAAGTGGAGCAGCCACGCGTGGCATATGTGAGAGGGCGGAAAACCTTTTGGAAATTTCGCGGCGGGGTTGTAGGTGGCCGGGAAAGTTGGTCTGACAGGAAACGTCAGCCGACTGAAGGGCACTTTCTCTAGAGCGGCTTTGAGAACGTCGAAGGAACTAGTTCTCGAGTTTGTTAGTGTGAGTAGCGTATTTCCGGTTGGCAGGGGAAGCCTCTTCACCTCGCAGACGAGCTCCGTCACGGAGGCCACCAGCGATGAAATTGACATTGATATCGAGGAGCCGCAGAGGGTCACCACGTAAGTACGAGATTCCTTTTTATGGTTATGAAAGAGTAAAGTGGATTTAAGAAGAAATCCGCCGGACGTTCCCGTTAGCGGAGCCTTACGTTTCTCTTGGCAGCGATGAGCGCGTGAAAGGATGGAGGCAACGAGGCTTGGGCCATTTTTTCTAAGCTATAGGGTGACTTAAGAGTGGGCTTTGAATTTTTAATAGAGTTGGAGGACGAGCTTGGTTTCCTCGAATAGGAAGCTGCAGGTTCCTTGATATTGTATGAAAGTAGAAGTTGGGGCGAGTTTAATTGAATATTTTAGTGAAAATTTAAAACTTGGGGCTGAAAAGAGTTGCTGTTTTCAAAATGACAAAGTTTAAAAGTTCTAACTACTCCTATTCAAATTCAGGATATTAAAAATGAAAAAGAGAAAGACACTTTGCCTTCGAATTTCAGTTTATTTTCAACATGCTAGCTACTTAATTTCTTGTAGAGTTCCATCTTATGTACAGAGTTCACTCGTAGAATACAGTGTTTCGTGGAAAAGTATCTCCACCAAGTTTCTTCATTTACATTGATAGAAGCCCGTGCAGAAGTTTGCTTATCGCGAGGTGCAGGGAGAACGCCACTTTGTATTCATTTCTGTGCGGGTTATTTGCTTTTCGAAGAATGCAGAGGAGAAGAGGGAGTATTGTTTGATTAAAAAAATTTGCATTCGGTTACGTACGTGGCACTTGTCCATCGAGGAATGTAAAGGGCTTATCGGTAAGACGTGGGTTTAAAGGGAATGGCCTAGGGATATCTGCGGGTCGAAGTTTCGCCTTCGTTCCTATGCGGCTGCTTCCTCTTCAGGGAATGCAGAAGGCTAATTTGTAAAATGTAGCTTCGGCAAGAATCCCTTGGGCATTCCTCTGCGTTAAAGTTTCTTGCTTATTTTTGTGCAGGCTCCTTGGTCTTCAGGGAACGTAAAAAGTTAATTCGAGGAACGTACTTTTTTTTAAAAAAAAGAAAGGAATTATCTCCGGCTCGGTTCTTAGGTAGAAAACGCACGCACACATTCTACGTGGTTTAAAGCTGCTCTTATGGTATTAAAAAATTTAATACCCTTTTCTATTTTCACCGTCCTATTCATATGTAACTCACTACTTTCCAACTGCATTTCGATTCTACTTTCATAACAATATGAAATTTAGACTTTTATTACCATCTGCATCTGAAAATAAAATACTTTTCAATTAATAATAACACATACTTAAGTATTAGTTGTTATTAATTCAGTGACAAGATATTTGAATGATATAATTGTAATATAATATGTATTATAATATATATATAATTCATATTCTTGTTAAAATTATTGTTAGCACTAAATAAAGAAAAACAGATTGCAGATTAAAATGTAATGTTTAAAACCGGATTTTTAAAGAGGAATATTGTGTTTTGGAATGGATTGTTTAGAATTCTTTTTATTGCAGAAAATAAAATTTTCATTGGGTGGAATTAATTAATATTCCACGCTTACATGACTCTTGGCAAACTTACTTTAACTGGAGCTCGTTCTATCGTCGAAACTATCAGGTATACAAGAAAAAACGATAAGGGAAAATTGAATGGTTTTCGGTGCTCCGCCTTCCTGCGCTGCCATTATGCATTTACATAGACGTGTGTGTTTGCTCGCTTTTCATTTTCTCTCGAGGGAAGTATAAATGGAACGAACGTATTAAACACAGTGAACGATACGAACAGATAAAATAGATTTAAAAGTTGACTTTAAACTCAAATTTAATCAAAACTTAGTGCTACTGATTTTCAAAAGATTTTGGAAGCCATAAGAAGTTGTATTAAGAATTCTTAATAACTTTTCCTTAGTTTACTTCTTAAACTTCTCATTCTTAGTCTCACTTTTCAAGTCGAAATCCTTTTCATTTTTAACCACGTTTTAAATTTACAGAAAAACGAAAGCATGGATATCTAGAAATACGAATGAGGGTTAAACCGTGGAAAAATATGGCGACTGAATATCCAAATTGTATCCACGTCTTTTATACGTGGTGCCCCAAAATAAGTACCATTTACCATAAATTCTAAGCTACTAATTTGACCTGCCCAATATCATTAACCTGTCGTTAAAAAATTTAAGTAAATCTTATAGTCACTTTAAAAATAAAAGAATAAAAATATAATACTGCTAAGCAGCAATATCCAACGAAATCTTCCCTCAACTATCATTTAATAATCACAGTACTCAGACCTTATTTTAAACAGCACCACTACACCCCTAAAAAAGCTTCAGGATTGATTTACAAAGATTCGTACATCTTCATTCAGCCACCAGAAATTTGCATTAAAACAAAATGTTCGTGAAAACAGAATCACGAACATCCCGAATCCTTACAATGCGAGTTTCCTTCATTCCTGTTTACCTGGAACAGCCGCGCCGGCAGCGTATTATTTGTTTATCACGGTTATGCTAACGAAGCAACGGCCGCGAGGGGACTGCCTCTAAAAATGAAGCTGTGAATTTTCACCGCGAGCCGTGGGAATAACCGTCGACCATTTCGCGCTTACGTCGGGCTAGATAACAACGAGCGAAATCAAGGCGTTAGAGAAAGCCGGCCAGCCCTATATATATCCATGCAAATTACTTTCGTTTTGCATGCCGAATCGATATTACCACAGAATTTTCGTCCAGCACGTACGGTCTGGTAATACGCGCTGGAAACGTTCGGCCCGATAGCGCGGAACGTGTATTCGATTTCCAACAGCCACCAACGTGATCCCGTTAACGTTAGACGTTACGAGATCCATGGCGTTTCCGTGATCCGATCGATCCCTCCCCTTTGTCGGTCGACGGAACGCTGAGAAGGAAATATGGGAAACGCGAGGAAGGTGGTTCCGAATGCAGTTCTCTGGGATTGCGTAACACAGGTGCAGTGTTCAGAGTGATTGGTGGATACTCGATTGACTTGATTGTGAGATTTGTAGGGAAATAGGGGTGGGCAGCTGCTTGAGGGCTACTTAAGGGGTAAAGTGATAGTCTAGAGTCTTAAGTCATTTAAATTGCAGGACGATTGTGAATGGGAATCGATTCCATATTAGAAATCGACTTTCTTTGATATTGTAAGTCCGGGAGAGTTCGACCGCTTTTTGGAAAAGAAATTGTAGCATTGTTGTTTTTCATATTTTTGACGTTTTATGCACATTAAAACAAAGCCTAAGGAATTTAGAGTATATATAAATTATAGTGTGCGATAATTTCAAATATTTAGTTTCATTTTCAATCAAAAACATTGGCACTGTACTGCCCTCCTTAGTTAAACCGTCCTATCTAGCATTTTTTCATTTTTTGAGATATGTTGAAATATTTGAAGTTCCACACGTCTTTTACCTTTTAAGTAAAGTTAGAAAACTCAACGTGCTTCGTAAAGATTTATAAACACTTTAATGTATTTAACCTAACTTTTTTCTAATTGGGTAAAATATCCTATCTAAAGCAATTAATTAATTGGTACGTTAATAATATATTATCTACCGGTATACCCATTACAAAAAATTATATTAGGCTGTTACCAAATAGTGACAACATGTTTTAATTTGAATGAGGGGAAATAAGAACGGTACAAAGTAAATGATAAAACTTCAGTTTTCTCGGTTGTTTCAAAATGTTAGATAGGACATTTTAACTAAAGGGGACAGTGTAATTGGTCGGTCTCACCTATATGTAGGGGTTAGACCGTCCACCCACTACGAGTAATTAAGGTAGTGAACGACCACCTTATCAAAAAATTAAAAACGAATACATACGTATTGTTAGTGTTACACTGTATTATATGCATATTAGATAAATAATCTTACCTGTTTTCCAAATATCGCCCCCAGTGTAAGTTGGTCTAAAAACTTTCAGCCTAAAGTCTTAACTGTATCCTATAATTCAAATATGGATTTGTGACAATGGTCAATGCGAGATAAACAACAAGCGCCTTCATTTCTTTGAGTCAATTTTGTAACACACTTAATTAAAATATCAGCACTGACCGGACTCTCCCGGTGGTCGAACTCTCCCGGACTTACCCCATAGGTAATACGATAATATAGAAACTTCCAATTTCTTTGAGGTGATGTTTTCACTCCTAGGATCATTTACTACTTAAACAATATATAATTACGTTAGTTTAATATCCTTTTAACTACATTACTGCAAAGTTTCATTTTTCCCTGAATTATCGAGTTGCAAAACATCCCCTTTTCGAGTGTACAACAAATCCCACTCTACCCTATATCCATCCACAGAAATAATTCTCGTAAACTCGATCAAGCTGCAGTTCTCCAAAGGTCTGCAAAGACTCGCATTCAAACCTACCCCCATTCTCAACCACTACAAGCACCCTTCGGAACCTCGATCATTGAAAAAGTCCCCGAATTATCGTGGGCCGCGTAGCGACCAAAAAATTCGTCCCCAAGCATCTGCTCGCGGGGCAAGGGATGTGTGTTCGGAAGCAACGCGAAGCGGGTGACATTGACATTTCGAGGAAGCTTGGGTACGTTTGAAAGAGGGAATGGAGCGCGTTAGCTCGCGGTGGCTCTCGTGAAAGGCTCTATTTTTTTCATCCCTTCTGGAAAAGTACGGAACGTAAGTGCTTTTTTCACCGGCGCATTATTCCGCTTCGCGGACGGCCTACATTCTTTGGCAGCCCGCGTACTCGAACCCCTGACACAAAGACGCTCGCCGGCCGGATTCTCCCACCTCTCGAACCGCGGTTTGCATTCGCGACGCATCCCCCCGCGTTTGAAACTCCGAACGCGTTTCCTTTCTGCTCTCTTTCGCGGCCTGCCCCTCGCCGCGCTTTGCTGTCGCGACGCGAAATCGCTGCTCAAAGTGGCCGCCAGCTGGTTCCTCCAGCCACTCCACTTTCGAATTGCGAATTAAGCGTCTTCGTGAAACGCGGGATAGCTTCCTAACGAAGGGGAGGTCTGGGAGCTGAGAAGTTGGAAGTTGGAAGTCCATAGAGAAAGATCTTGAAGATTGTGTGATTTGTTAAAGGGGATCGGGGTGGGGTTAGTGGATTTAATTTTATAATGTACATAGAATCTTTAGGCTTTATTTCTAGCAGCAATTCAAATAGTTCAGAGAAATTTATTTTCGTAGTGGAAAATTTCAGAAAGGGAGAGAGGCAAGACACTCCCTAAAAAGAAGGAAATAGAAGATTAATGTAACCATGACTGAAGTAATTCGAGAGCTTTGTAAAAAGAAAAGAAAAGTCGATTTTATTTTAAAAATAAGTTTTATAATCACCTAATGAATCTTATTAAATTTGCATTAAAAATATCTGTATCTACAATACTCGGCTCTCCCCAAGATTAAATCCTGAGTGTGTGACTATTCCACTTTTTTGTTAATAAATATCGCAGTCTAATTTCTTCACCACTTATCAAGGTTTCTAACGAAACCTTAAAATTGCTTAGTAGCACAAAGTTTGATTAAAAATTCTAATGTTCATTACGATTTTGATCCTCACAGCTATCCATTTTTAGCTAATTTCGAAGTTGTAAATTTAGAATGTAATTATTTTAGAAATCAAAATCTCTGTATATAATTTTCTCTTAAAAAAAAAGGAATGATACAACTTCATCCTTTCTGAGAATTCAAACGAAACCTTCCCCTGCCATTTATATTACCCAGTAAAGAACGTGTCCTCGCGCGGGGTAAGCGGTGTTGAATCGTAAACACCGGAAGAATCGGCCACTCTTCTCAAGAATGTTCCTCTCTCGAGTGTGTGGGTGGCACGCGTGTCGTTGGAGCCAGGTTGAGGAACCGAGAGCCAATAGCCGAGAGTGTTTCCATGTAATTCGGAATATCGACAGGCGAAGTTACGCGAACAATCGACAGTCGACGTCCCCTTCCTTGGAATAACAACTATTTTACGACGAGGATTCCACAGCGCGCGTCGCGGAATTGTAGTTTCAGGAAGTATCAGCTTCCGCCATTCCGAAGCAGGCTTCTAACGTATGTCGCCAGGATCTTACGAGTTATATTAGAACAGAATTATATCGCGTCATCCTTTAAAAGTAATTTACAATTTTATTAATAGATTATTTAACAACGTACTCTTTGCGTGTGACATTTTTGTTGCAATGATTAATAAGCGTAAGAATCTTTTGATTAGATCAGAATTAGATGGTGTCAGGTTTACGGACATGTTTTTTTACTACAGCTACTTATACTTTTACGAGAAAAGTAATAGAGTCAAGGAAATTACTTTGAGGTATGTAATATATTTTTGCTTTTAATAAAGACTTTGGTTCAACAAAGCGAAGGAACTTTCGCACCGACGTAATGGTTAGGATGATTTCTTAGGAAGAAAGGGAGACACGTAAGAAAAAACCGAACAAATGGAACGAAATAAAGCAGCTCTCAGCCCCTCCGCAAATTACAGCCGAAATCCAAGGAACCCTGTTACTTGCACGCTCGCTACATTAGACAGAAACATCCCGCCGCCGATCCGCGGCGAAATCAATCGTCCCGATCGTAAATCAACGCCAAGGGAACGTGCCCCTGGCAGAAATGATGGCCGTTATGCTGTATTGCCCATTCCGAGGAGTGGAGACCGCGGGCTGGCTGATCTAAAAGAGAATCTTGTTCCCTCGATTTCCAGGCTGACCGAGGCGCATCGAAACGCCATCCGGGCGATCAGGAAGATCAAGTACTTCGTGGCGAGGAGGAAATTCCAGCAGGCTCGTAAACCGTACGACGTTCGCGATGTCATCGAACAGTACAGCCAGGGCCACCTGAACATGATGGTGCGGATTAAGGTGAGCAAATCGTTCTGTTGCCCTCTATGACATAGACAAACCCAACATCTTATGGGAATTTGTGTCGCACAATATATGACACTAACTGTGTGAAAAATCAGTGATGCTGTCAGACTGTTTGCATTAAATAATTGTGGCTCTGGGATCTATATTCAGTTGAATGATCAAAGCTGTTAAAATTGGTATAAGTGATATTTTCCCTTATTTTATAATATAGCGTCCCAATGACTCTTTCTAGCTGACCATATATAATTAGACTATATAAGACTATATGAGAAAAAAGTAAACAATTCTATTAATTCATTGAATCCCTTTCAATTTTATATTTTTAAAATTAATTATATTTTATAATTTAAGAAGTTTAATTAAAATTTTAATTTGTGGAGTCAAGGATGTAATATTTACTTTAAATCGTTTTTAAAATAACAAGTTGCTACCAACTGAGAAGAGGTGACGTTCTCTAAGCGACTTTTAAATTCATGATAAGGAGGTAGGCAAGTTTTTATTTCGTCTGGTTTGAAGACTCCTCAGAGTTTCTTCATTGGGTGTAAATGGTCTTCCAAAATGACTCATCAAAACGCTATGTATACGTGGGTATACTCCAGTTTGCCGGGGAAATCGTACCCAAGGATGAAACGGGTGGGTAAAATCGATAGGATGTTTGTGGCAGTGGGTGGATCTACGTCGACGCATTGCATCGATACACACGCTTCGAGAATGCAGTCGGTTCCTTTTTAAAGTGAGACGGGGAAAGAGTCGTTCTTGCGGAAATGGTTGCGAGCAATCGAGCTTTAGATGGGGGCTCTCTGAGGGAAAGGATCGCAGTGGATTAGGTGGTCTTAAACATCACTTTAATGGAAGGAAGAAAAGGAAGGAGCGTTCAGTTTGGTGGTTGGTGTGGATTGTATTGGTTTGAATCGGTATTTTATTGGGAACGAAAGCACAAATATTTTTGCTGTATGGGTGAAGTTGTCAAAAAATTTACGTAACTTCTATTATTCATTTTACGCAGACCATTTATACTGTTTGGAATACTTGTGATTTCTAGAGCTTCCATTTCCACATTATTTCTACACTATTCTCATACCCTTTTTATTTTAATTAAAGTGGTATCGGCGCACTGATTCGGTCACGGAAAAAACAATTATTTTGTTATAAAACAAAATAATAATAATATTCAATAGCTATTTTGCACTAAATTTTTTTTTTTTTTTTTTTTTTTTTTTTTTCGTATACTTCGACGTTTCGGTCCCCAATTTGGACCTTCTTCAGGAAAGTAAAATTCTTTTGCCTTGCTAATGAAATGTCGCAGCAGTTTAAATAAAGCCAGCGACAGCGACACCCTTTTTATTTTATTCCTTCATCATTCCTTGTTCCATATCTTCACACATTATAGTCCACACTTTATACGATACGCAGTATGGTAAACAGTTCTTTAGCAAAATTTTTCCAACAATGTTGCAAATAGATTTTAGGCGTTCGAATCCCAAAACCCCGGCTTGCAACTTTCTTGCGCTTCCGCGAACAACATGATTTCGGTTTGTAACTTTGTTGCAGGTGCAGCAACTTAGAAACCAGTTATTCCGATATCGATTATATGGTTCTTACACCTGCAAGAGAGATTTTCAGCCTGCACCTGCTACAAAGTTGCAGTACGACAATTGCGTTCTCGCGAAAATGCAACAAAGTTGCAGCCTGAATTTCTGTTCCTCGAACACCAACATTGCATTTGCAACATTGTCGAAAAATATTTGCCATTTGCAACTTTGTTACGTTTTTGCGGGGCGCTGAAATACTTGCCTGAATACTTGCTACATTATGCACGATCGTAAGGCGACTAATTCCTAACTTGAGAATAGTGCACGAGTAGTTGTGAAGTGTGATGTGTAAATTGTAAAGATGTGTGAGGTGTGAAGTCTGATGTTTGGTGTGTGATGTGTAACATATGAAGTGTGAATTGTGATGTGTAAAGTGTGAAGCTTAGCCTACGTTATCGGATATATTTACCGTAAGGGTGGTTGCAGAAATGGAGTGAGAATGTGACGGGAAAAATATAAAAATTGTGTTTTGATAAGTTATCACTGATGCAGGAACAGTTTGGGAATAGGGTTGAAATGATGTTGAAGCGATGTAGAAACGATATAGCAACAATGTAGAAATAATCAATCTGTTTTCGGTGCACAGGTTCGGTCAATTTTATTGATTATTGATTAATTTTTACGGTCGAAATTATACTTATAAATAACTTTTAAAATGTAGAAATAGTGATGGAATCGAGTAGCTATGTAGGACCAAGGTAGATACGATGGAGGGACTGTATGGGAATGACATAAAAATCTTGTAGAAACTAGAGGGAAATGATATAGCAACAATGTATGCAGTAATTTTTGTCGTAACTTGCTTTTATTGAAATCACAATATTAAATCATTATTAAATCTTTTAAAGTGCAGATTGTTCTATCGATACAATCCTACTAATATCTCAAGTATATAATATACAAAAGTAACAATCTGCAGTGCAATTTTTCAAACCTCAGTTTGTGTAATACCTCTTCGTGTGTACGTTTTTACTGGCCAAATCACTTTTAAGGGTTGAGAAACCGTAATCCTGCAATTGATACAAGGGATAGTAAAGTTGTTGCTTATTAAATTCTCCAGTATTTCGATCAAAGACAGCTGATTGCAACTGGCGAGCTGGATTGAGAAGGATTTCGTGACGAGACAGCTTCGAAACTGAGACTCGAGGCTCGTTTGCTGGTGCAGGCGTTCAGGGAGGAATTTTGATTAAGGGAAAAACCGTAGATGGCTTTGAGAAGCTGGAGAACCCTGGAAGCTCCTTTGCTAACACGAATATTACTATTTACACGTGTACATATGTTGGACGAAAATCACGGCAGGCCTGCAAAAGGGAGGATTATTCTAAAATAAATCAACATAGTATAAATGAACTCCCTCGTGGAGGGAAATGTACTCATTGGTAAATAATAAAGAGGAATAATACAAATTTGTACTTATTTTATCAATTAAATTTGAGCCAATTACACCATTTTTTTATATTTTTTATCTCCATAACGATTTGTTTCATTAATGATTATTAATGTTCCATTAAAAGGACACTTAGCTCTGATAATTAATTAAATAGGAATGGTGGTTTCCTCATATAGACCGAACTAAAAAATGTATTTAATATTCGATATGTTTGAAACTTTAGAAAATCTGTCGTTTTAGAGCAGTTCATTAGTCCACTAATTCATTAACTTTCCCAAGCTCCTCCATTCACCTTAACCTTAATGATATAAAATAATCACCTGCAAATTCCTAGAAACTCCGAACAAACAGAATTCCCAATAACTCCACTGGCAGTGAAGATTCATACAGATCCCATGAGAAGCAAACTTTGCCAGCCACCATTCTCGTTGGTTATAATCCTTCATTTCATAAAGCAGCTTACGTCATTTTCCGAAATCATACATAAATAGCTACATAAAGAAAGAAGAATACTTCTTATGGAAACAGCGCTAGTAGGTTTCAATCATAAATGACATAAATCCCACACACCTCGCATTTTCTACACACTCGTCACTCTAAATATCACACACATAACGGTCAGCCATCACTCAGCTTTCAACGCGAAATCCCAGGCGCGTTTCCACGCCAGGTAGCTGATGACGTGCAGGTTTCGGCCACTGGCAACTGCACAGCTGATTAGAGTGTTAAATATCTGAGCTGGGAGTTAACGTGGGTGGGAAAACAAAGGCAACTGTTGTGTCGTGTGTTGTTCCTCATCAGGGGGATGCAGATTGCGCGTCGACAATTATTCCGTCGCTGCCAATCGCCGGGCGAATAAAGCCAGTGTCAGACAGTGGGACAATGGAATCGTCAATACACGGTAGATCAAGGGCAGGTCACTTGATCAGGTGTCGACATAATAGTGTGCCAATCTAGAGCGTATCGGGCATCGTCCTGTATGCGCTTTGATGTCCTGTGGAGATCGCCTAACTCTTGGGGCCGATAGAGAGTAAGATTATTTTATCACTGCCTGACGCGTCCGACTGACAGCCGTCCCGTTTTCATATATTGCCTGCTCTAGTTGCCCGCTAACTCTAGTTCCACCCACCACGTGTGCTGTCAAGATTGAATTAAACCATCTCCAGCATTCCGAAAATAAGGAAGAGGGGAGGTACACGTTTCGTTAAACTTTTATGGGAACGTCTGCCAAAACGTAGCAGCAATTTTATTAAGGTGTTAATAAAACTAATGTAACTTAATAAATTTGAAAGCATACACGTCCCATTTCTCGAGTTGGGGAACGTCTCCGTTTGGAGGGTAATAGCATACACTTCCTGTCTCCAAATTAATTATCACTCTCTCGTGATACTAAAACGCAAGTGTAGACTTTTATAAAAGTTTCTTCAATATCAATTTTTTCTCTTGGAGAACGCAGAGGTTCAAGAAGCACCGTGGTGCTTTACAGGGAATATTTAAATATTGGAAAATGAGGTTGTGGTTTAGGTAGGAATGGTATAGGTACAGAATATAAATTAATATCAGCTATGTATAACATTACAATTACTTCCACATATGTATACTTGAGGTCTAACAAGTTCTGTAAAAATACATAGTAATCTCAGCGTGAAAATACTTTCTTTCAGGCATAATATACTTGCAAACACATTTTTATTACTTCCTCTTTTTCAATACGAACAAGTGAAGTATAAATAAAAATTGATACGGAAAGAGTAAGGTAAAAGACCCAATACGTGGACACGTCCCAGTAGCTGGACACTGGTGCAAAAGAACTATTTTATTCAATTATTCAAATATTTAGTCAAATATATATATGAATATATTTTACTAAATATTTGAATAATTGAATAAAATTATTCAATTATTCAAATATTTAGTCAAATATATATATGAATATATTTTACTAAATATTTGAATAATTGAATAAAATAGTTCTTATATATGAAAATATATATATGAATATACTTTACTAAATATTTGAATAATTGAATAAAGTAGTTCTTTTGCACAAGTGTCCAGCTACTGGGACGTGTTCACGTATTGGGTCTTTTACCTTACTCTTTCTGTATCAATTTTTATTTATACTTCACTTGTTCGTATTGAAAAAGAGGAAGTAATAAAAATGTGTTTGCAAGTATATTATGCCTGAAAGAAAGTATTTTCACGCTGAGATTACTATGTATTTTTTACAAAAGAACTATTTTATTCAAATATATATGAATATATTTGACTAAATATTTGAATAATTGAATAAAATAGTTCTTTTGGATAAAGCGGATATTAAATGTACTAATCAGAACTATTTTATTCAATTATTCAAATATTTAGTAAAATATATTCATATATATATTTTACTAAATATTTGAATAAAATAGTTCTTTTGCACCAGTGTCCAGCTACTGGGACGTGTCCACGTATTGGGTCTTTTACCTTACATGGCATCAATCTTTTCAACACTCATGAATGTGTGTACACTGCTCCACTCTAACACTTTGCCCAAACAGTCTGCGCACCATCGTCAGAAGTCGCTCATATACAGAATCAGTCACAGCGATACCTCTTCACAAATTCTTTCCATTCTTCCTTTCCTATCCACCCCTATTACTCATTCATAACTCACAATGCCGTGATTATTCAAGGCGAAATTGTTGATGGCGTTAATCTAACTTTCGCGAACGTGCAGCCCTTTGTTCGTAGAGGGAGTTTGGAACGGACGAGGCTTTATTATGTATCCTGGGAAATCGATAGCGCCCTTAAGCCTTCGTGCAGCCGCGGGGAAAACTGGTTTCACTGTACTCCCGATTTTCAGCCTCGAGATAGATTTCATTTTACCGTCATGGATTTCAATTTATCGCGTTAGGTCGCCAAATGGCTTCTTTTCAGTGATGAATTTCAGGTTTTACCAATTACCAGCCTGGATTCTGTACAAGAATTGTATTCATTTTTTGAATTAATAGAATATATTGTAATGCTTGTTCTACGCCAGCTGCGCCGAAATTGTGTACGAGTGATTTACACGTATGAAATATTAAACGGATGGTGATATATACATGGTTATTGGTTTGGTGCAGTAGGTAATTACCTAATGCAGTGAATTGGACACTATTTGGATCGCTGTAAGCAGACAGGTGGAAATAAATGTTGGTTTGATATGCAATAATTTGCCATGAAAATGGGAATTGATCTTTCAATGCATCTGTGATTAGTAGAATAATTTCGATTATATTCCGTTGAATTCGACAGCTGCAACTTTTCGGTGCAAAAGACCAGTAATAATTTAGATGGCAGGAGATGGTCCAATAAAAATGATACGAAGCTATGCGTCGGGCAGAGACAAAATGAATATTGTAGTATGAAGTAGCGAAGAGAGTCGAATTTTGTTTGCTTTAGCAACAAAGCCGACATTAGTCGGAGGGGATGGCCTGCTTTGTTATTATTTATTACCGATCGCTCGAGTTCGTGGCGTTCCGCCATTATTTCTAACAATGAAACAGGTATAATTAACGCGATTAATTAATCATTCTTGTAGCAAGATTAACTCTGCTCGTCTCGATAATGAACACAGAATAAATGCTCTATCCTGGCTGAGTATAACGAACAAAACACGTAGCGTGCGTTACCGAAATTTATAAACACGGTACGACCTAATTTCAACATTTAATGCGCCCGAGGAAATAGGAGATGCAAGTGTCCAGGTGTATGTATGTGTACTTTTGTGGAGTGTGTTGTTTCTTTGGGATCCATTATCCATGATCACGTTATTATATCATGATTTTATGATATCGCGAAAAGCAACACCTTCTGGGCTGCGGCGAGTAGATAGTGCCTGTCGAGTGCAGACACGCCAGCTTTTTGAAGAGCATTGAATTCTGTAATGCGACGGTGCGAAGTGTAGGTACATAGAAACTAAAACAGTATGTTCAGAATCCAAGTTTCTGGATATTAAGCTGAAGGTGTTGTAAAATATTAATTCGTTTACACGTTAAGGGTACTTAATAAACAAAAGGTGTGGCATGGAAATGAAAAGTCTCTTCTATCTCTGATAATGTTAATTTCCTTCTGCGCTATATTAAATTTACATCTATGGGGTGTACATTTTAAGATATAATTGCTTCTGACTACCACTGAATAATTTCTAAGTATTTGTCCCTCAGTTTACTGAATTAATTTTATTAATTTTATTAATTTATATTTTATTATTTGTTCTATCGCATATGTTCTATATATATATTTGCCATTTATATATCGAAAAGTTATATTTACCTTGTATTCTAAAGAAACCTCTGACTTCATGAGACATAAATAGGAATCAAGTCCCTCCCTGTCAAATTATGATACTTCATCCATCATCACCTTTTAAACATTCTTTCCACCGTCACCTTTCATATATCCCACCTATACGCAACCCATATCTTTTCGCAGGAGTTACAGAGGCGATTGGATCAGACCCTGGGCAAGCCAGGCAGCTACCTGGCAGGAATCGACCGGGCAGGCAACATGAAGCCAATGACGATAGGCGCACGCTTGTATAGGGTCGAGCAGCAGGTGAGTCCCTTTCTAACCCTTTATTTATTCTTCAGAAGTGGGATCTTGAAAACTGGGTACTTCGTTACTCGACTATAGTCAGACCAACGTCAGCTGATTTCTCAATACCACTTGTAGTCCATCCCTACCACACAATTTCATTCATAAAAATGATCTTTTTATTGCGATTCCCTCTTCAAACTGAACAAGTTCCGTTCTCGTTACGGCTCATAAATATTTTGGGGAACACATTTAGGTATTTGATTGTGTATAAGTGGGGTATGGACTTCTGTGTATAAAGAAGTAGGCACTTCATTTTTTCCTTTTATCTTCTTTTTTCCTTTTAAAATGGCGAAGCAGGTTAACACAAGTAAAAGTAGGAATCCTGTTTGATTCAATTCATAAATAGCTGACGTTCTTTAGATTATAGTAGCCAATTAAAAGACTTAGGCATTATTCGAAAGAAATATTCTAGAAATGGTTATGCATTAGTTCATTTGAACAAGCAAATGATTTTAATTCTAAATTATTTTGTTATTTGGTTACTAATCAAATGAATCTGTAGTTTATTTTATATCTCAGTAAATTTAAGTAATTTCTGAGGTTATTATTCCATTTGAAACAGTTACCTAATACAAAATATGATTTTAACTTGATCTATCATCTGGTTTTGGCACAGAATTAAGTGACCTTTCACAAATTTTATTTAAAACACACGTACATATTAAACTAATTAAACTAAGGAATTACTTAAAATACTGTCTTTTATGTCGAATTTCAAATAATTTCTGCCCAAGTCTGCCAGTTAACAAGCCAATACACCAATGTACAATTAGTAACGATGTACGATATACAATTCACAAGTAGTAAGGATACACGAAAGCTCGGACATCACGAATATCGATGGCCTACATACATTTACACTAAGCAAAACTTTCACCAAGCCAACAACCGATATTCTTTACCTCGTCGTTATCCAAGGATCACGACTAATTTATCAATACATTATACAATACTGGAAATATTTATCGCATCACTTTTAAATTTATGTAGTACGCAGAATTTTCGTTGCAATAATGTTCTCCTAGCACTTACTAATAAATAAAGAGAGAGGTATAATTGATAGCATGTTTATTTGAGTTTTGCAATAAATATTCCCAGCGTTGTAATATTAAACAACCAAATGTCACCCTAAATACTTCGAAAATTCGATGCGCGCACAGATCGAACAAAACGACCAAAACCGCTTCACACCTGCACTATTTATCTTCACGAAATGAGTTCTCGCACAAAACCAACTTCACCCACCTTCTAATTTCTATTCAACAACACCTGCAGAATTGTTTCTCAATACAAACGAAAGCAGCGAGCAGTGCCAAGTGATTAGACCCAATTCCAACTCCACGAAGGCGGCAATCGTTAAAAGCCCTTTTCACCCCTAAGGGGAGGTTCCGGTCTAAAGCCTACAAAAATAAACGATCTTTAGGAATTAATTAAAGGAGAACTAACGCAGATAATTTAGTGCGACTTTCGGGATTGTATTAAGAATGTCTTAAACTATGGAAATATATTCGTTTTTTGTTCTAATTAATCATTGTAAATGGCTGTGGGGAGTCGAAGTCGAGGCGTCCAAAAACTCATCAAAAACCATTAGTGCGAAGTAAAAAACAATGTCAAGTTAATACACACTTTTTGGCAAAATAACGACACATGAAGTTCGAAATCACTTTAACCCCCTCTGTTTTTTGCCCCTTCAACCCTTTTGAAAAATACAAATTTTCAAAACTGTTAAAATGTCCCAGGTTTGCCGCCCGCAGAAAAGTATATTCTTCAAAATAAAAAGAGTTTCAATCAAATCGCTTGATAACTTTCGAGGTATTTGTTCCACCAGTTTGAAAAACCCTATTTACAGAAAAAGACGTTTAAAGTTTTACCCACGCATTCGCCTCTACTCAAATGCCTATAGCTTTTCGAATTTCAAAAAATCCTTTCAATCACATATCCTCGAAAGGTCGAACATTGGAAAAATGAAATATAACAAAACTCGATTTCCCGACATCTGTAGACCGAAACCTCCCCTTAACAACACAGTACAACAGCCATCTGGACTTGTAACATTCAATAGTCGTTTCTTACAGGTTTTCGTGCCCTGAAAACGAATCCGCAACCCGTTTGTCGCCATCACCCTCAGTTTTTGAGAAAATCGATTTTGAAAAAAAACTGCAAATTTTCAACTTTGAACATTTTTTGTGTCGAAACGGTAATAGTTATTCGATTTTTCGTTGCGTCAAATTATTCTATGAACCCTCCCGAATACAACGATATAAGTTATTATTGCATTATGAACATTGAAATATGTTTAAACAACGATAAAAGGGAAAAGGACACCCGAAATGCACCAATTTTTAGGGATATCTTAAAATTTATTTCCAAAACTAAGTGTCTGAGACGAAATTTGACCATCCCACGCGATGCAGCAGACATTTTTCCTTTGGGATGGTCAAATTTCGTCTCAGATATCCGCAAAAATTGGTGCATTTCGGGTGTCCTTTTCCCTTTTATCGTTGTTTAAACAAATTTAAATATTCATAATACAATAATAACTTATATCGTTGTATTCGGGAGGGTTCATACAATAACTTGACGCAACGAACAATCGAATAACTATTACCGTTTCGACCCAAAAAATGTTCAAACTTGAAAATTTTGATTTTTTTTCAAAATCGATTTTCTCAAAAACTGAGGGTGATGGCGACAAACGGGATGCGTTTTCATTTTCAGGGCTGGAAAACCTATAAGAAACTGCTATTGAATGTTACAAGTCCGAAAAAAGTCAAAATTTGTTGTACCGTGCAATCAACCAAACGACGCCTGCAACTTATATCGATCCCTTCCTCCCTTGATCCCCGAGAAACGCTCTGCGCCCGAGACAAAGGGGTGCCCCGCCGCCCCGAAACGGGGGGGCGAAGATCGATCCTTACACGGCAACTATTTCTGTCCGCAGTTGTCCGTGATGGACAAGAAATTGGACCAGCTGGTGTACGTGCTGAACGCGGTGGCGCAAAAGCAGCAGATACCCCTGAGGAGTATAGAGGACGACGTGTAACAGAAAGCCCCCGGCGAGCTCGTGCCATCTGTTTCGCGATCAACGGAAATCCCGTGGACTTTGCCCCGCGTTACCATAACCAGCGTCGTCCCCAACATGTTCAGCGAGAGCTGCTGAACAGGCGCCCTCGGTCCAGGCGGGTCTGAAGGCCGCGTCGCTGGACGTAACTCGCGGTGGACAGGCGGATGGATGATACGAGGTGAGAGGAAGGTTCAAAGAATGTTGGGCCAAGCGGAGGATTTAGTTTCTGGCTCAGGCGGCAGGGTGGAGGATGGAGGAAAGGAAATGGGAGGAGTGGATGCATCTGTGCTTGATCCGGGTGAGATTGAGTCGATTTCGGAGCGGAGGCTGTGAATGGAAGGAGTCTGTCGATCGAGGTGGAGGAAATATGGGGAGGAAGAACGAGGGATGTTGAATGTTGAGGATCAAGATGGGGCAGGTTTAAGTTGATTTCGAGGAGGAATTATTTATCGAAGACCTTGGTGCTGTTTCTGGAAAGGATGTTGGTGGAGTTGGGCTTGATTCTGTTTAAATTGATGCAGATGAAGGAAGGATGGGGATTTAAGATTTTATGTGGAGCATAGTAATTGTGATTGATTTCATTTGCTCTGGAGACAAAGTTGCTAACAGGAGTGCAGAAGTTGGATTCGAATCTGGCTTTACTCGAAAGTGGGAACTTTAAACCTGGAGAGGAAGGGAAGCTTCGCTTCGAGTCTCACAGCTGGGACTGATTTAAGTTGATCGAGAGATGAAATTTGCTGGCAAGGATGGCTAACTTCAATTTGCTCGCTGAAGAGAGGCTGCGGATGAATTGTGATGCATTGTTTCGAGGAGGGTAGTCGTGATAAACGAAGAACCGAAGGGGCGATAGCTCGAGGACGCCTGCGAGATGCATTTTCCTCGGAATACTTTGTAACTGTGTAGCTTGATCAGGGTTTGAAATAACGGTGACGGGACAAAGGCTAAAGAAAACAGATTATGCAGATCTGCGATTAAAGGAGATACGTTAAGAGTTAGGCACTCTAAGATAAACTTGAGGACAAAAGTATTCTGGCTTACAGATTCGGAGAAAATCTGCGACAGTGATAGAAAGGAGAGTTAAAGAACACAGAATTCTATGAATTTTCTATTGTAATCTGATTCAGAATTCCAAAATACATAGAAGAGAAACCCAAGCTAATCGGAATATATTATCAAACCAAAGGAAGATTGAAGAAACTTGAAGTGTAACTAATATTCGTAACGCCTAAATATCATCCCTCTTAATTTCGAAAACAGTGGTACATCGAGAGGGCAGACTACACAGTGTGCAATTGGTATTTTTGATTTAAAAATTCAGAATCCTACAAAAACGTCAACCAAAATGCCTTACAAACCTGTGGGAAGACTACGAAACCGAGGAATACAGAATATACAGCTAAAACTCACAAAACGAAGCACAACGAGGAAGTACCCGAATGCATCAAACATTCCCTCGAAACGGAAACAGAGGCACCGCGAAGCGACCGAAGAATCTCCACGGACCTCGTCGCAAGAAGCACGACAGCTCCTCTGCCCATCCTTTCCCTCGCCCAATTTCTCATCTCGTCGAAAGCGGAAGAATTGCCATTCCTCCAGAGGATCTATTTCGCCTCTGCAGAAGGCCACGGGGAGCAGGACGCGTTCTCCTGACAAACGATCGTGCGCAAAGGGGTCGAAGATCGGTACGAGTCGACGGGAGCGAGTCGCACTCGACGAGGGAACGTCGTCGCTTCGATACTTCCGCAACGTAGGATCGAGTGTCCTCGAAGATCTGTTTACCAAAGAAAAAAATACCCAAAAAAGTAACAAAAAAAAAAATGAAACGATCACGCTAAACGCACAGAAACGATTTTTCTCTTCGAACACGAAAGGAGGGGGGACGTTACGCGTACAGAAAACTGGAGACCACGCGAGGGGGGTTCTCTGCTCGATACACAGGGTGGGTTGATCTTGACGGTCACTGGTACAAGACTGGAGACGAGCCTCGGATGGGTCGAACGAAGCGAGGATCCAAAGCGGGCGGGACGGAGTGGTTCGTCGAGGCAGAACGTGGGAGCGTAGAGAGGCAGCCCGGAGGTTTCGCTTATCCGTAAATCGGGGAAGCGACGAGGCTGCTCCGCGCGACGACGCGACGGCGGAACGGATGGAAACGTATTGGGAACATCAATCGGGCCAACTAGGAATAATAGAGAGGAACAATAAGCAAATAAAGAAAAGAAAACCTTCCTAGACGAGACACGTATGTCTCTAATAGGCTTATTATACATATTAATATACATACGTATACATATTAACTTCTAGTCTCTGCTGGTAAATAACGATCAATTATTAAGCCTTAATTAATCACGGACTCGGAGATTTAGTGGGCCGGTGAATCGCGTACGCGCGCCTTGTACAAAAAAAGATAAACGGTGTCGAGTTACTTACGATACGTACGTACTTGCTCGTTCAACTTCGTACTCGATCGATTTCTCTTCTTTTCGTTTCTCAGTTTCTAGCACAAAACACGAGCAGCTCGCCGAGTACAGGCGCGCTCGAGTAAATAAGCCTCGTGCCTAGTGTTCCTGATTTCTCGATATTTTTCGCATCTCGAGAAATGAGAAATCAGATTATATTTCTCGAGAATTCTCGAGAATTCTCAAGAAATTAAAAACTATTGTAAAATTTATCATTTTGGAATAATGTTGATAATATTTATCTAAATTTTTATTCGTGTCCAACTTAAACAAAACTTGTGTAAATGAAAAAAAAAACAGTTATTAAATATAATAGATAAATTTATTTATTTAATATAAAATGTGAGCAAAACGAAACTTTACTTTTTTGTTTTAAAATAGTATTTTTTCAAAAGCACAATGCGTCTAATGTCACGTCAGCCAATCTACTTCTTTTTTCTTTGTGACAAAATCTGCGGCTGTAGAAAAATTTCTTTCATTTTGAGTGGATGTGGGTGTAATTGTACATAGAACATCGGCGATACGAAGAGAAAAGTTTATAAACAATCGCGCAATTATTCGCATATATTGCTAACATTTATCACTGATTGTAGATGTGTTTATATGTTCACGATTAACACACAATTTGAACCAACTGAAAATTCATTTCTGAAAACTAATGGGATTTATAATAATTTTCTTACACTGAAGATTCTCGAGAAACAATGTAATTTCTCGAGAAATGAGAAATAAGAAATTATAAAATTTCTCGAGAAATTCTCGAGAAAGAATTCTCGAGAAGGAACACTACTCGTGCCGATTCTCCTGGGATTTTTTAATGCCGCCTCTTCGCTGCCCGACGGTCGTGCGCGAATCGCGCGACGGAACTTCGTCTAGGGAAAGGTCGAAGGGTTCGAGTGGAGGTGCTTATCAGTCTTCGATACGATTGGAAGAATTGATTCCTGGCTGGGAACAGGGTGTTCGTGAGAGGAATGGTGGAGTTTCTTTGGTGGGTGAGCCAGAAAAATAGAAAATTTTGTGGGTTTTTTAAAAAATATTCATTTCTTTGGCTTGTTTCATAAATATGAAAGTATCGTATGAACCGAGAGGATAGTAAAAATGATGGTTTTTTAAAATTTTTTCTCATTTGTCGAAGCTTTGAAATTCTCAAAATTTTCAATTCTAGATACTTTCTTTTGTCGGCCATGTATGGATAAGGGAAATGGCTACTTGCAGTCTTTATGCGAAGGTTATAAGAGGTAAATGGTGGATAAATAGTCGAAAAGAATTTTTGGCAGAACAGATTCCTAAGCAAGAGGGAAAAGTAGTAGCGGCCAGTGATTAGTCAGACCGTAGATTCTTTTAATTAAATAAGTATGCTACCAGTGAATAATCTATTTTAATATGGAAATATTATTATTATTTCTCTATTTCCGAGTTTCTATTATTTTCTACAAACTTTATGAAATTTTAGGTACGATTTCTGGTATAATTTTCACTGGAGAAGTAGATTAAAAAAGTGATTTGTCATTTGTATTTAATTGCTATGATTTTCCACCTAGAAAAAAATTACTTGATCATGTGATATCCATCTTGAGACAGAACAATCTTTCTTCTAATTTCTACATTAACAAGGTGGAGCATTCAGAGAATTCTTTCGGGGATTTGAAAGTGATCAATATTTTTTTATAATTTTGTGAATGTTGGCACAATTGACAAATAAGTAACTAATCACTTAATTGAGCATCGCTTTTACCTTGGACACTGTTAAAATTCAATTTGTAGTTGAATAATTGACACAAAAATTTGTAACAACTTTGTATAAAAAATTCAAAACTGTTCCACGCATCTCAAATTTTATAAACAAAAAATTTTAAACTTCATAGCTGTCCATTCGCCTAAAATTCTGCAACAAAATTCCAACTACAACATTCTCAGTGCTTCGTGCTTATTTTCACTCTAGAGAAGCTTCCTACGTCTCAGCCCGCCATAGAAATACAATTCCCCGTCACGAACACCCTACGTATACGAATATCGCTAAGGAATCACGAAGAAACGTGTGTCAGAGCCGCAAGCTACAAAAAAAAGAGGAACAGTGAAACGTTGGCGCTGTACATATTGCAAAAACAAAAGGGGTAGGAAGAGAGGAAGAGAGAAAGAGAAAATCGGATTTATTCTGCATATAAATACATTTATATTTTCTACGTAGACTATCGGATACGGCACGTAATGTTATCGACACCGTAATTAATACGCGTAAGCTCACGTCAGAATTTCGTCGTGCTAATTCTAAGCGATTCTGTGTGCGTGCGAGTGTGAGTGGCTACGCGCGCGCGTGTGAGTGTGTGTCTTAGAGCAAGAAGAAATTTCCTCTTCAACTTTTCGTTCTTCGTTGACCATTCGAGTGGAAAAATGGGGAAGTTGGATTAATTATTTAATTAATACTAGGTAGCATAATAATTCAGTGATAGTTCCACGAGAAAGGGTGGTCGAATTTTCTAATCGAAAAGAAGAGAAACCTTCTGCTCCAGAATTTTCACCGATTACTGGGCCTGTACGGAGCTCAAAGACGTAAGCTTGATACCGTCGTACCGTGAAGGTATTTTTCGATCTCCATTTTATTTGATCTAAAATTGGTCCCGAGGAATAATGCTCTGCACTCGAATGGTTGAATGTTTAAAGCTTTCGTTCGCAGTGGAAGCACGTGAGCTCTCGAAATGCACGAACGTTTTTCTTCGTAAGGCATGGCATTACGTTCGCCCCGATCTATTGACTACTCTAATCGAGGGGGGTGAATCGATCTCTGCGCGGGAAGGACCAGTTCTCTTGTTAACTAGAATAACGTTCATCGTCGGGCGAAATATTGCACTGAAACTATCTATCGTCTAACTAACTAATACGATTACTAGAATCTAACGCAACTCTGTAAATATATATATACATATACATATACTTATATACATAGCTAGGGTAGAGAAAGTTTTCTTAAGCGAAGCGACTTTTAAGAGTATTTTTTAACCGAATAGGCGAAGACACTAAAGCTCGTACACTTGTACATTCCATTTTAAAGTTATGAAGCTCTTACAACCCTTTGCGCTCCTTCGTTCGAATAAACACGTCGTGTTTTCTTGCAATCGCGGATATGCTGTTGTAACCAGGGAACCGTCTGTTTATTTTATTTTGAAATTCAAGCATTTTTCCTGAATTTAACGAAATAATTTCTTTGAATTTTATTTGCATAGAATTTCCCCGAACTGTTTGATGGAGAAAATTAATTTTCCTTGAAAAAGAGAGTGGTGGAAAAATAGTTTTATATAATTATCAACGTTATTGTTCTTTCATAATTTTTTAAATAAAAATTTAGAAGTAAGAAATTTATTATTGAAGATCAAGTAACTTTGTTTGCTGAATAAATATACAATTTCAACGATATAATATGATATTGATTTAAAATACTATTTCAAGGTGGAAATGTCACAGGTTACAACGCAATATTTAATTTTCATGTATTACTTCTACAATTATTTGCACAGCTCAAATCCATTCAACGAAGCTGAAAGTTCACTATAGTAGAGGCAATATTCAGAACCGATTTCATATATTTTCATTTCAATTAAATCAAAGCATAAGAAGCAAAACGTACGATAGCTGGAGCGCAAAGGGTTGCAAAGTCAATAAGCTTTATCTTCTACGTAATTTCAGGCGCACTTCGCTTGTTGGCCTGTCTTTCTGTTTTGTATTCCTTTTCTACGCTGCTTTAGAATTTACGTTTCCGCAGTTAATTAATTAAGACAAAACTTTCCTGGATCAAAGGGATTCTAGTCAAGCAATCGATTACAAATTCGTTTCAACTTAATTTAATTTCAGCGACGAAGGAGTCGACCTCCTGAAAATGGCTCGTTTTCGCAGATGTAGAGTGGTATTTTTGCTATCTGCCTCGTCGAGGAACGAAAAATACTCTGTAAAACACGCTCGAGCATGTACGAACGCGGGATGGTGGTCAGAAGGTAGTTCGAAGGGCGAAGATCGACAAGAAAATACTATAATTCAACGAGACGGAACGGTAACCGAATTTATAAAATCAAAGAATTAGAACAGACCGGTTATAACAACGCGATATGTAAATTCTAGTATTAAAGTTATTTATATATATATAAAATTAACAACTTTGAACTTTCTTCTGACCCCCATTGCACGGAGTGAAAAAAAATTCTATGGTGCCTCTCACTCGACTAATTCCACTATGACGCAACTAATTAATATCGATAATAGAATCTAGAATACGATAGCGTTGTAAATAGCGTAGACGATATCGCAGGACTATACAATTATAATGGCAATATAGGCTCCGAAGGTGCAGCACGAATTTTTCAAATTCGTAAAGCCAAGCCGATCGACGTTACTCTTTTACACCAGCGCGTGTAATATTTCTCGTTGAATCGACTCGTGAAAAGCTTGTAAAAATATTGCAAAGGATCGGTGGAAATTTGATAAACCTGAGTACTAAGAATATATTGCAGAATTTCGCGATAAATGTGGAATTTGAAAATTTACGAGAACAGTTATTAATATGACACTTTTTATTGGTTCCTAAATTTCAATATAAAAATAATATTCTGCGATGTAACGAACTATTTCTCAATTTATTCTTCGACCAAATCACGAAAGGATATCGCCACTAAAACGTGACGACAAAAATATAATTCCTTAATCCTTTCAGTACGGGGGTTGAAACGCTTGTCGCGCGTCGTGTGCGGAAGTCCTCCAGCCCCACTTGCTTAACGTACTCGGTGAACGCCCATCGGCGTTCCCCGATTGATGGCTATTGTATTTTGACTACTGTCGAAAGAATTACATAGCACAATATTCCACGCTTTGAATCGCGAAGAAATTCGACGAGAAATGTTCCTCGCGATCGTGGAACTCTGGTTTACCTTGGAAATCTAAGTCGACCAAATAAGGCGTGGGATAGAAATGATTATGGTCGAAAGTAATCGCTGAACTTTCACAGGGGGTTGGTGAATTTTTCACGGGGTATATTACTCGACGATTATATTGCTGACCATGAGTAGAGACAATCAACGACGCGCGTCTACACGCGTGTTAACAATAAATAAATGCTAACGTTTCGTTTCACGATAGACTCTCGTTGTAAATGATGACTATCCGCGACTGTCCGAGCCAATTCTCGACTCCGCAGTCGTGCATTCTCGCCGACGAGATCCTGGGAACACTTACTGTAAACTGATAAGGTAATCACCATGCAAATGTGGCTGACATTTATCACTTCTTAAACGACGAAGCTCGAACTTCGCTGTTCAACTCCAACACTGATCAGAGATGAGCAAATTTCTTTTTTAATTCAAATTAGAAATAAACTTTCGAACGAACCTTTCGGTCCTCTACGTGCAGAATAAGGTAACTTGTAATTGGTTGAGGCAACGATCGATTTGTATTCGAAAGTATTCGGAATAATAAAATCACTCTATCATTTTCTTTTATATTCAACACTATGAAGAAGTCGATAGGTATGAAAATTTCTTTTAACTTTTCAAACTCCTGTCTCTGTAATTGATTGTGTGCCGAGAGAAAGTTTACAAGAGCCTCTGCGCAGCTTTCAAATGCAAATCTTTCAGTCAACGAAAGATAATATTATCGAAATTATTGAATTAAAGGATTCCATTTTTTGTTGGAATGTAAGTTAGAGTCAGATAGGAATACTTCATTTCTTTATTACTACAATTCTATTAATTCCTCTGAATTCTGCGTGTCCTTGTAAGAATAATGCAAGCCACTGATCGTGAGTAAAATTCTGTGAAGAAGGAAGCATTTCATCCTGCACATAATACATCATTTTCTTTAAACAATCTACTTACCTGAACCACCATGGTTACTCAACGTAGGGAATCGAAGAAAAATAGTATAACGCCGTATATAACGCAGTAGTGTTCATCAGATTTGTAGTGATTAAAAGAAAATAATAATAGGGAATCTGGAAAATTGAATTAGATCAGACTGTTGCTTGAATTTGCGCGTCAAAGTTGCGCTTCGAGTCTACGCTTCCTATAGACAAGAACTAAACAAATTAATTAAGTGATAGATCTTACTAGTAAATATTCTCAGTTGTAGAATTCGATTATTTATCGGCGAAATGATTCTCTTCGATTGTAGGAAGAAAATTGTTGGTTATTGTAAAGAAACAAGTGTAAGAATATGTACAAAAGTGTGTGTATATACACGCGGGGTGGTATTTTGCAATTGTACGAAGTTACACAAACGCAAATAGAGGCGTGATGGATATACCTGTTGATGGGAATTGCAAAATATACCCGCGGGGATCTTGGAAAGCAAGTAGTGTTCGCGAATCGGCCGAAAATACGTGTAATATCGATTTATTAACGATAACGCGCGTGTACGTATACGACACCGTATATACGCATTGCGTAATCATCGTAAGTGCAAAATTAGTGCTGTATATTAAATTGGATTTAGAGGGGAATGTAACTGTTCTATGCACTTGACGCTTTGTGCATCGGTTTTCGAAGCGCTGGGACATCGTCGATTATATTTCAAATCGTAGGTGAAATATTCGAGCTATTATTTCTAGCGATTAAACCGGATATTGTTAAAAGGAAGCCCAATGCCACGTTTCATCGAAATTTTAGCGCACAGAGTTTTGTACAGAAAGTCACGCAGAGGTATGTTTTATTAAAAAAAATACGAATGGATTGTGTTTGATTAATTTTCTCGAATTTTGTACTTCGTGATTCAATGTATCTGTTAGTTTAAGTTCATTTTTAATTCCTAGAAAGGAAATGTGTAGAACCTTCTTACTTTTTTTTAGCAAAGATATATTTGTAAATTGGTCGTCTATTTCTGAAAAGATTCATTGCTTTTTCACTGACTCACTTTCAGAAATACATTCCATTTTAGAAACTCCATATTTTTATCTATAACTATCGCATTAGTTGCTCGTTAACTTCCAAATTCTCTGCCTTCTCACTATTCCTCTAGAAACAGGAATTAAAAAATCGCAATAATGCGAAACGCTGAAATTATTTCACAAATTTGTCATATCGAATGCCTACTTAAACTTCTTTCATAAGTCCTCACCCATATTTATACCTATCGTAATAATTAATAACATTCGAATTTTCACAGTGGACGAACGTTCCTTTTACTTATCGTTCCAAAGACAACGTAAAGCGGGTCGCCTTTTAACATCTTATCCCTATTTACCCGAATTAAGCGACCTTCCCTTGGTGCATTAAAAGAGATTGAAAGGACGCGGAAAATTCGCCTCTGAACAGTTTTACATTCTGAATGCGCGAGTATTCTAAAGACGCCCGACGGAAAGGGTCCCGGGCGCATAAAAGGCGCAAGACCTCGAAGGAAGCGTAAATGTCGCGGACCAGGGCAAATAATTCCCTCGCAGTCTCCTTAAAAGGTGTTAAAAAGAGTCTGCGACAGGATGTAGCTACGTCCACACGCTTTCTCGAATAAATGTGGAAATGATTAAAGAGCCGAGCGCAAAGCGTTGAAGTCATAGCCGCGAGTCTGTAGTGGGTTGCAAAATTATCGGCACGGGCGGAAGCTCGACGATCGAATTCGAAATGAAAAGTGTAGAAAATGATCTATAGGCAAGATTCTTCATTTTAGAATGCATAGTTCCTATGCAATATCGTTAGATAAATTTATTATCATCTGTGGAAAGATGGGAAGAGTGGTTAAAGCTACGGATTGCAATTACGAAATTTAGATTGCAATTACGCAATTAGAACGTGTGATAACACCGTAATTAAAATCGCGAAACTCTAACGACGGTTCAGTTTCTTTCGTGTGCTTCATGCTTGTTACCATAAATCGGAATTAAAGTATGGAGATATGAAGAGATACTCGCGAGAAGAATGGAAGCTATAACGTCTATCGTTCCTACTTTCGTTTAAAAAATAGTACTGATTGTCTCTGCTGACCAAATTCGATTATATCGTGCAACTGTCAAATCACAATTTTTGCAAAGGATTTAATCGTGTTTTCTGAGGAAATACTATTTTCTGTCGCTCCACTTGCGACAAGTTACTACAATTTAAAAATAATCTATGGGACGGAAATATTAAGAAATTTTCTTAAACGCTTAATGACAGCTGTATTAACGATATTATTTATTATACACAGTGTTTCGTGCAGAGTGGTGCAAAATATTTCGAAGTCGTCATTCTCAGTTACTTAAGAATAATTCTGAGTTCCCTGTAATCAAGTTTCATTTGTGACACAAAAATGTGTATATCGTTACTTTGAACAAAAAGTGTCAGTTCCATTGCAAAAAGAAGCTTGTAAAAAGATGCCGGTATGAAATTTTTTAAACGCGTTTAAGGTTTGCTAGATGTTCTTTGATAATATTCTCCTTGAAAGGGGCGCTTGAGATTTTAAGCTTTTACCACAACTGCCGCTTATTTACAATATTGTGGAATGTCGATGCATTTAAGTGAGGGTTGAATAGTTATCACTCGATGAGATTTGGAAATCTGTTAAATCGAGGAACGGCTGCGACGAAATATTGATAAGCAAAGAGTTGCTACCTAAAGTGGGAATTCATAGTGAACACTAAGAGTGCTTCAGAAATTATAAAAACTTACATATTTGCCACACAGTGTCAGGTACCTTTTTATATGCTGCTGTAGCTTTAAAGATCTTTAATTTCGATTTATATGCCTGTTTGTCTCTGATAACATAAGTAAGGTGACTTTTTCCTTGACCAGCAAGTGCGAAAAATTCTGCGAATAATAAAGGACATTATTCAGTATTTACTGAAAAGGTAATTTTTTTCCAAAGTGTCGCGTGAAAAGTGCTTGACATTGCTGATACTTTGAAAGAAGGCAGAGAACACTAAGGAAACGTAAGTGCTTCGTGAAATCAAGTCTCGTTAATATTCACTTTGCTAGTTTTCCAGTGAACAGAGACTTCGATACTCCCAGCAACGAAATCGAAAGCAATAATCCCTTGATTGTCGTCATCTATTAACGTTCTCCAGTCGATGAATTGTTTACATCACTTGTGTTCAGACTCGGGACTCGTCGATGATTCCAACTTGGTAACTATAGGAACTACGTAGACGATTCTACTGTCATCGGTCGACTGACAGTAATACCGACTGACAGCATAGGTGTTACGAGACCATGATTGAAAGAAGATCAAGCTACTGTTTTTTAAGAGCAAGAATTAATCGTAAAATCACATCCTTTGATCCTTCATCGTGATACTTCTGGACCAAGGACTACGACGTTTCCTGCGTCACGATGGTTTTTCACGAAATTCAGTTGAGAATTATATGCAAATGTGCATTCCTGTTTATCCAATTGAATTTAATTCTAGAATGTACATTATGTGAAATTTTGATTCGAATTTTGATTATTTTGATTCGAGTAAATTAAAAGTAATTAGAGTAAAAAATTCGAGAATAATTAAAATTAATTAATTATATTCTTAAGTTCCAAAATCACTGTTCTGGTTGTGAATACAAATTTAATTTCAATTTAGAGGCTTCTTAAATCTTCCAAATTCAATCGTATACTGATATAATTTTTCCCGGGTTTGGAATATTCGAAGAAAATAAACGCGCCATCAGGGAGAAGGCGGTAGTGGAATTTCTGATGCAGGAAACGTCGAATCCCCACTCGAAGCGAGGGAGGCGAGAAAAGATCGCGAAGTGGGTTGGCGAAGGAATCGTTTGAAGCTGCAGGGAAGGAGACGAACGAAATTCAATCATATCACCGTAGTTGCCTCTACTATCTGCTAGCAGTAGCTCGTCGACAACATTGTTGACCTTTTTAACGATAAACGATCGAGGGGGTCGCGGAAATCCGCGAGAGTAATCCGATCTCTGCGATCCTATCGACGCTGAATGATATTCTCTTTTCACTACTATTGTCTACTTAGTTACCAATGCGAATAAACGAGCGCACGCGATTGTTAAAACGGTAACGATTATGTTAGAGGGTGCGTGCGTCAACTGTCTTTGATTTAAGAGTTAAATATATGTGGACGGTTTGGAAAAATTGATTTTCTTAAAGTGTGATGCCTTGAGAATATTTTTTTGAAATATTATGTTAATTGTTTAGAAGAAATACTCAATCTGTTCAGGTATATTCAATCTCTTAAGATCGACAAATGAGTTGAGTTGCCAGATGGTTTCATGAAAATTAATAATGATAAATGGGAAACTTGGCGTGACTCTAAATGCAGCTTGTCTTGTATAATTCAGAATTTTTTGTAACTCTGTATAGTAGGAGTGTTAAACGATTCTATGTTGTATGGAATGGAAGATAAATCCTAATATGGATGTGGTTTAATTTCTGTGTAATTTAAACTTTCCTTTCTACGATCATTTTTAAGAGAAGAATGTTACGTGTGTATATTCTGTTATTCTTGTATCCGTGTTCCTTCATAATTATTTAAGTGTATTGTAGAAAGGAATGGAGTGCGAACGACCACTAAGCAACTTAGAATCCTATAACACTACGATTTGAACGATTAAAATCTATGAAAAAATTTTAAGCTCTTAATAACTTTACACATTACTGAAATTCAAATCAATTACGAGAAACTTTGCACCACTGGCATCTGAAGCTCACGTCTCAAAAATACGTTGCATGTGCAATGACTATTATGCGCAAGGGGTTCCAATAAATCGTGTTACTCGAGGGAGAAGTCCTGGCTATAAGATCTCTGATTAATATTTTAATAATACAGCATTTAGTGCATATCCCACTAACACCTCTCGTAGCTCAATTTTTCCGAAGCTTGACAAAATTGCTCGAATTTTACTCGAATTTCTCCAAGTTGCCTCGATTTCATTCGAATTTAATTGAGCTACCATCCAACATGCACAAAATTTTTATTAACACTTTAAATAATGCAAACTTTAAAAAGTGAAAAATTTGCTAAAACGAACTGACACTCGAAATGATATTTAAACCGAGAAATCTTAGTCACAGGACTTTATTCTAGAGTAACATCATTTATCTTGTTAGTCTGTACGAAATAACAGTAACGAATTACTACACTGTTACTCGAGAAGCAAGGTGATCAGAAGGATCGACGCGTCGATGGGAACGATTGGCGATTTATGGCCTGTCCACTATGCAAGTGGCGAATCTTTTGCACTGGCTGTGTGTTTTTCGATAGCCACGGGTTTGGTGGTGAACCAGTGGCGAGATGGGTCGAAATTCACTTTGGAAATATCGAAGTAACTGTACAATCCTATCATTCTTTTGCACGTGTATCGAAACGTGCGTCTTAATCGGTACAAGAGGGGCCAACATCTTTAACAGAGAGTGACTTTGGATAATCAAAGATGAGACAGGATTAGGGAGGACGAAAGTTGCATTCTTGTACAAACGAAATTTTGCGACCCCTAGCCTCTGGCGTTCTTTGAAAACTGCTTATTAATAAATCAGAGCACGAGGCACTTGTGTTTTTGATTTTCTACGTCCCTTGTTCTAAAACGTTTCATTGGCTTTGTAAGAGTGTGAAAATCGACAATCATGTTACGAAGGGTCTTGTTTCTAACAGAATGTTCGTAAGAGATTTCTATTGCTTTCATGTATGGTGGTTAGGAAATCGTGGTGCAATTGCAAATGTGGTAATTCCTCGTGAAGAGAAGGAAGAAATGTAAAAGGAATGTTCTTCGTTGGTTGCGTAGATTCCAAAAGAAGTGATTTTACTATAATCTTCATTTGCAAAAAATATATGCTGTTCATATTAATTACCAAAGCTTCAATGCAGAGTGTTTCAATTCTAATTTTTTGATTCGTTAACGCTGCAGTATAAAAAATCGAAGAGTAATAAGCACTATACACATAAAAACAAAGTGATTTGCTATTGAAAATACTTTTCCTAAGAAACTGCGCCACCAATCAAGAAGATTTATTTTATATTTCTTCTACTTGAATTCATCTACTTTATTTTATATTTCGTCGCCCTTGTTGCACCATTTACTAAACAAAATGTACAATAAATCTTAGCAATTCGTATTGAAAACCGTCACTATAAAAGTTCCAATTTTTCTACAAAATCTTGCAACACTCACGTCTACGAAACTCCCCATTTCCAAATTCTCAAGACCAACTTGAAAATTGTATCCCACAGAACCCCTTATTTTCTGTATAAAACTTACAGAACCATACAAACCAACCTGCATGTAAAGACTGCCCCTTTCTCTTCGAAATCTCGAAATGCATATCGAAAGTACATCTAACGCAATAAACCTCCTTGCACCCGTGATCCAGCGATCCGTCATTCAATGATTTTCAAGATAGATGTTAAATCACGTTCGAAGCTACCAAAAAACGTGAACGTACAAAGCGGCAATTATCGTGCAACAAATTCAGCAATACTATGGACTCGTAGAGCTCTAACTACTAACGTCGTTAAGAATACTAATTAGCCGATAATTTTCAACGTGTTCAACATGGCGTAGGATTTTGATACGAGTGACAACGGGCGCGCTGTACCGCGTCTCCCTGCGCTCATCTTCGCAAATACCTTGTAAGAAGTCTCTTCGTTTCTAGTCCTGTTATCAAACAAGTAGTTCCTAGTCGACTAATCGCTTTCAGATCTCACGATTACAGAGTGAGGTGAAAAATGATAAAACCTAACTAAAAACATAAATAGAGGATCGCGAAGTAGGTAGAGACAGTGTACGTATAAGGAATTACAACTAGGGGCGTAGTGGGAATTATAAATAGAGAGGTGTGGAATAAAACTGGTGATTCTGCGACTCCTTTTGCCTTCTCTACGACTGTTTTCTAACGATGGAGGTGAACTGCGCCGAATCGATCCTGGCGATGTAAATAACGACAGGACCGGCCGTGAAATTTAAATTCGACTAGGATATGGAGCTGCACAGACGGTTAGAGCGTAGCGGTAGTTAAAGGATTTTTATGCTTCGACACGTTGTGTTTAAAGGAAACGTTGATCTCTCTTTGATACGTACGTTAGAAATCGGGGTCGACGGGTTTCGGAAGGTCCTAGTAGTGTTTGAAACAACGCAATTCTTATACTATTATACACAGTTTTAAAAACGATAGAAGTACGCTTTAGGTATATGCCTATTAATACTCATTATTGTACAAAGGTGAATGCATATATGTAAATAAGTGAGGATAGGGATAGGATCTACTTCTGGTGCAATTGAAACCACAGTCCGTCGTGTGAATCTATTGAACTCGATTGGAGTTGGCTTTAAAATTTATATGAAATGCTATATTCTCCGTAAGAATGAAATTGTATTGATTCTATATTCTTATATATATTTATTCTTATATATAATTGGTATATCATTGTATGTATATTCATTGAGTGGTTTATTTTGGAAGAATTCTAAGCGAACGTGAACTCTGAAATTGAGGCGTTAATCGTTCCTCTGCAATGTTTTTTTTTTTGATTGGTGATTTTTACAATGCAGTTCCTCTTTGTTAATAGTTTAATAAAAATGTCAAGCGCTGGCGTTGTTGATTTTGGAAATGTTTACACGAAATTAGACATATTCTTTTGGATTTCTATTTGGTAGAAAAATTTGGTAACAAATTTTGATTAATAATTCATGAGGTTTTCGTTAAAATGTAAAACTAAAATTATTCTTAACGTCTACTTTTGCTAGATTTACTTTCTACCCTTTTCGAACTCTGGAAAATTCACTGTTTTTTTTAACTTTGATGTAGTATTTCTTGAAATTCTATTTCGGTGATCTATAGTTGATTCTAACAATTCTACCGCGTCCCTGAATTCTAATTACATAAAAATGCAACTAAAAAATATAAAACTGAAGAAATCATGCTTGACGAAAAGCAAAGATTCGGAATATAATTTTGCACACTAAAACCAAATTTTCCAAACTAATTTCCTCCTCCGAGGGGCTGATTTCCTTATCACATAGACTTAACCTTCCGATAGATTGAAATACGAGGATTTACACTCTTTAGACTATCTGAAAAAACAACGCACCACTAAATCTATCGATTAATCTAGAAAAACAAAACAATTACCTACAATTCTTTCACCACTAACGCAGCTAACTCACACCATCCAATAACACCCCCCCCCCCCCCCCAAACATCTTAAAGACAAATTTCAAAACTTAGAAACCACTGAAGAAACGCTAGAGAATTTTTTAAAATTGTTCACAAAATAAGAAGCAAAAGCACACAAAAATTATTAACCGATTACCATGACTCTTTGCGAGGGGGTCGAGGGTCCGCAAAAATGCGCTAGCAACACAGCCAGTACAAAAACACAACACGACTACCGATAAAAAGGATGTATGGAGAAAGAAAAAAAAACGCTTGTAGAATATTATCGATGCTTGTCGATTGTCTGTGACATTCTATCGTTAGCGATTAACTTATCGGGATGGAACACGGCGATTCTCGGCGGCCACGATCGATAGATCTTTTCCGCGGCAAAGGTATTTTGCAAGTGTCCTTCCAATTAACAAACGTGGCTAGCGCGCTCTCAATGATTCAAGCGACACTCTTAGGTCTTACTTAAATTAATTAGTCGAGCTTGTGAACTGTACATTCTGCCATGGTCCATCCTTCGACCTGTTTTAAAGAGCAACAACGACAGTTGCAGATGATAAACAATTGAAAGAGATAGGACCGTTCTAGCGGGGAGAACAGTGCGGATGCTAATGGACGAAGGGTGAACCGAAGTGTGATGTATGCGTTGTAACGTTATATTATACATATATACATATACAATATTGTGAGTAAGTGCTGACACTATTTTAACGAATCGTGCGTAATTATTCAACCTGTCAAATATTGTACATTCGCGCCGACATTATCTATACGACTATACATACGTACATTATTATTATGAGATATTAGTTAAAGTTGAATATACTATATCTACTATTCTTTCGTGTTTCCTTTTCTTTACTGACACCCTGTTATTCCACAGTTTGTTTTAGGATTGGTAAGGTTGTGTGATGGTGGTAAACGTATGAAGTTAGTTTTTCATAGACTATTAAGGTGTAATAGCACTGCAAAAATTTAAAAAAAAAATTTGTTTCTAAATGTACCTTGCGATTTTAAAAATAAGATGTAATTAGTCGTGGCAGTTGTACTTAGCACAGAGCTACAGCGCCATCATTTAAAAAAAAAGAAAAAGAGTTTGATACTATAGTCGTGTTCAGATTTATTGGCCGGTGAGTTCGGTTTCTCGAGCAGCGCGCAAGGAGAAATCAGCCACCACCACCTGACGATCGTGGATTGGCAGTTGAAGTTCCTTAGGATCTTGGTGAGAAGCTAGAGAAAAGTAGCACCGAGGCAAGCAACAGGTGGTGGGAGAATACCCTTCAGGAAACTCACCGGCCAATAAATCAGAACACGACTATAGTTAAGGAGAGGTTCCGATCTAAAAATCGATTTTTTTTGTTTCGTTTATCGAATGTTCAACCTTTTAGGGATACATACGTGTTTGAAAGGATTTGTTGAAATTTGTAAAATCTGTTTTGGATTTATGCGTATTACTGCAATTTTCTATCAATATTTTCTGTCACGTAATTCAGGATCACAGATCTCAAGGATTAAGAGCATTTTCACAGAAGACACTTCTGTGACTGATGGTTGGTATCTCGGATAAATTTACTTAGCAAAGATAGCACTAGTTTCAAAAAAAAAATTATACAAAATATTAATTAGAAGCCACAAGAGTTTCTCCCATGAAAAGGTTCCAATTTGTTAACCGAGAAAATGACAAAGCTAATTCAACAAAGAAGAACAAGTACGTATTCCTTACTAAATAGCAGAGCTGGGCATTAACTAAATAAAAAATTATTTAAATTACAGATCGAATAAAAGTTACTTCAACTTTAGATTCTTCGACAAATAAAGTTATAATAAAATTTTTTATTCGCCACATGACGAATACATTTTTCAACATTCATTCAACATTCAAAACTTTTACTTAAATAAAAATTTATCTCCTCCCTGCTAAACAAAGTATTTCTTACAGAAAAAAGTAGTAAAAAAAATAGCATCCCGTTTTTACATTCACTTCAAGCATGCGGCTGCGTGCATCCGACATCTGCCGCCAAGGTTGAAGAACTCAACGTCGTGGCACTAGGTGTGCACTCGTGAAAGAAGGACCTCCCGAGATCGTATCCATCCGAAGATAAAGCAGAATTTATCTGCTGCAGAACATTTATTTGCGCATCGACTCGATTGTTTGATAATAACGCGAGACCTGACTGAATCTCCCCAGAGAGTGGTGCAGCTACTATGGACAGTGGTAAACGAAAATTGAAACGCTGCTGTGGTGCACGTGTTTCGAAAGGAGCATCAAACCCAACCGGCTATGGCGTTTCGTTGCATCCGGCTCCATCATTCCGTTGCATCGTCTCGTGTGCAGTTGCATCTTCTGCCTCAGTCCTTCCTTTCCCCCCACTAGGCCGTCTCCAATCCTTCACATCCCCTCCAGAGGTTCTTGCTCCCGCCGATTCCGATTCCGATTTTTCGTTTTCGTTGCAGCTGTCGACGCTGGACAAGAAGTTGGACCAGCTGGTGTACGCGCCAGGGCCCACGATATCGTTGTATCGTGGCAAAACTTGGCGATGCACGTTCCCCAGATATTACGACACGTAATTAAAGTTGATCCAGTCGGATGAATCGGAGGGAAGGAAACGGTTTTCGGGGCGCTCTCGCGATTCACTGCTACGTTGCAAGCAGCTCGCACTTTTTGATAAAGAGGTACGAAATTTATGCACTGTTTTGGGGAGTGACGATGATTTTTTTTATTAAATTATAAACACGAGGTTGTAATCGGTAATAAGGTTGAGATTGGTAGAGATAGTGGTTTGGTTTTATATAATTTCTCGCGTGGGAGAAATTACTAGCATTGCAGTTTTCGAGGTGTTCAGTCAGTTCGAATGTAATAATAAGATTCTTAATTTAATTGTTATTAATGAAGAATATTAATACTTGGCTGAATAATATCGTTCCAAGTATTAGAAATGCACAGAGAAGAGTACCTAAATGTTTCGTGAACACTTCTGCAATATTTCGCGAAGATGCATATTGCAGATATTGCAGAACTTGATTTTTAGTGCTGACAGGGTTAAAGAATCCTCCTCTTTAAGTCCAAATAATTTAAATTAACACCTTAAGAACTATAGTGGTACTTGTAAAAACAGGGCGTTGAAAATCAAGCAAATAAATTAATGCAAAATTGTTCCAGCCAAGTGGAAGGTAGGCACGTAAAAATAAAATTTATCCTCGACTTCCATAAGTAAACAACCCCCAAAATCCAACAACCTCTCTCTCAAATTATCGAACATAACTAACTGCAACAAATCCCACGTTCCACGCTAGCAAAACTAAAACCATTCACAACAAAACCATCCAAATGCCCCACCACCCCAACATTCACACTACTTTTAAAACTTCGAGTGACACAAGTATTTAAAAAACGATCCCTTAAATTAGTGAAGCCACCTGAGCGATGACTTTCCCCTCAAAAACTCCCAGACCGTAGAAATCGATCTGTTTGATTGGATTGCCTTCAAACTAAACACTCTACCACATTTCCAATGCTTTCCAAAAAACATCGCCGTGAAAAGACTCGAAACCAATGCATATAGAATAGAATCATTTTGCGAATTTCGGTCTCAAATTTTCAGGAAACAATCATGAGTCATGACATAACAAACAGTGAAAATATTAAAAAAAAAATATCTTTATGGCATGTATCGGTACCCCCTCCCACTTTAAATGATTAAAAAACAGTCCTCGAAAATAAAAATTACAATTTTTCTCCGCCCTCACATGTAAAAAGTGTTGGAGAATGATTTAAAGTTTCATTTGAAAAATAAAATTTCTTTTTTCGTTTCTTGGACTTTTTTCGAAAACCGTTTGCCGCACGAGAAAAAGTAATACAACACAAAATATGCTCCTTGTCTGAATCTACAACTTTTGTTTGACATATTTTTTTATATAACCAATAACTTGGAGGATATGACATAAAATCGACTTTGTGAGCTGTTAAACAATTAAATGTTCAAGACCCTATGGGCACCTTTTCCTGTTATCCGATCAGGTTCAAACTTTACACAGACTTTTTTTTATTATTTGGAATTATTTCGAAGGGTCTGGCCCAAGAGTAAATAAAATCCACCCTAACGTACAAGATGCAAATGCCCAGGCGTGAAAACACGCCGACGCCGCTGCCACCGCTATCGCAACCACGACTGCCAATAACGCGTAAACACAAATTCTTCCGCAAGTTAACAAGCCTCGAAGACACGGCCTCCGTCAAAGCAGGGCTCGAGGAGCCGTCTAATTAATCGCCAGAGAGGATGCGCCGTAGAAAAACGGACGACACCGCGTCGGACGTGAAAAATATGAGCGCGGAATCCCGCGCGGGGACAGGTTGCTCTTGTTGTCAGTCAGCTCGCGCCGTATTCCGGTTTTCCCTCGATTAAACCTACCCACGACAGAGAGACGGAGGAGGCAGAGGGAGGAGAATGATGATTTCCGGTGGCGTCTGTTTCTTGTCCCGCGACCAACAGGAGGCTGAAATAGCGGCCAGATAGAGGGAACCCGATAGCGTATTCCGACGGCATTGTACCGATACCAGTTTCTCTACGTGCAAGCCTCCGTCCGGCGATCGCCACGACAGACGAGGACGGCGGACGGTGGAAAGGAAAAAAAAGAAAGGAAAAAAAAAGAAGAAGAGGAAAGGGGGAAGCGATCCTTTTTGCCTGGCATCGGCCAGGTTCATTCATGAACCCGTTCCCCGATCGCGAAACCGCGATGAACGAACGGGGGCCCCCGGATGCCGACGAACGGCCGGGAATGCGGCTCTAAAGGGTTAATTGCACGAATTACGTGAATTGCGCGAGCGCGAGCGGCGACATGGTGCATCTTAATCGAGGAGAATTTATCGGGGGCACCGCGAGTGTCACGGCTGGAGGCCGTCGAACGACGCCGAGGGCTTGCGCCGGGTCCGGTGCGCGTGGCTTCGTTTTCCATTCTGATTGATGGGGTTTCGGGTGAGCAGGCAGAATGGGGGGTTTAAAGATCGAGAGTGACGGGCACGTCCAGCGTAATGTTGCTTTAAATAGTGTAAATTGAATTTCGACGGTAAATTTTTGGAAGAGATGGTTTCGGCGCACTGGTTCGGTCTTTTTTTAAACAAAATTTAATTAAATCAAAAGTGATTTGCACTTTTTCAACATTTTATCAATTTCCAACGTTTCGGTCACTGATTCTGAGTATTATTATTTTTTCTTATTATTATATCATATCCACGGGAGAACCCTTTAGACTACAAAATAGATTAATACAGTGCATGAGGTATGGCGTATAAAATTAAAATTAAAATTAAAATTAAAACTAAAATATAAAAATATAAAATATAAAATTAGAATATGTATAAAGTATAACAGAAGATATAAAGAGCCCAAACAATGATCAAGGAAAGTTTAGATAAAAGGGAAAATACTGCGTATGCTATTGAAACAAATCGCACGTTCGAAAGGAACATGTGACCCGCGAGTCAATTAACTGATGACACAAAGTTGTTTAAAAAAAGACCGAACCAGTGCGCCGAAACCATCTCTCCGTAATATTGCTTTGTAGCATTTCCTAATCCCCCTTCTGTTTAAATTCCATCGGGAGAAGTAATACACAGATATTTCAAAAGTGTAGTGTACAATTAACTATAACACTATATCGAGCCTCTATCCTCTTCACCTATCTAGCTACTGATTACCTCGTGCCTCTATCAATGAATTTCTTAATTACATAATTAATCTCAACAAGTTACGTCATATGCTATACAGAGGCACGTAGGAATGCGCAGCGAAATTATGACAAGTCGAAACATGAAAGTTACTCGTGTCAGAATGCATCGAAAGTCAGTTATCGTTCCGCAATCCGACACTCCGCTTTCGAGACAGAGGTACATACTCGTAGCTTAGGAGCTCGACTTCCGGCGCGCGCTATTTAAATGTCAGTAACAGTTGCGCTGAGACGCGGGGTACACGAGCAAATGCACGTTCACGTTTATCATACCATTCGCATGAAGTGTTCCAATGCATTGCGAGAGCCTGTAACGCGTATTTTCACTTGCTCTGACAACGTCTGGCACACCGAAGCTGAACGTGCCTTTTACTATCCCGGCATTAAACGCATTTGTTATCTACTTACGTAACAAGTGCTACCATTGTCAATGAAGGCAATAAAGCCCTCGCTATCAACCGTGGTAAAAGAAACTTTGCTACTTTATGTGATTTCATACTTAGGTTTTTTGTGCGCTGACAATCGAACGCTCGACGTACGCCGCGTGCGGAATTCCTCTAATTGCATCTCTTAAGCATAGTCGTTGAACGCCCATGGGCGTTTCCCGCACATACTGCATGCACTGAGAGAACACTTGTAAACACTCAAACGGTTAAAACACTCGCTAATGTATGCGTAAATTGCAACGTTTAAAAACAAAATGATATGGTTATTATTGAGGAATTTAATGCACATTAAAGCACAGTGAGATAGCAAGTCGCTTAATTTGTTTTTAGTCACGCAACATTAAAGTTTCAATGTTAACTTCGATTATTGATTCGACGTAGCAGCGACGTGCTACAGTAAAGGCTTTTCGAAATTAGGTCTTCACGCGGTCACGGCAGAAATAATACTGGCGGGTTCGAAGCTACGTTCGACCTTAGTCATATCAGTGGTCGTTTCGATATTCAGAATACAGAAAACAAATAGGGTGGTAGTTAAGAAGTGGGGAGAGTTGGTGGGTGTTTGGAGATCAGGTATGAGGTTTTGGTTACCAGTGTACGAAATTTGTGACGAACTGATATTATAAAATTGTCATAAGACTTCATTTTGTTATTGATCACGTTTGTTTTTTAATTTTACAATTTTTTCAATTTTCCTTTAATCTAACAAAGCTCGTAGGTAGCTAATACACCTTAGAATTTCTAGTATCACGTATACTTTTCTGATAATTTTCAAGAAATATTTTTTATATGTACATCCCTTTTAAATTTATATTCCTGACTAATGAAGCACAGAACTGTAGAGTGTATTTTAATAAATTAAATTAATAAAATACACTAAGTATTCAAAGGATCTTACAAAAGGACCATAGACAAATTTGATAATTTATAAATGCCCCAGCAGAATTCATTACTACACTATTCAGAATAATATTCACAATTTTTAACAGACGAATCGTTATAAAATTTATTTCGGGCATACAAAAATTTGTATTTACCTCACCGAATCCTACAGTTATTCTTATTGTTCCCTCGTGCAGCTCATTACTCCATTCCCAAAGCAATCACCGATCAGAGGCTTCTACAAGCATCTTCTACGATACATAAATAATTAACCTCCCGATAAGAAACGATCCTGCTCGATCTTCCAGGAAGCCAGCAATCGAAGAAACAGAAATTTCCATCGTTTATGGGACGCCCTGATAAATCGAGGCTGCAGAAGCTCGAGCATGCTTTAATAAGCGGCCTGGTATCGAACGAACCGCTTAAAAGGAAGTACGCATTTCGCGATCAGGCCGAAGATAATTCCGCGACGTTTTCCCGCGACGGATTCCTGCGCAGCCGTGGCCAGCGCGTAAATGGAAGCCGTTCGACGAAATACGGTTAATTAATTACCGTGGCAGCGACGTTTCGTTGAACCCTCGCTGGTAGGACAGGACAATGAAAGCGTTAAGCCACACCAGCGTTACTATTTCGCCAATGCCAAATTAAGACCAGGCCACCTTGTATGGCGTGGTCGTGCCATCCACGGTCGAGCTTCGATTTAATTAAATGCGTGCAGGTAGTTGTTTAAAACTGTGGCTCCGCCCACGCCTCCTGACGAATGTTTCAAACTCGTCGAATACATTATCGCGGACGTTTTGTCGGTTGTTGGAAATGAATTTATTCGTAAGATGCATCGATTCAGTTGAAATTCTCTGTGGTAGACGATGAGGAAGGTGTGTGGAAACTCTGGCATGAATGTGGGAGGATCGAGGGGCAATTTAATGGAAACTGTTTAAATTGTTTTGAGGTGGAGGAAGGGCGATGTAAAAGGGGATGAATTTGAGGAGGATGATAGAAATCTGGGATAATGTAGATTAGTGCAGGCAGAATAAGTGGAAGTATTAAATAATAAATTGAGTAGGTATCCCACAAGATGGATTCTCATATAACAGTGATTCCCAACCTTCTTTGAGTCACGACTCCTTTTTATAATATTTAAATAACCTGCGGACCCCGCATCACCATATAAGTAAATTGAAAATTTAATAAAGTAAAGAAAACACATTAAAAATAGTTATTTCGGATTATAATTCTAACTTAATAATGTTTAAAAAATAAAACACTTAGGGACCCGTCGATTGGGAATCACTATTATACACCTTCACAACCATTTCCACCTTCATCCGAGTCTCAAGTGACAAAAGCATCTTCCACTTGTAACACCTCTACATTAGAAAATTCTCCCGCACAAAATTCTCAAAATTCTCAAATTACTCCCCCTCAGACAAAGTCCATCCTGCTAATTCAAAACCCCCCAAAAGGTCCCAAGAATCTTTATCGAAATTCCTCGTGGGAAACGAAAAGCAGCAGCTCCTCGGAGCTCCTTTGTCCAAACGCGTGCGGGTCGTCGAGTCCCTTATACGGCAGAAAGATAAGGAGTTCGCGCGTCCAGTAAATCGGCGATTTAAGGTGCGTCCGCCTCCGTTGAGACGGGAAGAAGATAGCGAGCGGTTGAATCGCGTCGAGCGTGAAGCGTGAAGCGAACGGGCGAGCAGGATCGGATAGAAAGGGCCTGCGGTGGCCGGCTCGGCCGAAGGAAGACAGGTTCGCGGTTCTACGGACAGGTTCGTTCGCGAAAAACTTCAATTTGTCTCGCGCGCTCCGTGTCCCGCCGGGGTATCTTGGCTGGATAATGCGCGTGGAAACAAGAGTCCCGCGGATTCTTTATCGCGCCGGCCAGCGCGCCGTACTTGGAGCTTATTTTTACACGGGCGTAAATTGTCTGACCGGGTAAGGGATGACGTGTGTTAAGAACGACGACGTGCATCGGATTTATGATGTCCTTCGTTATCGCCGGGGACATCGAATCGAACGGTTATGAGGGGCACTCGCTATGCTTGCGTGTCGTGGACCGTGGTGTATAGGGTGGTGTTAAGTTTCTCGAGGGATTTTCAATTGCAGTGTGGCAAAATTGGTAGATATGCACCGTTGATTCTGATTTCTGAAATTAAACATTTCGCAGGGCTATGTCGCCCTAAGTTGATAGCTTATTGTAGGTACTTGGTGTTGGAGAGGTTGATGGATTTGGAGTAGTACTTATTATGTGGATAACGGGAAATTAGCCGGGGTTTAAGTCATCATTTTGCTGGTTGAGAAATTCTTAATAAATACACTCCAACGATTTTGAAATTTTTTAGGAGTCTTTCCATGTGAAATTGATTACATTTGGGACAAGGTGTTTAGGGATTTTAATTAAATAGGAATATGATGTAGTCTAGGTGGGGTTAGGTAGGTTTTAAGTCATCATTTTGCTGGTCTTGAGTTTGTTTAAAAAATACACACTGTTGAGGTTTGCAATTTTTACTTAATAACATCGTTGTGGTTCTATATCAGGTTATAACATTTTGCGTCGAAGCCATCGGTGGTTGATTATGAAATTTCTGTGCCGCGCAGCGTCTAACGAAAGACGTTCCTTCCCAGGCCCCTCGTGGTGGCCAAAATTCCTCTTTTTTCCGTCGGGCTCCTCGGCGAGGCCGTATTAGGAAACCTGCAGTCATTGTGCGCGCCACACTGAACGACAACGACGACGTCGAGAAGAAAGACGACGACACGTACTCGGTTGGAAAAGTCACGCTTAGCTCTTTGGACAATCACTTGAATTTGTTCGTGCCCTTCCTACAAGGGGGAGCAATCGAATTTTAAAATAGATACACTGTTGATGGCAACGATGTCGCGTGCTTGCTCAGAAAAATCAGGTGGCACCTTCGCGCTAAATTAATATTGATTGATTGTTACTATTAAAAGTTGCTGAAATCGATTTCTCACTCACGCTGAAAAGTTACTTAAGAAAAGATTAGGAAAAGTGGAGACTGAAATTTTGCCTGCGTCAAAGAGAAAATAAGAGTCGAAAAGGAAATATTACTTAAAGCTATTATTTTAAATTACGGAAGCTTGAAAAGTAATCAAAACACTACAAAAGATCTAACGTGACAGTAAGGATCCACTGTTCCCACGCTAAGAATTCCTCCATTTAGGGTAAAGGACCCAATTACTGGCAGCCAACCCAATTACTGTCACCTTAAGCTATTTTACTTAAATAACGAATAAATAAACGTTTAAGTAAAATATCTTAACGCGATAGTAATTGGCTGCCAGTAATTGGGTCCTTTACCCTAGATTTCAGATTTCTTAAAAAAATTTCAGCGAATTCACGGTCAGTTGCAGCGAAATTCGTGACAAACAACATGGAGGTTCTGTTTCGGAGGATACGCGCAGGAGGATGCTTTTGTCGCGAGGCTCCGAGGAGCGCCGCTTCAAAGCCACGTCCACCGCATCGAACGGCGATAAAAAGTCTTCAAGGTGAGCCGGAGAGACGTATGAATGGGCGTATGCATGAATGGCTGGCTGTACTCGCCGAAGCAGGGACCAATCGGTCGTGGAGTGCGTGCACACGCATCCCTATCCCTTTTCTGCGTGCACGCATGTGTGTGCAGCTGCACGCGTCTACCTGTCCAGCCAACTTGCGCCGTGGGTCGTGGGCCCGATGCACTGGGACCCTCGGCCCTACCGATGCATCAATGAAACCCTTCAGACCAGATCCAATTAAGTTTCTTCCAGGAACGTTCTCTGCCACCCTAACAGAGTATGAAATGATCTAGGAAATAGAGCGAAGAATTTGGGGACATACCGTTAAGGAACTAGTTCTTGATCAGGCACTAATTTTTAATCAGTTCATGAAATAAATCGTTCTTTAACATAAAAAAGGATAATTCAAACTAGTTCCTGACCTGATCAAAAATTAGTTCCCATGTATTTTCAGATGATCAAAAACTAGTTCCTAATCACCTTATTATTCCCTAACCTTATAAATAATTAAATTATACTTATTTTCAACTTTTTAAAATTTTTCCTTAAAGTGTAAACATTAATTCATCTTTTAGTATAAAAAAAGTCTATGGTTGAAAGCTTTATTAGGTTAAAAATAAATATTAAAGCGGGAAACTCCCTAAACTGATCAAAAACTAGTTCCTTAACGGTATGGTACATCAAAATATGGGAAAAAATAGTATAAAATCAGGATTGATTAAATAGATTTCTCTATGCTTTTCGGTGGTACCTATATTCGGTGGTATATATTTTTCTCTATTCTAATTTAAGTTCTTCGATCCTTTTCATAGACGAATCTCTGTATACATATACGTTACGTACTATAACTTATAAATTATATTCTCCATTGCAATATTTTGTAATATAGGATAGACTTAATTGCAATATAATTTCTAAATTAATTTTCTCCTTTCAATTCAGAGAATCCAATATCATTTGACTTCCAGTTGGGATTTAAAATAATTGTCAATCAGGAATGGGAAAGTGTCTGCCATCACTAATATCTGAATAAACAAGCAGGCATTCGAAATGTATCAGTAACAATTACGTTTTATTATTACAGACTATAAGAATCTATCAATTTACAATCGGCAATACGTACAAAATGGTTTCACGTTGCACAGGATAATAACGATACGGATATAGGACGGTTCCTGTTCCACCTCACCCCTCGTTTCTCCAATAACCACCACCCTTGCGTTCCCCAGCCCCGAGCGCAAACGGAGCTTCGCAACGCGACTAAACCGCGGTCCGGCATGTTGGAGACGAGAAATCAGCGGATACGTGTCCTGCCGAAGGACGAGCGCCGCGAGCACCTCAGGTACGATCGTTTCAGTCGCGCTTACAACGTCGCGCGAACCACCCCGCGCTGAAACTCCCTGTCCCTCCGTCAACATTCCGACACTTTCACCGAAAAGACACTCCCTCCGTGATCCTTTGGCGATCATTCGCACACACGATCCCCCTTCGTCGCGCTTGAATCGACGCGAGGCGTCGATCGCCATATACGTATATAAATAGACCGTTGTATGTTGTAATAATAATAAAAAAAAGAGAGAAAACACGGCGTTTGATTTAACAAAGAGTATAAATAAGACTAGATTTCGTTAGGCGTTATTAAATAATCCGACGTGTAGCTTACGATTAAGAATTAAAATAAAATATCGATAACCGACGGGCGTCGCTTGTTTCCTTTATCCGCCACTTTGTTTGTTCTCCACTGTGCCGAGTCCCACTCTCTTTGCCCCACTGTCCTGTTCCTCCTCTGTCCTCCGCGTTTCGAGGCGCGAGCCCCGCGAAATGCATTGCAAAATCGGCCGGAGGAAGTCCCCCTCGGCTGGCTCGAGCCGATGGAAACCTGAATTTATCGCCACCACGACCCCTGCCCACCCCATCGCCACTCTCTCAAACACAGGATTATCGTTGCATCCGCTTCTAATCGGTGAGCACGAAACCACTCTTTGGTTAACACGTTCTTTCAGCGCTATGTACATTCCAGTCTCCCATCTTTGGCACGGAGCTACGATCGAATTTACATTATTATTAAAACAAGCCGCGACGACGTTATCGGCGCGGCTATCGCCACCTGTTCTCCCTCTCTCCTCTCCTCTCTTTCACCCATCCTTCCTATCCCGCTCTCATTCTCCGGTTACTAATTACAGATTTCCATTACACCGTTACAAGAATCGAGTTTCCCGTCGATGGATTGATTGAGACACTGTTGCAGGTGTGATAGCGTCACACCTACTTGCTGATTCGCAGATGATCGCGTGAGTTTTGGGGTGCTTCGATGTTCATATTTTCTGGAAAGCATCGGGAGTATTCTCCGAGTTTATTTTTCAAGATTTGCTTGGGGCTAATAAAGTGAAAGTTTCTCGATAGCATTATTATTATTATATTATTATTATTGTTGTAGGAGTAGGTTTCGAAATTCCTGTGTTCGAAAGTCACGGAAAAAAGAACCTCGGATAATGGGACTCGAACCCACAATATTGCGGATCCTCGGCGTACTGGGCAGCCGCCTAACCAGCTCCGCCAAACCTCCGAGGTCTCTTATTTCCGGTTCCCTCTTATGGAGTTCCTGGTCCCACATTATTGATCCAAGTAGAATTTTTTAAAAGTTTGCGCCACTTAAAGCGTTAATATGAGTGTGATAGTGCGAGCTTCAGTTTACTGATATGGAACAGAAAATAATATTACGTACTTCTACTGGTTTGCTAAAGAATAGTCAGCGTATCGCATAGTATTGTATTTTCATCGAGTTTTGTAGTACTGTTTTTTGCGTAAAATGAATTACAGATTTCTGAATCTCATAATGAATAATTATCCAGAGATCTCGTTGTATATACTACGCACGTACTTGTCGATTAGCAGCGACTTATGGATTACCGTCGCAGATCTGAATTAAACACTGCGATCATATTTAATTTCCCAGAACTCTGCTATCAAGTAGCACAGCAACAACTGAATCCCATCGAGTTGTATTATTAATTTTGTATTAACATTCTATCTACTACTACGTTTTTTCTAGAACGCAAACGACAGACACGCCCGCGCAGCGTGCTAATAAAGCCTGATGACGATGAAATCCTTGTGCTATAGTTGATCAGTAATGAAATTAATTCACGCGTCAATTGGAACGTGACTGTACCTGGCTGCAAATATCGTTTCGATATCGTCCAGTTGTAGCTGTAAACTATTCTCAAATCAGCAAGTGGGTGCAACTGCACGTTAATAGCACTTTCAAATTTTCAGATACTTTGTGTTACAAAATATTATCCTTAATTCATCATATTCTTCACTGAAAATCTCCAAAGTACTTTAAACACGATTCAAGTAGACGTGTTTTACACATCTTTCAAAGTCCTGGTACACATTTATGTACCTATATAACTATTTTACATCGATGGTCGATAAAATTTGAGGAATTGACTTGCGTGTTTAACACATTCGACTTTGAAGCCTGCTCGTAAGGAACAACCAAAATTGCCATTCTTTCTAAATACCCAGTGATATCGAGTAAAATGTATAGGCCATAAATACGTCCAAGCCTGAATGACACAGCTCCCTCTAATTACCTTACCCACACTTTCTGCCAACTACAAATCACGGGAACCCGTAACGGTACGATAGTATGGCAGTTAGACATCGCTGAATGCCATAAATGCAAGTGATGTTTGCAGCAGCTGTAACGCAGGTCCCTATCAAGCCTCAAGCTCATTCTAGTTTTATTAAACAGCTCGAAACAGAACAAAGAAATATCGCGACTCGAGTATCTCGAGTACACGTTAAAAGCTCGGTTATCAAAATACAATTATCCCAACGTTACCAATCATTCCAATCACTCACTTAATATCCATAAATTTCTGCGTCGACGAACTCTGTACTCAAACTTTCACTTGATTCATACACGCCTCCATAATCTTCACGAAACATTATTTTAGGCATAAAAATATATTTATATCGATCTCTGTGTTCGCGAACAAAGAGTAAGGCCGCTCTCATCGATCAGTCTTCTCCAAACTGTTGAATCCTTTTTATTTGCAATTGATAGTAGAAGTTAAGTTACGGTCAACATCAAGGCACTCTAAAGACACCCTGAATGCATTCGAACCATCCTTCCCACTTTCCTAAATCGTTCGACTCAACGTACAGTAGGACTCCTCTATAAGTTCGTCTCGAACACTCCATAAAGGTTCGCGAGCTGTCCGCAGCATTTTTTGGGACCGATCTAACCGAGTGGCCCACTGGACCACACGAAGCGAGCGCACAGAAAAGAAGCACGATGGGTTAACAACTACTAATAAATGTAGAATTGAAATATATATACTTTAAGTTTCACTTTGCTTTCCTTTTAAATGCTTTTAGTAAATTGTTGGGATCACGTCGCGTGACTATATTTGCATTATTTTTTAGCTGATTGTATGCAAAATCACTCACTTCTAAATTACTGTAGTTTAGAAAATTCTTTTAATTCTTTCAATTCTTTGCTGGTGCCGCATTCAACCACGAATTTGACGCCTCGGTTCCAATTCCATGTGCAGACAGTCGCGAAGCTTTCTGAAACCTCTGCAAGAGTTCGCGGTTGGTCCATAATCGCGAAGCTACCAGTGAGTCCACCTGCACTGCGAAATTTCTGAGATCAGACGAGCAGAACGTCCCTTTAAATCACGAGCCGATGGTCGGCTCTCGCCAAAGTGCCCGCGAGCTTGCCGCGTGATCCGCGGTGGGGCCACGAAGCCGCCGAAAGTAGCGCCAAGTTGAAACCGACCGATCGCTTCGGGCAGCAGCGGCCGACGTTTCACGTGAGTGGTAGGGCTCGATGCTCGTCGACGAAGCCCGTCGACACGTCCACCATGTTCGGATGGGGAAGAGGCGAGGGCAACACGCTGGTGTCACTTTCGACATCCCCGTCGGGCACCTCGCCGTCCGCGGCGCCAGTCAGTTCGCGCACATTGCCGGGAAGGTAGTCCTTCCAGCTTCTGAACAGATACCTGGTGAACTTCCGAAGCTGCCTGAACTTACAGTAGGTGGCACCTTCTGCGGACTCGAGCTGCTGTGTCTGAATGAGGAAGCCCTTCTCCTTGAACGTCTGCTCGAGCTTCTCCCTCTGCAGGGACTTGCGGGTTTTCCTCTTGCGGCGCCCCTCCTCCTGAGCGACAGCCCTTTGGCAGGGCACGGGCGGTATCCTCTCGCCAGCGGCGTTGAGGAACGCCCCTGTAGAGGAGCCGGACTGTCCAGCGGACTGCTGCAGAGCCTCTCGCGGGAAGAACTCGTAGCCGCGCATGCTCTTGTCCCCGGTGCCGCTGTAATACCTGAAGTTACCTCCAGAGTCCACTGACAAGCTCTTCTTCTCCTGGAGGGTAGGTTTCGCGCCGCCCGTGAACTTGAACTTGCATATGCTCACTTCTGTCGCGGGGTTGTTGTTGTTCTCGGTGGGCATCGGTGGTATGAAGATCGCTGAGCGTTTCCGCTTGGTCGGCTGGCCCTGGCTCTGGCCCACCGGCGCGTTCCTCTTGGGCCTGGGTGAGACTGGAGGAGGAGCAGGGATAGTTTGAGGGGACGGTGGGACCGGAGGTAGTGCCAGAGGAGGGCTCTTCGTCTCCAGCATGGAGTAGATCGATTTTGGGACGATCTTCTGCTCCTTGGGAGCCTGGTCCGCGGGTCTGGGGTAACACTTGTCGTTCTGGGCCATTTTCTGGTAGTACAGTAGCTGCGACTGCAGCGCCATCGGGTGTATGAACACGCCCGCGTTCGGCCAGTAGACGAACCCAGGGTTTCCACCCAACATGGGGTCGATTATGTTGTTATTGTGGTTCACGTTGCTGCCACCGTGACCGAGGGGGTCCGCCGGGCGGTAGCCTGCCTCGGGAAACGACGTGCCTATGCATTCTACATCCTCTCCGTCGCTGGAAGTCTCGCTCTTCACTTGGCCGGACTCGTAAACGTTGCCGTGCTTCCGCAGCAACCTTATCTTCAGCTGGTTCAGGTCTCTGATGCAGAGGTTCAGCGGCTCGTCCTGCTCCTTCGAGTTCTCCAGCAGCCCGAAGCTCCGGCGTGACTCCTGCGTCAGCCTCTTCTCCAGCAGGCTACTGATCCTGTTCTGAACGTCCGTCCTCTGGAACGGGATCTGGGGGGACACTCTCTCGCGGCAGTCTAGCTTGTCCCTAGGCGATAGCCTCCTCTCCTCGTGCCCGGGCGTGCCGGGAAGTATGGTGCCGTAATTCTTGTAAATTAAGTGGCAAATGTCCGCCTTCTTGGGCTTCCGACCTCTTCGCGGCTTGCTGTTGTCCAGCGTGATCTCGCCCATGTACGGCAGATCTGAGTACTTCATCGGCGGCCTGCTGGACGTTTGCGATTGCGGCTGATTGTGGTTGTGGTGGGTGGGGTTGTACGCATGGGAGGAGGTCGACGTGATCACCGACCTCCTGGAGCCCGACGGCTGGCCCGAGTTCATCGCTGGACACTGGGGGGACGCGGCCTGGGGGCAGAGCTCCTGCTGCATCGCGGCGATCCGCTGCAGCCAGCCGTGCACGTCCGCGATGGGGCTTGGCGTGGAGGTCGAGCTGGTCGGCGCTGGGCTTGGGATCGTCGGCTCCGCCATGTGCGTTGGCGACGAGTTCAGGGCTTCCTGGGCGAGGGACGCCTCGTAGTGGTCCAGGTACTCCGGCGGCAGCGCTTGGTGGTGGAACTTGAGCTTCCATCGCGACTTCCTGCGGCCACGGCTGCAACAGACATTCAGCATCTTGCTCGTTTTAACAGCACTCGTGGATAACAGTTTCTGTCGTGGGGGTGGTAAGAGTTTTGGTGACAGGGGGCGAAACTAGCGGGGGTACATTATCTTTGCAACTAGAAACTCTGACTATTGTTTCAGGTACATGTTTTTGGAAAGGTGTTGGAGTTGGAAATTCGGGTATTCTTCAGTTTCTAATATTTATCCAGTATTATTCTTGAAAGTACCTACTATACGAAGAGAATTGATAAAGAATGTTTAATAAACTTGTATTAGGGGTATAATCTAGGTTTCGATATATCAAAGGGATCCTACTCTGTCTTCTATACGGAACAAGGAAGAATTTTCAACAAATTACTTTTCCTTCCAAGGAAGTCACACGTCAGAAGCCACTATTTTTCACCCCATCTTTGCATTTCTACCAGGGTTTCTTAGTCTAAGTTAATTGTTTCCCCCTTCTCCCATACATTTGCGTACTAGCTAATGCTCCCGCAAATTTCTGAGCTCCCCAATTAATTTCTCGTTACGAGTTCCACGCCGCCTCCTCGCCCCGAGCCGTGGAAGACGCGTTTGAATCGCATCCCTAATAACGATAATTAGCCACCGGCGATACGGGCGTTTCGTTAATGTCGTTTTCTACGCGGCTGCATTCCGGACCACGCCTCGGCAGCAGTTTGAGCCGCGCAACGTGGCACATCGGAGCGTATGCACGCAACCCGCTCCTCTTCTACCGTCGGCTTTTAATGAAATTCAATAACGGTAATCGACTCGTGGCATTTCAACCAAGAAATCATTTTTTGCCCTCGCCACTTGAGGACTCGATGCACCAGGGGAACGAACCAGTTTCCCCTAGGCCTAGGCGCTTATCCTCGCCGTTGCCTGTCTCAAGTGCACTCTCCGGCGACGCGAATTTTACGTAGAAGGGGTCGTTAGAGGAGGAAACGTGTCAGCCGATTTGGAGGGTGTGTATGAGTCGAAGGAAACGTCGTGATTCGAAATAGCAGACAGAGTTTGAGTGAAGAAAATTGAGCTGTTTTGGTCGTAATGTATATTGCTAGATTTATGGTATTGTAATTGTGGAATTATTTTGGTATAAATTATATTCAAAATTAAATAATTTTATTAATGAAATCAAAATTAAATAATTTCATTAAATTTAATTGAGAATTAAAGATTAGGTAATTACTTTGATACAAATTATATTAAGATTTAATTGGAGGTTTAAATACCTATTAAATAATTTTATGTTTAATTTAATTGAAGATTAAAGATTGGGTAATTAGTTTTGCAGTTCTCTCTTGATCTGTTGAAATATTTGTGATTGATACCTATCTGTGATACTTGCGGCAGTGTATTTTTATTATTGGAGTTTGGGGGTTTCTTTCTTTCGTCTTTTAGTAGAATCGTGTAGGAATGTGCAGGAGTGTATTGTGTAAAATGAAATTAAATAATTGTGAAACCCATTGAGGACTTTTTCACTAACTAAGAATATTAAACAATGCTTCAATAAATTAGTACTTTATTTGAAAAAATTTCATTTTTGGCACATTTGTTAAAAAAATACGAGCTCTATTTCTCTTGCATCTTAATTAAATATTCAAATGATTATCCTCTGTCTGTTCTTAATAATTTTTCAAACGAATTTAACATTTACTAAGAAAAGGATATAAGTAATAACAAATTACCTTGGCCTTCCTCTGCTGTTCAGCTCCGAAACCGTCTGCCCTGGACTCTCTTCCAGCTCCTGCATCTGATGATGGCCCGTTTCGTGCCCATGCCCATGTTTGCCATCGACAGACTTCGGGGAAGTGTTTGCATCCACTTGCGGACTATCAAATTTACCATTAATCGTCTATCGTGACGACTAGGCAAAGAAACTTTCCCTTCCACATCCGCTTTCCTCGATTACAGTTCGAAACGAATAAGAAACAGAGCGAAGTGAAAGTTTCCGCAAGACACACGTTAAAGAACGTTTCCTACATTATGCAAACATGTATAAAGTGTATCGAAATAGGTAAAGGGTAACTACTGTTATTACTAAGCCCAATAATGATTTTGCAATTATATTTTAAAAGTACATAAAACACTAATAGATTTTCGAATAGTCACAGTATCTTATATTTTCTTACATAAGAATAAAATCATTCGTTAATAAATGCCTACAAACCTTCCATTAAAAGAAAAATATTTCCCCCTTGGTATCTTACCATTATCTAGTTAAAAATCATAACAACTAGTAGCAGTAACTAATGCGTATCCCATAACTCAGGTCTTGCATGACGATAACGAATAATTTTCTCGAGACAGACATTTATTTTCCGAGTAGATTATTAATCTGTCTCCCGCGAGTTATTTACTACGTTCTCTTCTTGCCAGCAGATTGAAAGATAATAAGTTCAACAAGATACAAGCCACCTTGTTCAAAAAATTATTTTAACCCGGTTCATTTCAATTGACTGCCATACCGACCACTTAAATTTCTACTAGATTTAGCCATGCTCTAAAATCCTTATTTCCCCCAAAAATGAACTCCAACACTAACTACCAGTTTTGGTATTTAAAGCGAGTCTGAACGTACCCCGCGTCCGCGGGTGAACAGATTAGCATAGTCGTAGGCTCACCTCAGCGCATTCGTGTCACGACTCCGTTCCTCCTCCTCCTGTGGCTCCTGCTTCACCGCCATGTGGAGCAGAGGTGGCAACGGACACTTTATGTGCGACGGGTGATGCAGATGATGCTGCAAAGCTGTGCTGTCCGTGGGGCCACCGTCTATACCAGTAGATTGTGCACGAGCCACGACTTCCTCGGTCTGCATAGTGCCCCCTGAAAGATGAACCGTATCGCGGTTATCGCCGGGTCCAGCACGTGGGATCGACTTTCATTCAGAGCAAAGAAAATTGAAAGAAAGTGTGAGGACCTCTTCGTGGGAGGCATACGCGAGGACACTACTCTGCTTAAAACTAGAGGATACAACTTTGGATATTTGGCATGGCTGTCGTCTAGACTCTAGCACAATGTTTACTTTGCACTCTAACTGCTGCCAAGATGGCTGCCGCGCTAGAAGAATGCAGCTTGGAAGAACATAGCGTTGTCTTATATTTCATACGTCTATAAATAGTCCCTGAATTGTCGGACGTCGACTGCTCGAAACGATCGATAAACCAGCAGAAGAGGTTCTTGCATAAGGGATAAGACAGCTGATGGGACGTTGAGGCAAGTGTCAGGGAGATATTTTGCAGCCAGTAGGGATCTCACAGATTTCTCTAAAGAGGCCTTTTACTGCACGAATAAGACACCTACACGATAGGACGTCGAGATAAGTTCCATTACAGAAGAAACTACATCTAAAACTGATCTGAATTTCGGCTTCGTAAAATAAATACCCCACCCACTGAACAACTCTCTTACAACCATAGTGCTTCTCGCGAGACAGCAAGTAACATACTGTAACATCTATTTATGACTTTAATTTATTCCTACCAACAGAATGCAAACGCTCATTTCAATATCCACGATTCAGATATAAGTAAATCATTAACACCGTGGGATCTGACTCAAGTATGAATATCAACTAACTGGGTGTCTAATCAGAGTCAGCTAAAAAACCAACGACGTGCACACCTGTAACACAAGTCCAGACTAGTCAAACGTGTCTACTCGGATCAAGACCTAATTATGCATATAACTTAATTAAAGCATAATTAATCGCTTTATCCTTAAGCACGTAGGTAAAGGAAATAAATATCTCTCGTCTCAATTTCCTTCACCGCTTCCACTCGATGACACCATTGAATTTCGACCCTTCATCTATACAAACGTATGTATATAGCTGCAAAGGAAAGGCTGCGCGTGGGCGGAGCGAGTTTGCTCGCAGCGCAGCCTGGATATTGCGGAATATTCATAAACTCTCATTAATGAAACATCGTCGGATTGAACGGCGAGCGTGAGACGCGCGTCTCCGCGCGTTTTTCTGGGCCGGTGTAAACGGCCGTGAGAAGTGGAAGGGGCTGGAACAAATGGCCGCATGCAAATCGTCGGGATCGACTGTGCGAGGTGTTACACCGGCACACTGTTACACCATCGCCGCGTGTGGGCACGCACTGGACGCCACCGAGGCAAGGCTTCGAAATCGTACAAAGGGGAAGCTCGGATGGCATTTATTACGCGACGGATCACCCGCGGAATGCCTCCGCGCTCGCCTCTACACACCTGTCGCGTATAATTTCTCATAATGCTCTTTTAAGCTCATCGAAACGTCGATGCTCCGCGTATAAATAGTTACTCGCAACTCGGCTTCCTCGCGCGTAATAATTAGGGTTTGTCGGTTTTTAAAAACCGGATTTAAAAACCGGTTTTTATTTATGAATTTGAAAAATTCGAAAACCGGTTTCAAAATTTAAAACCGGTTATTTAACCCCGGTTTTTAAAAACCGATTAATTATTTAAATTAATTATTTAATTATTGTAGTATATTGTAGTAGGTAACAGTTTAGTTATTACTGTGAAACTAATCTTCATGAGTTCATATTTTCTGAAGAAAAATACTAAATGGAATAACGATTTATAATTTCGTACGATTGTAAAAGATTGATATTTTGTGAGAATTTTAGTTTAGTCTTTTCTTTTCATTTGGTTCTGTACGCGGTCTATGTGATTGTGTTATATTTTTGTATATCCATAAATATTGAACGAATTAAAAAATTGTACGGATTTGAGTTAATTTAATTTTTATTTATTTGGTTTTGTATAGATAGAGTATATTTTATTTTATTATATTTTTGAAATTCCACAAATATTAAGGAAACTGAACATTATTGAAGTGAGTACGAATATTTATTTACTATTTTAATTATATATTCTCTGTGAAAATTCGAAAACCGGTTTAACCGGTTTTTTGGGAATAGTGGAATTCGAAAACCGGTTTTTTCAAAAGTCGGTTTTTGTATAATCCCTAGTAATAATAAACAAGGGAATAAGAGGCCCGCGAGGATCGTGTCTCCTATTTTTAAGGGGAACGCTGTCAGTGACCTTTGGGTCTCAAAGGGAGGAATACTTGTGACTTATGGCCAGGCGGTTGATATTTATCGGAGAGCTTCGGGCAAAGATGGCTGAGCACTTGTCATGCACGCTCGGTGGCTCGATGATGCTAAGCTTCTTGTGTATTGATGGTAGTTACTGTGTGGGAGATAGTTTGGAATGCTGAAGGAATTTGTCAGAGGGTTAGGTCAGCCACGGAATGTCCACCTCGGTGTTCCTTCTTTTTTTATATTGTTGGAGTATTTCCATTTGTGTTATTCGTAGAATTGGAGAGCGATCGAGACAGAAGCCAACTTCTTCGCCAGCTGTTCAATCCTCTATTTACGAGATCTGCTATGTAATTTAAACAACTTTCGGTGGAACTCCTTCGCGCTATTTTAAACCTCTGCTCTTGGGCGATTCATATCAGTTCGAGCCTTTCTTCGTATCACCTGTGATGTCTAATAAGATTTCTAGTGATGAGAATATAGTTTGAGTATAGTTTAAGAGCTTAGGCAGATACAACACGCGTGCGCGCGCTGTGGGACTCGGCGGTCTACCAACGTCCTCTGCACTTCAAAGGGGCGTTTTAACAAAAGGTGGCGAGGGTAAATTAATCGCGGAGCTGCTACGCGGTAGATGTGCGAAGGAGGAAAGGATGGTGCAACGAACGATATCAAAGAGAGACGTAACTCGCGGACGAGCGGAAATGAGGAATTAAAGAAAAAGGGAATGAAAGAGGAGAAGACGGAGTGGAGATGAAGAAGCGTATTGTACATACTCGCTTTACAGCACCGTCGGATAAAAATATTCCCGCGCGAAAATAGAAACGGACACACGTACAGGCCACCCAACACCCGCAATTCCTGGCCCGTACTTGGCCTTAGTCGATCGGGTTTCACGCCTTATACCATCCTGAGCCGAGGATATCAGAATACCAGAGAACAGTAATCGACAATGTCAAGAGTGAACGTGATAAAGTTCCTTTTACTCCTACAAACATGCAACAAATGTAGAATGAAATTTTGAATAATGAAATTCGAAGGAAAGTTTTATATGGAAAATTAATTTTTTTGGTGCTTTTGCCTGGATTATAGAGTTTAAGGTAAAGCTTGTATTAACTTTCAAGTATACTTCGCTGAAGAGTTGGGCATTAATTAAATAAAGAATTATTTAAAACTGTACTTTAACTTTATTTATTACTCGGGTTCGAAAATCCGGATTAATTCTATTCAACATGACGAATAATTTTTTTAGCTTTTATTCGTTATTCGAAATTTTTATTTAAATAAAAAGTTTGCCCGGCGCTGCTTCTCTGTTGGTCTGATTCGAGTTTTGAGTTTTATTTATGTCCACGAAGCTGAAGAAAATAGCGTATAGGTTATTGCAAGTGAAATGCCGTGTTGGAAAAAGCGGTGGGCTTTTTAGTTAGGCCAGTATTTATTATTGCATTGTAGATAAATTTGATTTTATGCTTTTCAAGTTGCTCCGACTGAGTAGATCACCTGCGCATGGTAATTTACGGGCGATAATGATTATCTAGTACCTGTCCTGCTTCAACGGTGTAAACGTAATAATGTCTACGATTTTCATATCTCCAGCGAAATTGGTCGTACAGTTACTTGGGATAATTGCTTCCTTGAACTGGTTCGTGTAAATTAGACACTTGGTGAATAAATTACTGTAATGCAGAAGCACTCCTGTAATTTAGGACTTTTGGGTTTATTTGTTATGTAGGAAGTAAGATTTTAAATGAAAAAGGTGCTATGAATAGACGAGGAATATAATATTGCATTATTAGTGAAATGGATGGGAGACAATTCAATGTTAAAGACAAATGAACGTTCAAGAGTCAATTGAGGTTTTTTATCGATAATTTGAATGCATTAAAAAGAAGGTTACGAATGATTTTCCTTTCAGCAGATGCAGGAAAAGCTCTAATAACCCTGGCACGTGCCACTTAAAATTAAACGTACGGTCGCGTGAGTAGATTAATCGACATAAACGCGAATGCCTACGATAACAGGAATTCACGAAAATGTATGTATTTAGTTATACGTTGCTGGTTATATGCACACAAGGCAATGTTCAATTTGTGACTTCTGATTTTATTTAGAGGCTAAAAATGACAGGGATCTTTAGAAAATACAGTCACGATTCGTTAATAAGGAATCTCGATTTTGGTATATAAAATAAATATGTAATTAAGAGCACTGTACTATTAGAAGAGAAGAGTCTAAAATTATGATAATTCCTGAGGCAAAACGTTCTGTAATTCAATCTGAGAAATTGCAAAACCGAAGAACTGAAAGCTTTTAAGAAAATCAAAACAGAGATTTGAAACTGGGCTCTTGACTAATAAAAACGCGCTCAGATCGCGGAAAGTTTAAGAAAAAGAAGCTTAAAAAAATTGCTTCGATACAATCCATTCGAAAACAAGTCGTTTTCTGTGTCAACAATCATCTGTCGAATCAGTCTTCCCATAACAAAACTAATATATCTGTAATTGCTCTCAGCAGTTTTAATCAAACAATTTTCAACTCTTGCTGCAACAAGAAACATATAGAGCATGTCCACACCCCAAAATTGGATATTTAAAACAGTCCTAGAATTATATTCCAGAGTATTTAAAAAGTACCAAAACATAGAAGCTTCGTCTTCAAAATACTTAGAAAATTCGTTGCTAACACAGTCTTCACCGGATATAAAGAATTCAATTTCAAAATACTTGGCGAATTTTCCCTCCACTTATACTTGACTGACAACCCGTCAAAGTACCAACCGAACCCACCCAAAACGTCAGAATCATTCCTATATTTACATAATCCATACATAACTCATTGTAATCATCCATACATAACTATATTTTTATAACTCATTGCCAGTGAATATTAGATTAATTAAATCTAAGAGTAATTTCAGGCTGCCGGCTACGCTGTATATAAAAAATACGAATATGTAGGATACTTGTAATTATAATTAATTATAAGTTTAACTACTAATTAGATTAGATTAGATTAGTGGGATAGGATTTTAAAACAGCATTTTGCTGAATTCCGCCCTTTGCGCCACAAAAAGAAAAATGGAGGGAAAAAAACTAAATCTGTATTACTTAATTTGTTGGTGTAATACAGACGCATTATTATTATTATTATTATTATTATTATTATAACCCATGAATGTGTGATCCGACAAATTACGGAAATTCCCAACTGGATACAAACTGTCCTGATATAATTCTGGAGATCAAAATCTTTGAAATTAGAGTACAATCACAGCTACTAGGAACAAAGTAAAGAACAAAAAGAAACATCCACCCACATTTTTACCCGAAAAGTGAAAACTTGCACGTTCATGGTTTTGTGCATAGTAGGTGACAAATACATTCCCCCGCGTTTGAGCAACAATCCGCTAAAGCAGCGACGAAAAACAGCAACAAAAATGATCCCTATTTTCGTAGCCGGTGTCACCGTGAAAAATCCGTCGATCTAATTCACGTGTGGCGGCCGCTTCGGCCGTTAGTTGGCCGCGAGGATCGGCTGGCTATCGCGACAGGCGCACGCCAAAAACGGGAGCAATATAGCTTACCGAGCGGAGTAGTCTGTGGATGGGTATTAATAACGGCGTGTGCGCGGGAGGTGGCCCGATTCATTGAAGACCAGTTATAGAATGATGCAGGCGGCCGCGTAACTACAATTTATTTTTTGGCTATTTTTAGCGGTTGGCGTAGCGCCACTATTTTCGGTTCTCTCAAATTTCTCACTCCATATTTGGGATTATGGATGACGGGCCCGCGGCGCGGTGTATCTTTACGACTACGCCCGTCGAGACACTTTCGTACGGCTGGCCGTGCTGCCTCGCCAAGCCTTCTGCCCTCCTGCTACCTTTATTCCCTATCTTCGGGATCCATTTACGTCCCGTGGCCATTAAACGCGAGCCGACCCCGGCTTCCAATCGGGCCGACACGCCTGGAGAGCACAATGGGCCGACACTCGATCCTCCGGGCAGGTTTGCTGGCCGAATTCTGCTCACCGGCAGCGGTGGGAAACGCGGAGCAGGATCGTGTACCAGGGCGAGAGAAATTCGCGGATGACTGGGGGGATGCATAGAGTCGCGGACATTTTCCATTGGGGCGACCAGTGTACACAATTACAGGCAACAAGTGGACGGATTCGTGGCGAACGGCAGCACGAGGGACGCGGGCGAGCATGTGTTCGGTCTCAATTGGCAGGGGCGCAAGTAGGTTAAAAACGGTAAGTCAGCTGCAATGCTCAGGAATATGTCAAGGCGATACGGCTGCAGGGTGGAAACGCGAGGGAACCTGATTTTCTTTCTTCGATACCATCGCTGTACGACGAAAGGATCAGGGGACACTCGGGATGATGAATGTTGAGGCAGGAGCATCGTCTATGCTGGTTTTAAGACCGGATGGAGATGACGTTGAAGAGAACTCTGGTAAAAATACACATATCACCGAATTTAAGTTTTAAAGGCTCCTCGAAGGTCGTCATCGAATCGTATCGAACGACACCGTGGGACCGTGATCCACTGGCCTGATTACGAGCACACCCCCAAACGTGCACACACACACCCACTCGCGCAGGGTCGCCGCGCCATGTGGACGAGGGAAGCAGAATCTTTCATCGCGATAATCTAGATTCTATGCGCTGCCTCCAGTTACCTGTGACGGGAAACGTGCTTTCCGGCAACATGAACGCGCGCTGCGGTCTTCCTTCTTGGTAAATCCTGGTCGACGGACCTCGAGCGTTCGCCGCCGAAATTCACACCGCTGTCTCCTGCTCTAGGAGCTTCCTCTCCTTGGTCACTCCAACCTCACCAATCCTCTTCAGGTGTCAATACCTTCACTCACGACGACGTATGTCCGTCAGGTTAAGCGCGCACCTAGCAATCCCGAGAGGTACGATGAACCCGCGGCGTATCAGGGGATTCGCGGCCGGACACTTGTTGTCTCACCCGCGGAGTGGCAGCCGCCGATGGCCACGGGTCGGCCAGCTGGAAAAACGGTGGAGCAGAGCGGTCGCGGGTGAACCGGGCGCGGAGCGGAGACGGTGGTCGTAGGCAGGAAGGTGAGAAGCGTATAGAGGGCACGTGTCCGGGACGGGTGAAACCGCGTGCGAGGAGAAGACCGATACGAGAGGGAAGATGAGGACGGGAGCGGCTCGCGAGAAGGGACCAGGGAGGCGGCGATAGAGCGCCGGGCAGGGGGGAGGCGCTCGCGGGGCGGAGAGGGGGAGAGTGTTGGAAAATCAAAGGGGGAGAGAAAGAGATGGGCCGAGAGAGCGGAGCAGTCGGTTTTGAGGCAGTTTTGGCACTGTTACCAGCGCGGACGCACCAACCCCGAGCAGCGCCTCCACCTCCGCGCCGGGCGGCCGACGAAGACGACCAAGACGACGACAGCGACGGCGACGGCGGCGGTGGCAAAGAAGATGAGCAGAGCTCCCCCTTAGAGGGAGAAGAGAGCGAGGCGAGGGCGTATATTCTTGATTTGGGCGGATGGAAATCTGAGATTGCTCCATATCGGGCCGTGCGCCGTGACCACGGAGCTGCTCTGTAATAGCAGACATCCGAACCTCGCCCTCCCCCCTTCGCACCCCGGCTCGCGCCGCCTCAGCCTCCTTCGCCTTCGATCTTTCATCGCCCGCCACGTACATGTCTTTTTCTTCCACCGACGCTTACCTCCTCTTCGTACGTGTACCCTGTCGCTGGATAATGTTTCGCTGCTATCCCTTCATCGCGCGTACTCTACCCCTTCCACGCTTCTGAGCTTCCACCTTCTGGATCGTTTTATGACTTTAGGCTGATCCGAGAGGAGTTTTTGATACACTGAAAACTGATCCATTCCATATTTGCCGAATTTCAGAATTTTTATGGTTGAGCGTACAATTAGTTCGGGAGTTTTTGTAATTTTTCATCGGTGTGTTGTTTTTGAGGGGCTAATATGTTCTGGTTTTTAGTGTGGTGTATTTGTTATGAAGAGCATTTTCTTTTTCTGGGCTCCTGGTTGCAGGCGAGAGGCGGTCTTCCTTGGATTGGTGGCTCTTCTTTAATCGCTTTCCTTGTGTCTCTTGTTCTCCTCCGGTTTTCGTGATGTAACTTGTTTTAGGTAAAGTGAAGCATATCTCTGAAGCCAATGTTTTCACGGATTTTACTTTTTACTGTGTTATATATATTCCATCTCACGTGTCCTTGTATTGCAAGATGAGTTGATATCTTGACAATTCGTAGTGAAGCGAACTTACACTCATCTTTCTCAAATTTCTACACTGTATCTATGTTAGTTGTAAATGAAATAGAAATCTTTGAATGGCACTGTTTTACCGGTGATAAGTGTGAAGTAAAGTTCGAAATCAAAAGGTTAAATATTCCTGTCCTAGTGTTGAATCATCTTGGCTCAGCGTGATCCTACTCTTTTCGTATCAGCTGCCATATATTCCCGAGCCTTGTTTCACTCTTACTTCAAAAAATCTGGTCAAAGCAGTACGAGTTCAGTGATCGTTTTACTCCCATTTTATTCCACTTACAATTCTTAATAGGCTCGTTCCACTTTAAATTTAAATTCCGTGCCGATGCTACGGAAATACAGAGTTTCCATAATTCACTCGATTTTATCAATGAATAACTATTCTGTATATTGAAAAATCAGTCTTCTGAGTTGAAGTGTTTAGTGTCGCGATGAATAATTAAAAAGTTAAGTTACCAATTATTGTACGGTGTTGGCGCACTGGCGACGCGGAGTCTAAGAGTCGTTAGAGGAAATTGCCAAATAGAATATTAACCGAACTCAAGGATTCTAAAAGGTTGACTGTAGATTCGAAAAGGAACCAGAGGATACATCCAACACTTAACAAGTCTGATACACGACTTTACGCGTAAGTGTACAGTTCTGGACCAGCAAGGGTTGAAGTTACAGGGTTTAAATAGCTTCCAAATGAGTGGGGGATTCACTAAAAATCTCCATATAAGGAGATCTTTACCAGTGCTCGCGTCACGCTCTTGGTTCTAGTTGCTACCCAGCTGGTCGACATCATGCTCCCCACATTATTTGAGATATAACAGAAGGGGTTCTAGGGCGTTTTCCTTTTCCAGATGCGAGCTCGAAAAAGATTTGAGAGGAAGAGCAGAAAAATATTCCCCGCGCGTAACACTCTGATCGATTTGCAACACATTGTTTTCCTTTCTTTTTTTTATCTTTTTTCTACCGATATCTTTGTTAGTAGACTTGCAATGCGTGTGATGCAAACACGGGGTATATTTAACCCCGCGAACCACTAAGCAGGAATCGAACTGTGTGCGAGCCACTTCTCTTTCGCGATTCTCTTCTTCCCTTCCCTCTTTCTGCCTCCTTTTTGCCACGTTCCGCGGCGAGTACTTTGCTTGACTCTTTAATGTAAAGTGATTAAACTTGGCTGATTAAAAACACTCAGTGGTGTATACACGACGTAACGCATAACTCTGGGTTCTTTACGAGAACTAATCGAAGTCAAATTTGTCATCGTTACCAGTTAAAGTCCTCTATCTTTGAGGAATATTACTATTTAATGCAATGAGTGTTCTTCGTCTCTGTGATACATGCTTAATTATTAATTTGGAATTGCAAGTAAACTTAGTTGTTTGATGATGCTAAGATGATTATTAACAGGTACATGAAATTATTCCTGGTTGTCATAAAAAGTAGTAAAAATAGAATCTATATTTTAATAATAAAAATTTATGAAAGATCGAAAAAGTGGATCCACAAATACCAGAAAACACTGTAACACTCAGTTGGCTTCATCCAGGATATTACGTCCCCGACACGACTGTGCAGCAACCGGATAAATGAGAGCAAGAAATCGACCATCTCAAGTGTTGCCAACAAATCAGTCGCGCGAATCGCCCGAGACGCCCGCCGCGCCGTTTTGCCTATGTGAAGTACGGGTGTTTACGAAATAAACGAGAATCGAAAATAGTAGCTCCCAAAAGTCGAGTGTACGTGAATCCCTTACACCATTGCCGCTTGTAAAACTGAAATAACACAGCAAAAATACCGCATATTTGCTCGATTCTTCACTGAAGCTGTTCCGCCATTTCAAATCACCGATTCACCTCGCGTTAAAAATGGTTCGACTGTATGTATCTTACAAAACAGCCTTCCGAAGAAATGATTCAATCCTATCGATATGTTTTCCTGGTGGCATTCAAGTCCACCTTCCGTGGAAGTGAGTAAATGATTGAATTATTGCGAGTAAATGTTTGAAGTATTGTTCAGAAGTTAAGGCAACTAATGAGCATCAAAAATTGGTGTGTAATACGTGGGAAAATAATTGTAATTGTAACGCAAATAATTAGTATAAGACTCCCCCTTGAATTCTTTAAAATAGAATACGAAGCTTAATGATTTGTCAATATACACTGAATCGGTCACTCTTTTCAGATAGCATCAAGGATTTTTCTAAAATTGAAATATAATGAACTCCATATAGGGTAAACCAACCAGCGAATGACCGATTTGTTGAATGAGAAGCCCAGTAAATGACCGCAAACTTTTATTAAGAATCGTACTTATTAATGTTTGTTTAATACGCATAACTAAAAATATGGGGTATTAAACGTGTAACTAAACTCCATTTATAAACATATAGTAATTTTTAAATTTATAATTGACATTTATTTGCCTAATGGTCATTCACTGGTATGCGGTCAATTACTGGTTGGTTTACCCTACAATTAGAGACGGTTTACGTTATCATTCTGAAAAACGAGGCCATCGAAGTTTGCAATTTTTGCCTACCTCTAGGACGTTCTTCCAAGCTTCCTTAAAATAAAGAAACCTGTCTATGAGCACTATCATCAATTTTCACCCTACATCACAATTTCCCAAATTTCTTTTAAAAATAGAAAGACTATTGTCGGCAAAAATCTACCTCTCCCCTTTGTCAACTGAATATGCCCAAGGTACCAGTCAAGAGTCACAAATATGCCTGCTCAGAAACGGCCCTAATGATCGATAAAATCTGCTCGGGCATAAAGTAGAGCAACATCGATAAATCGTGCCTATTCCCGCGCGCCTCAGAATTCAACGCCGGAACAATTAATCAGTACCATAAACGAGTGAAAAAAGAGGGACACATGCGCAGAGGCGCGCCACGCGCAACGTATTCGCCATTTTTCCCGCGAATTCCTCGATGATTAACAGCTGCGCCTAAGAATCCAGCGCATTCACCTATCGTAGCGCATACACGAATCGTTACTTAACAGTCGGGGCTGATGAACGAACTAGTTCGCTGAATTATCGTTTCCCCTGAAATCCCTCGATCGCCGCGGCGATCGGAAGAAAAAATCGAGCACGAGAATGCGTGTCGAGCTCGAAGCAGCCAGTCACCGGCATTTTCGAGTTCCATTGGCGAAGTGGATCGTTCTGAATGTTCTTCGGTTAGGCGTGGATTAATATTCGCACCGAAAGCTGACATTCCACGGCCACGGCGACCGGTACCACGTCCATCGTAACGCGCTGGCTCGCGGGTTAATGAGCCCTGAAGGCTCCACCGGGGTTAGAGGAGTCGCGTTTCCTACAACGGTGCATCGTACCAAGTGCAATCTCTCAAGAATTTACCTTCGTTTTACTGCAACATTTACTCAGCAATTACTTTAACACTCGGAGTAGCGTCGGCGTGTTTACACGCCGAGGGTGTGATCAACTGAATGTTCAGTTTGAAGAATAACCCTGCTAAAGGGGTAGCTTCAAAATATTGCGTCACTTAAAGTGTTAACGAAGAACTCATAAGGGAAGATTCCGAATCCAAAAATTCAAATTTTGAAACTTTGGGAATATGGAGGCCATTTCCTCCTGATTATAGATAACGTAATTTTTGTTGGCTGCTAAAATTTGTTCAGGGGCGGGGGATGAAATTAGCCCCTGAATATTCGACTATTTTCTGATTTTGTGTTATAACTCGCGAACTGTAAGAAATAGGAAGAAAGTTTCAAGACAAAAGTTGCATCTTTTAATTAGATTAAAACACAAAATTCAGAGATCGATTACACCCCCTTAGAGTGAATTTGGGCAGGAAAAAAAATTGCCCTGTAATCGGAAGGAAATTCTCTGCATATTCACAAAGTTGCAGAATTTTTCAAATTTCCTGATTCGGGATATTCCCCTGTCAGAAATATATTCGTCAGTGGCGGATTTATGGAAAAAGTCTGAGGGGCCCATTTTTCGGGAAAACGAAGAGGTAGGTAGTTTACTAAAAACAGGCTAATTGTAAATGTAGTAACCCCAAAAAAAATATAGTGTTTGGATGAAATCATATTTTTTATTTTTTGAAGCTGGGCCTCTCGGGCCCAGACGGCAACAGCTCATCGGCCCGTTAAATCCTCCACTGATATTCTTATCTCAAACAGCGTTTCCAGCTCCACGATTATACCACCTTCCTCCACTCCCAATTCAAGTAAAACACCCTCCCAAAATTGATCTCCAATCCCTGAGCCCTCCTTTCACAAGTTATCCGCAGACAGCGAACTCTTCCGCAGCGAGCTTGCCCCGTCTTCGCGAGGAGCTCACGCAGCAAGCGTTCAGAGCCGATCGACTTAAGTTTTCAGCGTGGAGCGTACGTGACGCGAAAGGTAACAATGATTTCTCTTTTTTTCCCGGCCGGAGCGTAATCGTACGTTAAAACGGCAGCTTGTCAGCCGTCCTGTATGCGCCGGGGCTGTCGCCATGGCCGAGTAGTCGGCATAATGCCGCTCCGTCGCGCGTCGCCGATAAAACCTGGTGCCAGGACGCCGAGTGGAAAGTAGCTGTTGACATATCGCTGCCAGGTATTGGGACACGTCGAGCAAGTAGGCGGGCTGGCTTAACCTATGCGGGATATAATGTACGCCTCCACGATATCGGGCACCGCAGTCGCGCAAGCTCTCCAGCCTGTGTGCGAGCACCTTCACGGTCCCCTATCGACAGTAGCCACGGCGACGGTATCGATGCAGACGCGAATTAAATGCCAGCTGGACCTCCACTCTCTGCACCCTCGGATGATTGGATCGGTCGATTATGTGTCTGCTTGGTTGACTGAGAGGCTACTTCTCAGGAATGGACGTGTTGTCATCTTGTGACAGCTGTGATGGGCGATTACAGTTAGGTGGGGATGTTGGATTTTAGATACTTGGAGCTAGTGGATTAGAGTTTTCAGGGGTAGGCACTGTAGAGTAGATGTGGTTTATGAGTGTTTGGGGATGTTGGTGTGTTTTTGAACATTATTTGGGAAATGATATATCAGCGCAATAGGGTAAAGGACCCAATTACTGGCAGCCAATCTAATTACTGTCACCTTAAGCTATTTTACTTAAAATAACGAATAAATCAACGTTTAAGTAAAATAGCTTAAGGTGACAGTTATTGGGTTGGCTGCCAGTAATTGGGTCCTTTACCCTAGTGGCCCCAATTTTAATTAACCCTCAATGTTGGGTGAATTTACATTTAAGCCTGAACCACCTTTTATACAGCAAAAGTTGAATTCTATCCTGGTGGCCTGAGCAACCTTATAAAATCTCTAAATGGCAGCACAAAAACGCGACTTTGCGCTGAGCATTTTGCTGATTTACGTCGGGCAATACTAGTTCTCCAATATTTATACACTTACACCTTAGCAATTTATTATATTTCTTAAAACATCGTACCTATGTGCCTAAAATCCAAATTAAAGCAACGACTTTAGGACGTTAATAATTTAATGAATGAGCCGTAATCTCAGAATAAATGTTTTGGGTTTAGGCCACTATTGAGTTGATAGCCTCGTTTGAGCTGTGGACTCCGGTTCAGGGGAGATACTGGATCAATGTTTGAATGAAAGAGTTTCTTATTACAGACGTAAAGTAATCTATACTTTCTGTGATGAAAGGTTAAATTTTGCGAGTTTCCATAATTCATAGAATAATGTCCCTGTTAACCCTTCCTTCCTTATAGGGTGGATGTACCAGTAAATAAACACGTACCAGTGAATAAACATTTTTTATTAAAATGAGTAAAAACCCAATTATTGACACCTAACCAATTACTGTCACCTTAAGCTATTTTAGTTAAAATAACGGATAAAAAATAAGATATTAAAGTAAGCAACAAATTAATTAGAGACTTCCTTTCATTTCTTGCTTCATATCCAAACAATTTTTGTAGCACGTGGAATCAATCGCGCTGCAAGCATAATGTTATAATAGTGTTCATTCATTAACCTTAAGTGTTAATTTACTGGTGCGTTTACTACGCACTCAAGAGTCTTCTTCCAACCGACTCGGGTGTCGCTTGCTCGTTTTAACACTGCGACAGATTTTTCATCAGCAAACGCATTATTATATTTTTAATCTCACTTTCCTTTATGAGGGTTCAAATGAAGAACCGAAACGTCGGATTGCTTTATAATTATTTGCAAAATAGCTGTGTTACTTTATTTTATTTTTAAATAAATAAAATAAAATCGTTGTATTGTGACCGAATCAGTGCGCCGATACCACCTTACTCAAAGTCGGTGTGACAAAAAGCTATGATAAGATACTTACGAAAACTCACTGTCCCCGTACCATAATATTTCACACACTAAACACATTAAACAAATAAAAAGCCGAACAAAAGAGACCCATTCAAACATATTATCACTTATGAGAAATCAGAGTCTCACCTCAATAAATAAAACGATCAGAGCCTAAGAAGAACCAATTTACATGGCCGAATCAAACGCCACGCGAACTACAATTCCGATTAAATCGATAGTTGCTCTACGCTCCGGTGGATTAATTATCCAACGATATGACGAGGGATGGTGCGTTTGAACCGGTTCGACGGCGAAAAGAGTGCGCGAGTCAAACTCGAAGGACGTAATCTCGATAATGCAGCCGCGACTGGCAAACGTCGAAAACTTGTTTATGGGCTTGGAGAGCGCATAATGGACCGATTTTGCGCTGATGCAGGTTGATCGTATGCAAATCCGCGTCCTCATCCGTGGAATGTCTCCGGAGATAATAAAACGCACACGAACCCATGCCGCCTCGTGTTCTCCAGGGGCCCTTACGGGGAACGAATTAATTGTTACGGCTCGGCTGGATTAAGTGTTATGGAAAGCGTAATACGACGTTCTAAGAGGTCGTAATTTTTTTTTCCACGACGTTCTTGGTTCTCTACGCCGTGTTAATTAAGGACAATCGCCGACGTTAATGGTAGCTGTTAATGTATTCCATCGGTTGCGTGCAATATTCTTTGTTCCCTTTCGCGTTTCTGAGCGGAGCCGCGGTTGCAGAAGAGGTAACGCAAGGAACAGGATCTATGGACTTGGAGATTTGAAAATCTTCAGTGGACGTTTGAAAAATGTATTGCGCGTTTACCTCTGAGCATTTAAATAGTTCCGAGCAAATAGAATTTTCTTCTCTAATTATTGTATATTAATCTTCGAACGTGAACAATTCAAAATACCTTCTCACGTTTATTCCTATACTTTTCTTTACATCCTACTCTGCATAGAAATGAATTTTAAACCGACACTGAGCAACAATAGTCTTTCGCGTAAACTTACGCCGCCCGGTTCTATTGAATGGTCCGCTGAAAAAAATGTCCACAGGCAGACCGTCAATTTCCTTCGACGTAGGCAGCGCGGAATTATAATTCCCATAACGCAGATACAAATCGTATTTTCTCTTCGTCGAGCAAGGATCATTATCGGGCGTAAAAATTTAATAACATGCATCGAGCGTGCCACGGTACACGGCTGTGAATTTATTGGGCACGCCGCGCGGAGATATTTCTTCGTTTCAACGCAGGAAACAGATGTCGATTTCCATCAAAAGAGTACACACAGCTTTCACCTTGCCATTCCATTTTTTTTTCTTTCGTTCCTTCCCCTCCCTTCTCTTTTTTTCTTACATCTGATGCTGATCACCGTATTTATCTCTTCCTTCTGTTTGTTTTTTACGTAACGCCGCGATATTCGGGGGATTCGCCGTTGCTCGCTTTCGAAAACAAATTCGCGCGATCCAACGGTCGAAGCCAGCCTTTTCCGACGCCCAAAGAGGAGAAAACGGGTGTTTCCTGTGCGCCAACGGTGGACCACCTGACGGTTAGGCCAATTGGATCGCCCACGCGCCGTTGAAATCTGAAAAGAGCACCGTGCCCCGCTGCCGATACCGTTAAACGGCTCGTACCTTTTCCCTCGAGCAACTATTCCAGGGAATTATCACTGCGCGGAGTGTATAATTTGACAGTGACGTAACTGGTACACGCTTTCGGAGTACGCGTGGGCGTTTTCTATTAAACGCGAGTAAAAGAAGGCCATATATGGGATAGACGCTGGTAGAGAGTATATCGGAGGGGGGCGAAGAGTTGAATGAAATGGTAAAAGTGACTTTGGTCAGCCGATGACAGTTGTGACGAATGACCGTATCGAATGGTTATGGTGAAACACTTCTTGTGTAGCACTCTTCGGATATTCGGAGTGCGAAGAGGCCTCGGGGACTCTGTGAGCTCTTTTGGGTGTGAGGGTGGAGTATTTAGTTGTGAAAGGTGTGCGTATGTGTTCACTCGTTCGGCTTAAAGTGGTAAAAAATTGTTACGGTAGCTAATGCTTCGTTTCTACTCTTCTGCTATTGATAGATAATAATGTGCAGTTTCTCTGGAATTTACAGGATGACGTATTTAAATTCGTTATACTAGCTCGACTAGATTCGACTTTCCAATTTAGGATGATTCTGTTTCTATTGGCCATCTTTCTTTAGCATCTAGATTCGAAGGAGTCATCTTTCTTCACCTTCCAAATTCGAAAGATTCGCTTTCGAATCAATCATATTTTTTCATCTTTCACATACACTCTTCACAATTTAAGATGATTCTACTCCTATCAGTCATCTTTTTCATTATCTCGATTCAAATACAGAGGGTGGCCAAACTATTACACTCGAAACATTTTGGTTAAAATCTGTCAAAGTCGTGGCTGTAATTAAAGTAACAATGCATGAATGTTATTGTTTTTTCATTTATTGATTAGCTATAACATCTGGCAACATTGTGCGTAATTTTGCAACATATAAATCTCATTTGTTTTTAAAAGCGCGGAGATAAAATTATTACAAATAATAGAGAATAATATCATCAGAATGCGGCAGAATATTCCAAAACATTGAAAGCATACTCTGCCGAATCCAAGCCGTGATAAAAGCAAAAGGCGAAGTCACCAAATATTGAGCAATTGTATTTCTCGTACAATATAGTCTTAAACCCACATACCTAAATATATTTAATTTTTACATTCTTAAATACATATACTAGTATTAAAAAATAATATTATAAAATTAAAAACGAGCCACCTATTTCATTCCATCTCTCAAACTTACAAACTCTCAAACCTTTCTGTTCGAGTATAATAATTATTACCCACCCACTGTAACTCACATCCCAATAAACCATCTTTCTTACCCACATTCAAACTACTCACTTCCCAATCAACCACCACCACCGTCATCCAGACCCAACCAATTCCCTCCCCCATCGACCATCTTCCTCCACCTTGCACCCACCTCTCACCATCCCCCACACCTGTACCTCTTTCCCAACCACAACTGCTGCAACTCCTTCCCCCCATCACTCCAATTAATTACCTCCAACGAACCGCGGCCACCCCCCGCCCCTTCCCCCCTGCAAATATCCTCAAACACCTCGTTTAAGATCCCCATTATTCAAACCTAGCCAACTTCTTACCGAGCACGTAATGCGCAACGCGATTCGACCAACCAAAAGAAACCGTTCCCCGAGCGATCTTTTGGCATAACGGAGCAGCGGCGATAGTAACGATCTCCCCGAAGGAAGCCGGGCAAAAAGAGACACGTCGAATACGGGGCCGGCGTGTATAATGCCCGGCGCAGCTCACTTGCACAAGCCCCCGCTGGAACTTTGATTGGACGATCGAGGGACGCCGGTTGTAAAACTTTTCCCGGCTGGTATGTCCGAATGTAAATGTGACCGGCGGGTCGCCGCGAGCCGGGGGAAAAGGGCCGCGGAGCGATGCCGGGCGGGGGCAAAACGCGCCGCTATTATTTCCACGTGGCAATCTGTCTCTGGATGCATGGGCAATTGTGGCTGCAGGTAAGACCCGGCGATCGCGATTGGCAGGTACCTCGATGTGGAAATTCTCCCACCCCACCACTCGATGCCCACCTTTCCGTGTCCCACTCGTGCCGATCGGGTCCCACCATCGCGAAGAGGCCTCGCGATCGCTGCACAACGTCCACGCGAACCCACCTCCGATCGCCATGCCCGCTAATTCGAGAAAATATGGCTGTCCGAATCGTTAGCTCCGATGCTTAATGGACGCTGGCGCGGACCATCGCCGGTTTATTCCTCTCTGGGTAATTTGCGCCGGGTATTTATGGGCAGGTTCGGCTCGCTTGCTGGACTGGGTGCTCCAGGCGCGAGTAAATCGGTATTGTTGTAGGTGCGTAGTCGTGGTGGACGAGGGATTATTTTGTTGTCGAGAGAGCAGATAGTTGAGGGGTGCAAATGCAGAAGGTGGGAGTATTGGTGGGATTGGAAATGAGGCAGAATGTTTTGGGGAATTGGAATGATTCAGGGAGTAATTGCGGTGGATGTCTTATCGACGTGCGTTACGAAAAGTAGCACGTTTCAATTTTCTTACGAAAACTAGCACGGTTCGGTTTTCGCTGCGAAAACTAGCATGTTTCGGTTTTCGCTGTGAAAACTAGCACGTTTGAGCGGTTTCCCACGAAAAATAACACGTTTCGTCTTTCGCTGCGAAAACTAACACGTTTCAATGATTTTTCTCGAAAAGTAGTACGTACTTACCATTTATAGCGATGAAAAGAAGCAAATTTGAATGGTTGGCTACAAAAAAAAATTTATACCACAGCAACCGACACAATTTGATTTTTGCGGGCCCATATAAGTCAGGTATGATCCGATATGATCTAATCAAAATTTTGTCCTGATCTGATCATAATATAGAAGACGAAAGTGAGAAATAGTCGATATGAATAAAATAGATAGAAAGTTGAATTCTTTTAAACTGACCACGCGCTGAAACGTGATAGTTTTGCAATCTACAGTATAATCCAAAACGTGCTATTCTTCGTGGTCAAACCAGATAACGTGCTAGTTTGCGCCGCAAATTCACAAATGTGCTATTTTTCGTGGCGAAACAGTATAACGTGCTAGTTTTCGCCGCAACAGTATGAAATGTGCTATTCTTCGTGGCGAAGCAGTCAAATGTGTTACTCTTCGCGGCGAAAGACGAAACGTGCTAGTATTCGTCAGAAACGATGAAACGTGCTTTTTTTCGCGGCAAACCGAAACGTGCTAGTTTTCGTAAGAAAATTGAAACGTGCTACTTTTCGTAACGCACGTCGTTATAGAGTTTGCGGGGTTCGGTCAAACTGGAGTTGTCCTGCGGAAGTTCGAAACTATTAGAATTATTTACAAGGATCTGCTAGCTTGAGGTTCCTGTGTGAAGATTAATTTCCCGAGGATTTACAGTATGGTCGTTATTTAGAATTGTACCACAGGGTGAAATTGCAAGTCTCACGAGCAGAAAAGTAGGACCGGGGCAGAATCGAGACGTTAAGAATAAAATCTCATAACTTTGACATTACTAAGTAAAATAGAAATTGCAATTGGGATTTATCATAATAAATTCTTTTTTAAATAATAGTATCTACATATTCAATTTTTTTTAATGGAAGGAAAAATACAAGAATATAATGTAAAACCATACTACCCAGTCTTGCAATCAGTTAGAATAAACTGTCAATCCTCTATCCTCGACGACTTGGATCGAGAATTCGTTGATGTGATTCATAGTGGAATCCATCAGGAAACGTTCCGCGAGCGCGCATTGTTCCGCGCAAAAAACAGGCGCGCAAGGCATCGGGGGCGTTTTACAGCGCGAACCGCGCGCTAGATTTTATATTTAGGAAGCCACCGTGTAACTCTAGAACTACTGAATTAGGTTAGAACGAAAATACTAACACCCACGCTGGCGACTCCCGCGACTCTGCCCGTTATGCGTTTTGTTTATCCTTAAATTCTTACTGTACCTCCTCGGTTACCGTTCACTGTTTGCTGCTTCGACGATGGAGGTCGCAGGATGGTGATTAAAGCACGGTGAGATTAATGTAAATAATTTTTAAAAAATTCATTTACCATTGGAGTATTATTTTGAGCTTGTAAGTTATATAACGACTAAAATGTGTCTTTAAAAATATGTTTTTTGTGGACGACGGAGAAGTCCGTGTTTCAAATTCGAGTGAGGAAAATATTTAATTTAGGTATTAATGCACAAGTCTCGTGGGAGTTACAATCTGCTACTATAAATCGAACTCGAATCCTGTTATTAAGATATGGAGATAGAGCCAGCAACATTTCTAGAGAGCTGCGAAGATGGATGGGGCCTTGGAATATTTCTACATTTTTCCCCGAACTTTGGAACGCAGCAGCTGCCCCGATTGTATCGGAGTCGAACGACATTTCACGGTGGCAGAAAAATCGCCGCGCATTACCATAAGGGGAGTTGGGTAAAAAGCCCTGAAATCAGTATGTAGTTGTCGAATATAAAACTAGTTCTGCCCACGTAATTACGTGCCGATCGCGGCATTGATAAGCAAATGAGATCGGCCGGGACGAGTTCTCTTAATTAAAAATGATGGAGCTGGACGTTTTCGAGACAGGTCCAGATAAGTATGCGTACGTGCCAATGGCATCGATCACGGCGGATCGTAAATGGCCCTCGTAGCCTGTATCTCATTATTCCCAGCCGGGGGGCGACGTTTTACCTATGCAAACCGGCCCTCCACGTCGAAAGAAAGCCAGCAATTAGAGGTGGTATCGGGAACAAACGGGGACCACCGTCTCATTAATCAAAACCAGGCAGAAACAATTTAAGAAGCCCACTCCAGGCATGCGCTGTGGCTCTTTGCTAGTCGACTGTCAATGCATTGCACTTCCAAGCATGAGCAGATTTCAATGAATTTTAATATGACAGAGTATTAGGTACCTACTCCTCTTGTACGCGCGAATTTTAGTTTCGAATGAAATACTGATTAGGACAGTGTTTCTGAAAGAATTTGTTTAGATGGGTTGTGAAGATTTCGTTGATAATTTGAGGGAGCTATTTTTGTACGTGGTGATTAGAAATTAGATATATGTATTTGATGAGAGATTTGAGACGTGCTTGTGATTGACGATGGCAGTGATGAAAGGTATTGTGTGTTGTCTCCTGGAGATTGGTACTTGAGGAAGAAGCACGAAATAAAAAAAACAACGTGAAGGTGAAAGAAGAAATAAGGGGTTTCATGTCATAAAAAAAGAAAGGGGAAGGAGAAAATTATACTGTTTTACTATTAGATGAACAAGCAAATTACTAGGTGAAACTAGGGGAATAAACAAAACAATTTAATTTCTTTAAAATGATTTCGTCACGATCTGAAATTAATTTTCAAATTTTTATAGCAACGTGTCTCAATAATACGTAGCATTGTGGGAATTACACTGGTCGAGTACAGTCGAGATTTTTAAAATATTTGATAAACTTTAAACACGATAAACCTACTTCCTTTGAATCATCGTCGCCGAAATGACACATACCCAAAATGATGTAAGAGCACTGTGTGCTGCGATAAAAATCGTTTACGAATTCTTTCACTGGATATGTGGCTCGATAATGCGTTGCATTTATAGAAGCCTGGCAATGCGAAATATACATCCCTAAGTTTACACCATAAAATTTAAAATTTTTTTGTTCACTGAGACACTCCGGCTTTATAAAAATTGAACAAATTAAAATATGATAAAAACCGTACCACTACACTGAAGAAAATTTATTTTTCTTTAAGTTGAAATAAGAATTTTTATTTTTCATGTACCAATCGCTTTTCGTACTAGGAGCTCGCTAAAAAGACACGACAGTAGACAAAATTGCAAAACTCCACCATTTTAAAACTTTAAGTAACAAATACTGTCTGAAAATAAAGTTAAAATGTTACCTGACTCTCCTAAAAAAACGATATTTCCTTGAAAAATTACCTACCAGAGAAAACAAATTTTAAATTTACCTACTCTTTTAGGCCTACAATGTGGTCTAATTAAATTATTACGCTTAACGATCCACGTTCCCACAAATATTTTCGTCCACCAATAAACGACCTCCTTCATACACAACCACTTAGCGGTAACACAGTAAATCTTACCACCGAATTGCCACTGTGCCCCTGTGTACCAACTGGTTTCAATTGAAACGAGACACCGGGTACATTCGAAACTCACTCGAAAATTTCTTATTCCTGGCATTCGTATTCCCTTCGACGTTCCTATACACCCATTATACTTCGCCGTAACCTTGCGCTGGCAAACAGAATTTCGTTTTACCTCGCCCAACCGACAGAACATTGACTAATGAGACGTCGTAACGAGTTCGCCCACCCGCGGCCAATACGTCGTCCTCGTCGCTCGAGATCCATCGCGAGCGCACGGACGAGCAGCATTGTCTCGGGGCGGAATTTCGAAAAGGCAGCCACGGATTGCGTAAGGCCGATATTTTTTTGTCGTAGAAACCATGGCCCATCGCGTGACGAAATCGCCCGGTCGTCTCACGCCAATCCGCGAACTTGCCTATTCTATTTCCACGAGGCGACCACACCTGTTTCAAATGTATTTCGGGTCTCTCTGACTTCACTCGGGCTACTCGGCGACGATGCCCGTGGACACCGACGAATGATGGATCGCCTTCTAATTGTAAGACCGCTCTGCGATTAGAAAACTGTCCCAGGGCATTGTCCTCGGCGGCGAAGCGCCGGCGATAGACCGCCCGCGAGTGCAAGCATCGAGCCGTGAATAGTTATAAATTAGAAACGCACTTTGTAACATTGCATTATTATTCTTATTAATATACTATACTTAATGTATCGAAGTTTCTGAATTTTTGTAACTATTTTGCAAATATAAGTGGAATGGAATGGATTCTTATTATTCTTTTTTAAAAATAAACTAAATAAACTTTTTAGAATATATCCACTCAGTGGTGATAAAAAGGGATTGAAACAGGTAAATAGTTCTTAACTTTTTTCCAACTGTACTCCCTCCTGCGAATTAAAAAATATTTGATCAAAGAATTTTCGTTTGTCACCATTAAAATTTCTCGTTAGACATGAAAGGCGAAATGTACGTGTTTATTTATTCCAAAGATTCTTTTAAATCGATCCGAACGAAGGGAGAGATTCTTGCTTGGGTGAGCACACCTGGTGCTTGGGATTTCTGGTTTTGGGTGAACAACGGCGTTACCTCGCCTCCATGCCTATCTCTGGAACGTAGCCACGATCCCAAATGGCAGAACCCCTCGATATCTTGCATCGTGGAATCTTCCGGGTGCCTTTCATACGCGGCGCGTTATTAAACAATGCCAGCAGGTCCGTAAATCACCGCGTGTCATCTTGGAGATATGTGCTTGGACTTGCGCGTGGGAGTAACAGGCAAGTCGATAAATGGTTATCGATTATTACGTAAATAGAAATGACTGGGATTAATACAGGATGCCTCGTGACTCGTGGGGGATTCCTTGAAAAATGTTTGGAAGATGTTGATGGGAACTTGTGTGCGTAAGTTTTCGTTTTCGAGGAAACTGGATTCAAGGAAGGATCTGGTGTGTCAAGGTAGCTTTAATTTAAGGGAATTTTTATATAAACTATTGTTTTTTTCTGTTTTATATTTGTGTGCGAGTTGAAAGAGAAATGGAAAGAAAAATATGTGATCGATTACCTCTTTAATATAATAATTGAAATTCTGGACATATTGGTACAAGATGGATTCGATTTTATGTCACTGTATTTTGAGATAATACATTGAATGAAATTTTAATCGAACACCTATGTAGATGCGAATATCTAATGTTTTAAATAAAAATTGTCCCATATATTTATCTACAATAGTTTATATTTATTTGTATTGGAGAACTGTTGGAGATTGAGAGCAATTGAACGGAGTCTTTAATAGAAATTTATATGAAAGTTTCTTCTTCGAAAACAGCTTCAAATGAATAAATATGAACTTTAAAAAATGGGCACAGAAGCGGCATAAATAACAAAGCAACGTATGTAAGAGGTACAGTGAAATATCGAGTGTAATAAAGTTATGGTGGACGAATATGGCGAACTTTATGATTCTTGGACGTTCATATGAAAACAACCTTGATACAGGAAACGAGGAAATATTCATGAAGCGATTGTTGTAACGTATTATTAACGAATATAATTACCGTATGATTCATAGTGTGCCGTTTTGCTGCGAGAGCCTTGATACGAGAAATAAACAGAAATAGAGTACGAACCAGAATGTCCTTTTATGGACCTCCATCCATAGAAAATTTCTGTTCACTATAATCAACTATTCAATAGATTATCAATAACACACCAGCCGATAATTACTACTAATCTACGTTATTACATTTCTACAGTGCATTTCCTTTCCTATTTTCCTCTCGCAGATGTGTCGAATTCACGTAGCAATTCATCGCCAAAAACTTCAATCTTATAAAATATAGGGTAAACGCACCAATAAATGAACACTTAAGGCTAATGAATGAACACTTTTGTAAAATTATGTTTGCAGCAAGATTGATTCCACGTGTTGCAAAAATTGTTTGGATATGAAGCAAGAAACTCGAAGGAGTCTCTAATTAATTAGTTGCTTATTTTAATAACTTATTTGACTTATTTTAATAAAAAATGTCCATTCACTGGTACGTGTTCACTTATTGGTATATCCACCCTATAAAAAATATAAAGACACAAGTTCCCTAAATATCTCCTCCTCCACTATCCCCCAAACTTCACCAAAGAAATTTGTAACGCAACAAAATCATTATCCACTAAAGAATTAGCAGTACAAATTTCTCAAAGTCGACAGCAAGTGCTGACGTGCCTCCCAACACAACGATAAATTCAATTCGTATGCATTTCTAATTTAATCCCCTTCAACTTTAAAACCCCGGAACGCAAAGCGTCCATCGGTGTGGCATTGTGCTTCAGAAACGGTGGCAAAGAAGAAAGCCGAAATTTCTTCTTTTTTTTCACCGAGGAATTAATAATTACACGACACGGACATGACTATTATAAAGCAGCGATGCGAAGAAGAGGGGAAAAAGCGAATAAATACGAGTTACTCGATTCGTTCCCCGTCCATATACGGCGAAAACGAGTGAACGAATTATATAGGAGGCTTAACGACACGAGATCAGCCTTTAAAAAGACGACCGAGCGACTCGTCCCATTGAGAGGAAGTCAGGCCAGCCAGGCCTCGTTCGTCTGGTTCACTGCTTCTTCTTCGCCTTCATTCATCAAACATCGTATTCCAGCGGCAAAAGCCGGCACATCGTCAACCCGAGCATTATTCAGCCGCGTTTTTCGCGGATAATAGCTGGCTCTACAAATAAGATCTTCGACGAGAAGCCGGCGACGAGGTGCTCAGCACATTCCTAGAAGAGAACACCGACGCCAGCCGAGCCTCGTAAACATTCCTTGCGCTTCTTCAACGGCGATTCAACGCGTGTACGTCGCAAAGAAGTTTGTTATTTGCTAGAGTCCGCGTCTGAAACGCTCTGATCTTCGGAAATTGAGTCTAGTCGGCTGGGTGGAAGGCGCGGGATGAATTTAGATGGTCTGGGGCAGAGTGCTTGGAAAGATGAAGGAAATGTGTTCAGTTGAAAAGTGCGGATTAAAGAATCTACTTTGACGAGGGACGGTAAACCGAGGCCGAGTAGTTATTTCGAGTTGGACTTTCATTTTCATGTCCTGACACACTTTGAATTTTTCTAGCAAAAAGTTTTCTAGTCTTCGTGGTGCAGAATGAGTTGAAAATATTCTGATTGCGTTGAGCTGTTTTATGGACAATTTAGAGTGACGATTATTTAAATGGATACGGTGGAAAGTTGCTGAAAATTACGAATGAAATGGGTGACTTAGAATGTTATGGAGATCCATTTAGACAAACAAAGAAATTTAGCAGCAAGAGATTGCAGTTGCTTGGAACTGGGATGGTAAACAGGGCCTTCTACATCGTGCAGGATGCACCTGAGCGTTCGTAATCGCAGGGAAACGGGATAATCAAGCGCATAGAGGCTGGAATTTTATTGGATCGTTAAAGGGAATGGCGATCCGCGACAATTTGACCCGTTTAATTCGCGGTGATCCGTAACTTTCTCTTGCTTTAAATTGAAGCTAGTAACACGCACTACAGATCGCATATCTTCTCGGCTCCTTAATGCCACGCGATACTATTCCAACTATTCGAGCACTATTTCACTCGCACATAACATTTCACGTGCTAAGAGTCCGCGTTACTTCTATCTTCTTCTTCACAGTGTACTCTAAATCTCTGGACTAACAAGGAAACATATCGAACCCGAAAATTCTGATTTTAATGAAACTCCGTACGATTGTAGAGCATGTGAGATTTTTTTTCTGCGGAATAACACTCTGAGGGGGTAAAATTAACCCCTGAAAATCCGGTTATTAACCCGATTTTGTGTTATAACTCGCGAATTGTAAGAGATAGAAAAAAGTTTCAAGACAAAAGTTACTTCTTTTAATTAAATCTGTCATTTGGTAAAAAAATTATTTTACAGTTCATGAATTATAACACAAAATCGGATTAATAACCGGATTTTCAGGGGTTAATTCAATCACATATTTTTCTTTCCATTTCTCTTTCAACTCGCACACAAATATAAAACAGAAAAAAAACAATAGTTTATATAAAAATTCCCTTAAATTAAAGCTACCTTGACACACCAGATCCTTCCTTGAATCCAGTTTCCTCGAAAACGAAAACTTACGCACACAAGTTCCCATCAACATTTCTATTTACCCCTCAGAGTGTTTTTCCGCAGAAAAAAAATCTCACATGCTCTACAATCGTACGGAGTTTCATTAAAATCAGAATTTTCGGGTTCGATATGTTTCCTTGTAAGAAATGATAGCAATTGCAACGGAAATATTTATTTAGTTTTAACGTTAGATTGAATTCGTAGAATCTAACGAGGAACATCAATTTTTAAATGGTTCCTTTGAACATATTCACCCTTTATCATTTATCAATCATGGAACCACGAAATATTTCCTCTAGTATTCCATCTATAATGAAGAAACTACTGTAACCATAGCCACTGTAGCTAGGAAAGCGTCTCCGTCATTATGTAACTTCCCCATTGATTCAAACTTCAGGGGCCCGGCGGATGTTGGCATCGAGACGATTCTATCGCGGGACGATCGTGAAGCATAGATCGTCCCCGCGTTTCCGATAACGCGTCGCGAGAGCCAGACAGGCGAATCGTCTGTAATTCCACCCACGTGCTCCGTCTGTCCTACGGTCCATTCATCAAACCGCGCGAGTACTTAAGTTTCGCTCGTAACCGGGCGAAAGATAGACGCGGCTGCGTCCCAACGTGGAAACGGTCTTATATGAATACACGTACGCGGCCGTACATAAGCAGCCCTTACTCCTTACAAGGCGAGAGCCTCTACAGCCTCTCCGTCGGGGAAGAAAGGTCGAGATAGCAGCTCGATATAAAACGATCCAGCCGGGCATTTATTTATTCCCCCTACGGACATGTACGCGTACAGGCTGATCCTCGTGAAGTGGCTGACGGGGATTATTTGGCAAATTTCGAGGGCACGTGGACGGTTCTACGCGGGGTTTCGAGTGACTGGTGTATGAGAGTGTTTGGTAAGGAAATAATGGGGGCTGGAATTTTTGGAGCGTAGGATACTGAGGAAGATTCTGTAAAGCTGGGTGTAGTTTCTATTTTGACGGAGTACAATTGTGGGCATTTGAGTATCAATTATTATAAGGGTGTGTGAAAACACTCTTTCTTAGGAAAATGTTTTTCAGAGGGATGCAATAGCGGAATACTTTTTAGGTGATGACTCTACTTAAATATACGATAATTACTTTTAAGCTACTTGACCTGTGACGCATAAATGTTTGAAGTTACTAGAACCTTGCTAAGGGAATTTAAAAGCATTTTCTGAAGTTATCATACGTCTTTACATTCGTGTTAAATTTATCTGAAGCCTTAGATATAAAAATAAATACACCTTGCACCAGGAATGTTTAAAAGATTTTGTAATGAAACCACCGAATACCTCGAGAAACTGCTAATTACAAGTCTCCTTCTTCCTCTTTACGAGTTCCACTGTCTAGTTGACTTCTTCCAGCAGCTTTGGATCTGCCTGTACACGTTTATCTACGCCGTCGCGGGCACAATGATTTCATCTAACCGCACGATCGAGCGGTGATTTACAGGTTCCCGTCTCTCGATTGTCGCTGCCGAGGAACTCGGCTTGTCACGCGGCCGTTTCCACGGGGAAGCCACTGGAACCGACAGTGATCCGTGACAGAGGTCGCGACACGATCGATCCACGAATCTCGTGGCTGAATTTCAATTATACGGGCTCGCCGATGCGTGCAACGCCATCCAGAAGGACGACGAACGACAGAGCGCATCGATGAAGAAACAATCTCCATTCGTCGCTGGAAAAACCGAGGGGGGGAAAGAAAAGGGAAACAAGAAAATTGCTATGCACGGACAAGTCCATGATCTCGATGATAATCAAGCCGAGGAATTTATTCAACAAAGGTTTTGTTTCTCACGGTGAACGGTTTATTTGTAACGCCCTCGATTCACGCTTAATTGCGCTTCGAGGATGAAGCGTCTGATTTGCATGCATCGGGATTCAAAGTGCGTGCAGGCTGCCCCAAGGATCGCGATAGACGTTGCGGCGAGTAGAAAGTGATAATTTATGGTGATTGAACGGTTGAAACTTCTACGACTTTATGCCGCGAAGAAGAAAGTTATACCTAATAGAGGCGGACTTCGTGTTTTCGTTTAAATGTTGTTGCTGAGTTAAGGATTTGGGAATCTCGTTTGAGGGGACTTGAGGAGGTGTAGAAGTCGTGAGAATTTCAGAGCAATCGGGGTAGTTTGATAAGATCTGATCCTGCGAGCATTGGTTTCATTAAAATGGTAATTAAAGTTTCAAAAGGAATTGGAAACTCGCAATCAGTGTGAAAAGGTCTGATAGAATCCGAGGAATTCACAGAATTCAAATTTAGGGGGAACACCACTAAGGTAAAAGACCCAATACGTGGACACGTCCCAGTAGCTGGACACTGGTGCAAAAGAACTATTTTATTCAAATATTTAGTAAAATATATATATGAATATATTTTACTAAATATTTGAATAATTGAATAAAATAGTTCTTTTTGGATAAAGCGGATATTAAATGTACTAATCAGTATTTTTGCACCAGTGTTCAGCTACTGGGACGTGTCCACGTATTGGGTCTTTTATCTTATGACGGTCGGAAAAGTAAAGTGTATATTTATTCTTTTTTTGTAGTTTCTTAAGACAGCGTACTAAAGGTGGGTAATAAAAATTTTCTATGAAATCTATAAATTATTCCTGAAAAAAATCTAAAAAATGGCTTAATTTCCGGCCGTCACAGTGGTGTTCCCCCTTAAAGAATACAGAAACTGCAAGAATTCTCCGAATTAAAAATGACTTTCCCTTTATTATATTACTCCCATTACGATTTTCCATGTACCTTCATCCAAATCACCCTCAACAATCAAAAACCTCTACATCCTACTTGGAACAAGAACAGCTCAAAAAACCGCAAGCGCCTTCTCCACCGAAATTTCCAGCTTCATCAAACCTGCTTCAACCCTAATCAACCTCCAAACCTCCCCAAAACCCACTCGCACAGTCCTCCCATCACCAGCGCACCCTGATTGAAAGTCGTAGTGTCGATCGATTCCGAATGAATTCCCCGGTCCGCGTGTCGAGGCGTCGGCGCGACAGCTCGACTTATAAATCCAGGTCGTCGTTGGCACCAGAGCCGATGCAGCGGCGTCTGAAACGAGCGCATTGTTTCCGCGGAGAGGAACGCGCGCGTGTAACATCGATGGCCGGTCCCCCTCGATAGAAACAAAACCAGAAGGCAGGCGGCGTGTGCACGAGGAAAGGCGAGCACATGAATGAAGCCTCCATTCATGCGTGCCTCTAACCCCTTCCTTCAACCCCCTCGCGGGACCGTCTATGGAGCCTTGTCGGGTACGAACGACACGACTATGCCGGCGACGCGCACACACGCGGGGCTCGCCTGCGCGTGTAGAAGCGGGACCACTGTGCGCACGGGCGCAAAACGAAGCGCCGCGGCACACGTGATCGCCATTGTTGATCGCGAGGAAGAACCGGCAGCGCCAGCCTGCCGCGTTATTCCCTGCTTTTTTTGCGGGGACAGGACACTGATAGCATACTCGTTCCCCGTCGTAAGTGGTACCCTCGAGAGGCTCCCTCCCCCCCTCCCGATATGTACCAGGAGGAAGCTCATTCATCCGCTTGGTCACGTAAGCGAGATTAGGCGCGTTTGGCGCCGATGTTTTTGACGACTAATGACGCGGGTATCGTCGACCCCTTGCAGATGCTTGAATGGATTCTTGTTGGGCGGTTCGTCGGGGAGGGGGTTGGATTGAGCGGCGAGGGGATGAGGTATTGAATAGTTTGAGGGTTTATTCGGAATTATTGGGGTTGCAATACAGCTCGTTGGAAAAAATCACGCTGACTTATGATATTGTAGGATTCAAGGAACTATGTTAAGGATTTTCTTTAAAAGATAACTTTAATTGTAATCAATCGGTCAGCCCGTCACGTCGTCTCTACAATTTCTCATGATTTTTGGATAATGTTATTTGGGTCTGTTGTTTTTCGAGCGTTTTCCTATCAGTTGCTAACGCCCGCAGTGATCAGAAGATCAGCGATAGGGTAAAAGTGGGAGAGACGCCATACCTTCGCGAGTTCAGTGTGTGGGAAAGATGTGTCTATATTTCTCACTGTGTTTAATTACTTATAGATGGCAGCAGTGAAAGTATAAGTAATTAAACACAGTGAGAAATATAGACATCTCTTTCCCACACACTCAACTCGCGAAGGTATGGCGTCTCTCCTCCTATGGCGTCTCTCCCACTTTTACTATATAATACATATTTTACAGTTACATATCTTACAATATAAATCTCTGAATGGTATTCTTTTGTCGAGGATAAATATGAAATAAAATCGATTTCTTAAGCGCAGAGGAAATAGTAGATCGAAATGGTGAAATCACGCATACATGGCAGCGGCCATCGAAGTGTCAAGTGTGAATGAGGAATGATTTTAGCTTGGTCTGAAGTTGAAGCTTGGGAGTTGATAATGGTATTGTGCAATTTCTTATTGGTGTGATTTAGAGTTCTTTGTTAATGATTTTGTGATTGTGTTTGGGGGTAGGAATAATCTGAATTGTAGCGGACACTATATTTCTGAATGACGTGGATTACAAGACTGTAGACTAATTATTCAAAAATAAAAATGCATTGTGAATATCGTGATGCATTCATGTAGTCTGAAGTGCACGGAGTATATTATTATCGTCAGCGTTTTCCACCCTCCGAACACATCTACTTACAACCCTTCAAGAGCATCTTCAGAATTAAACACGGGAGACTAAATGGAGACTTAAACCTTTGCACCAATTTGAATACTAGCACTGAACTCATGCCGTGACCAGTTGCAGACTTAACAGCTTCTAACATCTTCAATAAAAAAAATTATGACATTATCCAAACACTATATTTTTTTGCGCACTACTACATTTACCCCGATATTAGTAAACCATCTTTTAATTTTCCCGAAAAGCTGGGCCACACAGAACGTCTGCCACCTGGGCCTTTTTCCTTAAATCCACCACTGACGATGACTGCATCTGTGAGAAACTCTCCCATCCTCAACACTTAAAAACTTTAAAACCCATGCAATTCTAACCCGTAAATACTAAACGTGACTCCTTATCTTTTTCGACTTCCAAAGTTACCAATTCATCATCGTTACCACTAATCTCCAAAAAGAAAGGAAAACCGTTATCTCTAAAACGCTGATACTCGGACTTACAACCTCTCCATTCCTTAATTATCCTGTTGCCATCCCGTTACGCGACAAGACGACAGTAATCGCGGCCATCCATCTTCGTTTACTTTACATTTCCGTAGGAACTTTTAGCATTTCGCGGCGCGCCGCGCAGGAAATACCAGATCCCGTGGATACGTCGGAAGCCAGGATGAAAATATGAGGGACGGACGGCGTAAAAGCAGAACGTTACAGAGGAATGTAATATACTTGCGCCGTCTATCTGGAATATAACTTCGTAGGACGCGCGCGGACTTAACGAGTCCGAGCGTCGACAAGTTCCCGGGAACTCGAGGGGGGCAGAAAAGGAGGATTCCTGTCTCATTCATCGGCTACGAGGAAGAAGAGTCCTGTCCCATTCATCGTAGTCCCGTCACGGTTGACGGCGATCTAGGATCGCTGGATTTTAAGCGCAACAAGAACGCAGCGCGCCGGAGAGACTGGCGCAGTCCCAATGGGAAATAAAGAACACGTTTCTTCCTCGGCGCACGAATAGAGCAACAAGAATGTCATAAGCAACGAGCGAATGGAAGGGAGGCGGTGGATCCTGTCCGCGTAACGAGCGCCCACCGTGATTACAGTACTAATGGAAACGCGCTCTTTATATGGTAAAATGAAATTACGGCTAACAACGGCGGATTAAAATATCAGCGAGCAACTGACGTACGAGACTCTGTTCTCTAGCTTGCCCCTTCCTCGGGCGAAGAAGAGAAGTATTGAGAACTTGGTTCTTAATCTAAGGAAGACGACTGAACTGAGCTTTCGAAAATTCCTCCGTGTTGGATAGAATGAGTTGATTTGTCGCGACAATTTAGAAATTTCACTCGTGTAAGTTTAAACTGAAGAGTTGTTAAAATTTATATCCCTTGTGTTACGAGCCGGGGCTGTGGCAACGCGAGTGGCCGAGAAGGATATTTCCCAAGGAATATGGTTTATGAGTTTGTTAGTTAGGGGCGCGGACGAACCTGATGCGAAATCAGGGAGCCGCTAGGATTATTGAAAACGAGGGCGAGCCTGATGCGAAATCAGGGAGTCGCGAGAAATGTTAGTGATACCTAGTAACTCTTAATTAAAATTTGATACAACTCGAGTGGTAAATTTGTATCAGTGGGAATAAGCTACTGATATATAAGGATCGCTAGGTACCTAAATTATGGGTTTAACGAATCTACTCGATTTGCGCGTGAACGCCACTCGCACATTAATTAACCAATTATTGTACAAATGTAACTGTCGCGGTTAATTAATTAAATAAAATGTGTAAGTTACCACTAATTTGCACGGTGTTGACGCACTGGCGATGCGGGGCGTAAGAGTGGCTATTTCAATGTGCCAAATAGAATATAAACCGAACTCGCGGATTCTATTTAATTCTGACAAGCACTCCAGCCCGATTTTACTGGATATAACCAACTCTGTACGAGCGTGACTACGACGTGACTCTACGCGTGACAGTTTAGCGTTTAACCGCAGAGGGTTGAAACCAAGGGGTTTATATAGTCTCAAAAATAAGTGGGGATTCGTTAGGAATCTCCATATAAGGAAATTCTTAGGGGTCGTCGTAGTGTCACTCCCGTTCCCATGGTCGTGATCCAGATGGTCGAGATCATGACCCCCATTAGTGGTGTGTGATAAGCGAACGTATTTTAGGGCGTTTTCCCTTCGCAGACGCGAGCTCGAAAAACGGTTGAGAGCGGCGTATGGGAAAATTCCACATACGTAACACATGTGATACCAACATACAATACGTTAACCCTTTCGACCCGACATTTTTCCATCTGGATTTTATTATATTTTCTTGCAGAAATCGATTGTACTAAGTGGCGGATAGGTACTGATCAAATTTGACAGTTGTATGTCAATTTTAAAAATTGGGACTCATGTGTCCCAGCAGTTTTTTCAGTGGGACATATGTGACCCGGAAAAAGTAAACAGGGTTAAACACTTCCAATGTTCTGTGGCAATGTTGTATAATGTATTTTTATTATATATAGATATATTGTATATACATACTATGTATTTATAACATTATTACATCTTACTGTTTGTGATAAAGAAACAAGAACAAAGTATGAAAATACCTAATAGGACATATGCGTCCCGGTAACGCATAGGCACTTCTCTATGCTCAATAAGATAAGTAAAAACATAATAATATAAAAACTTTCTAGCAGAACTGTTATATCATATTATAAACTGAAAGACTACGTAAAAAGAAATCAGAAAATTGTTCAATTACACGTGTAAAACAGGAAATTTCTATAAATACGACCCTGTAGCCACACACCCTGTCTAAATAAAACTTACCTAGCACGTTACTACGTTGCTTCTCCTCATGATTAACAATCAAAGATAGTAGTATATAGTCAGATTAACTAAAAAAAATAAAACAACACAATACGTGGCACGTATTGTTCCACAGATAATCATAAACATTCACTGGGACATTGTGTCCCAAGAGGGCCGAAAGGGTTAAGCATGTATAACAGTGGAAATAATAGTGACAATAATCATTCATTTATCTTTCCAACGTAGTAGTAAAATTCCCTCACACTGACAACTAAATGCACTATTCATCACATATTACTTACCGATTTCAATTTCACTTCATACTCATCATCCACAATAACTGGCGCGTTAAAAAATCTCTTAAAACCTCTCCATTAAAAGAGCTCTTAAAAATGAAGCAACAGTTGAGAAAAAGTGCAAGTTTGTTTCAAACCACTCAAACACAAGTTGTTAAAAATGTCCGTGAAGTGGACCATCGAGGAAAAGAGGCGAATAATACTGAGGTGCCAGGCGCGTCACGAATTTCCGCGCGGGCTCTCGGGTTTCGCTTGAATAAAGATCGTAAATAAAGAAGTTACCGGTAATAACACGGTGCAGGGCGCTGGGCAAACGTAATTTATCAGGGCCAATTATATCTGAGGAGGTGTTCCCCAGGCGCGGAGCAATTTTGAGACAGTGCACTTTCGAAAGCGATCAATTCGGCGCTGCGTCCGCGACACCGATGCGATTTATCGATCCCAGATCTCGAGCGCGCCCCATCGTGTCCAGCCGGCGATCTGATCCGGGCTTCGTTAGCTAATATTTATACCAGCGATATTTTAATTGATTGCGCGGATCGTTCAATGCCATTGTGCCCGCCTCTGAATGGAGAGACGACGATCCAGATAAACCCACGCGGGGCCCCGTGTCTCCCGCGTGCTAAACGGTCCGCGGCTGGAACAACGATGAAAATGGCTGACCGGCAAGAACTAGCCGAGTTATTAATCACCCGGTGAACGGTGATTATTTCTCCCGGGCGCATGCATGAACATCGCGGTGGTACACGTGGATACATGCCACGGACACGCGCGGACGTACACAATACGCTCTCTGATTACGAAAATCGTGTAACCGGTCGCCATAAACAAATTAACGAGCGAGCCGAGTGCTGTTTCAATCGGCGATTAACGCTCGACTACGCGTGACCTATAACGCACAGATTGATAATTGAGTTCTAAGATTGCATGGGCTTGAAGGGGAGCATGGTTAATGGTCCTGAGGATAATCCTTCTGAGGCGCTGCATGCTCCTCGGGGTCGATGACGAAGTCGTGGGAAACGGTTTTTCAGTTGTTTACGCGAAGACTATTTCTTTCTTAGTTTATTCCCATCTTCTACTCGAAATTTCGCGTTACTGTAAATGGACAGGCTCTGACGCGAGCAGTGTTTATAGGCGTGATGGACTGAGTCTGAATTGGAATTGAAAGGAATATGAAAAGTTGTAGTGAGAATGCACTGCGTGGGAGACTCTGGAAGTCGGTTAATAACAGTGATAAATTTTGTTGTAGAGTGCTGAGAAAGAAGAAGATGAAAGCTGAGAGCCTTGAAAGAGATTCTAGGTTCCGAAGATGTCCTACTTGCATTAAAATGACTGCTCCAGAAAGGATGCTAATGCGAACTACTCCAAAATATTTGTCCTAATAAATAATCCAGATCATCTCTCACTAAAGATCCCTATTCAGATAACGAACAAAACTTACCTAGAATCGATAGTGCACCAGGCGACAATAATCTTCACATATCAACATGGAGTTCTGATTCCCAAGAAGTCAGTCAAAATTACTACTACTATTAAGATGAAAGTACAATGTCATAAATTACAACAACGTGTATTATACAATATGAACGTAAAACAGTGGTTCAGTGGTACCATCATCAATCTCAGAAGTGAAAACTCGCACGCTCAAAGCTCTAATGCCTATAGTTTACCGCATTACCCTTCAGCCTCAGCATTCACTCATTAACCGCATTATTTGTCAACCGAGAAGTCCTCCGTGCGCAAAGCTCGAGCGATCCTCCGTTCCCACAATCCCTCACGTCGCGGCCGGCGAGAGGCTGCAATTACTCGACGGGCTTTGCCCCGAAACTGGTCGATCGTCGAGCACCGTGCCCGTAGATGTGACATTTAAATAATCGTCTCGCGCGGCCCGAGCGCCGATCGGGCCCCGTAATCATCGTGCCTTCGCCTTAAACAATCTTCCTCAGGTGCGTGTACGCGAGCCGCGCGGAGGATGCAATCAATCCTCGTTTATACGCACGCATCGCCAGCTGGAATCCCGGCTCATCGTTTTTAAGAAAGCTATCATAAATTATACCGGGCCGGGACGTGTCCCATATGGAATCGTACGTTTCCAAGCAAACGGCCAACGGATGGCAAGCGGCAGAAAACACGAGGCTGCAATAATAACTGTTTACCCACGCGCCCGGAATTAGAATACATATCCGGCCGATAATTTATGGAGGAATTATGCGGCACGGTGTACGGGCGCGTTATTATGTGTGTCAAGAAGAGACAACGGGGATCGCGGTTTCTCGTTTAGCGGCGATCGGAGGCGCCGCGACCGTTTTCTCTCGGCGACGCGCGCGAGGAAAATCACGATAGAAATCAGTGCTCGCCGCTGCTTCGGATGGATAGTGATGAGTTCATTGGGACGAGGGAATATTGGTTTTAGAAACTATCGGTGTGTCGAATGTGTGTGTTATAATTACATTCTAACGCTGGTTTAGGAGAGGAAAATTTAGAAAAATTCAGGTGTTGGGGTTTTGTTACTTTCAAGTCAGAATGTCAGGCTGATAATATAAGATGATGTAAGATCCTTTTCAACAATCTCACGGCCGCACCTTTTTCGGAGTAAAAGAATAAATAAAGATAAATGAGAGAGTGACTAATTTTGTGCTGCGTTCTACGTTAAAATAAACTGTTCTGGTTCATTCGTAAATATGATGAAACTTTGCCTGTTTGACGATTGATTTTCTATCGCGTAAAATTTTCACGCTGAATTATTTGAATTTTGACTAATCTAATCAGATTTACATTACTGTATTTCGTCCCATAAATTCTGACAGAAAGTTGTGCTGAAAAATAAAATAAAACTGCCAGTTATATACGAGACAGCCAAATGTCGAAGATCAAAAATCCTTCTTTAGCAACGCGACTATGTATCGAAACGCAAAGTGGCTCGCCGCGCGTAATTATTATTTCCTCGTGTTTTGCCAGAATCGAGGGCATAATGACCGGTTGTAAAATTTAACAAGCACCTTATAAAGCACACCTCGCGACGTTAAGCATCGCAGTCCAGTATCGTCTCTCGCGTTTCGCTGTCAAAAATCATACGCTTTCTTCTCCATTACGACACGAGAATCCACGAAATTCGAAAGGGGAGGCCAGACGGCGCGTAGGTGAAAAACCGCGATAAAAGCGATATTGATCGTCGCTGGGAGCAAGCTTTACGCTCCTCGATCGACCATATAGTGCACAATCGGTCGGCGATGTTTCATCGATCGCGATAACGGGCCGAAAAGTTACGAGGTCACGCGCGGTGACACTCGGAAAAGATCGCAAGGCTGAGGCGATGCCGTCCGTTTCTTTTCCTTCGAAATGACTTCATCCGCGGACGATTCCAAGGATTTCGTCGGGGGAAGGAAACAAAAAGCAGGTAGCAATCACGGCGCGGAATGCGCGGGAAGGTCGAAATAATAGCCGCGCTGATACGCGACAGCGCGCAGGTCGGGGCCCGTCTCGCGGCGAGGAAACCGCGCGGGCGATCTCCGTCGGGCTCGTCCCCGTTGACTAATAACGTGATTCTGTATCGCGCTAAATTCCTCGAGGCTATTTCTGCAGGTTTATAGAGACCCCTCGTCGGGAATATCGCGATGGCTTCGCGATTAATTGCGCACTCCGCTCGCCACAAGCCCGAGAGCTGGAAGTAAATAAACCCGATCTTGACCTTTCGACGAGCCTGGAATTTCTTCGCGACCTTCCGTCTCGAGAAATAAAGCAAAGGGAACGGGAGGATGATACGAACGAGTTTCTTCTTTTTGGATATGTGGCGGTACTTGGAGATCTGTTGGAACTTGGCGTTGCTGAGGGAGCGTTGAAAAAGCGAAGCTGATAAGATTGAAGTGATACTGTGTTTTTGGTGTTGATGAATGGTGGTCATTGTTAAATAGTGTAAATTGGATTTCGACTGTATGTTTAATAAGATATGGTATCGGCGCACTGGTTCGGTCTCTTAACAAATTTTTTTTCGTTTAAATCAAAGCTATTTTGCAAGTAAGAATTTTAATATCAATTTCATTAATTTTGACCATCGTCAAGGAAAGTTTTGATAAAGCGGAAAATACTGCGAGTGCTATTTGAAATTAGTCGCAACTGTTTAAGGATGTATTGGACGTACAATATCAGACAAAAGTTGAAGTACTTGAATAGCTACGTCTTACGCATAGTAAATCTAGATGTAAGAAATTCGAACGACAGTTGGAGTCTTATTTTTAATCCTGGGAAGGTATTTTTCACTTTACAAATGCTTTCTCAAGCATTATTTGCTCAACTTTTGCCAGTGAAAATGCCCAGAATTCACAATTTTCTCAAATTATAATTTATTTCTTTAAATGGTGTAGAGAAAACAATTGAAACTCGGCAGATATTTTCATCTACCCATATACTGCATGTACAAAAAAATTTAAAATTTAAAATTTAAATTTATTTCTTCAACATTTTTTCAGATGATTTATTCGTCAAGATCGTCTCTTTCCATAAGAGTACGTGTAAAATCAGTGAAAATTAAAATCGTTATAACTCAGTAACCGTTTAGTGAATTCGTTTAAAATTTTTGGAGCACATCAGGAAGGTTAAAAAGAAGAATCTCACGAATTTTCATCAACTTGGAACTATTTTGAAAATAGGTCCAATACATCCTTAAACGGAACGTGCAACTCGCGAGTCGGTTAGCTGGTGACTGAATTGAGTGGTGGTCATTATTGATTGTTAATACAGCATCGGTGCATCAGTTAAATCTCTGGTGAAGGTTACTATTTTGGACACACGATAGAATCTTTATCAAAAAAGCCTTCATTGTGAATGATAAAAAAATATCGTTTCTCGGTTTTGGAATGGAGCGGTTCACACCGAATCGTCACCGAGCCGATGTGCGTGCATCCGCCTTTATGCTCGACGTGTTTTACGGTAGTTTGCACAAAATCAGGTCATCGATACTGATCTTTTAAAGAATTCGAGAAGATCAAGATACCGCTGAAGAAACGATCATTATCTTCGCGCTGAACCTGAAGACCTCATAACCAGCGGTTAGACAGCAACTGGCAACACGATTTCAACTACATGTACAGTTAGCTTCTTCGATTTATCTACCCTTATTAGAAACAGCTTTGAAGGGATACTGAGATAACCTTGCAATTAACCCTCTCCCTCCCTATCGCTCTTCGCGGAAATACTTGCGAGTAAATCATTTAGATTCTGGGCATCTAAAGACCTAAGAACTAGGTACTAAGAAACAATTCTACAGCTTCAAATGAGTATATAAAAGAAGAGAAGATAATGACTATTTGCAGAATATTGAAAGAGAGAGCTGCAAATTCTTCGATGGCTGAGTCGATCGCGATTGGAGTCTACTATTTTCACTTATATTATAATTTCAGAATTTTTGTTCACTTTGAATGTAATCCGTTTGCAATTTTATTCAAGTTCAGTCACGCCGACTCTATTAATTAAGGCTCACAACTACGAGAATGATATCTCGATACTTGGAATTGATAGCTTCCTGTGAATGGGTTTCTTCACTCGGCTTTATGATACGCGAAACTGGCTGATGCCGGGATGCTCGTTTTAATCAATTTTGTGTCGTTACTCATTTATTTCCATTTCACGTAAGAAATCGTTACGCTAGTCGAGAGAAGTAGGTGTGCCGGCTGCACAATAATTACGAGATATAATTAGCGAAATTTATGGAAATGAAGAAATCTGGCTCGTTCCAGGAACTATGATAAATAAACATACAAAACACCGTCGTTAAGAGGAATGACTCGCGGTTTCCTGGACGATGCCGCGTTTTTGCGGAAACGCGTGAATTGCTACATTCGCGCTGCTCGGTAATAGCATTTTCCAGGGGCCGTAAATTACGACACAGCCATCATTATCATTCCGTTCTCGATTATGAAAATATCTGGCGCGGTCCAGCTACTTAGGCGATCATTGTGCGTACTGCGCTTGATGACATAATAGCTCTCACTGACTCGGTCGAATGCCCGCTACCAATAATAAGAAATGTCTCTATTCGGCGCAAATCGACGGTTGAGTTTCTACTTAACTTTGCTAGAATCTCTACGTAAGTCCACTCGAGGTTTTACAGAAGCAATTCTAGGTAAAATCGAACGAATCATGGATGAATCTTGAGTACTTGGAAAAATCGTGCTGAACTCAAAGTAGTTGTTGAATAATTCGAGTACTCGATTCGAGTATTGAGTACTTACACTGAATTTTTAATTTAAGAATATTGGAAGTACTGGATCCTATTTGAATACTATGGAAATTTTAAACACTCTGTCCGAATTTGAGGTATTCTAATATTTGAGTACTCAACAAATATTTCAAGTACTCAAGTCAAATTACGAGTACATAGATATTTCGTGTACCGTGTTTAAAATTTAAATATCGAGGATTCTAATACTTCTTGTTATGATAGACTCTCAGGTACTCGAGTACTTTAAGTAGGGTAAATTGTTCTAATACTTTAAGTAGGGTAAATTGTAATAATTTTGTCGCTTTGTAACTGAGTAATGGATAGAAATACAAATTTACTAAGTGTTGTAGGTATTTAATTGTGGATGAAATAGTCTGTTTAGACACTTTAAACTTTGTTTTTAACTACATATGTTTTTCTCTATAACTTCAAATTTTGGGGTGCCAATGATTGTACTTTTATGCCTACTTTTGGTACTCGAGGTGTTTTAGTTAATGAAAAATCCACAAGGATTGATAATAACTGAATATTAAGACCATATAAAAACATCGCAAAATATATAGACATTCCAATTGGGATTTCTGCTTAGGGTGACAATCATTGTACAGTTTACCCTACTCAGTTTGAATTTTAAGTACTCTACATACGTTCATCTTGTTTATCCCCTACTATCTGTAGTGACAAGTCACCGTAAACAACCATCCCTCGCGCCATCTTTAAATCCAACCAAAGTCTCGAAAGAATTTTCAAAATCTAACATCAGAATTACGAATTTCTGATCAAGAACATTTCCCAAGCTTGACAAACGAGCAAAGCACGACTGAAACAGTAAAGTTGCCCGCATGACAACGCCGCGAATGATTTGGACCCGTTGAAGAAAAACTCGATGACATCAGCGTATTAGCACATTTCGAAGAAGCTTGAAGAGTGTGCGAAGAGACTCACCACCATCGGATGGGGATCCATAACGGGCCTGCTGGAGGTGCCTGTGCCCACTTTGTCAACGAACCGGCCCCACGTCGCAGCTCGTCTCTCCGGGCGGTTTCCTCGCGTGGCGAATCGGCGGCGCGTGCTCCGTGAGACCGCGGAAACTTCAGGCCGCGGAAAGCCACGCGGCGCGCGCGTGCACACGCGTTAGGCTGGCCGTCAATCTGCACATACGCGTCACACCTTCCGTTTTTCGTGCGTTCCACTCGAAACGTTCACGCGGACTGTCCAGCGCGACGCGCGGACTCGAGACCTCTCCCCGTTCCAACTATCAGCGGGCACGTGCGATCACGTCGCAACGTGCGATCGAATCCTGCCCGTCGACGGTGTGATTCGCCGCGTCGACGATCGCATTCAAGTGTCACGCGAGCAACGAGTTCATCGGGCCCACCGCGCACTGTCCTCGCGGAACGTTCACGGGCTGCCGTCGTTAACGCGGCAACGAAACGAAACGCAAGGCCCTCGGCCAAGAGTGGACGACAACGGTGAACGCCGGTAGCGCGCGTATTTTCGAAAAAGCGAGAGCGACCGCGCCGTCGCGGTGCCAGACGAGGGACGAGCGTCGAGGGAGGACGAATCTCGAACGACTAGGGAGACGCACTAGGGAGAGAAGCGAAACAGCCAGCCCGAGCGCGCGTTCGAACCGATGCATCGCGGCAGCGCGATTCGAGCGAACTATTCGTCCGCGGTCGTCGGGCCTCGGCCAACCTCGGCCAACCTCGGCCCCCTTCGACGCTCCCGGCGTGCCGCGCGGGCGGCTCCGCCAACGGCCGGGCGCCGTTCGTCGGGGAGAGGGGGGGAACGATTCTGATGCTCGTTCGAATTTCTCTGTTAATGCGCGCGACTTCCTAACTAATTTCGAGGATTTCGGAGGTGGGTTGGAACGAGGTTAAGAATCGTTTAGCATGGGATATTGGAAGGCGTTCGAATTCGTGTGGGAGTACGGTGGAACTCCATTTAGGTCTGTCCATTTGCGTTCATGCATATTGCAAGATTGACTCAGTTTTTGTTTTGATCTTAATATACTATTAGTTTCTTTTTCTTACTTACTAGTTCTAGTTTAACTTTTAATTTTTTTGTAGTTACAGTTAGGCTTCTAATAATATTTCACTGCAGCCTTGCCTTTTACTTCGATCTGCTTTAATGTATTACTTGTTCTTTTTCTTGTATATTTACTGACGCAAGAAGCTTGATCCAAAATTCACAAATAAAAGAAGCCACTTCTACTCGAATTAATCCTACCTCGGTCCAACCATTGAGTCACAGCGTGCAAACAAATTATCCACTAAATTTTATCGCTGAACTGTCTTTATTATTTACTAGCAACGTAAACAACAACCAAGAAGGACAATCACCAGAAGATATACACGAATAAAATTGTTCTATTAGCGTGTGATCGTAAAATATGTTAAATTGTGTAAATATAGATGCTGGATGCAATAAATTGCGACGGAAAGAGTGTTAACTGTGAATTAGTTTCCTGCAATTGAATGTTAGTGCCAGCTGGACGGGGGAATCAAATATATTTATAAAATTTCGCGGCGCACAGCGTGGAAATCGCTACTCCCGTGCAAAACAGGAAGCGATCCCCCGGGGTGGAGAAATGCAGATATCATTTATCCGCGCCGATATGAATGCTAACGCGCCACTATAAAAATACCTGTAACTATGCGAGCAGCGGGTTCAGAGTTTCGAGAACGAGATGTAGTTTATGCCAGCTTCGATACGCGATAAGCGTGCTCTATATGCGGAAGCGTGTACGTTGCAGCGGAGTTCTTTCAACGTCGTCTAAATCAGTTGATAAACGATAAGGTTCAAGCATCTGTACTTTTACTCGACGTACGCGTGTAACGTGATACCCTAGCAAACAACCAACAAAACTGCGATTCTATCGCTCGATTCTGCGAGCTATACCTACATATAATACTTTACTTTTTATGTATTTATCTACAGAGATACTTATAAATATAGCGGACCACGAAGCATACAATGCTGTGCAATTCGATTTATTATCGCAGACTCCCGTCGATCAATAATAATAATAATAATAATAAAAAAAAATAATTATTGCATTGGAATGGCTGGGCCAATTTCGATTTGATAATTGCAGGGGAATGGCGAAAAAAATGTTTATAATTTATTCACTGATTCTGAGCAACCCTCGAATTTAGGAAATATAGATTTTAAGACACAATTCTTTCTAATGCAACCATTTTATTTCTGTTACCATTCACAGTTTAAATGTTAAACTTTCTTTTAACCATTATTGTAGCTAAAAAGCAAGATTGTTATAGTAGCTTGCTTGCCAGATTCTGTTTAATTTCTCGTAAATGGGTCGATGTGTATAAATTTGGGAGTGCAATTTTGTTTAATGATGGAGAAAAAATTTGTAGTCCTTTTTGAAGATTTCTGACCCACGCGGTTATTTTCTTTATTCCAAATATATATATATATATCAATTTGTGCACATCGACCCATTTACGAGGGTTATATATATATATTAAAAACTGCCACTGCTTTGCCTCCATGCTGTAGATTCAAGTACCTATATGTATATGTATTCATACTTCTAATCATTAGATCTTCAATTTCGCCTGCAGTGTGCCTAAGCAGTTAAGCCCACGTGATTGACTGCAAGGGCATTACACTGTATTACGCTTATTCCTGTCGCCAAACGGCATCTGGCACTTTACTCTGGTCTTGCATATCTGTTACGATTCAGCACAGGGAAAGACCAGACCGTCTAAGTGATTTACATTCCCTGGCACTCGACCAAGCTCCCTCAGTATGATATCGTACTTATGTACATCTTACATCGAGTTTCCTCTGCCCATCCAAATACGAAACGATGTTCACCACCGGGATACTTGATCTCGATCTGTTCCACCGAAAGTCTTAAACTAAGGAGAAACACCCTAGGTGTAAAAAATGGCAGTGGTAGAAAGAAAGCTTCAAACTCATTTATATAACTAAATACTATGTTGGTATACAGTGACGGACGAAAGAAAGTTTACCAATTTAAAATCGCATAACTTTTTTAGAATTGATCCAAACGACTTGCGTTTTTTTAGAAGCTGAGAGGATTAGTTTGCTAAGTGCCGTGTTTCGTCGTTTTGAAAAAAATGCAATTGATCGGAATAGCGAAAAAATAGTAAAGGTCGATTTTACAATTCTTTCTGAGCCTGTAATGAAAATTCAAAAACCCCGTTTGTAGATTTAAGTAAATTGTAACTATGCAGAAAATTTCATAAAAATCGGTTAATGTCGCTCTGAACAGGGATTTTTGACTTTTCATTACAGACTCAGAAAAAAGTTGAAAAATCGACCTTTACTATTTCTTCCGCTACTCCGACCAATTGCAATTTTTTTAAAAACAACAAAACACATCACTTAGCAAACTAATCCTTCTAGCTCCTAAAAAGCCTCAAGTCCTTTAGACCAATTCTAAAAAAGTTATGCACTTCTAAAAGATGTAAAATTTCATCCGCCACTCTAAATATAATACAATATAAATCTAATTCTTTCTAATTCACCAGTCTTATCTCCTTCACTCCTTACCACTACCGTAGTTCCTGTAACACAATCTTCGTATCTGATCAAGAAGCAACTTACAGCCCCGCGTTGCAGCGACGTAAATTCAAGCACCCGAGGGAAGCGGAATTCGTAGCGCTCGGGAATCGTTCTAAACTCCCACCAGAGAATCCCTGGACATCCTAAAACCACTCCGGCTCGTTGTTAACGAAGAAACAACAATTATTGCTTCCCCACCGAGGCCGCCGCATAACGTCCCCAAGTAACGTCCCCGCTTCTAGAAACTATCCTAGCTAATGGCGGCTCTTTTTCCACGGTCCGCGGTTCAGGTAAAACCAGTTCCCTCCTCCGCCCTGCGACGAATTCTGGATCCCGTAATCGTGGGATCCGCTGGCCACGCGGATTACTTCCGGGCGTGTTACTCCGTTCCCCGGCGGGACGCCAGTGTGTGCGTGTAATTACGTAAACCAGATGATACGAGCGGCGGTCACGGTTCGCGATTGCAGTTACTTATATTGAAATGACTGAGGTAAGATGGAGTAAGTGCAGACTGTAATTCCGTCCGAAGTAAACGCGCCCACGCGGCAGCGCCAAAGAAGGCCAGAACCGAAGCATGGATTTGTCGCATTCGTTCATAGAGAACATTCAGACCAACTTAATATACGAGCTGGCCGAGGTATACGTTCACCCTCCCCCCCTTTTCCCAAAGGGAAACTCGTTCGTTAATGCTCTGAAAACGGTGCAATATTTTCACTTAATAACAGCAGCCAGCCGCAGGACGCCATTTCTCTCCACCTCGACGAGATTATTCGCGCGTAATGAACACTCTCTCGACTCTTCCTCAACGTATATCCGCCTTAACAACGTATGCGCATATCGAGGTGGGACGTTTAAAATGGCCCTGCGCGCGACGGGAATTAAATGAAACACAAGACGCGACGCGATTAAGGCAGATCGAGTCGCAACAAAGTCAGGGTTCGAGTGTAATACAAATTAATGAAGTTTCTGTTGTACAGAGGTGCGTCGATTTTCAGCGCGGACGGACTTTCCTCGCGGCATTTTATCGCGCCTTTATTTTACCGAGTTTAGTGCACGCGAAAAGGTAGCAAGGATTCTCATAATTCTGGATAAATATTGCTTTCTGATTTTTTAAAGGCGTTGGTGCTGTTGGGAATGTGCAGCTGTGTTGATTAACATACGAAATATCGAAAAGTGCAGTGGAACGGGACGACGGACTACGATCGTCCGTGCTTTACGCTGGTAATATAGTTCTTGCCGTTAAACCGTTACACAACTGGCTCGTTCCTGCGCGAGATGTTAGGAGAATGTTAGGAGGATGTTAGACATCCTAATGTAGGGTAGTTTATCTCCCCTTACACGGCATCCCCGTGTTTGGTAATCCCCGCCGGTGGACTGTAATATTTCGTACGCAATTACGATTCAGACGTCAGCGACAGAGCGCAGACGCGCAACAGTATCGTTCGTATGATTGTAAGATACGCTTGCGCCGTATTTAGCAGGCGGATGCTTTAACGCGAACGTATTGCACATTCGGCCTGCCGGCGGCTGCGCGTACATCTGTATCCGGCATTAACAGTTCGCGTTATGAAATGGATTTATAATCGCGCTTTATGCGTTCCTAGCGTTACGCAACCTCGACGAGGTCTATGGAAACCGGGGAGCGAACGAAACGACCGTTTCGTCATGTGAAACTGCAACGAACATGGTTCTTAACGCCTTGAGTGGCGCGAGGCTTTGAAAAGTGCCACTTTAAGTTGGTCAGGTCTTTCCGAGCGATCGCCTCCGCTCGAGAAAATTTTGTACGACGCGTGGAAAGCGTTGCTTCGTTTGGATTCTGAGTAAACATTCCGGGGATCTCGGATAATACTTTAGATTCTTTTCGGAAAATATTGTTGGGATATTATGGATGTCAAAAGTCCCGGGGAGTGGAAACTTGTCCACGCTAAACACAGTGTTAATGTTCAGGGAGTGTGTGGTTGTTGGGATGAGAGTGCTGTCATACGAGAAATATTGCTTTTTTAGGAGGCCTCTCAAAAATTTTCAGTTGCTAATTAGTGGAAAAGGATTCTTCGACGGACCGAGGATGTTCTTTGAAGCAGCTTCTGTAATATTCCGTAGAAATTTGGTATAAGCAGAAGAGTGCCCCTCATTATTTCAAATAAATATAAAAATATTTCCATTTCTCTTCGTCACTATTCATATTTCGATAAACAATAATCTACGAAGCAATTTCTGTAATATTCCCTAAAAATTAAGTACAAGCAGAAGAGTACCTTTCATTCTTTCAAATAAATATATAAATATTTGCATTTCTCTTCGTCACTATTCATATTTCGATAAACAATAATCTACGAAGCAATTTCTGTAATATTCCCTAAAAATTAGGGAATATTACAAGCAGAAGAGTACCTTTCATTCTTTCAAATAAATATAAGTTATTTGCATTTCTCTTCGCACTATTCATATTTCAATAAAAAATGATATACCCTCTCTCGAAGCTCCTAAACATCCCTCGCAACGAAATCCTGAAGTGAGCCAATTTTTAACCTCGCAGGAAAGCTGCCTACAGCTCCTACATGGATAACGCGTAAACTAGTTAATTCGCATAAATCTGCGAGAAGCTTTGCACGAGGCGACGCGGGCAGGCCGGACGAGCGGCATTCACGCGGACGGAGGTCGTTTAAATCGAGTTCGTAAGCGTTTAAACGAGCAGAAACGGGGCGACAGTGTGAGTGAACGTATTTATACGGCATATAACATCGGGCGTAGCTGTGTGCAGGCATAAACCGTGGAGACCGCGTGGGACCTGTTAGCCCCGCCCTGAAGTGGCCAGATGTCATTACTCATTACGCGCTACGTCGTTACGGGTTCCACCTTCTTGATTAAAGGGCCAGAGGAAATCGTTTGGCCGAACATCACCTCTCCCCGTGTTTTTTTGCACCTCGCCGCGCAGTATGCACAGGTGCGCGCCACAGCGACGAATCGTCAAAGATCCCTGGTTTATTGTCCGGAATTTTAATTAGCCCGCGTAGGTACCACGCCGCTTGGTAGAAGTCTTTGACAACCGCCTGGTCCCTGACAAGGTCTCGAGAGGAATTTTTGCGTTCGCATGCAGGACACTCAGGGTTAATGAGTTCTTTTAATTGGGGTGCTGGTCTGAGTTTTGGTGATGCATGAGTTTAGGGGAGGGTTGATGCCATTTTAGGGGAGATATCCGTTGGGAATTCACGACAGCCTCGAGTGGACTGTTGGATGTTTTGTCGAGACACTGAATCTGCAGTGATGAATATTTTAGGGAGATATACTGCGCTGTATTTGAATAACTTATCTTGAGGAGGGTGGAAGAGGTAGGGCGGGGTTGTAAACGCAGTAGGGGGTGAAAATAGAAGCACGAGTGTAGGATATCGAATGTTAAGCAAACCTTGGTGTACCAAAATGAAAATAGAAAAACGGGGCCGCTCCTGGCGGGGGTGCAGAAAGTGCCTCCGCAGCTGGGCGGCCAAACCTAGGCTGCAGGCAGTTTATTATATGTATGTAAAATTTTGAATAATAAGAATAATAAAAGAAATACTTTTGCATTGTAACTGTCTAAAATTATGTGTATGTACAGAGGGTGGCGAGATTATTATAATCGAAACATTTTTGTTAATTTTTGGGATCATTTTAGAATGGATTTAATGGGATTAAAACAAAATTAAATTGTCAACTAAAGGTTCTGAAAGGAAACTTTCTTAGCTTTCCAAAACACTTATGAAAATTTGTCTACGATCGTGAGTTCGCAAGTACAAAGTGAAAAGTACTTTTTTGCTTTAATCGCGAATAACTCGGTCAATAAAATTCATACAACAAAACAGAAAAAACGAAATTAAAGAGAAATGTGCGAGCTTTTTATTGGATTTACGGAAAAAAATTTTGTTCGTCCCATGCATACGTTCAAACTAGGCAAAATGTTTTGAAACTTCGTTTCCTCCGCTTCATTAGATAAAACAGTATAATAATGGATGAAAAAAATGGAGTCCTTGATTAAAAAACTAGAAACTTCACGTATTAAAATACATTTTTTAAATATTTTTTGCGACCATTTTCCGCAGAGATACAGCCATTCCATCACTTAAACTTACAAAATCTCAAAACTTTTTGTTTGAGTATAATAATTTGGCCACTCACTGTAGACGCATATCAAATCCTTAATTAAAAAATATTAAATTAATAAGGGCAGCAATATTGATTTTACAACTGGGCGCCCAAAGCCCAGGAACGGCCCTGCAGAAAAAAATGATATTACGCAACTCCAATATCAAACTATAAAAATCAGAACAAACACTTCTCAAGCACCAATTATCGTGCACCTTTCTACCCCAAAAACGCCCCAGGAGTTGATTTCCACGAACAGATCAAACCGCAGGTGTTCAAGCAGCACTTTGCATGCTGTGTTATGAACGCGTCACGCGTCAACATTGTGCTGAAAAATCCGAAGAAACCCATTACTCGAGCTAATGCTCCGAATAATCGTAAGTTAGCGGAGCGTTCGATTGCTCGGCGGACAAATTAATCAGGTTTTTTGCACACAAGTTACGCGATATCTGACGGAGGAATCTATGAAAGTTCACGCGGCATGTGACCACCGATCGTTCATGCAACGAAATTATATCGCAACGGCCAATAATTCACGTCATTTCGCGCGGACACTTATACGTCTGTACAGGGAACTCGGCTACGTGTACCTGCCAACGAAACGGCGCGGCGAGCCAGATTATTCGAGTACCTAACCGAGATACACGCGTCACACCTGTTGCTCACTCGGGTGCAATGGGTGCTCTCTTCGTGTTCGTTCACCCATGGCATACCAGAGTTTCCCCTCTGACTCATCCATCCGCAAAAAACTTTCAGAAACTGCCTGTAAGTCTGTTTGCCGAGCTCGTGGTGACTAATTCCGTGGAATTCCGTGTCTTTTATACTTTAATCCGGTGGCAAGGAATTCCATTCACTTTTTTTCAAGTTGTTGTTGAAGTGTAGGGTACCTTGTATATGTGCGAATTTGCAGATTCGTAATTAATGTGTCGTGAATCGTTTGTTTTGGAGCACAAATTAGTGTTATTGATATGTTTCAAATTTTTGAACTTCTCTTTGATACTTGAAATTTATTACAGTCCGTGTCTGGTAAATAGCAGAATGTGACAAAAATTATTTGAAATACAGATAAAGGAAATGCTTGAAATGATGATTGCACCTGTTTTAAAAAATAATTTCAAATCGTGTCCTTATTTCAAAATGATTCTTCATTTTAGATAACTGTTTCAAATAAGGTAATAGATAATGTTGACAGTATTAGTTCTCAGGACACTTATTGAGATGTAAATCAAAATAAAGAATCATTTTATTAGTCATCGAATAGCGAAATATTTAATTCAGAGGAAAATCATTTGTATGTGTGAAAATAACTTTTAATCAAATAAGATAATGTATTATGTGAATAATCATTTCCAAAATACTTGATGCAAATAATACTCCCGTCTGATAAAAAAAAATAGTATTCAGGATCTCTTAATTATGCATTTTTACCAGATATAAATGTAATCTAAGGAGAATTTTATGATCTGACATGTGAGATTAGATTTAAATGGTGATGTCAAGTATACTCATATACGTGAAAATACATAATAAAGAAGTGTTTAATTGTTCGTCTGAAACTAAAACGTAGCCGTTATGAGACTATTAATTGTCACGTTTGTGTGTTGCAACCTAATTTAAACGTTTAGTTTCTACATATCACAATTCGATATTAATTGCATCTACACCTACAGTGAAACACCCAACACATTCAACGCAACGTGCTTTAAATCTGATAACACGAATTTAGGTACACAGGTATTGATATATCTGTGTAGATATCGAAATCGCTCGACTGATACAGGAACATTCGTCACTCCTTGAATTTCAACTTTCCCCGAGCGTTCAGATTGTTCAGATTATCTGGATAGCTTATCTGCTAGAGCAAGAACTTCGACATTTGAATTTTATCAGTCGAGCAAGGAAAACAAGGATTCCAATGGCTGTGTAAAAGGTAGCTGAAAAGTATGCTGCCTGACTCTATAAACAGAGAACAATTACCTACCTATACATATAAATTGATAACAAGAATAGATTTGTATTCTGGTTGATTAAGTTTCGACGTTCCTTTAAAGGAAGAATTTATTGTACTCCATAAGAAGGTAGAAATACTTTCTGTGAACATAAATTTCTAGAAGTAGAGTATTTCTTTCTCCGAAGTATACTTCTGAAGAATAATTCCACCCTTCTCAACACTTCCTGAGGTTCCTTGTAAGGAAGATCAGGGACAGAATTTTAGGTCAAGTGGAAACCAGTTTTGTCAGCCTCTATAAAAGTGTATCGTGAAGAATCTTAGTATTTAGAATGCGAAACGTGGGCGAAGTTTGTTTCACTAAAACGTCGAGGTGGCACGTGTGTGAAAAGTTCTGGACGTGATTTACAATGTGTATTATACAGGAACTAAATATCTTCTAATATCTTAAAATTGAACTGATAAAAATTTCTTTAATGAAGCAATAAGTTTCAATAATGAATTTTATTCACATAAAGGTTAACAATGTGGCAATTTAATTCCATAATAACTCGACAAAAATGAAGACTTAAGGAAAGATTAACTTGTCAAAAAAGAAGGATAAATGATAGTGAGTATCCACAAAAAATAAGAATGAGTCTAGCAATTGCTTCCAAACCGATGTTCCAAATTAATTTACCTTCATAAAAAATAGTAAATTTGCAAAATGGCCACACATACCTACATCAAAACTATAGATGACAGTCGACTTAATGTGGCAATAGCAACAAGAGATGGAAAGCACAAAAGGAAAGCAGTAGATGATAGGAAACCAGCTAATGGCCACAGTTGTCAAAGCTGCTACATCAAAGAAACAACGTAGTTAATCCTGCAAGCTCGCAATATGCACAAATGACGCCTCTGCCCGAACAATTGCGTCCGTATACCCCTGCAATACAGCCTGGTACATTACAGTAAGAGCCACGACCTGGGAGGCCTTTCAGATAATGCGGAAAGAGGAGCAAAATAACGATCGAGGCTGAAGCAAGCCTGTCGAGTATATCTTGTACAGATATGCATTATGCGTTGTTCGCATTAAGCTTCTTGCAACGGTGCATAAACGCACGCCAGGCCGTTCCCATCACAACATAGCAATATCGTATATTAATGCAATTTTGCCCCTTCGCTTCACACGATTACAAATATTCGTGATTTACGACGTACAACCTGTTGCGGGAAACGCGATACAGCCGAGTAAAAGTGACTGTTGCCAGAAAAATAAGACAAATAAAATTTCCAGAATTAATTACACCCGCGGGGGTCAAATATTAGCACGATATCTCATTAATTCCTTCGATTTCGAACTTTCGAATTTAATTTCCTAAGTAGTAGCTCCGACTACGAACTATCGTTTCCTTGATTTATGATGGAAACAAACGTGGTTTGAGTTGAATTTTAATTAAATCTATGCGGTTACGATAGATTATTTATCGAGACTAATTTCTGGTATAATTAATAAATATATTCTAAAGTTTTTTCGCCTTTTTTTAAACAGCTTCTAATTTTGCAGTTGCATTTATTGCATTTGCTAATGGATGTTCTCACTGTCAAGAATTTTCCGTATTTATTGAGTACCTGTGTCGATCCTTTCACGGAACTGACATTTCATTATTTTCTATCATTCCACCACCTTATCTCTCGACTCAGCATAAGGATGTAATAAAGTGGAGAGAAAGCGGAGATATTTACTGCTAAGCGTTGATATTATCCAAAACGGTGTGCCGGTATTGCGGCATTTAAGATTCTTTTCTGCCTTTCGAGAATGCAAAGCTCATGTAAACCTCTCCCTCCTCAAATCTCTTCTCAACGCCCACGATCGATGCGGCGATAAGTCGCGCGGCTGTTAATTCCTCGGAATACCTAGTCGCGCAAATCATCCACCGAATTTGCCCACCGATTGCGTAAGCTTAATCAGTCATTTTCCAGGAATAGACGTCAGTATTTACAGAAAGTTCGTGAATCGAAAACCAATAATACAATATAGACAAATTCACTGGTACGTCTTCTCGTGTGATAGACTTCTATTAAATTCTATTAAATAGAGTTCTATTAAAAATATTTAAATTCGTGTAGAAATTCCAAAGAATATTCCCAAATCAATCTAACCACATCCCAAAATGTAATATTATTGAACAAAGGAGTCGCGAAGCCATAAAACAATAACTTTTGATAAAAATAAAAGCAATAAGACATCTTTTACGTGCTACACTCGTGTTACCATCTCATAAATCACAACTTCAAAAATACCAACTTTCCCAACGAAACCTACAGATTCGCTCACATTTAGTTCCACTCACACTATCGTTGTGTAAAGCAAGTGTATCAATAAGAGGATCTCTTGACCAATAAACCCTGTATTATGAGAAATATGTATCTGTTAAAAAGCGAAAAGTCTCTGCCAATCCACGAGGCAACTTGAGACGATTTCCTCGGCGGATTACTTTCCCTCGACGGGACACAAGTCTAAGAGCATCTTTCGCAATGACCGCGACACCATTTAAATCATTTGTACCATACGTCTTTCGTCATAAATTTCTAGAACGCCGCTTTAGCGCCGCTTCCGGTATTATAAATAACTCCCTGCCTATTTAGGAACGCGACCAGGTAATATCAATCGCTAAATTGTTCTGACGTTCGGCTGTCTCGCGCCTGAGTAGTACTCGGCATTTCGTTGGAGGGACTTAGGGACGGCGATTTGCGTGGGATTGGAATGTCTGGGCGCGATCACGTTTTACTGAAAACATATGTAGCGTATGCCCGCGTCTGTTCCACCTTTTCCAGGCCGTCGACCCCTCCAATCAACCATTCGGACGTGAATTTTCCACGATATTAATAAATCATCGCCTCCCATTAGTAAAGCTCCATTCGCGATCGACTCGCGCCTCGCCACTCGACACATCGAATATATCCGTGTACAGGCATACGCTCCGCTGTTTCCGCGCGAATTAATGCGTATCTGGAAGTTAAATTTATTGCGACGGAGTTTAATTGCTGGCGAGTCTTGCCGAGGGATTATACAACGAGCGGTAATTGGTACGGCCGCGATTAGAGTAGAAATGAATGGAGCGTTTAAATCACGCGGGGAATTATCTTGCGGGGTAATTAAATCTATAAGTTTCAGTGGGAGTAATTGAATAGGAAGAGTAATGAATACACTATCGGACATTGGTAAGAAAATTTCAAATAAAAATAGAGGAGCGTAAATGCATTATCAATTTTACCATTCCGAGTAGTATTTATGTCCGTGCGTGACTAAAGAGTGTAGATTCTTCCACTATCAATGTGAAATGTTGCATTAAACTTATAGAAATCCCAGTCTGACTATGTATCGTCTTATTATTGCGAAATTACATCGAAGGAATCAGACTTGCAGTATTTTATTGCGTTAGAGAATTTCTGTGATACATGTAGATTATTTTCGTCAGTCCTACTGAAGTCTTGTACTGTAGTTTATGCGAACGAAGCCCTATATAGATTTTGCGGCAAAGTATGCAGAAGTAAAGTAACAGGTTTTCAGCATACAAATTCCCTTGTAACAGTGACCAAAAGCGGTGTTACTTTATCGCAAGTGGGGCGCCATTACTCTCCATCAGGAAATTTCAATTCTTCAAGTGCATAAAAGGGTTGCACTCGAAACGCACGGAGTCACGATGCAGGTTCAGTCTTTCACCTGTTATCAAGGAGACTTCATTCACCGCGATATGATGGCGCAATCTCAATGGCACTGCCATTAAGCGCTCGCCTCGTATGGTGTAATCTCGCTTCCTTCATATCGACTCCGCATTAATTTCGAGTCCACGCGCGTGGAAACACATTCGAAAACGGGGCTTATGAAATTCTTGCTGGGCTTTTAGATCGTTAACGCGAAACTACTCTATCGCGCAATTCAACGGGCTACCAATTGTTCTTCGGGTACTAAATTCGAACGTGGCAAATAAAATATGACACAGCGCAAGTAGAAAGTCGATGGAGAATGTACTGGGTGATTTCGAAGAAAGCTGGAGGAATATAGAGACGTATATTAACCACGGAAATTGATAAAGCATGTCCAGTTAAGGTATAGAGAAGGCAAGGCATTGATGGTTATTTATTTCAAGTCAGATTTTTAGTTCGATTGCCTGTAAGAGATTTGGTCAAGTGTCTTAGCATTTAACAGACATTTGGGATGTTTGTAGCAGAAAATTACATAAATCCTGAAAAATGCTTGGCTTATATTGAATAATTTAGTAAATATTCTGCATTTGCCGTTTCAAATTCCTTTCTTAATTGCAGTAAATTGTCGTAAAGTGCAGATAAAATAAATTTTAGCGATTTTCAGGAATTTATTGCGACGAAAATAATTATAGTAATGGAATCAAACTTTTTTCTATTTATTAAACTACATTTCTACAGTAAACAAAAAATATGAAAGTAATAAAATTACTGCTTTTCAAATGCTTTTGAAAGCGGTCCTGACTTGACATGTTTAAAAATTAATACCTTGCTCGTGAAGGCGATTTCAGCTGTTAGACTTATCTGAAACCGACAATCCAAACAGATTGGTGATCAGTATGACTGTCGTTATCGTTCGGGCTATAATTAGCGATTTATCTTCAAAATTAGCGAAATGCATGAAAAATGTTTTTGCCTTTTTTCTTTTGCTATTTTTGATTTTAAAAGTAGGTTAGACTCAATAAAAATACTTGTTTGTAGTCCCTGCGAGAGTCATAGGTGAGCAGAATAAGAGTAAAATTTATAAAGCAATCGGTTCGATAGATTTTTATATTTTATCTTCACGATGTAAACAAATGACGTTTCGAGAAAAACGCGTTCAAAGTTTTCATCTATAGATGCGGAGCCTCTGCGCTCCCTACAAAATGCCTCTATAAAAGCTAAAATAATCGGAATTTATCCATAAAAATTTAACAAGAGGGATCTGTTCACGATAGGAGCTCAACGCCGGTCCCGACCAGCGAGCACATACGGAGACAATAGTGTACATTTTTGAGGATATGTACTTTCGAAAAATATTTAAAAAAAAATGATTATTTCAACTCGGCTAATCGAAATTACCCCTTAAAGAGTTCATATAAACACGGTGAGTTTCACGTACGACCTTGATCCTGTAAACCCGCCAACTACACTGAAATACTTCCCCACCGAATGCAGGATGTTTTGAAAGGATAAACTAGTTGCTAATAAACCGTTTATGTGCTTCTACTAAAACTCAAAATGGCCATTTTGAGCACCCCTTACAAATCTACACAGATACAAAACTCAAAAAAACTACCTCGAATCAGACATACATCTACATAAACTTTATTAATTTTCTCTCAATCCCAAGTCCACCCCTAAAGTTCGACAAATTTATTGCGTTGCACTCAGTAGATATATAAACAAGACATACCTACCCCTTTTTCGTGATTACTACATGTCCCCAAATTCCTTCACGAGCTACCAATCATCTGCACCATCAAAACTATTGCAAATACTCGCAAGAGTCCCCTAACACGGGACTCTCAATTTCCTCGCGCGCTGTTTTATTCCCCCACGGTCCAATATTTCCCTGGACGGGGCGACAAGCCAGCTCGACTACCTCGGAATACGATAGACGTTTAAGATCTGGCCCTAGGGTTCGACAAGTGCTCGCAACGTCGCGTATGCATACACATAGCGCGCACACTTTCGCGCCAGTGAGCGAGAGAGCGCAGGAGATCGTCTCGAATCCGGCCGCGAGACCGTTGCTGCGGAGCCAGCCAGTTACTAGGCAGACACACTCCGATCCGATGCAAATTTTCTCGACACCCGAGAGCACAGATCTGCTAGGCGTGTAGGCGAGAGATGTCCATCCTCTTACAGGACCAGTCCTCTGCTCGTACGAGACGAGACAGCGCTGGTAGTGGTGCCATTGGCGTCACCTGCTGTCTCACTCGTTCAAGGGAGGAACGTAACACTAGCTAACTCGCCTCTTACACTCCGATCGATACGTATTTACTGCCTTTGAGGTTAGATTTGCATTAAACGAATATCGAGGAACGATCGATTCTAGACCTTGACACGGTCTTAGGAAACAATTACTGTTCCCCTCCGCGATGCCCTGAACATTAAACATATGTACATAAATGTAGCTCGTGGATCTCTAATTACCATGTTGAGTATAAAGTTTAAGGTTGGGTATGGAATCTACGAGCCCGTCGAGCTATTGCAAACGTTCTATTTCCGTTGCCTCGAAGGACCAACGTGGTCTAGAAATCGCACGGCAAAATGGTTGATACCGGGCGATCATTGAGCAAGTTTAAATACATGTTCACCTCGCCTATGGTGGTGGCGCCCATGGTTGGTACACAGGACCAGGCACACATCGTGGTGGTTGATACACGGTGCCTATTGGACGACTCTGTAGGTACATACGTACGACTCCGCAGGATCACGTGCAACTTTCCATATCGAGGAGTTTTATAGCTGCGCCTCGGTAGTGGGATAACCAGGGGCGCCTACACGCGTCCGACTTCGACTGCTTTGAACAGAAGTGGTCAATAAGACAAACATCCGCGAGCGCGAGGCTGCATTCGTGAAACGTGAATGCCAGGAGTGCATACCATCGAAGAGAAAGAGATGTTCACCTCTTGCACGGGGAACACGGTGGAACGCTCGAGATGGAGCGCCTCGATACACGGGCCCCGTTTGCTACAACGCGGGGATCAAGATTGTACAGGATGTCGCAAAATTATGGGACGAGCAGAAGCGTGCGAATTCCGCCTGGCAGAAGGAATCGAAAAGCTCTGAACTGCGGTGCGATCTGTGGTTCAGTTACCGAGATGCCAGCGATTTAAATTTAGGAGACCGATTTCCGGCGCGCGCTGTTTAAACGCGACGGAGGAAAATCGGAAGAGGAGGAAATGCTTCCTCGCGAAAGGAATGCGCAGAAAATATAGATTCATTTTTTTGGTTGGTTATATTATTTTCCAGGGAAATGATTTTCAATATTGAATTATTGTATTGTATATTTACTTACAGAGGGTTAGTAGAGTCTATGGTAAACGATTCTGATCTGTAATTATTTTTATGAGATATAAGTACTATGATGCAGTAATACACTTTTCGGATTAGTGTTAGAAGTTATAGAAATTATTTATTTTAAAGCTGTTGGAAATATAGTTCGTGTTATTGTAAATAAAATTGTGCACTTCGTATTCTAACCTATCATAAATTTATTTTAGAATATTTCGGTTCCTGAGCACTTGGAATGTCGAAGAAATCTTTTGTTTTAATTGTTCGATAGATATAATACTCTCTGCATAAACGATTGCTTAAATGTCTCTACGAAAATAAAATTCAACAGCTAAATAAAGAATATCATTCTTCTGGTAAACAATGCAGTAATCAGAAAAATGTATTCTATACTTCTTACTCGTTTCTGCGAGAGATATAACCTCTCGTCCGATTGTATCACATTCCTGAACAACTTGTACATAATGGAGACACGGAAAAGAATAGGTTATATTACGCGTGCAAATTTATAATGACATAAGAGTGCAATTTTGCTTTGCCTGTTCGTTCTAATCAGTGTCTCTACGAAATTTTATAAGGTTAAGGTTAAGGTTTTTATTTCCTGTTAGTGTACAACAATACTAAAAGAAGGCATTTCAAGACATTATCTTATTTAGCCCAAGGAACGCCAATCCTACGAAATTTTATAACAGCACTGAAATACGAAACTCCAAAGGATACTTCAAACTAAAATCAAAACAGACGTGTTTACGAAACATGGAAACTCTATTTGTCCTTCCACGGTCGTAACTCTTGTATACGTGACCGAAACCTTGAACCTGAATCCCTGCCATTATCGACTCTGCCATCTGTCCCACTTACTTTGGATATTTTGTTTTGAATTTTGCGCCAAACACTAATGTCCCTCCACCGTTGAGTACCGTTCAAGCAGTCAGTAAGTACCTCTCTCGAAAAATACGTTTGTACGTAGGCCCGGGTTAAGATTTTTGGGGCCCGCGGGCTATCAAACCTTCGCGGGCCTCCCGTGGTTAAACAGCGGGGGGGGGGGGGGGGGGGTTGTGAGCTAATTGGCCCACCACCGGAAAGTGGGGTCCGGGGCTGCAGCCCCCCCCTGGCCCCCCTTTAGTCCGGGCCTGTTTGTACGTCCCCTCATTGTGTGAAAGTCAAAGTTTAAGTGAGACGTATTGACGTAAAATGTATCAAATAATAGGTAATTACTTTTGCGGAAATGTTATATATGGAAGTAAGAAATAGGTACAGATTTTATTACTTTAAGAAGGATAGTCTACTTCTTACGAGAAATTGAATTTAGAGATAAAAGAATAACGAACTCACACGAGTATGCTAATACGATGATTTATTATATAGCATAAATTATATACAAAATGGCAGTAGTTAATCTTACAGTATGATTTCTTACATTCTATTTTAAAGTATATATACAAGAAAAACATTTACAACGTAATGGCGACTAGTTTATAAACAAGGATAGTTATTCCTAAAGTTCAGACATGTCTAACAAAGCATTTAAATGGGTTGGCATCCAATTCATGCCATTGTGACATACAAACAATACATTTCCATCTATATAAGCCTGAACGTTGCCAACTTTGTAGACTTGCTTCGCTTCCCTGTACCGGTTTGGTATAGGCATGAACAAAATACCTCTTTCCTCGCACTTCTTCTGAACAAGGTCCTTGAAACCTTGAGGTATCTGGGACGCAGTTCGCACGGCTTCGGCAAGTCTCTGCAAAATTAGAAACATTTCGGTATAAACGCTAGAAAACGAGCAACTCTTTAACACAAACTCTTTAATAGATTAAATCGCACCTCCATTCTTGGTTGAGCAGTTGGAGGCATCTGCGACATAGTAGGCTGTGTTCTTTCCAAGCTCGTCAGATACGACACTTGCTCCATCGCACCTGGTTGGTGGCTCTGCGGTCCGTTCACTGCCCTATTCATCATGTCTAACGCTTTCTTGAAGTGTTCTGTAAATCAATTGCATCGTCAATTCGAGATTCATGCACGGAATTTCAGAGTACTCTTCACATTAGACTGAACACCTACCTTTCACTAAAGGCTCCGCTAGTAATTTCTCGTTCAACATGCCTTTCCATCCCATATACCAATTCGTCACTTGATCATAATTAGGCGAGTGGTTGAGCCAAAGAGCCAAGACTTGCAACCACTTAGGGAAGAAGAATTTGTCAAGTAACCCTGCCATTATGTGACACGGAATCAAGTCCTTCCACTCGTATACCCAATTCCACTGGTCTAAATGCTGCTGGTGCGGATTTATAAGAAATTCTGAAAGAGCTATTTGCAACTTCGGTATGATATTTTTCACTAAAAAGGCCTCCATATCTCCCTTCGCGAAAACATTATCCCAAGGCTGCAACATCAGCCTGGCAGACCTGTCGGACGGATGCCAACCGCCTAATGCGGAACCTAATTTCCGTCGGATTATAGGATAAATCAAAGTATCCAATCGATTTCCTGTAATAATAAAGTGTTCCCAGTATTATTCATTTATATTTTACCAGCTATTTTATACTGAATTTTTAAAAAGTATGCGTACGTAATAACGGTAGCCAGGGATGAATCCATGTGTGTATGGGCACTGTGTCGGTAAGGGGATTCCACTCCTCTACTTCCAACGTGAGTTTCGGAAGAATCAGCAGGTCTAAAATATTTTCTAGTATCCAACTTGGAAGTAAAGGAATCCAGTGCTCTATTAATTCGATGAGGGCGTCCGGTTGCCTACAAGTCCATTGTCTAGAACGAGAATTAATAAAAATTACAATCAACACTTTACTCGATTTCCATATTTATGGTTCGATTAGCCCACCCGTTACCCGGTTTCACCCGGGAATTATTTACGATGTTTTGAAAATAACAAAGCCTAAAAAAATAAATAGCCTATAATCTAATCTAGAACGTATGTAATGAGTATTCAAAATTTCACTGAAACCCGTTCAGCCATTTAGGCGTGAAAGAAGGACAAACAAACAGACAACGTTTCACTTTTATATATTAGTAAGGATTTGTTTATGATAAAATGGGATACATACTGAATCGCTCCTCTAATCGATGGCATCCATGAATTCCAAACAAGCTGGTCATACGGTTGCATGGATCTTGTCTGAAGAGTATTAGTACCACTCTCTAGAATACTCTTCCACTGTTCAAATAATCTAAGCGGCTGCCTTGGCATCAGCAATGGATTCCAACTGAGCAGACAGTCTTTTATTTTCGGGGCAACGAAACTACTGGCCAATTCACCCAGTTCGTACATTTTGTACTCCTCGTAATATTTATCCTGCAAATCTTTGAACGCTCTTGCAGTTTCCTGCAGCGACATTTGGTTCGTTTCGTCCATCAATCTATCAACAATCACGAGTACACTTTCTAGTGTCTCGATAAGTTGACCATGGTGATCTACAACTTTAGATAAACTATTCTTCTCTGCTTCTAATGCAATCACTCTGTCCGTCAAATGCCGTGTCCTTCTGTCGTTTTGTATTATGTCTTGCTCGCACATGTCGACGAGTATGTTTAAATTATGTTGGAGCTCTGGCAACGCAAAGTTCACTTTGGACTTCTTGTCAGTAACCACGACAGTCTCGTCGGGTCGCTGCTGACCACCAGATATCGCATGGTATCCGCTAAGAATTCTTTGCTCCGGGCCAGTCATGTCTATAACTTTAACTCTGCTCATATCGTTCGATATCCTTACTTTCTTGTTAGGCTTCAACTTTCCATCTTCCAAAACCTGATCTACACTTCGATAAACATAATTTACTTTCTTCTTGGCAATAGCTCCGTCTCCTTTGCGCCACTGCGATAACTTGGCTTTAGAATCCTTCCCATCTTCTGCGTCTTCTTCCTTCTTCTTTTCTGCAAGCTTGGGACCTTTTTCCGGGCCATAGGCACCGATCGCACCCCTGCCTTTACGCAGGTGTGCTTCCACTGGTGCACTTATGCCTTGTAGTTGTTTACCCAACCCTTTACCAGGTTCAAAACCCATCTAAACCGTTAAACGATTAATTAGTATATTTTTCTGTAACAGAAACAAGTAACTTAGCGTTCCATGCATACCTGTAATAACAGCTTAGCCCCAATACCCTTCGTGTGGACCTCCCAACTACCCATACCGCTTTGTACTAATAAGGGATTTAGATGTCTCTTCTTTTTACGCAATCCAGCGATATCTCCATCTGTATTTAGTGAGAACGATGGATGTTGATGCACGTTGCTTGATCTTTCGTCTTCGGAACTACAAAATGCAAACAGTTTATCGCATTAATCATACGAACACCGTACAGTTAAACCACAAAGTAAATCTCTTTATATTCAACAAATTACCTCGAACTATTTGGAAATTCCCTTTGCGATTTACTCGCATTTTCATTGTCACTGTCATCGTCATCTCTTTCCTCCGTTTCCTCCTTCGGCTTGCCAGCCTGCTGAATTCCACCCGCTACGAAATTAACGGGGGCTGTGTAATTTTTTGGCCCTTTATCAAATGTTTTAAACGACGGTCTAGCAGACAATTCTTCTTCATCGCTATCATCTGCCCAAATACCTGAAACGAAAGTTTCGTTTAACTCCTGCAACTAAAGCTAGAAACAAATACAAAGCATCTTCTCCACAACCCCTCAGAGAAGTAAACACTAGTATCAAACAGTATTTACCAAGCATTTGCTGCTTCTTCGTTAATTTACGTCTGGGACGATTAATATTGAATTCATTTTCCAGATCGTAATCTGTAATTTCGAAGCTTTCCACTTCGTCCTCCGACATCTTCGCAGTTTAGCAACGCCGCGTGCGATCAAAGTTTTATAAATTCTTTATTCTTTTTTCTCGGTATCCACGATACACAACAATAACTGAAGCGAACTGAAGTATCAGTTATCACAGGTTCGATTGCACTGTATTTCCACGAAACTGCATTAGCGTCTATTTTGCTGACATCGGCGTTCACATTTTACGCGTCCAATTGCTGTATACAGTTTCTACCGTTTGCCATCGGCGTGTTTTCACGCCGCAGTGCCAGAGAAAGTATTGCCCCAAACTCCTATGACTATACCTAGCACGCTATTTGGAAAATACTTTTTCTACTGTTACGTATTTTAGCGGGGAAATTGGGATGAGGACGCAGGTTGGTGCCCGTGGAGCGCTGAACCGCTCTGCTCGTTGGAGTGCGCGGGTATTTGAAATAAAACAAAGTACACGGAACTATTTTAAGTTAAACTTCAAACTGTATTTTGACTACTCAAGAAGCTGGCTGTCGACAGAATGAATGCAGAGTACAAGAAAACGCGCCGAGCTCATCGGCGAAGTCGCTGCTAAGATCCTGTTGATCCTCCCCTAGATCCTTGTTGTCCAATCAGCGCGATTGCATCCCTCAAGCTTCGACAGTGGGTTGTCCTTCGCCCTTCCTTCACGCTTCCTCCCACTCTCGTCTGGTGATCGAGGCATGCTCCCCGTTTTACATATAGTGGTACATAGGCTACGTAGAGTACATACATATCTCGCAGGTAAGTAAGCGCAACCCTCGGGGTCAAGACGACGTCACTCGGAGAAAGTTTATGGCTTTATGACTTTCAGCCTTCGTCGACCAGAGTTTTTACCCTAACAGGACATCGACAGTTATTGAAAGGGAGGACAGAATTTTAAGTACTTTTACGAGACGTACCGTTGCCCGCTCGACGAAATTTGGCACGCAGATGTGCAAAGGAAAAAGTTAAGCTATTTACTACCCTCGCCTGGTCTAACGGTAACTTGAAACATTGAAAACTAGCAAGGAAAACCCCCCCATGAAGCACAACGCGCTCTACAATAAACTCTTTCTCATCCTCCGTTTCAAATCTCGCTCCTACGTACTCTACATATCGATTATATACATTTCCGCGGCCATATTCAAGCGATAGCGTAACACCTTCCCCCTTATACAAAAGGTGTTTCCATGAAACAGCTTTTCAGTACATAATTAATAATTATAATTATAACTACGCCTCTTCTTCCCGCACCAGCCCCACGGTAAATGAGCTACTCGGTCCACCCATTATCCCGCAGGAAGCACGAGTTGAAGAATGATAGTTATATCACATTTTTTTTTCTTATAAAATGAAAATTTTTTTAAATTACAGTCGCACAAAACAAACCAAACATATTATGAATACAATATTATACTTGCAATAACTATCCTAAACAGAAATATCGGGTCTTATGCACGCTAATTTTAACTTATTAGTATGTACTCTTTTATATTTATTAATTCTTATTACTAAATCTTCATTTAAATCATCAAATACTCGACTAATTTTATAAGGTTACAATTCCTATAGTAATACATTTTATTTCTCTCCTTGGCCTTATCGAGATATCTGCTGCTTTAGTCTGTGTGGTGGTAATCTTAGTAAATAACTCGTCTAAATACTGCACAAAAGTTCGCGATACCTGTTTTTTAATAAATTCAAAACGTATGAGATCTATAACTCCAAAAACCAATTCATGTGGTGGAAAATCCGTAACCACATGTACAGAGGTATAGTATGAGAACATGCCAAATTGAATGCCATTATCCTAATCAATCCCTGTGCAAATTCTCTATAAAATTTATTCCCAAATATCAAAACTATCTAAATCTTTTGAAATGCTAACAGTCTTAGCATTCAAGGAACTAACAGGAGCTGTGAAGAATTTCAACAAAAATTCCACATGACCAAAACCTAGATTTTGTCAAGAAACATCTTAAACATGAAAAAGTAAAAGAAATATGAAGCACTTATCATCAAGGAATGCCCCAGCATCACAACTGTGTGGCGTAACACGAACAAAATTATTCCAACGTATTCAAAATTGTCTTTTACACAAACCATAGTAGGAAATGGAAAATGGTAAGTTATCCATCTGTCTGCATTTACATTAGTTATCAAAACTATTTTCAATAGGTCTTACAAATTTCTGAACTTGATTCATCAACAGGGATACGAGACGATCAAACCTCCTACACCTCCAAAGAGTCCTTTTGTGACATCAGTGCCTTTGAATTCGACAGTTTCAAGACAGCCACGCCAACGAGGATTTGAGTACAGGAACGTTAAAAGCATGAGCATCTCATCGGATGTTCGCACATTTGAATTCGACGGAACGTGGCCAGAGAAAGATGGCTAGCGAGGACACGCAATGACGGGGAATATATCAACCCGATCCTGTATGCGTAATATTTGTCATCCCGCACAGCGCAACATACCCTTGGATCTTCAGCGTTTCGAAGAACGTAGTGCCTCGATGTACCAATGACATCACCATTAACGACGACCCTTTTGGAATCCCTGGGGCTATGTGAACAACTATAAATGGGCACACATATGTACGTACAACACATATCTGGCGTGGAACGTAAAGGCACAGCCACTAATACGAAAAGGCTGTGTAATCAAAGGAGCGGTGCACACGGGCGGTCGTAATAAACGACGCACGGCGCCATGATAACACTCATGCGAGTCCATATGATCATTCACCTCTCTCTATTCATGGGAAGTACACTTCATGATTCTCACCGCAACAAACATCGAGACTCTACTGAAGTTTATTGATCGTTTACAAATTCTATTAAAGTGATTTTATTTGAGGATCCCTCTGCAGTCTTGATCGCAAAACAATCAGGCTCCACTGCCTCCGCCACAATACCAGGCGCAACAACTTCAGGCTCATCGGCCTCTGCCACGACATCAGTCGCTAATACACTAGGGTCCCCACCCCTCTGCCACGAACCAAGATACTGCGAGCCCTGCGATGTTCCCTCAAGGGCCGAACAGAGCGCAGGCACCCTTGCCGAGCACAGGCTACTTCTCACGGTTCCTGAAGCGGGTTCTCGGGGCTGAGAATTACCGTATGTCAACAGGCGACCGAGTCGATGTATCGTGCCCGACTGAGGTGATCCTCCAAAATTTCCATTTCCCACAGGCAAAGGTGATACTAATAAATCTAAAGTTACTCGTAAACTATTTGTGACCTCATTGCACTAGGCTGCTGCTTTCCCGCACTAGGAAAACAGATGCCACAATTATCTCATTTTTTTTTAAAAAACATAAGACTTTATCATCCATCCTGTCCACTTCGGCACCTACAATTGATGTCTTATCTGCGCAGATAATCATCCTTTCCAGGTCCCTCGAATCAGGATTGGAATCCACGTCTATCGATATAGATTGTGAATAGAAATTATTATACTCATGGAAATTTCTGAATCTACAAATTCAATTTCATATTATAACTGATGCTCCATTTTAGAGGCTAACCTGATAGCACTTCTTAAATTACCTATATTATCATTGGCAATCAATAGCATAATTATATCATTGCGTAGTCCCCTTAAAAACCCAGCTATTGCTTCTTCTGTAAGTAAAACTTTAATTCCTACAAGTTGTTCAGCGTTAAATCTTTCCTGCGCAGCTTCTATTCCCTGATCTAAAATTTCATGTACTCTAGTACCGAACTCCTCAATGGTTTCGTGTTCTGTCCGCTGTATAACTTGTAACTCATCTTGTGTATTTTTGATATCGAAACTTTGCTCATACGCGGCTTTTATTAAAGTAATCAACTCCTCTACGGTCTTGGGTTCATTCCCATCAACTATTCTACTATAATCGCGTTTCTGCATTCTATTACGTATTATGGCCAATAAATAAACTTTATCTTCAAGTCTAGCTAACGAATCTGCGAGTCTACACTGACTAATAAAATTATTTATAGAACTTGGTTTCCCATCAAAATGTGGAATGATTAATCAAATTAAAGGACATGTGCAATGCAGCTGTAGGAAACCCAGAAGATGACCCCGACGTATCTACCATATTCGTGCTACTAGATGAAATGGATCCATTATCCGGAAGGGACATATTAAATCTTGGAAGAGGAGTAGAATGTGCCGATACCAAACGTAACCCATCAGATTGGAGTTCAGAAGTGAGCGCTGATACACTACTTGTTCCTACTATTAACTCTTCTATCTCAAAAATACTACCACCACTCAGACTAGAGTTACATCTTTTCTTAAATAGCCTGTATCTTTTTGCAAACGGCGGCATTTTTAAAGATAATAAGCGAATACAATTCAGGAATAAAGTCACTTATGGATTATTATTTCGTCCAGTACTCCAGCCCTTATACGGATGTCCTAGCTGCATCCATAGTTGACTGCGTTGATCTGGTGTACCTCGATGATGCAGTTGACTTCAACCCCGTGAAGAATCGTCCGAGCGTCCAAGTCCTTCGAGTCCTTTTCTTAACCGTCCGTGAAGTCTCCGAAGTAGCTCAGCAAATGATGCGGATAATGACCGAGTGCATGTGATTTCAAGGAATTATTCGCACGGCCACTGAAATCACCCGTCTCTGGCATTCACCCTTGCTCTCAGGAAAACCGCGCAAAACCCGAGAGAGAGAGGCTGCACTTAATAACTTTCGATGCTTGTGTCCATTTGTACGATCACAGAATTATTTAAATAAAAGTTTATAATAGTTCCCGTTAAATTACTTAAATACGCACTCACGAGCCGGCAAAGTCACTCACAAAAGTGTTCAAAAGTTTATAAAGCCGAACTTTAGCACTGAATTGACTTCTAAATTTCCCAAAAATTATTTAAATTATCCCACCGCTGTCACCAAATTTTGTTACGTATTTTAGCGGGGAAATTGGGATGAGGACGCAGGTTGGTGCCCGTGGAGCGCTGAACCGCTCTGCTCGTTGGAGTGCGCGGGTATTTGAAATAAAACAAAGTACACGGAACTATTTTAAGTTAAACTTCAAACTGTATTTTGACTACTCAAGAAGCTGGCTGTCGACAGAATGAATGCAGAGTACAAGAAAACGCGCCGAGCTCATCGGCGAAGTCGCTGCTAAGATCCTGTTGATCCTCCCCTAGATCCTTGTTGTCCAATCAGCGCGATTGCATCCCTCAAGCTTCGACAGTGGGTTGTCCTTCGCCCTTCCTTCACGCTTCCTCCCACTCTCGTCTGGTGATCGAGGCATGCTCCCCGTTTTACATATAGTGGTACATAGGCTACGTAGAGTACATACATATCTCGCAGGTAAGTAAGCGCAACCCTCGGGGTCAAGACGACGTCACTCGGAGAAAGTTTATGGCTTTATGACTTTCAGCCTTCGTCGACCAGAGTTTTTACCCTAACAGGACATCGACAGTTATTGAAAGGGAGGACAGAATTTTAAGTACTTTTACGAGACGTACCGTTGCCCGCTCGACGAAATTTGGCACGCAGATGTGCAAAGGAAAAAGTTAAGCTATTTACTACCCTCGCCTGGTCTAACGGTAACTTGAAACATTGAAAACTAGCAAGGAAAACCCCCCCATGAAGCACAACGCGCTCTACAATAAACTCTTTCTCATCCTCCGTTTCAAATCTCGCTCCTACGTACTCTACATATCGATTATATACATTTCCGCGGCCATATTCAAGCGATAGCGTAACACTACTATTATTGAATGCATAGATTAGTCTGCCAGGTTCGAGAAGACACCTCAATTTTCTAGAAATGAGAATGCGCCGCAAATAAAACTCGATCGAGATGGCGCTCTGATCGTGGTGTTCAAGATGGCGTCTGAGCATGATCACGATGACGCCGTGACGTCAAACCAATCAACGCCAAGATGAGCTTAGTTTTGTGACGTCACGACGCCATCTTGAGCACTACGATCAGAGCGCCACCTCAACCGAGTTTCATTTGCGATACATTCTCATTAAACACGTATAAGCAGTGCTGCCATAATAGCCAAAGAAACGTCAGAGCCTGTAGCATTATAATATTTCCACAATGATCAGTTAAGAACTTTGTATAAAGGAGTGGAAAAATAAAAAGCATTAAACTAAATTCATCTTAAAATAAAGCGCAGTTAGCATACATTTACAAACGATACATTTTCAATATTGCATAAACCCGCCGCTTGTTCTCTTTAAAGTAGTACTTGAACTTGATAGACGCATTATAATCAGAAATATTCATTATATTCTTGTAGAGGAATAAAATTTCATTTAATAGAGGTATTCTAATAGTGAAAAGTAGCGCATACTTTGCGGCAGATGTCGCTGTACGCGGAAGCTCGTAGGTTGGCAGTACCGGTGGCTGGGGTTTTGCAAAAGCTACAAATAATTTTGGGTAGTGGCTGTGGGTAACATCGTAACCTTGCGACGCGAAACTAACCCGGGTTATTATATGTTGTTAACGATTTACCGGGGATTTTGAAATAATCCGTCTTTAATCACTGCCGACTCGCTGTATAGATTAGTGTTAGTGGTAACCGTGTTAGTGCTGGTTGGTCCCTTGTGCCGGTTTGTTGTTGCGACCTTCGTTAAGGAAAACGGAGTTAATCTGACAATGGGAAACGTTCACACCTGTGGCCCGAACGAAGCTCTCGTCGTATCAGGTACGGCGCTAAATGGGAAGCTTGTATCTTTCGAATCAATCAAGCGGTGCAATATATTAACCTAGAGCTGCCACGCTTGATTCATTCCCGTTGCTTTTACTCGCGTCGCCGGCTCCGAAAAGTCAACATTAACGGCTCCGCGACTTTTCTATTGGCAAAACGTCAGCAACACTTCTCTGTTAACATAACTGGCAGGCACAATATCTTTGTTTACGTAGATCGCTCTAACGGAGCTAAATAAATTTCCACGATGATCCTGTCAACACTCCTGGTCCATTGGCTTTCAGTTCCACGGCAGTTGTGATTCTTAGCTTCTGCATGCGTAAATTGTTTGTTCATTTTCATTCTAGCAATGCGTAACGCACTTGGAAGTCACCTATGATTACTTTGTAGTATTTGGAAGCTTACGCTTTTCTGTTATGGACACAGAATAATGTGTATTGCTTGTGCGACTCTTAGTCGTGAGGGACTAAAGAGATTAATGAATGAAATTTTGAAATAGCAACGATTGTGCTACTAGCTACGTTCTAATCCTTAATACGTAGTGGAAGAAGTATTATCAATAATGTGATTTACTGACTGTATACTTATGGTTGTGAGAAAGGGTAGTAATGTTAGTTATGTGTTAAAATGTATTGGAAACTTTAAAGTAGTATAATTGGAGTTATACAAGTTGTACTTCAAAGAATCTTTATTAAAAATTATCGTAACATCACTGGGATATACTTAGATGCTTTATTCATTTAGTTTACCAATAAAAGTCCCAAAGAAACAGTGAAATTGACCTAAATAATCTCAAGGTGAAATTAATGAACGTACACATACACACGTGGTTTATTCAGGCAATTGAGAATAAGACCATGGGGTTAACAATCTATAAGCATGTACGTTGTCGCAAAGATAATTAAAATAATAGGTTTTTAAATAAGCTTTGTCAGTGCATGCATATGTATTATGCTTTACAAAGCAGTTTTAAGTTCCTCTATATACAATTTGTAATCATAAGTGTCACAAAATATTTGTTTTTCTATGCACATGAATATGTACATACACCATTATTTTAGCTCTTCCCTTATCTTCACAGATTGTGACACTTGATAAACCAGTAATCAAGAATATATCCGAGTTATTCATGTGGAAAATATGTGCAAATTCTTTCCTTTATTTTTGTCCAATTTACCAAAGACGAACACGTAACCCATTGACTGACTGAGAAATATTATAAGCCAGCACCAATGACGCAGTTATTCGGCCGTCCGCTATTTTTTCCTTGACTTTTACGCGCGGAAGTGTATCGAGAGGAGAAGCATGACTCATCGCCCGTTTGCGTCATCATTGATGAACTCGTATGCTCGAACCTAGGGAGTTCCAATTTCATTGCAATGAACAATATGGGTCACTCGATTGTTGTGCAACGTTTCGTGCACGCAAATTCTTTGTTATCTCGCATCTAACTAGTCTAACGACATTACATTTTTTCTATGAAAAAATTGCGTGACGTGTCTTTCAAAGAAAATATTATCAGCCATCGGATGTGCAGTATGATTAACTTGTCACTCGTTTGCACACAACAGCGGACGTATATAACTTAAAATCTTTGAAGCTTCTCAAGGTTCTAGGAAAAACTGAATTCAACACGCCTGAAAAACATATATTTGGCACATATAACACCACGTTCGTAATTGAATAATTCAATTTGTCTCGATCGTGTGTATTTAATATTTTATAAAAGTAATACAATAATATAAAAATGAAACTGTTGAGGGAGTTAGTGCGGCTTAAACGAAATGTGTGAAGTTTTTAATTTAGAGCCATTGACATGAAAGAGCTTATTGTAGCGTTACGATTAAGCGTAATTTAATATATGGTGCTCTATTCTATATATAAAATATCTTCATAACAAAAAAGAATATTGATAATAAAAAAGTATCTTCCTAGAAGATCTTTGAAATATATTATTCGATGGTCTTCTCTTATAAAAACAATTTACAAGTAATCACTAGGAGCTAATATTCTAGGAATTATCGACATTGAATTCTCCACATTTCTCTGACTTAATTAAGATTCGCTTGACCTTCGAATAATTACGAATGAAACTCCGTAGATAATACCAATTGTCAGTCGAACTCTTTCGCAAATGTGACCAGAATCGGATTTCCCACAAGGAAAAATCTCGCTGCCGCTTTGCGGTAAAATATTTCCACACTTCAACAATCACACTCGCTCTGAAGCAAAGGCAAACATCTTCCAACCGCACAATTACCCATTCACTGCCAAGATCGTTTGATCATATCAGCCGCCTTTTCACCAATCATAAAAATACCCGCGTTGATATGCCCGGTGGGCATGGCAGGCATGATCGAAGCGTCCGCCACTCTCAAGCCCTTCACGCCGTACACCCTCAGCTCCGGGTCCACGACAGCATTGGGATCGCTCTTGGGCCCCATTTTAACCGTCCCGATTTCGTGGTTCATCATCGACGGCAGGTGCTTTATGGCGCATCTCCAATAATCATCGCTAGCGAATTCAAATTCCGTACAGCCAGGGATCTTTATATCGTGCAGCCTGCTGCCATACTTCTGGAAAGGGTCTGTTTTGGAGATGTTGATGGCATGCTTGATCCCTTCCAGAATGATCTCCAGGTCGGCCGGGTGGGCAAAGAAGTTGGGGTCCATTTTGGGAGGGTCTAAGGGGTCCTTGGACCTCAGAGTGAGCCTACCAATGCTCCTAGGGTTCTGTACGATAGGCCAGATCGACCAGGCGTCCTGATTCTCGATGGGCTTGTAAACAGTGTTGTAGAGCTCGTCGGATATCCTGAGAGCCTTCTTCAGGGGCACGCCTCCGTCAGAGTGCAGGGACCCCGAGGCGAACAAAAGCTCCACGTCCGGCCTATCGTCGGGCGCGTACTTCGTTCTGATGAACGCCAGCGCCTCTGCTCCTCCTGGAAGCGACATCAAGCCACTCCTGTTCAGGAAGTACTGCACGAACACGCCGGGCCTAGCCAGTCTGCTCTGCAGCAGAGACACAGGCTGGTTCACCATGAAAGTCAGCCCCAGGAAGCCAATGTGCTCGTACATGTTGTACCCCACTTTGAGGTCTTTTAGGACCTTGATCCCCAGCTCTTCCAAATGGTCCTTGGGCCCTATCCCCGATAGCATCAGCAGCTTCGCGGAATCTATCGTTCCCGCTGAGAGAATCACCTCCTTCGAGCAGAACACCCTGTTTCGTTGATTGTTCCGTATGTACTCGACTCCGAACGCACGGTTACTCTCGTCGATTAGGACTCTGGTGACGGTTGCGCCAGTGACGATGTTGATGTTCGGCCTGTTTACCCTCAGATAGGCTTTCGAGGCGCTACACCTGGTCCCTTTGTCCATGTTCGCTTGAATATACGAGAACCCGATTTGCTCCTCGCCGTTGGGGTCCCCGATCTTGTAGCCCAGTTGTCTGCCAGCTTTCAGGAACGCTTTTGCCAGCTCTGTGTGGTACGGTACGTGCTCGACGCACAAGTACCCTTTGTCCCCGTGGTACGAGGAGTTCTTGATGCCTGAACATGGACACGGTGGTTAATTATCGTCGTCGGATAGTAGCATGGTGTGGTTAAATTCTGCACACGGTGTGTTAGATCTTTAATGTGGGGTGGGAAAAGGGGAATCAAGAGCTTCTTTGCAAGTTACCTTTCTAAGACTATGTATTACAAACTTGTGAATGTGGAACGCTTGTATGTTTCAGTTGTGGGTTCATTCGAATTGGCGGAGTGTTTGATGCTAATGCTTGTAATACAGGCTGTTTACACTATTTGAACATGCAAATGTTTATTAGAAGGGGAAAGCATCTAAATAATTATGGACTCCTATTTGATCGTTTCACCAGTTACATACACTTCGTTTCTGTGATAGAATTTGTGTACTGCTAGACAAATCGAAATGTACGTTCCTCTGACTTTGGAGATTGAGAAAGGCATTTGGGTAATTCCCCATGTAGACTAGGGTAAAGGACCCAATTACTGGCAGCTAACGCAATTACTGTCACCTAAAGCTATTTTACTTAAATGTTTATTTATTCGTTATTTTAAGTAAAATACCTTAAGGTGACAGTAATTGGGTTGGCTGCCAGTAATTGGGTCCTTTACCCTATTATTCTCTTTTATACACGTTGTAGTATATTTCTCACATGAACTTAACACCCAACGAGTAACTGTCTCATGTGCTTCCCGCATTCCTCAACAAGCATGCTCGAGGATCCCCAAAGCCGTTCAATTTTACTCTGATTTTCCACCTGTTTTGTAACAAATCAGCTTTCGGCTTACAACGAATTAAGCACTCCCATAAAGTACATCAAGCAATTTTCTAACCTGGCACATCGAACCTCTCGCTCTTCTTGTAATAATGCAAGACGTCGTCGTAAGACCAGCCCTCGTTCCCCAGAGCAGCCCAGTTATTGTAATCCAGCTTGTTTCCGCGTGTGTGGACCATGTAGTTGAGAGTGCTCGTGCCACCTAGAGCTTTTCCTCGTGGCCAGGCGCACTGTTGGTTCACCATACCCAGGCAAGCGTTTTTCTGAGGCTCGACATTGTAACCCCAATTGAAGTTCGACAATTGGAAGTAGCCTACTATGATGGGAATCTGGTGGAGAAGAGATTCTGGTCCTCCTGCCTCCAGAAGGAGGACGTTCCATTTTTTGTTCTCCGGGAGGCGGTTAGCCAACACCGACCCAGCTGATCCAGCACCCACGACGATGAAATCATATCTCTTGTTATTCGGATCGATTCTATTTAAAACTTCGGGCGATGGTCCGTAGCTCCTCAGAGCGTCTAAGAACGATGTGGACGCCACTAAGGAGACCAGGAGCGGTAGTAGCAGCAATATCCTGGTGGGGGTGGCCATGTTGCTGCAAAGGAGCAAGGTTTTAGACGAAGTAACTTATAGGTTAGGGTTAGTGTTCATTTCTATTTAAAACTGTTAGGTACTTCTTATGTAATAGAAAGACGGGTGGGTAAAATCGTACAAGTGGAAAGAGGGTGATTCTTTGTGAGATAATAGTTGGAGAATATTGAATAGTGTCTCTGTGACGGAAATTATTAGAGTGATATAAAGTATCATCCAAATCTTGTTGCAAATTAGACGTTTCTTTTAGGCTTATTCAGGACAAAGTGTTTGAAGATAGGATATTTAAGATTTATTCGTGTAGATATCCTTGAGAATCTATATTATTTGGAATGACTTTTCTAAAACCCAAAGGCTCGTCGGGGAAAGATTATTCTGGATTTTCCATTTAATTTTTCATAAAGTATCGCTAGTAGCGAATAATTCTGTATTTCGTGGGATACAGAAGTCATTTTTAATATGTTTCATACGTTAACATTTGCTAATATATTACACTTCGTCATACAAGAAAATGAATATGCAGTGAAGTGAAAGATAGATAATTTATAATCGCGTATCTGTTGACATTACGACTTAATTATTGAAGCAAGTACGCGCGCTTTCACTACTATATCTAGCCGCCTGTAAATGAGGACATTTTCATTCATCTAACGAACATGTTATACAACCCTGAATGCGAAACACTAGGTTACAAAGTTACGAGCAAAGTTTCGCTGCACATTTTTATAGCACCGTAAACTAGACCTTATCTAGAAGCCCAAAATTCATTCGTCGCTCAGTGTCATAAAAAATGAAACATATTATTTATCGTTCTTCGATAGTCGACCAAGTCTTATGTAAAGTATAGTTTGCACTTGCTTATTCAAAGATAAAATGAAACTCCAACCCATTACTTATTGTTAGTATCACCAGGAATTATTCTTTGTTCAAAAATCAAAACGTTACTCGTCACATTTACACGAAACGATCAATTTCACTAAAAATTCAAGTTTCTCACTGTCAGATTGAAAACTGAACTGTGTTTAAAATTATCTGAAATTTTAAAACTGAAATTTTACTCGTCACTTTTGTGGTAAACGCTACATCTCACTTGGAGTGCCAATTTCATTTATCAATCTTAAATGACAAACTTAACCCCCGTCAGAAGCCGAATTTAATTCATCACTCTTGAAATAGAAATCCAACTTCGTTCTACCTAAGTCCACACTTGTCTCGACACTTATACATAAACCATTAAAATACAAACTTTGTTGGTTACGTTGTCGAGCGCCCTCGCTGACGGCAGAATCGGTTATTCCTTCACCTAGTTCAAATCGTTATTACCATAATGCGGTTATTGTAACAAGCTAACGGCCAACTTCCGTCGTCCTTCTCACCGGCCTTTCGAAGACTCGGTTGTACGATGTCTCGTGGCTGCCGAAACACCTTCTGAGGTCCTAGTGTCTACTTTCCACTTCGAGATCCTCTAGAGAAATGCGCTTTCTCGTGGCGTTCACGTAATACTCAGCAGGCTTGAGTAATGTTAAAAGTTGGACCCCGTCGACTGACCCCTCCCCATCTGTTTTATCTCGCTCACGTCCCATTTTTATGCTCAGAAAATTCTGCAAGGCACTTGCATGCACACGTGAAACGTGCACATTCTTTCAATCATAACGAATAATTTTGCCATCATTTTTCGGGGAGTTCCAGTACGTCCGGAATAAACCTTGGTGGATGGACGACCCCCCATTTGCAATTTTAAGTGAAGTACAAAGGAGGAACGCTTTGCAACCCTTTCAGATGTTTTGTCTATTTTGGTGGGCAAGAGTCTTAGGGATATTCTTATGATTTAGTCTCTTGATTTAGTATAACCATAAAACGTTTATAATTTCGTGTTGTTATGCAGGCATTTGTTTTGATGGAATTTAGAATTTAGTGGAAGATAATAATTATCTTGGAATCTCAGTGTATATCCAAATTAATCTCTTCGTTAACTTGACTTGTAGATGTTTGTCTTTTTTTTTGTGTTTAAATTCGCTTATTTATGATCAATACTATTTAATAGTTTTTATGAAGTTTGCTTATGAAATTACGGTAGATCTGAAAGGGTTAATTTGTTAGGAAAAAGGGCATTCCGTTGAGACACGTGGAGTATGGTAATTCCTAGCTACTGTTTTCTTTCACACAGGCGTAAAGAATTAGTACAATTTTTATAAAAATTATGTGTATGAATTTTACACGTCTTTCCACGTAGAAATATTGTTCCTAGTTTTTTTTTTATATAAAATACACGGTCCGAAGTATTTACAAAATTTTCCACGTTATTTGGAAAAGTTCTATTTTATTTGTTCTTCCATTTTTTAAATTAACGACTTCGTTACCTATTTACCAAGATTCTATTTTGCCACCCTTCCTAGGGGTTATCCAGTTTAAATATTTCTACACTACCTGGCTAATTACGATTTCGTCTTACCATCACTATTTCATCTCTGTTTTGTACATTTATTTGTTACAACATTGCAATTTTTCTTCCATTTCTTCTTGGATAATTTAAATTAATTAAAAGATATATACTTATATGTTACTTTCATCATTCTATTAAATCTCTGGTATTCTACAGTCTATTTCCATATTTATTTTCACGACTGAAAAGTAGTGTGTCGAATATAATTTGGTCGAATTTAAAGCTCAGTTCTGGTTCTTAACTCCAAAACAGGGTCTCAAAAATAAACCCTTAATCACTCAATTTTTATCATTCTCAAAGTTACGTTTATTCAGTTCAGGCTTTTCTCGATTAATGATCTTCAGTAATCGATGCTGACGTTAAATAATAGATTCAAATGGGCTGTCGTATTCAATGGACTAAGTATATTAAACATTCATGGAACGGGACAGGTGAACGGAATAATACAAGCAGGAAAAAATCAATAATAGAGTGTTTAGTGAGACACGTTTCCGCAATAGGCGTGACCTAGTTTGAACACGTCTGGTGTAGAAATAAGTGCACTAGCCAGTGATTTCTCGTTTGAACACATTGGTAATTTTATACAAAATAAATTATATACAATCATGTAAATAGTGGATAGGTTAATTCCAGTCGGGAACTATAGTTCAAGTTGTATAAAAAAAAGGTTTTAGAGTTTTTTCTCGAAAGTTTTTCCCTCAATCAGGAATTAATTTGCGTGACTTCCTACATATATACACTTGGACATCTAGCTTCATCTTAAACAATTCTGAATCTTTGTTACAATGTGCCCCAGTCCGGGGTAAATCTGTTTTACTTATTTAAATACAAATATGAACATAAATAAAAAACACAGATCATCATTAAACATTTGATATACATGAGTTAAGCAATCAGTGCTTATTCATCTGATTCTATCAAAATCTTCTGCGCTTTCTTTACTTTTGCCTTCATACTTTTTTCTACTTCTTAGATTCTCGATTGTTCTGTTGTTCCCGGTGTGTCAGCAAATAGCATGTGTGCATTATCACCATTTAGATCGGTGTAAGTTGTAACATGTTACAATTTACCCCGATTAAAATAATAATCGAAACAAATCAGTAATCGCATTCTATTCCCTTCTTTCCATGATATTTTTAAAGATGCAAAGTGTGTGCTTAAAAAAATGTCAGATAATTGCAAATATTGTAGTGCTATGCTCCCATTTACCTTTCTCGTAATAAAAACTTTTCCTTAATAAACAATGCCTTCTTCCAACGATATTAAATCATAATTCTACCCGAAATAAAAACATCACGTTTGCAATTTGAATGATTGGAGAAAAGTTTCGATTAGGCATAGTTACGTTCTTCCATTGAGTCGATTGCTGCAGGCCAGTTCCATCACGCCTTATATAAAAATGAGTTTCTTATTCGTTGGCAATTTAAATTCGAAAGTGAAACCGCGTAGAAAATAATTCCGTCTGCCGGGAATTAAAATTCTGTCTGAATGCTAGGTTGCGATTACTTGAGCTTCTTTGTAAGAGAAACGTATTTACCTGCTATACATTGCTATTAATTTAATCATATTAAACGAGAGGAAAAACCTGATGTGATCGGTTCGTTTAACACCTAAAGGTTAAAACGAGCACATTTATATGCAAAAATAAGCGTTCCTACAAAATAAAAACGACCTGTAAGAAACACTGACGAAGAATCGAGAACGCATAAGCTGCTATTTGATCTGCTATCATAATTATATGAATCTGCGTTGGAAGTGAGAAACAGAGTAAAAAGTTGTTTTCCCTGTTCTGACTGTGAAAGACAAAACAATATCTATGTTCTCGCAAATAAATCGTTTATGTTGAGTTCAAAATTGTGGAATCGTGTTGGTGAAAATGGACATTTTGGCTTGTTCTTCCACGTCGATGGACGATAATTAATTATTCAGGTATCCCCAATCCTTTTTAATCATGTCCGACGCTTTCTCGGCGATCATGAACACTGGAATATTCGTGTGTGCTGCCGGAATTTCTGGCATTATGGAAGCGTCCGCTACTCTCAGTCTTTTGATACCGATCACCTGGAATATTGAAAAATTTTAGGTTGTTCTAGCTCCGCTCACACTACCACTTTATCTGTATTGTCACGTGACTCCACGAAATCGATCAACTAACGTGCGTGTGTCTCGCAATTCCATCTCATTTCATATTGATAATAGACAAACCAAATATACCATCAAAAGATCTCTATTCTATTTCCAAGACGCAAGTTTGAAGAGTTTAAAAATCAATGAACAATTGGAAAATTTGAAAATGATGCAAAACGTGCAGCAGATCAAGTGTTAAGAATCATGAGACGCAACAATCTTTCTAACTAGTTTTCTCTATTAAGCTCTCACTTCTGTCAATAATTCTGCAATTCAGTTTATCGGTTAAAACCTGCTTGATCGATGTAGACATGTCAATCTAGTCTGACCCAGATCCCCAATAAACGAGCAAAACTGAGCCGAGTAACATTTCCGGGTTCTACGTACTTTCAAAGCGGGATCGACGACAGCGGTTTTGTCGTTGGCAGGTCCCATTTTGCAAGTCCCACTGTAGTGATAAATAGTGAGCGTTTGCATCCTGGTGTTGCACAGCCAGTAGTCGTCGGAGTCGAAGGGGTACTCCTCGCACTCCGGCACCGTTTTGTTGTAAAACTCTACGCCCAATTTCCTCATGGCTCTGGTTCCGCAGACCTGAAGGGCAGCCCTGATCCCCTTGACAATGACTCTGATGTCCTCGGGATCATTAAGATAATTGGGGACGATTCGTGGTTTCACGTTCACGTCAGTGGACTGAAGTCTGATCGAGCCGCGGCTCCGCGGCTTCAACAGCATCGGGAATAACCCGTAGGAGTTGGTGCTCTGGAACTGCCCGAATTTTTCCACGATCTCCCGTTTGAAGCCAAAATTCCTCATCAGAGCATCCAGCGTGTAAATCGAGCTGATGAGGGACAGAAGCTCTATGTTCGGTATACCGTCCCGGTTCTTCGGGTCGTCCACGTCTAGGAACGCTATACCGTCGCAGCCGCCGGTGATCGTCAGTGGCCCATCTTGCCTCATCAGGAAGTCCTTCGCGTAAGGATTTCTAATATCGGCCAAATTGTAAATCATCATACTAACCGGTTGGGCGACCGTGAACGTCAATCCGCCGTACGCTATGTGGTCCATGAGGTTGTCGCCAACCCGCGAGTCTTTTATCACGTGTATCCCGAGTTTCGACAAGTGTTCGGCGGGTCCGACACCCGACAGCATCAGCAACTGCGGTGACCCGATGGCCCCCGCGGACAGTATCACCTCCTTCCTCGCGTACACCGAGATTCGACGGTTGTCCTTGACGAACTGAACGCCCACCGCCCGTCTGTCCCTCTCGTCGATCAGTATCCTCTGCACCATGCTCATCTTCGTCACGTGAAGGTTCCTCCGTCGTTTGCCCACCAGGTACGCCCTGTTGCTGCTCATTCGGTAGCCGCCGGAAATGGTCCCTTGTATATACGAGAACCCGATCTGTTTCTTCCCGTTGTAGTCGACGAGCGGGTAGCCGAGCTCCTGGCCGGCTTCCAGGAACGCGGCTGACAGGGGTGTGTGATAGGAGGCGTAATTGATGCTCACTGGTCCCCTGGTGTTCCTGTAATTCTTGTCACGCCCGAGCTTCGGTATCCGCACGCTTTCTAGCTTCTTGAAGTACTTGAGCACGTCCTTGTAGGCCCAGCCACTGTTTCCCATCTTTGCCCAACGGTCGTAGTCCTGGGGGCTTCCTCTGGTAGCGATCATGTAGTTGAGGACGCTACTGCCGCCCATCACCTTGCCCCTGGGCCAGTTGCACCTGTGCCCCGTCATGCCCAAGCAGTACTTGTCGGACGGCTCTGTCTTGTACATCCAGTCTATCTCCTCCAAGCCCTGCAGGAAGTGCGCCAGGAGGGGCACGTCCATGAACAGTGTCTCCTCGGGGCCAGCCTCGATCAGCAGCACCCTGAACTCGTCGATCTCGGACAGTCTGGAGGCTATCGTTGCGCCCGCCGTTCCAGCGCCCACCACGATGAAATCGTAGTCCGAGCCAGGACCGGGTGTCATGTCCGGCTGGGCGTTATCCTGCAACAGCTGGCTGTTGCGGAGAAAGTTAAGGGCGCCCATCCCTGCGCCTAATATGTTCTCCGCCGCGGAGCCGTTGAAGCTGTCGAAGCCATAGAGGTTCGCGTGTTGTCTGGGCTGAGCGTGTGCGCGCGACTGATCGTGAAAAGTCGCGGCCACCATGGCCAACAAGAGCAGCAACCGCGGCAAGGACAGAACGGATCCTGCGTTTCCGTTCATGCTGGAAGATTTTGAACGGGAAAATCAAGAATGGTACACCCCGCTCTTCTCGCGCTGCATATATACGTGCAGTTGCAACGCGGTGTCATCGTTTTTCTTGTGAGCATGCCACTCTCGCGACGGCGTTGTTTTTCGACGATACTATTTAAGTATTCGTATCGTTTGAATTGATCAGCATCCTGGGAGTGGTTGGGGTTGGCCGCTACCTGCGGTCGCGTTTTTCTCGTTCGGCTATTCGGTGACACGACCTTTGGAGTGGGATACGTGGGAGAAAAAAGCAGCGAGTGTGATAGATGGGTGGAGTATTGCTGCAGGGTAGACTGTGTGCACAGTCCTGCACTCCAGTCCTTTATTATCTAACTCGATTTTTTTTGCATTTTTCGAAAGTACCATCCTTCCCGAGTAAAATGCCGTTTGGTTTATGTTAAAATTCGCAAAATTAAGGATTTCACAGCCGAAAAGGTCGAGCGCGCCATAAACATTCTCGGAATCATGTTTTCTCTTCGTTTTGCAGTGATTGTGGAAAAACAGAGGTACACATCGATTTGAAAAAAATTCAGCATATATCAAACATGTCTAGTTACGACCTGAACCTACGCATAAGTCTGTGAAAACTCCTGTTTTGACACAAAAAAATAGAATGGCTCTTTTCCCTGGCGAAAAATGACGATTCTTTAAAATTTGCCGTTTTGCAGCCACCATTTTTATAATTTTGATTTTTTTTCTTTTGCAATAGGTTCAGGGCAGAAACACTGTAAAATTACAGCGGCTCCAGAAAAAACACTTACATATCAGACGACTGTACCGCTGTCATACATATGTATATAATATTCAAATATTTTTTTTTACTGTTTATAGTATTAATAAACATTACTCAAAAGTGCTAGTCACAATTTGTGTTTATCTCTTTGTAATTAATTCGCAAAGAATACTTGATTTTCGAACGATCTGACACTTAGGCCCCTTGAGGAAGTAGGGTCTATCTTCTGTGTCATTTAAATGAGTGTAACAAATCCTAGGATGTGGAAAGGGAAAATTGAACAAATGGTCTCTTGATAAAAAAGTTCACTTTTTCCAATGAAATTTTGCCTTAAATCTGTAAGAAAAGTTATTTATTTAAACAATATCATTATACCAATAGCTAAGCTCTGTGAAGAAAATGTTCACAAATATCCGTGCACAATGCCAAGTCGATTATTTGAATATTTTTGTGAGTTACATTGCCCGCAATTTCGAGAAAAACACATTTCAAGTTTTCTTGAAACTTGGTGCTCCGTAGCAAAACCGGCTATATCCGCTTTAATTTTTCGAATTTCATTTTGCCGTTTTGGGGACATATTAACGTGATGTCTAACTATTGATTTATGCAAAAAAAAATGATTTCTTCGACCCCCTACACCAAGCTCCCCGCTTAAGTTAAGAAATATTACCTTAGAAGGGTCTATTTTATTATTCCATAAAATACTGCATAAAGATGGCCGTTACAAATAGCCAGCACAACCACATGTTTTGCATTCATTTGTACACGTTGTCTTATGCATTACGCAGCGGAAGGTTAAAGGTCACGTTTCCACTTGAGATACGGAGAAAAATTAAAACGTATTCTCGGTGCGTACTGCTTTCTAGAAGCAACCCTTCGGAATGGTTTAGAATGACGTCGGATTTCTGAAAACGAAATGCGCAAAGTTTGACCATTATTCGTAATATGGAAATGTTCGTGAAACGTTAATCAAGCATATGCGTGGTATTGTGCATGCATGATATAGGTAGATTGGTTCCGACTAAGAATTGCATGATTGTATCCATTACTCATGTAAATTATCTAAGAGTTCATTGTGTAATATAGTTGGAAACCAGTAATTTCCCTAATTGATTTTTGCTTGATAATTCCATACGAGTGTTTACTGTTGTGCAGTGAGACTATCTTAGATTGGTACCTATAGCAATTTGATTAACATTCTCATTAAGGAGCATGGACATAAGCTCTAATGAGACACCGCCTGTAGAGAGGAGTTTCAAATAGACATTGCAGCCATTTTTTTGTTTCGTTTTTTCACCAAATCTGTTTTCACCAAATATTTTCTCTTAATATGAAAATTTTCTCTTAATAATATCTCTTATTATTAACATAATGACTGTCATCAATTTTTCTTGGCAAACGATTGATTCACCATCGTATTTACATACATTGGAACATCAATAATTTGCCCGAAGGTCCCATAATGGCCATGTGCATGTCGCAAGCGTCGAATTTGAACAAACGGTATCCTGGTTGAAATTAAACTCTTTGGCAATAAATCTAATGTAGGTAGATGAGAACGTAGTTGTGAATATGCGAAACCATTTGGCTTGGATGACGTTGGAATGTTATTATTTTAAGTCAGACAATTTCGGCATGTGTTGCAGTTGCCGTTATACATGTTGAATGTTAATGGGACATTCCATGCGAAATCGGACTCTTTTCGGAGTAACATTTCGGATGTTGCTGAAATTTGAATATGTTGTAGTCTTTAGTGATTTTTCAAAATTTGGAAAAATGTCGATTTTACAGCTGTTTGAAGGTAAGTGCTAACGTTTTTTTTCAGTAAATTATAGCTATGGAAGTAGTAAACGGATGGAGATGAGGTTTACGGTGCTTATAGAAAAGACATTGAAGTTTTAAGAAAAATCATTTCAGTTTAAAAAAAATTGAACCATTTTTGTGCAATTATTTTAAACAAATGCAGTTTTTTAACATCGGGCGGGATTTTTAAAATCTGGAAAAATAGAATACAGTTCTATACTACCCCTTGATGGACTAATTTTTAAAAATATGAACACTTTAAAATTGGCCCTGTAAAAATTGCCGAAGATGACGCTGCGTCCAATCACACCGGCTCGAATGCCTGAGCCGTGCGGTACTCGCAGCGGCCAAGCGGCTATATCTGCTATTCTTATACAGTATTATCGAATATGGTAAGTATTTGTAAAAAAGTGAAGGAGGAAAACTTTTACTGTTTTTTATGCACACAAAAAATACGGTAAATCAATTTTTGGTGTTCGCAATATTTTCCTTGAAAGGAAGGTGACCCTCAGTTTTTTAAGTGGAATGCTATATATTTGATTACCCAATATGAAAGCAACTGTCAAGACAAATTCAACCATATGGTACACTATGACCTTCAAGACCACACGTGGTTAGGAATGAAAGATGAAATTCAATTTACTAAATAGATAGTTCGATATATTTATTTCAATAATTGTACAAAAATGGTTCAAATTTTTTTTTGAAACTGAAATAATTTTTTCTTAAAACTTCAATATCTTCTCTATAGGCACCGTAAACCTCATATGCATCCGTTTACTACTTCCATAGCTATAATTTACTGAAAAAAGTTAGTAGTTACCATCAAACAGCTGTAAAATCGACATTTTTCAAAATTTTGAAAATTCCTTTGAGGTACGTTTAAATATCACTAAAGACTACAACATATTCAACTTTCAGCAACATCCGAAATTTAGTACTAACAATTTAGAGATATCTGGTGTTATTTTGTATAAACTATAATTATTATGCTTTACGTTCACAAAGCTTGTTTGTTGATACTGTTATTTTCTGCTGAGTTATACCACATTCGAGTTCGAAATTTATTGTCAATCTCGTCGTGACGTAGGATTCAACTGTAACACGTTTCGTTGCTTTTTATATATCATTTATTTAACGAACGTACATTGAGGCAATGTGGATTATACGTTTCTGTTATGATTTGAAACGGGTTTGCAAACGTGCGACAGGTCGTCATTTTTTTAATTGCAGTTTTACAGCGTGGAAGTTACGTAATAGAGTATGGCACAACATAGACGACGCGTTTTACCTGAGACATGAATATTCTCTCGTAAAAAAATATATTCTATACATTATCAAACACGGATCGAGCTACGAAATTTTTTTCTGAATGTCGTTTTGGTTGAAAGTCAAAGGAAATTACATTCTGCATGTACAGACTTTTCTATCGTACTGATTAGAATTCAGAAGCATACAAAACTTGTATTTTAACTTCGATAATGAATAATAGATAAATTACAATTCACCGCGAATCCTTAAGTCAATAAAATTGTGAAATTTTAACAGGTGAGCCAGTTGTTATGTAAATTGAAGGAAAGTATGCTCAGTGCTAGTTTCCGCGGTTTTTTCAATACAGAAGCAAAATGACGGAAAATCCAGTATCTATATTATTCAACCGCAGCGGTTTAAAAAAACCCAGACAATCTGCGCATTGATTCTTAATTTCCTCGTTCACATACAATTGCAGGACAATAATATTACTAAAAAGTTTCCTTCAAATCACCGAGGAAGCAAAAATCAACTGTCGGTATTGCCTATTTCTTCAGCTGCATAGATTCCGAACTTTCGATTTTGCAAAATGATGAAACACAAAAAATTCTTAGCAGAAGTATAGCACTAATTAACACAATCCCTTCCTAACTGGAATTTTAAAACAAACGTATATTCCTTAATCATTAGCTCAGCTTGCTTTCTCCGTAATAATACACTATTTCATACCAAACATTTCCCAACTTAACAATCATATTACAGTTACGTTAACAAAATATCATTCTTATATACACTACGTACATACATTCAAGATATCACAATGCGGGCGTGAAAAGGCCTTCGCAAACATTCGACTCATTAACAAAACGTCGATCAATCATCAACGTGTTCCCACGCTCACATTTTCTAAAAAGCATCGAAGGTATTGTCCCAGTGTTTTCTCCGAAGTGTTCGAAAACAACCCCTAACGACACATCGCCACTTAAAAGGGTCACCGGCACATCGATTTCATTTGTTCCTCGCACTCCCCGCGGCCAGCCAGTCATTCTTCACAAGATCCGCGCCCTTCTCCCCGATCATAATGACAGGCGCGTTGGTGTTGCCACTAGACATCGTGGGCATGATGGACGCGTCGATCACCCTCAGCCCTTCCACCCCGTACACCTTCAATCTGTAATCGACAACGGCGCTGGGATCGCTGGGAGGGCCCATCTTCGTCGTCCCGACCGGGTGGTAAATGGTCATCGAGATATGCCGAATGTGGCACTCCCAATAAGCATCCGAGGCGAACTTCAAGTGCTTGCAGCCCGGCAATTTAATGCGATGCAGCCTCGAGCCGAACTGCTTGAAGACCTTCGCCTCGCTGACGCGCAACGCCATCTTGGCGCCCTCGACGAGGGTGGCTATGTCCAGGGGGTCGGAGAAGTAGTTGGCATCGATCAGGGGACTGTGGAAAGGATTGGAGCTCCTCAACCTAACTGTGCCGCGTGATCTGGGCCTGAGCAGCAGGGGCATTATGGTCCAGGCGTCTCTGTTCGATATCGGCCTGTAGACAGTATCGAACACCTCGTCAGTGATGCCCAGAACCTTCCTCACTTGAACACCAGCGTCCGAGTTGATCGACGCTGGCGCCATGTGCATCTGGATATCTGGGTAATCCATGGACCGATTGGCGTACTTCGTGTTAACGAACGCGTAGCCCTCGACGCCGCCGAGGGTGGTCATCGGACCCCTGCCATTAGCCACGTAATGCATCGTCACAGGGGCGGCTTGGAAGCGATCCTGCACGATGGCCACAGGCTTGTCGATGAGGAACGTCAGGCCGCCCATGCCGACGTGGTCCTGCAGATTGTCGCCTACTCTTAGATCCTTCAGCACTGGTACGCCGACGTGCCTCAGATGGTCCTTGGGCCCTATGCCCGAGAGCATGAGGATCTGGGGGCTGTTGATGGCACCAGCCGAAAGGATCACTTCCTTCCGCGCCCTGACCATCTGCTTCCGACCGTCCCTCACGAACTCCACGCCGGTAGCTCGCATCGTCAGCGGGTCTATCACGATCCTAGTCACGTGGGAGTTCATAGCCGTGTGGATGTTCCTTCGCAGCCGAACTGGCCGGAGGAACGCCTTCGCCGTGGAGCACCTGCTACCCCTGCGGATCGTCCCCTGCGCGATCATGAACCCAGTCTGCCGCTCCCCATTGATATCCCTGTTCTCGTACCCCATCTCGACTCCAGCCTGAACGAACGCCACCACCAGCGGCGTCTTCCACGGCGACTCCTGCACGGTCAGGTAGCCGCCCGTCGAGTGGTAAGGACTCCTCTGCAGATAGGGGTTCCTGTTGTCCTCCGACTTCTTAAAATAATAGAGCGCCTGGTCGTAACCCCAGCCAGGGTTGCCCAGGGACTCCCAGTAATCGTAATCGTGCCTGTTCCCGCGCACGTAGAGCATGTAGTTCAAGACACTGCTGCCTCCCAGGACTTTGCCGCGCGGCCAGTTGCAACGGCCACCCTTCATCGCCAGGCAGGCCCTCCCCGTAGGCTCTGTCTTGTATTTCCAGTCCAGCTTGCTTAGCTGTAGGTAAGCAGCCAGCGAAGGCACATCCGTCACTTCGTTCTCGTCTGGGCCAGCCTCTAACAGAAGGACGTTCCAGTCCGGTATTTCTGAGAGTCGACTGGCGACCACTGCCCCCGCCGATCCTCCACCCACTACTACAAAGTCGTATTCGGGGTACAGAGGGTACCTGTCTATGGCTCGACTCTCGGGGTCCAGCTGGTCGTAGCGGTAGTAAGACAGACCGGCAATTAGCAGTGGGATTAACCAGAGGCTCGTACCTACCAGACCCAGTGCCCCTTTCAGGGCGGACGTTACTACTATCGTACTGAACACCATGCTTCTCAAATTGGAATTTCTCTGGCTCCCTTGGACGAATTTTTAGGCTTTCGAGTGATTCAGTTGGGTCGCGTGTCATCACTTGGGGCTGCCCAGTGTATCAGGAGACGATGTCGGGGGGTCGGGTGCTGATTTTCTCGATCCTGTGCGCTGCGAATAGCACCTGCAGGTTTATCTTCTTCATCGTGTCGTGGGTGCCACTGGCAGGTCGTTCATGGAGGGGTTCGTCCTCCTGTAACGAGAGGAATAGTGGGTATTGTATTTCAGAAATTGTTGCGGCGGTGGATTTGAATACTAAGAATATGTAAATATTGGTCTTGGTTGGAGGAAAGGGCAAGTGAAAGTGGTTCGTGTAGGATTTAAGTGTACCGAACGATCGGTTATGTAAATTCATTTTCAAAATAAATGTCCCGAGCGTCATTCGAGGGTAATGACGTATATCGAAGCTATCTGAAAAATATATTTGCTTTGGCAATATTTCTACAACTTCTTCAGATTATTTTCGACATCGCTAGAGTACGTTTGTAATGCACGCGGCCTTGCGTCACGCGTCATTGTCAGAATTCTCGGGAGCAGTTGTCGGGGGATAAAAAATGGGGAGTTCCATCTAAAGGCATGACAGTAACGTTGACATCTTCACAACTTCACCTGAAAAGCAATCTCACGCCTCTAACCGCCTGTCTCTCCAAACCGTATCTATAATTTTTCCACCAAGTGTCTTTCCATTTATCTTGTGACGGTGATCTGTTACTTGATACGGATGACTCTATACTTTAACGTTGCCTCTGATAATTCATTCTTCTGAAATCTAGAGGCCTGATGGAAAACAGGCTCATCCCACATATGAATATATTTTCGTTCCTTTCTACCACTAATTCGTTTCTGTAATGCAGCATAATTCCACCACCTCCTAATATAATATTACATTTTCTCCACGCTAAAAAAGAGAAACGCGTGACCTAATAAAATTAATTTTTCCGGTAAAATTTGATAATCCTTGTCATTTACCATCTAATTAAAGTACGTACCGTTTAAATTAATTACAATTTCGTACTCCATTTCTTATGAAAATTATTTTTCAGCTAAAATTTGACAATTCAAGTACTTACTGTTTATAATAATTACAATTTCGTACTCCATTTCCTATGGAGACAATTTTTCCTTCGACTTGTTTTCCTCTAAAATCTTAAAATAGTAGCATGTACCTGTTTTTCCACTGGGCCCCTCAATTCTGAGCTATTCAGAAGTACCAATATTTATTCATATATTCCAGTTTTTCCGAGAAAAACGTTTAGAGAACCAGTATGCCGAAGAATCAATTTCTCCGGTCTCTCAAGCGAGCGATTAATCAAATCGTGAATGGCTAGCTCGTTCCTACGGACAGAGCGCTTTCATTAAGTCGGCAAACGTTCGCTATGAATACCATCTAATTCATTCGGCGTTTTCACATAGCGAAACAAAGGAATTTTTAAACATTGCCGTGGTTAGATCGTATCGTTTACAATCTAAATTTAATCGAACGACGCGAAAGGAAGTGGAAAGCTGCAGAAAATATCTAAACGTTTTAATCACCAGCAGGAATATTCAACGATTGAGTAGAAAATTTATGACGAGCCGTGGGTCGTGGTATTCAATTAAATATTCCGTTTTTTTTTCACGCGAAACAATTCTGTGGCTCGTGACTGATAGAATACTTTTCTCGATCAAGATACTGTCTTCGAGAAATTCGATTTTATTTCCGTTGTCAGTCAAGTCCACGTATTTTAGATCGACTTCCAATCTCAGTTTTCTGAAAAATGAAGCCGTGTTTGACAAAAAAGTTATCTCACAATTTCGACTTGTTTTTGCACAAGGATTCGTTTCATCTTTGCACTTGCACCATACTTACTGTTTCTCGAGGAGGTTTATTTTTTATTTTTTTTCTGTGAGACTACAGAAGACTATACAGGGTGTCTCAATATTAATAACATAGCCGAAGAGGATGTGATTCCTAAAAAAAATAAGTCGAAAATATAGAATTAAATTTTGTCCATTTGAGGCTTTATATCTTAATTTAATTGATATTAATGCTATTAGTAATCAACACGTTGAAGTCCGCAACTGCACACGTACAAGGGGCGTCTTTAAATGACGTAAGGGTAATTTTGACAATTTCTTATCCCCTCCCTCCCCCAGTATAATAATTCATAAGATTTGGTATTGCAACCCCCTTCTTACGTAATATTTTGTACACTGATTTTTTCCAGTTATTAAAATTCTTTTAAAGGTGTATTAATTCATTTAACTCGGTTTCGAGAAATTTAAACTAAAACAACTTTCCTGGAACATTAATTATAGAATTTGCGTTTATTGAAAATTAGGTTAAAAAATATTACGTAAGACACTACCTGACTTCCCCCTTCCCCTTTTAAGAAAACATAAGAAATTCGCGATCCCCTCCCCCAAAAAGCCTTACGTAATTTAAGGACGACCCCCAATATTCAAAGTCGATTTTCTCAAAAACAAAGCCTCAAATGAAAAAGATTTATTTTATATTTTCCACTTACTTTTTCACGTAAAATCACCCCCTCCTCGGTGGTGCCATCAACACTGAAACACTCTATATATACATATGTGAAATGCCAGTTAAACACAGAAGTGTCTGCCGCGAAAAGCCAGCCAGCGAATCGTCGGAATTATGTCGTTGCCGACGGAAAACCGAGATGGTGATCTCATAACGGGGAAAGGAGAAAGTGTTTCATCGATGTAAACCTCAGCCACGCTCGTTTCCTTCTGCGAGCCTCCCGTGGTTACGTTACGTAGCCTCTCTCCCATCTGATATCTGGCTTCGTTACGAGCCTCTCTATGGCGCATGGCTCTTCCTGACCGTGAAAACAACTCGAAGCAACGATCAGGAAGTAGACTTCTCGCTGGCAGGCTATTTTCTAAAGAATCCAATTGATACCTACTGACCCAGGCATCGTGGAAGAAAGTACACCATAAAACCAAGCGTCTTTGATGTTTAACACGTCGAATGGAATCCTCGTCTAAAAGTGTCAGCAATTCCATTGTTACTTAAATATACACAAGCCATAGCGTTCCTAAGCCATTTGAAAGTCTCGAGTGTTTAATTTTCAATTTACTGTCAATTGGAGATATTCAAGCTAAGTGAATGTTGAATCGTTTTTTTTTTTTCGAGATATTAAACGTCTCCACATTGAGAAAGGCTCTACCTTCTTTCCGTCGCTGTTTCTGAGGAAAGCACAGGATGAAAGGGAGATCGCGACGACAAAACGAGTTAGTTGGTCAGAAGTCGGTTAGAAATCGGCATTTGGAGCAACCTGAGTGGCCAGGCTCTCATTAGTCAGTCATCAGCGAACCGTGAAACACTTCGGAAGCAATCTGGCTTCCAGCATTGATTAATTCAGAAGCAATCGGTTGAAATGAAATAGAAACAGTCGAGGTACCTACAATTAACTGCAATAGTGCTATTTGGGAGGTAGAGGATCATTTTAATAATCTGAAATTGAAATTCGATTGTGTGAGGATATAATGCTCTTCGCTATTCTATCGTCGATTTCTCTCAAGCTACAATTATTACGAGAAATTATTAAAAACCTGTTTATATTCTTAATGGGGGGTTCTCACTTAACTGCCCCAAAAGCAACTCATATTTGGGATTTTTTTCAAAGTCTGTTGGTTATGTTGGTTTAAACTCTTTTGGGATATAAGGCGGCATCTTTAACCTTGCAGGAAATAGTTTTTTAAAAAGAAATCAAATTTCAAGGAATGTTACACGAGAATCCCTCTTTAAACTAAGTTATCTACTCAACAGTCCAAACTGCCCGAGTTAAGTGACGACTAAATCGCCCCACGAGACAAGCAATAAAGAAATAAAAGAAAAAAACTCAAATGAAAAGCTAAATAACGCAGAAATGATTTCTAAAAGTAAAAGAAGGACAGCAGGAAACAAATCTATTCACACGATCACGATTATAATCGGAAGAGCCACGAGGTTCGATAAAAAGTCCCGTCGCGTATCTAGATTGTAAAATTGCCCCAAGATTTGCATCAGCAATCACTGAAACAGTTTTCCGGCACACGCACACACGCCAAAGAACGCACAATTTTCCTCAACAAAAACCAAACTCTCTTCACCCGAGAAAGTTTCAAGATGCCCCGTTGCAAATCACCGTTCAACTTGCCATGGGAAACGCAGTCGAATGATGATTACGAGGAAGCAGAAGGTAGAGAGATCCGTAGACAGTTAAATAGACACGTTTGACCGCGCAGGACTAAGATAGTAGTGCGTTATGTTGGATCAAAACAGTGAAAAGAAAAAACCGTGCCATTTAAATCAACATGGCAGCATTCCATTGAGTCCTACAAAAAAACGTGTAAAACAAAAAATGTTTGTATTTCCACGCTAAACAATTTCGGTATCTTCAAGATTTTTCATATCTCTCACCGTTCTCGAGTTATTAGAGAAAATCATAGATACCTCGCATATTTGTCAACACGTGTACAAAATTTATTGCATCCAGTATACCAATGCTCGTCTGTTACTATAATGCACTATGTATATCGAAATGGTCCTCGAGGACCGCGCGAATATTGGCGATGTCCGGTCGGTGGTCGCAGGAATAGGAAACGCGGGCGTGCAAGAGGAATAAGAGGGCGTCGTTTCTGTTGTCGCTGAATTTATGGTATCACGTAAGAAAGTAACGCGGAAGCTGGCCAGAACTTTTCTTTCTGAAATTGCTCGCCGGTTGTGTCGCGGAAGGAGGTTTTCCACTTGCTATTTTTCTGTCCTAGTATGCAGGCTTAAGTGCTCTCTGTGCGTACTGTAATAATTATCCTGACGGCCTGGGCACCTCGAAACGCTCGACGTGCTTGCCACGCGATAAAATCGTTGGCTCGAGTAAACGTTGCTAAATAGCGACGCCTGTATCTGTAAAATCTGTTTTCTTTGTTTCAGGTAAGAGAGTTTTGACGGCTGTTTTCGCCACGCCATGGGACCATGTGAGTTTCTGCTGGAGCCTGGTAGACTTCCTGTTCCCTCTGAACAAGGGGTACGTGTGTACAGTTTCTTTTGATGGGGAGATAAGTTTGTATAGTAGAAGCTCGATTGTTCGAAGAAAGAGGGTATTTTTATCTGGTAATTGGAGGACCGTATTTTGGGTGAGGAATAATTAGTAGTTTTGGAGTATTGCGTTGCTGGAATGGAGGGAAGATTTTGTATGCAGATGTGGTTACAAGTAAAAGTTAATTGATGAAAAATGATAGTAATATTGTTTATTTATTAGTGATAGTTCTGGATTATTGGGGACCCATGGGTGTTTGGTCTGATAAATTAATAAGGCTATTTAATTAATAAGGATAAATTTATTGTAAAGGGAAATTAATATTCTTCTGCTTGAACAGGAAGTGATTCATAGAAAATGAAAGACAAATTTTCGATTTGGTTTGGATACTTAAATAGTATTCGAATAGTCGAGGTCTACTGTATTTGTATTGTTGGGGAATTATATGGTTATTATATACAAGGGCTCCACCTCGAATAAGTGAAAAATTCTTTATAACTTTGTTTATTTAGCATGATTGTACGTATCTTTAGTATAACGCTACTATAGTTTCAATATAAATCATTACAACAATTGAAACAAGTATTCGTGATTTGTGATTGTTTATTACACCTGCGTGGGCAGATATTGGTTATTTTTTGAAGGAGTAAAAGGGGAAATAAGGTTGAAAGTAATGAAAGTGGGTTCATCCTTCGCCTGAATTTCGTAAGGTTGTGTAATATCCATAAAACCGGTCCCAAATATTTCGAAGGAAAAGCCAGACACTGTATACTCATCCTCTGGTCGTAAATTACACGTGTCAGAAAATTTTGCACCTATCAGTCGCGCGAACACTGAAAATAATATGAATTTCTCGATACGAACGTCTAATCAATACAATTCACTTTTCAAATGTGTGGTCAACAAAAATTTCACTTAAAAATCTGTAATTTGGAAGCACACGAAATTCTACAATTTAAGAGTTTCACAATGTCACTTGTAGCAACTATAAATTATATAAAATTGAACAGAATTTTAAAATAATTCCATTTCGCACATACGCAAATCCAAACTAAACAGCAATTATTTAAATAAAGTGGTATCGGCGCACTGATGCGGTCACTCTACAACGATTATTTTATTTATTTAAAAATAAAATAAAGTATCACAGCTATTTGGCAATTAATTACAAAGCAATCCGACGTTTCGGTTCTTCATTTGAACCCTTCTCAAGGAAAGTCAGATTAAATGTATAATATTGCGTTTGCTGATGAAAAATCTGTCGCAGCGTTTAAGCGAGCAAGCGACACGCGAGTCAGTTAGAAGAAAACTGAAGTAAACAGTAGACAACACAGATTATTTAAAGCAATTATTTACAGCAATTATTTAAAGAAATAAAAAGTTTCAAAAATATTCACATTACTGAGCACCAGTAAAAACTCTAAACTCTTTAACTCAAGAAATTTTTTAAAAATTCCATCCCTTCAATTTAAATTCCACACACGTGCGAACCTGTACCACAGTGACGTAATGAAAAAAGAAGACATTTTTCAAATTTCCCTGATACGAAACGATACGAGGAGTTGCCTTATAATCTCGCTACTCCAGTACATAACGAAAGCGAAAGGCCTGTGAAGAAATTACTCCACAGCTCTGCAACCTTGGGCTTCCGGTCGCCAGCATGAATATTTCATTCCCTAGTTCCTCGGCGTTCTCGACGTTAAAATTCACCTCGAATGCCGTCTCTATTTTCCAATCGACCATCCGAAACTACCGTGCACGGACTTCTCGTTCTTACACAATCAATTACGTCCATTGAATTTTCTCGCGCGTAATACGCGTCCTCCCGCCTCTATGCACTCACGGTCCCGCCAAGTTTACAACAAACACGCGGCCTTAACCCTCGCACGACATTGCCTGGGTCTTCCTGGACCCGTGCGTAACATTTCCAAAGTAAATACCAAGTAATACCGAAAGCTTAAAAAATCCATAAACTAAATTGCTCAAACAAAAGGAATACCTATCCTCCAAAATACTCATAGTAGAATAATTGCTAAGATCCAAAGGAACCACTGACTCCTCCATACTCGTCCAAACCATCCGCCACTTAACAGTTTCTACCACTCTAACCGCCACTTCATGACTGCGACAAAAAGCAATCACGATCTAGCCGCGTGGAAACCTGCTCCCCGTAACATAATTCACAACAACCTCCTTCGTCTCTGCAAAATCACCTGCAACCTCTCTCAGGACTCCTCAACCTTCCCATCAAACTAAACTCTTCACAAAACCCATCCACTACAATGAAACACAAATTTCAGTCCAAAGCACCTGCGCCTTCGTCGAATCGGTTAATCACTGTACGAATCGTTTTTAACTTTCTCTGTCAAAAGGATCCCCGTCGCACAATTCTTGCTGAACCTTACCTTCGACCTCCTCCGCTAGCTCCGTCTCGTGGAACGTTTCCCATGAAATCCAACGTGGTTCCACGACATGGATCGTTGCCGATCCCGCGACTAATTCGATCGTTTCTCCAGAGGATCGGTAGCGCGCGTGACTCGGCTGACAGAGGGGGGTTGTTGAAAGGATCTGTCTTCCTGGTCCAGTTGCAGCGACGGGGCCCGCGAACGACCGAGGTTTCGGTGGATCGATCGAGCTCACCGGTAACGAGACGATCGCCGAGTGACCGCCAGGGAATCGGTAATGACACTCGGAAGAACGATACACGCGGTGTACTGTACCGATACTACGCTCCCTCCTCGTTTCACTCTCACCGTCCCTGTCCGGCTGGATAGTGGCTGAGTTTCTTCGTCCTTGTCTGGAAGGCTCCCAACCGTACTTTGGCAGTGAAAGTATTCTCTTCCTGTGGTTACCTACGCACACCTATCCCTCCCCTCTAGCAATGTGGTAACCGCCGGCGCTCACACTGGCGCAGACCTTACCACCTGTGTACAGTACTCTTCGTGGCTTCTTCTACTTCTTTCCCCAGTTCCTGGGTTTTTTAAAGATCGGGTGGATAGCTTTGGTTTGTTGTTTGCTGTTTGGGGGGTGGGGACTTTTTGGGGATGGGTGTTTTTAAGTGAGGATTCTGGGAGTTGCAGGTGGGGTTTTGGGTGTGTTTTATTATTTGCAGATGGTGTTTGTTTAATGTAGGCAAAGGGAAGTAACGTGTACACTGATGTTTATTAGACAGTTGTAGAAGATGTGATTGAATAATTTTCACTGGTTTAATTTTAAAATTTGTTAGAGTTCTTCAATAAATTCGTTTTTAACAATTATTTTATACAGAGTAGGTGTTCTAATATTTATGAACATCGGTGTATCTATGTGAATTGGTTGCAATAGATTTAGAAGAATTATCTTGCTTTTACTTCGTGATGTCTAGGTTAGTAATGCTTGACCCACAATTCTAATTCAAGGATAAGATTACGCTTGTAATGGAGTTCAACGAACGTGATAGATTTTCGTGATCAAATTTGTGAGTGATTGTGTTTGTTGTGAGTCGCGGAAGTGGTGGTATTATGGGGCTCCTGTGGAGGTAGGTCAGGAGTAGCCAAAAATGGTGAGAATTCTATTTTCTGCGCGTAAATTTTCTGGATAGATATGAACAGAGAGATTTCACAGAAAATGGACAGTAACTCAATGAGGAGAAGCTTAATTTGGATTAGGATAACCTCATTTAGTGGTAGATTCTACTATTTTCAGCTAGATTTCTTGTAAAGTGCGCCAGGAATGTAGGTAAGAGGATACTTTCTTCTTTCTGCTATTTGTTGAGTCGTTAGTTTTTAAAGAGGCTATAGGGGAAGTTGGTTTGTGGTAGGATTAATCTGTTCACTTGGGAAGGTGGTTTAACTTGTAATTTGAAAATGTCTTCACTTCAGGTAGCTGAGTCACCTTAACTTAGAAATTTAATGATTGCGTTTTTAAAAAAGGAGTGAATATAGCATATGCTATGAATAAAACGAGGGAATTAACTTTTAATAATTTTCAAATAAAAAATAAGAGTTTCCAAAGTGTGTAGAGTTTAGCAAATGAAGTTTTTCTTGCTGAAAATCACATTTTCCAAAATCGTAGCAGAGTTTTGCTGGAATAATATCTAAAGAGCTCAGGAGAAATTAAAAAGGTACTTAATTTGTTAACACAGAAGAGCAGTTTAGTTTTTAACGTGCCATAAAGGCCTCCCCAGGCACTACGTGACCGCCATCACGTTTAAAAATAGGAGAATACCACTGGCCACGCGGAATTACGCACGAATTTCAGGTATTAGGCGAAAGGTAGAAGAAAGTTCTTACAAACAATCCGGTTCGATGTTCAAACATGTTTCATCATGCCAGACGAACGATCTCTACGTGAAAAATATTTTAACTTCTCAAACCTCATCAATATCTCACTGCAACGCAATAAACGCCGGTCAATTGTAATTCCCATTTTCGTTAACAATTTTAGAGAAAGAATCCTAAGCAATTTTTTATTATATTATTCCTGCTTTTTAGATTATTTCTGCGAGATGTCTATTGCGTTTAATCCTGCATAATCGTGTAAAACAGTATAAAAGTGTGAAATTATTTAGAAAAAAATATAAAAACTCATGAAGCTTATGAGTGCATACAATAAACTAAAAGACAATTCCTTATACAAAAAAAAAAGGTAAAAATATAGGATAAATGTTTTTTACTAGTGACTTAATTTTCGAAAAAAAAAAAAAATGATATTGAACATAAAACTATGTATTTTGTATCTATTAACTGCGTGTTAAATATTTACCTCCAGCTTTAGCATTAATTTTCCGTCAATTTTTACTAAGCCACATTAAAAAATAATTTATAAAGAATAGATCAATTTTGAACAACGAGAAAAATACTAGAATTGTACTAGAAACTTGCTAGAATTAATTCATAATAATTGAATACGAAGTGTGCAGCATTGTTTGCATCACTTTTGATAAAATAAAATTTAAAATTTGTAGCACCACCAACTGGAAATATTTATTGCATCACTGGAATAAACAAGTTATCACTTATAGCTCTTTTATTATTAGTACTAGGAAAATTTATTGCAAAATCTATTTACTGCAGAAATGTGTGGCTCTCCTTGGCCAAAATAAGTCGTATGCGAATCATTTTGTCAATCATATTGCTATGAAAATTCTGCGTAACACGTAAATTTCGGAGTGACGCAATAAATATTTCCACTACTATCGGTAATGTTTCCAGTGCAGCAGAGGGGGAGCGACGGCGTGGTGGAATGTAATTAGCCGGAAAAGTTAAATCGCGCGTTGAAAATCTGTTGTCGAGTATGGGTATATCGGGTCAACGGTCTGGAAACGCGGTGAAGTAACGACCAGCTGGTCGTTCAACGTTCCTCTTCTATTTGATCCTGTTTCCTAGCCTCGATTATATCCGGTTTGCACGGCAGCTTGTCACACGCGTGCAATTTGTACGTGTCTATACAGACCTGGTGCTTGGTCCTTTTATTCCTTCTCGATTTCCTTCCCTCGTGCAGCTTATCTAGAATTCGTGTCCCCAGTTTTTTGTTTTCTGCTGTGGTCGGGTGGATGCTGAGTAGGTGGATAGGTTCTGTGTTGTTTTTCGAGTTGCATTCCTTATCCAGTTCGTTTGAACTTTGATTATTCTTCCTGCGAGTTTGATTACGTAACACCTGCATTCCAGAGTTGCAGTTGGCTGAATATTGATTTGGTAGGGCTGGCCCTTGTATTTATTTACGAATTCCATTCCTTGTTTAATTCAATAAAAATTCGTCATTTTACTTTTCTTATACTACTTGCGAGTTTGAGCAGAGAATAATAATAGGGAAAAACAGAGGTGTTTTTTTTTAACCCACAGTGCCTTGTGTAAAAGATTCTTGACAAAACTTAAATTTCGTGTATTTATCAAAGATAAAAGTCCTCAAAAATGCTCAAAGTTATTATATAGATAGAAGGAAGAACGAGTAGGACGAGTGAGATTATTAGGAACTATTAGGAGATAAAGTGAAATGTGAAGATGAACGTACGTACCAACGCTAATAGGGTAACACAAGTACTAATTGCAATTAGATGGTAAACATATGAAGTAAGATGTGAAAGTAGAGGTGGTCTTGGTGATTTTTCGTGGTGGAGCTGCGTCACTGATAGTTATATAAACTCTATTTAACACCCTTTTTTAATTCTTTTTACTTATTCAAATTAGCGAAGAACCAGTTCCATCGTGTTCATAAGCAGTTAATTTTCCAGTCGGAAATGTGGAATCTCTAGAGCAACAGTTTAATTAAATTCGTATTAACTGCAATCTTGCCATTAGCAGCAACACGTAACACCTTACCTGGGACGAACGGAAGAAGCTCTCTATCACAAGGAACTGTTGCTCGTTTCCAGACACAATTAGTGCCATTTCCACGAGTTTCGCGAAATGTTGTGTAACTATAGCTGACTGCTCCGCTTTGAATTAAAACACCAATTATAACTGCAACACATACATAATTCAAAAGTAGAATTGACATTAGCTGCCTCTCATAAATCAACCTATGATTCATCAATGCTAATATCTAATTCCAGAGCCTTCATTATTCCATATTCATCATTCACCACATAATTCTTCTTCTCTCTAATTCAAACAAAAACATCAAAGTATATTTAACCTTTAACCCTCTCATACTCCAATTTAAATTCATACTTAAACCATTTTCCTTAATCATTTCTTTTCTCCCGTCACTTTGAGTGACGTTTTTAAAAATGCCCCTTCAAATCGCTCAGCCTTTTTTCTTCAGTTTCTTCAATCTCTCAAGTTCTATCCAAAGCAAGCCACGAGTTTGATTTCTTTTCAAACTAAACATTCCACTATACTTTCGATATTAAAAAAAATAAAAAAACGACGCGGACACACCTAAACCGTGCACGGGATGCAAATGCTTCGGCGTGAAAACGCGCCGCTGCCAGCTGAGGTGTTAATTACCCTTGGTCTAACTTAATCAGAGAACACGATTTCTTCCGCAACCTCGAGCGATACCATCTGCACGAGTCTTGTATCAAGATAAAACGCGAACACCTTCATAGCAATGGCGGAGATTGTACTAGTTCCACTTCCGGTTGTTCCTGACATTGCCTCGCCGGCTGCACGCGAAAAGTTACTTAAAAATCCCGCTGCGTTGTAGGAGCTTCGTAAAAGCGCATATGTATATTTGTACATTGATGTAGCGCGTGCTGCTTTCTAATCGCGCTGGCGCGAGTATTACGCGGGACCGATCAATTATCAATTATTACCGCGTTACGCACGTGTTACCCAGAGGCTGGTTCGCCTGTTCCGAACATGCTGTTTGCTCTTGTCATATGGGCAAAGGTGAGGAATCTTGATTTAGATTGCTAGGTGACTTTCGAGTGGAGAGATCACGCCTTTGCTTGTTGAAAGGTGCTAGAAAGGGGAAGTTTTATGAGAATTAAACGACTCTGGATCTGTTTTCTTTGTTTTGACCATTCTCTTGGAGTGGTGGAGTTTTTGCATGGCGTAAAATAATAATTTTTTGAGGTTTGTTTGTTTAACAAGTCATATGGTTGTGGAATTTGAATGGTTGGTATGGAGGCAGTGTAGGTTTTGAGGTGATTCTTTAAAGAATTTTGATGTTTGTGTTTTTTTATAATCGATTTTTTGGAGGTGGTAATGGAATTTTTAAGGTTGTTAAATATCATTAATTTACGGTACATTTTAAATTTTGTATACGAGTTTCTTTGATATTAGAAAAATACCATTTAGATTCAACAGATTCAGTTACTGTTACAAGGAATGTATTAAGAATTCCTTGTAACAGCAACTGAATCTGTTGAATCTAAATGGTATTTTCCTAATATCAAAGAAACTCGTATACAAAATTTAATATGTATCGTAAATTAATCTTCGGACGATTAAATCCTTAATTGCATTAAATCTACATTAAAATAAATTTCATAATTCAAAAGCTGGAAAAATAACGATTACTTCCACATGTATCGTGCTACGAATCAAATTCCTCAAGAATTTTACTAATCAAAGTAATCTATCCCAGCAGGAAATAGTAAGAAAAATCCAAATTGATAATTCCTTTTTCAAATCCTCATCTTTTCCTGCCCTGCAATCATGAAAATAAATATTTCTAATTATCTGACACCTCTGATTTTCACTCGAAACATTTGCAAACTGAAACTACTCGCCGCCATGTTGACAAGAAAGTCATAGCCGCAGGAAAGTGTAGTTGAAATCCTCAGAGTGTCTTTCTAACACTAACCGACGAAGGAACGCGGCTTCCCTCGTTCTTGACCATAACGCTTTCTTTCATTAGTTATATTCCTTGTAAAATATTCTCGTGCCTCGCGCCTACGTGAATCGAAAATACAAATGGACGGAGCCCCCCCCTCGTGCAAACGCAACACGACCACCAGTCTGACTTTCACTGACCACTTTTCTTCGCGCGATGTAACCCCGCGAATTCGCGAAACTCGTACGACTCCCGCGTTGCTTGCATTTTTCCTCCTCGACGCGAGAATGTCTGTTCATTAACACTTTGAGTGGCGTCGGCGTGTTTCCGCGCCGAGGGACTTTATTCCAACAGTGGGCAAAATTCTGAGAAAAAATATCTCAAATATTATCATTAATAATAAATTCTAAATAGTTTCAAAAAATAATATTTTAAATAGAACGCGAAATTTGGACAAATGGAATATTTTTATTTTGACAATCAAATTTACAAAATACAATATTTTAGCTTTGTATTTCAAATATTTTTGTTTGACAATTTATAAAAGGATGGAGGCGATATTCTTGAAAATGGAATAAATTGCGAAATGTTTCAAATTTTTGGAGAACCTTTTGTGGACTGATTAAAAAGGATTAAATATATATATTTGGAGTGATATACATTCGTTTCGATTGTAGTCCCGTGTTTAAGCTAGAGTTGGGTTCGTTTAAAGTCGGAAGCCAGCATTGGAAACATCTACTTGAACGATCTAATGCCTTCCTAGTTTAGTTTCTCGAAACAACTGCTCTGTAACAAAGCCTAAGTACACCAAGATTTATGAACTGCGAAATTGCAAGCCGGATGGGGGATTCGCGAATAAAGGAGACTGCGGCGATTTCACGATCGAGGAGATAGGGAAACCCGCGTGCCTCGAGTCCTATTATTGCACAGTATGGCATTGTTACCGAGATTGGATTAGATCAAGAATATATAATTTTTTACGCACGCAAACTTCGAGAAGATTAAGCGAAAGTAAAAGGCCTCGGACTATAGGAACGTTGACTTATAGAATTCACATTGTACAAGATCTGTTCTTTATTTATGAGGAAGCTCAATCAATATGGATTCCCTCGTTTTTAGTAGATTCTTCGTTCCATAGAACTTTATTAATTCCACTGGCTAAAACTTTGTTCTTTATTTGAATTTATCGTGTAGTGTTTTGATAATAATTTATAATTTTATTAATAATTTTTGTACGTTTAAGCTGCGGAGGTATCGAATACTTCAACTGAACAGCAAAGCCGTTTGGTTAGATTGAAACCCTCTAATACTACTGAAACCCTGATTTTAGCGAATCCTTCTAATTGCGTTAGTGCTGTAGGTAATACTTGGAAGATTCAGATTAAACTAATGAAACAATCGTTGATAGGTCAAATCAATGTAGACGTAGACAATGCAAATGTTACTTCAATTTTTACGACTCCTTGAATAATAATTAGAAACAGAAATTAGTCAACGTTTGGCATTTCTCTTTCACAAAGTACCATTTTATCTAAATTATTAATCGATAATGAAAGTGATATCTATTATCTAATCTAATCCTTCTGTTATTCATTGCAATGCGTAGAATATGCCTTCTCCTTCCTATAACCATTAAGATTCCGTCGAAAGTTCAAAGGCAAGGGCCTTTCTACTAGGGATTGCAAACCGGTAAATCGTTGAATCGGTTTAATGTTTTTTTTCATTGATAACTTAGTAGATATCAACGGAATTATGCGCTACATATGTGCGATACATTGTTATACATACAATTTTTACTGGTAATTCGCCAAATTTTTACCGGTAATTCAATAAATTGTGTATTTCCCGATATTTACCGGTAAATCGATTTACCGGTAAATCGGGAGAAATACATAATTTATTGAATTACCGGTAAAAATTTGGCGAATTACCAGTAAAAATTATATTTATAACAATGTATCGCACATATGTAGCGCATAATTCCGTTGTTATCTACTAAGTTATCAATGAAAAAAAAACATTAAACCGATTTACCGATTTACCGGTTTGCAATCCCTACTTTCTACACGAGACACTTTTGTTCCTAATATTTTCAATATTTTCCCACCTCCCTTGTGATTGTAAATCAACATTGTCCCTCCCCACAAAAACAAATACAAAAAATCCCCCGCGTGAAAAGGCTTCACCTGCCATAAATAGCTGTAACATAAAAAAAAGAACACCGACCCACAATTATCCTACCGAAGGACACGCATGTCCGCCGACAGATGACAGAATTCGCGAAAGTAACTAACTACGTCGGCATTTGGAATGCAAGTCGGCCATAATGGATGAGACGAGGAAGCGGAAACGGCGCCGTAAAAGTGTGCGTGAGAATCAGTATCCTGTAACGAGAGTTTCGGCACGGAACCTATTGCGTAAAGCTGGTTGTTTGCCCACGAAACGAAAGTCGAGCCGCGCTCTCCGCTTCCGAGATCGTCTGCCTCGCGATCCATCGATCACCGTGGCCGATCTAGAGTTCATGGGCCTTTTCGCACGAAACAGTTTTGTGAGTAGTGTTTTAAATATATTCTTGCACGGCAAAGAAAGTGGGTATTAAAAAAAGAGGAGTATACTGAAAATATTTATCGCAAAAATCTTGGGCAAAATAAGTTGGATACGAATGTATTAAAATTAAAATTTTTGTACTACGTAAATTTCAGAGTGGTGCGAATATATTCGAAATACCTACTACTAAGTTGTCAGTCGCAAAAAAGTTCGCGTAAAAAAAATTCTCAACGCTCTGCACGACTCTCCAAGTAAAAAAACATCGCGCAGCAAGAGTTCCCGCTTATTAGGCGAGTCGTGCATTGGAATCGCCGAGTGAGGAAGTCTTGCATCGTTTGGAACAACCGACAGACACGCGTTCAGTGAAAATTCCGCGGTTGATGTGTGCACCTACTTGGTAGTCGATTTTTCCCGCGGGATATTATTAACACATAAGGTTTTGTTCAACAGTGGAAAATTAAATTTCCAGATTGTGTATTGTATCCTTGTGGCAGTATTATCGATGGACAAGCGAGGTTATTTTAATGAAAATGAGTCCAAACACGACTTTATTCGGGCTATCTTTTATTATATTCTACGTAATTCGAATTGGTTCCGAACTCTAACAGTTCAAGATTTGGAGAATACTTTGAGTGCTTTCTAAAAAATATCGACGTGAAAGCATGCCTACGTCACTCACAATGTTAATATATAATACGCAATTTGGATACCAGTGTGTATTTAGAACACAGTGTATTTATAGTAACCAAGTAAAATTTGAAAAAGATGTGAAAAATTTTCGACAAAGTGTCAAAGCAATCGACTCGATTTTGTTATTTTTAATTTGTCATATGTAGAGTATAATATAATTGAAAGACACTTCAGGGATAGATTCGTCACCAAGAAACAATGGCGGACAGGGGCAACAATTATTCCACATTTGATTTTTCTAAAACAACTTTTTATTCGTATCTGACACACACAGTTGGACGTACATAAATACAAAGGTTTCGTTTCTGCGAACGATGGCACGGTTATTATCTGTACACAGTCGTCTTTTTGGCTGACCGTACCGCGATGCTCTCGCAGTCGATTGCTACTTTTACTTTTCGCATCTGTAGTGGTAGAATTATTTACAAGTGGTCGCTTTGGATAGTGAAATTAAATAGAGACGTATTAATAAATATAAGGTAGAAAGTTGTGGTTTTCAGCGTTGGATGCTAAGGTACTTATTCTTCGTCGGCCGAGAATGGCCGTTTAACAGTTTGGCGCGATGTATAAATAACATTTTACAGCTAAATAAAACAGCACAGCTGCTAGAGTCGCGTTGCAGATTTCACGGCTGATCGGCGAACGCGGAAGTTCTCGCTTTTGACACTTCCTTGCGAGTTTTCTTGGAAACTACGCTGGTATTAGACTAATATTCTAATAATATTTCATTTTCCCTGACGATAGACACAGGCGAGAAAGTATGTGACAGGTAGAAACGAATTAATAGGTAAAGGGTATTATTTAGTCGTTAATTTCTTTCACTATTTCTAAAACTTGAGCTCGAATGACTTACGAAGCCCACGAACACCTTAAATATAATAATCCGCGGGCATTAGAATTCAGTGGAAGAGCTTGAAAAAAATCCTGACAATTAAAAACACTTGAATGGAATTTTGTTCATTTCTATGAGCTGTAGATCAACAAAAACTCTCAGAGTAGTTCATTTCTTACTACCTAAATTGGAAAATGAAAATTCGAAAATCAACACTTCGTGACGCAGGGTTTTGAAAAATGCGCCTCGGTCTATACTTCCGATGCTTCACAGAAAATATCCACGTGAAAGCATGTTCAAAGCCATCAGTGTTTTCACAATTCCTCCAACTCTATAATAAACCTTAGCACTGGTGTTTCTATTATCCAAACACTCTTCCCCAAATAATTTAAATCACGAACCTTGAATACCTCTTCAATACAGTACCAAACTACTCCCACCCACACAATCCACTAAAAATTCCGCCAATCAATCTCGTACACCCACCACATCTCATCGTCCACCTACGTATCGTTTCTTCCTGTACAACCAATCCTCCTTGATGATGTCACTCGCCTTTTCCCCGATCATGATCGTAGGCGCGTTAGGATTCCCGCTGACGATCACAGGCATGATAGAGGCATCGGCCACCCTGACACCTTTCACCCCATAAACCCTCAGCCTGGGATCAACCACCGCTGTTGGGTCTGTCTTTGGTCCCATTTTGCAAGTGCCCGTTGGGTGGTAAATAGTAAAAGTGAAGTGTCGAATGGCGCACTCCCAGTACTCATAAGTATCGAATGGGTAACGATGGCAGCCTGGCATGCGAATGCTATGTGGCCTGGAGCCGAACCTCTGAAACGCAGTGGTGTTGGACAGCTCCATGGCGATTCTTATACCCTCCACCAAGACGTCCATGTCCTCTTTGTGCGTGAAATAATTAGGATTGATATCTGGATAAACCATAGGGTTCTTGCTCTTCAGGCGCACCCAGCCGGAGCTCCTTGGCCTGAGCAGCAGCGGCAGTATGGACCAGGTCTCCGCGTGGTTCAGTGGCTTGTACATGGTGTTGTACACCCTGTCCCTCAGACCCACGATCTTCTTGATCTGGTCGCCGCTGTCTGAATTAATCGAGCTCGGGGCGAAGTGGAACTGAACGTCTGGGTAGTCCAGAGTCCGATCCGCGTATTTGCTGTTGACGAAGGCCAGACCCTCCACCCCCGGGCTGGTCATCGGTCCACGTTCGTTCAAAACGTATTCTATCATCACTGGCACGGTCTGGAAACGGTCCTTCTTCAGGCTGATGGGTTCGTTGACGACGAACGTCAGGCCGCCCAGGCCCACGTGATCCTGGAGGTTGTCGCCAACCCTCAGGTTCGATATCACTGGTATATTGAACTCTGTCAAGTGCTCTTCAGGCCCGATCCCTGATAGCATTAGAAGCTGGGGGGAGTTGATCGCCCCTGCTGATAGCACGATCTCCCGCCTGACTCTTACGGTTTGCATGCGGCCATCGCGGAGGATCTCGACCCCCGTGGCCCTCTTGTCCTCGTTGAACAGCACCCTCGTCGCCTGCGAGTTCATCGCTATGTGGAGGTTCTGCCTGTTCTTGATCGGCCTCAGGAACGCCTTAGCTGTGGAACAGCGACTTCCGCGGCGGATCGTAGCCTGGGCTAGCATGAAACCGGTCTGGTTCGCTCCGTTTATGTCGCGATTCTCGTAGCCCAGCTCTTGGCCGGCTTGCAGGAACGCGATCGATAACGGTGTCCTCCATGGTGCTTCTTGCACGGTCAGGTAACCGCCTGTACTGTGGTACGGCGTCCTCGCCAGATATGGGTTGCGATTGTCCTCGGACTTGAGGAAGTACGGGAGAACCTCGTCGTAGCTCCAGCCCACGTTGCCTAGCCTAGCCCAGTTGTCGTAGTCGCGGCTGAAAGCATTGGGGATGTTAGGAGGTGATGAAGTTCTGTGGCGCAATTTACTGTTCAATCTCATATTTGAAATAAATTGCTGGCTGGGATACTCAGTCAACTTCTTGGGAGTGATTAGGAATTGATCAAAAATACAATTGTAAATATACCGGGTGGTTTTTTAATCTTTAATCTCGGAAACATTGAAGGTCAAGCAAATCTTTTCAAATCTTTTTCTTCTCTAAAAGCCTTGCGCCATTCTAACTGTTAAAGAAACTCAATTGGTCCAGACAATTTCAGCTTCGAATATTCCTAACTTCTACTGCGGTGTCTCTAGGTTTCTTCTAAAAATTTGATATCAATCGATTCTGATTTACCGATTACCGCGCACATAAATCATAGCGTTCAGCACGCTGCTGCCACCAAGGACTTTTCCACGTGGCCAGTTGCACCTGTCGCCTGTCATGGCAAGGCAGTACGCAGACGCAGTCGGTGGTGAAGTCTGATACTTCCAGTCGAACTCGGACAGCTGGGTGTAACCAGCGAGCAAAGGAACGTCCGAGATTTCATTTTCGTCGCCACCTGCTTCCAGTAGTAGCACTGTCCAATTCGATACCTCGGATAGCCTCGATGCGATCACTGCCCCCGCGCTCCCGCCTCCCACCACTATAAAATCGTACGTTCGCAGCAACTGGAACACGAAGCACAATATATCAGTTAAATTTGATTCTTGATAGTACTGAATTTGAAGTAGACTGTGAATTGAATTTTATATCAATAAACTGTACAATCTTTCCTGTGATCTACGATCTATGATCTGTTGTACCGACAGTAGGTAACAGTTTTCTTTTACTAGATACAGTATAGTATTGTACCTTGAATTTTCTAACATTCAACGCAAAGTGTTAATGAATAACAAGTCAATCATTTATGATCATGGTAGCACATAGTAATCTCAGAATTATACGCACAAACTAAATTACTCACAATCAGTAAATCTATAAAAATGAAAAGAAGCTTTATAACTATTTAAAAAATTCTATACATTTTGAAACTTAATAACGAAGATTTTGCTTTGAATAAACTTTAAACATAACTCTTTTTTATAAATGAATAGAACACTATGCAGACTGAAAAATAGAGCCTGTATTTGGACCAAGATGGTATCGAATGCCTAAAATAAAAATCCTTGGAATTCGATTATAGCGTATTCGCGTTACGCGGATTTTTTCTTTCAACATTCTTGTCTTTGGTTATTAAACGACCCGCGTAGTTTGAAAGTTCGAGTCAAACCTGGCGAGCGTTTGTTGGGTGGGACTCTGGATCCGCTTGATTGTATCGAAAGACGGTCAAGCCTATCGCTAGAAGGGGAATGAGGCCGAACCCGAGGACCGAAGTAGTACTGAGCAAAGTGGTCAGCCCTATTGCCATTTCCGTTCAATTCCACCCGGCGACAACCACTTCCAATAGCGTGCCATTCGACAGGATCAATGTGTTGCTCCCAAAGTTCCAAGGATGGACGCAGGATTGTCTGAAACTTCACCACAGACGTCGTTGTTAGAATATATCTCTGTAAATTCAAACAATATCTTCAATGGCAGTCAACTTTTATGTCTCCCCGTCGATTATGGAAAGAGATCACAGCAAGACTGAAACCTTAATGTTCTTTTCGATCTAGATGGTGTTGCGAATAAAAAATCTTGATGGCAGGAAACTCCCGAGCTGTTTAATGGACGTTGCACTGCTCGTTAAAAACAGCAATACCAATAATGGTGAAGGTGCGTGATGTGAAAGCATAATGGAGTGTTTTATAGAAAGACGTAACTAATAATATCATGCAGAATGGAGAATAGCAAACGGTACGGTGTAACGGATTCTATTCATAACTGGACTTCCACTGCATTTTCATTTTTACGAGGAAATATGTGCAGAATTGTTCAGTGGCTTTGTGGAATACTACGTGCTAGATAATAATTGGAAGCTTCTTCTCGAATATGTATGAGATCGTATGATTCCTTTATAAAAATACTAGTTGCTCAAATTGAAGCAGGTACCGTCGTGTTTTCAGATTCTTTAAATTGGAAGGAATAAGAAGCTAGACAGTTCAATTTTTTCAAAATTAAATTTCCAAACAATTCATTGAGAGACAATATTATTAACTACTGAGTAACTATTCAATTGGAGAACGTAGGTATTCGCGGTGAAACGTGAGATTACGAAAATGACCAGGAAAATATAATGACAGTCGTAATGAAAGGCAGTTGCAATGCCATGTACCTACATATTTACTGTCAACTGGCGGTAATAAAATTGCGATCAGTTACTGTTTCGTTATGCCGACTATACTGGTTGAATCATCTGCACACAGGAAGTCTGCCAGGTTCCCTTGCTTCGTTATTCCAATTAGAATTTCATATACTCCGGATGAAAGTGTTCTCACGCTTCCTTCCTTTCTTTTCTGAATTTTAAGTTTCAAATCTTGGCTTGAATCGCAATGAAAGAGCACATAAGTGAAAGATACCAAAATACTCTTTTAAAACTATTTCCTACTTGCTTAAATTCCTCCTATTTCTCCACTAAAAATATAATTTCAATTTATCCACGAATAATATTCATAGATAACCGCGATAAATAATCGTTTCTTGATTATTTTCATTATGAATAGAATTCGCAATCAATGTCACCAACATTTCACAGTATTTTCATGCATGAATTTTAATCAGTGCTAATAAAATCCGAAAGACTCCATATAGGTCTAAATCGGACATAACTTCGGCTTAATCCGCTTAAATAACCTGCTTTAATAAAAATTCTATCTCGAAATTGCGATAAAAAAAACTCAGATTACTTACAATTTATGAAACAGAACGAAACAGAGCGGAAAGGCGACTAACCACAAGAAATGCAACCTTATAACTGTTGCAAAGTTAACCTACAACCAATTACATACAAAACTCCGAATTAAATTCACACAGGTGTTACATACTGCACTCCACTGCTACTTCAACCCAACCATTGATTCTCATTTTAATAAGCATCATTTAATCCAGAAATACACCAAAGATATTTGACGTTCGTCGGCAGAAAAATGAAGGAATCGGCGCACGTGTAACACCCAAAGATTCTCACTGTGCGTTTTGCTTATTCCCATTCGACGAGGAGCAGCGCGGAGGAAAACCAAGTCTATCGGACGATCACTCGCGCGATTTTCACGGTCACTCATTTTTCTTCGCGTTTATCCTACTTACTGTACTTTCTCATGGGACCCGTACTTTCCCGCGTGTCACGGCCGCTTTTCTGTACCGTAGCTTCTCCGTGAAGCGCATCGGGCGAGGACAACTCGAAGCTTGCACGGCGATCGGGTCGCGCGTACGGTTCCCTTGGCGAACGACACGGTGTATATGGTTGCAGCCGATCCGAGAGACCTGGATGGACACCGTGCCCAATACTACCGCGTCCCGGCGAGTGCAGAGAGTGAGAGCCAGGTGAGAGAAGTTCCCCCCTGGGTAACTCCTTTCAATGCCAGCGTCGAAAAGCATGGCGCGAGACCGAGCCGGCCGACCCCGTGCCTAAGTATCGTTCGGGCGCTCAATCTCTAGACTTTTCTCTTCTCCAATGGGTTTCCGTTAGCGTACAGGTACTTATCTACTGTGTTGAGGGACGTGGTTTTAAGTACAGAGGAGTACAGCGGAGTCTACATTGTGGGAACTCCTGTCCACCTAAATTGGAAGATTTGTACTGCTAGGATTTTCTATTCCTCGTCATTATTTTTGCGATAATTTCGTTGCTCTGTTTGAGGATGTAGTTCCAAGTACAGATGAGTACAGTGGAATTATCTGAACGTTACAATGCACAGTGGTCTGGGGATATCTACATTTAGCGGCCAAAATTCCGATCTTTCTGAAACTTGGATTTTGAGGTCGCTGATAAAAGAATTTGGCACCAAAAATTTAAAATTAAAAATGGCGGATTCAATATGGTGGTCTGGAAAGCGGTATTTTATAGTCAAAATTAAAAATCATAGCCGTACTAGAGAAAAAAAGAGGAAAAAATCAGTTCTAACATTGCCTTTTACTTAGAAAAATAAAATATTAAAAATACACGCGTTCGGGACGCCCAAATACCTAGAGCGTCATTTCTAAAAGTCTGCATAAAATTGAAGACTGCGGGAGACTGCACTTGAAATTTACATGCTCTTGTTAACAATTGTGTAAGCTTTCATGTAAAAAAAGTCTATCATTAATTACGCTTAATCATTTTTTATAAGCCTTCTCAAAGTTTAAATTGATATAAACATACTATTTGTTCATGGAGTAAAAAATGCCTATGACACATATAAATAACTGAAATATACTTCCTTACCTATATAACTGTACGCTACAAACATGTATTTTGATGTTCTATAATGAGTAATTAAAACAATTATATTCACATAAAATTTCATGATTTTGTCTTTGTAATATTATATCTAATCAAAGAATCATCTGAAAAGAGAAAGGTATGCGGATTTAGAAGCTCTGGAGGGTTGCCAATTCATAAAAAAAATGTCATTGTAAAGTTGAAGTTGAGAAATTGAATTTGGCCAGCATGCAGCCCACTGTGCAATGCTCTGTTTGGAAAGTTGGGTCTAAGTAAATACACCCAAGTACAGTAGAACCTTAATTATCTAAATCTTCATCACTCGAGTGATTTATCATTCAACTCCTCATCTATCCAGAAATTTCTCTTACTATAGGATATCCCCTCTATCAACATCTTCTTTTCTAGCCTCTTTCACAACACAACATATGTACATACACAGCTTAATTACATACTCTTGGGACCTTTCCTGCCATTCCACACCTACCACTTTATTAATTAAATTCCTTACATCTACATTCAATGACTCCCTCCAACCAGAAATTTCCTCTCCAAACTGCAGCATTGTGCGCAACACTCCGCACAAAACGCCCCTCGGAAAAAGAAGATGAAAAAATAATAATTCCGCTGGGTCGAGGTATTGTCTTCCCTGGAGCATGCGAATTAACAGTCTGAACGCGACACCTCTCGCAGTCTTTCTCTTTGCTTTCATGGAGCGAGTCAAGAGGCACCATATTCAACTGCAACACACTTTCTCTCTTGTCTCTGTGCTTTACGGTTCGTGTGACATGCAAAGGCTCGACGTGGCTTCTGTGCATCGAATTCGGACCCTCGCCACCTCTTCTGCTCCGGCCTCGTCGGTTTTCTCCGGCAACCTTGGCCTTACTGGTAAAATGACGGTGAAGCAGACGACGATCTTCCTAATTTTCCTCCAGTTGACCTCGTTCCTCGCGTCGACACAAGTGAAGCTTCCGTTCGGAGTCAGGCTTCTTCGAGACCATCGACTTGCCAAGAGTCACATGTTCTTGGTGTGGGTACCTTTCTATCGATTTTGAAATTTGGAAAATCAATGCATCGCAGCTTGGAATGTTTTTCTAAAAGTGCGTAACTATTTCGTAATATCGTGGAGGAATTTGTGCTGCTCTAATATTTTGACAAAGGTGTGTCCTTGTATCTGTGCGTTAGGAAGTATTAATAATAATGATGAACTAGAAAGAAGTTAAGGAACAAACGAGTCAAGAGGAACAGTATTATAATAGAAGGAATTAAGTTACTAGTTAAGTAGCTAATTAAGAAGTTAAGTTTGCATATGAAATGCTGAAAAATTAAAATTTCTTGCACTTCAATCTAGAATATGCTACAACATCCTGTAGCACAAAACTCATCTTCTTCAAAAAGGAAGAATTAAAAGAAGCGTGACATAACCATCAGATTTCCTTTTCCTGAAGACGATGAACCATCTACCCGTTGCATAAGTAGCGTCAAAATCACTGACACTTCAGTTGCAACACCGTTCCACGAATCCTGCCTTCCCCTATTCCTTACGATCGTCCTTGAGCTAAAATTTAACGTTTCTACTAATAAAAAATCGCAGAAATGATTCTAAGTTACATGAATCGTCACGCAACGAAGATTGACATTTTTTCAATAATTTCGTAATCGTCTAGTCGTTTTTATTGACCTGAGCGTGAAGTGTGTCGCAACCTTTTCCATTTCGTCAGGTTTCATTAATTAGAGCGGCGGAGCCGTGGTTTCTGGACTCGGTCGACTCTATTTTTGAACGGACGGAGTATAGTAACAATCAGTTTAGTATTTCATGATCATTCAATGGCTCGGAACCGTTTTTGTGAAACAGGGTTCCGTGATAGAAAACGATTCAACGTGAACGCTTTAGAATTCAATTCAATTTATATCGCCTTTTCTTTGACTAATATAAGTATTAAGCAATTATACTTAATGCTGATATTCTTATTTAGTATTTTCAGAACGTTAGGAAATTAGGGTGATTGAAATTTCTAAAATATTTATTTTTTTTGTTAATGAACAGTTAGTCAACTGGGCCTCTTTAAGTGGATATGAGTGGATATAAACTACCTTTCCTTTATACACCACTTCTGAAAACCAGAGATGGGCAACCTTTTTAGCTAAATAAAATTTCGAATAACGAATAGTTATTTATTATATATAAACTAAATGTTAACAAAATTATTTGTCATTAGTTAACTTTATTCGATACATAACGGATTTTTTAACTTTTATTCGTTATTCGAAATTTTATTAAAGTAAAAATGTGGCCACAGAGAGAACACAAGAGGACAAAAGTGTTGGAACATTTAGTTAAAGCACACTCGTCTCCTCTTGTAATTTGACTGGCGACTCATTTCCCCAAAGTCATCATCGTGAGTGCACGTGTGGGCGACTTCCGTGTTTCCGGTGCTGGCTATCGAATCGCGTGTCATAAATATCGAAGAGCGTTTCTCCTGGGCATTTGTATGCGAAATACGTTTCGATAAGAGCTACTCGCGTCGCATATCGGATTCGAGAAAGCGAAAGACTATCCACGAGATGTTAATATTATTTTCTACTTCGCGAAGGGACCGAAACATGACGATATCGAAATGTAAACGAATCACCTCTTCACTTTCTTTTTCATCCGCGATGCCGAGGATCTTTGTGACGATGATGCATCGCCAACGGTTATGAAAAGAAGCGCTCTCCGAATTGCAAATTAACTGTAAATAAACGTAAGCATCATCCTTCATTGCGTATAATATACTTTTTATTTTCTTATGTGTTGGTGTGTGTTTGCAGACTTTTGAAATTTGATTCGTATATGACATCAGTTATTCTTTTTTTATTATCTACTATTCATTGTTCAGCAAATAGACATTTTTTCCAAGTTTGCCATTACATCAATTTCGCAATATTAATAAAAATGAAAAATATTTTTTGTTCATACCAATGAATTTTTCCTTCTTAAATCATTCACGTTTATTTTTTCTGTATTTCCTAATTTTATTTACTACAAAACAAGTTTCCTGCTTTACATTGCGATTGCATAGATTTTTTATTGGATCTCAAGATTTGCATGATTTAAATTTGAATATTAATTATTCAATAACGAGTATTTGCTCGTGCTTTCATAAGTGATTATTAATTACGATTAATACAGATTTACCTCTGATTCATTTAATATACAGAAATTTTTTGATAAACAGATGGTAGGTACTTTGTTTAGAGAGCTTCTTTATCGACGAAGAGAGGTCGGTAAATATTGTTTGGAATATTTGTGCTCAGAGATCGCTACATACACTCTACTTTCTCTAATAATCAAATTCTGTATTTGCGATTGGGGGGGATAACGATTATTTAATCGATACTGTAGAAACCACTTGTCGTATGTACATAAATGATATGCAAATTGAACGAGTTAAATTGTATCTACCCACGATGTACTAATCATTCGCAAACCCAATAATTACATAATATTTTCGAACGAGAGAAACATGAAGAGGTTTTCATAATTACTCTTGTAACAAGTGCCAAATTGCATAAGTCATTCTCAAATTTATAATCGCTACTATTGCATATATCTTGCGTAAACCCTCGTGAATATGTTTGCCTTATCACATCTGTTTTCTATTTTTTCTACTTTGTCATAGAAGATTTTCAAAGTATAAATAAAGTATTAGTGATATTTCAAAAACAAAATATATTTTTCAATATTCAACCAAGAAATATTCGAAATCATTGCTAAACCATAACTTCTTACGAACTCTTGAAAATTCCAAGCAATCATCTTCGTGATAGTTTATTTTCTCGCTTAAAAATGTGACAAAATCTCAAATTCCAAGAATTGCACGATTTTTATTTTTCCAATACCCATTCATTTCCTCAGGAATTAAAGCAAAAACTCAATTCTCCAGTTCACATTTTTTTGTTTAAAAAATCGTCACATAAAATCAATTTGAAATTGTCCTTTGCACGGCTACAGATTTCTCTTTCTTTTTCTTTAAATACCTTCCACGAAAGCGAGGCTCGCAGAGATGATTAATGCAACACCCATTCAGCCTTTACTGCAAGTCATCGCAAGACGAGTGGATGCAGAATAGCTGCGATTAATGTTCGTTCAATTTCGGCGAGGTGCGTGCAAAAGGACACGTAGCATTCTGTCCGAAAGGTTGATTTCTTATTAGCACCGGTTAGGTTATGCAACGTGCTGCAAGTGAAATGTACTTTCATTCTTTCGAACGAATCAACGTGATGTGTCCAAGGACGTTTAGAATGTACCTACACCAGTGGCAGATGGAATTCGGATGTTGCATTTTGAATGACGGTTAAAGATGAATTTTTTTCTAAGAAAATTCTACTGTTTCCGATGCTATATCGTCGAATTTTTTATTTGTATTTCATAACAAGGAAGTTGTTAGAATTTTGGTAAAAAACAAAGTCAAAAAGTTGTTGGCAGAATTTTATATTTCTCAGTGGAATTTTTTTTAGCAGAATTATTCTATTTCTCATTAGGAAAATTCAATTAATCATCAGTTCATCATTATTTTGAAATTGTAAATTGTCCTGTATGATCTTCATACTGACTTTATTCACAGTTCTTCGTACAATAATTTACAAAATCCATTCCTGTTAGCGATTCGTAGTATAGAATTTCAAAGATTTATTGCTTCTTTAATGTTCGCATTTTTCTGATGATTATTTAAATAGATACTTGTAAACTCGCCGAGCACGTAACCATAAAACAAAAAATAGCTTACTGATCTGAAGAAAGCGTAGACGCATTATTCTCACGAGCGAGTAATGGTAACGTAACCGAAAATTACTTCCAGGATAGGCTTGCAACAGCTTTGCGACGCAATAATAAAATTATTCTAACCGTCTCTAAAAGTAATGCTGAAGTTTTATTGTTCCATTACTATTATAGATAGAATTTGTTCTTAGTCTCTGTATTTTTTAATAGGGGGAGGGGGGTAGTATTTGATGAACTTGACAAAAATATTTTAAGTTATTAGTGTTTTTGTACTTGCTGAAGTTCTAGCATCTTAATTGTGATTCTTACTATATTATTTTGAATAATAATTGAGCAATTGGATCGGAGTAATTAGTGGCAGAAATAATCGAGGAGGAGAATTTGATTAATTAATCGATTAATTATTAAAAGGGGGATTTGGTTAATTAAGTGAACAATTAATGGTGCAGATGAGTAACAGTATTAATTATTTACAAAAATAACAAGACCCTGGGTTTTTACAAAACGTAGTATTACAATGTATATCGTTATTTATAAGTAATATTTACGGCACGTTCAAGACAAATAAATATCATTTGGTCACACATAGCACGGTTGCGTCCTTCAGCCTAAGTAGAATATAATTAACACTTATCTAACAACGGTAACAACAGCAAGCGAAATTCTTGGTTACTTCTGCAATGGGTTGCTTCTTAATTTCAGTTGTTAAGATTATTTTAAGATTTACTCGTGCTGTTTATTTATAAGTATTGTAGCATTATCAGGTGTGTTAAATAAATTCACTGGCACCTCGTGTTAAAAACATTCATACAATTCTAACTCTACAATTATTAAACTTTAAAGTTCAAATATAAATTGAAGAAAATCCCCAATAATAGCACGAATTGTAATTATTTTAAATTCTTTATATCGTCTTCTAGATACTTTTTACAATCATAATTCATATTCGTAAAAGTTGTAAACTCCAAAAAGTTCAATTTGCATCTCTGAAATTTAGAGCAATTACTTTGTTTATCACAACGTGGTCACACATTTAAAATCTTCCTTTCACTTTCGCATTAAATTACGGTTCACAAATTGTTCCCTGTTTAAACCTTACATAAGGTCCCCATCTATTTTTATCCCCATACTACAATTTTCCGATCAAGATAAAGCTCATAACGTTATATAATGGACATCCGGCAATTCTTTCATGTAAAAATGAGATTTATGGCGTCATCTACTCTAAATCATTTTTATCTATTCCCCATCCAACCACATCTTAAAATACGTTTGATTTAATGCAATCACCACCAAGTTTCAAAGCAACAAAATTTTCTACAGTTTTTTAGCGATAGACTTATATTCCAAAAATACTAAAATAAAAAATCGTGGTCATCCACAGAAATTACAGACTGAACACAATTTGTTAGACTGATTAAATCGATACACACATGTCTAACAGACATTTCAAATAAATTTCCGTTTTAATGCGTCGTGGTTACGTATAAAAAAAGATATTACGTCACACCTTGAACAAGGGGCGGCCACGGTAAATCGCGATCAATTCGTTTTCGTTAGTTTCCTCGCTGGTCCGAATATAGGTCGCAGTCCCGAGTACGATCGGGTATGTAGCAACGGCTTGTATCGATTATGTGGTAACACATGAATTTTAAGAGTTAAAACGAGTTTGCCCGAAGTGAGCCGCGTGCTTAATCTCCGTCTTCGTTTTCATCTGCGAGCTCGCCAGCGAATATATGAAACGAGATATTTGCTAAAATTTCTTGCGTTTTCTGAAGAAATCTTACTCGTCTTCGGCTTCCCGCTTCTACAACGAAAATCTTCCAAGAATATTGGGAAAAGTTCAAACATGAGGTAGTCAAATATATTGCCCCTAACACAAATTAAATATTCACGAGTCAACAACAGTGTGAATTTCTTTCTTTCTTATTTAAGCGTTCCAATAAATATACAAGATATTCTCGAAGTATTTCCATAAACTTTGGCTCTCCTTTGTATTTCTAAAGACCCGTTTAAGGACTCCCAGTGCAAAATATAATAAACATATAAAGGTCCTTCGTGGTAACCTCAATTAATTAAACAGTAAATAAGAACATTTAATATCTAACCATTTACACAACACTCGGAGGAGCTACGATTTAAACTAAAAAAAGGATCCTCATCACTCTTACTATTCTTCCTCCTTAACCACATAAAAGGACTAATAACCCAGCAATCTAACACTTTAAGTGACACAAGGTTTTCCAAAAATGTTCCTTTAAATCGATCAGACTGCTCTTATGTGTCACATCTACCATTAGAATTGATCTCTTTCAAAGAACTGAAGGATCAAAAAAAATTTCCACGCGAAAACGCGCCAACGCCACTCGAGGGTTTACCACTAACACTAACAGTTCATTCACTCGTCACTCGCAAAAGCCACGAACAAAACGCGTCCAATCGATTTCACAGCAGGAATTCCACACGGTATCAAGAGGCAGCTATCGTTCCGTTGTCCCTCTTCCGACGCGACAGCCACTGTTTCTTAATCATATCCGCGGCTTTCTCCCCGATCATGATCACAGGCGCGTTGATGTTGCCATTGGTGATGGTCGGCATGATGGACGCATCTACCACCCTCAAGCCGCTCACCCCGTAGACCCTCAATTCCGGATCGACCACGGCCATGGGATCCGTCGGTGGGCCCATCTTCGCTGTGCAGCTCATGTGGTAGATGGTCATGGTGTACTGTCGAATCACGCACTCCCAGTACTCGTCGGTGAACAGCGGTATATGCTTGCAATTGGGCAGAGGCTTGCTGTGGAACCTAGCGCCGAACCGCTTCATACTGCTGGTCTCCCCGAAAGCGATGGCCGCCTTGACGCCCTCTCTAAGCACAGCCACGTCGTCAGGATGTGTGAGGTAGTTGTGGTACATCAGAGGATAGTCCAGAGGGTTCTTGGACCTCAGCTTGATCACGCCGCGCGACTTAGGCCTGAGCATCATGGGGAACACGCCGAACACGTCGCGATTGTTGATCTTCCCGAACACTTCGTTGTAGAACTCGTCCGTCAGCCCGTGGGCGTTCTTCACGTGAGTGCCACCGTCGGAATTAGTGGACGACGAGGTGAGCATGAACTCTATGTCCGGCCAGTCGTCGCTCTGGTTCGCGTACTTGGTGGAGATGAAGCCGACCGCTTCTAAGCCGACGTTAGAGGTGAGGGGACCGTCCTCAGTGATGGCGTAGCGCAGGGCTGAATTGATGTTCACCAGGCGGGTCATCACCACGCTGATTTCGTAGTCGATGAGGAACGCCAGGCCACCCACTGCTATGTGGTCCTGGAGGTTCTGCCCTACGCCCGGGGAGTCCTGAATCACGGGAATGCTCAGCTCCTGTAGGTGTTCCTTGGGCCCTATCCCGGAGAGCATCAACAGTTGAGGTGTGTTTATGGCACCGGCTGAGAGGATCACCTCCTTCCGCGCGTAGACCACCTCCTTGCGACCCTCCCTGATAAACTCCACCCCGTACGCTCTTCTGGACCGAGGGTCGATTAAGATCCGCGTCACGTGGCTCCATAGTGACAGATGGAAGTTTCTCCTCAGCTGTATGGGCCTGACGAACGCCTTCGCCGCGCTGCATCTCGTCCCTCTTCTCATTGTGTATTGGTACAGCGCGAAGCCAGTTTGTTCTTTACCGTTCACGTCCACGATGTCGTAGCCCATCTCCTCGCCAGCTTGCAGGAAAGCCACCCCCAGGGGCGTGTTGTACGGCGCGTCTTGGACCGTCAGGTAGCCCCCTTGAATTAAACGGAGATGCAGGATCTTTCGTTGCTTGTTTCGAGAACAATGTGAACTCTACTTTTTCGGTATCTGCTTGCTTCTACATGTATTAGTGTTTTGGGAGTGGTAGGCACGTTACTTGTTGTTTGGAGGGATTAGAATGGGATTCTGATGTTATTTTAGTATAGGGTAAAGGACCCAATTACTGACACCTAACCAATTACTGTCACCTTAAGATATTTTACTTAGAGTAACGAATAAATAAACTATATTATATAATTTAGTATAGATTATAGGTTGAATTGCATAATTCTTTTTGTGTATGACTTTACAACGTTTATTTATTCGTCATTAAATAATTATTAAATTTTAAAGGAAGAGATTTTCTTGATAATATGTGGAGAGTAGGACACAGTTGAGGAAGTCTGTTTAAAATGAAAAATGTGATATCGGAGCTCATCGTTTTCAAGTTCTAAAGACCACCAGTGTCTCCCAGCCATCTAAACTATCTAATTTAATTTTTCCCTCATTTTTTTTTGCTCATAGAATATATTTAATCGCGATCTAAGATATTCGCATCCAATCTTCCTAAGTAGGGTGCTATAAATTGTTTTCTATCAACTTTACATAATATATTTTCATCCTGTGGTTGGGAATTCTTTCACGCGCAGGTGCGGCCTTTTCTGCATCCATGTCTCTCCCTTAACCGTTGACCCACTTTCATCCGAGAAATTCGCTCGTTCAGCGACGAAACCGAGCCCCTTCAGGCGAGACAATTGAAACTTCCGCCTCACAGGTCGACGGCATGAGAAACTACAATCCTAATTGCGTTATAATCGAAATGTTGCGGATATAATCGCATTTTTCTCCGGTACCGTTTCGCACACCATGAACCGGTTTGCCGATGTTTGATCCAGTTTAGGAGCAACAACTTGACCCAGTTTTCTAGTGAACGTGAGGCTTCTTGTTGCGCGACATATGCATGCGAATGACGTCCGTGTCATTTTACATGTACCAACAAACAATTTCTTCTGCTAAATTCATTCTTTGTAACAACTCTGTGGAGGTTTATATTTCTATATCTCCATGTTCTATTTCATCATAGTTGTTACGTTTGTTCTAATTGTTCTTATTTTGGTAGAGATGTTGAGAAAGGAAAGAGAGAGATAAGGGGAAGAATTTGGAGAAGTTTTGGAGGAGTAATGAGTTAAGATTGAAGAGATTAGGTTATTAGAAATGTTTAATACACTTCTGTGCTGACCACCATGTGTTAGTATTTGAAAATTTATAGTTTTAGGTATGAAATTCCTCTCTACTTGCATTTTTCATAGATTAAGTAGTTATTTCAAACCTCAAATTATTATTATTTGAAGAATTACCCCAGCAAACAATCATTTCCACGTTTTCTGCAGTTATTTAATTTAGAACCACTCTATAACCAATTGTACAGAGAAATATTCATGTTTAATTTAATGTAATGGAAGTGAAAATATAGATACAACTAAATTTTTCTGTCCCACAACACTTTGCACAGCAATAATATCAGAGATTCAAGATAATGCCTTACCAGTTTTGTGATATTTAGTGTTACGAGCTAGGTACGGGTTCCTTTGATCCTGAGACTTTTTAAAATATGGCAGAACATCCTCGTAGCCCCAGCCAGGGTTCCCGAAGCTCTCCCATTGGTCGAAATCCCGTCTATTCCCTCGAATGTAGAGCATCGTATTAAGCACACTGCAACCTCCCAGAACCTGGAATTTCATCAATTGCGTCAGAGAGGCATGTTTCCAAAATTATTAATTTTTATGTTCTTTTACGTTCATGACACGTCATCTTTATTGGGAAATAGAATACGTTCAAAGATTTCAAGCCCCAAATCTTACTCCTAAATAAACTTACTTTTAAGTAGTTGAGTAAAAAACATCGACTTTCAATTGTTTTTTGTACGAAGAAACTTATTTCTTCCTAAAAGGAAGAAAAAATAATTTTTGCCATAAAAATACTATTCTTCACACTCAGATATCTTGTTTAGAAAACTGACAGATTCACAATACAAGCACAGAAAACTTAGGTACTTAAATTGACCAGCTTTCAGATACCACAACAAGCATCCCAATAATTCAAATCATAGAAAAAGCGAAACGTCAAAAATAAAAAAATGAAAATTTTGCTTTAATACTTACTTACTCATTACCTATTTACTCAACATCACACTAAAGCAGAAATCCGTTATCTCCAATTACTCTCCACACCAAAATTCTTATTCTCCACTTACTCTCCACTCCAGAATTATTATTCTCAACTGTTTGCGCGAATGAGAAATCAGAAATGCCCACCCTGCAAGTACCAAACCCTCCACAACAAATATATATATATACACAATAGAACATTCACCTTTCCTCTGGTCCAGCAGCATCGCTTATCCACCATGGCCTGACACGCCGAATCCTGGGGCTGCGTCCTGTACTTCCAATCCACTTTGCTCTTATGCAGATAAAGGGACAGTATCGGTACATCAGTTATCTCCGTTTCGTGGCCCCCGGCCTCCAGCAGCAGCACCGACCACTCTGGATTTTCCGTCAGCCTGTTCACGATCACGCTTCCAGCCGATCCGCCACCAATCACCACGAAATCGTATTCTTTCCTCAAATCCTTCGTCACCTTTGGCTGATTCTCGGGGTCCATTAAATCGTAATTAAAATACGCGAGGGCTGCTATCAAAACAGGAATTATAGCCACTTTTCCAAGAAGAATCGTGGCGCCCTTTACCGCCACCGTCGCTGCTGTCACGATCCCCATTTTTGTTTTTCACAATTTTACCTCGATTGCATCAAACCTCAAAAGGGAAATCTAAAATCCTGGAAGGCCTTCGTTTTCTGTTTTATATAATTTAATGCTCAGATCGTAGGCTCGAAATGCAAAGCACCATCCAGCAGAGATTTCACTGTTTTCGTAAGAGAATTCACGGTGAAAGGTAAGATATGGTGTTTTCCATCGTTGGCCGGCAAATCGAAAGTTGGGGTATCCACGATTTTGATTACGACACTGGTATTATCTGCACAAATCAGCGATTTCATGGTGAGTAGGGTGTGCTGGCGTGGTGCTGGCATTGAATGCGGACATTATTGCCGGCTGGTATTCGAAATTCGATGGTAAACGTGCGGGTTTTACGGGTCTTGATAATGTCTCTTTGTGTGGAACAGGAACCAGTTGTGTTCGTAAGATGCTCCTTGAGAGAATTCAACGAATCAAAGTTTGTGGTTCCTTCAGGGCACCTGCAATCAGACATGGAATTTTTTAATGTTTATTTTGTACAAAAATCTGATGATACTTTTTGAATTTTATATGGGAACCAAGCGTGCAGATTATCCTGATTAAATAGTGATTTTTGTATTGAGAGATGAGTCATTGAAGAACGAGTGAATCATGACTTGCCTACTCAAGATTCTGGCGACACTTCGAACTTTTTATTTTTATCTGATCAGTTCCGACGTGTGTACCTAACATTTCTCTTTTAGGCCAGACTCGTTGTACGAAGACATTGAAAATAACTCGTCGAAGCATTTCGAAAGAGCAAACGCGTAGGATGCAATTACGAAACAGTTTTTGATTTCATTACATAGAATAGCTTTCAACTAACATCGACATTGACGATTTATCTACGATCAGGCTACAAGAAGTGGATCCAAAATCGCTTCGTCACGCTATCCAAAATTTTTTATTCTATGAATGACTATGTGTGAGCATTTTGAATGAAGAATTTTCTGGTGTTTTAAATAATTTAATGATGTCAATTTAATTAACACACGAAGGAATGGGGAGTAAGAGATATTTCGGGTGGATTATTATAAAGCAGTAAATAATGAATAACAAAAGTTTGTGTTACGATCTTGTGAGGTATTTGAAGAATTTTAATATTATGGAAGAATTCAAACTCTTAATAGTTCGTTGGGGAAAGATGGCGCCATGCAAATTAGAAAGTGAAAAGTAGATTTCGTGATAAGGAAAATAGGGTACCTAATTGGTCGATGATAATGAGCAAGAAGATTAAAAAGAAAAAGTTTCAATTAACAAAATGAACAGTTTTACGCCTACGTTAAATGCTCTTTCGACGAACATATTACCCTTTCCTTGATTGCTTTATATACTCTTGGCCATTGTATAGTAAAGCTTGTCGCCAGACAATAAACGTGAAACTCCGAAACACCGTTTCTCACTTACATGTTAATGAGCCCCCTAATTCACTACCGCACAACTTGTCATTATGCCTGCCATTCGTCGCCAGTGTTATCTTTTAAGGCACGTTCCCACGTGTAGTACTTAACACGACTTAATTTAATTACTTCGTCATAAGTGCGAATCATTACTCACGTGCCCCTTGTAATTTTATGAAAATTCAGAATACATGGACAAACAATTATACTAGAATTATTAAAAAATATAGAAAAATTCAGAGTAATCACTTGAAACTAGCATTATGATTTGCAACATCTGATACAGTTCATATACTAACAACTAAAAATTTTACACGGTACTTATAGGAAGTAAAACTTTGATTTCTCAAAGGAAGAAACTATTTCTGAATTCAGTGTGGAAATCAGAATAGAAGTAAAGAAAGCTGAAATTATGACGAATATAATACAACTGCTATTTTTATGTAATTGAGTATTGCTATTGAAAGTTGCAAAATGTTTTATATCCAACTTGTGGGAATGCGGCTTTACGTTTACAGCTGACAACTGGTGAGAAGTACACCCGAGACGATGCACGAGGTAATCTCGCGTTTACATAACTTTCTTCTTTTGACAACTGCAGTCCAGCGGCATCGTCGTTCAACAGAAACTTGTCATTCGCTACTGATCGAAGCTTTTTAGACGAAATTGCGCCACGCTTCCTTTCTCGTATATATTTCCATTCGTCGAGTCATCTTGATTGACAGGTGTTAATATTGCAGTAATACACATACCGCGAATGGAGGAAAGGAAGGATTAATCCAACGGTGGAAGCTTTAAAGTACTTTTTTATTACTGTGCGAAATACTACTATTTTAAATAAAAATTCATTTTAATAAAGGTTACTGGGTTTCAACACAAAATGAGGTTAGTCGTTCCAAATTGTCTTCAAAATATTCGGCTAGTGCAAATGAAATTTCCGTTTCGCATGGGGAAGTTGAAATAAAAATAGTTTTCACTATTTTATTTACTTTATCTTTTTGAATTTCTAACATTTCTCGAGTCGTGGGCCAACTTTTACAGAAGCAGTAAAGTAATACTTCAAACATTATCTGTCACTTTGCATTTCAAATAACTGTTACCGAAACATAATCTATGCAGAACTTACCTATAAATTATTTTTTCCTTCCCCCTTATATCAACAAATATACTAAACATTTTCACATCAACACTTGACTGAACGACAATCACTGCCACTGTACAATTAAGTCTGTATCGGACGGACAATATTACACAGAAGTATATAAAGTTTGAAACACTTGAACATCTACGTCTTACGCATAGTAAATCTAAATGTAAAGAACTCGAGTTGGAGTCTTATTTTCACTCCTAGAAAGCTATATTTCACTTTACAGATACCCTGAATTCAACTGTATAACGCACAATTTTCTCAAATTATAATTTATCTCTTTAAAACGGTATATCAAAAACAATTGAAATTCAACAAATATTTTCATCTAACATTGGTAGCATTTCTTCCACATTTTTTTAGCTGTTTTGTCTGTCAAGATCATCTATAACGCAGCAACCGTATATCGAATTCGTTTAAAAATTTTGAAGCGTATCAAGAAGATTAAAAAGAGCAATCTCACAAATTTTCATGAACTTGGTATAATTTTGAAAATAGGTCCGTTACATTCTTAAGATACGACCATGCTTGCTACCAACTACTATAGTAAAACCAATATCTCCTACGGTTCCCACCTCAGCCTCCAAAGACGCAACGAGTTAAACCACCTACTCCTTCAATATCCTACCGTTTCCAATAAATCTCCTTCACGCCAAAGTCCCTCGGTAATCCGCGCAGCAGCGTTCGCCTATGACGCTGCCAAAAATCCCACCGTCCTGTGACCCACGCTCGATACCACGTGGATCGAGAGGTCGATCAAGCCGCTCGCACTCGGACGCAGAGAAAGCGAAAGACTGAGTGTTCGAACATTACGTTCTACGTATAAACCGTACGGTAGTTCCACCACTTTGGCAGACGGGATCGGTCCCCTGTCGTACTTGCATCTTTAACCCCCAGGGTGTGATCGCTGCCACACATACGCCGGTGGTCAGAAGAAACTTTGACCTGTGAACGGCAGCAGAAATGACATATAGTTCCATTAGAGAGAATTATATTTTAAAATTTATATCCCATAGATTGGGGGGAGGGGTGTGTAAAATAGACCAGTTGCATCACTAGGGATTGCAAATTTATCGACTTTTTCAATTACCGGTAATTCGGTAAACTTTTCATTCAAAACCGGTTTATCGGTACTTTTTTAAGGTAAGGAAAATATAAAAGTAAACATTACAAAAAAAAATTTATGAACTCTAATCAAGCATTATAAAAAATATATGCAAATAAAACTGTTCTGAACATAAAATATAAAATGATATTACACGAAATAAATATATTTGTATAATTATTGATATGACTTATTAATATGGATCTTCACCGTGAAAACAATGAAAAGAATCTTAATTTATATACATAATTAAATATTTTTTATTCAACAAGTCTTTTTAACAAATAAGCATGCACAAAAACAGAATTTGTCCAAACTTTAGTTTCCTGATAATGTGCTCTTAAAAATTTTAAAGTATATCTCGCGATTTATCGGTATTGCAAACCCTAGGCATCACCTTAATACGTAAAGCTTAATATCAGTTTTGTTTAAACTTGCTTTTCACCACTACTCTCAAGACAGTAGTACCGTTAAGGAACTAGTTCTTGATCAGGCACTAATTTTTGATCAGTTCAAGAAATAAATCGTTCTTTTCAGTTTATGTCCTTAAATAATTGTTTGAAATAATTACTAACATAAAAAAGGATAATTCAAAATAGTTCCTGACCTGATAAAAAATTAGTTCCCATGTATTTTCAGATGATCAAAAACTTGTTCCTAGTCACCTTATTATTCCCTAACCTTATAAATAATTAAATTATACTTATTTTCAACTTTTTAAAATTTTTCCTTAATGTGGAAACATTAATTCATCTTTTAGTATAAAAAAAGTCTATGGTTGAAAGTTTTATTAGGTTAAAAATAAATATTAAAGCGGGAAGCCCTCTAAACTGATCAAAAACTAGTTCCTTAACGGTAGCGTCCTTTGAACCTGCGCACTGCTCCTTGATTCCACTTGTTTTTCTCGCTTTCCCCCTCTGTTGTTTAATTACAACGTAAAAAATGTGATCTGAGGTAAACTGGGATCTTTCATCGGTCGTTGTCATCGATTACATTGCAGTTATTATCTTTTTTATTAGACGAGCGGTCTAGTGATTGATGAGGGCTTGGTAGTGGAGTTTATCTAAGTTACGTTTGAGTTGGTGATCGCGAAAATTTGGGGTTGTGGGGTTTGGTGGATTTTTACAAGCGAATCTAGGAGATTTCACTAGAATTTGTGACCAGTGGTTTCACAACTATCTGGGATCAGGAGGTGGTTCCATCAGGATGTTGGACACGCTGGGTCATCCTGATTTTTGCTTTCGCAAGTCAAATTCCGCGGTCGATGCGGTGTACGTGGTTTCGTTCACGAAATCGTTGATATCGGCCATTAGCGGATGGTAATGAGCGACAGGATTGGAAAAGTGGGACGTGGACGACAATGCAAGTGTTTGGTGAAATGCAGTTGCCTATGTACAGTTTGTAGAAAGATAAGCCAGGGTTTTTTATTCTTCTTTGGATTAAATGGTACAGTTATTACGAGTGCTGTAATATGTAACTGTTTTTGTGTGAGCATGCTCAATATAGGATAAGTAATTAGTGTGATTAAATTGTAAATAGTGTCACGAAATTGCGAAAAGGCCATCTGTATAATGGAGCTTCTTGTCATAATACTTGTTAATTCAGAGCTGAGTTTTTATTGATTTCGAAATTGAAATATGTATATACTGGGGCAAAGGTTGGATTTTATAAATGTCGAAGAAATTGTGGTAAATGATTGGAAGTAATGATACAATTAGTGATACCAAGTTTTTGCTATTCTGCTGTGTGAGAATATGAAACCTTTATGTCGTTACTGCGATCGTAAATTTTACTACCTTGTACTAATTCCAGTAGCCTTACAAAGCACCTTCAAAGATACTATTATAACAGTCACTCTGTCATTTCAAAGTAAAATAAAAATCAAAATTATTCTCATCATTTCCTTACCTTCTTTAATTATTTAATCTGACACCGCATCAAGCATACACACTCGCATTTAACCATATGACATTCAATATTGCATACTTACAACAAAAAATTTCTCGTACACACATTTTTCAAGCCTCAAAACTTAATTTGCATACATAGATATTAATGGTGTTCTCAAACGCTTAAAATTGCTAATTGCAACTTCAGTTGATGAGCTAGAAACGACAATTACGATAACCGACGTTCCCCTGGCAAAAATATCGTCCGCTTTCTCCGTATCTTCCTATTTGAATATCCCTTGTTGTCGTATTCGTATTACACACCCGATAGAAAAATTTCACTTTCGCCCAAGCGATTTTGAAACCCAGCCGGTCCGCCGCTGCCTTTTCACTCCAATTCCATAATAACGCGACCGCGTGCTCCACAGCCGGGTCTATATAAAAAATTGGGAAAGACCCTTCGGGTGAAAGTTATTTATCCTAATTGGTCAGCGCCACGAATGGGGAAATGTGTGCATAGGCACGACGCGGCGAAAATCTAAAGGCAAACCACGGTAATCGACGCGATTAGAGGGGATTTCAGGCGCAAACAAACTCCAACGAGCCAATCTCGTTTCATTGCAACGAATTTGTGAATTCAATTGACACTTGTCGCGGCAGTCACGCGAGAACACAGGCTTCGTAGACTCTGGGTCATGTGGAAATGTAGAGGCATGTTAGGCCATGGTAAACAATTTCGATGTACTCTCTGAACATTCTTGTGCAAAATCTGTATTTTGGAAAGGTATGTGGACTTCAGGAACATCGTAGAAAAAATTAAATTCGTAGTGTCGAGTCTCGTGGGATTTAGTCTGAATGAATGAGTTCGTAGTGTTATTACTGAAGTTTTTTTTTAAGTACTATTAGTGATAGTGTATGGGTTGAGAAAAATATCAGGCTATTCCTTGAACCTTGTATAGAATGTATAATTTAAAAAACTGCGTGGACTTCGTGAAAATTACGAAAGAAATAATGTTCGTTGGCTGTGTCCAGTAAAGTTCACTGTGACTAACATGAGCCGTTTAATGCAAAGGTGGTGTAAGTCAATTTCTTGCCTACCTGTTTTAACTCCACATCTTGAAAGTTTAACCTTCATTGTGTTTCGTGTAGAAGTTTTATCCAGTAATCAACCTTTTTTAATTACATCACTTTTGCATTAAATGACGTATATGTCGGTGTTATCGTGTTACGTTCCTAGAATATTGTTACCATTGTTACCAATCCTATATAAAATAGTATTTAAAAAAGGTATAGTCTTTTTGAGAACACTGAAGATAAAAATAAAATTTGTGAAGTGAGGAGTTGAAATAGTAAAGAAGAATATTTTTCTCGTGGAAAACGATAAGACTTTTCATGCTAAATGTAATGGTAAACACTGTAAATGCTGGGATAATTTATTGTAGTTTCTAGACCTATCGCAAGTCAAATGTAAGGCCATCAGTGGGTACCAACGTCACTGTGGTTGAACATTAAATACTGGAAAATTTCACTTCTGGCACTTACATCATTTACCATTTCAATTCCGTAATTGTATTGAATCTACGAAGCGTTGAGCAGTCAGCACGAGTCACGGGCATTATAAAATTTCCCAAGCAAAATGGTTGTAATTGTAACACTGAGAAATAGACATTTCTTAGAAGAATGTTGAAGGAATACGGCGATAATGTTTTTTTTTTAATGATAATACGTTAATTACGGTCTACAAGTGTCCGATAAATGCAACGTTATTACACGGTTCGTCAATTATATTTCTGACAAAAAATAGATCAAGAAAATGTTATGCAATTTGCGATGCTTACTAATTGACTAGAATCCGTTTTGCATTGCAACATACTAACCTACTTTTTAATGTATTATCGACGCAAAAGATTAGCTTTACACTTTGAACCATCGAAGTTTCTTGCTTGGAAAAATCAGAATTCAATTGATTTAAAGGATTTCTTAAAGATTATTAGATCACTCTATCTTCCTTTGAAGTTTTGTATGTAACACCTATCAATTTCATAAAATAATATCTGTAGATTTAATCAAATTAATCATACACGTGTTACAGATTTAAATAACTAATTGAATTTTATTTTTTGTTTCAGGTAAGACTGAAAACTTACACCAGAAAGCAGACTGAAGTTCTGATGAATTATTCCTATCCCCAAACAAGGTAATTTATTTCAACAGCAAACTGTGAGAAAAAATGAGAGAAATAGTAGCCAAAGTTTATTTATACAAAGTTTATTCCTCAAGCTTATCAAGAATTAGTATATATACTAAATGTTTTCATGAAAGCAGGGACCGAATGCGCGACACAATAAGAAGTAGTGAAAATAGTCATTGAATTGAGTCTTTTTTCCAGAAAAATACTCGCAGAAAGTCTATGTGTTTTGTAACTTCAGCGTGAATGACATTATAAACTTTCTTTATGCTTATTATCGTATATAAACTTTCCTACAATGCATCTTCAAACCACGAATTACAATGACCCGTTGTTGACAGTCTGAAAAATTGTTTTAAACATGCCTGTCTGTTCTTTGAAATCAGCAGTGATACGATATTTACATTTTAAATGAGTAGTATTTATAGCTCCTAATTTACCTTGCAATGTTGACGAATCTATGGATATAAGCGCTGAAAAAGAAGTCAAGTACAAGTGATAGGGAAGGCCTTTTTAACGATACAGATTGACAAATAAATAAGGATGTGGGGATATTACTCGATACGTTTGTAGATGATTGAATTCCAAATTTCTTTGACGACCTATTTTACCTATTTAATTTTCTTCCGCTTACCTCCATTTAATTTATTTAAAAAAAACTCTGTCAATTAAGCTGCGGAATCAGAGACCTCTAGCCTTAATATAATTGAAACATTCGACAAGAAAAAGTATTAAAATATTATATATAATACATTAATATATAAAAGTATTACACAAAAGCTATATTTCCTCAGCCTAGGTAAAAACTTTTTTCGATAGAAAAGGATGTCACAATTGTTTTGCAACATATACACATATTTTGTTGTTATTAAACGCTACTTTTATGTATCATATGGAAGCTTCAGAGACCATTGTATAGAAAAAAAAATGATTAAATCGTGCCAAGTTGGTCAAGGTTTGTACACAACCCCTCTGCAGATTTTATTGTCGTTGGTGGATAATCCAATAAAGGGCTCGACGGTGTCATACGTGTCGTAGCATGCTTAATTGCCAGGAAGCCTCAAAATCGTCGCAACACAATCACCGACAATCTTGTGTGCTGTGACCCGTTTCAACGAAGCCTTGACTATCCCTCGACTTTTCAACGAAGGGATTATCAACCTTCTTACCCTCGTTGCCCAGTAAACAGAACTAAAGTGGCCTCGCTTCCTAAATGTAATATGCATTTGATCCGAGTCCGCGAACGTGTAAAGCTGTTTCAAAATTCCATGACATCTCTCTGACCGAATTTGTGACAATCTTGGATTTTCCAGAAATACACAATAAAATTGAGAAACTTACTGGAGACTGTGGTTCACCCGACGCACATACATAAATCACAGGATTGCAACCAGTTCTTTCTTCCAATCGATACTATCGCTATAAGAAGTGCATGTGTTCCTGCTGAGGCTGGTTTAATTGGTTATAAAACGTACAAAATGGCTAAGAATGTGACGATATAACCGTATGCCCCATTACTTTACGGGAACTGTGAAGGAATCTTATGAAAAGAAAATGGAAAGTCTCTGGTTCCGTGAAAATGAAGGAAGTATGAACACATGTTAATCCAGAGTTATTTTACTTGAATATATTATTTCGCAATAACCTTGCTTTCTACCAAGAGCTGGCGAAATATCAGTGATGTGTTCATCTTTATCGAACCTAATGAGTTCTTTTAGTCAGCTTATTAATAACCATAGAACCTTATCGATTGCTTTCTTCCTCCTCAAGAGAACATCTGCTGTTCAATATTCTTTTCAAAGGAAAATGGCAGATAAACTTTTTTCTATTGCTTGGGGCACCATTTTGTTTTTATTTACAATTAGTACAGGCGAAAATAGACAGTGTACAGTTTATATGAAATCATCGAAACTTGATATAATATCATGCGACAATATAGCTTACCTTGAAGTAGTCTAACCCGCCTTTCCTAGCTGCTCACAGGTTTTCCCGAATGCGATTCTATATAATTTTTAGCGAACACTATGACTGATCTTTTAATTTTATTTCCCACCAGCGTTCAAGTCTTTATTTCGTTCCTTACTTTACTATTCCACTTGCTGACGATGGTATGACCAACTAAAATCTAGAAACTGATGAAACTCACTTGCCCCAGTGATCACGTGTACTTAATTTGTAAAAGCAAAACTCTTTACCAGCTAAACTTATCACTCGCTGTAAATACCAAAATCCTCAAACCACACTGTCAAACTCGCTGAAAATCCCCTAGAAGTTTCCCTTATTCAATCGACTAGCAAGAACAAGACATTACCCTCGCTCTATAACAATCTTATTCCTATAATTCTTAAGAATAACCGCCACTCGAGTGTCCTTCAAGCGCTAGTGTTCACCAACCCTAGAACTCTACAGTTCATCACGACCCGCCGACCAGTCCTCTTTAACCAAATCCGCCCCCTTCTCCGCGATCATCATAGTCGGCGCATTGGTGTTGGCACTGGTGATAGTAGGCATGACCGACGCATCGATCACCCTCAACCCTTCAATACCGTGCACCCTTAACCGCGGATCCACGACAGCCTCCGGATCGTCAGCTGATCCCATCCTAGCAGTCCCAACAGCGTGGAACAGGCTAGTAGCTATGTGTCTGACGCTGCACTCCCAATATTCCTTGGAATCCGGCACAGTATGTCGACATCCCGATATATCGACGTGGCGTATCTCCATGCCATGCTTCTTCAGCGCCTCAGTGTTCACCAGGGCTTTAACAACATCCACCGACTTCACCAACTTCTGCAGATCATCCTTATCATCGAGGTAATTCGCGAAAATCCTCACTGGCTCAGCTGGGTCCGCACTGCGCAGCTGGATGCTGCCCCGACTCTTAGGTTTCAGCAAAGTCGGGGCAGGCACGATCAGGTCTCCTTCCATGATCGTATTCTGAAGATCCTGCAGCATCTCATCATCCAAATTGAAGCCTGCGACCAGGTTCTGAACGCCCGGCACGTTCCACCGCTCCATGTGGCCTATATGGAACTGTATGTCTGGATACTTGGAAGTGGGATCATTGACGTTCACGAAACCCAGCAGGCTTTCACCAACCGTCGCTAGTAGGCCACTATGGTGCATCAGGTAGTCGTAGGCGACATCGAAGCCGTGCAACGGTGATGGAGGCCTACTCGTCCTGTTCACGTACACTACCTGCAGCCCCATCCATACCATGTGGTCCTGAAGGTTCCTGCCAACAGGCAGGTCCGCTACAACTGGCACTCCTATTTGTTGCAGGTGCTGCTTGGGCCCAATGCCCGACAGCATCAGTAGCTGAGGAGTGGCCACGCTGCCAGCAGATAGTATCACCTCCTTCGACGCTGTTAGGTCGATCGACTGACCGTTCTTCAGGCGGACTCGAACTCCACAAGCTCGGCTGCCTTCTAATAATATTTTGTCCACCCTGCTGGACTTCATCACGTACAGATTCCTCCTGTTTCTAATGGGGGACAGGAAAGCTCTGGCAGCGTTCACGCGTCGCCCACTGTCTATTGTTCCCTGAGCATTCCCGAAACCAACGAAGCGGTCGTTTATCAGAGGTTCCAGGACGTTCAGCCCTAGCTCGCGGACGCCGGCTAGCAGGACGTCGTACACGCTTGATACAGAGTAGTTGTACGTTCGGATGTTCATGGGACCGCCAGTGCCGCAGTACTTGTCGCCCCATTTGGCTATGTGTTCCGCTGGACAGTTGAGAGATTTTCTGAAGTAGGGGAGCACTTGCTCGTAGCTCCAACCCTCGTTGCCCAGGCTCGACCATTCGTCGTAGTCCCTGTCGTTCCCGAACACGTGGAGCATTATGTTGATGACGGAACTGCCACCCAGAACCTTGCCCTTCGACCATCTGCATCGCTTCTTCTTGCTACTCTGACAGACACCTTCTTGTGGCTCGATCTTCACAGAGTAGTGGTTTGTTTAATGAAAGAAAGTGGAGTGCCATACCTTTCTCATCAAATAGCAAACATGTATATAATACAGTAGTGGTTTAAACTATGAACGGAAGAAGAATACGATAGTTCTATTAAAAAGAATTGTATCATTAAATTAATATCCTATAGAGCGGAGGGTTGCTGGGAATTTTGCTAGCAATTGTCTAAACGACTTGAAGGACCATTTCTTAAAACTTTATGCCACGTGTTACAGTATAAATCGCAATACATTACAATAATACTTATAATATCAAAAATATCTGTAAAAAAAATCCCCAACTTAGCTACTTATTCACGGTTTGAAATGCACCAAACAAACAACCGATTCATAATATTCTTACCTTCTCCAAGAAATAGCACTACTTAATAATCAGTACCTACCACGTATGGTTTAATATTTATGATTATTCATCCTATCCCCATTAGAAACTATCCTGATAAACGAACCTCGACTAGCTTTAACAAAAAGGACCACCCTTTCGTAGTTCGATCATCGTACCTCGTAAACGTAATCTTGGTGGCTGCCGAAGAGAAGCGGACCAGGAACGTCACTGTCAGGCGTAGGATCCTCTCCAGCCTCGATCAGTAGTACATCCCAATTTTCCACCTCCGTCAGCCTATGAGCCAAAATGGAACCCGCTGTGCCACCTCCCACGACCACGAAATCGAACTCTTTCTTCGAATCCAAGATCTCGTCTGTTCGGTCAGCTGGATAATCAGGTTTTCCCAAGTTGCACTGTGATACCAGAAGCATGTGCAATAACTGGGAGAATAAAGTCACCGGGGACTGCGCAGCCGCGCAACTTGTCGCTATACACGTCTCCATTCCGTCTGTTTTAAGCCGGAATGAACAGGCACATCTGTAATAAAGGATTTGGTGATTTGTTGATCATGTGACGCTATGTATCAGTGGCTAGAGTTTTATGGTTGCCATTTATTCGCTTCGGAGTACACGTATAAGTTTCATTTGATTATATGTAGATTGAAACCTTGACGAAGTTGTTTGGGCGTTCTATGGCTTTTTTGAACGTTCTTTTGTAGTTCAAAAATTTATTTTTGGTATGTTCTGTGTTTGTAAGGGGTGTATTTTAGATTGAGCAGGCTGGGGTTGAATGGAGGTTAAATTAAGCTGGGGAAGTATTTGATAATGTTTCGAATGGAAAGATAGGATTAAATATTCGGATATGTTTGAATCAGAATTTGCCTAGACGTCCGCAAAGAATTTACGACAGTTTATTTTTGTTCTTCTTTGCGCACTTATACTTGCTGCACATTTTTGGAGCCTTTTTTAAAAAAAGCTTATATCGTGGACATTTTCATAATGTGAAAATAAAATGTGACTTCTAGACATTTGAAGTCAAATACTTGGCGTGGCCGTGTATACAGTCAATATACCTACTGTAACGTGGACATTTTCATAATGCGAAGATAAAATGTAACTCCTAGACATTTGAAGGCAAGTACTTGGCGTGGCCGTGTATACTATCAACATACCTACTGTAGAATACGTCAACAGTATTTCGCGAACATGGTTTACAACATTACTATGCCACAGATTTATTTACTTTGGATAAATGAAATTCACCATGTGCGATTTATCGTTTTTATTTTCATTGAACTGAAGTCACTAATGAATGATATACGTGCTTCTAGGAAAATTTAATGCAGAAACATTCGATTTTCAAACATTATTGATACATTGGGATTATTCTTTGTGTCACCACAGTAATATTTCCACCAGAATGAAGCAAATAAATAAAGTAGGAGAGTAGTGTAATAACGAAGAGCACGGAAACGAATGTTAATTGGAGAGGAAGGGGGTTACGAAAATTGAATACTGAAATAAGTAATCACATGTTGTATTTCATTCGTAGCAGTCTTCACAAAAAACCTATCACGTTTAGTGAAAAAAAGTAAGACAGAGAAATACGTATATATTTGAAAATCCACCATCCTTTACTTTATGTTAACAATACGAAAGTGTATATAAACAAATCAATGAAAAATAAACTTCGACTATAATGTTTCCTCACGAAATAGAAACGTTCTAGACGTGAGCCTATGGTATGGCATTGTCCTAAACCATGTTCACGAAATGCTTTCGAAATGTTCGCGAGAAAAAAAAACCCAAGCAATGTTTGAGCTCTTTTACATTAAACTGCTGCGAATCTATCGCCGCAAAATATTCACTGCCGTCACGAAAATTGCGCGTTGGTTTGTGGGCACCTTGGTGATTAAGGGGGGAGACCACTGTCTCGGTCCGAAATGTAAAGGTGTTTTCGGGAATTTATTTCAACCAAACAACGCAAGTAAATCACTGTATTGCTTAGTATAGTTAATAGTGTACATATCGAAAGGTAAGAAATTTTTTTTTTCAATCAAATTCATAAATCCGTTTCCTGTATATTCTTCGTCAAAATTTGCGCTGCGGCAAAAACATGCTAGTCGCGTTGACAGTCCCCAGGCCATATGGTTAATCGGAATTAAAAAAAACAGTAATATTTAGAAACTAGAAGCTTACCTCTATTACGTGACTATCAAAAATAGTAAAAATTGTAAAAAATAACAAAATGGCGGACCACTGAAAAAAGAGTCCTGTTTTCGGGGTACAAAATTGGACAAATGTTGCTAAAAAAAATAGAAGCAGGTCGAAAATTGAAAAAAGCTGATCGTCACGTAATTTTCCGAATAATAAATGTCCTTGCTGATGTCAATTGGACGTATAGTTTTCTCTGTAGACTGTCAACGCGGTTGAAAAATGTCATTCTGAGGAAAACGCGTTCAAAGTTCCGCGTGAATCAGTCGCGCGTTTGACACCGCTTCACGAAAAACACCATATCTCCGTCAATTTTGCGAATTTCTTCATAAAATTTGGAGAGAGCATTCTTGAAACGTACGTCTTTCAGAAAATGTAAAAAAAAAAAATTTCCAGATTTCTGACAGTGGTCTCCCCCCTTAATGATGATTGAACACTGAATGATTTCCAATTTCACTACTTTTATTTTCTTCATTAACATTAAAATCATCCTATTAAAATTGCTCCTCCCCCTTTTTAACATAATTCAATTTCAGTTCAACCCTTAATCAGCACTACAGTTCATCAATGAATCAGAAACTTCTACACCCAACGAAAAGGTTTTCTGAAATCTACCATTTCTCGTAACATCTCGAATACCCACAAACATAAAATCACCGGAGTTAGACAATCTATACTTTTCCTGGAAATTCTATATATTGCAAGCGTACGTACCTGATAGTGTACACGGTGCAACGGTTTGATTAGATATGACTGTCCGAAACTACGGAATACTGTATTATGAAGACGCACCGACGAGGCAAAGGCAATAGGGGGAGAACTGAATAGCGCTTTTCGGTGTCTTATCGATAAGTAAAGTATCTTGCGTCGTAGATATTACGGCCTACGCTTTCGGTTCACTTGCAGTCGTTCGAATCATCAGGAATGGGAATATTTCAGCATTTAATAATTGATTTAATATTCTAAGTAACTTCTAATGATAGTAATATAGTTTAAAAGTTACAGATGCAAGGGTTCATTTATTATTAGGATAGGTACTAAGGGAAAAATTCGAAGCAGTATATAGTCTAACCCTTCGTGGTCACATCTTATAATCACAAATTGGTCACATGGAGTTCACGGCATCTAAACGTCATTTTTTAATTACCATTTTCGTATTTTTAAATTTTTTAACTTTTCAGTGATAATTGTACATTCGCAATAATCATACAATAGTCTTTTTCCAGAAATGTAAATTTTGATATGATGAAATTTATAGTTGAAAAGAGTGATTTTTCGCGGTTACGGGAAAAGTGATTTTTTGGGGAAAAATACCCTTTGAAAGTCGTAGAGGCGTTTGAATATGAAAATTGTTCTTGGGATGCGATATACCCCGTGTGACCACGAAGGGTTAATATCCTAAAATCCTCGTGTATGTTAGAGAATTGTGAAAAAACGCGAGGTCGGCATGAATTTTGCTACTTCTAAATTTTATAATAATACATATCTATAGGGCCCTGCAAAATTTACGATGCGCTTTTCGTGGACCGCGGGACATTTTTAGGAAGCCACTTTGACAGTCGAAAATAAAGGCTACTTTCACGACATTCTCATTTAATGAAATGTAATTTTCCACAAAAAATCTTTCTTACCTTCTGAATATACATATACTTAACTAATATTTTATGCTCCTATATTGAAAAAATTTTGAGTAGTAAGGTCACACCATACAAATGACGTTAGGCCTTGCAAAACAATTTATAAAACTGGTGGTCGTGTAACTTTCCCACGTGTGCTCTGAAATGAAAAATTCAAATGTTTTCTTAATATGTATTTATCACAATAATAGCTTCAGTGAAACGGTAAAATTTAAATTTAATTTGACACAATAGACTTCGAATTTCGTGTAGATTTATTCACTCTTTTTATATAGACTTTATATGAATGAACTATAGAATTTCTGAATATTTCCACATAAAATGTTTATTATGAAACGACGTGCAGACAGGAAATGTACATATTTATTCTCTGGCAGAAGAGTGCCAAGCTTCACTGCATGCCAATTGGTGTCCATGGTTGTTATTCTAAAGAGGTATAGATCATATCATGAACATCGAGCCAGGTCCACATACTTGACCCATCTTATTCAGAGCACAATAGAAGCTCAATAAGAAAAGACGTTTTCCAAGGAGTTCGATACTGATCGCGTTTAGCATTCACACGAAATACTTGCAATACTTTACATTCTGTTCTTTAGCTTCTCCTATATATCTAACATCCACACGTAATGATAGTATCCCCATAAAAAACTTCAAAAAAGTAAAAGAATCACGCCAAGTACATGAAAAAGTCGAGGGCGGAAAACAATATTATCAAATAAATCACAAAATAATAGAAGATGATGATAATTAGAATATAAGGAAAAATTGTGAGATCAAAATGACCTGAAAGTACATAAAGGTACTTGGCGTAATTTTGGTCCTTTTTTGAAATTTTTATGGGGTATCATTGTCCACTGCATGATTCTTCAACTAACGAGCGTGTTCCAAGGAACGAATTACCTGTCAGTTATCCTTTCTAAATTTTCCGTGGCCTTCATTCTAAACCATTTTATCCTCATTTAAATTCGCAAATCATGTAAAATACCATGCAATGGGTAAGGTGGTATTAAACACAGGCGTCGAGGTTCTGTTAAAAAAAGGTAGTCTTTATTCTAACACCCTGGAAGGGTACGCCAACATGCATCATCCATTTTCACATCTTGGACCACGTATGCCTGATCATGTCAGCCGCCTTTTCGGCTGTCATCATGATAGCAGCGATTGGGTTACTGTTTGGCACACTTGGGAACACGGACGCATCTGCGACTCGAATGTTCGACATTCCACGCACTCGAAGCTCTGGATCCACCACCGCCGTTGGGTCGTTGTAGGCGCCCATTTTGCAAGTGCCTGACTGGTGATTCTCAGGCCCAGTTGCTGCCCTCACGTAGCACTCCCAGTATGCGTCGCTGGCGAAGTGATAGCTGAATAGAAAAAGAAGTTTCTTACATTAAAACCAAATCTATAAATATGCATGGAAACACGCCGATGCCAGTCAAAGTGTAGGGACTCTAGAAACTAGAGGTGCATTCTGTATAATTTTTTGGCACTGGCATACTAAGTACCTAGACACACCAGGGTATACAACTATTTTGGACTTCTAACCAATTATAGAACACATTCAACGCCACTAGAGTATGCCTCTCCCACTTTCCGTACTTCTAAACCCAGCTTAACTACCTGACACTCCCATTTTATCCCCCACTACGTGTCCCCTCCGAGAAATAATGTCACGAAGAAATTTTCAAATGTAGAATCAATACATTTAAATCTACATTAGCCACAATTTCCAAACCCTAGTAACGAACCCATCCTAGGGACAGCTTTACTACCCTTAAGCAAACCTATCAGAATTGATACACCCAGTAGAAACTCACTTAGTGCAGAGAGGATGGATCACGGGCTCCAGCCGAAGGTCCCAGTTCTTCATAGTCTGCGTGCTGGTGAGCTCTATGGACTTCTTGATGCCCTCGACGAGGACCTTCAAGTCCTTCGTGTCGACGAAGTAATTCGGGTAGATGAGTGGCATTGCAAGCGGATCCCCAGATCGTAGCTTCATGTAGCCTCGACTAGCCACAGTGACCACCGTCGGCCTCATCACGATCTCCCGCCTGTCAGAGCACAGAGCCAGCGCCCCGTTCAGACACTCGAACTGCAAGCCGGTCCTCGGGCACTTGGGCGAGAATCCGTCGAAGAAGACTTGAATGTCAGGCACGCCGTTGGCTGTGTAGCTACTTTCGAAGAACGCTGTCACTTGGGTGAGCCCGGTGCTAGTCAGAGGGCCAGTCCTGGTCTCCAAGTACTCGTTGACGCTGTCCATGGTCATGGCTTCGTAGGCGGTATCTTTGATGCTATAATGAACGGCGACGGACACGTGGTTGTGGAGGTTCTTCCCCACGGGCAGGTCCTTGACCACGTGCATCCCGAGCTTGGTCAAGTGTTCCTTGGGCCCTATGCCAGAATTCAAGAGAATCTGGGGCGACCCAACCGCCCCGGCCGTCAGGATCACCTCCTTGTTAGCCTTCACGATCCTCTTGTACCCGTCCTTGTCTACGAGCTCCACGCCGTAAGCTTTGCTCTGCCAGTGGTTCATCAGCACCCTCGTCACCTGGCCGTTGATCAGCACCCTCAGGTTGCTCCTTCCGTGGACCGGCCTCAGGTAGTTCCTCGAGGTAGTGCCGCGCACACCGTTGTCAGTCGTCATCGGGGCTACCATGAAGCCCGTCTGCGCGTACTCCCTCAGATTGGACGTTCTGTAGCCCAGCTCAGCTGCCGCCTTCAGCACCTCGTCAGCGAACGCTGGCTTGTGCGGGTAGTACTGGATCTTCATGGGCCCCGGTATAGGGACGCTCCTGATCTTCTCGGACACCATCGACGGGTCCAACGGGTTCTCGGCTCGCTCGAAGTAGTGGGCGATTTCGTCGTAGGACCAACCGATCGCGCCACCTCTGGCCCAGCTGTTGTAGACCTCTGGGTGCCCCCGAGCGTACATCATTCCGTGCATGCCGCCGGTTCCAGAGACCATCTTCCCTCGCGGCCAACTGCACACACCGTCGGTCTCTGCAGATGAGAAATTTCGTTGTAAGAAGTAAGGTCGAGAGTGAATTTCTTATTATTTATTTCGACATCTCTGCTTAGAGAAGATGGCTATTTTCTCCTTCGCCCAAGCGAGTGTAGAGTATATGTATACTAGGTGTCGGGTAACAGGTGGTGGAGAATGAAGTGGAAAGTTAAGAGTAACGAAATTGCGATGGAAGCTTCCTGTGCACACTTTATTTCAATGATTCTCAATCTGTGAGGCGCGAAGTGTTTTCTGGGGGGTTGTCCCCGTTATTTTCAGCACTTATTTATTTTAATATGGTTGACTGGTGGGGACTGGGGTCGCAGGTTATTTGAATATTATAAAAGTGGATCGCAACTCAAAAAAGTTTGGGAAACACTGTTTTATTTCAAGGCTGAATAGCGTCTGAAGACAAAACATCTTTCCTAAGGTCTTCCATACATCTTTCCCAATCCTACTGTATTTAATTTGTAAGTCCTTATCGAAGCCGCTTTCTGCATTCCACTGCTATACTTTTGTTTTATTGTGCAATGAACACATTCTAATGTGCGCAGTTTTTAAATCAGTGTATTATATAAAAGCTTGCTATCGGCTGCCATCAAGAGACCTACTTGTGGATACCATTTCTTATCCGAGCACGTAAGAGTAACGAAAAACAGTTGTCCTTCAACACTGTTTTTTAAATGAATCACCGTCTGTGAAAGTCGTGTCTATTGTTTTTCATATATATTGCACGTACCCAAAATGTTTCTGGATTAGTGTCTGATTTTGTCGATACTGCTTGATAGTTTGATCACACATTGGATTCTGACAAAGTTGGGCATTAACTAAATAAACAATTATTTTAATAACAGATCAAATAAAAGTTACCAAAAAATGATTTTTTACTTTTATTCGCTATTCGACATTTTTATTTAAATAGAAATTTTCCACCTCGGAATACTGGGTGCATGTCGCATAATTTAATTCATACACACTTGGCGATAAGCTTCTAAATTATGTTCTTATTAAAATAGACCCTGTATCCATCACGCGAGGGTTAAAGGGGCATTTTTTAAAACCTTGCGCTACTCAAAGGTTAACACGTAAGTTGAGGGTGCGATTATATAAATAACTTTGGGAAATCGATTAGTTACCTAAACACGCCGTTGGATGGGGCTCCGTAGGCTCCGTTTTAAAATTCCAATCCAGGGTGGAATTGACAGCATGGAACGCCAGTCCTGGAATGGCGGTCATCGTTGGCTCCTCTGGTCCTGCTTCGATCAGTAGGACCCTCCACCAGGGATTGTCGCTGAGCCTCCTGGCGATTATAGGCCCAGCTACGCCAGCTCCAACGACGATGAAGTCGAACCTGCATTTTCATGATTTACTTTAAGGAGTCTCCCTACCTTGACGCACAAAAAATGATACGAAATTTGTGATTTTTTTAAAACAAAACTATTAAATATATTTACTTCTAGCTTTGTGACTTTATTGGTCAATCTTTAGAGAATTTGGAAAAAAATTTGTATGCAAAAATAGTGGTCAAATAGATCGCCATACAAAAATCATATGCACATGTTAATGTGTGTGTGTGTTAAGGTTAGTCTAAAATAGAAAATTTAAAAAATTGTGTTATGGGTATGAGTGTGGATATCGTCTGAACTAGATTAAATGAGAGTTACTGAAAAGTTAAAAAAATGGCAACCTCTAAACAGATTATGCAAAAATTCGCTGTTTTTTTAAGCCGCAAAAGTCAAATTTTGTAAAAAAAATAGTTTTAGTAACAACGAGAATGAGACATCTACTGAAAATATAGATATACCAAGTTTGAAGTAAATCGGGTGATTGGTGTTTGAAATATCATGCTAACCAATTTGAAAAACATCGTTTTTAGAAATACGCGTTTAAAGTTTTAGGCACCGTTCTTTTTTACTTAATTTTTTTAAATGCTGTCTAAATATGTATAAATACAGACATAAAGTTTTCAATTAATATAATTTGAGGTTTCCTCTTAAAAAAATCCCAAATATCGCGCTCATTTTCAAACCGTCAAAGTAGCAACACCCCTTAATCACAGCGTTCGTGATTAATGCCATTCCGCTGGTTTCTTGGCGAATTTCCATCGAAGTAGCATTTACTTGACTCGTGTGACTATATGTAATTATTCGAGTAAGAGTACTTTAATTTACTCTGATATGGAGTGCTCGCTAGAGTTAGGATAATAGAGCAGTAGTTATTACACTATTATTAGGTGGAGAACGTTATGTTAATTTGCACGTGCATCGAATTCAGCCATATTTATTTGATCCCGCCAAGCATATGGTATTCATTACCGTTTTATTAGAACAAGCATTTTTCTCCAGTAACCCCACGCCCATTAGGAATTAGTGCCCTGAATGACAATGCAACGAGCTCACATCTCGAGTAAACTAACGTGAAATGCACCATTTCTCGTGTCAATTGCCTTGATTAAAGCCTGAGGGGACATTGACCAAACCCAATAGGGTCTTTTAATAGGTCCTTAACATCAGACTATTCCAGTCCACATACCCATCCTTCCTCGACAAAGAAATCATTTACTGACGCAACAAACATTCCACTACTTTGGAAATATTAAAGAAATGAAAACCGCGATCACTTTGGGGGATGATCTTACCCCTTCAGAGTGAATTTCCATAGCAAAAAAAATGCTTCTTGCACACTTCAATATGCTCTACATTCGCGCGAAGTTTCAATAGAATCAGAATACTTGGGTTGGGAATGTTTTCTTGCAAGTTGAAACGCCAAACGTACGTCATGTGCGGAGATCCTCCACTCCCATTTGCACACAGTACTCGGCGAACGCTTATAGGCGTTGTCCGCATGGACCGAATGCACTGATTCAGCGCACACATGAATTCAGCGTTTCCAAATGGTTGACGATTTAAAGAATCTACCAAAAGATCCTCACCATTCTCCATGAGGCACTTCTTCCCTGCCGAGCCTGCTGCAGGGATCAGCGATGTCGCATCTGGACGCCACCACTTTCTGCACCAAATTCATGAAGGACGTGGTCACGCCGCATTTCGACTGCATGTACGACGTGTCCTTGAAGCTGCAGAAACAGCATCCCGATGTCTCGTTGTTGGTGTCCAACTGGCCGGGCTGGAACTGGTTAACGATCTCGTTAATCGAAGCGTTTTCACTTTACCACGCGTCACGTAATTTCATTTGCTGGCGTAACCGTCTTCCGGGTAACGACAGAGCATGAAATCAGCGTGTCTCGGGATTTCGTGTGTCCCGCAGCGAGTTTTAATGACACCAACTGGACGATGGCACGGCCACGAGACAGACGAGAGAACAGTCCTTGATGAGCCATATGGAGATGCAACTGTCTTTGAATGCAGAATGCAGAAATGGCAATTTCAAAGCAGGATATACATTCAGAATTTATAGAAAACGCAGGCGACCTTATTCTATGAGTTAGTGCCCGAATTTAGGATCCTCGCCACCGAAATAATTTCGGGTCCTGCGAGTCATTAGTTGTCACTCCGTGCATTAATTATGTATTTAATTATAAATATGGGAATTTTGAGAGTCAAAGGTTGATTGCAATTAATAATTACATGTGGAGGAAGACAATTTTGAAGAATTGAAAATAGAAATAATGCGTTACACGGAGCTTTCGTGATTCAGAAATAATTAGAAAATATTAGAGAATTTCGAATACATATCTTATATTTAATTTCTTAATTTTTAAGTGAGAATGGTACTGATTATTGTATCCTTGGATCTCTAATGAGGTCCATCGCAATTCTGCTGAATCATTTGCAACGAGTTCTTAATTCCTCATATTAAATTCATCAGGATTTCCAAGAAGGATACTCGTATAATTCAAGAGCCTCTAATATATCTGTTTCCATATTACAAAACCAAAAGATTTCACAGCAAAGAATCGATTGGCTGACAAAGAATTACCAACTGACGGATAAACAACGCTATTTACCGGGAACGGGCGCCGAAAAGAGAATACCAATTGCACCAGAAGGGAGATCAGGATGTACAGCCGCATTTTAACTAATTAGAGAGCCAGTGTCACCTGCGAACAGAAAACAAAGGTTCGAAATGAAACGATAATTAAGGGTCCCGCGAGCCTAACTGGCTTTGGCTAAATATATATAATTGCCCGCAATTTACCTAATTGCGAGGAAATTACATCGAAGTACAAGCATTCGAACGAACACGATGTACCTCCACCCTTCTTACAGGCAAACGTAAATAAAAATTCTCTCTGCTGTGTTTCGGAAAAACCTTACCAACCTACAGTAGTATTCCCCAATACCTTGCGCAACTCAAACTCTAAAAAATATACTACAATAAACACAAGGGTGTATCAAAAAGTACCAATGAAAATGAAACGACCCATCAACTATTCGATCATCAGACGCTAAACATTTCTCCATACAAACTCACCCTTCGATACCATTTCAGTAAAAAGTACGAGGAACCGGGAAGGTTTCTAAAAATAGTTCACATACCCTCGTGCATTTGTTATCTGAGTCGCTGTGCAATCATTATCGCGGAGCAATTTTTAAAAGATGCCTCGACTCGTCCGCCAGTTAACAGGCCAAACTCGCTTCTGAGGCCGCGTGCAGCGAAATTACGAGGATCAGAAGAACGCTGGTCGAGGCTACGTGAAATCCTTTCAGCGTGAAAGTTCATACGCTCGCGGAACCAAACGAATTGAATTACAGTTTCACCAGGTACTCGAACGACAACGGAGGCCGTTTCGCTGGAGATAAAGCGCCTGGCGAGCAGGAACTCGGAAAGTAAAAGCAGCTTGTAAAGTCGCTGGGAGCTGTCTGTTCAGCCGACGGTTATTGGAAATAACGAAACAACGGGGTTTAACTTTCGTCGTGAAAGTACATGGGCAAACTAATCATCTACAGTGGCGCAATATCGCTCGAGTAGCCGATAAAAGATCCATCGGGGATCATAAGAGCCTCCTGTTAGCAATGGTAGAGATATAATTAGTTGCTGGTAGTTTTTGCACGGTTTAATCGACGTGGAAAGCTTTCAGTCTGAGAGGTACGAGATAAAAAGAGCAATCACGCGATTAATCGACTGTTCGCCGAGTTTCTTCGATATGCAAAGAGATTTTAAAAGGTTGTAGGAAGCTTCTGAGATTGTGTTGATCTCTCGCGACAGACGATTCCAAGCGGAGCTGTAAATAGACATGTTGAATGGGGATTTTAAATTTATTTGAAATGATCTTTTAGACAAAGTGAAGCATGTTCCAAGAAAAAGGCAGTGTTGAATCTGTATAGTAGTTTGTGATCAAAGAGCATATCGTCATTGGCAACTTTGGGCAGTTCAAGGAGAATCGAAGGACTCCACTTTTAATCCTGACGATTAGATATAGCAACTTCCAAGAATTCGAGTTCGTGAATTCGAACTTGCTGACGAAGGAAACTGTATATATATACCAAACATGCAATTCACCGTGCTTGAGAAGACCCGAGGGTCACACTCAGACGGTGCATCAGCGATAATTTTGAAGATCAATCTGACACCATAGCAGCAACGCGAAACACAATAGCAAGGACACATTTGGCTCTCGAATCGAGACTTCCCAACGATCTAAGGTAGTTGACCCAGTCGCCGATCGGTTTAGGCCTAGTCGTCGATCATTTGAATTAATATTGAGATTTTATAATGTTTTTGAACAATATTGTGATGATATATGTAGGTAAAGACTCTTAAATATTAATATGCAGTTTTGTCCTTTACACAATATTGTTCAAAAACCTTATAAAATCTCAATATTAATTCAAATGATCGACGACTGGGTCAACTACCTTATAACAATCCCACCGCGCTCTTGATCGCAAATCACGTCCCCTAGCCATCCATGTCAGTGCCTCCATCAATCATTTACACAGTTTAGGTCGCACCCACGATACTCAACAATACTCTATCGCGTCAACCTATAAAACCTTATTCAGTGAGCATTGAGCCTCAGCAGCACACAATCATCATACCAGCACTTAACTCACAAAACTGTCCACACTCCATTCCCCCATCTCGACCATCGAAGAGCAGAAACTCCGCGCAAACAGTCTGCCCACTGTATAAAGCCATTCCAGCAACGGCTACCCTGCCGCAGACCTTGAACCCCGAAACAAGTAACTCGCGAATGAAAGTGAACATCCGTGGAGGGTGAGCTTTACCTGTGATTCCCGCCGAAACGGTGGAACGGGCAAAGGAGGACGGCGTCACTGGTTCGTGGACGAGAATTCGGAGACATTTGGGTGGCTGGCGCGGGAGATGGGCAAGCGGGCTGCTCTGGATCGGGGACGACGCGAGGAGGAGCTGATCCGAGACAGAGGAGCCGGGAATGGTCCGCGTGAAAGCTCCTCGCCGATGCACGACAGACGGTTCATCTATTTTCTCGCGGCGGTAGCGTTCGGCAACGGCCACATCCGTAGTCGCGGCCACACTAGACGCGCTAATTAAGGAGCCCGTGGCGTCCGGCGGAGAGAACGTTCGCTCTTCCGGAGAAAGAGCACTGCGGAGACGTGACGTCAGCCAGTCAGTGAACCATTCCGGCGGGGTACACGTCATGCGAAACGAAGCAGCCGCGCGGAGGGACAAAAAGCTGAGGGCACCCCGCGAGCCTGGACCAGCTACGGAGGACGCGCGGGCTTTGGGACCATCCTCTTGGCTGATCTACAGGGTGTGCCGGACAATCTGCTTCGCAGCGATGGTGGGACGGTGTTGGGGAGATGATGGCGACATAAGGTAGTTGACCCAGTCGTCGATCGGTACCCAGTCGTCGATCATTTGAATTAATATTGAGATTTTTTAAGGTTTTTGAACAATATTGTGTAAAGGACAAAATTGCAAGGTAATATTTAAAAGTCTTTACCTACATATATCATCACAATATTGTTCAAAAACCGTATAAAATCTCAATATTTAAGTGATCGACGACTAGGCCTAAACCGATCGGCGACTGGGTCAACTACCTTATGAGGATTGTTATTGGTAACAGTTCGAGTGGCGCGGGATTTTTACAAATGTCCGCAAGTAGATCAGGACTTTCATCATGAAAGTCCTGATCTTAGAGCTCTTACTTTTTACCCGTCGGGTACCCGGGTAGCCGGAAATTACCCGGGATAACTTCAAACCATTGAATGTAGTATTGTGTGTGATTGTCTGTGGTATAGTCTGATGTTAGCCAAATATGATCGAACAATACCACATTCAATGGCTTGAAGTTATTTCGGGTAAATTCGTGGGAGTACTAGTTTTCCCGATGAACATGGCAAACCTCAATTTTTAATATAACGTAATTCAAATCCCCTCAGAATTTCGTAGATCAATTGTAAAATCAAATATGAATAATTTATGCTGATTTAACCTTAGACTTCGGATTAAATGGTGAGCTATTTTTTTTAGGAAATTTTAGATATTTTTTCTACTAGGTATAAACGTTTAGGGTCAGAGTTTAGTATTTCAGAGGCAATGTGCTGATGAAAGAGGCACTGTGTTGCTCTATAGGCCTAAGAATAGCATGTACCTTCGATTTTTATGATCCACCGTGAGTTTTTATGTGTCAGATGGAGTAGCGTCATCGGGGGCTTTCAAAAATTCTGAGTCACTGCATATTTTAACGATACACAAGATAAAGATCATGGGAACGGAGTGCATAGGCTTGAGTTATCGGTATTTTTTAAACTTTCTATATTATTCATACACAGCGTATTTGAAATATTTAAGGTTTATATATCTCAAAAGTTGTAACTCGTTAAATAAATAATAGTTATTGCCTACTCGTTACCTATAAATTACTTATTCCAAAGTCATTCTAGCATCGATGCACATGAATCTACATTTAGGAACAATACATTTAATGGGCCTATTACTGCTGTAATACACTTAACCTTTTGAGTACGATGAGCATATATGTGCGTTCAGTCTGAGCCGGCGTTCAGTGAGCACTGTCAACAAATGAAACTGAAGGATTTCCGCACACAATGTACGCTAAGTATCTCAGCCTCGGTGCTCAAAGTGCTAAAGACTCATTTAGCTAAAGTCCACTCCACTCGAAATTATTTCATCCTCTTTCGTCACACGTGTACCACGCGTGCGTTTGGTGGAAGATCGTGGGTGGTAGACGTGTATATTTTCGTACACTCAACAGTCCGCTCGCTCTTCAACTTTTAGAAATTGAATTTTGCAACTGTATTTATCAACGTTACCATAACTTAAAATTCAGATGACGAAATGGTATTATTCCCTCGTAAAACGATCGTAATCTTATTCTAATCTTGATCTTATCCTTTGTTTCAGGTAAGTCCGTGCTCTCGGAAGAAACCAGATTAAGTAGTATGCGCATATTTCTTCGCTTCTAATTAAGGTAATTCATTTGAATGCTAAATTCGCGAGGCGGTGGAACAATTACTTTCACGAGCGCGCTAATTTACCGAAGAAGAAACTATCGTGTACTTTAATAATAAGATGCTGACTCCAAAGAATCAGGTTCAATCTCAGTTCTAGTATTTGTTTCAATCTTGTCGATAATCAGTGCAGCATGAATTTGCAAGTTTCAAGTGTTTGCATAATGCTGCCTGCATTCTACTCCACGTGAACTCGCAGGGAATGTCGAGAGACAGATTTCATCGCAACAAGTAGCACTTAATTTCAATCTGAAAAAACATCTAATAAGACACAAGGAACCATATTAGCAAGTCCCTTTGTCTTCTGTACACCACCAACTCCCAAGTAGGTACTCTCTCCTCTCTAACTTCCATTCCAAAATGAAACTCGTCAGTAAGTCCTGTCTCCCTTCAATCTTTTCAAAAACCCCTACACTAATCTGCACCCCTAACCATCAAGCCTCAGCTATCCAAATTACCTATCATAACTTATAACTTCTACTCCGAGTCAACTCATCCAAACTCAGAGACCAATCACTGCACCCTCAACGCACAAAGTCCATCTCTTCGTTCTTATGAATCCTACCCCGAAGCAACTCCTCCCACAAGCACCTAAGAAACTTACAGTCCCCATCCCCTGTATCCTCTCGACCTTTCCACCATCCACTTCACCACCAACTTTCTCTCTCTCTACCCAGCAAGTCCCAAAAGAGGCTTCAACAAACCTCTCAACACTGACCAGGCCGCACCAAGATCTCCACCCAGTCTCACCACATTCTTCCCGTGGCCATTTTTAGTTCACTGCTTCCCGTCCACCGCCCTATCGTTCAAGTTTCCATGAGTATCACATATTCCCTTCCGCCTTTCCAATATCGTCGAACGTTTCGCGAGCAAACTGTTCACAATGCCCACATCCGCGGAACAGGAAACTCAGGCGCCCTCCGCCACCGAAACTCGCGACCAACCGTGAGATTCAACGAAACGTAACCCACGAACAACGCGCACAAAATTTTTTTGGGGACGAAACGACTGGCGGCCGCCGTTGTTCGTTCCTCCACGCGAGATCGACTCTTCGACTGGTCGAGCCGGCAGAAAAGTGACGAGCCTGCAAAAACCGAGGGAGGGTCGAAAACGAAAAAAACAAGCAACACGCTGTGCGTCCTGGGAACAAAGCAGAGCCGAGCGGATTCTTTGGGACCGAGCTGGCGAGTCGACGACTCCTGGCCACGAGGGAACCCGAATCACTGAATTGCGGCGAGGTGTTGGCGGTTTCACCTCGCTGAAAGTAGAACTGAAAGCTTAATTGACCAAACTGTTGCGTTGAAAAATGCGGACTTTGACGGGGCCCGCGGATCCCCTCGTCGACTCTGTGGAACGCCGTGATGATTTCGATACACTGTTTTATGAGTAAATTGATCTTATAGAGTTGGAATAGAGATCTGTGTCTTTCGAGGTGTTCATATCGCCGAGTTTTCAGTGTGTAAGGAGCTTAAAGGTGCGTGGGCGAGTGGAGTACTTGTAAATGGAAGCTCTCACAGTAAAGGTAAATTATCAATACCCATGTGGGAGGACTTATGACCACGTTGGAATTCAGTGTATTGATTCTTCCTACCGCAATTCGGTATGATAATAAAATCTTGTTCTGTTATTTCCCTCGAATTATCAAGCTACTAGCAAGCATGTAAGAGTCGAAGGCTTAATAAGAAGCTATAAAGTATATAAAATATAGTTATAACTCCCACAGGAATGTTTGATCCAAGAAAGTTTCACCCAAGAGTCTTGCCCGTTCGATCGCAAACTGGCGCAGAAAATTCTCCGCTTGACTCGAACCTCGATTGGAAAACGAGGTTTGCAGATAAGATCGAACCAAAGCGCGCACAATTACCTGAACATCCTATTTTTCCCTCGATTACGATGCGCGAATGCTGAAGCAATGCCTCGTGCGATAATATCCATGCTATCCCTCGGACTTTTACTCGGAGCCACGGTTGCATAACCCGCGAATCAATTTACTTCGCCAATTAACCAATCGTCTTTAATCTGGCCAGTTGGTTAGCCACGCTCCGGCACAACGAACTATCGCTGGTCCCTTTACTTTTGCATCAAGGCGATCGATTATCTCCGCCGCTATCAGAAGCCAGCCTTTTACTCGAAATGATCGCCAACACGGTTGTGGTCGCAGCATGCATTAACAGTACACTTTAGAAACGTGCATATCGGATGGCGGTGTCAGTGACGCGTGAAAGACATGTCAGTGTTTGAAAATAAGGAGAAGGTTGTTGGGGACGCGAATTCCCTTCTTCGAGCCCGCGAATTCTCTTCGTCGAATCAGCGGGAAGATTGAATTTTGAAAGTGGGACTACCCGGTTCCAGTGGCCGAGCTCGGTTTCAGCTTGTGTCCGCGCGTCTCTTACCTTGCGACGGTTAACAATCTCCAGTGTTATTATGCAATTACGAGGCTGGCCTCTCTTTCTCGCGCGAACAACACTCGGCTAACCGTGGAACAACTTATGCTAGTCTAACCAGGGAAGTGAAGCATATCGCGGCACACATTTCGGATATATGCCGCTGAGCAATGACGGCCGCGTGGTGGAAGAAAGTCTCGTGGCAATAGGGGATCGTGGCGGGATGCGTGTTTAAGGGGGCCGTCTCATTTTTGTTATTGTCCGTCTCACCGGGCCTTGAATGTGTGCGGACGGTCACACAAGCTAAGTTAAGCGTGTAGGTATACGCGTGTAGTAAACACACCGTTTCAACCGTCTTTCGTCCTGGAATCGGCAAGAAGGAAGTTTTTGCGGGTACAGTTACCTTCAGTAAACATCTGTGCAGGGTGGTCTGGTGTGTTTGAACGCTAATAAGCATTGTACATTGAAATAATAATGAATTTATGAATCGAAAACTGACAGAATGAAGCTTCAAGGCTTCTCCGTTGGTGGCGCTAATGGTGTACTGTAGCTACGTAACGCCAGCGTGACGTATAAATTCATTATTATTTTAATATACAGTGCTTATTAGCGTTCAAACGCACCAGACCACCCTGCACGGATGTTTACTGAAGGTAACTGTACCCGCAAAAACTCCCTTCTAGCAGATTCCAGTACGAAAGACGGTTGAAACGGTTTGTTTACTACATGCGTATACGTACACGCTTAACTTAGCTTGTGTGAGCGTCCGCACACATTCAAGGCCCGGTGAGACGGCCCCCTTAACAATGTTCTGTTGAGATCGTAGTGGCACTGGAGGGATTCTTGGGAGGTGGCAGGGTTTTTTTTGTTATTGATAGGAAGATGGCGTTGCGTTGTTGAAAAATGTTGAGGTGTGATTGAAGGTGGAAGCGTAATGTTTCTGTAGCAACTTTCTGGTGTATTCAGTTGCTGTGTTGTTTTGAGTCGATTTGAATATTTGATTTTGACTGTTTTATGGGGCTCTGGAAGGCCTGGTTAGTGAAGATTGTTTTATAATTATTGAATAACCTGGAATATGTATTTTTCTTGATATTGCGATTTATAGCATATTCTGTTGGTGGCTACTGTCGAATTAAAAAGGATTATAGACTTCAAGTACTCCGGTAAGATAACGAAACACAGGAACGAATATACAGAATGTCCCCAGTCTTTGCTTAAGCATCAGTTTCTGTCGGCAAGGTAGAACAAGAAATTATTTAAAAAGAATATTATATAAGAAAAGTATATTCATTAAACCTTGTTCCTTTACTAATGGACTAAAGTATTAAAACTTAATTTTCTCGATAAAGCTGCTTTGTAACATTCCCTGTTTTCCCCTACCCTTCAATTTAGAAACACTGTGGCCTAACACCCGTCAGGCCACACGAAACTGTTCAACAGAACGCTAAAAAATTAATTCCCTGGGCATCGCAGACGCTTGTGCTGTAGTAGCCCTTTAACTTCTACAACATATAAACAAATCTTCAAAATTATTTCCTCCAAGTTGAATACTAAATGCCACGTTATATCAGTATGCAAGGAGAGAATTAAGGTGTTCATTAAACATGAGAGTGAGTCAATTATTTATTCTGTAACAAGTACAAAACAACGAGAAGTCACACAAATTTACAAAATCAATTTTCGAGTTATAATGTGGTTTTTCATCAACGTACAATATCCATACGTGCAGCTTCTTCCCCCTTCTCGGTGTACTTAATATTGCATGCTTTACCTGCGATAGTCTTTACGTAGATGCGGCTGATTCTCCTCCTTAATCATGTTTGCAGCTTTTTCAGCGATCATTATGGTCGGCGCATTCGTGTTCCCGCTAGTGATACGCGGCATGATCGAGCTATCGACCACTCGCAGACCATTGACACCGCGGACCCTTAATCTGTGATCCACCACGGACATCGGGTCGTCCTCAGGCCCCATTTTGCACGTGCCCACTGGGTGGTAGATCGTCAGCGTGTAGTGGCGGGCGAAACATTTCCAGTATTCGAGCGATGGAAACGGCAGCGACGTGCATCCTGGAAGTTTGTTTGGAAGTGGTCGAGCATTTAGCTTCTTCATCGTTGGGGTATTTATCAGGCTGTAGATATACCTGGCCCCTTCCGCCTGCGTGAAACAAAAGAAGATGGGTGGTAGTGTGATGTTGACTGCAGTAGGGGTGAAAAGGAACTTTAACCCCCGCTTGGCGGATCCTAGGTTTATATGGACTCGACCTAAATAACAAACTACGTGTTTTACGTACTGTTAGTAAAATACAAAGATTTTAGATCCTCAACAAGGTTTGATTCTTATATGAAAGAAGAAGAAATTCGAAAAGCAGTAGGAAATTTGAAAAATTAAAGCTGCTATAGCCGGTCTTGCTACGGAGCAGCAGGTGACCCACGTTTACCAGAAGACTTTAAACGCGTTTTTTTCGAAACGACAGTTTTACAATTAGCGGACAAAGTAGAGTCAGCATTTTCTTCATAGATATCAGCTACTGGTATAATGATATTTCTGCAATAATTAGCCATTTTTACACATTTAAGACAGAATTTCCTTCGAAAAAGTGAATGATTTTTCTGCATGCAATCTGACAATGCAATATCCTGAAGATGTCAGAAAGATCGATTAAATACGTTTTTTATAAAAAAATGCCAAAAACGGCTTGAGTTTCAGCTAGGACACCAGCCTTTCCCTTTAAACTGCGAACTGTCACAAACACATGATAGTTTATTGTAAAACTTATATCTCACGGATTGGGGGTTCCAAAGGCTCATATATTATAGTTGCTGCTTTGTTAAATAATTAGATAGAGGGCTTCCTTACAATCATATTTAGGTCTGCAGTATGGTTGTAGTAATTGGGAACGATGATCGGCTGCTGATTCGGGTTGTTTGACCGCAACATGACGTATCCTCTGCTTAGAGGTCTCAGCAGTAATGGGAATGCCTGGAAAGTCTGGTTCAAGGCCCCGACGTCCTTGAACAAACCTGCGAAAACATCCTTCCGCACGTTGCCATCCTTTGTACTATACACGCCACCGTCTCCGTTTTCGGACACGCTGCTAAAGAAAATCTGTACGTCTGGGTAATCCGCCGAGTCGTTTGCGTATCTGGAAGCATGATTCATCCGTAGGGTTAGTGTGTCATTTTTTGTACCCTATGCCATTCATAGACGACTCCGAGCGAAAGTATATAGAAACGCACGTCCTCTTCAAATATTCGCATCAATTTGATCCCACGGTACTTACTTGGTGTTAATGAAACCCATAGCCTCGGCGAATGATAATGAGTAGCAGGGCCCGGTATGGTTGTAGGCGAATTCTTTTAAAGGCTCTATTGCGGTAGGGTCTGCTATATTAAAGGTGAATGGTTTGCTGCCGTTGTAGTCCGCTGGTGGGTCTATCACGTACGCCTGACCACCTATCGCTGTATGATCTTGAAGATTCTGGCCCACGCCGGGGGAGTCATGGACCACAGGAATTCCCATTTCCTTCAGGTGGTCCTTGGGGCCGATACCAGACAGCATCAACAGCTGTGGCGATTGTATCGTGCCAGCTGACAAAATAATCTCGCGATTCGCCATCACCTTGCGCAGTATCCCCCCCGCGCGAAATTGCACACCGCAGGCGATTGTGGAGTGTCCTTCTGCGAATTGAAGGGATCGATTGAAAATCTTTAATGTATTCTTGATACAAAGAATGACCTAAAATGAACTTTAATTATCATGGTACGGATTATCTAACTCTCGAAGAGTCAGAGCGACAGGCAGTGCTGGGTCGATTAGACCACTGAAATATTCATGCAAAAGGACGCAGTTTACGTTCAAAAGCAGTTCCAGTGTCACCGATCGGGCCACTGAAAGCCTCAAGTATAGGTACTACTGCTTAATAAAACTCCACTTACCTATCTAACAAACTCCAATTTACAAAAACGAAAGCTCATGCGACTCACCTTGGCGCGTCAAAATCTTCTCCACCATTGTTTCTGTGCTGACGTGCAGGTTCTTCCTCTTGGAAGCCGGCCGAAGGAAGGCCTTTGCTGCGCTGCACCGCAGTCCATCCCTCAGCGTCCCATGGGAGAACGTAACCCCTGTTTGGTTCTCTCCGTTCACGTCCCTCAGCTTGTACCCCATATCGATGTTTGCATTCACCAAGTATTCAGTGACTGGTGAACGATACCGAAAATGTTCGACGGTCAAGTATCCACCTTTGTGGTGGTATTGCGAATCTTGGTACTCGGGGATCCTCATGTCTTCGGACTTCTTGAAGTAGGGCAATACACTCTCGTAGTTCCATCCTGGATTGCCCAGCTTTTCCCAGCCGTCGTAGTCTTTCTTGTTGCCACGGATATACAGCAGGGCGTTCAATACACTGCTGCCACCGAGAGTCTTAAACATTTCAGTGAAGGAAATAAATTGATCTGTTTTATTGTGATCGTCGGGGCACTACTTAAGGGGAGGTTCTGGTCTAAATGTCGATTTTTTTTTTATTTAATTTTTCGAATGTTCCACCTTTTAGGAAAACGTGTTTAAAAGGATTTATTGAAATTCGCAAAATTCCAGAAGTTATAGGTATTTAAGTAGCGGCAAATGCATGGGTGACAACCGGCCACTCGGCGCTCACGTAAAACTTTAAACGCGTTTTTCTCGAAACAGTGTTCTCATAACGGTGGGAGCTGTATCTTCAAAAGTTATTATCCGATTCGACTGAAACTTTTTTTATTTTGAAGATTATTCTTTCCTCTAGGGGGGGGGGGGGGACTAAAAAAAATTACAAAAAGTTGAAAATTTATAATTTTCAAAGGCGATGAAAGGACGAAAAATACAGGGAAAAGTGATTTCAAACGTGAAGTGTCGTTATTTTCTAAAAAAAAATGTAATTTTTGTAATTTTTTTTTAGCCCCCCCCCTAGAAAAAAGAATAATCTTCAAAATAAAAAAGGTTTCAGTCGAATCGGATAATAACTTTTAGAGATACAGGTCCCACCGATTTGGATCAATTTTTTGACGCTTTAACTTTAACGACTCCCAAGGGCTGTCTGCACTGATTATTTATAAAACAAAAAATATATTTCTATAATTGAAGACATCCCTAATACAATGCTACAAGTCCCATTAAATTATACACAGTAGTTTTCCTTTAATTAATTCCTAAAAATCACCTATTTTTTTGGGGCTCTAGACCAGAACCTCCCCTTAATTTGCAAATGCTCCGTCCAGTTTTCAAATCGAATGTTTGGAAATTGCTACTGTTTGCATTGGATGGAGATAGGCTTTTATGCGTTGGAAGATAATTAAGGTTTCTTGGATTTTTATTAACCTTTAGAGGACCGGGCTGACCACTATAGTGGCCACCTAAAAATTTGGATACTCCACTTTGTTGGTGTATGTGCATAAATATTAAGTAAATAAAATTTACAATTTCAATGAAAAAATCCCGGCCCTCTAAAGGTTAAGGGGGTACTCTAGTGTAACCGCCCGGTTTTCAACGCAATCTTCGGAATTTTATTTAACAAACACTATAAGTTTGTACTATCTGACGTTTTACCTCCATACTAAAGTATGTTTGAAATAATACTCAGTATTTGTTTATCTATTTTATCGCACTTATGCATAGATACTGTAGGTGGCGCAAGCTTCTTTAAAAAATTCAGTTCTAGTCATCCAAAATGAAAAAACTAAAGTGTACTTCCTTTATTATATTGGTCACTATGGTTGGAACCACGGACAAGATTTTATCTCGACCAATACGTGTATAGGAAATGGAAAGAAGTTGCAGGATGGAAAATTTGAAAGTTGTCTGTAAAACCAACGACTTTATATAGGATGTATAGTATTGAGAAATATCTCTTAATTTACCAAGCTCAAAAATTCAATTTGGAGTAGATAATTAGCCCATTTGCCATACATATTCTATGAAATTGAAATAATCCTAAATCTTGCACTGAAGAAACGAAAGAACTCGACTCCTCGATACCTTGCCTCGTGGACAGTTGCATTGACGATTGTTCATCGCCAGACAGTAGTTGTCCGACGGTTCTGTTTTGAATTGCCAGTCGATGGAGGTTTGTTGAAGGGTCGAGTACGTTAAGGGCACGTCAGCTTCCACTGGTTCGTCTGACCCAGCCTCCAATAACAGCACCGACCAGTTTCCGTTCTCCGATAAACGATTGGCGATCACAGCGCCAGCCGATCCACCACCGATTACCACGAAATCGTAATTGTATCGAATACTTGCTGGCGGTATTGGTGTTACTCTGTTCTCACGGTCAACTATATCGGGTCTGTAGAATAAAATCACCAATGGCAGGAACACCAAGAAGCTCACGTGTGGGATCTGTGCTATTGCTGTCCAAATCGCGGACTGTCTACCAATGGTCGCCATCCTTTTTGATAATCAGCACACACTGTAACAACCGTAATCGAATTTTTGTTTGCGGTGTTGCAAGTAGACGCCGATGGCTGTTGATACAACAAGTTGCGTATGCTGCGTTGATTATATTTAACGGCATTTTAATACACAAAAATTAATTTTAGTAATTCAATTTAAGTGGACTTTACTGTTTCTGTTAGGAAGTCTTATCAGCTTTGACTATGCAACAACTAACCAAGCAGTTACTTTCTACATCGATATTGTTCTCTCATGACATTCAACCTTATACCTAAGGCTTAGGTCCTAAGCAGTCAACGTAGGAAAATATAAATCACAATTTATAAAACTACGCAATTGTTCCATTTGTATATTTCACGTTATAAGATTATTGGGGGTGCTGTTACAAGAAAATGTGGATTACACGAATTTAGAGCACAGGGTAAACTAGATTAAAACATTTTCATATTATCAGATTTGTGCTATAATACTTACATACCTCCATATATACTTTGTTGTCACGTCGGTAACTAACGATGACGTCGAACTCAGATGGAGGTATGTAAGTATTTTCGTGCGTACAAACTGCAGTGTCTGTATTTAAATTTGTGAGACCATTCATGCAATGCTAAACAATTAAAATAGATATACCAAACGGGTATCCGTGTACGCGTGTACTTATAATCCGTGTACACATTTATTAAGAACACGGACTTTTAATACCGTAATACACGTGAAAAGCCACGACGTCTAGCACAGATCAAGTACACGTAATCCAGGTGTACCGTCGCGTTAACAAGGCTACCCTCTACATTCTACAAATAATGATCCATCTACTGTCTAACTTAAACTAATGAATATGATTCAGCTGTGTCATCATCAAGTACCGATGCACCCACTGTTGTTACGCTACCATACACATACTTAAATTTCTTTGAAACTGCCCATCAAGCATTTCAAACACAATTTCTGAACAATAAGCTTGGTAAAGTTTGCTTCATTTATGTTCGAATATAGTTTTAAGTAAGAACGACGTGAAACCAGTTGTTCCCAAGCATAAACGACACTTATATACTGTTTTCCCAGCCAGTACCATTCAACATGTGGTAACGTGCAACTGCAACACATGCAGTAATTGTCTGACTCAAAGTAATCACACTCCAATGTCATCCAAGTCAAATGGTTTCGTATATCCGCACATACCTTCTCATCTACCTACATTAGATTTCTTGTCAAAGAGTTTAATTTCACCGAGGATACTGTTCATTCAAATTCAACGCTTGCGACATGCACAGGGACAGTGTGGGATCTTCTGGCAAATTATTAATGTTCCACTATCTGTAAATACGATGGTGAATCATTTCCCAAGAAACATTGATGGCGATCGTTATGTTAATGTTCATATTAAGAGAAAAAAAATATATAAATCACTCGTTATTTAGTTGATTTGTTGAAAAAAATAAGACACAAATATTGACTGCAATGTCTGTTTGAAACTCCTCTCTACAGGCTGTACGGAATTACAGCTTATGGATCTTTATTTCATAATGAGAATGTTAATCAAATTTCTGTAGATGAAATTAATGAAGACATACCAATCGAAGATAGTCTCACTGCACAACAGCAAACACTCTTATGGAATGATGAAAAGTATCTTCGTATTGCACCAGGGGAAGCAAATATACCACATAGTCTACTTTTCGATGAACATGCAGAGGAATAGAACTTATTGATAATAAGAAAAATTAACAGTTTTGATATTTAATAAAAAGTTTCACTTCTAACGCGTGAGAGTTTCGCGCATTGATATTTTGAAGTGAAACTTTTTTAGTCGCGGTAGCGTAAGTTTTATCGGGTGTGATGGAAGGGTGGAAGGCTTCCCCCACCAAGAATCGCTATACCCACCACTTCTACTTACTCCTACCTTGCGAAGGCGAGAGTGTGTCAAAGGGACACAAAATGGTGGTTACAAAATTTCAAAAGTAAAAAATAGGGACCGGAGGGTTCCCGTGTAGGGGGGCCTGCACCACGTCTAAAAAAATTTTAAAAAAATTTAACAATCATTTTTTATTAATGTTTCGGAAACTAATAAATACCCGAAGCTACCATTTTAGATTTAGGGTACACACCTCCTCCTCACTCCTCTCCAAAAGCTCATCTCAATCGTCCACCGGTCCCTTTCGGAATAATATCCAGAAGCTTCACGTCTAACGCGTGAGAATTTTACGCATTGATTTTTTTTTACATGTAGGGTAGGGTAGGGCTAAAAGTCCGACGAGTAAAAAATCCCGAATTCAAAATCTCTATTCCTAAACAATGTATTGAGTTTCGCAATATACCATGTAAAAGGCGAGAAGAAACGAAGGTGATCACAGAGTCGCTAGTCGCTGGTGGACGTTCGTGCGGATTACACGACGCCTTCGTTATTTTATGTATCGTAAACTAAAAGAAATATGTCGTCCGTATTGTTTTACACGAAGTAAACCACAGTTTAAAAGCGTATCAGCCAAGTACGTTAAGATTGTAGGGTAGATATCCCAATTACTGCCAGTGTCCCAATTACTGCCACTTTATTTATTTTATGTAATAAAAACGTAACGTATAAAAAAATGTACAAAAAAAAGGTATTATTAAACGGAGGTTCTGATTTACATAAAAATAAAACAAAAATATGTATTTATATGTACATAGTGTTTAAAAAATAATATTGAAAAATGAAAGTGCCATTTGAGCGTCAAAAACGCGAAGACGTTAGTAGGAAGTGATGGCGAAATCATACTAAAGAAAGAGCCACAATTTTACTATTCAACCTCTATCTTTCGCATAAAATGAATTATTCCGGTCTAGAAGAATTACTTTAATGATGTAACGAATAAAATACATAATATTTACTGTTAAATTATAATAATTAACGGTGACATCATTAGGGACAAAATTTTTGGGCTTGTCCCTATTACTGTTGGCAGTATTCGGGACAAAAGAACGTGGAGTACGTATAACTGTCAGATATCAAAGTTCCAATTCCTAACCCGAAAATCACGTGTAGAGTGTGATGCATGTAATGTCATTTTATAAAACTTTCACATATATTTTATGAACAATTACAGTATACGACAAATAAATTAATAATTCCAAAACTATGCGTTCGATAATTCTGGCTATTAATCGGTAAAAAGGACTGGCAGTACCTAATCGAGTCTTAGTAAAAAGGACTGACTGTAATCGGGTCTCATTGTCAATAATAGGGACCGTCAGTTATGTGGTCACAGTTATTAGGACCGACAGTTATTGGGTGGCAGTCATACGGACAAGACAATTTTTTAGGTGACAGTTATAGGCACAGTAGGATCGCTCGCGAATTTTAATTAATTATTAATAAAATCTTCATATTTAGTTCATAAAACTATTTTTTGTTAATGAAAGAGATGTTAAATAATATTATGTTTCAAACTGAGACGATTTTTAGGTTAAACAACACGTGAAATGATTAAATAAAGTTCAGTTATAATCTTAAGGTGGCAGTAATTGGGACATCTACCCTATGTTCCTTTAGTAATGTGTGCACGATATTGTTTATTGCTGAATGATAATATTTTCTAACTTATACCTATATCGCAGAAACTATAGAGGGTACCATTCGACCAAAATGTCCCTCAGACTGAATATATATATATATATATATTATTATTATTATTATTATTATTATTTGTTTTCATAATAAGATGACCAAAGAATAAAGAAATGATGCTAAAGACCTTAAATAGTGGTTTTGTTTTAGTTGAGCAATTCAAAACAGAAAGCTACCTAGTGTATGAATATGTCAAAAATACCTCAAGTATCCCGAAACTCTCTGGCTCCTCGCAATCGGTATTCTGTTTTCGCTGACGGGTGTACCTATTACTCACGTAGAGAACCGTGCTTTTAACTGAACATGCTTTCACTGTTAAAATTTTCTGTACCAGCCAACATTTTATGTATATATATAGTAGTGCTTCATTATATTCATGGAAATAAATCGTTCAAACAACTTATGATTACTTAGCACTTAGGTACATCCGTGCCTTCGACGCTTGGAAGAAATACGAGCGACATGTCGGCATGTCAACTGCCAATGCAAAATCATAAGACCACGGATACACGGGCGTTTTCGCGTTTACAGTGGAGCAGAAACCTGCGTCAAAACCTGCGAAAAATACAGAATACGAAAATTCGAAAATCCGCGGTTTTCTGTCATGAAATTGTAGGTGACAACATGTTTTTAAGCCTGTAGGGACTAGTGGGACTCCAGAGTCCCATTCAGACTAATACATTTTCATTTACGTTCTATCAATAAGATTCAGATTTCATAGGTATAGTGACATTTAGTAGGCAGGGAAGAAATTGTTTGTACGACCAGAACCCGAAATTAAACTTTTTACTGTTATAAACAAGTGAATCTAGTCGACGCTATTAATCGTGATCTGTACCTGTTGCAATTTGTCGACTATTTTGATAAATTAAAGTAATTGAAAGAACTTTTTACAGTAAAATAAGCATATATATATATAGTAAAAGTGAGTCCTAGTTGACAAAATACTGTATGGGTACTGCACTTTATTTACGTTATATATAGAGGCTTTCGGGTTAAAGTTATGGGACGTGTATGTCCCACCGGGACTAAGAAGTAAATATTTATGAAAATGACAAGAACAATGGTTAATTGCATAAAAAGTTTTATAACATTTTACTCGAATGTATAGCCTTAATAGAATATATAAGTATGTATTTAACTTTGTAACTAACTTAAATTGCACTTCTCAAAGAAAATATTTTCAGAATCGTGAATAAAAACTGTGGGAAACATAAAAGTTTCTGATGAGCTCTTAACTTTTGCGTTTTCGGCAAAATTTGAACACCGATCACATGAAAACAATAGCAAATATTAAAAAACGAGGTTTACCACATTATAATTCAGTAACTAGTAGGTATGTGTAATAAAATGTGTGTTGCAATTGGCCCCACTTTTCGAAAAGATGGATCTATACTGCATTCCATACTAGAGCATACCGACGCCCCTACCGATTTGTGACCGATCTGCGCAGCTCCCACTACTACCCACAGTTTGAACCGCATGCGATTGGTTGTGATAATTTTCAAGGAATAACGTGAGACCTGGCCGTTGTCAACGTAAACAGTGCACGAAAAGTTAACAGAGAGAGTAGAGGGCCGTGCGACGGAGAAAAACATAGGCGGTTCAGTGGGGAACCGAGCGTAGCAACGCCTCCTGAGGGTCGTGCCTGCGCGAAATCGGTATGCTCTAATGTGGAATGCAGAATAAATGCACGGGCCTCAGAGGGTTAATATCACTTATATTAATACAACTTAAAGGCCGTCAATTTGCGGTTAAATTGGGCCGAATTTCATTAAAATATCTAAACCAGAACAAAAGTTATAATTTTTTTTATCGCCATCGGGTCGTTTTGTCCCATTGTGCGACGTGGTAAATAAACACGCGGGTTATTTCGTCCGTGGTCGCGAAGTCATAAACGCAGACCTCTTTTTCGCTCTGCAGCTAAAAACTGACTTCCTAGTATAAATCGCTAATTTTCGAATTTTCGTATTCTATATTTTTCGCAGGTTTCGACGCGATGGTGTTTAAAATCCAAATTAATATGGCATGATCGTTTAATGTTAAGCCACAGACTACACATGACATTTAGAAAATATTGCAATAAGTATCTAGATGCAATTGTTAATTTAAATAATAAGAAAGCTTATTCGAAATATCAATTGTTCGTATACAAGTTAATAGCAGGAGTGGAAACGGTTTTAGAAATTACCATTTCAAACTGTTATACAACGGTTCGTCACCAAACAGTTACGAAAAACTGATATTCCGAATAAGTGCTACGAACACCCGGCATTCGCACTTACCGATTATTCTGTATCAGCATAAGTATATCTTTTCCAAAATAATTGTGAAAGAAGATAAGGCCTGAAATAATTATGCACACCTTTTGAACTGTGCAAAATGGTCTTTAATGTACCTAAGTGCTTTTCTTGGTTCAGTCAAAGACCATTTCCAAATATAACATTTATCGCTTGCAACTGTCTTCAACGGCCGATAAGGGGAGATATACCCACTAGAGCTCTTACTTTTTGACCCGTCGTGTATCCCGCTACCTGGAATAACTTCAAGCAATTGAATGTTGTATTGTTTGTGGTATTGTTTGATGTTAGTCAATAATGATCGAACAATACCACATTCAATAGCTTGAGGTTGTTTCGAGTAGACAGGTACCCGACGGGACAAAAAGTAAGAGCTCTACTAAATACCACGTTACACGTTATATTAGTATGTGAGGAGAGAATTAAGGTGTTCAATTAATATGAGAGTGAAAAGCCTTCGTCCTCGTGTTTTGACCACGTGGAAACATAGATTCAGTGATAATAATACTCTATTATTTATTCTGTAACAAGTACAAAACAACGGGAAGTCGTACAGATTTACAAAATCAATTTTGGAGTATTGATGTGATTTTTCATCAATGTACAATATCCACGCGTGCAGCTTCTTCCCCCTTCTCGGTGTACTTAAGGGTTTAGGCCACCTTGGACGGAGCAAAATTGCAGCCATTTTCTGCATTTGAAGCCTGTTATTATTTTCCACGGTTTTCAATCTCACGGCTATACCGTTTGACCTAGAACACAAAACCAAAAAGTATGGAAATTCAGAAACATTAATTTGTCTCGAAATGGTGAACATGGGGAGAGAAAAAGTACAACTTTTTTATAAAAGTATCAATTGTAAAGAATATGTTCCAGATATCGCAAAACCAATAGGTACTTCTCTAGTTTTAGGCATGTAGAAAATAAAACTTTTTGGTGTTTTGTTCTAAGTCAAACGGTATAGCCATGAGATTGGACACCGTGGAAAACGTCGCTCCTCAAAACTTTGCGTATCACGGCTCTACCGCCGCCATTTTGTAGGAAAGAAAAATACTATTTTTTCCGATGAGATTTGTACAATAACAAGCTTCATATTGAATTTCCTGTTTATTTCATTTTCTTCTTAAAAAAAAATGTAGAAAATGACTGCAATTTTGCTCCCGCCAAAGTGGCGTAACCCCTCAATATCGTATGCTTTACCCGTGACAGTATTTAGGCAGCTACGACTTGTTGTCCTCCTTAATCATGTCCGCAGCTTTTTCAGCGATCATTATGGTCGGCGCATTCGTGTTCCCGCTAGTGATACTCGGCATGATCGAGCTATCGACCACTCGCAGACCATTGACACCGCGAACCCTTAATCTGTGATCCACCACGGACATCGGGTCGTCCTCAGGCCCCATTTTGCACGTGCCGACTGGGTGGTAGATCGTCATCGTGTAGTGACGGGCGAAACATTTCCAGTATTCGAGCGATGGAAACGGTAGCGTCGAGCATCCTCGAAGTTTATTTGGGTTTGGTCGAGCATTCAACTTCTTCATCGTTGGGGTATTTATCAGGCTGTGGACATACCGGGCCCCTTCTGCCTGCGTGAAACAAAAGAAGATGGGTGGTAGTGTGATGTTGACTGCAGTAGGGGTGAAAAGGAAGTTTAACCCCCGCTTGGCGGATTCTAGGTTTATATGGACTCGACGTAAATAACAAACTACGTGTTTTACGTACTGTTAGTAAAATACAAAGATTTTAGACCCTCAACGAGATTACATTCTTATGTAAAAGAAGAAAATCAAAAATGACTCGATTTTCAACTAGTACGCCAGTCTTCCAATCAGATAGTTTGTTATAAAATTTCTATCTCATAGATTGGGCTCCGAAGGCTTATATATTATAGTTCCTGCTTTGTTAAATAATTAGATAGAGTTAGGCTTCCTTACAATTACATCGAGGTCACTAGTATCGCTGAAGTAATTGGGAACGATAATCGGATGCTGATGCGGGTCTTTTGATCGCAATTTGATATATCCTCTGCTCCGAGGTCTCAACAGCATTGGCAATGCCTGGTACGTATGGTTCAGGTGCCCCATGTTCGCGTAGAAACTTCCGTAGACAACGTCTTGCACGTTGCTGTCCCACTTACTATACACGCCACCGTCTCCGACTTCAGCCACGGTGGTAAATAAAATCTGTATATCTGGGTAATCTGCCGATTCGTTTGCGTATCTGGAAGCAGGATGTATGCCTACATAGACGACTGAGAGGTTGTCAGGATAACAGTTTGAAGAAAAGGACCTTCTACCTCGATATACAGTGGTTCGCAAAAGTATCCACCCACCCTACATGTATAACATATTTTATTTAGATAAGTAATTTTAAATTCAGAATTACTCATTATAATGACATTGTTATAAAGCTTAATTAATATATTCTTAGTTAGTACCCTCTACCAAAGAAATGCTTAAAGGAACAAGCTAAGCCATAATTTATCAGAAAATTAGTTGTATCTATGCATAATCGAGTAAAGTTTATAATAAAATACCCCGAAGATTACGTTTATGTAAATTAAACACTGAATTTGGGCGAATATTTATTTGCACTATATTTCCTACATCCACGGATAATAATACTTTTTTAAACAAACTGTTTATAATTTTTCAGTTGAATTCTCCCAAACCAAAAGTATATCGAAACACAAAGCCCTCTTCAAATATTTGTTTTAATTAGAACCCACGGTTCTTACTTGGTGTTAATGAAACCCATAGCCTCAGCGAATGGTGTTGAGTAGAAGATCCCAGTACGATCCAAGACGAATTCTCTGTAAGGCTCTGCTCCACTAATGTCTGTTATATTAAAGGTGAAAGGTCTGCTGCCCGTGTAGTCCGCTGGTGGATCTATCACGAACACCTGACCACCTATCCCCGCATGATCTTGAAGATTCTGACCCACACCGGGGGAGTCATGGACCACGGGAATTCCCACTTCCTTCAGGTGGTCCTTGGGGCCGATACCAGACAGCATCAATAGATGTGGCGATTGTATCGAGCCAGCTGACAAAATAATCTCGCGATTGGCTATCACCTTGACCGGTATCCCCCTCGCGCGAAATTCCACGCCGTAGGCGGTCGTGGAGTGTGAATCTGCGAATTAACACCAAATAATGACCTTAAATGTACCTTAATTATCCTAGTACTCTTTAACTGTCGAAGGGTCAGAGCAACAGGCTGAGGCTTCTTTTTCAGATTTGTACAGTAATTAATGTTTTTAGACTGTACTGATAGCCTCAAGTATACTAATGCTTAATAGAACTCCACCTAAGGGGCCGTCCTTAAATTACGTAAGAGTAATTTTGGCTATTTCTTACCCCCTTCCTCCCCCAGGATAAGAATTCGTAAGATTTAATATTGCAACCCCCATCTTACGTAATATTTTTTACATTGAATTTTTTTCAGTTATTAAAATTCTTTTAAAGGTTTGTATAATTCAGTTAACTCGGTTTCGGGAAATTTAAACTAAAACAACTTTTCTGGAACATTAATGATAGAATTTGTATTTATTGAAAATTAGGTTAAAAAATATTACGTAACAGGCTATCTGACTCCTCCCTCCCCCTTGTAAGAAAACGTAAGAAATTCGCGACCCCCTCCCCCTCAAAAAAGCCTTACGTAATTTAAGGACGACCCCTTAAAGCAACGAGCGACTCACCTTGCCGCGTCAAAATCTTCTCCACAAACGTTTCCGTGCTGACGTGCAGGTTCTTCCTCTTTGAAGCCGGCCGAAGGAAGGCCTTTGCTGCGCTGCACCGCAGTCCATCCCTGAGCGTCCCATGGGAGAACGTAATCCCTGTTTGCTTCGCCCCGTTTACGTCCCTCAGCTCGTACCCCATATCGACATTTGCATTCACCAAGTGATCCGTAACTGGTGAACGATACCGAAAATATTCGACGGTCAAGTATCCACCTGTGTGGTGATACGGCGAATCCTGGTACTCGGGGATTCTCATGTCCTCGGACTTCTTGAAGTAGGGCAACACGCTCTCGTAGTTCCAGCCCGGATTGCCCAACTCTTCCCATCCGTCGTAGTCTCTCTTGTTGCCACGGATGTACAGTATGGCGTTTAATACACTGCTGCCACCGAGAGTCTGAAACATTTCAATGCGGGAAATCGATTGATCTGTTCTATCGTTATCGTCGGTGAGGTAATTCGCAAACGCCCCACGCAGTTTTCTAATCGAATGCTTGGAAAGTGCTGTTTACATTGATTGTAGGTAGGATTTTATGGGTTGGAAGTTAATTAAGGATTCTCGAATTTTTATTAAATTGTACAATGAATTGTGACGTTTCTGGTGTTGGACAAGATTGGACAATATTTATTGAGACTGAAAAATTTATTAAATTAATTGACCGGTTCCTATGGAACAATATGTGTGTAGGAAATGAAAAAAAGTTGCAGGATGAAAAATTTAGAAGATGTCTGTAAAACTAACGAGTTTATATTGGGTCAGGCCTGGAATTTAAGTAAACGCAGCAGCCGATTGTCAGAGACAAAGCCTCCTTTCTCCCGCCGCGCGTCTTATCGTTGCGTCTGAAAATCGGCCGCTGCGTTCACTTAAATCCCAAGTCTGTATTGGGTGTGCAGCTTTTTAAGCTGCATTCAAAAATTCAATTTGAAGCAAATAATTAGCCCACTTGCCATACTTATTCTATCACATTCAAATAATTCCAAATCTTATACTCAAAAAACGAAATAAGTCGATTCCTCGATACCTTGCCCCGCGGCCAGTTGGATTGATGATTGTTCATCGACAGACAGTATTCGTCTGACGGTTCCGTTTTGAATTTCCAGTCGAAGGGGCTTCGTTGAATGCCCGTGAACGTTAAGGGCACGTCACTTTCCATTGGTTCGTCTGAACCAGCCTCCAATAACAGCACCGACCAGTTTCCGTTCTCCGATAAACGATTGGCGATCACAGAGCCAGCCGATCCACCACCGATTACAACGTAATCGTAATTTCTTTGAATACTTTTTGGCGATATTGGTGTTACTCTGTTCTCGCGATCGAGTATATCAGGCCTGTGCAATAAGATCACCGCGTGCAGAATCACTACGAAGTTCAGTTGTGGGACAGACGCCATTGCTGTCCGAAGCGCGGACAGTGTACCAATGGCCCCCATGCCTTTTGACAAACAGCAAATCACTGTAACAAGCGTTATCGAATTTGTGTTCTCTGTGTAGCAATTAGACGGTGATGATTGTTGATACAAGTTGTGGTTGCTGCGTCGATTCTATTTAATGATATTTTTAGTACGCAAGATTTAAAGCCGGGAATCCACCGCGAAGCTATGCTAAGCTATGCCATGCGATGCTATGCCATGCTACGTTTTAAAAGAATTAGCTTCAATACATTCTTATGGAACCGTTTCCACCAAAAGCTATGCTAAAACATAGCATCGCATGGCATAGTTTAGCTTAGCTTCGCGGTGGATTCCCGGCTTAATTGTATTAGTTCAAGGGTTAAATTTACTGTTTTCGTCGATTAATTAAAATAGGAAGTCTTATCAGCTCTGTTCATACCTCATCTCATCAAGAAATTACTTTTTACCTAGACACAGTTTCTTCACGACCTTCGATATTATACCTAACCACTCAATGTAGGAGAATATGAACCTATGTAATTATTCAATTTATGTAGTTTATCTTATAAGTTTAATGGAATTCTGTTACAGTACAATCTGGATTACACGAATTTAGAGTACAGGGCAAACTACTTAGATTAATACATTCTCTTATTGTCAGGTCTATGAATGGTAGACATTAAAATTTATTTTGTTAGAATAATATTGTGACAAATTTGCGAACCTCCGAACTTACTATTTTCAGGCATGTTAATTTTACCAGTTAATAAAACATTACTGAACTATAAAATATTCCCTTGTCTGATAATAAACATCTCAAGAAATATTTAATTTCATGGCAATAAAAAGCCCTTTTCTTCACCATGTGCATCTGACGAGGGAACCGTTCCTAATCCTCACAGATATTAATGCAACTTTGTGCACATGTAGATCTCATTCTACCGATGCAGAATATATATGGTTAGAGGCGTAGTAGGTTGATACTTTTTGGGATATTTATCTTTAAACATGTTGAGCGTCATACGCTGCTGTAAAGGCGGGGTTCCATTGGCGCAACTGCGCGTCGGCAACATACGGCTCTTACAAACGTTTAAAACTAAATATCTCAAAAAGTACAATGCATCTATGCCTATAACGATGTAGATTCTGCATCGGTAAAATGAAATCTGCATGCATACTTACATTAAAATCTAGGAGGACCATCTCAAACGGTTCCCTCGTCGGATGTAGTTCCGAGAGAGACAACATTAGTCAACAGAAATAGAAAATAGAAAGGTAGTGTACGAGTATGTCAAAAATACCTCAAGTATACCGAAACTCCCTGGTTCCTCGCAATCCGTATGCAATTTTCGCTGACGGACTTATGCCTCACGCAGCACCACGCATTCAACTGACGAAATAAAACATGCAGAAACATACGTCGTCCACTTGTACGATTTGCCGTGTCAGCCAAGATTTTATACGTGGTTTTAATTGTGGCGTCCTGAATTATGCGAAGTCGATTCGAGGTCGAGTCGTGAAACAAAGTCTCGAGACTCGATGTTTCTTGAGACTTCGCGGGAGCCTCATTACGATTCAGGGATCCGAGGGAACGCGATCGCGAAAAAGGGTTTTTCTTTTATGAATCAGCTATACAACTTTTTCGTCAAAATTTTGTTCAATTATTTATCCATGTTTGAGTAATGTTTACAAATTTTATTAGAGCGAAATAATTCAAATATGTGGCCTTGCCAGCGTTTGAACGGATTCGTCGAAAAAAAAAGAATGTTCTTACGGTTCCCGTGATTCCGGCAAAGTTGTTATTTGAAATGAAAAAACCAAAATGATGAAAATGAAGGAAAAATTGACAATTTAAAAAATGGCAGCACTTTGAAGTTTCACTATCGATTTTTTCATGTTTTTCATACCGTTCGCGGATTAAAAAAGTGACAAAAAGCCTGATTTGAAACGTCATGATTCAAGTGTTGTCCTTTGCTCTTAGCTATTTACGCTGTTCCCGTGGTTTCTTCAATAGAAAAGACAGCAGTACACTTCACCATATGAATGTGGTACCTTGATAATTTGAATATGAAATCAGCATTTATAATTTTTTTGAATTTTTTTACATTCGATTTTGCAACTGAAAAATTTGAACAAATTCCGCAGACATGTACACTAATAGATAGAATGTCTCTGATTTTATTTATAATATTTTATTCAATAGAACAAAAGTAATGGAGCTTAACCTGCATTTTACGTTTTACCCAGTAACTACCCAACTGGTAGTAGAGGTATCGGGTTGATACTTGCCAGAAATATTTTTCTGTGAGGAACCTATCGATTGCTATAAGATAGTTGACCCAGTGGTCGATCGGTACCCAGTCGTCGATCATTTGAATTAATATTGAGATTTTATAAGGTTTTTGAACAATATTGTGTAAAGGACAAAATTGCAAGTTAATCATCACAATTTTGTTCAAAAACCTTATAAAATCTCAATATTTAAGTGATCGACGACTAGGCCTAAACCGATCGGCGACTGGGTCAACTACCTTATACCAAGTTCAATTTCCTTTGGGGGCACTTTTCACTAAACTTACCCGGTTAGCTCCTTTTAAAACAACCTTATGTAATGAATAATAACACTTAAACTTAAAATTAGAGCAACACCAATTCGGCTGTGTACGTAATACTGAACACACTATCATGCGAAAGAATTATAATTTAATAAAAATCAGTTATATAGTGCCAAAAGTTTGCACTGTTAGGTAAACATTTTTCTAGAACAAAAACACACTTTCCCTAATAAAGCAACTACAGCTTAACACATAAATTTGCATTTATCACTACATATTGCAATCTGTTGGGCGCATTCCATACTACACGGTGCAGTTCTTAATTATTTATTAGGCAGGGAACATAAGGCTGTATCAATCCTTCCTACATATACAGCCGTTGCAGTCTTCACCATTAATTGGGTTTTCCTTCGACTTGGAATATTCATGCGCGCAGCTTCATTCCTCTTTTCGATGCATTGAATATCGCATGCTTTATTCTCGGCAATATTTAGCCATCTACGACTTGTTGTCCTCCTTAATCATGTCAGCAGCTTTTTCAGCGATCATTATGGTCGGCACATTCGTGTTCCCGCTAGTGATACATGGCATGATGGAGCTATCAACTACTCGCAGGCCATTGACACCGCGCACCCTTAATCTGTGATCGACCACGGACATCGGGTCATCCTGGGGTCCCATCTTGCACGTGCCCACTGGGTGGTAGTTCGTGTACGTGTACTGACGGGCGGCACATTTCCAGTATTCAAGCGATGGAAGCGGCAGCGACGAGCATCCTGGAAGTTTGTTTGTGTTTGGTCGCGCATTCAGCTTCTTCATCGTTGGGGTATTTATCAAGTTGTAGGTATAATGAGTCCCTTCTGCCTGTGCGAAACAAAAGAAGATGGCTGTTAGTGTGACTTTAATTATAGCAATAGTGAATAGGAAGTTTAACCCTCGCTTGGCGGATGCAGGGTCTATCTAGACTACGTGCTTTACGTAGGGGAGACCGGGGCAAGTTGATACAGAGGCAGGTTGATACAGACGAATTATCTCGACACTGTATATATATAGCTCCTTGTGTGTGAGATATGTGAAGCTTCTTGATCAATTCTTTACTACGATCTAGTGTACGTCTGTGTGCCTTGACTTTAGCAATCCATTTTTAACTGTTTTCGTTTTTATGGACAAAACGTAAATAATTGTGTTCACTTTCCAATCCGTCTTGAGACGAGATAGAGAATTTTATCACTCAAATTAATTGGGCATCACATTGAGTCCTTTGAAGGTAAGGGAATTACGTTTAGTTATTTTGTTTATATGCTCTACATTTGTTTATGGAGATGTTTGTATATAATGACTTGCTGTGGGGTAAGTTGATACGTTTTCTCTGGGGCATGTTGATACTCATGGGGAGTGTATCAATTTTTCCCGACTACTTTTAATTGGATTTTTCCTTTTATTTCTGGGAAGATGGTACGAAATTATGTCAGAAAAGCGAATCGCGAAAAAATACCACAAAATATTTTTCAAACAGCGTGTGTTGGTGTAGAAAAGGAGTCAAAGCGCCAGAATATACGGAATAGATAAAATTGTTTTATTAAGATACATTAATAAAAAGAAGCAAGCACCTCATATTAAAGTGGGATATTCCAGACATCCATCTTTTACTCATTAAGCGGATATTTTACAGATGTATCAACATGCCCCAGAGCAGTATCAACTTGCCCCGCATTGGGGTAAGTTGATACATTTTACCTTCATCCAAATAACATTTTCTCATTCATTTTGTATGTATTTTTTCAACATTTCATTTACAATATTTTAAAGAGGAAGGACCAAAGTATATTTTAGCGTATTTGTTATTAAGTAATTAATTCAACCAAAAATGAAAAAAATTGAAAACTGAAAAACGTATCAACTTGCCCCGGTCTCCCCTACTACTTATATTACTTCGCGGAGAATACAAGAATTTTAAATTGCTCCGAGATTTGATTCTTATATAAAAGCTTATTCCGATCTGTAAGTAGATGAGTGAAATTATGGGGAAAAATTCGGCGTGCTTGCGGCGCGAAGTGAAGTTCCATGATTTAAACTGTGAACGGTGACAAAAAAAAGTATTTAGTTGCCGCTTTGTTAAATAATCAGATAGAGTTAGGCGTACTTACAATCACATCGAGGTCAGTAGTATCGTTGAAGTAATTGGGAAAGATGAGTGGATGCTGATGCGGATCTTTTGATAGCAACTTGATGTATCCTCTGCTCAGAGGTCTCAACAGCACTGTCAATACTTGGTACGTGTTGTTTTGGCTGCCGAGTTTGGAGAACAAACTTTTGTAGTTGTCGTCCTGTACGCCGGTGACCACCTTCTGCTTCTCATTTCCGGCTCCGGACGAAGTGCTAAAGGTAATCTGTACGTCTGGGAAATCCGCTGACTTGTTTGCGTATCTGGAAGCAGGATTTATCTGTTGGATTAGTTAGTAATTTTGGCAAGCAACGCCTTCGTTGAAAACTGAAAGGGGCCAGGAAAACAGTTTGAAGAAAAGGACCTTCTACCTCGATACTCGCAAAAATATCCCCCACCCTACATGTATAAAATATTTTACTTATACAAGTAATATTAAATTCAGAATTAACCATTACAATTTACATTGGTTTAAGCCTTGCTTGATATATTGTTAGTTAGTGGCGTCTACCAAAGAAATGCTTAATGATATTTTTTTTGGAAGAATGGAACAATATCAACCCGAGTTACTCAGAAAATTAGTTGCATCTATGCATTATAGATTCAATTTTTTAGTAAAATAACAGGAATATTAGAAGAATATTAATTTATCATAATTAAGTTTCTATATATTAAATATTGAATTTTGGTAAATATTTTTTTACATGATCTTTCGTACATCCACGGATAATAATACTTTTTTTTAAATAATTTGAGTTCAATTTTTCAGTTGAATGTACCTACACAAAACAAAAGTAATATCGAAACGCAAAGTCCTCTCCAAATATTCGTTTGAATTTCATCCCATGGTACTTACTTGGTGTTAATGAAACCCAAGGCTTCACTGAAGGGTAATGCGTATAGGGTCCCAGTATGGTTGAATGCGAATTCTTTTAAAGACTGTGTCAGGTTAGGGTTTGTTGTATTAAAGGTGAAGGATTCACTGCCGTTGTAGTCCGCTGGTGGGTCTATCACGTACGCCTGACCACCTATCCCTGTATGATCGTGAAGATTCTGGCCCACGCCTGGGGAGTCGTGGACCACAGGAATTCCCACTTCCTTCAGGTGGTCCTTGGGGCCGATACCAGACAGCATCAACAGCTGTGGCGATTGTATCGAGCCAGCTGACAAAATAATCTCACGATTGGCCTTCACCTTGACCGGTATCCCCCTAGCGCGAAACTCCACGCCGTAAGCGGTCGTGGAGTGTGAATCTGCGAATTGACACAAAATAATGACCTTAAATGTATCTTAATTATCCTGGTACTCTTTAACTTTCGAAGGGTCAGAGCAACAGGCTAAGACTTCTTTTACAATAATCAATGTTGTTGGACTAACGCTTAATAGAACTCCACTTATCTGATAAACTCCAATTAACAAAAACAAAAGCAAAGAGCGTCTCACCTTTGCGCGTCAAAATCTTCTCCACAAACGTTTCCGTGCTGACGTGCAGGTTCTTCCTCTTGGAGGCCGACCGAAGGAAGGCCTTTGCTGTGCTGCACCGCAGTCCATCCCTCAGCGTTCCATAGGCGAACGTAATCCCTGTTTGATTCGCCCCGTTCACGTCCTTCAGCTCGTACCCCATATCGACATTTGCATTCACCAAGTAGGCCGCGATTGGTGAACGATACCGAAAGTTTTCGACGGACAAGTATCCACCTGTGTGGTGATACGGTGAATCCTGATACCCGGGGATCCTCATGTCCTCGGACTTCTTAAAGTAGGGCAACACGCTCTCGTAGTTCCACCCCGGATTGCCCATCTCTTCCCAGCCGTCGTAATCTCTCTTGTTGCCTCGGATGTACACCATAGCGTTCAATACACTGCTGCCACCGAGTGTCTTAAACATTTTAATGCGGGAAATCGATTGATCCGTTCTATTCTTATCGTCGGGGAGGTAATTACTAATTCGCAAACACTCCACTCAGTTTTCTAATCCAATGCTTGGAAAGTGCTGTTTGCATTGAATGGGTTTTATGGGTTAAAAGATAATTAAGCTTTCTTGAATTTTTATTAAAGTGTACGATGAAGAGTGACGTTTCTGGTGTTGGACAAGATGGCGACACATTTGGGAACCTGCACTTTATTGGGACTGCAGAATTCATTAAATTAATTGACCGGTTTCTGTGGTACATTGTGTGTGTAGGAAATGGAAAAAAAATTGCAGGAAGGAAAATTTGGAAGATATCTGTGAAACCAACGACTTTATAACTGATGATTATACACATATCATTTTGGAGTTATTTGTTGTTTAATTGAACGACTTCAAAAACGTTCTGTAACGTATTTCATAAATGTGATTGCTTGAGACGCTTAATGGATTCCAAACGCCACTATGCGGTCAAAACAACAACTACACGCTTATTTACGAAACAAAACAGCGTCGCTACGGTATTAAAGAGTTCTGTAGCGGAGATAAGCTGGGGTCTCTTATTAGAAGAGGTCGTCATATTCGGCGACTTTACTCTATTGATACATATCCCTTAGTTTTCCAAGCTGCGTTCAAAAATTCAATTTGAAGCAGATAATTAGCCCATTCCCAATACTTATTCTATGAAACTCAAATAATCCCAAATCTTGCGAACAAGAAACGCATGAACTCGATTCTACTATACCTTGCCGCGCGGCCAGTTGCATTGATGATTGTTCATGGCCAGACAGTAGTTGTCCGAAGGTTCAGTTTTGAATTTCCAGTCGATGGAACTTAGTTGAAGGTCCCGGAACATTAGGGGCACATCAGCTTCCACTGGTTCGTCTGACCCAGCCTCCAATAACAGCACCGACCAGTTTTTGTTCTCCGATAAACGATTGGCGATCACAGCGCCAGCCGATCCAGCGCCGATTACCACGTAATCGTAACTACTTTTAATACTTGCTGGCGATATTGGTGTTACTCTGTTCTCACGATCGACTATATCGGGCCGGTACAATAATATCACCGCGTGCAGCAACACCCCGAGACTCAGGTATGGGACGGCGTGTGCTATAGCTGTCCAAAATTTGGAATGTCTACCAATGGCCCTCATCCTTTTTGATAATCAGCAAAAACTGTAACAACCGTTATCGAATTTGTGTTTCCCGTATTGCAATTAGACGGTGATGGTTGTTGATACAATAAGTTGCGTATGCAGCGTTGATTCTATTTAACGACATGTCAAGTACGCAGAAATTTAGTTTTAGTAGTTTAAAGTAGGTGAAATTTATTTTTTCCTTCAAGTCATTAACATAGGAAGTCTTATCAGCTTTGTCCATACTAACCAAGCAGTTACATTATGTGTATATCGATACAGTTTTCTCATGACATTCGACCTTATACCTAAACAGTCGACGTAGGAAAATATGAATTCCAATTTATAAAACTATCCAATTGTTCTATTTGTATATTTCATCTTACAAGATAAATTGAATGCTGTTACAGTAAAATCTATGTTACATGAATTTAGTGCACAGGGAAAACTAGATGAAGATATTTTCATATCAGATTTGTGAATGGTAGACATTCGAATTCAACGTTTCTTCGCCATTTGCATCTGACGAGGGAACTGCTCTAGATACTCCCAGATTTTTATGCAATTTTGTACACATGAAGATATCATTCTACCGATGAAGAATATATATGGTTATAGGCGTAGATGGTTTATAATCTTTTGAGATAGGTACTTAGCTTTAAACGTTGTGAGCACCGTACGTTTCTATAAAGGCAAAGTACCATTGGCGCAATTGCGCATCACGAACATCCGGCGGCTAAAGACGTTTAATGCTAAATATTTTAAAAAATATAATCTATCGAGGCCTATAAACATGAAAGATAAATATGTAGCATGAGAACATGTTGAAAATACCTTAAGTACACCGAAACTCCCTTATGACTCGTACTCGCTATGCTGTTTTCAATAACACACGTATGTCTCACGCAGAACCGTGCATTCATCTCAACATTCTTTCACTGTTACCGTTTTCTGTATCAGCCAACCTTTTATATATGTATATATTAGTCATTCGATATTCACGCGGAAATTATCTTTCAAAATGCATAGTTTGTATCCCCTGTAATTTTAGATATCGCTCGACTAACTACCGTCGAGCAATTAGGTACCCCCTGCCTCCGACACTTGAAAGAGATAGCGAGCGACACACAGTGGCACGTCCAGTACAAAAAGCTAACCAAAAGTCACAAATTTTTTTATTGATTTTCACACATCTATGTACAGTAGTTCCCCGTTAAGAGTACGGCGACTATCCCCACCATTTCTTGGAAGCCTTGCGGACGAGAGTGAGAGAACCGGACAACGATCGAAAGGAAACGAAAGAGTCAGACACGAAATAGCTGTCGTGTACGAAAGAAAGAATCATATCCGCAACCCACTATGAGTCCGCCGCCAGCCCCGTTCGCCGAACTTATAACGGGGAACTACTGTATTGCATTTCATTTATGACTTACCAAAGCATGATTTTCCACTAATAGCAATTTTTATTGTACGATCCTCTTACAGGTATGCAATCTCAAAGTTGCTAGTATTATGATCTGAAACTTTTAGTCCAGAATTGAAAGTAAATTTTATATTGAATGTGAAACTATGATCTTTTTTGTGCTGGTAGCTATCTGACATGTTCTAAGTTAAAATATATTCTGGTATTATATGTTTATTTCACTTTTTACAACTATGGTATAGGAGAAGACACGATCTATATATTTTTTTTTCTTGACCTAAGCAAATAGTTATGTTACAAGCGTCATCAAGTGGCAATATTTGTTGCAAAATAAAGTTTGGAAGTTCTTGATGAAAGGCCCGTTGTATTTTCCTGCGATAAATTGCGATCTTATGAGTTATTGTCATTTCTTTACCGTCACACACCGTTCATGGAGTGGTACATTTATGGCATAGGATCGGAATATCGTGTTGATGAAAATGAAAAAGAAGATGAAGAAAAACAGTAGAAGAATATTATAATTAATATAATTATAATTAATTAATTATAATATTATATTGTAATTAATATTATAATATTTATAAATTAATATTATAATTGTAATAATAAAACTGATTTCTTATTTTTGGTGTAACTTCACAACTGCTTAGCGGATTTTGATAATTCTTTTTTCATGACCTAAGTTGATTGAAGCTAAACTACATGCAATAAGTTTCACAAAAATCGGTCCTGTAGTTACGGAGAAATTCGGGGACAAACATAATACATACTGACATACATACATACACATCGAACTGAGAACCTCTTTCTTTTTCAAGTCCGTTGTACAAGACAAGGACTGAAATACATCATTATTCTGGTCATTATTTTGAAACATGCAAAATGGTCTTCGATGTACCTAAGTGCTTTTCTTGGAACTGTTAAAAATAATCGTCAAAATACATGTTTCTTATATAACATATTGTATCACTTGCATCTGTTTTCAACGGCCGATAAGGGGAAATATACCTACACATGGAACGCCGTGCAAACTGATGTTTATTTAGACTTTTTTGTAAAGAAAGTACAGTAAAGTCTCGTCAGCCGCTCGCTGGTCGGGACCGGTGTTGAGCCCGTATCGTGAACGAAGCCCTAATTCCGAGTGTGAGTTTCTCGCTTCTTTCTGGCCGAAGGTGGGAGCGAGATGGACCACTTTGCATGCTCGCATGCCAGTTGCGCGCGCAAACGACGGAGTGTCTGGCGTCTGAAAGGCGGAGCGAGTCAAAATATCAACGCGTCGTCTGTCTTGTACTGTCCTCGCTCCCCTTCAATGCCTCGCTCATTCTCGTTCCATCTCGCTCTCGCCTTCGCCGCGCAAGAGTGAGACAGAAGTGGTGGGGATAGCGAAAAGTCCGTATCGTGTACACCAAACCTAGCCCATAATGAGACTTTACTGTATTATCATTATTGCACCTGTATGTGTTTTATTAATTATATCATATATTTTATTTTTTAATTTGTTTCGAAAAAAAATCATTGAGAAAAAGTGAATTTTTATTTAAATGGGAGCCAGTCTTCATTAAATACTGCATAAATTTTTCGGAAAATTAAGTGATTAAAAAATATTAAGATTTATCTCTTTTGGTTACAAATAAACATTATTGGCAACCGAAATGTTTTTTGGTCATTAATAATCATTATTGACGACGGAAATATTTTTTGGTCACGAATAATCATTATCGATGACTAGAATTTTTTTTGGTTACTAATAACCATTATCGTTGACGAGAAATTATTTTGGTTACGGCGTAACCAATATATATTTCGGGAATATTTTTGGTTACGGTATAACCAATATATATTGCGGGAATTTTTTTTCGGTTACGGTATAACTATTGAACTATAGAATATCTGGAATACGACCTGTGCATATTAGGAGCCGCGGCGTAAAAGAAAATTTGAATATAGGCAGGTATAGACGTGTGAAAGAATTATAATTTCATATAAATCAGTTATATAGTGCCAAAAGTTTGCACTGTTAGGTAAATATTTTTCTAGAACAAAAACACACTTTCTCTAATAAAGCAACTACAGCTCAACACATCAACTTGCATTTATCACTACATGTTGCAATCTGTTGGGCGCATTCCATACTACACGGTGCAGTTCTTAATTATTTATTAGGCAAGGAACATAAGGCTGTATCGATCCTTCCTACATATACAGCCGTTGCAGTCTCCACCATTAATTGGGTTTTCCTTCGACTTGGAATATCCATGCGCGCAGCTTCATTCCCCTTTTCGATGCATTGAATATCGCATGTTTTATCCTCGGCAATATTTAGCCATCTACGACTTGTTGTCCTCCTTAATCATGTCAGCAGCTTTTTCAGCGATCATTATGGTCGGCACATTTGTGTTCCCGCTGGCGATAAGTGGCATGATCGAGCTATCGACTACTCGCAGGCCATTGACACCGCGCACCCTTAATCTGTGATCGACCACAGACATCGGATCATCCTGGGGTCCCATCTTGCACGTGCCCACTGGGTGGAAGTTCGTGAACGTGTACTGACGGGCGGCACATTTCCAGTATTCAAGCGATGGAAACGGCAACGACGTGCATCCTGGAAGTTTGTTTGTGTTTGGTCGAGCATTCAGCTTCTTCATCGTTGGGGTATTTATCAGGTTGTAGGCATACCGAGACCCTTCTGCCTGTGCGAAACAAAAGAAGAAGGCTGTTAGTGTGACGTTAATTATAGCAATAGTGAATAGGAAGTTTAACACTCGCTTGGCGGATGCATGGTCTATCTGGACTACGTTCTTTACGTACTTTTTATATTACTTCGCGGAGAATATAAGGATTTTAAATTGCAACGAGATTTGATTCTTATATAAATGCTTATTCCGATCTGTAAATAGATGAGTGAAATTATGGGGAAATATTCGGCCTGCTTGCGGCGCGAGGTGACGTTCCATGGCTTAAGGTCCGCGCACACATATCCGTACCGTATCAGTTCCGTATCAGTTCCGTTCCGGCGTGCCAGTGGTAAGAAGAAGAGGGGCGTAGAGGGTCTCTTCTTCTTACCACTGGCACGCCGGAACGGAACTGATTCGGAACTGATACGGTACGGATATGTGTGCGCGGACCTTTAAACTGTGAACGGTGACAAAAATAAAGTATTTAGTTGCCGCATTGTTAAATAATCAAATAGAGTTAAGCTTCCTTACAATCACATCGAGGTCAGTAGGATCGTTGAAGTAATTGGGAAAGATGAGTGGATGCTGATATGGATCTTTTGATCGCAACTTGATGTATCCTCTGCTCAGAGGTCTCAACATCACTGTCATTACTTGGTACGTGTTGTTTAGGCTCCCGAGGTTGGTGTACAAACTATCGTAGTTATCGTCCTGTACGGCGTTGATCACCTTCTGCTTCTCATTTCCGGCTCCGGACGAGCTGCTAAAAGTAATCTGTACGTCTGGGTAATCCGCCGATTTGTTTGCGTATCTGGAAGCAGGATTTATATTTTGGCAAGCCATTCGTAGACAACTGAAAGGGGGTCCGGAAAACAGTTTGAAGCAAATGATCTACCTCAATATACAGTTACTCGCACCCTATATGTATAAAATATTTTACTTATATAAGTAATATTAACACGTTCGCGGACAGTATAAGTTTCAGCGACGTGCAAATTATCATATTTTAATCATTATACAATGAATGCTATAGCATTCACGTCCGCGAACGTGTTAAAGTTATATAAACTTAAATTCAAAATAATTGACTTTAAGATTTGAATACTATCCACGGATAATAATACTTTTTTTTAAATAATTTGAGTACAATTTTTCAGTTGAATGCACCTACCCAAAACGAAAGTAATATCGAATCGCAAAGTCTTCTCCAAATATTCGTTTGAATTTCATCCCACGGTACTTACTTGGTGTTAAAGAAACCCACAGCGTCACTGAAGGGTAATGCGTATAGGGTCCCAGTATGGTTAAATGCGAATTCTTTTAAAGACTCTGTTAGGTTAGGGTTTGTTGAATTAAAGGTGAAGGATTCACTGCCCTTGTAGTCCGCTGGTGGGTCTATCACGAACACCTGACCACCTATCCCCGCATGATCGTGAAGATTCTGGCCCACGCCGGGGGAGTCATGGACCACAGGAATTCCCACTTCCTTCAGGTGGTCCTTGGGGCCGATACCAGACAGCATCAACAGCTGTGGCGATTGTATCGGGCCAGCTGACAAAATAATCTCGCGATTGGCCTTCACCTTGACCGGTATCCCCCTAGCGCGAAACTCCACGCCGTACGCGGTCGTGCAGCGTGAATCTACGAATTGACACAAAATAATGACCTTAAATGTTCCTTGATTATTCTGGTACTCTTTAACTTTCGAGGGGTCAGAGCAACAGGTTAAGACTTCTTTTACAATAATCAATATTTTGAACTCTACAGATAGCCTCAAGTTGAAATCCTCAAGTATGCTAATGCTTAATAGAACTCCACTTATGTAACAAATTCCAATTAACGAAAACGAAAGCAACGAGCGACTCACCTTTGCGCGTCAAAATCTTCTCCACAATCGTTTCCGTGCTGACGTGCAGGTTCTTCCTCTTGGAGGCCGACCGAAGGAAGGCCTTTGCTGTGCTGCACCGCAGTCCATCCCTCAGCGTTCCATAGGCGAACGTAACCCCTGTTTGATTCGCCCCGTTCACGTCCTTCAGCTCGTACCCCATATCGACATTTGCCTTTACCAAGTAGTCCACGATTGGTGTACGATACCGAAAATTTTCGACAGTCAAGTATCCACCTGTATGGTGATACGGCGAATCCTGATACTCGGGGATCCTTATGTCCTCGGACTTCTTAAAGTAGGGCAACACGCTCTTGTAGTTCCATCCCGGATTGCCCATCTCTTCCCAGCCGTCGTAATCTCTCTTGTTGCCTCGGATGTACACCATAGCGTTCAATACACTGCTGCCACCGAGACTCTTAAACATTTCGATGCAGGAAATCGATTGATACGTTCTATTGTGATATTTGGGGAAGTAATTCGCAAACACTTCACGCAGCTTTCTAATCGAATGCTTGAAAAGTGCTGTTTGCATTGAATGGAAATACGATTTTTTGGGTTGGAAGATAATTAAGCTTTCTTGCATTTTTATTAAAGTGTACGATGAAGTGTGACGTTTCTGGCGTTGGACAAGATGGCGGCTCATTTGGGAACATGCAGTTTTTTGGGACTGCAGAATTCAGTAAATTAATTGACCGGTTTCTGTGGAACACTGTGTGTGTAGGAACTGGAAAAAAAAATTGCAAAAAAGGAAAATTTGGAAGATGTCTGTCAAACCAACGACTTTATAACTGATGTATAGTAGGTATTGAGACATATCTTTTAGTTTTCCAAGCTGCGTTCTAAAATTCAATTCGAAGCAGATAATTAGCCCATTCGCAATGCTTATTCTATGAAATTCAAATAATCCCAAATCGTGCAACCAAGAAACGAATGAACTCGATTCCTCGATACCTTGCCGCGCGGCCAGTTGCATTGATGATTCTTCATCGCCAGACAGTAGTTGTCCGAAGGTTCTGTTTTGAATTGCCAGTCGATGGGGCTTAGTTGAAGGCCCATGTACGCTAAGGGCACATCAGCTTCCACTGGTTCGTCTGACCCAGCCTCCAATAACAGCACCGACCAGTTTTTGTTCTCCGATAAACGATTGGCGATCACAGCGCCAGCCGATCCAGCACCGATTACCACGTAATCGTAATTACTTTTAATACTTTCTGGTGATATTGGTGTTACTCTGTTCTCACGATCGACTATATCGGGCCTGTACATTAATATCACCGCGTGCAGCAACATCCCGAGACTCAGGTGTGGGACGGCCTGTGCTATTGCTGTCCAAAACTTGGACTGTCTACCAATGGCCCCCATCCTTTTTGATCATCAGCAAACACTGTAACAACCGTTATCAAATTTGTGTTTCCCGTGTTGCAATTAGACGGTGATGGTTGTTGATACAATAAGTTGCGTATGCACCGTTGATTCTATTTAACGACATGTCAAGTACGCAGAAATTTAGTTTTAGTAGTTTAAAGTAGGTGAAATTTATTTTTTCCTTCGAGTCATTAACATAGGAAGTCTTATCAGCTTTATCCATACTAACCAAGCAGTTACATTATATGTATATCGATACAGTTTTCTCATGACATTCGACCTTATACCTAAGCAGTCGACGTAGGAAAATATAAATTCCAATTTATAAAACTATCCAATTGTTCTATTTATGTATTTCATCTTATAAGATAAATTGAATGCTGTTACAGTAAAATCTGTGTTACACGAATTTAGTGCACAGGGAAAACTAGATGAAGACATTTTCATATCAGATTTGTGAATGGTAGACATTCGAATTTGACTTTTCTTCGCCATTTGCATCTGACGAGGGAACTGCTCTAGATACTCCCAGATTTTTATGCAATTTTAGGCGTAGATGGTTTATAAACTTTTAAGATAGGTACTTAGCTTTAAACATTGTGAGCACTGTACGTTTCTATAAAGGCAAAGTACCATTGGCGCAATTGCGCATCACGAACACATCCGGCGGCTAAAGACGTTTAATGCTAAATATTTTAAAAAATATAATCTGTCGAGGCCTGTAAACATGAAAGATAAATATGTAGCATGTGAACATGTTGAAAATACCTTAAGTACACCAAAACTCCCTTATGACTCGTACTCGCTATGCTGTTTTCAATAACAAACGTATGTCTCACGCAGAACCGTGCATTCATCTGATCATTCTTTCACTGTTACCACTTTCTGTATCAGCCAACTTTTTATATATGTATATAGTAGTCCTTCATTATTCACACGGAAATGATTTTTCAAAAATGCATAGTTTGTATCCCCTGTAATTTTAGATATCGCTCGACTAACTACCGTCGAGCAATTAGGTACCCCCTGCCTCCGACACTTGAAAGAGATAGCGAGCGACACACAGTGACACGTCCAGTACAAAAAGCTAGCCAAAAGTCACAAATTTTTTTTCTGATTTTCACACATCTATGTACAGTAGTTCCCCGTTAAGAGTACGGCGACTATCCCCACCATTTCTTGGAAGCCTGCGGACGAGAGTGAGAGAACCGGACAACGATCGAGAGAAAACGAAAATTTTTTAATGATTTTTTTAGCCATTTTGAAGTCGGTTTAACTTTTTTTTGCTTTTTATTTTATTTGCATATTTTTATTAGTTGATACACTGTGAAAGTACAATGGGGGAAGAGCACTGATTGTAAAAGGACAAGCTTAAGTTGCCTTAAATAGGGTAATAATCCTAAATGTCCTTGATATCGGTGAACTTGATCCAATCAAACATGTGAGATATACAATGTGGTAATAATAAAAGAGACTTCTTATATTTGGTGTAACTTCACAACTACTTAACGGATTTTGATAATTCTATCTTCATGACCTTAGTTGATCGAAGCTAAACTAAATGCAATAAGTTACACAAAAATCGGTCCTGTAGTTACGGAGAAATTCAGGGACAAACATAATACATACTGACATACATACATACACATCGAACTAAGAACTTCTTTCTTTTTCAAGTCCGTTGTACAAGACAAGGACTGAAGTACGTAAGTATTCTGGTCATTATTTTGAAACATGCAAAATGGTCTTCAATGTACCTAAGTGTTTTTCTTGGAACTGTTAAAAATAATCGTCAAAGTACATTTTTCTTATATAACATATTGTATCACTTGCAACTGTTTTCAACGGCCGATAAAGGGAAATATACCCACACGTGGAACGCCGTGCAAACTGACGTTTATTTAGATTTTTTTGTAAAGAAAATACAGTAAAGTCTCGTTAGCCGCTCGCTGGTCGGGACCGGCGTTGATCCCGTATCGTGAACGGAGCCCTAATTCCGAGTGAGTTTCTCGCTTCCTTCTGGCCGAAGGTGGGAGCGAGATGGACCGCTTCGCGTGCGCGCACGCAAGTTGCGCACGCAAAGGACAGAGTTTCAGGCGTCTGAATGGCGGAGCGAGACAAAATATCAACGCGTCGTCTGTCTCGTACTGTCCTCGCTCCCCTTCAGTGCCTTCGCACACTCTCGTTCCATCTCGCTCTCACCTTCGCCGGACAAGAGTGAGACAGAAGTGGTGGGGCAGCTTCATTCCCCTTTTCGATGCATTTAATATCGCATGTTTTACCCACGGCAATATGTAGCCACCTACAACTTGTTGTCCTCCTTAATCATGTCAGCAGCTTTTTCCGCGATCATTACGGTCGGCGCATTCGTGTTTCCGCTAATGATACGCGGCATGATCGAGCTATCGACCACTCGCAGACCATTGACGCCGCGCACCCTTAATCTGTGATCGACCACGGACATCGGGTCATCCTGGGGTCCCATTTTGCACGTGCCCACTGGGTGGTAGATCGTGAACGTGTACTGACGGGCTGCACATTTCCAGTACTCAAGCGATGGAAACGGTAGCGACGAGCATCCTGGGATTTTGTTTGGGTTTGGTCGAGCATTCAGCTTCTTTAGCGTTGGGGTATTTATCAGGTTGTGGAGGTACTGAGCCCCTTCTGCCTGTGTGAAAGAAAAGAAGATGGCTGTCAGTGTGACATAGTGAAAAGGAAGTGGAGAATACAAGGATTTTAAGCTGTAACGAGATTTGATTCTTATATGAAAGCTTGTCGTGTACTGAAAGTTATTATTTGTAACATTCCCATCGCTTTTAGGGTAAATTATATATTTTGGATGCCTGAAGACCTGTAGAAACATATTTTGTAAAAAACTTTCGTTGCTGGCCAGGTCCAAAATTGACCAATTTCCCACAATTTTGGGGGCATTTATGAAGTATATATGTATAATTGTGATTTTTATACAGCATAAACTGTCAGGATGTCAGGCTGTTTTGTCACAAAAAGTGAACATACAATATTTGAGAAGGAAGCCATCGATATTATAATTTCCGCTTTGTTAAAAAATCAGAAACAGTTAGATTTCCTTACGATCACATCGAGGTCAGTAGTATCGTTGAAGTAATTGGGAACGATAATCGGATGCTGATGCGGGTCTTTTGATCGCAACTTGATGTATCCTCTGCTCCGAGGTCTCAACAGCATTGGCAATGCCAGGTACGTGTAGTTTTGGAACCCGAGGTTGGCGTACAAACTTTTGTAGTTGTCGTCCTGTACGCCGGTGTTCACCTTCACATCATCCTCTCCGGATCCAGACGTAGAGCTAAACATAATCTGTACGTCTGGGTAATTCGCCGACTTGTTTGCGTATCTAGAATCAGGATTTATCAGTTGAATTAGTAACTAATATTGGCAAGCAGCGCCATTCGCATCAACTAAAAGGGAGTCAAGAAAACAGTTTGAAGAAAAAGACCTTCTACCTCGATATACAAGTCACTCGGAAAAGTATCCGCCCACCCTATATGTAAAACATATTTTACTTATATAAGTAATATTAAATTCTGAATTAACCATTATTATTTACATTGGTTTAAGTCTTGATTGATATATTGTCAGTTAGTGGCGTCTACCAAAGAAATGCCTAATGATATTCTTTTTGGAAGAATGGAACAATATCAGCCCGAGTTTCTCAAAAAATTAGTTGAATCTATGCATTATAGATTCAAGTTTTCCATAAAATAGCAGGAATATTAGAAGAATATTAACTTATCGTAATTACGTTTCTATAAATTAAATATTTAATTTTGACGAATATATTTTTACATGATCTTTCATACATCCACGGATAATAATACTTTTTTTTAAATAATCTGTGTACAATTTTTCAATTGAATGTACCCAAAACAAAAGTAATATCGAAACGCAAAGTCCTCTTCAAATATTCGTGTCAATTTGATCCCACAGTACTTACTTGGTGTTAATGAAACTCAAAGCCTCAACGAATGATAATGAGTAGCAGGTCCCAGTATGGTTGAAAGCGAATTCTTTTAAAGGCTCTACTCCGCTAGGGTCTGTTATATTAAAGGTGAAAGGTTTGCTGCCATTGTAGTCCGCTGGTGGGTCTATCACGTACGCCTGGCCACCTATCGATGGATGATCTTGAAGATTCTGACCCACACCGGGGGAGTCATGGACCACAGAAATTCCCAGTTCCTTCAGGTGGTCCTTGGGGCCGATACCAGACAGCATCAACAGCTGTGGCGATTGTATCGAGCCAGCTGACAAAATAATCTCGCGATTGGCCATCACCTGGAGCGGTATCCCCTTCGCGCGAAATTCCACGCCGCAGGCAGTCGTGGAGTGTGAATCTGCAAATTAACACAAACTAATGACCTCAAATGTACCTTAATTATCCTGGTACTCTTTAACTTTCGAAAGGTCAGAACAACAGGCTGTGGCTTCTTGTTCAGACTTTTACAGTAATCAATGATTTTGAACTCTACAAATAGCCTTAAGTAGAAAGCCTCAATTACACTAACGCTTAATAGAACTCCACTTATCCGATAAACTCCAATTAACAAAAACGAAAGCAACGAGCGACTCACCTTGCCGCGTCAAAATCTTCTCCACAATCGATTCCGTGCTGATGTGCAGGTTCTTCCTCTTGGAAGCCGGCCGAAGGAAGGCCTTTGCTATGCTGCACCGCAGTCCATCCCTCAGCGTTCCATGGGCGAACATAATCCCTGTTTGATTCGCCCCGTTCAGATCCCCCAGCTCGTACCCCATATCGACATTTGCATTCACCAAGTAGTCCGTGATTGGTGAACGATACCGAAAATGTTCGACGGTCAAATGTCCGCCTGTGTGGTGGTATGGCGAATCTTGGTACTCGGGGATTCTCATGTCCTCGGACTTCTTGAAGTAGGGCAACACGCTCTCGTAGTTCCATCCCGGATTGCCCATCTCTTCCCAGCCGTCGTAGTCTCTTTTGTTGCCACGGGTGTACTGCATGGTGTTCAACACACTGCTGCCACCGAGAGTCTTAAACATTTCAATGCAGGAAATCGATTGATCCGTTCTATTGTAATCGTCGGGGAAGTAATTCGCAAACGCACTGTGCAGTTTTCAAATCGAATGTTTGGCACCAGCTGCTTGAATTGAATAGAGATAGCACTCTATTTGGTTGAGGATAATTAAAGTGTCTAGAATACCAATTAATGTGCACGATGAAGTGTGATGTTTCTCGTGTTGGATAATATGGGTGCTCTTTGGAAAGATACTATTTCGTGGAACACCAAAATTAATGAAATTAATCGAACGGTGCGGGTGCAACAATATGTGTATAGGAAATGGTAACAAGTTGCAGGATGGAAAATTTGAAAGATCTCTGTAAAATCAACTACTTTATAACCGATGTAGGGTAAAGGACCCAATTACTGGCAGCCAACCCAATTACTGTCACTTTAAGTTATTTTACTTAAAATAACAAAAAAATAAACATTGAAGTAAAATAGCTTAAGGTGACAGTAATTGGGTTGGCTGCCAGTAATTGGTTCCTTTACCCTATAGTATTCAGAAAGATCCCTCATTTTTCCAAGCTTCGTTCAAAAATTTAATTTGGTGTAGATAACTGGCCAATCTACCATTCTTATTCTATCAAATTCAGGTAATCCTAAATCTTAAATGAACTCGATTCCTCGATACCTTGCCGCGCGGCCAGTTGCACTGATGATTGTTCATCGCCAGACAATAGCCGTCCGACGGTTCTGTTTTGAATTGCCAGTCGATGGGGGTTAGTTGAAGGCCTATGTACGCTATGGGCACGTCAGCTTCCACTGGTTCGTCTGACCCAGCCTCCAATAACAGCACCGACCAGTTTCCGTTCTCCGATAAGCGATTGGCGATCACAGCGCCAGCCGATCCACCACCGATTACCACGTAATCGTAATTACTTTGAATATTTGCCGGTAGTATTGGTGTTACTCTGTTCTCACGGTCCACTATATCAGGCCTGTACAATAAGATCACCGCGTGCAGCAACACCACGAAGCTCATGTGTCGGACCTGTGCTATTGTTGTCCAAAACGCGAACTGTCTGCCAATGGCCGCCATCATTTTTGATAATCAGCAAGCACTGTAACAACCGTTATCGGATTTGTGTTTCCCGTGTTGCAATTAGACGATGATGGCTGCTGATACAACAAATTGCCTGTGCTGCGCTGTATCTATTTAACGACACATTAATTACGCAAAAATTTAGTTTTAGTAGTTTAATGTAGGTGAAATTTACTCTTTCGCTCGAGTCATTAACATGGGAAGTCTTATCAGCTTTGACCTTACAGCCACTAAACAAGCAGTTATTATATGTATATTGATACAGTTTTTTCATGACATTCGACGGTATACCTAAGCAGTCGACGTAGGGAAATATAAATTCCAATTTATGAAACTATCCAATTGTTCTATTTATGTATTTCATCTTATAAGATTAATGGAATGCTGTTACAGTAAATTCTGGGCTACAGGAATTTGGATCGCAGGGAAAACTAGATGAAGATATTTTCATATCAGATTTGTGAGTGGTAGACATTCGAATTCGACGTTTCTTCGCCATTTGCATCTGACGAGGGAACTGCTCTAGATACTCCCAGATTTTTATGCAATTTTGAATACATGAAAATATCATTCTACCGATGCAGAATACAGATGGTTATACGCGTAGACGGTTTATACCTTTGAGATATTTATATTTAAACATTGCGAGAACCTGTGAAGTTTCTGTAAAGGCCGGGTTCCCTTGGCGCAATTGCGCGCTGCGAACATACGTCGCTTTTACAAACGTTTCAAGGCCGATTTGCACTGTACAGCACTGAGCCACGCAAGAGTGACCCTTATTTATGCGTGCCAAAACATTTTTTCCGTATTTCTGTGCTCTCACCACCTAATATGGTTCCGTTTCAAAAAAAAATGTCCCTGAAAAAGATTATTGCAGTCGGAAAACAGGAAATGGCGCCGACCAGGTCTTAAAGTTTAGAATTCATCAATAGTTTGATTTTGGAAAATTTGTCAAAAAATGATAAGACCTATCGAAAGTTTGTTCGACTAATACTAAAAGAGCATTCAATTTTCTATAATTACTGTATATATATTTTTTCTTGCTTCCAACCATTTTTTTAGATAATAGCGATTGCTTTACTTTACTAACGATTGACGTACTGTTTATACGCGCCTAGTGCGGACCTTTTTTATATTCAAACGGTAAAAATTGGTTGGAAGCACGACAAAATTATACGCACAATAATTATAAAAAATTTAATGCTTTTTAGTATTATTTGAACAAAATTTTTGAGAAATTCTTTACATTCAAACCGTTGATGAATTCTAAACATTGAGGCCTGGACAGCACCCTTCCCTGTCGTCCGATTGCAATAATCTTTTGAGATTATATTAGAGGAAACTATATTAGGGGTTGAGAGCAAAAGAAATCACATGTTGAAAATAAGGGCCATCCTAACCGATACGTACCAGCAACAGCAGAGTTCGTCACTGGCACGACAAAACATTGTAACATGCCTTTCAAATACAACTGTTTACACCAGTGGTGAGCAACCTATTTTCCGAAATGGACCACAAGTGGAAACCTAGTACATACTCTACGCGGGCCGCAATATTAAATACACAAATATAACTAATCCAAGAATTTTAATTTATGGGCTGAATTTATTTTTTCTGACACTGTTTTACAGTAAAACGTTTCTTTAAATTTGATGTACTATTTATTAGCAACATATACACAGTAATATATGTAGGTTTTCTATTATCAAAACTAAATGCTAATACGCACACACAGGAATATAGTTCTCGAAACCGTTTGAATCAGACAAAGGATCTGCGTTACACCCGTCTTCTCTGCCTTCAACTTTCAAAACGCGACTGACTCATCTCACACGCAACGCAACAATCTCGCTCGGATACCTCGTCCCCACCATCACAACCGATTCCTACATATATGTACGCATATTTTTCTAATTAAATGAACTTAAATAACCATTGAAATTGACTTAATGAAATACTTGATTCTGCTTCTTAAAAACGAGTTTGATAATATTGAGTGCGATATTCGAAACTGCCGCTCTAATACAATTATTTAATCGTTCCTCAGCGAGTCGATTACGATCACTTTTTAAAATTTTCATTCTCGAGAATAGTTGCTCACATGCATACAGAGGCAACACTGGTTGAGAGAAATGGAAGAAAGATAGGTAGCATGTGAACATGTCAAAAATACCTTAAGTACACCGAAATTCACTCGCATTCACTATGCTGTTTTCACTAACAGACGTATGTCTCATGCAGAACCGTGGAATCAATTGAATATGCTTTCAATGTTCCGAATTTTTTTGTCAGTTAACATTTAATATATTTATATAGTAGTGCTTCATTATTCACACGGAAATTATCTTTGAAAAAACGCATAGCGTATGTCCCCATTAATTCTGAATATCGCACGACCAGATACCCCCTGCCACCGACGCGGACGTTTAGGAGAGATACCGAGCGACATGTCAGCGTGTCAACTATTAATGCAAAATCATAAGTCCTCAGATACACGTGCCTTTACACGCGCGCTTATAGTGGAGCAGAAGCGCAGAAAGCTGGGTTGACAACATGTTTTAGTAGAATCCGAAGAAAATAAAGGAAAGGCGAGATTGCCGCCGACTTGGAAAAGTATAAATTGATATTCAAGTATATTAATAAGACAGCAATAAGAAAAATTATTTTATACTTTTCTCAGCCATTTTGAAGACGGTTTAATTTTTTTTCAATTTTATTTTATTTGCATATTTTTATTAGGTGACAGACTGTGGAATTGCAATTGTCGAAGAGCACTATTTGCAAAGGGACAAGCGTAGGTTGCCTTAAGTAGGGTAATAATCCTAAATAGATGTCCTCATCGGTGAACTTGATCCAACCAAACATGTGAGATACAATGCGTTGATAATAAAATAGATTTCTTATTTTTTATGTAACTTCACAACTACTTAACGGATTTTGATAATTCTATTTTCATGGCCTTAGTTGATCGAAGCTAAACTAAATGCAATAAGTTTCACAAAAATCGGTCCAGTAGTTGCGGAGAAATTCAGGGACAAACATAATACATACTGACATACATACATACACATCGAATTGAGAACCTCTTTCTTTTTCAAGACCGTTGTAAAAGACAAGGACTGAAATAATTATACTGGTCATTACTTTACATCGTGCAAAATGGTCTTTAATGCACCGAAGTGTTTCTCTTGGATCTATTATAAATAATCGTCAAACGATATTTTTCTTATATAACATATTGCATTACTTGCAACTACTTTCAACGGCCGATAAGGGGAGATATACCCACACGTGGAACGCCGTGCAAACTGACGTTCATTTAGATTTTTTTGGAAAGAAAGTATTAACATTATCGCACCTGTATGTGTTTTATTAATTATGTCATATCTTTGGCTATAATACTCAATTTTTGTATTTAAAAATATTAGTCGTAAAATACAGTTATAGGGACTAGTTAGTTCACAATGCGTCATTCGCTGCAGTGAATTGCACCACACACTTATAATTAAAATGATTTTACATGGAAGAAAAATGCAAGTTAATTTATTAAAATATATTAAGAAATGCTGTTCCTGACGAGGTCAATTTCCAAAAAGATAATTTTAAAGAAATGGCAGTACACTGAATGAAACGTTCATTTGTCGGACATGAAATCTTTCATTTGCATGCTGCAAAAATAAATCTATGATTCAAATAATAAAAATTTGAAAAAATTCGCAGACTTCTACACTAATAGGTTGAAAATCTTCGCTCTTTTTTATAATTTTCTATGCAATAGACGAAAAGTAATGGAGGTTAACCTGCAAATTAAATTTCACCCAGTAACTACCCCAACTATAGTCGTGTTCTGATTTATTGGCCGGTGAGTTTCCTGAAGGGTATTCTCCCACCACCTGCTGCTTGCCTCGGTGCTATTTTTCTCTAGCTTCTCACCAAGATCCTAAGGAACTTCAACTGCCAATCCACGATCGTCAGGTGGTGGTGGCTGATTTCTCCTTGCGCGCTGCTCGAGAAACCGAACTCACCGGCCAATAAATCAGAACACGACTATAGTAGTAGAAGCATCGAGTCGATACTTACCAGAAATAATTTTCTTTGAGGAATCTATACACCAAGTTCAATTTCGTTTGGAGGCACTTTTTACTATGCTTACCCGACTAGACCATTCTGAAGCAACCTAATGTAATAAATAATAATACTTAACCTTAAAGTTAGAGCATCACATATTAGGCTGTTTACGTAATACTGAACACACTATCATGCGAAAGAATTATAATTTCATAAAAATCAGTTATATAATGTCAAAAGTTTGCACTGTTAGGTAAACATTTTTCTAGAACAAAAGCACACTTCCTCTAATAAAACAAACACAGCTGATTAATTTGCAATTATCAGTACATGTTGCACTTTGTTGGGAGCATTTTATACTACAACGTGCAGTTCCTAATTGTTTATTAGGCGGGGAATATAAGACTGTATCCAGCCCCCGCATTCTCCACCGTTTAATGGGGGAAGCCTGGTGTAGCGGGTCGCAGAAATCTTTTTTTTGCATAAATCAATAATTAAACATCACGATAATATGTTCCCAAAGTCGCAAAACGAAATTCGAAAAATTAAAACAGATATAGTCGGTTTTGCTACAGAGCACCAGATTACCAGAAAACTTGAAATGTATTTTCCTCGAAACGACAGCTTTACAATTTGCGGGCAATGTAACTCCAAAAATATTCAACGAATCGACTTGAGCCTGTGCACGGACATTTGTGAACATTTTCTTCACAGAGCTTAGCTATTGATATAATGATATTATTTAAATAAATAACTTTTTTATACATTTAAGGCAAAATTTTTTTAGAAAAAGTAAACATTTTTCAAGAGGCCGCCAATTGTTCAATTTTGCATCTTATGAATTTATACGATTTGTGCGTACACTCATAAACTAAACGAAAATTGTTAGATTGATGGTTTCAGATGAAACCAAAACGCGCTACGTTGCCCGCAGTGGAACAATTGCGTCGCCAACGGACTGGGCATACGCCCTTATAACTTTATTATCTGCCGCTCTATTTTAATAAAAAACAATTTATCTACCTTAACCTCATAATACAATATCCTGAAAGTTTTATAAAGCACGACTAAATACTTTCTTTAAAAAAAATCCCGGAAAATGCCTCGTTTTTCAGCTAGTTACACCAGGCTCCTCTCTCAATTGGGTTTTCCTTCGACATATAATATCCGTGGGCGCAGCTTCTTCCCCCTTCTCGATGCATTGAATATCGCATGCTTTACCCACGGCAATATTTAGCCGTTTACGACTTGTTGTCCTCCTTAATCATGTCAGCAGCTTTTTCAGCGATCATTATGGTCGGCACATTCGTGTTCCCGCTAGTGATACATGGCATGATCGAGCTATCGACTACTCGCAGACCATTGACACCGCGCACCCTTAATCTGTGATCGACCACGGACATCGGGTCATCCTGGGGTCCCATTTTGCACGTGCCCACTGGGTGGTAGATCGTGAACGTGTACTGACGGGCGGCACATTTCCAGTATTCAAGCGATGGATACGGTAGCGACGAGCATCCTAGAAGTTTGTTTGGGTTTGGTCGAGCATTCAGCTTCTTCATCGTTGGGGTATTTATCAGGTTGTAGAGGTACTGAGCCCCTTCTGCCTGTGCGAAACAAAAGAAGATGGGTGTTACTGTGACATTATTTACAGTGATATTCAAAAGGAAGTTTAACCCTCGCTTGGCTTTAATTTATATCGCTTCGTGGAGAATACAAGGATTTTAAATTACAACGAGATTTGATTCTTATATAAAAGCTTATTCCGATCTGTGAGTAGATAAGTGAAATTATGGAGTTTAATTCGGCCTGCTTGCGATGCGTGGTGAAGCTTCAAGGCTTAAACAGTGAACGGTAACAAAAATAAAGTAGTTTATATTGATGGGAGAATGGTAGAAATTGATAAATTGACCCATTTACTTGTAATTTGCAAATAACTTGTAAATTCCAAACATATCGAAAAAACATTTAAATAAATGCTATTCCGTTTCTGAAAGTCTGTATATCTGTCGGAAAGAATTTTGGAAAAAAATTATTTTGTAACATTCGCTTATTTTTTATAACGTTCCCCTGGTCTTCTGGATAAATAAACATAATCATGCATTTTGGATGATTATGTTTATGGATTACATGTAATTTTTATACAGAATAAACAAACAGTCAGGATGTCAGGATGTTGTTTCACAAAAAGTGGACATACAATATTTGTGCAGCAAGCCATCGATATTATAGTTGCTGCTTTGTTAAATAATCAAATAGAGGTAGGCTTCCTTACAATCACATCGAGGTCAGTAGTATCGTTGAAGTAATTGGGAAAGATGAGTGGATGCTGATATGGATCATTTGATTGCAACTTGATGTGTCCTCTGCTGTGAGGTCTCAACATCAATGTAAATGCCTGGTACGTGTAATTTTGGCTCCCGAGGTTGGCGAATAAACTTTTGTAGGTGTCCTCCCGTACGCCGGTGTCCACCCGCAGTTCATCCCCTCCGGACGTGGAGCAAAACATAAGTTGCACGTCTGGATGATCCCCCGACTTGTCTGCGAATCTGGAAGCAGGATTTATTTGTTGGATTAGTGAGTAATTTTAACAAGCAGCGCCATTCGTAGGCAACTGAAAGGGGGTCAGGAGAACAGTTTGAAGAAAAGGACCTTCTACCTATGTAGATGTACAGTTTCTCGGAAAAGTATCCGCCCACTCTATTATATATAACATATTTTACTTATATAAGTAATATTATATTCAGAATATTATTAGTTAGTGACGGCTACCAAAGAAGTGCCAAAACAAATATTTGTTGGCAGAATGGAACAATATCAGCCCGAGTTTCTCAGAAAATTAGTTGAATCTATGCATTATAGATTCAAGTTTTTAGTAAAATACCAGGAATATTAGAAAAATATTAACTTATCGCAATTAAGTTTCTATAAATTAAATATTGAATTTTGGGGAATATTTTTTACACGATCTTTCCTACTTCCACGGATGATAATACTTTTTTTAAATAATCTATGTACCACTTTTCAATTGACTGTACCTACCTAAAACAAAAGTAATATTTCGATATTACTTTTGTTTTAGGTAGGTACAGTCAATTTGCAAAGTCCTCTCCAAATATTCGTTTCAATTTCATCCCACGGTACTTACTTGGTGTTAATGAAACCCACAGCCTCAGCCAATGGTAATGTGTAGAAGTTTCCAGTATGGTTCAAGGCGAATTCTTTTGAAGACTCTATTACGCCAGGGTTTGTTGGATTAAAAGTGAAAGCTTTACTGCCCTTGTAGTCCGCTGGTGGGTCTATCACGTACGCCAGACTACCTATCCCTGTATGATCGTGAAGATTCTGGCCCACGCCGGGGGAGTCGTGGACCACAGGAATTCCCAGTTCCTTCAGGTGGTCCTTGGGGCCGATACCGGACAGCATCAAAAGGTGTGGTGATTGTATCGAGCCAGCTGACAAAATAATCTCGCGATTGGCCATCACCTTGAGCGGTATCCCCTTCGCGCGAAATTCCACGCCGTAAGCGGTCGTGGAGTGTGAATCTGCGAATTGACACAAAATAATGACCTTAAATTTTCCTTAATTATCCTGGTACTCTTTAACTTTCGAGGGGACAGAGCAATAGGCTAAGTCTTCTTTTACAATAATCAATATTTTGGACTCTGCAGATAGCCTCAAGTAGAAAGCCTCAAGTATAGTAATGCTTAAGGAGGCCGTCTCATTTTTGTTATTGTCCGTCTCACCGGGCCTTAAATGTGTGCGGACGGTCACACAAGCTAAGTTAAGCGTGTACGTATACGCGTGTAGTAAACACACCGTTTCAACCGTCTTTCGTCCTGGAATCGGCAAGAAGGAAGTTTTTGCGGGTACAGTTACCTTCAGTAAACATCTGTGCAGGGTGGTCTGGCGTGTTTGAACGCTAATAAGCATTATACATTGAAATAATAATGAATTTATGAATCGAAAACTGACAGAATGAAGCTTCAAGGCTTCTCCGTTGGTGGCGCTAATGGTGTACTGTAGCTACGTAACGCCAGCGTGACGTATAAATTCATTATTATTTCAACATACAGTGCTTATTAGCGTTCAAACGCACCAGACCACCCTGCACAGATGTTCACTGCAGGTAACTGTACCCGCAAAAACTCCCTTCTAGCCGATTCCAGTACGAAAGACGGTTGAAACGCTTTGTTTACTACATGCGTATACGTACACGCTTAACTTAGCTTGTGTGAGCGTCCGCACACATTCAAGGCCCGGTGAGACGGCCCCCTTAATAGGACTCCACTTATGTAACAAATTCCAATTAACGAAAACGACAGCAACGAGCGACTCACCTTTGCGCGTCAAAATCTTCTCCACAAACGTTTCCGTGCTGACGTGCAGGTTCTTCCTCTTGGAGGCCGACCGAAGGAAGGCCTTTGCTGTGCTGCACCGCAGTCCATCCCTCAGTGTCCCATGGGAAAACGTAACCCCTGTTTGGTTCTCCCCGTTCACGTCCCTCAGCTTGTACCCCATATCGATGCTTGCATTCACCAAGTATTCAGTGACTGGTGAACGATACCGAAAATGTTCGACGGACAAGTATCCACCTGTGTGGTGATACGGTGAATCCTGATACTCGGGGATCCTCATGTCCTCGGACTTCTTGAAGTAGGGTAACACGCTCTCGTAGTTCCATCCTGGATTGCCCAGCTTTTCCCAGCCGTCGTAGTCTCTCATGTTGCCACGGACGTACAGCAGGGCGTTCAATACACTGCTGCCACCGAGAGTCTTAAAAATTTCAATGCAGGAAATCGATTGATCTGTTCTATTGTAATCGTCGGGGAAGTAATTCGCAAACGCTCCACGTAGTTTTCAAATCGAATGTTTGGAAAGTGCTGTTTGCATTGAATGGAGATGGACTTTCTCGAATTTTTATTAAACTGTACGATGAAGTGTGACGTTTCTGGTGTTGGAGGACATTTGGGAACATGCAATTTATTGGGACTGCAGAATTTATTAAATTAATTGACTGGTTTCTGTGGAACAATATGTGTGTAGGAAATGGAAAAAGTTGCAGGAAGGAAAATTTGGAAGTTGTCTGTAAAACCAACGACTTTATAACTGATGAAATTTATAAATGAGAATATCTCTTAGATTTCTTAGCTGCGTTCTAAGTTTAATTTGGAGCAGATAATTATCCCATTCGCCATACTTATTCTATGAAATTCAAATAATCCCAAATCTTGCACCCAAATGAACTCGATTCCTCGATACCTTGCCGCGCGGCCAGTTGCATTGATGATTGTTCATTGCCAGACAGTAGTTGTCCGAAGGTTCTGTTTTGAATTGCCAGTCGATGGGGCTTAGTTGAAGGCCCCCGTACGCTATGGGCACGTCAGCTTGCACTGGTTCGTCTGACCCAGCCTCCAATAACAGCACCGACCAGTTTCCATTCTCCGATAAGCGATTGGCGATCACAGCGCCAGCCGATCCACCACCGATTACCACGTAATCGTAATTACTTTGAATATTTGCCGGTGGTATTGGTGTTACTCTATTCTCACGGTCGACTATGTCGGGCCTGTACATTAATATCACCATGTGCAGCAACACCCCGAGACTCAGGTGTGTGGCGGCCTGTGCTATTGCTGTCCAAAACTTGGACTGTCTACCAATGATCGCCATCCTTTTTGATAATCAGCAAACACTGTAACAACCGTTATCGAATTTGTGTTTCGCTTGTTTGCAATTAGACGGTGATGGATGGGCATCCAACAAGTTGCGTATGCACTGTTGATTCTATTTAACGGCATTTTAAGTACGGAAGCATTTAGTTTAGTAAATTTTGATTCGACTAAATTTGTATTCGAACGAACTCGAATTAAAATTTCGAATAAAGTGCAGTTATTCGAGAATAACTGCACTTTTGATTCGAACTGTAATTTTGATTCGAGTTCGTTCGAATAAAAACTTAGTCGACTAAAAATTCATTCGTTAGTCACGAATAACTCCATTTTATTCCAAATTAGTATTCAAAGGTTAGTCGAATAACAATTTAGTCGAATAATGCCCAACTCTGACCGTAGTACAACCCAAAACATACCCTAGTAGCATTTATTGTTGGCATTTCGATAGCCAACTAATTCCCAACTTGGGGACACTGTGGGCCAACCAGAATTGCTACTCGGGTACATGGTTATAGGCGTAGACGGCTTATACTTTTTGAGATATTTAGCTTTAAACATTATGGGCACCGTACGTTTCTGTAAAGGCACAGTTCCACTGGCACAACTGCGCGTCGCGAACATCCGGCGCTTAGGCGTCTAATGCTAAATATCTAAAAAATTATAATCCGTCGGCACTTATAAACATGAAAGACAAATAGGTAGCATGTGATTATGTCAAAAATATCTTAAGTACCCCGAAACTCCCTTATAACTCGCACTCACTATGCTGTTTTCAGTAACAGACGTATGACTTACAACATTTTTTCACTGTTACCACTTATAGTGTCAGCCATCCTTTTATATATGTATGTAGTAGTTCATTATTCACACGGAAATTATCTTTAAAAAAATGCTCAGATTACGTCTCCATTAATCCTGTATATCGCTCGATAAACTACCGTCGAGCAATTATGTACCCCCTGTGTCCGACAGTTGGAAGTGATACCGACCGACATGTCGGCGTGTCAACTACCAACGTAAAATGATATAACCTTGGTCCGGGCGTGCACAGCTGAATGCCCGCCGAGCAAAAATTTTCGGGCGCGTGCGGAAAGAGCATCGTAAAGCACTAAGCCACGCCTCCATGAGCGACAGTGCCGTGAGTGCCGTGGTGGAGAGTGTTCGGGAGTAAAGTGTGCCACTGACCGTCAGCAACACACCTTATGCCACGTTTACACCAAGGCGAACACGAACAAAAACATTGTTCGCGACCGTTTTCGTCTGTTCTTGCCGTGTCCACACCGCCGCAAACATGAACAAAAATGAGTGTACGAATCGTATGTGGACGTTTTGCTCTATTTGCGGCGGTGTGGACACGGCAAGAACAGACGAAAACGTCCGCGAACAATATTTTTGTTCGTGTTCGCCTTGGTGTAAACGCGGCATTACAGTTTACACGCATACTGCGACAGCCATTGGCCACAGGGTGGGGGAACCTGCCACAGTCTTGCTGCGCAGGCCTGAAATAACGTATCAAATAAAAGAGACTTTATCTTTATTTGTCATCGAATAAACATAAGCCAGAGTTACTTTTATTTGAAACGTCACAAATAATTTTTTTTATTCGACGTAAAGTTATCCGACGGCCACAAATAATTTTTTTGTTTGACGGTAATTTATCCGACAGCCACAAATAATTTTTTTATTTGACGGGAATTCATTTTAATCTTCAAATAATTATGTCGCCTTTTCATTCATTTGTATTTGAAAATTATTTGAAGCTCAAATAACTTTGGGTGTAAAGAACGAGAGAGAGGGGGGGGGGGTGCTAGAGAGCGATAAGCAGGAGAGCATGATGCGAGGAGGTAGTTAGAGCGAGAGGGAACGGGGATTAGAACGAGAAAAGGATATTAGGAACGGACCTCTCGCTCGCTCCCGTTCCCTCTCGCTGTAACTTCTACCTCCTCGCATCATGCTCTCCTGCTCACCCCTCTCTAGCACACGCTCCCCCTCTCTCTCGCTCTCTACTCCCAGAGTTATTTGAGCTTCAAATAATTTTCAAATGCAAATGAATAAGAAGTCAACAAAATTATTTGAAGGTTATAATGAATTCCCGTCAAATAAAACAATTATTTGAGGCCGTCAGATAAATTCCCGTCAAATAAAAAAATTATTTGTGACGTTTCAAATTAAAGTAACTCAGGCATATTTTTATTTGAAATAAAAATAACTGTGGGTTATTTTTATTTGATGAGTCTCAAATAAATTTTTTGTCTTTATTTGAAATAAATTTTTTATTTGAAATAATTTTTTGCCCATCTCTGCCCTCCAATTTATGATTAATGGCAATTGCTATTGAAATGTAGAAAAAAACTCGGACCCGCCTAGGTTGTAGTTAGTATTCGGAAATTTTCCAGCTCATAAATGAATAAACTTGCGGTAACGACTCGGCGAAAATACGGATGACAGTTCCCGAAAAAGTGCTAAAAGTCACGTTCGTATAATAATCATCAGTTTACAGATATTAGTCATCTGAATAGAAGACGCTTTGTGTGCAATTGTGTAGTTGCCTGCACGTGTACGCATTTTTAGTAGTTACTGGAATTAAAATAAATTTCTTAAGTGTAAATACTTATTAACTAAGTATTGTTATTTATGAGTATCGGTTTATGGAGAACCCCAACACTGTAATTATGTACCGTAAACTGGGGGAACATTAGCATCTACTTAACACCAATTAAAAAGGAAAAGAAAAAAATTTTTATGCATTTTCACACTTGTAATACAATCACAAACGATGCAATGTTATAATAGGATACCTAAACCAAATTTAAAAATGTTAATTAAAAAAAAACTAAAAAATTAAAAAATATAAAATAGAGTGCATTGAACATAAAAAGAAACAAATTTAAGTGTTAATATAAGTTCAGATGTGGTAAAACTTTAACTTTTTAGTGCTATTTATACGGTTACGGGGTAACATTGGCACATATTTAACGTGTATTAAAGAAGGTTAAGGACAAAAATTGTATGCATTTTTAAACTTATAATGCATTCACAAAAGATGCAATGCCATGATAAATACTTGGCGTTTTGTGATTTACTCTTTTCCGTCCTCGACTTTTTCATGTACTTGGCGTAATTTTTTTACTTTTTTGAAGTTTTTTATGAGGATTTTCTTACATTCGACTGATACGTGGCATAAATAATAGTACGCTTGCAACTAGGGTTTGTCGGTTTTTGAAACCCGGATATAAAAACCGGTTTCTATTGATAAATTTGTAAAATTTGAAATCTTCGTGAGTTCATATTTTCTCAAGAAATATACTAAATAGAATAAAGATTTATAATTTGGTACCACCTTTTAAAAGATTTTTGTACGGATGTTAGTTATTTTATTTTTTTTCACATAGTCTGAATAGTTTTTGAGTAATCGTGGGTACCGTGTATGAAAACCTAGTTAGGAGAAGAATGAATTTGTAGTTCTCATCAACGTATGGAACATATGAACACACTTCACTTCTAATGTTTATATCAGGGTTGACTAACTGGTGGCCCGAGAGCAGGATTCACAGGCATTAAGCGCAGTGCCACCGCTCCTGTATGTGTTTCCCCCTCCATTCACTGCGCTTAATCGCTGTGAACCCTGCCCAGGTCCCCCTCCACATCTACCAGACTCTAACGATCGCTGTCGAAAAGAGAAGGAAAGCAGGAATTCCTCAATCAGTTAGTCAACCCTGGTCTATATTTTCGATGTTTCAGCGAATTTCGGCTCAATTTTTGCAAAAACATTCTTGACATATAAAACATTAAAAACATGTAAAAAAATCGATCTTGAAAAATCTCTCTTAACACTTCTGACGGTCATGCGAATAACCTATTCTGTATTCTGAACTGCATCGTTTCTGATGTTCGTTGTTACAACAAATTTACCAATATTTCTCATAATACCAAGTTACAGCGAAGCATGGTGATTAATCGAGGATGAAGTCGGTACATTCGTCCAGAACGTCTTCCTTTATTCGAGACAAATGTTGCCAGCGGTACTTACATCAAGAAGTAGTTGCTTGCCCTACTTACTCGACGGACAAATTTATGCTCCGCAGAGTGCAACCCTCGCAGGTTCATAGCGTTTACTTAAATAATGGTGGAAAGCTGTATAGTGGAGGGTAGGGCTGCCATTTGTAAAATCACTAATCCAGGATAGAGAGCATTAAAGCCCCCGACTTTTCCACTTGAAACCCGGACACATTTAATTATTTCTTAGATCACGTACGATATCCCAAAACAAATATATATGTAGGTACACTGTAGACTGTAACCACAATCAAGAAATAAAGATAAAATATTTTAAGAACTATTTTAAACCGGCGCTGGTGAGGTGAGGGAAATGTCACAAATAATGTATGTGGGAAAGCTGCACTGAGGCACAATCAATGCCAGGCGTTGTTAAAAAGTTATAATCTATTGAAACTCTTTGGAGTCAGTGACGTCTCATCTCACTAACGCCGGTTTAAAAGGGTGAAAGCGGATGTTCAATTAACACGGGTGTCAATATAATCTCTCAAATGTATTTCACAAGATACGCTTGGATTGTACATAAAACGCGAAGAGCTTCTTTGATGGCAACCGGCGTGTCCAAAAGACCGTATAAGAGTCCCCGTGTTCTAGCCAGCGTTGCCATATGTAGGGAATTAATGACTGCGTAAATACCACATGACGCAACACGGAGTAGGAGAAGAGGAACACTACAGCAATAACGGTACATTTGTGTTGGCGATGTTGTGACATAATTCGCATAGCCCACAATTCGCGCATAGCGTGCACTAGTCCCATTAGTATATAAGTCTATGTATATAGACTGTATATAGGTCTATGTGACGTCATGACTCCCCTACGCGTAGGGAATTTCCTGGCAACTCTGTTCAACAGTGATGCCAGATTTGTGGGTTTTCGCCCACGAGCTTACGTGCAGCGCCAGGCTAGTACCGCACTACCACAAGCATACCCCCACTTCTGTACAAAGAGAAGCTCGCTGAGCACGCGCCGTGGGATCGCACCTTAATAGAAACCGTACAATTTCAAACTTTCATTAATATCAACAAATCTCTCAAATCCTGCCTAACTTGAAACAATATCTTTCAAAATTTAATACCACCCAAAGTGGTAATCAAGCCTCGCTTTGCCAACACTAGTTTCCATACTTCTATCACTGTCGCCACTAGCAAGCCGCATTATCACTCTGTCCGACTCGTCGAATCTCTTCACAATCATCTTAAAACTAGCTCGATTCAATATTTACAACAGTCTAAGTCACTCGAAGTTAATAGAACTATGCTTCTAGCCCGTTTCAAGCCCTTCCTCTAAGAAACACTGTTTCACTCCCAGCTGGAGTTCAGGTCCTCTTTTAACAATCAACATTTAAACCACGAAATCGTCAGTTTTAGGAAGGCAATCACATTCATCCCCGACCTCGTCGCTTCATCCAGAACTCCTTGATCATGTCGGACCCTTTCTCCCCGATCATTATAGCCGGCGCATTGGTATTCCCGCTGACGAGGTTCGGCATGATGGACGCGTCTATGACGCGAAGCCCGCTGACACCGTACACCCGGAGCTGTGGGTCCACGACAGCCTCTGGGTCCCAGTAAGGGCCCATCTTGCAAGTGCCCACCGGGTGGTAGATGGTCGCCGAGTAATACCTGATCATGCATTCCCAGTAAGGATCGCTGTACATGGGTATGTGCTTGCAGCCAGGGAACTGCTTGGAGTTCAGCTCGCTGCCGAAGCGCCTGAACGCCGCGGTTCTGCTCAGCGCGACGCCTATCTTCACCCCTTCGACCAGAGTGGCGATGTCTTCCGGCTCCTTGAAGTAGTTCGGATAAATTAGCGGGTGATCGAACGGATTCTTGCTGCGCAGCTTGATCGCACCCTTGCTCTTCGGCCTCAGTAGCATAGGGATCACGCTCCACACGTCCTTGTCGTTGATGTTCCCAAAGACGGCGTCGTAGAACCGTTTGGTCAGGCCGTGGACCTTCCTGATCTGCCTGCCGCCGTCGGAGTTAGTCGAGCCCGATATAAAATGCAGCTCGATGTCCGGGAAATCGTCGGATGCGTTCACGTATTTCGTGTTGACGAACGCTAGACCTTCCACGCCGCCTAACACTGTCAGCGGGCCGTCGCCGAAGATCGCGTACTGCATCACTGCTTGCACGCTGTGCAGCCTCTTCTCCACCATGGAGATCTCCTGGTTCACCATGAACGTCAGCCCACCCAGGCCGACGTGGTCCTGAAGGTTCTCCCCTACTCTGAGGTCCTGGATCACCGGGATCCCATGTTGGAGGAGGTGCTCCCTGGGCCCAAGCCCTGAGAGCATCAGCAGCTGGGGCGAGTTTATCGAGCCACCGGACAGGATCACCTCCTTCCTCGCCCTTATGCGGAACACCTTCTCGTCCCTGACGAACTCCACGCCGTAGGTCCTCTTCGACTTCGGGTCTATCAGGATCCTAGTTACCTGCGAGTGCATGGCGACGTGGAGGTTCTTGCGCAGCCTGGCTGGTCGCAGGAACGCCTTCGCTGTCGAGCATCGGCTACCGCGTCTGATGGCACCCTGCGCGATCATGAATCCCGTGTGGTGGTCGCCGTTTATGTCGCGATTGTCGTAGCCCATCTCCTGGCCAGCCTGCACGAACGCTGCGGCTAGGGGCGTGTGCCAGGGTGCCTCTTGCACGGTCAGGTAGCCACCGGTGCCGTGGTACGGTGTGCGGGTCAGGTAGGGGTTCTGGTTGTCCTCCGACTTCTTGAAGTAGTAGAGGACCTCCCTGAACCCCCAGCCTGGATTCCCCTGCTGCTCCCAGGTGTCGTAGTCCTTCTTGTTGCCGCGCAGGTAGAGCATGTAGTTGAGGACGCTGCTGCCCCCGATCACCTTGCCGCGTGGCCAGTTGCAGCGACCTTGCTCCATTGCTGAGGACAGAGATGGGCAAAAAATTATTTTCAAAGTAATTTTGAATTATTCAAATAATTTTATTATAATAACTATAACCAATCAGTCATCCAATGTTCACCAATCATTGACAAAAAATAGAATAATATATATAAATAGAAACAGGTCATTCACCTAGACAGTAACTTCCCCCAGGCTCCGTTTTGTATTGCCAATCGAGTTGGCTGAGTTGCAGATAGCCTGCAAGTAGGGGAACATCGGAGATTTCTGTTTCATCGCCTCCAGCCTCCAGGAGGAGCACATTCCAGTTTTCTATCTCTGATAAACGACTCGCCACGACAGCTCCTGCGGCGGAAGAACACGCGTGTCAAGTTTCATGACAATGTATATTGTATAATAATCGACGTGATGAAAATTCACCCGCGGAACCGCCTCCTATCACGATGAAGTCGTAGGATGGCAGCAACACCTCGGAGGGTATATTAATCGGCGGTGCTTCGTTGTCCATAACTTCATATTGGAAGTAAACGAGCGCGGCCGCCAGCACTGGGAAGAACCATGAAAGTCCTGTGGAGGCCGAGGTCAAACCGCCAGCTAAAACACTCTCGATACCCATTTTCTAATTCGAGTATATCCACTATCGAGCGTCTGGAACAATACATTAATAGAGAGTTATTAATACGCTCATTCATAGGCGACGTTTGTTTATAGAGGATCATCCTGTATAAACGAGACCGTGAGCTGAAAATATTTCCTGCTATAAATATTTGCAGTCTGTAAGTACACGGGGCAGTAAACGTTTCTAGTGTATTCAAGGGATTAGTATGAGTTTTTTAAAAAGCAATGTAAATGACAACATTGGCGGCTACTTCTCTTTATCGCACAGATGCTGTCACTATTTTATTAAACTGGGTACATGAATAATTTATATATAGTTGTGAAAGTACTTGCGATGCAATATTTAATATAGCATAAATATGTGTTATCCAAATCGTTGCATTTAATATCACAAATTCATTATAGCTTAAAGTAATTTATAAAGATTGATAGAATCTAAGAAATTAATTAATGTTGACAAATGGGTCTAAAAACTGGGTGTGCATACTTCTTAGTACAATTTGACTAAGTTATGCAAAAAGCTACCAACCCTCAAAGATCTGAAATTGAGTAAAAGTTTGAAGATTTTAACTGTTAAAGGAAAGTAGCTTTATTTCTATTGGGATATATTTGATCTATTGTTCTTATTTTGCAATGTTTTTGCGTAGCATAATTAGTATTATTTTAAATTTTCTGTAGTTTTTATTTTTAAGACTAAAATTGAACTATAGCGTGGTATTTTGAATAATTGTATAGCGTAAGAGTTGTTCTATACAGTGGTAATTTTTTGCAAAATAAAGATCTCAAAATTATGGGATCCATACTGTGTTTAACTAATTTTTTGGCATTTTGAGGGTCGATAGGTTTCTATATAACTTGGCCCAATTGTAACTAATTTCCGAATTTAACTTGAAAACTGGGAAAAGTGTTCTCGACAGTTGAGACAGCGAGAGCGACAACGGACCAAACCACATTAAAATTTTTTTTTCCTATTTTATACTATTCCTAGACCTTATTGGAATACGTTATTGCTACTAACTCAAATTAAAAAAAAAGTAGGTTAGTCCGTTGTTGCTCTCACTGCCTCAATTCATATCTTATGTCAATTATTCTCACTGATCAATTAAAAACTCTTATTCCTAATTGTGCCGGTGATTACGAAAGAGCTCTAACATATTTCAAAAACTTAAAAAAAAATGAATTTATTTCTGATTTTGTATTACCTCGATTACACAAAGGCAGAAGTCTAAATACCGCGAAATTAAAAAGCAAATTACACCACTTTCATCATCACCGGCACAAATAATGACATTCCCAGCATGCCCAATGATCCTAATAAACAAAATAATTTACCAACTAACAAAATGTTATCCCTTGAAAAGTCGAACCCCCTTCAAACGCGGACGTTAAAAATTTCACGCGCGCACCACCGTTACGTTCCAAAATCCCAATCAAGAAGCTACCATCGCCCCGTCACGATCATCCACGGGGAGGACCATCTTCGCCCAAGTGTCCATCGATACTGGGCGAACCAAAGCCAATCCACGGCCACGTAGAAATCGGTCGAAGAGGAGACGAAGAGGGCTACACGTGGTCAGGGGGGTCGGACACACCGCGATGAGATGAATGTCAATGAGCCGTGAAACTTTCAGCTGTTAAGTAATTCTCTATAAACGTGGCCACTGTGCCCGCGACGAACCTCACGTACCCCATCGTCGAAAGTTTGCGTACTCGGTCGAATAGGGATCGTGCACGGAATTTCGCAGAAACCGCAAAAACGAGGATATCGGTACGCGTGGTACACGAAATCAACCAAGCACTATCATCGTGGCTTTTAAATCGGTTAGGAATCTTAAATAGTACTATTTTTCAAGATAATACTTATCGAACATTCCTAGATATATTCTGAATAATTTTCAGATTATTTTCGGGGCCCTCCGGTGTCTGCGAAATAAATCTGGGTGGGTGAAGGGATTGGTTCATCACTCGACTTGCAATTTTAAGGGAGTATTCTGGTCTGACGAGGCGTTTTCGTCGCGTTATTTCGGAATTTTTTTACAAAGAACCCATCAATTTTATTATTATTTAGTTTATTGCTACATGTTTATTGATGTTTGAACTATCTTTACAAATTTTGTCAATGGAAAAGAATTAAAATCAAACGCAGTTGACTGTTTTAAAGTAGTGGTGAAAAAAAAAACATGGTGTGACGGTGTCCATGATTGGGCTCGTTCTAGTGATCTATAACAAAAAATGAAAAGAGATTCTATATCTGTATGCCTGTGGCTTTCGTCCCTACCAGAATGATAAAAAAATATTGAAAATTAAGCAAATGGCGGCGGTTTGAAAATTAAGTTTCGATTTTCGCACAATTTTTCAACTTTAAAGGTCTGTGAAAGTTTAAAAACAAAATATTTTATCATAATTCTGGTAGGGACGATAGCCACATGTGTGCTGATAATATATGCAAAACTTGGACTAAGTTGGTCCAGTCAATCTTGAAATATCATGGTCACCGGTTCGAAAAACATGGTTTCGAGAAAAACGCGTTTAAAGTTTTGCGTACAATTTTTTCCATTGACAAAATTTGTAAAGATAGTTCAAACATCAATAAACATGTAGCAATAAACTAAGTAATAATAAAATTGATGTGTTCTTTGTAAAAAAATTCCGAAATAACGCGACGAAAACGCCTCGTCAGACCAGAATACCCCCTTAAGTAGAATAAGGGAGGAACGCTTGGAAACCCTTTGTCTATTCAGGTGGACACGATTTTGAAAGGGTGTTCTCATTTTTCGGGTTAAGAATTGATTTTTACATTTTGTTAAAGTTTAAAATATCACGAACGTAGGATCTCCAAAAAGGATGTTTCATATTAATATTTATACTAAACGAGAACTATGAAATATTCAAATTTCGAAGAACAAAGATAGCAGAGTAGAGTGACTGTGTTCTACAACTTTGTGTTAAAATGTTAATTTATTCACACTAATAAGTACCTTTCTTGCAAAAATTATAATACCTTGTAAAACAGTTCTTCCTGTTCGCAGATTTTTTAACTGAAATTGTTAACTTGGTATGCTATATACACCACAATTATAGTCGTTAAAACGATTTTTTTATAGACAGAACTATCACTGCACGATTGAAGCCGAATTAACGGGGTTTTAATATAAGCACTGTAGGCAGATGGTAGACTGTCAAGGAGGTCAAACCCACAAAACGGTCCTTTATTATTTACGCGGCAAATATGAAATCATGCGGCCAGCAAATCGCCTTTTCTCCTCAACCTTTTGTATTCTGGGTTTCTGTGCCACGCTAATTCTAAAACCGGGATAATGATTTTCAAATTGGTTTGCATTGCTTTTTAGGCCGCCACGATTATTCCAATCGCGACGCTGTTACTGTTCGGTTGCAGGTCGAGTTTAGAATGTGTTACCACTTTAAGCTAGTTTCATAATTAAAATAGATCTGTAAGAATATAATGAAGAAGTCCTTTGACGAAACGGGAGCACGTAGATTAAGAAACGGAGACACGTTTTGCGTTCGATAAGGATTTAATGCATTTGAAAAGGAAAGCAGTACTTGCTCACCTACTTCTTGGGTGACAGTGGCTGATGTGCGATCTAGAACCTTCTCTTCCTCTAAATAATCGATGCACTTGGGCATTCTGTCACGTATCCAAGCTTCAAACAAACATTTTTCATTTCCACGTTTATTTCCAGCCCCTTCTCTTGACCACGTGGTCCCATGTGTCTCGTCACAGCACAAAAGAGAACATTCTAGATCTCTTACTTAAAACTTTTCAGTCTATTCAATACTAGATCACCCAGTGAAATTACAAACCTGAAGATTCTTATCTCAGCCCTGATTCACCTAAATCCCTCGAATTTTCGAATGATAGATCCCCTTGGAAGCTTTCACCGACCATTGGATTTTCAGGTTCTAAACTTTCTCGGTATTCGTTCTTGCTTTAACAGCAATCCCTCCCTCTACCTTCCCCCATCCCAGGAGAATTTCATTCCACACAAAATCCCAGAAACATATCCCACAACTCCATCAGTCTCACTAATTCCCAGACCCATCAGGAACCAAAAGTCCTTTTCACTGTTCCTCTTCAAACACTTATGATAAACCCCAATCACTGACTACAACCGTGAAAACACTTGTCCTCTAAAAAATCATCCCCGCAGTCTCAGCTCGCGAGTGAGCGACCCAGAAAAATTCAACGTCACCGAGTAGGCACCATTGGAACACAGAGTACCGTCGCTGGTTTCCCAGCGCGCGGAGGAGCTAGGATGATCCACGTGATCGATGTAACGGCTCCGATCGGAGGACGGTGTAACACTGACCATGACCTTGCTCCGGGCACGGGTGTCCGCATGCTGGGGATCCAGCCGAGATCGGGGCTGACGAACCAGCAGGTTACGAACCTTTCAAAGCCGAACACGCCGCATAACGGTCACCGACTTCCCCTCCTCCACCGTCGTGCTCGTTCCTTTCAGCCTTCATCTCCGCCTCCCTGGGACCGTTCTTCCGGCACCGTGGGCCCCATCGACGTGGCCCCCGTAGAAATGGAAGTTCACGCGCGCACGGAGGAATTCGCCTGGAATCACTCTCTCGTGGATCGTTCCTACAGCATTCCCTTGTTTTCGTGGGCCGATGACAGTGGGAGAATTTTCATTTAATTTAAGTGGATAGGATAGATGCCTCTTTAAGGGGGAACAACACCTTGAAGCCCGGAAAAAAATGCAACTTTTTTTAATTTTGTGTTAGATATCCATACTTCGTAGGAAAGTCATTGATATGGGGTTTAAATGTGCATGTAGTGGACAGTATTTTAGAATTTTTGTGTGACAAAATAAAGGATCTTGTAACTTTAGACTCGTTTTTCTCGAAACTATGTTTTTCACAATGGTTGAACGATTTTCTCCGCCAATTTTGCATGAATCAATCTCCGGTTTTGCGTATTTATTCTACAGAAAAATGCCTTCAGTTAAGCGTACGGAAAATAAAAATAAATTATTTTTACTATTTTTTCCACCCCAAAATATATTGAATTTTTCCTTAAACTGACTCGACATTTTAGAACTTTGCCCTCTAATCTCCGCCATTTCTGCAAAAATTATTGTAATTAAATTGCCGTACGCTTAACTGAAGGCATTTTTCTGTAGAATAAACACGCAAAACCGGAGATTGATTCATGCAAAATTGGCGGAGAAAATCGTTCAACCATTGTGAAAAACATAGTTTCGAGAAAAATGAGTTTAAAGTTATAAATTCGTTTATTTTGTCACACAAAAATTCTAAAATACTGTTCACTACATGCACATTTAAACACCATATCAATGACTTTCGTACGAAGTATGGATATCTAACACAAAATTAAAAAAGTTGTATTTTTTTTCCGGGCTTCAAGGTGTTGTTCCCCCTTAAGGGGGATTGCGCCTGGTTGGGATGAAAAATAGAATGAAGAAAGAAATGAATTTTTGGTATAAAAACGGTGCGACAAATTAATTTCAGGTTTGGCAGGCAAAATTCAGACTGCCTACCAACCCTCAAATTAATTTATCGCGCCGTTCTTATACAAAAAATTCAGAAAGAATTACCTATTTTTCGGCCCACCAAGGCGCAATCAAAAGTGTTTTTTTTTTAGGTAATTTGAGTTGATAGTATTTTTGCTATTAATTGTTTTGCAGCTTGTGTTTTAAGGATCCTATTTTAGATGTACACTGACTCGAATAAGTAATTCGGAAAGCCACTGTTTTTTTATGCCTGGGCTGACACTTACACGCATAATGTGGTCCAATGAACTTGACATTCTTTCGTGAGCGAATTTGAGAATCGCTGTATTTGATCGGGGGAAATGGTGATTGGTTTGGGTTAATGTCTGATAACTAGACTGCGGATGTTTATGCACGTAAAATATGGAAAAAGCATATGCAAATATGCACGTAAAATATGCTATTATCGCATATCTGGTGTATGCAACATTATCTGAAATAATACGCGAGATTATTTATTAATTATATTTTAATTAGCAATTGATATATGTTCAAGCGCTGTAATTTGCGTTACAATAAATCACTAGTACCTTTCCATGTTTGTCACACGTAATTGTTACCGTTTGTCAGTTAAGATTAACTTCTGTGCTGAAAACGAACGTTGTAAATCACAGAATATAACGGGTGCATTTTTATATTTGCTCTAATAACGTTGTATTAATATATATATTTTTTAATATATTTAATATATTTTATAATATATTTTTTTATATATATGTGCATATGTCTTTTAGCAAAGCATATGTCTATTGCATATACATACATGCATTCGCATGAACTTCCGCAGTCTACTGATAACAGTTGTGAGCCACGAAATTGTGTGACGTGGGTCCAAAGTACAGTGACTGGCAGCCAAAATCGTACACTCTTTAAAATCGCGTAACTTTTTTAGAATTGGTCCAAACGACTTGAGTTTTTTTTAAAGCTAGAAGGATTAGTGTGGTAACTGATGTGTTTCGTAGTTTTAAAAAAAAATGTAATTGGTCGGAATAGCGAAAAAAATAGTAAAGCTCGTTTTTCAAATTCTTTTATGTGAGCCTGTAATGAAAATTCAAAAAAAAAACGTTTGTAGATTGAAGTAAGTTGTATACATGCTGAAAACTTTATCAAAATCGGTTAACGTTGCTCTGAGCTACAAAGGTTTAAAGATTTTTAAAGCTTTTAAAAAAAAACTCAAGTCGTTTGGACCAATTCTAAAAAAGTTATGCGATTTTAAAGAGTGTACGATTTTGACTGCCAGTCACTGTATAAAGATTTGGTGGTATTATAGGCAAATTAGAAGGAATGTCCTTATTCGACTACGTTTCTGGTAAGCTTGCTTCGAATTCAATAGGTGGAGCATCAAAGAGTGTCGTAAACGGGATTTGAATTACCGCAATAGTCGAACGAGAATTCCTGAATAGCATTACCGCACTGTTCTCATCTTTTCACGTATTCCAAACACGCATTCGATGTGTTAACAGGACTTTTCTATCAATCTTCGTTACCTAAAAACTTACTACATCATCGATATTCTGAACCGAACAATCTTTAATATTTTCTTCCTGATTATTCGAGCTGTAGAAACTTTCAAATTGATTGCGCCCTACTTAACTCTCTTTCGTCGACCTAACATTCCCGATTAAATAGAATGAAACAATAACTATCGATAAAAGATCGACTTTTAGGAATTTTAAAATTCCAGCAAATTTTGAGATACCTAGTAGGGTAAACCAACCAGTGAATGACCGAATTGTTGAATGGGAAGCCCAGTAAATGACCGCATATTTTTATTAAGAATTGTACTTATAAATGTTTGTTTAATACGCATAACTAAAAATATGGGATATTAAAAGTGCAACTACACTCCATTTATAAACATATAATAATTTTTACATTTATAATGGATACTGGTTGGTTTACCCTATTTAGTGTTTGTTAATGAAAGTGCTTTCCAAAATTTGAAAAGCTTCCAAATTTACTTTTTCAAATATTTATTGATTTTTTACTATGTTTTAATTTCATCGTCAATACCATTTTATCGCTGCTCTATAAAAATTAGGAATATTGATGTAACAAATTCTCTACCTCTATTCAAAAAATTCCATAGGCTTTATCACTATAAATTTGAAAAAAGAAATTGCATCGCACGCGTAGAAAGCGAAAAGAAAAATCGCGAATAATTTCAAAATCGATGGCCGTGGATTACGCGAGGCTCGTCACGTTTACAGCAAATCTGATACCGAAGTGTTCGAGGAATCATTTTCTGACGTCATCGGGCGGTCTTACGGTAAAGAGCGACGCGCCGGTCGCCATACGGGAACGGCCTACTTTCTGTTGCAACACCGAGTCGGTTATGTATTGCGCTTAACGATCGTTGACTCACGAATCGAATGGCGGCATTGTTATAAACAACGCGGGACGAACTGTTCGTTACGCTTACATTCCAATCTCAACGTCCACCAGTCGCAGCTAAAAATGCATCGCCTAACGATATTCAAAGCACTCTGAATCATTTCAATTGTTCGGTAAAAAATTCGAATCATTTTCAACATTGCAATCTTAACGATTTTAAAAATCTCTCGATGTGAATTGAAGGTTTTGATACGCTTCGTGCAGTGCACTTACAAATTTCAACTGCAATTTGTCGTATAAACACAATATTAAATTTTAATTATTTTTAATTAGTGCGAATGAAATGAAGAAAATGCAATGAAAATTCTAGAGTTTACTTTAATGCGTGTCCTCGGAATCCCACACAAATTTTTATTATTCTTTAGCATAATACTACTATTCCTCCACAAACTTAGCAGGTACTAAATGATTTCACGAGCAATAATAATTAACGGAACAACCCTGTACATATTTTCTAAAACGGTATTTTGTATCTTTGGCGAGGTTTGCCTCGCGCCACTCGCAGTGGTAAGAAGAAACGAGAGTTAATTACGGACCGGGTGATTAAATTACTGGCTCGATCGTGTCCGCAGGAGGATGGTGCGGGTCGATGAAGAAGAGGACCATCGTTGGAGGCTACGCCTTCACGTGGTGGTTCGTCACCGACGTTCAGCGACTGTCTCTGGAGGTGATGACCCTGAACCCAGTCTGCGAGAGCGTGGAAACTGCCCAGGGGGTGCCATTGTCCGTTACAGGGGTGGCGCAGTGCAAGATCATGAAGGCCGACGAACTACTGCACACTGCCAGCGAACAGTTCCTCGGCAAGAGCGTTCACGAGATCAAAACGACCATTCTCTCTACCCTCGAGGGCCATCTTCGAGCAATATTGGGTGAGTTATAAAATTCGTAGATTTTATTTTTAAATGGAATATTGCTTGTGCCATATTTTTAGGAGGAATTTTGCATGGGAAATTTAATGTAGGTACTCTGCCCTTTGGAAATATTAGGGCACCTGCTGTATTTGCAGTAAATGTGATATTTAATACAGATTGAATTTTTTCAATGGATTTAAATCTAAAATACTAAATAAAATTAAATTTGCTAGAGTGCTTTAATAAACTTACAACGTATTTCACAATTATCTACGCAATTATATTCGCGAAGAATGCGGCGCAAGTTGTAATGAAATTAGAGATAGGGTGATTTTTGTTGTTAAAGTAGATTGAAGTTTTTATGCGATGCTTCAGTGTGAACGCCGGCTTTGATATGTACATTATTAGTAGTGCACGCGTTCGTTCTTCTGTGGCTCGATTAGCTTGCAAAATAGTTTTACGACTGAACTTCGCATTTACGATAACGGTAATTGGAATGTTCTATATATTCAAGGTTGCACAGCATTTAAAAATTAACGATTGCATTGTGTTTCTATAAATATTTCTACGTTTTTCTAAATTCGCAATTAAATTTCGATATTGATTTTTCGAAAATTATCACAATTAATTGCAGACTCTGATTTGCTTTTATGATTCGTGCAAATTTGAATTTCTGTTTTGCTTGCTCGGTAAATCTAACAGCTTGAAAACCGATAATGCTGAAATGTTATTTATTCGATAAGTTAGCACAAATTGTGGCAATATACTGTGAAAAAAGCTTTAATAAAATATTAAGAATAGAAACAATATCAGAAGAACGTAAATTTAATAGCCAAAAATGTATTTGCACAGAAACGATTCCTATAGTTTGGAAACTCCAAAGAACGCTTTCACGAGTGCTCGGAATTTAGCTGGCGATTTTAATAGCATCGGGTAAATGTTGGTCAATAATTAACTACACGGTGGAGCACCGATAATAAAGTCAGTAATAAATAAACGGATCAGATAAAACCGGTTAGGCCTTGCTAAACAATATATAGAAAAACCAATGGAGTTTTGGCAAAATGTGTTAGCGAATACAATTTCGCTGATGAAAGCAAGTTTAATACGTTCGGATTTTGTATTTAAATAAAATTACGAATAACGAATAAAAGTTAAAAGAATTAACTTTATTCGTCGAATAATCTAAAATTAATGTAACTTTTATCCGATTCGTTATTTAAATAATTTTCTTATTTAGTTAATGCCCAACTCTGATTCGGGGATGCATGGCGCACAGCACAAATGGGAAGCTTGCATTTATTAATGGCATAATGAATGCTGCCAAGTATATCGACCTGTTGCGTAACAATTTATCAAGTAGTGCAGTAACATAATGAGTCAGCGTGTTACTGCCAAAAGGCCACAGGATTGACATACTGCATAATGCAAGAAAAAAGTTCACAAAAGAAAAACTCCACAATCGCCAGATATCAACGCAGTCGAATATTTATGACGCCTGCTGGACTTGCAGATAAGAAAATCAAGCACTTCCGGCACAAATTATTTAAAAAGAGTCGGATTATCTAACAATGAGGAATAACTGCAGATTCCCAGGGAAACTGCATAAAACTACAGAACGTTTTTACTTGTACCAACAAGACTACAAGCTTATTGATGCAAATGGAATGCATACTAAATATTAAAACTTTTTAATGTTTCCGAAATCCATCGTTTTCCCTTTATGGTTCTAGCGTGCGAATAGTTTCTTGGCTATTAAATTTAAATTCTGGGTAAATTATTCTATGTCTGCAAGTTTATTAAAACTTCTTTCAGGGCATACACTACTATAATTGTTTTTGTTTCTTTAAGGGGTAACGCCCCGATTATTGGCGAAAAATGGTAGGATAACTTTGGGAGTGATTTTAAAGAATTTTATGAACTTTATTAAAAATGTAACAAAAGATTTTTATGATATATAGGACAAAAGAATTTTTCCAATTTTTTTAATAAAAAATATCCACAATATAGTCGAACATTTGATACATTTGAGGAAATCTGCTGGATGTGCGAATATTTTGCGCTGGCTGCATATACTTACTATTAATGAAATACAATTCTGAAAAGCGGTTTTAAATAATTTCACTTATTGCAATTAAAGTCTCCCCGTCGCGCAACTTCATTTTCAAACACTATTACGAATACCTAAATAAAATTATAAATTGTGAACTGAGTTTGTAATGGACTGTTTCCTAGGAAAGTATAAGCCCGGTGAAATATTACGCTCGATGTATCATCCTTCGCGTGTCAAAGGCACATTCGTCGCCACGTGGAGGAGAATTAGGTCATATTTACCCTTCGAATGGAGAGGGCTGAGTAGAATCGATCATTGGCACGATCGTAAATTCCAGCGAATACTGTAAGGGCTTCCTACGCATTCCCCGAATAAATTAAAACAACAAAATTAAATTAACAAATTCCATTCTCTCCTGCAATTAAAACAATAAAAGAGAACAAAGCCAGCAACCCTCCCTGAAATTACACAATTACACATTACAATAAAAATAGAATTACAAGAAGTATTTTTGAGCCCCAAACAATTTCTCCACGGGAAAAAAGTATACCTAACATTTTGCACCAAAAAAGGATAATAATAACAATAATAAAAGAATTAAAAAAAACAAATAAACATTAACATATTTAAATATATGACTTATTATTACTATATCATTAATAATATTCGATTATTATATTAGAAATTAAATTCTAACTTCTATATCATTAATAATATTCGATTATTATATAAGAAATTAAATTCTAACTTCTTTTTTGAGTCGTGTGTCCGTAGCATTGCTAGTTCTGCGTTTTGACATTGTAATTCAAGTCGCTTTATAAATCTAAATCAATCTTAATGAAATAAAAAATTTTCGTTCTCATTTTTCCTTTCTCTTTTCTTCTTTGTCCTTTTTCTGGGTGCCTTGCACTCCATGTGGCCGGTCCTTCACCTATTACTCCCAAACCTTTACCTCCTTAAATATACAAACACTACTTACGTTTACATTCCTCCACGACTGAGAACTGAAATTTCTCTCGAAATGAAAAAAAAACATAAAATGCCTTCCGTGGTAACATAAGAGAACCTTGCATGTCTAAATAATTATTATCCCAGAGCACACATTTGCCAAAGCCTTCTTTTCACTTATTTAAATAAACATCGCTAGCCCGAAAAGTTTGTGACCCCGTTTTTTGTGGCCTCGTGATGTCACGCGTGACACTCTGACGCATTAGTAGCCGAAGCCTTGAACGACCCCCGAATTTCTAGGCACGCTATCGGTGGAGGAGGTGTACAAAGATCGAGATCAGTTCGCCACCCTCGTGAGGGAGGTCGCCGCGCCTGATGTCGGTCGCATGGGCATCGAGATCTTGTCTTTCACGATAAAGGACGTCTACGACGACGTTCAATATCTGGCGTCTCTTGGCAAGGCACAGACGGCGGCTGTTAAGCGTGACGCCGACGTCGGCGTCGCCGAGGCGAACCGCGACGCTGGCATTCGGGTGCGTTCACAATGAGAACATTTATATCTAACAACCTGAAAATAAATTAGAAATTTCGTTCTACTATCTTCGTTTAACACGTTGCCTGCTACAAGTACTTTGATGGTTTTCTCGTAACATGGTTGTGTACCAGATGTGGATGATAATAATGTATAAAAGTTGGACTGTTTACCATTTGGGCGGCACAGTACAGACAGCACGTGCGGGGAACGCCTATAAGCGTTGAGGGACTATGGTTAAGAGATACGGCTAGGGGAGTCCCGCACGCGGTGTACGCTGAATGTTCAGATTGTTGAGGGGGATTCTAGTGTAACTACCCCAAAAATAACTGATATTTATAAATTTTTTTTATGAAACTATTGTTAATATTGAATTAAACTTTTTTGGGATATAAGGCATATTTAATATAATAGGCACCTTTAAGGGAGGACCCCACCCTGAAGCCATTAACAAAATACAAAGTTAGGGATTTTTGTTTGTATAAATAAAAATATAGGCCTTGGATTTCTTTCAAAATAATTCAAATTTTGAGAAAAATCTACTAGGTGGAAGAAAATATATTCCAGTTCATGTATCTTTCTTGTATTTCCCTCTTCGATTGATCCAGTCATTTCCGGAAGCGTGGGCTAGTTTTTTTTGCAGTCCTTCGGGAAGCCATTTGTGTGATTTTTCATAAAAAAAATTCTCTCGCAAAATAAATATTACTTTAAAAATATATAAAAAATCCAAGCCCTATATTTTTACTTATACGAACAAAAAATCCCCAACTTTGTCTTTTATTAGTGACTTTAGGACGTGGACCCCCTTAAACTTGCAGAATTTTTTTTCTTTACGTAGATCCTTCTTATTATTTATTAATTATTTTCGAATCTTAAATGGGCATCGCTATTTCACCACAAGTTTAATTACAATCTACTAAATTTTTCTCATAGCAGTCAACGTGTTAATCGCAGCTAATATAGAGATATCAAAATATTCGTACATTTTTCTCTTCCGCACGATGCACCTAACACGCTTCTAGTGGCGATCTATCTGACTTGTTTCTACCCTCGCGTAGGAAGCTGAATGCGAGAAAGCGGCGATGGACATAAAATACAACACCGACACAAAGATCGAGGACAACGCCAGGATGTTCCAGCTGCAGAAAGCGAACTTCGACCAGGAAGTGAACACCGCGGTACGTCGATGCTCAGAAATTATTCGCGGCTGCTTTCTAATCGGTCCGGTAAAGTCCGAAGCTCAGCGACACTCCGTTGATCCGCCGGTCCGTCGGCTTTTCGCAGAAAGCTGAGGCGCAGCTGGCCTACGAGCTTCAGGCGGCGAAGATCAGGCAACGAATACGAAACGAGGAGATCCAGATAGAAGTGGTGGAGAGGCGCAAGCAGATCGAGGTGGAGGAGCAGGAAGTCCGCCGAAAGGAGCACGAGCTTCAGAGCACCGTCCGGCTACCAGCTGAGGCAGAGCACTACAAAATCGGCAGAGTGGCCGAAGGGAAGAGGTGATTGCAATCTAAGAGTCCTTATTTAACTGGAGGTTCCAGTCTGAGAATCAATTTTTTTTTATTTCATTTTTCGAATGTTTACAAGGATTTTTCTAAATTCGTAAAATTCACGAAGTTACAGGGATTTGAGTAGCGCCAAATGCATGAGTAACACCCGACAACTCGGCACTCGCGTAAAACTTTAAACGCGTCTTTCTTGAAACAAAGTTCTCAAAATCGATGGAGCCTGTATCTCCAAAATTTATTATCCGATTCGACTGAAACTTTTTTATTTCGGAAAACACACTTCTGTCTCGTGGACAGACTAGTCACTTAAAAAAAAATTGAAAATTTGTAATTTTTTTGACAATGATTTTTGAAAAATGATTTTTCACTGGTTTCGTTGTTTCCAGGACGCAGACGGTGAACGCGGCCGAAGCTGAAGCCGAGAGGATTCGATTGATCGGAGATGCCGAGGCGCAGGCTATGGAGGCGATAGGAATATCGGATGCTGAACGCATGCGGATGAAAGCCGCCGTGTACAAAAAGTATGGCGAGGCGGCTATCTTGAACATCGCTCTGAACGCTCTCCCAAAGGTAATTAGCAATGGTGTTTTGATATGGACCCTCGTTGGGAATCTGTCGGCTGCTCTAACCTGGCGAATTGTTTGTTGTAGATCGCTGCGGAGGTTGCGGCACCGTTGGCCAGAACCGAGGAAATCGTCCTTCTGGGCGGAAACGACGCTACCAGCGGAGAAATTACGCGCCTTGTGGGGCAAGTACCTCCAGCTGTTCAAGCACTGACCGGTGTAGATATTTCAAAAGTATGTGCGAGGGGCCCACGGCCTCCTAGAAAATGTATATAGCGTTCTGTACCGAAGGTACCGTAGGCTGGACTAGGTGCTGTATGAAAGCTCAGAAGACTCCTTTGGCCAGGGCCGCATTTACACTAGACGCAAACTGGAGCCACATCTTGAGGGGGCAATCTTATTTTATGAGCTAACAACGTAGAAGAATTTAGGATTTTTTTTAAGAAACTAGCATTTAGATTCTTCTGAAATTTGGACCATGTTTTGATGCATCCTCGAAAAAGTTGCAGTTTCCTTTTTATTCATTTTTAATAATAAATGTGGGAGTTATGCGCAAAACTCGTCGTCCGCTGGTGTGCATGATATTTGAGGCAGTCAGAGCAACAACGGCCCAACCCAGATTAAAAATTGTTTTTCTTCTATTTTATATGGTTAGTAGAGCCTATTGGAATACGTTATTGCTACTAATTCAATTTCGGAAAAATGTGGGTTAGTCCATTGTTGCTCTGACTGCCTCATTTATCTTGCAGGTAATCTGAAACAGAAAAATGAAACGGCGTTTTTTACTTTGTACATATGTAGTTTCAATTTGATTAACCAGAACACTGTTAAGTTCTATACTTCTTTTGGTACATAAGAAAATTAACGCAAAATTGAATTGCAAGAATTAAAGGCTCGGACCTTTCAGTTTGAAAACTCTCCACACAGCTCAATCAATTTTTTTATTTTTGCTGGTTCATCAATTTCAAGCTACATATGTATAAAATAAAACGTCGTTTCATTTTTGTGTTGTAAATTACCTAGTATATAAATATCATGCACACCAACGTCCGGCGAATTTTGCGGTCATGGATAACTGCTATATTTATGGTTAAAAATTAATATAATAAAAACTGTAGCTTCCTCACAGATGCATCAAAACATGGTGCAAATTTCAGATGAATCGAATCGCTTGTTTCTTAAAAAAAAATCGCAAATTTTGCTATGTTCTTAGTCCAAAGAATACTACTCTAGTATAACTGCCCGTTTTTCAACGCCATCTTCAGAAATTTATTTAACAAAAACTATAAGTTTATACTATCCGACGTTTTACCTGCATATTAAGATATGTTTGAAGTAATACTCTAAAAGTATAAATGCGGCCTTGCCTTTGACCCTTTTATTCAGTGTGACAGAGAGCATCCGAAAGTCAGTAACCATTAGATATGAATAACAAAGTATCTATTATGCCACTCGAAGCTCCATTTCACACTTAGCTTCCATTTTTTTATTTGCAATCGAGGTCCTTTATCTTCACTTCCTCTTGTTTTACGTCTTGATGTTAGCATGGACATTTTTTAAATGACTTCCTTCCTTTACTTGAAATTCTTATTTATATTTCTAACAAGTAGACATCCCCAAACTGCCCCTTAATCCAAGACTTAGCACTCAGTGTAGCAAGGCAGTGTTCATCCCTGAAACATTAATATTCCACGTGCACTGTCGTTTGCAGGTGTTAGGGAAGATACCAGGGGCCAAGTAATGGCGGACGGAGCGACAGATTGGGTAGAACGGCGACCAGGCGATCGGACATTCTGTACCAGCGGGAGAATCGAGCAAACTCTGTACTGCCAAAGGTTTCTCTGCTACTCTATTATCCATCACGGTGACACTCCACTTTTCTCTCTTTCCCGAATTACTCTACCCCAAACGTAGATGAAAGCGACGCCGAACGCAGGCGGATCGGTTGGACCAAGCCGCGTCGATTTCAAGTCCGCCGGGACTGGTTGTTTCTTTAAGCCGATTCTCGTCCAAAGAAACTGCTCCTCGGCGTGCTTAGACGCGGAACGCTCGGCTTTAGCGTGCATCGAGCTGGCATACTCGTTGAACTCGAGGGCTTAAAGTCTCGGGAGTGGAGGTTCTCGGCGTCCATGGAACTTTGAATCGATGTAGACGGGGATCCATCGCGATCGCACGGAAAATTGATCGGAGGAGGAAGGACAAGGATGGAGAAACAAAATTGATAAACGACCTCGCGTGTAGTTGCGCCGTGTTACGCGTTCGCGGCTCTATTGTGATTGAAAAGCTTTCGATCATTGTGTTCAACATAATTAAGTAACTTAACGAAAAGGGGCGAAGAGAGGTGCGGGGGCGGTTCGCGCGGGATCAGGCGACGCAGAAGTCTACTGCCCGTAGTCGCTGTACATACTCCTAGTAACGTGTGTAGAAATAGCAACTGAGGTCTCTGCCTTGCTTCTGAACGAGACGCGACGGAGGACGTTGTCCTGGAGAACTGTTGCTCGCTTGTGGGGTTTCTTGAGCTTTAGGCGCGGCCTTGAAGGAGCTTACCGCGGCGCTGTGCGGCTGGTATTCTGATAGGCGGTTGTTCCTCCTTCAACTTCAATCACAATTGTATATTAGTAAAAATGTACAGCCACGTCACATTTAAAGGAGGCAATGGTAATTAACGTTGTATCCTGAAACAGGATAACCTGGACCAGCTTCTTTTTTTAAACGAGAGGAGTATTTATGTTAAAAGGGATATCCTTTGTATCTCTTAAAGAATGAGAGTCAGTGGGACCTTTCGAAAATTAAGGAAGTCATTAATTAACGCTCGGAGTCCTTTAAAATTGTGAGAAATATTGGAATATACGTGTTTATATTCATATTTAGCATAGATGGATTATTTTGTTAGGAAGTAACTATACACAAATTTCTTTCGAATAGAGCTTACTCTAGACCGCGAAATACAGCCCATAGTTTTCCAAGCGGCCCTGTTTCAAGCGCGCCGTGGTCCTTCCTCAAAGATACAGAACGCAAGCGAGCACGTTAGCTCTCGTTCGTCGCGTCCGGGCTCGAAATTCTCTCGGTTGACCACGCATCGGAATCAATCGCATTGCCGACAAGCAAGCTACCATATATTTCCAAACCGACGAAAGTGCCAATTTGTAAATACAGTATCGTCTCGACGCCATAGCAACGCGATTATATGTTATATTGCGTAACGAGCATTCCGTTGTATCGCACGTTTTTATTCTGTTCGCAATAGTGCTCGCCTCCGAGCAGCAACAGCGGCTCTCAAGAGATCCATTGATCGTATAATTTTGCCGAGAATTCGAGACAGATTCGATTACGATGAGAAGAGCATGTAATAGGATCGCGAGTCGCCGTGTACAAATTCCATTGTTCTCTGCTCCCAGTTTACAAGCCGTTTCGTTGCTTCGCAACATCGTCTCAGGAGTGAGTTCAGCACGACAGAATGATGAAAGAAAATGCTTATTTCAAGGAGGCAATAATGTCTGTGGATTGCGAACGGAAGAAGGTGGAAGCAATATTGAGGCAAGCTTCCTTTCTTTCTTATTATTTTGGTGTGTTGAATTCACATCTGAAATTATGTCGATTAGTAATAAAGCACCCTGTATATTTGATGCTCGAAGAAGACAGTTGGGAGGAAGAGAGCTTTCTGGGCAATTTATTTCTTTATATTTGTATTTTATTGAAAAGGACACTTAGGTAAGAAATTTTGACGAATTCTTGAACCTTAGAAGTAGAGAATTAATCAGTGACATATATAATAAAATCTCTGAGGAAAGCTTTAAGTTTTCAATTGTACCTAAATCCCGATCTTTATTATTTAATCTTCTAACTTACGCCAGAACAAAAGCCCATCGCCCTTCTTCCTCCCTCAAACAGTCGCGAGCATTCGGGAACAGTGGAAAAGGGAAGTGCAAGAACGTAAAAGATCGTCAGCTGTTAAAGAATAAAGTCTTCCCCGAGAAAAAGAAAAAGAAAACGCGAAAGAAGAAGAAGAAATGAGGAGAAAGTGTAGTACGTTTCAGAGCAGTACAAACAAAGATGACAGAGAACTAATTGCACAGAGTGAAACTATGTATATTCGACTAGGCGTTGAGAGGAGGTCGTAATCCGTAAGTGCAAGGTCCATATGTCTATATAGTATTTTTAATAATAATAGAAAGCGATCGGAGCCGTAAATGCCGATTAGGTCGAGGTAGAAAAGAAGATCTATCGCTCGTCAAGCAGATGTTTCACATAAGCTATTTTTTCGTAACGTTTCACGCACCCTTTCCGATGGGTAGTCAATGCGAGAACGCGCCGCGGATGATTCTAACAGCCTGGAGAGCTTCTCTCTTTTTCTTTTCGAAATCGTGGATCAAAAAAGTTCAGATACTACTAATTAAAAAGGAGAGCGAGACGTAAAGGGAGGCAAGAAAGAAACGCGGCGTCCGCGCGTTTCGCGAGAAGCGTCTGAAATCGTTGGGAATTCAATGGAACGCAAAGTGCTCGGCTTTTATTAAAGATCGACGGGGAACCAATCAGAGATTAAAAACGTAGATAGTTCGTATTAGTCCTCGAGGTTCGCGGGACGCGATGTGACTTCTTAGAACTCCTCTATTCGATCTGAGATTTATTCAGATCAGAGTGATTCTTCCTTTTGTGTACTTTTCAATTACGCTTCGCGGACGTTGAAAACGGCCCGATAACTTTGTGCTCTTCTCCTACAGAAGATGCGTTCGCAGTGGAAAGAAATTATGCTTTCGTTTCTCAAGTCCCATCCTAGGTGAAATGAAAGGATAGTTTAATGATATTAGGGTAATCCGATGAATGTTTTGCGATGAATTTTGTATATTTGTACTTCACTTTACCGTACTGTAATTGGTAGATGATTTGACTTACATTTTCATGAGTTCTGCGTAAGACTTTATGTGCGATCTATAAGAAATGTGATTTCTAAGCGGAAAGAGAATATGAACCGCGAAGTTCAATGGAAAGGAACTTTCACCACAAAGCGATTTTCCTCCTTGTATTTCCATGGCTTAGTGCAAAAATATCGATACCCACTTTTTGTGAAATTTGAGTTTCTATGCAATAAATAGTTCTTGACAAATAGTGCTTCATAAATTTGTCGAAAATGATATTTTTCTTCCTTGAATGTCCCTGAATCTTATCTTCTCGAAAACGCTAAAAGTGGATATACAATATTTGTGCACTAGGTCATCGATTTGATAATTTTCAGTATAAGTTGCTGTGGTTAATAATTAATGTAGGCGCGTTTAACGTAGCAGCCTAAAAAGCATCACCTAACGATCGAAAACTGGAGAAATTCGAGTCACAGGATTAATCATCCTTCGTTAATAGTTACTTTTATAGCTATTACTGCTTCCTCCCCCTTTCTGATTAAAAACGAAGAAACTCCAATGTCAGCAGTCGCCGCAGTTCTAAGATACTCATTCTTACTCTTCGTCAAAGCCTCAGCTTCGCGGATGAGATTTATTTCGCCGAATGGACGATTTTCGTCAAGCTTGAGGCAACAATCCGCGAGAATCTCTTCTTCGTTCCATGCCCGAGTGTGTCGCAGACCCGTCGGAGTATCACTTCTACGATAATACTGCAAGGTACCCTTGCGTAGGCAGGGAAGAAAGGGAAAGGAAAAGAAGAATGACGCCTTGTCGTTCGAGCCTAGTTAAGCGAATCGCGATTTGCGAATTGATAGCCTAGCTATTCTCTTCAATCGACATAAGCTATTTGTTTTACCGCATGTTTGCGTACCTCCACGTTTTACTCATGTATTACTAACAAAGTGTTTATATTTTACTGAAAAGATGTTCGTACTAATTAAGCATCGTCCCGTTTTGACGAAAGCGTCGTGTGTTGGCGAATAAGTGAACGCTCGCCACGTTGACTTTCGTGGAACGAATAAAACTCTACTATTATTATTTTTTATCTTCTCGTAAGCAAAGGCGAAAGAGAATTTCGATCTGAACCGTGGTCAGTATCAATGATTGATGTCGTTATATTTGTTTCAATTAGCAACGCTGTTCTGAACGTTTTCGAGGCTTGAGTAATTTCATTTTGTTTGCTTATTATTTTTATTCGCGTTGATTTATTTTATGGCTTTGTAGGTGGAACATAATATTTGAGGGGAAGGAAAAGCCGATGTATGTTTGTAACTTATACTCCTTGGTATTTAGTGACTTCTAAGATTTTTCTTACACTTTTAATTTTTCGAGGTTCCAAGATTTTTCACTAATTCTGCGAAAGTAGGACGTGAACTATAATTTTAAAGCACATAAAGGCTTCGCAGCGCGACAGTTACTGGTGATTCTAATGCGTGTAGACGAAACAAAGGGCTTATATGCAACTATTACGCGATAAATAAGTTTTATTTGTTTAAATAAACAAATCAACCTGTCTTCTTTTTATTAACATCGTCGAGTTATTAATAATAAATCGCCGACTGCATATGTATACATTTGCTTGCATTACATTAAGGTTTCTCTTATATTATGAAAGAGAATCTCATTCTTTGAATATAGGGAATTTTTTTTATTTTTAAAGCAGTATTACGTTCATTGATTATTAGCACACCTTTACCAAGAAGCGTTGATTTACTTACCATTGGCTATTCCTTCAATGTACAAGTAAAAAATTCCTCTACAAACCGATATTACAATAGTTTTATATTCGCCAAATATTAATATATTCTTTTATTGGCACGCTAAGTGCTTATGTAACTCCCATAAATGACAAAAGATTTAAATTGAAAGTCTCTCTTCCACGAAACCGAAGAGAAACAGCGCCAAGCTGTCGTTGCTAATTGAAACGAAACATCGACATCCGCGGCACTACTTTGTTTCGTACACTTTTCTATTCCTTTACACTCGCAATTGAGAGTATTGCAGCTCACTGTATATCGAAGATGCAACTATTTTACCTTCTTCGTGCTTCCCCACCGAAGCGAAGATTTCTTCTTCAACGCACAACCTGTGATCCGAAACGTCTAAACACTGTGAGCCACGATTATCGCCAGCGCGATTAAGATCCTTTAGATCCTCCGTTATCACCTTTCTCGCCACATTCCAACGACTCGACAATTTCACGCTGCATTTTACTGGCCATCTTCGATATACCCCCCGACATGTGCAAGACATCGCAAATGTTTGCGAATCGCCGGAGAACCAATTCTCGAATTTGTGTGGAAATGCTATTGTCGTATGTTGTCTATCAAGGTCTGCTTAAATTATAGAATATTTCGTTTTACTATTAATACGTCGGGGATACCGTTTTTTAAGGCAGCCATTGAAGATCGACGTAGCAATACGTCGTTAAATAACCGCACGTCCTGAACCAGCAACGTATTTATGCGACGCAAACGTTTATAGTACATTATTAAATAGTTTAATGTATATTTCGAACACTAACATTTGAACGCTCAGGTATAATCGACGTAGAAATACGTCCCCCATCCCCCTCCCCCCGAGAGTTTGCGTTGACACCATTAACAAAGTAATTTAAGAATTGAAAATTGTGCATTAATTGTGTCTGTGTGAAATCATGCGCTGATGCTGAGCTCGTCGTATTTTAATATATTGTATTTATTGCAGCGTGAATTTATTATTATAATACTCTATGTAAACCGCACGAACAACCACGTAAATTCTGAACTCAACGACCGACGTAGACGTCGCTCGAATAATCATTCGCGGATCACACGAGAAACTGTAGCGAATTCAATGCGTCGCGAATTCGAGAATTTGGTTGGAAGTTTTTTATTTTATTTTTTATTTTCTATTGGTTTCGCGTTCGTATGGGGGTGCCATACGCGCGTGATTTTATCGCAGAGATATGTAATATATTACGTTCTATTATATTTTATGTTAACATATGTTATTATTTTTACTATTTCTATTTTATTATCTTTTCGGACGTCGTATTGTTATTGCTCCTAGAAGATCGTGGAACCGTGCAACGATACACGTTCGACACTCACATTAATATATAAAATATGCACTTGTTACAAACCGAAATTCCTGTTTATGTTATGCTAAGCGAGCGAATTTTAATTAAGTTCCGATTCTTGCGCAAGCCATACCGAGAGTAATCGCCCGTAAACGTCGCTAAAACTAAAAGTCATGGATATCTCCTGCGAAAAAAAAATTGCGAAAGGTGTTTATAGCATTTGCATACCTCCATTTTTAATTTCCACCCACTCCTCGAAACACCTGCAAACATCGTCGTCGCATGGTGCACCTATAATTTTACTGCTTCCCCACTTCACCATTGCGAAAGATCGAGGGATCCAAAGGAACCATCGGCAACCAAGGTATCCACGACTTTCAGTCGTAAATCGCATGTTCGCGCGCGGCGCGGCAAGGACGCGTGTACAACGTGCCATATTCGTTCGAATGGGAAAATTCCAAATTATAAATCTTCGGGAAACGCATAGCTATGTACTCAACTCTACACGTATATGTAACATGTAATATATACACGTACGCGACACGTGCAGGATGGAATGCGATGATTTTCGATGAACGGGATTAGTTGCGAACTCGACCAAAAGCGAAAAAAGAAAGAGAGAAGGGAAGACGATTTTAAGGGTGAAGGGAGATCGTAGAATGAAGAAGATACGAAGATAGAAAGGGATATGGTCAGGATTCTAGTTAGAAATTCAAAATTTACCCAAGCGTCTAGGAAGAATGAATCTAGTCTTTTGTAAAACGGCGAGAACTCGAGAATATTGTATATTTTGAGAATTACGTGCTAGAAAGTGTCTGAACGCGTAGATAGAGGACAATATTAAACGATTGCGTCGTACTCTACTCTGATTGAAAGTAATGGAACATACGGATACATACATACACATACAGTCACACACAGTCACACCTCTCGATGTGAATTAGTGCATATTTTTAATAAATGGATCATGAAAATAAAATATTGACAATTGACCTGAGGTGCCACGCTCTCGATCGCGACGCGGGCAACTGTTGTACATATAACTTGTCGTTTCTATTTTTCTCTTCGACGCGAGTCCTCTTGTTCCTTGTCGGAAGATAATTGACGATGAGAAAGTGTCCCGTATTGTGATAATCGTCGTGACGAAGTCGCTGTGTGGAAATCAATTTTCCAGCCTCCAAGAAAACGCTCGGTCCTTCTTACCAGAGTTTCACTGAACCCGTTCGAGGGAATATTTTCAAATAATAAGGAAGAAATGATTAGCTATGAAATTTTCGTTGCGTTAGATTCTTTCTCAATTCCGTCTGTCTATCGGAAATAAAAATTGTATGCTGTTATCGTGCATCGTTTCGTACGTTTACTTCGATATTATAGGTATACAGATTTAAATTATAATAAAGATTCTGTGGATTAATAAAGAAAATTATTCGATTAACTAAATGAACGAATGCAACCACTGATAATTTGTTCTGAACTAGCGTGAGCTGAACTAGCTTCTTAAATGTGAGCTTGAAAAGATTCCCGAGTGTTTTATTATCCGCAGCTCTAAATTATTTAATTATGAAGTCGGCAATGAAAATTGAATTAAATGTATATTCAATACTTTCTTGATGAAGAATTCCTGAAGGCTACCACGAGGAGTGCTTCGTTAGCTGCAATACTAAATAATTCTTTATGTATGGAGACAAAATTCCCCGTAATAATCGCGTAGGGTCCTTCATCATTTACAACAGTTCTTCATCAAATAGGAAATGAAATGAACTTTCAAAAGAAGCCGCATGAGGCCTGACCTCGGTATTTTTAGCAACGCTAATAAAATTCTTGAGCATCCGTGTCTCAAAATACGCAACACTATTTAACTCCACGTGTATCGAATGCAGCCATCCAAGGCTGCTGGGAGAATCAACTTTGCAATTAATTCGGATGTTTCTTGAGGATTGCGGAAATGATGAGGCAGGTGATGTAGGCTTTACTATTAGTTGTATACTGATACTTTATTTAAAATAAATAAAATACATTATTTCACAATCTTAAAATAAACACATTTCAAAATTAACATAAACTATATCTGTCCTCGCTTTTCCGAACATTCCAGCTTAACTTATTTAATTGTATGATATTTTAGATATATTTGAAGTACTAATTACCGCGTTACTGATTGTCAGTATTCGAACTGCAGATATTAATAGGCTTGCAAGCATCCATTATAGTTCTTAAATCTTAGATAATTAAATATTTTTTCAATACAGTCATGTGGTATATCAAGGAAGTCCCGAATCCCGAACATTTTGCCTGGCCACAGTGTTGCCAACTCAGATTTTTAAAAATCCGTAGAGAAAAGTTCAACATTCCGTAGAATTCCGTAGATCCCCTTTGAAAAATCCGTTGATCTACGAATTTTCTTCATTAGTGTTAATTATTAAATGTATGAAAGAAGCTAATACTCTTGCGGGCTTTGCTCATGGAAACTGTCCTTTCCCAAATCCTTTCTAGAAATCTTATATTTCGACCCTCTCCTAACATCCTCAAAAAAATTATTGCCACAACAAAAATTCACAAATTACGAAATAATTTACGTGCAAAAGTTGTGATCAAGATTCGATTGCATTCCAGCTTACCAGGGGTGGCTTTTTTTCATCGCTAATATTCTACAGTATTTGATGAACATGGTGAAGGCACTGCCACGCTATAGGTTCGTGTCTAGAACACTTCTAATTCACGTTGAAACACCACTGTGGCGGAATTTCTATTTTTATCACTATAATTCCATCCATTTCAGATTATTTACTTTTGAGAATAGCCCCAAGAAAAGGCAGTACCACAAGATCCTACGTAGAAACGCAGCTTAAAGTTTGGGTGTGATGAAAGCAACATGGCTGCAACCGGAGTAAGAGTGTAGAATGTCAAGTGACAGCGTTCTACGAGCTAAATACTATCACAAGTATCGATAATTTTGTTTTTATTCCAAATACTTTGAATACGTAGCTTTGTGATTTCTAACCTCAAAGTCGTCTAACCATGTTAAACGACGTACCGAAAAGATTATTGAAAAGCTCAGAAACAACTGAGGTATGTTTACAACAGTCCTAATATTCGATATTACATCCCATTTATTAAGAATTAATGCAAAGTTTACATATTGCATACAAGTATTAGACCATGCAATGCGTTATTCGGACTTTGATGCACCGTTATTCACTATTTGTTCCACGTTTCATCGTTCCTCCGGTCCATTCGATGTTTCACCCGTTTCCATTGTAATTCATACTTAAATTGCTGATTTATACAATTCTGATCTATATATTTATTTACGTATCTCTTGACACTGTTGTCATTTGAGAATTTTACAGCCTGTAGTAGATATTTCAATATAGAAATGCACGATTTTTGTTTGAAATTGCCGACGCCATCTACCCTGCGTTTCCCGTACTAATAAGCGCGTATTCGACGGAAAGTGGGAAATTCAAATTGTCAAGGTATCACTAAGAGCGAAATATTTTTACAGGCTGATGTGCGTGAAGATGAAGAACAGGCTAAGAGATTTCAAGATATCATCGATCTCCTTTTGGCGGCGGGGTACTTCCGGGCGAGGATAAAAGGTTTATCGAACTTCGACAAGGTGCGGACGACACTTACCTTTTTAGACAAATTAAAATCAAACATAATGAAACTGATATATTATGAGAAAAAAATGAATTAACATGACAGTGTTTTCCAGGTGATTGGTGGGATGACTTGGTGCATCGAATCTTGCAATTTCGACGTGGACATCGATTTACTATTCCGTGAAAATCTGACCATAGGTCAGAAAATGTATGTATACAAAATATTCAGTGTTTTTTTTATGAAATATTCTTATATATACTTCCTTTTCAGATCGTTAACCGAAAAGATTGTGGCCATGCTACCCAAAATGAACTGTCCGTACAGGATAGAACCACATCAAATTCAGGGTTTGGATTGTATTCACATTTTCCCTGTTATTCAAGTAGGCAGTTTATTCCTTCGATGCTTGACAAGATCCTCGTGAATATTTAAACAGTCTTGTAATTTTTAGTGGCTAATTAAACGCTCTATGGAAACGCGAGAGGGGACAGCTGATTTCGTGCGATCGTTTGCTTTAAATCAGTTCGATAAGAAGCATTCTTTCGTCGAGGATGCCAGCACTGCAGCAGCAGCGAAAGAAAATCTTATACGAAACATTCAACTGGTCAAAGTAAGATATATCGTTGCAAGGCGATCGCTCGTTTTAAATAATTGAAGTCACAATTGTTTCGCAGAAATCGTACGAACCACGGCGCCTTTTCAAGCACAAGGACGGTTCTACCAGAGATGAGTCTACCAGGTTTCTCGGCACCGTTTTAGAGTACGAGGCGCCTTTATATTATTCTACGAAAACTGCTAGATCGCCAACAGCGACAGCTGCGAGCGATGCGAAAGAAAGTGAAGGCAAAGAAGATTCAATTGAAAAGGTGAAGGAATAACTTTAAATAATATTCTTACATATTCATCGCATTGAGATGCAGAAAATTTGGAAAGGAGTAGCGAAAAGTTGGCGCTTGTTTAAATGTGTAAGCCAGTATGTATTTACAGAAATCGATGTAATCTTGTTTTATAGGGGAACACGGAACAGTTAGCTGGAAACCTGGCTGCCATTGAAGAAAGTTCGGTGAGTAAGCATGTTAAACAGATATACATTCGATGCTTATCAATCGTAATCTACGCAGGTTCGTTTGAGCGTCGCGGCGGTAGGCAACATCGTCGGGATCCAAGCTCAAGAGATCGCCAAAGTGGCCGAGAAGTATGCGACAATGTCCACATCCGAGATGGAGGTAAATGTCTCTCGGAGGAATCAGATTAAATTTCGAAATCCTCCGCGACAAACAAATTGCAAATCTGACATTGATCGATGATTGATCGCAGGAAAGTGGCATCACGTCAACAGCATTAACTGCGCTGCAGAAGCAAAGAGCCGCGCTCCAAAACCGAGTGCGGAAATTAACAAAGGAGAAAGACAGCCTGTCCACTAAAGTATCGGAATTAACTGATAAAACGAACGAGTCCCGCTCGAAGCGGCAAGCTATCGAGCGTTCGTTGAAAAAGGCACAGGAGTTGGGGATCGATGAGCACGACAGGTACTCGTTAATAATTCTACGATATTCTGTAACAGTCCCGTAATCACAAGTGAAAGGAACTTGATTTTCGTAGTGTTTACAAGCGTCTGGAGGAGCTGCTGTTGGTGCACGATGGTTTGAAGGAGCAAGAGCACAATTTCCGAGAGCAATGCAAATCCGATTTGAATCTACTGCGCGGTAAGTTGCAGGAAATCGAGAGCGGCACGTCGGAGGAGGAGGAGGATCGTTTGAAAGAATACGAGGAACAAAAGGAAACGGTGACAAAGGTCAGATTACAATTGGCCAAGAAGAACAGAGCCATCGCGTCTCTGACTAGACAATTGGATGACGTACCTGGTCGCTCTGAGCTTACACAATACCAAAGACGCTTTATGGAATTATACAACCAAGGTTCGCCGACCTATTTTCGTTCGTCGATGTTTCGCCAAGTCGTTGCGCCGTAAAGTATCGTTTAATTATCCCGAATTACAGTTTCGGCCAAGCACAAAGAAACGAAGCAATATTACACCCTGTACAACACCCTGGACGACACGAAGCTCTACTTGAGCAAGGAGTTGTCGTTGTTAAACTCCATCCAAGATAATTATAACGAGTGAGTGGCACGCAAACATCCTGTTTACGTCGATTGTTCGCCGATAAGGGATTGTGTGACCCTTGTTTTCTGTTTTTATCAGAGCAATGGCATCGACCAGCGGTAAGGAGCAATTTTTGAAGCAATTCGACGCGATCGTTGCGGGCGTGAAACGCAATAAAGCGAAGGTAAAGGAACTTACAACTCTCTAACTAATGTCCTGCAGTTCTGTATTGTAATACTTGAAAAGATCTCTTCAGAAGATGCTACAAAGAACCTGAAACAATAATGAACTTCTTACTTCCTGCTTTAGTTCATCCAGAATCATTTTCATAACCGATTCGTGTTTCCCGTAGGTGGAGAAGCGATGCGCCGACGAGAAGAACAGAAGGGATGCTCTGAGTCGTCAGCTAGCCACTCTGATAGAACAACAACGCAAATACGTTGTTGCGGTCAGGCAGCTGACTATTGAATGTCGGAAAAACGAGGCCTTGCTCGCGCAGCTGCGCGGTCCGTAAACACATACTCCATTACGCCTACCTTGGAACCATGTATCGAATCCTCGTATTTTTGCTGCAATTTTCTTCCCTAACATCCACATTGCAATATTAAAAAAGAGAAAGATGAATAGCGATCGTCGTTAAGGGCAAAACTGCGAGGAGCAGCCGAGGTAGCGGTAGCTTCTATTTATATTCGAACCGTATACAGGGTGTGCCACGCATAAAGCATTACAGACCCGTTCTATCCGACAGACTGGAGAAGACAGTCTGTAAACGTTTATACGCGACACCCTGTATATCGTTAGTCCATACCAAACATGCTGTTTTACAGATTCATACTCCCGAGGGTAGCTTGGATTTACAGGATCGAAAGAATGAGAATTCAAACGACGTTGTCCCTCTCCCCGTTAGACTGTAAATTTTATACCAAAAAAGGTCGTATAAAACTCATAAGAAATGAAGGCTTTTTCGTCTACCCTATCCCTCCTTTTACAATTTACGTTTACCAATCTCCGGCCGAACGGATTCGTGACAAAAATGGACCTATCCTCGTCCGGGGCGAATAGGGTGCCAAAAAATGAAACGGGCGCAACAATCGGAGTCGTATGATTTAAAATAGTATTGTGCCGGAGTCACGTGACGCCGGACTTACCAGTCGAGTATAGATCGACGTGCATAACGCGTGCAACACCTTGAGATGGCAATTTTTCGTCCGATAATAGATCACTATTTACCGCTTGCTCGTTTTCCCTTTCGCGCGTCCGGCGGTCGGTGCTTTCCCAGTTGCTCCGTCAGAGCCCTCTTCGTTCGTTACTCCGCGCTCGGCTGTCGCCATTGTTCCTCTCACAGTGCTTATGCGTTCACGTGTCCCTCTCCGTCGCCCCAAGGGATCTATCGTAGCCATTATCGGTGGTGGACGGTGATCAGTGATCTGTTAACGGCGTTCGTTTAGAATGTAGGCGTGCAAAACCAAGCGCGACGCTCTGTAAAGATACGTATAATGACAATCGCGTCGGGCGGAGGAGCCATCCGTTCGAACTTGTTCCTTTCAAGCTGAAGGAACATGTGCTATCTACACGGTGGCTGTTGAATGTGATATTTCCTATATGAAAGAAATATTGTGCTTATGATGGCAAAAGACGAAGGGGACGACCTCTTGCCGGACAAGGACGCGGCGAAAGGATTTTACGCGAAATACGAACCCAAAGAAATCCTTGGAAGGTTCGTCACGTGATATTTGGCAAAAAAAAAAAAGATAAAAGGGCGAATGGAATAGAGAGAGAGAGAGGAACAACATAGCGTACTATTTTTATTTCTTCGACGAGCACAGGCGTATGATAGATATGTTCGTGTTTATATTATTAGATCCTGGTGCATCGCGATCGCAATGAACGAACCCGAGGATTTCTCACCGCCTCGGGCAAACTAACCTGTACAATTATATAATTGGACCAAGCTGAATACGTACGACTCAATGACAATTCTTTCTTCTTCTCGACTCTTTTTTTTTCTCTTCGTAAACTAACAAAATGACAGGGCCCGCCGGAAAAGATAGGCAGTTCCAATAGGCGGACTCCGTAGTTCGTGCACTGACCAAACGCTGCGCGAAAACAAAACGTTCGGTTTTCGTTCGTGTCGATCGCTCGATATCTCTGTCGTTTGTTCCAGAGAATCTCCCGAATTTCGCGCGCCCGTTGATATGCGACGCACTTTATTTCTGTATCATGAAAGTCTTGAAAAAATATTCCAGGGAGAGATGTAACAAAAGATTCGTTCATGCATGTCAGTTGTTGGTCGAATGATGTTTATTTGTACAGCATTAACGATAACACGGAATGTGTACTATGCGTAAATAAACACGAAATACAGTAACTTCACGTATATATTTCGTCACTATTCAGAAATGCTTTTGTTCCAAATGCGTTAGTATTGGTGGAGAATTGTTCAATTTTCAATAATCTACTTTAATTATCCGTGCGGATATTCCGCGACGCAAATTAAATGCTACATTCGTGTTTACAGAGGAATATCTTCCACCGTGAGAAGATGTATAGAAAAAGAAACAGGTGTAGAGTATGCGGCCAAAATTATAGATATTAGTAACGAAACTAACGAGGACGGTCATACCATGAAGGACGCCACGTTGCAGGAAGTGCAAATTCTCCGTAGAGTGGCCGGTCATCATTATATTAGTAAGTCTCTAGACGCGGCAGAAGCGGAGCTAATTACAAGCGATCCGTTTAAAACGCAAGTCTCGCTCAGATAAATATATGTTTCCAATGTTGGGAAATTTATACGCAACTGTTTTTCTACCTTTCCAGTCGAATTGCACGATGTCTTCGAATCTAGTACATTCATCTTTTTAATATTCGAAATCTGTAAGAACGGAGAATTATTCGACTACCTCACGTCTGTTGTTACTCTTTCCGAGAAAAAGACACGCTACATTATGAGACAAGTGTTCGAAGGAGTTCAACATATACATAATCAAGGAATTGTACATAGAGACTTGAAGCCAGAGAACATATTGCTGGACGACAATCTGAACATAAAAATAACAGATTTCGGTTTCGCTAGAGTATTGAAAATAGGAGATAAATTATACGGTTGGTGATTATTCTTGTAAAAGAAAAAATGACGTAATACGGTTGTGCAATACGTGAGAATGTCTAATTTTAATTATCGACGTTCTTTCGTAGATCTCTGCGGTACTCCTGGGTACTTGGCGCCGGAGGTGCTGAAGTGCAATATGTTCGAAAATGCAGAAGGCTATGGCTATGAAGTCGACGTGTAAGCTGAACCAGATTTAGTACACGCGTAGTTTTATTTTCGTAGCAATAATATAAGAATTGAATTCTTACTGTCGTGCCATATCGATTAATTCATTTTTAGATGGGCCTGTGGGGTAATTATGTTTACTTTGCTAGTTGGTTGCCCACCTTTTTGGCACAGGAAGCAGATGGTCATGCTTAGGAATATTATGGAAGGGAAATACACGTTTACGTCCCCGGAATGGGCAGACATAACAGGTGAGGATGGTTGCCTATTAAAATGAATGTAAAACGTAATTATAGATTTGTAAGGAATGTTGTTTTTTAAATTGTTGCCTGGAGAGTACTTTTGCGCTTAATTTATCTGCAAGTGAATGGTTGAGGGTAGAATGTGTTAATTAATGATCTGAATGTGTTAGTATGCATCGTTTCCAGAAGATTTTATTCTAACTCTATGCGGTATGTAGTATCCTCTCGCTACAAACTCAATTTACCCTCTATACACTCGTCGCTATTCACACTATTTTTGGTACATATGGGAGTGAGAGGATACTATATTGTAAGAAATAAACAGTAGCTTGAAGATATAGTAGAAATAGGGAGAAATGAAGATAATACTGCTCTGCCTTATTAACGAAACGCGATTCTATTAAATTTCGTCTCTGTTCTCAAATATTGTTTAATACGTTCGCTTTTCATTTCGTTTTATTATATGCTTTTGAAATGATTGAACGCAGTACATTTCTATGGGCGATAATAACAGTTTGTGTTACAAATCAAATTTTGAGTTGTTAAATTTGTGTAAAATTGACAAATTTCTCCGAGACACAAACCTAATATTTTAGGTGGAAGTTCGAATGAACTTCGAATAGTATCGATGCGTAAACGTCAAATGATAATCCACGATAATATCAGGAAAGTATTATCATCTTAGATAATTCTCTTAATGCGATCCATAAATATGCTCAAGGCAAGAGTTGCTGCTTATTCTTATTAATCTTCGAACGCGATGCACGTTTCGGTTGCTAATAATTAGAGCATTTATTTTATAATACAGTCGATGTTTAAGCTTTTGTTACCTTTACATCTGAATTGTGCTTTCAGAAGCCCCAAAAGATCTGATAAGAAAGTTACTAGTCATTGATCCTAGGAAGAGGATTTCTATCAAAGAAGCGTTGGAGCATACGTTTTTTCATACAGTGGTAAATATCATTAGCTCTACGTATTTGTATTGTAACATGTAAATTTTCACACAAAAAGACAGGATACTCTCAAGCCATTATTTATTTTATGTATTCGTTCGAAAGGAAGTGTATTATATTCATGGTTATACATTTTTCTTTGTTTGCTTTACGTCTTCAACTCTGTGTACCGGCAACACGACACACTTGCTTCACAAAAACAATGTGAAACGTCTGTCTCGCAGTTGAGTAAATGTTACTAATTTGGAAACAGTTATTTTAAGGAAAGATATTGTAATATTACGATGTATAGAAAATTATTGGAATTGCAGCTGTGGGATCAAGACATCGCTCCTCTAAAACGTTCACTATCAACTAATTCGCGGCGTCTGAGTAGGATATCTCAGTTAGCTTTGGTAAATTCTTTTTGTTTTTATTTTGTTTGCTGTTGAATGTGGGTTCTACCGATTAATTTGATTTTTATTAATACGCCGAATTAATTAAAACATAATGTATACGTTTATTTCGTTTTATGTTTCCGTTCTGTGAGTTTGTTAAACACACTACGTTAAGAATACTCTTATCCAGATGTGCGAGGAGCAAAGCATAAACATAAACATTGAATATAATTGTGCATAACTGATTTACAATTGTTGAATAAAAACGAAAATTTATAACGTTTCCTTCAAGCATGGGAAAAGTTTATTACGGCATGAATACGCATATGTGCATTGAGCATTAATTAATTAATAGTAATAAAAAAGAAAGCATTAACTACTAACTCGGCATGGTAAATTAAAGAAATACAAAAGTGTAATACTTCAAACCTTCTATTTATATACATCAGCTTTTCCCTGATTGATTGTTTCTGCAAGCTTCGTAAAGAAAGTTTATAAAAATCGCGTGACACCCTAAAGATAAAAGCTTTGGTTTTATTTTAGAACCATTAAATGTACAGTTTTGTAAATTATTTCATTATTGTGTATATCGCTGCTAATATTGTCTATTCGTTTAACAATAGTTTTCTTTCAGGGCACCACTTAATAAAATGTAAGATTTAATATCTTATTTCAATGCTTTCCCAGTTTTTATCTGATTTTATATTTTACACAGGAGTTAAAGGCAAAATCATTTAATGCAAGAAAAAGATTCCAGTTAGCTATCATTTGTGTTCGTGCAGTGGTACGTATCAAACGGCTTCATACGACACCCGAACCTCTTTCGACTCACGTGGCATGCACCGATCCTTATAGGATCAAAGTTCTACGAAAGGTATTATTTTGCGATTATTTTAATAAATTTTCTGACGAAACATCAGATATAGAATGGCATCGGCGCAATTGCGATAGGAAGCATTATCGATTTAATTTCGAAATATGAAGTTATTTAATCAGCTAATTTAACCGGCATTTTTAATTAAATAGAATAATATCTGGTCTAATATTTGTAGGTAATTGATGGTTGTGCATTCAGAGTGTATGGTCATTGGGTGAAGAAAGGGGAAGGACAGAATCGAGCTGCCCTGTTCGAAAACACACCAAAGACGGAATTGAAGCACCTTTATGTTAGTAATCTGAGCAGATAACCAATGCTTTGACAGAGCATTATTTAGTTAAAATTGTTTATCCGTATGTTAGTTGAGATTTACAGTATCTGAACAAAATATTAAGTAAGAAAAAAAATAAATAACTTATATAAAAGGGTGAAACATCATAATACTTTCTCTTGGCTCTGGCTATGAAACAAGTGATTCTGTAAACATTTTTGTAGTGACTATAAACTGTTCATAAACTTCCATTATCGAGTCTGCAGTATCGTAAGGTAAATAATTCAACGTGTTACTCACCTTTAGGGAGGCATTAATTGGGTCGCTTCCGATTCCAAAATTTCTCGCGTGGGAATCGAATCTGCGTATTTGTTATTGACTTCGAGAACCTCTTAGACGGCCCGGCTCATTGTTTTAACGCGCGGTGCTGCTCAACGAATGTAAATTGTATAATTATTAAAAGGACTGCTAGGAAATGTGAAGAATTCCGCCAGTGACATGCTGCAAACCATTAGTATCGCGCCCTTAGAGTGTATTTTGTGTTTAGATGAAGTATTATATTGAAAACAGTTTGTAAAGTGATTCTTTTTTTAATGTTCTGTTTTAAATTTGTAATAATTCTTTCTTTACAGTATTTTTGCTCTTTTCATAGCGCAATGTAATATGAAGCAAGTTATTTCGCTAAATAATGAATAAGTCTAGGAAGGAGTTTCTGCATGGGCTGAAAAAATGGAAATAAGACTCTGAAAATGATTGTGTTTAATATGAACGGAAGGTGCTTTCGCGTACAAACATAAAAATACAGTATATTATAGTTTCGTTCCATGACTATATTTCTTATGTTTGTACGGTTTCTATAAAATATATTCAGTAGCCATGTAAATAAATATTAAATAATTTATTACAAATCAGCAACACGAGACATTAAATTTGTACTGATACTTTTACTGTGGTATGTTCTTGAGATTAATTGTACGCGAGATTCGAAGTTTGGATCGAAAATGAAACGCGATCAACGACAGTTATCGTGACAATTTGGAAAGAAACTATATTTTGGTACGAATAAAAGTTCAACTTCCACGAAATTCGTCGAGAATACATTATCTACAGTAAAAGATTTAGCAGGATTGATGAGAACGTTTAAAATGCGAATTATGCGTAATTCTGAATTCATTCAAATTTGTAATGTGAAAATGTATTTCATAGTAATATTATTTACTAAGATCTGTATGTAGATTGTAGTATATAATATTTTGTGCAAATTCTAGTCATATTTTCTACTGCTGAATTTGTTTTAGATTATAAATCATAGAAGAAAAAACTTGTACGAAATTTAGTTAATTTTTCTTGATAAAAACCAATAAATAAAATTATCGTGTTTAATAATTTGAAACAAACTGCACTATGATCATTTAAAAGGTTACACAGAATGGTTGAAGATTACTCTGTAAAATCACATTGGCACGTGTTTTTTTCGTGCGAAATGTATATTTCGAAGTAAAATGTTTCTGCAAATGTGTAGTAAATGATAATTTTTATTCCTGTTTCTTGGGAAGGAAATGCTGCTGCATGCAATATAGGTAAATTTTATTGTCGATTACAAAAATGAGTATATTTTGTACCGCGTACATAAAACGTTCATGTTGTGTAAATGTACTTACATGATTTTTACAAATGTTTTATTTATCGTATAAACATGGTGATAATATACTTTCTGAGAAAAAAAATACTGAAATCTGAATTCTGATTTCGATCACTGATGACCTGTATTTATTTAAGTTCTCCATACAATTTGTATTTTTAATTTTTACTATCCTGTAGCCACGGAACTATTAGTTGTGCTTGCAATCTAAAGATACCTGTGTTTTTAAGCAATAACGCGTAAATTATATATATACATTTGTTCAATCAAGCGTAATAAGAATTTTTCTTTAAACTTGACATTTTCTGATTAAACATGTAGGCAGTTTCGGATCCACGAAGTAATCTCTGTTAACTAATTTGCTGGATTTATCGAGGGACATTCGATGGATTGCCGATGCGAGAGCGATGTTATTTGTATTGGATCGGCCGAGAGCATACAGGGACGCGTATTCGATTTTAAATAAACTGTAAAGGAATCAACAATAGAATTGGCTTTCGAAAAAGTGACGGTACGTAGTTTTGGCGCGCGCGCAAAGGTAAACAATGAAGTGTATGCTTCCATATGGTAGATGCGGCAACAGCGCGCAGCACCGATCCATGTGACAGAGAAGGAACGTGACAAAAGGTGGCAGAGGGTGACGCCGCCGAGATCGGAGTGAGTGTTTGCCCGGGCGAGCCGGGTGTCGGGTGTGCTGTGTACGATTGTCGCGATATTCGTCCGTTCTGGCGTCCACCGGAAGGTAAGCCCGCCCGCAAAAGCTATCAGCCGTTCCCGGGATCCCGTTTCGGCACGTAACTCGCGAGGATGCCGACGGGAATTTAAGAAAATCGCGAAAAAAGTGCGCCGACCAACGAGCAATATACAGCAGCTCGACACTTCTCTTACACGCCCAGCGGAGTGCTGCGTCACATGGGCTGCGTTCATTGGTCGATACAGCCAGGTGACGTCATGAGTCGCGCTTTGATTGGTCTATACCTCGGACCCCAGACACGTGAATCGTGGCCAAGCAAGCATGGCTGTTGATGCGCAGTGGTTAGCACTTGTAAAATGTTTCTGCCACGCGCTAGATCGATCAGGTTATAACCGTCGGTGTGCTGTGAAACGTCGCGAGATCGTCTGCTGTTCGTAAAACTTACGTGTGCCTCGTGATCGCCCGCATGTGTCGCATGCCTGACAGCGGAAATACCGCAGATATTCTCCCAAGAAATTGATTTCCACCGTGAAAGTGGGTTCCAGCGTGTTTCCATTGCGGCCGGGACACAGTCGCGGCGTACCCGTAAGTCTCTGATCATATTCTATCCGTTTCTAGCCTCACCACGCCCGTTTAAAAGCCATCGCGGAACATTATCTCGTCAGGACTATCGCCTATTTAATTAACATGTGTATAGGTGGTTGCGTGGCGTGTTTTCCGTGCCATAATAGACCCAGCCAATCGCACGGTACTTCAACTCATGACGTCACGTTATCGCAAGCTCCTATTGGCCAACGGTGCGTGCGTCGCCCGTCTAACGTGTGTGTCGCTTTGTCAGTTTAAGGAGCTCGTTCGGTGCACGGCACGCTTCTTGACTTTTCGTACTATGGAAGAGACGTGACTACTCTTTTACCAGCCCGACGCGGCGCATCGTTTTCTCTCTCCTATTTCCCCGTGGTTCGGCCCTGCCACGGAACGCGATTCTAGCCGCTCCGCGATCGTGGTACGCTTTCGCGATTACGCTGCCCGGGATATATCTACTTTTCAAATCAGCGGCGGAGCCCCGTTTCTCTGCTTCGCCTTTCCCGCCTCTGTCTCCTGGGCCTTGTTTCTTCGCTGACTGATTTTCTCGGGGCTTGCCGCGGCCGGTACCAATCCTACATACATTCGCGTACGAGCTCTCGTATTCGCGAGCACGCTCTTGCGCGTACGAACGCCACGTAACGACTCTCTCGTCCCTGCTTTCGATGCTACGTAGCGACAACAGTCGGACTAATCCGACTCGCCTAAACGCGACGATGCCCCGTGAAACGAGTATGTATGTCACTTTCAAATTTTAATCTCTCGTTACTAAACCTTGTCAATTAGAAAACTTTTTCCAAATTCGAAGTCTAAGAGTTCTCGAATCTCTGTCAATTTTTAGAATTCGGTTTCTGATCACTTCTTACGATTTCCTTAGAAACAATACTTTTGCGAGTAACCAAGGCGATGTATGCTGTTTTATTAACTTCTTTTATGTTGGATAAAATTTTTTTATTTCACTCACACCTCCCATGTAACATTCAAAAACTCTTGTTTAACTTTTCTGACTAAGAACTTGTCATATCTCGAGTGTTTACCAATTCTTTGAAAGCAGTTCGGCGTGTTTTATTATACAAAAGCTAATCTTTGGAAAAGTATGCTGATAATTCGGTTCTGCGGTGTAAATAGTAAAAAACGGTGCGCGCCCTTTGAGCGTTTTATTGTCCTTTTCGGCTGTTAGATTGTTTCCAGCGATCGGAACCCGAGATGCGTGCTAATGCTCTCTGCGCTCCAGGAAAGCGTACGTTGCGCTTGCGCGTCCCTGCTCCGTGTGGTATTACGAAGACGTGTACGCGGGTGGGGATAAAGCTTCCCGCGCGACTGCGTTACGTCACGCGTACGTCACGTGACGTATACTCAGACACCGGTCGTGCCCGTACCGTCTGCAGTTCCGTTCGAACAAGTTAATAATATTATCGAACAGCAACGTTTTGAACATTACAAAAACAGCCACGTAGCCGGGTTCTTATTAAAATAGCTCGGGTGTACCGGGTGCTCCTATAGACAAAGGAGAAAGTGTAACATGTGTGACTTCCGTACGGTAATCGAAAATTTCACGTCTCTAGTGACGTCGATCAGTGTCGAATCATATTCAGTTCGTCGGTACCCCACCCGCCCTTTCTCTATTCAGTGAACCTCGCACTGTTCGGTCTTGGTGGAACACGAGCGGGATAGTGAATTATTTACGTTATTACGACCTTTCTTCTCGCGTCCGCCAAGGTCGACGAATTAAGAACCGTCAGGGATTACCACATCCCCACCCCGCCCCCCTCTTCCCCCCCCCCCCTGTTCTCGCGGCAATGACATCGCAGTGTGGTGCATGTTCGATGTAACGCTGGATCGTTCTTTTTTTTTGTTTTTGTTTTCGCGCGCAGATTGCCACCCGCGGCTGGCTGCAGCAGAAAAAGAGGAGGGTTGAGACACGAGAACGGGCTCTCGACTTCTTCGTCCTCGCGAGCCGGCGACGGGAATCGACGGTCCGATCGCTGGGTCTCAATCTCCCGAAGGATCTTGAAGGGGGACAGGGCTCGTCGTGGAGCGAGTCGGCAACGTCAGGATGAGCCTGGAGACGTTGCTGGAAGCGGCGCGGTTCGTCGAGCAGCAGGAGAAGAAGAGGGAGCGCCTCGCGAGCAGCTCTTCCTCCTCCTCCGATCATCCGCTCGCCGTTGCCCCCCACTCCAACCATCACAACTCCAACGAGCCACGTGGTGAGTACCACGCGCCACTTTTCGCCGACTGTTCGCAATACGTACGAGCATATATACAGTGAGTCACGAAATTACTGACGCGAGCAAATTTTGTCGGTTAAAACCGTCGAGTAGCTTCTCTTCGTGATTTTACGCGTTTGACCGCACGATCATCAGATACATATTCAATTTATTTCCATGGAAAATTGAATATTGCTGTGGAAATCGATGGAAGAAAAATATAATTAAGGACCTGGAAATTCATTTGGTTTTGTAGATAATTGTTAACGTTTTATATTAAAATTGGTACATTTCATTTATACTTTTATTTCTAAATTATTATTTTTTTATGTTTCTATCTGCGCCAGTATTTTAGTGACACGCTGTATGCAGCGTGAGCTTCACAAGCCTGATTGCATTCTCGAAATATTCCGTTGATCTGGATGGTGATCCAGTGTTGAGACACGTAATGTGTCTAGATTCACTTATTTCTTCGCGTGTGACATATTCGTGCAAATTTCTTAGATTTAACGAGAGTAGCAATTAAGTTTCAAATATTGTAAATGAATATCGCACTCTGGGTGAATGGGTTTAAGAATTCTATTATTTTAATGGCTCGTATAAAATTATCTTCACATTTTTATATATTACATTGATATACACTCCACGACGGTAAAGTTGCTAACCTTGCTCAAATTTTTCGGGTCCAATAGATAATTGCACTCTTTGCCACTCGATCGATAGCTTATCAGTGTTTAGGTTCTTTCGAAAATTTTCGTAGTACCACTGACAACAAATAACATCGACGTAGACCGTAGTCGGCAATCGAAAACTTTCCACGAGCATTATTTTTGCATTTCTACGTGTACTACTTGCGCTGTGAAAAAGGCTTCCATGTTTAAAGTTTGAAAAATCGGATATTCGTTCCCATTAAAACTGCGAGATTGACGTGATAACATTTTCGCGAAGAAAACTTAGCGTTCTTATCGTCTTAAGAAAGAAATAATATCGACGCTCCGCGCAGAAATGAGAAACACTGCACTGTACATGCGAATAGCACGCGATGACCCACGCGTTCACCGCCTCCAAATTAGGTATGATTTCCCTCGCAACAGTGACTCTCAGACACGTCGATGGTCTTTTGCAAAACGTCCAGTGGAAAGTTTCGCGAAGAAACCACGCTGCAAAATAATACGAAAACGTTTAGATTTCCTTGAGTTGGTCTATTTACGACATTAAAAGGTCACGTTTAAAATCGTATTAGAACCTTTATTATCTAGCAGAGGGATATCATTGTTCGTATAAATAAAAAATTTTGACAGATCACAAACTTCTTATATTGACGATATGACACTTTAGATAAAATAACATCAATACAAACGGTTGAAATGGGAATGTCATTTCCTTTCGGATACTGAATCGCGCAAGATTATAGCGCATTCAACTATACGGGATAACATTTCTCTTATACAGTGGGCGATGAAATTATTAGGGCCACCCGCAGAAATTGACGATTTTACATTGAAACAATTAAATTTTAAATGCAAGCTTAGTTACACTGAATTCTTATTACTTTTTTTATGAAGTATCGATGTTTGCAAATTAGCAAATGTACACTTGGCAGCACTTAGACAACATCACACGGATGATTTTATTTTTACACAAACAAAAACATTTCTCGTACTGTGTCTCTAATTATTCGAGACTAATAATTTGATCACGCTACCTCAAACCAGCACAAACCCTTTTTGCTAATATCAAGAGTTTCCATTGTGCTACAATTATTGTACATATTTTTATATCAATTTCATAATAAACTATTACGATCAGAATTACTTTTAACAGCTGTGAAAAAAAATTTCGATAGGAGAAGACACGTTTTACAAGGGTATACTGTAGCTCAGTGTTTCTCAACCTTCTATGCTTCATGGAGCCCCTGGAAATACAATAGTTGCAGTATAACAATGGGAATAATATATATGTTGCACATTAAATTTTGTATTCACAAAGAGTGATCAAAACAAAAAGTGAAGGGTTGAGAGCCCCCAAAAGTTGGGAACCATTGCTATAGTTCTTCATAGACAAACCGGTAAGCCTCTACGCTACAAGATTTGTCAAAATACAATTTCATACAAAATTGTCTTTCCAAATATAAAAAATATAATTGCTCCGAAACGATTATGTTCTTACACGCCACCGGGGCCGTTTACTTCGAAACCATGTCCCGCGATAACGATCGCGAAACTGCTCGCGCGAACGCTGGAAAAGGACCATCGGCCGTGTCCCTTCGATTCCCGCGTTTTCCCAGGTCAACGACTCAACCGGCCGATCTCGCTCAGCGAGCCTCGATACACGCGAAACAGTTGCCGAGCACGAAAACGCGGTGACCGGCACGCTACCGTGCCATCGGTCTCTTTCTCCTCGGCGTTGACTTTTACCGGCGGAACGATCCGCGCGATAACCTCCTCGCAAAAAAGAACTGTCGAAACGACCCCCGACGCGTGCGCCCGCGATACATCGCGGGCCGTGCGATCATTGCCGAGGTGAACCGGTAATCCCGGCAGCCTATCCCGGCGACAAAGACCTCGCCACCAGCCAGCCACCTTTCACGGTTGCACCTTCGTGGTTAGAAGTTTTCGCGTCCCTCTCACCACTCCCCCCGGTCGCCGACAGACAAACGCTGAAACGCCTCCGCCGCTCTCTCCGGCGCGCTCCACGATAAACTGAGAGTTATCTGGAATCGTACCGCGGCCGTGCGGCCGATCGCACATGTGTGTTTGTACGCGGCCCGTTTATCGTTGCCTCGTCGAGCGGACGCTAAAGTCGAAGGTTTTGTTGTCGGTCCCTCTCGCCTGTTATCGTAGCGCACGAAAGTGTATCACGATCGACAAGGGCCGCGACGCGAGGTGTTTACGAGCGTTGCGGAGATACGACGGTTCAGAAGTCGAGAGAGTGAGCGAGAGAGAGACAGAGGGAGGGAGAGAGGGTAAAACGTGGAAGGATGGGGAGAGGCGATCCGACCGTGAGCGCTCGCATGCACCGGGGGCCCTCCCCCCCTTGGTCGTCGATCCGACGTGAACGGCGAGCGGAGCCGTCGGGAACGGGCACGCATAAAGGCAAAGAGAGTGACCCGCGGAAGGGTGGCGGAAGTTAGGACTTAGGTGCAGGCACGGAGAAGGGTACGAGTCAGGTTTATCTGAACAAGAGCGAGGGGAAACGGATCGGCGGGCACTGTGGGAGGGATGACGATCGAGGATTAGAGTGGGGCGACGGGAGGGGGGGGGGGGTAGCACGATATCGCTTTCGGAGGGGTAACGATGGTGACCGTGGTGCTACGGTGACGATGGTAGGAACGAACCTGGATACTCAGGTAGTAGGACGGCCGGAGGGGGAGCTGGGGGTATCCCCCCCTCCCGGTCACTGACTCTAGAAACTACGGGACAGCTTTTGTGCTTCATTCACGGAGCGCGCCACCTACTCGCGCACGGGCGTTGTGTTTGTCAGCGCGCTCCTTTCCTCTCCGCGTCCCTCTCTCTCTCTCCGTTTATCTCTTTGTGCCTCTCGCGCCCGTCCCTTTCTCTTTTCCGTTCGACAGCCGTCCGTCTCCGTCCGCCTGGCCCGTGTATCGGCATTGTAGGGACTCCCTTGGCCCCACGCGGCTTTTTCCATCGCTATCGAGCACGCATCTGATTTATCGCGCGCGCCGTTCGTTTACGATCGCCAGCGATTCCCTTGCGCCGGTGCTGCGCGCTGCACGCAATGGACGGTGGAGCGGCGGGCTCGTGGAGGGGATAGGCGAGGGGAACGCGCGTAGGTAACCGCGCGAGGTGCACAGTGCTGGCGGGTGGGGGAAGTACAGCGCGGTTCTAGAAAGTGGGCCGTGGCTGTAGCCGTTTTCTACGCGGGGACGGAGAAAATTGGCATAGAGAAACGCTGCGCGCCGCTCGGTCCGCTCTGCCTTCCAATGACTGCGATCGGGGACTTTGAAGAGACACTGGTACTGTACTCTTGGCAATAGTAGCAGTGCCGAGGGAACGTGGGAATATTCTTCCAAAGAGGTACAGGTCGCCACTGGTAGTAACGTTTGGCGTCGCGTCTTCCCAAGGGCATGGCTTTATATACCACTTGAACGTGGCCCAAGTACACCGATAGATTTCTTCCTCGCCCACTGTATACGGCGGACCATTATCCGTGGCGCGTTAAGACATTTCGTATCCATGAGCTGCATATGGCGCACCGGTATATCTTCGAATATTATTCTTTCGAGGCTTAGAGAAGCTCGCCGCATTTATTTCGCTCTGTACGCGTCTACGGAAGCAAGGAACGCAGGCAGACAAAAAATGCATAGGATACAGGTCAGATCGATCTTCTCGTTTCGTGAGCCGGGGCGCGTCGACGTGTGCCCGAATGAATGTGTCAGGTGAGCTGGCAAACGTGCATCGAATATGCATTAAATTTTGTATGCCACTCTGGGCGACGGGAATCGACAGCGATAGTGTGTACTCCATAAGCGGCGAGACAAATTACGATTCCATGATATCGGACTGACGTTTCTTTGTTTATTATATAAAAGAAGCAACGCTAGAACTAAGAAGACTGTAACATCACGTTGTGACTTTTCGATAACGATACCGCTCGGTAGAACTCTCTTCTACGCTACGGTTGAATCTCGTCTCTGAACTCCCGCACGACTTCTTCCCGACTCAACTACCTCCCGATTCCCCTTCCCGTCGAAAAACCGCTCGCCCCAATCGTAACCTTCCTTCCTTATCAGGAAAAGTTTCCCTCGAATATAACCGAGTACGGGAGGACTATTTCGTTGGCACACTGGTCGCAAAGTTCCACTGACAGAGTCCCCTGCCGAACTCGAACTGAGACTGAAGTAAGAATTAAATCTCAGCTGACTGGTTAAATTTGCACTATTTTTTATGATCTTCGAAGCAGGCTAGAGGGAAGTATCTCGAGGCGAGGGTTTAGAAGATTGCTTTGCAGGGAGTTATATTAAATAGGATGACTTGTGATGGAATGTTTAGAGTTTAGACGGCGCACGGTTTAGGTGGGAAAGGTTTGACAGGGAACATTTGCTTCCCGAGACGGTTATTTGGTTAGCGGGGGTGGGTATACGTCACGGTCTCGAAACGTCCGTATCCTAAGTCCGTGCTTTATTGCGGAGACACGCGAGGAAATACGTGTGCAATAGTTACATTGCCTCGTGTCGAGCTATTTTCCCCGTGGGTCGCGATGAAACCTTAAAGGAAGGTGAGCACACACGTATCGGCAGATCGATCCCTTGTTTTCACGGTCACGCCTCTATGCGCACGGTTTAAACGCGATGACGAGACGGGGAAAATGCGCCCGACGGTTCCGTCTCGAATTTGCCCTCGCGCGTCGATGATTCTTCCTCGTCGGCGACGTTATCGAGAGGGAACCCTTATCGAAACGATTATCCCGTCGATAAACGCTGGTTACCTGCAATTAAATCAAAATTTCTTCGTTTTAAACACTTCTCAACACCATCGAGCACATTGTTAGCTAAAAGGAATTAAATATATACAGAGCAGTGGTTAAAAGAAAGTGTAAACTCTGAACGATAACAGAAATAAGATCTTAAAATATCTTAAAATTTATATTCCCTACACTGAGGGTTGCCTAGAATAAACACTAGCGTAATATATAATTCCTACTTAATATTGAGTTATGCAGCGTTATATAATAATACATTATAATTATGAAGCTTTACATAATATACTCAATTTTATGGTATTTAATTACCTTAGTATTTTCAACAGTCTGGGATTTTTATATTGCCCACGCTTACTGCTCGATGTCGTGATAGCAAACTAACAATAAACGAATTAATAAATATAATACTTTTAACTGTATAAAACTGGCAGGTCGATAATGGGGACACTTACCTTGCCCGTGCTCAGCATTCTCTCGATGAGAAGTGTACAAGCGTTTAAAATTCGCGGGGGCGAGTTCGGGGACTCGGTAGGTCACTGGTGACTTGCGTAGTGGAAAAACCGAGCGTATACCGGTCTCGCACACCGGGCTCGATCCGTAATACGGATGATTTAAACGTGGTAATTCGCTCCCTATCTCCGCGCATCCGGTCCGTTGCCGCGTTGCGCGTGCTCGCTGGCACGGCGATGCGTGATATAACAGGCAATGCGCGTTAAACGATAATTTAAGTCCGTCTATCGTGTACTTAAACGATGCTTTACAATTCAGCGTTACAACTTCATAACACGCGTGGCGTGCGCACGTCTCGCACGTAACCCGGCGTAGAGCGTGAATTCTGCAGGGAAAGGCTGGATCGCGTACGTACCCGAGCCTCTCCGATTTCTCTCCTTCGCGCGGTTAATTGAAAAATTCACGCCGAGCATAAAGGTCCGAAAGGTTCATCGTCTTCTCTATACGCGATACGTTAGTTCGATTATGAGTCCAGTGACGTTTAGCCGCTTAGGATTCACCGCTCGGCGCACGCCTTGTTCGGAAATTGTTGACCGTAGATCGTTAACTATATGCGCCGCGGTGTTTGAGCGCTGGATCCGCGCCCTTGGACGCATGGAGGCGTTAGTTTGTTTTCGAATCGAAATATTGTTGTACTCGGTAGGGGATTCATTGGGGCATTGAAAAGTCTTGGGTTTCTCATGTGTATATTCTGCTATTTTGTGCATATTTGTATATAATACTTTCACGAAACACTGGGCGCTGAAGTTCGTCGACATTGGATTCAGCGTCGTCGCGCTGCTCGACTATTCCAGGCGTCTAGGTGTGTGCGATCGACCGCTACCATCTCTACCACTCCTACCGCGCGCACAGCATCAGTCAGGTTGGCTCGTACGCTGTTCCAAGGCTCTCACGCAGGGGCGCTTGTAGCCCACTCGTCGTCACTGTCGAGACGTGTTCGTTACACCGGATAGATACGCGCAGATTAGCTTGCCTCTCTATGTAGGAGAGCACCACCAACAGGTCAGAGTGGGGAAAGTAGAGGGCGAGGGTGTGCGAGGGAGAGAACGCTCGGTAGGAGGAAAGTAGGCAAAGAATACATTCGGGGTGGGGGCATTTTTAGAAAGGAGCAAGCGAGAGGCGTGCTCACCGGGCAAGAAACAACGGCGAGGACAAAGTAGAATCCAGCGGACTAGACTCGGGACGGCATAGGCTGGACTGAAGGATACAGGGAGGGACAAATGAGAGCAAAACGTAGTCGCCGATGCAAAACAACGCGAGGAGAGGGATAAAGTAAATAGAATCGACCAGATTCTAAACGAAACGGCATAAGGTCGGAATAGAGAACGAGGGAGAAACGGGAACAAAGCGCAGGCGGAACGCAGTTAGCGCACTGTATCGGCGGACGAGCACGCGGGCAAATGAGTTGCTCGAGTGCGCATGCGCCTTGTCCCCGGCGAATCCCCACCACGCGCGTCCGGCCGCGTGGCGTCCAGATCAATTGCGACGTTGCCGACTCCTCGGCTGACCCGGAGACGAAGGGAGCGAGAAAGACGAAGCGAGACGAGGCTCCCCGGCCTTTTCCTTTCTCCCCTCCCACCTAGCGGCGTCACCTAGCGTTACCGCTCACCCTGCTGACCTAGGGGAATACCCTTGCCCATCCCCACCGCCGCAGCACGTGGAGACGCGCCTCTTTCAATTTTTCATACCTTATCGACCTGTGGATTCAGCCGCGTCGTCTGCACGCGGGGCGGGACGCGCGGCCAAGAAAATCCAAGAAGGATCTCCGGGCGAAGGAGAACGATGGAAGCGCGACGGGAACGGTGACGCGTTGCGCTTCGCCGCGCTCGGCGCTTGTTACCGCTTTTCCCGGCCGCCGCACGCTGTCGCGTTTATCGGTGACATCGCGCGCAGGGAGAAAGGGGAAAGGCGAATACTCTCGAGCGCAACGTGCATTTAAACTTGCAAACGTTGCGCTCTCGAACCTCTGAGAAATTCACTTATATGTTCCCGAAGCGAGTCTGCACGGTGAATAATACTAAAGGGAATAATGCTTTTCTGATAAAAAGGAGTATTAGAATATAAGAATATTGCATAATGTATTAATTCTTCAGTTTTGGAGGATTTAAGTAATTTTCTTGCTTGCGCTGTTTCAGGTGCCAAATTAAAGAGGGAACGCACGGAGCAAGATGACTTGTTCTGCGAGGAAAAAATGCTCATCATCGACGGTGAGTGGATTTTAGTTGAAAGCGAGAAGAAACTCTTAGAATTGCGATCTGTAGAGGAAGAACGATTCGGTGGTATATTCCAACGCGACACGTGTGCACGGCGTTTGTGCATGCGTGTTTGCAGTAAAGTGGACTGCATGTATTTTTAACTACAAATTTAGAGCAAGCGCTATCCGTTTTTTTCGTACTTCAAACCGAGGCGCTCACCTATGCGCGTGAATACGCGCGCGCTTTATTTCAACTGATCAATCGATTGTCTTTCCCATTACGGTGATCATGCATAATTCACCAAGCTAGAGCAATTCCACACTGCTAGCTTCGATTCCAAACCTGTCGCCGACCGGCAGGATCCAGTTGCTATACGTGACAAGGCGTTGTATCGCTCTTAACTACCCTGGGGTCGAAGAAAGAATCAACTTTGATTACCTCCCATCAGTCCTGACCAGGAAAACTCTACACAGCTCATTTCCTTGGTCGGTGGCTTGTATACTCAGAGTTGAGCAATCTCTGGCGAAAGTAGTGATGGGTTCGAACAAATCGCGAGTATTTTTGTTTGAATTACTACCGCTAGATCTTTCAAAAATGACACCCAAGCATTGAATCGATCGCTACTACTTCCTATCAATCTATTTCATTACCCACAATTGAAATTATTATTAGTGTCACTTTTTCACTCAGCGTTCAGAAAAGTGTGCAGAGTGCGAGGAGTAAGTACTCATTCTTAAAACTCCGCCTCGCTCAAATTGATTTTCCAATACCAAACTATATATGCCCGCAAACAAGATACCCAAAAAATTAACTCCGAACGTCAAACGTCCACACAACCTAGGCGTCTCGATAGAGAAATTACCCCCTTTCCCCCGGCGACAATTTTTATCGCTTCGCACGTCTATTGACGATTCCCGTTCGCGCCAATTACGTTTCGCGGCGCGCACGCGATTTCGCGGACGCGTCGTTTCGAATTTCAACGCGTCGCGTAGAACGAGAGGGAGATCGGGCGGTGGGTCCGCGGGCGACAGAGACAGAGGGTCGCGGGTGACTGGAGGCAGCTCTCGCACGAACGGAGATGTCACGGAAGGCTGGCGGCGGCGGCGGCGGGTCGAGAGGAAGGAGATTGGTCGCCGCCGTCGCCGCTGGCGGCGTGCACGGGGCGGCGGGGTGGGGTAAGGGAGCCAGGGGATCGTCATCCTCAGGTTGGAGGCGGTGGCACTTACGTTTAGACTTCAGTCGGCACCCGCGACTCACGCGGCACGAGTTTCCTTCGTTCACAGAATTGCCCGCGCGCCGCGATCCGTCACGGAGTGATCTACTACAATTCGATCGATCGACGGATCCGCCCCAGACGTCGCTCGAAAGCAGCCGTGTCCACGATCGCCGCTCGCCAATCGTCGGTAGTTTCGCTCTCGACGAGTCGCGGCGTACAATAGTCTCGCTCGAAAGGACACGTAGACGCGTAGTCCGCGTTTCGCCCAGTTAGATACGCGCAGAAAGGTCGCTGGTCGAGGTTGCACGTCGGCGCAGACAGGGCGATAAAAGCGCCGCTTTATCAGTAACGATTACGCCACGAGATGTCTGCGAGATCTATCGATTAACAACGCGAGAAAGAGGAATTACGTGACGGCCGTGGAAGCCGTTCGAAATGGCTGGATAGTGTCTCGATGTTGCTGTATATTTTTTACACGCTGCCGGGCGAGGATCACGTCCACTCGAAGATCGATGAAAAGGAACCTGTTCCGTCACACGTGCACCGAGGCCGTCGGAGCGTGACCGCCCGCGCGCCGCGGGGCTTTCGATCTACGAGCCTCGAAATTCTCCGACGACCTTGGGCGAGTATGACTGATTAAAAGGCCTCCGCCCGGCCTTTGCCGATGTCAAAGAGCAGCGAGGAGCCCCGTCCAGAGCGGACGGAGGGGCCCCCGCGAGGATCCACGGTGCGCCGACGGTGTTTCGAAAGTTGCGATTTTTTTCCCCTGTCGCATAAACGGCCTCGCCGTGCACGCTCGTCGTGTAACCGCCTCCCCCTCCCCTCGCAACTGTGACGCAGCCCTCTCTCTTTTCCACGCGCTTCGCATTCCCGGTCGTTTCCACTTCTTTTCGACTTAGTCGGTCGGTTCGACGCGTCCCGGACGCGACAGTTTTATCGGCGGTCGGCAGGCTATGCGCTCTACGGCGACGTGTCCCTCCGTCCCGACTCCTTCGCGCCTCGCCGAGTATTTCGGCAAAAACCACGATCGATCGCCACGGGGGCCGTGCGACGCCGTGCATACCGAGCCGTGCTCCTCGAAGAAAGCTCCGTAGCCGGCCAATCGGCGAGAACTCCATCGTCCGCAATTACGCCGCTGCAGTATTATTTCTTCGTCTGGTGCAATCTCCGGGCAGCTGGACGTGCCTCGTTCTCGCGCACTCGACGCGATCCCTTCTGTCACGATCGCGGGTGGATTGACTTCTCGCGAAGTGTGCGGCGATCTACCGAGGGGAGGGGGCTCGGCGTGTGGACGTAGACGGTGCGTTTCGAATCGGATGAGAGGAGGGAGGCTCTTGTCAGGGGGTCGTGGAGTCTCCCGAGCGAGCCAGGTGTGTGCGTGCGCCACCGACGTCTAGTGCGGGACTGCGTGTCGGTTGTATTGGCGACGTGACGCGGATGACTGTACTCTGAGGGGAATATCGCGAGTGTTCGGGGAACATGGGAGTTCTTCTGGTCCCGGATGGCACAGCGGCGGTCCAACCTTGTATGAATTTGAACGCGGTGAAGGCTGCGGGCGCGCAGCGCGCGATCGGCGACGAGACGAACAACAATGTGAACGGGCTGCGAGACGCGAATAGCCTGATGCCGACGCAGGTCGTCGGTATAATCGACGTGGTCGTCAGCAACGAGCCGGTTCGCAGCTGGATGCCGCCCCCGCCCAAGAAAAAATGGATACGGCATTATCTGCTCGGTGAGCTAATCACTCCTCTGACTACCTTCGAGTCCGCGCGCTGCCCGATCGTTCTCGCACCACCCCCGAGCCCTGAGATCGTGCGAACGCGTCGGTAGAAAGGCGGGAGGTCGGCCGGCGAATCTGTCGCGATTGTTCTTTGCAGCGTTGAAGTTCTATTGAGAAGTGGATGGGTAGAGTTGTTATTGTTTTGTTGACGCAGTACCCTTTGGTATTACTGGGAAACTTTGCAGCAGGAATGCCGATGTTTATTTCCAGGCTGAAGCGAATGAGGGGCATTGATATGCAGGATATTGAAGTGTGAGGCATTTTCTGATGATCGATTTGATGTGTTTAAGGGGGTGGGGCAATTGGGTAATTGCCCGCAAATTAAATGTATCTTTGGAAATTTATTAAACGCAAAGTACTTAATTCGCTATGGGCACACGTATTATCGCACCTTCCGTTGGCACACTGGGTCGTTTATATTCATGGCTGTTTTTTTTTATTAATGTTTTTGAGTTTGAAAAATTTGGAAAAATGATGGGATACTTATGCAAGTGTCTACTTTAATATACAATCGTTCTTTGAGTCAAATGTTTAAAGGATTAATTGGGGAAAATAAACATTCGGAAGGATGTTTCAGAAAAGAGGCAATTTGCTCAAGACATAAACGACCCAGTGTCACCGCGGCCGGTTAATGAATCTTTTTGAAACTTACGGCACTTTTTATTGGATATTTAAGTTTCACGATTTTTTATTTTTGTGAAATTTATTTAAAGCAGAATTATAAACTGTACAGGACAAATTAGCTCTGGGAAAAATCTGTTTGACAGTTTTCTGGCGAAACGGTGCTTCTAAAATCAAACACCGAAATGTTTTAGAATCTATATATGAATTTTTTGATTGGTCGTTTTTCCCGTTTTTTTCAGCGAAAGAGGTTAATTTTCTAGAACGAACTTCCACAACTTTCTTCAGAAGTTCGCCAGATTTCAATTCTTTCAAAATTTTCAAAATCGAACCCGTTATGTCATAGCCATCCGCATATAGTTTCTAAAAATCGTGTTCTTTTTTATTTCAGAAGAACCGTTTCGTCGTAAATTTTTTGCAGCGCTAAGTTACTGGTCTTGTACATCTCATAAATCTGCTTTAAATAAATTTAAAAAAATATATATTCGTATAACTTAAATATCCAATAAAAAGTCCTGAATGTTTCAAAAAGATTCATTAAGCAGTTTGTTTTTAATAAATCTCCAGAAACACATTTACAAAGGGCTTTAATTGTATGATATATATTTTTTTAGAGAAGGGCAAACACCTTTATTGTGTATTGTGCATCGGTTGGCTTGGCACCCTCGTGTATAGCAATGCCACATTTCAATATATTAGAGTCAAAATATTAAGTACTATTTATTTTTTTGATTTAACAAACAGGGTGATGTGAGTCGGGTGTTCGTTTTGAAGGCTCTTTCGCTTGTACCGTCGAGAATGTTAGGAAAAATAACTAGAAATTGAAAGGTTGAAATATCTCACATGTTTGATCGATATTTTCGACATGTTCGCGTTTTACTTTAACTAATCGAGAAATTAAATCGAAAGAAAAGAGGGAAACTGTATATACTCGACGGCTTTTTATGTAATGAAATACATCACGTTGATACAACCGCTTAAATGCAGTAAGTATATAAACAGTATCAGTTCTAAAGATACTTAATTGTGTTGCAAAAACCAGACAGCACTGACTACTTTTTACTGAATTTATTATATGTAAATGTGGCCATGATGCATCGATAGATCGTTAAAATAAGGATCGTAGAACGCACTAACGATCTTCAGATAGAAGAATCAGGTTCCATAACAGAAGATACAGCCTGCAGATACAAAATGACAAACTTTCTGTTATTTTATTGCGTTTTTTACGAAGTCGTAAACTGTCCCAATTTCTGCCAGCCATGTTTCAGGCAGGTCGTTACATTCGCAGGTAATTTCGTCCCATTAGATCCAAGTATATTTAGCAAACACTCTCGCAGAAATTTTTCTGCCTGCACTTAAATGGAAATTCGGTTTCCTGCCCCGAGAGCTATCGGTTTTACTGAAAATAATGGAGTGGATTTTTGACACAACGTTGCACACATTCTGTCGATCGACTTTATTAAAATAATTGAATAATCCATTATCAAAGAGATACGCGTTGAATGTTATCATTATCACGTTACATCGCGCGGTGAAGTTCGACGAATGTTAAGTGCATGTTAATTCAGTTACGATGAGTTTCAGAAATTTCCAAGTATATCCTTTTTATCCATCAGTGATTTAAAATGTACGTCATAAAGAAACTTATCCCCTGAAACGTTGCACACAAATTTGTCAAGGGATGCAAAATTCGTTTTAAAAAATCCATAAGCAGAACGTGAAACGAAAAGAGACATTCGTTTGCAATTTAAAAAATACTTCCTCAGAATTTCTTCTGTATTCGTCCTCGCAGTTGTGAAACTTCAACCGCAATGATCAAGAATCGGAAATCTCTATGCCACCCGGATCCTCTCCGTGCATTTTCATCAGCACCATAAATCCCCAAATCCTTCGGTATCACCAATCGGCTATCGGCTCCATAAAATTCCAGAAATTGCAAAAAGCTCTCCGGATCGTTTCGCCCGGCGCAGATATGCGTGGGCCGATAGCCCGAGCGTTCTCGGCCCGTCTCGAATTCCTCCGGCGATATCGTCGTTTTATAGCTGGGCTCTTTAATCAGCCGGCCGAGTCCCGTCTTCGATCCACGCGACACGCAGGTTCGATTCGCGAGATCCGCGCACGGTCCACGGGCCGTATTTCTAATTTTAAGCCCGCTTCGTCCGTTTGGCGTGACACCAAGGCAATTAAGCGCGCGCTCGAGCCGAAAAAGCGTGCGCTACGCGGCCGGCTCGGTCTCGCCTCCCTCGCGGATCGTCCACCCTCTCTCGCAGCGTTATCGCCGCGGCGGCACGTGGTCGCGCTCGACTTTCGTATCGCGGCCGTGACACTGCCACTTAACCATCGATTGCTCGCCAACGATTCACCGCCGTTGCAGTTTCCAGCGGCTGGCTCGGCCGAGCATCGATCCACCAGTGTCGCGAAATGTGTCGCGCTCCTTTTTTTTATTGCTTACAACGTCGTTATCGGCTGCCGACTCGCGAGCGTGCGACGCTGTTACATCGAAGCAGTTCACCGCGCGGGGAATCTCTGCTGATTCACAGAGCGACTGCCGTCGGCGTGTTTCCAGTGCTGGATTTACCCTATAGGCTAACAAGGCTGAAGCCTAGGGCCCCGTTTTAATTTTCTTCGAAAAATTAGCATTTTTTATATCATCTTTATTAACTTGTATCTTTAATGTTTATTTATGTTAATGTTATGTTTAGTTTTGATATTCAATGTTAATTTTGAAATTAAATTCTTATTTAGATTATACGAGTATTATTATAAAATAAATCAAATCAGCGTCATTTTATTTTTTACATTTAACCGAGGGCCCACCAAATATTCAGCCTAGGGCCCCTTGAAAGGTAAATCCGGCTCTGCGTGTTTCCAGGTCGATATTTTTTGGAGAGTATCGAAGGGGGTAGTGATTATTCTTGTATTTGTCTGCTCCACGAGATACTTTTGGGAGCGCAGTGAGAGTATTGTCTTAGAGTCTCCAAATGTTTACTTTGTAGATGAAGGGAGCAAGGAGCTCGTTTCGTGCGAAATTTTTCTGCAAAATCGCTTGGAAAGTTGTGGTTGCTATTTTTAAGTGAATGAACGTGGTTTGCTGCTCAAAATTGCTCTGATGTTTTCTGTATTGTTACGAAAAAAAAGATAGTTTTATTTAAATAAGTAGATGTAACCCAGAATGTCTTCCTTATTAATGCCTCTCTCAGTGCCAATGGCGGATTTAAGGGAAACGCCCAGGTGGCAAAATTTCTGCAGGGCCCATTTTTCGGAAATTGATGAGGTAGTTTACTAAAAACGGAGTGTAGCATTAAGTGTAGTGGTGCAAAAAATGTGGTGCTTAGATAAAATCATAGCTTTCTTTTTTGAAGCTAGGGCCCTGTGTGTGTATGGGGGGGGGGGGGGGCTTCTGGGCAGGGAGCAATAATAAAAGAAAAAAGTAGTTACCTAAAAACAGGCTAAGTGTACTAGTAGAGGGGAAAAAATATAGTTTGGGTAAAATTATATATATTTTTTTAAGGTAGGTCCCTTTTTCGGGAAAATGAAGAAGTAATTTATAAAAAAAAACAGGCTAAGTGTAATAGTACAGAAAAAATTATGACGTTTAGATAAAATCATAATTTTTTTTTCGACGATTGGACCCCGTGGTGCTTTCTGGGCAGCAGTGGTCCAGACGCCAACTCCCCATCGGCCACCCGTTAAATCCGCCACTGTTCGTTACTTTAATATAAACTTCCTTTAATTAAAATTGGTAAACTCCTGCTTGCAACTTCACCGGGTGGTACACAAGAAGTGTCCCAGAAAAGTTTACAAATTATCAAGATGTTCCCCGTGTAGAATCTATCTAGACCGCGATTTCCGACGGGTGTGCGCCAGTTTTTTCCAACCTGCCAAGTTATTTTTACAGCCCGAACCTCCGCGGTCGAATTTTTGTAGAATCCCGCAGAATCGCTGCTCGCATCTCCGCGCTTCGTGCTTATTAGTAAGATCTTGGTTCCGTAGAACAGCTTTGCGAGCTTGCCGTTGTCTCCTCCACTTTAATCGCGAACGGTTATCGATAGCGGGATAATTGCGGCGGCTGCAGCGATTTTTCTCAGCGCCGCAATTAAAGCTGCTCCGCTTAAAGGCGCTCCCGTCGATGGGAAGACATCGTTAAAAGGAGCACGCGGCTTTTTTTTTCTTCAGCATCGAGGATGCTTCGATTTAAAGTGGTTACGCACGCACAGCCTATAAATATTCTTTAGCTGGACGTTGGCTTCTCGCGTTACAGCAGGACGACTCTGATTGAGCTGGCGGTGCTAGATCGGCGGAAAGTTTGTACGCAAAACTCAGCACGACTATACATCAGTTATTTACTCGTGTCTTTCATGGGGAAACACATGGCTCCGCACTTGAGTCTCAGGACTATAAATTGAAAAACAGTCGCGGACTGAACTTCGCCTTTCCTTTCTGTCGTTTTTTTTTTTACTTACCCTCTGTTGTCCTCTGCTTTGTTGTGCAATAAAGACGTTTAATAATAATAATAATAATTCAAAGAAGATGCTATTCAAAGTCGATCTTACCTTCCAAGATTCTTCAAAATAATCTGCTTGGTGGGGACTTGATAGAACTGCTGGGAACACTTTTCGAACTCACCGGGGAACTTCGAAAATTGTGAAACTTTGCCGGAGCAAAGTTGCAGGAAGAAATTAGAAATCTCATTAATGGATTGAAATAACAGGGTTTCCTGGAGGAAGGGACGTTGACGTGGTGTTGCATTTGCACGCGGTTGCTTGGGCCTCGGATCTAAGGCTGATTTCTAGCCGATTTCGCGAACGAGAAGGAGCAGTCACGTCGTCTCTGCCCATTTTAGCTCATCGCGCGGAATTACCATTCGAACGTCCGTGTCTAGAGTCTAAACGGACAGGCTCTCCCGCTGGTCTTTAATCTTGGCCTGCAGTTTCTCTTTTCCAAAGGATTTTGCAGTTTCTCCTGCGGACGTTGGATCGGCCTGCACGCAGCTCCGGTGAACGGAGGCTCGACGGCATTTCTTGCGACGTCCAATCATGCCCGTGGGAATATTAATTTTTCCGTGCCGAGGTGGTTACGGCGCGGTGCTTCTTTTTTTTTTTTAAGCAGACACAACGCGGACACCTTAATTGACTCGCACGAATTCGAATTGTACGATATAAGTCTCTTTATCAGTCGCAGGAGAAACTTTCCACCGCTTGAAGACGGAGTCGGGTATCTGGCAGCTGAATAATTCAAGGCGCGATCGACAAAAGCAATTTTCTTACCTTCACGCAGTGAATAAATAATCCTTAGTTTAATTGAATCGCGCATCTATCGTTTAGCGGAGGGAATTTATTTCAGAATTTCGCGAATCGAGCTCTAGATACAATTGTAGAATTTTCTAATGTGCATTGAAGGATTGATTTTTTTTTTTAAAATTCATTTTCGGGTGTTAGGGAAGTTTGAATATTATGTGGAGTTGTTTCGGGATTTTATTGGAGGGTTCAATGGATGTATGTCTCGATATTTAACGAGTGCTCTTCTAGCAGCTAATGCTACTTTGCCTGGATTTATAGCGAAATATTGACAGTAATTCCCTTGGTTCGTTGTCCGTTCATTGCCCAATGGTAAACGGTGCTGTGTGATTAATAATTCTCGGCGATCAAGAACAACGTTCGTAAAATTCGCAAACAGCCGCGGCGCGTCATCGACCGTCGATTTTGGACAGAAAAATTAGTGGAGGTCGCTACTTTTGTGTCAAGGATGTTCCATTCGATTCCCCTGAATCTCCCTTCTCCTTTTACTGCCTAGCATGCTCCAATACCTTTTCTATTCCATTCTGTTACTTCTTTATAACGCGTCTCTCTTCATGTAGCTACTAGTCATTTCTTTCTAATCACCCTGCTTGAAATGTTTAAAAAAGTCGAACATTTGGGGAACAAAGGGTTAGAAATAAAATATTATAATTTGTTATTAATCTTAATTTTCTTTTAGAATATCATGATTATCATTGTAATAGTTTTAAAGAACAATTGTTTGGGTATATTTGTTGAAACTAACATTTCTTCTAGCTTTATATTAATTAAGGGATCATTCCACTGTGAAGTCGTGAAAAATTGTAATTTCTTTAGGATTTAGTTTTTAGTAAACAGAATGTTCAACGTAAATAATATTTTGTCTACTTATTAATACACTTATTGACAGTATAACACAAATCTGTTTTAAGTCTTTAACAGTTTTTTTTTTTAATATATTTCGCACTGGTGTCAGCGCTGTAAAAAACGATGTAAAAAAATTCAAAGTGTGTTGTAGTCATTATGAGTGTGGTTATCGTTGGGAGCAGAATTGTTTTGACTGATAAAGAAGTAATAAGATGGTCGAGGTTTGAAATTTAAGTGGCAAAATACGGTAAATTTGTCAATCATTTTGCCTTGTAAAATAATATGAAATTGTTAATCAAAAAAAGGTTTCCCAGGTCCCAGCGATACTCACTGATATGCTGAATAACGTGTGAAAATTTCAGACTGGTCAAATAGTTTTTTGCATTCACCTGCACCAGTTGAAAAAAATATTATTTAGAGATAATCGCGTTTAAAGTTTTAAAACAAATTAAAAAATTAAAAAAAGAACATCATAATGAATACCAAAAAGATTTCTTGTATTACATGTTGTATCTATGCAAAAAATATCTTTAAAAATAGCTTAATTTTTCGGTCGATCAAAGTAGAATTACCCCTTAATAGTACTTGGTAGATTCGTATTACATTTCTGTAATTTTAATTTACAGAATTGCAGTCTCATATCTCATAAATCGCAGACATATTTGATTTTAAACACCCTTCTCGAGAAAACTAATAGTAATGATTTTCTATTATTATTATCCAAATTTCGTAGCTGTGCTGTTTAAAGCCAAATTCCCACGTGCGACCCACTTCTGCCTTCGAAAAGCGACCCTACCTAATAATTCACATGAAAGATATTAGCCCAAGATTCTCAAAAAGCTCGCTTCCGTGAAAATCAAATCGAATTAAAAAATAGACAATTTTCTTTATTATCTTAACTTTGTCGAGTAACAGCAACTCTGGCAAAGAAATGCGAAAATCCTGAATATAGTCGATCCATTTCGACAAGTTTCAGCAAACGAACTTTGCGATCAGAATTTTATATAGCCTTAGGACGCGAAAAGGGAAGTTTCGGATAGTTTGGTGCAGATACAAGGGAAAGGTAAAATGCGAAGATCGTCGGAGAGATATAACTTGTCAAATATGTCAACCCCCTTACGCAAGACCGGACTTCCTGTCCCCGTGTCTGCAAGAATTTATCACTCGAAGTAGGTCGTTTGATAGAAATCGATGAAGGATCACGAAAGACGCGTGAAATCGCGAATGTATCGTCGATTAGCTTCAATAAACATTTCGGGAGAGATGGCCAGATTTCAATTTTCAACCCGATTCTCATAAAATATTATCATTTTTTTTTAATCAACATAAAATTTTAACGTGAAAAAGAGTCGTCAAGTAGTCGCACTGTAACAGCTTTTACCAAACCCTTGGCAACAAGTGGTAATATCAGTGTCGTCGATAATAAATTTTATTACACGATTTTTATTACCGAAGGCAAAGTGTGAAATTTTAATTAAAAAGATAAGGCTCGTCGAGCCCACGTGATTAGGTATCGTAGCGATTAAATAGATTCGCATGAATCCTAGGTCTTTTAAATTTCAATCATCGCCTTCTGCGTTGATCGCGCGCTACATATATTATACATTCCCGATGCGGAGAAAAAAATACAGTGAACGTGTAAATGTTTGCAAAAAAAATCCAGGGCTGAGCATACGATTTGAAAGGAAAATGAAGTTCTGCTCGTGGCCGCTACGGGTTCGAGATATTCGCCGCAGTTCGAGTAACAATTCGAATAAAACGTTTGAAATAAAATGTATCAGTTACAGTTGCCGCTGTTTTCATTTCGAAGACACGCGGTATATTCCCTGGGGAAGTATTAGTAACGATTATGATCAAAATACTGGATTTAAATTCTAAAATATACAAACTATTATAACAGTCTTTTGCAACCTTTTTTAAGCCGCAATCCACTTTGATAAAAATTCAAAAAGCCAGGTTTGTCCAAGATATTGAAGAAGACAATAATAATTATAATAACAATAATGGCTTCTTTATTACATAAAAAAAATACAGAATTAAATGATTAAGGTTCAACGTTCCTGCTGTTATAAAACCTAATCTTAGCAGACAAAATACGAGTAAATAAATTCTAACACCTATGTTACGTTCTCGAAAAAGTGAGGCTCCGTTTAAAATAAATATAAAATTTGAAGCCGTGTCTCCCGAGCAAGTGTCCGTGCCGTGGAAAGCCTCGTAGAGATCGCGTTTATCGTGTTTCGAGGCACGTTTCAGCGTTATTCGTCGAATGCGCCGCCGATGCAGGCGTGCACCGAGTGCAAGGTATATCGTGGCCGTTTTCTTGCTTCTTGTTCTCATGGGTACGTACACGCCGTCTTTAAGCCCGGAATAGATTTAGGAAGCGTCGAGCTATGCGACGGGGCTTTGCCAAGTCTCTTGGTACATGAATGAGTTGGTTGCATGTGCGTACACGTGCTGCGCTAATTTATAGCAGCGCGACGAATGGAGCGGAGATCCGACCTCCGAGAATCGCGGATCCTACCGAGCATCGTCGTAGCGATGCATTTCGATCGCTCGCGAACGGCGGTCTCGGCGATCCTCGAGAGAAGGCATAGTTATTTTTCAAACGTTTTGTTAAACCTCCATTTAATTACGTAAATATAATTAATTAGAGGCGAATATTAGAGCTTGAATTATCTCTATTTGTTGTTGGTAATAATACGAAGAAACGTGGAATATTTATTTTTTAAGGTGGAGCATATTGATTTTGGTTTTGGTCGCTTTAAGGAATCGAACGAAGCTGTCGCTCGAGCGATTGTATATAAGTGTATTGTAGGAGGGGAAAGGCGTACGTATCGAACCCATCGCCACTCCAGAGAGGCATCCGCTAATCTTAGGCGGGAACGCAGTCATTCAGGTTCGGGCATAGAATAGAATGGGCAAGGGGAGCTTTGTCGTCTGCATCGTAGAACGCGAGGAATTGCGGTGCCTCCATGAATGCCATCCAGAATGAAACTTTCGGGATCGCCCGACTGCTCGGGAATTGCCGCCGTAAAATCTTGGGCTTTGTGAGCTGCCTTCCGCGGGCGAAGCATTCACCTGAGAATTTCTGGATGGTAAATTTCACGGATACATTCTACTTCTAAAGAGCATTTACACGAAAATCCCCGCTCCTTCGGTTGCAATCATTACTCCGCTGCTTACGGCAAATAGAGGAAAAGGAAGGATTCCTGTAAACATAACAGAGGCCGCTATTAACCCTCAACGTTCTAACCCAACATGACTCTCTTCTTACTAATACTAGATCAGTTTCTGGCGTTATTGCCTCATTGACAAATTTCCCTAAGAGACCAACGATAGACCAAGAATAAACGCCTAAAGTCTCAATTAAATCGTTGCTACGGGCGACGAAATTGACAGAGATATTACTAAAAATATATGCTTTCCAGTGCTCGTGAACGTTGCGTTTTATGTTTCAGAGGAGGAGCCGCTGGAGAATAATAGGACGAACGGGAATCACTCGGCTGGTTCTCGAGGGAGCCCCGTGATCACGAGCACGCGAGTAACGCCACCGTCGGCCAGCGCGAACCCGGGTCACCTGACCGCCCTTCACTCCGCGCCGCAGCACCATCTCCCCCACCACCATCAGCAACAGCAGCAACAGCCGCAACAGCAGCCGCCGCAGCAACAGCCGCCGCACCACCACCACCATCATCACAACAATCACAACAGCACGCATAATCCTTACGCGGAGAATCACAATTCGAATCACTCGCAGCAGAACGCCGGCAATCTCGTCGTCGACGTAGAACCGGGCCAGGACAATAAGAAGCACCGGAACGGGTAAGAATACCACTATTCTCCGTTTCAATTCCACCCATCGCGCTCCAGATTCTCCTTTCGTTGATCGACGGAAGATACAGGCGTGTGTACTATAGCTCGATGCTGCGCTTAGTAAAAGTGGGGCTTTCAAATCGGAAGTAACGTGCCAGGGAAATTTTTAAACTAGCGTTTCGTCAATTCTACGAAACGCGAATGCTAGTCTTTCCGTAGAATATAAGGGGAGCGGTTTAGTGCAGTCCAAGGAATTGGGAGGTTTGCTTTCGTAAATAATTGCGAGGAAGAGTTCAACATGTTATACACAGTTTTATTTGTTTAATAATATTAATATGATGGTAACTATGATACAGCGATTTCTTCAAGTTCCATCACTCATTTTCTCCCCAAATGCGATCGTTATTCTACAGGGGACTTTCACGCGATTCGTCTACTTCCGCCGTCGCGCTCGTTTGACATTTTGCCTCGCTCTCTGTCTTTCCCCCCTCCGTCTTGCCGCGTCTCCGGCTTCTCCCTTCTTCTCCGTCTCGCTGTCGCTGGCCGTGCGTCAGCCTGTTGCTTCGCACGCTCCCCACCCCTCCGTCTTCGCTGTTCCCTCTTTTCTCGATGCACGCACGGGGCAGCGGTGCGGACGAGGCAGAGTCTCTTGCTACCCATTCACGCGGTGCACGTGTCCAGGGTGAATGGCACGTGCACGGTGCGTCCCGTCGCGTCGCTTGTCGCCGTGTCGCGTTACCGTGAGATCGTGGCGCGCTGTGACGTGACTGCGCGGGTAAAGAAGAACGAAAGAAGTTACGATTACCTGTGCCGGGTCGTCGACAGAATCGACGGGTGAAACGGGGGGTATCTACTATCCTCGACACCTTAAGCAGAGTATGTTACACGTTCCACGATTTTTACATTGCAAATATTGTGTCTGATAATTTTATTTAATCCTTGCACGGCGAATACACTGCTTTCTATTTTACCGTATAGGTAATTCTACCTGTGCACGATTCAGAGTAAGCTTTTATATTAAATTCTGATTTTATGGTGATGTATAAGTTTTATTTTCTTCGTGGACTAATGGCTTGGGTAAGCGATACGTGCAGTTCGATATGTAGGGTGTAGGGTGATATGTATCCGCCGTTCGAGGGTTAATGCGAGTGCATTGCGTAAGTCGTAATTCCATCTGTATATAATTACAAATATCGGCACGCGCTCAGTAGAATATCCTTGCAGGAGAAATTGATCGCGAGATTTTTTTTATATGCAAGTGTTTGTGGTTTCTTCGGGTGTCTGTTTATGATAAAGTTACACGTGATACCCCTACGTGTCCTGTCAGTGACAGGTGTTAAATTGACCTCCCTTTAATAGATACCGCTCGTCGACAAAGCTTTGCCAATCAATTTCCTTTTGATTTTATACACGTGGTGTATTATAGTATATTGTTACACTGCAGGTAGCACTGCTTTATTATTACAAGTGTTGAATTATATTAGCAAGCGTTTTAATTGAGAATGATAGATGACATTTGAATTTCCTCGAAAGTATATTATAATTTCGGAATTGAAAAATAAAAATACCTCATTCGAACTGTGATCTTTCATTGTGATCGTTCTTTTCACTTTGAGTCTCTGTTACTTGCTACTCAATATAATTATTAATACCCTCCATTGCATATACTCAGCCAGTGGGAAACATTTTTACGGAGTTGTTGATCCTTTCCTGATTGACACGCTTCGCGAACACCTTCTACTCCACTCTTTCATTTAAGAGCTTACGGGGCACTTTCGCAACGTGCAGTCGATGAAACTGACGCTTTGTTAGTCTACGTTCGAAATAGAAGCAAACACGACTACAAAGTAACAAGCCGCCACTGTACGGTCTCGTTCCTCTATTCTAGACCGTGCGTAATCCGATCTGGCACCAGAGAGGTGCACAATAAATTGGAGAAGAACCGAAGGGCGCACTTGAAGGAATGCTTCGAGCTACTGAAGAGGCAGCTACCGTCGCAGGACGAGAAAAAGTCGTCGAACCTTTCCATCCTCCACGCCGCAAACAGGCATATACAGGTATGAAACGTCGCGTTACTGTCATCCTTTATTCACCCGATAAAACCGCATATTGTTATTATTCGAGCTTTAAAAAACATCATATTATATGTTTTTTCTGAAAGGAAGTTTTACTACTCTTACTTCCGATATAAGAGAAACACGAAGTTTAACTTTCTCCTTTAAACATTTCTGCTTAGAAATATTTAGCAATATTTATGTGAGAAGTGTATGGGGATTATAAAATATCTCACTGAACGTGTTAAAATCACATAGGTTAGTAGGTAGTGATGCGCGATATTTATTAATATTTATCTGTTGATATATCGACATTTTTTATCGATATGTGTCTGTCAATATATCGATATTTCAATCACTAATAATTACGGTTGATATATCGATATTTTTTACTGCCCCTTATATCATTCAAGCCAAGTCAAGCTAATAATTTTCGAATTACTACGTGCAAGTAAAATTCCGTAATTCTTTTTCATACTTTTGTATTGAATGATTCCCACGATGTTTCTTATTAAAATATAAATTCTAGTTTCCTTTATAAATATGATTTGAAAAGTGGATTACTTGTTCACATTTTAATACTTTGAATCTTAATTTAAATAAAATAATTTCCCAATACTACACGAAATCTTTTATCTAAGAAAATAATTGTTTTTAGTCCCAAATGATATTCTCTTGAACATGTGTAGCTTATTTTTAATTGATAAATTGTTGCGATCTTCGTATCGATATTATCAATATCGATGCTTTTTGAATAATATATGAGACAGTCAGAGCGACAGCGGATTAACCCACATTTTTTTCGAAACAGAGTCAGTAGTAATAATGTATTCCAATAGGCTCTACTAATCATATAAACTAGGAAAACATTTTTGTCAATGTGGGTTAGTCCGTTTTTGCTCTCACAGCCTCATATAACCTGTATCGACATTGAAAGAAAAAAATATATATCGATAAGCATTATCGATAGTCGGCACCAATATCGTGCATCACTACATGTTGGAGATACAAAGAATTTTGGAACAGGAAAGGTATTCATCAATATCAGCTTTTATGAATCAGTGTTTTTTTTTTCTTTTTTTTCTTTTCAGTAATAAGCTCGAGCTCGTATTCACTCTGTTTCATTTGTTTTTCTGTTCCATTAGCGAGAAATGGGATATAATAAAAGGATCAAATAGCTTTAAAAGGTTTATTTATCGAATATAATAATAATAATAATAATAATAAATCGTAATCAAAAGAAACTCGCAGTATACCGCAACATTCCAAATCCCCATCGAACCCTGTCTCTCGTTTCTTCAGACATATCGCCGCTTCCCGGCGTGACTTGCTCCCCGCGGAATGGCAAACGGCACTGATTACACTCCGTTCGATAATATTTTTTAACCGTCACCCTTGCACGTTTATTTTTCCGATCGATACTCGCGTCTGCGATTTCAATAATTATGCCGTTAACGGTATTTATATCTTATCGCCGACCTCTAAGCCCGATTTCCATCCACGCTGCACATGCACCCTCCCTTTTTCCATATTCCATATCTGCTGACGCGTTGCGTGCATAAGTGTTCCCACTAATCTGTGCACGCCTATTATACACGCGGCTTTCCGCGGTCGAGCCACGATAATTTTCCCTCGGAAAACTCGGAAAAGTCGTTCGATTGTCGGGCTTCTCTATCCACGAGGATCATGAACGCGTCTTCTGCACGAACATAGTTTCTACGTCGGTTATACGCGTCGTTTGCATACGTGCACCGACGTCAAGCGCCTCCACCTTAGAGACTAGACTCGCACACGAAACGTTTTCGTATCGTGAAAAATGCTAATCGCCCCCTTTGTTATTGCCAGCGCGATTTCCATCGCTGTAGATTGATGGCTCGAGCGCTAGCGTGAAATATCATTTTGTGCGGTAATCCACACAGGGGAGAGGGGGGAGGGGTACGAGTAGCGCTTAAGTTTCGAGGCCCTCGTTAATTGTTCGTTGAATCCCCGCGGTATAAACGGTTCTTTGTCGCGTTGGTATCTGGGCCTTCGAAATATCGGAGAATCGAACCTGTCTGTTGGAACTCATTGATTTCAGATCTGCACTATGTGAGTCACGATGTAAATTGTGTATGTAGTGTAGACGGAATTTATAACACATAGATATGGATTTTTCAAAAGGTATAATTATTTGCATAAATAAATATAATACAGGGTAGTTGCGTGTCTCATAGTCAGGGGCAGAGTTGAGCAAAATGTAATCTAATTACAAATTATTGTGTAATTGATTACCGAAAATAATGTGTAATCAGTTATACAATTGCATTTTAATTGTAATTTGTAATTAGATTAAAATTTGCCCAACTCTGGTCAGGGCCGAATTAAAACCTTTAGAAGCCCGGAACACTTAAAAGATTTTGAGACCGCTTATACAGGGTGATCACTTCACCGCAACGCACGATTTCTTAGACATTAAACTGAAAAGGGTTCCTAACGAAAGTTGGATTTATAAATTCAGAAAATTTCTATGATACCCCGCATTCTGTTGATGCACTGCTCGAAGTGTATATGCAAATGAGTCTTGTGGAATTTTAAGAAGAAACGCAGGTGTAGGAAAAGTTTGTTTTATTAACAGGAAACTTCATTCAATTTTTCTAACTTACATCGTATAGTACTTAAACGCGATAGAATTAGCAATATAAAACAGCTGCATGGTTCATTGCCCAAAGAATGACAAAAGAAGGTAGAAATCGTTCAGGAGAAAAGTGTGGCCAGGATACAGTAGCTACCATGTTGAACACGCGGTTATGTTCATTCTCCGTGAATAACGTTCCAATTAATCTCCATGCTGTTAATCGCCGCGGTTAATATATTGCGTCTACCGAATTGTATATCGGGTCGTGATGTAACCATGCGCCATGATGATAAATAACAATTAATCTATCGGATGTAGTGACACAGCAGCGGCGCTAAACAGATCGCTTTATCGCATCGATACGATGTCCACTTTGAGCGCATGTCGTACTCCTTAGACGTCCTTCTGAAACACTTCCTCACCGAAGTATAATAGTTGGAAGAGGTATATCGTGGTGGTAAAATCGATGAAACGTTGAAGTATGCACATGCTTTCGAAACGAATTGACGAAAATGTAAGTACTGTTGGGTGCGAGAAAGCCCTCAGTGGCAAAAGTCAGTTTCCCGAAAAGTATCTGTCAACATTACGAAGTTAGATATTTTTTATACGTAGTGAAGTGGTTGTAAAAGTGTCTATAATGATTAAAAAATTATATATCTCCTTTGTAATTATGTAGTAAATTAATCAGTGGAATTAATTTTAATTATAGCCCTCTCAGGCTCTTCTTGTATAAAGTGGAGAAATATAGAAAGAATGTTGTTTTTTAACATTATTTTTTAGTATTCATTTAATATTTGCATAATATTTTAAATAAAATATAGAATATTGAATAAATATCGTAATAAAAATAGTCATAGATACACAAAATTTACCACAGCTCTGTGAATTTTAAAGACACGGCAATGGAAGTTAGGGGCATGTGTAGAAAAGAATGAGGAATCTAAGCTGTGCGATTTACGCAAAAGGGGCCCGAGTGCCCTGAGGCGGTTCTTGCACCCAACAGTACAAATGTGGAAAGACAACGCGTTTAATTTACCACCCCGGTATAAGAATTCCAGTAGCATGTGTAAGAACTTTTGAATATTCTTGTTCGGCGTCTCTCTTTTGATTGAATTTCGGCCGAGTTACGAAACGGACGTTAACTTTACGTGCGACGACCAAGAGATTCGCGCGAATGCGCGTCCCCGCGAAGGTCGACCACACCTCCTCTATTCCCTTCTTTTCGTGATTCAACGCCAACCCCACCATGCCAGTCTTTGACCTCTCCCTCGCGCTTCTCCACCCCTCCCTTACGCCCCCGTCGCGCTCCCTCCGTCGCCCGCCCCTCTCTCTCTCCAATTCGTTCACTTTCCTCGTCTCTTTCTTTACCCCTTCGTAGGCCCCAGGCGCATGCTCCTCGCATCACCCGCTTACTTCGCGATCCGTTTGTTTCTTTTTAATACGCGAGCTGAGTACGTATCGCTTCCATCGTACGTGCGAAACCGGAGTATCATATTTCCCTTCCACCTTTCCCTTTTACCCTTTTATCTTCATTTCGCCGCGTGCACTTGCGGCATATCACCCCCTCCTTCCACGGAGCTTATTTGTTTAACTTTCTTTTCTTACGATGTCCCCGTATTCGCCTTATCGTACAGTCTCCCCGTCACCCAGTGATACCAGATCGGGGACGGGTGCCCTCGAGAATTTCCCCCACCTCGCGCATACTACGCCGAAGCAGCGTGTCCGTGAGCTCGGCGCTTCGGAGTCCAACTCACGGACGCGCTGCTCCGGGGTAGTGTGCGCGAGGTGGGGGAAATTCTCGAGGGCACCCGTCCTCGATCTGGCATCACTGCCGTCACCCAGTTTGCCGCGCTCGGTCGCTCTCGATGCGCGCCTGTTCTATTACTGTGTCTTTCCCGTTTTACGGTCTTTGTCCGGCTCCTCTTTTATCGCCTACTGTTCGCCTCCGCTGCTCCTCCACTCCCGCCTGCGCCTTCCATCTCTCATTTCCTCCTACCCAGCGCATCCTTCTGTCTTTCACTTTCCCACCAGAATTGTCCGTACCGCAACTCTCCGTCCCCTTCTGTCTTCCCCCGTCTCACTCTAGAGCATCCTTCTCGCTCCCTCCACCACCGCGCAAGACGCTCCTCGCCCCGTCCTCGTCCGGGCTCTGTCGGTCTGTCCCCTCGCGGCATGCGTGCACGACGTTTCTTCCCCCACGTAGAAACTGTATCTATATTGGTTCCACGTGACTGTGCGGCCATCGGTGTCGCGCCGCATGGCACGTATGGCACTGGCTGCTATCCGAACTTTTATCGCTCGGCGCCATTGTTGGCGACTCTTCCCAAGGCACCGAGCTCCACTCCTCGATATGTCGAAATTGCGCGCGACTTTACCAACGCGATCCGACGCAATTACCCTGCGATAGGATTGCCCGCCTCGGATTCCCAACGACCGATCCGCTCCCTCTTACATCGATCGACTAATCGAACAAACACGCTCCGTAGTCGATAAAGAATTAACGAAACGCGACTCTACCGTCGCTGCTCTAAATTTCACTGTCCACGCTGTGGTTCGAGGAGCAGGGTATGTCGAAAGGCAGTTCGTCGACTGCGATATGTAATTTCGAAAATGGCGTGTACGAAGTCACCTTCGTGCCGAGATCTGAAATTCTGCGTGGCAGCCTGCGCGACGCGCAAATACATCGCTCGATTACCAACGCAATAATAACCTCGCGAATAGCTGCCAGACTTCTCAAGATCGTTGAGTAAGCTGCCGTAATATTTCGGAGATTAGTGCTGCCCTGGTAGGTGCGAGACGTTACTCCCGTCCGACACTCCCCCCTCCGCCCCTGTATATACATTCCGTGCAAGCGTCTGGCCGTTTAACCGTCGATTGTTTCTCCTCTCTAAAAAGACTCGGCCGATAAGCGCGAATAAACGTACTTCGGTATATGCACGAGCGGAGACTGAAGTGCAATGCAATTATTGGACCTCAAGTGGCACGATAGCGGAGCGTTCCGTTAACGGAGTTCTAGCCACGGTTATTGAGTCTCCTCGAGTGGCGCGTAAAAGGGTAGAGGTAGAAATACAGAAGAAGCGAAACGCATCGGAGATACAAGCGGAAATGAAACAGTGAACGGCGGCGGCGCGTTTTACGTTCACCGTTCTCCCATTCGATCCCGAAGAATCCGTTAGCCTCGCATGTGCACGGGCGCCGTAGAGAATGCAATAAAGTAAAGCACCTCTATGACGCGTGCACGATGTGTCAGATAAGACAGAAGTGAGGGAAAGAGAGAGAGAGAGAGAAAGACTGAAAGGCACGAAAACGTCATTTGCGTGTGTCGAACGCGTCACTGTGTGCGAATCCTGTTGGAGGCGGTTCGACCACGTGCTCGCGAACCGCGCGTGCGCCTATTCATGCAACGACCTTCGCTCTCCTTCCCCTTCGTTCCCCTCCCGCTGTGTCTCCGTCTTCGTCTAACTTCCCTAGCCCCCTATACATGCGCCATGTGCCGGGCTATTTCTGTCTGGATCCCCGTATTCTCGCAATACCCGACCCCTCCATCCGCTTGCCCCCTCCCTGCCTCCTGTGTTGTATTACACTATCTTATTCTATCTTTGCCCTCCCCGTCCTCGTCTCTGCCCCCCCCCCCCCCCCGGCTCTTTTATATCGTGCTCCTTCTCCAGTCAGAGGCTGTCTGGCTCACCGTCTCCGTTTGTCTCCCAGCGAACGGTGATCCCGATCGCCCTCCGTCTGCGTTCCACTTTACGCGCGTCGGTGCAACTCTGTCTCTCCCACTCCGCGCCCTCTGCCCCACCATCGACGTACCACGTGCACTGTAACAGCGCAGCGCCGGTAGCGCTAACGCGTTCATTGTCGCGTGCGTTCCTTTTGCGAAATATTTTCGCTGATGTTGCATGCAACGCTTATCACGCATCTGAAGGAACACCGTCTTGGGCAATTTCTGCCGAGGAACGTGTGTAGGCATGTACACACGTAGGTAGGAGTCGTCGTTTCGTATATTCCTGCGCGCGCCTTTGCCTGCGCTCGCTTTGTTCTTAGGTTATGTTCCACTGTATCAGTTATTGGATAAAAAGAGGAGACTTATTGACAAATGACCACGCGCTGGTAAAACTTTCCACTCGCTTTTGTGGCTTACTTGATGCGTTCATACTTCACGCAGAACGTAGATTCGTAGCTTTGGCTAGACTTAGGGGCGTGGGCAGGAACTGCACGCCACTCATCGCCATGATTAATTGTTACTACGGTTGTCTAATCCTATATCCACAATAGGATTCCATCTTTCGTAGGATTAGGTAGTAGTATTTGTCACAGACTTTTTCTGCAATCTGTTTAGAAGATGTGTGACAGTTAAGTGATGCCGTGGCCGTCTGGAATCTCATTATTTCGTGCACGTGCCGAGTAAACCTAGGTCGTGCGATCACGTTCGTAATGTCGTCACCCTGCCTCGAAGCTCCATTTCTTCACGGCGCTCGTTATCGTTATCGCGAATACGATTTCGGGTTGCGTGACTTTTTCGAGCACCTGACACAGTCCGTGCGCCGGCCAGGCTCGAGTCTGATTTGAATCGCGCACGCCAGTAGTTTCGTCCTTGCATGCCTCCTTTTTTTCTTTCTTTCTCTCTTTCTCCCCGAGTTCTTTGGGAGCGTGTACGGTATCGCCGGACGGGGTTTCGGTGGCCGTTTGTCACGCGCACGTTTCCTCACGCATGTCCCACGCTGACGTCAAATGCTTGGCTTATCGTATTTCGCGGGAGAGGTGCCCTGAATGTGCAGGAGTATCGTGTGACGTTCGCGAGAAGGTATTCTGGAAAGTGAAGCGAAAACACTTCGGCTTTCTCCCGCTTTTCTCACGTGCCCAATCGGTGATTCGAAAGATACGGCTGACGCTCATTGATGCGTAGTAATAAATTGGAGAATTTTAATAAAGTAAATCGATTCATAGAAACAAATTAAAATGCTTGTACTGTGTAGCGTCTTTAACCCTCGCCTCGCGGATACTGGGTCCGTTTTGACCCGTCCCTGATACAAAGCTGACGGTCAAAAGAAGGTTTAAAATTTATATTTTTACACGGCTGTATGTAAATCCGTGGGATTTAAATTTTGAGATGTAATTCTATCTAATTGGAGCAATCTTATTTCTTTTTGTAAACTTCCTTTTAACCATTACCGTATACTAAACCCTTACTAGCAAAATCTCTACGAAGTCTCACCTCACAATTACTCAAATAGAGTTACCAGGCTCTATCTTATTATTCCCAGTATTCGAATTATTCCCCAAAAACACGAGGCTCTCGAATTATAATTTGTATGCGAAAAATTCATTGTACATGGATCGTCCACTTATTTCCAAAAATGTATCGAATTTGCAAGACGAAATATTCCTTCGACGTATGGCGATACACTCGCACTTCACCCCTGGCGATTACACGGAGCGATTTTTATGAATGAAACTGATTTCGCGTGCAATATATGTATCGTTTTATCGGTCGAGCGGTATTTACGGTTTCTCGTCGGCGAACAATCGGAATCTGTCTGGCGCACACGCTTACATAATGCGTCGAGTTCGCTTTGTAGTTTATACGCTGTCAATCGAAAGGCAATTAATCTTTCAGACCCGCTCTATTGAGAATTATCAACGTCGCGTTACTATTCTTTCCTTCCATTATTTATTTTGTTTTTAAATGTAGACGTTACTTCATCATCGCGTGATAACTTTGTTCCAGACGTTGAGGAGGAAGGAGCGAGAATGCGAGCACGAAATGGAAAAGCTCGCCAGGGAGAAGATAGCTGCTCAACAAAGATTATTGGCTTTGAAGAAGGAGCTCACGGCTACGTGGGATCACATTGATTTTAATACTCTTTTGCCCGAGCAGAATTCGGTTGCCGACGTGACAGCTACGAAAAGTGGTAGGTTTATTAATCACGTTGGCATGGTAGTTGAAGAATAATTAGTTAGAACGTAGGTAGTAGATCTCATCAATCATAAAACGGAAGAGACTTTTTTTAAATTGTTGACCATTGGGACCATTTGAGACCAAACTTGCAATTGAATAGGATTATATAAAGAAATATAATTTTCCCTTCGAGTTTTTAAAACTCCCGCGGTACTGAAGCCTCGAGCGCGCGCTCCTTGCATCTGCGCAGTGGTTCGCCACTGATTATCATATATTTTGGTCCCTAATGGTTCAACCAGGAACTGGATTTTTTTTAAATTACATCTGTCAAATACTCGAGTAGAATAATCAAGAGTATTCTACAATAAGATTAATACAATTTGTTTCAAAAGTAACTGAAGTCACGTTTAAGTTAACACTGACGCATGGAATCTTTATAAAAAATTCAATCAAACCAGAGATAGACAAAATTTTAATTTAAATAAAATTTCGAAAAACAAATAAAAGTTAAAAAAATTATTCGACTTGCGTCGAATAAAGTTAACTCAGATTAACGAACGAATGACGAATAATTTTTTTAACTTTCATTGCCTTTTCGAAATTTTATTTAAATAAAACCTTTGCCCGTCACTGAATCAAACAATACACAACTTCCCTGGAAAACCAATTTCATATCACACAAGACCTTCAATGAGGAAATTCTATTCCCCATTTCCAGTTTATTTCCTCACCACATAATTATCAACACCTCGAAGCACCTCGTAGCAAAACTGTCCCAAATCGAATCTTAATCGACCTGTTACCCGTGACAGTTTCAGAGAACATGGAGGTGGACGTGACTGGGCTGGCTCGGGGTGGCACCAGGTACAGTAGTACCAGTAGCCTGAGCAGCGCGGCCACAGCCAGTTCACCGCAGACCCTTCAAACCGCCAGCACCGCTTCCAATATTCATAATCAAGTCGCGACCGCGGCCGTTGTGTGTCAGACGCAGGGTCTGAACCTCGCGCAAAGTTCCAGGGAAAGTCCGCCTGCAAGTTCAAGTCCTGGAGCGCCCACGCCTAGCATTCCTACTCCAGCACAGGTGAGCGCAGGGAGAATGGTACTGTTACTGTCTCACTGTTCGAAAAAGGAACGCTGGGACGCTTCGATGTCGGACTAATGAAGCCGGGAATCTTTCGGGTAGTTAAGCTATGCTATGCGATGCTGCGTTTTAATTTAGCTTTTGGTGGAAGCGGTTCCATAAGAATGTATTGAAGCTAATTTTTTAAAACGTAGCATAACAGAGCGTGGCATCCACAGGTCCCAGGATCGAATCCCGGTTGGGGAAATAAAATGGGAGTCTCGATTATTTTTCAGTGCATCGAAGGGTTCGATATTTGAGAGGAATGTAGAGGAGACCGGGGCAAAATCTGGACGTTAAAAATAAAATCTCATAACTTTGATATTATTAAGTAAAAAACAAATTGGGATTCATTGGAATAAACTCTGTTTTATATAATAGTACATATCCAATTTTTTTAATAGAAGGAAAAATACAAGAATATAATGATTTAAAATATGATCCGTTTTTTACGATTTTACACCGTGGCCTAAGTAAAACCGGGTACCATACCAAATACTGGCCCTAGCACCTATAATAACAAAACTCATCCAATTCTTCAGTCCCCCAACCAATTAGAACAAGCTGTAAAAGAAAAACATTTTTTTTTTAAATTTATACCAAAATAGTAATATTTCATTGCCATTGAGCGACCGTTAATCCTTAATATATTTTAATAAAATTTTAGACAAAATTCTTTTAAACTATTTGGAAGCTTCTGAGAGGGTCAGAAGCAATTTTTAAAAAATTCAATTTTTACCATACTTATAAGCACCACCCTAATCTCGAGGGCCTTAAAATGGTATGTCCCAATCCCTCCCCCATGTTCATTCTATCCGCCCTGTTTAACCCCAGAAATTTTCCGCTGTTCCAGGAGAAAGTGAACAGTTCGCCGGCCGGCATAGTGCAGCAGTCGCACCAGCTGCACCTGCCCATCAGCGCTCAGATGCTGAACACGAGTCAAGGTTTGGCGACGATCGTCCCGACCCTCCAGCACATCGGGCCCAGCCTGAGGGTGATACCCGGCGACACGAGGCAGCTTCTCGTCACGCACACCGCCGGCAACAGCGAGTCCCGACCGCTGACGCTGGCCGTGCAGAATTCCTCCGATCAATCGAGGCCGCTGATCGCCGTGCAATCGAACACTGGAAGTGAGCCAAGGCCCGTGGCTCTGGTCGTTCACTCGTCCACGGCCAACGACAACAGGGTAACGTTCGTGCATTCTAATCTGTCGAACAACGACAGGCCGTTGGCCCTAGCCGTGCAGTCGTCCGCCAATGACGTCAGGCCTGTCACATTCGTGCATTCGACGAACGAGGGAAGGCCGTTAGTCCTCGCGGCCCATTCTCCTGCACTGAACGTGACGAGTGAGTAACTTCCGTTGTCCACCTGCGAACGCAGTTACGAGTAGCTCCCTCCAGCCTGTTAATCCTCGGACCACGGAGAAACCACAGGATTACCTAGAACCCTTTAACTACCGCGCGGTTCTGGGGAAAAATGGCCCCTGCGAGCGCCGCCTTAGTTGCGCGCATTCAGAGTTATTATAGACACTTCTCTGAACTGTTGCTGTTTCCGCACCGTCGATTTTACTTGAAATCGAAAGGGGCATTCGGTGTTGCGATGGAACACGGTTTAGGGCTTCTTGGGAATTGTATAGGTGGGGTTTAAAAATGCGAGGGGACGTAGGCTGCGTTTGTAGTTAAAGGGTTCATGAGGAACCTGTTTGGTTTTGAGAGTACCTATTTGTGATTAGTGATAGGTCTAAGTTTACGTTTATGGTCTTCTAGTATTGTTATTCAGGAGGATTGAAGGCATTATATACCAAGGACAGGGCGCACTGTTGCGGTTCTGTAATGAATTGGTGCCAGAGTAAACTATTCGTTTGCACAGCGACCCGTGCGAATCTCCTGTACGGGGAGCTTCGAAAATGACTTACAAATTCTGAAACTGCTTGTATTATTCCTCTGAGGAGCATTTAAAATTTGAAGTCAATCTCAAGTATTTTGCAAGTACAGTGGGTGGCCAAATTATTATACTCAAACAAAAAGGTCTGAGATTTTGTAAGTTTAGGCGATGGAATGGCTGTATCTCTACGAAAAATGATCGCAAGAAATATTTAAAAAGGCATTTTGACGCTTGAAGCTTCTAGTTTTTGAATCAAGGACTCAATTTTTTTATCCATTATGATACTGTTTTATCAAGATGGTACGAAGTTTTAGAAATTCTTGTCTAGTTTGAAAGTATGCGCGGGCTAAAAAAAAAAATTTCGGGTAAATCCAACGAAGAACTCTTATAGAGCAAACATTTCTCTTTAACTTCGTGTTTTTAGTTTTGTCGTATGATTTTTATTGACCGAGTTACTCGGGCTCAAAGCAAAAAAGGTACTTTTCACTTAGAACACCTATAACTTACGAACTCATGATCGTAGACAAATTTTCACGAGTGTGTTGAAAAGCTAAAAAAGTTTCCTTTCAGAACCCTTAGTTGCCAATTAACAAGTTTTTTTTTAATCGTATTAAATCCATTTTAAAATTACCCCACAAATAAACAAAAATGTTTTGAGCAGAATAATTTGGTCACCCTCTGTACATTAAATCAAACATTTATTTTATAAGCCAGGGTTGACCAACTGGCGACTCAAGAGCCTCCGAGGGCCCCTCTCCTTGCTGCAACGCTGAACGCCCCCCCCCTCCATACCGACCAAACACTGACGCTCGCAGTCGATTCCTGCTTCTTTCCTTCTCTTTTCGCCCGCGATCGTCAGAGTTCGGTCGGTATGGAGGGGGGACGTTCAGCGTGGCAGCAACGCAGAGAAGCCCTCGGAGGCTCCTGAGTCGCCAGTTGGTCAACCCTGTTACAAGCAGTTTCGATCCTAGCGAAACAATACTAGAATATCGAATCGATCAGTGTGCTGATAGTGTTTTGTTCACTTACCTTTCCGACTCGTTTAAATCCCCAGTTTAAATCCCCATTAATTTTTGCCCTGTTTGCAGAAGTTTCAAGCAGAGTCGGGATCGACATTAACGATTACGAATCTTGTGTTACAGACGCTCAAACAAGGATAAGAGCAGGAGACGCGCAAACCACGCATAAAATGGTCGGCGGTGTGACACTGGTCGGCGGGAACGGGTCTGAACTGACCAGACTCCCTGGTGGCGCCGAATTGAACATACTGCCGGCAAATGGTACGCTTTACGTTGAATACACTCAATTATCTCCTCTGTTCCAATACAGTCGAACTCCAGGTGTTCGAACTCACTGCTAAATCCTTGCCATTTGTGCTGGGGAGCCATCGCATTGAAACAGTAAGATATCATTGATCTAAATGGTAAATCAGGAATATTTAATCCGCCTTATTTCATGCTCCGCCGCCCCAATATGTCTGACATGCCTCACGCACCGATCTGCTTTAAAAACAATGTAAATGCCGCGAAGAAGGAATTAACTGAGTGTCCAGTATACGCGAATATATTCAAAATCTCGATGCGGCGCTAAATATAAATCTCATCCTGTATATACGATTGTATTTAAAGAATTCTCTTAACACAATTGAACAATGCCTGATTAATCCTATAATCGTGCACGACGGTGCATAATGTTTAGAAACGAAAGCAGTACGCTCGGTGCTATCAGAAGCTTATCAACTTTCTCGGACTGTGGACGGATGTCCGGAAGTCAGTTTCGAAAATCTCAGCTCCTATTATCAAACCGTGAAATCATTGATAAAGGGAGAATCTAAACTTCTGTCCATCCGTGCCGTCTTTGCGTCTCAACGTGCTCTCGCATGAACGGAGGGCTCTGCTGCACCGCTACGCCGACCGAAAAGTGTCGCGCGCAAGGTGCAATGAAACTGAAAGGCATCGCACACCAAAGGCAGGTCGCACCGTTGCGATTTTGTAATGAAACGGTGCCAGAGAAAGCTATTCATTTGCAGAGCGACCCGTGCGAATCCCCTGTACGTGTCGCTTTGAAAATGGCTGACAAAGTTCTGAAACTATTAAGTTGAGTCGTGTGTAACTTCCGATTCTCCCGTGTTAAGAAGTCTATTACGCTTGCATCGACTATATCGGCCGCGCCAGTCTTAGCAAGCGTCCAAGTTCTCAACGTGAAGGTACGCGGACAAGTCCCCGGGCCTGTTGAACTCTAAAGCTGCGGATCTGCTTTGCGGGGATTCCTCGCGAGGCACGCCTCGCGGAGTGGAGAGGCTGGAGACTACCTTGGTGCGATCACTTTGCGCAAAGTGAAAAGGAATAGGGAGTCCACTCCGCGAGGTGTGCCTTGCGAGGAAGCCTCGCTAAGTTGATACCCTGCTTAAGGCAGGCTCTCACTACGCCTCGCCTCGGCGCAACTTCTTTTAGCACTCACATCTAGGCACCGGTTGCCTCGGGCTTTCCTGGAGTTATCTGAGCTTGCCTCGGCTCAAGTGTTTGGTCAGTTCCTCAGGGAAACCCTTTCTGTGAGGTGGCATTGCATTCACTCACACTACGCCTTGCCTCTCTTCCTCAAAATATTCTTGAGGAAGAATCCTCAGCTCAGAGTAGTGGCGCCTAGGCGAGGGGCAGTGTGAGTAAAATTGTCAGAATACATAAGAAAAGCATAGGAAGTATAAAATGAGCCAAAGCGTAGGTGTAGTGAGAGCCTACCTTAACACAGGCTGAAGACCCGCAGCTTCCTCTGCAGAACATAGTTAAAGCCAAAGCCTAAAGACGAGTACCAAAACTGCATCTGCTTCCAACTCCTACAAATCTCATCCCTACTCGGTGCACCCGCGCCTAGTACTTAGTACCCTGCCACAAATCGTATATACATGGATATATCATTCAGAGCTTGAAAAGACCTTGAGAAAGAAAGTCAATGAATGCGCTTTGGAATTAGTTGAACTTTGCTAGTCAGATCTTTTATAGCTGCGAAAGAACGCCGACGCAATTCGAAGCTCCGGCGATCGAAGCTAGAAACTCTAGAGCCCCTTGAAAGTTACTCGTGACTCAACCTGATACTTGCCCAGACCTTCGCGGCATATATCATCATGCAATTAACGTTATGGGTTGCAGGATTAACGCTGAGCCACGCAGGCGTATCGCTCCAAACGGCGACAGGTAAAGCGGGCTCGACCGTGATGCAGAACGCTCCGTCCACAGATGGCATAGCTCACATCGTTGGCCCCCACACGCCTCTCTCCGGGCTGACACCCATCGTCACTCCTATGACCGTGGTCTCGCAAGGGAATCAAGTGACCGCTCACATCCTCGCCCCGTCTAGCCTCGCGGGAAAGATGATCACCACCCCGATACTCAAGTCCGTGGCGCAGATGCCGATCGTGAACGCTCAGTACATCAACACCACCACCCTGGTCAAGCCCGTGGTGGTCGTCAGCAGCCCGTCTACGTCGACGCAACAGTCGACGGCGCCTTGCAGCACCCAGCCCACCTCGACCACGCACTCGACCGTCTGACAGAATCAAAGGAAAGTGAGATTAGTTTGAGAACAGGCCGGATCGTGTCGGCGATGTGCCGCGGTGGCGTCGCTGGTCAACGTCAGTCCCCACGGATCGTTGCGCGATCGGGACTGGCCCGCGTCCCGCCGCCAGCCGTGGAGCGACGCCGAGCTGGACGCAAACAACGGAGGAGCAGCAGTGTCCGTCGCGCTCTACCCGACATCGAAGAGGCTCTTTCTATTTTTCACCGTTCAACTTGCGTTCCTTCGTGTTTGAATTCGATGTTTTGTAGAAGCTCTTCCAAAGAGTAAACCGACTGAGAGGGCGCGCCGAGGCGGGGAGCCCCTTGCTCACAACACGTGCGATTCTGCACGGTACCTTGGATCGCGATTCGAAGTTAGTACTTACCGGGCGATTAGTCGGGAACATCGCGGGAACGACGACGCGCGGGGGCAGCTGAGAATTCGAATAGAATCTTTCCAAGCGATTAGACACTGTTGCAGAGTTCGAGATGCACGGCCCTCGCGAGAGAAACCGAACGAGCCGAGGGAAGAATAGAAAATCGAAAACGTCCCCGGCCCCGTCGGCTTCGCCCGCGGGGACCGCTGAATTGCTTTTAGTCGCATTAATGATCGAACTGCCACCTCCTCGCAATCGTTTTCTTGTTGACTTGTCAATTAAAGGGAGCTTCTGTTGGGGTATTGTTTCGGGGAGGGGTGTAGCCCTGCGCATATGTTTTTATCATGTAGTACCGAGGAGTCTAATGGACAAGCTAACGGAAACAATCCAACTAGTGGTGCAATCTCGTTTTCTACGATTTTTAAACCGCCTGACCGGCGCATTGAAATTGACACTGTCTCTTTCCGGTACCTTGTTGCAATTGAAGTAGTTCTGCGGAGACAGAAGTGGGAGGGGAGGGAGGGGAGGGGAGGGGGTGTTGAAACGCGACTGTGTTTGACGAGTGATGTTAAATTAAATGAATTGTATGATAAGATTGGTTGAGATGTTTGGAAAATTGATTGATCGAAATCTCGGAATCGGATGGATGATAACGCTTGCGCTTTTTAAATTAATCATACAGTGGCTGTGGAGTAACGATTATTCGGACTTTAATTATCGTACGCCTGTATTTACTTTCGGAAGGGATTAGATCGTAAATCGATAGTTTCGTCGTGCTCGAAGCACGCGCCGAGGGACACGCGCGGGGAGGGAAGGGAGGGGGGGGGGTGTTATTGTTTATAATATAATGTGCTCAAGTATTTATTCGCTTATATTTATTACTACAAACGTAGCTGAGCATCAGAACGTTCGCCTTGGCTTCTTGATTTCCATACCGCTAATGGGCATGAAATTTCATCGCGCGCTCAGCTGTGACTAGGAAAAGGAAAAACAAAAGTGTTACGAGATACGTATACGTACGTTTCAAAGTGGTAATTCAGCTTTCTTTTTCTTTCTTTCTTTCTTTTTCGTTTTGAATGTGTACGTGTAAATGGCTCTCGCTAACGATCGCGGACGGAACGTTGCTATTTTGCATAATAATTCGCAAGCGTTCGAACGAACAAACGGACGCCGGGGACTTCTTATCGCGTTATCAGGAAAGGCTGGAACTGTCGTATACACGTAATGATCGATCACCGTACTATTTTTAAAATCGCTTTCTACGCGTGAAGCGAGAAATTTACGTTTCACCTTGCAAACATTAAATTTCTAGCTTTCGTTCGATATACTCGATGCGAGACCGTTAACGGTGCTTATTCGGCTTAGGTAGAATTTAAGAGGCGAACGATGGAAGCTCGAGGGGATCGAGCCGGAAGGCTCGAGGCCTTATTCTAGCGTCCTGTTGAAATCCTTTCGAATCGGGACGACGCGTCTCGTTTAAAACTCGTCCCCCACAATCACAGTTTTCTCGAGGATGGACGACTGCAGAAGTACGAAGCAAGCTCTCTGGCGATGGAAAATTTGTAATACTTTTTAGGCACTGTCACCGCGTGTACTTCTGCAACGTACGATATTCGTCGATTAATCACTCCGAAGCGAATTGAATGAAGATTCTCTTGAGAAACAGATCCGACGCTACGTCTTGCAGGCACAGTAGACCTTGATTGGTCACTTGATCTCTATTACAATTTCGTGAATCCCGCAAATCAAAGAATTCCACATTGGTCTAGAGTAGCGAGCGTTTATTTTTTGCCCAATAAAAAGGCACCCGAGGAATTAACGAAATTAAAAAAATAACGACGCACGAGCATCTTCGTTTATACCTATGCTGGTTCGAGACTCGAGCAAACATTCGATCGCTACTTTTCACACGCGTGTGCGACTGTTAACGGTCTCTTTCGGATGTCACGATTTGTACATTAGTATTATTATTACTTGTATCTGCGTATACACATATATCTTGTTTTTTTTTGTATTTTTTAAATTATTTAATCAAAGGCTTGGTCAGTCAGTCGATAAGCTGATGTCATTGCACGTATGTGACATGCGTGGGGCGCTGTGTCTCTAGATATATCATCGAATTCGTTAAAGGATTTATGTATTAAGTTATTGGTTAACGGGGGAGCGGTGTCGTCTTCGATAACGGCACGCAAGGAACTTCTGTGAATTCTCTACCATACGAGGCCGTCGAAAATGTCACCCTGGTTCTCGCGCGACGCTCCACGGCCGTGAAATGTGATCCGAGATCGAGAAGCATCTTTATACGTTCGTTTTTGTTATTCATAGTTGTACTGCTCTTTAAAACGAGAGGCGGTGTCGTTTCCAGACAATCCTGAAGAACGAGATTATTTTCAGGGGCGAAAGAAATGTTGCCCGTTTGACTTTTCCATTGTGATGAATTATTATTTACAGGCTGTTGACACAGCGACGTCCTTTTTCTTTTTTACGAAACTCGACTGAATTTGCGGAGCATGCAGATTACTTTAAGTACCGAATACTTTATTCAGCGACAAGGTCACTCGAGCAGATGATCCCGCGCATCATCCTGATCAGTATACTAAACTGCTCCGAGCGAGCAGTTAATATTTTCTATAGTGAAATGACTATTGTCTGACTCCGTTCCCACGACGAGCGCGCGGGGACAACGAGAGGTGTTTAATTGCGGCTTAGCCCGGACTAGCGTGTTTCAATAAAATGCCGAGTATATAAAATTATCATAGGCGTTACGTGATATCGATGGACTTTATCTACAATCGCGCTACTAAATTAGTAGAGCTTTAGAGTAATGACACTACTGAATCAGTAGAGTTAGAAAGTAGAAACGGCATTTTATTGCAACATACGATGGCGTGAACACACAATTCGTCTGGCGTACAGTAGCGGGCAGTTTGATTCGTGGTGCCGTCGCGATTTCCTTTTCAAAAAAGTCACCTTGGAATCTCTTGAGAGCAAGTTACGCTCGGTGCCCCGGGTCGTTTTATGTCCTCGAAAACTGGGCGTCCATCGAAAGAGCTTCGCATTCTCGATTTCTTAACAAAGAATCAACCTTACCAACACCGCACGACGAATCAAACTGCTCAACCACTGTCATTTTCTATGCTTCGCCGGCCTCCACTGCGCAACTATGGTGACATTTTCACGTTCCACCCGTACGATGTACGGCGCACAAGATCCGAAAGCTCCCGAGGCGTCGAATACTCGCGTGCCCCCTGGAACCGCTCGGTATCTTCATCGAAGGTACCCACGGTTGCCTCTCGGTTCACGTCCTCCGGATGTTATCTTCGCGTATTTCGTTTTCGTCGAGTGAAGCCGATGGGAAGAGCGTCGATTCGCAGACATATCCGAGCGTACTTCCCCCTTCGGGCGGGTGCAGGCGAAATCCGGGCAAGCTTTTGTCGTCCATTGCTGCTGGTCTTCGCGGCCAACGTATAGAGGTCTTTCATTTTATAAATTTAGCGATAATCGCGACTCTCGAGGGAACGTAGCCCCATTCGATTCGCCGTGCGTGTATGTAGCTGGAACAGGCGTACAGCGTTGTCGTGAACTCGGTGTAACGAACGTATTTCGAGCGTCGGCGCAAGCGTGTTAACCCGAAGCTTTAGGCTCGATCCACACTGTCTATCCTATCACGCTCTGTTACCAACAAAATCGCATCCCCAAGCGTCCACTCTCGTCCGGCTTGATAGCGTGGACGCTCAGGGATGTGATTTTAATCGAGAACAAAGCGCGACCGGACAAAACTGTGGAGATATCGGGCCTTAATCGGAGCCCGCGGATCAGTCTCTCCCGCCGCTCGATAATTTAATTCGCGACCTCTGTGCACCTGTTCCACCTATTACCACGCACGGTGACCTTCAATCTCGTCGAAGCGAGAGAGAAAATTCCCGCGATCTCTCGCGCCTGGCCGTTAAATTTCACGGAGGAAATTCGTATCCGCGCGCGCACTAGTCATTCCCGTTCCCTCCTTCGTTAACGCGGCCAACGTGTCCCGCTGGGCTTTCGAACCGCAACCGAATTCGAAGCAATTCCCCCCGAATCCAATCTCGAGTCGTGCAATGGATGTAAATAGTCGTACTAGATGTTCGGGGCATTCTTGAGCTGGTATAACCGCGGGCAACAAGGAAAGGCGGCGGATGATCGTTTAATTGGTCCGTCGGACGCGAGGCGAGCGACTTTTCGGCCCCCGTTCCCTCTCACCCCTCCACCGATTAGCGAACCTCGAGGGCGCGATAGTTGTTGATTGGTTTCGCCACTCCTGCCACCGTTATCCGCCGTCGTGGCACCTTCGTAGCTGGATCTCCAAGCTGTTCTGTAAATTGTGCGCTGATTTATTCTTTGTTCGCTTCTGCCGAGGTAGCTTAGAGACGTTTTCGTTGGGAAGGAGTCGAGTGTCGTTCGTTTCGAGACCGAACGGAAGAGGCGTTGTAAAGGAAGCCGGTATCAGGATGAATCAAAGTAGAAACGCGGTCGTACCTTGCTGTCGCGTAGCGGGTACGAGCGGCGACTGTCGAGAGAGGGAGAGATGAAAAGCGATAATAATAATAATAGTAGTAATAATTATGGTAATTACGATAATAATAATAAAAAAAATATCCTTTTTGTATATAGAACTCGTCGGTCGGCGGTTGCCCCGCCACGGGGCGAGCCCGGTCGATGATGGGGGACAGTATATATGGAGAACGCGTGCGGGGGAATATTATGTGTACATGAACAATGTGATATAAGTAATTAATAAAATTACTTAGCACTATAGCGTTTAAGCGAACTGTTAAACTGTTTACAGCGTAGACATACGATGCTAACTATTATTTACTAACATCCTAAACAAAAAAAAAATTAAGAACCGTAAGGGAATCTAATTGTACATAGGATTACGAGAGAGAGAGACAGTGAGAGAAAGAGAGAGAGAGAGACAGTAAGATCGACAAATGAGAGAGAGAGGTAGAGTGAGAGGAAATCACGAGATATAATTAATTATATTAAAATCGAGAGACGAAAAGAATGAAGATCGACGAAGAGGGGAGAAATTTGAGAGAGTGAGAAATTTTTCTGGACATTATTCGATAAACAGTTGTTCGAACCGTGTGTCTTCTTGTGTATCCCTCGTGATATAGAGCCTGTAGATTATATATTTCTCGCGTGAATGGGGAAAAAACAACGAGGAGAATATGTGTGGGCCGAGCGTTCTAGTAAGAGTGTTGTTGTTGTTGTAGTCTATATGTCGAATTTTGTTATATGCCGGTGGTATATGAAGCACGGTGTATCTCACGAACCTTCGAACAACTTGTTGTGCATTGAAAAGATACGGTAAATGAGAGATTGAAGAAAAAAGAAGATATAGATTCGTGAAAATGATGCGCGAAAAGCGGATCGTCCGAGGGGGTGGGGGGGGAGGGAGGGGGAACACGTCGACCCCACGACGCGAACAACACCTTTTGTTTTCGAAAATAATGCGACAAATTTCAATACAATCTATTACAATAAAAAACGTAAGCGTGAACCGTTGCCCAGCCCTCTTTCTGTTCACCTTAGAACAACGTTCCTGGAAAACACCTCCGCGCGAGACTGGATTTATATTTTGGGTTTAAAATGTTTTTTAATTTAAGCCTGATGCGAGGAGAAGACTAACTTCGTTCAAATTTATATTTAAAATACTGTGGGCTATTGCTAAATGAATGTGGTGTAGAAACACCATTTCTTTTTAAACGTGCTTTGCGTCGCGCGCAACACTCGGGTGGCGGTAGAATTGTGAATACGAATTCGCGAATTGGAAAATCATTTTTAATTGTGGACGGTGTTGGGAGGGTACGAGTATGTACATAGGTTGTGAATGAATAATTTATTTTAAGTTGCTCCGTTTAATAAGATTCTATTGTAAGTACGGCTGACAGGTAAGTAGGACAAAAGCTCAAAGTTTACGGATAGTTTAATTAGTTGATTATAAAAATAGAATTCTTTGTGCCTCTAGAATTTAGAATTATCAAGTTCTGAATTATAGGTATTCGGTAGTTAGTTATATACTTTCAGGATTACATTCCATACATTACATATCATACAGATTACATAGGTACTTATTTTTGGAATGTAGTAATTAACACTCGTTAACAAGTTTATTTAAGTTTAAACGTTAAATAGAGTGTTAATTGATAGCTCACTTCAGTCCGGCTCGACTCGAGCTATAAAGGGTGGGGGAGGAGGCGGGGCTAAGCATAAGTTCTTTAAATTTTTTGCGGTTTTATTAAGAATTTCCATGTCAAATGTGTACGATTCTTTTGTTTGGAGAGTCTACATACTTATTATATAGTTTATAAATCGAAAAGAGTCGAAGTTCTTTGAAAAACTACATTCAGTAGAAACAGCACAAGAATGAGGTTAGAATAGAAGCGTTGAATTCATGTAATTGGTTATAATGTGTTTCTACTATCTAGTCACTTTTGGAGTATAGTTTACCTATCCTGGTTATTCAAAGGACATCCTAGCGCCGTATGCCATAGTATAATTTCCCAAAACATCATAATAGTTTCTAACATCTTCAACGACATATTCTCGAAGACGCAACTTTGCACAGAATAACAGTAAACTTGAACAAAAAGATTCGTAATTCGCGGATTTCGAATGACCTAGTTTCACCCGTGCTGAATTCTAATTCCTACCACGCGTAGCGTTACAATCTCTTTCGAGATTTCGCCGGTAACGTTGCATGTGACACTAAAATGGTATTGAGGCCCTGGGACGATGGCTCTATCCTATGCGTCCTATCCGTTCGTCCACCGCCGCAACGTGACTGCAATTTAACTAACTGTAAGAAACGAGTTACATGCAATGGCGTGAGTGTAACCCAAGGAAATTCGTCAAAATTCGTTTCCCTGAGCGACTAAAACTGGCTGTTCGTCGATCGCCGCAACGCAACCTCTTCCGTGACGCAACGATACGCCGGCAATAGAAGGAAAGCAGAGCACGCTCGCGCAGAAGATAGCGATCGGTGGTGCCCCCTGTGGCTCGAAGCCGGAATCACTTATGCACAGTTGCGATCCACATTGCACAGTGCTGAGGGGGAGGGGCACGGACGGTGGCCGTTTCTCTTTTCCGGTTTACTCTTATTCCCATTTAATTGGCCGGGCGGCACGGGTCGGTGTTTTCGGTTGTGCTCGCGTTGGATTTCCGGGAGATCCCAGCTCGACGGCGGCTCTCCGCGTTCATGCACGACACGAGGCGAGCAAACGGGCCGGTGCGGGACTCGGGCGTCCAAGCCGTTGGTTAGGTTCGGTCAGCTGGTCGTTCGTGGGGATCGCCTTGAATGTCGGCGTACAAGCGCGCGGGGCAGTTGGCTCTCGCCAGGGCTCCAGGAAGGATGCGCGATCGGGGGTGTGCGCTTCTCAAGACTGCCACCGGTTTCCTGCGTGCCGGCCGCTTTACGGTCTACAACGCGGCACCATAGCCTCGGTCATTCGGCAACAACAATCGTCGCGGGCTTTATCCATCCGTCCTGTGCGCGAACAGTGCTCGACCGTGTGCATCCGCGGGGGGAATAAGGGAATTCAGCCTCGTGAACGGAGCTTCCGCGGCCAGCGTCGTGTAACGGTGTACTTGCGCGTTCTGCACAGCTGAAGAAAGAGGGCCGAGAAAAACTTGCGCCCGCTAAGGTTAGCAACGACGATACATATGACTCCTAAACGCGACAACGCTGGCGCGCCTCGGCACTCTTCGCGGCGCGTTTAGGTTAAGTGTCAGCCGTCATTTTGGCGGCACTGCCGAGTCGCAAATTCGAGGGAGATGAGACACGTATGGTGTCGGTTAATCTGAGGATCATTCCTACGGATGTCACCACAACCCGCGTGCATCTTATATTCCGTGAATCAGCGATAAAACATTGGTCGTTGTCGCGGGGAAACGGAGAGCAAGCCTCTCGCCATTGCAACAGGGTCAAATCCAGCATAATTGTGGGCGTTCGTCGGTGCACCGGGAGCTGCCGCAAAAACACGCCGGTCGATACGTTGGACCACGTCGAAAAACGGATTTGTGAAGATTCTCTGACAACGCCGTAGGAATCGTCTTTCACGTTTCTGTTACCGACCGACGCATATACATATATATACACACAGTATATATATATATATATATACATGTACATCGAGGGCAGCGTTTACTGAATACGTTTATACTGGGGCTGTGCAAGTTTCCACGAATCGAACGTATTAATCAATCCCAAGGAACGAACGAATAGTGTGATGTTAGCCGTCTGTGACGTTTTCGACTCATCGAATTTTGGAGCCGTGGACGCGTCGATTGTTTATGCTCGACCGTGTTCCAGATGCGAGAGACCGGAAGGAAGCGTATGCAACTTGGCGACAGAAATCCACGCTTGACGGGCGCCAGCGAATCATAAGGGCCGGTGTTACGACGTCACTTAATGGCTCGCATGATTTTCGTACTTAATTCAAAACCTAACCTCAACGCGAGCAGCACACGTCTGTTACCGGCATAATCGCAAAGCGTCGTCGCCCTTTCGATTTCTATCCGGAACGCTGATTCACCGAATCACGCTCCGAAGTCGCCCTTATCCGAGCCACCGGCCGATTCGTACTTAAAAGCCGTTCGATCTCGGGAGGAAACACTGTGCCGGCGTTACGAAGTTTCTCGACGGTGCATCGAGGTTCAGTGGCGGAAGATTTTCCCAGTGAGGTGCAGCCCGAGGAATTAGCGAAACGCTTCGCGGCACACAAACCTCCGCGATTTCGCACGCAACGAAAGATTGCCGAGGCTGGCAAGAGGGAACTTAAGTTTAGCGGACGCCGGATCGATTACGCAAATTAACGACACCGCTTCCAGACTACTTTTCGACAGTGCAGCGCATTGTATCAAGGTAACTGTCTATTTTCGTATCGTGCATTTCGTACAACGCTTTACGTGCCTGTTCGCGATCAATTTTATGCAACATCTTGCACGCTTGGATTTAGAAATTACTCTCGAGTAAGTACTGCTACAACATTTTCCTCTCGAATCTTTCGTTATATTTCTTGGGAGGTAGTTTACATAAGTCGCGTGGGTGCTTGGCCAATCTTTCGGAGGGTTGCTCCTCTGTCATTCCGCGAAATGAAAATACGTATAAATTTGTGTTAGTGGATACCATTTTCGTACAATTTTTCTTACACAGAAAATACATCCATTTTTTTTTAATATATTTCGTGGCGGCCACGTTGTACATTCGGTATATTGCATGTATATTGGACACAATTCCGGAAAATTTATACACATAGGGGCCTTTAGTCATGCATTATTCCGTTAACAATTTTTCCTTTCAGAATTATATTTTCGCTTGATTTTATTTTCGACGCGGTATAAATGCATTGATGATTATCGTAAATTTATTTCTGTATACCGTGTTTCGAGTTTTACTTTAAACTTACGATACACTAAAATTATGAATGGATAATGAATATTACTGAATTAATTTATGGGCTCTTCGGAATGCGAGGATATGCAACTTACCATAGAATATAATTTTCTTTCTTTTTTAACGAGGCACTATAGGTTCAATTGTGTGTAAATGTTTTCGTAATCACTTAGCCGTGCACGTTAGTACGATTGACGAACGTGTCGCCGTTAGACTATTAATTATCCGCGTTAATTACCGTTACATATGCGGGTAAATCGATGCCTCGTTCGATGAACTTTATGCGCGTGCCACTGAACGTTACTCGTTATTGTTGCCATAAAACTGATTTCCCTTTTGTTTTGTAACGGGTTTTAAATCTCTTTTGTTCGGACTCGTTCGTGCACGAGAATGACGCAGTGAAATTGAACAATATGTTTCATTAAACCTCTTTATAGTATCTCCAAGACATTTTACTTACCTATTTCAGATTCTCTTCATTACACGAACTAGTTGTTCAGTAATTAAGTATCTCCAAGGCACTTCGAAGTGAAAATTATCTAACGTTTATATCTGTTCATTATCTACTAGATATTATTAACCACATTTTATTAAATTTCTTTCGTGTATATAGTTTAACAATTTTTCACCAGGAATATAAAAAATATCGTATATTATTTTTTCCTGGTTTGTGAATCTTAGTAATGGTGTTGCTTAGTACTTTTTCGATACCGTTTCACTCTTCACTCCACCTCGTTTCCCCCAAAATTTTCTTACACCAAATCTTCCCGATTTTTTTCGCCAGAAAACAGGCGCGTGCATCGTTAAAGGCGATGATTTATTTAGGCGCATCGCGGATACACTTTTATCCGGGTTGATCGGATTTGACTCTGTTCCCAACGCAAACACTTCGACTCGGCTTGGTAACGGCCACTTACGTCATCGTCCTATTTTCCAAATATTTGCGATATCGCCGGGGCGGTGCATCTGCGGTGCACTTTCATCGCTACGAAACGATCGGATTCAACGCGCCAATGATAAACTCCAGGAATCGGTAAACCCGGCTAAACACGCGCAATCAAACGCAAACATTGCTCCCCCAATTTTTATTTTGTTATCGGCGACTTAATGGAATGTATCGAGTATAAGTCAGAATTCTTAGTTTCGCAGGAAGACACTTGGAATATTTAAAGAGCTACGTAAGATCAGGTGTGAAATTTTAGGTAAATATTGAACGAATGTTGTTAACATATGTCTCGTTCCATTTGACTTTCAAACAATACTTCAGCTTCGCAAAAGAAATTACAGAATTTTAATTAAATTACAAATTGACCAAAGGAAATTTTATTTTTATTTTAATCTTCATCATATTCAACGACATAACTCAACTTTTTCCCTCTATTATACTATATTTTATAAAAAAAAGTGGGGACAAAGGTGACATTACTCGACTGGCACTACTCGAAAATGTTAGTACTTTATCTCGTTTTTACCACAATTTCACTTATACTAGTTTGTCCACCCACTCCTTCATCTCCCTCCCCCCAATCCCTCTAACAAATTGGACAGCATAAAACAAACTATCAACTTGGCATTCATTTTGCCGCACACATTGGCGTAGGAAACACACGAAGCACTCAGAATGTTGTAGACTTGGGGTTTTTGTAAACACATTGTATTGGGAAACTCGTCTTGATTGGGTGCGATGCACATAATCATGTTTTGCCGAGGAAAGTACATAGGGTAGACGTACCAGTAAATGAACACTTAAGGTTAGTGAATGAACACTTTTATAAAATTATGTTTGCAGCGCGATTGATTGCACGTGTTGCAAAACTTCTTTGGATATGAAACAAGAAACTAGAAGAAGTCTCTAATTAATTAGTTGCTTATTTTAATAACTTATTTTACTCGTTTTAACCCTTCGTTGACTCTCTGGGTGTGAGCCACCCATAAGCTGATTTTGACGCTCTGAACCTTCTATATGCAAAATAAATACCTTTTTTTTTCAAAACCGACTTACAAACTATTTTTTCACTCAAAATATTATATCCGAACATCAACTCTGTAGATTTTTAGCTTCTAATATTGAAATTTGTAAAAGTTATAATTGTTTGAAGATTTTCTTCGTTTTTTTCGACAATTTTTCCATAAAAATTGTGATAAAATTTCAATCAAAAATCTATTGGTATACATTCTAGAGACCTTGAAATTGACCCACATTTTTTTCATAATAATTGGATTCCTTGGATGAGAATGGCACTCGTTCAAAAATTGCTCTGGGTGTGAGTGACCCAGGTGTGTCAAAGTTGATCGAAAAAAGAGGTGTGTCAACGAAGGGTTAATAAAAAATGTTCATTTACTGGTACGTGTTCACTTACTGGTACATCTACCCTATAGCTATCCTTAGACGAACTAAACTAGAATTCTGCAGTAGAAAGTGAGGCTTGTGGGAAGTAATATAGGCGACTTCGAAGGAATTGAACCCGATAAAGACGTTATCGGGCTCAACTGACACGGTACTAGGCAATCTCGGACGCGCGAGACCGGATATAGATGAGACTGGCCCTAGGAGACTTGATATAGACAGCTTCTGCAACGCGAGAGGAGCGATAGAGACGAGCTAAGAACCGAGTTGGTTACAGACGATATCGTGGTTCTGTAATTTCAGAGGAGTCCTCTAGGGGTTGCATAGGTTCCTGGAGTTCTTTCATGATTCTGTAGATTTTGTAGACTTGGGAGCTTCAGAAAGTCCCATTGGTTTCCGGGGTCCTGAGATTTGTGAGGGGTTTCAGAGATAGTAGGAGCTTTAAATGGCTGCATTGGTTTCTGGAGAGCCTTTATGGAAGGTTTTATATTTCTTTGGGAGCCTGAGGTTTAGGGAGGGTTCCGTAATTCCTTGGGAACCTGAAGTCTATGAGGGCCATAGTTAGCTGTGGCCCTAAGGTCTAATGAGGGGTTCCTGAGATCTCCGAGGCTTCGAGAGGGACCTCCAGGTTCCTGTGTACCTGGGAAGTTCTGTAGGGCTCCCAGGAGCCTCGTAGGGTCCCAGAGGAGTCATAGGGTTTATGGGTCCCATAGATTGTAAAGGATTCTAAATATTTTTACGATTAAGGACTTCTGGGGTTCCCGTAGATTTCGTGGGACCTAATGGAGAAGGGGCATTGTTTATATAATAGCTTTAAAGATGTATCGGACGTATTGGGAAATACTGTGACTAAACTACATCTACTAAAGTAAGCTCTGCAATCGGGTCAATCGCGTTACAGGACTAGTGTCACACAAGTATTGAAATAATGTAATCATTTTTTTGTCATTAAACAGTCTGTTCAATTTTACAAAATCAATCATCAAACAGTCAAAATTCACAATACTCCCAATTACATGTAACAGCTAATCCGATTGTACTGCTTTAATTTTCACCACCAGATTGCGTAGCGGAAATAAGAAAATGCCAATAATATTAGACAAAAGTGTATGAAATTTGAAATACTTGATTATCTACGTCTTACGCATAGTAAATCTAGATTTAAGGAACTCGAACGACAGTTGGAGTCAGCGATGGGCAAAAAATTATTTGAAATAAAAATTTCGTACACAAATTTTTATTTAAAATAATTTTTTGCCCATCTCTGGTTGGAGTCTTATTTTTACTCCTAGGAAGCTCTTTCACTCTACAAATGCTTTCTCAAATATTAGTTTGATAAATTTGTGGCAGTAAAAGTACCCTGGATTCTCAATTTTCTCAAGTTATAATTTATTACTTTAAAACTGTATAGTGAAACAAATTGAAACTCGACAGATATTTTCATCTATTCATATACTACATGTACAAAAATAAATTGATAACTTTGGTACCATTTCTTCAACATTTTGTAGCTGTTTTATTTGTCAGGATCGTCTCTTTCCATTAGAGTGCGTGTAAAATCGGTGGAAATTAAAATCGTTATAACTCAGCAATCATTTAGTGAATTGCTAAAATTCTTGGAGCACAGCAGGAAGATTAAAAAGAACTATCTTACAAATTTTGGACTTGGTACCATTTTGAAGTTAGGTCTGATACATTTCTAAGGGGACTAAAGGGTAATGGCCAGAAAAGTAAGGATTTTCTTTGAAAATTTATTAAAAGCAAACTGCTTAAAGAAACTTTTTGAAACTTTCAGGACTTTTCATTGGATATTTAAGTTACACGAAATTTATTTGCAGCGGATTTATAAGTCGTATAGGATCAGTAATTTAGAGCTGCAAAAAATCTGGTTGCCAGTTTCTCGACGAAGATGTTCTTCTAATTTCCAAATCCAAAATATTTTAGAAACTATATACTTTTGATGGGATTTTGAAAATCTTGATAAATAACCAAATGGCGAACCTCTGAAGAAAATTGTGAAATTTTGTTAGAAAATTAAACTCGCCATTTTGATATTTTCTAGAATTATTATATATTCAGCCGAAGTAAAAAAAAACTACATAGGTACCTTTATTCTATTCAGCAAAATTGCTTTTATCATCCCCACTTTAGTCATTCATTAATATCAAACAGAATAAAATGGCGACCCATTATGGACCCATGAGGGAGAAAATTTCATTTATATAACCAAATTCTTTAACTTTGAACTGTTATACGAAACGCGTTTAAAGTTAATCGTCAAACCAATCCGCTACCCGCGCGTTTAACTTCAAATCTGTGTAACTTCGTTAATATTTCCGATTTTCCAAAAAAGATTTAACAGAATACTCAAGAATCTTTATACCAATAGAAAATATGTATTTAAAAAAAAAAACAATTTTAGGGCGAAAATCTTATTCTGTTAAAGATCATCGACTGCATTTACTTGGCAACTGATAAACGCAATTGGGGAACATTGCAGGAGGAGGGGGCAGCTCCATCTTTACCAACTCGGAATAAATTAGAAAAAACTGTTTCTAAAATTACCTATTGCTTTGTCTTAACATTGAAAAGAGAACACGAATTGAAAAATATATATTTTCACATAATAAGTAGTAATTATTGAGTTGTTGATAAGTTTCTATTTCCATTTTTGGCGAATTTTTCAAATCTGGAGTTGCCCAAAGCAAAAACATGCATTCAAAATTTCCAATAAATCACTCATTTATTAGAAGATTTGCATCAAACGTTCACCAAATGATGTAGTTAAATAATTGTTTTTCCACATATTACACGTCATAACTCAAAAACTGTAAAAATCGAGCTGCACCTCTTTTGCTGCAAAGTCCACAATTAATCCACACTGACACCACAATTGTTAGTTACATCAGTAACACTTTCTTCTCTTCTAATTACTGATTGCTGCAGTTTCTCAACGCGAAGCAACAGTAAACTGCTCCCATTAACTTCGTGGAGAAGCACGTCGCTACTCACGCAATAATTATTTGTTACGTTAGTGATAGCAGCGTAAACCACGATAACGCGAATAACGTATTATCTGCCTTTAAATGATGTCATTGACGGTATTCTTCGTGCAGGCGGAAGTTCGCTTTGTAGAGAACTAACAAAATCTTCATTAAAAATTGAATTCGCACGCAGCAAATATCTACGATATTTTGCTTCACAAATTAACTAAATTAAAGAAGGACTTCTGAAATTGTCAGAATAAAAAAAAATCTTCTTGTTAATTCTTCATGTTACCTATAACACTATTAACTAAACACAATAAACTTCACAATAACTTTTACTAATTTTAAAAACCATCGTGCAATCCTAGGTATTCAAATTTTTTTAACAACAATTCCCCAGCGCACCTATAATTCTTATTCACCCCATTCATTAAGCTTCTTTTCAGAATCCTAACCAACCGGGAACATCCGTTCTTCCGTGAATTGCTAGTTCCCCGCTATCTCCTCTGGTATTCGACATCCCGAAATTCAAAAGGTTTCCATTCGTCAACTCCATTGTGTAAGCATTACTGCTTTCTATATTTAGCAACCCTCCTTTTCGTACATTTCCACTAGCTGGAAAAAGTCCCTCCCCGCTCGGCTTTCACGTAAGTCGTTTAAATCCGTCAGTTTCTCGAAGCACCTTCTCTCCCTCCACCACGTGCAAATAGCGTGGCTAATCTTTTCGGTAAATATGCCCGCACACTGATACCGCACGCAATTCAATCTGCGGTAGCCGCCGAACCTCGAACTGAAACGCACAAATTATCTCCCTGCGAATACATATTACCGCCCATTTACAGGCAAATTTTATTGACCAGTTTTACCAGGAATTACTGGACACCCGGTACGTTACGCGCTGGTGGCATCCAGAGTAGTAGAATCCCGGCGCACAGTGTGCGATTTTGGACAAAAATCGCTAGACAGCGCAAATCTTGACCGATTTCAATAATTTTTTTTTAAAATACTCGTAAAGGACTCAGCAATTGCGGAGAGCTGCGGTAAATCCTGTATTTTTTGGGATAATCTATAAAAAACATTATTTAGCATAACATGACATAAAAACGTAAACTTTAAAATTTAATTTTTTGTAAATTTAATATTAACTATAAAATAAAAAGTTTAATTCAAATTTACAATATTTATGTGTTAAATAAACTATTAGTGTAGCTGATTTAAATCTAATATTTTTAAATTATGTTTTATTTTTATTAGTTTTGATTTTATTTCTAGTATATATATTTTTTTTAATTTTTTATTTTCTCTTTAAATTTTTTAAATTTTTTAATTTTTTTTAAAAAATATTGCTGAGTCCTTTACGATTATTTAGAAAAAAAATATATTGAAATCGGTCAAGATTTGCGCTGTCTAGCGATTTTTGTTCAAAATCGCACACTGTGCGGCGGGGAGATAAGATCGCCCGGAGTAGATGATCCTCTAATTATTTTCAACAGCAAAGATTACTCCGCCGCGTACGACGAGCGTAGCGTACACTCCGACACGCTCGCTCCAGATCTTTCGCCGGGGAGCGCCGCTCAGAGCGGCTGGAGCGTAATTGCGAAGACAGTATCGGCAGCGTACGTACCGGGGATTGCGCCGGGTCGCAGAGACACGCGGCGCAACGGAGTACGATTAATTGCAAGGTCGCGTAGACGCGGCGGTTAATTAGTCGGTATTGTTGCGGAAGAAAGAGGAACGTCACCTCTATTGGAGATGACGACGATGCACGTGCACGCGGCCACGTATATCGGGACTATCCGAGCCGGTTCGATATCGCGGCCGAAGTCGAATCGGATTCGCTGCAGCCCCGCGCGGCTCCGCATCGCGCGACGTCCGATTTTTCCCCTCCCTTTTCGCCGTGCCCATTTCCCGGAATCGTCGTTTCATCACCGTCTGCTAGATTAGCGTCACACTAAACGATCCCCTTGTTCGTGTCGCTCGAAATAATTAGAGGATTGACGCAATTGCATCACTCGGCAACGCTCGGGGGAATTATTTTTCTGGATTCCGCGGCCGAATACGAACATTAGACTGTTGTGTAGTTGCACGACGGGAACGAGCTCTATCATTGTACAAACATGGAAACGTGGTACGGTTTGCAGTGTGTAGGGTAACGGGAATAAGAGAATTATTGTGCTGGGGAAGAATTGAATTCGTTAGTTACTTTTGTTAGGGTGAAGCAACCAGTAATTCACTGTATACCAGTGAATGACTATTAGGTAAAGATATGGCAATTATCAATTTAAAAATATTGTATGTTTGTAAATGGAGTGTAGTTGCACTTTTAATTTTATTAAGTAAATATTAATAAGTAGAATTCTTATTAAAAGTATGTGGTTATTTACTGGGCTTCTACACGTTTTGCGTTTTATAATCGTTTTTTTTTTTTAAATTACGGTAAGAATAAGTAATTATTTTTTAGAAAAATTAAGAAAAATAAATTTAAATGCAATTTCAATATATTCAAGTATTAATCTCAAAGATCTATAAACTCAATAATTCGGTCATTCATTGGTTGGTCTACCCTATGTTGGAATAGGCGTGGGGATCTGAATTTTGGGAAACGGAGGAAAAATGGAACTTTTGCAACCCGAACATTCTCATTTCAATATTGAGGGTTTGCATGTTGAGGTGCAAATTCACAATGAGACAGAAATGTCGTGTCTCACAGGAGACTTTAACCTCACGAGACAATTATTTAACTATTTTTTAATTATTCTGTCATTAGTTTATTATTTTCAAAAATCTCATCTCACGATTATTTTCATTATTTACAGTTAGTTGTTGCTGAGATCTTTTCTCACGATAGAAAAGGAGTAATTTTCTTTTTCTATGGAAATTCACTGTGAAGGGAAATTCGCCTTAAAGTTTCGCGTGTTTCCGTTCTTTAAATATCGTTTCGTAATTCGTTTTCTCGATCCTACGACTTTCCCTATCATTATTTAATATTATTCTCAGCGTCGTACAGCGTGACAAAAAATACCCAGACATTATCGTCCTACAGTTCCTCAATTTTTTACATGCTTTTGATTCAAAACTCCTGTAAAAATTGAGAGGGGTAGAGGAATCATTCGATTAGTAATTTCAACGTCCACTGAAGCGCGGTAGCACATATTCTAGAAAATCTACATTTGCCAGTCTTTTCCCTTTGTGTCCTCGATTGGTGACACACTTTTCTAAACGCGAGCAGAAATCAATAAGGGAGAATTATTCGATCCGTAAATTTAACGTCCGCGGAAGAACAGAAATTGCGGCTTACAGGTCTGTGTCTGCCTGCCGCCTTAGTGCCAGCGTTTCTCCCGCTTTATTTGGCCGAGGTTCTCTGCTTGTTCTAATGATGAGTAACAAGATCGTTGGGGGAGGTGGTGTGGAGACTATCTTTTGCCGCTGCAGACATTGTGGCGACGGGGATTTACCGATCGGGTCGCCAGCGCGGCTCGCCATCATCCTCGTCTTTGTCGCGCCCGTGTTTGATCGTCGTGCATTATTTGCGAAAACTCTTGGCAACGTTCCTTTTAACGGGTCTATTGCGATCGTGTAGGGAATAAGTTCGCAGAAATTAACAGCGGGTCCTTTTGCTTATCACCTTCTTCCTCTCTGGAAATCTGTATTCTTTGACGGTAATCGCGTGCCTTCAACGTAAATGCAGGGCCGGGGTGAACTTTTGCGGACCTAGATTCCAAATTCTCGAAGGACAAGGCGATTTGTTCGATAAATGACGATTTTCGGGGTAAACAGATGGTTGTCTTTTTATCTCGGAAACTAGAGTGTTCAGTACAGTTTATGCTGAGGTAAATTCTAGGAAAGAATATATTTTGAATATGCGGCAAAAATTTCATGTCGATCCGAACCTCGGTTTTTTCGCAATCTGCAACCGCAGAAAAACGTCCGCACATGACACGACTGTTGCGTTACAGTTAGGGTTTATACCGAAACTGATTTATAAAAAAACCGGTTTTCGAATTTTCACAAAAAATATAATTAAAATATAAAATAAATATTTGTACTTATTTTAAAATTTTCAGTTTTTTTTTTAATATGTATGGAACTACAAAAATATAACAAAAAATATACTCTATATAAAACCAAAGAAATAAAAAAATTAAAATAACTAAAATCCGTACAATTTTTTAGTCCATTTAATATTTATGGATCTACAAAATATAAATTGTAAATCTTTATTTCATTTAGTATTTTTCTGTCGAAAATATGAACTCAAGAAGAGTACTTTTACAGTAAATTGAACGTTACCTACTACAATATGTTTGTAGTAATTAATTAGTGTTAAATAATTAATTCCTTTTTACATATTAATTCTAGAATATATGTAAACCTTTTTAATTTAAAAATCGACTAACCTTATTTACTGTATTAATAAAAATTACCCAAAAGTACTAGTGCCAATTTTGATTCATCTCCGAATTCGCAATGAATTCGTAATGAATTCGCAAAAAGATACTTAATCTCCAAACGATTTGACTGCCTAGTCCCTTAATCCTGCCGCATTGAACCGACAGCACATTTCACAAACACGTATGCACGTGTAGGTACGCTTGTTTTTTCCGCCCACAAATCCAGGATAATTCCATTCGAACGCGGCTTGATATCGATCGTTACGAAAGCTCCACATCGGTGAAAGTTTCAAGGGCCCGCGATCTTTGTCTTTACTCTAGATTTCGTAATCCTTCTTCAAGCCTTGGCTTTGCGCGGTGTATTTTCCAGTGTTCTTGTGGGAAGATGCCAACGATGAGATCATACGCGCATATAAGCAGAGCTTCTCAGTAAATCTGTTGTAATCGTTTCGCGCTACTGCGGCCACTGCGGCTTCAAATAATAGTTCGGCGGTCTAAATGTTGCTCAACGCGTGCCACCCTTGACTCATTCCACTGGTCCTCCCGCGCGCGTAGGGCGAATGATTCCACTTGAAGCATTATACCAATTTGTCATTCATTTTAACATCACAGTAGCGGCCAATTAAATTGCACCGCCGCTGAAAACCAGTGTGTCGGACATACAGGGTCATCGTTTAATCCTGCAACCCGCGCGCGCGCGAACCTGTAAAATGGCAACACCGCCTCACGGACGCATTCCACTACAACCATGCACTGACCCAGCGGAGAGCTGCCAGCAACCGATGGACAAGGGTGATGCCCGAGCTTCGAAAATTTTAGCGTCGCAAAGAGCTAGGTATTGGGAATTTCCCGGTCCAGGTAATCGAGCCGCGCGCTCCGCTTTTATGATCGGTTTACCACTCGCACCCGAGATTACTGTAATGAGGTTTGAAAATAATATTAACTAATCTCGTACCCGTCTCGAATTTCAAAAATTTTAGCTACGACGCGGTTGAACGCGACGTATCCTATACCCTTGTACGGAAAGATTTTTCGCCACCTGCTTGTAAAAGCCTCAATAATGGCACATCATTAAAAAAAAATGACATCATCGGAAGCCGGTATAGGCGTGGCATTGAGTAGCTAAAACATTCAAACAAAAATTCTAGAGAAAAAATCAAATACCGCTACAATCAAAGACACGTCCCATTAGTTACCCCTTACGTCTGATCTAGGTATGCTCCGCATTAAGGATAAAATCATATAAAAGAAAACCAGAACAATAGATTCTGAGGTCTGCAGAACTAACACATAATTGAATAAAAATTTAATTTTTCAATTTATGAAAGTAATGATAGTAATGATACAGAAACAACTAGCCTATTGTTTATCAACATCACGAATTTTAAAAACAGCGTTAAATACATTATCAAATAAACAGTTTGCAAAAGCTTTCTAAACAATTATGGTTGAAAAATTGATGAAAGAAAAATTAAGTAAACGTAAAATATGTTAAATTATCAATCATTAAGAGGGTATAATTTTTCCTCATTTTTCGGCGCAAATTGCATTCCGATATCTCTTATAGTTCAAAAGTTATACGAAAAAGGCCCCAAATTTTTCAACCCGGGCCGGGAAATTCTGAATAGTTCTTTGCAACGTTAATTTGAAAGAGGCCAGCCCAAAATTCTCGAAGCTCGGGCATCACCGCTGTCTAGCGGTCACTAGTAGCTCTCCGAACACCGGGACGGTGCATGGTTGTAGTGGAATGCGTCCGTGAGGCGGTGTTGCCATTTTACAAGTTCGCGCGCGCGCGGGTTGCAGGATTAAACGATGACCCTGTATAGGTGCGTTGCAATCGTGGTAGATACACTAAATTGTTTTAGTGTGATCTTTTAATAGTTCTACATACCTGGTCCGATACAATACAGATGCATCGAGGTATGCACCCACTAAAGCAGTGCTTCCCAACCTGTGGGTCGGGACACCTAAGGGGGTGTTAAGATAATTGAATATTATTAAGTTAGAATTTTATTTTGAATTTCGTGTTTTTAATGTGGTTTCTTTATTTTATTGAATTTAGGTTATTTGAATGTTATAAAAATGGGTTGCGACTCAAAAAAGGCTGGGAAACACTGTACAAAGAACTAAATCAACTCGAAGTATCGAAAAATTAAATGTAACATTCACTGCCAAATTATTATTCATCGATAATACCCAACAATTTTTAAAGCCAGACACATCTCGTTTATTTATGTCTATTTATTCGCAATCTAGATTTTTCTTAAGTGTGCACGATTTATAAATTTAGTAGAGGTACATTTATTTTGAAGTATTTGTTGATTCATTGTTATAAATAATGTTTTTTTTTAATGTAAATCAAAACTTTAATGAGTAATAACGCAGATGGTCACTGGTCGTGCGAGAGTTAAGCTAGAAACATTGATATATTGAAGATGGTGCAATTTCTATGGTCAGTACTGTAGATACGTTAAAAGAACAGATGGTTCTATTAACCTATAACCTGTACAATATTACTCTGCAACGAGATAAAATCGTTCAAATAAAAGCCTTACCTAAAACTGAAAGAATTGTTAATCAAATATATTTCTCGTCGCACAGAAATAATCCACTTTAGCCAAATTCTTCGTATAAATGATAAAAGTAAATTACTTTTCATTCAATCTTTCAGTGAAGTATCTTCACTATGTAAATAAACATTTCACTGTATTATCTTAAAAAAAATAATAATAATAATCCTACCTCTGGTTCTTTATTCAAAATTGAAATCCGGGCACTATTTACATCCTTTAAAATACACCTAACAAAGCACTCGTGTTCTTTGTTGTAAGAATCACAGGAACCACATAATCTAACACTAGAATTAAAAGTCTAATGATTTCTTCACTCTCTGTCTCAAAAGAAATACGTATTTTTTAAACACCCGAGTCGGCGTGTTTTCACGCCGAGGGATGTGCATCCTGCCCCAAAGGAGCACTTTCCAAAACCCTCGCACCACTCAAAATCAGGCCCGTATTTACCATACGCCACATTAGGCGCACAGTGGGGCCACATTTTAAAACCTTACTCCTTCCAAACAACAATATAAAAAACAGAGTTGTAGTTGCCAAATAAAATACTTTTTCAATATTAAATTCATAATATTTGTTCATATTAATATTAATTGTTAATATTAATTCATCATTTTGTGTATACATTTATGTAAAAGGGCTTTGGTCCGTTTATAAATAAATAAATAAATAAATAAATAAATAAATAAATAAATAAATAAATAAATAAATAAATAAATAAATAAATAAATAAATAAATATAAAATCTAGAGACAGCTGAAAGATTTGCGAGGCCTATCGCCTGCACCCGAAATACATTTTTCTTTCCTTCGATCTTTAGAATACAAAACTAGCAGGAACTGAATAAAATCCAAGTACCTGAGCGTACCACCAACGAGGCAAAAAACTATTTGGGCAATATCAATTTTGCTCCCTATACTCATCTACATATTTCACACAACCGTAGAAATAAAATTGTTTTTTTTTTTAGACTTCGCAATGCTGCGCCTATTGTCTCCAAAATTATAAACGCTGCTTTACTTAAAACGTTACCATAAATCTACCTAAGTACAAGCTGCCTCATCAATAAACCCCAATGCTAAATAAAATAATTAGAATTTCTACCGTACATAATTTTTAAAACTTCAAAGTAAATGTTATCAGTGCCCTGGTTCGGTTTACTTTGAAGTTTTAAAAATTCTTTACTGTAGAAAATTCTAATTATTTTATTTAAAATGAATGGCGAAACAACACTAGCACCTACTCGTTTAACAAAGCAAAGTTTCTACACGTCGATGTTAAGACAATTTGGACAAGGAACCCTAAAGAATCTCAAGGATCTTTCGAACTTAGACCGAACCAGTGCGCCGGTAACATTTACTTTGAAGTTTTAAAAAACCCGAAAGCTATTCCACAAGGTTCAAGTACTCACAAACTACTATTCCTCCGCTTCAGAATAATTGCATTTACCGGAACGCGCCGCGCCAACAATAACTCTAAAACGATTAGTCATTACACGAATTGACCTGAGCATCTCCATTTATATAACGAGATAAAGCATTTTTTGTTTTTCCACTCATCGCAGGCAAACGGGCTCGGCGGAGTTGCGCAAGCAGCATTTCACTCCGTGAGTCGCGGGACGATATTGCTTCAGTCACCGGTCCGCGTCAGTTCTGATCGACTTCGTGACACGTTCTATTTGTCACACTTTGCTCGCGCGTGAATACTGCGGCCGGGGACACGGCTGCGGGCCACCGCGCGATCGAATTATCTTTTTTCTGCATCTGTGTCTTTCTTCGCGTTGCGAAACAGCCGCAATGCGATCCTCTTCATCTGTATTCGGGAGGGAGCGGAGCCGGGGTAGCGCGGAATTCCTGCGCGGATGCTACGCTCGTTTCGACGATAATTGATGCCGAGCACGTGCTCCCAGCGATCGTCACGTGGTGCTCGGCCCCGATCGACGTTTCCCGCGATTTCTTCGAGAGATCGCGCGACCCAGCGGCGCAGATTTATCGGCCTTTCGTATCGCTAACGACGCGGACCGCCCACGGCTCTGCCGAGCCTCTCGCTTCCTCGCTGTTTGGAAATTCTTATTGAAATTTTTATTGGATTTAAACGATCGAATTGTAGCAACTGGCAGATAAACTCACTCGGAACAGTCACGTTCTAAGGTTCCCTGATCCAATGACCGTGATCCACGAGACTCAACATGAGTAATTCAAGCAACTATTTTTACGTAATTACTAAAAATGTGTTGCTTCTGATGCTGCATCGTAATTCGATGTTTGAGGTATTTCGAGTGGAATATTGCAGCATTCTTCGCGGAGAATTTGGCGGGTATCTCTTTTATTAATATAAGTGATCTGTAGGTTCGCGGGGAGGGGCAGGTTTTATTTAATTATTTGAATAAATAGAAATGCCTGTTTGATATATATATAACTTTTTTGTCCGCTACTGTATATATATATATTCAACTGTAACTGGGTTTTATAGAGCTTTTAGTTCCCTTTCAGAATATGTATATTAGGCACATACCGCAGTTTTGATTTGATAAACAGTAATAGAAAACAAACAGTAATAGAAGTAGGGTGGTTCGAAAAAGTGGTAACTTTTTTGTCCGCTACTGTATATGACAAAAAAGTTACCACTTTTTCGAACCACCCTACTTCTATTACTGTTTATCAAATCAAAACTGCGGTATGTGCCTAATATACATATTCTGAAAGGGAACTAAAAGCTCTATAAAACCCAGTTACAGTTGAATTTATTTAACTAACAAACAAAAACCCTATTTAACATTAAGCAAGACAACACACTTTTAAAGCCAACAAAACTTACCGCTTTTGAATATTATTAAAAAAAATCTAATATTTTGTGGGGGACACCTTTTGCTTTTAGGACAACCTAAAGAGTTACTGATCGTGGTAACTTATTTGTCGCCCCCAAAAATGTGTTACCCTATTCAATGGCATATAACACTTTTGTATGTTTGTTAAATAAATTCAACTTTAACTGGGTTTCATACAGCTTTAAATTATCCATCACAATATGCATATTAAACATACCACAGTCACAAATTTATGCTAAAAAATAACAAAAATAGAACAAATAAAAAAAATGGTAACTTTTGTCCGTTAGTGTATGATTGTTAATAACGTGGATAAAATGTGCACACTCGTTTTTTGAATCACTAGCGGAGCGCACGCTAGTGTTGCGAGACTGTTTTTGCAGTTCTCAAGCGTGGCGAATGCAAGTGCTCTTGACGTTTATGGAGTGGAATATTGGCTCAACCACCCTGGGATACTCTGGAAAATTTGCGTCATACGCTTTCGGTAATTTTCCAGGGAGTGGAAAGTTTCCCTCGGTTATTGTCTGTGGTGATCGCTGGGACGGAAGAGTTATCCTGATCTCGCGCATGGCAATCGGTGGAAGGGTTTGGAACAGCTTGCTAGAAAGTCTCGTTAAATTGTTTCATGTATTTGGGGTATCGACTTAGGGCACACTGTATTGTATTCTCATTGTGTGTAAAATTGATCGAACTTCTATTGGAGGTATTGACAATTAAGTGATTGGAGATTTGTTGTTTGTCATTAATGGTAAAGCTGGAGGAGGTTAAATTCTAGGTAGGAATATTCATCGTCGAATGTAAATTTCTTCATGGTCCGCGTTGTATAATCAACGCACGTGCCAGCAGGAATTAATGAGACACTCACTTGATGACAGCAATACAGTTCGCTTAACATCAAAGCTCGCCTGAGGCTCATCGAAGGGAACGCTTTAATTGCTGGCAAATTGCTTTCGAGCGATGCCAAAAAATTCCGCCGGAAATAACAGGGGATAATTCGTACCCCCTTGCCAATTGAAGCGAGCGGATCGCTCTTGTCGCATTGGGCATTATATAAAAGAAGAAGCTTTTGCTGCAAACGTCAGCAGTGAAAGGAGAGAATATTATTTTGGGACAATATTTCTGCATGCGTTGCTTTTAAACGGTGTAAGTTCGTGGTGATACTGAAAATAATTCAGGCTCCATTTGCTTAAAGAATCGGTGCATAAGTTTCTGGGGATCTTGATGGTCCCATAATTTTGGGGGGACCTAAGGTCCTTGGAGGGTTCCAGGGATCTCAAAAGCTTCAATTTTTAGGGACCTGAAGGGTTACACAAGTTTCTGGAGTCCTAAGATACATGGGGAGTCCAGAAACTGTAGGCGATTTAAAAATAAAATATAATACAGTCCACGTGAAAATAGAAAAGAAAGAGTTGCTGGTTTCCATTTCATTTAAAAAATAAAGCCGGTCGAGGCCTCCAAGTTTTTCCCCGTTAAAAATAAACAATAAAGAGAAGGGTGAGAAAAACCAGGGATCGAAAAAGTTCTCGAACCATAGTTTTTAAAAAAAAATCTGTTAGAACTTATATATTTCATTTAAAAAGATATCTGTTCTTGTGGAATTTTTATTTAAAAAAATGTTACCTTTAGGAATTTCATTAAAAAGTGTTTTCATGGAACAGCTATTTTAGAACTTATATAATAAAAGTTCTATGGAAGCAAGTTACATTAGAACATTTATTAAGTTTTCATAAGATAAAGAAAAGTACTAAACTATTAGGTACTAGTTTTATTTAAGAATATAATATATTCTTAATATATTTATATAATAAAAGGTATGAAAATAATTAGATCACTTAATTTCCAAGCCTGATGTAAGTTATAAAAGAATGTTTAGTACTTTTCTTTATCTTATAAAAACTTTGTTAATAAACGTTCTAATATAACTTGTTTCCATGGAACTTTTGTTATACAGATTCTAAAATATCTACGTAGGTAAGTATTAATAAAATAAATAATATATTCAGAATATCAATTTAACTGTAAGAATTATTTAAAATTATTGTAGTACTATCCATTGAATAGTATTCAGTATCTGTTACAACGATTGAGAACTTTTTTAATATTAGTGAACAAAATATCTGTTTCAGTTCTAGAGAAATTTTGTATTTCTATATTTTATAAGTTCCATTCCAACTAGAATCTTTATTCTCAAGAACTTTTACTTTATTTATTTCTCCTGGAAATTTATAACGTGAGAACAGTCCATGTTTTAAATGAAACCTATTGCAAAGTTCCAGAACTTTTTCGATCCCTGAAAAAAACACTGAACACCGCATTAATATCTTTCTTCCAAATAACAATTAAGCACCATGACCTCGCATATCTCAGCTGCTAGGACTCAACAAAGAACTTAATCCCTCGCCACTGCCCTCAATATGTACCAAAGCTCCAACGTGCCACCACTAACATCCCCAAAAATATCAACACGCCCACTGTGAAAATCAATTTCTGTAGATTTAATAATTCGCATATTGAATCGCCAGCGTCGACCTCGGTCTACCAGAAGTTTCCTCCAATCATTAGCATCAGCTGCGTCACTTACGCCTTAGTTCCCAAGAGTGAATGCATTTACAATTTTCCTCGTGCATTCCCGTCCACTGCATCCAGAAACACAAAATGCAAGCTATACCCTATTCCATGAAATTCGGTCCATGAATCCTCCTGATAATCCTGTAATCGCTTTAAGAGGAGGTTCTGGTCTAGAGCCCCAAAAAATAGATGATATTTAGGAATTAATTAAAGGAAAACTATTATATATAATTTAATGGGACTTTTTGCATTGTATTAAGGGTGTCTTAAATTATAGAAATATATTTTTTGTTTTATAATTAATCATTGCAGACAGCCCTGGGGAGTCGTCAAAGTCAAGGCGTCAAAAAATTGATCCAAATCGGTGGGTCCTGTATCTCCAAAAGTTATTATCCGATTCGAATAAAAACTTTTTATTTTGAAGATTATTCTTTTGGCTAGGGGGGAACTAAAAAAAATTACAAAAATGACATTTTTCTTAGAAAATAACGACACTTCAAGTTTGAAATCACTTTTCCCAGTATTTTTCGTCCTTTCATCGCTTTGGAAAATTATAAATTTTCAACGTTTTGTATTTTTTTTAGTCCCCCCCCCCTAGAAAAAAGAATAATCTTCAAAATAAAAAAGTTTCATTCGATTCGGATAATAACTTTTGGAGATACAGATCCCACCGATTTGGGAACTCTGTTGCGAGGAAAACGCGTTTGAAGTTTTACGTAAGTGCCGAGTCGCCGGGTGTTATCCATGCATTTGCCGCTACTCAAATGCCTATAACTTCGGGAATTTTACGAATTTCAACAAATCCTTTTAAACACATTTTCTTAAAAGTTTGAACATTCGAAAAATGAAATAAAAAAAAATCGACAGCATGTTTCTTAAATTTCCCACCACGTGGAAAATTACTCGACGGCGAAGCGGCTCGTGCGCGCCCATCGTCTCAATTTGTCAGCACAGAGAGTTTGCTCTTCATTTCGGAACAGCGGGGCAAATGTTGCCCGACGCTAAATAACGCGCGCTCTTCCCTGCTCGGATCGTTTAAGGTAGGTCGCAGGTTAGCTCCGACGCCAGCTCATTACTATCGCAGGAGCGTACACCGGCTCCGGTGGGCGTCAGCCTTGAATCAGCTGTTTGCTTTCAATGTTGACCGGTATTTAATACAACGCGTGTCCCCAGAAACCCGCGCCGGTCGCTCGGCCGTTCCTTCGGCATGCAGGCATTGTCTATAACAGTTGCATAATGCATCGACGATTACATTCAACGTGTAATAAATAATGCTCGCGCGTGTTCGCGGAAGCGACTTGGCGGATAGTCGTCACTCGGCTGTCTTGGCGCGGAAATTATGACGAAATAGAAATTATATTTCTGTGATAAATTAAATCCCGGCTTGGATTATTCCTCCATGGAACCATAGAATTCTCTCCCCTTCGCGCTCTTTCGCGTTGAATATCGTTAACGAAGTAGCGTGGAGTTTAAAATTATTATACGATCAGCTGTTTAGTCCTTAAAACCTGAAGTTTCTTCTTAAATGACTTTAGATATTTAGTAAACATTTTATTTAAGATAAACTATTGCATGGGATTTATATTTATAAGTATGAGTCACCTAGGAACGAAGATAGAATACAGGTGAAAATTGATCCACCTTCGCCGGCGGACGGTTAAAGGCGGGTTCGCACGTGTCAGTTGCGTGGGGATTCAGACATGTGTCAGCGGTGACAAATATTGTTTCACTGTTTTGGAATAGAGAAGCTGACGCTTGCCCATACCAGTTACTGACGCAAAGACACCAGCGGCACGCGCGGACCCGCCTTAAATTCTCGGTTCCGGTTGCCCGCTGGATTATCTCGACGCCAGATCTTCCGATTATTATAAGCGGCGTACTTGCCGGTGCATCGACCTTTATCGATTTCACTTTCAGAACCACTTCCGTGCCGGAGGACGATAATAGAAAGCTAAGGGTCACCGCGCGCGCCTAGGCACCGTCGCCCGTCATCGATTTCAAGCTGCGACACCGCGTGTATAAAGGCGTTGGTTCCGTATTATTTTTGTCGATGAGTGTGTTGAATTCGCGTGCCCGCGGCCGTCATCGGGCGAAGGGGATTGGATCGTTAACAGGTTTTAGGGGGGCACCGGATCGATTACGTCACGTATCGAATGGCTTGGGCAGGACTCGGCCGTAAAGCCGTGTAAAATCGTGAATTTTTAACGACGCGGCCTGCCAGTCCGCTCGCCGATGAAAATATGCAACGCGCGGCGCAACAGATTTACGCTCCCGTTTCGGATCCATTTTGGTTTAACGCGCTCCGTGCCGCAGCCACTTTCCAATCGAGCCGCGTGCACCGCCGCTGGCGGGCTACGCTAAGCGTTGCACGTATCGTCGTTTCAGTGGTCCAGTTCCGAGACTGTAAAGATTTTGTTCATTTTGAAACTTCACTGCGGTGTACGTTGGTGATAAGTTAATGGAATTATGCGTTTTAGTTGGATTCGAAACTATTGCAGTTTCGCGATTTTTAACATTGGAAGGACTGTATTAGGAGAATGTTGTTTATTGATGAACTGTGAGCAAATTTTAGTTTACTTGGCATTTTAAATTAAAGCCAGAAAATAAAGGTAGTGGCATTTATTCAATTTTTAACTAAAGTTGGGTAAAATGTAATTTAATTAGAAATTAGAAATAACGATTAAAATGTGATTGTTTAATTGATTACACATTATTTTATTTTCTGGTAGTTGACAGAATTGTGGCCAACTACCTAAATTAACGATTACAGAAAATAATGTATAACATTTTAATTGTAATTTGTAATTTGTTATTAGATTACATTTTGCTCAACTCTGTAACAAATATCACACTTTGTGGAAATAGTTCAGGTGTTCTAGTAGTGCTGAACATTACCGTATATTTATTTTATAAAATGAGATTGAAAGATTCGTTATTACTACGTCCCATTTCCATAAATTTTTCCATACCTACTGGACTCAATAAATTATTGAAGCTTGTTCTCCACAAAAACAACAGAAAATCCTCCAGTACCTTACTCAGCATTTCATTTTATTATTGCCCAAAAAAGTCACCCTCTCTGCAATATCAGCAATATCCCCCCACGTATAACCCAGATAAAAAATTGCAGAATTTAGGGGCACATTTTATGAGATTGAAAGATTCGTTATTATCAAGAAGAAAGGACAACGAACAAAATGCAACATTCCAAATAAACATACATAATACGGTGAAGCAAAAGTACCTAATGATAGATGTAGAGTTTATGAACATATAAGACAAAGGACCCAATTACTGACACCTGACTAATTACTGTCACTAAGGTGACATACTTAAGTGATAACTTAAGAGTTATTTTACTAAAAATAACGAATAAATAAACGTTGTAATGTGATACAAAAAAAGAATGATCTATTTCAACCAATAATCTAAACTATATATTATATTCTATAGTTTGTTTATTCGTTATTTTAACTAAAATAGCTTAAGGTGACAGTAATTGGTCAGGTGTCAGTAATTGGGTCCTTTACCCTAGAGCATTATACGACAAATAAGATATTTTTTATTAAATTGAAATTCAACGAGTATGCAACTGAGCATATGGCAACTCATTGCTATGCCACGTGCACCACCGGCGGCGCACGACGTGATAACTGCACTAAGCATGATAACTATGAAGTAGCCTGAATGGAGAATTTAGTTTGTACTCCTGCTACTAGTATGCGTTATTTTATACGACGAATAAGAATTCGATATTCAGACGTTGAACGCTACGGTTCGTCGTGGCCATGCCTATTTTCGCCTTTTTCCCCTTTTCATCATTGCGTGGTCAAGTAATCAATATATGTAGAACTATGGCAACGACACTATGCAAATGGAAAGGCTCGTCGATAATTCCCAGAGGCAGACTTCTCGCTGCTCTCCCCTATCATTATCGCCCTTATTGTTGCTGGCCCAGTTTTTACAAATATTTCGAGAAATTTTCATTGCCGATTTCGAATTATAAACGAATTTGAAACGTACCACTCCTCGATGGCGAATTAAAAATCAGACGAATCGCGTGTATTCCATCAGTTACAAATAGAATTTCAAGAATGCATTAGCAGCAGGTAAATAAAGCTCAAAATTAATTTATTATTCCAATGGAATTATTTAGGATTCACTTATTTATTCGTTTAATATATGTAGGGATTATAGTTGATATGTGTTATCAATTGTTGTTTACGCGTTCAACGATTATATTTATAAATTTGCCCCGACAGTTATTTTAATCTAGCTTTTTTTTTTATCTAAAATGAGTAAGCTCTTATTTTACTCGATGAAATTCTATTGAAACTAAAAATTTCGGTTAGTATCAAGAATTTCGTTGTGCTTTTGCAGTAAAGGAATGAATTTTTGTTGATTTTTTCTCGAGATCTTTTCAGTTCTTTGATGTGGTATTTTTTCAACCAGTAAACGTAAGCGCGGTGTCAGTAATGACGAGAGAGTGGCGCGTTTCTTGGACGCTTTCGAGAAATAGAACCTTTCACTTCTTCCGTGGATTTGTTGCTATTGCGGGTACTGACGCTTTCAGCGTTACTGTTATTGTTGCACGCACGCAACGAGCCCGCTATCTGCGAAACCTGATATTTTTCTTCAAAGAACCGATAAAAGTCTACGGGTGCGTTTCCTCGCGATCGGCTTCGTGATAAGCGGCAATATTTAATGCCGTCACAATTTTGATGTTACTTATAAAATAATCCCCACGGAGTTGGCATATTTATGTAATTAAGAAACTTCTGGGGAAGTTCCATTAACTACTTAGTTACTTAAAAATGCCCCCACATTTGCGAATCGAATGAATTATTCGCGAAAACTTAATTTGTAATTGTTCTACGGAATTTGGAAGCGATTCCAATTATATATAATTGAAAACCCTAGCAATTTTTACATTTTTTTTAGCAACTCATCTTCTTCCATTTCAGACATTTCCTCTATTATCGTTTACTATTCTTCCCAGCGGTGTATCCTTGGGTCTAACAAGACCCAGGCACCGTCAGCCGAGCGTTCAACAGAACAAAATCAATGTTTCAAGTGGCACATAGTTTGAATTCAACAAGTAGTCGAGAGACTACAAGGTGATCCATCCCTGGCGGTATAATTGGGAGAGTGATTCTTCGTTCAGAAATAAATCTGAAATGCTTAATGATATTTTAGAAAATGAGGCATCGTTTTGGAAAACATCGTACATGCATTGCAAAAACATACTAGAAAAAAGGTCACTTCACATAATATTACTGTCTCATTTCCATAAATTTTTCCATACCTACTGGACTCAATAAATTATTGAAGCTTGTTCTCCACAACAACAACAGAAAATCCTCCAGTACCTTACTCAGTATTTCATTTTATTATTGCCCAAAAAAGTCACCCTCTCTGCAATATCAGCAATATCCCCCCACGTATGACCCAAATAAAAAATTGCAGAATTTAGGGGCACATTTTATGTAGAGGAAGTGCCGCATATTTAGAACACTGTTGGTAATTTCGAATAGCGAAGTATCTAATAAATTACTAACGCTATCTAACTCGTGACACCGTAGATAATAGGGTATAATGGCCTGTTAACTAATGACATCTGTGGATAAACCGCTATTTTAAAATCTTCGACATAATTTACAAAATAAGAAAACCTGAATCTGCAAAACTTTTTCGGCAAACAATTCAATCGTTAAAAATTTAAAATATATCGCAACTTTAAACACTTAATCTACTCATTTGCATGTTCCTTTTATGGTTCCGTGTCAGTTTTGTGATAATTTCGAGAATACAAAGCGTAACAGGAAATTTTAGGTTTCAATGCCATATTGCTAATTCGGAACACCGAAGGTGAAGGTAATTTGGAATATTCCAAAGCTTAGCAGTGCTTTTGTTTCGCGCGTAACGGCTACCGCTGTGGACCAGCGCTGTCTATTTATTTATATTTACCTAAGACTGTTCCTATATTGCGATTTTACAGATTAATTATATCACAAAAGAAAATAATTTTATCTAATGTTTTTTCAAAGTTTATAAATTGTAACACCAGCATTCCAAATTTCCTTAACGAAATCGATACTTCCTGTCATTTTTCATGTAGACCAATGTTTTAGTTACCTTTAGTCATTTATTATTAGAGTTTGAAATATAAAAGTTTATTAGTCTCCCTATGACATCCTGCAATTTTATTTCTTCCCATCCCCCGCCGTAATTTTTTATTCGTCCTAAAGAAACTGTTATTCCAAATATACTGCACTTCCTCTATTCGCAAAAGTACACAGAACGTGTCCACTGGACGTATCTGTACCTTGTTCGGCACGTGCAGTTTAACGCACGTAGCTGCTCGGTGAACGTGACCGGCGCGCTCGTAATCGCAAGTACTCCTTTGAGTGTCTGATATCTTCGGTATACTGCAGGCGTTTCACCACTGATGTTCCGCGGAAAGTTATCTTACAGTAAAATTCCTAAGTTTTTTGTGTTACTTATAAATGAGTTACTTCGATGTTACAACCCTTCGCATAGAGAAGAGACTGTTGAGGCTGGGGGTTCCGCCGAAGTTCAGTGAGTTCCGTGGGAAAGTTTATTCGGTAGACGTTCTACTGTCTACTCAGTCTGCTGTTCCGTAGACGGTCGCTCGCAAGAGTAGGGGAGAGTGGGGTAATGGCGAACACCTAAGCGAAAAAGCAAACAGAACGAAAACTATGTGAGATACGAATTTGTTTTTTATTTATAAACATACTCAAACTAGTGTTCTATAAACTGCTCGAACGAATTTTGCAAAAATTTTAATAAAAATTAATTTTATAATGAAAAACCAAACCCCTGCTGTTCGGATTTACCCGACTGCTGGTGGGGTAATTCCGAATTGTGCATGGGGTAATCACGAACAGAGTTACATATCGCAGAAGTCGCACAGAAAGCGCGATTTCAATGGTCAACCCATAAAAAATGTTGCTACAACCTCTACCTAATGTATTTTTCAAATTCCTCTTCTTGTGCGTTAGAAAAAATTGCAATTAGTCGGAATATCGAAAAAAATAGTAAAAGTCGTTTTTTAAACTTTTTTGTCTGAGACTGTAATGAAAATTCAAAAATCCCTTTTGTAGATTTAAGTAAGTTTTATACATGCTGAAAATTTCATCAAAATCGGTTATCGTTGCTAATCTCAAAGGTTCGAGATTACCCCATCCGAGTTGTTCCTCAAAAATCAAAAAATAAAAAAGAATTTATTTCAGAAGTTAGAATCGTAATTCAAGCAACGCGTTGGTCACAAAATGTTGGTAAAAAAGTGCTTTATTTCAACTTAAAAAAATCCCAATTGTATCATTAATTCAACAGTTATTACATCCAATTGAAGATGGACAAAATATTACTTGAAACATGATGAAAATAATAAATTGTGTTTATCTTGACTAGCATGAGCGTTTTGTATTTATTACTTCCTGCGAGGCGTTGGATACGACCTAAACTATTAGCTAGTGGAGAGGGAACATCAGTCTTTATTTATTAAAACGCCGTAACCACCGCGTTCCGGATTACCCCGCGTTCGCCATTAAGGTCCGCGCACACATATCCGTACCGTATCAGTTCCGTTCCGGCGTGCCAGTGGTAAGAAGAACAGACCCTCTACGCCCCTCTTCTTCTTACCACTGGCACGCCGGAACGGAACTGATACGGAACTGATATGTGTGCGCGGACCTTTACCCTGCTCTCCCTACTTAGATCGGTTCGGCTTCGGTTGCCGAACGACTGCAACGTGCGCGCGCAACGGACCGTCACGTGTCCCCGGATCGGTCGGCCAGCCCAATAGAGCTTTACGTCACTCCGTAGCACGCGGTAAACAAGTATTCGCGAAACGAGCCTGGCCCTCCGCCAAAGATCCGCATATGCTCACGCGATATCTGTCCACCCATATCGCCGTCACTTCGCTTTACTCCTGTCAAGATTGTATTAAACGACGGTGCACACGCTTCCCACTTCCGGTAACGTTTCAAGTAGAGGGGGATTAATTTCAGACGGGAGGGTATCTGTTGCACATTAATCCATTAATTTTCTACTAATACACTTGCTTGGCGTTACGTAACCGTGATTCCTTCGGCCGAGCCTCGCTGATCGTCGATACTCCACGTGTTTATCTGTTGCAAATCAGGTGTTGCATTTACGCCTGCGTGGAAAGTTATTTATCTTATCAATTACGTAGATTATCTGTCGGTCGGATGATTATATTTGCAAGATAAAACGGTGCTTGAGGTAATTGGGCGATCAGCTGGGTTGCGGAAAGGCGTTCCTTTTGGGACTGTGTGTTTGGAAAGGGCTGTTGTGGTTTGTACTTGGCAATGGTGGTACCGGCTGTGTTAAATACATGGAAGTTAGTTTATTAAGGTATTCTGTTAAATGTTATTAAAAGCTTCGATACGGTGTGGAAGTTAAATCTTTGGTAAAAATATTGTTGCTTAAGCACGAAGGATTTACTTCGCCCTTGATATTTGGCTCGTTCCTCTTGAACTGCCCGGAAACATGATCCCTTAATTGCTTTTTGCAATCTACGAGTACACGCCTTCGCTAATGGACGTGAATGGATATCAAATGGACCGTCCGACTAATTTCGAGCTCTAGATCGAATTATAATCATATTTCGAATTTGTATTATAGAATGTCCTTTAAACCCTTTAGTTAGTGTATGCAGGCTGTGCGGGGAACGCTTATAGGCGTTCAGTTAGTACTGTTATTAAATGAGGCTGGAGTATTTCGAGTATATAGGGAAAAAATCAATTTTCCATTAAGATACAGTTATTTATATGTAATTGATGTGTTAATCATATTTTTACACAAAAAAGTAATTTTTAACATAAAATAATTCATTAAAATATATTTTTGAACATAATAAAAGTAAAACAAATAAAATATATATATTTGTAAATACATTTACACACAAATTAATAACAGACATATGAAACAATTATCAAAAAATAATTTTTTTTAAATAATTCGTATTGATAATCAATTTTAAATTATTCATTCTTATTATACATCTTCATTACTATTAGTTGAATCTGTAGGAATTTAAAGCTCAGTGTCTTTTAAAAATAAATATTCAAGCATAGATTTGCCTAGTTTTTTCGTTATATTATGTTTATTTTTCTTATGTGAGAACACACGGGAGCAATTAAAATTTATACTAAATTAAAGGGCATAAGAAGAACTAATTGTAGTAAAAAAATGAAAGAACCGATATATTTTTTTAATTCTCCAGAATTTAGAAGATGCAACAAAAAAGTAATAATTTGAGTCATTGGTACGTATCCATACCTTTAAATGCAAATTTTTTTAACTAATAAAACGAAAAAAGAATATATTTTGCTTATTTAAAAAAAAAACTTACAACAGAAATGCAGTGGGTAAATATTTCCTATATATAGTCTCTGATAGCTTGCGTCTGGCTATTCGACTTTGAATGTAATTACTAACCTTAAACCCGTTATTTGTGTTACGAAGTAATGATGATTTCACGTCGGAGGCCTGTTTACTATGAATTCCATGAAATGAAATACAAAATTTACAAACTCAAATTTTTGCTTTTTGAACACGTGGCGCGACACTGTGCGACGCACGCCAAACGTTTCAACTTTCGCACTCAAAGGATTAAATATAATTAAATAATTGTTCCCTGCTATTTCCTCTACAACTGTAAGCAACGCGGTATCGCAGTGCTTTCACATTCTTTTGCGTGTCTGCAATTTAAAAGATGTGTCGAAGAGACGTTTTTATCGCACGATGCAATCGATGGAAAAAGTGCTTAACGTGTCCCACGCAAGAATATGCCTTCTAAATTGGATTCCATTCGCCGAGAGGGAACCTTGTTTGCATCCTGGCGGAACGGGCAATTTTGTTATTGAGCAAACCGTACCTGTTGCTGCGTTACTCTTAAGTCTGCAAACGGTTGGTCCATGTCAAACTGGAGGTGTGTTTAGTAGTTTGCCGATTCTACCACTAAACGTTACAAATTGCTTGGCTTCTTTCAACGACAATTGAACAGATTCGTCAAAACAGATCTCCCCCACTTTGTTGGCTTACAAGGAAAATTTCCAAGTCGGGGGTCGGGATATTAAGTAAATAAATATTCGTGCGGTTCGAAACCTTGGATAATAACAAAATTAGATATAGATTATTAGCTGCTAGTGGATCATACAACGCGATAAAATAAGTCGATGTTGGCAAGAAGATCGAGCAGGGGTGGATTTGGAGATTTGGCGCCCTGGGCTAACAAACGTCTGACGCCTTTTCCGTGAAATCCCATCAAATATTTTAATTTAAAAGAGTTGAGGCGATTCTAAACTTAATTCAATGTTTGCTATATGATAGAAAAATTTTAATTGTTTCTAAGTTGTTTTAAGTTTTTTCTTTAAAGATTACACTTCACTTTCGATTTTGGGGAAAACTGATGGATATTTTATTTTAAAACGGAAATCTGTGCTATTATTGTCGATGGAAAAATAGAAAGTCACAGGCAAAAATATTTGGCTAGCCTTTTTAATTTGTTGCGTCAAAAATTTCCCTGCAACATATTTTTAGCCATCCTTAAATTACGTAAGAGTAATTTTGGCGATTTTTTACCCTCTCCCTGCCCGAGTATAAGAATTCGTAACATTTTATATCCCCCTACCCCGTCCTCTTGTCGTAATATTTTTTACATTGCATTTTTTCAGTTATTAAAATTCTTTTAACGGTTTATATATATCCAATTCAATTATATATATCCAATTCATTTAACTCTGTTTCGCGTGTGCGACGAAACGTCATTTTTTAGGCTACTCATATTGAAAATTAGGTTAAAAAAATATTCCATAAAACGCTAGCCGACTCCTCCCTCCTTTCTAAGAAAACGTAAGAAATTCGCGACCCCCTCTCCCTCAAAAAGAGCCTTACGTAATTTAAGCGGGTACGGAAACTACACTCATATAGTTTATAAAAAAAATGAAATTTGATTTCGGACCTGCTATTCCATAGTTACCGATTCGACCAGCTCGCGTGTGGAGGTCTAGAAGATTAATTAATATATCTTTTTTTTGTAAAATCTAAAAATAAGTAATACAAATTTCCAATGAAAACTGTGAATTTTTTGTGAAAAAAATTCTTTAAGAATGGCTAAGAAGGACGACCGTCCAGCGTGTCTCCTCGCTGACCACCCCGACGCAAAGGGTAGAATAATACACGGGTGTACACATTGCACAACTATATTTCGGTATACAACGGTACAAGCTACGCGTACGTCAGAACGCATTCGTTCTCTTGAAGGGGGCTGACCTTCTTCTGTCTTCAGCTACGGGCACCAGCAGGCTATGCACGGAACTATACCCGGTGCTCGCAACACTATATACAAATCCGCCCCTAGACACGAGGTTATGGTTATAATCCCTACTTACCTACTTAATATATAAAAGTGAAACGTTGTCTGTTTGTTTGTTCTTCTTTCACGTCTAAACGGCTGAACGGATATCAATGAAATTTTGAATACATATTATATACGTCCTAGATCAGATGATAGGTTATTTCTTTTTTTCGGCTTTTTTATTTCATAATAAATAATTCCCGGGTGAAACCAGGTAACGGGTGGGCTAGTCTTAATATATAAAGCGGAAAGTGTTTGTGTGTTTGTCTGTCGCCTAAAAAACTTTCGAACGGTAAACTTCGAGGCCACGAAATGTGTCCCAGCTTATTGTGCCTAGTTAATCCATATGAATGTGACTATCTTCACAAAAAATAAATAAAAAAATTTATTTTATAAAATCAAAATCTAAATTCTGGGCAATGCCAAGTAGTAAAGCTAGTATAAGATAAGAGTAAGATTTTAAAACAGTATTTTGCTGAATCTCACCCATTACACCACAAAAAACACAACTATGTATTAATCAATAATGTATTAATGCATTATTATTATTATATCATGAAATTTACAATATCCATACTCGCTGTCTAAAATATTCAAGTCGAAGATTTGAATATTCAATCGAAGAGCAGCGTTAAAAAATATAAGAAGCTGCTATATTTCCGTATTTTTCAAGTATCTTAAAATTACCCAATAATTTCAACTAAATAGCCGTTGATTCGAGTTGAAATTAATGTACTTCGTAGTATTATCGGCGATCGGGCAATCATTATCAAAGTTCATTAACGTAACCTTAGGCGCGATAACGCCCAGGTTTCCCTGAATGAATTATCAATTTATTTGCGCCCTGGTTGTGCGTAATATTTTTGCAACGTCAACGGGAACCGAGCGCAGCGGTGTAAAATTTTTTTTCGCGCCGCGCGTCTCGCCCGCCGCATCGATGAGTATATCAGGTGAGAAGTTGGATCGTGACAGAATGTGTCGTAACTGGACGTAGTTTTGCCGTCTTTTAAACGGCTCGGATGATTTACTCGACAGTCGTGCCGGGCATTATAAAATACTGAAATACGGCAGTATAACGTCTATATAGCTCTGGCGAGAGACCTGCTATATAGTCAAACGTTTCCACGGTTACGAAATAGAGGGCGCGCTTACCCGCAATGCGCCAGTGACGTGTTCACGTATGCAACAAGGCGTTCTTTTCATCTTGAAAAATACAGCAACCAATTTCCACCTGTCCTCTGCGGCAATTATTTATTCTGGACGATCGATCGATAACGCGTGGAAAGTTGGACTGTGACGAAAGTGGCTACGCGTTGCTGCAGACTATAGACTCTGTTTCCTGCGAAATTGATTTTTGAGAGCCATATTGGTATTGCATATATTTTCGCCAATAAACAGGGGATTATTTTGGTGAAATAATTACACACTCAAGTCTCATAGACCAAAATCAAACTTCCCTGAATATTATTTATTGGAGTTTCTGTCGGATATTATTTTAAATTTTTTGTTATGTTGATTTAAATATTTAACGAATTTGGAAACAATGAGGACTACTTAGTGTTTATTATCGGCACGCAGAAGAATCTGATTTCGAGGGATTGTTTTTGGGTTGCTATAGACTCCTTTGGGTTTCACGAACACGAAACAAAATGGAGCTGTTGTTTTAGATTTGAATTAGAGGAATTTTAGATTTGGTCCACAGTGATGTTTAAACGAAATTCATTGTGTAAAAGGTGGAATTAGAAAGTCGATACTTGTAGCTCGAAATAGGTAGGGAATTACTAGCACAAGAGTGTACATCACTTATTATGTTGCTCGATTCTTTGAAAGCTAGAATTTGCTATATACATTTCTGTGAATGTACAGTTTTATTACTGAAATTCAGTTTATTCGTTGGAGTCGCTAAGGAGCTTGATTTTCTACTTCCCTTGGAGGTTGGAGCGCCGGAATTGATTTTCTCTTCATCCACTCTGTTTTCCTCCCTGTACGTGTTCCTTTGCTAGCCGTTCCTCTTTTATTCTAATTCATTCGACTGCGGGAATTATTTTAAGAGAATTGTGCGGTACTGATTGTAAAGAATTTATTATTCTATTGAGAAGAATTAAATTCATTTGCAGTATAATATTTATTTAGCTGTAATAAGTTAAATTTTAATATGAAAGTAGAATATTGAAAGAATCAGAATTATATTAAACATCAGAATAAATATATCTTTGCAACTCAATCGTATTAACTTCTATTAAAAAAAAATTCAAAATGCGCTCCTCCAGAAATTCTACGAAACACAACTTGCGCTATCCGGAAGATCCTCAACGATCGCAGCATCGAACGCAGTTGGTCAATAACAAGAAAGACGCGTTCTTATATAGGAATGGAATTTAAATTTTTTACATACCTACCATCCTCGTCACATTTTTCGATCCTCTTTTCCTCTTGCTCATTAAAATCGTTGCGTCGAGGGTTCTTGTAAACGCTGGCTTCGTCTTTCAATTAAAAAGTTTTAATTCGCCTCCTCGTTAAAGTCCCTAGCCTATAATAATTAGATACAATTTTATCACGCGAACGTATTCAGACTTTGCACCTTACCTATTACTGTAATTATTTCCTGACACTTTGCTGTATCTAGAGCAAACAATTTTCTCGAAGATTCCAGATTACTCCTTCCTTTTTTTACTCGTACAAAATTCTTACATTCTCGTAGCCTTTTGCACAGAATTATAAATATCCAAGGTGGCCACGCGCAAGCATATTACCGGTGTTAATTAATCGATTGCCGAGTTATTTTTACCTTTTTTCGGTGCCCCAGTTATCATCGCCCTGATTATAAGCCGCCCCACGTAGATACTAAAAGCTCCAAGTTGCCGCTTAAAGGATCACAAAAGTGTCTTGAACGATCGTTTCAGAGCGGTAGGAAAATGCCCAAAGAGCGGCGAAATAATCGTGCAATGAATAGTCAAGTAGTCGCAGCATACCCGTCGTTAACTGGTCTCAGAGAAGGTCTTTCATGCTCGAGAAATGAAGCCCACTTTGATGAGCCTGGAACCACAACCTTGGGTCACGAAGACAATCCTTTGCAATTTATCCAACGCCCCCCTGGTTGCCGTTTCCGTGGACGTTCGTTTATCACCTGGAAATAGATTCGTCTCACTTTCTAACGTAGTTTGAGAGCATGAAACTTTCTCGTGTCTAAAGTACCGCCATTGAAGATTTGCTATTTTTTTCCTCTGTAAGAAGAATCTTACCAAAGACACGAATTGAAATTTCGACTGACTTACATATGCGTAATATTGAAAAGGCTTCCCTTATCTGCTTGCAGATTCCTCGATGGAGAGTTCAGGCGCTGACAAGCAGAACGAGACAGACGACTGCGACGTGATCGGCAACAATCAGCATCAGAATAAGATGACGGGCCAGGAGGACACCAACGCCAAGATCGGCAAGGGCCTGGAGAAGCAGGAGACGCTGAAGAACCAGAAGAATCTGGAGATGAGCCAGAATGACGACGCGTCGGAGAAGCTGTCGAAGACCGTCTCCCAGGACGACGAGGACGAGGACGAGTGCAAGGGCTCCGACGAGGAGGAGGCCAAGGAGGAGAAGACCGACGGCAAGAAGGACGAGGAGTCCTCGAGCAGCACCACGTCCACGAGCACCTCCGATGACGAGTCTGAGACCAGTTCGGACGATAAGACAGATGCCTCGAAAGCCGAGCCGGCGAAGATCGCCGAGCCGAAGCCCAAGAAGGAGGAGCAGAGCAAAAACGAAGACACCACTGACGACAGCGACATCGAGGACGACTTGATCTCGGCTATCAATTACAACACCATCACCTCCTTGGCCGCTCTTAAGGACATGCTGCAGTCCTCCGGCGAGGACTCGGACGGCGTCGATAGTTTCTTTCACCACTACTTCCTGTCCCACGTGAACAGGCTACCCTCGAGGAATCAAACTCACAGCCCCTATCCTTGGGGCAGGAGGTTGTCCGAGTGCAGGGAGGAGGACGAATACGAAACCGAGGAAGGTGAGTTATCGATGATTATTATTATTATTATTGTTGTTAATATACGGGGAAAAAATCCCATAGTATACAAATTACCATAAAGTCGAATTACAAAAGTCTGAAACACTAATGAATAAACAGTATCGAGTGTGAATTATTGTTGCTCTATGTGTTTGTGTAACAAAGTCTTTAACGAGTTGGGGGATCCCAAAAAAGGGTCCACACAACTGAAGGTTTCGTTGGCTACTGTCATTGATGATTTCTTATAATCCGCCTATCATGATGGTTTCTTATAAACGGTCTTCGAGGTGGCGCGTGTTGATATGATTAGAATCATTGCTACTAAATGGAGTGTAGGGGTTGTGAATGTGATTTTTATGTCGCCAAATGGAGGATGTTGGGGTCATCTGGTGTCTGTAACGATTTGGGGTTGTAGAAAGTAGGCACAGTCAACATAGTCCAGTGAAATTAGACGAAAATCTGCACAATCTACGGACTAATTCCCACCAAGCTGAATTTTGGCGTGGGCCTTTATTTGGTCGTTTTAAATAATATGTCAAAAGTCCCCATCAATCCGATTGCTGCTAAAGATTTTACAGAGGGTTGGAAAAAATAACCTGTTTTTCGCGAATATGCCGCTATTTAGCAGTTTTGCAAGAAAAATAGTTATTATATAATTTGTAGCTTAGGAAATTCTCTACAAAAAAGGTTGTATGAGTTTTTTTCGTAGGAGTAACCGTTTTCGTGTATGTCGGGTTACCACGTTTCAATAACCACCTCAAGTTCTTCCTTTGCTAAATGGATTGGGGTTGAAACGTGGTAACCCGACATACATGAAAATGGTTACTCCTACGAAAAAACTCGTACGACCTTTTTTGTAGAGAATTTCCTAAGCTATAAATTGTATAATAACTATTTTTGTCGCAAAACTGATAGATACCGAGATATTTGCGAAAAACGGGGTCTTTTTTCAACCCTCTGTAAAATTTTTAGCAGCAGTCGGATTGATGGGTACTTTTGATATATTGTTTAAAACGACTAAATAAAGGCCTATGCCAAAATTCAGTTTGGTGGGAATTAGTCCGAAGACAGATCCTAATTTCACTGGACTAACAGTAGATGTGTAAATATTACAAAATTTCAAATAGGAATAATATCTTCGAATATTCGAGTATTCTAATAATTGGGAGTATTTGAATATTCGGAGTGATCGAATTATTTCTTCACACTTTATAGTGAAATTCTTTTCATATTGGCCTTTACAGTTATTTGTTTTTCAAACGATAAATTTAGAACTTTTCAGTCTTTGGTAAATTTATAAATTTTGAAACGAAAACAACCATCAGTAATATTCAACTATTCGAATACTTAGAATATTGAATACTTTTACTACATTTCAAGTATAATCTTCATCACGAACACATGCATGTAAATGAGTAGCAGTTCTTTGGATTAAAAATCATCGTTCTGATCAAAGTAAAAATTCCTTCAATCTTCATTCTTTGACCAGGAAATTATAAACTCGTCTGACCAGAGACTCTCGCACCCCATTGTACCCAGAAATGATTTGATACCACTATGTCGACCGTTTGATTTCGTGAACCGGATCGATTAGATTGTTAGATCGAGTGGCACGTACGCGTATAGCGGGTCGCGAAAGAAGCAGCCGTATTACGAAACAGTATTCGGGCATTAAAACGCGCGAGGAGCTATTAGAAGGAGCTCGCACTCGTTCAATGAGAGCTAAGATTAGCGTGCGTGGCCGGTGGTTTAGCTTCGTTCAGTTCCGTTTGGCAACGTTTCTACAAACAGCGCGAAAAAGCCACTCCACTTAGGTAACGATAGATAGCTATTTATAGATTACATCCGAAATGAGCGGCCCAACAATCAAATTTTCGCGAGGACTGTAATATCCAAGATGGTCGAGGGTACTGTACCTAATTAGCGTAATTAGTCCGAGCTTCGAGGATTTTCAATTACTTAACGATCTCTCCGTCGAATGTTAGGGGAACATATTACACGCTGTCCTTTGCTCAGCTTCCAAGTAAATGGGCTTTAGTGCTAGTATAATTTCCGATTCACTCGCCTGGTGCAACGGTATTAGATAGTTCCTTCAGTTGGACGGCGATGTTTATTTATAGGAAGTCTCCGAAATCACGAGTACACTCTGCTAACCATGTAATAGTTCACTCGAATTGCCACATGGTACAATTAACCCTTGAACGCCGGGTGGCCTGAGAGTCGATGGATTCGGGGTCCACTTTATCCCATAAAATAAACGTAAACTTTACTCGCACTTTAATCCACATGCTGCAGCAGATGTAGGAATGTAGTTGAATTTAATAAAAACAGATGTAGTCAGGGAATTCTTATGCAGGCGTTAATATATTAATTTACTAATTTAATATATTTACTAGGTAATATAATTACTAATTTAATATATTTACTGGTTAATATAATTACTAATTTAATATATTTAATAGTTAATATAATTACTAATTTAATATTTTTACTAGTTAATATAATTAGTAATTTAAAATATTTACTAGTTAATATAATTACTAATTTAATATATTTACTAGTTAATATAATTACTAATTTAATATATTTACTAGTTAATATAATTACTAATTTAATATATTTACTAGTTAATATAATTACTAATTTAATATATTTTCTAGTTAATATAATTACTAGCGAATATATTAATGCATTTTTAACCCAATGGTATTATCATTTCTTTAACCCTGTAGGCACACGGGTTCTTCTTCACCGAGTTGCGGTTTTGTATCTTCAGAAAATTATAAGGAAGGGGTTTGCAAATATGTGTATTCCTCGTTTTTGACGTTATGTTAAATTAGAGCTGAGAATAGAAGGCCGTAGTAGGATTAAGAGAGCCATGAAGCATGAAAATCATGGGTTTATTTAGCAATTTTTTTCTTTTAAATAATGAACTCAGTGGAGAATCTGATTAATGACATTTGTTATACATCTCTTGAAGATTAAAAATGTTTTCTTTTAAATAAAATGGCGGTGCTAAAGCTGTTACACCGTGGGTCCTTTACAATTGACTCGCCGATCAGCGTTGCGCGGATTTTTGAGACTATTAATCCGATTAACTTATAATTTTAAGAGAATCTTCCTCTTTTTTATTTATTTATTTACGTACGGGTGGGCACCCTTTGGTAAAATATAAGGTATACATGAAACAGAAGACGGAGATGGTTAGTGATAAATAATACTATACAGTATAGTCAAACACAGAGCAATTAGACATAGTCGCCGCGCATTATAGTTAAAAGTTGAATCTTCCTCTTATGTTAATCTAAAGACGTGCATACGGATTTTACGATTGCATAAAAATATTTTTACCTACAAACGTTTTTGTAACTAACTTTCCTGCTGAAAAATCACAATTTTTCTTCAAACACTCATTTCCATAACAATATTTATTTTGACATATCCATATGTACTTCTATAGTTCATGTAATATAGAAAATGAAAATCTCTGGTTTTATGATTCGAGGAAACACCAAATCGGAGATCCTCGCGCGGCTCTAGCACCCCATTTCCTTGAATTTCATTTAATCTTCAAGAGTTCATTATTCAAAAGAAAAAAATTGTTAAATAAACCTATAAATTCCATGCGTCCAATATGACACTCGCCTTATTATAATTTAAACAATTCATAGATTATCAGTCATCCCTCTTTCCCTTCTATCCAAGTTCACTGTAACGCACGCAACCTTAGCAGACACCTAAGGCAAGGTGTTAAACCGTATCACTGTACCAGGCGCCGCTGCAAAGAAAGGCTATAACGACCATAGTGTGCCTATGCACTGGACCACTCGAATGCACGTTGAATCAGCCACCGCGTCGCGGACCCACGTAACAGTCGAGGCTTTATATCCGCAGCCTTGGAAACGGCGAGTGTGACAAGTGCGGCTGAACCGAATAATGGCCCCTTTGTCTTAATCGCTCCGTCTTCTCACCTACTCCCGCTTGCCCTCTGTTCCAGCGAGAAACGTGGACCTGCCGGTGATCATGGCCAGCGTCGATATTAAGAAAGCTGTCGCGAAGGCGGAGGAGCCGGAAGAGAAGAACGACAGCGTTTCCTCGAAAGCCTCTAGTCCAACCGCCTCGGAGAAGTCCAGCTCGGAGAGGATCGATCAGAAGTCAACCGCCACCTCGAGCATATCGGAGTCGAAGACGGCGGTGGCGTCGCCTCAGGCCACCGCGACGACCACCGCCTCGATCACGGTGACCACGTCGACGAGCACACCGACCACCACCGCGTCCAGGTTCACCACCTGCACCGTCACCTCGCCCACGTCCACCACCAAGCCTCCGCTGAGGAGGAGGCACACCACCGGGCCTGGAATGACGTTCCCCGCCACCGATCCGCCGACCTACTCCACCAGCATGACTTTCTCCAGGACCAGTCCTCTCCCCAGCCCCCATTTAGACAAAAGGTTCTTCGACAGCAGCCTGATAGAGATGAAGAGCCAGGCGAGCAGCTCCAGCACCCTCGATTACGACTCCACCGAGGAGGTCTGGGTCCGGAGGGTGGACTTCGTGCAGGAGAGGAAGAGGAAGGTAAGTGGAAGGATTTTACGCTACTATGATCGTTTTTTGGAAGTTCGATCGCTGGGGTTTAGGGTTTACTGTTTACTCTATTTTATTTATAGGAGTTTGAAAATTGGTGTTAGGGAATGAGTGGGAAATTATTCGGACCCTGTGGTCGTGGCTCCTCGCGCTTGTGCTCTGAAGGAAGTGGAAGTCAACAAGGGCTAGGGGTGTTAGTGTAGATTTTGGCTAATGGCAGGCTTGTTGGAACAAATTATGAGACTGGGGATTTGGTGTAGATGGTTTCTTGTGAAGAGTAACTTCGGGGATCAGGCTTTTGTTATATAATTTGTTACTTCGTTGTGGTCTCTGGTTTGTTACAATCAATTATAGTCGTGTTCAGATTTATTGGCCGGTGAGTTCGGTTTCTCGAGCAGCGCGCGAGGAGAAATTAGCCACTATCACCTGACGATCGTGGATTGGCAGTCCGAAGTTGCGGAACCCCCGAAGGGTATGATGGGGTAAGGGGAACGGTGCTCGACTCCGCCTGAACGATGCCGTGTGGCTGTTGTTTATTCATAGCGTAATAGTAGTGTGCGTTACGAATCGTATTGGCTACGCATAGCCAATACGAGACGAAGCTACGGCAGAATCCCGTTGCCGCTGGCCAAGTCTTAATTCCGAGTATGAGTTTCTCGCTTCTTTCTGGGGGGGAGCGAGATGGAACGCTTTGCAAACCGGTTTTCCAGTGCTCAGGGAACCGTACGACGGCCTGGCGTAGCCCGAGAGAGAGCGAGAACGTAGATAAAAGGAGCACCGAGGCAGGCAAGCGGTGTGGTGGGAGAATACCCCTCACGAAACTCACCGGCCAATAAAGCTGAACACGACTTTAGTCAGATGTGTAAATCGAAAAGCTCGGTTCACGGAGCAGCTCCTTTGCATGCATTGGACGTAAGATATGCTTCGTTTAATTGCAGTAATTGACTAATTGTGCCGAGGGAAGGGTCTCGCAAATTTATCGCAGTACGAACTCTTTCGAGAGTCCATGGCGCGGGAGTGTCTTGCTCGCGCCTGATGAAACGAAATTGGTGGATTGAGTTTCAGATTGCGATACACGTAGCTGCTTGCGGCGGCATTTCGAAAAAAGAAGTTTATCCGCTGCAAGTCATGCATAACTTGAATAATGCTCTTCGAGCAAGTCTATGCTAGAGCAGGAAACGACCAATGTTGATAATACTCCTCGTTTCCGCTGGGAACACAGAAATAGCCATTTCGGAAACAGTACTTCAGCATGGATCACATTGTTTGGTCAATTTCTGTGGTGGAAGTTTGTAAATAAAAGTTTGGAATTTTCAAGGCGAAGCCTGTGAGCTTGAAAATTTTTACTGTTTACTTTTGGGACACCTTGTTTATTAGAGTGTTTCATATTATAGGGTTAAAATTAAAATATTATATTTTTTCTTCATTTTGCTCATGCTCTGATTCCTATTCATTTTAAGAAGGACATCTGAGAAATTTTAGAAAATTGAGTAATATTTGTATCTCAAATACAATTTCCGCAAACTTTTATTCAAATAATTAGAAGATAAATGTTGTTTTAACTCTTGTATGGCGGACACTTTGGGCAACCTATATGGGTCCGTTTAGACCCGCAGTAATTATTCTTCTACACAAAATTTGAATAATTCTCTTTTTATTAGAGTAGTTCATATTAAGCTTACAATTTGTAGCTTTACGCTTGGGTCCAAAAAGACCCAGGTCCCGCCGGCGGAAGGTTAAGGGGTGTTCCTAGTGTTCCTGAAAAAAAGCTTTATTTTTCGGGAATAAAAAAAGGAACAAGTATTGTACGTTTGTAGCTTCCTTCTATCACCTTTTAAGACTAGGAAAAATCTTGCGATTAAAAATATCCATTAATAGCGGAATAGGAGCATCGCGATGCCAGACCTGATGTCAGCACAGAATCTTAAGCACAGATTTAAAAAAAGATTGGTAATCTGTAAACTGACGGCTATCGTCTGAAACAGCACAATAAAAAATATTAAAAACCAAAAAAACGGCTACGTCTTAAAAAAAATTATTTAATTCTAGCAAGAAATATTATAGTTTCCTTGATCGCAGTAATTCAATTTTGCAAATTTTTATGAACCACAAAATAATGTCTACTGAGTATGCCTGATATGTTTGAAGTAGATAAGAGCTTTGGTTTTTTGGCAATCAGGTCTAGTATATAGAAGAATATTGTTCTCTTCACAATGCTCCGATTCCGCTATAAATGAATATTTTCAATTACAATTTTTTTTGTAGTAGGGTTATACTTATTTGAAGCTTTCTAGGATCGTGTTGCATCAAAAGACCTCGACGTGGAATCGAATTTATCAATAAGTTCCTCCAGTTAACAAGACGGAGCAAATTTCCTAGTTGTCGCGGACGCAAAATTAACCGCAGCCTTATTGGCTCCGCAAAAATTTCATTCCCATCTGAAAAACTTTTCCCCAAGTTCTAATTTAACCGACACACCAGCTGAAACTCATTTATTATTCTCGATTGCATCGCAACCTAGTGTCTTTTTTTATCACCATTGGGTCGAATGCCGAGAAAAAAGGGATTATGGAGACTGTCGAGGAATGATTAATATTTGTGGAGTGGAACTCGCGAATCGTGTGCACGAGCTTCCGTAAACAACGAGGCTAACGACCGATGCTCGGCGTAGCCATGGTTGTTGGGCGGTTATAAAAAGAAAGGTTCGACGAACCGGCCGCAGGGTACTTGGAGGGCCTTGCCGTTATTCTCGGCGAAGGGTAGATTACCTTGGTCACGAAGTATCGGAGTTACGAACACGGACCTTGCTAACGAAGTCCCTTTTTCGTGGCTACAACGATCGAGATCGATCTCGGAGCTCGTTCCAATGCATTGCAATTCGTAGGAAAGTATACAAGTAAGAATGTAAAAAGAAGCAGCGATTTTGGCACATTTCTAGCTAAATATGAGGAAGTCAAAATTTAATTCAGATAGCAGGTTGGATTTCGAGTACTTTCAACTGTACACCGTCTTCGGAAAATGCTTCCTTACATGAAAGCAGTAGGGGAGAGTTGTCAGTATCGTACTGGTCACCAAAATCGTGCCTCATCAATTTCTCAGTAATTAATGAATATAAACGATATCTGAGGATGAAAATATCAAGTAAATTCGAAGTGAGAAATGGAAACGAAACCTTTCGAACTTACACCAGTGCCGTTTTAACCTGGAGGCGAAAGAGGCAGTCGCCCCATGGCCCGCGAAAAATTGGAAAATTAAGAAATAGGGTTTTAAAAGCTCGACAAAAATTGAAAATCGGCCCTCCAACTATGACGGAAAGAAAATAACGAAAACACTGAAATTTAGATTTTAAAAGAAGGCCCTTATTCGTAGAACGCACCCCATGTTTAATCTTATTTATTTAATTGTTTTAATTAAATAAATAGCGCGTTTATAGCGCGGTATTTTTTATTTTATTCAATTTAGAATAATTTAGAGAGCCACATATGGAGCTCGCCTCATGGTCTCCGAAAACAAAAGACGGCACTGACTTGCACTCCATTTCGCACGTGCTATAATCTTTTAAACAAATCGTGGTTACCGTAATTTTTTATCAGTTTATTTTACCTGACAATAATCAAACAATACAGCTTTATCTTATATTTTTGTATTCTTCTAAAAGCCAGTTTAATGTAGAATATTTTACATTCCTTTTATGCAAATATTACATTCATTATAAAGTTTAAATTGTTATTTATAAATAAATTTATTTTTTGTTGAATATTTTCTTCCTTACTCGTTGTTCATACTATTTTTAGAAGAGGTACGATTTTAGAAACCAAGGTGTACGATTTAGGAGACCAGTTGCCTAAATCATACCTTTTACACTATGCCACAAACAGATTAATAACAAATGAATTAGTATTCAACAAAAAGTGAAACATACAATATTATCTGTCTAAAAGATCAATCTCCAATACCCAATATTAATTCTCCTTCAAATTAGTCTCAAATATGAAACTTACGTAAAATATCTTAAGTGCTACGATATCGGCAACCCCTATACAAATTGAATAGACACTCGAGTGGAAGAAGAGAAGACAGCAATGGCTGCCGGAACCACGGTGTCGTTAGATTAGCCCGAGAATTCTGCGTCGACTACTAGAAATACTGCAGCCGTTGAATTAGTCGTTCGCGTGGCTCCCCTTTGAGGTCTTCTTAATTATTTCAAGCAACGTGGATCTGCTCTAACTAGAGCCGACCGCGGTCAGAGGCGAGCGCCAGCGAGCGAAGCGTTGCCCCAGATGAATCGCTAATGCTGACAGATGAAAATAGTTGATCGGCCGGCGCTGCAACGGTCGACCTCTAGCACGCGCTGCTATAAATTCGAATGCGACGAATCGATACGGAATCGCGCGCGGCGATCCCGCGACGATAAAAAGAATCTATCGGGGGATACGCGCTTCTAAGTTGGCGGTATCGTTTGGCCCAGATCTGGATGCGGCTTTAATGTTTCATGGGCTGAGGTTGAGGGGCGGCTCGGGGGAGAGAGGGCGCAGGTACAAGGCTTCCTTTAAGCTCTATCGATTCGGCCGAAAGGCGAATTACAATGCGTTGAGGACTGTTATGACGGATCTGCCGGCACGTAAGGCCTCCTTTGCAGACGCTTCTATACGCGAGTCGCCCCCGTGTAAATAGTAATCCGCCTGGGATTAGGTCAGTAAAACGAATCGCAGGTAGAAGAGACTCCGTAATGCGAGCGTGCCGACGATCGTGCAGTATCAATTGGTATATATGCTCTGCGGTAAAATGTTCGGGAGGGCAGAAATACTAGATTCATAATTATGACGACAGGATATTTGTCGGATGTCGAGCCGAAGGTGAACCGTTGTAATTAATCGAACCCGAACACGCTTTATTTGTTGCCCGCGATATTTCACTCTTTGTTGCGTAACGTTTCGGTCGTGCGTCGACTCATAAGCCCGTTTTAGAGTACAAAGAATTTTACACGTGCTTCGTTTCGCTACCGCAGGCATCCGAACTGAGTAATTGCATCTCGCCCTGTCTTTATTCTATTTCAGTCCTGACATTCCCGACGCGTCTTTTGTCCGATCGAATCTCTCGGTCGCGCCTCCCCCGATGATAATTCGACTTTGCTTCTTATCCGATTCCTTGTGATCGGGAAAGGGTAGGGGAGAGCGACTTTACCGGCGAACGTTCACTTCTCCGCGATCAGGTTTCTTGATAACTCTCAGGCTCGCCGGTAGATGGCGATGCGACACGCTACGGAGGGAACTATATCGCTGTTAATACTGCACTTAATCAAATAAGCTTCATCGGATTATCTCTAGTGATCTAGTTGGCTCAGCGTCGACACTTGTAGTAACAGTTTTATCGATTACACTAAATGAATTTGTTCCCCAAGGCACGAATATAAGATTACTTTCGTCGCCGGATTTGAAATTGCCGCGCAAGCACACGTGAAGCAGCTACTTATATGGAAATTCTCCTTAGCGTCGTGTCCGCCATCTTCGCGAAATTATTCGAAATAGAAACGCGTTCGTGCATTTGAAATGCGTGGTGATGGCACAGTAGTTTGGTAAGGCCGCAAATAAACTGATTTACTCGTCTGTTTTGACTCGTCGTACCGTTTGAGGAGTGGCGTGTTAGATCGAACTCGTGCGCTGCAGATCGGAATAGAGCATTGATGGTACGACGATGCACGCGGTGTCTGTGACGTACTTACCTTCCGAAGCAATACCGCGTTCTTTGTTTGGTCTGTTGTCTTTGGAAAGGGAAATAAGAGAGGTATACCGGAATGTTGTATTAATAGAGTAGTCGATATCGAACGGTTCAATGAACGATTTTCAATGAAATAATAGGGATCACGAAGATATTCCGAACTATAACACGATTAACCTATAAATTTCCAAAGTCACGCTTCGCCCTCACTGTTCAATCGAATAACGTTATTTTAGCTACGACACTCGGATAATAGATGTATCGACGCCTATGGTTTATTGATGCTATCTTGCCGATAACATTAAAAAGCTAGTGCAATCTCAGCTTCTAGTTGTATTACTTAACCAGTTGTATTTTATATTAACCTCTCTCGTTTCTCCCAATAATAACCTAACCCATAACCACCAATTTTTCATTCAGTGTTTCACTTTCCTCCCGAACTCCTTCCCTAATAATACAACGAAATCAAGAAGATCAATAAACTCAATGCGTTCAAAACTGTACCAAACGCACAGATTCTAAATAAAGATATTCCCCGAAAAATGGGGATCTACAGGTGCGCCGCCACCAGCGTTCGCGATCTATTCACGAACAGTATGGGAATTGAATTTCCTAGGAATCGTCTGTTCGCGAACTGTTCGCTAGTAAGTATCAGTGATGGGTCCGTATTTTACCTAGAAAAGGTAAAAAGAGTAGAAATGTAGAAAAGTGAGTTTTCTACGCGTAGAATAAGACGTAGTAAATAGTTTATTAACTTCTAAACTAACTTCTTAACTAAAAACAGTCTGTGAGACACCATAACCTGCATGGACACATCGTAGATCATTAAATACAGAATTGCAACAACATATCATTTTTCCAACCATCTAAAAATAGAACTGCATCTTTGGATTCCACACTGATTATTAATTTTTGTAATCTTGAAATTTTGTATTAAGTAAATTATTCGACAATATCTTTCGAGTTGGAATTTTATAAGCTAGATTCAATTTATGAACAAAGTTCCTCAACTTCCAAATAAACAATCTGCTAAAGCTTTATCAAATTTTCCAGAATCCATGTTGATATATGTAAAAATTCGAGTATCTTTTTCACACCAAAGATATGAAATTTACTAAAAAATTTCAAACTATTTATAATTTTTACAATTACCTTCCAATCTTTCATTTTAAAGGAATTTAAAATATTGTGCAGTAAAATTCAATGCAATAGGGGTACAGGTTAAAATAATTTGTATTTGAATTTTTGACATCGAACACATTTCTACATTTTATACAATTATTTACATTTTTTACGCGTGTCACGTAGAAAATTCGATGTAACGTAGTAAACCCACTAGAGGACGCACCTTTACACGAGCAATGGTTATAAAAAAATTGCAAACACTTGCGTCCATTGTTTGCGAACAGTATTCGCGAACTATTCGCTAGTGAAGACGCACCTTACCACGCAGCCCGTACTACTCTTACTGCCACGTTGATCCACAATCACGGGGATCGCGATCGCGGGTCCCCAATTAGACGGATGATCAGAAATCACGGTCAAGTGTTTCTGGGTGTCTTGTCGGAGAGTGACACGCGGGAATACACGAGGCATTATCGTGCTAATCGCGATTCATCCGCGATAAGGGGGCAATTGCGACGGCCCTCCGGGGAAAATGATTGTCGATACCGGTTTCTTCGGCGAGACGGGGCGATACCAGCCGATAGTGAATCACGGTGGGTCCTGGAAACGACGAGTGTCGGCACTGTCAGTCAGTGAACGGTGAAACCGCGACGGGCACACGGCGTTCTCCACCCGCGCCATGAATATTTGAAAACTACACGCGCCGTTTTCTGTGTAGCTCGGGAAAATATGTCGTCGGTGTCGTTGGGAAGAGTTCGGAAGTACTCCCTCGTGCCGTATTTAGATAAATGTCCAGAGTATGGAACGTACAAGGTAGTGGAAACAAGCTTCTATTCGTGACGTCCGACCGTGAAACTCCCAATTATCGCCCTGCGTGTGTACGCTGTTATTCACTTGTAAACCTTTGCGGATAACTTGTATTTTATGCGGGGGATTTCCAGTTAAGTTTGAGGTTATGTGTATCCTGTTGGATTACCCCGTGAGTAATACTATTTTTCCTGGGTGTATATTCGGGACACTATATTCATATGGTGCAATCATCATGTATGTAGTTTTATATTCCTCGGTTTTAGAAATAGTTCGGATTATTGGGGGCGCGGTGGTGGGGTAGCGGCCCTGAGGGACCAGTTATAAACTGCGCTGACTATAGTAGAGGCATTATAGCCAGGGGTGGAATGAAATTGTTAACTTTTATAAATAAAAATTATTTATCCAAGTTTTAACTTTTAAACTTTTTTTCTGTTTTAAGTGAACACTTTCACTCTGTTGTAAGAGTTCGGTTTTAACGGTTATTTTTTTGTTCGATTAATAAAAGTTCTGGAGGGTTATATACTTTTGAATGGATATTTAAGGGGAGAATATAAAAGTTAAGAATATTTTTTTAATTGGTGTTGTTTAAGGAATTAGACGCAGGATAAATACAGAAGAAAAAGCAGATTGTGGTTTTTATATATAAATATTTTCACCGAACGGTTTAAGCTTCTAAGTTCAGAGCTATCCACCCCACAAAATCTGTAGGAAATCTGTTGTCACAAGTTTAACTTTTTCAGAGTAGAATAAATATTTCTGTTTCACTAGAACTTTTTTCTACTCTGAAGAAAATAAAAGTTTCTTATTTACACAAAAATTTATGAAACAAAGGTTTCAGTTAATATACTGCATTTTATAATAGAAAAGGTAATTTCATAATTAATTGAAATTTAAAACAGTTCCATATAACTCCTGATTAAGGGTTTCTTTTGATTGGTATCGGGGCTTATAATTGATCAGCTGATGAGTTCGGAGGAATACTATTTTTCTAATATCTCTCAGCTTCTGAAATTCAGATACCTGAAATCTATTGGAGAAATGATTAACAAAGAAACGGTCCCAACCCGGAAATTTTGATTTTAATCGAACTTCGCGTGAATGTAGAACGGAGGTGCACAAAGAGCCGCTCGGAGCCGGAGGTCTTCGCCCTGTTGCACCTCTGATGCTGATTGTAGAGCATATCAGAGTATGAAAGACCCAATTTTTTTTCTGCAAAAATTCACTCCTTGGTGAAATCAGCCTTTAAAGTCATCGCGGTTTTCCTTTTTTAATAAAACTTTATTTTTCATTTGGTAGTGTTATAGAGCATAAAAAGCTGAACAATTCTTACAGTTAAAGTTTTGCCCTACCTCTCACCGTTACAAAGTCATATTCGAAATTCTCGCCAGTGTTGGAAAATACTCTAATAATACGAATCCATTTGAGGCACGAGTTCTCCTGGATATTTGTTTACAAATTGTAAGCTGTATTGTTGATCAGGATATTCGGTAATCTTATCTGCACGCGCTCAGGTATTGATCGACTATTGGCAAACTGTGTTTATTGTGCTTAAGAAAGACACGGTAGAGCCCCCCATCGAAATGAAGATGGATTTTCATAAAGTATGATCGATTTAATTTCTAACCTGCCTTCAAACGTCCATTTCTCTTATCTAATTGATTGTGTCCTCAACTTCGTGTAATCATAACAGCGTGACCGATAACTTGAGCGTCGATTACTTTTTAATTCTGTATTCCTACATGTCGAGTGACATTTTAATTTAGAGCATGTTCTACTTGACCACCTTGTCTTCATATCAATTTTACTTATTCTTATTTTTCACAAATAATACAAATTACCAATAGCTTTTGAACCAGATTTATTTCTCATTTAACTGCATCTAATCTTCCTTTCTCTGATGAACAATGCAGGTTCAATCCGTTGCACTCTTTCCTCTCGCTGTTTATCACCGTTTCTATAAATGGACGTCGTTGCAAGGTGGAGCAGATAAAGACTCGAGTAAAATTTGAAACGTGTTTCATGGCATTATGCAACTTGTTCGCCGCATTTAACAAAGAGATAAGAAATCTAGACAGTTTTATCAATAGAACAGTAACACTTGTGGGAATTAAGTATCAGGAGGAAATGGAAAGAGTGTCTAAGAATCGAGGAGACTTTTCATGGAGAAACAAACATTTTTTTCGTACTTTGAGATATGTTGGTTAAAAGTGCGGGTGTAACAAACACTTGGAAAAAGTACTGATAAACTATTAATCCTTGAGAATACTCATTCATAACAAATAGATAAATTCAGGTATGAATTTATTTTTATAAAATACATGAATTACATTACTATGGTTTTGTATTTAGAACAAAGGAAGTAAAGGATTGTGCAAATTGATGACAAAACGATCGAACTTGGATGAGAGCCACTCAATATTCCCCGTTCTATTGTTCCCCTCAGGAGTTCACGTGAAAACGTGTAACGAGCAATTGTGTGTCTATTGAAAAAACTTTCTCTGGTTGTTCTCTGTTCTGCATTCGCTTTAATTAAAATGCATTGCTCTCGTTTTATTTAAATCCGCAGAACAACAAGATAACTAATTAAATTTGTACACAGAGCACACATCTAGAAAAGTTTGAGTTTGTTTTCCCTCGAGAAACTGGTTGCCGAAAAGCCACAGCATTCTCAATCAATAGTTCAATTTTTAAATCCAAAGAAGAACTGTAATTGTTTTGAAAAGTAGACGATTAATTCAATTTGTATATAGAGCACACCTCTCTGCGATAATTTGGTTTAGTTTTTCCTCAAAGAACTTGTTTACGGAAAGCTACAGCATCCCGAATCAATAGTTTGATATTCTTACCGTTTCACGATTTCCGTAAACTTTAAACTAGATTTATTTTCGGTTTCATAACACTCCTGCCGACTATTCCGCGCAGCTCACGTGGTCTGCTATCAGACGTCAGACCAACGCGACCATGACTCAAAATGCCAGTCGAGTTCGGTACAGCGAATGAAACATTTCGTGATTTTCGGATACACTGAATGAAACAAATCTTCGCGACAGACCGCGTGGCATTGGATAAAAAACAAACGTTTATCTTAAACATATTTCTCATGCAAGTTTCAAATCTCTCGAATTCGTATTATTCATAGCATTTGTATTTTCAATCAGTAGAATGTTAACTCATGTTCCATTTTGAATTTGAGTCTAGACAGAAAATACATACCTAACAGTTGCTAATTGTTTTCTAAATTCGTCTTTGGAACTAGGTATATCCTGAGATGTCCAGGATAAGTGATTATTGTGATGAAAGCATGATAAAAGAAATTACTGACAAAAGCTGATAAAACATAAACCCGTTTAAAAATTATAGTTCTAATCAAGTGGCACGTTATAATATTGCCAGAAATATTTCTGTACAGAATATGTGTCTTTGTCGAATAGGATTCGTAATCTTACCATGCGATGATCCTTAAAGCTCCTATTCTGAGAACGCTTCAGGAGGCTGCAGAAAGCGTGCTCGATGATCTGTCGACAGACTGTAAAAAGAGGGTACGGGAATTGTGTACATAGTTTGAGTAATGATGACTGAAAGCTTGAACCACGTTAGCTTTGGAAAATCGTAGATAAAGGTGTGATGATGCACATTTTTTTTCCTCTCAGATTAATTTCTTTTTGCTTTTCGATTGTGATAGATAACGCGCGAGAAACACTACGCTTCTTATCTTGTTGCCACGATGCAACTCGTGAACTTTCCATTCATAATATTTCATTTCTATGAACAGATACCTATAAGTGTTATTTACTTTCATTTCTATTTCGTTTTGCATTGTTAAAGTACATCCTCCTTTGATTGCTGTGTACCTAAAGCAATCTTTCGCCACCGTCCGATGAAATTTTGTGGAAATCTTCGCTGCAAGCATGAAATATCCAAGATATTGTTTACACTTTGTCTATTATTAGTCTCTAAATATACTCCAATTGATTCCTCGGTGAAACTAGGAATACTCCAAGGATTTATTCAGCAGAGGACAATATCTCTGTTTTATTCGAATCAATCAGCAGGCTGTTCCAAAATACAAAGATGTATCATTGAATTATTTTATTGAAAAAATAATTTAGAAATCTTGATTTTATTGTTACACAGACTCCTTACGTTTATTTTTTCCTTGCTCTATAAAATTATCTGGAAGGTGGAAAGACCAGCTGCTCTATCAGATTCGTTTTACAGCTTTGGCCGAGTTTATCTTTTAATAGATTGCACCACCGGGTTACACTCGAGTCCACGAAACGATAAACATTCGATTTGGATTTCTAGAGTCCATAGACAGAGATGTGAAGCCGATTTTTTAGAATGCTCCTCGACAAGTGGCAATAAAAATTAAGATTGACTCGGCGGCGATAAAGCGGAGTGTGTTATTCCTTCAAGCTCTTGAAAAGAGATATCTTAAGAGATATTTTCCATCGAGGAAGCCATCCGAACGAGTCGAAATTCTCCCGTTACGCGAGATACTTTGCGAAAAGAAAGCCATGGGAGATAATCCGGCTAAATATAAACGTTGTGTCAACTAGCTCTTGATTAAACAATGATATCTAATCTATTGTATTTTGCAGCTTTAGATCCGCGGATAATAAAATTTCATCACATCTTGTTTCCTATAATTTTTCAATACCGCGACGCGCCTTCGTTACAAGAACGATCAGCTTACAACCGTAATCCACGTATAATTACTATACAAAGGAGAAAAAAATTGTTGTTATAGCACTCGAGCGATAGCAGTTTCCGATCACAGTAGCGATTCTCAATTACCAAGATAAAAATACACGGGCGATTGAAATTCTAATGACGCATGTCTACATATATATAATTCAATAATATTCGATTCTGATAGTATAAACTGTGCTTATTTTGTTGCAGGAACTTGGATCTCAACCATTGCCGACAATCGTGACTGAGGATGCGGACAATTCGAGTCATGCTTCTCAAGATCAAGGCCAGAGACCTCGAGCAGGTGGGATAATCACTACTAGTGCTTTATCGTTCGATCGAGCATGTAGAGTGGATTTTTTTATCCTCTATCTAGATTAATTGTATGAATGATAGATGTCTGTTGATTCTAATTTTCGTTGCGTGGTTGGAGCGTTTCATGGAACGTGTTTGCATTTTCGACAGGCACATGGGGCTCGCACTCGAGGACCATCAGGAAGCCGACCTCGGGGAGCGCTCCTGGCTCCGGGAAGTCGACGCCTCTCCCGCAGCAGGCGGAGTCCAGCTCGTCGAGCTCGAGCAAAGGCGGTAGAAAAGCATCGGGCACTCGGTCTGGGTCTACTAGCCAAAGTAACAGCCGTAGCAATAGCGCCGAGCGTAGGAAAAGCGGTGGAACTGTCGACGACAGCCCCACTAGGAAGTCGGCGCTGTTCGATGCGTTCAGGCCGAGGAGCAAATCCGACGCCAGCAAAAGAAAGCCCAGTATTATAGCGAATATGAAGAGCGCTGTGCAGGTAAACTTCCGCTGCGAGCGTTCCTCCGAATTAACACCTAATGCGGAGTAGAAAATTTTGAAATCATTAGTTAAGGGGAGGTTCCGGTGTAAAAGTTGATTTGTTTTTATTTAATTTTTCGAATGTTCAACGTTTTAGGAATGGTGGTTAAAAGGATTTGTTGAGATTCATAAAATTCCCGAAGTTATAGGTATTTGAGTAGCGGCAATTGCATGGATAACACTCGGCCAATCGGTACTCACAGAAAACTTTAACGGGTTTTTCTCGAGACAGTGTTCTCAAAACGATGGGACCTGTATCTCTAAAAGCTATTATCCGATTCGATTGAAACTTTTTTATTTTGAAGAATATACTTCTGGCTAGGGCGAAACTAGAGGAAAATTAAAAAAATTACATTTTTTAGAAAATAACGACACTTGAAATTTGAAATCACTTTTTCCTATATTTTTCGTTGTTTCAACGCTTTTAAAAATGATAAATTTTCAATTTTTTGTAATTCCTTCTGGTTTCCCCTAGCCAGAAGTATATTCTCCAAAATAAAATAAAAATCAGTCGAATCGGATAATAACTTTTGGAGATACAGGTCCCGCCGATTTGGATCAATTTTTTGACGCCTCGACTTTAACGGCTCCCCAGTGCCGTCTGCAATGATTAATTATAAAACAAAAAATATATTTCTATAATCTAAAACATCCTTAATACAATGCAAAAAGTCCCATTAGATTATATACAGTACTTTTCCTTTAATTAATTCCTAAAGATCACCTATTTTTGGGGGCTCCACACCGGAACCTCCCCTTAAGTTAGGCTCTCACTACGCCTCGCCTCGGAGCAACTTCTTTTCCCACTCATATCTAGTCTCGCGTCGCCTCTCTTCCTCAAAATATTCTCGAGGAAGAATCCGAAGCGAGGCGAAGCGCAGTGTGAGTTAAATTGTCAAACTACATAAGAAAAGCATAGGAAGAATAAAATGAGGCGAGGCGAGATGAGAGCCTATCTTTAGAATCGTGTAAACTATTCTATTTACAAAGAAGTGCGTTATAAAAAAAGGAGATAAAAAATTGCCGTTACACACAACTAATATCATTAGCTACGCGAATTACGAGTAGTATATAAAACTATAGTTACCGTTAGTAAGAAAAGGGTTAGCAGGCAATTGCTAAGATCGATCACCCTAATTGAACGTTTCTGATTTGCCTCTTTCAGCATTCTTTGCACAGAGGTTCCCATGGAAGTTCGTCGACAGATGTACACACAGATAAGGATCACCACAAAGATAGCAAGGAGCACAGAGACAGCAAGGAATCTATGGGGCGACCGCGGGCTGGATCGGAGAGCAGCAGGAATCCTGTGAGCAAAGTTATGGATCTCATCAGGCACAGAAGCCACAGTGCCCTTAGCTCGGAGGACAAGAGGAAAGCGGTAAGTCATCTGTTATTACCTTTTTTTCGTGTGCTTTGAAAGGAATTTAATTAGGGATATTATCTTATTATCATATAGTCTCGTCTGGTTAGATTAATGCATTTTTGATAATCCTTGTTGCCTGTTAATGTTAAGATATAAGGAACTTCACTGTTTAAAATTTAAATCGTCGAGCGATGTTCAGCTACCAATCGACTGTCGGGAATCGGAATTCTGAACAGAGTTCTGCTTTACCGGTGTGAGTAACAGTCGATAAAGACATCATCTTCCATCCACCAAATAATTTGGGTCTCAAAGATCCAGTGGATAATACTGCACTTGATATCCAGAATGGTAAAATGGTACTCAAAGTGATTTAGTTCATTGATAGAAAGTGCTACTTCAATTTGCACAGCTGTTCACTTTAATTCGGTGTGCAACAAGAATGACACACGCCACAAAGGATCTGCGATTTAGTTTGTTATTTAAAGAAGTATACTAACTTTTCCATTTACTCTCATTATTTCATTCACCGAATATTAAGCTTCCTCGAATCAATTTATAATATTAAGAGGCAAGAGTTTATCAACTCCTCGACTATCCCACTTTCACTCCCGAAAATGGTACTTCATGCGAATTGGGCATTGTTTGCTCAGACCTTTAGCTCCCAGCTGCAAATAGAAAACTCAAAATTCCAGAGAGCGCTCCGTTGCAACGTTTCTGCTCTCGGCAGAGCGTGACTTTTTAGAAGCGAAGAAGCCGCCGCTGGTCCATCGCTAACAATGGTATCTCGGCGAACAAAAGGATGATCTCTGAAAGCAGAGAACACGTGTTTTGACGTCGACGATTGCGCGCCTCCGTCTTTCCTCTGAACAATTCGGCTGGCCGTGACTAAAAAACCTCGACACTCTAGATTCCGCCTAAGAATTCCAAAATGGCCATCAACAGATCCCCTGCAGATTTTAGTTGCAACGAAAAAATCGCTGGGACCTCTGTTTGCCCGTTTCGCGCCGCGTTGAAAGCATCTTGCGAAATGCAGCCAGCTTGTAACGAAGAAACTCGCGCATCGTTGGCTGAACAGCAGTGGAGCCATAAATCGCATCTGTTCAAATATTGAAGTGACTAACTCGCGCCTCGTCCCTGATTATTTTAATAACTTACTGCGCGATGCTCGATGAACTTTAATTTCCGTACCATGAGCACTTAGTAGTACACTGCTCTGTTTAGTTGAAATGTCCTATCTAGTATTTTGAAACAACCGAGAAAACTGAAGTTTTATGATTTTATTATGTTAGTGATCTTATTTCCCTTTATACAAATTAAAAAATTTTGTCATTAACTCGTAACAGCCTAATATAATTTTTGTATTTTTTTTTGTATTATTAACGTACCAATTAAATAATTGTTTTAGATCGCATATTTTAACCATTTGGAAAGAAGTTAGGTTAAATGCATTAGACTGTTTATAAATTTTTACGAAGCACGTAGAGTTCTCTAACTTTACTTAAAAGGTAATAGACCTGTAGAACTTCAAATTTCATATCTCAAAAAATTGAAAAATGCTAGATAGAACAGTTTAACTAAGAAGGACAGTACATATCTCGGTACCTCTCGCATAAATGTATACGACCAACGAACGCGTCTAAATAAAAATCAGCATTCCTACTAAACACGGTAGACACTGAAATAATCGCTTCAGGGACACATTTCAGCGAAATCGTGTTTCGTGTTTGAACGCTTCCTCCACCTCGTCACGTGACTCGTTAGCGTCGAAACCAGTTTCCCTCCTCGGTATATATCGTGCGCGATACCGTAACAAATGTTCTCGCTTTGAAAGCCCACCTTTGTTCCTTTCAGTAAACAATTTCACGCAATCCTTATCTATTCCTTTATCCCGATTCCCTAATACACAACTGCTTTAACTTTCGACGCTCGTAATTCCAATGTTTCCTTCCCATTGGCAATATTTTCTTGAATACCATCTCTTCCAAGTTCTCTGTCGAAATTAATCAGCGTTGAGTTAAAGCAGTCGCCGCGGTGAGTAACCAGAATCAATGCTCCACGATCGTTAGCCGGGGATTAAAGCTGGGAGTGAGGTAACACTGTGCAATCGGTAAACATCCTCCTTGTGTCTCTGTATAGATAGCTACGAGGCGAAGTTGTATCGTCACGTTCTCGCGACATCCACGTTGCCCGATTATAGCTTTTTATTAGTCGCGCGGCTCGGTATGCAAATGTAGTTCGTTGGGCAGGTGGTTTAAATGCCTGCGAAAGAACATGAACGGTCAGATTTCGGCGGAGAGGTGGGACGTCGCGCGGCGTCGTGTATGTAACCGAGTGTATTTGCATGCGTGACTGTGTGCGACCGTGGGCTCGGGAAAAAGACAGATTCAGAGGCAGCTTTTTCACTCAGTGACTCGCGGAACATGCGACGCTGAAGGTGCCAGGAAAGCGCGCGCATCTCTCCTCGCCGGATCACGTGCGTCTCGAGTTTGTTGTTCGTTCGATCGATGCGGATTGATCGCGGCGGTGTGCGCTCCGGCGGTGTGACGTCGACGATGGACTGTTTACTCGCCAGTTCTATGTAGAAATTAGTATCCCCCGAAACGTAAATTGCATCCTTGAATTTTAAATATTGCAAATCACCGCGTAACGTTATTTAGCACGTGTTAATCGTTATTTGTGTGGCATTGGAGGTTGCAGCTTTGGTCAGAGGAGATGTTAAAAATTCTTTTTATACGTTTGCGTAAGAAAGTTTACACTGGGCTTTGTGTACCACGTTGGTATCATTGGTCTGATCTAGACAAACCTCCAAATTTATAGGAGACATCAATTTTAAAATACAATTCTTTCGAGCAGAGCTGCCATATTTTCTACTTGCAGACCAAACCTTCTTCCGTACTCTCCCACACTGCCTCAATTTATCACGAGGCAGATATTTATAGAAGCTATTATATACAAAATCCTGAAACAATCGCGGAGTTATGCGCGAGATTCGGGATCCCTGGCAGTTCCTCAAAAATAGGTCGCAGTCACGTTGCAGTGTTCAGTCGCGAGAAAGTTGCATTTACAGCCTCGCGTTGCTTCTTTTGTAAATCGCCAGTGCCACACTGCGGGCACTGATTTTACGGTCGCAACCTCGGATACCCTATTACGTATCTTCGCAAGTGGAATTCGTGAAAAGATATCGCGTTCTTTTATGCGGAGAGATTGCGCGGAGCAGTATAAACGCCCACGTTCCCCGACATTCTACGGAGAAACTTAAGCGTTCAAAGATGTCGTCATTATTTCGCCCGAGGAGTTACCTCCGCTTAGCCGTGCATCCATTTATCCGGCATTTTGAATGAAAAAAGAAAAACCGACGGTACACCGCAGTTTTCTGAACCGTCGTATAAAAGACGCTGAATGGTGACTTACGGTCACGGAGAATGCCTCGAGTTCATCGACGAAGCTCCTCTATTGTTCGGTTCTTCTAAATTGAAAGCTAGCAGCCCCTCCCGCTCCTCCTCTTTGCTCTTTTCCTTCACCTTCTCCGCCGATGTAAGCTCTTAGCATAATACCCCAACATCTCACGTGGCCCACTCGTTCCTTTCGGTTCTTAGACTCGATTCTTTATTCCTTCTTTTCCACCGTCCTCACGCAAACACAGACATGTGACACCTTACGCAACCAACCGCGAAACATTTTCTTCCTGACCCGCTACGAACTGTTTATTGCACCTTGGAATAGGCAATCGCGTAGAAATATTCATTGTACATAACATCCTCCGGCCCGTTTAACCTTTCGCAGGTCACGGCTAAATTCAATTCCGTCTATTGTTTCTAGACATTTTTGCAGCTCCCCCATTCGACGACCTAGATCCGCTGTCTTTAAGCAAACTATGTCGTGCTTTTCTTTTTTTTTCCGCCGAGCGTTTTATGGCGGCGCGTGTAAATCACAAGCATTGTTCCACCCGAAGGAGATGAAAAGGTCGTATGGATGGGGTTGAAATGTGCAATCGGCGATCGAGGATTTTACCGTATTTCCGCGTTACGATTTTATTCCGTCGTACGAGGAATCCTTTTGCAAAGGATCTCTGGAGAATGTCAAGTACAGAATTTTTAATACCAGCTGCTTGGTTTTATCCTTGGAGTCTAGTGTCGCGTAGGGGAAGGTGAGGTAATTCCGGCTGCATGAGCAAAAAATGTTATAAAATTTTAGCGAGTTATACGTTTGTTAGCTTTTTTTATATTAATTGATAGTTTGAAGTGTCTAGTTTGTATTAGTATCACCGAGAAATCATAATTTTACGGTGTAAAAAATTGGGAGCAATGACACGAAAATTGTCGTTTAACTAGAATTATTTTGGCTGGGTCTGATTTTTCTATGTAAAAGAAGTGAGAAAATTGATAATAGATATTATTATTTTTGTTTTCAAATGAATTACTATATTCTTCATGTGCCCATGGACTACATGCTTGATTCAAAATTTAGTTTTCTTTCAGTTTCCTTTTACCTCCCTTTCGTGCTTTTTGATATGGAAGTGTATTAAGAATTCTGTCTGATTTGTAATTCTTTTATATGTCAGTTGCATCTAAGCCGGAAAAAGTAATGTTAAAAGCTGGCTGGAATTAGACCCTTCAATTTTGACCAGTCTTACTTTATAACTCATGTTCAGATACTCAAAGTAATGCACTGAATTGAATATACATATCAGAATGGCGAAAGAGGCAGCCATATCAGGGCTCAGGAGCTCAGGGGGCATGTAAAAAATTGAAAAATTAAAAAAAAGGGTTGTAGAAGCTAGAAAAGAATTGGAAATGGGCCCTTCAACTGTGACGGAAAGAAAATAACGAATAGCTACATCAGAATTTAGATTTCAAAATGGGACCCCCTTTTCGTAGAATGCACCCCACGTTTAATCTTATTTATTTAATTATTTTAATACTCATTCACTTCTCGTGTTACCGCGATATTTCTCATTTTGTTTAATTTAGAATAATTTATGGGGCCCCATATAGAGCTCGCCTCAGGGCCCCCGAAAACGATAAGACGCCACTGATACATATCACCAAAAACCAAATGTGAGTTTGAAAGTAGAAACATTTCCTTATTTAACAAGAATAATTTTAATAATTTATATCAATTCTCAAGTATCTACTAATTTACCTTGTTTAAAGATGCACCACTATTATAAGCTTACGTTGCGAAATAAACACTTCAGGATTTATTTACAACAAAGCACTGCTATAGTCATAGAAACGGTAAATATTAGCTAGCCGCATCATTAACACTAAACGCACCGGTACTTTACACATACCTATTCTTACCATAAGGGGTCATTTGACAAAGAATTTTTCTCGGTAAAAAATAAGCCAAGAGAAAATCGGAAAGCGCGAAATTGAATAATCAGATAATATAAGAATTTACAGAAAGTAGGAACAGCGAAAGAAATAACAATGAATGTACGATTTTAAAATAAATTAGTAACAAATTAGTGTTAACAAGTGGAAGTACCATTCACAGAGTCAAGTGATGCGCTTTTCGTTTTAAAAAATAAAAGCGGCCGAAATTATCCAACCTTTCTTCTTCTTAATTTCTGAAAATTGATTAGAAATATAAGGAGAGGTACTTTAAACAGAGTCAGCGGCGCGAGCACACTTCTTTTATGCTCTACACATATCCCATTTATTCAGGACCCGAAGACCTGGCGCGGACAGTGCGTTTATCTGTCCTCATTATCAGTTTCTGTTTAACATTGTGCCCGTGACGTCACGCCGCAGTGCTGCCGCTGTATTAGCATTGTAAAAATATGTTCATACGGGCTGTTTTTGTCAAGAGCTCGGAATAGACGCTGTGTAATGCCGTGCACGTCGGCTGTATGCAAAATGAAAATCAGTATAAGTAATAAATTATCAGCGGCTTGGATGGGGGTCACTTTGGCCGAATAGGAATTATTCTTACGCAATCTAGGAATACATGAGGAGAGTGAATGGTGGGCAGTCCACGACGTCACTGTCGATAAATAAATTAATGCCTCTGCACATTACTTTGCACCCAAATTTATTTTACCCCCGAAAACCATCTACAACAGAAAACGTCATATTATTTGTGTCTTATTTACCGAATACTAATTTACTAGAGTTCCTAGTTTATTTCAATTATTTTATTTCGCAACAAAGTGTTTACGAAACGCTATTTCTCTGTGCCTGTTTTTTATATACAATCTTTAACGTCTGTCAATGTCCCAGCAATTTTTATCGTCGAGGGTTAAACGGATTAAAAGAATTCATTCGATTAGTCTAAGCGATGATAAATTGAGCCGCGATAATAATGATGTTATAACGAGGCATTCGGTGACGTAACAGTGTCTGCGTTTTGCATCTGTTGCATATGTGCCAGAAAACGTAATGCTCAATTGTTTATTTATCTTATACGACGGCTTTACCTTCGCGACCTGATATTTCCTTAGTGCGTTTTTATCGTATTATGCCAGTCCGATGACAAAGTGCGTAATTAGAACGGATATATTAAAACTGAAATATTATTCCCCGGAGCGTAATGCAGTAACGTGATTCGCACGCTTAGGATGTCGTTAGTGTTTTCGCGAAGCGACCACTGAAAGTTATGAAAAACTACTTTAGTAAGCAGGTTGAAGCGCAATTGAGAGGGTATAGAGTTCTTAGTGCGCGGTTGTTATCGCTTTAAGTATACAGTGTTCCTCGAGGCACCGCGGAGGTGCAGTGTCTTCTTAAAGTTTCAAGAACACTCTTGAATAACACCGGGTTCCGCTAGTCAGAATTAAACAGCATTAAAATATCCTTTCGCTATCGGCATCGATCCACGTCCAGGCCGTTTCGTTTCACTCTCGATTTCCTATATAAAATACCAACGCAGCTTTAAACCTGAAATTAATTACTCGTCATCGTCACTCGGCGCGTGTTTATTGATTCATAAAATGTATGTAATTAATCTGTAATAGCAAGAATCAATATCTCCCTCCATTGGTTTTGGAATAAGATTATTGTAGACTAAGGTCGAATGCCTCGAATAATAGCCAGCAGTGCAGTGAACAGTTTTATACTACCGTGCAACGAAGTTATGTGACTGATAATATTGTGACAGGGTATTATCAGTGAAAAGTGCAATATGTCCTCGTACTTTCGATGGATAAAGGGTGGGAAGAAGGATGATTACTTCGGCGCCAAACCCAGGAGCCGTTCCTTAGACTCGAAGAGCCTCGAGGCATCGGGCATACGCCTGATTATCCAAAATGTACTTGAACTTTTTTTTATCCTACCACTTAATTCAACATTTAAAAAATTGTTTGCCATATACAATTATTTTTTTCGTGATAACGCCTCGGCAATGAACGCTCGATAATCGCGCTCCCTACTCTTTATCGAGCAGAGCATAACAAGCGTGTTTTTTAGTATCATCATTCCCGATGGCTCCGAAAATTTACGTTAATGTGTGACGCTTGTCTGTTGCAGAGAACCGCGGCCCAGCATCAGGCGCAAATAGCAGCACAGGGTGAGTAACATCCGTAGATATGATTTTCCACTAGACTCCGAATCGAGTGTCTGATTATTTCCCGTCTTCAAAAACATGGAAGCGCTAAAGTTGGGAGAATATGCTTTGCGATAACCGAGAAATGTTACTCGGCTTGATAGCATCTGAAAAATAACTGGGTACGCGTTTCAGCGACGTTTCTCTCTCCACAGTTACGGTATAAACTATAATCAATGAATTAAACGAAAAGCCGCGTGCTTATCTTCGGGGCTACTTATCTAGCTCCGTCAATGAAGCTTTTAATTACGTCGAGTATTTAACTCATTTTAAAACTCGGGATGATCTGATTAATACAGTTGCAACTTGAATACCCAGCGATATTGCGTAAGCACTTTCTATCGTTATTTAATATTTAGGTAACGTATACGCGTAGCGTATACCTCGCCCGTGGTTCAAAACACTGGATTATAATTCCAAGCATATCAAATATTATTCTTTCCAGGCGTGAAACGTTTTTTAACCTTGATACAGTTCGTTGAATCTCTTCTGACCGCACCTAACATTTTCCTACTTTCTTTCTCCATATTCACGGCAGAAATTCTGCTGCCAAGAACTTTTCCTCGAAGATTTACATTTCTAGTAAATCACGAGCGTGTTAAATCCGCGTTTCCTCGATACCAGAGAGTACCCTTTTACCCTGCGGTTGGAACGGTGTGATAAGAACTGCGCGGTTCCGCCGGCAGATGTCGACGTTCGGGTCGCAGCAAATATGGCGGGCAGATTCTGAAGCACGTACGCGCCCCGATGCCGCTGGGACGGACCTGCGCCTCAGAACGTTTTCGTACCGCAACGCGTACAGTGGCACGTGCTCCGAAGTGCTCGCGTGTATTCGCCTAACACCCTCCTCGCGCCCGTGATTCTTCGAGTCGTCGTGTCCCCGTCGAGGCCCTTCCCTCCCCTCGCTCCAGTTACCCACACCCGTCGAACCCTTCCGCGCTGCATCCAGCCGTGCGCCCAACAGCATGTCGCGCTAGTCAATCGTTACGAAAAAGTCGTACGTGCGGAACGTAACGTAGCGCCGAGAGGAGACCTCTGGAGGAGGCCTGAAAGTAACGCGGATCCTTGCAGTTTCGTCTACTTGCCCGCGCAGCTCCGATATCAACGTGTGTCGGACAGTCGAATGGCTTTTCAAACGCGTCCCGTCGTGAGCGTGTCAGTAACGACACGACCCGTGACCGTGAATGTAAACATTGCTGCGCGTACAGCGGTGCCCTGCCTCAGATCTACGCGAGAGCCGTTGCCGCTTCGCTTGCCACACGAGCGCCGGTAGTTTTTGCCCGTCGTCGATGCGACTTTGGTCGACAGTAATCAGTCATCAGTCCGCTTCGCGCTGGCCACGGAGCTCCGTCGATGGTGCCGTCAATCAGTGCCACTGGGACTGCCCGCGGACGTCCATCGGCAAGCGTTTGAACGCTGCGGATCTTGGCGTCGACCCGCGGACGTAATATACTGTAATCGCGCGAGTGTTAACGGCCGTCTTTATTGCGCGAACGAGACATTGGCTACGCGGGCTCTCCTGCAACGATATAACTGGCCGTGCGTTGGCAACGAAATTAACGTGTGTGAATCATGACGCGTGAGCTCGGGAGAACTGGATAGTGCGAAGAAGAGGGAAACAGGCCGCCTTGCGAACGATCTCGCCCGCGGCAGTGGGCACACGTGAGTATCATTTCCCCACTTTCTCGGTTTACGAGAAACTCGCCCGTCGAGAGTCGTGGCCGTTGCGACGAAGCTGCCTAGCTCTACCTGGTAGGTTCGAAACGTCTTACTGCTGCACCCGCGCGCTAATCTGTACATTATCGTGTGGGGTTTAAAGACCGCGTAGAAATAAGGCCGGGATCGAATGTGTCGCGTCCCGTTTTTGAATATCGTCGTGTTTATCTCGCGACAGGTCTCGTGCCAAACATTGGTATTGATTCACGTTGTCGTCGGTGTGGAATTTAATTAGCATGTACGAATTGACCCGCTTCGCGGAGATTTCGTGGTTTCAAGGAGTACGGCGTAGTTAGTGTTGATATACAACTTCTGTTCAATTACATTCGCTCGAATTCTGAAGGTATTTTGGATTCAAATTTATTTCGTTCCTACGCCTGTGCATTGTGTACATTTTATTCGTCCTTTTCTTTTTCGGGGCGAAGAATGTTAGCAATTATTCTGTTGGTATTCGAAAGTTGGCCACGAGGCTCCGTCTCGCTTCTTTCTTTTCGTGGCGATGCAGATGGGAATTGAGTCATCTCATGGTTATGCCTCGGAATTCTCGGCGAATGGTGTAACCATCTGAGCGTGCGTCGGTGCACTAACGCCTCGTATTCTGGATACTTCATTTCTTTTTCGTCCATTTTCCGTTTAGTCATTCCGCACGTGTGTGGTCATACGAGAATAAATAAGGAGCGAAATAAAGAAGCGGTGGTCCGAGGACCTTGTCTCTTTTTCAGCTCACGGATTTGTGTCTGATGTTGTGAAACGTTCGTCTGCATTATATTTATTCGAAATAAACGATATCCCTTTAATATCGAATTTTAAAATCGACTTAATAATTCTTGTTGCACATTGGGTATTTACTAGTCAATTACATCTAGTTCAATTTCCCGAATTCACATTTTCTATTTAATATTATATTTAGGTTATAATATTCCAAATACAATAAAGGAAGAGAATGACAATTTGAATGCTCAGCGTGCACACATCGCGTGCGGAATTTCTCTAGTCGTATATTCGAATCACAGTCGCTGAACGCCTATATGCGTTCCTCGCGCACAGTGATGGAGCAGACGAGCGTATACGTGCGCCCACAGCGCACAAAGGACTGATGCAATAAATGTGGTTTCTTGGAGGTTATGTTTGTCGAGTCTTCAAGATCACTCAAGGTCTTTACCTGTCTACTGGTGTGTAGTTCATGTTTGTCGCGATCTTAGACAAAAGTATTAGAGCTGATTACATACTCGTAATTTCTTTAATATTGTTTTACCAAGTCACGACGAGCACTTAATTATTCGACTAGTGCTCGGAATCAGCTTGAAAATAGGGAGCTACTCGAACAATTGAAGCAAGCTTAGTTCAGCCCGTTTTTCCTGAGCACTTTGCTAACTATACTGAATACCTTGATGAGCGTAATGCGCCCTCTAAACGTATCGAACACTGCATTAAATCTGATAAGGTTTCTACCGTGCAGCGGAAAAACAACTTAAAACTATTAAACGAACCACGTAAAATTATTAGGCAGCGATAAGTTAATGGCAATGTCGTTGCATTTTCTATTTACCTAACAATTTAAATTCGACGGTTAAAACGTGCACGGTCATGGTTAAACATTTTTGGATAGTTAGATTACTGTCCTGGTTGAAGTTCGTTTTTAACGACGTAACTCTTTCCGTAATAGATTCAGCAAACTCTGTATGCGGTATCATTATGTAGTTGAGTGCAATCACTTATATCGTGCTTAGCCTATTCTTCTTCATTCGTCTTTTTCTTTATTCAGACATATTTTTGCATAGGACGTGTTTTCACGTTTCCGTAGTAGATGTAGGTCGGTTAACGCTTTGAGTAAGTTGGACACATGTATGCGTTCAGTCCGTGTATGTAGCCCGTGCTGGAAACGCCTGACGGCGTTCTGCAAGTACTGCGAGCAAATGAGACCGGAGGATTTCCGCACACGATATAATACGCCAACCGTTTCAATTTTCGTACTCAAAGAATTAAGTATTCCTGACACGTAGGTTCGTGTGAATGCATTATACTGTTCGTACGAATATATTATACTACGTAATTGGATGAAATACATAATAAATTTTATTCAAAGTTTGCTACGCGTAATTTGGAAATTTTATTGCACCGAATATTTTGGTAGATAAAAATACACATGTTCTTGCAATATCAGTAATAAATCATTTAATCGAGTTGGGTTATATCCGGGGTATTAATAATATTGAGTGAGAATTTTGGAATTGGCAGAGCATCAACGCTCAGTTAATTGGGATCATCACTCAGACTACTTATTCTCATAACACTGGTGGGAATATTTAGTGGATAATTGTTATACGTGCCTCGTAATGAATTACAGTTTTTAATAGCTAGAATATAAAAAAGATTCTTCAAATAGTTAATGCATCTGATGTTGATAAATTCTCAAGCATACATGCTGCTATTGTTCACTTGCAATATCTTCATAATAGAGAAGCTTCTTTAAAATTTTCCAATTACTAAACGCGTACTGAGCAACAGAGGCTCTTGATTAAATTTCAGTGTCTGAGTCCAACGAAGCAATCCAACTATTTAAATTCAATTGTCTTCGTCTTTATCACGCTTCCTACTAACCAGAGAAAAAAAAGAGTAGTTGAACTAAGGGAGTAACGAGTCTCAGGGCGCATACAAGTGCATTCGAGTGCTATGCATGTAATCTGCATCTGTTCGTCTGAACAATGTGACCTTGAACTACAGATGCAAATGTACCGTTGGTGGGCTGTAGTAGCTGGTACTTTTTGACTTCAGACATGGCTAGGGAAGGGATACGCACACAGAACCACCGTTTCTAGATACACTCGCAATCGGTAGGGGAACGGTGAACAGTAGTCTGTACGTGAGTGAGCGTTGTGCAAATGTAGTAGGCGCCAGCCAATGGGAGTTGCATTCCTCCATTGTGCCAACTGCTCGGATCGCGATGGTAGTGCTTCAAGGATAGGACAAGGTCACGCTGCGTTCCCTTCTAAACAGGACCCTTTTCCCATGGATTTCCACCATACCCCTTGTCGACACCATTAAGCTCTGGGCACACCGATCAGTTCCGTGTTAGCGATAAGGAGAGATTCTCTACGCCCCTCTTCTTCTTACTAATGGCACGCCGGCATGGAACAGATCAGTGTGCCTAGACCTTTATTCCTGTTGCATTATGGCGTAGCTGGCAAGAAAGTGATTCACACGTACGGGGTGGAAAATATGTAGTTAGTCTTCATGGCTTTCACGAGTGAATCTGCACAGCTGTGTTGGTAGAGATGTGTTAAATGAATGGAGGGGAATTTTGGAAATTGCAAATTTGAAATTTGAGAATTCGAATTTTAGGAATTTGGGAATTTGATATTTGAGAATTGAATATTCGAAATTTGCGAATTTGAAAGCTGAGAATTGAAAATCGATAATTTGTAATTTAAAAATTTGAGAAATGAAAATTTAGGATTTAGGAATTTGAAATTTGAGAAATGAAAATTTAGGATTTAGGAATTTGAAATTTGAGAAATGAAAATTTAGGATTTAGGAATTTGAAATTTGAGAAATGAAAATTTAGGATTTAGAAATTTGAAATCTGCGAGGCGAAAATTCAGAATTCGAAATTTAGGAATGTAAAATTTGATAATTGGGAATTCGAAATTTAGGAATTTGGGAATTTGAAATCTGAGAATTGAATATTCGAAATTTGCGAATTTAAAATCTGAGAATTTCAAATTTAGGATTTTGGGAATTTAAAATCTGAGAATTGAAAATCAAGAATTTGAAATTTAAGAATCTGAAAGCTGAGAATTCCAAATTTGGGAATTTGAAATCTGAGAATTGAAAATCGAGAATTCCAAATTTGAGAATTCCAAATTTAGGAATTTGAAATCTGCGATCCGAAAATTCAGAATTCCAAATTTGGGAATATCAAATTTGAGAATTGGGAATTCGAAATTTAGGAGCTTGAAATTTGCAAATTGGCAATTTAAAATTTGGGAATTTTAAATCAGAGAATTGAAAATTGTGAATTCAAAATTGAAGAATTGAAAATTCATTTTTCTGATTGTAACATGTTTCACTCAGTCGGTAGCTAAAAACTGTCAAAGGAACACTACTCCAAGCAATTAACCAAACGTCACTTTGAATTTCGAGACCAGTGTGAATTCTATGCAGTTGCAGTCGATTGTAGAATCACATAATACGAAAACCGTGACACAATGTCACACCCCGTCATAACAGCATTACGAACGACGGCTCGCAGACGAAACGGATCAAGAAATACTTAATTGCGAGTCTACGTATAATCGTTACTCCGTTTTATTTTTTCCTTCTGATTGGGCTGAGTAATTGAGTTCGTTAACAACGATAGCCTATTGCACGAGTAAGCGAGCTTGAACGATAAACGTAAACAGAGACGCGATAGTGATTATCTATTAGTGTCTCTGAATGAATTCCCGATTTTGTATCTCCGCTTTGGGTAAACGGAATTACGTTCAAAATAAAGGAGTTTTTATCGACGTAAATATCGTTGGTTTCTATTTTCGCTGACGTTTTTTTCCAGAGACGATGAAACATGCGCGTCAGCTGCATCGCGGAAGATTTTCTCACTCCAGGCACGATCAAAGCGTTTAACTAAATTGCAATCCGTGGCTGATGAATCCGATGAATATGGTGGGCGGATTGTTCATTCGACGACCAATTTATTCAGTCTTCCCTTTCGCAATACGCGGTCGGATATTTTGGTAGGGGCGAATGACACCGTATTTGTCGATCAATGTCGATTGTTGAACTCAGAAATCTCCATTTCCTTCGAATATAAATAATAACAGCTTTTGTGACAATACAGGGTGTCCAGTAAACCGTGGTGTGAGCTAAGAGGCGATTTGTCATAGAAAAACAAGTAGAAATAATAGTACTTATGTCGTTATTGAACTAAGGTAATATACAAAGCTGAAGTATAAACAAAATAAACCGTTCTTTTACGAGGCATCCTCTCATAGTTGGTTGTCCCACGATTTACTTTCTAGACAACCTATGTATAAAATTCCAAATGAAATATTATGTAGCAGTATCTAAAGCAACATTTCTAAAATCTAATATAAAAACTGGTGAAACGTATTGTTTTTCATTAGTCAAGAAACGTGTACCTACTCCATCATGTCGATTTCCATTTGATTGAAACTTTTAGACCATTTACTAATCGTTTCCTTGAAAGAGTCTAGTACTATCTGTGTTTGCGCAAGGCTGAAAGCATTAAGGCATTAAGCGCGTTAAGGTTCGCATGGGGAAGCTTGAATTCGAAAACGCAATAACCGTTTTCTTATTAATCAAACGGTTGTCGATTTAATTTCATTGGAGCTTGAAATAAACCAGAGTGCCTCGAATCTTCGTCCCAGTCCTTCGAACAATTATAACTGCTGTTCCAGTTTCAATCTACAAATTTCCTATTCACAGTTTTGACGTTCAATATTCCCACGAAATGACAATGAAGTTATAAATTACGATAATTCGTACGACGAGTGTTCATACTTTTTATTTATCACACCATTCTGTAATATAGTAATAACATTCATAAAAACAACATTAAAAGCATTATTACCACTTTCCACGCGATGGCTAACCGGCATCCCCTTCAAATCTAAAGCTAATTAAAAATTATCTCACTTAAACCATATCTCGCAAACATTTATACAGTCACTCCACGATAGTGATAAAAAACGAAATCTATATTAAACGATCCAAACACCATTAAATCGCGAAAGTTGCTCATATAATCAGCCTTTACGAGAATGTAAATCGCCAACCATAAATTTCCTCCGCACGGCGAGCGTAAAAAAAGACAGAATACAGAATAGGGAACAAGTTCTTTTCCCGCATATCTTACGTTTATTAAAATTGTACAAGCAAATGTAACCAACCTGCCGTTACCGAATATAAAACCGCCATTGAACTCGCACAAAGCATCACGTGCGATCCGCCCGCTTCTAATTCGTACCGTGGACTTTCTAATGAAAATAGGTGTGCACTGGGTAGCGAGCATCAGCCGTTACTTTCGATTATTTGCGAAGATGTAGGCCACAGTGAGTACTTTTCAAGCGCAGGAACACCTTGCCACGGCGGGCGCTGGAAGTGCGGGCTCCGATGGCAAGCGGGGTCGTCATCGTCCTTGAGAAACCGGTTCGAGATCCACATGTCGATCGTATCGACGCTTGAAACCGGAAACGCGTTTCGGGAGGCGGCGAAAACGCTCGGGGCCCTTGTTTATACACTGCCACTCAAAAGCCTCAGAAACATTGTGATCCCAGGAAATTAACTGTACATGTGTTTATTCGCCCTTTGAATGTTACGCGCCTTTAAGTCGGTTTCGTGACGGTTGAGCGGTAAAAAATATATTTCCCTGGTTTGGAATGCACCATTGCCACTGGCGGAACAAATATGTGTGGATGCAGCTTTAGGCACTGCTGTTAACCGTATATGTAACAAGCGGCGAAATACTTTTGGTCGGCAGTGTACCCGCCAGCGTGCAATGAAATTGCTGTGCGTTTTACACGTCGTTCGTTTCATCGTTTCTTTGTTCCTTTTAATAGCTACCCGGTCGTTGTTTTTCGCATCGCTCCCCGTTTATAAAGTGGCGGCCGTAAACAAACGTTTCTGACCGCAGATCACGTTGCATGGGCAAAACGTGACGGCCGGGATGCAGATGCGTGCCGATGCTTCCATAATGCGATTCAGCCTTAACCTTTGATTTAGCACTGGCCATAGACGGAACTGCCGTTCTCATGTTTACCTGGCATCCTATTTGCGACTCGGCTCTCCGTTTAATGCCCTAATCAGGCGATAAGCAAAGTTCAGCTGCTCGAAAAAAGAACGAATATATAACGGCTGTTCGACAAACTAACTTAGCATGCGTTTACGCGGCGTTTCTTTATTCTGTAAATTATATCCTCATTCTCGAGTTCACTGGAGATCAATTAACCCCTCGAGGAGTTGTCGGTCGATGAGAGATGGACTTTAAATGAGTCGTGTTTTGTTGCACGAATGAAGAAATTACGCGAGTATTATTGTTCCGATGGACAGTGGAGGGCTGTCGAAATCTTATTAGACATTTATCTTATTATGTGGATCCACGGGAGTTTTTAGCAAATGCGCGCATACGTTCGCCTGTGGTGGCGCTGTTTCCCTAAATTGAATTACAATTTGTTAGGAGGGATCGCACCTGTGCTCTTTAATCCACTGCTCAAGGTCTTCGCGACGTAATACCTTCGGAGGAGGCCGGTATTAGGGTGTCGGGTTTCCAAAATGGTGAACGAAAAAGTCCTCCCCCCGGTTCGGCTGCTCGCTGGCCACCGCGTCGCCACTGCAGTTTAGCGCGACACAGTCAATACTGCACCCGGTGCATATCTTCGCATGTAATCCGCGCCCTGTGCTTCGTTGTTGGTGCATGGAAAGGTATAGTAGCTTTTCTTTCGAGCTCAGTGCAGTCCAGGGACACGAGGGAGTGGCGCATTTCTGGGTTCAAAAGTTTAGGATTGAATTTAAAAACTGCGCATTTCTGGGTTTCGCAATCCTGCACTTTGCACACTGCTATCTTTTTCTACATCACTTTGTATTCTTATAATAACAATATTGTTACTATTATTATTATTATAATAATAATACTAAGTTGATATTCCAATCAAAATAACATTACTGTTACATAATATTACTAAATTCTTAATACTATATCATCAATATTAAATAATAATTAAACAAAACTAAAGATTAATTAAATCACAGATCTAAATGCAAATGTTTTTTCATCCTTGCTCTTTTTTCCTCCAAGTAGGACTTGCAAATGTGAACGTAACTGCTTCAAGGTTAATATATGGACAATGCAAATAGGGTAATCGGTGTTTGAATTAACTATTCCAGGTATACCAGCTAAACTAATGCGCCAAAAATACCGTATTTCTGTAACTCCCTGTATCGATCTCGTCCCCTAGATAGAGAATCGCATTATTTGCAACTATACTCTCGTGAAACCTGTCCATGGTATAATCAAGCAACCGAGGTTGAAGTTACAGGAATCTCCGTAACACTCTCGTGTTACATTTGACGCTTACGTATCGTTCGAACCATGCTTTAAATCGTCCTGGTTTTACGCAGGGCGCGCAGATAGGCGATGCCCCAGTTTATCAGTATTTACATGCGCGGGCTTTAGATACGAAGATAGGTCACTTCTCTGTATCACGCACCGAGGGCTGCGTTCGCGTCTTCGAAAATGAGACTTCGGAGCCTCGACGCCAACAGACGGACACGTTTATCGCTTTAGTCGATTTCCTCTCCCCCAGTGGGCTCGTGCCGCTGTCTTGCGTATTAAAGTGCACGTCAGGGGTGTGGCGTAATACCGGGGACCCGGTTACGTGGTTCAGTATCAACGACCTGTAAACTTTCATTCGGTGACAATATTTATCCGCTCTTTTTTTGCACACTTCTATACACTTCCCTCGAACTTTCTCACTTTCTGTTTCTTTCCGAAAGCAGCTTCTCGTTACTCCTGCAAGTATGTACTTTGTTCGCCAATATCGTTAGCATCGCCACCTTAACGTGGCCAGTATCATACCCCAGAATTTCGAGGCTTCCAATTCCAGGTCGCCCGGGCTCGGTATACTTCGATATCGTGTCGCTCCAGAATCTCTGGGTTATTGGTTTCAAAGGAGGGTGCGCGAGACTCGGGTAGCTGATTTGGCTCAAATTTTGCATACACTCAGTATGCATATTGCCACTGTTTAACTACAGTAGCGGTCAAAGGGTAGTTCAAATTGTGAACGATAACGGGAACGAAATTCGAAGGTTATATTACAAGGAATTTTATTTTAAAATTATATCCCATGGATTTAGGGGCTGCTAGAATAGCTCACGAGGGAAGATCCCCAACCCGGAAATTCGAAAAATTCTGAAACTTTGTGAATATGTAAGGAATTTCCTCCTGATTACAACGCAATTTTTGTTTGCTGTACAAATTCATTCTAAGGGGGTGTGATTGACCGATGAAAATCTGGTTATTTTTCGATTTTGTGTTATATCTCGTGAATTGTAAAATAATTGTTTCAGCAAACGATAGATTTAATTAAAAGAAGTAACTTTTGTTTCGAAACTCTTTTTCTATCTCTCACAGTTCGCGAGTTATAACAGTTCGCCGCTATATCTACCGTAAACTGGGGGAACATTGGCATGTTTTTCATACATTTTGCTATATAATATAAAAATTTACATTTTTACATTTACTTTAAGTATCCTATCATAACATTGCATCTTTTGTGCATGCACTACAAGTATAAAAATGCATACAATTTTTGTCCTTAACCTTTTTTAATACATGTTAAATATGTGCCAATGTTATCCCGTAACCGGGTAACATTGGCACATCATAGATAAAAAGAACTAAAAAGTTAAAGTTTTACCACATCTGAACTTACATTAACACTTAAATTTGTTTCTTTTTATGTTCAATGCAGTCTATTTTATATTTTTTTAATTTTTAAATTTTTTTTACTTTTTTTAATTAACATTTTTTAATTTGATTTAGGTATCCTATTATAACATTGCACCATTTGTGATTGTATTACAAGTATGAAAATGCATAAAATTTTTTTCCTTTTCCCAAAAATCCCCAAACAATTGCCTATTTTTCTTTGGAACAAGGCGCAATCCTCCCTTAAAGAATTACACGTAAAATTTGAACGAAATCGGTGCCCCGAGCCCCGTGCACTGTCCTCGTTAGTCGCGCATATTGAATTGTCCGTATGTAGAGAGCTAGTGTCGGGGTCGATCAGGTTTAACTTGTCCTATATCCAGTTCGTGAGTTCGGAATCCTCCAGTGCCAGTTCTCTCGAGCACGCGTATACCGAAGCTCCGTAGCCATCGTCCGAATTCGTCAGTTTTGAGTTATCTTATTATTATTATTATCTGTGCCCCGGGTCGCTGGTATCGCGATCGTCATTCCGTTCGGTGCGTTTGCAAAAAAAGAACGCCGAGAGTTGCCAGTTGATTGGAAGGCATTCGGCATTGTCCCGCGTTAGCCTCTGTTATGTCCATATACCGTTGCAGCGGCGAAGTCGCGCGCAAGGAACGAAGTAATTTCCATGCCCGCTGCGACGCTCCGTTTCAAATCGTCCACTCCACCGCTGTATTGAATCGAGACGAAGACGTGCGCGTATGCAAGCGCAAACGATTCTTCTCTGTGCCGCTCGCAGTGGTGGGACCCGCTCGTCCGCCCGTACGGAATACCCCCGCCCAGCGACGCATTTGAAAAGACCGGTTTGCACGAGGGAGAACAGTCGTGTTTTTGTTCGTTTAGTCTGCCCGTCAGCGTGGAAGCAGGAAAAACGATTCGTAATGAACTAGGAAGGCGAAATTACGTAATGGCCAAGGCTAGGCGTGTTGATCTCGTTAAAATTCAACTCGTTGAAAAGGTAATATCTCCCGCAGAGAATTTCAAGCGGAGCTGAACTGTGAATATATGGATGGTAATTTATATAATATAGAAGGCGTGGGAATTATGTTCATTTAGAAGTTTCAGTATTAAAATATCTAAAACTGCAGGAATGTAACTCAAGTGATCCTAATAACGTAACTATTTTTGATTCGGCAATAAAATTACCCAAAGGATGAAAACACCCCCTCAAAGAAATAGTGAGTTTTTATATAAACCGTAAAGGATATAAAAAAAGTTGAATTCACAGTTTTATGGCTTTCGATACCCTGCGATATGGGGATAAAGAATTGTCGAAAAAAATGGTAGTGAGGAGAAATTTGGGAAAAGAAGAATGTTTTCGCGAATTCTTTAACCCCACTTTATGCGGCATAAAAACCGTAGAATATTTTCGAGGGGGTGTTTTCACCGTTTTATTACAGAATAAAAATAGAGTTATATTATTAGCACCATTTGAGCTTCATTCCCGCAAGGTTTCAGATTTTTTTTAATTTTCGAGTTAGCGAACTTCCCTCATGAAAATATCCCGAATATATTTAACCACACGTATGCGGGTATAAATATTAATTCAAGCTAAAAAAAACAGTGGATCCCTCTCGAACATATTAATAATTTATCGAAATGAGTCACGGAAGAATTTACATACGCGCCTATTCCCACATGGCGATGGAGTTATTTTAAATTCCGCATAATTCTAACTTTGGTGGTCTCATGCTGGGTAAAAACAGTGTCTCGGAATGGAAGCGCTGAGCAAACCAACAGTCGCATCTAAACGGGATCGATAATCCAATATGAAGCGAGTGGGCGCTAGCGTAAAGTTGAATCAACCTGTACAAGGCCGGTGTCACTTCCCTGCCTCTTTTCCCGATCTTCGGTGCAGCTTTTACGTAATCGTTGTACACAACGCCTACCGGGTTCCCGAGCTCACGCTCTAAAGGCTGCGTCTACCTGTCGGCATTCCCATGGCCCGTACCTTCATTCTCCTCATTTTTCTCGTTCATCGAGCCCGAGAGAAAGTTGAAAATTGCATACAGCAGGTGGCGACACACAGACACCTAGCGTACACTTGGAAGCACACTCGGAGGGCGTGCAAAGCGATATCCTCGAACCACATGGCTGTGTAACCACAAGTTTAGTGTCACAAGTGGGTTCCAGCTGCTCGGCGAGGAGAATTAGAATTTCTATTTTCACATTCAATTACGGAGGGATATCAGTAGTGCGAAATTTCTCAGTACCTTCGGTCGGTCTCCTCTTCCCCTATTTTACTTCAGCGCTCCATCGCTCATAAATGTCACGAATAAAGTGTTAGCACTTTGCGTGGCGCAAGGTCCCTTTCAAGTCGACCAGGTCTTTCCAAGTGATCTACTATCGAATATATCCCACTCAACTCGCCCCGAGCAAACATTCAGGGACACTTCCACAATACTTTCCATGTCGCCCACAATATATAAACGTGAAACCGTAGCCGTGCAGCAGGTGGAAATCCTCTCGGCGTGTTTTCACGCCGACGCCTTGCACTACTGTGTACAACCTATTAGAACGGACCTTGCGCTTTAAACGCCCCAGTGCGCCAGGATCAGTCCTCGCCCTCCACTTTGTTTACGATTTCGCAGTATCTCTTCCGTCAATTATGAAGCCACATGCCCACCGTCCCCGAATAGTATAATCCGTGCGTTAATACTGTTGTTTGTCCATGCAAAGCAGCACGTGCCTGCGCGCATACTTAGCGCCCGTCCTTCCCCGTTCGCACGATTAGCTCGGCTGCGTTTTCATTAATAAACGGCTGAAGTGGCGAGAGGAGAGAACCAGCTCCGTCGGTAACCGAATGGTGACACTCGCCGCGTTCAACGCGTTCGTCGGGAGCTCTGGGAATAGCACCTAGGTCACGGTAGCAGCGAGCAAACCGGAAGGTGGCAAATGACCGCGAGATATTTCGTTTGCTCGCGAATCCTGGAAAATGGCGTGGGTGCCGTGAACTTTCGCTCCTGGGCTCTGTAGAGCTCCTACAGCTGTTCCGGTGAATTGTTAAGTGGTTAAGATTGCTGTAGCCTGGAATGTAGTTTGAATAGACCGTAGCCGAGTTTCGGGAATTGGAGAATTTTTTATTTGCAAGGGGTAATCTGTAGAAGTGTTTCGGGATCTAGGGGCGCAGTTCTTGGGCACTCTCCAGAAAGTGGGACGACATTTTTAGTCGTACAGTTGTATTAGGGAGGGATTCTCGTCTAACAGACCCTAAAGGAACTGATATTTCAGTTTTTTATATTTTTTTTTTAATCTGTTGGTCAGATTGGATTAAACTCTTTTGAGATATAAGGGGGCATCTTTAAACTTGCAGAAAATATTTTTTTTTTATGTTGATCTTTCTTATTAGTTATTAATTATTGTGGAATCTTGTCCACCTTTTTGACGATGTAATTATTTTTGGCGGCATGTGTAGCACATATCATAATCATCTGGTTGCAAAAACATGGAAGTTTTTTAAATTTAGATAGTTTACATTGGAATTGGCCCACTTTGAAGAAAAAAAAAGGAAACATTGAAAGAGTTATAGCGTTTGAAAGAAAAAGAACGGTTTTTCTTAGACAATTTTTTCATATTATTTTTATATCGACGAAAAGAGTAATATAAATAAAAACTAAAATTAAAATTTTAGGTCCAGTCCCGGTGTAAATTATTCAACTTTAAGAAAATTGTCTTCTTTTTGTAATAAGATGACTGTGACAGGTGCTACACCTGACGTTAATATCGTTGAAAAGGTTAATACGATTGCACAATAATTAATAAATAATAAGAATGATTGACATAAAAAAATTATACGCATTTAATGATGCCTGCTTATATCCCAAAAGAGTTTAATGCAATATTAACAATAGTTTTTTTTTAAATCATAAATTTCGGAGGCTGTTATACGAGAATCCCCCCTTGAGGGGACTGAGCAGTGAAATCGCTTGAAAATCAAGTATTCTTCACGAATTAATTACAAAGAGATGAAAGCAAACATAGCCTTTTCCATTTACACAATGTTTATTACTATCACGTAGAGTAAAAAATATTTCTTTTAATTTAAATATCTATTTTACAAATGGCGTCACACGAGGTTGATTATACAGTGGTTTAGAAAAAGTGTCTTCGGTTTTGCCCTTTTATTGAGCTTAAAAAATAGAGATACATAGATTTCCTCGTTCTCCTAGAACCTATAATTTCGGATTGGAGCTCTGAAAAAAGAATTGAACCACAATTATTAAAATAACAACTAATAGAAGGAGATTTCTACGGTAAATGTCGATTTTCACATCGCACAGATGGCTGCTTTTTTTATCCCGGAAATTAGAATTTTTACACTTGAATGTTGAGGTACACTCCAGAAAGGAATATGATTTGAACGTGCTGTAAAAATTTCAAGTCGATCCGAACCTCGGTTTTTTCGCAATCAGGGCAAAACCACGGGAAAAACGCTTACACATGACACGACTGTATCGCCGTCATGTTATATATATATATATATATATATATATATATATATATATATATATATTATAAAAAAAAAATATATATATATATATTGTATAGTTTATAGTATTAGCAAAACATTACCCAAAAGTACTAACCACAATTTCTATTCATCTCCCACTAATTAATTCGCAAAAAATACTTGACCTTCCAGCAATTTCACTTCCTATTCCCATTAACTTTACGTCTGTTCGTTATTATTACTTTTTCACGTTGGTGAAAATCGTTTAGCACATGGTTCGCGAACCGATCATTCTGCAGCCTGAACGCGTGCTATTGCAAGCGTTATTTCGTTAGCAGCCTGTCTATATATACGCGAGCGCATTATCGCTTGATCGTTGAAAGGCTGTAATTTAATTCCTGTCGTTTCGCGCACGGAAATATTGATATTTCCGCGGGCACGGCGAAGCGCGCATGGATTCAGATGTAACCGTCGCAGCTGAATCGACCATAATTGATGTATACGCGTGACAGAGATGATGAGTGTAGGACAGATCGATGTTTCACGGTGCCATCGCAATGTTTGTCAATTCAAATGTTAATTACACGAACTGGTCTGCTAAACTACTGGTTACACGCTAAGGTATCCAATCAACATGCAGAGAAATACACTGGCCCGCTGTATTTTCGCAAAGTAATATTTGCGCTGGTATTTGCAAAAGTGATTCAAAGATTTTAAAAAATTGAATTTATTACTTATTTCGTAATGTAAGGTGATGAGCTCAATTTTTTTAAATCTTTGACTTACACCACTTTCATAATCACAGGTACATTTGGTACAGATTGAATACTCTTCGCTGCTTTTAATTTAAAACACCAAATAAACTAAAGTTTCTTAGAGTTCTTCAATAAATTTGCAATGTTTCTCGCAATTGAAGGGTAAGGGGAAACTGGAATGTCTATTTTTCGTGATTTTGCCATTTATAGCATACTAGCTTTACTACTCGGCTTCGCACGAAATTTAGAGTCTGATTTCATAAAAAAAAAACACATTTTTTTAGTGAAAATTTCGTGATACCAGAGTTTATCGTTCGAAAGTTTTTAGGTGACAAACACGCAAACATATTATAAGCTTTCTGCTTTATACATCAAGATTTTGTTGATGGCAACTGGGACTACGGAACTGTAAAATTAAAAAGGGTTACAAAGTTCAAATACCCCCGCAAGATAACGTTGAAGATTCAAAATACTAGTTAAAAACAGGAAATTATTTAAGAAGAAATTTAAATAACAAAATTAAATTTATTGAGCCTTGTTTCTTTCCTGACAAACTAATATATCACAATTTAATTTTCTCGATAAAATTGTTTTGTGCCATTTGTACTCTCGAATTAACGGTAATCCCTCTGGATTAAAGTTGCACTTTTGAAAACCATGCGCCACTCGAAGCGTTAAGTCGACGAATTAGCCTACTTGCAATTATAGAACAGTCATCTGTTCATTCTTTGAAACGTCTGCTGCACTCTCGGTCGGTTTAAATGCATGAATCGCTAGGTCTGTTTTACCAAAGAGGCTCGCGCAATTTCAAGATCACTAAAGAAGTGTTTGCCGCCGGAGTCCTTCGTTGAATAACGGAGGACGAAGTGGACGTTGCAGAGGAGAAAGTATGGTAAACAGAATTTATCGCCATTTTTCGCGGAACTGAAATATACGTTAAAGTAACGCGCTGGCGTAGCGAAGCATCGCGATGCCTCGGCATATTAATAGCCCTGCGGTAATTGAAAATGCTGAACAGACTACTAGGAATAGTCTGGGTTGCGTATTTTTTCCTCGTTTTACCAAGCTGGTCGGTCTCCCTAACCGTTTCGGACGCAGGGAGTAATAGCTCTTGATGGGTTTTCGTTTGTATGCCTTCGGGGCGCGAACTCCGCTGGAATTGCGTCGAACTTGGAGATTTTATCGATCGTGGGGGACAGGTTCGGTGGGAACGCAGTCAATTCCGTAGCGTGGGCATCGAATGCAGGAACCGGGCGATAAATTATGCGCGAGGGCCGTAGAAAATGGATTAGTCTACCATCCTGATCAAGTTATATCCGAATTACTTGTGCAATATTTACTCGAGGAAGAGGAAACAGAAAGGGGATGCGAAAAAGCAAGATTTTCTTAACATTTTACTGTTTTTAGTGTGAAATAATTCTTGAAACAACTGGAAATTAGAAGACGAGTTTAGCAATTTATTTGATAAAGAATTTATTAGAATGTGTAATTAGTTTGACAGTAATTTGTTGTAACATTTGTGAGGCTAGATTGTAACAAATTTTCGAGTACAAGAATTGAAAAGTATTCTCTGGATGAATGGACAGTGGAATAATGGTTGGAATAAGTATCATTCTTTCTAAGTATAGATTCGCCAACCCATCCATTTCCGTTACAAAAGCTGTGCGTGATGGGAAAAACAATGACTTCCTAGAAGTCATCGGGAATTAAGTTACCAACAACTCGTCGTGTCGCTGTGACTTCTAGGCACTGTTCTTTTTGAACTTGTTTCTCTCCGTGTGCGTACGCAACCCGTTCTGAAGTTTCATAACAGTTGCCGTATTTGCTCGAAACAGGGAAAGAAATATATAACCGTTGAAAAATACGAAGGAATATCTCGTTTGATACTGTTTATCATAAAGACACTGCGCAATGCTAATATATTAAAAATCTCACCAAAAGAGCAAAAAAGATATTTATATTTATATTCCAATAATCTTTATTCCAATCCAAAGGGCGAAGAATTCTTCTAATTAGTTTCCATAGACTTCAAACCTGACACATGCATAGCAGTAGGCAAATGTGAAAAGATAAAACTGAGGTGTTGAAATGATAAACGACGCAAGTGCAAAAAAATGAATAATTACTTATTTAATGGAAACTATGTAAATTACTAGAATAATTTATTATAAAATACTAGAATATTTTATTTTAGTTTCTAGGGGTGTCGAAAGATAGAACTGAGATCGGTAATGTATCAATGTTGCTGCGGTTGGAAAGAAAATACTAACAAATTTCGCTTCTCGCAATTTCACACTATTTCCCATTTGAACTCATCGATTGCAACGATGCTTGCGCCGAGTCTGCAGTGAAAGTACTTTTCTGTTGGGAATGGTTTTCCGCTTCTTTACCACAGCCGCCATCTTACTGCACGAAATACGTAATTCTCAGGCTTGTTGCAGTCGAGGGAGAAGCGACGCCACGTAATAAAATAGCGACGAGGTCGGGGAGACGAGAGATCACGTCCCCCGACCGTTGTCTTTCGGTATCGTTGCCCGAGTTCCCTCGCCTTAACGCGGAACGCCAATTTGCCCCCCCTCATCTCCTCGAACAAAGGAGGGAAAGAAGCGGAGCTATAATAATTCCTTTGAGCGTGCACTCCTCGAGAATGGGGAGACAGTCAATCGATATGACCCAGTTCCCCAGCCACGACCCCGAAATTTGCCACATCGACGACCCCGTTGTCAAAATCGGGACGTATCCAAGTGTTGTGCCGCCGAAAGGCCGATGGCGTGATCTCACCGTCCTGATAACAAGAATGCCTATTACAGCCTCAAGAAATGCAAACTCTATTTAAGCTCGTAACAATTTCAAAGGAGCAGCTTTTTGTTGCCTAAACTGCAAAATTAAATATATACCGTGCACGTGATCTGATTAATCATATTCTCGTCGTTTCAAAATTATCAAATTTATTAATAATAATCTAAAATAATATCTCAAGCTTAAAAGCACAATGTAATTATAAGCGATTATAGTATATCATATTCTTTATCTCGATGATATTGTGGATTAATTTTGGAGTTTCCATTTCTGTAATTCTGCGTAAGGAATCGTCCTTAAATTACGTAAGGCTTTTTTTTTGGGGGGGGGGGGGTCGCGAATTTCTTATGTTTTCTTACCAGGGGGAGGGGGGAGTCAGGTAGCGTCTTACGTAATATTTTTTAACCTAATTTTCAATAAATAAAAATTCTATCATTAATGTTCCAGAAAAGTTGTTTTAGTTTAAATTTCCCGAAACCGAGTTAAATGAAGTATATAAACCTTTAAAAGAATTTTAATAACTGAAGAAATTCAATGTGAAAAATATTGCGTAAGATGGGGGTTGCAATATCAAATCTTACGAATTCTTATACTGGGGGAGGGAAGGGGTAAGAAATCGCCGAAATTACCCTTACGTAATTTAAGGACTGTCCCTAACTGAGGTGTGAATTTTGGAGTTTTCATTTCTGTCGCCCTGAATGTGTCGCGAGATTGCTTTCGGATGGCAGAGGGCCATTTGAAGTCGTTCTCGTAGAAACAACTCGATAATTGGTAGCTCTGACTACTTCCTCTAATCTCACAATCAGTCGCGTGTGCTAAACGCTTCCTCCCTGAATTATAATTGAAACCTCGGCCGAGGATGTGCCGGGCACTTCAATCCCGCTACCATAACATGTAGTTAAGTAACCCGTTCCTCGTGCGTTTGCTTGTTAATCCTTCGGCCGAGCGCGTAACACGCAATACTTTGCTCCTTCGAGCTTCGGCCGCTGTTAGTTGGATCTCGGACTAGCCGTTGATAGACGTTACTTAGCGACAAAGTTCAACGAGCATGTTGTCGGAAGCTTAACGATCGATTTCTATTGAACTAAATATGCAGTCGTAGCGCGACACAGAGGCTTACACCCGTACCTCATGATTTTTCTAGATGTTGTAGACGTTAAGTAAACTTATTGTTAGATGCAAGAAAAATATAGCCACACTGATTAATCTATTAAGATAAATGAACCAATACCTGAACGCTTAAGGGGTTTACGGAATAACGGCAAAGTTTGTCTCCTAATTTAATTTGTAAAACCATCATGAAATAAAAAAATGTTGTTGAATTGTGGAAGATGTCACAATATTATACTATCGGAAACTGAAAAAAAGTTTATGTATTATAATAGACGTATTTGTTAATGAAAATACGGAAACATGCAGATGCCCTAGTAACTGGACAACCTAAAAATGCATGTCTAAATTACTAACATTCACGAAATTCTTGTACCAGTAAATAAATTTAGACTTGTTTAAAAAAATATTAATTTTCTTGCAAATTTAACTATCTTAAACTAAATTTAAATCTATTTATTATTATAATAATGTATTATTATAATATATAAATAAGAAGTGCTGTCAATATTTTACAAAATAATTATTACAAAATAAGTGTTACAAAATAATTATTTCTATCTATCGATTTTTAATTTTCTATAATAATGATTTTAATTAATATTGGTAAATACTTGTACATTATGGTACTATTTTTAGTTTTTAATTACATTAAAAATTAAGCTTAAAAATAATAAAATTCGCATTACTGTTCAGGTACTGGGGCATGGTCGGGCACTGTTACATTTATCTTACATTAACATATTAGCAACTACATAAGAATTCCCAAATAAGGGTTTACTAATTCCCCATTTAATGCTCATCGGTAAAAACTGTCTAGTTTTTTGTGCGTCATCCCTAAAGAGGGTAGAGGATCTCATGTGTATAAAAAAGAATGCCTCCTTAAGGGGGAACAACACCTTAAAGCCCAGAAAAAAGTGCAACTTTTTTTAATTTTCTGTTAGGTATCCATACTTCGTAGGAAAGTCATTGATATGGGGTTTAAATGTGCATGTAGTGTACAGTATTTTAGAATTTTTGTGTGACAAAATAAACGAACTTATAACTTTAAACTCGTTTTTCTCGAAACTATGTTTTTCAAACTGGTTGAACGTTTTTCTCCGGCAATTTTGCATAAATCAATCTCCGATTTTGCGTGTTTATTCTACAGAAAAATTCCTTCAGTTAAGCGTACGGAAATTTAATTACAATAATTTTTGGAGAAATGGCAGAGATTAACCGGGAAAGTTCTAAAATTTCGAATCCATTTAAGGAAAAAGTCAATATATTTTGTGGTGGAAAAAATTGTAAAAATAATTTATTTTTAGTTTCCGTACGCTTAACTGAAGGCATTTTTCTGTAGAATAAATACGCAATATCGGAGATTGATTTATGCAAAATTGGCGGAGAAAATTGTTCAACCATATTAGAAAACATAGTTTCGAGAAAAACGCGTTTAAAGTTATAAATTCATTTATTTTGTCACACAAAAATTCTAAAATTCTGTCCACTACATGCACATTTAAACCCCACATCAATGACTTTCCAAGAAGTATGGATATCTATCACAAAATATATATCTATAAAAAATTGCACTTTTTCTGGGCTTCGAGGTGTTTTTCCCCCTTAAGGGGGTCGTCTTATGTGACGGCCGATTTTTCTTCGCTTTTTTGGGGAATTTTTTTTGACGAACCATGAAAACACAATACGTTGGAATTTTTACTACATATTTATTAACATTTGAACAGTTATTCAGAATGTTTTGAAGTTAAAATATGGAGTGGAATTGACTTTACACAGGTCAGTTGCGAAAAAAATGTTGGTCGACGGCTGACATGATTCCGGCTGTCCCGCTCATCTGAAATCAAAAAGTCAAACGGCATATTAATTTGTAGACTTGTGGCTATAGCCGGTACCAGAATGAAGTTAAAATATTGGAAATTTAGTGTTTGGCACAGTTTTGAAAATAAAGTTCCAATGACGAAGTAAAGATTCAGTGATGAGAATCGTAACTTTATTTTTAAAACTATGCCAAACATTAAATTTTCAATATTTTGACTTCATTCTGGTACCAACTATAGCCACAAGTCTACAAATTAATGTGCCGTTTGATTTTTTGATTTCAGATAAGCAGGACAACCGGAATCATGTCAGCCGTCGACCAACATTTTTTTCGCAACTGACCTGTGTAAAGTCAATTCCACTCCATATTTTAACTTCAAAACATTCTGAATAACTGTTCAAATGTTAATAAATATGTAGTAAAAATTCCAACGTATTGTGTTTTCATGGTTCGTCAAAAAAATTCTCCAAAAAAGCGACGAAAAACCGGCCGTCACACAAGATGACCCCCTTAAGTCGATCAGGCCGTTCCGAATAATAATACAATAATATGAATAATACAACCTTCAAGCTTGATTCATTTTTTAAGTATACACTCGGGGACTCTCGACCAATTTCCCAGCAAATATTCACGTGAAACCGCGCACGGGATGCGCATATTTCGGCGCGAATGTGTTAAGGACAAGTTGCAAGAAAACTGAGCATTCTCCGCGTTAGAGTATCAATGGAAGGTGTGTAACCCTGTGATGTTGCCAGATGCGCACATAGATCCGCGGCTATTTCACGAAGTTGTTGTTTATAGAAATCCCGGTCGTTAGCGTTGCCAAGAATCGATTCGCGCCACTTTGTCCGGACGTAATCTCTATTTCATTCGTGTAGAAAGAAACCGTTGGATTACTGTACAAATAATACAATTCCCCCAGTTTTCACAATATTTAAATATCAAAACATAACATGCAAAAATGAAATTCCAAACTCCCACACAATTCATGGCGTCACAGTTTGCCTTGCGTCATTGGTGAGCCAGCAGTAAGCGTTTAAACCTCTTTGAAATTTCGAACTATCAGATCCGCGCAAAAGTTCGTTCGCTCACTGTCAGTTCACTCCCTTCTGCCACACCTGCTCGTACTTCTACCAGAAAACTAGCAAAAGCTGTCACGAACAGCCAAGAGAAACACTTTGATCGAAAGAGCGCGCAATATAATTTTCATTTTCGATAGAGGCTTCGAGCGAACTTTTCCGCCGACCTAATACATTACCGCATCATAGCAATCGAACACAGTTCCTCGAGAAATCCTATGGATCAGCGGAGCACGCGTCCGCCATCGACTCCTCGTAACTGGATTTATGTAAACCAATATCGTCGACGTCTCTCGACTCCGGGACCATCTCTCTTGTCTCTCTCGTATCAATATCTGTTGATGAATTTTTCGCAGTAGTACCAGCACCACCAGGAGTTACGCTCCTGCAGTCTTCCAGTCCGTATCAGCGAACGCAGCGATTCGATTTTGATAATCGTCTAGTCACGTCGCCGGTTATTAGCGAGCTTCAATATCGCTGGCGCTCCAAGAACGAAGGAGCGAAGAGTGAGGAAGCAGATCTCCGTTGAAGGAGATCGGGTTAGAAGATCGCAGCCGTGCAGAGAGCGAGAATCGCTTAGCGGTGCCGGTCGAGATGCACGGGATAAGTCAGCTGCTGTCTCATCATGGCTCTCACAACGGCGACGCGAGGACCTCTCATCAGAATCAGGATGCGAAGAGCTCGTCCATCGCGGACGCCAGGCAGAACGAGGCCAGGTTCCTGCACGAGCTGCTGAATCAGAAGTACATACAGAAGAGGGTGTCGCGGGGCTCCGTCAGCTCCACGTACTCCTACGGCTCGTCCACGTCCTACGGCTCCTCTCACGGCTCAAACTCCTCCAACCACAGCTCGTCCCTCAACAATCATCATTCCGTGTACCACACGCTCCACGGGGGCAGCCATCACCACCAGACCGGCCACCAGCACTACCATCATCCCCTTCACCATGTCCAGCAGATACAGCAACAGTATCAGAGCAACAACGGCAGAGCGTCGCCCACCTCGCCGAGCCCCACAGGGGACTCCGAGAAGCCCCACCACCACCATCATCACAGCATCCAGGAGATGATACGGCACTTCGGCAGGAGGCTGGGGCACATCAGGAGGCAGAGCGAGTGCCAGGACCCGCCTAGGAAGAAGGAGGACGATTTCAGGAACCGAAGCCAAAGCTTGGACGGGGGTGCGCGGCTGCCGAGCCTGCGGGACGCCGATTGCGAGACTACTTACAGGATCTACGAAAGCATACTCAGGCAAGGTAACCGGAATCAGTAAGTTTCCAGCTCTGAAACTGGGGGAAACTTCGGGCATGGCTTCTCGGGCAGGAAACGAAAGAAGTTTCTCGTTTTGCTTTTGGTACTGCGGTTCGAGTATGTACCTTTGTATCGAGGACCTTTCCTCGCGTTCGTTTGGGGAAAATAAAGTTGTGGTTGCAGGTGTAGAGCAGCGTTTCTCAACTAAATCTTGCCACTGAGATTTTTTGTATCTGAATGAACTTTGGCGGAACCCTCAACCTGGGCGGTTTTACTTTTTGTGTGTGGGTTGCAATATTGAGATAAGTCATTTGTAAATGGCACAGAGGAATTAGGAGTTTTATTGTAAGGTAACTTTTCACCGGATCTTGAATTTTGCATTGCTGAACACCGGTTGGGAAACGCTGGGGTAAGGTAAAAGACCCAATACGTGGACACGTCCCAGTAGCTGGACACTGGTGCAAAAATACTGATTAGTACATTTAATATCCGCTTTATCAAAAAAGAACTATTTTATTCAATTATTCAAATATTTAGTAAAATATATTTATATATATTTTTTACTAAATATTTGAATAATTGAATAAAATAGTTCTTTTGCACTAGTGTCCAGCTACTGGGACGTGTCCACGTATTGGGTCTTTTACCTTAGAGACTGGAGGTTGTTTTGTTTTCGGCGGGCAGCCTTGGTGACGGTTTTAATGATGTTTCAATATTGTGGATCATTTGAATATACGCACGGTAGAAGCTGCAGTATCTGAATTAATGGAGGGACGACTGTTTAGATTAGGGTAATTTTTTAATAATAGGAACTTTGTTTTCTTTGTGTCACAGAAGAAGTAATCAATAATAATGAAAAATATTAGGTCGATGCAAAAGTTGGTTCGCTTTATCAACCGAAGTATTTATTAAAAGTAAAAATATATATGGGTAAACGCACCAGTAAATGAACATTTAAGGCTAATGAATGAACACTTTTTAAAATTATGTTTGCTGCGCGATTGATTGCACGTCTTGCAAAAATTGTTTGAATATGAAGCAAGAAACTAGAAGAAGCCTCTAATTAATTACATAGTTGCTTATTTTAATAACTTATTTTACTCATTTTAATTATAAATGTCCATTCAATGGTACGTGTTCACTTACTGGTACATCCACCCTACATGTTTTTTAAGGGTTTATACCTAGTCAGGAAGGAGAGTAACATTTAAAGAACATTTGGTAATTTTTTTGTAGAAAAATATTTACGTTTATAATAAAAATACAACGACATCCAAGAAGCCTTTTTAAGAACGGTGAGTAAGATATCTCAACAACCGCTGCACAAATCTTTCTAAAATTTTGTGGGCTTATTTTTTAAATAAAAATCTACAGAATGTCGTTCCCATTTTTTTTTCAATGTATATTTTTGATATTATGAACGAAAATACACATTGAAAAAAATGGGAACGACATTCTGTAGATTTTTATTTAAAAAATAAGTCCACAAAATTTTAGAAAGATTGGTGCAGTGGTTGTTGAGATATCTTACTCACCGTTTTTAAAAAGGCTTCTTGGATGTCCTTGTATTTATATTATAAACGTAAATATTTTCCTACAAAAAAATTACCAAATGTTCTTTAAATGTTACTCTTTAAAGTGCAAAAAGTCCTGTACAAATATATGCTTCAGCTTTTCAAAAAAAATTCCCAAACATTCGCTTCTTTTCGGCCTCCTGACTAGGTATAAGGTAAAATACCCAATACGTGGACACGTCCCAGTAGCTGGACACTGGTGCAAAAATACTGATTAGTACATTTAATATCCGCTTTATCCCAAAAAGAACTATTTTATTAAATTATTCAAATATTTAGTAAAATATATTCGTATATATATTTGACTAAATATTTGAATAATTTAATAAAATAGTTCTTTTGCACCAGTGTCCAGCTACTGGGACGTGTCCACGTATTGGGTCTTTTACCTTAACCCCTTAATCAAAATTGGCTATCTATAACCTCTTGCTACTTTTCTGCACTAACACTACAAGTGAGTGTAATAAAAAAGTCATTTGTTTATACCTAACATCAGCTAACACTAAGCGAACGAATTTTTGCACTTGTCCTAATAATAAAAGTATATTATTTTCGTAATAACTTTCGTTCCAAGGACGCCAGCAGGTACAACGAACGTTAAATACTGGAGCTTCTACTGTATTATGTCTCCAACTGTCTATTACGCCACACGTGGTGTCTGTTGGCAAATTTCATGCGTTAATCCTCTAGCCGCGTTCGATTGCGCAATTTGTTTTGATGACGATCGAAGACACCAATTCCCACGAGTGTTTTCACGTGCCAAGTTAAACTATTTTATCCGCGTTAGACGTGATCCGGATCATTTGGGCGTTCAGCCGCTAACGAGGCGATGGGTGTTAACTAATCCTGCAATTTAATGCCTAGGTAAATAAAAAAGTCTAATTTTCGACATAGAATCCAATGACACTTCTTCCTTTTTTAAAACACAATTCCCAAGTAAATTGAATCTTTATTTCTAAAGAAACACCTTCCCACCAATACATATTTGCTCAGTCTCAACGAATTCATTCACACACCTATAATAAATCATTCGTATCTCCACGGAAAGTTTCGCAACTCGATTATTTAAAAAAAAGGAAATGCTCTTTTGCCTTCCTTCGGCGACCGCGGTGCCCACGTAGCGCGCAAATTTTATCTCGTAATTTCCTGATGCTGGCGAGGATTATTTCCGCCAGACTGGGCTCGGCTCTACTCTATATGGAACGCTTCTATTTTCGGCCGACGAATGACTTTAATACATATATCATTTTGTCCTGCAAGCTCAGCTCGACGATCCCGATCATTATTCCAAGTTGCCCAGTTTCTCAGGCACAAGCCTCATTACGGATTCAGCCACCCTTCGCCAAGCACACGCCTACGCGCCCCTCGCCACCCTCAAACCTCGTACACAACCACTTCTCGGTCAAGGGAGGCTATTTGTATCTTTTCCGCCAAACCGATCAATTTTATTCAACAAGAGCCCCCCTCCCCGCGGCGTTGCAAGCAGATAAACAGAATAATCGAGTCGCTCAACAATTTATCCCACTCGATCCCCGGCATCTGCATTGAAGAAGCAATATCCCCCTTCGCAAGCGCGCCTCCAATTTGGATTTCACATTCATCCGGGAAATGCTCCTCAAAGGATATCTAATTAATCGAGCGGAGTCGGACAGTTCACTGAAACTGTTTGACCCTGTTCAGCTTCTATTCCAGATGAATTAAATCGGCTGGTGGTTATCGATCCAGAGATTTGTCTCGCGATCGGCCAGTGGTTTATTGGATTTCAATCCTCGGGATTCGAGTTTTAGATCTATCGCAACCCTATTAGGCGACACCGTGCCGCGCTCCATTTGGCCTTGTTTCGCAACCGTAGCGGTTCCCGTCAATCTCCGCGCGGCCGCGGAACGAAGTTCCGAACATTGTGAAGTGCTTCATGAAATTAATAAACGCGGGCTTCTTCGCCGGGTGCATCGCGGCTGCAGCTGCACCGAACGCGCCCGCCGCCGTCCATTGACGCAGTTCCTTTTGAAGCCGCTTGACTCGATGATCCAAGGCCGCCGTCGCGCTATAGCCTCTCTAAAATAACACGGCCGCCGGAGCGAGCGGCGATAATTAACGCGCTCCCATCGATTGTTTACGAGACGTCGCTGCCAGCAATTCGAGATAAAGCCGCCGGGATCGCGAGTTAGGCTATTTCGGGGTTCCTGACGCCGGAAACGGTTTAATTTTGGGAATTGGGCGGGAAGTGGAATGTATACAGTGGAAAATCGGCTGTCACACTTGCCTGCTTAATTTCTTTCTGGTTGTGTTTCACGCGTAACTCGCGTGGCTGTGTTTTCTGTAAATATACTGCACTGTTTCTACTTAGTTATGCGTTCTATTCAGGACTTTTGGTGTCCCGCGAGCGGATTTCGAAAGACGGGTTTCGCGTGATTGTGAAGAAAAATTGCTAATTTTTAGAGGGTTTATACAAAAACCGACTTTTGCTGAAACCGGTCTTTGAATTCTAGATTCCACAATAAATCGGTTAAACCGGCTTTCGAAGTTTTACAGAAAATATTGATACTTATTTCAAATTTTTTTAAAGTTTTTTTTTAAATGTTTATGGAATTACGAAAATGTAAGAGAATAAAATATACTCTATGCAAAACCGAATAAGAAAGAAAACGGAAATAACATCCATATGAAGTTTAAATTATATTAGGCGATTTCAAGTAAAAATATTAACATTTTTAATTAAATAAGGAATTAATTTTAACACATTAATTCTAATATCTAAAATCAGTTTTTAAATTCACAAACCGGGTTTCGAATTTTACAAATTTACCCACAAAGACGGTTTTTCAAAAATTCAGAAACCTTAAGTTTCTGTTAGGTATTACATTGTAGCTTGCTCTTTTTAATATTTACACTTTTCGCAGCTGCTATTACGTGCGCGTAATTTTGCGATTTTAATCTGTTACCCTTCGGAGAGCCGCAGAATTCAATTTTATTTCATGTTTGTCACTGATGGAACGGTTCAAAGATTCCTATCACCATTATTTAATAACTCGACAAAGCCCGGTTTATACAAAAGAGTTACAATGGCGAGCAGATACAGAATACGAAAGCATTATAATCGCCTATAATACGCTGAGTTTTATCGCTGGAATAATATCTAAGAAAATAAATGAGGAGCATAAAATAAAAATACAGGGAAACAGTTCTTTTTACAGAAAACAGGAGAGGTAAGGTAAATGGCCCCATTACTGACCACGTCCCCATTAGTGACCACTTCATTTTCTTATTGTTTATTGCAACACAGAAAGCGAAATATAAAAGAAATATTTCAGTTATTGTTTCATACGTTATTTATGTAGCCGTACATTCATCTTTAAGTAAATTCACATGTAAATTAAGACTTGGTCATTGACATGAAAGTTGACAGATTCTAATACCGCGAGGTTATACTCCAGATATCATTAAACTCGCAAATTTTACAATAAAAATACATGGATCCATGCAGTAACTTACTCAAATTAACGAGAAATATATACAGAATTATAAAATAGAAAGAAAATGGATATTTTCTTTCATTATTGTAGCAGAAAATCGTGGTATAAAATAGATGGTCACTAAAGGGGACGTCAGGTCCAATATAATTTTCACCATAATTTTTGTGTAAATAGTCAAATATCAGTGTAAAACTAATTTGATTAAGAAACTAGAGACTTCAAAAAATACAATGATGCATACTTTACTCAAATATTGTCGTATATTAGTAAAAAATATACTATTTCGAACCAGTCACACTCTTAAACGGTCGCTAATGGGGACATTTACCTTAGTGGTCGTTACGGAATAACAGCCATTAAATTTGATGCGCAGAAAATCGAAGGGCAAAATTACATTCAATAGAGATATTAAAATCATGTACTCTGTTGACTACCTATTGTCCTTAATGAAATAAGTCGAAATTATGGACTGCCCTTTTTTAAAACGTGGCTGTTTTCGGAGCATTCGATTTAGAAGCAATTTATACAGCAAAACTTTAATCAAAAAGAAAAACAATATTCCACAATTTTTAATTACTTTTACACGAGGACTCATATTTACAGCTGTTCCATATTTACTATTAAATTCTGTTCGTTGAAAATCAGGTCCATGCCAAATGAGTTTTTAAACTCAATTCTTTCAAAGACCATGCTTATGAAAATATTCAGTTCCACATTTTTCAATTACTTTTGCTCGACGAATCGCCTCCTTTTCTCTTAAATAAGGATGCTAACTTTTTCCGGGGAAATATAGTACCTCACGGCCAAACGAGATAAAAATACAGTAAATTGTAGAAAAATAGTATTTTTCAGAGGAAAGTGGTACAAAATAAAGCTGCATTAAAACTACATTTTATATTTTTAAATGCATTCTTTCGTGCATTTCGCATTATTAAATAATTTACTGTCTAACAAATATGTCAAAGGTTTAATTGTACTGAAAGTCAAAATTGTCATACGAGGAGCTCATTTTGTATGAGAGATAGTCTGGCTCTGTTTCTTTCTTCCCGCCACTTCATATTCACTATAGAAAAAATCCTCTCGGAAAAAGCTAAAATGGCGGGAATAGAGGGAAAGTATGAAATTATTTTATATAAATGTAGACAACACTTTCGGAAAGTCTTGCTCAAAAGTTGAAAGTTCAAATTCGCAAATTAAAGTTTTAATATTGCCATAGAATACAATAAGTAAAAATTATTGAATTTTATCGATGTAACGGAAATATAGAATTTTTACGAACTAGGGTAAAGGACCCAATTACTGGCAGCCAACCCAATTACTGTCACCTTAAGCTATTTTACTTAAAATAACGATTAAATAAACGTTCAAGTAAAATAGCTTAAGGTGACAGTAATTAGGTTCTTTACCCTATATCCTTTTCTATCAGTATGTAACACACTACTTACACGGAAACAATCGAACCCGAAAATTCTGATTTTAATGAAACTCCGTACGATTGTAGAGCATGTCGGAGTATGTAAGAAACGATTTTTTTTCTGCGGAAAAACACTCAGAGGGGGTGAAATTAACCCCTGAAAATCCGGTTATTAACCCGATTTTGTGTTATAATTCGTGAACCGTAAAATAATTTTTTTACCAAATGATAGATTTAATTAAAAGAAGTAACTTTTGTCTTGAAACTTTTTTTCTATCTCTTACAATTCGCGAGTTATAACACAAAATCGGGTTAATAACCGGATTTTCAGGGGTTAATTTCACCCCCCAGAGTGTTTTTCCGCAGAAAAAATCGTTTCTTACATACTCCGACATGCTCTACAATCGTACGGAGTTTCATTAAAATCAGAATTTTCGGGTTCGATATGTTTCCTATTTAGACAAAAATATAGTACAATACTATATATTATAGTACCATTGCCAACCTGTATTATACCATGGTTTATAATACATCCTGTATAGAAAACGTCAATTATCTTTTCACATCGCAATGCATCGGTTTCTCCATTTTGCCCACGATTCAGCCGCAACTTTTCCTACCCTCGTTACGCGCCACGAGCGACTGCTCTTGTTTCCAAAACGTCCTGGTTTTTATATTATCCGAGCACTGGCGATCGATGCTTACGAATGTACACCTCGTTAACGGTCTTGCTTTTACAACTGCCATCGATGCAGATAATAATTGCTCCGCCTCGCCGCGATATTTTGTCTCGCGCGGCCGCTGTTGTGTACATATTTTCTCGAGACCGTCAAAACACGCTATCGCTCTACATTAACGATTAATTTATGCCGGATAGCGGACACAGGCTGTCCCAATTGTAAACTGCACTCGGTGCATTTGAGTTCTTCTACTCTGTGTATTTTATTAGGCGTCCTATATAATTATTAGGGTGGGCCATTTTTTTCTAATATAAAATGCAGGTCCTGCAAAATCTTGCCCCTGTTCCAAACATGCTAACTAACACCTCTGCAAAATTCGAGGCCAATCGGATAAATATTTGGAGGTCTCTAGAATTAATCATTTTTAGGGAAATGGGAAAAAGTTTCTGTCTGTTTTCCAATTAACGACTCTCCAGCTGAGGTTTTGGTAGATTTCAGGGTATTAATGAAAGCCATTTTTATACCTGACAACTGGAGGGAACAACAACAGGCTTGCAGATAGCAATCAAAAATACAAAAAAAATTACTGAGCTACTCTAATAATTATTATCAGGCACGATATTTTTCAGCCAGTGTACCGCGGTGCAGCGCAGTGTATGGAAAAAGTTTATTCATCAGCGAACGAGATTAGTAGCATGGGATTTGGATTATTGGGGCGGGGTATCGCGAGGAGCAAAGTGCACCTGTCAGAGGTCGCGTAGTTTGGCGGAGAATTAAATTATCGCGGCTCTAATTGCAGTGGGTATAATACTTTGAGTAATATTCACTCGATGTCGCGAATAATTAAGTTCCTGCAGATTGGTACATGTTTTTTTAAACACAGTGGTGGGTTTATCTGAAATTTGAGACCACTCTGAATTGAAAACAGTACTTAATGGGCTATAGATAAAGTTCCAGCGTGCTATTGCTTTATTTTATTAACGAGATTATCAGATATTTTTTATTTAAATAGATACCTATTCTTCATTTTGTTTTGATAGTACCTCTCTGCTATTTTCGATCAAGTGAAACAAGTTATACAGCGTGCAAGTAAATAGGAATTAATTCATTCAATCGTGACGCACGAAACGTTGATTTTTCTCGCATCGAAATAGAACCACTTTTTAGTTAAAGTTGCCATCGTTTGATTGCAGCACTTTTAATCAGAAGGCTTTGAATCCCATTTGAAAAGAACCTCCATGACCTGCGTTCTATGCATTCCGAAGAAGCGTATCTTGTAGCTGCTTAATCGATAAAAGGTATCTCTTCTGGAAAATTGTTGAACCGATGATGGAAATGGCTGTAGGAAAATAAATCTGAGAAGTAGCATGAATATTAATATACAGATGTGCGGGTACTCGAAAATTTCAAGTCTCGTGACTTCGAGTATTTTCATTCAGATCAAGTTAGGAGAGTGAAATTTCCTTGCCACGGTGAATTACTAACTTACTCTTCAACTTTTCAGCAAAACCCCATTTTTTCTACCTGCTTTATCAACTATCCTGCCGTGCAATGTAAAATCTGTTTCAATTCTAAATCACCCTTAATCTATAAAATTAATTCTTCATTAAAGTGGTAAACTATTACCACTAATATTCCAGGGATTACATTTTAACCCCCTTCTCACTCAAAAACCCTTTAAGACACTTCATCTATAAATTTCGCATATTATCAAAGAATACAAATTTTTTATTAAGAAATACACCAGAAGTAGCAACAACTTCCCCATATTTTTCTCAAAGAATTGAAAACCGACGCAGGCCACAAAATTCCCAGGGACTGTAATATCACGATTGGGTAAAAAAAGACCCGGGGGACGGTTTCTACCAGCCCCCTTAAAAGCACTTTATAACTCCAAAGTACGTGGGAATAAAAGGGGACGGTTTCAAACTCCCAATGCCAGTGCGCTGATCCGTATCTCCGCCAGACGACTGTATTGTTTATCGATGGCTATATCTGAATATCCACGCCGCTAGTCGATCATTCGGCGGGGAGCATCGTTAGTTCGTGCCGCCGAGCGACGATATCGTAGACGGGAATGCACGAAAGAAATAAATACTGTCGATAAGGCGGGATATCGCGGTAACGTTTCGAGCTGAGGAAGCGGATTTAATCGCCGGAACGTGCACCAGTGACCTTCCTCGCGAGAAAAATAAATCGCGCCGCACTGGACCCCATAGACATCGTCATGAATTTTTACGCCGAACCGTCCGTTTTCGTTTTTAATTGCACCGCGCGAACATGACCAGTGCAAGACACTTCGGAACAGTGGCGTAGCTTGATGAAGGGACTGGGGGTTCTGGCACCAGATAAAGAAAAATGAGATTAACATAACCACGACTGAAATAATTAAAGAGCTTTGTAAAAAGAAACGGAAATTGGACTTTATTGTTTGAACGAATTTTTATAATTGCCTAATAATTTTTATTGAATTTCCATTAAAATTAATTCTCAGTGCGCCACTGCTTTGGAGTAATTAATTTCAACGACTCGTCGCCCCCACTTTTTGGCCCCGATACTCGCGGAGCTCACCAAGAAAAACATCGGGGAAGTTCAATTTTGCTCAAGGTAGAATTGATTCAGACCGCCAATTAGACAGTCGTGGGATGAAATGTCAGCTGAGCAATACGAATGGAAAATGCAGCCATGTAATTGTTGTAGGATCGTGTTATGTAGAATTGAAGGGACATGCTGTATATAATTTTGAAAAGAATTTTGATTTTCATTATTATCTTCTTGCAATCGAGAAGCTTTGTCTTGGAATCTCTAGTTTTTGTATATTCATACATTTTTCTGTTTATAATATTCTTATTTCCAGTGGAACTGCGCATTTGTCGAGGGCAGTGATGTTTTTTAAATATTCAAATCCTGAAATACAATACCTCTCCGATTTTCGGTTGAAAGAAAAGTGAGAATTGATAGGCTTAAAGAGTTAACTAGGTACGTTTAGCTGCGGCGAAAAATCTTATTAAAAAATTAAAACAAAATACATATTACACATGATTTATTAGTCCACAAAGTGCACGAAAAAATGGTCAGCATGAGATCTCCTTTAAACTTCGGAGGATCTGAAAAATAGAATGATATTCTTGTAAAATAATGTTGTCATTATGGGCTACATTTTTTAATAATTAAAAAAAACAATTTATGGCACATTAAAGTTAAATGATTTGTTTTTCTTCCATGCAAAATTGTGCTCTGTAATTGTGCATAAAAAAATTGCGTAAACAAAATACAAAAAATATCCCGTCAGCCCATAATGGCAACATTATTTTACAAGAATATAATTTTATTGTTCCGATCCATCGATGTTTAAATGCGATCTAATGCTGACCATTGTTTCTGCAATGGTATAAAGAACCTAAAAAATCATAAACAATTTAATACAAAAATTATTCTAAATAATTTTTTCCTCAGACTTTATGCTCGAATAAATAATGTGCAATAAGTTGTTTTTTTTTTAACCCCAAAAAAATACTAAACTTATGTAACCCCTTTAATTCAGAGTGAGGCTCTATTTATTATTGACTGAAATATGAAACGTTATTGGTGTTCCTTTTTATTGCACGTTCGTCCAAATATTTTTGTTATGTTGCTCGTTGAAAACGAGGTAACATATCCATTGCAAAGTCGAGGGGGCGGGAAGCACCGCGCTGATATGAGTTGTGCATGATTGTGGTTAATGAATATCTCCGTAGCACGGTCCGGTGCACCAGCTTAATTGTTAAGTAAACAGTACGCGCGAAGAAAATAAAGTTAAATCGAGATGGGGATAAAAGTGTTTGGTGGTGGTTTCCGTAACTGGAAACGAATTCCGGTTTCACGTAGCCACGAGAAAGTAGTCGCTGTCAAATACTTGATACTTTAAAGGAGAAGGAGACGCGTCTTTTGCAAACCACGTGCGTATCGAATTAAACGCGTATCGTCGGTGAGATCGGATGCATCAAAGCTGTGACGTTGTTACGGTTAGGAAGAACACTCGCGTTTCAACTACGGGGCAAACTTTTATTTTATATACGACACACGCTTTAGACTTGGCAGGAGAAGACACGAGATTTGTCCGCTGTTAATAGAATTGTAGTCGGGGGAGGATTTGGAGATTTGGCGTCCTGTAAGATATACCGAAAGGTGAATAAAAATCTAGGATAAAAATGGTAGAAATTGTAGTATATTCTGTGCGGATAATAGAATCTCAGAGCGTCCGTTCATTTAAGGGTACGTGCGATAATAGCGAAGAAAAAGAAATATTTCTTTCTCATCCATATAGTAAGCGTTGCTCTGCTTGTTGCTCCAATATAAACACTTCCATTATAAATCAATATAATGTATTTCGACGCTTCGCTCTTATCGCCGCTCTAATCGTTTATCGCAGCTCCAACATAAACGGACCCTAAGCGACGCCGTGATGACTGGCCATCTCCGAAGTCGCGGGCTCAGTTGTTTATTCAAACCGGTAGATAACCGGCGAATGCGTCGATGTTTCGGGGTGGTCGCCGTAACCAGACCCACGATGCCTCGACCTGCCGTCTCCGCTCAGCGACGAATTATCTTGCAGTCCCTAGGCTAAAAAGCGTCTACCACCCTTTCTATCAAATATCTCAATTTTAAAATTAATTCAATATGAAAGCTCACATCTGAGTCATTGCCAATTCGGTCGATGAAAAAGTGAATTGTTTTTAAAGTTATCTCAAGCCTCTGTATTTTATACCTTTTCAAAATTTACCGCTTGCCAAAATCTGTTACTCCCCAAAATCTGTTGCTCTCCAAAATTTGTCGCTCCCTAAAATTTGCAGCTTACCACAATTTTTTACTCCAAAAATTCTCCGCCCTCCAAAATTTGTCGCTCCTCAAAATTCGTTGTTCCCCCAAATTTGTCACTCCCGAAAATCCGTCGCCCCTCCTAAATTCCTTGCTTACAAAATTCACCACTCCCAAAAATCTGCCACTCCCCAAAATTTGCGCCCTACTTAGCCTACACCCAAATCGGCCTCTCTAAAATTCTCCTACACTGACCTGTCGATAAGCCTACAATTAGCCACAGCAGAAGCAGTCGTGGGTTTCTAACCCATTTTCTTTTCGAAAAATGAACTCTCGAAAAGACCACCAACCAAAACAAACCGTTCATTCGTACATATTTATAAGAAAATACTGAAACATATCCCAAGAAACTAAAAAACGATAAAAGAAACCCGTTTCACCGATTTCGATAACACTTGCTGGTATTATCGCCTCCCCGGACGAAAACGTAGCAAAAAGCGTGGCGCGATGAGTCAGGCGTGGACTCGAACACGTTCCGGACGAGCACGCAACTGGAATGTAAATAACGTGGAGAGTCACGTTTTACGTAACCGTATAAAAGATTGTGCACGTCTGCTCATAAATTCGGTTAAATTGTAACGAGTTAAGGTCGCCGTTGTAACTCCGTTTGGCGTAATCCCAGGCAACGATTGCAGTCGACCAGCACGCCCGCGACGGTGGAAGGGGGCGGGGGTTGGGGGCCGAGCAAGAAGAAATGGGGGAGGAGAGAAAAAAAAGAAGGAAAGCTTTAATCGATCCTCGTTATCTCCCGCGCATTCGAAACGAACCACGGACGATTTATCATAGTCCTTACGGCCGAGTCACTCGGCCCTTCCCGCTCGTTTGCGCGTTTTCATCGCGATAGCGGACACTCGATTCGTCGCTGATCTCGATCTCCCTGGATTTCAGCCTAACAGAGGATAATGGTGAATTGCAGGCGCTATCAGAAGAAGCTCCCTGGACCCTGGTGCGAGGAGGTTCTCTCTGGGCACACCTGCGATACCTCACAGGGCCTCCGACGCCTGCTTGGACCCCGTGCACGCTGCCATCCTCTTCAGGGACGCCAGAGGGGTGAGTGTCGCTGTTCTTCGTACTTTAATTGGCCCCGATGGAATTCAAACAGGGATCCTCCCTCGGAGGCCCGAAACACGTGGGCGTTTTCAGGAATTTATGGACGATAAACTGTTGCGTGGAACGTTCTCAAATTTTACATGTATATTGACTTTTAGACGGAAATAGTGAATTTCTGCTTTTCGAATGTATCATAGTAATGAGAACCTCTTTCTTTTCGAAGGCGGGTAAAAAGATGTTCGTGGAAAAGTCTTACCCAGTTTGAGGGTCATTGTGGGCCGCCACTGTGAGCTGGAAGAAACGTTAAAATGAAATTTTTCTAAATGTAATTCCGGTTATGATTCGACCTCGAGTAAACATGAAATGTTGGAAATTCACAGAAAAAATTCGTGAAAAATTCGTCTTTTTTATTAATAACAGAAAAATTACTGTGGGTATATTGTTATATTGTAGTTTACGCAATAGAGAGATACATTTGTTTTCTACAATCTCTGAAAATTTCATATCGATAGATTTAGTCATTTTTTAGATATCACTTGTGCAAACTCAAGAAATATAGGGTAGATGTCCCAATTACTGCCACCTTAAGATTATAACTGAACTTCATTTAATCATTTCACGTGTTGTTTAACCTAAAAATCGTCTCAGTTTGAAACATAATATTATTTAGCATCTCTTTTATTAAAAAAAATAGTTTTGTAATTAAATATGAAGAATTTATTAATAATTAATTAAAATTCGCGAGCGATCCTAGTGTACCTATAACTGTCACCTCACAAATCGTTTTGTCCGTATGATTTTTTCATTTTTTTATTTGTTTTATTTTTATGTAAATCAGAATCTCCGTTTAATAATAACATATTTTGTACACTTTTTTTATACTTTACGTTTTTATTACATCAAAGAAATAAAGTGGCAGTAATTGGGACAATGGCAGTAATTGGGACATCTACCCTAGTTACAAGAAAAATAATGTTAAAATTTTGTAATTGTTCTTACATTCTTAAAAAATTCGTGTATATTGACCGGAAGCCAATGATCGCGTGTATAAAAGTTCAAATCAATCCAGTTTGTTCTCCACAAATTCCTGAGGAACAGATTTTTCGGGCATCTGAAGGAGAAACCCCGCTTAACATGCCTGTCCGTTGGAATTGATTGTCGCAATCAGAGCTTCGAGGGTATCATTATTTTTAAACCAGTAGGACGTACAGATACCAGGTTTCACCGCGTGTTCCTTTTGTTGCTGCAAAAGTTGTTCTCGCGATTGGCAATCGGCGCCCGTGCGAGGGTGGTAGAATAAGTAGAGACACAGTAGCTGACAACTTGGGAAACGTTCACTTAAAGGCAACGAGTTAGATGATTTCTAGACAGTGAGATAGTATCGTTCCAGCGCTGTATCGGTTGCTCTGTTGCTGTCTTTCGGAGCGAATAATCCACAAAACTTTCTCCGCGGATCCTCATCCTGATCTTTCGAACTTTGAATCTCACTCGGTGCTGCATAGACCCTTAAACATCTTCGAGATTCTCTGAGAAGGAGTTCTCGAGTGTTAGTGGATGGTATACTTTTAATTTGCAAGTTTCTATCTGCAAACTTTTTACGTCAGAAGTTTCATATTTCGTTTAAAGTTTCGCGAGACTCGTGTAATGCATCCAATTACTCGCATGTCCTCCTTTTACCATTTTTTTATCACCTCAGCTGCTAAAAGTTTAATAACATCAGGATGGTCGCCATTTCTTATTCTTACAATGGAACAGTAGTCTCGGCTTCTATAGTCAAAACAACCACAAGTGTTCCTTCGAAACTAGTATAAAACCAGCCCCACCACTCCATCTACCTTACAACGCCATCTGTCGTCTCGCCGAGCAAACTTGCAGGCACGCGATCTTTATCTGGCAAAACAGAGACGCAATCGTAACACATCATGAAAGCAAGAGTAGTCATGTACCGTATGCATTTGCAGTTGTTTTGATTGATCGTGTTTGATTGTGTGCCAAGTATAATCACAACACATCGTCAGGTGCGCGAAAATACCTGGTCTTCGGAGCAATAACAATGCTAAAACATTGAAGGTAAATGTTTCCCAAGTACGCTCTTCCTACGTTTTCTGTGTCTTTACTCATTTAAATACGACCAGTTAAGCCATTTAGTGTGCGAAAAGTAATTATCAATTAACAATCTCTTTCACTTTCTTTCCCATCGGCACTGACGGGACTAAGCTCTTGGCACGTGAAATTTTCCAAATTATCACGCGATTCAGATGAGATATGCTCGTACAGTTGCACTGGCGGCGATAGATGTTATCATTGCCACAGTGGTCGCGCGTAATATCTCGCTCGTTTTTCCGTGCGAGCCTCTTCGACTGACATAACGAGAGAAATAGCGATTGCAGTGGCAACCTCTGCATTCGGCATTGCCTCCATACGCCTACCCGCGTTTCCACCCCGTAACGATTTATTGCATGTGTACCGTCTGTAAGTATCGATTCGACGAAAAGCAAGAGGAAGAATCTGGGTCACGACGAAAGCTCGAATCAGAAGGCAGAGAGGGGGAAATTCGCTCGATCCTCTAGAAAAGGAGAGTGTCTTTCTTATAGCTGTTTTTATCACGTCGCCAACTAGGTCGAGGTCACTTCTTTCTTCTATGCATCTGATTATCTGTAGCTACATGAGAACGCATAGGTGAAAAGGGCTGCGTTGATAATGTGCCTGTTATTCGTCTCAGTTTCTTTTTCGTTAACGAATGTAGAGCAACTCGACAGTCGGTAAAGATGGAGTTTCCTGCTGTTGGTCGTGTAGGTTTCTTCTTACCGACGGGATTGTGGATAAAGTAGAATTCTTTCTTATCTGTTGACAATATCAAATTATACCTACTTTATCGATAGTTGGTTACCTATTTATAATGGAACAAGGGTTTTCGGTCTTCACAAGATTATATCGAGTTTTCTCTTACCTTCGACGCTTCAAAATTCAAATTCATCGCGAGCCATTCTTCATGTTCAGAACACTCATAAGTATTTAGAAATTATTTAATCCATATAATCGGTGGTAGCTTGAAAGAAAAGTCATGCAAAAATCGTATGACACAGAATTTTACTAAATTAAACATTATTTTATACGCATTTAAAAAAAAATCCATTTCATATAAGTTGCATTTTTGAAATTCTCAAAATCATTGCAAGTTAAGAGTTTTCCAGTGAATGCTTCACAAATCAGAATTTTCTCCCCCATTGCCGCAGTGGTTCAGAGGACCGTGAAAAAATTTTTCTCGTCAACCATCGTCGAATCTGTGTCGATTACCATCCTGCCCGAGTAACACGTGCGCGCGAATTTACATAATCTACACGTGTTACTCGAACGGACCTGACAGTGACAGGCGACAAAGTCCGCTTAAATTTACTCTGCAACTGCTAGCAAATCCGAATTGACACGTTTTGGCACACCACCAGCAGACCGGCGTCCGTTTAAACAAACTTAATACATCCAGGCTGGTTACATCATGAAAGAAAGCTTTTTTCTTTACCTTCACTTGGGTCTTCAATCTTTCATGACTTTAAAGGCACTTTAAATTAAAGCACTATGTATATATTCGCGATTTTACGCGAGGAAAGATTGGGGAAGGACGCACTTGCGTGAATTCTAAAATGCTTTTAGTGCAGAATAGCGAATGAGGATTTTACGATCCACTAAATTGCTTTCTTGGATCTTCGTCAAGAGCGCGCAATGGAAGGATTGTGCAACGCGCTAGTAGTGATGGGTAAATTTACAAATAGCTAGAGAAAATGTTAGGGAAGAGTACTGAATCTCCTTTTTATCTCTCTCTTCCCTTCTTTCCAGCGCTTCACACCAGTTTATCTCTCTTTTCCTGTCCCCCTGTTACATTTATCTATGTATAATAAAAGAAGAAGTCTTGATTGACTCGCTCACTCACTCACTCGTCAATGTTCAGTTCAAATCATTTAACTTAGGGACATGAATTTTGGAAAGTTTCTTGTTTTTATGACGTAGGCACCTACTAAGGAAGGATTTCTAGAAATTTCGTTCCTAAGGGGGTGAAAAGGGGTAAATGTAGGGACTCCTTAATATTTGTTAGGATCGATTAGATATCAATTTGGTTTTTACTTAAAAAGATTACTCGCACAAATTTCAGGATATCACCCTAATCAACCCCTAAGGCGGTGACGGTTGGGGTTTTCACGAATTTCTGAATATATCTTCGGCTCAATTTGATATCGACATTTGGTCTTAGACTAACAACACAAATGCCTAAAAATCATTTTCTAAATTTGGCCTAATCAACCCTTAAAGGGTCAAATTGGGAACTGATAACAGATCTTTTTGTAACATATCTAAGTCTACAATGAGTTGGGGCGTCTTAATTTTTTAATAGCAGGTGTGAACGAACATACTCATATATAAATGTTTATTATACAAAGGTTACTTTACAAAAAAAAAAAGTAATTCTTTTTAATTATTTTGCTGTAGCGTAGAACGAGTATTTTGCTAGTTCATTTATAATTGTAATGTGCGAATGAAATTTTCTAAAAACTATTGAAATTTATTCTCCAAATTGCTACTCCAATTTTCACAATTTTGGTCAAGAATAACTTTTGGCTTCCTGTTTTGCAAGAGAAAACCACGCACTATCTACCAGCTTCCCATTCTCCCTTCGTTCCCCTCGTTTCGCACAAAATAAAAGCGAGTATGAGTCAATCGTTTCGTTCCTTTTCAATTTTTTAATTGCCTCTGTCTCTCTGTTGCTTTCTATACACAAGCCTATAGTTACGAAGCGCGCATATGCAGGCTTATCGAGCCTTATCGCTCGAATAACTACGGATAAACGACTGTGGTAGATAAAAAACCAGTTGCATTCTGTACTCCGCCGCGAACCCGCCCAAAGGCCATTCACATGTCGCGATGCTACATGCGTACTGCCTCTCAACTGCAGGTCTTTCATTCCCTGTTCACTACAGTATTAAATCCATTGTTACTTCGTGTTTGTTTCACATGAAACAATTTTTTCGTCTACAGACGCGTAATGTATTTAATTCTTGGATAGTTTCGGGCATGTCGGACACTGGGTCAATATTGACCCGTAGCTCCACTCATCAAAATAAGGTTCTACGTCAGAGTCATGTAGATCTCTTCTCCGTCTTTATCAACTTGGAATAAATTAGAAGAAACTGGTTATAAAATTATTTATTTGACATAACATTAAAAAAAAAGAACATTAATTGAAAGATATGCATTTTCACACAATAAGTATGTATCTAATAGTTATTGAGTTGATAAGTTTTTATATCTACTTTTGGGGAAAAATTATTCCATACTAAAAATATTAATATTAATATTAATATTCTTATTTGTTTGCAATAAATCGCTTATTTCTTATCAGAATTGCATCAAACGAGTACCAAACGATCTTAAATTCTTATCTTTGTCAAGGGACGCCAATGATAAGCGATATGGGTGTGTAATTTGATTTTGAGGTTGGGTCAGATTTGACCCCTTATTCCTCAGGAGAGCGTTGAAAAAAATTACACTTTTTTTACAATATTCTAAACTTTTCTTCAATCCTTCGTTGCCGCGTGTAACTTTCCAAAGAATAACATAATAAAACCTTTACATTTCAGTAGCTATATTTTCAAAGAAATAAACGAAACAGAATAATAAACTAGTCGTGATTAAAAACAGAGGTGCTTAAAATAGTGAGCGATGTTAAAAAAAGATTGGGTACCAGCAAGAACGATATAGATAGCAGTGACGATCGTGAAGATTTATTTCGTCAGCAACGCGATATATGAAATACCACTTGACGTGAAATCGAATTACGATAAAGCGAACGATAGATATCGTATATCATCGGGCCTATTTAAACTCTCGATTGATTCACGCAACATTCGTCTGCCGTGGAGCGTTATCTACCATGATGCACGGTCCCCGAGTTGAGTAATCGGCACGACAAAATCTGTTTCGACGCTTCACTTTTCGAAGGAAACCAGGCAAGCATGTTTAGTGGGAATTGCGTAAATGCGAAGCTCGAACATTGAAGAGCATACATGAACGCGCGCTCGGCACGTAAAATACAGGTGATTGTTCGCACTTCAATTATTGAACGCAGAGATAGGCAGAAATGCCCTTCAACGGCGCTTAGATAATCGATATTCGATCGAGAAAGCAACGTTTAACCGAACCGCAGCAATTTATGCTGCGTTTCGCTATGAACGCTGATTACATGCCGCGTTTCAAAAGGCTGCAGTTTCAACTGTGCAATCTGGATGCTGTGAGTTATAGATATTACAATCGTAATTGTTATACGCCGTATTAAAGTTGTTTCCTGCTGGGTGTTAGGTGACCTTTGAAACAGACCTCTAATTTGTAACATTATATAGTGGAAGCTGTGAATTAATTACAGTCAAATAAACTGTATTCGAATTAATAGGGAGACATAAATAGGAGAATTTCTAATTAATAGAACACTCACTTTCCTCGTGATGATTATTTGATATTCCAGAAAGAATAATTCAAGTAATAATAGTAGAAGTAAAATTAATTATTTTAATAACTTGATTTACATGTCTGCTGCTTTTAAATGGCAATAATTTCTAAATATTTATTTGCCCGAATCGGAAGTAACAAATCTATTTATCGGTTTCTTCGGATTTATGAGTCAGTGTCAACTATGACAACCGATTTTTTAAACGCAAATATTTCGGAAACAAATGACTAGTTGCATTAAAAATGGGGGTGTTTCTTGAACAGCTTAGCGAACTCTACAATTGAGGAATTTGCAGCAAGAGCGGTGCCAACTCTATTTTTGACAGTTTGTGAGTTATGACGTGCAATATACGTAAAAAAATGTATATAGTTTGGGACTAGTTCGATAACAAATGAGCGATTTGTTGCGAACTTTGCACTGTGTAATACTTTTGATTTTAGGCAGTTCGAGATTTGAAAAATTCGCCAAAAATAGAAATGAAAACTTACCAATTCAATTACTACTTCTTCTATGAAAAAATATATTTCCTCTTTTTAATGCTAAGAAGGGAACATCCCGAACCCGAAAATTCAAAAAATTCTGAAACTTTGTGAACATGTAAGGGATTTCCTCCTGAAAATTTAGCTATTCTCCGATTTTGTATTATAACTTGCGAACTATAATAAATAGAAAAAAGTTACTTCTTTTAATTAGATCTATCATTTGGTAAAATATTTATTTTACAGTTCACGAATTATAACTCAAAATCGGAAAATAACCGTATTTTCAGGGGTTCATTTCACCCCCTTAGAGTGATATTAGGCAGCAAAAAAAATTGCGTTGTAATCCCCTACATATCCACAAAGTTTCAGAATTTTTTAATTTCCTTGTTCAGCATGTTCCCTTGTAAGTCAAAGCAATAATTTTACAAACACTGTTTTTCTAATTTACTCGAAGTTGGTAAAAATGACGCTGCACCCTTCTTGCTCCAAAATCCTCAATTCACTATACAATTCATTACAAAACCACGTTTCCTCTTCTGCTCCTCTGGTTACTATAAATATTCCCCCCCACCCAAAACACAAAACAAACAAGCAAACACACCACAATACCCTCCCAAAAAAGCCTGGCCATCACAACAATTCCATAACTCACCGCGCACATGTTTCCGCGACCCAACGATTCCCAAGAGACGCTATATACACAGAACCGCCGGCACGGATTCACGCAGCGCACGTGACTCCCAGGGAAAAACCGAAACTCCGTGGAATTGCATTCGGCCGGGTGTCGCGCGCATACGGCCGATGCGCCGTAAATTCCGCCTGAACGTGTCGCGGGGTATATACCGGCGGCTCGGTGGCCGATCCAGTTCGCTACGAGCGACCGCGCTGGTGTCTTCTTCGACACGGGCAAATCGTCGCCTCCGTCAGAAGCTCGTCTCTGTGCCGAAGCAGTCGTCGCCGGGAACGTTTCCGCGCTATTTCCCGCGCGGCAGAGTCACCGAAGATTCTCAAGCCACGCCTGCCGCGTCGAATCAAAACCGAACCTCGTTCCCTTGCGTCCCTTCTTCTTCCCTTCACGACCCATCCGACGACTAATTCGACCGCCGATTTGGGTCAGTGCAGTTCAAGGTGAATCCTCTGTCCAAAGTGCAACAACCAGTTTCCACTCGAGTTTCCACGGTGTCGAAACTTTTGCGGATAGGTCGATAGGCGCCGAGCCAGTTAATTCGACGTGCAACGGGAACCGTGGACGGTTTTCGGTGACACGTTGCCTGGGGAAGTGGAAAGGGGATGTGTCCTCGTGATCGCGGTGGGGGTGTTGCGTCAGATTCGGCGGATGGTGGCGGATCGGGCCGCACGGTTTCGGGCGCGTGACTGGTAGAACGTCAAGGTGCGTGGCAGTGGGCTAGGTCAGTGTGAATTGGATTCGAAGGGGCGGTTGGTCGGCGAGGATCGCTCCGCCAGACGTAAACGCTCCGCGGAACTTGGAGGTCGTTGGTTACCAATGGACAGCGACGACAAACACTTGTTGCTAGAGACGTGTAGAACCAACGGACTCTCTACTGCTCCCTGACACTGCACTCCGGTGAAATTATTGCGCTCGTGGGGCACTGGCTGTTGACTCTTTGCGAGCGGAGCTTGCCGGATGCGAACTTTTCGCACGGTTTGGGAAACTCTGTGAACGTCGATGCTTTTGAAAGAGTAATTGAACCAGGAGTTAATAATTTATTGTTTGGCTTCTGGAGAAAATTCTGATTAGTGGGTGTTTCGGTTTTGGTGGTTAAATTGGGATGTTTAAATGTGGATTGGAAAATCGTGGGTGGATATTTAAATTGCGTCAGAATATTTGTTATAAAAAGGTGGTTGTATTGGGAATAGTTTTGGTGCAGTTTTGATTTGCAGTAGTGGGTAAAGAAAAACTTTGAATTATAAACGCTGACAAAAATGAGATATTGATTTTTATACGTTTATTTATTTATATTTTGAATGAAATATATTTAAAATGGAACAGTGATATGAATGTAACACGCAAAGCTTACAAGGGAACATCCCGAGAACGAAAATTCAAAAAATTCTGAAACTTTGTGGATATGTAGGCGATTTCCTTCTGATTACAATGCAATTTTTTTTGCTGTCCAAAATCACTCTGAGGGGGTGAAATTAAACCCCGAAGATTCGGTTATTTTCCGATTTTGAGTTATAATTCGTGAACTGTAAAATAAATATTTTACCAAATGATAGATCCAATTAAAAGAAGTAACTTTTGTCTTTAAACTTTTTTCTATTTCTTACAGTTCGCGAGTTATAACACAAAATCGAAAAATAGCCGAATCTTCAGGGGTTAATTTCACCCCCTTTGAGTGATTTTGGGCAGCAAAAAAATTGCGTTGTAATCTGAAGTAAATCCACAAAGTTTCAGGATTTTTTTAATTTTCGCCTTCGGGATGTTCCCTCGTTAGTCTTCTTTATTCTATTCAAACTTCTCAAAAAATTTCTTGAAAAATTCAAAGAAAAAATCGATTCAAATACACCGTGCCACCAGCACAGTTCTCTTGCTAACACACAGATCGCGAAAAAATTTGCAGTCTTCCATTAATTCCCCGATTCTATCTTTACTCGACCCACACTCGTTTACTGTCTTCCTCGTTTGTAAACATTCTCCTCGCGGATGTATATTTAGATACTGTCAGTGATGATTCTGTCGCAACAGCGTCATCGAATAGTATCCCACTATCTGGCACACCACTGACAATTTCGCAGAGTCATAAATTTCTCCGTTATAAGAATATCCGTCAGCCAAAACACGCTCTGGAATTCGCGCGATAATATATCGCCGCAAATAAATTCGCATTGCAAACAATTCGTACGAAAGAAAGTTCTTTCTGTTTTCACATAATTCTTCAACTTTAGTAGCTTCATTTCTCTTCGTCTGTCATTCTAACATTTCAAACGGACATTATGCGCATACAGGATGTCCAATAAATTGCGATGCGACCAGTCAGGATTGCTCATAAAAAAACTGTATAAAAATAATATCTGTTGAACTGAGATAATATGCAAAGTAGAAGTAAACAAAATAACAGAGAAAGAAAGAATGGTAAAAATGAACCCATCGAAAATCCATATCATCTTCATATTCAAACTCATATTTTTTTTTCCAAAAACTACGGGGCCTTAAAAAAAATTATTCTACATCTTTTAATTGTTTATTTACGAGCAATCTTCCTAGCTTATTATATTCCGATTCACTGGCTACCCTGTACAAATCCACGCGTTTGCATTTCAGCTGCATTTTCATTTCCAAGAATCGGTTGAAGACACTTGTCTGTCGCGAGACGCGAATGGCGCGTCAATGATCTCGAAACATCGTACTCGGGGATAGCGATTCTCGTGTCATTTACACGGCCGCGGTACATTGATGGAATCCACGCGTGGGTGGCTCATTTAAATCCAGACTCCTCGCGAGTCTGTTCGAAGCATTAAAGAACGAAGTCGAACGTATAATATTTTCCTCGACGGCCAGCTAACGGCGCAATACCCCGGTGTTCCTGAGCGATCAGCCGGTTTCTTCAGTTTCCAATTTCGTTTCGTACGCGCGCACTTCCGCGCTCGGCAACTCAAGAACTTCGCCGAGCAAAAGTTTCGCAGGCGAGGCGTTCCCTGGTGCCATTGCTTTTCTTGTAGTTTAATTAAGCGCTAACAATTCGCCTGTCAATAAATAAGTTCACGCGCAGGCTTTAATTCCGAGAATTTCTGCGCTTGAAGTCGGGACTGTTTTAGAGTTAAACGGTTGGGTATAGCAGCCTTACGGTAACTCACGGAAATTTTTTGCAAATTTTGATAGAATTCTTTTAGATGTTTGTATTTGTTAGAATTGCGTTTATGGATTTCAGCCGAGGAATTATAAAGACTCTGTAAATTATTTGATAGTAAGTGCTACGTAGTTTCAACTTCGCGACTGTAAGCATCCCTGGATGTTTCTAACAATCCACGAGTGCTTCATCGATTGGTGGCTGGTGCTCGATTGCTGTGGTTGAATGCACGCCAGAAGCTAGTATATTATTCTTAGAATCGACTCCTTTGCCACTTTTTAAGCTCCCAGTCGGCAAACATACACGTACTCGCAACAGTCGCGACTTGGAATCACATATGTGGTCATGAATATTGAAAGTGATGTAAGTTGTGTAGTTTTTGTTTCCAGATATTTAGAGTGTTGCGTTTGGGCGTATTAAAACATATTTTTTTTGTTATTGAAGGATGTGTTTTTTAAGGTATATGCTTTTCTAGTGTCAAACTTATATATTATTGTAAAGTTTTATGAGTGACTTGTACGAAAATTTGTTTTTTAAACCTTTGAATGTGTCCAAAATTCCAATAATGCTGAAACGTAGCTTTTCCATATTCGTGATTTAATAAATTCAAACTTTTTTTCGAAGGAAAGCAATTTTTATTTTCTAATACTTCGCCAGTAATAACTTTACTATTTTTGATAACCTATTCTTTATTACTATTTCTTCTAATTTTCTATTATATTCTCAGCATAATTAAATATATTTCGCGTTTTCTTTATTTCTCTCTTTTCTTGCTCCACATCTAAGGTTAATACGTAATGCAAGAATATGTAATTATTTCCGATTTCACGAATTACTTACGGGGAACAAATGACTTACACCACTATCGAAATGAACATGAAACTGTCGATGGCTATTTTGCAACAATTCGTTAATAATATTGAAATATAAATTAATATATCATAAAGTAAGAGAAATCACAATTTTGCGTTTTATTTTAATTACACCACTTTCATAACAGTTGCGCAGAATAAGGTCCTGGTTTCAGAATCTCGATCTTCACTCTCCATAGAAACTCCAAACTTTAATTCAATCCTGATTCAATTTTTACAATACTTAAAATACTCCAACTCACAAAAGAATGTTCCCTATTAATACTAGGGTTTATACAAAACCCGACTTTTGACAAAACCGTTTTTTAATTTTTACGGAAAATTATATATAATTAAAACAGTAAAAAATATTTATACTTCAACATTTTTCGGTTCCTTCAATATTTATGGAATTACAAAAATATAACAAAATAAAATATACTCTATCTGCACAAAACCAAATACGTAAAAACTAAAGTAATAAAAGTCAACACAAAATATTAATTATAATTATATTAACGTTTATAATTAAACAAGTAGTTAATTTTGACATATTAAAAACGGGTTTTCGAATTTTACAAAATCATTCCAAGTAACGGTTTTCAAAAACCCCAATTAATACTGTCCACGAAACTTACATTTCACTTACCTCCAAGTAACCCATCTTGCACATCAAAAATAAAGATAATAAAAAAATATAAAAAAAGTCATTCATTCCTATTCCACTCCAAATTCCTCCCCCGTTCAAAAATACCTCAGGGGTCGTAAAACAATATATACCACGCTGCGATTCGAGACTGATTTTATTGGCCGCGTGGATTTCTTGTCCTGACATTTCCCCGGTCGTCTTGGAGATGTCGGGTGAATTTTCACAAGGTAGTTTGGAAAGTTACCCAGCGGGAAAGCTCGTTGGTGCGATACACGCATCGGTCGTGACGGTTGGCGCCTACCTCGCTGCTATCGCGCGTCCGTTTGTTGTGCTCGTTACACGCGGCTTGTATGACCATCTGCAGCATCACTATTCTTGGCACGGATCGAATGAGCTAGTCGTGGGCTCGTTGAAAAAAGAGCAACGCTCGTGGAAAGGAAACGAGGCAACGTTTCGCGGCTGATTCACTGGGAAGCGCCAGTTTCTTGCGCGGGATTGTCACTCGTCCAGGTTTCGTAATCTTTCGTTGGTATTTATTTTTTGTTTTTTTAAATTCCCCATACGATCCGCCTTGGCCGTCGCGAGCCGTGCCGCTAGAATATTTTACGCCGGCTGGGAGTTTCCATTTGGCAGCGCTTCGTTGGTGGGAAAGATTGTTGCAATCCACAGTTTCGCTGCGCTACGTTTTACAGATGGTCTTTCAACGCTGCTCAGTGTTTAGTAGTGCGTAGGACAGGGCGTGGAAATTCTACGGAGTTGATGGGACTTTGACCACAGGAATTTAAGAAGCTAACGAACACTGGATTTTCGGTTGAAAAATTCTTCGGTTTTTAGTTACAAGGTGTTTCCTCCGGACAAACTTCGGTGTATATATAGTAGTGATTAAAAGAGAGTTTAAATTGTGAGCGGTGACGGAAATAGGAAATAATTGGATTTTAAAATTTGGGGAAGGTATAGGGCTGTATAAGTGTGGTTTCAAAATTCTTTATTTTTGAGTTGCAAGCTGTTTCCTTCAGGAAAACTTTGGTGTGTATACAGGAGCGATTAAAAGAGAGTTTAAACTGTGAATGGTAATAGAAATAAGACCCATTAAACATAGTTATACCTCATAGATTGTTCAGAAAAATAGTGTTTTTTAAGAATTTTTTGTGGAAAAGTGTAAGTTTAATTAAAACAGTCTTTTAGTATGTTGTTATAGGGTATTCAGTGTATTGTTCAATATTTATTTCGACATAAAATAAATGTCCCCCACATAGATATAATAATGTACTGTGTGCTAAGGTCCTTTTTTGGTGGAACTAATATCAGAATAACGAGTTGATCTATAATCAATATCTTGACATTTTATTATTTAACAGTGTTATGTTCAGCGCTGATACTAGAATCAACTGAAAATATGAAATATTCTTTCTCGTTTATTAACACTAAACCTACCAGAGCGGTCAAATCAAAGCTTTTGAGACATTTAATCATAAATGTTTTCTAATTAATACATGACAATTATTTTGTGTTATGTTGCCCCTGCTAAATTCTGTATTATTTATAATCAATTGAAAAAAATATAACGATTATTTGAAAAGCGGTCAATTTTAATCGCCATTGGTAGAAACAGGTATATATAAAATGTCGGTAGGTTTAGTGTTAACAAAAAAGGTTCAGAAGTTTTGTACGATTTTCAATATTTAACGACTGACATTGTTATGAGTTGCCTAAAAATACATATATCAAAACAGGCGTTTAATAGTAAACACAAATGTATTTACTATTAGTTGCTCAGTGACGAATTGCTTGGGCTCATTCATGACTCGGACGCCTTGTCAAAAGGGTACAAGGTTCGTGGCACGACAGACGCGTCATCGTGGATGCGCCACACATCACCCTGTGTCCCACCACCAAAAAGGGGTACAGATAATAGAACCAAAAAAACAAGAGTTGTCAGTTCCACAACGTGATACTTAGGGAACAGTTATTATTATTAAGTTATTCATGCGCAGCAGAGTATTCGAGGATACTCTTGTCCTTTCCTAATTTAATTAAGTGTATTTTATTATTAAAGTTGAAATGTAATTAGGACTTCCACTTCACTTCATTTCATAACACCATTTAGAAAATTTTCAAGGAATACACTTGATTAAAGTATGTGTATTATATCTTTATAAAGAACATTTATTTTATGTCGAAAAAAATACTGAACAATATATTGAACACCCCATAATAACATATCAAAAGCCTGTTTTAATTGAACTCATATTTTTTTCACAAAAAAATCCTAAAAAAAACACTGACATAAAAATACGAATTTTAAACTTTACTTTCACCATAGCTTGAACTTTTCTGATATATCAATGATTTTAAATGCTCCACATAAAGTCTATCAATTATCAACAAAGAGATTCTTCTTCATCTTATCTTTCTTCATTAAGGGTACAAAGCAGTAGACAATCGTTTTCATAAAAAAAGGAAGCATTTCTTTTTAAATTAATTACAAATAAATGAATAGAAGCTAAGAATTGTTCTTTGACACAATGTTTATTATCATTATAAGCTTTAAAAAACATATTACGATGAAAAAGCAACGAAAGAAACTTTATTAAAAAGCACCTTTAACAATCCACCTGCAACGTCATTTATAATGCAAATTTTTGACTAAACAAACATGTATTCTTTAAAGCTTACGATATTAATAAACTCTGTGTCAAACAACAAGTCTCAGCCTCAATATATTTCTTTAAAAAAAATAATGAAATAAAAAAGAAATGCTTAATTTCCGACAAGAACGACTGCCCAAGGTTTATTTAAACATTATTCTTTTATATCAATTAAAACAACAATTCAATTAAAAACAGTTAAGAATATCCAGTTTCGTTATCAGCCATCAATCCCCCCCAGGAATCATTTCCCCATATCCACAGTCTTGCCCAACTGATTCGTATTCATCGCTCGCAGTCATCGACGTCCAATGCCAACGCGGTATTCGCGGTGCTCGAAGCTGTCAGCTATTCTTCGAAGACACACAGTGCATCCAAGAAACTCGCGGCACCGAAATCCTCTTGCGATATCGTCCCAATACCCTGTTGATCGCTCAACCGAAACCTATAATCACACTCAACCTCTGCCTCATTCTTGACGCAACACACCAATACAACACAGCAACCCACTCGACAATCCTCTTTTCACAGATGGTTTTACTCAACCACTCAACCTGCTCCTCCTACAGATAATCCACGGAATAATAGCCCAGCTCGTCCGTTTCTAATCCACCTGGAAAACGTTTCACAAACATTCCGCGAAGTGTTCTACTGTGTAAACGTGGCTACAGATCGCCGGCTCGCGTCGAGGGCGAGGACCGTTCGTTAAAATGTGCTTCATCTGTTGCCTGTTGATCTCGATGTCCAATTACTTCCTGATCACGACTTGAAAAACCAGGACTCTCGATCATGATGTGACGCGAGCGAGACTCTGCCAGATGGAAGCTCGGCGACAGTCGCTGGAAAAATCTTTTCACAACAGTCTTCCTGAAGATTCCTGGAAACTTTTCAACAGCCATGGAGATTAAAGACCGCGGAGCTTGCCACCGAGTCTCGTCGAATCGTTGGGATGCGAGATTGCTGTGAAATTTTTGTGAAAAAAAGGCAGCGTAGTGGGTAGCTTCTTAAAGCTGTTTTTCGGTGACCGAGTTTTTCGGTGGTCCTGCGAAACGGGATTCGTTGGAGGTTTTTTTTCGGTGGACTTGTTGAGATTGTCGGACTTCTTGTACCTGGTGTAGATTTCATTGCTTCGTCGAGGATATTCGGTCGCAGGGCAACATGTTGTTTCGACGGCAAACTAGCGAGCCGACCGGAAGCGTCGCCAAGAGCCCCGGCACGATGGCTCATAGCAGCAGCTCTTCGGGTATTCTGTCGAGTTGGTATACGAAAATAACGACGAACGTGAAGAAGAGACAGCCGTTCAGTCCGAAATCGCTGTTGAAGAAGGCGTTGGTATATATTTAGCGTTATTTTCGTTCGATACTTTACACGTGTAACTGTCATGCGTTTGGCAGAGGAAGGTGAAAGACGTTGATCGAAAATGTGGTTTTTGGATTTTAGTGTGGGAATTCGCTATGCACACTTTTCTAATAATTAAGAGCTTCTAATAATTATTTATTGCTTTGGAAAATGTATCTGATATTTTTAGAATTCTGGAGTAATATGCAGTTTGGAAATAATTATATTTTAAGTTTCTATGCGATTTTGTTTATTTTCGTGCGGGAATTTGTTATATACAGTTTTGTAAATAATTGGGGGATAGTTTTAGCTTGGAAAAGATATTCGATATTTTTAAAATTCTGGAGTAATATACAGCGTGGAAATAATGATATTTTAAGTTTCCATGCGAATTTGTTGGAATTTTAGTGGGTGGCTTTATTAATGGTTATTTAAGCTTCCATGGAATTTGTTATATACATTTTTCTAAATAATTGGGGGATAGTTTTAGCTTGGAAAAGATATTCGATATTTTTAAAATTCTGGAGTAATATACAGCGTGGAAATAATGATATTTTAAGTTTCCATGCGAATTTGTTGGAATTTTAGTGGGTGGGTTTATTAATGGTTATTTAAGCTTCGCGTTTTATAGGTTTTACTATACCGCATAAATTAAATTTCTGCGAATATAATTTAATTGCGATCTCCTAATTATTTTGAGTAATACATTTGAAATATAATATAATACAAAAATGAGGAATAGTCAATTCTATTTTTATATGCAGGCAAATATTGGATAGAAATCATGTAATAATTCGAAATGCAATGTGTAGGAGAATAAACACTAATTTGTTTTTTGTTTTTCAGCTGCCTGTGGTAGATCCTTTCCTGGAGAAAGTTTCGCTCTCTGATCTTGGTGAGTTTTCTATCATTAATTATCTTATTTATTTACATTTTCTGGGACTGCATTGTAAACTATAAACTAGTATCCCTTCCTTTAAATTTTTATACACAGGGTGTTCAAATTTATAGGTGAAGCAGGAATATCGAAATGATATCGAAGAATCTTTCACCACTTTGTAATCTGAAGCGTCGTTTCCAAAACACACGCGACTAAAATTTAAAAGTCCAAGTTGAAACGTTGAATAACACACCTTTCAATGACATGCTTCTTTGCCCTTACTCCATCATGAATCTTCCATACAAATCAGCGAAAAAGAAGTCCCACATTGCAGAATGCTAAGTGACTTTTCAGTTTCTCGTGGCACAACGGATTTCCATATTTCGACTTCTCCCACAATTTTGATACAACCTGTGTAAATCCTTTTTGTAACAAAGAGGACTAACAAAAATGTAAACATACATCAGAAACAAAAATAAGATACATATCGTAGTAAAATTTAAGAAACTCAGATTTTTGGTGTTACTCTAAAAATTAATGAGATATCTAAATTACTAAATTAAATTATAGAAAAATAGTAGTCGCCTTATATGCTTCATAATTTCAGCTTCTTTTGCTCCATTTTGATTTCAATTTAGAAGTATGTTTCAAAGTTATATCGCGTACACAAAAAGATTAGATATCATCTTCAGAATACTTCAAATACAATCAGTCCCAGAAGTTTCACTCTATATAGTTTTTAAGCCACTAAAAGTTCAGCGTTCCTGGAGCGTTTATAAATATTCACCGAAACGATGTCACAATGTTCCCGTTGAAAACGACTGAATCTATAAACGACAAAGGCTAATGCATGGGCCTTCGCACGAAAGACCTCGTGAATATCGAGTTCATCGAATTTCTTCTTCGAGCAGCACTCCGTCAAATTCCTTCGCCAAGAGGACAGAGACCCAGCGACGGTGTCGTAATAGATTGCTCTTCCGACTTTTCGAAACTTCTTTTCACTCGCGTGCATTACTATCGTGGCTTTCCCGTCTCGTCCCCTCGCTCGTGCAATCGCGTATCTTTACGTAGCGACGGGGTGCCATCGCGAAAGCTTTCCTAGAAAAGCACCGAGAGCCGGTAAATCGATGGAGCAGGTAATGTATTTATAAATAAGTGGCAGTGCGTAAATAAGGGGCTCTAAGCGGAGCTAAATAAATTATAGATCGCTGAATTTCATTGGTTGCTCGTGAACACGTGCCTATCAACTCTAACTGCGTCAGAGACATAAATAAGTCGATTTTACCAATTTCACCTGGCCATTATTTGAATAAGATATTTCAGAAATGGTAATTCGGAGAATATATTAGGTAACTTGTTTCACTGAAAGTTAGCTTTAAATAGTTGTGGATTGCTATTCGAACAAGCATGTAATTCTACTCTGAGTTATTTCGTTATTGGGTCCCTAATCAAGTGATTTTTTTTATGAAATTGGGCATTGAGAGCTAAAACGGATTAATATTAAAAAAAAATCATTTTTCATACGTTAGTGCTAGGGTGGATGTACCAGTAAATGAACACGTACCAGTGAATGGACATTTTTTATTAAAATAGGTAAAGTAAGTTATTAAAATAAGCAACTAATTAATTAGAGACTTGTTTTAATTTCTTGCTTCATATCCAAATAATTTTTGCAACGCGTGGAATCAATTGCGCTGCAAATCTAATTTTATGATAGTGTTCATTCATTTGCTTTAAGTGTTCATTTACTAGTGCGTTTACCCTAATAAGTGAATTTCGCTAAAAATGTGGGTTAGTCCGTTTCTGCTCTCAATACCTCAAAAATTCCTCTTTCGCAAATAACTTGCTTTGCGGATCAGAGTAGTCCCGGGAGCAAACGCTATTAAATCGCCTATTATTTTATTTAAAACAACTATCTAAGTAGTACGAGAGGCTCAAAGGAAAAACAGACAAATTCCGTTTTCCACACTTTAAACAATAAAAAAATAGGGGAGACCCGGAAAGTTGATACGTTTTCCAGTTTTCAATTTTTTTCATTTTTGTTTGAATTAATTACTTAATAATAAATATACTAAAATATACTTTGGTCCTTCCTCTTTAATATATTGTAAATGAAATGTTGAGAAAATACACACAAAATGAATGAGAAAATGTTATTTGCACCAAGGTAAAATGTATCAACTTACCCCACTGCGGGGCAAGTTGATAAATCTCTAAAATATCAACTTACTGAGTAAAGGATGGATGTCTGGAATATCCCACTTTAACACGAGGTGCTTGCTTCTTTTTATTAATGTATCTTAATAAAGCTATTTTTAGCTTTGACTCATTTTCTACACCAACACGCTTTTTGAAAAATATTTTGTGATATTTTTCCGCGATTCGTTTTTCTGACATAATCTCGTACCACTTTCCTAGAAATAAAAGGAAAAATCCAATTAAAAGTAGTCGTGAAAAATTGATACACTCCCCATGAGTATCAACATGCCTCAGAGAAAACGTATCAACTTACCCCACAGGAAGTCATTATGTACAAACATCTCCATAAAAAAATGTAGAGCATATAAAGAAAATGACAAAACGTAATTACCTTACCTTTGAAGGACTCAATGTGATGCCCAATTAATTTGAGTGATAAAAGTCTCTATCCCCTCTCAAGACGAATTGGAAAGTGAACACAACTATTGAATTTTTCTCTATAAAAGCGAAAACAGTTAAAAATGAATTGCTAAAGTCAAGGTAGACAGTTTACAATTTTTAAAATCGCATAACTTTTTTAGAATTGGTCCAAACGACATGTGTTTTTTTTTAGAATCTAGAAGGATTAGTTTGCTAAGTGACGTGTTTCATCGTTTTTTAAAAAAATGCAATTGGTCGGAATAGTAAAAAAAATAGTAAATATTGTTTTTTTAAAACTGTTTTTAAGCCTATAATGAAAATTCAAAAAATCCGTTTGTAGATTGAAGTAAGTTGTATACATGCTGAAAATATCATTAAAATCGGTTAACGTTGCTCTGAGGTACAAACCATTAAAGATAGCAAAATAAGGTGGAAAATGGCTGATTTCGTGAATTTCCTCGATTCTCGACCTTATTCTGTGATCTTTAAAGGTTTGTACCTCAGAGCAACGTCAATCGATTTTAATGAAATTCTCAGCATGTATACAGCTTACTTCAATCTACAAACAGGTTTCTCAAATTTTCATCACAGGCCCAAAAAAAAAGTTTAAAAAACAACTTTTACCATTTTTTTTGCTATTCCAACCAATTGTATTTTTTTCAAAACCACGAAACACGTCACTTAGCAAACTAATTCTTCAGGATTCTCAAAAAAAAATTATTTTGTTTGAACCAATTCTAAAAAAGTTATGCAATTTTGAAAGTTGTAAACTTTCATTCATCCGCCACTGTATATACAGTGTCGACATAATTCCTCTGTACCAACTAGCCCCGGTCTCGGCTACCCAAAAATTTTGAGAAGGTTAATAATCCTAAAAAATGATCGAAGCGTTCATCTGGCAGAGCTACGAGTCAGCGCGCAAACCATCCCTGACTCCATCGAAAGCGTAATCGTATTACCCGGCGTGGCCGTTGCGAGGCCGGGACGCATGCGTTTCGAAAATTGCGCCGTGACGTCGAGCGCGCCGAATCTCATGGCCGTGTATCCCGGGCCACGGGAGCCACAGGGGCTTTAAATGAAACCAGGAAGCGCTTGCCACGTGCTCGGCGATCCGTTTATATAGATTCCCCCTTGAAATCGTGGTTACTGGGTTCTCCGGTCCTTCGTTATCCTCTCCCCCTCCCCCTACGTGTCGTGGGTGTATGGTGGTGCCGATCGATGAATTCCCGGGAGTCCAGCTCGCCCCCGCGCGCCGGAAACGGGCGAGAAGGGTTCGTGGGAGGCTGGGAACCAGGATGAACGGCAGACGGGAATAAACGAAACAGGGAGGTAATTGGCGGCGAATGGCGGCGAGGGGGGAGGTGGAATGGCGGGCGAGGGAAGTCAGGACTAAGGAGGGCCGAGAAAAGGGGGAATTGTATAGGGTTTATCATAAACCATGGACGGAACCTTTCGGGATGAATTGAACGAACCAAGGGCAGCGAAAGTTCGCGGGAACGTTTAACCCTATCTGATCGCGTAGTTCCACAACCGTTTCCCTGTTTCAATTAGTTTTACCGCAGATCCCGCTCGCGTAATTGCTCCTGCACGGATATTTGCCACTCGAGGGAACTTTCTATCTCGCGCATCTCTGGAATGCTCGGCGAGGCCGTTTCAGCTTGTTGCTCATCGATCTGTCGTTCTTGCGGCGACGCTTTTAAGTGTTTTCGCGATATGGAAGGACATATGTTAAGAGTTGCGACTGCGAGAGTCTCGCGGGCAACATATGAGCGTTCAAAGTGTGATTTATGAGATACTCTGTTATTTAAATAAAAGCTAATAGAGTATTGGGAATATTTATTAAAAATATTCATAGCAATGTGATTAATAAAGTAATGCGCAGTCAAATCCTTTTGGCCAAAATCTGAGCTACACATTTTTGCAATAATATTTTCTTAATATTAATAAGAGGTATAATTGATAAGGTGTTTAATATTAAGGGATGGGATAAATATTTCCAATAAATATTTCCCAACGGGTGAATAATTCCCCAAAGTGACCAACGATCATTCCCGTGAAACTAACAAAGGATCGCACACAGGACGCGAGGAAGGGTTGCCCGCTGTTTTTCTACCCTCGATTCATCCCCGTGCCAATGACCACGCGTTGTGGCGAGCCCTGTACACGTGTAGACACGTCGCCGGGCAAGTGGAGGGATTACAAAGGGAAGGAGTAGAGAAGGGAGGGCGTAGGGAGGCAGAAAAACGGCGCCGAGCGAAGAGGGTTGAAAGAGGACCCCCTCGCGGTATCAAGGTCGCGGAGATTGCATTCGATGACGCATTCGCACATTTGTATTTGGGTCTAGGTCATGGGGCGGGGTGCGTTCGATAATACGGGAACCCCCGGCGAACGGGGTAATGGAATTTTCGTACTGCTCCCTCGGCCCTGATATCGGAACAGTTGTCGATACGCTGCACGCCCTTTGATAGAGAATCAGTCGCACCTACCGACGTTTCCTGCAAGACTCGCGATTTCTTTTGAGGACCCGATGCACGGTGGCGAATTTGCCTGAAATCGTGGCCGTATTAATATCTTCAAATATAAATTAAATTTGTAGATATAAATTAATAATAGATATATTTAAAATTATAGTATGTTTAAAAAATTAAATTATACATGTATGTGTACTTTTATAATATGCATAAGACACATTCTACTTGATATTTAATTATTATTATTATTATTATTTAAACGGGAAACCCTTTAATATACAAAGATACAGAATAATACAATAAATAACATAATAAGATTAAAATAGGAAAGGTAACATAACATAAAATAAAATAACATAAACTACATTAAACAACAAGACTGTTGTTATACTTAATGTAGTTTATGTTATTTTATTTTATGTTATGTTACCTTTCCTATTTTAATCTTATTATGTTATTTATTGTATTATTCTGTATCTTTGTATATTAAAGAGTTTCCCGTTTAAATAATAATAATAATAATAATAATTAAATATCAAGGCAGACGTCTGTTCCTGCCTAACTCACGGCTTTAGAGAAAATTAATCGTAAATAATAACAGTTATAATAGGGTAAATGACCCAATTACTGGCAGCCAACCCAATTACTGTCACCTTAAGGTATTTTACTTGAAATAACGAATAAATAAAGATTTAAGTAAAATAGCTTAAGGTGACAGTAATTGGGTTGGCTGCCAGTAATTGGGTCCTTTACAATACAATGTTGGATATAGGTAATAACATACCAACTCCTTTTTTTAACTATACAATCAAAAATTGAATTCTAATTTTAATCAAAACTTCTTCCGTGCCCTTTAAACTTTACTTAAAAAAAAATCGAAGTTTGATCTCGCTTGATACACAACTATTCGCTCAAAGAAAGAGAGACATATATAGATCTTGTATTTCCATCTACCACAGCTGTAGAAATATTTAAGAAATAATACAATTAATGTAAATATGAATTTCGAGCATATTAGGAAATACCAACATCGACAGAGATTATCTTGTTACATGGACACTAAATCGTAACATACTTTCTAATTTTATCTGAAGTTATCGATTTTCTAACGCTATTAAGTTTGAAGTTGCATATCTCTTAGAGGATAGCAGATTAAAAATTGACTTTAATAGAAAAACATGCTCTGATTTTTCACAAATGAAGCACACTACAGAATTTTGAAATAAAATAAAAATTGGTTGTTTTTACTTTTAGCCATGATTCCGGGAAAACAGTGTCCCTGTGCAACTTAAAAGTGCTCCGGGACACGAGTGCTCGCGAAGTTTCATCGATCCAATGCACTGTTTTGAATCGTTTAATTATTGCTCGTTCCGTTCGGACCCGTGTGCAGGGGAATGCTGTTACTTGCGATATAAAAGTTTTTTTTTCTGACATGGACGCGTTTCAACGCGTTTCCCCGCGATTTTCTACAACGTTGCTCGCCGAAGGGAGTGTTTATTTATAATCCAACTAATACGGGTCGAGGTCTAGGTTCTAGCCATTGGAAAATGGAATCGTCCGGCGCTCGAGGATCTTGCTCGCTGATTCTGACGCGTACAAAGACGAGAAGCCCAGGACACTAGATTCCCTTCGTCGATTTTTATATAAATAAAATTCTAGTCGTTGTTTAGGCGACAAAAGAAGCCCCTACGAATTGCAAGATAATTTAGCGAAGCACTGTGTGTTAAATTGTGTGCTTTTTTTTGCCGATATTATTTAGAAAGTAGCGGAGGTCTGACGGGCTTGAAGGGGCATTTTTTAAAACCTGCGACTCAATGCGTTGTACACAATGCACTTTATCTATTTAACTAGGGTAGATGTCCCTATTACTGCCACTTTATTTATTTTGCTTAATAAAAATGTAACGCATAAAGAATAGTGTACAACATTAATATTATTATTAAATTGGGACTGTTCTGATTATTATTAATATTATTGTTGTACATTATTCTTTATACGTTACATTTTTATTAAGTAAAATAAATAAAGTGGCAGTAATAGGGACACTGACAGTAATAGGGACGTCTACCCTAGTAGGTATTAGGGTGGATGTACCATTTGTGGCCATTGCACTGTTTTTGGCCATGTGCATAATTACCTTACTTTTAAATTACTTGCAGATCATTATTCTGTGGAGAAGTTCACATCATAAATATTTGGTTTAGTATACCGCCCGAAATATAAGGTTACATTTATTGCTTGCACGGAAAAATATTATATTTTTTAAGAAGTGGCCAAAACTGGGACAATATCTTAAAGTGGCCACAAATGGTGCATCTACCCTAACTGTCCTAAAGGGAATGAGAAATTCTGGCATTGTAGAATGATTTTACAGAAGTGTTATTGATGTGAAATCATGGACAAATGCTGTGTACGTGAATGGCGCAGCCGTGTCACCTGTTGCAATCCCTAGCAAATCACATTTGCGAGCATTCTGCATAGATAGCAGCTAGACGTTCTATTACGTAGGGTAGAGGAGCCAATTACTGTGTCTCTAATTTATTTTTAAGCATAATTATCTGTATATTTAACAAATAAGAAATATCAAGCTTTTTTATTTAAATTCAATTATTTATTTGTTAAAATTAAACACGCAACAGGCAGAAATTCTTAAAATACTAAAAGCAGTATTTTTTGATAATGAATTCGCGAAATGTTCTGCAAAACTTATGAAAAAAAGCTGAAGAAAATACTTACTGAACGAAGGAAGGTCAATAATTATATTAGTAAAACGTATTTAGATTATTGAAACGCAAAACAGCGACTATCTATTTGAATTTTTGTATTTATTTTCAATAAATCCAACAGGCATTCGATTCTGCTGCACACAAACTAGCGAGCCGTTAAACTGATCTTTAGAAATGAACCTCTTTCTACGACGTACTGACTAAATACGGAGAGCCCGCGTGTAACAACCAATTAAGCCTCAACTTATTACGATTGTTAATTCGACCTTCTGAGTAATTATACTGGAAATGCGATCCTTAATCGTGCCGCAATATAAACAACACTGCGGAAATTTACTGGAATAATTCGACAGGGAAATACGGATCGTGTTGTGCTGCGTAATAATAATCTCGATAATGGTTGCTATCGATTAACCGTCAGCATTCCCCGGGCTGTATTTGTTGCTAAACCGAAGTAATCGATGACACTAACGGCAGGTGGAATTCCGAATCAAATTCTGACCGATTAATTCACGCTCCGCCATTAGGAAACAATTTTTATTAAAATGTGCAAGTGGAATTTAAGACGACGTTTAATACACTGGTAATAAAAATTATTAATAATATTTGGAGTATTGTATTTATGAGGCAGAATTTAATTTCTGTTGAAGCTATAGTAAATCAACTGATAATTGTGTTTCTTTCTCTTGTATCCTTCTTATGAAAAAGATAATGGAATTTGTTACGAATCGATATTTGCGACCCCAATTAATTCCAAGTAGCTTAATGCCATCGAGCTTTCCCGTGCCTCTTCAATTTCCGTAATAACCTTTCCGCCGTTCCTATTTACACAACTGCGTTCAATTACTTGGTTTCTTTCCGCGGACAGGCTCCGGTAATGAGGACTCTTTTTCACTTTATGCGTATCTGCTTTTTGACACTCGTAACGAGCACAGTGTAGGAACGGAGTTGAATTCCGCGTTGAATTAATTTCTTACATAACGTTTCAACAACGAAGTTGTTAAATGATATATCAGAGTTTTGATAAAATGTACCATGAGTGGTCGTTATAAAAAATGAGGATTATCATTAATTTTTTTCTGCAGACTTTGGAAAAGCAGAGCGGTAGTTGTCGTTTTTCACGTGACTTGCTTTCTTCATTTGCAATCGATAGATCGAGTAATTTACGTTCTCACTACTCAGCGTATTTGGCAAGCACATGGATCCCATTAATAAATGATTAGGTGATCGTTGACGCGGTAACAAGGGACCAGCTTTAGTTGAACGTGTGGTTTAACTTCCGCCGAGAGGTTCGTTAGCGTTGAAAATTACTGAAATGTCGTAGATCAGGACTCTGCGGTGGGACAGGCTAGATAACGTGGGTCGTTAATAAACTCTAATACTATTAATGGAAATTCAAGTAGTTGCTCAACTATCTTCACCACACGATCCAAATAGAGGATCCCCTTAAGGGTACTAATAGGCAGTCGTTTTTGTCGGAAATGAAGCATTTCGTCTTTGATTAATTACAAGGAAATAAATTGAAGCTGAGACCTGCTCTTTGGCACAATCTTTATTAACATCAAATACATATATGCCTACGTATATAAAAATAATTGTAAGACACATTTTATGCTCGACATATTACTCTTTATTACATATTAAAAAAATTGTGATTTTGCTTTGTGCTAGTCTTTGAGTGTATTGTAAATCAATAGCATTTTTAATCGCGAATAATGCAGAGAAAACACTTTCCTTGAGATCTGATTTTGAAATCTTCCACCAGAGTTGGGCAAAATGTAATCTAAGGTAAATGTCCCCATTAGCGACCGTTTAAGAGTGTGACTGGTTCGAAATAGTATATTTTTTACTAATATACGACAATATTTGAGTAAAATATGGATCATTGTATTTTTTTAAGTCTCTAGTTTCTCAATCAAATTAGTTTTACAGTGATATTTGACTATTTACACAAAAATTATGGCGAAAATTATATTGGACCTGATGTCCCCTTTAGTGACCATCTATTTTATACCACGATTTTCTGCTACAATAATGAAAGAAAATGGATATTTTCTTTTTATTTTATAATTCTGTATATATTTCTCGTTAATTTGAGTAACTTACTGCATGGATCCATGTATTTTTATTGTAAAATTTGCGAGTTTAATGATATCTGGAGTATAACCTCACGGTATTAGAATCTGTCAACTTTCATGTCAATGACCAAGTTTTAATTTACATGTGAATTTACTTAAAGTTGAATGTACGGCTACATAAATAACGTATGAAACAATAACTGAAATATTTCGCTTATATTTCGCTTTCTGTGTTGCAATAAACAATAACAAAATGAAGTGGTCACTAATGGGGACGTGGTCACTAATGGGGACATTTACCTTAATTACAACTTACAAATTTCGATTAAACTGTAATTGTTGTGGTTGATTACACATTATTTTCTGTAATCGTTAATTTATCTAGTTGATAAAAGTATGGTCAACCAGCTACATTAACGATTACACAAAATAATGTGTAACCAACTACACAATTACATTTCAATCGTAATTTGTAAGTTGTAATTAGATTACAATTTCTTCTAAATTCGAGTTGTCGAGACGATTTATCATGCAAAATATTCTTCGAGGTAAGGAAGTTTTATTTCGAGTTGTCGAGGTGTTTATAGCGAAGCAGAAGGAAACGAAGAAAATTATCATCTTATATAGTCTCTCGAGTTATCTAGGTTCAACCGTATAATCAGAAAATTTGCAGCTTCCAAGGAGCACCATAAATAAGTGCTCAATTCCAAAGTGGACCCCTGCAGCGTCATGAAACTTTAACTTCCTCAAGGACATATTCGCAATCAAGATCTCAATCTTTCGAGACATTTCTGCGAAACGTATAAAAATGTCTATAAAACTGAAAAGAGAGCGCAAAAAAGTATCATTCCCTAGCAAGTTACTGAGAGGGCGAAGTTTTCGGAGGATTCCCATACCTCCCAACATGACTTCAAAAACCAGAAACTAGCCGAGTCCTCATTCCGCGAATCTCGACTTAAGGGATTAGCTCGCATCAGTAAGGTCAGAAAAATCGATTTTTGGATTTTATCATTTTCTCAAAGTATATCACCCTGAAAATGTTTTCTGTAAATTTCAAGTCGATCCGATTAAAATTATGGTAGATATAGGACTTAGAGTGTAAAAGCCGCGAACCGTACGGCCGACCACTTGAAACTTTAAACGCGTTTTTCTCGAAACGTGTTTTTCGATTGCGGTGACCACGATTTCTCCAAAACCGCTTCACCAATCCTTCTGAAACTTTGTAGGTTTCTTCTAGACATTCAAATCTAGTCTTCAATCGAAGCATTTGTTTTTCCAAAGCATAATTATTATTTTATAGATGAAAAATGAGTGTTTTTTCATCGAAAATCAATCATTTCACTTAAAACATCTACCACTTTGTCCCAGATTAATATTTTATAAAATCGAACGATTAAAGACTAGACAAACTATCGTACTAACTAAATCTTCTTCGTTTTTTGATCTCAGATAACCCAGTCCCGAATAATGTTCGTCACCGCAAAACGTGTTTCTAAAAACAGCTTCCGGGCAACCAGTAGTAATTGTGCAATAAATAAATATTTTTATACCAAAATATAATATAATAATCTGTTAAAATGTCCCTCATTTGAATATAAAACCCATTGCATAATAATATGCATGTACTTTCCGCTATAAATTCCCAAATAATCGATACATTTTCTACCTCCTGATGCGAGCTAACCCTTAATTAATCAAAATAACAAACCGACATTCATCAGCCATCGCCGGTATTATAATCGCCCAGGAAGAGGCAGGAAAGCGTCGCAATATGCAACGGATTTCACCTTGAAAATCGGCGGTTGTACTTAGCGCGCGGCGTCGTAAAAGGAGGAATTCGCCAGGCCGAGCCCCTTGCTGGTAGATCGCCAGGTTCGCTCGAGCGTCTCGAGTGTTGCCATCGAGCCAGGCGACCAGCGTCCAGGTGCGATCGAAATCGAACGAGCCTCGGGCACGGCGCACCAGCCCAGCCGCTGGCGCGTGTCAGGCTACCCCTTCGGCGTGACTTATTTATGCGGTTAATAATTAAAAACCCGCACTCGCCGCGAGTGTAGCCGAGAGCCGGGCGGCGAGGCGATCGTCGTCGGTGCCTTTTTTCTTGGCAACAGCCCTGGATTTCATGTGGAGAGTTATTCTTGGCACGATCGCGTCCGTGACGATGACGAGCGGCGTCGACGAGGTGGTGGTCGTCGCGGCGGCAACAGAAGGAAGCCGTCGAGCAGTCGAAGACGGTTATTCGGTTCGCCAGCGCTGAAGCTGAGGAACACCGCGCGGCAGATCGGTCGGAGGTCGACTATCGGTTGTCAGGCGGTTCCTTCGCGGGCCTCGCGTCGTCGGGTGGGCCGTTTCCTCGTTGACGACCACTAGCGGGTAAAGATGGTCCCTCGGAAACCTCAGGTTCTCGTTTCTTATGAACGATGATAGAAGCTGGTTCTTTCTCTGACGAACAACTCGTTCTCGCAGTTTCTCGTTGACTGAGTATATCAGCCGTGATCGCGTGGTTCCGCGAATCGGATCGATGAGGAATGACCATTTTTATCGCCCGTGGATCCGCGCCAATAAGCCGAGGTGGATAAATAATTGTTGCGAGTTTAAGAAGCTGGGAGGAATATTCTGTGGGTTTGTTGGTAGTGAAGCATTGCGACCGGAGTAACCACCTTACGCCCGGGCAACGGACCAACTGTCAATTGCTTGTCATATACCCGTCGATTGGCAATGAAAACAGTTTAGTTGCGTAACCGCATTTTTAGATTATACTATTCGGTTAGAGCGTTGGTCGAATATTCTGTTCCTGCTTTTGTGAACTTTAAGAAACTGTCTTTGTAGTCAATTCTTATTCCGAAGGGTTAGCATTGAGGTTTTGACGTTGGATATGCTTCCGTGATTTATCGAAGCTCACCTTTGTTGTCAGTTTAAAATTAGTAAGATTTAATTGTCACTTTACACCTTTGCAATTTCGGCAATTGACACCGAGTCCACCGAATTTGTTTAAATTCAATTCGTTTGTGATTATCGAACGATGAAACTGTTGCTTCGATTGGCACGGTTGGAGCGAGGTCTGGCAGGCGGGCGCCGTTAAAATCCACGTGTTTCCGCATCGGTTGCAATCGTACAGCGGGAGGTTGTTACCGGCCGAGCGAGTGATTTATTTCGACCGTGTGATTCGATATAGTCCGTAAATCAATTACTGTAGCGCCGTGGATCCTTGGATCGCTGGCCGGGCAAACGGTTCGAATCCGCAGTTTCGGGGACACGAAGATTAGTCTGGCAGAGGCCGGTCGAGGTTTATCAGGGGCCGGGACGTTTTTTCTCGCGAGATTCGGCCAACGTTCCATCGCCAGGCGAACTCTATTTCGATCGCGGATTTAATCCAAACCGAGGGGACCTAGTCGCGTCGCCAACGGAACACGACGGATTCCTGCGAGCGAGCTGAAGCCTCCCTTTGTTCGGTTACCGTAATCGCAGCGATATTTGTTTTCGTTGCCAACTTCTCCATCCCTCCCTCCGGTGTGTCGTTCGGGAAGCGAGCTGCGCGGTGGATTTAATTGAAACACTTCGAACACGATGAGGATTGAGATTATTAAGCTTAGGAAGCCCAAGGTGGGGTATAAAAGGTCCACGAAGTTTTAAATAGGATTTATCGAAAAGACGACATTTGGAAAACGCGGTTTTTGAATTTTTACGGAAATATATATAATTAAAACGGTAAAAAATATTTATAGTTAATTTAAAGCTTTTCAGTTTACGTAATATTTATGGAATTACAAAAATGTAACAATGTAAAATATACTCCCTACAAAACCAATTAAAAAGAAACTAAAATAACTAAAATCCGTACAAAATAATATTTATAATTCTTTATTTCATTTAGCATTATTCTTCTGGAAATATGAACTCGTGAAAATTAAATTTATAGTAAACTTTTATTACAATATACTTGTGCCCGAAGCGAATACAAATTAGAATGTTAACGTTTTAAAAGCAATTTTTCAAATTTAAAAACCGGTCTTCGAATTTTACAAATTTATCACGAAACATAAACTCTAGTTATAAACTATCTTTCGTTTCATAAAATAACTTGTGTAGACCAATGTTATGCATTCGCCTCAGAAAGTAAGTAATTGTATTTAACGATTGCAAAGAAACGAATTAGAAGTCGTGTTTATTTCTTTTGGACGCTGTCAAAATTGACTAAAACAACCATCCTTTTCTCAAACTGTCTTCCATGTGTTTGTTACAAGCACAGTGTAAAAGCAGATGTTTACTCTATTTACAACACGGTGCATTCGAAGTAAATAAGTTTTCCTAATGAAAGAAACAGTTATGTCACGTCATTAGCACTCACGAATTAAGTGTCTTTTTTATAAATTTATTTTTATACTCTTACGTATTTCTCTCAGTAACAAGTTTCTAGATGTTTTATATAACTGAAAATAGTTTGATCAACACAGCAGCTCGGGCTTCCTAGGATTAAAATATTACCCAGAGGTCAAACACGTTTAGCCATCCGAATTTTTCGGCACGTAGCATCGTCGTTCCGAAATCACATTTCCACCGACGCTATATCATTACCCCCTCCGTTCCCCGATCGCTGAATAAATTTCCCAGGGGGATTGTATTACCGGCAGTCGAAAATTCGATCACACTTCGGACGTTCGGATGGACGTATTTTAATGGCGAAAAATTCTGTTGAGCTCACCGCGACTAGTTTCGAAGACTCGAGTGTTCCTTCCGCCCCAGCGCGGTTACCTCGTAACTATCGATTAACAGAGTATCCATCCTTGTTCCCTTATCCTCGAGGATTCTCTTCCGCGAAAGATGAAATTACATCAGACACACGATACATCGAACGGTCTAATAAGTCGGGTCGCTGGCTCGGCGCGTAAAGGTTCCGCGCGCGAGGAAGTTCTTCCTAGAGAAATAATGCTTCTCGCTTCCTCTTCGAGTGGGAGGTTAAAAACCGGCGAAGCGAACATGAGACGTGGAGTTTTTTTATTTACGTCTGTATTTCCGCGAATGACCCAATCGGTATCGCCAGCCGTAAGAGAGGCTCTTAGGGGATTGTGATGAGCGTGGAAAGAGACTGTGAGGGGCGACGTTGCTTGTGAGGCAATCCTACAACTTCGGTGGCGATGACATCGTGGAAAGGGCGGACGACAGCTCGGCCAAAGGTGCGGCTACGAGGAATGACAGTGGAGGATAATGTTGGCCCTGCATTATTACCCGAATTCTAAGGGAGCCCGTGGCACGTTGGGGCGGGTCACGGCCGCCTGGTGGAGCCAGGACGACGATCCTGTTTACTCCAAGGATCTCATCAAGGAGTTCGAGCTCGAGAACCCGCCCCTCGAAGACGAGCTCGCCTGGATCCTCAAAAAAGGTATCTCCCGTCGGTTCATCCCCGTTGACATTTACGTGAAACGTTCTCAAGTGTCCTCGGAATACATCTGCTGCGAATTTATATTGCTACGGCTGAGCTTCCGGCCTTGATACCACGTTGACAGATAACGCACCCTAGCAACCCGGATAACGGGTCCATTTTGATCCACGCTGGATGTTACTTGTTGTCTGTGAGGATTTTCAATCCTACCGAGAGGCTATCAAGTGGGTAATTATAAGTGAAAATGGACCCTTCATCCAAGTTGCTGCCAGGTGTTGCGAATATGAAGAATTATTTTTTATGGTAATGTTAAATGATAGGTGAAATAAAATTTGTGGGACCAGCGGTCTTAGCCGTGATGGAAACACCGGTTCTCGGTAGATCACCGAAGTTAAGCATCGCGGGGCGGGTACTGGGGAAAGATGGGTGACCACCAAAAACACCTTTTTTCTCCCGGTGCGCCGCTGCTGCTGGGACCCAAAGGAGAGAGAGGAGGGGAAAAGATAGGACTGAGACTTTATAGTTCGTTGGGCAATATAAGCGAAATGCTTGAAACGCCATCCTGTTTAACAGGAAAACAATAAAACAAACATAAAATTTGTGGGTATTTTGACGTTGGCATTATTGATAGTAAAAAAGACACTTGAGAGAGAAATTGAATTATACAGGAAGATTCGGCTTCCCATTACCTCTACTTTCTCGCGATAGATTTGCTTGAAATAGAGATATTTTTAATAGATTTAGAATTCTTTTAAGGGGTGTCATACCCTTGACAGGTGGAAAAATAGGGTCATCTTATGATTTTTTTTTTAATATAAAGCGACGTCATATTTAAAAATCTACGTGTACACCTTATTGTGTATAAATTAAGCTGCAGTCTTTTCAAAAAGAAATTTGATATCTTAAGGGGGTAGTGGACTATTGGATACGTAAAATCGTTAGTTTCTCTGACGCAAAATTACTTGTATCGTCGGAATATATAAAATTGTGGAAGTTATTAAGTCGTTAAAGATAGTCCTGTACGGCGCGCCGCTGCAAAGTGCTTTAAGGTGATTATTCTATACACAAATATCTACAGTGTGCAAAGTTGCCGAAGAATTCAAACAAAAATTGTGGAAGTTATACACGAATCAATTTTTTTTCTACATTTTTACGGGAAAAGATCGTCTTTAATCAGTAACAAAATCTTTTACAAACATCCAATGTTGATGTGGAATTTCTACAAGATAGAGAATGGAATTATACAGGTCCAGTTAAAATTGTAAGTGAAAATATTCATTGGTTCAAGAATTATGATTTACACCGTTTCTGAAAATGTGTTTCGAAAAAAACAGGCTTCAAAGTTCGCTGCTATAACTTCGACAATTATTTGAATTTCTTCATGAAATTTTGTTTAAAATTTTCATAAAGGATAAGTCTCTCAAAATCAGTAAAAAAATAGCAATCGATTTTCTGATGCTGAAATAGTCCACTACCCCCTTAAGAAATGGTGCTATAGCAATTCCTTCTCCCAAGGCTTCATAGTTATCTTGATTCTTAAATATGAAAAAAATTAAAAATGACCCTATTTTTCCACCTGTCAAGGATCCGTAACCCCTTAAAAGAAAAGTGCAGTTGCTATCTATGTGCCTCATTGCACTCCCGATAAAAGTGACTTTATGGGAAGATAAACATTGAGCAAGAGATACCACACGATCCAATTACATGACTCAGTACGTATTATCATTGTATTACGTGTAAAGTGTGCGCCTACTTTTTCGAAAGCAAAGCGTGGCGTGAAATCAAATTGAAAAGAACCCATCAAACGAGAGGCAGCGTTACGTAAAAGCGACGCAGGAATAAAATTGCCCAGTGGAAGCATCGAAACACAAGACTCGACTCTCTAATTGCGTCCTTTGTAGATTCCACCGATTCTAAAAGGCACAATGACATCCTATTACAGCGTAATAGGGTCCCCCATGTAAATCACTCCGATTCCATAGATCCCTCGGAATTATAGCAATTTCCGGAACGGAATTCGCGTAACGACCACGGCGCGGTTAGCATTTCGGCGTCGAAGGCTTCCGCGAAGTTATATTCGTTTCTACAAAACGAGACTGTAGACGTCGGCGACGACCGGGGTCGTCGAACGAAGCGTGGACACCGCGAATCCATTTCAAGAACAAAGTGCAATTGATGGCAATGTTTTCATGGCCATCGATTTATGTTCTCACATACACGTCACGCCAGGTCAACGATCGCTGAACCTGCTCTTACATTCGTGCATACAAATCGTCATATATGTATAGAAATTTCTTTCTCAGTGTTAGCAAATAGAAGATTTGAAAGTCTTCCTTGATCCTGAGTGATGCAAAGGATATTCTAAAATTCAGCTTCAATTTCAATTTTTACACGCCATCTGACGACACAATTTCAATTGCAATTCCTTTTTTATGAGACTAGAAATACCAATACTATGAAATACAGATGACTCGACGTGGAAAAGCGAGTCGATAACGTGGAATAAAAATTTTCCATAAGAAACTACTCCTTCGAGATAAACGTAGTCAAAGTGTCCTTGACCCAGGCATTGCTCAGCGAATCTTAATTCACCTGTATCTTCACTATTTCACTCTAGGTGTCAAGCAATTTACTCACGCCAAAATACACACATCAGAGCAACAAGCACAACTGCCATCTAAAATACACTCGCTCCGCACGGAATCTAAAAAAGAAATTCAAGCTTCCCACGACTAATATTTATTCCACAACTTCGATTCACACTTCCACGTGGGTCCCTCTATTTCCAGACACCGAGCACACTTTACTGCCGAAACCTCGCGATAAATAATCGTCGGAGCTACATCGAAGGCGCGCCGCGCCGGAATCCGATACAAAGGGAAGAGCGTGACGACGCGCTTCTAAACGGTTCCACCGTCTCTGTCTTTGTCAGTATATTCGCAACGCGTGCCCGCTCCGAGGAGCGAAGGCTTCGGTGTACCGCACAATCGGCTGGCCAGTCAGTAGCTTGATGATCTCTGTACAGAAAGCGCGCGGCGAACGGTGCCGCTGAATTTTTCCGCGTGCGTTCTCATAGGTAGCCTCTGTGCCGTTTCTGCTCGTGAAAGTTCCACGGGATTCTCTCAGCCGAGACGACAGTGAAGTTTCGCGTGTTTCGTGAGCCTATAATCGTGTATACACCGAGTGCGATCCGGTCGATTTACCGATTCTAGTAAACTGGTGAATTTTAAGAGCAGTTACACCTTATCTCCTTTACACCCTGTGGCAATCAGTGTTTATATGAAGCGTGATCGCATTTAGTTGTAGGAAATGCGCCTCGTTTAGACCGTCATTCTATGCAACTCGCTTTCCCAGGAAGCACAACTTGCCGGCGATTCGATTTTAGCTACCAAAGGCCGAAGCTCCCTTCTTCGCGATTCGCAGGTAGAAGCAGGGTTTCGCTAGGTCTGGCCTCCAGTCGCTAATCGGGTGGCATTCGCACGGGAAATTAAACTTTCTACGCGCTGCTTTGCGAAAGTCGCTGTACCGTGTTGAGCGGATAGAATAATTACAGAGGTGGATTTTTTGTTTCTTAATTTGGATGAGGTTATTGGCGGATTTTATGGATAAGGCGTTATTTGTTTTTCTTAGGTTTCGTTGGGGCAGAAAATTGCGTAGATAGTGCAATTTTTCCTTTCGCGTAGTGTTACGTAATTAGGAATACGTTTTGCTTCGAGGTTGAAGTAATTTAGATAATCGTGTTGCACTTTTGCAGGTATTGATGAGGTGTGTGTTTAATTCCATCGGTGTATGTCACCAGATTCTTCTGCTGTTCAATATTCCACGAATACAGTGAGATTATTGTTGCGTGGTATTTGTCATCTATATAATATTGTAAACTGGTTTTTCGCGACGCGAGGTCGTCTCCTCTTCTCAGCCCCCTTACTTGGTGGACAAGGGATCAGAAACCTTTGTTATTCGCACTGCGTTCGAACTCGTATATTCCTGTGTACCTCGTGATCGCCGGCGAGCTGGTCGCCGGCAACCTGGATCCTTTTTTGCCCGCTTTACTCGCGTCACAGTGAAATCCGTGGGTTTCTATGTCTGACGAAATTATTAATCACCCGAGAAAAGAACGAAGTTTCGTTCACTTTTTATCTACAAGTATTCGTTGACTTGCATAACTATCGCACGAGGTATTTCATAAAACCGGGGATAATAGCGTGGAAAGCTTTATCTTGAAGTGGGTCAGTAGTTAATGACATTTTTTATCCCGAGTAAGTGATTGCGTACAAATTGGAAACTTGGATTTCCCACGCCTAAGGAACTGTGTCGAGAAACAATTGTTTTCGATCGGACGCCTGCGGAACTCGATCGTCCTTAGTGATCAAATGTCGCAGGACAGCATTTGTGCGATTTCTATGACCACGCCATTTCTCGGTAGTTCATGAATAATTCAATTCTGAGATATTGAAGCTAAAGACTATTTTATGCTCCAGTTGAGTGACACATTGGTGTAATAGTAAAGTGTACTTTTATAATTTACTTGATCTAAACTCGAGTTCTGACTTCTTCGGTTCGAAGAAATTGATTAGAAGGGCTTAACCCTTGGTCACATTAGTCATGTTGTATTTCAAGGCGAGTGGAATTGAAAGAATCTCTACTTTAGTTGAGGCGTGAAAGAAACTTGGAAAGATATTTCAAGTCAAGTAAATAATAAGTTTCACAATGGTAATGTAGTTTGAAGTTACTTGAAACTTGAAAGAAACCTGAAAGGATATTTCAAGTCCAGTAATTTCCATTAAATAAATACTTGAAGTCAAGTAATTTCCATTAAATAAATACTTGAAGTCAAGTAATTTCCATTAAATAAATGCTTGAAGTCAAGTAATTTCCATTAAATAAATGCTTGAAGTCAAGTCATTTCCATTAAATAAATACTTGAAGTCAAGTAATTTCCATTAAATAAATGCTTGCAGTCAAGTAATTTCCATTAAATATATACTTGAAGTCAAGTAATTTCCATTAAATAAATACTTGAAGTCAAGTAATTTCCATTAAATAAATACTTGAAGTCAAGTAATTTCCATTAAATAAATACTTGAAGTCAAGTCATTTCCATTAAATAAATGCTTGAAGTCAAGCAATTTCCATTCAATAAATACTTGAAGTCAAGTAACTTGAAACCACATACTTGACTTGAAATATCCTTTCAGGTTTCTTTCAAGGTTCAAGTAAAGTACAGCTTCCATCAACTTTCCTTGCCTTGGAAATCAACTTGACTAATGTGAACGAGGCTTAAACGAATCGTGTCTTGCATCGAACGTTTAAAATGCCTGTTGTTGTTCCACTAATTAACAATGGTGGGGCAAAAGGATGATGCTTTTCAAACGATGAACGTAATCAATTTATAATTCTTTTACGCCATCTCTTATAATACCCAGATGACGATCAAGAGTTTTACATTCAATGCCAGAGTTTCTATTCGCAATGAAATTAATTTGTAACTAAGATTTTCTGTAATTAAATCATCTTACGCCCCAATTTACGAAACTGAGTGTCACAATGAAACCCAAAGGCACCAGGGGTGAATTCAGAGATGGGCAAAAAATTATTTGAAATAAAAATTTATATACGAATTTTTTGCCCATCTCTGGGTGAATTTCATTTTTAAACGTTCCAAGACCAAAAAAAAAGAATCGATTGATGAGATTGCTGCTGGACCTCGGCCTACATACAGAAGTAATTAAAAAGTTCTAATATAACGTCCACATCGCGCCCGAAATAGAGAAACTCGCTAGGAAACGCAATATCAAAGAAATACAATTAAAAATTACATATCAATTAACTTGTGTTATTGAGGTCGTTTCTATAATCTCCATCCTTCGCCACGAAATTGAAATATCGAAGCAACATAAAAACAAAAAAGATGTAATAAGTGATCCACTTCTATGTATTCTACTTCTATTAACGATTTTGAAAAACCAATAAATAGCTGTGAAGTTTGAAAGAGATCGACAGTGGGCGTAAATTTGCCTCCGAAAGGTGCAGCCATCAAAAAGTACAAGATCAAAAGAATTCAATGAAAATGGTAAACCATGTCCTATAAAAAAAAAGTAATTAAAATCTTCCCTACTTTTGCAGAAACCCGCTCAACTTTAATAACACAGCTTTAGCACAGATTTACCAATTAATTTAACGTACCCGGATCTGTGTTTTCCTGCTACACGCGAGTCAGAGAACACTTTATTGCATCGTTGACACGAATGCTGCTGTACTCCCTGATTCCTCACCGCATCCCAATTTTCCTCGCCCCTATTGTCTTCTTTAGTTCTCCCTTAAATTTGCCTTCACGAGAGTCTTCGCATTTCTCCTTCGTTTTCCACGGATTTTATCCTCGGCACGCTGTCACCTCACGCGTCCTGAAAAACTTTCTGTCCAGAGACGAACAATGAAAGAAAAAGTGCCCCGCTATTCCGCTCGCAATATTAAAACGCTCGCTGTGCCTGAGCGTTGTTGGTGCCACGTATCGATAGGTTGTTCATATTTAAACAGCCTTCTGCTCTCGGAACTGTGTCGTACAAGTCGGCTGCAATTTTCCTCGGACAGTACAGGATGTGCAAAAACGTCTAGAGCGGTCTGTGAACGAGAAGTAAGCAAACAGATGGAAAAGTTTACTTATAGGAAAGCAACAGTAGCGCCCGAGATCTTCGTAATGTACCCTTTCCTCTGTAATAAATCAAATAGTTGTGCTGGATTAACCAATAAACAAATTAAGAATGCGAAAGAAATGGGAAAAATAGTTTTCTAAATTTTAAAATCTAACTTTTGTTAGGAACACTTTTTAGTAAAAAAATCTTTTAAATGCTTGGGATATCTAAAGGTCTTAATTCGACCCTGGTGTCCAGGAATATATCTCCACATTTAATGAAAATTTTACTCCACGATGAATTCCGTGGGTGAACGACACAGTGTATGTTAATGAACATGAGTTGGGAAATCGGTCGTGTCCGAGTTATAAAACGTTTCCTGTAGCCAGATGTCTGCGCTGTATTCCCTCCAGTGCGTCGCAATTATTCTCATCTCTAAAATTTCAACCTTGATGCAATTTCGTTGGCTGTTATATAAGTGGTAGCAATTATTTTATTATTATACTGTGATGAGTATATTAACTGGTCCCCGATTTAAGTAGCTCTCTAGATTATTTACCTGAGAAATGAAAGGTTTAGGTTTAACATCTCAATTCAACAATTTCAAGTCTTTAAAATTTTAAATTTTTCCTCGTGCCTTTGTCTTTCGTTTTTTTTTATACGTGAGCGTATATGAACATACTCAACAGGCTGGCTGAGATGTAAAAGAGTATCGGACATAGCAAGAGGGAATTATCGACGGCCTGAATAACTCAATTGGTCGAGCAGTGATCCTACGAGCGAAAGATGGTTCGAATACCGATCTGGCAATTTTCTGGAATGGAATTTCCTCTCCTCTTCTTCGTTTCTTTTTCGTGTTACTTCACATCTCGAGCCTTGTCGTCCTAAATGTTGCACATTTGTGAAACAGCTGGAGATGTAGGTGGCAGTCAGTTTTAAATACTAACAAGGGGAGATCCCCAACCCACAAGCTGAAAAAAATTATAAAGTTATAGGCATGCAATACCCATTTTTTTTTTTGGTGTCCAAATTCACTTGAAAATTCGGCTACTTTCCGATTTTCTGTTATAACTCGCGACCTATAAGATAATTTTTTTACTAAATAATAGTCCCAATTAAAAGAAGTAACTTATATTTAAAAACTTTTTTCTATCTCTCACAGTTCGCGAGTTGTAACAGAAAATGGGAAAATAGCCGGATTTTCAGGTGTCAATTTTTACTTCTTAGAATGAAATTTGGCACCAAAAAAAAATGCGTAATACATATCTATATCCTGTACACGTCCTCAAAGTTTCGTAACTTTTAAATTTCCGGCTTGTGGATTTTCTCTTCTGAGTTCAGGAAGAAGACATGTATCGATGATCTACTTAGCTCGGTCAGGTCTACGTTGAAATTTTAATAGAGCAATCAGAAGTACAATCTCCCCCTTCCTAGAATGTTCCCCATGAAACTTTAAACTGAATTGTTCCACGATTATCTTGCTAAATGGAAAACAACCTTTTTTAAGAGCAATCTGTCTGTTGCAATTACAAAGTGATCCTCGTCGTCGTATTATGCTCTAATGGATCTTGTTTCAGCGTTGCATAACATATCACCCCTCGCGAGAACGTTTGATTAAGCGCTTGTGACCCGTATTATCGTTGCCCACGCTCGTAGATCGAAATAACAGTGCGAATATCTTTTTAGCAGTAGAATTCGAATAAATGAATAAATTGGTAGAAGTTCTTTCCATTCCAAATATACAATTTACACGTTCTTTTGATTAAAATAGTAATACATATTTATGTATATGAATAATTCACTAAATAGATATTCTTTAATTAGTATTAAGGCATACACAGAAATTTTAGTAAATTATTCTATTTATCAGACATCCTAGCAAGTTCTATTCTTAGGGCTTCGATCTAATATTCAAAAACGCCACTGGAATTCCCGACACCACTAAGCCACCATCATAAATTGCCCCAACGCACAGTCCCCGGACTCGGTATGGCGTTAAAACGTGACAGTGGTCGACAAATTAGCGCCACGAATTAATGGAATAAAAAGTGTTTCAGCGTGTTAACGCGCTCTGCGAGTAATTTGACGGAGTAGCGCGTAACTATTGTAAGAACATTGTGACACCGTGAAAAGAGAGGGAATAATAAAACAGGAATGCTTCGTCGAAATCAGAAAGCTCTACTCTACTGTGAACTGTTTGGACTTTCAGAGGAGGACGAATCACAGATCTTCGTGAAGTTCTTCAAATTTCACAAATGTTACGACCTAATACCGACCAGTGCCAAGCTGGTCGTCTTCGACACCCACCTCCTCGTCAAGAAGGCCTTCTTCGCTCTTGTCTACAATGGTAAGTTGAGAAAATCAAGCTATTCTATCAGAGAATTCTTTATTTATTCTTCCGCGCGAAGCGTTAAACTGAGCGCGCAAAATCGGAGCAGTGGCGGATTTAAGAAAAAAGTCCCAGGTGGCAAACGTTCTGAGGGGCCCATTTTTCGGGAAAATTTACAGGTAGTTTACTAAAAGTGGGTAAGTGTACAGAAAAGTATAGAAAATAAATACAGTGCTCGGATAAAATCATAGTTTTTTTTTTAAAAATTGGGCCCTAGGGGCCCTTCTGAGCAGGGACCTAGTTTTAGAGAAAATAAAACGGTGGTTTACTAAAAATGGGCTCAGTGTTATAATACAGAAAAAAAATATATTTTGGATATAATCATATTTTTTTTTTAAATTGGGCCCTAGGGGCCCTTCTGAGCAGGGACCTAGTTTTAGAGAAAATAAAACGGTGGTTTACTAAAAATGGGCTCAGTGTTATAATACAGAAAAAAATATATTTTGGGTATAATCATATTTTTTTTTAAGTTGGGCCCTAGGGGCCCTTCTGAGCAGGGACCTAGTTTTAGAGAAAATAAAACGGTGGTTTACTAAAAATGGGCTCCGTGTTATAATACAGAAAAAAATATATTTTGGATATAATCATATTTTTTTTAAAAAATGGGCCCTAGGGGCCCTTCTGAGCAGGGACCTAGTTTTAGAGAAAATAAAACGGTGGTTTATTAAAAATGGGCTCAGTGTTATAATACAGAAAAAAATATATTTTGGATATAATCATATTTTTTTTTAAAAAATGGGCCCTAGGGGCCCTTCTGAGCAGGGACCTAGTTTTAGAGAAAATAAAACGGTGGTTTACTAAAAATGGGCTCAGTGTTATAATACAGAAAAAAATATATTTTGGATATAATCATATTTTTTTTTTTAAATTGGGCCCTAGGGGCCCTTCTGAGCAGGGACCTAGTTTTAGAGAAAATAAAACGGTGGTTTACTAAAAATGGGCTCAGTGTTATAATACAGAAAAAAATATATTTTGGATATAATCGTAATTTTTTTTAAAAATTGGGTCCTGGGGGGCCTTCAATGTGGGGGCCCAGGTGGCAACTGCTCATCAGGCACCCTGTTAAATCCGCCACTGGATCGGAGAATGGTTTACGAGTCTCTGGATTTGCAGAATCGTTACATTTTTCGTCGAATGAGTCAAAGCAACACCATCGCTCATGAATATTCCTTTTTTTTACGTAGGTGTGAGAGCTGCGCCATTATGGGACAGTACGAAGCAAGAATTCGTTGGGATGCTAACTATAACGGACTTCATAAAGATCCTGCAGATGTATTACACGAGCCCGTCTGTAACAATGGATGAATTGGAAGAGCACGAGTTGGATACATGGAGAAGTAAGCGCCTTCTTCTTTTTACAGATCTTTCAACGTCTAGCAATTTAAGGGGGGAGCCCTATTTAGGACGCTAGGAATAAGGTGATTCTTGGGAATTTGTTTTCTAACAAACTGTTAAGCAGATCTTTTCCAAACTTTTTCAGGGTATTTTAATCCACATTCAAACAATAAAAATTAATTTTTAAGGCAGAAAGTGTTCGGTAGAAATGAAGATATGTGAACACGTTCGTTAGGAATCGCGCGCCGGAGGTGCAAATTGACGGGTGTAATGGTGGCTCTATTTCTTCTCTGAAATAAAAAAAAAACAAGGATTTTCTTATTTCTAGTATAATTACATTGTCGATGAACCTAAGACATTGATTAATAAATTGAATTAAACAACTCTTTTTCCATGAATAGTACGAAATATTTTGAGGCAGGATCGTAACTTTTTGTTTCAAGTCCTACCAATTTTCCATTTTTTCCCTTTTTTTTTGTTAGGTTTCTTGACAATGTAATTATACTAGAAGTAAGAAAACCTTTGGTTTTTTTAGAGTTCATATATATTCATTTCTACCAAACACTTTGTAACGTGAAAATTAATTATATTGTTTGAATATGAACTGAAATACCATGAAAGTTTGGAAAACATCCGCTTAACAGTTTCTTAGAAAAAAATTCCCAGAAACCACCTCATTCCTAGCTGTCCTAAATAGGACTCCCCCCTTAACCCTTCATTGACACACCTCTTTTTTCGATCAACTTCGAGACACCTGGGTGGCTAACACATAAAGCAATTTTTGAACGAGTGCCATTCTCAACCAAAGAATCCAATAATTATGAAAAAAATCATGGGTCAATTTCAAGGTCTCTAGAATGTATTCCAATAATTATTTGATCGAAATTTTGTCACAGCTTTTGTAAAATAATTCTAGATTACCAAATGTCGAGAAAAAACAAAGAAATTCTTAAAAAAATTGTAACTCTTACAAATTTCAATATTAGAAGCTAAAAATTTACAGAGTCGATGTTCGGATATAATATTTTCAGTGAAAAAACAGTTTGTAAGTCAGTTTTGAAAAAAAGTGGTATTTATTTTGCATATAGAAGGTTCAACTTATGGGTGGCTCACACCCAAATCAACGAAGGGCGAATTGTGTTACTTTAGTTTAAATATCGCCGTCCGCTGATTAAACTATTTCGTGAATTTGATTATTTCAGAAGTCTTGAAGGATCAGGTTCATCCGTTAGTGAGCATCAGCCCCGACGCATCTTTGTACGAGGCTATTAAAACTCTAATTCAAAATAGAATTCATCGTTTGCCTGTGATAGACCCAGATACTGGAAACGTTCTGTATATCCTGACACATAAACGAATACTTAGGTTCCTCTTCCTTTATGTAAGTACGAGACTTTAAACACTACCAAATAGATAAGACGTTGGAAATGTATATTATTACCATTGATAACAGATCCACGAGCTACCGAAACCATCCTTTACGAACAAAACGTTGAGGGAGTTGAGGATAGGCACGTTTGATAACATAGAAACAGCAACGGAAGAAACTAGCATAATTTTAGCACTCAAGAAATTCGTTGAAAGGAGAGTCTCAGCATTGCCGATTGTTGATGTCGAGGGGAAGTTGGTTAACATTTATTCAAAGTTTGATGTTATCGTAAGTGAATCTGACGTGATTTCTTAGTGTCTAAGCAGTAAGCTTATTATCCCTCGTGTTTAATTAATCACGCCTTTTCCTTTCCAGAATTTAGCTGCAGAAAAGACATATAACAATTTAGATGTTTCATTGAGAGAAGCAAATGAACATCGCAATGAGTGGTTCGAAGGAGTTCAAAGTTGTAAATTAGATGAAACCCTGTTTACTATTATGGAAAAGATTGTTAGGGCCGAGGTACAGTATTCCCCAGTCAGACTTGACGAAGGAGACTTACTTAGATTACTAATTAACCAACTGTTTTTAGGTCCATAGGCTAGTAGTCGTTGATGATGATGACAAAGTGACTGGTATAATTTCTCTATCTGACTTACTCTTCTACCTCGTTCTTAGGCCTTGTGGTAAGGGCACTCTTTAACTGTGTTTAAAGGGAACACTACTTTGACGCTTGGAAAAATGAGTCCATTTTTAAGATTTTTTTTTAGAAATAGCTTACAGTTTTCATATAAAATTGTTATTACCTATCTTTAGTACAATGTCTTAAGAGACTATAAAAAAAAGTGAATAGAAAAACGTGCATAAATTTGTATATACAGTTAATCTTCTAGACACCTCGCAAGAAAACATAGGTCGCTTATCGCAAGGGTATCTTTGAAACGGCAACTCTGAAATCAAATTTTTTGTTTTAATATAATCTATATGAGTGTAGTTAGCGTCGTACGTACCGATTTTTTAAAACAATTATATTTGTAAAAATGGTGCGCTTTAGAAGAAAAAGTTTCGACAATCCGCAAAAAAATGGATAGTTTTTCGAGCGTATTTCAAAAAATATGTTTTCGATCAAAAAAGCGGTGCGCACAACTGAAGATAATCTTGTTTTAAGGATCCTGTCAAAATTTCAAGTCGATTGGATAAAAATTGACAGAGTTATGGATTCGATCAGTTAGAAAAACGTCGTTTCGAGAAAATCGCGTTTGAAGTTTGACTTGTAAACAATTCACGTTTCACAAAATGCACTGTATCTTTGTAAATTCTTCGAATATCGACTTGAATTTTTCAGAAAGCATTTTTGACGAGTTAAACATTAAGAAAATCAAAAAAAAATCAAAATTTTTCCACGTTCACAGTGGTGTTCCCCCTTAATATATTATATAGATCAGTCAGCAGCAACAAATTTGTGTATTCTTTGCAGGTGAAGATAGCAGTAGCAATAAAAATAGTTCTATATCGTTAAGAGTACAGGATTCTGTGTCAAAGGCTCCGAGTTCTGTGCAATCGGAGGCTTCTCTGGCTGATTGCGATCCAGAGGCCGATCCGAATACGGCTGAAGTAAGCCAGCCTGACGACGCGCCGGCAACACCTAGTCCACCGCTGAGTCCAGCAGCATCCGATATTTCTGAGCCTCAATCAACTTTAGTGAGCCAGTCTCAAGAGCCTGCATGGAGGGAAGTAACCGTGTCGGGAGGCGAATGAGGCGACGTCACCTTAACGTGCTATTAAGCACGAGACTGTGACCGGTTTCCATCGCTGTTAAAATCGATTTTCACAGCGCAACAGCGGCGAGCAACGAGCGCGCGATGGGCCATCAGTTTCTCACCCGTTCTTAACGCTCGCGTTCTATTTACCTAAGAGCTCGTGAGAAACCCGTGGAACACGCGGTTCGATGCCTTCGTTCGGTCAGTTCGCGTTTCGCAAGAAGGGTATATATCTGTTAGGTCGGGAACAATCGAGTCACGCTGAGCGCGATACTAACGGACGAATTTTACTGGACGCGACAAACAAATAAGGTGATGCTGTATACTGTATAAAGTTGGATTAAGCTTAATTTTTTATGGTACAAACGTTACTCAGCATAGACGTTCGAGCTTCTTGCCAAGGAACGATCGCTACGCCATTATCTGCTCAGGGTATGGATTCTCGGCACCCTTTCTTCATTCGTACACCGCGGAATCTTTCTCGAGGAATTTCTGCGGAAACAGATAGCTGTTTTAAATCCTTTAACTTTATAAACAACGTTTACGCTCGTCTTATACCGACACAACCCTTTGTACTTTATTTCAGATCAAAGATTACAGAGTAACTTACCTTATTTACGCGAGATAGTTTAGAGGCGTGTCCGCGACATTGTGAAAACAGAGTTGTATATCGAAGAGTGCTCCATAATTAATAAATATGGACCTCGCTCTTACAGAGGCCTTCCACGCTTTTCCCTGACGGAAACGAACGCTACAGTGTTGAAACAGAAGTCTCTAAAGGTGTATATCCTGTATGCTTATTTATAAAAGTAGCTTCTTGTCCGTGAGCTGTCACAGTAGATGTCTGAATATTAGAAAGTGATGTGCATAATAAAGAATTCAGTTTTTAAACGGTTGCGCAGCATGTGATATACTTTGCGAGAAGGAGAGAGTGAGGGAGAGGAAGAGAATGAGAGAGTGCGAGAAAGAAAAAACAGAAAAAAAAACATGGTGCTTTTGATTTTTCATTGACACTGACACGCGACTATCAAATGAAATTAGTGTGGGTATAATAAATAACAAAGAATGAAATATGAATAATAGATAAGGTATTAATAATTGATTGCGTTATGTTATGTTTTCTGTACATCTTTGAAGAAGAGAATTGTTTTGAGTACAGGAAGGCAATACTTGCATGAATCTAAACTTTCGGATCTGTCATTGAATTTATACGCGATTGTTTTATGTATTTCGTACGGCAATCTTTACAACGCGAGAATATATTGTTAAATGTTAAGTGACAGGCCTACCGTAGCACGGAAAATGGAAAGGAATTTTCCCTTACCTCGAGCTTGCGCTGCCACGTCAATCTTTTATTGAACGCTTCGAATATTTAGAAGTATCTGCAGTACTTTACTCGAGTTACTTACAAAACAGTTTTGATTGCGAACACGTTTCATTTTTACGTTTACCTTAGATTTGTGTGTATATACATAATTTTATTTAATCTTACCTCTTTTTAAATACTTACACCCTGTTTGCGCCTGCGTTACGCGAGCTTTTCCTTTTTACAAAGTAACAGTTTTATCTGCGAGTTTTCATTGAACAGCAACAACAAAACAGAAATGGAAGTGTAAAGAGCATACTGGCATACAGTTTTTATATGATCTCTGACCAAGTTCTGTACATTGTGTAATTATCTACGAGAGACATAACTGGGCGTCGCGCGAACACACGAGAAAGGAAAGTTTTGTAATCGCGTTTTATATCGCTGCTGATTTTTCGCGTGCGATCTACGTTCAGTCGATGAAAATCATTTCGGAAACCAGGCGAATTGTTTCTCGTGTCGATCCTAATGTTTCATGTGCTCTGTGCAATAGTGTCATGTAAAGTTAGGCGAGGCACCGGGCGTTCAATCGTTTTGTTTGAAGTGCCGACGGCGATCGTGTGGAACTTAAAGCGAAACAGGGTATCCTAAAATTAATCGTGCAAGCAGAAGCCTGCTAATTTCCAATGCTGAAAGACACCTGGCAGTCCTGTATTGTCTTGCAATCTGATATTTTGTCTTTAAGATGTTAGCAATTAAAGTGTGCGAATCCATCGTTTGAAATCTAGAGTACGTAGAAAATTTGTAGAGTCAATAGTGGAATGATAAGGAAATTAAATGAGTGGCAAGCTTAATACAAGGTTTGTGACAGAGTAAGAACTTGGATTTTTGATTCTTAAGAAAGTGAGACCAGAGAATGTTAAGGAAAAATAGGTTTTTATAGTTTCCTGCTCTTTGTCATAAATCTTATATACAAGTGATTGATACATTGTGCTTAAACCTCTTACCTACCATTGACCAACTCCTCTACCATCACTAATATCTTTTTCGAGTAGAACCCAGCTTAGAGTGGTCAGTATTATTTCGGCTGTGAAAACGAGGATTGGAATGAGAAGTGAAAGAATATTTCCTATGACTAGCGACGGGTTTCTCGAAGCGTCGAAACATCAAAACCCAAGAAAGTTTCGAGCTTTGGGAATTCGAAAGATTCGAGCTTTGAGAATTCGAAAGTTTAGAGCTTTGAGAATTTGAAGTTTCGAGCTTTGAGAATTTGAAGTTTCCAGCCTTGAGAATTCGAAAGTTGAGCTTTGAGATTTCGAAAGTTGGCACTTTTTCTTAATTCGAGATTCTCGAGGCCCAGATAAAAAAAATTCAAATCAATGAATAAAGGAATCGTTCGCGGCGTGTCTCAAGAATTTTGTACATTGCTATATTTTGTTTAACTGTGGTCAATAGAGATTTAAAGATTTTGTTGACTTCAATTCTTAAAACAAAACATTTCGAGAGTTTCAAAGCGTTAAAAAGTTCCAAATTCGAGTTTCGCGAATTTAAAAATTAACTTCGAACCCACCCCTACTTATATCCGACCCTTAAACATCAACTGCTTGTATCTCGATAACAAAGCCACAGATTGCAATCAGGTACAGGACTTTTAGATTCCTGCTAGCATTAGAAATCGCATATTTTGAGCCACATTTTGGGGATTCCCTGTATCCATATTACTTGAATAATGAATTGAAAAATAAGTGAGAGGAGGCATTCCTGTACAAATGCGATCGTTGAAGAGAAATCGTTTATTAAAAACCAACCAAACCTTTTGTTCTACGCTTGCTGCGCGAGAAAGATGGAATTAAGAATTAAGCGGAATGGTCTGCGCGCGGAAATTTGTATATAAGTGGCCTCTGTGCCAAGGAATATGCTTTCCTATTTGGCACAAAGCTCCATTCGCTTTCCGGTAGAAGTGTTGGGTAAAGAGGTGGGGAAAAAAGGAAACAAACACCTATTTGATCTTGAAGGGAACAGTGCCTGTAATTTAGTAAATTTATTCCTAAGTACGTTTACGAGAGGATAAGAGAGTAAATATTCCATTTTCAGATGTAAGCGCAGTCAGGATAAAGCAAAGTTGCGTTAGTATTAATTGACAAGAGACGTAGCGGAGAATGATTTTTGTACAGCCAAGAGAATAATAGCCGAATAAGATTTAGCGCGCTGAATCTTGTTGTAGCTTGCGTACATTAGAATTTCCTTTTAGTACAAAATACGTTTCAACTTCGCGAGTTGTCACGTTCACCTTCTTTTTTCTAGTTTCTAGATGTAAAATTTTACAGTAGCCTACACTCTGCAGCGCGCCCGATTTCAATGCCGCAATCTCGCAACTAAAGCGCAAAGTGTTTCATTAAAAACATTACAAAAAAAACGTGCATTCGATGGTTTATTGTTGTACTTCGAGGAGACATTGAACTCGGCGTACGCTGCATTTGCGAACCAAAACAATATATAAATATATATATAGATTAGATTAGATTTATTCATTATCCATACCTCCAACTCCTCCCTTTCTCGTTCTTTCGCTTACTTTTTTCAACCAGGGATTGTAACGAGGGCAACCCGGTTAACAGTAATACGGCAGGGGTTGCTGTTTTTCCTTATTTTCGCGAAACCAAGCTGTACTTACCAATTTTTATCTCGGAAACTATAAACCACATTAAGTTTATTATTTTCTTATTTTAATTCAGAAGCTTTCGGCTATCTGAATAATTTTTTTCATGTTGAAAAATCATTTGCGAAATTACTATTCTCGCAAAAATCAGTAAATTTCATGTACGTTAGTAGTGTTCAAAAATATTTTTTTATTGTAGATAAATAAATTACCTTTCGAACTTCTACAGAATTTTTACGACACTTATTGCAGGCCGCTCGGCTGCGATGCAACTGCAATTTTATCGAGAAACGACTTGCATATAAAGTCGCGGGTGTAACTCGAGGAGATTCGTGAATTTTTCCTTGAGAGATTAAAAATTAGACGGAGTTCCAAGACCCTGCGAGTGCAATTGGTAAAAAATTGCAGTCGCGTCGCGTTGTGGACGTAGAATCTGTCTGTTGTAACCCGCCCTTTGTACTTTTTCGCAGCCGTTACAATCCCTGCGTTTAATTCAATTCCTTCTATACTACTCTTCTTCCTACAATTTCTCCATTTCATTCGCCTGCTTTTCCATTCCTCTCGAGCCCCAAAAAATATATATATTTAGAGAGGGAGAGAGAGAGAGTGACGAGGTATTAAGAATAAATTGTACAATAAAGTAATCGAATAATTAGATGGTACAATTAGTCGCGTCTCAGTACTGTATATCCAGGGCAGAAACGATTAGCGTGTTATTCGTGTCCCTCGTACGTGTAAGTTACAAATGGAAAAAAAAAACAATTGCTGAATGACAAAATACATCGTAACAGAAACATTTTACTTCGTTGTCTTGTAGTTATTCCGGTTTCAGCTTCTTAGAAATCTTCTCTGGCTGCTTGGTCGTCATTGGCGAAGATTTATGAGTTACCTATGTATCAAAGACACAACGAACATTTGTTATTTTATTTTGTTACTATTACTTAATGATTCTTTTCAAGGGCGTCCGAATACTTTTTTCCAGGGCAGGGGGTAACTTTGGGATGATGGTAAAGAAAAATATATCCCTCTTGCTTTTTTTAAACACATTTTATAGTCCCAATTTAATTAAAAATTTAAAACCGAAATTAGGAAATATTCCCTTTTTTAGTATAAACTTAATAAAAGTCAGGTTTGGAAAATAAGCGATTTTTCTCAAAAGCCAGGGGGCAACTTCTCCTTTTACGGACGCCCATGATTCTTTGTTAATATCTTAATATATAAAGCTGTGTTTTTGTTTGTCCTAGCTAATCCAGATGAATACGACTATTTCCACAAAAAAAGTAAATAAACTTTTGTAAAATCAGAATCTAAATTTCGAGCGAAGCCGAGTAGCAAAGCTAGTCAGTTATAAAAAGCACTGTACCGTTTCCTTTAGAATTTCCTTATTCACTGACGAATCATCTGCTTTCCTTCGTTTACGCTTCATCAGTTTAGTATCTTCTTTGTTGGTAATAACTGGCATTTCATCGAATAACGTATCGTATTCCGAATCGCTATTTTCGTTGGTTTCTAGATTCTCAGTGTTACTTCTATGCGTTCGTACACATGCTTTGCTCGATTCATCCTCTGTGGGGATTGAGAAACCTGAACGCAATAACATACATGTCATCCTTGACATCAAATAAGCCTGCAAGATAGAAGAAAGAATACAAACGTAAATATTAAAGACACGAAAGAAAGAGCTACGCATTCAATTACGCCTACATCCGCTGTTCTAAATAGTAATTTGATAAATAATTCATGGACACAATTACTATCATTCCCCTCCTATTTAATTCTACCTTTCTTAGCAGTTCCTTCGTATCCATGTGATGTATTCGCAATTTTCTGTCCAAGCTGACGCTAACAACGTAAGGCTCGACTGTGCTGCAAGCTATTCCAGTTACAGCGCCCTCGAATCCTTTGTAAGTATTTAATACCTTAGCTGGTTTTCTTAAATCCACAAGGTTCATTGCGCCTTTGCCAGAGCCTACTATGATTTGCCTACGATAGAATCGATATAATTGTTCTCATATTTAAACGAAGAAGCATAGAGTATCACAAACCACGCATACTTTTCTCTCGGCGTCACAGCTAAAGTCGTTAAAGGTTCGTCCTTCATTTCCAAATTTATAACCGGCCTTCTCTGTGTTTTCGGATCGTACAATCGTATCTGAAAAGTATCGATTGCAATTTTATAGATGTTGATACTTTAGTAATATAAAACGTTGCTGAAGAATGAATATCTTACGTGCCCGTGTCTGCTAACTGTAACGACTTGCTCCGTGTTGGGAAGGAAATCCACGTCCGATATCCATATAGGAACCCTTAACTGCAACCAATCGTGCGGTACGTCCTTTTCTATAAAAACCTGCGCTTGTCTGTCCAAGTCGAACAGTTTTAGCTTATGTTCGTTGCCTCCCGTCGCTATCATATTTTTATTTAATTTGGAGCGACGCATTCTGTCCAAGTTGGCGCCAGCGTTTATTAAAATCTCATCCTTTTCTTCGAATCGCCACAGCTTCACTTCGCCGGAATGAACTGCGGTCAGAATTGCTCTGAGAAGACGCGGCGTATTAAAATCGCACGTTGGTTTATTTTTTGATCGCGATGCTGTCACTTACTCGTTGTATCGTGATATGCCGCTGATCCTTCCTTTCCCGACGTCGCAGAAGAAGGAGGATGTAAACGTCGAGCTGTCCGTGTCGTAAACTTTTACGCTGTAAAATGCGAACGGTTAATTTAAGTTTGTCAGAGACGATAGGGGCAACCGTAGTTTTTTTTGATAAATTACTCATTATATATAACCTCCTAGTCCCTTTCACCCCGCAAGCGATTAAAATTTCTTTCTCTTCGTCGTCACCCCATGAAATTGTTGTTATTTCGTCGTTGTCCGTTATGGAGCCCAAACTTTGAATATTTTCCATTAAACATTTTTCTTTCTCTATATTTACACCTACGAGCAACGGAGGGAAGTTTGTTATTATATTAATTAATTTTATGTGAGGTACAGAGGAAAATTAGAATTGTTGGGATTAACGTATTGAATTAATAATAATTACCTTTGAAAACACCGGATTTTCCACCCATGTAAATGTCAAAGTTCTTTTTTGAACACATTTTGGAAAATGCACACCATACGCGACATGTAAGATTTGTGAGGAATTATAGGTTATCATGTGGTCACAAACGAGATATATGATAGACTAACGGCCGATTTTTTCACCTTCGGTAATCTTCCAGTTAGTTATCTTCCACATAACTGTCACATGATAGCGTCCAATTGGTCGACGAGTGTCATATGATAGCATCCAATTGGTCGCTCACTGACCGGGACTTTAGTAAATATCCAATGTAAATTTGTTATCATATGATTAAAGGTTTTAGAGCCTCTATCGTCATCATATCACTTTTGTGTCGCATGCAATTTTATCGATACAGCATAGAATTAGAGACACTATTATAGTGTCTCTACATAGAATACGATTGCAACGCTATTAATTGTTGGAATTACAATTAAGTAGAACAAGATTCTCTGCACTTTTTTTATACTCAATTTACTATCTGTGGTTCAAAACACATGGGGCGAATTCAGCGAATTCCATTTTCACCGAAATCGCCCGCAACACCATTTTCGTTTCCAAATTTATGAAAAATCTCCTGAAATATGGAAGAGAAATCTTCGAATGCGCCATTCTTGGAAAATGCAGGTTTTTAAATATAAACCCCGACTCGAAAACAGGAACATATTAATTTATGATATTCATTTTATCACAAAAACGGAAAATTCCTATGGTAGTTGGCGATTTGGGCGTAAGTGAAGGTCGCTGCAAATCACATAAAATAAAAACCTTTGTAGCACCTCTTGAATCTTCGTATTCTCTTCGTAAACAAGTTAATAGTGTTGAATATATTAAAATATTTATTACTAAGAGAATACACTGACGAAAGTGGTGACACAGATTAACACTTTTCAAATGTGGTTTTGACTAGGGAAGATCCTGATTACAACGGAATTTTTGGTTGCTGCTCAAATTCATTCGACGGGGGTGAAATTAATCCCTGAAAATTCGGCTATTTTCAGATTTTGGTAATAACTCGCGAACTGTAAGAGATAGAAAAAAGGTTTCGAGGCAAAAGTTACTTCTTTTAATTAGATCTATCATTTGGCAAAAATAATTACTTTACAGTTCACGAGTTATAACACAAAATCGGAAAATAATTGAATTTTCAGGGGTCAATTACACCCCTCTAGAGTGAATTTGGGCGGCAAACAGGGGGAAATCCCCTACATATCCACAAAGTTTAAGAATTTTTTGAATATTCAGGTTCGGGATGTTCCCTTGTGAGACAGAAGCTTAAAAGGAGTAGTTAGAAAACGCTACTTTAACAGTAATATATGATAGAACTATATAACTGCAAAGACAGATGAAAAAATATTATTTTATTAAAATTTCTAGCTATGTGTACTGCATGAAGCTCAAATCATACAGTTTCCTGTACTTTATCCCAGCAGCAAATCGTTGTTCCAACCAATATCAGTGTCATTCCAATATATGTATCTGAAAAGTAAAATAATTCATATAACAATCATTTCACAACGAATAACAGAGAGTAACAATTAGTCCACATACTTCTATGTATCTTTTCTTCCCCTAAAATCCAACCAGTCAGCGCGGTTACCACGAAGGTGAGGGAATTAGTAACAGGAACAGCCAGTGATATGTCTGTGCTACTCAGAGTTAAAAAGTATAACACAGAGCCACTTTGGTTGATGATAAAAGGTATGACGTACTAGAAAATAGAAAGAATCAGTGAAATTATAACAGTTTTATATGTTAAAAATAAAAGAGTTCTCAAAGTATACCTGCAAACTTGTAAGAAGAAATGCGAGCTCTTTAAAAAACTGACCAACTTTGGACGACGATTTCACATTCTCCAAACCTTTGGCTCCTTTTTTGATGAATGGATTGGTTCCACCCCACAAAACTGCCACGAGGACAAGAGATACTATGGAACCTATACAATGAATTTAATTTATATTGAACTAACATACTTGTGTTTCTTATATTAAGATACTTTACATAGTATTCGTATCAAATATTTTATATTCCAAGACTGTGCGAGTGAAGTAATTCTTACCTAAAGATACTGGCATTTTTCTTTGATTCCCATTGATTATGTCACAATAATACTATTTTATTACTTCTAACTAACATTTACTGCTTCCAGTTTCAAAGAAATAGGTGAATACAACCAACTATAACCTTAATTATAGCTAAGGAAGGAATCAGAATGCGCAATACTGAACTATTTTCTTCTCCTCAATATTAGATGTGTACGTATGTATGTAATGTGTACATGCTATGACGGCATCTACTGTGATACTCAGGTACGTAATACGTATACACTTTCTCTGCTGTGCATTTGGGGTAATTGGTTTTTATTATAGCGACAATGAAACGAATGCGCGCTGAAAAAGGCATTGCGTAGCGCTATTTGTTTGTATATAGTTGTATATAGTATATGAATACTGTTCGTAATATTATATTCGCATTCGTATCAGTTTTCCATTAGCATTATCAGAGCCCGATCTAAATAGCCCTTCTGCCGCAAAAATGATTTTTGCCCGCCTTTATATTTATTTAATTATAAGTAATTATTTTAAAATATGATTTTGGACAGTGAGTGAAATTTTTTGCAGGTAGGTATTTATTTAATAACGAAAGCCTTTTGTTTTATAACTTTAATAATAATTGATAATAGCATAGATTACCAATTAACCAATTTTGCCGCCCCCAAATTTGCTGCCCGCAAATTTGCCGCGCTAGGCAGTTGCGCCCTCTAAATCGGGCCCTGAACATTATTATCGCTCCACTGAACTCATTTCCCGGCAACACTGATTATCAGCGTAAAGGTGCGATTTCAGAGTTTAGCTTTTCCGCTTGCCGCTGAAATGGCCGATTTCTTCACTTCGGACTAACGTTCCGGTCAGTGAACGACCAATTGGATGCTATCACTTGGCACTCGTCGACCAGTTAGATGCTATCATGCGGCAGTTATGTGGAAGATAACTCTAACTGGAAGATTACTGAAGGTGAAGAAATCGGCCGAAAGTCACGTGGATTGACCACGTGACTGGTTTTGACGCTCAGCGTCAGCATGAAATCGCACCTTTACGGGATTTTACGTCACCACCGAAACTATATTACCGACCCACAATTTGAGAACTGAATTTAGCGACCTCTGATCATGAACAGTGTCCAACTCAGCAACTACCCTGAAATGTTTTGAAATGTTAAAAGATTAGTATGCATGTACGTATGCACTACTTTTACGCAGTTTTGAATCAGCTGTATATATAGATATAGATCATGCACTTATATATGTAAGTACTTACCGTATTTACTTGTTGCTTGTTTATATCGATCTAATGACAGTTTTAGGAAATGAGAGGTTTCAGCCAATTCACTAACACTAGCAGGTTGTCAAAGCCTGGAAAATTTAAAAATCGTTTCAATTATACGTAACAGCAAATTTAGCCTTAATTATTCTGAATAGGTACGTATGAACATTACCTAAATAAATATCATAAGAACGCGTAAGTATATAACCTACGTTAAAAAATAAATTAAAACTCTTAGGAAAAGGATACTGTGCATATTAAAAATATGGATAATAATTCACCATTGCCGCCTGGCAAAATGCCAAAGTGTTGGACCGAAGAAGAGAGAATAAACGCCTTGTTCTCGCCTTTCCGAAGTAAACTAGCCAATCCACAAGATTGGACGTCCAAGTACAAATTTTGGCAGAGTTTAATACACGACTGGTTAAAGCATAACGCTCGATGTAGTTTCTCAATTACTGACCTAAATGGTGCTTTTAAGCGGAAAGGGTGCACACCACTTTGTTTGGTAACTGTCGTTGAAGAGCTACTTCGGTAATGTTCTTTCCAGCATTCTTATCATTTAACATATAGCTGATAAATCGCTCATATAATTTAACTAATTCCTATATCAGTTACAAAGACTTATCGCATCGTCTATTTATCCACATAAAATTGCAGAAATCGTGAAATAATTCTTGAGACTGAATTTTTAAAAGAGCCTTGCGATTCGTGGACAGCATGGTCGATCGATATATTCGTGAAAAGGCCACTCACGTGGTCATTCTCGAAAGTGAAAAGTTACGTCGTAAGCAATGAAATTAATAAGGAAACTAGATACATACATTTACAAAGTGTTAGAGAATTAGGAGAGACTGTATTTTCCGTTTTGGAGGATAAGAAAGAAAGTATTCTTGTGCCTTTCTCCGAAATAGCGAAGAGCTGTAAATCTAAAGTAGACAAAAGTATAACGGATAATACTGTAATGCTAGTTTTAATATGGTTGAGGCACGAAAGAAAGGTGGCCTTTACGAACAATGCGAGCGAGAACGAGTTACTGGTTAAAATTGCTGCGCACGCATCGGAGAATGTAACTGAAATCGATGAAGGACTGTACAAGTTAATGAAGCAGGAAAATGAACTTATGAAAGAGATACAAATTTTGGAAGAAGGAAAGATAAATATCATTAACGAAGTTAAGTCGTACTTAGCCAAGGGATTGAGGCAAGTGGCAAAAACACATTTGAGGAAGAAAGTAGAGTTAGAAAATACAATTGAGAAACGCTCGCAGACCCTTGAAAACATTCGAGGCCTAATATCGAGTATTCAAGACACTCATACGAATACTGCTGTGCTATCGGCTTACAAAGCTGGATCGGATGTGTTGAAGAAATTAAATGAAAGTAACTTGCCAGAAACTACTGTTAAAGATATCATGGATGATTTGACAGAGGCGAGTACAGTCTTCAATCCATGTAATGAAATTCCTTACTATTTGTTTCTTTATTTTCTTGACTCTAGGCTTTGGAAGAACAAAGGGAAGTGCAAGTTATTTTATCAGAGACTTTGAAGAATGATGACTCAAACACTGACCTGGAACAGGAACTAGAAGAATTAATGAGACTTGAGGAAAACGTTTTCCCTCTGATACCAAGTACAAAATTGGATTGCAGTGTTGATGAACTTGAACAGAGTTTAAGAGACTTACACGTTGGTGGTAAATTATTTTTTATAGAAATATCACATATACAAATGTTTGCCATAGTACAACTAGTGTTCCTGATTTCTCGAGAATTCTCAAGAAATTAAAAAAATATTGCAAAATTTATATTTTTGGAATAATGTTGATAATTATCTAAATTTTTATTCGTGTCCAGCTTAGACAAAACTTGTGTAAATGAAAAAAGTAAATATTAAATATAATTGATAAATTTATTTATTTAATATAAAATGTGAGCAAGGCGAAATATTACTTTGTTTTAAAATTGTTTTTTCAAAAGCACAATGCGTCTAATGTCGTGTCAGCCAATCTACTTCTTTTTTTGTGACAAAATCTGCGACTGTAAAAAAATTTCTTCCATTTTGAGTGGATGTTGGTTTAATTGTATATAGAGCATCAGGGATACGAAGAGAAAAGTTTATAAACAATCGCGCAATTCTTCGTATATATTGCTAACATTTATCACTGATTGTAGATGTGTTTATATATTCACGATTAACACACAATTTGAACTAACTGAAAATTCATTTCTGAAAACAAATGGGATTTATAATAATTGTCCTACACTGAAGATTCTCGAGAAATGAGAAATAAGAAATTATACAATTTCTCGAGAAATTCTCGAAAAAGAATTCACGAGAAGGAACACTAACGACAACTTACACTCTATTCCGTAGATACTACCGTACCCAAAACATCTTCACCGATGCCATCATCATCGCAAACTATTCGAAGTAAACAATCGCTGGCGAAACCTGAATATTCGTGAATGAAGTAGGAATATCGAATTACCCTTACAAGCAAAACGTATGCTTCTCTGTGATATTTATAAAACTTAATTAACGTACAATACATATACTTGGAGAACCTTAAGCGCATCATCTATTATTTGAGCAATAGTTTTATTTATAATCAGTACATTTAGTACGATAATAAACGAAGTATTTAACTGATTTTACGTCATTTTAGATTCATTGTATACTTAAAAATCTATTAATGTGTTCGCACCTGGCCTGACTCTATTCGTCATTTTAATTTAGTAGTATAGTTTTACATTTCTTATTAATATTGTGTAATTTATGTGTTACTGCTCCCTGATTTTAACTATATGTAATAATGATGTATAATAACATGAATATAATATAATATATGATACCATTAATACACTGCGTTACATTTATTCCTGAATGCACAGTCTTGATATATTTGTGCGAGGTTTTTAAACGATTTTATTCAGCTTCTATTGAAATCTGCTTAAGTATATAAAAAATCGTTTAAAAACAATTTCAAATTAAACGGTGTTATTTAAAATTCTCTAAAAACCAAAAAGTAATTATTTTCTTGCGCTACAATTTCGATGGTGTTTTTCCACTTTAAATAAAATCGTGGAGCAGGACATTTCATAACAGAATGTGAATCAATTTAATGAATTTGTTGCGAGATATCCTCCACGATTTTATTTAAAATAAAAAAAACCCATACAAATTTTAGTACAAGAAAATAATTATTTCTTAGTTTTTAGTGCATTTTAAATAAAATCGTTCAACTTAAAATTGTTTCTGTATGTATCTTTTTAATTCATAGTAAAAGAAGAAGAAAGAAAATTTCAATCCACCTGCTTCATTGAAGCTGAATGCGAGAGATTAGTACTTATGGCATCGGACACGAAGGATATGATTTGTATACTGCTAAACGAAGAATAACGGCTTGTATCCACTGCATGTGATGGGAAACTCGGGTGTACAAAGAGTAGGAGTTACTGTCGCAAACTCTGCCAGCTCCTGTTTCTCTTGCGCCAAGGCTGACGCTAACGATGCCTTGCAGATACCACATCCTTCCTTTACTAACAGCTAGTCCACCACCGCTGTCGCCGTCGCAAACTGATGTTCCTACAACGTTCACATTCTTACTGTACTTCAGGAGAGTACTAAAAGAGCCTTAAAAGTTACGATACGAAAAAGATAGCGAAATGTGTAACATCGTAACAAACAAACTTCCTCTACTAACCATTCGTGTATCCAGCGCAAAATTTGTCAAATGTGAGGAACTTCTCAGTCTCATAAGGCTTGCTTGATATTTTGCATTGACTCGAAGGAACATACGGGACCGTAATCGACTGTAAAATGTAACTAGATGATCCGACAGCGGTTCTACCAAATCCTGCTACTTTCCCCGAAACCCCCGACTCTAATACAATTTGGTCCTGAGAAATGTCCAGGCATATTGGCAGTAGCAGAGACGAAAACACAAACGGTTCTTTGATCTCTAATATAGCTATATCCTCAGCATAGTTTCCTTCTAATCCATAATAACTACAAACCACGTACATATTTTTTACCTAAAACGACGAAACATTAATAATAGAATCACTAGCTCGAAACAGCTGTGATAGCACGCATATACGCACCTCAGCTTTCTTTACAATTAACGGATTATGATGAGGGGAGTCATAGTCCCTGTAAACATTGCCGGTTGCTATAAAATACTTGGAAGGGTCATCCAATCGTTTGGTGGCCTCGTTGAAAACGCAGTGCGCTGCCGTGACTAAAAGCGTGTTCTGAATAATTGTTGCGCCGCAAATGAAAATTTTAGGGGCGCCAGGCTTTTCCGCTCTGTACAGTGTAGCGTGCCATGGGAATTGACTAATCTTCGCTTGAGTTCCATTCACGATGAGGGGCGTACTTTCCGGAGGAACAAGACCGCATTCTAAAACATATATTTAAATTATTGAATTGCTTGGCCAATTGAATAATTGGCTAATTGAAATGCTAGTAGAATTACGATTAATCACGAATTATAAAACCGCAATTAATTCTCTTTCTTTATCCCTGTAAACAACGATTTTATCGTCTGAAATTACTCCTTATTTATTACGTATACGTTTACTGTTAGCGGACCTGGAAGACACGGTATCGGTCCCGGGTTCCACAAACCAGTAGTTCCATTGCATTTAACTATTGCTTTGTAGAACAGTGACGTATAGGGACGATATCCAGGGCGACACGATAATCTCGCCTCTGTTCCTGGTAAAGCAGGAGACTGGCACGAGACATCTTGGTCACCGTACCTACATAAGGCATTTGTCGAAATTGACTGTAAAGCTCTGCAGCGTATTTCTAGAACAGAGAATGCTGCTTATAATATCATCGCACGATTATATAATTTCATATCGTAGTACTTCGCTACCTGTACAGACTGGGATATCGAACCATGTGCGTCCTACGCCACAAATTACATTAGTAGAGCCTTTAATTATATAACCAGGATTACAGTTGTAAACTAAAGACGTTCCAGGGTCCACCTCGACACCTTCTGGAACATCGCAATGCTCTCCACTGGCGCAGTGTAATTTATGTAACTTCCATGAGCCATTTTTGGGCTGCGGAGGTGTGAGGCAAGATTGCTTCGAACTCGGAGTCCAAATATTGGAGTTGGGAAGTCTGTCAGGCGTGGTAGTGACTGTGATATCTCTGCACAGTCTTGGATCTTCGTCCGAACTGTCTACACAATCCACAGCTCTGTTACACTTTAATTTATCATCGATGCACCCACCGTAGTTGCAACGAAAGAATGATTGTGGACACCTTTAAACAGATTTAAATGGCTAAGTAATTATGAATTGTATACATTTGGATTCTTTTAGTTTTCCAGCTTACAACTTACGTGATTGATTCACACTGAGCAGGCGTTTCGTCTGAATTATCCGCGCAATCGGCAGTACCATCGCATAAATTGGTTCCGGGGATGCACTGTTTGTTATCGCATTGGAATTGACTTGGTGAGCACGTCATAAATATATTGCTCCATCTACATCTAGATAATGTCTCGTCGCTGTTGTCGACGCAATCTTGTATTCCATTGCAAATTTTATCTCCGTCTATGCAGCCACCATATGAACATCGAAATGCATAAGTAGCGCATGTTATGTCTGTGTTGTTACATTCTTTAACTGTTTCGTCGGACTGATCTCTGCAGTCTGCTCGCCCATCGCACAACAACTCGTTTGCTATGCATTGCCCATTCTGGCATTCAAATCTGTCCCAACTGTAGAAAAAAGGCAGGGATTAATTTATCATTTTTAATTATTAAAATAAATATTTTATAACATATTATGCATAGATTAAATGAGATGCTTTGGTAGCATAAAGTATCCAGGTAAACTTACCCACATTTACTAATCTGTCCATATCCACCCTGCAGATCTGTAAAGAAGTGCACATTGAATTTTGTGTGTATTTGTATTTTATTTGGATCTTATAATTATCTGCTCTTCGTATTATGAATATTCACAAAATAAATACTTCTTTGATACTTAATGCTTTGCAGTAAATTGTTTCCAATAACATCATGAAATTTCTTTTTTTAATTCTGTACTATTCCGTAACTATTTTTTGTTATCATACACCAATACATCATCTTTGATAAAAGATCGAATTTTTGGGGATTTTCAGTGTTTGATATGTCGTGAATGTTTCCTGAAAATTTGGGACCGAAATTCGCAAAAATATCGAAAATATAGACATCAAGGACAATATAGATATAGGCAAGTAAAAGTGTTCGAGAAGGGTTTAAACTTTCAAAATTTAAAAAAAAATGTTTTTTTTTTCATTTCAGTTTTACGAACTTTGTTCGAAAACCGTTTGCCGCACGAGCAAAAGTAGTAGAACATAAAAGATGCTCCTTGTCTGGTTCTACAACTTTTGTTTGACATATTTTTTTATGTAATCAATGATTTTGAGGATAATTACATAAAATCGACTTGGTGAGCTGTTAAACAATTATTTAAATGTTCATTGGCCTAGGGACACCTTTTCCCCTTATCTAGTAGGACTCAAACTTTACACAGATTTTTCTTTATTATTTGGAACTATTCTGGCGGGTGCCTCGAAGATCTTGAAAAAAATTTCACCAAGAGTAAATATAAGAGCCACCCCAATCAGAATTTTTGTTTTCGCTAAAGTTCAAGGCCTTTAGCAAACTGGTTTCTGAAACATGCTGCATATTTTATCCTTATTTGGTTTATTACACCACAATTACTGGAATATTCCCGAAAACTTTAATTAAATTGAGGCAGTGAGCAACAACGGACTAACCCACATTTTTTTCGAAATTGAGTTAGTAGCAATAATGTATTCCAACAGACTCTACTAATCGTATAAAATAGGAAAAAAAATTTCTTTTTAATGTAACGAAATACAGTGATTCCATGTGTATTAGAAACAATTTACTATAATTCTGGCACCAAAATTTAGTAAAGAGTACATTAAATTTATTCACTTTAAATCAAGGTGTTTTTGACTACTAGGAATATTACTTAAAATATTAAATATCATAGGCATCCACAGCGGGACGGGAGGGGGTTGGTCAAAAGGGGCAGTTGTTCCCCCCGGCTTTTGAGAAGAAAGCGCTCATTTTTAAAAACTAATTTTTATCAAATTTATAAAAAAACTTTTTTTAAAATTTTTAAAATTTTTAATTAAATTAGTACTATAAAATGAGTTAAAAAAGCAAGATAGCTAATTCACCCGCACCACGCGTTTCATAATCCGATTCGTCGATGTCATCGCCAGAATTGTTTTTTCATTAATATATTTTTCTTCACCCTCATCCCAAAAAGTTGCCCCCCCCCCCCTCTACCCCAAAAAATCTGCGGACGTCATTGTTAAATTTTAATATTTCCTAAGTCGTTCCCACCACTTTTCAGCATTACACTTATAATTTAATTGAATTCAAAAAACAATGTAAAAATTTAAAATGTCAAATGAACACGTTTACTTACTGGAAATAATTGTTAAAATAATTATAATTATAGCAGTGTTCATAATAATGCAGCGAACTGTAAAGAAATTTCACGATTCACTTCTAGTCCCGGTACTCGCCGATCGTCTACTGATCCTCGAGCAATCTGGAATTACCCGTTTCAAGCGAAGAAAGACTCGAGGCCTCGACGCCGCAGGATCATTCGGGGTAAATGTACCGATTACTGCGGGGACGAGCTTTAGTCGCACTTTGTTCGACTATTTCTCTTGATTTATTATTAAAGAACAATTCATTATGTACATACTTTGTTTTTAAGAATGGCGTATTCTATATTCGAAGAAAAATCGTCAATCTTCAAAACTTAACGTAACATAAAAAAATATCTAAAAGTCAAATGAATGACATTTAAAACAGCCGTGTGCCAATATTACTGTATACCCAATCCTGCGAATGAGTAACAGAGCCGACGCGAGGATGGTTGGCACTCTTACGCAGGAAAATTATTGCACCTGTTTTTTACTTTATATGCCTTTACGGAGTAAAAGAAGATGAGTTACATTTACATTTTGTTTTTGTTCAAGGTGGATTACTTTATTCTTAAGCGTGCGATATAGTTTTTCAGGGCCACCTTGTATCCCGCCGGCCCTGGTTGGGTATTCCGGTTTGGCGCGCAAGTTTTATTACAATTTTTCAGAATCTTTCATTGAAAATAAAAGCAGAGACGGGCAAAAAAGTATTTGAAATAAAAATTTCGTACAGAAGTTTTTATTTCAAACATTTTTCGCCCATCTCTGAATTAAAGTACAGTACACAATATTTTGTTTTACAAATCTTAATCGTCGATGTGTTAAAGAAATTAAAAGAAAGTAATTTACCTGAAACTAATGTTAAAGATATCATGAATGACTTGACGAAGCGAGTACAGTCTTAAATCCATATAATTAAATTCCTTACTATTTGTTTGTATATTCTCTTGATTTTAGGCTTTGGAAGAACAAAGGGAAGTGCAAATTATTTTATCGGAGACTTTGAAGAATGATTCAAACACTGATCTGAAACAGGAATTAGAAGAATTAATGAAACTCGAGGAAAGCGATTTCTCTCCGAGACCAAATACAAAATTAGAATTCTAAAGTCGATGAACTTGAACAGAGTTTAAGAGACTTACACGTCGGTGGTAAATTTTTTTTAATAGAAATATCACAAATCCAAACTTTCGCCATAGTACAACTTACACTCTATTCCATAACATCGTGAAAACATCCTCGCCGATGTCATCATCATCGCAAACTATTCGAAGTAAACAATCACTAGCTGAACCTGAATGTTCGTGAATGAGGTATGAATATCGAATTACCCTTACAAGTAAAACCTTGCTTTTCTGCGATATTTATAAAACTTAATTAAAGTATAATACATATACTTGGAATTACTTAAGCGCATTATCTATTATTTGAGCAATAATTTCACTTATAATTAGTACATTTAATATGATAATAAACGCAGTATTTAACTAATTTGATCATTTTACATTCACCGTATAAAATCTATCAACGTGTTCACGCCATGCTTGACTTTATTTGGCTTTTTAAATTAGTAATATAGTTCCCTATTTCTTATTAAACGTATTTCTAATATTCTTTATTGTATAATTTATATCCTACTGCTTTCTTATTTGAACTGTATGTAATAATAATGTATGATACCATGAATATAATATATGATCCGACGAAAACACTGCGTTATATTTATTCCTGAATGCGCAGTCTTGATGCGTTTGAGCGAAAAAAAAAGAAAGGACATTTCAATCCACTAGCTTTATTCAAGCAGAATACGAGAAATTAGCGGGTTGGCATGAAGGATACGATCCGTATGCCACTAATTGAAAAATAACGTCTTGTATCCACTGCGTATGTTTGGAAACTTCGGTGTACAAAGAGTACGTGTTACTGTTGCAAATTCTGCCAGCTCCTGTTGTTGTTGTGCCAAGACTGACGCTAACGATGCCCTTCAGGTACCACAGATCTCCTCCTCCTGCGATAGCTAGTCCACCACCGCTGTCGCCGTCACAAACTGATGTTCCTACAACGTTCATATTCTTACTGTACTTCAGAAGAGTATTAAAAGATACAGTAGAAGAAAAATGATAAAATGCGTGATATCGTGATTAATAAATGTTCTCCACTAACCATTCGTATAGCCAGCGCAAAATTTATCGGACGTAATGTATCTTTCAGTCTCAAAAGTTTTGCTCGATTGTCTGCATTGATTCTGGAGAACGTACGGCACCGTAATCGTCTGTAAAACGGAACTAGATTCTCCGACAGCGGTTCTACCAAATCCTGCTACTTTCCCAATAACCCCATACTCTAATTTAATTTGTTCGTTATTGTCTAAGCATATTGGCCGTAACAGAGATGAAAATACAAACGGTTTTGTGACCTCTAATATAGCTATATCTTGGGCATAATTCCCTAATAATCCGAGGTAACTACAATCGATGTATATATTTTTCACCTAAAATAAGAAAATGTTAATAACAGAATCACTGCCGCTAATTCGAGAGAGTTGTAATAGCGTGACTGCTTGTATATATGTACATCAGCTTTCGTTACAGTTCTCGAATTATGAAGAGGGGAGTCGTAATCCCTGAAAATATTGCCTGTTGCTATAAAAAACTTCGAAGGGTCCTCTAATCGGCTAACGCTATCGTCATAAACGCAATGTGCTGCCGTGATTAAAAGCCTTTCCTGAATAATAGTTGCGCCGCAAATGAAATTTTTAGGAGCGCCAGGCTCTTCCGCTCTGTATAGCGTAGCATGCCATGGGAAGTCGCTAAGTTTTGGCAGAGTTCCGTTCACAATTAGCGGCACATAGTCTGGAGTAGTAATTCCGCAGTCTAAAACATATATTTGAATTATTGTATTGCTTAGGCTGGATCATGTACGCGTTACAGAAATTATAGTAATACATGTGAATTGTAATGCTAGTAGAATTACGTGTAATTATGAATTATAACATCGCGATTAGGTCTTATATATCATGCTCGACTTTAAATTGCAATTTACGAGAGATAATCCACATTTACTTCTTAAAGTAGCAGTGCTGTATAGGAATAGATAAGAAATTTGAAAGTAAATACGTCACCAAGTTTATTAAAAACATGTATATAGCGTGAGCTAACAGGCAAATATATATAAAAATTTATAATATTCTCTTTACCCAACACTTCATGTACAAATACTGTCACGTGAATTATCTCAATTAATGCAAAAATGTAATACAGATTTTTTTTAGATGTTCGCTATCATAACTTAAATTTAATTTTATATCATGCATTAAATAAATTAAATGTTTATATCATGCATTTAAGATCGAGTGAATATTTATCAATATACCGCGAGGCCATTTCTGCTTTGTTAATTCGAAAGGGCGTATCTGCTACTTTCGCTTAAATTGAGTTATTGCTGCCAGGTTGCAGAAAAATAATTTATTTATATGTATATTAAATAACAAAACCATATCTGTATTAAAACTGAAGATATAACGAAAGTTCGATAGTTTTTAGGCGACAAATACAAACATATAGATGCTTTCTGTTTTATATATTAAGATTTTACGAGTTTGTCAGAAATATTTAGATACTTTTTTATACAGATTTAATATTTAAACTTATCCGATTTATATATTACATCGATAGCATAGCACATAATTAATTATGGGATTCGAAGCGCTTCGAATCTGTCTTGAATATCAGGCAGATACTTCGAACGTGATTCGAAGCTTAAAACAATTGGAAGACTTGGAAAGTCTTGAGTCTTGATAGATTTTGAAAGTCTTGAAACTCTCGAGTCTTGATAGATCTTGAAATTCTTGAAACACTTGCTTCAAAGTCTAGGTTGGTTTTAAACCCGTATCTACGTCCACGGCCGACTCGCGGGACAATACAGTCACAAACTGGGACCCTGGCGAAACCTTCTGGCCGATCAACCTGGCTAATTTTTAGCAACAAGATATTCATTTTCAAGACTTTCAAGACTTTCCAAACTTCCAAGACTTTCACGACCTACCAAAACTCAAAACTTATCAAGACTTCCAAGAGTTTTAAGCTTCGAATCATGTTCGAAGTGCTTCGAAGTTTCCGTCACAGACACGCCCTTTCGAATTAACCCGTCCGATTTCTATTTGCACTTTCATCATTGGTTCTAACGTCAATTTTCGGAATAAACTCTTCTTCTTTATGTCTATAAATAACGATCTTATCGTCCGAAATCTCTATCAACGTGGAATTATTCCTTATTATTATATTACTCTGTTGCGAGACAGGTTCGTTAACGTATATATTTATTGTTAGCGGACCTGGAAAGCATCGTATCGGTTCCGGGTCCCACTGACCAGTTATATTACATGTAACTCTCGGTGGTATCGACAACAACGCCGTATCCTGGCGATAACTGTTGCGACACGATAATTTTGCTACTGTTCTGGGTAAAACGGGCGACTCGCACGACACATATGTGAAGCCGTACGAACATTCAGCCTTTATCGAAGCTGACTGCAAAGCTCTGCAGCGTATTTCTAGAACACAGAATGTTGCATATAATATCATCGCACGATTCTATAAATTCATATCGTAGTACTTCGCTACCTGTACAGGTTGGAATAGTCCGCCATACATAGTCTCGGTCGCAAAACACATCAGCAGAGCCCCGAATTTCATACCCAGGCTTACAATTGTAAACTAAATGCGTTCCAGGCTCCATCTGAACACCTTCCAGAACATTGCAATTCTCTTCATTAGCGCACTTCCAGGAGCCATTTTTCGGCTGCGGAGGTGTGATGCAAAATTGCCTAGCACTCGTAGGCCGAGTAGTAAAGGTGGCAAAAGTTGTGGTAGAAGTTGTGTCAGGCTCGGCTGTGGCTGGGGTATCTCTGCACACTCTTGGATCTTCATCCGAACCATCTACGCAATCCACAGCTCCATTGCACTTTAAATCACCATCGATACAGGCACCGTAATTGCAACGAAAGACCAATTGCGGACATCTATAAAGAGATTTAAGGAAGATGAGATTAACACGCGGTCAACAGCTGCGAGCAATTTGTTACCTGTAAGTGTGAAGAGTTTCTACTTCTTACATAAACGCATAAACTCTCACGTAATTATGAATCGTATAAACTTGGATTCTTTTAGTTCTCCAGCTTGCAACTCACGTGATTGATCCACACTGAATAAACGTTTCGTCCGATTTATCCGCGCAATCGGCAGTACCATCGCATAAACTGTTTCCAGGGATGCACTGATTATTATTGCATAAGAATTGATTCGGTGAACACGTTGTAGTTTTATTATTCACTCTATCCCCACATCTAGGTAATGTCTCGTCGCTATTGTCAATGCAATCTCGTATCCCGTTGCAAGGTGCATCTCCGTCTACGCATCCACCGTATGAACATCGAAATGCATAATGGGGGCATGTGATTTCTGGTTTGGTACATTCTGCAATTGTTTCGTCGGACCCGTCTCTGCAGTCTGCTCGGCCATCGCACAACAACTCGTTTGCTATGCACTGCCTCCCATCCTTGCATTTAAATTTTTCGATACTGTGGAAGAAAAAACACGGGTTAATTTATCGTTTTTAATTACTGAAATAAACCTCTTATCGAATATTGTGGATAGATTAAATGAGAGGCTTCGGTAGCACGAAGTTTCCAAGTAAACTTACCCACATTTAATACTCTGCCCATGTCCACGCTCTAATAGATCTGTAAAGAAATGCAGATACAAGTTTGGTGTGTTTGTATTTTATTTGAATATTTTCGGAATATATCGTAAATTGCCTGCAATAAAATCGCGAAATTTCGTTTCATAATTCTACACTATTCCGCGTAACTATTCCGTTATCATACTGTTATCATTGTCTTTCATTCAGATGTATCAACATCTTCTTTCTCTCTAGAGTTCAAGGCCTTCTCTAAACTGGTTTCTCAAACCTGCTGCATACTTTATCCTGACTGTTTTATTACACCACAATTATTGGAATATCCCGGATGATTATAAATCAATTATTTTAGAATGCAATGAAAATAATGATTCCATGTTTTTTAGAAACAATTTACTATAATCTTGGTAACACAATTTATTGAAGAGTATATTAAATTTATTCACTTTAAATGAAGGCTTTTTTGCATACTAAGAATATTACTTGAAATATTAAATATTACTTTCTATTAATTCTAGTTTCCTATCACTTTTCAGTATTGCACTTTTATTTTTATTGAATTCAAGGAACAATGTGAAAATTTATACTGCCGAATAAATGCGTTTACTTACTAGAAATAATTGTCAAAATAATTATAATTATATAGTTCTTCATTATAATAAAGCGAAATGTAAAGAAATTTCGCAATTCACGTCTCGACCCGGTACTCGCCGATCGCCTACTGATCCTGAAGCAATCTGGAATTACCCGTCTCAATGGAACAGACACAAGCTAGCAGCCGTGTCTGTTAGATATTTGTATGTGTTCGTTCGCGGGGGAAAATACGCGACGCGCATTATGCATCATATCTCTATTTAAAGACGGCGTGTGTAGAAAAGCGTAAATAATATAAACAACTGACATGTCACAATATTTAGAAGAGATGTAAGAAATAACAAGGCAGTTGATTATTACGATTAATCAACGAATAATCACAAGTTAAGGATACTTTCAAGGTAGCACGTTTTCATTTTTTCAATGCGATGATTTACTGCGCGTAGCAGCATCGTAATTTACGAAATAACGGACGACGATCAGTGAGAAACGTATTTAATACAGCTTTGACGTGTGCAAATACAGTGGTATATTTTATCAAACACATTCGCACGGTGCAACAGGGTCTCTGAAAGCGAACCTCTTTGGCGTAAGAAAACTTGCCAACCAAGTTAACGTTCTATTATTTTAGTTAAGGTAAATCTGCTGTGCAAGATGTTTCGCAAGTAAATAGCTGCCGAGAAAAAGGATACGTCTTTTCTGAAACTTCCGTGTCTACTATATTCTTCAGGATGTATTCCTTATAAAATTTCTCTACTTCTTCGTCGCATTCGTCCCAGTCTAGCGTTTCGTGAATTCCATCTGTCCCGTACCTTTTATTGTAATACTTATAATGTACCTAAACAATGTGAAATACAGAATTTTGTAGTAAACATTGGTCAGAAGAGCTCGGGAGTAATTGAAGATTTCAATATTTTACATGGTGCAAACTCAATCCTAAGCCGGGCGCGGTAGGAATGTCGATTCTTTCTAACGAAAATGCATCCTTCAGGATATCATTTGTAACAATATTTCTGGCGACTCCTACTACTAAAGACACCATTTTTCTAATCTGATGCAGCATGAAGCTTTGTCCTTTCACTTCCAGTACAGCGAATTCTGTGTCGTTTGCAACGAACGTTTCGGCGCAACGGAAGCTTATGATGTAACGTCGAGCGCTTGGGTCCAACGGTCTTCTGCAAAATGATTTACAAAATTAGAGGTTTATTATATATATATATAACAGTGTTCTACTGTTTAAAATAGCTTACATCTTGGATGTAAAATTATGAAAATTGTGCGTGCGTTCAAATAATTTCAGAGTTTCATTCAATTTATCTAGCATGTCTGTGGTCAATCGAAATTCATTATACGGTTTCCCATCTATCGTAGAGAGTTGCTCGAGTCGCTTCTCTACATCCAGCTCCCGCTCTTCGCCAATTTGTAAAAATATGGGATCTTCCGGGGCCAAAGAAAATGTAGGAATAACGTATCTGTACGTTCTTGCGTCACACTGGTTCTTGCTGTTGAAACCTTTAGTCACTCTCTTCACACCGAACACTCTAATTTCTTGTGGAAGATGCTTATTTATTTCTTCCTTATTCGTGTGGTCCGCTGAAAGAAAGTTTCAGTTGAAATACGTTAATTTAGCTAGCGCTGTCTAAATATTTACAAAGTTAAGAAACGAATCAATATATTTCTCGCCATTTTTCGAAAATATATATCGAGTTACAATGCGTGTATTATTAAATGTCTCACTTACGCAGCCTAAGGGAAACAATTTGCCTAACTGCCGACACACCTCTGTCTGTACGTGCAGCTCTTTGAAATTTGATTTGCCTTACATCTTCAAATTGTTCCTTTGTAATGAAATCAGACTTTAGCAAAGCGGATAATAAATCTTCTTCTATAGTTTTTTTACCAGGATTTCTTTGCATACCGAAATAATCTTTGCCAAGATAACCCAACATTAGTACGAAATTTCTTCTCTTAAGCTTTTCTTTAACATTCTCAGTTATTTCTTCCACCTTCTGTGCTTTGGCTACGACCTCGTCATTCTCGTCGACCAATTGTCTTTTGTTGGATTTCTCGACAGTGTCTGGGTTACTATCTTCGACTTGGACAGACATGTTTCTATGCAATATATTGTCTGCAAATAAACGATAGGACATGAGAAACGAACGTCTCCTGCGATCCAGCGCACAGCAATCGATAGTGAAATATCATTGTACTTGTATCGTCACGCAGCAAAAATTACATGTCACATCCAGCTAACAAGGGAACACCGCGAACCGGGACTCACCGATTGGAACGCAACTTTGTGGGTTTATAGAGTGACTCAAGACAAGAACAACGGTGTGTTTCATTCGGGCCCCATTGCACTTTAAGGGGGTGAAAACTAACCTCAAAGTTAAATTGGTACTTCCACTTTTTCGCGTATAACTCTGAAAATACAACAGACAGAAAAAAAGGTTTCAAACAAAAGTTTAATGGTGCAATAAGCGCTACAAACTTGCGTTAACAAAATTTTGAAAAAAGTTTTTTTTCGTTCAGGTATCTTTTTTTAAACTCTTTTCAAAATTTTGTTAACGCAAGTTTGTAGCGTTTATTGCACCATTAAACTTTTGTTTGAAACCTTTTTTTCTGTCTGTTGTACTTTGAAAGTTATACGCGAAAAAGTGGAAGTGCTAATTTGACTTTGAGGTTAGTTTTCACCCTTTTAAAGGGCGATAGGGCCCGAATGAAACACACCGTTGTTCTTGTTTCGAGTCACTCTAAAAACCCCACAAAGTTGCGTTGCAATCGGTGATTCCGGGTTCGCGGTGTTCCGTTGTAAGTTATTTGTTGATTATTATTAAATCTATTACTAGCTTACCGAATTGGAAGTTTGATAAACGTAAAACAGGTAAATTGGTTAGAAAACGATATTTTGTCCCACAAAACATTTGTACAGAATATTTAATATTCATCCGCGTAGATGTTTTAAAGCTCTTAGTATTTTACAAAGTATCCCCCTGTACACATTTGTAACCTACAAAACGAACAACATTGAAAAATGTGCCGATGATTATTAAAGAAGCATTCGCCAGGTATGCAAAATTTCTGGATTTTCTAATCGATAAACGGACAATAATAATACACCTCGGTAGAATTCAAAAGTACACAAACCATTTAATAAAAATCCTGCAGGATGCATGCACCGAAAGAATGAACGAAACTTTCACGAGGCATGATTTCCTCGGGCATCAGTGTTTAGTCACAGAGTTCACCACTAGTGGCGCTGTAATCTCATTCCACACTGAATCGATAATGTCGGATGCGACACGAAAAAGGTAAGCGGGTTCGTGAATGTTCCAAGTTTTTCAAAGGACGATGTTGGTTTGTGAGAACACATAATATTTTTTATATATTTACTGTTGGAAAACAGTCATATTAAGAAGAATCGAATTAAACTACGTGTTAATTTCCGAATCAGATAGTACATGCTCGTTTGAAAAATTACTTCAAGTTTTATGATTCTGAACTTTCAAATGAAAGAAACTGGTAGCAGAAAGATTTCGAATATGCGCTTCGAGAAAACCCTAGTGGTGGAAAATACATAGCGGAGAACTACACATGTCTTCACCTTTCGACATTCTCCACAGAACTGACCTAGTCCAGGGATCGGCGGGTTTAAGCTGCATTGATGGAGGGGGAAACACCTACAGGAGCGGGGGTTGAGCGTGCATGAACTGCGCCTGCGCCAGTCACGCAACATAACCACCGCTCCTGTTAGGTGTTTCCCCCTCCATCAGCGTAACTTAAGTCCGCCGATCCCTGACCTAGTCTAACGTTCAACAATAATACTTGCGAATGACGTTTGCGTTACGCGCCGCGGAGTGAGGGTAAGCCGACCCTGTCCACTGCAATTGCGATGTGACGTTACTCGGCATTGTATTCCAACACCTTTCACAATTGCAAGTCTAGTTAAACGGGGTAGTAACGAGGGATGTAAAAGTACGAAATAATTAGCCAATTCGATTGGTGATGCTTTCGTTTAAATGTTATATATCTCGATTTGCATCAGGCAGTCCACATATATGTATATAATAAATGAATTCATTCACTTTCGTTGGTGTAAATTGCGAAATATTATTTTGCGAGTAAGAAGCGCTTTTTGTTTCTTGCACCTCCAACCTTACGAAAAGAATTCTCATTGAAGTCGCTTCAATGCACGGCACCAGAAAGTAATAATGGACAATAAACGTTTCCTATACATTCTTCATTAATCGAAATAACTCCAAATAACTGGCAAACAAAATCTCTGTGAACTTTAATCTCTCGTTCGAGTCGATTGAAAAGATTTATTTCCATTGAAATTAAAGGAACAATATTTAAGAATTTGTATTACAGATGCCGTGACTTTTATGATGCACAAGGGCGCGCAATACGAGTTTTAATTCGAATGCAAGCTCGAAATTTATAAAACCTCGATATATTCATAATTTCTATATTGTAAACGAATTAATGCTACAATAATAAACGTTTCTTTCTCAACATAAAACGAATACTTTAAACCCAACATAATAATTTCCAAAACTACCTTTCATAAATCGTACATTTACCGTTCGTAGATACAGCATTGAATCGACGAGCGCTGTTGTCTTATTCCTAACTTATACAGGGTGTCCATTCTAATAACCACCACAATTTTTTCAGGAGAAATCTAATCTGCTAATTTCAGTTTCCCGAACCGAAAAAAGGCAATTTCAATACCTTCATCCTACCAATTTAATCTCTACTGAGAGCCAACAGTTTCCAATTAATTATTTCTTTTACCAACAAGTTTTTCCTAAGTCGTCGAAAAACCATGGCTGTTATTTCGACAGACACCCCATATATTAAAGGTGTTCACAATTGGCAAACGGGTTAGGTTAGACCCACGGGTACGTTTACAGCCAATTTCAGTATGAGTTCGCAAATGCAGAGACTTTGCAATATCAATTTTGTAACAACCCGGCTCTGAACAGAATTTCCAATCGCGTCAGCAAACTTACCGGTTATCATGTGCATCGCGAGAGTTATTATCTACCACGCTCCGATGTGCAATAACTTTAAGTGATAGTCGATGGTAAAACGACCTTTGTGAAGGCTCAGTGTGCATGCGCTACGTGCACTGGATCGAGAAAGTGGTGTTACTTCACCCGCGGCATATGACGGACGTTGCAAGTTTCGTTTTTAATTTCCATAAAGATCGGCAGCAAGAACTGGCCAGATGAAGGTAATTCGAGGCAGGAAATATCTCGCGCATCGAACACCTCCGATAACGAATGATCGCGAAGGTTAAAATTCGCCTGTTTCAGGACGAGACTAATTGCTTTCATGGTGCTTTGTTTATTGTACACAGTGCACATTTTAATCCCCACTCTTTCGTATTACAGACCAAGGTTTTCTAGCTTCACTATCATTTCCTATTAAGTAACATTTTATCCCCAATTCCACGTAGTCTTTGCCTTTTTCAAAAGCTATTCAAATGGGCGGTGTTCCATTTTATAGAAAAAGGTAACACTGCGAAAGGACACCTGTTATCTGTCAAACGATGAAAATTTCAGCTTCTTGCCTCCCGCAGTGGAGGATAAATTTGCAACGCTTTGTTTTATGCTGTTATAATACACATTACTCGGTATCATAATTTTTTTTTCCCAAGTAATTCTTGAGAACTTGGTATTTCGATTTCTACGCCTGCGCGTGTCAGACGTACGATTAAAAATAATATATAAGAAGAGCTTTAGAGACCCACGCACAGCGCGATCGAATCGATGTACATTGACGGCTGATTTTGAATTGATATATTATAGATAATGTCAGATGATGATGCTGCATTGGACTCGATGGATACCGAAGAAGATATTTTTTCCGTGAGAACCCGCAGTCTGAGCTCCAATGCCAGGCGGGTTAAAAGTCTACGCACTTTACGATCGCATTCGAACACTACTCGCCATATATCCATGAATAATCTAAGCGTACGCCGCAGTACGCGCAATAGAATGCAAACATATGATAATCTTAATACTAGCTGGATTTTAGGTGAAGAATCCCTTTCAATTATATTTAGATACGAAGATACTTTGTCCCTCATTGCATGACAGTCGATATTATGTTTTATAAGAGACTATAATTTAATAAATGGGTAAAGACGATTGTTTCGAACGAATTTTTAGGAACGCAAACATTGAAGGGTTACCCTATGTTCCAACAACATGGCTCTTCGTCCGACAAAGAGATGGTGGACGAAGTCCCCGAAAGGAAGCGCGATCTCAGAGAGCGCATGCCTCTTCGATCGCGTGAGAATCATCCTCCGAACAAGAATTCGTCGAGGCATATTAGGGAGCGAGCCGAGCACGATCGGCAAAATAGTAGGGAGCTTAGGGGCAGAAGCGATCGTGACCTTAGGGAGAAAACTGAGCAGGAGAAAGATATTAGAGATCTTAAGGACAGGCAGGAGAGAGACAGAACAGAGAGAGAGCATAAAGATAAAATAGAAACTAGAAGTAAATCGACCGAGGAGAAGGACGTGAGGTAAGTATCTGTTTTATAAATGTGCGCTGTGATTAGGCTCGTATATTTCAAATATTTGCTTCGCAGGACAAGAAAGTCTGATAGCCCGAGTAGACTGAGAGAGGGACCCGTGACAAGGCTCGGCGGGAATGTAGTCGAGAAGGACGAGAAGCCTAAAGTGGAGCGAGTCGAAGGTGACGAAGGTAGCTCTCAGGAGAGCGAGAAAGCAGAGAATAATGATAATTCTGAGAACGAAGATGTAAATGGCTTTTTATAATAGTATGAACTGATATATATATATTTTACTATGAATTCTAAATGTGAAATATTTACAGGGTTACGAAGACATGTACACGCGCATTAAACGAACCAGAAGAACAGCGCAGAGGCAATTACCAAGGGGTAAGAAATTTACAGGTTTGATGTTCATATTTAACCCATGCACTTGATCATTCTCTTTGTTCGAAAACAGTGTACTGATACTATCTATATTCAATTATCTTACAGTGGTAGATAGTGATTTAAGCGAATCTTCTGACTCGCCTGGCCCTAGGAAATACAGTTTACGTCAGAAAAAGCCAACTGTAGATAGATTCCAAGCGAACGTAGAGCCGGTTCAACGATCTATAAAAGCATTTAGGAGTGTTCTTAGTAATTCTATGAGGAGACGTAAGCATAGAAGCAAAAGTACAAGTTCTAGTGATTCTAGCGATTCAGAACCCCAGCGCTATGATAAGAAGAAGAGCAAGAAAGCAAGGTATGATCTGAAGATGTATAAATGCTTTGGACGAGTTTAGAGCGCATCTGCAGTAAGCCACTGATTTTGTTAATTCTATAACAGGCAATCGGTATTACCTCAAGGTGGACCACCTGATCGTAAAGCAGACATAAATCCAATCACTTTAGATACCAACATTAGGTTCAACGATGTTGGCGGTTTAGAATCGCATATTCACTGCCTTAAAGAAATGGTTGTTTTCCCAATGATGTATCCAGACGTGTTCGAACGTTTTCACATTACTCCGCCAAAAGGAGTGCTATTTCACGGTCCACCGGGTACTGTTTCGCATATCTACATAACTGTATAATCATTACACGTTGCAGTATATTTATAGTATCAATTAATATATAATTGGAAAGCAAACAGTAGGAATTGTAATGATTAATGCTGAGTGTTATATATTTGCTTAGGAACCGGCAAGACGTTAATAGCTAGAGCATTGGCGAACGAATGCAGCCGAGGCACTAGGAAGATGGCGTTCTTTATGAGGAAAGGCGCGGACTGCCTGTCCAAATGGGTCGGAGAATCAGAGCGCCAATTGCGATTGTTGTTTGAGCAGGCTCAACAAATGAAACCGTCCATAATATTTTTTGATGAGATAGATGGCCTCGCACCTGTTAGAAGTACGAAGCAGGATCAAATTCACGCTAGCATTGTGTCTACGCTTCTGGCGCTTATGGATGGCCTCAGTGATAGGGGAGAGGTAAAGAAAGCACTCTAGAGCCCCAAAATAGGTGATCTTTAGGAATTAATTGAAGGAAAAGTAGTGTATATAATTCAATGGGACTTTTTGCATTGTATTAAGGATGTTTTAGATTATAGAAATATATTTTTTGTTTTATAATTAATCATTGCAGACGGCACTGGGGAGTCGTTAAAGTCGAGGCGTCGAAAAATTGATTCAAATCGGTGGGAATTGTATCTCTAATAGTTATTATCCGATTCGACTGAAACTTTTTTTTATTTTGGAGAATATACTTCTGGCTAGAGGGAAACCAGAAACAATTATAAAAATGACATTTTTATTTAGAAAATAAGGACACTTCAAGTTTGAAATCACTTTTTCCCTATATTTTCCGTCTTCAACGCCTTTGAAAATTATAAATTTTCAATTTTTTGTATTTTTTTGGTTTCCCTCCTAGCCAGAAGTATATTCTTAAAAATAAAAAACGTTTCAGTCGAATCGGATAATAACTTTTGGAGATATAGGTCCCACCGTTTTAAGAACACTGCTTCGAGAAAGACGCATTTAAAAATTTGTCACTACTCAAATACCTATAACTTTTTGAATTTTACGAATTTCCACAAATCCTTTTAAACACGTATTCTTAAAAGGTCGAACATTCGAAAAATGAAATACAAAAAATAGACTTTTAGACCGGAACGTCCCCTTACACTTTCATCACTAAACGCGCGAGACTAAGTACCTTCTATTATTCTATTGGCAACAGGTTATAGTTATTGGAGCAACAAATAGAATAGATGCCATCGATCCAGCACTGCGCAGGCCGGGTCGCTTCGATCGGGAATTATTTTTCCCTTTGCCAGCTATGAAGGAACGATTAGAGATATTGAAGATCCACGTGAGCAAATGGAAAACCGCGCCGGTGGATCAGCTGTTGGAAGTGTTGGCCGAGAAAGCAACTGGATACTGCGGCTCAGACTTGAGGGCTTTGTGCACCGAAGCGGTCTTGCAAGGGCTGAGAAGAACGTATCCCCAAATATACACGACCAACAATAGATTACTCTTAGATCCCGAGCGAGTCGAAGTGAGTTGTTATTAACGTACGCCGAGTAAACCATAAGCTAATCAAATTCTACGTCACGCATATTTTTCACAGGTAAAGAAACGAGATTTTTTACAAGCCAGTTCTATACTTGTACCATCATCGCAAAGAGTATCGCCTTGCTCTCGCAGGAAATTACAACCGTTTATGGAACCTCTGCTAGGACCTCCGCTGGAAGTGTTACTCAACTCGGTAAAAGGAATATTTCCGCAAGGAGTCAACCCGGCTATGGCAAAGTAAGGAAGTTACTCGCTTCAGTTTCTGGTGTCAAGTTTTAACGCATTGCTGTTCTATTAAACGCTGTTCTCCGTCAGGATAAAGATTACCAAGGGAATACATCGCCCGAGGCTACTAATCTCCGGAGGGAATTTGTCCGAAGGCCAAGGGCCACACCTAGCACAGGCACTACTGTACCACATGGAGCATCTACCAGTTCAAACATTAGACGTTAGCACTCTCTTTGCGGAGAGCGGGCGATCTCCGGAAGAGACTTGCGTGCAGGTTTGTTGCCGATGGTAACAGTAGAAATCCTCCTTTAAGACACGTCTATATTAACGTTCGTATTTCAGGTGTTTAACGAAGCTGCCAGGAACGTGCCGTCCATAATTTATATCCGATCGATCGATCAATGGTGGCCGCTTGTGCCCGAGACCGTGAAAGCGGTCTTTCTGTGCCGCATCGCAGCGCTTGACCCCTCATTGCCTATCCTAATCGTAGCCACGAGTGACACCACATATCAGGACCTCCCTAGCCAGCTGCGAAGCCTTTTCAGCGAGCTTCGGGGAGAAGTCTACTGTATGGAAACACCAACGGCGGAGCAAAGATCGACATTCTTCCGACCTATATTCATGATTCAAAGCATCAAGCCGCCGAAGGTAAAGGACGACAAAGTCGAAGTGCTGGAAGAGCTTCCACTAGCGCCGAACCCCATGCCAAAGAAATTAACAGACGAAGAGAAGAAGCTCTTGTACGAGAAAGAAGAGGTTTCATTAAGAGAATTAAGAATCTTCTTGAGGGAAATCTGCGCGAAACTTGCGAGAAACAGGCAGTAAATATGTTTACACATAGCTCATCGGTTTTTCTTGATTACGTATCGCGAGATAGAATTGATATCGAGTGTCTGCTTTACAGATTCTTTATGTTCACGAAGCCAGTGGACACTGAGGAAGTGCCAGACTACAACATGATAATAAAACAGCCCATGGATTTAGAAACGATGATGACGAAGATCGATATGCACTGCTATCTTTGCGCTCGAGACTTTCTTGACGACATTGATTTGATATGTAAAAATGCATTGGAATATAATCCCGACAGGTCAGTACACTCGATACGCAGCATTTATATCGTTAAATCCATTAGTGAAAATAGTTTAAGACTCATTAATAAAAACTCACGCTCATATTCAGAGAAATGTATTTAAACATTAAGCGTAACTGAGCACAGAGATATTTGCTAAGTTCGTATTCTTCGATTTCCTTTATGAATTATTTCGAAAGTTTTTGATATTTTCATGTACGTTGAAATATTTTGATTTCTTGGTTGAAAAAAACAGATTATTAGGTTTATAAAGGACTTCTATCTTACACGCTATTATTTATATTTATTCGTATAGATGTTTGTTTACCTTGTTTATGGCACATTTAGACATATAAATATAAATAATGGAGCTAAAGTTTATACTGACATTCATATTGTGTGTTTTCATGTCAGCTTACGCGATAGGCCTTCCCTTGGAATATTGAAGAGGTAGTTCTGACATTCCTGTTTATCCGTTGCTGTTGTCGCTCCGTAGAAACAGTGGCCTTCAATCTCTCATATACACTTCGCTAGTTCCATATATACATATAAAGGAAATTATATCATTGAAGACCACTCACATTAGTTCACATTGCTTCTCATTAGTGATGTGCTTCTCTGCCATTCAGTATGTACATGCCCAATTCTACTTCTTCACAGAGACCCGGCGGACAAGTTGATAAGGCATCGCGCGTGCTCGCTCCGCGACAACGCGTACGCGTTAATAAAAGCGGAACTGGACTCGGACTTCGAGGACAAGTGTCGCGAGATCTCGAAGAGCCGCAGAGTGGTAGACACCGTTTGCAACAACGAGGCGGAGAGCAAGAGCCACTCGAAGCCAGAGCTGCCTGTGTCTGCGACAGAGCGAGCGGATAAAAAGGATACCGGAAGTCCTAGTCACTCTTTGGTCGTGAACGGGAGGAGATACGGTAACTCTAGAAAGCGCAGAATACCCGCCTGGGCCCGAGGCTACGTGAAGAAAGTCCACAAAAAGAAGAAGATCGCGTTCGACGATAGCGTGACCACGCCCGACAGCAAAGTCTGCCTCGCCAGCGAAACCACCAGCATCGATCTAGAAAAGTTCCAAGAATTCGAGACGGAGGCGAACAACGTTCTGAACGGGCACGTGGCTCTCTTCGAGAACTCCGACTCGGACAATGACTCGCAGAACGAGAACTCGAAGGACGCGCAGGGGGCGCAGAGCAATAACGTCGCCGATCAGCGTATCGAGGAGCTCGAGAATATGGAGATAAGTTACATGGAGGAGGACAAGAACGTGGAGAACAGCGGCTCGAACTCGTCGTCCAGGCGGGAAAGTATGGACGAACTATCGTTTGCCATCGAAAGTGATTCTAGTCCAGCCAGATTCGAAGAGAACGAGAAACTCGCGGTGGATAAAAATGAGTTGGAGAGCGCATGGCAACACACTGTTAACGTCACGAAGGATTCCCCTGTCGAAGTGTTGTGCGACATCTACGTGCAACTAAGCCGATGCGTAGGAAAATATGCTCAGAGTTACGATAGAAAATCACTGCCAAAGGTAAATATGCTTTATTCCAATACATCGCTCTGTATTTATTTATTTCTTTTCTGCATGCTTTAATATTCTTTTCAATTCGCTCCTTTTCTAACGTTCCTCCATTCACTGTGCCATCTATTTTCATCTGGTAGGACGTAGAGAGTATAATGCTCCTTATTGCGTGATGTATTTGACGATTTTTAATGTGTATAGGACTTGCTCAAGGAAGTGAAAAGATTCGAAGAGTTCAAGACATCGTACGAGAAAGTTCATCATGTCGCTAATCAAACCGACATGGTATAAGTCACGTTGCTTTCTTTATATCATTACAACAAAACTCTTTTGTACATTTACACCGAACGATGGTTATTGATTATTTATATAGAATTACACGGTAATTTGAAATAGTGTATTCGGTTCGCAATTCGGTAATTTGAAAAAGTAATTCTCGTCGTATAAACATTTATGAGAAAAGTCAAATAAGATAATCGCGTATTTGGATTTCGATGTTTAAAGGCACGGTAAAGTGTAACTGTGCGTTTAACTTCCGAAAGAATGAGTGTTACGTATAGAGGCGATAGAAAACAATTCGAACCATTCGCCTCAGCTTTTGAATATGAAATTACAAATTGTTGTAACAATATTGGCTTCGTTATCTGTAATTATTAGTGGCTGGGGTTATATCGCTCTTTGGACAACCCTTATTCAAGCGAAAATTTCGATACATCATTCGCCAACACTCCGTTCTCCTTTAGTTATAATATTTATTTAAAAGTTAGCAAAGAAATACACCGTAACCGAATTAATGAATTAATTATCGTAAGATCGTAAACAAACTTGCTTCTCGTTCAAGTTAAGAGGGTACTTGTGAAAGTATTCTGGGTTAATTTATGATACTTCATGCCTCAGAGTGGTATAATATCTCATAATAACAAAGCATTGCAAACACTGGTTATACAAAGATGATGGTAATTTAATATATGTACTTAACTATAGCTTCTTTACACGCAGTATGTTGCGTTACACTGTGTCAAATTATTTTCTAGTAATTTCACACAGCAGCGCTTTGATTAAAAATCCTTCACGTGCGCCAGTTATTACTTTGGATTTTCGTTTTAAAAAGTCTTATTGTTTTAAATGAAATGCAAAGGATTGCTCGTAACAAAAGACATTTCAAAGCTCGGCGATTTAACATTGTTTTGTAATCCTTTTATCGAGAAATGTACATTGCAAATGATAGTTTCGCTTATTAGTACCAATAACGACTATATGTATTAGCTCTAATTAATTATTAATCCGATGAACGCTTATAAGTTCGCTTCATAGAAAAGAATATTGTAAATACATTCCAAATCACATAAGCAATGTTATACGTTGCATGGTAGGAATGTTCGGCTTTGTACATAATTTATTTTTAACGATAATTTGTATCAGATTTCAGTACAGATTATTATTTGTTATATCAATTCTTCAGTTTGTAGGGTTTATTTGAAGTGCTTAAACGAATCGGCACGTATTCGATAATATTCGCAATTGAAGATCATGGATAATTTAGTGCAGTAAATATGTATAGTATATCTACTATTTGGAACAATATCCGACGCAGCGATCCTTTATGAATGTATATGAAAATTACACGAAAGTAGCGTAGACATGTAATTTTTATATACATTGATAAAATACAGAGATCGTCTATGTCATTGCGATGTTATTCATAATTAGTACTTGCTGTTTATGTTTATATATTTAATTATAATTATTAACACGTAGCTGAATTATATTTAAGCAACTGTTTGATTGATTTTACTTGTGGCAGGTGATGTACAATCGAAATGTAATTCTTACTCTTCAAATTATTTTGACCAAAGCTATACGCCATAAGCAAAGTAATTACAAATAGGTTTCCATGTGATCGTCAGTGCAAAAGTGGACATAATTGAAAGCTCTACTATAAATGTGAAATACCTCGGTAACAAAAAAAATCTTAAATAGATACAGAGGGAACTGTGTCTGTATAAATCCTAGCGAATATTTAAATGTAAAACTTACATTCTAGATTCGTATACTGGTTGTGATTCGTACCGTAACTGTGAAAGGGTAGTTACCAGATAATATACGCGAAAGGAAAAGAGAATTTTGATGCGTTCTAGAGTGCGAGTAGTATGGTTTCTCCTGTTATAATCGATCACACGCGCAGTATTCATTCGCGCGAAAGCTGCGCGTGCAAACGAATTTCATTGTTCGGTTTTAATTACTTAGATAGGTGCAGAAATAGGATGCGTACATTCGATTATATCCAAGTTTAGTAAGGATTTAGTAAGAATTTCTTAGAGTCGAGCACGTAATACAGAATATTATGGAGTTCTTAAAAGAATGCTATGTGATTAACAATTAATACTTGTCTTAGGAGTACAATATGCCATTGATAGCATGAAAAGGCAACACGATATGGTCGCGAAGTGACGTCGAATGGTTTCGCACTTTATTATTTTCGTGTTAGCTAGAATTTCGAAGTACGGGAATTAAATGAATTACCGCGATAGGCACCACGTTTGATTTGTAAATTTCTAAATGAAATCGTAGCTGAATCTTTGCATCATTATTTAAAATTTCGTAGAAGATAGAAATGAAAAGACTGATCTTTAGAAATGCTCACTACGTAGTATTTATTTCTCTGTATGCCGCAGTTTGCGTTTAGATTGAATTAGCAAGGCAATCTTCAATGCCCGATTACGTGATCCTTGATGTAAATACCAAATTTCGAGATAAAGGAATTTTATATGCGTAATTTTACGGACATAATTCATAGCTATGCGACTAATGCCCTAATACATGTCCCACGTTTTACAGTGATACATTAGAATTATAATAATCGATTTAAAGCAATGATAATTTATAATGGGAATTATAAATTGGCGCACAAAAGCGATCAATCTTCTCTCCTCGTTGCAAATTAATTAATGCCCCTCAGAACCTCGAGCGGCATATTTAGCGAATAATTTATTACCACGCGCAAAGTTGCTTCCACGTTTAATTGTAAGATTCTCGAATTGTTCCATGCGTATACATTACTTTTAAATTTCGAAATGTACCGAGCAGTAAGAAACTAATGCTACAAGGTCTGTTTATCCACGAGAATATGAAAAGAATATTTCTTGCTAACTTCATTAAACTTCTTACAAAATCGTTTTACAAGAATTAACGAGCATACTAACGTTGATGAAATGATACATTGATTTTTTTTTTAATAAAGCTTAATGAAATTGGTGAAATGTAATGTTGTACCTTCTATTACTCAGGTACACGTCTCTTACAACACAGTCAACGTCGTGCGAATTAGTGCACGATAGATAGAGAAATTGAACCGAAGAAGAGTTAGTAAAAATACTGTTACCACTGCGCAATTTGATTTGCTTGTTATATATATATATATATATAGAGCCCTCGCGCGACTTCCACGCGAAGAACTTAAAAAAGAAAGCTGGCTGTAACATTGCTTCTAGTTTCTAAAGCCCTAATGAAAATTTCAGCGATACAAAAAATTCTTTTAAACACGCGTTATTAATATTACCGGCCGTGCTCGCTCGCTTCTCGCACCATTCGACCCGACGATGTAATCCGTTTATTTAATTCGAGCACCCTCTATCGCTGACATTTGCCAAAGAAGTTATGTAACACACCTCGATAATAAAAAATTCAAATATTAACCTTAACGAATAGCAAATGACGCAGCAAAGTCACGGACGCGATTAACACGGATATTAATCGAATTATCGTGACTTTCCTGTCTCCATTGATATATTTTACATTCCACTTTATACTGAAGATCCGAAAACTTGTAACTATTCAGAGAGTAATTTCTGGTGCTATTTTCTCAGCCGCTGTCATCTCTGTATTACCAAGAACATTTGCAAATATACCATGTAATTACATGTAAATTATATTAATCGAGAGGTTCTCGTAACCACTGCCGTTTTCAACTAACTACTATAATTACTTTGCTAAAGTATTCAGATAACGAAACTTGTAACGCGACTGCCTGCGAAGAGCGCATCGCGCCTAGCGTTCGATGTGTCTTAACAGATTCGGCAGTTCGGTGTGATCTTTGCAGGGCAGTAGGTTTAAACTTATGGAGTGGATGTGTAAAAGATACGAAAAAAATAAGCAAAAGAGCATACACTGCCTTATTTATTTTACCATATAGGTAATACATTTTATTGTCATTCATTGTAGCATAATAAATTGAAATTTCGTAATGTACCTAAACGTATTGCCTTCCCACAAATCCTGTCAAATCGCCCTCGTTGAATTCTATCATTTAGTGGATCGTAAAGTGGACATTGAATTGGAAGACTTTAGATAGAAGCTCATCTGAGCTTCTACCTCTCGAGTTAAGAAATTCACCTTCAAAACCGGCGATAAATAATTCTTCCAAATTTTTTAAGTACGTTCAAGTCAGGAAGCAATGTAAATAGATTGCGTCCAACTTGAAAATGGGAGGGATTAATCGACCTGAAGGGAGTTGGAGGGGAGTGTACCGTGTATTTCGTAGCACACGAATGTCGCTCTACATCGCGGCTCGACGGTTCGTATGTTTCTTTACGGTGGGACCGGCGAAACGTCAAAAATAATGAAATTGCATTGCGAGTGGATTTGACCAGCCGAGCAGCGTAGAAAAATTCCAGTGAAGCTCACAGAAACTCACGATGCACGTGGCCATCGATCGCGTGCACGTTTGATCTGGATCACGGCGGACGGGAGCGCGAGGAGCGTGCGAGTGTGAGAATCGAGCCGTCTAAATGAGAAATACGTTGGTCGGGTATGCGAAGTAATAAAGGCTCGGGCGCTCGTTCCACGAAAGATGTCCGTCACGAAGGATTTCTCATGCATCGGAGGTCTGGAAAAGCACATCAGAGTCGTGAAAGAGACGGTCCTGTTCCCTCTGATGTACGGCGAGGTTTACGCAAAGTTCAACTTGAAGCCGCCGCGGGGCTTGCTGTTTTACGGGCCTCCTGGTAAACTAACGCGTTCTATGGTTCGTAGTGAAACAGAATCGTGCGGGAACCGTGATCCTCCGACTGACGATCCTCTGCTTCGCAGGCACAGGGAAGACCCTCGTGGCCAGCGCTCTGGCCGTCGAGTGTAGCAACTCCGAGCGCAAGGTTTCCTTTATATCCCGCAAAGGCTCCGACTGCCTTAGCAAATGGGTCGGCGAGAGCGAGAAGAAGCTTCAAAAGATCTTTTCCCTGGTTAATATGTCTCGTTCATTTTCACCGTATTGATTACCGATATCGATGCTTCCTACTTTATCAGTCGCGCACGATCGCCTCGCGATTTCTATACGTTCGCAGATTCGACGCGCGTACAGCACTGCCTTCGTAAGTGATACGTTTCGTGACTCCAAGAATGATAACGCGCCGTCCACGCTACTTTGTTCGTAGCTGCCGCGGCGAGTGGGGAGAATAAAGGTCTCTGCACACATATCAGCTCCATGCCAGTGGTAAGAAAAGATCCCTGCGCTCTGTTCTCCTTTTTCTTACTGCTGGCACGCTGTGCAGAGACCGAATAAATTAACTGTTTCACAGTTGAAACTGCCCGGTTCCGCGTGGGTTTCAATTTTGGAGGTAATACTGTATGTGCCAAGGCAGTGTTTCCCAATTAAATTTTGCCACGGAACCCTTTCAAACTCACTAAAATTTTGCGGAATCCTGAAGACCAATTTGGTAACGCTGTGCTAAGGAATAAATCAAGCTTAGTTATTCTAAATTCATTTGCTTGCGAGGATTCGTCTTCCTGTTAGTTATTCCAGATGTTAGGCAATACTTTGCGGGGAGAATATAAATATAAGAAGTGAAGATAGGGAGTGCTAGGAAGTAATCCCCCTGTTTTCCCGAATTTTTCTACCAACCTCGAAGACCTCAAGTGTCTTAGACGCTCAACCACTGCCCACGAGAGTCCAAACTCGATTGCCGGGCTAGCAAGTCACACTGACGACTGCCACCCAGGCTCACTTGACTCTGCCAGTCTTAGGAGGTGAAGGGGGTACTCGAGGCTTACACTTATGCGAAGCAGACCGGAGATACCCTTATCTAACTCCGATACCAGACACCCTCGCCCTCCATTAAGCCTGGGTGAGGCAGCTGCACTCACAGACTGCTCTGAGCTTGAGACATTCCCAAAGTCTCAGGATTCGTGAACTAGCTCGGGACCCCGGGATTGCTAATTCCCGTCCTGGGGACATTGAAGCAGCTATGAAAACAACGCCCAGGCCCTGGGGGAGCATTTTGTATGAACAGTCTCTAATCCCCACTTTCCGAATGCAGGGTCCAGCCGGATCCATGCGAAATATTCACATGCACCGTAGTATTCAAATTAGTTCTCGAAAGACATCAGGATTTTGGATCATGAGAAGATCAGATTCTAATATAAAAGCTTATTCTGAAGTGTGTAAGTGTGGAATTAACTTAAAATTGACAATGGTCACTGTGGTCAAGCTATCCACCTTCCAAGGGTTACATACTATCGTAGAGAGTAAAAGTTTAACCGTATAGAAAGGTCATATTCAACGTCCCCACACGATGAAATTCACGTGGATGAGGCAAATCTAGTAAAGCGCATACTTAGGTCACTTAAGTATCCTGCAACGCAATCTCTTTAAGAATAAAAATCATCAAATGTATTTTGCGCTATTCATTGCGCTATTCATCACACGGTCCACATTGTCCCTCTCGTATATTAAGGTAAATGTCCCCATTAGCGACCGTTTAAGAGTGTGACTGGTTCGAAATAGTATATTTTTTACTAATGCACGACAATATTTGAGTAAAGTATGGATCATTGTATTTTTTGAAGTCTCTAGTTTCTCAATCAAATTAGTTTTACAGTGATATTTGACTATTTACACAAAAATTATGGCAAAAATTATATTGGACCTGATGTCCCCTTTAGTGACCATCTATTTTATACCACGATTTTCTGCTACAATAATGAAAGAAAATAGATATTTTCTTTTTATTTTATAATTCTGTATATATTTCTCGTTAATTTGAGTAAGTTACTGCTTGGATCCATGTATTTTTATTGTAAAATTTGCGAGTTTAATGATATCTGGAGTATAACCTCACGGTATCAGAATCTGTCAACTTTCATGTCAATGACCAAGTCTTAATTTACATATGAATTTACTTAAAGATGAATGTACGGCTACATAAATAACGTATGAAACAATAACTGAAATATTTCGCTTATATTTCGCTTTCTGTGTTGCAATAAACAATAACAAAATGAAGTGGTCACTAATGGGGACGTGGTCAGTAATGGGGACATTTACCTTAGTACATTCAGATTGTGCAGAATGCGGAAAATAGAATGTGTCTCTGTTTCTTTAACTCTAGCCCCCAGCCTTACGCACCTGCTTCCCCTTCCAATCGCCTCTTTGCCACATAGTATTCGCGGGAAATAATAGCATTGGCTAGCTACCCAGTGTTGCCAGAAGTAGGGCCTCGTGTGACGTAGAGGGCTAGTAGAGGGGACGCAGTTATTGGAAGTTGAAACTAGCATAGCGTGCGCAAGTTGTATTAGTAGCTCTATGGTTGCGAGGATTCCCCCTCTACTACTCCCTACTACGTCATATAGGACTCTACTTCTAGCAACCCTGTACGTATCCCTGACAACGCGGAGAGGAGTGCCCCGTTTTAGACAGCGCTGCTCTAGCCACTCTACTATATTACGATCTCCACTCCCTCCTACTTTTACGACCTCCATATTTTCCTCTACCCACTGCAGTACTTCCACCAGAGATGGGCAGAATTTTTATTTAATAAAATTTCGAATAATGAATAAAAATTAAAAAATTACTCGCCACGTGTGGAATAAAGCTAACTCGGATTAACGAACGAATAATCTTTTCAACTTTTAGTCGTCATTCGAAATTTTATTTAAATAAAAATTCTGCTCATCTCTGATTTCCACCCGGAAACTACGCAACACGATGCGTCCAATTCCCAAACTTCCTACCACCATTGAGCAACTCTTTCAGGCTCAACAATCGAAGCCCTGCATCATCTTCTTCGACGAGGTGGACGGTTTGGCGCCGGTCAGGTCCAGCCGGCAGGACTTCGTGCACGCCAGCATCGTCTCCACTCTGTTGGTCCTGATGGACGGCTTGGAGAACAACTCGGAGATCATAGTGATCGGGGCAACCAACAGGGTCGATGCTATAGATCCAGCTCTAAGGAGACCTGGTCGCTTCGACCGAGAGCTCTACTTCCCCTTGCCATGCTACAGCGCTAGGAAAGAGATCCTCGGGGTACCACTGATCCGCCAAGACTCACTCCTTAGTTCCCAACTGCGGAATGTCTGGTTAATGTTGATCTTATGCGCGACGCTAGGTGCACATCAAGAGCTGGAAGCAGAAACCGCCACAGAAATTCCTGGCCTATCTGGCGTCGAAGACTGTCGGATTCTGTGGCAGCGACTTGCAAGCCCTTTGCGCTGAATCCGTCATGTGCTGCGTTCGGAGGAACTACCCGGAAATATACACCACCAACGCTAAATATCAAATCAACGAGCGACATCTTAAAGTAATTAGAACGAAGATAAGAGCACCTTAAAGAATTCGTAGCGCAATTCATAGTGCACTGACTCTTGTGTTGGAGAAAAAACTTTGCAAGGGGGAGCTAGAATGTAGTTTCCTCAGAGTTGTAGTATTACATGCGGTGAAGGAAGCCAGGCAAATGCTATTAATTGTGCGAATACCTTGGTATATCACGCATGGAATGCGTTTGGCCTGGTGCAAACGTTTTGCGCAAGATTCACCCTTTTTGCAAAATATAGCACGGTGATGGATGGATCGCGGAACGTTGAATTAACCCTTGAGGAACGTAAGTCGAGATTAGCATACGTTCACCGAGCTATATTGGTGTTTGTGCAATGCGAAGTGGCTGGTATGTTCGCCTGGAGCGACTTAGTTAATCTATACCCATTGGAGGGGTATACAATCAGAAACTCTAGTTTCATAAAGTACTGCAAAGGAGAATGTGTTCCTCAAGGCACAGTGAAGTTTCTCAGTAGAGACTTTTTATACACTTTTTGAACAAGTACATCCCAAAACAATCTCTTCCTCAAAAACAGTTATTTCCTTCCTTATTTAATTGCTAACTCCTTGAATTTTTAATCATCTTAACCAAAGTTCTGCCACAATAGGTTGAGAAGCAAGATTTCTTAAGGGCTCGACAGAACATCATGCCAGCGTCCCATCGCGTTTCGGTCACGCCTGTAAAATCGTTGTCGTCCAAGATTCAGCCTCTCCTTCAAGACAATTTGTCACGCATTCTATCGGAACTCGAGATCCTTTGCCCGGCAGGAATGTTGGTTTGCGACGTCATGTGAGTATTAGATCGTGATTGAGTGAAAGACTAAGTGGGTTACAACACTTTTGACACGTGCTCGATGACCCCGATGAATATTATACGCTTGGGTTCCTTCAGCTGCTTGGTTTCTTCTTTACTAATATTTTAATAGGAACTAAAGCTTGATTGTAGTTACCAGTGGTTCCTAATTCTTGGAAAGTGTTGAGAGAGATCTGTTATAGCACTGGCAAAGCTGCGTCCAGGTCGACCAGTTGCCCAAGGATTTTATTGTGCGGCGACGATGACTCCCACACTCGTCATCTGGGGCCAGCGTTGCTGCACACGCTGGAGCATCTTCCTTGCCACATGTTGGACGTTACGACTTTGTTCGAGGAGACGGGTAGAGCCGCTGAAGAAGCCATTATCCAAGTAACCAAACATGACAAGCCGTGCAATTCTCTGGGATATTTTATTCCGTGTTATTGGCTATTTCATTGTTAACTTAAATGATAATCATTTAATTGCTTATTAGAAGATGAAGATGGCTCGGCGAAGTCTGCCGGCGCTGCTCTACGTTCCTGATATCTTGGTTTGGTGGTACTTGGTGGACGAAGCGGCGCGTGTCGTTTTCACGTCTTTGCTGCAGGGCTTAGATCGATCGGTGCACTTGTTAATTTTGGCTACGGCCAATTGCCCACGAGAAGATTTACCGGCAGACGTAAGGGATGCAATGGATTCATACGTGATAGTGTGTAGTAGCCAGGGCGACAGATTTTGAGGGCGGTAAACTTTGGGGAGCGGCAAATTTTTGAGAGCCATCAATTTTGGGGAGCAACAAATTTGGGAGAAGGGAATTTTGGGAAGCGGCAAATTTTTCCCACCAGACATGCCGAACTATTTGGACCGCCTTTCTACAATTCCAGGTTTGGTCGTGCTGACCCTTTTCATAGGATCTCTATCCTGGCCAACCAGTTTAGGACCGACATGGATCTGTTTCATGGGTCACTTCATGCGTTTAAAGCCAGTGTTTATAGAGCAATGTCGTTGAACGATATATAGGGCTCTAGTCCCGTATTGTACTTTATATTTTATTTATAGCGAATTCGGGAGACCCGCACTGGCCGCACTGAGTGTGAGTTTCCTCGCTTCCAATTGGCTAAAAGTCGCACTCAGTGCGGCCAGTGCGGGTCTCCCGAATTCGCTATTAGTTACTTTATTGTTCCAGTTTTGTATTGTTTCTTCTGCCCTGGTTCAGGTTGTTGTTGTTAATGTTGTTGTAAATGATGTGTTTCTACTTTGTGTATTTTTCATTTTCTTTTTGTATAAATGGGTATTGGCCCGTTCATGTTGAAATAAAGAAAAATAAATTTTGGGGAGCAACACATTTGGAGGAGCGGCAAATTTGAGAGAGAAGGATTTTGTGAAGCGACTATTTTTGGAAAGCGGCAAATTTGAGGGAGCGGAGAATTTTGAACGAAAGAAATTGGAAAATGTTTAAACACAGACGCTTGAGACAACTTTAAAAACAATTCACTTTTTTCATGTAGCGAATTAGCAATGAAAACTTAGATGTGAGTTGCATTATTGATTGAATTAATTTTGAAATTATCGGGACTTTTTTAAATTAAAATATTTGATGGTATTTCGCGCAAGGGTATTGGGTCCTTGTTAGCCTAGGAGCGCCAAATCTTCAAATCCTCCTCCAATAGTAGTAATATTGAAAACTTTAATGCGTACCGTATAAAAAAAAATAGAAAATGATATAAGAAAAAATTGCAATGTACCTGCTGACAAAGAGAATAGAAGTCTAAATTTGAAATGTAAAGAAAGTGGAAGACACTCAATTTCAATGCATCGAATAATAAATACTGATGCAATTATTACTCATCCCCGTTTTGTCGTTATCAAATTATTAGGTCTCCTGTCTATTCGACGAACATCAAGGCGAAGTGTTCGAAATTGTGCCTCCCGGAGAGCAGGAGCGTGAATCATTTTTCAAGCAATTGTTCCTTCACTCGGCTTCTGACATCGAGTCGAATCAATCTTCCCAAGGTACACCGTCACGATGAGTCTTAAAAACCCTAATACTATTGTTCACCTTCTCTCTCGAATTCTAATAAAAAAAAAAAAAAAAAAAGATTACCCCACTCCTGTCTCAACTTTTCAAAATTAACATTCTCTTGCCGTAACAGAAGCATAGTCGTAAAAATATTCTTAAAATAATATTACATTCTTCACCCCCTGATTTCGCATTAAAACAGTGGACTTCGTTCAATCTGAAGCGAACCCAAAAAGGACCCAAGGCGGAGGGAGGAAGCGGAAGTCAGCAGGGCAAAGCAACTCCGCGGAGAATTCATCGGCGCGTAAGTGCAAGATCCTTTACTCAACCACCGCAAAGTGTCTACAAACCACTAACTATACTATTCCCTCGGCAGAAGAGGTGCCATCGTCGCGGAGGAACAAATCCGGCTCGAGAACGCGCAACAAACTTTGCACGGTGCGATCAGCCCAACTGATGACGGCAACGAAGTCAAGTAATACGAATCGAATCTCGCTTTACCATCGCCAGACACGTACAAGTAAAACGATCTTTCCTCCTCGTCAGAAATTACGATCAAAAGGAAGACCAGCGGGTCTGGCGAAGGGCCGTTATCGAAACGGGCGAGGAACGTGCCCGGAGGGAATTTGTCCTCGTCCAGCAGCGAGAAGTTAACAGATTCCGAGGCGGAAGAGCTGCTACAGAAGATCATCACGGCGACAGAAACTTGGCCCTGTCACGATCTAGAAAGCCTCTACGCGTCCCTCGAGCTGACTTTGGAGAGGAGCGAGGAGGATTCGCGCTCGGCGGTGGAGGAGTGCCTCGGGCAATTTAAGGAACTGAGGAAAGTAAAGGTGCGCGTGAAGACGGAAGAAAATTGAATCGCTTGGAATGTTTCGGTAAGCGGAATCGATACCCCGTGCGATTCCACTGCCACCAACTCTTTCACCCGATCTGTAATTTCCAGTCGTTCGTCATTGCAAACTAAGCTGCTAACGAGCACCTGCTAAAATCTGATCGTACTTGCTCAGGTGAAACAGAAGAACGATATCAAATTCTGCTGATATTGCATTCCGGCTCGCTAGTTTCGAATAATTCTTCGTGGTCGTCTGTGTAAGTTTTAGGTGGTGCAGTCGTGTCAGTTATTGTCGTTCATTTTGATAAATACACTTTGTTACGATTGTAGATATTCAATGGGTGTAAATGAATTTGTAATTGCGTTTAATGAAGTGCCAGTTTTGTTAGAAGGGTATGCAATCCGCGCCGGCGTGAATTGCGTGGAATTTTAGGAGCATTCCACACAGTTGAGATTTTGCTGTGTGTGAAATTCCACGTTCCTAAATTGCGAGGCAGTTTTTTATTTTTTGTTTGCGTACCACTGCTTTTTAGGCTGCTGAAACTTCATTTTTTAATTTGCTCCGTTAACTCTGTATCTACCTTGGATATTGAGATGCAACTGAACCCGAGGTGAGCTTAATTATTTCGGTTTGTACAATGCCAATGAAACGACGTTCAGTACGCTTGAACGGGCTGTGGTCCCGTTTCACAACAAAGAAAGTGTTCAAGTTTCTGCGGTTTGGCGCGAAATCACTTTCTCCCTGGGATAATGCTAGCCACAAAGGAATTAATTAGGTCTCGTCGCCTGAGTCGCATGATCGTGGATCATCGCTTTGAGCACTCTGATTAAATGTTTGAAAGCCTCTATCCCCTTTAGGGACGACATACAAAAACTACACAGTTCTTACCGATGAGTATTATCCACGTGTATTTAGCAACAATTCAGTAAGTTGTAAAAAAACTTTCAGGCACGTAGAATAATAATTAATGGAGATATCCGAGCTCAAGGACAAGCGAGTCTTTCCAGAGTTTGACGATTCGAAAATTAGGCACATTTTGGGGAATTTTTAAAAGAAAAGTATTGAATATTATAATTCCAATCTCTCTACTTTTATTAATTGAAAATTGATAAATGTGGTCAAATTTTTGTATGCAATAATAGTAACTTGGTTCAAAGTTACAGTGGTAGTAGTAAGAAGGGTTTGAAAAAAAATTTCGTTACTGGCAAGCATGATGTTGGCTGTCGTAATCATCTGAAACAAAGAACCTACAATTTTTCTTAATCTACGAGTGTGGTTATCGCATGAACTTTAGTTCATGTTGAATGATTAATATTGAAAAACACAAAAATGGCTGTATTTCAAATGAAAACATGATTTTTTTGCAAAGGCTGTTCGTAGCCACGATGAGACACGACCTCTGAGTGTCGAGTCAACGGAGGTCGTAAATCTCCGTTACGATTTTTATCGACACCGGAATCACGCGGATACCCTAAACGAGTTACTGTAATAGGGCTGATTAAATTGAAAGAAATGGTAAGAGGAAAACAATATTTCAACTATATTTACACAACATCAATAACAACAAATAAACTGAATGGACAAGTGAACACTGAAGAATGGTTTGCGGATGACCCGTTGGTCAGAATTGTGATTCGACTGTTTTGCGCTAACCGTAATGCGTTGATGGATTGACGCTGACCGTTCTGCGTTGATGGATTGACGCTGACCGTTCTGCGTTGACGGGAGCTGCTAACTGAATTTTCGGCAGTCTTGTATTCGCAAGGAAAGCTCGAATAACTGAGTAGGCGGTTGCGAATTGTTGCTTATGATTGGTTGGTTTTCGTAGATAGGGAACCGCCCTTATAGATTCAGTGGAGTTGTGGAAATGGAAAGTTCTTCGGTAAGGTGCACGTGCACGCTGTGATGCCAGATCGAGAACGAGTTTCCTCGAGCATTTCCCCCACCTCGCGCACACTACGCCGGAGCAGCGTGTCCGTGAGTTGGACTTCGAAGCGCCGAGCTCACGGACACGCTGCTCCGGCGTAGTGTGCGCGAGGTGGGGGAAATTCTCGAGGGAACCCGTCCTCGATCTGGCATCACTGCGTGCACGTTGTAAAAACGCAAGGTCGAGGATTAGCTTAGCCGGGCCGAGTTTCCGAGTGCCTACCGACGGTGTATTTTTACGACTCTTTTGTCCGATGTTTGGGGTTCGCGCGGACAAGACCGACGGTCGACCAGATGCCCAAAGTATCTGAATACTGAAGAATATTATTGGAAGCAAGTTGTAAACGGACACGGTTGTACGAAAATATGGAAGGGCTATATAAGTCCCGTTATGGGAAGACAATGTACAAGAGAAAACTTAAACTAAGGGATTTGAGAGTAATAATACTATAAACGACTTAAAGCTACGATCCTAATTCTAGCTACGCCATAAAGTGCGACGCCCGCATGTCACTGTAATATATTTTCTCATTTTTATTGCGAAGGACACGGAACAAAAGCATTTGTTAGTTTTCTGTGTTGCAAAATTGGATTTTTGCAAATAATTCATTCTAGTTCACGCGATAACCACACTCATATTGATTGAGAAGAATTTTACGCTTTTTGTTTCCGCTGACTACGACATCAACTTCGCCAGCAGCAAAGTTCTTATCAGGGACTTCAAGCCGGTATGATTTTCATACCGGTATTGCCTCAACGAAGCTATACCGAAACCGATATCGTACCGAAATAGATGAGTACCGAATCCGTTATAGAACCGAAATAGGTGAATACCGAAATCGTTGAAGTACCGAAACCAAAATAAATATCGGTATTTTTCCGGTTCTTCTTTCGGTGACATGATAGATTAAAGTAATATCTTCATAGCCCTTATTAATTCGAGCTTTAAAAAAACAGGGAGCTGGAACGAAATGTTTTTTCGTTTCGTAAGAATACAACGTTTCCCTTCCGAATTCCGGCAGTCGCAACATCACTTTCTTCTTCACTTGCGAACACATTACACATGTTATTTTATGATTAGCTTCAGTATTACAGCAATATCAATATCATGTACAATCGGTTTTGCTATGTTGATTTTAGATTCTTGTCTAGTAATATTTTGAAAGCTGTAATAAAATCCGAAAACCGGAAAAATACCGGTATCATACCGGTATTCTCAGTTTCGGTAGAAGTCCCTGCTTCTTATACCCTTCTTACTGCTATCATTATAATTTTCAACATAATTATTATTATTGCATACAAAAATTTAAACATTTTTCAAATCTCAATTAACCCCCCGTGTCCTGTACCTGATTGTGACTCAATTTTAACCACCACTTGAGATCGCTAACGCACACACTGACGGAGCTGTGTATGTCAATCGCAGCCGAGCCATCATTTAGCTGTCAGAGGGGGGGGGGGGGGGGTGATAAAAACATAAACTGGACCTTTCCGGCGATCGCGTTGGGACAACAATGGGAAGCTCGAGACAATACCATATTTTCCTTGGAGAAAATAAAATGGGCATACCGTCTCTGCAGTTATTAGACTTCTCCACCACGACGCCTTATACCGAAGAGTGAGGAGTGAGCATACCACGGCCGAGGTCGAGGGCGCACCAACTGCCCTGGGGCACACTTAGGGTAAAACTATACAATACGCCCCATTTGACAAAACGCCCCACCATTATTTTACGCACACAAACCAGGATGCATCGACGCCATCATCAGATTCGAACTTGCCTCAATCAGCCACAACTGCCGCAATATTAAATACGAGCAAATATTACGGCTTTTAAGAAACTATACAAGAATTTATACTTTCGACCTTCAGATAATTTGCGGCGAGTATGTGAGAAATTCAATTCTCTAAGACACTATTGTTTTTGCGATAAATTCACACATATATTTCGAAAGTAGACAAACTAACCTCTTTAAATCGTTATTGCCCAAACATTTTTTCACTGTTGTCGCTAAATTGAGGCCGGAGCGTTTTGTACTCCAGAATTGACAATAGGATAAAGGACCCAATTACTGGCACTCAATCCAATTACTGTCACCTTAAGCTATTTTACTTAAACGTTTATTTATTCGTTATTTTAAGTAAAATAGCTTAAGGTGACAGTAATTGGCTTGACTGCCAGTAATTGAGTCCTTTATCCTATGCCCCAGCAAAGAATTTACAATACGCCCCACCTGAAAATCATATTTTTCACGAGTAACGTATTTCTTTTCTTTTTCCTGGATAACAGAAACGTCACGCAAATATACATATAAGGATTACATTACGGGCGAAACTAGCACATGTTTCGTTCGTCAATCGGTACCTTCACTATGCAATCTACTCCAAACTTTGACAGCTTACAGTTAAGTTATAACCTGACGAGTATTAAATGAGGTTAGTTGTCCAAATTTGAGATGCCAGGTGTTTTTACAAATATGTATCGTTGTACCATTGAATTGCAACTAAAATGCAGTCTTGAACACAAGGTAAGTTGGCAAATTTTGATTTATTTATGTCGGGGCGTTTTGTCGCATAGGTGAGGCGTTTTACCTGACGACTGTGTTTATTATTTACAGTTATTTCCAGTTAAGGTAGTTGACCCAGTCGCCGATAGGTTAGGCAGACAGGCCTAGTCGTCGATAATTTGAATTAATATTGAGATTTTATAAGGTTTTTCAAGAATATTGTGATGATATATGTAGATAAAGACATAAATATTAACTTGCAATTTTATTTTTTACACAATATTATTCAAAAACCTTATAAAATCTCAATATTAATTCAAATTATCGACGACTGTGTCAACTACCTTATGTTTTTTTTTCACAATTTCGGTGTAGTTATGAAAAGTAATGAACACTTAATGTGTTTACACAAAAAATTTAACGAATTAAAAAATATTGGTTTTATAGATGTTTCTTTAAAAGTGGGGTGTATTGTATAGTTTCATTCTAGTGTGCACCCCTGTTCTACACAAAAATACCCCTTAATTCTTCTTTGCGATATTTTAGGGGTACAACTACCGTGAATGTGATTGTAATACTTAGGTATGTTTGTGGCGAGGGTCAAAGACGCGAAACGGGAAAACTGTCAAGATACTCTCCCTGATTAAAGCGATAGAAATCAAATTTTGAGTGGCGCAAGGTTTCGGAAAATGCCCCTTTGCAAAGCGAACTCCAAGCTTCATTTGTCTTCAAAGTAAACGTTCGGTAATTCTCACAATCAGACACCGCCTTCACCGTTTCCCCCAAAATATCGTCGTGAGAACGAGCCAAGGTCATTCAAACTATCAATTGAAGTCAAATGAAGTGTTGTGGTCTAAAGTTCAATAAAACTAAAAATTTTTCTAAAAATAAAAAGACTTCGAATCTAAACTGTGGATGGTACCCAAATTACAAGAAGCTAGTTAAATAACAACATAAAAAGAACCACAAACGGGACAAACCCTCTATTTGTTCCATCCCCATCAAAAACTCTACCCGTTCCCTCAGATGTCCTTTGCAAAGCATATAGAATCAACTCCCAGCACGAGCGAAAAGAAAACAGGCTCCCCTCGTTTCGGGCCAGTATCACCCGCCCGAAAAGCAAGAACCAAAGTGCCAGCAATTGCAACAATGGCTTGCCGTCAACGAGCAAAGTTGATTGCCGTGCGGCATCAATAGGGCAGCCTCCTCCTTTCTCTCCGCGCGTCACATGCTAATTCACGATCAGCCGTAATTGTCTCTTCTCCCCGATGACGGAAGATGGAAAGCAAGATCGAATCTCCTTGAAGAGAGGCGGAGAGAGCGAGGCTTATGGTTCTCCAGGCTTATCAGTTGGTGCCGGGCAGCCGTGCAATGCGTTGCCTCGTCTTACAGTTTCATCGTGGCTCCGATTTCATGCGCGGCATACATACACCCCCTCGCGGAATATATGTGCCGGCTCTCTGACTTCCGTTGATCGTCCAGGGACCACCGCGGACCGGCTACCTTCGTGCGAGCACTCTCGAGAATTTTGGTGCTGCTTCGCATTCGGCGCCAGTGGAGAGGAAGTTTCTTCGCCGGAATCTGGTAACACGTGGGCTCTTGCGCGTGCCAAGATTTTTTAGAACGTCACCGGCATGCGTGCTGATGGTAGCCGGGATTTTTAGAAGTCGAGGGCATGTGACCGAGCAAGCTATCGTATTAATAAATGGGGAATTGTATGTGGTACCAGGCGGTGTAAGAGGGGAAGTGTTGTGGACTGTGTTTAGAAACAGAGGTGATGTATCTTTCGCCCTTGGGGATCGGTTGGTCTTCAGAGACACATATGTGATTCAGTTTTATTCTTCGGATGGAAGCGTTGTGGATCGTAATAATTATCTTGATTTCTCTAAATGACTATAAGGTAAAGGACCCGATTACTGGCAGCCAACCCAATTACTGTCACCTTAAGCTATTTTACTTAAAATAACGAATAAATAAACGTTTAAGTAAAATAGCTTAAGGTGACAGTAATTGGGTTGGCTGCCAGTAATTGGGTCCTTTACCCTATATATGTTTTAAATTGGCGGTGTGTCTGTAATTAATTTTGAAATATAACATTAGATGCATTCGTAACGGGGATCAGTTGCCTATGAGTGTACAGTGGACGGTTCTAGTTCTCTGTCTTATCTGGCGAGGAAATACTATTCTTTTAGTATGGCGGTGATACGATCTCCATTGTGCATGAGTTTACTCGTCCAAAATTGAAACAGATATATATGACGCCGTTTAAAAAAATTTGAGACGGCGTCGTCATGTTTGATATACATACGGTACTGAGAATATTTATTGCATCACTTTCTAAATTTCGTAGTATACAGAATTAATTATAAAATTTGTATCCAACTTGCTTTGGCAAAAATAGTGAGCTACATATTTTTACAATATAGTACTAATAATAAGAGTGGTATAGACGATGACGTGGTTAATAATTAATATTCCAGTGGCGCCATAAATATTTCCAATACTATATCTGTATCTAGAAAATAATTAACTTGATCACATGTTATATCCCTGAAGATCAATATCCAACAGTTCACGGCTGATTTGTGTCGTTCCAATATCATTTCAATATTTATGAAATATTCATTTGAAATGTTCGTGGGTGGTTATACGCCTCAGCTCGTCCGCAAAGGGTTAATGAAAAATCCATGAACTCGGTTAACGTGCTGGCACAATTTCAGAAGTATTTTAAAGTCCTCTTGTAAAATGGACACTCAAGCTTATCTATTTTTCATTTTAAATCGCGAGGGCATTGCATTTATTGCATTATTATATATATATATGCATGTGCATGGCGGAAACGAGGATGCTTATTATTTCATAAGGGAACTGGTCTTCTATTTTTTATCCACTTTAATAATACTTCAGAACATTCCGAGTTTGTCAGGTTCGACGAACTTAGTGACTGCATACTTGTATTGTTTTCGCGTGACTTCGGAAATTGTAGAGAAGTGGAAACCTAAAGGAGGGAGCATAATTTCTTATAAAACATGCATTCCCAATTATCATCGTGCTTCTACGTCCCAAGGTCTAGTACTCGGTTGCATTTACATACTATGTAGTTTTATTTCAAACGTCACAAACCAACTATTTCCCATTTATTTTTGCCCCGCTCCATTATCATACCTACTGATTGTCAGTCTTGAAACTCTTTTCGTTGACAGCACACTTCATCGACCAACCCAAAATTGGATTCGTATCTAATCAAGGGGGGAATTGTAATTAATATCCTTCCCCAGGGGAATTCTTTACGATTAACGCGCAACAGAAATATAACAGCGCACGTTCTGGAACACATAATCGCAATAAACTTGTATTAACGGAAACGAAAGAAACACCGGCGCTCATTTTTTTCGATAACATTTATTATAGAAATAGGTATAAAAGTGCAAAAGTATATCTTCCATGTTAATCGCACGACCGGTATATATATATAATTCAAACGTACGGTATGAGAATACTGATTCGCAGTAAGTAGCGGCCGTATAAATAGTTTATAAAAAGAAACGAGAAACAAACGAAACAACTGAGTAACGCGAGTCGCGCTGATAATACTTTAACGATAGTAATACTTTAACGATGAAACATCTTTGCGGCACACTTGTGAAAGCAATTGTTCGTGAACGCGACGATGAAGAAACTAAGCAAACAATATCTACGATAATAATACTAACCCCATTGTGCAGTGTGAGCTTATAGTCCATCGTTATACCATAACATATTAAATCATTCACCATACAATAACTTTTATTAAAAAATATCACATTAATACTTTCAAACGCGAAACGTCAATTACAAAAAAAAATAATACTTTTCGACTATTGAAAAGTCACCAACTTTTCGCGTGCTCGCCACATCCTCCTTTCCTATTTTGATACTTTATAAAACGTGTCCACTATAGTCGTAACAAAATGAAGTGGCCGCTGAAGTGGAAACAGATATATCACTTATTTGTAACTGGGAACTTTGGCATTTTGTCTCTTAAATCCAGTGTTATTCGCAGACAGGGCTTCCTACGTGCAATTCTTCGCCCTTACACGTCATAATTTACAGAAGGTAACTCAGGTACAGCAAATAACGTAGCATCAATTAAACTAGAAAACAATTTTATAGTTACCTTCCAGGATACGCGATTCTCTCCAGCTTCTCAGCTAAGCCTTTTCGTAGTCGTGAGTTCGCACGGTTCTTGATAGATATATCTCTTATAAATACGATCGTTTATAACATAAATTAAATAACAAAACTTTTCGCCTGATAACAAGTGGCAGTGAGGAAGAGGAGAGTATCGTTTGAATTGCACGTAGGAAGCTGCCTCGTAGTATAGTATTGGTGCGTGGGGTAATTTAAGCAGCGTATGGGGAAGTTCACAAGCTCCAGAGCTTAGAATGCCCAGCACTAAGGGGCGGGGCGAAGGGAACTGGTGGGGGAATCTAGTTAGAGTGGCGGAGAGCAAGATCCTCAACCACCCAGAACGGCCATTAGATTTTGTTCCGACTAGGTTTGCCAGGCGTACTGGCCTATATGACGTCATACGGTGTAAGAGAAGGGGAATGTTTGTATTTAATTGGTAACGCCGTGACGTCATGCCAACGCCAAGCTAAGTGACGTCATATATCTCAGTACATATCGCACAATGTAACTTTGCCTTCGAGCGGCCGGTGAGTAGGCCGTGAGTCAGCCGCGCGTGCGGGAGAGCCGCAAGTGTTCCCCCTCCACTACGAATAGTTTGCTGGAGACCATTTCCTGGCAACGCTGCGTGCGGGAGAGTCCGGCAGTTGGCATTCTTTTAATTCGTTTAAAAAGACACAGGGTCGCACACACACGACTATCACGCTAGCCTGTTACTTTGTATCATACTCGTCCCTGTGCGGTCGCATGTTTTTCGCACGCACGGTCAAGGTTATGTTGCGCGATTTGTACTGGACCGCCTGGGAACCCTAGCTTCGACTATAATGGCACCGTTGTTCCTAGCCTACGCTCGTCAGCCGTTGCTTCCATTACAGTCTATTCATCGGTGTCGTTGACTAGATCTATTACGGTTGGTCTATTGCCCCTACTCTCCGTTCCGCCGGAACACGACACAAGACAGCGATTATCAGATCCCTGCACCGTCTCCGTATTATTGTTTATCTCGAACGGCTCGTTGTAGTAGTTAATCCCGTAACGATGCAATACTTCCGAGGGGACATTGATGTTGCCATTAAACATCATCACGTTCTCCTTCACGCTGTCCGTTATGCACACCCTGCTCTGACTCGACTTCTGCACCAACGCGAGCAGATCCTTCGTGCTCGAGATGTAGTTCTCGTTCGCGACATTCCTGATAACGACACCGTCGAAGCTCGGCTGCGTTGTCGCTACAAGAAGAGTCTTTCGCCTGCCGGAATCGTCGTTCCCGTTCGACGCGTCAGATTTCCCGGCAACTCGTCTCCTCTTCCTTGCTGGCTCCGCGGTATCTGACCTCTCGAGCAAGTGCCATCCTTGCTCCTCCATTTGCAGCATGTCTTTAATAGCGTCCCGCAACAGCATCTCTTGCTCGCTGCGGTTCGGCGACTCGTGGTTGATTTCTTCGCTAATTGCCTGGCCCCGAATGATTCGCAGAACCTCCTGCACCTCGTCATCGGTATTCCGCTCGGTGACGAACGGCGGTGTTGAGTTTCGCTGTTGCGAAGCAATCGGAGGACGGTGTTGGATCTTATTCGCTGGTGGGGTGGCATTATTCGACACGATGACTGGTATGATTATCGGGATATATACTGGGCTGGATGCGCCCGAGTTCTGAAGGCTCTTTGTCTCAAACACCTTCTCCCTGGGATTCTCGTTAGCATTGATGTCTTTTTCAGGGAACTGTACGGTCAGCTCTGACGAAATGCCACTATCGTCGCTCATGATTCCAGCATTGTCACTACGCATAGAGCTGTAGCTAGTAACCCAGGAATTATCATTCAAGTCGCTGACTGGTGATAGATAATGTGGGGTGGATAGTTCATCTGGGTTACCGTCTCTGAAACAGAACATGCCCGCGGTGTCGTTCTGCTGGACAGTTTGCGTTACATTCGATGGGGAGACAGGGGCACCGATGACTTTCTTGCCCGTAGACGTTGCGCATGACTCCGCCAGCCAGTCCGAGTCGGGACTTCCCGCGTTCGTCGCACTTGCCGCGCAATCGGTGTCCTTTCTTGCTACAATGTTGCCGGCCAAATATTGATTCGAGCTGTTTACCACATGCATACTCGACGTGCAACACTGGCAAGGACTATTATCCAATACAGGGAGATCGATACGTGGAGCGGCACTTTCGCATTTTCTCATGATTAATTCTTCGGCACGATGCGTGGGCTCGGTTTGCGTGGCTATGTCGGTGCTGTTCAGTATCATCAAATGCTTACGTTTCATGGCTCTTCGTGCTACGACTTCCGCACCTATCCTTAAGGTCAGCCGTAACTTCCCGCTCGACTTTGTCCCAGGACTCTTTCCTGCGGGAATGGTCGCCGGCTCGGCAGACTTCGGCGATGCTTCCCATGATCGGCTGGTGACCCTCGCACAGCTAAGCTCGTCGCTGACGACCACGTCGTTCGTTTGACACTGACCGTGCCTAGAAGCCGCGTGCGCGCTCACGTCCGTTACGCACTTGAAATACTTTCTACATAGTCTGCACATCGCCCCTGGTACGACGACACTACAGTCACGCAACTTCACCTCACACGGCACGTTAATCTTCTTCGTCATGTGGACACCGTCCAGCATGGTGTATCCGTATTGGCATCTCTTCATTTGAAGGCCCATGCTGCGAAAGAACGCCTCCTTTCCGGTTATCGCCGTGTCGCCGACATCGTGCGCCCGTGGAAGATGAGTTTCCCCGCGGTTGCTGCTTGCCCGCGGCGAGTAACTGTTTGGATCCGCAGCACTGTGGCAGTCCCTCGGCATACGTGGCGCCATCTGCTAACGGTCAGTGACCCCTGTAAATAAACATCAAAAACCTATCGTTGTATTGATATTCCTTTTCAGTTTTGTATCCGCAAATACGTTGATGAGTGACCGAAACTTGGCAGAAATAGATGAGATTAACTCTGATAGGAAATGTAGTATAGTAAAGGTATAGCGTCTCGATGGAAAAATTAGATCTCGATCCTTCAGTGTGGGAACAGTTGCGCCCGGTTAAGTTGATAATCTCAGGTTCCGGAGGATATCTTTTATTCGCGGTGGTAGGCGAATTTCGTCGCACCTCAGATTTCACGCTTCACTGAGTTTTAATGCTTTCGGCGCTCGAGAATAGGAGACATTACAAAGGAAAAAAGTCAAGTTAAGCATTTCTCAGCGGATATTCGCGAAAGTGACGTCAATCGGTTTTTTGTGCTTCGCCGATGAAGATGATACGAAACTTAACATAATTCGGAGTATAATTAACGAAATTATATGAATAATTGATTTTCTGAATTTAAAGCGAAGTTTGTGAAAAATAGTCCGATTTAAGTGATGTTTGGAATCATTTTAATCACAGAAATCTATGGAATAGAATGGTATCATCATCGCGAAGAAAATGAAAAATATAAAAATTTGAGTATGCCAGTATTTCACGTTTGGCTGCGCGACACCCGTTAAATTTCGCTGCTACCGCGCATGCGTGCCAGCGGTCGCCCGGGCAATTTTACTAAAAGCGAAATTATTTATTGACGGAAATGTCTTTAAAATTGAAACAGTACGGGGGGGGGGGGGGGGGGGGGGGAGCATGCACGAAAAGTCGAGCGTTACGAAAATTGAGGCAAAAATGGGTAAGAATGTTTAGTCTTATAACTTTAAAGCTAAAAGCAACACCCAAACAATATATACAGCGACGTGTGGACAAAGGATGTCTGTTCCTGACATGACCCTCCCCTCCGGCTGGAAGCGTAACCGCAGCGAGATTACATTTGGGGGTCGGAATGTGTAAACAATGGCGTAATTGTAAAGTCCCTGGCAGGCTTTGGGCTAGTATAACTTCGAATTGCGTCGAGTGAGAATTGAGAAAGTGGTGTCATTTGAAAGTGGGTTTCAATAATCAATAACATAATCTTTAAGTATTAATATCAAACTTTAACATAATCGTTCAAATCTACTCTGTCTACATCATTTATTCCACGATCCAACATCAGAGACGAGTATTCACACCAAAAAATTGCGGTTTGTGTTCCCGACGCAAACCGCAAACCGAGTTTTTTTCACTGCATCGACATGAAAAGATACCACATACCATGCAAGTCGGACTATTTTGAACGAAGTTGGGTTTAAATGCTGCAAATTAATTTTATACGTAATTTAATTATAAACCGAATTCTGTCCGATTTGGTACCGTTTTCGACGGGAAAACACAAGGAATCGATTGGTCACATTTGTAAAGATCCGATGAGAAATGCGGAATTTGACATTTTTTACTTTTTTTTTATTTTTTTTCCTAAATAAGGTTCCCATAATTCTTTAATGGTAGGGGGAGGATTTTGTATCAACATAACCGAGGTAAAGTTATCACGTTAACCGGGCACAACTGTATCTATTTCATAACGAAATGATAAACACTTCGTAAAAAAGGGAAGATATAGATAGGGTTGTCATAATTGCCAAGAATTGATACGGAACGTTTAAGTGTTCGATAAATAAAACATGAAAAAAGTGGGTAGGTAATGGTTTATTTTTAGGGTTGCCATAATTGCCAAGTATTGATATGGAACGTTTAAGTGCTGGATAAATAAAACATGAAAAAAGTGGGTAGGAAATAGTTTTTTTTACTCTGTGAGTACTAGTGAAATACGGGGCAGTCCCGTGTATACGGAATGTATGACAACCCTAGATATAGATGATATTAATTACGTCAATACGCTTTTACATCGTATGGTCGAATGGTATATTGAAAAGTCTCTGGGCGGACTAGCACAGTCTGGTCCATTCAAGATAAATAAGTGACTCATTCTGACAGTCAAGGACGGTAACTACCCGGTGGACGCGAAAACCGATGTGAAGCTTGCAAATTAGAAGAAACGTAATTGGAAATAAAGCAAAAGATGAATGAATTTAAGAACAGTATATATTAATACGCATACAGAGAAATAAGTATCACTTTGTATTAAGCAGGGTCAGAGATATATGCGAACTACAAATAAGATATAATCGAAGCGACTAAGTAAACAAAATACTGTATAATCGCAAATGTATAGATACTACAAAACGAAGCAACATGCACCAACACTAGTCAAAATTAATTAAATCTTTCTATTTGAAAGTTTATTTTATAAGGAATAAATGCAAGAGTAATTTTGTTAAGGTGTCAAAAACACAAAAGCAAATTTTGAAAGATAAAACACAAAGGAAATTATTTTAAGATGCTTAAAGAAACTCAAAAATCGCTATCTTATTCTTCTTTTAATTTTATAAATATCAAAAGAATCCTTCGTCTTCAGTGACCACTTCAACTAATTAATCTAACTAATATAATTTAAAACACAAACTTCGTATTTCAAATTGCTCTACGAAACATTTAAAAATTTTTATCACGACACTATAAAACACAGATAGCTATCTTTGGATAAATTAAAAAACTAAATCACTCACGATAAAATACACAGAGTATCACAATGTGCACAATCCTTTATCCCCTAATTTGCATCTTCCTCATGCTACACGTTGCAGGAGAACTGATAAGTCGTTTCTTAGCAACCACTAGAAACTGTTGCGCACAATCCCCCTGGAAACAACCTGACGGCCAGTGTTGCATTGACTATGACGCGATTCCAGCGTTGCCAGGCACTTATCTTATCCCCACTATCGCGACTATACACCTCGCTTCTGGTTACAGTTAAAGCGAAAATCACTCTCGACTAATGATTGCAATCACGAAATCACGTTTTGTTAATACACACCTTCAGTTCAATTCGGCGTACCACTGAAAACTGAATGTTTAGTAGACTCAAGATCATAATTGGCAACACTACGCAGCTGCAGCGGAACGATCCGATAAGACCCAAGAGGGTCCACCAATGGCGAGCAAGGTTGTTTACGACTCGCCCAATCAGCGTCGATGAATACACAGCGTACCCTCACTCACACTACAACGCGAACCCCCACCCCGTGGTGCGCGACTAGCGGTGCTCTTCAACAACAGGAATGTCGAACGTAGCACATTTTGTAACTAAGAACCAACAAAATACATTTGTGCAAAGCGTTTCTTTTGTTCAAAACTGCAGGAAACTTTGGGGCGAAAAAGCTCCCGTCTTCTAAGTCTACCGTATTTGTGATATATGTACAAAAATCAAAAGGGGTGGGGGAGGTGTTATTCAAAAATTGGCTGAAGCTTTATTTAGAACGATGGAGGAAAGTGTTTAGAACGTGTGCGTTTATTTATATCCCAAGTCCGACGGGAGTATTGCAAATACATAATTCGTATTTATAAAAGGGGAAAAAGGTTTATGTAAATTACGATTTATGCGCGTTGGCAATTGATGAATGTTTAGAATGACGTTGTTCGTTTTAAGTAGACGTAATTGGTATTCCATTTCTTTGTAATTTTTCAAACTTGTATTAATATTTATTTATGTTGATGAGTTAAATAAGTGATTGATATATGAGGAAATATTCAGGTTTAAACAGTATGTGATAAATGAGAGAACTGTCGTTATGTTACATTAAACTGTGCGCCTTATCCGACTCAGTTGAAAATCGCTAGGCATGCGCTATGCCAGACTAAATACTGTCTCACCATAAAGACTTGTGTGCATATACAGTTGATATGTATATTGTATATAGAGATATGTGACACCGGTGATAGAAATTGCTGACGCGATAGAAGATAAAATAACGCCACTTCATCAATATACATATCACTTACACGTTTTACACAGTTGACTATTAACTATAAATATTTGAACTTGCGAAATTAAAGAAATGCGAATCGATTTTATACGCATAGAGCTTGCGTAAATGAATCTTTTGATTACGTTTTGAAGCATCGTTATTTGCTAAATATCATATCGACGGTAAATTTCATACAAATGTTGGATTATTGATTTATTTTTTCAGAAATGTTGCACATTTTAGAAACTCATTAAACCGAATGTAAAAATGTGTACCAACATGGTCCTGTGGCGCAACGGATAACGCGTCTGACTACGGATCAGAAGATTCCAGGTTCGAATCCTGGCAGGATCGATATCTTTTTTTCCACGTGGAAAATTGTTTTTTATTAAAAGCACGGAAGCTTAATCTAATTACAGGAGTAATATCATTTTTACGAGTACTTAATGTGATTGATAAAATCAAATATACGAGTGGATCAGATATCTATGAGTCAGTGTTTTCGTATTTATTATGAGTATCTGTTTCTTTACGGATTAATGTTAATGTCAAGCATAATAATAACATACTGAAGGATTAGTCTGTCCGATAACAACATTTATATTCATATTCTTTCGGCCGAAGAAGATTTTTATGATTCCCAGAAAAATATTTGCCCTTGTAATTTGAAAACATTTACGTCTGAAAAAGTAACGAGACCAAACACATTGGTTGACAGAACGAACATGCGGTCATCCTTTCTTTCGTCCAAATGGGTACACTGCCGCACAAAAATACTCAGCGTTACAACAATTAAATGAGCCGTTATTTTTGAAAGTGTTATAAGTCCATTTATTCATACATTCAGATATTTAATGGTTTGCATTGGAATCAATTTAAAAATATTCGCATACGTTAATCAATTCGGGTAATGTTTTTAAAATTATAAACTTGTTAAATTTTATTATACAATAATAATCAATAAAAATGTTAAAGGAAATAAACGATTTTTTAGCTACAAATGGACTTACACCACTTTCAATAATAACATATAAAAATATAACCAATAGCAATTTTAAATATATATTTCAATTGAAGTTGGCTTTTTTTAAATGAATTTTTTAATGTAAAAAATAATTAGTAAAATGTAGACATAGGTACATGTCTTCATTACTTACATACTTCCTTATATTATAGTGAATTTGTAAATAAACAAGTATGAAAAGTAAATTATATCGTTAATAATAATAAACTTATTCATATTTCAATCTTATTTCTCCTTTACACTTAGCATAGTGAAGTATTTTTTCCAAAACATGGATTTATACCACTTTAAAAAAACATTCCTGCAATAACATTTTACAGTACAACTTTTTTGTGCTTTATTTATGATATTGTACACCATTGACTGTGTGATTATGAATATAAAAAGAGTATCTGACTAAAACTACCATTAACTCATTTTTCCAAAAAATGAACTTATACCACTTTCAAAAATAACGGCTCAAATATTACACAGTCGATTGAAAGCAAATCTGTTTTAACACCGGCTGAAGCGAACCTCGATGTTGACACCGTCGAAAGAAATTCACAAATGAAGCTAAAAAATTATTTCTCGGCAGAAGAAAAAACGCGGTATACGGCGTTCGTATATTGTAATAACTGCAACGCATTTCTATAACAAATTGTATCGAAGCACAGTTCCTAACGTTATATTATAACTTTACTTGGCTCTCAGCGAGAGCCGAACCGGTAGTTTGAACTTTTTTCTAATAATAGACTCTGCAATAAGAATTTTGCAAAAATTCGTCCCTTCATGGGGCTTAATGGAGTTAAAACAGATGTGGAGAAAATCACATGCAATCGTCGTGACAATACAGCAAAGTGTACGTACATAAGTGGGAAAATACTTTCTAACGTTACTGTATACACATACCAATGTTTTTCTACTTTTCGTTAAATGACAAAAAAGTGGAATAAGAAATAGCAGTCGTTGCGCGAGTCTTGCGTATCGTCCATCTACCATGACAACATTTAGTGGACTTTATCATTACGTACGTATGTATCTACTAACGACTAAATATTACATCGTAAGTGCATACATTAAAAATTACATTTCACAGCATAGAACTTCACATCGACGCTTAAAGAAAGCTGTGCTTAGCATTGCAATGGATGCATACTTCAATATCCTTGGATAAATTACTATTTAATATGTAATTATTACACTAGTTTACAATATTCAAAAAATTATTTTGCTGCAGACTCCACTATGAAATTCTTATGTAAGGTGGTCCCCTAAAGTCAAAAATCGACACGAGACAAAATCCTATGGATACGTTTTTGAGATATCGCCCGATGAATATTTTGATAATTTTTTAAAAAGACGTCCCGACGTTTTTGCCCATATATCGCGTTAGAGTTGACCGATTTGATCGCGACAACTCTTAAATTAAAGGTAATTAAATTGCATACAATTCTTTCCTACCGTGCTTTCCAATCGGACCAATAGTTTAGGCGGAATCGAGCGAAACTTAAGAAAAATGTAATGTTTTGGGGTCGAAATTGAAATCGAAAATTCACTACATAGCTTGGAATACAAAGAAATTATCATGTGATGTCCAGTTACTTATTTTTTACGTAGAGTGCATACCTTTACGAAGGAAACAAGCCCAACTTGACTAAAACTCATGCACAAATAAGGAAGTTATGGGCGATAGAGTGGGAGTGCCTATTTTCAACTTCTTCCCTATTTTTCCATTTCTTCCTGTTTCTTGGCGAATTACGTATTTGTCTTAAATGAAAACAAATTTAAATGTAATTTATTTTATTTTTGAAAAGCAATTCTGGATCTTTCTGTTTCTTTTGCCTGCATTGAGATCAGTTTCTCTTACAAGAAACAAGTCGCAGTAACCCATCATTGATTCATCTTAAAATCCTTGGTAGCGTCTCTCAATACTTTTCATCTGCTGACCAAAGACATGTTAACGGCTTACATAAGAATGTCATAACGGAGTCTACATCAAGAAATGACTGTAAACTAGTGTTATTAATATGAAAATAATAAGCAACTTAACAACTTAATATACTAAAATATACGACTAACGATTTTCATCAAAACGTCAGCTTTTTGCATTGGAAGTGCAGAATAATAATGGATATAAGAAATCTATGCGATAGAGCTTGTTAATAATGATAATTATCAGAAACACGTTACGAGTTCATTACCATTTTTGTATTTAATATTCAATCTCTTTATATGTAGTACCAAACAAAATTAATATTCTGTTCTTTCCACAGGGCTAACTCGACCTGCGAATGTACTTCTCAATATGGATATTCGTGCTTGTGCAATTCAGATGTGTTCGTAAGTCGTTTTTATTTTAAACATGTACCACGTGAAACGTACAAAATAGTCAACGTAGAGCTAAATGTCTTTATTTAACACGTGCTTAAATAATGGAATGCCTTTCGACATAAAAGAGCCGGTTCTTTACGACAGTACCTGGTTGAAGAGGCATATAAACTAGTATAAACGCACAATGGGGCTGGGCCTGTTTTCCAGAAACCATCGACTGAAACATTCTGCAGCCACATGTTGGTAAAAGTTGCTAAGACTGCACGTGTTGCAGGTATATATTGTCCCTTAAACTGTGTTACCAACCCTACGGATTTTTTACTTTATCTACGGATCTACGGATTGTAAACGGAAATCTACGGATTTTTTACCTTTTTCATGACCCATTGATTTTACGATACAAGCCGGGTGATTTATTGCGGGTCGCTAAATTCCACTTCACTACCAGAGCTTTTCTGAACACTTAATCGCTGGAATTCAAGTTATTATTTTCTAGTTCTACTACTCTGCATTTTGAACGAGTAAAATAGGAATTAAGAAAGTTGATTTCAGAATCGTTGCATATGAACTTTTTTAATTTCTTTTCGTGAATTTACGTGGGGACGAAAGTATTTTGTGAAAACGACTTTTGGGGAAACATTATTTTGGGGAAAAGCTCTTGTACTGAAGGGGAATTAGTAAAAGTCGATTTCACAACTTTTGCACGTGAATTTTTTTCATAATTTGTAAATTTTTGCTGTGAAAATAATTTTTTTGAGGATGTTAGGGGGTGGTCGAAATGTAAGATTTGTAGAAAGGATTTGGGAAAGGATGGTTTCCATGAACAAGGGAATTAGCTTCTTTCATACATGTAATAATAAGACTTAGTTAATTAACAGTGTTAATTATTACAAATAAAAAAAATTAGAATTTCGACTGTAAAGAATTTTTAAAACTTAAAAGTAAATGTTATCGGGGCACTGGTTCGGTCTATTTTAATCTAAAAAATTCGGTCGAAATTCTAAATTTGTTTTAGATCAAAATACAGCGAACCAGTGCGCCGATAACATTTACTTTTAAGTTTTAAAAATTCTTTACGGTCGAAATTCTATTTTTTTTTTATTTGGAATAATTAACACTCATGAAGAAAATCCGTAGATCAACGGATTTTTCAAAGGGGGATCCACGGAATTCTACGGAATGTTGAACTTCTCTCTACGGGTTTTCAAAAATCTGAGTTGCAACACTGCCCTTAAAGTACATCCCACGCTGTGCAACTATCTCTTTTCAACAGCGTGTCGCGGCTCCTAATATTAGAGCATATAGAGTATATGCTCTAAGCTCCTAATACCCACAGTTCGCATTCTAGATATTCTACATATAGTTCAATAGCTATACCGTAACCAAAAAAATTCTCGCTATATATGTATATTCATTACGCCGTAACCAAAATAAAATTTCCGTAATAGATATTGGTTATTCGTAACAAAAAAAAATTCTGGTCATCGATAATGGTTATTCGTTACCAAAAAAAATTCTGGTCATCGATAATGGTTATTCGTAACCAAAAAAAAATTTCGTTGTCTATGACAGTTATTAGTGACCAAAAAATATTTCCGTCGACAATAATGGTTATTATAGTCTGATTTTCGAGAGTTGAGACCTGAGGCGGGTTCCTGGACGGAGCGTGGCGTAAGGAGGAACCAATGGTACGCTACGGATTGCAACACCGCACGTAATCCGTAGCGTACCATTGGTTCCTCCTTAAGCCAGGCTCCGTCTAGGAACCCGCCTCAAATCTCAACTCTCAAAAATCAGACTATAGTGACCAAAAATATATTTCCTTTGACGATAATGGTTATCAGTAAGCAAAAGAAATAAATCTTAATATATTTAATCACTTGATTTTTCCGAAAATTTATGCAGTATTTAACGAAGACCGACATCCATTTAAATAAAAATTAACTTTTTCTCAATGATTTTTTTCGAAAAAATTTAAAAAATAACTGTTATTTCTGGTTTCTGGATGGCAGACAGGGTTAAAATCTTTGGAGGTCATAAGCATTTAAAAAAATCAGGTCTTTCTTTAGGTCTCCTTATACTATTCTATGGTCCATAGTATAATTTGACTAAAAAGTGTTTTTAAGAAAAGTTAGATTTTAAAATTCAGAAAAATTCTGTACTGCCTCCTTTTCTTCTGATGCCCTAAGCATCTTCTTATTTTGCTTATTCTTTTTCTTTTTCCTCCATCTATTCGAATGTCTTCTACATCTATTTTATTCAGATGACAAGATCCTTCGCTCCGAATTATCAGACAACGTAAAATCGTGTAAAAGCTCGGCAACCATTATCGTAAAAGGAAACGCGCGATTATTGCACGTGATGTTGCATGGTATCGTTCAATTTATACTCTCGTGAGAATGGAGGCATCAGCAACGTTTGATCGGAATGACTCAAGCAGAAACTTATTGCTTGTGCAACAATAGGACATTTCATCTTAACGATGTCACCATGCACTGTCACACCACAGGCATGCAATTATCGTATGCAGCTTTCAGCTTGTAGCGCTTTTATTGCCCCTTCAACCCTTTCACATTCTTCCCATTTTCTTCGCAGCATTCTTGGCGATCTTAAAATTGACGCTTGACACGTTCCATACCACAGTGGAAATTCAGATTTTTGTTAGAGTTATACAAAGTGATGAGAAACTAGATAGCGATATTCAATATTCAATATTCAAATTATTATAATTACTGAATATTCAAATTATGATAAATTAAGATAAATGATATTAACCTGAATATTCAATTATCGAAAACTAATATAGAAGTTTATCTTGAGGTATGCATGACCGCGGTTGTAGGTGAAATTGTACCCAGCGTCCAGTGCGCGCCAATCTATCCGCCGTCGAATGGTTAATATATTCGCGAAAATGGGATAATGTTACTAATTTTCCCAGAGCATGCTTCGGGAGAAGAAAGCATTCTAGATTCGCCACGAGGTCCATGCGAGGGTTACAAACGCGGCGAGGACGATCTTCAGACTTTCGACTTCATCAGCAAGCTGAAGCTGGACCTTCTAGAGACCCATTACGGCGGCGTGACGCGTGTCAGAGGTAGCAATCGCATGCAAATTGCCTACCGATTGGAGAAAGACACCGATATCACTCTACCCACAAAGTACGCTTCAATGTTTTTCCCCTTGAGCGACGCTCGCTACTCTCCCCGTTAAATCCCACAAAGGTGGAGTGAACTGTATCGCTTCCCTTTTTCTTTTTGCTGGACCTCGACAGAAGCATACTTCCGAACGGATTGCCAGAGAAATTCAGCGCAGTGTGCACGTTCAGAGCCAGGAAACTGCCAAAGTATACTTGGCATGTTATCAGGATCGTCGACATGGAAAACGAGCCCCAGTTTTTGATCGCTCTGAACCCGAAAACTCTGACCCTGGACATCTCGGCGAAGGACGAGGAAGGAGGGCTGCAGACAACCTCGTTCTCGGCTGATCGTGTGAGTAGAACTCGCTCTGGCAACTCTTTCTCTTAAATCGCGCGACAGTGATTTGTGATATTACGATAGCCAAATTCGAGATTTGAGAATGCGAGGGATCCTTACAGCAGACTTGATTTATTCGTACAATTACGATGTGGTTCCATAGAGTTCAAAGTACAGTCTGTCCCACAAGAGCGTGTTCCTCGTGTGTCCGAAAGAAATCATTAGATTTAAAAAAATAAAACCGACTTCAAAAAAATAAAATTGCGCTAAAAAGTAAAAAATAATTTTTTCCCTTATTTAATCTACTACTCTCATATTTTTTAAGTCGGTGTCCCATAATTTGCACTGTGTAAATTTGGCACCGACTTAAAAAATATGAGAGTAGTAGATTAAATAAGGGAAAAAATTATTTTTTACTTTTTGGCGCAATTTTATTTTTTTGAAGTCGATTTTAATTTTTTAAAATTTTTTTTATTTTCAACTTTTTAGTTTTTAACTATAACTGGTATAAATATAAATAATAAAACAAAGATTATCAAAATCGGTCCATATGCTGAGATTTTATGCGGAGACAAACATATAAATTACTATTATTAACTATAACTGGTAAAATATTAGGCCAATATTGATTCCGCGTAGGGTGGGACCACCGGGGCACCATCCTCTTTCGAATAAAAAAAAAGATCATCAAAATCGGTCCATATGCTGAGGAGTTATGAGGGGACAAACATAAAAAAAATAAAATAAAAAAAATACACACGGGTCGAATACATAACCCCCTCCTTTTTTGAAGTCGGTTAAAAACAATTAATGCTTAATGCTTCATGTCCCATGCATTATTATATTAACTCTACCGGTATCATATTAATAGTGCATGCCATATTCTTGTGCGTTCAACAAAATAAACGCTCTTGTCTTAAATAACGTTTTGAATTATTATATTGATCCTTCGTTGACGGAGATTTCAAATAAAAATAAGCCATTGCAACAGCTGATTTCGCATCGCGAACGCCAGGAGTTCTTATAGTGTTTACAAGGCTTACTTTCGCTTAGGTTTTACACGACCATATGGCTATACATATTTTAAAGAAATATTACGTGTGGGTTCTTATATTAATGCAGCGGTAAATCCAATTACCAAGCTTTTACAGTCTGTCCCACAAGAGCGTGTTTCTCGTGTCCCCGAAAGAAATCATTAGATTTAAAAAAAATCTGTATTGCCGAAAAGTACGTTTTATGGACTAATACGCGATTACCTAGAATATGGTCCAGTCTCCGTTGTTATCGATAATCGCTTGACACCGTTTAGGCATGTTTTCAACTACCTTTTTTGCATGCTCTAAAGGTAAAGACTATATTTCTGGAATTTCTCGAGGTAACTACTTGACCGTGAATATACGTTTTCTTTGAACCTTGTGCTTTATGAAACCCCAAACATTTTCGATTGGATTCGTATCAGACGCTTGTGCAGGCCAGTGCAAACGTTACTACGCTCTTCTCTTCTTCCACGTCGTGCAAAAACGGCAAAAAATACGGTGCTCTAATTTTAAAAATCGCCTGTTTCCTACGGAATCAAAACTAAAATGTCACAGGTGTTAATATGCGTAGTAGAAGACACTTTTTAACCGACTTCAAAAAAAGGAGGAGGTTATGTATTCGACTCGTGTGTATATTTTTTTTTATGTTTGTCCCCTCGTAACTCCTCAGCCTATGGACCGATTTTGATGATCTTTTTTTTATTCGAAAGAGGATGGTGCCCCGGTGGTCCCATCCTGCGCGGAATCAATATTGGCCCAATATTTTACCAGTTATAGTTAATAATAGTAATTTATATGTTTGTCTCCGCATAACTTCTCAGCATATGGACCGATTTTGATGATCTGTGTTTTAGTATTTATATTTATACCAGTTACAGTTAAAAACTAAAAAGTTGAAAAAAAAATTTTTAAAAAATTAAAACCGACTTCAAAAAAATAAAATTGCACTAAAAAGTAAAAAATAATTTTTTCCCTTATTTAATCTACTACTCTCATATTTTTTAAGTCGGTGCCAGATTTACACAGTGTAAATGATGAGACACCGACTTAAAAAATATGAGACTAGTAGATTAAATAAGGGAAAAAATTATTTTTTACTTTTTAGTACAATTTTCTCCTCCGAATTCTCAAGGACTCACTCCTGCTGAGAATACAGGGTCGTGGCTACGAGGAACACTTGCTACGAGGAGCTCTTGTGAGACAGACTCTACAAGTCTTTGGTTTGTGTGTGATTTGGACCTCTCGCCAGCAAAGCTAGCTCGAGAATGCTTTTTGCAATCCTGCATTTCCTTGCGTGAAGATCGGCGGTGGGAACCATCGATCTTTACGCATCCTTCCAGGATAACTTTGCTTCCCATTAAAATTCCAAGAGAGAGACCTATTATTCCGTGCCTTTCTCAAGTGTCCACATCTGGGTACCACTTGTGACGAACGCGACGCTGCTGCGAAACGTCCATCGTGGCCTTTCTTCTTGTCAGCTGGGCCACCCATAAAGCTTGAAGACCTGGCCTGTTGAACCTTCCTTCGATGGCACCCTGCCTTTTGCTTCTATTCCTGCTATTTCTCACAAAAATTTATGGGACTTCATGGTTTTCATGTTCCCTTTTTATTTACTAGCCCTCCTATTTTATCCGGGTAAGACGAGTTAACTCGTCGGCAGGCACGCGCGTGTACTTATAAGTTTCCCAGATGTACGCCTCCAATTGCTTTGGTTTTTGGGTATGTTTTAGAGGACAGTAAAATAATATATACGTGTTTTTTTGTTTTGGTTTGTTTGCATCTTTAGAGGGCGAAACCACCCCTAAAAGGTTTTCAGGAGTTCGTCTCCGATTGTTCTGGTTTTTGAATATGTTTTGGAGGACAGAAGAAAAAGATATACGTGTTATTTATTTTGACCTGTTTGGCACCAAATTTCATACAAATTTAAAAACCAGAACAATCGGAGACGAACACCTAAACACTTTTGAGGGGTGGTTTCACCCCCTAAACATGGAAACAGGCCTAAATAAAAACACACGTATATCTTATTTTTCTGTCCTCTAAAACATATCCAAAAACGAGAACAATCGGACACGAACTGTTGAAAACCTTTTAGGGGTGGTTTAACCCCCTAAACATGGAAACAGGCCTAAATAAAAACACACGTATATCTTATTTTTCTGTCCTCTAAAACATATCCAAAAACCAGAACAATCAGACGAACTCCTGAAAACCTTTTAGGGGTGGATTTACCCCCTAAAGATGGAAACAGGCCTAAATAAAAAAACACGTATATCTTACTTTTCTGTCCTCTAAAACATACCCACAAACCAGAACAATCAGACGAACTCCTGAAAACCTTTTAGGGGTGGTTTCACCCCCTAAAGATGCAAACAGGCAAAAATAAAAAAACACGTAGGGTAAACCAACCAGTGAATGACCGAATTGTTGAATGAGAAGCCCAGTAAATGACCGCATATTTTTATTAAGAATTGTACTTATAAATGTTTGTTTAATACGCATAACTAAAAATATGGGATATTAAAAGTGCAACTACACTCTATTTATAAACATATAATAATTTTTACATTTATAATTGATATTTCTTTGCCTAATGGTCATTCACTGGTATGCGGTCAATTACTAGTTGATTTACCCTACATCTTATTTTTCTGTCCTCTAAAACATACCCAAAAACCCAAGCAATTGAAAGCGTACACCAGGGAAACTTGTGAGTACACGGGCGCGCTCGCCGGCAGGACACGCGACACATTTTCGTTTTCATTCAGTAAGAGACACTTCCAAACCGAATTTCAAGCTAACAAGTACGTAGCATTATGCAGAAATGTCCGCTGGAAGAATACACCAGTGTGCCGGGTTCAATACATCACGGTAAAACGTTTTTTCATCCAAAAGAAGCCCCCGTGTACGAAGTACACAACGCGCCCGCTCGTGTGAACCTTTTATGCGCGCCCGCCGACGGGTCAAGAAACTTCCTATTAACAGTTTAAAAATGCGGAACGACAATTCCTTTCCTTAAATCCCCGCTGCATCCCACTTTTTCATGCTCAATTAATACTAGCTGCTGATGCAATCCGAAGCAATCGACATGCACACACGACGAAACCCAGTCCAACATACGGAAGTGACGCGCATCTCGACTAATCTCGAGCGCTGTCAACTCGTACCTCGTTTATAAAGCGGCCGCCTCTTAAAAGTGTCGTCGGCGATCGCGTGATGATTAAAACAGCTCCTATGTGATCTGCGAAGCTTGGAACTCCAGGCGGACGTGTCAGGTCGATCCTCCGTCGAATATCAATCGCGAGCCGCGTGGGCGTATGAATTACAGCAGGCACGTGGAAATCGTGTCACGAGTCGTTGCGTAAACGCCGCGCGAAATGGTTTAGAGATTCTTTCAGGGCATCTGGGCGACGCGAAAGAAGCCGCCCGTGATGCAAGATCCGAGAGACTGATGAAAACACCATTCCTCCTGACATTCGTAACCCCATGAAATTCGCTGACCCCTACCACTCGCCAGCAAATATTTCCCAAGCCTTGAATTTCCTCCCACTTTCGAATGTGTACCTATAACAAGTCGCGAGCTACCCCTGCACCTGCGCCAAACGGTTCTAGGGTGAACCCTTCGTCACAGAAGCTGATTCACCTACCGTAAAACAGCATTCTAAGCCCCGGGCTGGACGTATCTCCCTCGCAACTAACTGCGCAACCCTTTAAACGACAGTATGCACTTCCCGCTTATTCGGTTTCGATTTTCTCCAGTTGGGGGACAAGTCGAAAGGGTAGATTGAATCCGATACCAGTTCAGTTCTGTAGATGAAGAGATTCGTCACAATTTGTATTTTTAGTGCGTAGAAATCTATGGCTTGTTAAGGGGGGTGACCACTGTAATGGTCCGAAAAGTAAGGGTGTTTTCGGCTTTTTTTCAACCAAACAACGCAAGTAGATCAATGTATTGATTAGTATAAATTTTTTTTCAATCAAATTCATAAATCCGTTTCCTGTATACTCTTTGTCAAAAATTGTGCTGCGGCAAAATTGTGCTTGTCGCGTTGACAAAAATATTTAGAAACTGGAAGTCTACTTCTATTACGTGACGATCAAAGAGAGTCAAAATCGCAAAAAATTACAAAATGGCGGACCACTGAAAAAAATCATGTTTTCGGGGTGCAAAATTGGGGAAATGTTGATAAAAAAAATAGAAGCTGGTCGTTAATTGAAAAAACTGCTCGTCACGTTATAGCGACGGGTTTTCCGTACAATAAATTCCCCTGCTCGTGTCAATTGTACGTAATTTTCTGTGTAGATTGTCAACGCGGTTGAAAAATGTCATTTTGAGGAAAACGCGTTCAAAGTTCCGCGCGGCTCCGTCGCGCGCTTGACACCGCTTCACAGGAAATACTATATCTCCGTTAATTTTGCGAATTTTTGCATAAAATTTGGAGAGAGCATTCTTGAAACGTATGCTTTCAGAAAATCTAAAAAAGAAAAATCTATTTTTCCGATTTTTTACAGTGGTCTCCTTGCTTAATAATTAGGGGTGTACGAGTACCCGGAGTTTACGCACTAAGCTGAGCTCGGTTCGATTGCTCGAGCCGAATCGAGCGTTTGAATTTTACGGGCTGCTTAAAATTCACGAACTGTTTGGAAATAATTTGAGTTACTTGAAAACCTCAAACAGTTGGAATATTCGAGCCCTCGTTAGACTTCGAATTACCTAAATTTTCGAATTACTAGAATATATGCGAACACATCTTCAACTTTCGAATTACTCGTAAATATTCTAATTACTCTAGTTACTCGTAAAATATTCGAATTACTCAAATATTTAGGTATTTAGTATAAAATACTGGTCTAACTGTATAAAACGCTAGTAACTCGAAGTAATCAGAGTAATTCGATAATTTCCAATTTGAAAATTTATCTCCAAGTAACTCGAAGTCTTTCGAAGGCCCAAATCTTCGAGCCATTTGAGCTTCTCAAGCAGAAATAGACAAATATAATTTAAAATAAAAATATCGTACACAAATTTTGATTTCAAATAATTTTTTGCCCATCTCTGTTCTCAAGTAGCTCACATCTTTTCAAATAACTCATCGAATTCAAGCAGCTTAAAAAATTCAAACGCCTTCGAAAAATCGATTACCTACTCGCGCACCCCTAAAAGATATCCCGTGATCGTCGATGATACCAATATCGTTGGCGCGTGCCTCAGTCCCCCTTATGCACATAAATCCCAATTTGGCGCTCGACGCGCAAAATTGGAACGGCGAAAATGTTGAGATGCTTGGTTGGCACAGATGTTCGACAAGAACTGGCACAAGATTAATATCGGGGCGTTCAAGGACAAGATGATGGTGTACATCGACTGCGAGTACGCTGGCACGCAGCCGGTGAAGCCTCGAGGACCGATCAAACCGGATGGCGAGATCTCGATATCGAAGATGTCCCACAGCAAGCTCACTGTACCGGTAAGTTCGATCGCGCCTCTGAAATTGCGCGCCTACATTGTGTACCGAGCGGCGGCGATAAGATCAGCAGCTTTGTCCACCCGACAACTCGGTGCTCATTAGTCAATTTCAATCGACCACGCAATTATCGACTGCTCCATAGGCGACATAGTATCCACTGGCAACGGTGTACTATGTATATTCTCTACGGATTTCTGGTCTAATTAGGAGAAGGAAATCACATTCTTCTCGACTACTAATGACTGGTAATATGCTTTTGCTACAAGATACGTATGTTCGATGTCGGGAAGCGAACTGTAAATTAATTATCACTTCTTTGCTAACAGAAACTGAGGTGTTTTTTGTGGGGTAAACTTGGGTGAATCTGTGATAGTTTTAGAATTTGACTAATAACTGCTAATATTTACATATTCTGGAAGTGAGTATAGAATATGATGATAGGTTAGACGTCAGAGAAACAAATAGTAGGTTGACAGAAGTTGACTAAGTATATTTAATTGAAAATATACAAAATTAAGTTGTCATGACATACTCTGGTTACTATTATAGTTCTGGTTATTCTGTGATAGTACTCTGGTAACTCCGTGAATAGTTCTCGCTAGCTATATGACCATCAGCTACTTTTTTATATTATTTTACATTAGTTTACATTATTTTAAATTATTTTAAATTACTTTACATTATTTCATATTATTTTATATTATTGTTATTTTGTGTATAATCAATCATTTCATGATCGTTAGATGTGTGAGGCGCAAGGAAACATGGTTTCTGATATTTGCCATCAGAATTTCTCGAACAGTACGATCAGAAACGCAGAAACTTTATGAAAGTATAAACGGGCGCACGAAAAATAAGAATTTAGTCAATTTCATAAGCAAAAATAACACTGATGCCTTATCGTATGATAATTTCAAGAGTAAGACTTGTTAAAGTGACATTTTACCACCACTTACCTGCAGTTTGAACTTTCCCATTATTTTCTAAAGCATTAATAATACATAAACAAGCGATCGTCAACAACTAGCACGAAAAATTTCACGGATAATGCGCTGCTGGAACAAAATGCTCTCTCACTCTATCACACTACCTTCAATTGACTAATTATTTTACCAAAACATAAACTAGAAGATCAAGGCTATCTGTTAGCCTTTGTTCCATCTAAATTAAGTCAGACAATTTCGAGTTACAGATAAATGAAAAAGTATCACGGAATAACCTGTACCACGGATTTACCCGAGTTTACCCTACAGTCATAACCAGAATAATTTAATTCAGTATATACTACTTTTTTGTTGTATTATCTTTATCTTTTGTACTAATCTGTTTATGTTTTGTATTGTGAGGGTTCTCCCGTTGAAACAATAATAATAATAACAATAATAATAATAAGAATAATAATAATAATAATAATAATAATAATAATAATAATAATTGCTCACAATCAGAAATGATAGAAACGTTCCATGCAAATAATCCACCAAATATAATTATTTCTGCATTTCAATTTCACTTTGTATATGCTACTTCAATCACTCACAACAGTTCAGCAACATAAATTGTCGGATCTCGAACGTAAAGGAGTATGCGCCCTCCGGCAGGCGCCTTTTGTCGAATCTCATGAGAGCTATTCCACGTCAAAACGGATAGAGGGAGAATTTAGTTTCACCGATTCTCTTTAAAATTGCAGCATTTGTCGATAACCTTGCAGAAACAAAGTGTACTGAATTTCAAAGGCCTATGTCAAATAGTTTTCAAAATATTTAATATTAAATCCTTAATAATTGGAACAAAATCGGCTGCCGCGTCATCACTTAAACTGTAATATCTCGGTCATTTTTAAAGATAATGTCTCCGTGATGGGCTCACTTTAAAGCTGAAGGAATGCTTTCTAAACCCGTATATAGAATATTTTGTTCATTTTTAATAAACTTGACAATAATCGATGTCAAAGTTTCAAATTTCGATTTGACGTCGTTCCCACATAGGTTCCGGCTTGAAAAAAATACCAGTCGATTCGTTGAGCCTTCAGCTAATAAATGCGCTTTTCAAAAAACTCGAGAGATTTTGGGAACAGTCAACAAAAAAATAAAACTTAGGATAGTTCACACGATAGTGCTCTTCAAATATTAATATTTACTGAAATATTAACTTTTGAGAGGCACCTCAAAAAATTTGTTGATCACCTTCAAACTTTGGCATTTTAAATACCATTATAAAAGGCAATTTTTGCCCACTATTACAAGTCTTGAATAATAAAAAATATTTTGCCCCTATATTTCGTTCCATTCTACTGGAAATCTGTTACTCTACATTTTAAATCGCGTAACTCGTCTTCAAAAGCATACTCACTGCTCCCCGCATAGAAGGGGGTGTAGTTTACAATCGACATAGCGCTGTTGCGTAACCACATGGCCATATTTCATAGAACACTTCGATGAAGATTCCCAGAAGGCTCGCGGCATCAATTCCAACAAAGTCCGCGAAGGAGTTGGTTGCGCTAGGACAAGTTCGCGTGCGCGGATTTCGCGGAAGCCTGTGACGCGTCCGCGGGGGATGCTCGCGCTCGGCCGCGAGGCTAGCTTACCCGTCGCATGCGGCAATTAAGAAGCACTTAATTAATAAACACTTTGTAATGAACGAGGCTAAGACGTAACTGGGACAAGCTAGATTTAGTGCCGCTCTCAAAGTGTAAAAGCGTGACACGCACAGAAAAACGTGGCGGCGGCGCTATTAGCACAGTTTAGCGAGCTAGCAAGAGGAACTGTATTTAATAGTTAGCAACGAAAAGAAGGAATATAGCAGCGATAAAGATCCGCGGGAATTTTGATAAATAATACAGTATTTCTGGACTAAGTAGGTGATAAGGATTTGATAGCTCCCGTTGCCACTTGTTATGCTTCATGATAATTGCTCTTCTACAGATCGATATACAGTGGATGGTCTTAAACTGCGATCCCGGAAGACCGGAGAGAGAGAGCTGCGAGGAACTGCCGGCAAGTCTATACACATATTTCACACAACTTCGCAATCCATTAAGACCTCACGGCCGTAATTAACGTAATTGCAGAAGAGCCTCAGCGGCCCTTTATTACTTCAGAGGCGACCGGCCTGCGAACTTGTCTGTCCACAGGGGCCTCCTGGATTTAATGGCACAGATGTAAGTGCGAGCTCTCCTTTACCAATATATGTACACCTCTACTCCACAACCCTTGCGCTTCTCGAAACAAAGAAGGTGTGACTTACGACTCTAGCAACAGATTCGAGTAGGGTAAACGCACCGGTAAATGAACACTTAAGAATAATGAATGGATACTATTATAAAATTATGTTTACAGCGTGATTGATTTCACGTGCTGCAAAAATTGTTTGGATATGAAGCAAGAAATGAAAAGAAGTCTCTAATTAATTAGTTGCTTAATTTAATAACTTATTTTATTCATTTTAATAAAAAATGTCCATTCACTGGTACGTCCACCCTATATAGGCGAGACCGGGTGTAAGTTGTTCCCACGGTTCTATCTTCAAAATGAAAAGAGCGTTGTGCTTTAAATTATTTTTCCTTGAGTGGCAATTTCGGAGGGATGCAAGTCCGTTTGGTTAGATTAGGAGGTGTGACAATATTTCTTCAAATCGTGCTATGCAGAAACGCCTTAACAGCAGGGGTCAAGGTTTCAATCAATGGAATTCATCCTGCAGCTAGGCACTGTTCTGGACAGCAAAACCACCACACTGACAAGGGGACCCCACAGTTGACTCCCCGGGGATTTTAATGAAATTTTAGCAGATGAATCTGGAGGTCATCTGGATGACTTTCTGCAAAATATCTTTTGCCAATGAGCATTGTTTATAAACAATCTATATGTGCCCCATAAAACCACTTCATTTTAAACATATCTGAAGGAAGTGAGTTGGGTGAGTACGTATAGCGCTTACTTCCCAACCAAACAGCTCGGGTTAAAATCCTGTCATCCTGATTTATACTTTTCTCCTTTCTTTTAACTTTTATTTTGAATAATTAAATTTCATACTGCTTTGTTTCATAAATATTGTAATTTTTTAACATAAATTTTATATACATATAAACATGATAAAAATATATAACTTTTTATATACGTACAAACATAACTGGTACATACTTGGTCTATGAAAACACTGTAAATTATATATTTAATATGAAATTTTTTACAATTCATATATACACGTCTATATATATATATATATATATATATATCCTATTATATTATGTATATATATAATAGGATAGATAGGTAGATAAATAGTTATAAAGTTACATAGACGTGTATATATGTATTGTAAACAATTTGATATTAAATATATAATTTACAGTGTCTCTATAGTCCAAGTATGTACCAGTTATGTTTGTACGTATATAAAAAGTTATATATTTTTATCATGTTTATATATAAAATTTATATTACAAAATTACAATATTTATGAAACAAAGCAGTATGAAATTTAATTATTCAAAGTAAAAGTTAAAAGAAAGGAAAAAAGTAAATCAGTACGACAATAGGGGTTCTACACTGACATCTGCTGACAACCCTGTCACGTACAAATATGCGCTACTCCATTGTAAACAAGCAGCCGATACCTTTTGCGATCATGGAACTGACACGGAACGAATATGTGTGTTTAGACCTTTAGGACGGTCGCTTTCCAATTAACGTGGAAAAGAGCTGGGCATTGGGAATTTCTCGGCCCAGGTAAGCGAGCCACGCGCTCCGCTTTTATAATCGCTTTACCACTCGCACCCCGGATTACTGTAATGAAGTTTGAAAACAATGTTGACTAGTCTCGCCCCTTCTCAATTTAAAACCTTTTAGCTACGACAGGGTTCACCTGCGTGTGAAATCCACAATAATGGCACAACGTTCCAACAAATGGCATTAACGGAAACTGGGATCGGCGTGGCGTTGAGTAGTTAAAACATTCAGACGCAAAAATTCTAGAAAAATATTCACACACCGCTACAATCAAAGACAGGTCCTATTAGTTACTCCTTACGCCGAATCCATGTATGCATTCAAGATAAAATCATACAAAGGAAAATCAGAACTATAGATTCTGACGTCTGCAGAACTAACACTTAATTGAATAAAAATTTAATTTCTTAATTTATGAGAGTAATCATACAGAAACAACTAGCCTATTGTTTATCAACAGCGTGAATTTTAAAAAGAGCTTTAAATAGAGTATCAAATAAACAGTTTGCAAAAACTTTTCAAAGCAATTATGGTTAAAAGATTGATAGAACAAAAATGAAGTAAACGTAAGATATGTTAAATTATCCATCATTAAGAGGAAATAATTTTTTCTCACTTTTCTGCGCAAATTGCATTCCGATATCTTTTACAGTTCAAATAAATCTTTTACAGTTCAAAAAAAGTCCCAAATTCTTCAACCCGAGCCGGGAAATTCTGAGCTCTTTACGACGTTGCTTTGAAAGAGACCATTCCAAAATCTTCAAAACTCGGGTATCACCGCTGTTGCCATTTTACCTGTTCGCGCAAGCGCGGGTTGTACGATTAAACGATGACCCTGTATTCTTAAGAGTTCTTTGCCTGCATTTATTACACCCAACCATATAATTTCTTTATGCCTTCCCAAAACTGGCTTCCTAATAAACGCCGATGAACGGTATACCCACTTTGAAAGCCAAGTGATCGGTAGAATAATGGAACTATTTATTTGTTTAGGGTTTGCCAGGATTACCTGGCCCCCCTGGTCCGATAGGAGAGCCCGGCCTACCTGGACGGCAGGGTCTGCCCGGCCCCCCGGGTGGAAAAGGCAAAACAGTGCGTCATCTAAACAGTTTTTAATCCCACAGTATAATGAATTCTTTCCCCATTTTATTGTACATTATTGCCATGCTTACCAGGGCTTGCAAGGACCGAGCGGACCTCGGGGATTCCCCGGTATACCGGGCCCGAGCGGGCCCATCGGGCCCCTTGGCGCGAAAGGAGCGCGTGGCGAAAGAGTGAGTTTATCACTTTATTGCCACCAAAGCGAAGCAAACGTTCCACTTTATTCCACTTGCACTAGGGGGACATGGGATTTCCAGGACTGAAAGGGGACCAGGGATTTCCGGGACCACGCGGCCACCCCGGAGCCCCCGGCCCGCCAGGAAACGTCAGCGATTATGGTGACTTTTTGCCGCGATTCGCGGGCCCGCAAGGTCCGCCGGGTCTGCCAGGTGAGAAGGGTTCAAAGGGCGAGAGAAGCGAGCCTGGCGACGCGGGGGAGCGAGGTCAGAAAGGTAGCTACTCGTTCGATATCTATTCTTAGTGCTTTGCTCCTTTGCCCGCGAAAGATTAACGTGACCGTGTCAAATGTTAAACGTTAGCGTTAAATACGATTACGCCGATCCATCCGATAAGTAATCCTCAGGGTGCTCGCGTAAACTAATTTGATCTTGTTAGAAATTGCAGTAAGTTGTGGGTGTCCACGTGCACGTCCAATCAGCCTTAAAGGCATTATTCCTCTTGCGCTGGATGGTTAATCTTTGGTCCCTTTAACGTAACCGCGGTTAAAACCCATTAGGCGCGAGCTTCTTAATTTACTGTAAAATGTGCGTTAAGATGTTCTTGCGCTCTTCTTTGGGTAAGTGTAGGGTTTGTCGGTTTTTAAAAACCGGGTTTAAAAACCGGTTTTTATTTATGAATTTGAAAAATTCGAAAACCGGTTTCATAATTTAAACCCGGTTATTTAACCCCGGTTTTTAAAAACCGATTAATTATTTAAATGAATTATTTAATTATTGTAGTATATTGTAGTAGGTAACAGTTTAGTTATTACTGTGAAACTAATCTTCATGAGTTCATATTTTCTGAAGAAAAATACTAAATGGAATAACGATTTATAATTTCGTACCATTGTAAAAGATTGATATTTTGTGAGAATTTTAGTTTAGTCTTTTCTTTTCATTTGGTTCTGTACGCAGTCTATGGGATTGTGTTATATTTTTGTATATCCATAAATATTAAACGAATTAAAAAATTGTACGGATTTGAGTCAATTTAATTTTTATTTATTTATTTGGTTTTGTGTAGATAGAGTATATTTTATTTTATTATATTTTAGAAATTCCACAAATATTAAGGAAACTGAACATTATTGAAATGAGTACGAATATTTATTTACTATTTTAATTATATATTCTCTGTGAAAATTCGAAAACCGGTTCAACCGGTTTTTTGGAAATAGTGGAATTCGAAAACCGGTTTTTTCAAAAGTCGGTTTTTGTATAAACCCTAGGTAAGTGGATGAAGGGTTTAGAAGGCGAGGTTCTTTGTATCCTGGCGATAAATCATTCTTTACCCTTCGAATCTGTTAATCAGTTAATTGCAATGTCTCGAAAGGTCAGTGACACTTTTGCAGAAATAATTCCTGCCAATGAAGTGTGTCAACAACGTTATTTAAAGGTCGGGTGCAATCATTTTAATGGCTTCAACTGCACAACCAAAGTGTCCCCACTTGTTCTGCCCTCCTCTTCTTCAGATTTCTGGCACGACCGCGAAATTTCTGGGATACAAGTTTAATATTAATACCTATATTAGATGTAACACGTATTAAAATAGCATCTTGAATCGAAGATCAGTAATTCGCATTTTTCAGTTAGTGTTTCACGTGTCATTAACGATCTTTCATTATTCCCGAGCTTCGTTAATGGCGTTGTGAACAGTGTGGTTTACTGAAAGCCATGATTCTAATGCTCCCCGCTCGATGGAACCGAGAGGAGATATCTAACGCGTCGACATCGACCTAAATAGAGCCATTCAAAGTGATTGTAAATCAATTTATTGCAATCTGCTGCAGTCGCCCGTACACCCATTCCTTTTATTAATCACTGAATGTATGACGTTGTCGTGACAGAAATGACTAGCGGCTCCCAACGCGAATCTAATTGCTGGCATTCGAACACTTCGTCATTATGTGAACTAGTTTAGATGTTTGGTAAGAGCTTAATCAATTATGTAGATGTAACGGAAAGTAGGTTGCATTGTTAAATTTGTGATGGGTATACGCATCGATATTTTAATTAAATACGATCACTCTTTAACTGAGAACAGAGTTGAGTATTATTCGAATAAAAAATTATTCGTTATCCTCGAATAACTTGATTTTATTTATTTATTTATTTTATTTGTTTTATTATTAATTTTATATATTTGAATAATGCAAGTTTGACTAAGAGTACGGTATCTATTTTATCCCATAATAGTTATACACTTTATTGAAACTTCAAGGTAAGGCAGCACAACCCTTTGCATAACCACACATCCTCCTCATTAAAAAAACAAGTTTCAAAGTCTTGGAGAGTTACATTTAATTATAATCACACTCCAGGCGAACGGGGAGACAAAGGCAATCCAGGAGAAGACGGATTCCCTGGAATAGAAGGGAAACCAGGTCTTCCTGGTTTTCACGGTCTCAAAGGGGCGACAGGGGAGCCAGGGCTTCAAGGATCCCCTGGTGCATCCGGTGGAAGCGGTGCACCAGGACCGCCCGGGATTCAAGGAGCAAAGGGGGAACCTGGAGAACCTGGGCGTGATGGTTCGTACATCGCATTGGAAATAGAATATTTCCAATCCTTCACTGGTTGCATTATTTCACCTAGGTTTACCGGGTGCAGTAGTTGGTTCTGTGGTGCCAGGACCACCTGGACCTGAAGGTCCATCTGGTCCACCTGGGGAGGATGGCCTGCCAGGGTTGAAAGGTGAACCAGGATTTGTTGGTGCGCCGGGTCTTCCTGGACCAGAAGGGAAAATTGGTCCTCCTGGGTTCCCAGGATCACAGGTAAATTCAACTTTTGGTTGTTATAAAATATGTAGAATCGAATGTTCTAAATGTTAGCGATCAATCTTCTGGATCAATCTTCATCATTATCATGTACAGGGTGCGACTGGTTTACCTGGGGAACCAGGTACCCCAGGACCTCGCGGAGCATTCGGTTTGACTGGAAAGCAAGGACTGCCTGGACTCGATGGGAAGCCCGGAGAAAAAGGGGACAGAGGTCTACCAGGAGAACAAGGTCCTGTTGGACCACGTAGTCCACCAGGAAACTCTGTGAGATTTGTGTTCCACTTTAAGTGTACATTCTCGTGTAATCACATCAAATATTTAGGACTTTTTTTTAAGAAAATTCTTACATGGGGTAAAATGTCTTTTTAGTATTGATTTATACGTATTTCAAGATGATTGAAAATTCATTATTTCTTCCCATGTAATTTTTAATAAGTAGCTGGAACTCTAACGGTGATAGAAACACGGTGTACCTACATGATATTTCAGAATAGGATCATCTGAAGTCAAAAAATCGAATGATTTTCTTAAAATATATGAGTAGGGTTATCGTTTGACGATTGTTACTGCAAAATAATGAAAATCCGATGATTGGTAGGTACCTACATGTTGTAACTTACTGGGTTTGGGACACTTTTATTAAAGTGGGTGGCGGTGTTTAGGACAATGACAATGAGGGGTTGTATGGGAAGAAGGCGAGCTTTGTAGCGCAAACGGAGCTGGGAAATTTAGGTATAAAGGCGAGCTTTGTAGTGCGTGACTGCAAAGACTGTTCGTTTAATAAAGTGTGTTTGGACTAGAGCGATTAGGATCGAGAGCGGATGTTTATGGTAGAGTGTCGAATGCGTCAGGGGTGTGAGGTTTGAATGGTTTCGTCGAGTGCACGTGGAGAGTTTTGGTGACCGGAGCGCGTGTCAAGTGTGTATAAGTGTGAATCTCGGGGAGCGCAAGATAAGAATGAATGAAGGCAGTCCTGCAGAGTCCGTCGAACGAGAGGCATCGTTGTCTGAACATATTCTTTTAATAAATAGTTTCTTTCACTTTTCTACAAGTGTGTAATTCACTTCTGCCTTGCTCACTTAATACCCCTACAGTAGCACAAGGGTAGGTGGGAGTTTTAGGCACAAAGGCAAGCTTGGTAGCAAAAAGGGAAATAGAAAATTTAGGTATAAGGTAGTTGACCCAGTCGCCGATAGATTAAGCAGGTGGGCCTAGTCGTCGATAATTTGAATTAATATTGAGATTTTATAAGGTTTTTGAACAATATTGTGATGATATATGTAGATAAAGACTTAAATATTAATTTGCAATTTTATTTTTTACACAATATTGTTCAAAAACCTTATAAAATCTCAATATTAATTCAAATTATCGACGACTGGGTACCTATCGGTGACTGGGTCAACTACCTTAAAGGCAAGCTTGGTAGCATAAAGGAGATGGAAAATTTAGGTATAAAGGCAAGCTTGGTAGCATAAAGGGAGGTGGAAAATTTAGGTATAAAGGCAAGCTTTGTAACACAAAGGGAGGTGTGAAATTTAGACAGAAAGGCAAGCTTCGTAGCACAAGGCAAACAGGAAGGGTTAAACAATAATCGCGCACCAGGGTGACACCTGTTAGAGCACATACGGTGGTATTTACAGTCTGTCCCACAAGAGCGTGTCCCTCGTAGCCACCACCCTGTATTGTCAGCAGGAGTGAGTCCTGGAGAATTCGGAGGAGAAAAGTGTCTTCTACTGCGCTGATTAACACCTGTGACATTTTAGTTTTTGATTCCGTAGGAAACAGGCGATTTTTAAAATTAGAACACCGTATTTTTTGCCGTTTTTGCACGACGTGGAAGAAGAGAAGAGCGTAGTAACGTTTGCACTGGCCTGTACAAGCGTCTGATACGAATCCAATCGAAAATGTTTGGGGTTTCATAAAGCACAAGGTTCAAAGAAAATGTATATTCACGGTCAAATAGTTACCTCGAGAAATTTCAGAAATATGGTCTTTACCTTGGGAGCATGCAAAAAAGGTAGTTGAAAACATGCCTAAACGGTGTCAAGCGATTATCGACAACAACGGAGATTGAACCATATACTAGGTAATTGCGTATTAGTCCATAAAACGTACTTTTCGGCAATACAGATTTTTTTAAATCTAATGATTTCTTTCGGGGACACGAGAAACACGCTCTTGTGCGACAGACTGTAAAAGCTTGGTAATTGTATTTACCGCTGCATTAATATAAGAACCCACACGTAATATTTCTTTAAAATATGTATAGCTATATGGTCGTGTAAAACCTAAGCGAAAGTAAGCCTTGTAAACACTATAAGAACTCCTGGTGTTCGCGATGCGAAATCAGCTGTTGCAATGGCTTATTTTTATTTGAAACCTCCGTCGACGAAGGATCAATACAATAATTCAAAACTTTATTTAAGACAAGAGCGTTTATTTTGTTGTAACGCACAAGTGGAGTTAATATAATAATGCATGGGACATGAAGCATTAAGCATTAATTGGTTTTTTCAAATTTTTATTACAGGCTCACAAAAAAAAGGTTAAAAACGACATTTACTATTTTTTTCTCTATTCCGACCAATTCTAGCTTCTTAAAAAACTCGAGTCGTTTGGCCCAATTTTAAAAATTGTTATGCGATTTTAAAGAGTGTACGATTATGGCTGTGAGCCACTGTATATAAACGATAAGCAATAGCAAACATGAGATACGTGAGTAATAGCAATAGACACTAATATGAAATACAATAAGCATTAGCAGTGATAACAATATAAAGCCATAAGCTTTCAGCAATAAATGGAATAAAAATGCGATAAGCAATAATGTGAAATATGAAAAGCGTAAGCAATAAGATAAAATATAAATGAAGACGATATGCACTGGTACGATAATTAATTTTAATCACTTACAGTAGATGCCGTAGATCAATAGTCCCTTTTTCCACAGAGTAGCGCTGATATGAATCTTAACAATTCATATTGTAGTCAGTAGTTCACTGAGATTAAGATACTTGCTGTACTTGTACAGCAAGTGATTTCCGTAGAAAATGGCTTCGGCCTCTGTGACCCTTCTTAATTTTTATATAGAGCTCCGGAATGTCAAGTATGAGGGGAATGCGCGGTATGTACCATGACTCATGCGCGAAATATGCGTCGCTATAGAATATTAGGGGCTCTTATTTGAAGTTATTTGGGGCTCCGAAAAAGGGACTACTCAACCCATTAAATGGATTTTGAGTGTTTTTGTTAGAAAGGGGTGAGAGTGGTTAGATTTGGTTTGATTTCGATTTGTTTAGATTTAGATGCGAGAGAGGAGATCGTGCCTCGTAGGGCGAAGAGGGGAACGGGATTTCGCACGTGACCATCGCGAGATGGAGGGGCAAGAGTTGAATTTTGGGGATAGTGGCAGAGTTGTGAAGTGATTTATGAGGAAGACTCTAATTATGACCGTGCGAAAAATAGTGGAACGTCACATTCTAATCATCGAATTTTCATTATTGTGCAGTAACGATGGTCATACGAATATTGAGGCAGTCAGAGCAACAATGGACTAACCTACATTGAAAAACAAATTTCCTAGTTTATATGATTAGTAGAGCTTATTAGAATTCTTTATTACTACTAACTCAGTTTCGAAAAAATGTGGGTTAGTGCGTTGATGCTCTGCCTCAATTATACTGATAGGTATATTTTAAGAAAAACTTTCGATTTTCTATTTCAGATAAACCAATCGTAAAGTAGCGTGTACACCGTGTTTTTATCACCTCCAGAGTTGCAGTTACTTATTCTAGATTACACCGAGAAAAAGAAAACAGTAAAATTTTTTTATCATCTTAAAATATGTATAAATCAATACCAAAAATACTTTTCACCCTGTGTCACAGTTTTCTTTAAAATAAATCCTAAGAAAGAAGGATTTTTTTAAGGAATTACACGAAAATAAAATTGTACCCTTAACCCTTTAGCGCCGGCACCTAGATCCGGTTGAAGGAAAATATCCCGTTTATTATCGTTCAAAATGGTGTGATTTATATATTTTCTTAATATTTTTCCAGAGGTTAAAATGCACCAAACAAATGAATTCAGGGTTCAAGTACACCCATTAATCTTCAATAAATAAAACTACTCTAAACATGTACTAATCTGGTACAAACAGTAAATTACAAGTGCGAGCTGCGAAACAGCGAATAAAGGGAATGTATCATATATGATACGTCCGGCGCTAAAGGGTTAAATCGAATACTCAGATATCAAAATATACACAATCCTTCCAGTAGCTTCTCAGAACATGCACAGTGGGAAATGTGTTTCTGCAGGGTCCTCCTGGTTTGCCTGGAGCCGCAGGCTTCCCTGGATTGGAAGGAAGACCTGGACCACCAGGCCCCCCAGGAACCCCTGGGCTACCAGGCCCACCCGGATCAACGGGGGATATGTTGAGCACCAACGAGGTTCTGAGGACTATTGGCAGTCCAGGGGTCAGCGGACCCAGAGGTTTGCCAGGCTCTCCCGGTCTAGTAAGTCACCTGAACAAACATCAAAATATAAAAAATGTCCTTCAAAGACTGAAGTTTCAAGAAGTTTCTCTCGCAACAACATACAACAGAGTGGCTTATTCCAATTCGTTTCTATTACCAGCCCCATAAAGTTCGCGTGGTTTTCGCAGCTTTAAAACGGCGCTGTATTAATATGAAGTCAATCGCTTCAATCATTCAAGTGGTTCTCACGTCTCACTGGCAGTGTTTAGGACAGTGACAATATAGAGTAGTATGGGAATGCAAGCATTGTAGCACAGGGGGAGACGGGTGTTTTAGGCACAAAGGCAAGCTTAGTAGCATAAGGGGAGGTGGGATTTTTAGGCACAAAGGCAAGCATTGTAGCAAAAGGGGAGATAGGAGAGTTAGACACAAAGGCGAGGTTCGTGGCACAAGGCAACCAGCAAAGATTAAGCAATAAGAGCGCAACAGGGTGACACCGTTAGAGCACAGGTGGTTTGTATTGAAGACTTGGCATTTAGATTTACTGCTGCATTGAAATAAGAAGCCACTCGTAATATTTCCGCGAAATATGTCTAGCCATGTGGTCGTACAAAATCTATGGGAAAGTAAAGCAGGAGCTACACGATGAGACTTGTTTTCAGACATGTCTCGAGAGAGGTAGGATAAATATACCAGTAAATGGACACTACCAGTAAATGGACATTTTTTACTAAAACGAGTAAAATAAGTTACTAAAATAAGCAACTAATCAATTATAGACTTCTTCTAGTTTCTCGCTTCATATCCAAACAATTTTCGCAACACGTGGAATCAATCACGCTGCAAACATAATTTTATAAAAGTGTCCATTTACTAGCCTTAAGTGTTCATTTACTGGTGCGTTTACCCTAGCTGTGTCTCGTGCTGATAAGGTGGAGAGAAGAAGATAGAGAGACCTGTCTCGAGACATGTCTCAAGATAAACCTCATAGTATAGGGCCCGCTTAAGCCTTGTAAACACTATAAGGAATCCCAGAATTCGGGAACCGAAATCAGCTGTTGCAATAGCTTGTTGTGATTTGGAATTTCCGTAACCGAAGGATCGATACAATAACACAGGACCACAAATTTTTGGTTCTAAAATACACAAACTCGACTACCTGTCCTATACGTATTTTGGGTCGCTGAATTCAAATCCGTTGCCCGTTTTGACCCATCACGTCTAGTTCTTCAGTAAATTGCAAACGCTGTTGTAAACTAGTAAACTGCTATATAAACACAACATATCCTATTTCCACAAACTTATAACGTCGAACTCTCTAATCTACTAATCCCAAGACCACAAAACTTCTAATCCTATATTTCGTTAACCCTCTAAACCCAAACACCGTATTTACACATATCCCCACAACCCACTAAGGGGCGTTTATATCTCAAACGCTAAAATAAATATTTTCAAATTTACTCATTCTTCAAACTCGCATAACTTCCTCCTTAAGGATTTATTGGACCTACTTTCAAAATAGTGCCAAGTTGATGAAAATTTGTGAGATTGTTCTTCTTAATCTTCCTGAGGTGCTCCGAAAATTTTAAACGAATTCACTAAACGGTTACTGAGTTATAACGATTTTAATTTTCACTGATTTTACATGTACTCTTATGGAAAGAGACGATCTTGATGGATAAACCATCTGAAAAAATGTTGAAGAAGTAGTGAAAATATTGGCACAATGTTTTCAACTCTTTTGTACATGCAGTATATGGATAGATGAAAATATCTGTCGAGTTTCAAATGTTTTCACTACACCGTTTTAAAGAAATAAATTATAACTTGAGAAAATTGTGAATTCTAGGCATTTTCACTGCCAAAAGTTTAGTAAATAATGCTTGAGAAAGCATTTGTAAAGTGAAAAATACTTCCCTAGGATTAAAAATATAACTCCAACTGTCGTTCGAATTCCTTACATCTAGATTTACTATGAGTAAGACGTAGATATTCAAGTATTTCAAATTTCATATACTTTTGTCTGTTATTGTACGTCTGATACATCCTTAATATAATAATGCATTGGACATTAAGCATTAGCACATAAAATTTATATAAAAGATAATCAATAGCAATATATATATGAGCATGAAATACACGAGTATAAACAACATAAAATAATATGAAAAGGAATAAGATTTAGCAATGATAACAATATAAAGTAAGAAACAAATGATAATAATATAAAGCAATAAACATTAGCAATAGATACTCAATATGAGCAACAAACATTTGGCAGTAAATAGAATAATAATGCGATAAGCAATAATGTGGAATATGAAACGCGTAAGCAGTTAGAAATAATGTAGATAGAGATGATATGCACTTGAACAATAATTAATCGCTTACAGTAGCTGTCGTAGATTAATAATCCTTTGAGCACTGAATTTAATATTAATGATCACTGAATAGGTTTAGTTTTCAATAACTGTTTACTTTCGCAGAAGAGTTTCCGTAAAAGAGTGCTCGCGAGCGCTGGACCCCTTGTATTTATATGGTGCTCCGGAATGTCAGGTATGAAGGGTATGCGCGGTATGCACGATGACTCATGTGCAAACTATGCGTTATGTAATTGGAATGTACTGGTGACTCATGTGCAAAATATGCGTCGCTATAGAATATCAGGGGTTCTTATTTGGGGCTTTAAAAAGGGGATACTGAAACTATTTGATCGATTTTGAGTGTTTTGGTTGGAAAGGAGTGAGAGTGGCTTTCATTTGGTGTGTCGTAGAGAGGGGGTGAGACGTGGTCTCGAGTTAAGAGGGTTTTGGGGATGAGGGACTTGTTTAGATTTAGATACAAGGGAGGAGATTGTGCCTCGTAGGGCGAAGAGGGGAACGCGATTTCTTACTTGACCATCACGAGATGGGGACCACTAAGGTACAACTTCTGGATGGTCCGATGGTTGGGGAAAGGGGTAAGAGTTGAGTTTTAGGGATTTTAGTGGTTTATAAACTTTTCTCTTCGTATCGCCGATGCTTTATATATAAATTATACAATTAAACCAACATCCACTCAAAATGAAATAAATTTTTCTATAGCCGCAGATTTTGTCACAAAAAAAAAGAAGTAGATTGGCTGATGCGACATGATGCGCTTTTGAAAAAATTATTTTAAAACAAAAAAGTAATGTTTCGCCTTGCTCACATTCTATATTAAATACATAAATTTATCAATTATATTTAATATCTGCTTTTTTTATTTACTCAAGTTTTGTCTAAGTTTGACACGAATAAAAATTTAGATAAATATTATCAACATTATTCCAAAATATAAATTTCGCGATATTTTTTTCATTTCTTCAGAATTCTCGAGAATCCTCGAGAATTATAATTCGATTTTTCATTTCTCGAGATGCGAAGAATATCGAGAAATCAGGAACACTAACAGTCGCAGTGTTAATATTACATCGTCTTCGTTTGTAAATGTTTCTTCTGTCAAATAATTTTGCACGGACAAAAACAGGTGATAATTGCACGTCGGGAGGTTTAGAGAATATTCTCAACTAAATTCCAAAATCTTCTCTCGCGTTCTCCCTGCAGAAACAAGCCACCCTTACGATTTACCAATCCCGATTACCTTTTTGTAATTTCTCCAAGAGCAATAAAAGATAATAAAACATCTGGACACCAAGTGACGAAGTAACCGCTCGGGTGAAACCGCGCGAACTTTCTGGGGTACCTACTTAATAACTAATAACACATGAAGTGCCTCTGCATTTAACCGTTAATGGATAGCGCTCGAAAGCTTAGCTACGAATTTCCAACTGCCCCCAATCAGCCGGGCGAGAGGGGCCCCCCCGGAGAACGAGGTCCAGAGGGTCAAATCGGGCCGGCAGGAATCCCCGGGAAAGATGGCGCACCAGGACTACAAGGACTACCTGGGATCAGAGGCCAAACAGGAATGCCTGGCCTCCAAGGGCCGCCAGGTCGAAGTATCACCGACTCGGAAATCAGAGACATATGCACCACTGTGCTACGAGGTGGATATATTCAACTGACTAAATCATTCTATTTAATTAGGAAGCCCGAAAGCCTGATAACGTGTCTCCAACCAGCACGTAAACAGAGACGAAAATGCAGCTTTGTTAGCCTCAGAGACAGTAGGAATCTCGAGGTGCTTTTCACAGACAGATAATCTTTCTTTCATTACCACGTGCGCATACAGAGCAGATGACTGAGATAGCCGCACTGATGCAAGGCCCACCTGGTCCACCTGGCCGAGGCCGTCCAGGCCGCCCTGGATCACCAGGTCCGCAAGGTCACCCAGGTACAGCCCTCAGAAAAGGGTTGCCAACCCAATTTGCCTGCACTTGATCTCATAACCATAGAGTATATACAAGGGTAGACACGCTACTGCTGTGAGCTTCTGGTAACTCTTGGCGGGGGAACCTCTGATGTGAGCTCTCGGAGATCCGGAGCACACCAAGGCACCGCGCATAGAGCCACCCTTAGCGTTATAGTCATAGCGAGCATCACGATGGGTCATCGTCGTCATCCTCCCGCCCATGAGTTGCTTCGCATTCCATCTTCATCCTTAGTTAGAGCCGGCATTCATCCAGCGGCGTGATTCACGTGCCGCGACAGGTGCCCGCGTACCCTCGATTAACAACCGATCGAATCGGGGATCTAACATCTCACGTAGCCGTGCGCTGATAAAGACGATGGAATCCTGCATGTGTCACAGAGACGCTGAAAGAACTAACAGAGGGTCTACGAGGGCCACCCGGGTTGCCGGGGCTGGCCCGACAGGGCCGTCCCGGTCGAGCCGGAACCCAGGGCATCCCAGGTACCTATCACATCAAACACATCCTAACACGCTCTTTCTGCATCTCTCTTCTAGCGAGCTAAGAAGGGATACTGTTGAGTCTGCAGAGCAGTGTTACCAACCCTACGGATTTTTTGCTTTATCTACGGATCTACGGATTGTAAACTGAAATCTACAGATTTTTTACCTTTTCATGACCCAGTGATTTTACGATCCAAACCGGGTGATTTATTGCGGGCCGCTATATTCCACTTCACTACAAGAGCTTTTCTTAGCACTTAATCGCTGGAATTCAAGCAATTATTTTCTAGTTCTACTATCCTGCATTTTGAAGGAGTAAAATAAGAATTAAGAAAGTTGATTTTAGAATCTTTGCATGTGAACTTTTTTAATTCCTTTTTGTGGGTTTACGTGGGGACGAAAGTTTTTGGCGAAAAGGACTTTCGGGGAAACATTATTTTTGGGAAAAGTTCTTGTACTGAAGGGGAATTAGTAAAAGTCGATTTCACAACTTTTGCACGTAAAGTTTTTTCGTAATTTGTAAATTTTTGTTGTGAAAATAATTTTTTTGAGGATGTTAGGGGGTGGTTGAAATGTAAGATTTCTAGAAAGGATTTGGGAAAGGACGATTTCCATGAACAATGGAATTAGCTTCTTTCATACATGTAATAATTAACACTCATGAAGGAAATCCGTAGATCAACGGATTTTTCAAATGGGAATCTACGGAATGTTGAACTTTTCTCTACGAATTTTCACAAATCTGAGTTGGCAACACTGCTGTGGATTTCTGAGTACAAAGCGTGTAGTAATTGTTGTACGCCGTTGGGAAGCTCTTCCGGGGGTGAATTGAACGATGCTATATTTTTGTGGAGGATTTCAGGTGGGACCACGTTAAACAAGTTTGTCATTTGAGGATTATTGATGAAGGTAACGGTAATAAAGTCACACGTGGGTGGAGAGATTTTAAAGGCATGTTGGAGAAGCTTTCCAATGGTGTATATACATCAGTGCTCCGCACCCTAAGCTCTTTTTTAACCAAGTTTTTCAATTTTAGTTTTAAGAAAAAAAATATTAAGCGGCCGCGTTCGATGGGCCTTGACCAATTTCTACACAATTTTATTTAGCTGCACTCCTCTGTCCGTTTGTTTGATTCAAATGTTGTACTCAATTTTAAGGAAGGACCACAGAGTAATAACCCGAAAAAGAAAAGTATCTTTGGGAATTTATTAACAGCAAACTATAATGAATTTTTTTGAAACTTTCAGTACTTTTTATTGATTTTAAACGGTTCATCTGGAATGAAAAAACGAAAAGGTTTTAGAAACTATATGCGGGTGGCTATGGTACGACGGGTTTGATTTTGAAAATTTTGAAAAATGACAGAATGACGAACCTCTGAAAACAAGTGTGAAATTCGATTCTAGTAAATTAACCTCTTTAAGTAAAAAAAATAGAAGGAAACGACCTATCAAAAAATCTCCTAGTGTGCCATAGCCACCCGCATATTGTTTCTAAAACATTTTTTTTTATTTTAGAAGCACCGTTTCATTAGTAAAATGTCGATCAATTTTTTTTGCAGCGCAAAGTTACTGGCTCTGTGCAGCTTGCAAATCTGCTGTAAATAAATTTGGAAAAAAACAATTCTTATAACTTAAATATCCAATAGAAAGTCCTGAAAGTTTCAAAAAGATTCATGAAGTAGTTTGCTTTTAATAAATTTCCAAAGATACCTTTAATTTTCAAGCAATTACACTGTTGTCTCCCCTTAACCCACTTCTACAAATCCAATAGACTTGAAACTTTAAAGGCGTACGTAATTGTCATGACAATATATAAAAAAAAAAAACTCACCACCGGTGGTAGTTTTTAGTGCATTTTTGCAACTCAAAATTATTTTTAAATATTTTTTATCAAATAAAATGCATATATAAATGTTATATTTATATATGCATTTTACAACTTGTATATGTTTTGTATATTTTCGCGCGTGGTTCACCGCGGAATTCTGCAAAGGGCTTAGGTGTGCCAAGGGTGAGAAAATGCTGCGGAGCACTGGTGTAGATTATGGCTGGTCAGAAATGACTATGCAGAGTTAATATTATCTCTTCGCGTTATACAGCGTGGCTGTTAAAACTTGATACAGTGGTCGAGGTAATTCCTCATGGAAGACGAGAGAAACACTGTGATATACCTACGCCCAGCTGTGTTATCTTCTCATAAGAAATTACCTCCTCGCCTTTTGAACCACATTTTACAACACCCAATGCCTATCGCACAATTTTCCTACATGCTAAACATTCATGTCACGCAACGATTTTAACCTTCCGGCGGGCGCGCTCTTTTTCATAACGAGAGTGGGCGCGTCGTGTACAAAGTACACCGTGAAAGAATAAGACTTATTATTATAAAATAAACATTATGCGGTGAAAGTTTATGATATTTCAAAGCTTATTAATGATTTATTTGAATAATAATTGTTCCAAAGTATCGTATATAAATCGAAGAATAAAAAGGAAAGTTATTCATCTTTTCAGACTGACGAATTCTCGTGCACTTTGTACACGAACGCGCCCGCCGGAAGGTTAAAAAATTATAACCCCTTCAAAATTCGGGGAAAGAATATAACAGTTAACCCTGCATGCGTCAAATACATCAAACACAGAATTCCATGATGAACGAATGAAAGAAATTTTGTAACGAAACGTGAATTCCAGATTGAATAATGTAATTAAAGATTGCACGACGATTTAGGTGATCCAGGCCCACCAGGTCTACCAGGCGAACGTGGCTTCGTAGGATTACCAGGCCCACAAGGCCCCACGGGCCCACAGGGTCCATCTGGCGAGCGGGGGGAGAAGGGCGACGGAGGACCGGAAGGCGTTGGCGTAGAAGGGCCCGCCGGGCCAAGAGGACTGCCTGGTAGTACAAAATCGTATCTTCTCGTTACCATCCATTAAGTTTAGAATTTTCTTTTACGCTGAGGGGGCATGTTAATAGGGCCACCTGGCAACGATGGGGTGGGATCGCCTGGGAGGCAAGGAGAACGGGGGGAACCGGGCAGACCAGGTAAAGAGAAAAAAGTTGCAAACACGTTTTTAAGATCTGGTACGGGTATTTTTAGTTTCGTCCATCGACAGGCCTTCCTGGGACTGGGGGCCCACCTGGGCCGCAAGGGTCACCAGGATTTTGCGAGTCCTGCAATTACCCGAGCGCCAATTACGTGCAGTACACGCGTGGCAACGAGAAGGGCCCCTAAAGACACCTTCGCGGGAGCGAACGAAATTCTCGCCTACGAGTAGCAACGTCTATGAACTCGCAGAAAATGAAAAACCTGTGCTCAGTTATATCTCTAGAAATCTCTAACAACCACTGCCCCGTCGAGATAACGCTCTACCAATAACGTGTCTGTATTTAAGTACCACTATGATTCCTTAAAAGACACTTACTTGCGCTACTATTTAATACGCATAGATTATCCTCAGAAACGTCTCTGTATCTCGTCGAGATTAAATACTTTCTAAGCACCCAAATGGCTATATTTCCGATCGAACGAGCACCGGAATAAAGCGAGCCCTCCACCGTTTCCCCAAAAACGTGTTCCCCACGACACCGTCGAGCGAATCGGGCGTGCATCGCGCGCGCAACGGTCCGATTCCTCGTTCGCCCGTTCAAGGAAGCGATGGCGCCACCGACAACCAGTGCAAGTCGAAATCAGTGATGGCCGCGAGGCTCGCGATGCACATTACGTCGGGATTGCGTGCAGTTTGTTTATCGTGACGTTCGAGCGGCGAGAGGAATCCCGCGTGCCGCCAGCAGCACGGAAATCGAGGATCCACGCGCGTGAAATCCCCTCGGATGAGTCGTGCCCGTGGTGACGTTGCGTAGAGGCGAGACGCGGCCAGGTACCTTTGACAGCTCTGCCCCGTGCTCGAGGCCCAGCAGTCGCCACTGCGCGGAGTGCCGCGAGGACAGTGTCGTTACCATCGCCGCACGGGCGACTCTCTCGGAACGGTGGCCGTCCTAATGACGCCGCGTACGTAATAAACGGATACCAGAGGAGCCTTGGTCGACACGGGGACGGCGACCCCACACCCGTCACGTTTTTTCCTCTCTCTCACCCTCGCTGGAGACACGCGCACCGAAAGGCGTCTGAGGTACGTAGACCGGCAGGCCAGGTTAGGTGCATCGCCGTCGTGTCTCGTGACGCGTTACCGGTAAGATCGACCAACAGAGCAAGGCTGTGGAATTTTTTCGATCACCGTATCACAGAAATCGAAGGTGCATGTAGATCTGCTGTAGCAGTCGGCTTCGTGGAAGCGAGGATTTTTCATGTTCGCCTTAACCTTTAAGTGGCCGGTATGGCTCAATGATTCTTCACCGACGCATGTGGAGAAGTATGGGAATGAATTGTGGAAGTATGTACCTATGATTAGCCAAGGAGCGGAAGTATGGTGTAATTGTACGGCGTGGATGGAAGGTGAATGCAGAAGCGGCGGTACTCGAATTTTGCCGTTCAGATGGGTGTGCGGATAGCGGAGGTTACGGTTTCACGAGCTCGGAGAAGGAACGTTCCCTTATTTATTTACCGTTACGGCGTATTGTAACGGGCTACGATAAGTCCCAGCAAATGAGATTAACTTCATATGCGTCTAATGTAATATAACGGACACTGTCCCGGCGACTGCACGTCCTAGCTGGCAAAGGAAACGTTTGTTCCCCCCACCTCTTCGGCTAAACGGTGCTCCACTGACACGCGTTGCTTCCTCCACTCGGCACCGGTCCAAAACATTATTCTCAATTGATTCGGTCGTGTACCAGTTGTACAAGTTACTCGAACTTTTGCTGCACGGAGCGGTCGGCGAGATCGATCTATAACCCGATCGTCTGACGTTTAAAGATCGCGCTACTGTTGATTGACGTTTATCCCTGACGTTGCTGCGCGATCGGCATCTCGAGGTTCGATTTTAATTCATCTCTGCGTTATAAGCTCTGAAGTCATCTAGCAAATCATTCCTGCTACAATGGATCTATTTTACGGTATATTTAGCTGGCATCGTTTTCCGAGGCTTTTATCCAGCGTCACTCAAGGCACGAATGTTGCTCAAACTCCTTCCTCTTTATCGGCGTTATTGACGCGGCTATCTCGATCACGGGGAATCCAAAATTGACCGCGCCTTTTGGCCGCTCCGTTTCGCGCGTTCCTCCGTACGCAACCGAAACTGTCCCACATTCCCGGCCGTTCCTCTGTCTCCTCGGGCGATCTTATGCACCCCCCACCTGGCCCACTTATTGTATTGATTCAAACTTAGGCATCCACGCGTTCCTCATTCCTTCGCGACTTCCTGCTACGACCATCTCCTCTGTCGCTTTCCCTCGCTGATCCTTCCGGCAATTCCCCCGTCACAAAGACGGTAATTTCGTATGAGGGGGAGGGAAATGTACCGGAGAAAATGGCAGACCGATAAAGTTCGGGAGTTCCTGTGCTACCTGGCGGATTCCTTCCGCCTGTGCTGGCATTATTCGCTTCCGTCCCTCGCGTTCGACTAATGACTCAATGCGCTTCACTGTTATGCTGAGATAGTATTCGTCAAAGTTGACAAAATGTCTGATCGAATGTGGGTCCAAAAATTTACGACAGTGGCATGTCTCCCTCGTTTGCAGAAAACGGTCAATGTAATTTCCATTCATTTCAGCACACGTTTAGCACGTTCCGCGCCACCGGTGGCCTACTTTTATTCAAAGGAAAAAGCTGTTTCTCAATTCAGCGTCAAAATCAAAGTACATAGTATAAAAAAGAGCTGAAATTATTTTTACATTGAAATTTTTCTATAATTAAATATCACAATTTAATTTTCTCGCTACTTTTTATACTCCGACCGAAATCTCAGTTTCCATCGTGGCACGGAACGTGTTAAATGTGAATTCAGAGGTTCCAGATATCTTTTTTCCTCCTCTTTATTATCTCCGTTATATTTCCGATGCAAACTGCTGGAAGTGTTTATGCAATTGCATATTTCGGTTCTTCACCTTTTCCAATGACAATAGTAATCCTTTATTTTCATTATATAATACCTACTTATTGTCTCTTCAGCGTAAAAAATCATTTAACGTGACCTCCAAAGTAAAACTCGATGGGCAAAGAGCGCAAAGTAGTTTTACGTTGAAATTCAATTTATCCTGTATTCTTTATTTCTTCTTTCATGGGAAATCACCTCTGGGCTTGTTTCATCACGATTCACAGAACACCTTATATTTTCTTTAATTGCCAAACTGGCGGCTATATCTATTTCCCCGTTCGCTTCGTGGAGGGATCGACATATGATCCCCGGATAAATAAAATTCGCCAGCGGCGCACGCGAATGTGTACTTACGCCACGCCGTGGGCATCGTAAAATATCGATTAGCCAGTACAGAAACCTACATAGTTTTTTCCCCAGCATTTATCGCAGTACGCCTATATTTACCAAGCCCATTCCACGTGGCGATCTCCTCTACGCCAGTGATATTAACCAGATCAGCGAAAAAGCCCTTTGTCCGCGGCACAAATTAGCTTTCCGTTACAAAGCTTTACAAAACGAGCCTTCAACGAGATTACGTAAGTTATCCCAAGAGGGATTTGCTTCTCCAGTTTCTAGCCGATTCAGTGCCGCACGATCCAGCTCCGCTCTGCCCCGTCCGCCAAGCGATTTTCCGCTTTGACGTGCTTGTCACATCGAATCCATTAATATCCAATTGAGGCGAATTCAATCGATTTGAATTACAAATACAATTGAAAGAGATGGCCAAGTAGCGTCGGGTATAATTAATATTTCTGCATATTTCGCAAAGATACCGCGTTATTTTTCTATCGCAAGGCACGCGCTAATATAAAGAATTAAACAGAATTAAATAAGTATAATTGGAGATCTCTTTCTTGATCAAATATAAAAAATAAAATAGAATTAAATAAGTATAATTGGAGATCGTTTCCTTGCCGAGAAGAGTCCTCCTCCATCTATTTTTGCTTGTCGCTACTAATAAAAATGGGGCTTCCATTTCTTCAAGATCGCTTCGCGTTTCTTAATTCAGTAGCAACTTCATGTGATAGTGTAATAAAAATAGAACAAACTGAGCTTTCCATATTGAAGTATTTAAACGATTCAAGATGAAACCATGCTATTGTTATGATAGTCACCTTGCAGCGAACAGTCCCATTCCAACTCCATTCCGCAGCCCGCTCCTCCAACTGAGCAAAATACTTTCCGCGCAGCGGCCTCTACCAAGCGACCTATCCCCGGTGCGAAAAAATCGATACCCTTCGGTTTTTACAGCTGGCAAAGGTATTATTATCGCAACGGTGCCGCACAACTTGATCCCGTAATCAATCGAGCAGAACGGAGAATGGATGCACATACGCGAAGGAAACGGTGGAAAAAATAATCGAGCGCGTGTACCGGTTCTGTTCGAGGAGCCTGTGGCCGAGCAGAGACCTTCCCGGCCCAGAAAGCTGTTACGAAGTTCACTGCGCCGCGTAATTAAAACGCAAAGTGGCGAACAATGCGGGCCGCCGATGCACATCTCCTAAAACTCTTCTCCTCCTGCCGTTTTGCGTAATAAGTCTCAACCCCATCGCGGTATGACCGCGGGCACAAACAGCGCAGCGAGCGTGTTTATAATCGGAACAAAACCGCCTGGTCGTTTGGGGGGGTTCAACTTCTATTAGGAAGGAAAGTAATATAACGGGACACTCGGGGCACCCTAAGCGGTGCGCTGAGGAATGCAAAACACGGGGGGTATAAACCACCAAAAGTCGAAGTGGAAGGGACATAAAAAGGTCGTGGAAGGGGGATGAAAATGGCAGAGTTTTAGGTGAAAGAAAAGGGTGCGGGGGAGTTTTTCTGAATCTCGATTCTGACTACAAATTAGGGGCTTTGCTGTATTTTACCAAGAATTTTCATGGGAAATTCTGAGCACTCTTGGTCTCCACTAAGCATTATCTACAGTCAGAAGTACTAGCTGGCGCGGTGACTCCTAATGTGATTTAGATCACTGAAGTTACAAGCACGTTTCTTATCATCTTTTATCAGATGGTGGAAGGGTTGAAGGGTCGAGTCGAGCCGACGCTGGCTCGCTCCCCCCGGGCGAGAGCTATTCTCCTCGCGTCGTTTGCGTAACAAGAGTTAATGACTGTGAACGAACCCTCGCTGAGAATGGTATCGTATTCGTGGCTCATTCATTTCCAATAATGAGCGCGAAGTGGCAATGAAGGGGTCGAGTGCCGCTACTCGAAACGATACAGGCGGTTTCGAGGAATCGTCGAAGAGCTATTTTCGTTGCCTCTGGAGGAACGCGGCCTTTTGTGCGCGGCCCTAAAGCATCATCGAACTTGAGAGCATTCTCGAGCGTTCGCTATCCGCGAGGAATCGCTTGAGAAAACACGGCGAATCAACGACGCGCTCGAATTTAGCGTACTATCGGCCGTGAGTTCTCGAGCACTTGGGTAAATTTGTTTCCAATGCCCATCCCTTTCCAAAGATTCAGAGGAACGCTCCTACGAGGGAATGTGGAAGTAAACACCTGACTGTATCGTTTGATTATTCATTTGAAATTTAGAAGAAACAAAGAGATTAAATAGAAAAGAAGAATATCGTTAGGTTGTTTGCAATATTTATTTCCCTTCTCAATATGGGAATTTTTTCAAGCACTTATGGAACTTTTTATTATTATTCTATTTATTAAAATTTGAATTTTGTAGTTTCTTTGTTTTTGTAAAGGTTAATATTTTGATGAATGTATATTCAAAGGGACTGAGAAAGACTTTCTGAGAAACTGAAACTGTTGAATATCGTGTCTAAGATTTATGATCTGTCGATTAAACTGATCCACCATGATAAATCAGCGTCGGCTCGTTAATTAAGACCTAATTAGGTTACGTAATTACGCAAGTAGTCTTATCTACATACATATTGTATCTCGCGCGTAGTTATTGTCTTGCGAAATGTTCTCGATTTGATTTGTTCTATAAACCATAGCGCAGATAGTTTTCCAAGTGATGCAAGACTTAATATTGCAAATTTCCAATCGAACGCGTTTCATTGCTGGATTTTCCAATAACATCATGTATCTCAATATAGAAGACGCGCAGATATAAAGATATGCTGACTTTACTTAGGAAGGAAGGTAGTCGCTCACAATCCTTTAATCATTTTGACCAGTGTATGTAACTTGTTTGAAAAAAAAAGAACAGATAACACAGGTAGATAATGCCGCTTAGGCAATGTGTACCTGGATGGACAGATAAATAGTGTAGGTATTCAAACAATTTATTGACCAAGTTGTGACTATATGTCCACTGCACTACAATGGCGGCCCTATTCTGATTAAACCACAATAATTGGCCACGTCACGATTGAACCGCTACTATACATTTTGATGGGGGTAAATCAATTGTTACGTGTTCAGTACCTAAATAATGAAGGACTTAACTAAACCAGATATATAATTTCTAATTTATAGAAATCATTCGATCTCAATAAAAACGTCACGCGATCAAATTAATTTTCTCCGAAGTGAAATCGTTATGCAAATATTTCTAAAGAAACTCTCCCTTAAAATCTCCCTTAATTCTAAATCCATTATCCAAATCCGTAACAATTCTAATTTTAAACAATTTTATATCCTTCCAGATCTATATTCTTCAATTAAAAAAAGAAACGAAAACTTTTTGAGGTTTTATTATTAAATAAACGTCACCAAATTCCCTCTGTTCGCTGCGAAATATACTTTTGCTAGCACCTCGCTACCACTTGTTATGCAAGCAAACCAGAGCTGCGACGGCCGAGTTTCAAGCGCTTTTAGAATTGCACTTTTATTGCCCGTTTGGAGCGGGTCATTAATTCTGCCAGTGAATCGAGTTTTATAAGCGTATTTATAACGTCGCGACTGATGAACTTTACCGGGATGCCTTCGAGCAACTTCGAACAATACACAGGAACTGAGTTTTGCAACAGCAGAAAAGGGGCCATCGCGATGGCACGATTTTACGAGTTAACATTGCGCGAGAAACCAACAATCCATTGCCGCGATTTATGCCCCTGCTATAAACTCGCGCCAGCGCCTAGCGAGATTAAAGGTGCGCGTGCTTTTACGAAGTCTGCATTAAACACTCTATCGAGAATCAGTGTAGCGATTTAAGAACGAGTACTCGCTTCAACAAGTTCCATTAACGATATTATGGAGGGGACATGGGTGTCTTCCAAATCCATGATAAAATCAAAATAAGGGGAAAGAAGCTAGAGCTGTGAAGAATGTAACACGAGTTCCAATATCGCGATCTGACTTTTTGTAATGCTGAATGTCCCTACTGAGAGTCTGAAGCTCCACAGTGGCACAGGACGTGATAACACTTTGCAAACGAAACGACCTGCATTGCATATGCAAGTGAAAAACCGACGCGTCATGTATAATAAATTGCTATACATTAGATGCTTCAGATAACAATAGTGGATTGTGTAGAGGTATACTTTCATAAAGCTTCTAATGTACAGCAATTTGTTGTAGATAAATCTATTTTTATAATCTTCGAATAAGAGTTGCGAATAATTGAGCGAATAAAACGAATTTTTATTCGAACTATTTGAAATAACGTTATTTTATTCGTAATTCTTATTCGAGATGATTCGAATAAAAATGTATTCGAATCTTGCTCAACTCTGCAACAGATCACTAAAGCCGATTCCACTTTCACTCACTAATGGGTTTAGGTCTGGGTTGTAAAAGAGAATACATATTTAACCCTTGCACTTATCGGTAAGCCCAACTGGGGATACCTCTGTCTGCGTCCAGTATTGACACCCCGTTGCCATTTGGGACCTGTGCATCCAGTTGAGACTGTCAATACATAGGGTAAACTCGGGTAAATCTGTGATAGTATAGAATTGCTAATATTTACATGTATTCTGAAAGTGAGTCTAGGATATAATGATAGGTCAGACATCAGAGAAATAAATAATAGGTTAACAGAAATTTACTAAGTATATTTAATTGAAAATATACAAAATTAAGTTGTCATGACATACTCTGGTTACTCCGTGATAACTCTGGTTATTCCGTGATAGTACTCTGGTAACTCCGTGAATAGTTCTCGCTAGCCCATGATATGACCATCAGCTACTTTTTTTATATTATTTCACATTAGTTTACATTATTTTAAATTATTTTAAATTACTTTACATTATTTTATATTATTTTATATTACTTTATATTATTGTTATTTTGTGTATAATCAATCATTTCATGATCGTTAGATGTGTCAGGCGTAAGGAAACATGGTATCTGATATTTACCATCAGAATTTCCCAAACAGCGCAATCAGAAACGCAGTATCAGGCGCACGAAAAATAAAAATTTAGTCAATTTCATAAGCAAAAATAACACTGATGCCTTATCGTATGATAATTTCAAGAGTAAGACTTGTTAAAGTGTGATTTTACCATCACTTACCTGCAGTTTGAACTTTCCATTTATCTTCTAAAGCACAAATAATACATAAACAAGCGATCGTCCACAACTAGCACGAAAAATTTCACGGATAATGCGTTGCTGGAACAAAATGCTCTCTCACTCTATCACACTAACTTCAATTGACTAATTATTTTACTAAAACGTAAACTAGAAGATCAACACTGTCTGTTAGTTTTTGTTCCATCTAAATTGAGTCAGACAATTTCGAGTTACAGATGAATGAAAAAGTATCACGGAATAACCTGTATCACGGATTTATCCGAGTTTATCCTAGACTAGTGAGTCAGCTAGGGACCCCAGAACCGCCAGTTCTCATCCTGAGACATACTTCTAAAGTTGAAAAGGCCCATGGAGACAAGCCTCAAGCCCTGAGTAATTTTGTACTGTTTTTAAAGTACATTACAGTTCTTAGAATTATACTGGCCCCTCTACCTTTCTACTGGTAATGGTTTAAAATCCCCAGAGAATTTTAATTTATTAAAAATTCCGAAGGGTATGATTAAATTCCGCGGTGCATTCCTACGGTCAGCGGTTTAATCGTTTCCAGTATTGCGTGTAATGTCACCGCGAGTACAATTTATGAATCATTACGAGATAAGTCGAAGAACAAAGGAAATTATTATTAATTTCAGGTTTGAACCTCGTTTTTGAAGTAGACGAGAAAATATTACGCTTCCAGCGGATTTCCAGCGAATTTATAAGAACAATCTCAATATTCCAACTCAAATTTGTTATTTAAAGAGAAACAGAAAAAGCAAAACAGTAAATCAGTACTACAAAGAGAAGCTTTCAATTATATTTTAATAACACCGAGAGCCTGTTATTTATAAACTGGCGGCACACCTCAGTATATTATACTTGCAAATTTACCACGAATTAATCCGCGAAAACGCAGTCGAGTTCCAGCAGGGACATTAGTCTTCAACGTAACAGTGAGCGATGCTCAAAGCTTTCCCGCTCTTCCCTTGCCCGATTTCCCTTTCTCTCGGCATTTTCCATTCTAAATGCACCTGTCTCCGTTCCATTTCGTCGGACAACAGCCGACGAGGCATTCGTGTTATCGATTTCCCGTTTCACTGCGCTAAGAAAAGCGTTTTCGGAGGCAGCGTGGCGAAAATCTTTGACAATCACGAGCCCCGGGCCAGCCAAGTCAATAATTGCGCACCAATTTCATAATTCTGATTATTTATTTATTTATTTATTTAATTAAACGGAAGCCCTTTGATAATAAGAAAACAACGGTATATACACTGCGCCATGAAGCATGGCTTAGAAAATAATACACATAATACTCAATATAGTAGTAGTATAAACACATAGAAATAAACAAAAAATATAGTAGTAGTATAAACACATAAAAAAAATAACAAATGAAAATCATAAAAGCATCAAGTTAAAAAAAAATGTTTAATAACTCTAGTTCTAAATGTTATAAATGAACAATCAAAAAAATCGAAAAGATTAGATACAGAGTTAACATTCATACACATACGGTTTATCGGATTGTATTTACCCATTAGAGTTCGGTGATACTCAACATATAAAAGCGAGCGGTGCCTAAGTTCTTTAGGAGGAATATAAATTGTTTATATTCGCGATTATGCAAAATTGCATTTAATCGAAGCCTATTTCCCAAGCGATTCGCTTTTATTTCGAAGGTCATTTCGAACCTTGTCCCTTCGAATGGCGGAAATGGTCGGTCTAGGGCGAAAGGTGCGCGTCGCAGCTTGTTAGGGACGACACGGCTACTGGTCTTAATAGCTCCGAGTTAATTGTGCAGCGCTCGAATGATCGTTTGAACGGGCCGGGGCTAATCAACGGCGCAATGAAGTGCGCCGTGGCGAATAACGCCAGCGCATTCTGCGGATGTTTCGAATGGTCCTGGGACCACTGAGAATGCCGGCCGTAGGCGCAGTAACGAAGGAAGCAAGAAATCCAGCGTGCATTGATTGCTCTGACATTTAGATAACGTGACCGAAAGGCTACGCTCGCTGGTGTAGACAGCTAATTGTCCGCGGTTAAGTTTCACCGTACATTGCCGTGCTAAATTACTTGGGTTTCCACTGTTTCGTGAAATATCGACGAACTCGATGTGCCACGCTGCGATAGGGCAAAGCACTCTGTCGGGTTATTTAAATTTTTGTTTATTACTGCATCTTGAATCGACTATTTTGTTGTATTAACCCTACAGCACAGACGTAAATAAAAATTACACCATTGCACATGTTTGGCCTGGCAGGTTCATATCTCCAAATCTAGAAGTGCATGGATATTTTGAGAGAAAAAATCTTTAGACTGCATGTCATCAATTTTTATTAACAAAAATATTTCGTAATAAAATAAAGGACTGAACAAATATATCTTTACAAATGTGTGCACCTTTGTTGACTTCTTTTACAAAAAGAGGATTTTAAAACGTCACTAAAACCTTCCTCCTAAATCGAATTCTAATTTAAATTATCTACCATGAAATACGATTCTCCGAATAAACCACGCGAGAACCTCTAATTCACATAATGCGAGCGAATACTTTCAAGGAAGATATGGAAGTTCATTTTGCCAAGAATAGATCTCCCGACTCAACCGCCGTCTTATTATTCCTCTCCATTTTAATTCCATTTTCCTTATCCTTCCCCCGAGCTCTCATAGTTCAAATATTATTGAAAGTTAAAGAAGAATGCCGCGGCTTTCCTCTCGAAGCGCGTCGAAGGATCCACAAACTGTTCTAACTTTCTCCCAACGTTTTCTATGCCCGTGCGTTTCAAACATGACCGAGCGCCTACTTTAACCGAAGTTCACGGTGGCCTGCCAACGTGCTAGTCATTTGTATCAATTCTCTCCTCTACTTTGCTAATTACTACCAGCTCTCTAATTCCTCCGAGACGATTGAAGGAATCGCTTATACACGCCTCGGCCATTTTTACAACGAATCCCCCAGGAGCAATTTTCAGTTTCTAATCGCTGGAAGTTTAACGAGCAAGCCGTCGTAACGACGAGCTAACTGGCGTCGATGACTAATCGAAGAGCGACCTTCGTTTCGCTGGCGACTCGTTTCTTGCGTACGAGCCCGCGCGCGCGTAAAACCAGGCACGGCGATCTCCAGGAACTTATAGAACGAGATCCTGATGCCCGGTGGCGTGTTGCATAGCGGCCGGTGAATCATTTTGTTCGGGAACGTAGTCTTCCGATTAAACCATTCGGTACTCACCGCCAGGAAGTCGCGTTAAACATCGCCGCCTCGTCGTTTGCTGCAGATAAAATGGCGGAGGATGGTGCGGGAGGATCAGGGAACAGCAGCACGGGGGAGGCGAGTCGGTTGCAGCTCCTGCAAGAGATGCGACAGCAAAACTTTGACGGCATTCGATTCGCGTCGTATCGGACGGCTTGCAAGCTGAGATTCATTCAGCGGAAGGTTCACCGTGAGTATGACAAATATTCTAGGGGACTCGACAGGCTGTTGGTAATTCTGCAATTGGGAAGGGATCAAGGGGTATACCGGGCGGTCCCAGGATAGTGCTCGAAGCACAACACAGAGTGGGGCAAAGTGAAGTTTGGGTCAAAATCAAAGAACTTTTGATAGAAATGAGATAGAGGGATGATTTTATTTTTTTAAATTATAGCTGAAATATTGCAGAATAAGGGAAAATTAAAGAGATTGTGGTACGAACGTTTTTTAAATTTGAAAATCTGTGTTAAACTTGAAATTTTACAACGAAATTGTGATTTATCCAATACCATGTACGATTAGATTTTTTTCTTGACATGTTGTATATCATTTCCTGTAGATTTTGTCACGCTGATTTCAAATCGTTCGCGAAATTTGTCTACTACCTCAGGATTTTGAAAAAAAATTGATTTCAAGTTTAACACAGATTTTCGAAGTTAAAAAACGTTCGTACCATAATTTCTCTAATTTTCCCTGTATAATTTTATTGTCGTTCCCCTGAGGGTTACAACCTCCTTACAATTTCCTTCACCTTCGCAACACTTTCTCTAATTTTCCCTTAATCTGCAATATTTCGGCATTAACCTAAAAAAAATCATCACTCTATCTCTTTGCCCCACTGCGCGATGTTGCTTGCCGTGTTTCGCGTAATGGAAAAAGTTCGGAAAACTAAAGTACATGATCCATAAATTCTTATATCTTAAAATACTATTAAAGAACGCAGTTTTTAATTCTCTCCATGAGTTTTAATGACTTTGCCAATTTGTTACATAAAATGATGCTAGAAATATATTGAAATTTTGGGTGCATTTATTTAACACGTATCGTTTGATGATTATTTGTGATTAATTTGTTTTTATAAGTTATATTTATTATCTTTCAAACTGAGTTTTTTTTTAAATATTAACAGTTCGTCCAAATTTTTTATCTTAAATGTTCAGCTTTGAAACGAGCTTTAAAAAAAATACCAAAAAGTAACTCCGTGATTTTTGGTGTATTAATTTAGAGTACATTAAACTTTATAGAAACGTTGAATTTAAGTGCACAAATCCGCACGAATTGAAAAAATAGTTGAAATAGTTATTAACGCGTTCAGCGTCCAGACTTTTAGCGTGGACTTTTAAAAAAAAGTTTCGAACAAAAGTTAGTCAGTATTCAGTTGACAACAAATTGCAAAAGCGAATATTGATAAAAAAAATAATAAAAGAAAAATCAAGATTATCACAATTTTCTTAACGAAAATGTATCTTTTTATACACAAATCAATGTACCTTTATATTCTGTTTAAAAAAATATTAAGGTACTTAGGTCGAAAACTGATTAATTTAGAATTTATCATTTTTTTCCCGAACACCCATACACGCGAAACACTGTGCGTTGTCAATATCATGACTCAAGAATTGCAAATGTATTTTGTATCGTGTCTGACGAGTTCTACAGGGTATTACAAAAGCAGGTGGGCAAACTTTAAAAGCATAAGTATTTTATTCATCTCAAAGACGAAGAATTTCAAGTAGAAATCGCAAATTCTACCAATTTCTTTAACGAAGTAAAGAAAGAGTGTTTATATCTCGGAAAGAAAACAATTCCGTATCCATGTGCATCTGACCTTTCTTCGTCCTCAAGATACGCTTCTAAAATTTGCCCATCTATTTCTGTTACACCATGTATATCGTCAGCATCGACTGTTATAGCAATGTAAACGAAACGTTAGGCAAAACGATCGAAGCTGGTAGTTAGCAGTCACGGTGATAGACACAGCGCAACTGAAGTCTGCTTTGCATACTAGAGTATACACTCGTATGCTATTGTTTGCAATACGTTTGCCTGACTCACCATGTTTCAAACGATTAATCAATATGTGCACTCCCGACGTGCAACACAGTTTTGTGTTTTTCCTTGCAATTAAATTTCATTGCGCACTCGACCATTCTCAGGGAGTGTTCGCTGCGTCGGGCGTTAATTGGAGATATTTCGGCTAATACTTTCTGCGCAGTGCACAACGTGGATATATGGAACGTGATCGAGGCGTTCAGGGAGAACGGTTTGAACACCCTGGAACCATCGAGCACACTGGGTGTATCGAGGCTCGAAACATTACTGTCTTCCTTGTTTCACGCCCTTAACAAACGAGTGCCTGTCTCGCAACAAGCCAAAGTCGACGCTACAACGGCCCTGCTAATGAACTGGCTGCTCGCTGCTTACACTACGGGGTACGCGCTAACGTTGAATAGTAAAAAGTAGGGATGGGTTTGTCGAAACTCAAGGAAGTTTCGGAAGTTTGCACTACATTCGTGACTCGAAGCTCTTGAAAGCCAGATAGGAAAAAATATAAAATCAAGGAATAAAGAATGCTTATTTTTGTTTGTGTTTCCTTTAACTATGACCAACAGAGATTTATGCAAAAATTCTGTTGACTTCAGTTCTTAAAGCAAGATATTCTAGCTACAAAGTTTCAGGTTCGAGTTTCGAGAATTTAAATATTAGCTTCGAACCCACTCCTAATAAAAACTACACCAGAGTGGCCAGTAAATTCTCAAATAACTTGGATGACCAGGTATCAAACATTTCGTACAGTCCCAAGTAAAGGAATTCTAAATACAAAGTGGATATTAAAATTAAGCAGAAATTCTCATGGAACTTAATTCTAGAGCTGGTAGGACCAGATAAATTCCAGAAGAAGCAAGAAAGTCCACCCCTCTTTGCCATATAATAGATTTTCCTCGGGGCTTTCACTACCCTTCTTACAGATAATGCTGTTTGAGGCTTCCGAGTGAAGCTGTATTCTTTTAGAAAAGGTACTTGAGATTCAGCTTAAAAAATTCAGTTCACAGAGAAGCTAGAAAAGTGATTTTAAAGAATGAAAATGGACAGAAACTGGGTCAATTTCAATCCATCCTCAGTATCAAACTATACGTGTTACTTATTATTATAACAGCATTACTTCTCTTAGAAGATATATATTTTAGATTGTAACAGGATCAAAGGCTTATATAAAAGCTTATTCTAAGCTACATATGAATAAAATAACAAGTCAAAATGGACCCTGCATCTGACTTGTGGTTAAGATAACTATCGTCCAAGAATTTATTGGCCACGATTATACCTCCCCGTTCGTTAAACGAAACCTAAAACTGAATATTCCGCAGGGAGAACAATAAAATATCCGTGTTCTCGGTGAAAGTGGCCTTAGCCACTTTATGCGCTGGGAAACTGATGGACAAGTTTCGCTGTAAGTTACATTCCTTTGCACAGCAAGCTATCTTTCACTTCAAGCTTCTAATCCCAACCGTTTATCGAGCAGATATATACTCGCAAATATCTGACAGCAACGGGCACATGATACATTGGAGGTTCGCCGAGTATTTGAAAGAGGTGCTAGGGCTAACCGCCGCGGTTTACGAGTCGCCGTCTTTTGGATACTCCGAGGGCCTGGCCAGTTCAATATTCCCGCAAGTAAGTTCCCCGGGTCGAGCCACTGTGAAAGTGGCTCGGTGATTCCGCAACTACGCTTCCGAATAATTAATGCCGGCCGGAAATGAACGTGCTTCCCGTTCCGCCGTGTTTCAGAACTCGAAAGTGACGGTGAACGATTTTTTGGACACCCTCATGTCCGACCCAGGACCACACTGCTTGATCTGGCTACCACTCTACCACCGAATGGCTGCAGTCGAGAACGGTGAGACTATATATCCCCATGATACAAAATCCTTGGAATAATTAAAGGATCTTATGCAAATTCTAGAGGGTGGTCTAGATATAAAATATGAGGATGGTAGTGTATGTATGAATGCTATAGGAGCTGAGCATTAGTGAATATCTAGTTTGTATGGTGCCTCGATTTAGTAGGTGATCTAATGATTTTAAGCTGTGTATCGTCCGAGGGAGAAATTGGAAATTTCTATTCAACCGTGTATGATGCTTCAGTGGCCCATCCCGTTATGTGCGATGCTTGTCACAAAGAGAACTTCACCGGCTTCCGATACAGATGTCAAAAATGCCATTCGTACCAGCTTTGCCAAGACTGTTTCTGGCGCGGCAAAGTTTCTGGGACGCATAACAATGATCACGAAACCAGGGAGTACAGTAGCTTCGTACGTACCCTAGAATCGCAGTTGCAAACTCCCCCACAGGCAGATTTAACGCAAACTCTGCTTCGCCCTTTCGCGTAGAAATCGCCGAGCAAACAAATCGGACATTCCCTGCGGAAGAGCTTCAGATGCGTACCTGAGAAGGGAAAGAATAGCCTGCCAAGATTCCCCGAGCAGCCGGAGAAGACGTTAGATTTGTCGCATATAGTGTGAGTGGCATTGCTGGGATAGTTGACTCTAGGATGTTAATGTAACTTATCGATCTAAGTGTCTCCACTGCATTGCAGCCCACCGTCACCTTTACCATCTCACAACGGCTTTCCAGATCCAGGTTTCATGGCTCCCTTTGACTCTGGATCAATGGACAGCCGTTCTACCTTGAGGAGGTGAGCGACGAACAACCCTTTCTGCGTATTTATTGTTGTTGAGTATCTACATGGAGAGTCACTGTTTATTTATTATTATTTTTTTAACTTGCATATCATGCAGTATGGATAGTTCGAGACTGGATGATGAACATAAATTAATAGCACGATACGCACAAAGGTTGGCTCAGGAAGCTAGGACTATGGTAAGATATCAGTCACCTTTCCATTTTTAAGTAGTATGAAAGTTCAAGCTGAACTGTTGCGAGTAGATTCGCGCGACATTGTGCCACTGATTTTAATTTTGCAACTACGTTGACAGCCTCGCGCCTCGTCCAGAATGTCGCAAGCTGACCAAGCAGTAAGTATCCAAAGTCTTTTTCAACGCAGAGAATCTCGAGGTACGTGTGGTCTTATATAAAGAGAATCCTTCTTTGTGTTCCAGGGTAGGGCACCGTCTGATGCGAATTTGGCATCTCTTGATACCTCGAGAGCACAACGCGAGCTTATATCGCAATTGGAAGCTAAGAACAAGGAAATCATGCTCCAGATTGCAAGGTTAAGGTATACCTGTGTCGTTTATTTCCTTTATACCAAGCCTAAACCTCGAAATCATCCTGTCGAACCATCCTAGGATCATGCACGTTAAGAACATTCTGTTTCACTTTGTCACCTTGGTTGCATAGCTTGCATATTAGAGCTGAAGACGTTACAATGATACTAACAATTACATTCTCCTTCCCCTTTACTCGATGAAGATGGCATTAATGCGGATAAAGTTCTACTTGGAACCTCTACGTTGATCTCTATTCAAGAATTTCTACTACTTCATTGAAATACTCAAACGTTTCTCTGAATTTTCTTCCCTTTTATCTCTGCATACATTCTAAAATAGAACAAAATGCCTTCAACGAAGCCTTCATAATTACGAAATTACCAAGCGTTAAGTTGCCTCAGAAATTTCGATCGCTCCCTACTACATGCTCACTAGATTCACATACAAACACCACTACATCAACGATACATTCTCGCTTCAGCTTTTAGTCAGCGAAGTGGAATATCCGACTACGGATATTCCAGCGCTCCTTCTCCGACATCGTCACGTTTCTCATCTTCATATTGAATTTAACTACAGGATAGAAGCCGCCGGCATAGAAAATCCTGCGTTAATGTCGGAGCTAAGAGCTCTTAGACAGAGAAAAGACGAGCTAGAGACTCACTTAGGAACGTTACAGCATTCTAGGAGGCAATTAATGGTGCAACTAGACGGTTTAATGAAAATGTTGAAGGTATTACGTTTGAATACAGTTCCCGGCTGTCCTCGGTTGATGTTCCTTCTGATGTCATAATTACGATACGATACTTGAAGCTCTCAATGGTTGTAGAACCACCAGGCATCTCCGCGATCGACACCAAACAGTTCGCCGCGGAGTACAAAATCACCTCCTTTGCCACCCGGTGCTGTTCCAAGCAGTAGGTCAGCGCCTCCGACTCCGGGTGGCCCGCTGTCCACCACTCCGCAGCAACAGCAGCAGCAACAGTCGCAGAGCCAGCAACAGATGTCTCAAAGCTATCAGAGCTCTGTCCCAGCAACGTCGGTGGCGAATGTATCCAGTATGCTCGGAACGATACAAAACCCTATTCCAGATAACTTGTCGTGTGTGGGAGGCGATGTAAGGTAGGCAGGCATATGGGCAATTTACGTTAAAGATAAACGAACAGATATAATCCTGAACAATGAAAATTCTAAAGCTAGCAAATGAAAAATGCAAATGGCAATCTTTGTATAGAATATATTGTTTCGTTGCGCTGTGAAACGAATTATCTATCTCGATCGACGAGATCCGATTAGAAACATTCCTGCATTGATCCTTGAATTTAGCGACAAATGCTTATTTAGAAATATATTCGCAAATATATCGACGAGATTTGAGTACTCACAGTGTTCGTAAAGACGAAGAAAATATATTTCCTTGTTTTTATCAATATCTCTTGGCTCCAATCTTCGTCGTTATATTTCTGAATCGTCCTCTGTACGAATAATTTGTACAAAGATTTGTAATGTATTTAACGAATTCAGTGACAATCTCGTAAAAGTTTACGTTACTGGCTTTTACGTCGTGTCGAATGAAAGACACGTTTTTTGTTTTGTACATTATCTATTATCCACTGTGCACTGTACGCCATATTTGAAATAGTCATTACTATTTAATTAACTAAGAAGTTACTGAATCATTTAAGTTACGAGAGATGACGTTTAAGTGACGAGAAGAAATCAAATGGAAGATGTAAATATTTATCGATCAGCAGAAAGGGATTCACCTACGCGATTACTTGTATCTTTATTTACACATAGAAATTGATTTCTTCTAAACGAGCAGTGCTAGTTATGAGAAACCTGTAGCTGCACATTGTATGAAAATTAGCACAACAACGGTATCTTTGATTATTGCATGTGAATGTTAACGAGAATGTATCTCTGTTCAACTAGCAACAAAAACAAGCGTGGTACTAGTTGAATACAAATATAATTTTTACGTTTCCAAGCATTCCTACATCAACGACACTGCGAATTTTAATTTCTGTTATTGTTATAAAAAGAAAGGATACAACAAAACAATACATTTAAGCGATGCTGCTTTTTGCTACGTTGTGACGCTTTTTAGGCTCCATTGGATTTTTATAGTTTTACGTTACTGACTGTATCTTAATTTCCACGATTGATTTAATTATTTCCGCGAAATTGCAGGCATGTGTATTGTATAGAATGAAACGATTTACATAGATGTATTTTAGATAGCATGTTGTCGGAGTTTATTGTTCGCATTGAAATATAGTTTCCTTTATATAGAATTGTACAATTATGGCGTATATTCTCTTCTTTCTTTAATAAATTAAGCTAGCAAGTATTAATCCCCTCTTAGTTAATTATTTCCCTACCAAGTCGCACCGGATTATTACATTCGAAGACAGAGATTTTCCTTCGCAAAGTTCACGGAACCATTTCCATCGTTGCATGTGCGTGACAGTATACTGCTAGTTAATACTTTGCAAGCGTACACGGATTTTTGTAACTCGGCTACGACCGCTGTGTCACAGAAGACGGCGAACCTTTAATCACAATTAATTGCATCGTGAGCGTGGCATGTCACCATCCTGATTTAGTTTCTTTCATTCAGAAGTTGCTTTATGCAAAGAAAATAGAGATTTTCGATATCAGGTCTGCGTTCAGGACAAACAGCTTGCCAGGAAGCGGTTCCAGCAGTGCGAATAATAGCTTGGGCCGATCCTTAAGAAATGACTTGTTGGTAGCTGCTGACAGTGTTACTAATGCCATGTCGACACTCGTGAGGGAATTGAACTCAGGTACGTTAAGCTGCAAATCTCCATACAATTCGCATCAGAAATGAATGCAAAATATTTAGGTAGTTTAAAATGGCACAAGAATTTATACTCAGTTATTTTCTTTAACATGAAACCTTCAATAATTATATACTTGGACTAGCTGCAAGAAATAGAAGTTTCCACCCCTTGTAACCGATGAATTTACTTCGTGAAGTAAATTAATAAACAACATATACTTTTGAGGACTTTAAACATTGTAAGAAAAATGTTAAGAATTCGTTATTTCAATCATCATGATATAAATATGTCTATATTTTGTTTATAATATTTTGGGTAACAAATTTGCCGAACAAAAACGATCCAAAGCGATTGAATAAGCATTCTTTACATGTACTTTCTCTCATAACATTTTTCATATTAGTGTAAACAGGCATGTTTCACAGTATTTTTATTCTATTTATCATATCATTAGATTTTTCATGGCATGTAACAGTGCTAGCATTCCCCTTCCCGTTCTTGGCAACAAGATCTTTGCAAATTTGTTATGATTCTAAGATGTAGATACCACCGTAAATTTTCCAATGCAGACTTATATAAAATGCAAATCAAAGTAAAATCTATTTTTTTTTTAATATTTTTTCTAATCTAACTTCGGAATATATTTCGATTTGAGCAGAACATGAAGCAGTTGTGTGTTTGTATTTAATCTTTCCGAAAAGTCGAATATTTCGAAAACATATTAATGTAAAAAAAGTGCAAATTCATGGGTACCATGTGTTTATGGATAATCAGTTCATGCAAAAAGCAAGGGACTTGCAAAAAGCAAAAGGTAAAATACACAATTTCGCTTCTATGTCAAAACGTTAGTAATACCTCTTGGGAATTTATAATATTCGTGCAAATACCTGTACAATTTTCTTCTAACATATTTACACTATTTTCTATACTACCTCGAAACAAATGGCTACAAATGTAAATATCTAGTTTCCACCTTTTTTTCACACATTTGCCTGTTGTAATTCTACCTTGTTTTCTCTCATTTAGCATAGAGTTAGCAAAGTTTAGTCTAGCAATAGCACAGACTACACTACACGCCAAACAGCAAGTGCTCTTTTTCATACAACTCGAAGATCCATTGGCAATTGTAAATGAATTTCTGTGTAAGAATTCCATTGTGAGACTAATGCTCATATTAAATTAAACGATAATTTAATATATGAAATCTTATTTTCCAATTCGCTCTAAGATAAAGGCAATTCTTTACAATATATTGATGTTATACTTTTTTATCTGCGAAGATAAAATATATAACATTCATGATATTGTCGCTTCTTATTCTGAAGATCACTGCTAATCATACTATCTTAAATGCGGTGAGCTATGTCGAATAGAGAAGCTATCCTGGAAAATATGTATTAACATACAGAAACATATCGTTCGAATTTCAAAAATGTAAATCTCTGTAAACTATTCCTTTCGTATCGAAATTTCAAAGACAAATAGACGTTCCTATACAAATAACACTTTAGACGTGTTGTGGAATGTGTGTGATATGCACCCCCTGTGAATGTGTCCTGGTGGCTTGCAGACTCAGACCAGGAGGATCATTCTCACAACTCAGGCCGAATTAACATCAGAAAGCCGTTAGGTAAGAGTTTGTTAAAGTTCTGACCATTACTGTACTTTTTTACATTTTCACAAGTATTTGCAAAATATTACATCACTTGCTTTTTTTTGTACGACTATTGTTCACTATAATGAATGGGCATTATGACAAGATATATTTTGATATTTCAGAAAGTAAACTATATTAATATTAAATTAGAGAATACGATGATCAGGTACCATCTCCTCCGTAACGATTGAAACCATAGCGAGACTTTCTATGGTTCTCCCTAGAAGTAGTTAACTAGCCGATCGCTAAACTTCCATACAGTCATATACTTGTAATGTATGTCTGTATTATTTACAAACTTGTAGACATATTTATGTTGGCTTAAGTACTTGTAAATAAGACCGTTAGTTCTATGAACGTAGACGAGTTTACTTGAATTATTTTAATTAAGTAGCTACACGTGATATAATTTCTCTCTCGAGAGTTGCTAATCTTCTCTGTGTAAAAAGACGTGAAATAAAATATTGCAATCGAACGAAATTATGTATAAGAAGTGCATTTACAATTCTGAGACGCAACCACTCGTGTAACTATCGAATCTAATTCCTTCTCTTTAGACTTCGAGGCTGGTGAGGATGGAGACGATAGCAGTGGCGGTGGGAATTCATGGCGAGAGGAGCTCCAGCGCCGTTATCAGCAGGAGAACGACTTCCTAGCTGAACTGCGCGCACGCAATGTTAACATGTCGCAGACACCGTCCGCTACTCCATCCAGCGAACAGGAGCAGGAAAGAGGAGAGAGGGAGGAGGCGGACGGAGAGAAAGAAGAAGATAACGAATCCAACTGGACAGAGCCGGTGAAGAGATGGGTGAATCGATAAGTTCGCTAAATGACGTTTATCTGTATTTTATAACGGCTTAGAAATCGCTACCGAATGAAACGCAGATAAGTTACCGTAGCTCCACGGGTTACTTACGATGGGCATATATCTGGGTGTTAGTGTGAAGTATAATCAGTATGAAATTAGATTTCGGACAGTATACTAAATCTTGCATTTCTAAAGCAATACTTTTAATCAAAAGGAACCAGATGAGTTCAGCGAACGAGGCTTGCGTAGCTTCCTGACAATTTAACGATAAAATTAATCTACTATTACTTCTAGAGAAGTGTTTATCATTTAACGTTCGAACTACTCGGCGAGGTGCAGCTTTAGTCTCTTTTTAAATTATCATTTATGTAAAAACACGCTAAATACCTACATATTGTTCTTCAACACCAGCGCGAACAATATTCCTGCATTAGCATCTTTTATAATCTTTCGTTTCTCTCCACATCTCCAATTAAACGCGTTAAATCCGATATCGCAAGGTACTTCAAACCAAAGTATTTAACTCGTAACGTTTATGGGCCTAAAGACGTGAGAAGCTGGTTTCCAAACCAGATTAGACACGAAAAAGAACTATTCGTATCTGCGTACCCATTAACTCAATATACAAATCCTCACATTTTTATAATATCGTCGGAGGAAGCTAGTAAAATGTGGACATTAACTTAAACCTATAGGCGATCGATAGCGAGCAGCATTTAGTCTACGGTAGGTGGTAAAAATGGAAATTTTTGCACAAGTCAAATCTTTGACCAAACTTTGTATAAGGAGGTAAGCGAATGTAATTAAAGAACTTTTTTAAAAATGCATAATAAAAGAATTGTTAACGGAGGCTTAGTTACAGAACCTCGAGTTTTTTTGTACATTCATACGAGTTAGATACGAGCATACTTTAAAATCATTCGACACCTAAACTACGAAACCTTAAATATATCTCATCGCGTTAGAAGCTTCGCCATAGTAACGCGGGGCGCAGGAGAGCGTCGTAGAAACTTTTACTCTACGTCACGTTTCCTTTCAGCGATAAACGCCTCGGAGCTGGTGGCTCGTAAACGAGACTTCCTCGTTATCCTTCCTTTATAGCTTCACGTACGACGATGTAATTAAATTCGTGTTCAGTGATATTTATATATACCCCGCAGCGATTATGAATTCTAAAGGGATTTACGATATCGTAAGAACTTATCGAATTCAAAGTTCCTATCGCTAATACCTTGAGTGGTGCGCAGAATTTTATTATTTATATATTCGAAGGGAACCGATGTTTACGACCCAGTCGCTTCGAGGCATTCAGTCAATGCATAATGTATACAAGTATTATTGTTGATCATCTACCGAGGAATATTAACATCAGTAGGCAACGCTTAATGTATCGCTAGGGAAATTGCGTCGCTTAGGCATTTCAAGCGCGTTATCTACAATTTTCCTCGTTCACCTGCGTAAATCTTGAAACTCGTCGCGCTGAAATGCCCAAGCTTCGCGCGATTAGCAAATCATAATTACATCGCATTTACGACTGTAAACACGTGGGTAGAAGGGGCTGGCATTGTTTTATGTACTATACTTGAATTTTAGTTGATAGATCAAACGCTATTCGAATAAATGATCGTTGAATTGTAATTAATATAGAACGACGCATTTATGATACGAGTATTGAATAAAAAATGAAATCATAACAAGAAACGTCGAAGGATCGTGCTTACCGAGTCGAAGCTTATTTTACATTCTATCCTTGACGCTTTCAGGCGTTCCTGTATGTTTCTTTACGCACTGTCGTTAAATACGCGAGAATACGCTTTAAAGAAACGTAATATTTGAATTATCCAGCACAAACGTTTCTATTAAACTTCACTACGCACAATTTGCAACACCGCAACTCGCCGCGAATGAAATAGCGCGCCAAATCTATAGTTTTCAAAATTACGGAAGCGTTTAAATTGTATCGTGAATACATATTAATAATTTTGTGACACGTTATTTGTGTAATGTAATAAAGATTTATTGTCGATTAGTTTATTACGCCTGGGGAATACTTATACTATTTTTCTCGTAAGTATTGAATACGTTGAAGTAAAAAAATGAGGCGCGAAACAATTGCAATTTGACGTAAGAGTGAACCGCGAATTTGAAAATGGATAATTTCCCGGATGCTCGAGGTAATGGAATTAAATTGGCAGGGAAGAAAAGCAAACGCGAATTATGCTTATTCAATTCTACAATTGCGTCGTTTGAATCCTTGTTGCTCGCCGAGCACAATATTCGCACATTAATTATAATTGGCCAGCGGAACACCAGCTTATTGAGCGCAATTGCAGAATTAATTCATTTACAGGAACTATGGATCGTCGAATGCGGAATCGAAGTAATAAAGTGTGTTAACTTCGCTTTGTGGATTATTCTAAATTAGTTTTCCATTCGTTTAGGAAGTACCACCTTTCAAGGAAAACTGCCGCCTCGAGAAACTATATTTATCTTCCAATGAAATATCTTCGATACCAAATCTAGATGCTTGCCTATCGCTAAAAGTTTTATTCCTGCCAGGAAATAATATATGCGAGTTGATGGTATATCTCTCTTAAATATCTTTACTTAGATTTATCTAAAAAGATTTTCAAGTCTATTCAACTAAAATTCATTTCATTGCGATAATACTAAAAAATCTTCATCTGCACAGAATCTTGAGAAATTGATTTATTTGGAAGAACTTAATTTGGCTGATAATAAATTGGAAAGGATAAATAAGATTCCTATGAAGAAATCAGAGTTACAGTATGTAAACTTGGCAGGGAATCATTTACGCTTCATAAGGGTACGATCACAGTTTGGTGAACTGTATTTTTATTTTTATTTACCTTATAAAATAATCTTACTCTTGATTGCAAGGATATAAGGAACCTATCGCAGTTAGGAAAATTAGACTCATTGGTATTTGCGGATCTGTTATACGGAGAGTGTCCCCTGGTAGCTCTCTGCAATTATCGTGCATATGTTATTTATCATCTTCCAGACATCGAGAAATTAGATCATTACTTTATACACAAGAAAGAAAGACATTGGATCAATCAGTTTTTCAAGTACCTTTATCACTGTCTACCTATGTAAAATACTATTTTATTGAAAGTTAAAAAGGAAATTTCTATTTTTAGGAAGCATATCACTTACTATAATGTATTCCTTCATAAACAAGTAAACGAACATTTGAATTTGTTGAAGCGCAACTACGAGGAATACAAAAAGGAAATGCTTGATTGTAGAAATCAACTTTATGCAATTAAAGTGAGAAAGGTACGGAATTCCTTGAAACTACAAGTTTCCTGCTAAAATTCAGATTATTAATTATTTCCTGTTCATTGCCTGAAACAATCAGAGTCCTTTAAAGAATACACTGCCCGATGAATCACAGAATATAATGTCAAGAATGGAATCGAGTGCGAACCAGTTTACTGAAAAGAAGCAATTAGCAATCTTGCAATCTAAAGTATAAGGATTCTTCGAGCATTTATACGTCTGCCATAGTGTTACATAAAATAATTGTTATTTAATAATTATATATTCATGAATTATTGCTACCCATTTGTTCACTAGACTTCCCAACAGCAGATGAAGATTAACGCAGATTATTGTGGAAATATAAAGTTTGTTGAATACGACGCGACCCCTGCAAATACAGTTATTCAACTGTGCACGCAATTCTTAGAAGAATCTCTTTGTTTAATCGTAAAACAGTATGTGAAATGTACTTTCAACTGTTTATAATATAATTGTTAAAACCTCCTTCGCTTTACAGTAACACAGGCATAACTGGATTGAAATTATTCAAAGTAACGAAAGTCAGTAACAAGGAACTCGATCGATTGAACGTCGAAGAGGAAGAGAATTTACAATCTACTTTAAACAATATGATCCTGAAAATTTTAATAACACCGGGAGTAACAGATATTCAAAAATGGCCCTTGAATTTCTTTAAAACAGATTTGTTTACAGGAGTATCTATACGATCTTTTGAGAAGTATCGGTTTATTACACTTGGAAGTATATCGAACATATTTTCCTTTGTAGAATGAGTTAATGGTAACTAATTGTTTGGCAGTGGCGGATGCAGAATGGTTAAATGAAATGTTTGAATCGAAGAAGCATAGGAATACACTAAACCTGGTGAACGTGTGCCAAAAGCGACGCGTTTGTGTGCTTCTACAAGCTCCAATTTTCAATTCCGGGGAAAAGTAATGATAATATCGATTTTAAATCGTGCTCGTATAAAAAGCAAGGCGTTTCTGTGCAGAACAAATAGAGCCAAAGACTATTTACACAAGAAACATAAGAATTACCACGAAGATTCGAGTCAGATTTGTCAAACGTTTAAGTTAACAAGCAGAAGCGTTAGAAATCCCATGTTTGTCGTAGAATATGAATACGTACTCCATGGAGCAAAAAATGTAATTTTACTGTAATTTAAATTTGAACTATTTTTCCATTTTATTTATAACAGAAGCCTGTGAATCCATTTACAGACAAAATACGAAATCCCTGCTGGTACATGTGCGGCAAAGAAAAGTGCGCACATTTCTTTATCTAACTTGAATATTAGCCAACATATTAATACCGATAGAACAGTGGAGATATATAATCTCACGAAGATATGTATTTCTGGGCAAAATATAAATTCAATCGATGCAGATTTGGATTTGCCTAACTTAAGCGAGTTGGATATTTCTTTCAATCGATTACAAGAGCTCCCACATTCAAGCTTCTTGAAAAATATAGAAATCTTGAATATTAGTTTTAACAATATAAAATGGATAAATGTTGATGAAACCTTGCCAGTTTTACAAGATCTAGATATATCATGGAACTGCTTAACAAACTGTCTTGCAGTTATCGAAACCTTTAAAACTTTCATACCCAACATGCATAAATTAACGATACACAATAATCCCTTCCAAGACGTTCTCGACCCAAAATTAGCAGAGTATTTAACGTACACTTGCATACCGAACTTGCAGTTTATTAACCACCACGCGCGTGGAACTCTGAACTTACAACAAAGTTATTTCCCATGTGCGTTCAGTATGTGCAGACTGAAGCAGGGGAATAAATTGCTCTATTTGAAACAGAATACGATAAAAAGCGTGGAACAGATGACGGTCTTAGAAAGGAGAAACATAGAGCATGCCAAATATATTCACGTGTCGCAAGATTATCTCATAGCATCGATCGTTCTGAAAAAAGCATCGAAAGTTCAAGAGCTCTGCGCGACGTGTTGCTTATTGACCACGTTGCTCGTTAAGAGACCTTTCGCACATCTGACCAAACTGAACCTTGGGGGTAACTGTATTTCAGTCTCGAACGCTTTTACCGAAGACAATTTTCCATCTTTGATGTACCTAGATTTGACTAACAATCTAATAGCAAGTTTAGAACCAATGAAATCATTTCGCGCTCTGCAGGAATTCTACTGCGGGAATAATAATATAGGAAGCGTAACTCAAATTGACAATGTTAAAACCTGGGAAATGTTGTGTATTATAGACTTGTCCAGTAATCCGATATGCAAGGCAGATGCGTTATACAAATGCTTTATTATATTTCATTTGAGTAATGTTAAGGTAAGTACGATCGTTAATAAACTACGAGTCCTATCGAAGATAACTTCTGTAAATTGTACGATTACTATTGTAGTATATTTCCGGAGAATGTGTGCAAAAATCAGACATCTCCGAAGCGAGGCGTATATTTGGCAATAAGTTGGACAAACACGTGTTGAATACGTTGTATTCAACGGATCGATTAATAAATATCACGCAACTGAGTCTAACGGACAGTTCCTTATCGAAGGTATATTATTCGTTACTTCGAAATGTTTGGGAAACGAGATAATTGCTAAATAATTTCAGGTGGATCTCTCCGCTGAAATTCTGCCGCAGTTAGAGAGTTTGGACTTGAGTAAGAACCAGATAAATGATTTAAGGAGTCTGCATTCTTTCGAACATCTGCATACTTTGTGCTTAAGTTACAATTGCCTAGAAACGTTTTGTCAAAGCAATGGTGACAGAAATGCGTGCACATTCCCGAAGCTATGCACTTTGTTTCTGGACCACAATTGCATCCAGTCGTTAGTGGATATTAATATAGAATTGCCAGCGATAAAGCATCTGTTTTTACATAATAATTATCTTCGGAATGTTAACGGTAAATATTCAGGTGCGAAGATAATATCAGAATTTTTGAGTGCCTCTTTTATCCTCACATATTTATATGTGATATTTAGGGATAAATCGTTTTCCTACATTGGAATCTATAATTTTGGATTTTAACAAAATTGAAATTCTGGCTGTGGGAGATTTTCTTGGAAGTGGTAATCTAAAGTATTTGTCGATCGTGAATAATCAAATAAAGTCCTTAAGGTTCCTGAAGGGTTTGCAGAAATTGGAGAAACTTTATGCTGCCAACAACTGTTTGACGGTAAACACTCGCGAGGAGAGAATAAATATTGCGATGGAATTATTAATGAATGATTTTCCAGGACTGTAACGATATGCGATATTTATCAGCATTGACAAATTTAGAAGAATTAACGCTGGAAGGGAACCCTTTGTATATAGAAATAAAGGACAAAATGATCGCAGAGGATTTCGAAGTAAAAAATGCCGAGGTGGACGAGATTTAATTGAAAATAGGAAAAGTTTATTGTATTGAATTCGTTCATTGTGTTAAATAAATTTGTTTACAACTTAAGCGTAGCGTTCGCATCATTGCTAATTAATACACACCATTTGAATCGGTTTGTTTTATATGGTACTGTGGTTTTTGAAATTAGATAAACGTACTGTGTACTCACTAGAAAATAACTGCAAGTTTAGTAAGGGCCCTGGACTATATGTATAACTTTCATACATGCGAATTTCATAAGGGATGTAGCGAATAATCAACCAAGAGTGAGGAATTAAATCTAACAACTTAATTTGACTTTGGTATCGTAAGTCTCGCCACAAAAAAAGGTGTATGTGGCGACACCTAGAAGAAAGATAATCAAATACAAATTGGCAAGTTCTTTGCCGATAAGTGACCTACTCAGATTCGATAAAATTTCGATAATAATAATTATATGCGATAATGGCAAACAACAAAAGTATTTATTTATTACCGAAGGTGTTTCAATAACTTGATAATTTATTTTGCAGTTGCATCTTGAAGTATGAATCCTTAACACGTTTCGTACGGCTGATGTCATAATCCAGATAGCACAACGTCTAGTAAAGTCTTAAAGACGTCCAAAAGGCGTCTTAAAGACGTCTTGTTCCAAATCAAGACGTTCAAACCTAAAATGAACATAAACTAGACGTTTCTAAGACGAGGTGTGCTACCTGGGAAGACACTCGTCCTCAACGACGCTCGACTATTTCTCGATTTTTGTGGTTTTGGTTTGGATTTGGTTGATTTGCACAAGTAGATCCTTCTTCATTATTGTTTCGGCTACCGCCTGGTAGTGGTACCGTTCGGATTCAGCGATCGACACCAGAAATCGAATTAGAACGTCAGAAAGCGATATACCCGTAAGACCTAAAATTCCGGTTTACAATAATTTTTTTATTATAAAAGTTGTTTCTATTCCATTTCTTATGGCAAATAAGTAATGAAAACACGAAAAAAAAAATTTCGTTATTCGGGAAAGTTCTAAAAAATCGGCCGTGCAGAACGTGTTAAAAGGGAGATTCTCGTGTAACTCGCACGCCGATTCACTGCTTCGACGCCGAGAAATATCCGTCCACAGTTTACACTAAACGATTTTACAGAAAACAATTTTTTAGATTTCCTTAGATGTTCAGTAAAATATCCTAAAAGTTTCAAAAATATTAATTGAACCATTTCTTTAAAAAAAAATCACAAAGTGAGGCGCACTTTCGTACAGTTAGACGAGAATCCGCCCTTAATTATTTTACCGGGTACTATTCATAATCTAATCATTAACACTTCTTAATGTTAGTGCCGTGCTTAGTAAATACTCAGATTTTTCAAGGAATCATAGTGTGCCTACAACTATTAACTAATTCGTGTACTTTTATAGTAAAAGTACATTCTAATCCCGAAGAAACATTCCACAATATATATATTTCCAAAAATAAGGCTCGCCTTGACCCAAACGAGAATTAAAATAAGCTATCTTACTAATACTTACGTTGTTTTACTAAATTAATATTCTACTTGATCAAATCACAGACAAAGAAACCGCAGTATCTTTCATTGACCACTGCCACATTACTAACCTCAAAATTAAAAAGAAGAGAATTAGAGAAAAATAAGATTACATGCTGCGTATAACATTCTCTACTTTATTCCACAACTGAATTTACTTGAAAAAAATACGTTAGAATTAAACAGGTGAAGAAGAAGCTTGAAGAAGTTTAAGGGAGTCAGTAGAATTGCGCAATAAAGAAACCAACGCGTCGCATGTTTTGCAAATTGATTTCGTCCTGTATTAAATATCGTTAACATTGTTCGGGTACAATGACTGACAAATTGACAGCGTGCACGGGACACGCGTGCACGCGGAACGACATCCCCTGCGCGGCAACCATTGCCACATTAAAATACTCGCGCGCGCGGTCCAGATTCATGGAAGGTTCTAAAGTACAAAAAGCGGCGAAAACGGCATGAACGTATCTCGTCCATCGACGGCGAATCTCCGTGTAAATCGCGATCCGAAACTCGCATTCCAGAAGATTTCACCCCCGAGAATAAAGGGGACCGCGTTTTAACGCGGACATTCTCTCTCCTCTTGCATGCACGTTATAAGCACGCGAGCAAAGCCATCGTGGAGAAGAGATTACGGACGAGTACAGAGAATGGTGAGAAGACGGTTGAAGCTCCGCGAATATTTTCATTTACAGTTTCCCTGCGGCTCGGCGATAGCGGTTATTAATCTACTTTGCGTGTTCTGGGCGAAGCGCGTGTCTGCAACGCGACAACCACGAAATGGCAATAACTACCGTGCATTGGTCATTGTTTACCAGAGTGTAATCTACGCATCGTTCTACGTCCCCATAGAGAACACCGTTGTTTCTCAATTTCTTAACACTCCGAGCGGCCAGTGACCATTCGGGCACACTCGGGCGTGTTTTCACGCCCGCGCCAGTCGAAGTGTTAATCGTTTTGGATTAGATCGACGCACACAGTGTCCGTTCATCCTTACAGGGGGCGTTACACAGCTGTGGGGGCAAACTCGCGCGGCTAAAATAGTTCACGGAAAGAGGTAGAAAAGTTTTAATAAATATGATCTTTGGATCCTTGTGTTACTTTTTAAAATAATTGATACCTCGAGAAGTTAGCGATCTCATTTTACAGAATTTATATTTATCTTTTTTTCTAGCGTGACTTGAAGATGGTAACATGCTTGTCTAAATGTACATAAATAGAATATGATACAGGAAACGAAGATGCAAAGAGGAACGCGATTGCATGAACACTTTGAGAAACCGTTCTCCAAAAGAATACCAGATTCCAAAGATCGATTATTTCCTTGAGACTTTTCCGGCTCCCTTTCATTCATCTCCATTACCGAATGGAGCCCGCACCCACAGCTCCAACACACCCCATTAACAGCCAGTCTTAATCCTACGATCTCCGTGAGACGAAGGAACCAAGGCACTGAATTCCGTCTTGGAAAGCGAAAGGGAGTCGTACAAAGTGTCGGTGACGCGGCGGTTCCACGTCAGAACGGTGATCGAAAATAGTCGGAACGAATGGTACTCCGATGGCGAGCCCGATACGTAAAACGCACAGCTCTCTCAACGATCGAAATAGCTTTGAAGAATAATAAAGTCTCGAGGCAAGGTCGAGGCATGTCCGGATCTCGTCGTTCAGACTCGCACGCACGATCTCCGCCAACCCCTTCGATCGACTAGATCATCTCACCCTGAATCTGACCGAAGGCATCGTCAAACAACTGCGCTTAAACTCTCGCTTCCCTTTAGAATTCTACTTAACAGCCATAGAATCTTAACCAATTTTGTACTGCCCCGCGGATTTTCGATTTCCGTACGCCCCGTCTAGCCGGCAGCATACTCCTCCTTCGTTTCGTAGTACCAAAAATAAGTCGACTTTTTTCTCTTCTTTTTTTACTCGTCCTTCGATTGTATAACTGTTCCGCGAAATGCTCGTACAAATAAGCGACTCGACGATGGACGCAACGAGAAGAATTTCGATTGCTAAGCGTATGTACCGACCTTGACACCCTCCCACCTCCGCCGGCTCGCCCCCGCGCGTCCCTACTTCTCGCTCGTGAAAAAAACAATTCGTCCATCGGCATCGCCGGACCACGACCTTCCCGGTGTCAAGTTAAACATCCAATTAGCGCCCTAATCTCGCGCGGTGACGCACGCCGCGCGGCAGTGTCTCTCGCTAAACTCCGCTACAAAGATTAGCAAGCGTGCAATCACGATATTATCACACCTACGTGCCATTCTTGCCTCTTATCCTTAATTAGTAACCGTTTTTTGTACGTTTTCTCTTGTTTCTTCTTTTGTGCAGAATGCACTAGGAACAGTTCCGCAACTTCCGCCTGGCTGGCGTCGATCGACCTAACCTCTTAAATTCACGAAATTCTATGAATCCTCTTTCTGTTCACTAACATTCATTAAAATGTTTGCTGCTGCAGTTGTTATTACTGTACACAATAATGACGCTAATATAAGTTTCGAAATTTGCAGATTTTAAGGGTTTGTTCATTGAACTGTGAAGGAAGATTGTCCTAGGTGGTGGTTATTTGAAGGTTAAGGGGAAAAACAGGGAATGTCACGAAACAGTTTTATCGAGAGACTTAAGGTTTAATACTTTAGTCCATCAGTGAGGAAGCAAGATTCGATGAATTTAATTTTCTTATATAATTTTCTTCTTAAACAATTTCTTGTTTTACCTTGAAGGTTATGCTTAGCGAAGAGAGTGAACATTTCCTGTTTTTAACGAGTACCTAAACCAAATAATTAACGTTATCTTGCGAGGGTGCTTGAACTTTATAATCCTTTGTGATTCGACAGTTCTGTAGTCCCAGATGCCACCAACAAAATATATTATAAATCGCAAAAATCACGAAAAATGAACGTCCCTCGATTTTCCCCTTAGCCTTCATTTGTGACCTCCACGGCAGTCAACGTGTAAAAATTTCAGAAGCTAAAATTCCCGATGATCCGTGGTAGCCATGCCCAACAATCACCAACAACAATTTCCAAAATTAACCGGGTTCCGATAGAAAATTTTCCAGCGCGAATCACCCACGATTAACAACCGAATCTGTTTCCCAATGATCTAGTTACTAATTGCAAAACGCAGATCGATCAACGATCGCCAGGCCGGAGGCTCATTATCTTACAAATGGTTCTCTTGTCGCAATGAACGCAAATTGAACGAACGGTTGAGCGCACGTTAGAATTGAAAGAAATACGCGAGCGGTCCCTGTTCGTAGATTTACAGAAGAAAAGAACAAAAGGGACACGACGCTTAAGTATAATTTACATATCTATGCCCGTACTACGTGTACGCAAGCTACTACAAAAAAACCGTCCCGCAGTTGTGTGGATGCGTCAATTGTCGATGGAAAAGCTTCGTCGTTCGTGCGCACGGCCGACGCAACGCGAATAAATAATGAGATAGGAAAGGGGGGGAAGGAAGGGCGCCTCTGTCCACGTCCTTGATACTCGTCCCAGCATCTTGCAAGGATCCCACGGGCGCTGGGGTCCACGATCCCGGTGGATACGGGTGCTCCGAGCCGCGTTGTGCCATTTACTTTGCTCGGTTAATCGCTCGAACGTATGACCATGCACGGAGAAGCTCATTAATGCCGCGCCTTGCTTGCGGTCGCAATTCTAAACTGACGAGTTCCAATTGCTTTCGGTGACAAGTGTTCTGGTTCGGACGCGGTGTGCAATTAGAGTAATTAAAGAGTCACGTTTAACAATTCGTTTCACCATTTCCGCGTCCTTCGACGAGGTTGAAAATACTTTTAATGTCTATACTTATATGAGAATATTCAAAGGGATATCGGTTGGAGCCTCCATTATTCAAACTAATAGGTAAACATAGCTATTCCTATTTCTAAACATTTTTCAATTATTCTCATTACTTTGACGACTATTGTATGCCACGAAAATAAGAAAATATTCGTAATCAGGATTAATGTGAACGCTTAGGGCACTTAGTTATCGAAGATGTGCATAATGAAGGTTCCAAAGAGTCGTATGGATATCGGAATACGTATATTCCGTCCGCTATAACAGGATTTTTTTAATTGTTTTGCTTGTGACTTTAATTGCGTGGTCTTACGAGCACCCGAAGTGCTCCGGCGCCGGCGAACTCGACGCGCTGACGCCACTTCCGGTGGAATGCGCTCCGCGAGTAGTACGAACGGCGCTTGGATGGCCGGCTCGAGTGGAACAGGTGCGGCATTAATGATTCCTACCGTGCACATGGCGTACGGCGTTGTACGGCGCGACGTCAGCACCGACGACTCTGACGTAGATCGGCGAGGATCGATCGTGCCCTTTAACGCGCGTGTCGTCGAGCCTGCGTTTGCCGCGACACGCGTATTTCGGTTGCATGAGTCTGCAGGGGGAAACGATGTGGTAAGGCGGAAGGAGTTCGTGCACCGCGAGCTTCTGAATAAATTACGTCCCGCCTGTGTCGTACAGTAGTGGTCAAAAGGAAGCTCGAACAGCGACAGGGGTTAGTTCAGTTAGACAGGATTGTATCTTAAAATTAACAACCCACAGATTAAAGGGTTTCAACGTATACAAATATCAGGCACTAGTATTAAGTTTCTTTCAACCACCACTGTAAATGTCACTATCGAGGAGAAGGCTACAAAAACGCAGGAATAGAATGCAGAAGTGGTGGAGCGTACTTCGTGATACAATGTAAAAAAAAGGGGTAGAAAAGGGTGAACCCTCGTGTAAAGATAAGTCGAATTCCCGGAGCAATGTTTCTTTATAAAAAGCCATGGATCTTGGGTTTCAGCTTGCGTTAAAGGACCCCGTTTCGAATTAGGGGCTGCAACGTCCGGCGAGCCTGTGCGTATAAATTCTGTTGCATTAGAGTTTTATCGCGGTGAATTGCTCAGGAGCAGGGAAGGGCAAGTAGAAATATCGAATATTAGACGGGCGTGTGTAGCGTGCACGCGAAGCTTCACCCTTTCGTGTCACTCGCACGAATTACGCTCTACGCTGTAAATATACCCCGTCGCGGACAAAAGTAACGTCCGCCATAGAATTTTATTGTCAACGTTCAGTCTTATACGATGTCCCTTTATTGTCCCCGGTTGCCCACGAATGATCCCGCGTACACGAACCCCTGTCGGCGGCTGCGCGCGTGAAGCTACTTTGTCTACGATTTAAAAAAAGAAGAAGAAGAGTAGGATGAAGAAATCCAAGAGAATAGAAAAACTGAAGGTCCTGCCAGAAAGGGAGGCCAATCTACGTGACGTCTTCGTCGTCGTTACGGTCGCCGTACTACCGATGTGGAGAACAGAAGGAGCGAGACGAAGCTAGAAGTTCGGAGCTCGCGTGGCCGCGTGACTCGTCCCGGTTTGCTCTAGCGGCGGCGGCACCACCGTCCTAGCCGTCGTCGTCCTGGTGGTCCGACTAGCCCGCTCTCCCAGGGAGCGCGGAAGGTGTCGAACACGCCGGCATCTGTGGTACGCGCTGAGCGATTATTCCGTCGCACCGCAGCTCCTTCGAACCCGGCGCTTCATTTCATCGGCTCTAGGATCTCCTGGATGCTGACGTAGGTGCCGGTGAGGAAGCCCAGCACCCCGAACGAGATGATGGCCAGGTTCTTCCAGAGCTTCCAGTAGCAGGCCCCCAGGCCGTTCTCCTGGTCCCACACGGTCACCAGCTCGATCACGGATGGGAACATCAGGCCGAGGGTCGACAGGCAAACGGCCCCTACTAGCGATATGAACGGGCCCAGGTTCGGTATAGCGATGGCCACGGCCACCGTGAACACCACCAGGCAGATGCGGATCGCGTACTCGGCGATCAGCTTCCTAGAGCCGAAGTACTGCTTGGCGTTCTTCCAGATGATCTCCATCGGCACGTAGAACTGCAGGCCGTAGGTCAGGAAGATCGCCACCGCGATCATCAGCTTGGCAGACTGGGCGAGGATCTCGCTCTGCGACGGGTTCAGCGTGATAGAGGCCTTCGTGTCCTCGCCGTAACGCCAGTAGCCGAAGAAGCCGACGGTGCTGTACAACAACACCACGAAGAACATGCCGGTGTTCAGCACGCCTGGGCAGCCGGTGAAGTGGGTCGGCGTCTTCATGTTGTTCTCCAGGGGCATCACCTGCAAGCATTATTGTCGATCAAGACGTTGGGAGGTGGTACTCGATGATGGAAGTGACTGTAATATTTGAGGCTTTGGGTGGTTGGTTCTTCTTTATGTAGTAAGCGATTGGATATGTTTTTTGCATCATGCATAAATCTATGTACAATGAAACGATCTTCGTAGTTACGTGACTTGATAAAGTAGGGGTGGAATTAACACTTGAGAAAAATGCAGGATTTTCTTTTTTGGGGAATACCTGGATAGGGTGAAGGACCCAATTACTGTCACCTTAAGCTATTTTACTTAAAATAACGAATAAATAAATGTTGTAAAGTCATACACAAAAAGAATTATGTAATTCAACTTATAATCTATACTATAGATTATATATTATAGTTTATTTATTCGTTATTTTAAGTAAAATAGCTTAAGGTGACAGTAATTGGTTAGGTGTCAGTAATTGGGTCCTTTACCCTATTCGTAAGAGGTATCGAAAAGAAGTTTAAACAAAAGTTTCATCTTTTTTATATCTACAAAAGTGGGTAAAAATAATTCTCGAAAATTGCACAGTTACCTTTATTCTGGAATATCTCGAGAACAATGAGGGATGTCGAAAAGAAGTTTCAATAAAAGTCGTATCTTTTTTTTAATATCTACAAAAGTGCGTAAAAATTATCGAAGAATAATTTTTAAATATACTTTTCAAGTTACCCCCACCACCAATCCTGCATTCCATAATTATTTTTATCCAGTTTTATAGATATAAAACAAGAAACCTTTTGTTTAAACTTCTTTTTGATATCTCCTACGGTTCTTGAGATATTAAACGAAAAATAAAATCCTGCGTTTATTTCGAGGTGTGATTTCATTCCATTAAAACAAAAATAGGTTTGTGTTAGGGATGAACTAAGTTGTATAATTCTCTGAATTTTCGGGGCACCTAATTTCCCTTATAAAATATCTATTAATACTAAATGTGGTGGAAGTGAATACACGTTAAATATTTGAGTGACGAGATAAATATTTCTGTCAATTTATTTCTGCTAATATACTAAATCTGTTTACTTTAACGCTCCACCGATTTTACGACGCAGATATGTCTCTTCCAGCTACTGTATCGCCGCTACGATGCCTGCCTGAGTTATGGCTGACCTCACTACTAGACGTTGCGCGAGATTCATGCTGTGCTTAAAACTGTATTCTTCGCAGCATCACAGAGCAAGGTTAAGGTTTTTTGTTGTCAATGCATGGTACTAAGGGTAGAGTACTAGATCAGGGGTGGCGAACCTATGGCACGCGTGCCAGGCGCGGCACGTACGAAAATTTTTTTGGCACGTCAATAATTACCAGGTGATATTAATATCTGTATATTAATCTAAAATAATTATTATACGGTTAGATACACTAAAATATTTTTGGTCAGCTTTTACTGTACGATAATGTGAATGTCAAGTTATGAAAATCTATGTTAATTTTTAAACTTGTCTCAAAAAATTCCGCAATGATTAATTTTCTATTAATTTTTCCCCTATTAAAATTCGCCAGGCTACGTCAGCAATTCGATAAAATATTTTTTATAAATTTTTGGCACGCGCAGATAAAAAAGTCGTCACCCCTGTACTGGGTCGATATTTGGGAGGTGTGGAATAAGAACGGGGGTGAACCCCAAAGAACAGCGAACTCCCCTGAGTCGCGAGGGTTGAATAATGAACTTCTGAAACTTTTATAATGATTGAAGTGAGGAAATAGGTGTTGAAAATACGGTGTAATTTTCTTTTAAATTCAAGTCCACATGAGTTTATGGGGTATTACAAAGTATTAGAATCGTACTTTTCGGTTTTTTATAGTAAGATGTCAAGAGGGTGAAGCACCCTTTTAAATTTCGTCGATTCGAAGAACATTTTCGTGATTATAAATTGTGCTCTTAGGAACAAATTAAATATATTTGAAATAAAAATTTACTAAGTCACTTGCAAATTCAAAACCCCCCTTCCAGAGCTGCCGAGAAATTTGATTTTATTATCGTCATTAAATAAGATAATTTTCACAAAATGAAACGCTCGAGAGAAATATGCATAACGAAATTGTATACTTTGTCGCTGTTACGGGTAATCGCGTTAGGACACGATATGTAAATCCAACAAGATCGTCTACAGCCTCACAGTTTTAGTTTTTGTTACAAGCGCTTATGTAACAGCTCGCACTTATGATATAACTTTTTTCTACGCGGTTATTACACGTAGAATATTATTAAGGTTATATATTATTAAGCTTAATACACGTTACATCGATTTTAAAAGAAACGATAGTACAGCGTGTAAATTTGATAATTTCTCAGTAGCAAATAGACTTCTAAAATTTATCCACTTTTAAACAATTTTAAAAATATCGTAGTACAATAAGAGGAATAATCTGAATACCAAGCCGACTGATTTCGATTAATATGAACATAAAAAATTAAAATATCATCTTGGAATCTTTTTCACTCTGCACACGAAACTTGACGTATCTCCAGAAATTTTTAATTTCTACGAAAACGATTTTAAATCGTGAAAGCAAATTAGTCAAGCATAATGAAACAGAACTGATTAGCATCTCATAGACACTCTGCAAAAAAAGTTTCACTTGTAAGCTACTGCGAATTGAAAAACGAAAAAGAAAGTACAATGTCTCAAGGCCTTTCGCAAACCGCGGAATATAAAAAATGCCGATTTCACCTGACTCCTTCGTCGAAATTTTTGACCCGCCTAAACCGCCTCTCTCGTAACACTATATCGCATGATTGAAATACTGAACAGCCGATTAAACCGCTATGTCGTCTACGATCGAGCATCGAGCGGAATACGAATGGTATATTTGCATAACGACACGGAGGCGCGTGAACAGTGCTGTGTCGCAAATATGCAGCACGTGTACTAAGAACTGTAAAATAAAATTTTATAACTCCTGTCATCAAGTCTGTGTTTCTCTTCACTTATTCGTTGGTTCAGTTGCTTCTTTCAAATCGTTAGCATGCATATGCATTTTGTCAAAACTAGGCAGCCCTTAACGTAGCGTTTTTACAGTTTTTCCTTTTTTTTCACAGAACGAAATCACGAAAAGAAGGATAATAATATCAATAATAAAGAGAATTAAATAAAAAAGTAAAAGGAATAATCATTATTATATTTAAATATATGACTTTATTTATTATTGCCATATCAGTAATAATATTAGATTATCATATGAGATATTATGTTCCAAATTCTATTTTTCTTAATTTTAATTTTAATAAAATAAATTATTCGTTCTCATTATTTTCTTCTTTATTTTCTCTTTTCTTTAGTTTTCCCTTTTCTGAAGCCCGAGTGCCGGCCCTGCTCTTATCATTACTTTTTAATTGAGCAGTAGAAATGGTAAACGATGTGTCAATATTTAAAGATTTCAGTAGAAAGAAAAAAATGCATATCTGTTGATTTTGTCAATTACTTACATCGTTTATCATTCAATTATTTCAACTTGGTCGTTTATCGCTAGGGACTTTCAGCGTATACCACTTTTACAAGTGCAGAGGGAAACAGAAACATTACGGCCGTGAAGAGTTTTGGCACTTTCATCGGTTTTCACCACAGCAAAATTAGCACTTACGATTTCAGCTCTATCTATTTATATATAATACATATTATTCTAGCATTTCTAATTTTTGCCTCCGTGTTCCGCGTGCAATTCACATCCCTTTCCACTAAAAAAATCCTGTTTCTTTAACACTTGCATCGTTTACCATTTCAACTCCTCAATTATCCTTATTATTTTCATTACATTTATTGCTTCTACCATTAATATTACAACTTCTCGACTCCAACATATACCGTTAAGGAACTAGTTTTTGATCAGTTTAGAGAGTTTCCCGCTTTAATATTTATTTTTAACCTAATAAAACTTTCAACCATAGACTTTTTTATACGAAAAGATGAATTAATGTTTACACTTTAAGGAAAAATTTTAAAAAGTTGAAAATAAGTATAATTTAATTATTTATAAGGTACGGAATAATAAGGTGACTAGGAACTAGTTTTTTATCATCTAAAAATACATGGGAACTAATTTTTGATCAGGTCAGGAACTAGTTTGAATTATCCTTTTTTATGTTAATAATTATATCAAACAATTATTTAAGGACATAAACTGAAAAGAACGATTTATTTCATGAACTGATAAAAAATTAGTGCCTGATCAAGAACTAGTTCCTTAACGGTATGCAATAATGTAATTAACGTAATTATGTGTCGTCATATGGCAACACCCGCAAATAAATAAAAATACTTACCACACCGATGCCCTCCAGAGCGAAGATGGCAGTGCCGAAGAACAAGGGTAACTGAGACCAGCTCGAGAAGTTCGGTACGTCTTTGATGCTGGGCAGGTCACTGAAGATGTAGTAGAAGGTGATCCCCATTCCGGTGGCGATCAGGACGTTCGCGATCATAGAAAACGGCGCCAGATATTTCAGGTTCCTCACGAGGGAGAAAATGGCTAGCAGTGGCAATAGCGCCGCCATATAAAGCCGGAGATCCTTGTCAGTGCCGGTGTAATAATCAGCCACCTCCTTGACGTTGGTCGAGATGAAGACTATGTACACGCAGCAGCAGCCTATCAAGTCGATCACGAGGAACGAGTTGATCGTCGCTCTGAAACGGTGTAAGGAACGCTTGGTACCATCACAACAGCCGGGAGCTCTGCTTATACTAAATTTTTTCACGTCGAAGTGGACTTTGAATTAAATGTTTAAAGTTATGAACACTTAATGAGAGGTCCCCCATTACTCTGCAAAAATATTTATAGTAATCATGGGTTTTTAAGCTCGCTTATAAAATTCCAACGTGTAATCGATGGCTGCTTAACCCTCGGTTGTCATATCTATTCTTTCGAACGTACCTAGTTGTCACACTGGATCGATAATATGTGAAGTTTTGTGAATTTTTTTTGGAAAAATGGAAGCAGATATTTTTACAGAACTTTTTGCAGTTAAAAGAGCTACATTTAAGGAACAATTGGTAATTTTTTGTAGAAAAATATTTACGTTTGTAATAAAATTACAACCGACATCCAAGAAGCCTTTTTCGCGGTTGCGCGAAGAAATCAGGATTTCAATTTTAAATAGCCGCCATTTTGTTTTAAATTAATATTTTGGATATTACATCTGTGAATCAAAGGATATATTAAAATACTAAGGAAATCTATTTTGTTTTTTGAGTTTAGATAATCTGGTTCCGAATGGCAGTGCTCACCCCAAAACAATTTTGTAAAAAGGCTTCTTGGATGTCGGTTTTAGTTTTATTATAAACGTAAATACTTTGCTACCAAAAAATTACCAAATGTTGTTTAAATGTTGCTCTTTTAAGTGCAAAAAGTTCTGTAAAAATATATGCTTCCGCTTTCTCAAAAAAAATTCACAAACATTCGTCTCTTTTCAGCCTCCTGACTAGGTATATATAACCCCTTAAGTCGCAAAAATGTTGAGACTTCAAAGATTGTAGAATATAATTCATGTTCATCGGTGAAAACTAACATTTGAAGTATCATCATGTTTAAACAAATTTTTAGAAGAAAAAGAGTTCCAGAAAAAGTATTCTGCTTAAAAAATCCTAACGTTTCCAACTTTCAATATTTTTAGCTAAAAAATTATGGTTATACTTTTAAGATATACTACTTTTATTAAAAAAAAAAAATAATAAATAAAAATCCCCTCACTCGGAAAGCGTCTCTACCTGTAGAAAATACATAAAAGTACATACTACTACAGTACGCCAGTAGTACCAATGTGACAACCGAGAGTTAAAATTAATTATCATTCCTATTGGGCGTGATTTTCGGGAATTTTTTGTGGAAAATCTAATGTATATTTTTAACAACTATTTACTTATTTTAGAAGTACATATATTTATCAACTCTCAGTAATTTTGTTACAGAAAAATATTAAAAACTGGACAAATAATACCCACTCTCCCGGAAGCAATTTTTTCGAGTCGGATCATCTAAAATCGAAAAGTGAAGAAGATTCTGTTACTATATGCGTTTATCTAGTTCGTGAACGAAGGATTTTTGTTTTCAATGAAAACTCTATTTTTAATTCAGACCTCGAAAAATCATGATTTTGCGTTAAACGGCCGCCATTTTGTCTGAAATCATTTTTTCGAAAAATCCTTCGTTCACGAACTAAATAAACTCATATACTAACAGAATCTCCTTCCCTTTTTGATTTCAGATGATCCGGCTCTGAAAAATAGTGCTCGCCGCAAAAAAAATAGCTTCCGGGTGAGTGGCTGTTATTCGTTAATTTTTTAATATTTTTCTATAACAAAATTACTAAATGTTGACAAATACATATACTTCCAAAATAAGCAAATAGTTGTAAAAAATATACCTCAAACTTTCCACAAAAAATTCCCGAAAATCACGCCTGCCAACTAGGCATAACCCCTTAAATAAAACACATTCCAGTTCAGTCTGAGCCCAGAGCAGTAACGGTAGCCCACGGAATTCCATTTCATCCGCGAAACGTCCCCATTGCCCATGCTGATCCTACCGCAACCCCCGCGGCCGTCCGTTTAATCGAAAGTGACCGCAGTGACCACCGAAATTGCGGCAATGCTCCCAACCGCAAAGAGCAACCGCCGGTGTACTTAACAACACATCCCCGCCTCCGAAATTCCAGCGCCAATTACCAAGCAAGCGGAGGTGTACTTACTTCGCAAGGCGAGCGTACTTCTGCACAGGCTCGGGACCGACGAGAAAGGCCGCCTCGGCCACGTCCGCGAATCCGAGGCTCGGCGTCTGCGTCCGCCTGCAGAGATTGTGGGCGCACTTGACCAGTATGTGGACGCAGTAAGTGCAAACCGCCCCGATGAAGAAGGTGGCGAACAGGCCGAAGAGCAGGCCGGCGTTGCGGAAGGCCATCGGCATCGCCAGAATGCCGGTGCCCAGGCTGCCCTTGAGCAGATGTATCAGGGTGTCGAGGTCCGACGTCGGGTGGGCGAGCTTCCTGTGCTCGAACGGATTGTAGAGGGCCGCCTCCTCGTCGTTCGGCCGCTCGACGAGCGGCAACGTCGAGCCGTTCGTGACGGTAATCGGTACCTCATTTTTCTCGCACTTGTATCTGGAAAACCAACGCCGTTAACGTCGCGTCCCCTAAGTCGGGCGTCCGTCGGAACGGGGGAGGGTGGATGGATTTGTTTATCTATATCATACGCACGTGTGCGTGCATATATGTTCTCGTACGTTTAGGAGCACGCGAGTACGCTGAGCGCGCGAGTACGCCATGCGTGTCCCGCGTGGGATAGATCTATCGTTCCGTGGGGCACCACGACGCGTCGTGTTTCCCGCTCGATCTCGCGCCGATTGGATCATGTGTACCCCGACTTTACGCTGCATCGTTCATGGAGGGAAGAAGAGGGTGGCACGGTGCAGGCTCTGGCGCTCGAGGCTCTCGCGACGCATGCATGCCACGCGAGGAAGAACGGGCCACAGCGGGGAACAGAGGGGATCGAAGTGCTCCAATATGTAGACTCCATTAGGTGGCTGAAGCTCGCGAAGTGGCGCGGTCGGGTCGTTTGCTTGGTGCTTTGTTTATACGCGGTGAATCTTTAGGGACTTGCTTAGGCTTTAATAGTTTCAGTGGCGCACTCGGGATTTAATTTTGGGGGAGCGGGGTTAAAGAGATAGAAATATTTTAAAAGCAAATGTAGGATCACGGAAAAAAGGGAAGTCGCCTCACCGGGACTCGAACCCGCGATCTCTAGATTTGCGCGCTGGCCAGCCGCCTTAGCCACCTCGGCTACCGCCGACTTCCCCGATCTTCGTTGTTCCGTGTCCTCTCTTATGGTGGGGGGTTCCCGATCCCACACAAATTTAAGAAAATTTGTTAGGTGATTGTGAGAGTTTATTTTAATAATAAAGTTTGGTTTTCTTTGGTTTTTACATTAATCGCGTTTGTTCTTTCTCTTTGGAGGTGCGCCACTGAACACTTTGAGTGGCGCAGGATTTTGGAAAATGCGGCTTCAAGGCGGTCAGGTTGGGTAATATTATTGTGAAAGCATGCGTGCGAAGAGTGGAAATCCCTCGGCGTGGAAACACGCCGGCGCCACTCCAAGTGTTAATGATTGCAATGGTTCTGATTGAGAGTCTCTGGTTTGCGTGATATTGAAATGGTTCTATTGATCTGATGAGCAAAGTGGATTCTGATCGTAGGTACAGCAAGTAAGTCCGGGACAGTCGGTACACCTGACATAAAATGGCTATCAGAACTAACACTGGTATTATTTATTTTATCAGTATAAATCTAATACGTTCAGAATTTTATGCTGACTCGGAGAAACTGAACCTTCTTTTAAGACAATATTTGCTGAAAATCGTGTCGAAAGCTTAAAAAAAAATCGTGTCGAAAGAATGACAAAGAAAGCAAAATTATTTACAGCTACAGATTTACTGAAATTCGATTTGTTTACGCTAAAAAAGTAAACATACACATGAAACAAAAAGTGAACTACCTACTACTTAGTGATTAGCAAAGCAAATGAACACAAAAGTGAACAATTAAAATAAATAAACAACAACTTTATTCCAATATTTGTAAAGAATAAACAGTCAAATACTCATTTTTTTAATTTATTAAGCCTAAGTAATTTTTCTTACCCAACACAACTATTACATCTATCACTATTTTAGCCAGCCGCACTTAGATTTGTTTAAATAATTTTCTAAACATTCTGAGGAATTTGAAAGTGAACCATCTATCCCAATCATAACTGGACCATCTCTCCTTTCTGCAGGGAGAGATAATCCTCTCGTTAGCTTTAAAAGGAAGGGTTAATAGACCAAATACTTTGGCTGCATTGTCCCTCGATACCTCTACTATCATATTATCCAAAACATTACACGAAAATGAACTTAGAAGAAGCCTATTTTAAATACGCTTCTTTAAATACGAGGTTCAATGTAACCTCAACTTACCTTTTCTAACAATTATTCAACTACTAGAGAAGCAATTATTCTGCACTTTAACGCGCTCTTACTTATAAAGTCCGAAGTACAGCAACTGTACCAACTGTCCTACCACACCGAGTCACCCGGACTTACCCTAAACTCAAGTATTATCTAATAATCCTACCATTTAACTTTTCTAACTACATACGAGTTCATACTCCCTACCTAAATTCAGTAAATAAGCATTCCAAGAGCAACAAGTACCTACAGTACTATCACAGACACTTGTCAGTGCACTAAATCTCGATCTAAAATTAAACATATCTCTCAACCTAAATCACGCTTACACCTGCAGTCACGGAGTATTAATAACTCACAATCAGAGACGTATTTACTCGTCACGCAGAACCATCGCATATCCTTTCTGGGAATTAAGAGCCGCGCCGAGCCAGCTGCGGCTTAAGATTCAATTCATCAATCGAGCATGCATCGTCCGATTCGTCGTTACGGATTTAGCGCGATCCGACCGAGCCACCGCTTGTGAATGAGGCGTTGCGCTGAACGAGCTCGATGCACGATAAGAACCTGATTCGCAGCGCGATCCACGCGATCTGATCAGGCGAAAGCTCCACGCACTCGTAACAAGCGTTAATCCTAGAGCAGTGGAAATGGAGCTGCCAGCAATGAGTGAACTGCTCGACGACACTCGAGTCTAAAGGCCGGCGCACACGAGCGGCACGCGTCATTTTTTGCGATCGCGTCGATGTGGCAATAAATAATGACGCAAAAAATAATGCGACGCGTGTGAATCTCTCTAGAAATATATATTTACTGTTAAGACGCGGCTGCAGAGTGACGCGCGCCGCACGTGGCCGCCCGGCTTAATGCGAGATCCTCGCGGCTTAAACGGATTCAGCAGGCGCGGCCTCTGTGCTCGAATGTTGCAGGATATTGATAAGAATTGCGAGGATGCCGGTAAGCAATGTCGCTTTTGAAACAGAAGATATTGTCCTTCTACGTTAAATAATAGAATCGCTTTTCTTTCCCTGATTCCTCTTTTGGAAATAAAAATGGCAATATATTATTATTATTATTATTGAAAATGACGGGCATAGCCCAATACAAAACATTAGTTACAACGACGTGATAGGGTTTTCCTGACACAATAGTCGAAAAAGCTTCCACTTAAAGGAGGAAGTACTACCGGAAAAGAAATCAACATAATCTAAGTAGGAATATAATATAGAAAATTATTTTGTGACATGCTCCACCATGCAGTGTTAGTTGTAGAGACTTTACTTTAACTGAAAGAAGATGCTAGATTCTTCAGGAAATGGATGAAGTGCTCGCTGTTTAAGGGACAGTAAATAGGGTAAAGAACCCAATTACTGTCAGCCAACCCAATTACTGTCACCTTAAGCTGTTTTACTTAAACGTTTATTTATTCGTTATTTTAAGTAAAATAGCTTAAGGTGACAGTAATTGGGTTGGCTGCCAGTAATTGGGTCCTTTACCCTAGTATCAGCGAAAAGGAGGATTAAAAATGGCATTGTAATTAGTTCTTTTTAATTTGATAGTAGTAGTGTAACTGAAAATAATTGTTATGTCAAAAAGGACATTACTTTCCGGTTCCTCCGATATAAGCTCGATTTATGAATGAAGTTCGAGCAATGAAGTTTGAAGAACAAAGATGGGGGTTTCGTTTTGTAAGTGCGTATTTCCTATATTAATTTTTTGACGCGCAAACGGTTCCTTCGATTCCCTCCCTGTCTCCCAGCCGAGCTTCCGTCTCCGCGTACGTGCCGAGGGACCATCGAGGAAATCGATCAAAGAGTCGCGAAAGCTCGAGCAATCTTTCATTTTCCCTACTTTTTCTCGTGCTCGTTATATCTGATGATCGTGACTGGTCGACGATCATTCTACGCTTTGCACGCGGAAAAAGTGCATGGCGCAACAAAAGCGCCCGTCCCGGAAGAGAGCGGTTGCATTTTTGGCAAAGGTCTGTTTAGACAAGAGCAGAATTAGAACTTCCGGCAACAATTTCTGGCAAAATTCTCCACAGACATTTTACGGGTCGCAATAATTTCTAGCTGCTTGCGCGGCGATCGTCTGCTGCGGCGCTTGGCCTTGAGAAAATAATGCGAACTGTAGCTTTTATTGTATTAATCAATTCTGGGGAGCTGAATGAATCTTTCTTTTCGCTTTTCTTTGTTTGCGGAGATAACAGCAAGCTTATGTGACTGAAATGATTCAAGTCTTCTAAATGTAAGTCCTAAGTTTCCATGCTTCTCAGAAAATCTAAGATCCACATTTCATCTAGATCTGTGATTCGCTAATTCGGCACTAGGAGGATTGATTTACGCGACGACTCTTGTACACAAGATAATAAATTCAATGCTTAAATATTTCGAATTTCAAGAAACGTTAGCAAATTTGTGCCAAGATATTCTCCTCGCGTCATCAGTACAGTATCCAGCGTTAACTAGCAATTACAGGTTATTAAAAGATTTTCTTCGAAAACGTTTATAATACACGAGATTTTCCCAGAGATAAGTGCATTGAAATTCGGTTTTTAGAATCTCAGCATCAACTGGACCGCATCTCCCGAGCAGAAAGATTCATTCAATCCCAATTATCTCTCCCACTCTTTACACGAAAGAATAAAACATTAAAAGAACTCTCGACATCTTTTCAGAACCATGCACTTTCTCCTCTCTCCCCGCTCCTTCCACCAGAAACTACCAAAAAAAAAGATCAGAATCCGGGAACCAATTTTAACGAGCATACACCGTACCATACCGATCACGATATCCCGAAAGCAAAGCCGTATCAACGAACGGACAATCGGACGTTCGACCGTTTCGCTTCGTGTCCCGATCCTTTCAGACGTTGCGCATTAAGCCGCGACCGCACAGGCGCCAAAGGTACTTGAGAAATAATTACTCATCGAAAGCAAGCAGCATCTTGCAAGCGTTTCAAGTGCAAACTACGCCGGGAACTGTAACCACAACCCAAACTAGCTTCCTTTCTCTCTAACAAATAATAACCCCGACGATCCTGTCATTCTTACACGAAAACAGGTATATAGTAACCCGTTACTCAACCAGTTCCTAGATCGGGTTACAACATTGCACTATTTTATTACTCCTAACGTATGACGCGCGAGAAAATGTGTGCCAAATAATACCGTTTATATGTTCCTGCACGCGTATACATACACCGCGAGTGTCAACCTGTTCCAAGAGGTCTCATCCTACTTTGTAAACCCTTCAGGAATGTCGGTTTATGCCTGCCGCGGGTTAGGCTAGCGCCTCGCGCCGGCAACCCGCCGCTCAACTCGGTTGCGCAGTGGCTACAGTCCCCGCTCTGCGCAGCGCCGCGCGCACGTGCGGTCCCGGCTTTACGGAGCACCTACGTGGCGGGGTGGGGGGGGATGGGCAACGGCGTCGACGAGGTGGCGCGACAATAGCGTAATAAAAGATCGTAAAAAAGGTAGGTGTGTAGGCATATAGGTACCCATTGAGGTGCGGTAGTATCTCTCCGTAGTCGTGCGAAGCTTTCTGTCGAGAAAGCTCCGGAATCGAGTCTGTGTGTGTCACGTGACACGTGACAAGAGTTCACGCGCCGCGATCAGGCTTAGAGGCAGCTGCAACCACCGCACTGCATCACCGCGACGCCCGCCGCCACGACGCAGTACGACGACTAACAAGCCTTCTTTGCTATCACACATTTTTTTACGCCTCTCGCCGAGCGTCTTTTTTCGTGTTATTTTATTTTATTCTCGTTTTATACGCACGTCAATGCCAATTGTACTATTCCGTTTCGTATCATCGAATATATTTTTTTTGTTTGATTTTGCTCGATGTTCCTATGTATTTTTTATTACTCGGGCAACGAGGTCTCACGACGTCCTAAAAAAAAATCAGTCCCTCTCTCCCTCCTCGTCACTGTTTCTTTTTTCGTGTCCGACGTACTTATTCTTTTTTCTCTCGCCGGTCTTTTTTAGTTCGTCCGTCGCGTGCGTTAGCGTCGTCGCGGTCCGTCCCCGTCACACGATTTTATTATACTCTTTTTACGACTCTCTCCCCGCTGCTCGTCTCGGTCGAAGTTAACTTAACCGTCACAGAGAAACGTTTCTTTTTTTTCCCCTCTCGAACCCGCGACCGTCCACCGGAGACCTTGCCGTTTCACTTTCTAAAATAGTACCGTGTTCTTTATGTTTACTTTTAGGTTTTATTGTTTTTTTTTTTCACTTTCACGTTATGCGCAGAGCACTTTGATAGAGCCCGAATTCTGTGCCCGCAGTTTATACGCAAGTCTGGAATCATATAAATGCACATATTACATGGTAAAGACAGATGTCATCTTTATATATCCTTTTAGAGGAACAATAGTTTGCTTGCACACCGCATGGCCTCAGTTATATACGACGCATCCTCAGCCAATGACGAAGAAACCGCTCGCGAGGATTCCCTCCTTTCTGCACCTTTCTTCCTTCCTCTCACCCTCTGCCTTCTTAACCCGATTTCTCTGCCTCCCGCTTCTCTCTCTACCGCGAGTTATAAGGAAAAAGGAGCACAGGAATATGAATCGTGTCGGGCCGGATACTAAACAACACTCCGAGTGGCGCAAGGTCTACAAAACACCATCGACCCAACTCTCCCCAAACGACGCGAAAACGTCCCTCGGCGTGTTTCCACGCCGACGCCACTCAAAGCGCCGCCTCGCCTAATTCCTGCCGTCGAGTAAAGTTCGTTTGATTGATAAAACTAGGAAGAACTTGCACAACTCCACAGGGAAAATAAATCACAGTCGAACTGTATACTCCGACGACGTCTAAACAGAATTCTTTCAGCTCGCAGTTCTAACTAGACTCGCCAGTTTCAATACCGCCTGCTCCTTCGTAGCTAACCGCGTTTACCCGTTGCCGCGAGCGACAATCGACCTTGCGGGCCAATTATTTCCCAGCGCGATATTACGAGACAATTACACGCGGCCGGCGATCGAAACGGCGCGTTATCGGCAACAGGTGTGCCCGGCGATTCTGCGTTTCCAATTAATCTCGGGGCGATTAAAGTTAGTTCAATGGCGCGTAAAAAATAGCTGCAAGGAATAGTTTCCTTTTGCGTTGCACGACGTGGAAAACTTTGCGCCAAGCGTTTCCGCGCCGATTTCTCGATCGATTATTCGCCGCGAGAACCGAACGTCGATAGACACTTGCGCAACCGGAACGCCGTGGCGCGGGAGAGGGGGAAATATTCCACGATGAGCGGCGGAGAGGTGGCGAACATCGGTGGCGCGCGCTTTTGCCAGTCCTGTGGGGAGTTGGAGGATCGGTCGCGAGGGAGCGTAGTGTTTCTGGCGGGAGAAGTCGCGGTAGGTGCAGCAAGGAGGAACTCCGTCTTTTGCGCAAAGGATCCAAAGATTTCGCCGCGTTGCCGCTAAATCGATGATCGAGGGAATCGCTCGTTTGTGCGGAAAAATCGGCTCCCGCGTGCATCATTCGCGTATATTACGTATCCTCTCATTTTTCCACTCGTTCGCCTCCGTCGTTCTATTAAACTCTACAGCTGTAAGGAGACAAGGGCAACTGTCTTTGGTTGTGTCAAGGAGGTCGGGTAAAAAACGAACCAAGCAAGCTTCTATTTTAGAAACCTCTGTGCCAAGCTTTTTCTTCACTGCAAATTAGATTTGTATACATTCATAGCTTTACTGATTAAATTCAATTGCAATAAAATTTGATTTAATTGAAGGAGTGTCAATTAATTTCTGTAGTAAAATTGTCAATATTTATTTGTTATTAGAAAAGTAATCACTTAATTCCCGTTTCACTCGACAACCTTGCACGATTTTCCCAAAAGTTTTGGAATATTTTCTGCGACTTTTGTGTTGGAAAGTGTAACGCTGGTTTCAAGGTCGTGTGCGAGATTATTTTCATTGAGATTTCGAGATTCCTTCGTAATTCCTGGGTCTCGTTATTTAGAACCGTATTTTTGTAATCAATCCGATGCGATACTATTCGTTTTAAGTGTTTCCTTCATCGAGGTAGTGAAGCCACTAATGGAAGAACTACTGGCAGCGAAATGCGCACTCCAATTTTGCAATTACGGAAGCAGGTTAAAGTAGCTGTATCTCGGTAAACTGCAATTTACGTTTAACTGCGCTGTGCGCACTAGTTCGCAGGATTTATCGAAGCTACCCCATTTTTTGCATTGTTACGAATATACATTGTTCGTACCACTTTTACATACGCCGAGCAGAATTTTTTAAATATTTACAAACACGCGTAATATACATTCTGTTATTACAGGACACTCAGTGATATTAAATCGATATCTAAAAGCTACTAGAAATTTTTTAATCGACGGAACATAAAAATGGCATTACTAAGAGAGAAAGCGACGATCAAAATGCTACGCGGCTTTAGGGAAACCGTGCGAAATATTTGAAACCCACAGCACTCGCCGAGAAGAGCGAAAAATGTTATTAATAATTACCGTAAAACAGTGAATAAAAAACTGTACCTTGACCAAGTGCGAAATTCAACAATGCATAGTGGAACAACAGAACACATGCAGAGATAAAAATAATAAAAATTAATTCTGACATCTTTACTTTGCAAACATTCCTGAATACATTTTTCACTTCCCTCGGCAAACACTGATGCGCTCGAAAAATTCCAGACCCTCTTCCTCGCGCGTCGACAAAACCATACGAGTGACAGCATGAGAAACCATATTTCTAAAATAGACGCTTACACTGAACACGACACAGATATCGAAATGGACGGTGAATAAATAAGTATTGCTTTCACGAATGCACAGAATGAAAATCCTCGGGTATAAATGGGTTAATATAGAACAGGGGAGTTCTAAAACGTACCAGCGTGAGTGCATGAAAAACACAAGTAAATTAATACCAAAAAAAATTAAAATAGGAGGTAGGGGAGAAATAGGAAAACGGAAGCGCGTTTCTGCACAAACCAGCAATCTACGATCGTAGAATGTAGATTCGTCACGATTCAGCGGCCAATCGTCAAGCATCCCTGGTGCCAGCTACGCTACGAATTCTACGTCAGCGATCAGGCGGTATGCATGAGTTTGGTTGTGATGCTAATGATCATAGAGTAATGTCTTTTTGGGAGGTTTGGCGGGGTGGTTGTTGTTTGTGTGTACGTGTGTAACAGAGCATAGAGAATGAGAGAATACACATATATACGATACAATGCACAGTATATGATCCTCGGGGGGTTTGTCACTCACGTTTGCTTGAGCACGGAGCGTTTGTGTTTGGCAAGAAAGCAATGGTGATGATTGGTCGTGGTAGCAGATAGTGAATTGGCTCGACTATCGTTGAACCGTTCGTTCGCGTCGGTTTCGTAAACCAAGTACATCGCACTTACTTGACAAGAACCATGTCTGAGAGTTCTGTTTTCACACCGTGCTTCTTTGGGTCGTATTCCGCTATCATCGGGCGCATCGGTGTTCTCTGGAACAGGCAGAAAAAAAAGGCGCGCGTTAGTGAAAGGTGTTTCTTTGGTTTGAATTGATATTTGAAGTTGGATGTTGATTTGGGGAATAGAAGATGTGGAGGGGATAATGTTCACTTTATTTCGAGGCACTACTGTAATTTTGAATGTCAGTCTTTTTGTAATTAAATGGATAGGGTTGTTGGCTCTGGGTTTTCTAAGGGGTATTGCATTCATAAAAGAAATGGGAGATTAAGGGGACGTTCTGGTATAAAAATCGATTCTCTTTAATTTTATTTCTCGAATGTTCAACCTTTTAAGAATATGTGTTAAAATGATTTTTTTGAATTCGTAAAATTCCCGAAGTTATAGGTATTTTAAACGCGCTTTTCTCGGAATAGTGTTCTTAAAATCGGTGGAACCTATATCTCGAAATGTTATTATCTGATTCGACTGAAATATTTTTTAGTTTGAAAAATATACTTCTGGCTCGTGGAGAAACCAGTAAAATTAAAAAAAAAATTAAAATTTGTACTTTTAAAGGTGATGAAAGGACGAAAAATACAGGGAAAACTGATTTCAAACTTCTGTTATTTTCCCAAAAAATGTCGTTTTTGTAATTTGTACTGTTAAGTTCACGAGCGAGTTTCGTGCCATTTAATAATCTGGCATTCTTTTTTATTTCAGACCAATGGTTTTGGTGCTACTGATCCCACCGTTTTGGATAAATTTTTTGACCCCTCGACTTGAACGACTCCTCAGTGCCGTCTGCAATGATTAATTATAAAACAAAAAACTTATTCCTATAGTTTAAGACATCCTTAATGCAATGCAAAAGGACCCATTAAATTATATGTAGTAGTTTTCCTTTAAATAATTCCTAAAAGTCACCTATTTTTATGGGCTCTAGATCTTAATGTAGCCACGAGTGAAATACTTTAAGAGCTTTATAAAAAGAAAAAATGGATTCTACTCTTTAAATAAATTTTTATAATTACCTAGTGATTTTATTGAATTTGTATTAAAAATATTTTCATCCGTTCAACTCGGCTCCCACCGAAATTAAATCCTGAATGCGCTACTAGTTTTTGGGGTAAACTTTACACCCACTGTCGATCTTTTCAAAATTTGCAAATAGGATCGAAGTGGTACTACATTCACATTGAATGGTAAAGTTTCGTCAATGATAAAAATAAATTATTTTTTAATTCTTAAGTTTATAGCAAGTAGTAGATTGAAATTGCAAAATCACGCATTGAAGTGTTAAGTTTGTTCGGTGGGTAGAGAATCGTGGGACGATTTCGTCTTCTTTTCATAAATTATTTTATGGTTTAGAATCTAGAATAATTTACCAGCAACCTGTGTTCTACCGAGAGACTGACGATCTGAATGGAAATTACCGTCACCTTTACGTAAACCGCTAGTTCGACTGCACGGCTCGTTCCATGACAATGCGTCAATTGCAATTACAGGATAATTACATTTCTGACGAAACGAAAAGCTACGAGGTTGTGTCTTCGCATTATATACTGTTTTTTTTTTTTTGTACTTTTTCTATCAAGTTCATTTTCACAATAGTTTATTTTATACAGTATTATCTCTTATTTCCTGTAATATTAATTCTCTATCTAAAAACACATTTATATTTCTAATAGAAAAATGTACTGTCTAATGTTTTGTTACTTAGAAATTTTGAAATTCTTAAAACGTGATTTTGGGAAGAAATGGTACTTTCTCTCTCTCTCTCTTTGTTGTCTCAGTAACTTGTTGGAAACAAGGAGGTTTTGCAACAGCAACCACGGCATTTTAGATTCTCTTATTACGTGACTCACCCTGTATACTTTATTCAAATGCATATACCGTATGTTTACTGGCGCCTAGGCTCGGCCAGACACCTATGCCTCGTGGTCTGTTCTTACAACCTGTTCGACCTGTCAATGGTGCTCTTTCGTAACCGATCTCGTGATCGAATGAAACTTTTGTTGATCGACTTTCGTCAGCTGTTCTACAGCACCGCAGCATGCGGCAAAACACTATCTATACGAATCCAACAAATGGCCTCATACACACCTCCGAAATGATTACAAAATACTCCTACAATTATTGCGAAAAATATCTGAAACGTGGTAAAATTTAGGATTTTTTTTAAGAAAACTGAAACACATAGAATAAAAAGTATTTTTGGTATTGGTTTATACATATTTTAAGATGATAAAAAATTTATATTTGATTATTTTTATTCTCCTATGTAATCTTGAATAAATAGCTAACAATAAGTAGAACTTTTTACGGTGACACAAAAAATCGGTGTACATAAACACAAAAGAACTATTTAACGGATTTAAAACATTCTTTCGGAATTCTTTCCGTAAATGAACTTAGTTTGGCCCACTGAATTTGATTTTATTCAGCATTTTTTAGCACCAAATTACCAGTTTCGGGGCACTTTTATTAAACCAGGTAGCAATCATCGAATTTTCATTATTTTGCAGTAACGATTGGTAATACAATAATCATACACATATATTTGAAGAAAACCTTTCAATTTTTCATTTCAAAGAAGCCTATATATCTTATTGCCTGCGAGGCTGTCGAGTTTCAGCTATTTATCCAAGATTCCATCACAGAAAAAAAAAACAATAAAAAACGTCACCATCTCAAAATACATATAAATCAATACCAAAAAGTCTTTTTACCCTATGCGTTACTTTTTTAAAAAAAAATTCTAAATTTTGAAAAGACTCCACAAGACCATCCCCTTTAATCATTAACCAAAAAAACGTCATCATCTCAAAATACATATAAATCAATACCAAAAAGTCTTTTTACCCTATGCGTTACTTTTTTAAAAAAAAAATTCTAAATTTTGAAAAGACTCCACAAGAACATCCCCTTAAATCATTAACTATTCCCATCTGGAAATACGACCAACTGCCAGCAACTAATAACACATCATTGGCACACCAGCAATATAAACAAATCCTAAAGGAATAGAAACTTTGTGCTATCTTCACCGCCAATCAGAGACCACTTCGACCCATTCAGAAACTCTGCCCCATCCCTGCCAACATGGCTGACGCGTCCACTCGGCTCCTCAAGCCTTTCATTAACCCACCTCACCGACAAGGACATAACAGACTCGCTATTCAATGCTCGTATTCACCATGATATGAGGACGGTCGTTGCTCACCGCCGACAGGGAGCTCATCTCCACGTCATGAACGCTGTCCGTGTTCCCCATGTTCACCTGTCGCTCGACACGTCCACTGACATTCCCGGAAAGCCGCCTGGTCCCGTTTCCCTTCCTGCTATTCGCGCACCACCGTCGCACCACGTGCTTTATTTATCATCCATCGGTGCCAAACGGAATTGACCCGCGCGGCGCGCCAAACAGCGCCCCCGACGTCTGGGAGGACTATCCGATTTGCCCCAGTTCGCTGGCAACGACGAGTGTTATTCGTGTAAATAAGATCACGAGGGAAACCACTTGAACGGACGCGCACCCTCGCGCACGTGGATCGGCACCGAAACACACAACCGGAGCGGACTATCGATGAGGCACGACGCTAACTCCTGGGGACCTAGGGTCTTCCTGGTGGAATACTTTGCTCTAGGACGCGCGGAAGCGTCACGGGCAGCCGCGAAGCACTGATTCCTCTTTGTCCACTGCGAATCGAGTCGAATGGAGGTCCAAAGTGGACGTTGACGATGATCTATCTTGGGAGTCCCAGGGAACAGGCCCACTTCGAGAGCCCAAGTCCGCTGGCCCGCTGAGGAACACTTGGAAGGAACCGGGACACCGCGCCGCTATCCCGTCGAACACAGCTCCGACAACGGTTCCTCCGGGTACACTATCCACCCGGTCGGCTTCTCTAGCGACTCTATCTACGGCACCGAGTGCCGCGACGCAGAAAACCGCGGATCGCTGCCAAATCTTTCGGCAATGTCTCCCGAGGACGGGGCTCTTTATATACCAAACGGCTACGAAAATAGGAAGAGCAAATAGACGTTGGCCGTCTCACGTGAGCATCCTGCTGCTCTGTGTCTCCTCCGCTGGCTGGCCCGACCGCTAACCAAGCTTAATAGAATCTGTTTGAGCCGCGCGGCGACAGATGGACGCCGCGCGTCACCTGCGCCCAGTTTGATCGCGGAATTAGAGGGCTCTAATTACGGGCCGCGACTTCGCCCTCCCACGTAAACGAGACCCGCGTTATTCGCGTCGACGGACGCTTCCGTCACGATGCTCGTGCGCGGTATTGCTCGACGGGGCACGGGAGGACGGCAGAGTCGCCGCGTGTATGGGGCCGGGGATAGTGGAAGAGGTTCCCGCCAATCAGTGATGCAGAGGAAAGGGGTAATTATGATGATGGTTGTCGAGTGGATTTTTTTTAGACGATGCTGGGTGAATTGTTTATGAGGAGGTGGTTGAGGAGGAGGTAGGGGGAGGATGGATAGAGAAAATTAGGGAGGGGTGCGTTTGGGCTTTGGTTAAATATGTGGCATGATAGATAATGAATAAAGAAAGAGTCGGAGGCTCTTTTTGGCAGCGCTGCAGTAAGAGTCACTTAGAAAATGCATCAAGATCGAAAGCATGGAATAACGAGTGTATTAATAATAGCCAGAAATATTATTTTGGATATGTTATAACCTCTTCGTGGAAAAAAATTATAAATATCGTGTGTTTTTCGAGCGTTTTGACAGGAGGGTCTCTTTAAACCACGCCTCATGTGACGGATAATGCAAGAAAAGAATCTGATTGTGGGATTCCTCGCAAAGCGTCGAGGCACGCGTGGATATTTTATATACAGTGCTTTTTCGAATTCCAATCGCCTGATGCGAAGGAAAAAAAATATATTTCACGGCAACGGTCACGAACGATTATGCAACACCGTTTAAAAACGGACAAAATGCATTCGTCGAGGAACGTGTCGATAGGTTTTCCAAGAATTTTTTAACGAACGTAGAAATTGGTTCTCGTTGTGCACGAGAAATTGGAATTGTTATTGGAAGATATGGATAAGTGGCTGTATGAAGTAATAAAAGCTGGCAGTGAAGAATTCAATAAGGGGAGTAAAATTTTTTTTACATCGATCACTATTTCTGTAGTTCTCTAGTTTCTATAAGTTTTTGGAGGCTTGGTGTTCCTGTAACTTTTGAAAAAGCATAAAATAATGAGCCCACGATTCTGAACGAATGGGACGATGATGGCAAATATAATCCCGCGTACGGTGTCCACCGCTTCGTTTGCTTAACGGTAAATGCCACCAATCTTCCTGTTCATTGCAAATGGAACAATTGCAAATAGCGCTCTGCAAATGGGCTTGATATCACCGGCGGCTGCAAATAACACTGCCCATAGAGACCCTTCCTCTTGTTCGGACGAGCATAAGTGGTGCCAATGATAATGAATGACGACACCCCATCAACGATGCTCGCCCCATTGTGATTCGAAATCGCTCATTTACGGTAGTAATGATGGGATTGAATCGTACAATTAACAGAGGAAATATAAATATATTAATTGTATGCAGTAAATGTATAATAAATTCCAGGAGGTATAGGTCAACTTTTCTTTCCGCTAAAAAATGTAACTTATATTCTGTATACTCGGTGGCGGATTTGGATATAGACTAAGTAGGCTGCAGACTAGAACGGCAAATTTTGGGGGGCGGAAAATTTTGGGGAGTCGTAAATTTTCGGGAGCGACAAATTTTGGGGAGCGACAAATTTTGGGAAACGGAAAATTTTGATGTGTAGCAAATTTTCGGAAGCGGCTAATTTTCGGGAGCGACAACTTTTGGGGAGTGATAAATATGGGGGGGGGGGGGTGATACATTTTTGGGAGCGACTAAATTTCGAGAGCGGCAAATTTTTGGGTATCGAAAAATTTTGGGGACTGATAAATTTTGGGGGGGGGGGGGGATAAATTTTTGGGAGCGACTAAATTTTGGGCCGCAGAAAATTTTCGGGAGCAACAAATTTTAAGCGAAAGAAATTGAAAAAGGTTTAAACCCAGAAGCTTGAGACAATTTTAAAAACAATTCACTTTTCTTCCATATAGCGAATTAGGAATGACTCAGGTGTGAGTTGCCACATTGACTTAATTTTGAAATTGTCTCGACTCTTTTAAATTACTACTATAATATTACACATAAAAGTACTTCCTCTTTCGAGCCCACCACGATCAAAATATTAAGGTCAAAGGACTTCCCGGTGTGCCATTTTCGTCGACAAACAATCCCCGAATAAAACAGTAGAAAATAGCTCGAATTTCGAACACTGGAATGGAGATCGAGATCGGAGGGATTTATTTACCATGAGACGAGCTATAAACAGTGGAAAGTGGCTACTGTTTTCTATCGTTGCAACGGAAAGCGATCGCGCATCGGCGTTCTATAAGATTATTTTCATCAAGCACGGGGAACGCCACGTTTTCGAGGTATTCCGAGAAGCTCGAACCGAGTCGATCCAGGAATAGAATTTTCACCGCGGTTTACATCCCGTTGGCGACGCTGTTACGCGTGGCTCGTTGTCGGCTCGCTTGAATCAGCCTATGGTATATCGTTCGAGGATAGAGTGCCGGCTCAATAATCCGAATTGCAGTTAATCCGAACTCTGCTTAACCGTAGAACCACACTGTGGCACTTTTAAACTATATCTTGCCCTGGGGCAGTGGCGCATTCAGGATTTATTCTTGGAGGAGCCGAAATAAAAATATTTTTAATTCAAATACAATAAAATTCATTAGGTGATTATAAAAATTTAGAATGGAATCCAGTTTTCTTTTCTTTCTGTAAAGCCCTTTATTTGAGGGGTGCCAGGCCCCCTTCGCACCCCCTTTGTATACGCCACTGTTCTGAGGTCCTAAACGAAATTGAAATTAGAATGTTTCAAAATCCACTTAACGTGACCGAAAAATTCTTTTGTAGGTACTTCTCTTTAAGTGTCTTTAGATAAAATATTTACAGCATATGATTTTCATTTACAGTAAGAAGATCAAAATTTGGTAGTGAAAGCTTGATATTCCAACTTCTATTGACATATTTGTAGAGAACATTAAAATTCTCCAGGTGTTCACTTCATTCCAGATCGTATTGCAAAGAAGTCGACGTCGTCCCATATATAAGTTTCTGTGCTCGAAACAACCCATAAATCGTCAATCAAAACGAAATAAATCGAGGCGAAGGTGACGTTAGAAAGAATTCGAATGGAATATCACAATCGACCTTCTCGGAGTGTTCCCAACTACTTAGAAGCGATTATTTTAGTAGCGCACCGTTAAAAACGGACAGACGGCGTCACTCTGCAGAAAACCTGTTAACAGGTTTATTCGAAATTCCTCAACAACCATTCGAGTTATTTTTACAGAACATTCACATTGCTATATTAATGGAAATAAATCAAGTATAGATTCATAAACCTAACCGCATTTACTAAACAATTTCCACTGTCTTTGCGTTTACAGAACAAACCGGTTTCCACTAGATAATACTAAAGAGAAGATGCAGCATAAGAAGACGTAAATTAATTAAGTTTCAAGCATTGCCATTTGCCACTGCTTCAGAAATGTCCATACCAGCTCTCGCAATTCTAACGCAGTCAAACTAATTAAAAAATGCAGTTATCTATTCGACGTTTCAGGCCCGCAATGAAACCACTGGAAAAATACAAACTCCGAGTTAAAAATAGCGCCCGAGCGGTTACTCGGCGAGTTAGCGCTGCGATAATGGCAAGTCCCCACATTTCTGGCCGAGCGTCGTCAGAGCCTCTGACGACTTTGCGATTACGCGAGGAATTCTTTCGCCCTTTCCAGCGGGCTGCATCTTGTAAATATTTACCGATGCAACGACAATCGGTGTCAGTGGCTCTCACACCTCCGGCATCCGCAATTCTAATTACGCTGCCACGGGCCGGCGGATCGTTGGCACCTATTCCGCAGCTATTCCCGTCGCGGCGCCTCGACGAAAGCGACGGCTGCTCGGCGAGCATTCGTCATTTCGGTAACGTCGTAACGCGCCCGTCGGGCCAGAAATAATATTTTCGGCTGCATTCTCGCGCGACACCTCCGCGTGCGATTTTGTCACGCCGTACGCGTCGCGCTGTGCTTGCATCTCGCGCGCATAGCGCTTCGCCGAAATACAGCGGCTTCGGAAAAGCGGGGGCTTCGGTGGCGGAGCGTTTCGGTGGCGAGTCAAACGCCCAGGGACGTGCTCGATGTAACAGGTGGCGCAGAAGTGATTGCTCCATATTTTTTTTTAATTTCAGTTTTGACATTTCAATAGAGGACTCGTGAAATTTATTGTACATGAAGGTGAATAAGTGTGACCTTCAAGAACGCGGAAAAATTGTGTGGATGTTTTTACGTAATAATTCGTCGGTGGTCTTAATACTAAGTAAATTTAGATCAATGTTTTAAGACTTTTTTCTTTGGGGCTATTTGAAGGCATTGGTTTACGTGAATGACCCACAGACTTTACAACAATTAAAGGACAATATTTAACACGAAATCGAAAATGTAACTCCACGAATTCTTTATGATACTATGGAAAATGCAATAAAAAATGCCCGAATTTAAATCAATTCGAATGGCGGTTACTTGGTGGATATTATCTTCGGAACTTGATGTCATAAAATTGATGACTCTCAATAAATTAAATTCATTCAAAACCGAAGTAATAAATTAAGAAAATCGGATGATGATTTTTGGGCCACCTATTTGGATATTAGCAGTTCCAGATGCTAGAGATATCGAAGCAGACAAATGCGTTTCTTATCTTCTTAAACAGGTTTGCATTATATAAAAAATAAAAAATAAATTGAAATATGAATGTGTATCTAGTAAAAAAAATTACACGTGACGAAATCTGTACAGCAGAGATGGGCAAAAAATTATTTGAAATAAAAAATTCGTACACAAATTTTTATTTCAAATAATTTTTTTGCCCGTCTCTGATGTACAGCCCTGTAACAAGTAGCAAATGGCACATTTGGCGGCTTGTACGCTCAATGATATCCATTGCACACCACTTGAGTGGATCTCGGTTTAGTCGCTATATCTCGGCGAGGCACTATAAGTACATGTTAATCCTTTATAACGCCGCGTGACTCTGAAGCGACGTATTGTATTATGTTTTATATCGCAGCCCTTTATTTTATAGTAATATAAATTTTGGTTATAGAGGGTTAAGTGGTATAAACCAGCGGTTAAATACTGTGGTAAATGAGTCTAAATTGAGGAAAGTTCTCTGTATAGAACTCTACAAATTGGAAGTTGCATTGCATCGAATAATACAATTTCAGACCGCGAAACGCATCCCGTGTGCGGGACTCCTTTAGTCGCATTACTTAACCACAGTCGTCCAACGCCCATGGGCGTTCCCCGTATACGCTTTGTATATAGACACCCCAAAGGGTTAATCAGTATTGTAATCGAGTCTAGCCGTGTCTATAATGAATTCTAAGAACTTAGATACTTTGAGCATTGATTTTCGAGTACCACGCACTTTTATTCCAAAAACTGTATTTCTATGCGGATATTTATGTTGCGTCTGCAAGTGAGTGTTGCAATGTACAAGTCCACTGCCCCATTGTTCTAGATATAAAAATATCTCAAGCTACGTCGAAGTACACGTGACGAAGAATTGATAAAAGTTCACTTGAACTTCATTTAACGGGTCACCGCTATGCACGTGATTAAAGATAAGCCCGGTAATCTTATGACCTCTTACGAAGTTGAATAGTCCTTCGTCATTACTGACACACACCGTTCCGACAATCAGAACCACACTTGATAAAAATAAGCAAGAATGACACCGTCTCGTATTACATTCGAAACGATAATAATAAGAAATGGCGTTACGTAATAGTAACATAATAAAAATGCTACTTTACCAAAGGGTACGAATAAGTGGGAGTCTTAAAGTCTCAAAGTCTTTTAACTTTGATCATCTCTTAGAAAACGTAGCTCTGTTCGCTGCTTCAACGTAAATGATAAAACTATAATGTAATTTTGAAAAATGTATTTTTTTCGTTGGGTAGATATTTTTAAATTCTTTTCAATATTTTATTAACGCAAGTTTGCAACGATTATCGTACCATGAATCTTTCCTTTTGAATTTTGTTTCCTGTGTCTTGTACTTCAGGAGTTATACGCGAAAAGGTGGGAGTGCCTATTTGACTTTGAGGGTAGTTTTCACACCCTTAAAGACCGATTAGGCACGAATGAAATGTATCAATTTTCTTGTCTCGAGTCACTCTATAAACCCGCAAAGTTGCGTTCCAATCAGTGAGTAAGGGTTCGCGGTCTTCCGTTATTAGTTTCCAGGTGGGTTCCCGGCTTTACTTCATTTAACGATCATGACACCAAAAGCCCTTAAGCTAAAAAATATTTATACCCAAACGCACGTATAGGGTAAAGGACCCAATTACTGGCAGCCAACCCAATTACTGTCACCTTAATCTATTTTACTTAAACGTTTATTTATTCGTTATTTTAAGTAAAATAGCTTAAGGTGACAGTAATTGAGTTGGTTGCCAGTAATTGGGTCCTTTACCCTATAACTACCGAAGCGTCGACCGCCTTTCGGACTTCATTGAAGAAATTGGGACTAGCTATTAAAATGACTCGAAACCTAGAATCCGCTATTATCAATATTGCCGGTCAGAGCATTAAGCTGACGGATGTATACTCTACAGACGAAGATAACGTATTTGAATGACTTCCTGGGGAGTTCGCAAAGAAGCGCAGCTAGGGCTGCCAGACCGTCGAGCGTGTTACGGCGTGCAGGAAGCAAGAGATCGTTCGGACGAGCCTAATCCCGGCAGGAAGCATCGAGATGTTGATCCAGAAGGGTGTTGCTGGGTTAACGAGTGTCGAGAACGAGAGATATGCAGAACGGGGGTCCGATGCGACCGAGGCCTTGACAGCTAATCAGCCACGGTCGTTCTCTGCTGTTAATATTAGAACACAGCGCGGACAAACACTGAGGAAAAAGTCGGGATAATGTGGCGACCATCGCGTTCAACGATCACACTTCGGTCAACCTCGGAAGTGCTTGCGGTCACTTCGGTATATGGCGAATAACGAACATCCGAATGTTCATCTCTGTGCATCGATGATTCACAGTTCCCTTCGCGGTGGAAAAGGAAGAACACAAATTGGGGAAAGTGTAGAACAGAAATTGGGGGAATAGTGGAACACAAATTGGGGGAATAGTGGAACACAAATTGGGGAAATAGTGGAACACAAATTGGAGAAATAGTAAAACAAAAATTGGAGAAATAGTAAAACACAAATTGGGGAAATAGTAAAACACAAATTGGGAAAATAGTAATACACAAATTGGGTAAACTAATAGCAAGATGTCAGTGTTAATGCTAATAGGTCACAAACAATTCCCACTGAACGCGACAATACCCTTTAATTCTGTTACAGAAATCTATTTAGACTGAGAAGTAGTGAAACATAAATTAGGGACATACTGGAACACAAATTGGGGAAATAGTGGAACAGAAATTGGTGAAATAGTGGAACACAAATTGGGGACATACTGGAACACAAATTGGGGACATACTGGAACACAAATTGGGGAAATAGTGGAACACAAATTGGAGAAATAGTAAAACAGAAATTGGAGAAATAGTAAAACACAAATTGGGGAAATAGTAAAACACAAATTGGGAAAATAGTAAAACACAAATTGGGTAAACAAATAGCAAGATGTCAGTGTTAATGCTAATAGGTCACAAACAATTCCCACTGAATGTGACAATACCCTTTAATTCTGTTACAGAAATCTATTTAGACTGCAATATATGATAAGGCGCAATAGTGCTCAAGTATTGTAATCGACACTCCGCGGATATTCGTGGGCACGTTTACTAGGAAGGCTAGTATCAGTCTAGAAATCAAATACGACACACGAACCCGTGTTATCGATGCCCGTCTCGGCGTTTCTTGAACAATGCACGGCGTTAGACAAATCTACCGCTTATTAAGCGTACAACCCAGTCTTTACAGCGCGGCTCAAGTGCTCGCAGTGAAAGGGATGCAGTTCTAAGGCTTGACTTACGCTAACGATCCAACGGCAACGGCGCAGTTGCTAAGTATCCAGTCGTAATAATCTGTTAACTTTATTCGACAGCGAGCAACGTGGACACGTTCCACAGACACAGAATCGATACACCTTACAAAGTAACAGAATTCCACTCAGCCGTAATGTAATCGAATTGTAATCAGATGGCAATTAGGCTATCATAAAAGCAAGCCTGCAACTCGCAATCTTCTACCGTTCAACCAGGTTTACAAAAAGAATCGAAATAACGAGGCTCGTGAAACGCGACTCGGTATATCTCCTACTTAATCGCCCGTCAAGAACGACGAAAATAAATTACATACGTATCGCGGTAGTCGCGTGAAACGATCGAGCGTTTCGGTCATGTTGGTCGATCATTCGCACAATTAGAAAGGGAGTGGAGGGAAAGAACGCTCCAGTTTTCAGCTAATCGAAAGGAGCAGGGATTGAAAATTGAAGCGTGGTTCGTTTAGTGATAACAGGTGCATGCATACCAGCTGTTAAAGGTTGAGAAACACTGCTACAGTGGTGAAAAGAAAATTGCAAAAAATCATATTTCTACTGTTACTTTTATTCAGAACTATCTTATATCTGTTATCATTCATGGTCCGAACTTTCTTCTCACCACTTCTGTATCATCAACAACTTCCTTACACTTTTCTGAAACTCAAAATTCTGGATTGTAGGATCGTTGCCACTGACATAATGCACAACAATATTGCAGCAACGTTCCTGCAATGCTGCTGTAACGAAGTGCAGACCCGAATGTCTTTAGTGTAATTAAATCATTCTTTTTTCTATCCTCAACCAAAGAACCGAGCTAGCAAATTTTTCCAAAACCCCACACACTACATTTCGCAAGAAGAAAATTTCTCCTTAATTACAAAAGCGAAGATGAATAACGGTAAACTCCCTGTAAACTCACACCGTCGACCGAACCCTCCTCCTCAATCTTTCTATTCATTATATTCTATAAAATTAATCGAAGTTAGTGATGAGAGATTGCTGCTTTCCGCCATTCTTTTGTCCCTCGAACGCACTTGATTCGCGGCTCCGCGAAGAGGAATCCGCGTCCCGTCTCTCTCGCTTTCGGCGAGCACACGCGTGGCCCATTAATGCGGGGATCGACCGGTGCTGTCGGCGCAATAACAAATTAACAAATCTGAGAGCAACGTCACATCCTCATCTCGGGGCCCGAGGCTGGGCCGCGTGCACGTACACGCGTGCTGGCCACGCGTGGGACGCTGCGCGCGCCGCTTTTGCCCCTGAATTAGCGGCTACATTACGCGGATACGCGATAAACCCCCGTAACAGCATTGACCTTTTTAATTTGGTCGCGTGAGTTCGACGAGACCGCGGCTCACTGTCACGATCCACCGACGGAGCTTTGATTAGGGTAATTATCCGAGGGAGCACGAGTGGTCTCTAATACGAAACGCTGATCAGAGGAAACGGCGCATGCGTAACAGCTTTCCTGGGGCTTGTTCGAAATAACGTACTTAAGTAAATTAATTTAGATTTCATGGCGGGGTTTGAGTAATGAGATGTATAATAATTGATTAATTAGTAGAATTGTAGGAAGGCGGCTCTGGTTCTCTTTTTATGGAATTTGTAACGATGGGAGTGGGAAGTTTGTATATAACGTCACTGGCAAATGTTGATGAAGCACTGTCACGTTCGTTTCACCACATTTTGCGAGTAATCTTTTTTTTCGTGTTAATATCCTGGATCAAGTGATGCGAAACTGGGCATCAAGAGGCAGAGCAAGATAGTGGCTTCCAGAATTAACTAACTATCCTTCGGAATTTATGTAACCGAATCTGTGAATCACGCGTAGAATTGCAAGTAGGTTTTTATGTGTCGAGACTTGGGATGGTGTGGGGAAGACACGAGTTTGCTGGTTTTCTTTTCCGAGGATAATGAACACAGAAATAACGCCGGTTATATCTGGAATTTTATGCATACACTTTACTGCATTAATCGACTTTGGTTCATTGCATCAGCAATGCAACCTCCAGTACCTATGCACTTTGTAGCATGATCACGTGACTCTTACACAGCTGCCGCGCAAATGCGTGCGAGTGCAAAATACGCGGAATCGTTATAAAACGTTTCTGGCTTTCTAGCATGTAGATAGGTACACTTATTTATCTAAAGCAAAAGATGAAAGGTTTGCATATGTGTATGTTTCCACAGCGGTTCTTAAAGCATTCGGCAGAAAAAATTACGGTAGGCAAAGGCATCTAGGCCCCTGCGTAGAAGGCCCCGCAGGGCCCTATGATAAAAAAAATTTGATTAGGTATAGGTGTTCAAACTGTACATTTTTTCCGTGCTAGTAAACATGGCCTGTTTTTAGTAAACTACCTTTTCATTTTCCCGAAAAATGGGCCCCTGCTCAGAAGGACCCCTAGGGCCCCACGTTAAAAAAAAATACGATTTTAACCAACCACTATATTTTTTTCTGTACTACTACACTGGGCCTGTTTTTAGTAAACTACCTCTTCATTTTCCAGAAAAATGGGCCCCTACTCAGAAGAACCCCTAGGGCCCCACGTTAAAAAAATTACGATTTTAACCAACCACTATATTTTTTCTGTACTACACTGTGCCCGTTTTTTTCAGTAAACTACCCCTCATTTTCCCGAAAAATGGGCCCCTGCCCAGAAGGACCCCTAGGGCCCTATATAAAAAAAATTATGATTTTAACCAACCACTATATTTTTTCCGTACTACTACACTCTGCCTGTTTTTTAGTAAACTACCTCTTCAGTTTCCCGAAAAGTGAGCCCCTCCAAATGTTTCCCACCTGGGCCTTTTTTCTTATATCCGCCACTGACTGTAAGTACCTATACACTACAGTAATAATCTATCGAAATATTTTCCTTGCGAAAGTTTGCGCATTTCCACAGATAACGATAAAACTCTTCTACACAAAATTTCTAAAGTGTCCTCTTAAAATATTTTTCCACCAAATATCGCCTGAGTTTAAAAAAAAAAAATGGTAAATACATACAGTTCTCGAATATTTTCTTTTAAAATATCCACATTAGGAATTTCGTAATTGTATGTACAGTGGGTATTTAGGTGAACCAGACAATTCTAAGCGACACGTGTTCTCGTATATGTACAGTTAAAGTGATAAATAGCCAAAGCAACGTTGGATTCCTGTTACAAGCTGAAGAGAACGCGCCTTTCCGACGTTCTTACGACACGTTAAAGTGTTTGCATGAATGATGATATTCAGCTTTATCTTTCGTAGTAGAGCGTATATACTTATCTAATCGCAAGTAAAGCACACACTCACACTTGCGCGGGACTTCTATAAATTTCCTGTGGTTTCTATGCGCATGTCATCGTAGCTGCAAAAACGAACGTAAGTATTCGCAGCAATGATGATTTCGACGCAACTGTTCAATCAATATTTTATGCCGGATAATTAGTCCCGCCATAGTCAATACAGAAATTATCAGCAATCTGGCTCACTTATTCGCGTCGCAATCTGCTCCCCCATTTAATTCGTCAATTCGTGCTTCACCGAAAACGATTGCTAACTCATTGGCGAAGCCTTGGAATCAAACGTTATTTAACAATGATTCAGTGAAACCTTAAACGATCCACATTACTGTACTAAATTTAAAATGAGTACATATATGTAGTCCCAATTAACTCTCATTGACTCTCGAGATTGGATGGTGACGTTGATCCCTTGAAATATTGCACATCGTGCCGCGCATTCTGTGTAATCGTATAAATTTTTCCTGTTATACTGCTGAACATCTGTAAGACCATTAGCTCTCGGTCATGTGTGCTCTAAAACTCTTTAACATACAATTGAGGGGCTCCGTGGAAAATAGGCACACGCCACATATGCATAAATTTTAGTTTCTTTGTATAATTAATTTGTTTCTGCAATTTAGCGTGATCCCACCACATTCTTATATAATAACTTATAAGTTTCACAGAGCAGAATCATACTAAATTTTCTTCACGTTGAGAAAAGCAAATGCGTAGTGGAAAATAGTCGCATATCACTTCCTTGGTACAAGCGACCTGATAAAATTTGTTTCAGATAAAATTTGACAATAGTTGTCATTTACTCTCTAATTCGAGTACCCACCGTTAAAAATATTTGCAATTTCGTACCACATCTCCTATAAAAACAACCTTTCCTTCAACCTATTTTCCTCTAAAATCATAAAACGATGGCATGCGCCTTTTTTCCACAGGGCCCTTCAATTACAAACACTAAAATTTGCATCTGCCACTACGAAACAACCTCGTTGTAAATTAATTCGCCCTGGCAAACTTCGCGAGATCTAATTACCGCTAAAAATTCCTGGAAAATTCAAGCCACCCCGAACACTCTAGCAATCCTAATGTTAACGTTTACGTGGAATCGAGTACAACAGACCAGAAGAAAGCCTCGGCAGTTCCTCCTTAAAGTTCTTTACGTGCCGCCACGCTTATCTGCATGCAGCGTGCTGAATTTATCAGGTATAATGGTATGCAAATGTAGGTGTCCACTGGCAAGGATATCGCGTGCGTTTACCTTCGCGGGCACAAAGATCGATCGCGCATAGAATGGCGTAATTTTAAACGATACCCGATATAACGTGGCTTTTTGTCGCCGCCTGAAAACGATCTGAACCAGTATCGGTGTTACGTGCCCGACTTTTTGCAGGAAGATCAGGTATGCGTGAAATATTTCGCTGAAATAGAACGATATATCTTGATTAGCGCGGTTAATACGTGCGGTGAAACCGGAGCGCCGGCCGAGTCTCCGTTTAAACGAGATATGAATTCGAGAGTAAACGAATAATTTTCAGATCCCCGCGGAGGCAAGCTTTCGCTGCAAAATTGTATATCGTAATAGGATCTATGAAGATCGCCGTGGCTGGTTCCAGAAATGGACCCAGTTTCGAAAGAAGAATTCTTTCAGAGACGATATTAAAAAGAAAAAATATTCAGGTGCTTAGCGATGAAAAAAACTCGTCCCAAAAATGGTAACTTGCGACGATAGAAAAACCCGTGGGTGTTCGAAAGAAAAGAAGAAGATCATTTTTACATATACCAGAACGAATTTAATACTACTTAAGCTTTACGATTTACGTTGCTATCCCTCGTCTACTTTTATAACACATAAATTACAATATACAATTCGCTTTAATAAAATTATCTCAGTCCTGCTACCGATCGCAGTCGAAGCTCCCTCTTTGGCCGCTATCGGGCAACGGGGGAGGTTGGATAGGGTGCAGCTGGCAGCACGGAAAACGGCTATTCTAATCGGCGATATTTGCGGAGCCACCCTATATATAAAAGCGCTCGTGCGGACACAAGGATATCTGAACGGTCTCGAGACACGTTCGCGTGACTTCTACTTCTAGGAGTAGTCAGTGAACCCGCGGTGCTGGCGATCGAACGCGCTCTATCATTCGTTACGCGGCCAACGCACGTAGCCCCCGATATAAGCGCGCGTGCGGCTTCCGCGCACGCGCGAACTCTCCGGGCGCTCGCTGTCGCCGCGATGCGGTCTCCTTTGCGCGTCGCGTGCACGCGCAAGACGCGTCCGTAAACTGGTCAGCATTGACCTTTTTAATTTGATTTCACCGCGAGATAAATCCGACGGACGCGAGACGTTCCTGCGATTGCATCATGCCCTCGGGATGCAACGATGTGTGCACGGCAGCATCGCGAGCGTCCGCTCGCCGCCGGCGTAATGTTATCGAGCTCCTCGGCGACCGGGTTACCAACAGCCCAGGCGGGACTTTCCGTTTCGTAGCGCGCGGCGCGCCGAGGATCGGGGAATGAGTGGAGTTGGGAGGGGGTCCTCGTGCGCTGTGCTTTGTAAACGGGCCTTTAAGGAAGCAGATGTCCCTAAAGCTTCAGTGGAAGAATGGATCGAATTGGGAGAACGGAGAATTATTCCGCGAAACGCTTAGTTGTGAATTATCCTCTTATTATTCTTTGCTTCTTTTCTTCTCTATTCCTCGCTGCGGAGAGTAATTTGAACCTGCGAAGGAGCGCGTAGTGGAAGGGGTAATCGTGAAAGCTTGTGAGAGGGATCCCTATCTTCCACGAGTAATAAATAGATAAGTGGAATAAAGGAATAATAAACACTGCTGACCGCTAAGCGAAATGATGACGCCTTTCAAGTTTTTTCCACTTTTTATCACAGGTATTTCTTACGTTGCAAGGTTTGCTTTTTATTACAGACTTAGGGGCCTTCGGGCGTGGGTGTGCTGGCAAGGATCCTGCAGCTGAGGTTCTACTTCGCGCTGCATAGATCATCGATGACTCACGAGTGAAGTTTAGGTAACCTATCGCGTGGGTTGATAATGGTCCACCGTGAAGTTTATATTATACACCACGTGCGACCACCAATCATTCACAATGGACTATTCATTTCCTGTCGCGTAGGTTCACTGGTCACCTACAGTGGACGCTCCATTCTTTAGCGAATGGGTCATCGATGGCCCACGAGAGAGTTTACACTCGGTGTGGGTTACACCGTGGAGATAACCAGTCTCGAATGATTCAAACAATGGATTACATTCTGATTCTAAGAGTCCAAGGGCCTTACATGGACTGTAATCAATTCATTCCCGGAAATTCAATACGAAGAGCATAATAATTTTTATAAATTATCGTTCCCAAAAACCCGCCATACTATTGCAAAGTCTACTATGTAAATCTCTTAGTATTATTGTCTCATATTCAAAATTATTTTTATTCTACAGTCTTTATTTTTTTTTCTTTTTTTTTTTTGGAGGTACCATTTTCTCGCAGATTATACCGCTATGTTTACTGGACACCCTGTATGCAGGACGTGATTCGACGGGACGCGTGTTATGCGTGTCGCGTCAGTGGAAGCTCGCGAACTCCAGACGTACTCGCGTGACTTATACTACTTCGAGACCGCTGAACTCGCCCCGGTCGACAATCGAACGTTAGCCTGCCTGCCTCTCCTTCTCCCCCCTCGTCGACCTTGCTATATTCAACCCTCTATGAACACGGAGGCGCGTGGGTATACCCTGGTACTGTTATGTTAATATACGCCAGTGGTTTGCACGACTGTCGCGTTTGCTTGAACGAATGTCGTCCGACACTTCTCACAGCAACTTTCCTCGTGGTTTTAGTCAGAAAGATGGTAAAATTTGGTACGAGTTAGAGTAAAAAAAATGCACTGATATTTGTGGAATATTTTGGAAAATATTGCATAAAAAATGGCATAGTTCTCGTCGAAGCTTTAGGTTTTTTTTGATACCTATCTTTGTAATTTTTGAGATTGATATTTCGAGTGTTTCTGATCGAGATCCTACCGAGGAATTAGAATTAATATCTTTTCTGATTTATCAGAAGTGAAGTGACTGTCAAATTTGTTAGATAGAGAAAATTGAAGAATCCTCAGAAAACACTGTATGTGCTGAAATTAAAAAAATTTAATTCATAGTAATACTATAGTATAGCATTTTAATGCAATTTCCCTTTGCAAATAAGTTACCAATAGTGCTAAAAGATGGTACCGCTGGTACGTCCAACGCACACTTCTATAGAAAACAGTGTAAGAGCCAAGTAGCTAGAAACAAACAAGATTGGCACTTACAGTGCTTGTGAATTTAAATGAATGGCACATTCAGTTTTCTCTGCAACTAAGAAGTGCGACACACAGTGTTTACTGCAAATACAATTATTTTCTTCATGAATTTCGACTATATTAATGCAAGAAATAGAAATTTTCGTGACGTATTTGGATTATAGTGTACTTAAGCTTATTTAGCAATCGAAACAAATCAAATTTCGTAAATAATTTAAACTCCTAAATAAAAATTATTTTTGACACTCAGTGTTTTTTCCAAGAACTCTTCAATTATGAAAAACGTTTGCGATTGTAGCTAACTAGTTGCGGTGTAACTTTGAAGATAATATTGTCTGAGAACCTCTGCTTTACAGGACATCGCCGTATTTCACCACAACCGCGCACCATCCTTTGCACGAAATCATTCACGCACGCGGACCGTGCTCGCCATCCAAATTTACTGTCCGGGCAGGTATCCAATCTATGCCCGGTTTTTGATTTACCATTGTAGATAACGGCAGACAGCTGACTTCCGGTTCGCGCGCGAGCATGCTTTATCACGGATTTTTCGATCGTAATTTTCAAGTTCACTGTGAATGACGTTATCTTGGCTGCGACGCATCTAACTCGATTAATCTTCGAAAAAGTGATGACACATTTCGTCGCAACTACTAAATTAGTAAAATCCGAGAATCCTAAGGACGCGAGAACTAGATAAATGGAATTCGTTAAGGGGTTAGACCACTTTGGCCAGGTCAAGAAATATCGCAGCTTTGGGAATTTATTTCTAAGTGAGAAAAACAATTTTATTCATACAAAATTTTCAATTAAGATAGAGACACCTTTGAATAATATATACAATTTTTTTTCAAATATCAGGACATTCCGAAAACTTTAAATGCATTTTTCTCAAAAGCACGTTTTCCGAAACGATGTTCGCTGTAATTTGAGTAAAACTCTATGGATTTTTATGCAATCTTCCACAGATGTTCTCTATCGTCCGACCGTTAATTTTGTCGATATTTTAATTTTTACCTGACTTATGCGTAAATAAAGTCCATTTTCTTGCACACAAAAATAAGCAGTTTACTATTTGTTATTTTTCAACCAATCGAAAAAATTGACGGCACGAAGATAGAAAATACATTTAAGAACATCTGTGCAAAATTGTATAAAAATCCATAGATTTTACTCAAATTACAGCGTGCACCGTTTCGGAAAACGTGGTTTCGAGAAAAACGCATTTAAAGTTTTCGGAATGTTTTGATATTTGAGAAAAAATTCTCTATCTTCATTGAAAATTTTTTATCAACAAAACTGTTTTTATCACTTAGAAATAAATTCCCAAAGATACCACACATCTAATTCCTTAAAAGCTGAGAGCCTAAATATTTACCTCCTCCCTTGTGTACATATTAAAATGCCCATTTGGCCAAATAGAACTCCTGTTCTCCGAAGAAAGACACTTCGACAGACGGATTCTGAATTACCTATTATATGCATACGAACGGGTCCACTTCCGGTGGATGACGTTACCCACGGCACCAACATATGCGACGTCTTTGTCTCGTTATGAAATAGTGTGAGCGTTACGATCATTTCTATTACCGTTTGCACACTTTTTCATGCCCATTCTTTGGAGTATCTATTCTTCCATCACATGTCCGGCCCAACAGGTCGAATTCTTCTCTCTGACCCCCGTATCCGGGTTTATTATGCTCCTAGCCCATTATTCGTCAAGGACAGATTCCTGCTGTTCACACATGTTACTGAAGTTCGTTCACTAATCGAATTATAATTTCGTTGGAAACGTTTACAGCGCAATTGTAGTTAAAATTTTATAGTCCCCTGGGCATTGTTCAACAGTCTTTAGGAAGATAAGGTTCAGTTGTTGATTAAGCAAAGAGCATTCCTGCGATGCCACTGCCAAGTGGAAGGAAATGTTCCACTGAAATCGTCGTCAGAATCTTTCCTGGAAGGACGAAACCCGCGCCCATTGGTTTCCCTGTATTTCACTGAAATTACACATCTAGATGACGGCTAGACACGCACAAGGCTGGATGAATCATCTGGCGCCGCGGAAGATTCGTACGTGTGGAGTGTGGACGCACTGTCGATTGCCTAACGTTATTACGCACACACGCGCCACATATTGATGCGGAACATGTAGCCCCTACTTTGCTTCTTGGGTCACTGGTGATCCATCGGAGTAAGTCGGTCTGTAAAGTCTCTCCCTTTCCTCGAGAACCTTCCTTTATTGACGTGTAATATTAAACCGAAGAGCTGGGGTGCCGCGTTCGTAATTGAATTCGAAAATACTAATGCGGGTGGACATTTTTATATTTTTCTGAAGCATAGAGAGAAAGCCGTGTGCGTTTTGGTTGAAATGACTGGCAGTGCACATGAAATACGGAATTATTAATTCTTTTATTTAGAAATAGCTTTTTCGGAGTTCGATAAAAATGGCACAAAATACTTAAAATAGACTCTTTTTTAATAATAATAGCAAAAAAATTATGGGATATACAGAAGAGGGCAATGTTTTTTTTCAACGATATTCTCCCTCCGTTGTTTACTATTGAATTAGGCATGTGAAATGCCACACGCTTGACTGAAAGCTTACGATACCCCTGTAAAGCCACTTTTTCTTTTGAAAAGTATTTGTGTTTTTTGTTGCGCGCTACTCGAGTAAAGTGAAATGCTGCGTGGGTCGGCGATGACTCATAGTATAATACCGGATGGCAAACTTTCTTTTTAGCAGAGCCTACATCTTCCGTTTGATATTAAACACGGATAAGAGAAAAGAAAAGTGAGACCACTTACATCGAATTAGCTACTAGAACGCAACCCATTGGCCTGTTTTTAAGAATTTCACTCGCTCCCCTTTCGAGCATCGCGATACAAGAGGCAATGGGCATTCTAACAAATTCCGCCGCAAATTGCAAATTACATTTGCTACGCAAACTTCGACTTATTCCTTCGCCTCTTCACAGCACAACTCATCAACTCTTATTACACCACTTGGCATAATTAGAAGATAGGAATTCGCTACAGAGATACGTACAATCATCATGCCCTTAGAAATTGTCATAAACGTATGTAGAGCAAACTTTGACTTAGAACTACTTAAGGGGGTATGGGCAGTAGCGGATTTAACAGGGCGGCCGATGAGCAGTTGCCACCTGGGCCCCTACATTGAAGACCCCCAGGGCCCAATATTAAAAAAAAACATGATTATATCCAAAGTATATTTTTTCTGTATTATTGCACTGAGCCCGTTTTTATTAAACCACCACTTTATTTTCCCTAAAAATAGGCCCCTGCTCAAAAGGCCCCTAGGGCCCTGTCTTAAAAAAATATTATGATTTTATCCAAGCACTATATTCTTTTTCTTTACTTTTCTGTACACTTACCCCCTTTTAGTAAACTACCTGTTAATTTTCCCGGAAAAATGGGCCCCTCTGAACGTTTGCCACCTGGGACTTTTTTCTTAAATCCGCCACTGGGTATGGGACTATTGAAATCTCGAAAAATCGATTTTTTATTATTATTAATTCTGAAAGTGCGATGCTTTGTGAACATTTACAACAATATATCGTGAGGAAATTCGAATAATTACAGAGATTATAGCGCTGGACGTAATTGAGTGCACCGTCGAGTAACGGCCTCGCAGAGCTGTATTGGCGTATGGGACTTAACTTTGAAGCCGTTTATCTCGAAACTACATTTTCAAATACGGTGTACATCATAACTCTTGAACGAATGAATATTTTCACTTATAATTTTAACTAGAGCTGTAAAATTCCTTTCTCTATCGTGTGGATTTTACGCATCAACATTGGATATTTGTAAAACATTTTATAACTGATTAAAGGCGTTTGTTCCCTTAAAAATATGGGGGGAAAATTGATTCGAGTGTAACTTTTACAATTTTTGTTTAAATTCGCCCAGCAAAATTTCACACGATAACTATTAGTGCAGTCAAATCCCTCGAAGATCAAGTATTTTTTGCGAATTAATTACAAGGAGATGAATACAAATTGTGACTAGTGGTTTTAGGTTATGTTTATTGATACTATAAACTGTAAAAAAATTTTTTTTTGATAATATATACCTATATTATTACGGCACTACAGTTGGCTAATGTATGCGCGTTTTTTTGCTACGGTTTTGCAGTGGTTACAAAAAAACGGATATTCGGACCGATTTGAAATTTTTGCAGCATGTTCAAAATATATTCCTTGCCGCCCTGAACCTCAAGATTAAAGTGCAAAAACTGTAGTTTCTAAGATAAAAAAAGAAACAACCATACGTGCACCCCGCAAATCGACATTTATCATAAAAATCGCCTTCTCCTAGTCGCCATTTAAATAATTTCGGTACAATAATTTTTTCCTAGGTTCAGATCAAACTTTCAGGTTCTAGAAGAAAAATATTCCAAGAAAACCATTGTATCTTTATTTCTAAGCTCAATATCACTGCAAAATCAAAGACACTTTTTCTAAAACCGTGTATAATCAACATCGCGTGTCGCCATTTGTAAAATAGATAGATAAACAAAAAAAATATTTTTGTACTCTGCATGGTAATAATAAACACTGTATAAAAGGAGAAGTCTGTGCTTGCTTTCATCTGCTTGTAATTAATTCACAGAAAATACTTGATTTTCAAGCGATTTCACTGCCTACTCCGCTTAAACCGAAGTTCACCCACAATAAAATTCTAAACAGGGCCATAAAGGGCTGAGGGTCTAGTCGTACCAAGGTGAACAGGTATTTGGGACCTCTATTACCCCCTAATAACCAGCAGAAACAGATGTGGGACATCGGAGCGTGCCCCATGAAATTTTTTCCACCCAAGTTCTCGTCCATCACGTGGCCAGAATGGGTGATGTACGCGCATCTGGAGAAGTCATGGCGACTATAGGTACATATACACGCTACGTCATGGAAATTTCCTCGTCCAACACCTTTCCTCTGCCCCTACCCACGGTTTCGCGTCCTTTCTTGCCTTTTCCCCCTTCCTCCTTTCCGCCAACCCTCCCCTCCACCCTATTTCGCCGCTCCCCTCTTCTCTTTCGCTATTCTACGTCTTCCGACTGCGCTCCCCCCCTTTCGCGCCGCACGGGCCCCATCGTCCTGGTTCCGAGCGCTCCTGCTGGGCGACTCGAACGCGACGACGGGCTACGCCGTTTTCCGCGTCCACCTTCCGCGAACCCAATTTAACGGAACGACGGATACGTAACGTGCACGTGGTACCGCTGGTTTCCGTTCTCCGCCATGAAGCGGTCACGTGCGTAACGTCCTTGTCGCGGGGGCCTTCATAGGCGAAGTTCAACGCGGCAATCGACTCGATTGCGTGCGAGTCAAATGGAAGAAAGTGCCGTGGGAATAACAGTCACGCATGTGCACGTTATTGTTACGAAAGATTTCAGCCAATGATCCCTGAGATAATCCGTGACGCGAGCCGAATCACCCATGCGTAATCTAGCTTCCATCAAAGTTGCATTCGAGAGGCATCGAAACTGGTATTATGTCTCCGAGGGTGTTGACTCTCTTCGCTCTGATACACCGTTATTTTCACAACTAAGATTCTTTACGACCCCGGTGTGTTTCTTCCGCTCGCGTTACACAACCTCGGGGGTCAATTGGAGGCCCGGTTGACGCTCGTGGCGAACGATAAATGGGAATAACGATAAGACGGGTATAAACAAGCGGAGTAACGTTTCGGGGGGAAGGTGCGCGGTGATCGAGTTCTGCGCAGTCTCGAGAAACTAGTTTCGGTTACGAAACAAAAGGGTCGAAGGCCCGGCGACCGGGCCAACGCCGCGCTCGAGGTAGGTCCGTGGGGCTTTTTAAGTTTCTGCGACAAGGAGGGGGGGACAGCGGGGCCCGCGTGAATAACGAGGGAACTTAGCCGGAGAAAGAGGGAGAGGGGCCGCTGAAAGGCTCCTTTGCGAGAGGCCGTTTCTCCGAAATCCTGTTGCCCAGAGAAATCTTCCTTCCTTCCCACCGGCCCCTTTGTCCCGTCCTCGGGCGGACCGGCGAGATCCGCTGTATTACATGGGAAATGTAACCGGTGGGATCTTTCCTCCGGCTAATGGCGAATTCCCGTCATCGCGCACCGCGGCGCGGATTCCTTGCGCCGTCGATTGCCTTCCATTGTCGACTCGTGTAAATGGAAACGAGGGTCTCCCCTTACATTCCTAGAGGGATCAAGCTTTTGCCTTGCGATGCCACAGATATATGTGCGCTCTAGTATCTTCGTGGGGCACTCAACCATTTATGCTTCGCAGGCTTTCAATTTTTTTTTTAAATATTCAGCGAAATTATGATTCTTGAAAAGCTTCACGATTGTTGTTTTATGGAGGTGATAAGTGAGAAATGAAATTTAATTTTTAGGCGATGACAGACGAAGATGAGGAAAGCTAATTTCCGGCGCGAAGGTAATAAAGGAATTTGTTGGATTTGATAAACGATTGCAGAATTAGAGTATAGATTGGTGATTCGAATAGATGTAAAAAGGAATGATAATATTAATCCTTTGCATTTCAAGTATGCCTCCCGGGCACAACGAAGGTTAAAGATACGTGCTGATATCATCAAATGTAAAAGTGGATGTATTCGTAGTTTCCTATGGTTAAATGAATTATTAGTCCTGAAATCACAAAACTATATCCTTTTCTATTCGAAAGTCTTATATTTAATAAGTTCAGTATTAAGCAAAAGATCTTTGACTGAGTGAGGGTTCAAGAAATTATGTAAAGGGTTAATTTCTAACGAATAGAGCTTTTGTTAAATAATGCATATGGAAGGATCGATTAAAATTATTGACAATCGTGTAAGAAAATCGAACGCGGTTAATCGAAACCATGAAAATAATTTGTAACTTAAATTAGTACAGTTAAGTTAAATTAGTTAGTTCTACTTTTTCGTTATAGAGTATGAATAATTAAGTCGTTGTCATTGATAAGCAGAAAGCAACATTTATCGCGTATATTTATATCAAACATTATTAATCCTTAGATAATTCAAACAGAAAATATATCCTTCTTTATGTTTCATTTCCTCCATAAAAGTTGTTATATAATAATTAATCCATTCCTTTAATACCTGTTCAAAATAAAAAATTAAGTAATCGTCCAAGCTTTCTACACCCCGATAATCTATTATCGAAACGTAATCTATCGATTTTTAGTTATCGAAATCTGTTATACAGATATGAACGATTTTTAAACGGATATCTTTAAGCGGTTGTTCGTTAAGGATTATATTCTTTAAATGATAACGTCAGATGTTAATGACATCGTCTTTCTTATCGTTGTACAAAGTGTTTCAAGAAGTAACAATTAAGTTTCAGTACGTGCAGTGCTTTACTCTATTTTAAGATTTGTTTAAAGGTGATAGGATTGAATTTTACGTAATTAAATCTCAATGTTATGTATAACTTTTATAGTATATAGATAATAAAAATGGACCCCATCTAGAATTCTAAAAATATTCTCCAGTTCTTAATATTTACAAACTCGAGCAAAAGAAAGGTAAAAAAATAAATCTTTATCTTTAACTCAATGAAAGAATACTCTACAATAATACCAAAAGGAAAAACAAAATCTAATATTAAAATTGTTTACATAGATACACATAAAACAGTTTAAATAGCTTAGAAAATGGCCCGTTATAAATGGTCAGTACCGATTTACTTTTAAATTAATATTTACAGAGTTATCTATTCAATTTCAATTTGGCATCTCACACCGTACAGTAGATCTAGAACAGCCACCCAAATACTTCATAAAAATTCATTAAATCCTCTAAACGCTATGAAACCTGGAACTCCTCCAATCGCTGACCAGCCCTAACAGTGAGACTCTATTCTAACGAGCCGTCCTTCTCGAAGAAGAATGCATGTCAGAAATATTTTTCAACGGTCGCTCAAATCCAAGGTTCCGGGGTAAGTGCCGTTCCTCACAATTCTCTTACCCAACCTCCTAACGTTAAGTCCCCTTGACCGGATCAAGAAGTACCACTTCTTTTAGAATTTATTTTGAAGTAACGGAAAAAGTTTCTTAGGAAAAGTGTTGTGGTACTGATAAAGACACGATTGGACAATAAAAAAATTGTATTCAATTGGGCGAAATTATTTAGGAAGCTACCAACCCTCAATTATATAAAATTGTGTAAAAGTTTGAAGATTTTAATTGTTAAATTAGCTGTATTTCTATTGGGTATATTCAATTTATTTTTAGTTTTCTGTAGTTTTCGTTTTTAGCATAAAACGTAACTATGGCTTGGTAGTTTTAATAATTGTATAATGTAAAATTGTTTTATAGGTTCGTAATTATTTTCAAAATAAAGATCACAAAACTATGCGACCCGTACTGTGATCAACTAATTTTTTTATCATTTTGAGAATTAGTAGATAGCTTTCTGCATAACTTAACCCAATTTTTGCCTAAAAAATACTCTAACAGTGTACGAGATTTCTACTGAGCAGGTTCCCCAAATGAAATTTGATCAATGAAATATGAAATAAAATTAAACTCTCTATTGTCCAACGTAGGATTTTATCATTCAGTTAAAAAATAACAGAATGTCGAAGCAGAATTCATTTGTTCCAAAGATAAGGCTCTTTATTTACGATTTATCTTCTAGCAATACAACGGCGGGTTGCTATTTCTAAACTCTCTGTCTTTATTCAAACAAGCAATCAAATTCAGCACCTGATAAGTAGCTTGGTGACCCAATCGCCCGCCGCCAGGACGGTTTAGTCTCATTCACCCTCTTCCAAGACCTCGCGCAGCCCAGTCCCTGTCATAAAATCCTCGAAAGCAAAACAGCACGTGGTTATCCGCCCCGTCTCCACTCAAAAAAACACGTTGACACGCACTTGAACCCCAGATACGATCCATGGACCGAAGAGTTCATCTAATCGGTGAGGAAAGTCAACGATCTGTAATCGAGTTGCAGAGACAGCTATGCGCGTTCATCTATGATCGGTCGGGGTCACGATAGAAATTAGAAGTCACAGGAAGCAACCAAGTAGTCACAATCATTCGATTCATACTTATCCGAAGTGAACATCAGCAAAAACTTCGGTAAAATCTTGAATTTACGAAGATTTTGTATTTATATAAACAACGGTTGCGCACGAAGCAGTCGAATGATTTATATGTTCGGACTTCGGAGTATCCCGAAATTAAGTCGGAAAAAAAATTGGAAAATTCTTGAGGAAAGCGATCTTCTATATTTAAACGCTCTATATTTAAATCGCTATATTTAAATGTTTACGGATCATATATTTTTATTCCAGTTTCACTGCAATGTATTTTTGAAATTCCAACGGGATCACCACGAATTCATAATTATACTGCAAAGAAAAGATGATTCTATACTTCAGAACAGGAAGTTTTGTATTACTACACATTTAGGAGTCAGTGAAATTTGTATTTTTGATCGACCCTTTACGCGCTGAAACGTAAATAGCCCAGACGATCCACGCCAGTTCGCTCGATCACCCTCGAAACACAGTGCCCCGAGATCAGAATAATACAGGCAAACTTGGGAGACAAAACTGGAAAAGCGTGGATTAAAATTGCTGATTCTGACTCTGTACTTTTGTACATTTTACTGTACTTCTAACGTTTTCCAAATTACCAGCTTCCCTTGTTACATTTTCAGCTGTAAAATGCTCGAAGGATTGATCTATTTGAAGATCGGAAATAGTTTACTATTAACTGGAAACTCAGCAAACAGTATTAGACACACAAAGTGTTTCCTGTGATTGATATTGCAATTTAAGAATTAAGAAAAATAGGTGACTGGCTTCTCCTTTTCCCCGATAATAGACTTCTTGAAAGTCGACGCGGCTATCGATTCTCACTATCTCCGAAGAAAATATGTAATTTTCCATGCGCTAGGGAGCTTTCCATGTGGTGATTGTACCTGGAACACTCGTTGCGTATCGCACAAGTGGATTTAAGGGCCTTTTCACGCGAGGCATTTGAAAAAGGCCATTACTGATATCACGATAAAACGCGATAACAGATAAGGGAGGATAATTATCATAATAGATTCGGATGTCCTTATCTCTGTGACTTACGAACAAAAATATCGATCGTCACACCCTTCTACTCCTTCAAAATATATTCTTCTCGCCCTCGGTGATCGTGAATCGCCCCATTGATCGATTACTACACCCTCGTTTAAATGTATAAACTATAAATAATTTTATATGCAAAATCAAGCCTCACGGAAAAATCATAAATCATCGAAATACTTCATTACACATTCCCAAAAATTCAAATCGTGATTATGCAAGGTTAAAAGTATTTACACTAATTTACTAAAATTTACTGTGTACGAGTAAAATATATAAGAATTGAAAGCTACAAACTATTACAAGCCGACAAAAATACTCTTTCCAACTATCCCTAGCAGCGTGACAAAAGGGGACCACAAATAATCTCCACAATTCACTTCGTTGTTCTGAATCAAAAAAAAAATAAAAAAACGAACGTGTCAGTCAACCAGCATTATTCTCCTCCATTGACTGGAGAAACAAGTCCGTTTATAGGACGACAAAAGTCGTCCGTGCGAAAGAAAATCGGGAGGACAATCGTCGCAAGCGATCGAAAGATAGCCGCTCGGGTCGGTCGCCCCTGAATGTAGGCTTCCCGCAACACAAAAGCCCGACGCGTCCGCGTTCCTAATAATTCCGCGCGTATAAGCAAATCGGACGCGTCAGGTGGCTTCGCGAGATTGGGTAATAATGGAAAGTGGCCACGGCGAGGCACGTACGAAACGAGAAGGGAAAAAAATAAATGAACGCAACGATAACGAAGAGCGACGATGCGCCTCGAAACGCAACTTTTCGCGCGCCGCGACCTCCTTTTATCAATTACACGTGATGCTTAATTCAGGTTGAAATGACTCCTTGCTGAGTCAACGCTTGAAGCCGCGATAGCGATATTTCATGCACGAATTTGCTGAAACGAGCGCCGCAGAGGGAACAAGAACGGCCACGGGGCAAACGCATGATCGAGTAAAGGCGGGTTCCCATTATCCGTTTAGCCAGCTGCAGGTAAGCGTCCAAACATTTTTCCCCGGAATTTTTCACGGTGTTTACACTGTCTGGCATTGCACTGAGAAAACCCAACGAAGAACGTTTGAACGCTTACCTGGCACTAATTAGGAGGATAATGGGAATCCACCTTAACCTTGCAGAAATAAATCAAAGATGTAGATTACTGTTTTTTATCGAAGGGGGATTTTTTAAAAGATCGAGGATGCGCGTTCTTGACGAACCGGCTGTTTATCTCTGCGGAGACAAGCATTTCTACTGGATCTCCGGATTGGAAGGGATATCGATATCACTGATTAGCGGCGATAAGATTTAAGAAAGCACTACAGACTTGCTGTCGAATAGAAATATTGATTTGCGGAAGTGTGTACACCTGTAACTCGGATTTTGTACCATAATGCAGTTATCTTTATTACTATATCATATTTGATTATCTAAATCTTCATTTTATATACCCCTAAAATTGAATTCAAAAATATTGTTATTCCTAAAGTCGAAAACTGATTTGATCAGCAGTCCCCGAAAACAAAATTTGAAATTGATTATCAAATCAATTGTTATCTCGTGCATTAATTCTATTATTACCTACATCGAAAGTAATGAGATACTTGCAAGGAATGTATACCGTCTTCAAAGGGCTACATGGGAATTTATACATTAGAATTGTGCTCGCTACGCAAATATTTGATTCCTTAATCGCTCGTACGCTGCTAGTTTGCTTAGCATCTACTTTACGTCCTCGTGTCTCATTTTCAATCCCGACGACGGTGAATGTCTTTTTGAGCCAGTTCAAATATCTCCACCAGATTTTCAGAGTCACGATTTTAATTCTAAGCGACTCTACTAACGAAATAATCGAAGTATACGTCTACACACGATATTAAGAAGTTTAGAAATATTCTTACTATCTAAAAGGAAAATTGTGAAAAATTCACAAATTCCCCATTGGCAATTCGATAGAGCCGACGAAACGATCGCGAACCGCCATTTCCACTTGGAGAGATAACGATTTCGATTTTCCACGCGATGTCACGCTGCTATTTATACGCGGCCGCGGTCGTGCGCGTTTCTATCGGCTCGATTTAATTCATTCCCACGCGATCAGATGACCGCCTCCATCGACGATGTAACCGTTAATCCGCGATAAACCTGTTTCGTCAGCGTTTCGCTACGAATTTTTAATGAGGCGTCGTTGCGCAACGCGAACACCGCGAAGACAATCGAGGGGACAACAATCGTGACGATGTTATCTCGGTGGCGGTCGAAACGCGAGGCCACGGATGGAAACGGGAGCAACAGGAAGCTCGCAGAAGAACAAGCACATACGCGAAGAAACTCACCTCAAATTTGCCCCCGTGAACCGGCGGCTGGCCGTGGGTCTTGTGCGACATCCTCGCTCAATGAAAGGCCTCGTTCGACCGCGGTTCGTACTGGTCCGGTCGCCTCTGGCAAGCCTCTCGCGTTTATTCTCGCTCTGACTTCGAGTTTCACGAAGCCGGGCTTGGGGCCGTCGAGATGTGTGCCTCCTCTCCCGCTTCAGATCTCGCTCGATTCACTTTCGGCTGCCTCGAACGACTGTGGTCTACAAACACGAGCGGCCGGCGCACAACTACCGCGTGGCGTGGCGCTGCGCGAGCTACAAGGGGCTGATCGTGCAGAAAAGCGCGTGTACACAGGGCCCTTCTCGCCGCGAAACTAGACTCTGACTTTTCCAAACGACAACAACCGGCTCGCTCGGCGTACGCGCTGGCACTGATCCTCCTTCTTCCGCGACTTTCTTCCACGCTTTCTCCCTGCCCTCGGTCACTCGACCGCTCGGGGGATGCACGCTACCCGAAGGATGCACACCCGGGTGGGGGGAGAGGCCGCTGAATAGGCGAGTTGGCTTTGTTGGTAGGGTGAAGGTGGGGGGAAGCGAACGGGGTAGAGAAACGTATTCAGGGATAGCCGAGTGATTGCGGAAAGGCGTCGCGAAGCTGATTGTGTTGTTTCAGGGGGACAGGCGCATGGAGAACAGAGAGGAAGGTGGTAGAGTCTCCGGGGCTGGAGGAGCGTCGCGAGCGTCGAAGAGACACGGCTAGGAATGACGATCCACAATGTGGGAGTCCCGCGGTGCCGCGCTGCTCGCTCGCCTCGCTCCCCACCCCGCTCTTTTTCACCGCCACTGTGCCTCCTTCGTCCCTTTCCTCCTCGCCGATGCACACAGACGCACGCACACAGCCGCGCGCCGCTACTAAACGGCGTAACGGCTAAGCTCCTCGGTGACTATGCTTTTCCCCCCCACCTGGAGCCAGACAACCTCGAACCCCCACTTGCCACCCTCCCGCGATCACGGTCACGCTCACTTCTCTGGGTTCTCGGACGACGTTCGCCACCTCCATCGGTAACCACCACCACCACCATCGGCGGGTCCGACGACGTCGTTGCCACCACTTCCATCGTCCTGATCGTCGCCGTCGTCTTCTTCTTCCTCCTTTACCTTCTAGCTTTCTCTCTTTTACCTCCACCACTCCGCGCGGCGAACAGTCTTGCGCGCGACGCTGTCTCTTTCTATCGCTTCTAACTCTGTCTCTCTCTCGCTCTCTCTCTCTCTCTCTCTCTTTCCTCGTCCGCCTCTATGCCTGCAGCCCGTTTTTGCCTCTTTCTCTTTCACCCGCCAGTCCCCTTTTTCGCCCGAGATACCCACTCGCCGCTCCCATCGCACATGCCAAATCCATTTACGTTGAACGCGTTTCTGCATCATTATCCGCCTATCGGGTTTATAATCGCGTTGCGTCTACGAACAGCCCCGGCCGCCGCAGGATCAAGGTTAACGCTGTTGATGTCGGCGGAGCGCGCATCCAGCGCCGCCACACGGTTCCAGTGAATTGTTCCGATGCGCGGGAGCGAGATTTTTCCTTCCAGCCCGCCCGACGATCGGTCAACCTTTAGTCGATCATAAGGAAATCGTCGGGGAGACCGTTCTCGGGGAATAATTTCGTCGCTGTATTTAAACGGCTCGCGGGGAACGCGTATTAGCATGTATTTAAAATGCATGTCGAAGTGAATCGGTACAGTTGCGGAAAAAAAACGCGCGCCTGACCAGGGGCGTCTCTAGCTAGCGCACGGCTAGCGGGAATGCCTTCTCACGGGGCGCCCGAGCCTGAAGCGTAATAAAGCGGCGTATCGGAGAAACGTGAAATGCGAGAATGCTGCGACATTATAATCGCGGCAGGAGAATATAATTACACTGTGCCTGGAGATCTGTGCACCTGACGAGTGTCAAAACACGTTTATCGGTAACCCTCTTCCCCCTGTTTCCAGGAAAGCGATAAGCTATGCGTCAAGAGAAGTCACCGGCTAATCTGAAGCAAGGTTTTTTTTATACTTTTGGCTTATCTTTGTGAGTGTACGGGGAATCAGATCGAATAGGATAGTCGCGATTGGTCATAACATGTGAATGATAATTATGCTTCTTTGAAATATTGATTTTCTATATTAAGAACGCTTGCTAAATTGATCATTCTGGAGGTACTTTGAAAACTGAAAAACCCACGAGCTATCTAATCGCACAATTCAAATTAAATTTCGCGGGGAGTGAAGGACACAGAATTAGCTTCTTGAGAATTGTATAGCTCTGACATTTAATAAATACTTGTCCTCTGTTCTTTGGAACTAAATACTTATATGGAACATTTAGGAAATGGCATGAATACATCTCGATTGTCTTTTGAAACCAGTTCACTAACATTCTCCTTTCTTCGCGATGCTTTCGTCACTAATAATTAATACGAGGAAATAAAAAAGGGAGAAGTATTTTCTAAAAACTACCATTTACAACAATTTGCAATATGGTTGTCCGGAGGAGGGTGCAAAAGAAGTTGTTGCCCCCTGGCTTTTGAGAAAAAAAATCGCTTATTTTTCAAAACTAATCTTTATTGAGTTTATACTAAAAACGGAATTTTTTTAAATAAAATAATTAGAATTCCGACCGTAAAGAATATTTAAAACTTCAAAGTAAATGTTATCGGCGCACCGGTTCGGTCTATTTTTAAATAATAATTCGATCTTACGTTTACGCGTCGTGACGACTCACGCGATTCGCAAATGGCAACTTGTAAATCGCGTGGGACGAATTGAGGCTCGCAATCGATGGCTATTAATTGCCATCAAGCAACTACAATTTTTTAGATCTCCCCTCGCGAAGGAGGAAGACCGTTTCGTAGCGTCACCGTGCGTCAAACCAACGATTACGAAATGCCCGTTCATTCACGCGATTTTCCTGAATGCCTCGGGCGATTTCCCGCGAGCACGGACCTCGCCGATGGTAATAGTATTTCACCATCTTTGGCAAGGAATCAGACGCTTCTTTCGGGACTACACTAGATGACTCATCAATTATAAAGCACTAGTGGCCGGTGACGTCCTAATCGTTGCAACAATCCCTGATTGATACGGAAGCAGACGCTCGGGCGTGACGCGCGAATATGAGGTAACTGCTGATAACATCTGTTCGAAAAAATACACGTCTATTTAACCTGGCGAAACAGGTAACTGACTCACACAGGCGAAACAGCATCGCCACGTTGCTCCGTTATCACCTGCCCATGCGCCATTCCAGAATAATGCACATCCAGTTATTCGCAGACTTTAGAATAATTATATAAATACCAGTTAAAGCCTCTCCGTCACTCAAAGTAATTGGAGGATTATTACTGGCTCTTTGTGGTTGCGTAATCTTTCTCCAACAAAAGGGGAATCTAACATCGCACGAGGGTTATTTTTATCGAAAATTCGATGCGCTTGCAAAAACTGATTGACACTTGAAATACGATAAATCGCGATTGAGTTATCGTTTGTCATACGGAATTTCAGTTCTGCGAACATGTCTTCTTTGTGCCACCGATGATTCACCTAATTTTGCACATTTCCCGCTCCATCGACCCCGTCCGAGATAACCGCACGCACACGTGTCGCCGCACGAAATTAGATCGTTTTTATGATCTCATAGTTATTTATTTCCAAGCGATTCCAATTCGTCCGGGGATCAGGGTTAATAACATCGTTGACACCTTGTCCGTTGCGCGCGAAGATTAAGGTGACGCACGGTAATTCCTTTTTCTCTCTTCCCGTGTGCCACTCGAACGCTGACAAATCGCATTTTCCCCTCTCGTTTCTCGCGCCTCGGAATGCGCGCGATATCGTTTTACGCGTAACTAGCGGCTTCCGTTAACGTTATCGATACGCGTATCGTAACGGGTGACGTTTGCTCTGTGGCATTTATCGGAATGAATTAAAAACAGCGCGCTACGCTACAGTTTTCTTTGAGATATCGGTGATGGAATGTGAACGCACTAACGCTTTGAGTGACATAAGATTTTGAAGAATGGCCCTTTAATTCTTTGAATTATATTCTTTGAGCTAAAAACATAGTAGAATTTTGGGATTTTTTTTTTAAGAAACCAGCGATTCGATTCATCTGAAATTTGGACCATGTTTTGATGCGTCTTTGAAGAAGCTGTAGATTTTTTTGTATTAATTTTTAACCATAAATATAGTAGTAATGCATGTTGGATCACCACGCCGCGCAAAATTGGTTGTCCGTTGGTGTGCATGATATTTATCTACCAGCTAATCTGAAACAGAAAAATGAAACGGGGTTTTATTTTATATATATATAGGTTGAAATTAATGAACCAACAAAAAATTATTGAGCAGTGTGGAGAGTTTTCAAAGTGAAACGTCTGAACCTTTAATTTTTGCGTTGAAGTGCAGAACTTAGCGGTATTCTACTTCGTCAAATTCAAGCTGCATATCTACAAAGTAAAACGCTGTTTCACTTTTCTGTTTCAAATTACCTGGAAGGTAAATATCATGCACACCAGCGGACGACGATTTTTCGGCGGCGTGACGCATAAGTCTTACATTTATTATTAAAACTAAATTAAAAAGAAACTGCAACTTCTTCAAGGACGCATAAAAACATGGTCCAAATTTCAGATAAATCGAAATATATTATTCTTAAAAAATTCCACAATTCCATAAAATAGTACTCCCTCCTTAAAATCGCCAGGCCACAATTTCCGCGCAAAGCTTACCGAGTGAACCTGCTTGGTTTGTTTTCAAAGTAAACATTAGGATGCTCTCAGTCACTCAAAGCAAAGCGTCAATTGTAGCGCGCTGTATATTTTCCAATATTCTAATCCTTGATATCACAAGTGAGGAATCAAAGCGGAGGCAAAGTGGTTCTTCGGTGCGCGAAACGCGGAAGGACGAAACGAAAGGAAGGCATTAATCACGCCGATAAGGGACTCGCGGTTGTTATCGCTGCGCGATAACACGAGCGCGCCGATGACGCTGTGGAACGCCGAACGTCCGTTCCCGCAATTGTCAGAGGTGAAAGAAACGTCTGGCGGCGAATCGCGCGAATGGAGGAGTCAACGATGCCGTTAACCTCGATCCCGGGCAAATAAATCGGCACCGATTCGTGCTAACCCCGAGCGATGACAATGTCGCTCGGTCGGCCGATCCTAATCGCAGCGACGGACCCCGCGTTCCGTTTTATTATTAGACGATACGCGACGGCCGATTACGCGAACATTAAACCGGAGCCAGCCAGTAGCGGGCTCGAATAGGGAGTAATTAAGGACCGCCGTCGTCCAACTGGTTTCAATCTTAATTCTTTATTTGACGAGGACGTAGATAGGGACCGGTGTGTCTCTAGGATTCCACTCGCGAGAAACGCAGCCCGTCGCCGAAAGAAACGGAAAGCTCGTCGTAGTTGTCGCGCGGGAACGTCGGTGAACACTTTTTAAGGCCACTTGCGCGCTAGCTAATTACCTAATATTGTTTTTACGTATTTCTGGGTTATAGTTACATTAAGAGGGTGGTTCGACGATGAGTTAAGGGGAGGTTCTGGTCTAGAGCCCAAAAAAATAAGTGATATTTAGGAATTAATTAAAGGAAAACTACTATATATAATTTAATGGGACTTTTTGCATTGTATTAAGGATGTCTTAAATAATAGAAATATATTTTTTGTTTTATAATTAATCATTGCAGACAGCCCTGGGGAGTCGTTAAAGTCAAAGCGTCAAAAAATTGATCCAAATCGGTGGGACCTGTATCTCCAAAAGTTATTATCCGATTCGACTGAAACCTTTTTTATTTTGAAGATTATTCATTTGGCTAGGGGGGAACTAGAAAAAATTACAAAAATGACATTTTTTTAGAAAATAACGACACTTCAAGTGTAAAATCATATTTCCTTATATTTTTCGTCCTTTCATCGCTTTTGAAAATTATAAATTTTCAACATTTTGCATTTTTTTTAGTCCCCCCCCCCTAGCCAGAAGTATATTGTTCAAAATAAAAAAAGTTTCAGTCGAATCGGTTATAAACTTTTGAAGATACAGGTCCCACCGTTTTGAGAACACTGTTTCGAGAAAAACGCATTTAAAGTTTTAAGTGAGTTACCAATGCATTTGCCGCTACTCAAATGCCTATAACTTCGGGAATTTTACGAATTTCAACAAATCCTTTTAAACACGTTTTCCTAAAAGGTTGAACATTCGAAAAATGAAATAAAAAAAAAAATCGACTTTTAGACCAGAACCTCCCCTTAAGGGGAAACACCACTGTGACGGTAGGAAAAATGAGCCCATTTTTAAGATTTATTTTAGGAACAGCTTACAGTTTTCATATAAAATTGTTAATAAATATCTTTAGTACAATGTCTTAAGAGACTATAAAAAAAAATGAATAGAAAAACATGCATAGATTTTTATATACACTTAATCATCTAGACCCCTCACAAGAAAACATAGGTCGCTTATCGAAAGGGTATCTTTGGAACGGCAACTCTGAAATCAATTTGTTTTGTTTTAATATAATCTGTATGAGTGTAGATTCCGTTGTACGTACCGATTTTTTAAAAACATTATTTTTATGAAAATGGTGCGTTTTAGAAAAAAAGTTTCGAAAATCCGCAAAAAAATGGATAGTTTTTCGAATGTATTTAAAAAAAATATGTTTTCGATCAAAAAATCGGTGCGTACAACTGAAGATATTCTTGTTTTAAAGATCCTGTTAAAATTTCAAGTCGATCGGATAAAAATTGACAGAGTTATGGATTCGACCCGTTAGAAAAATGTCGTTTCGAGAATATCGCGTTTGAAGTTTGACTTGTAATGTAAGCGTGATGCGTTTCACAAAATGCACTGTATCTTCGTAAATTCTTCGAATATCGACTTGAAATTTTCAGAGAGTATTTTTGACGAGTTAAACATTAAAAAGTGAAAAAAAAAGAATCCAAATTTTTTCAACTTTCACAGTGGTGTTCCTCCTCAACCGCAGAGTCCATTTTACCCCATAATTTCTTGAAAGTCTCTTTTTTCCATGAATTGGGTAGTATGAGTAACAAAGAACACATGTCGCTTGATATTTGTATCCATCGATCATTCTTGGGAATACTTCTTCATTATCCAGTGACAAGAAACAACGCAAAGAGATAAAATAAAGTATTACTTTGCTGATTGCTAATTTAGTGCGAGCTTCTTAAGGTGACTGCCAATCGTTACCTGCTTACAGGATATAATATATCGATAGCTATCGGCGATTCCAGCCTCTTTTTACCCGTTTTTCTGCTTCTTCGCCAGACCCTTGGGGCGCCGCGAGGTAATTGAAGAACGATTGAAAATTAGCCGGCGATTCCTCCAGCGATTAGTCATTGAATCTATACGGTCAATGACTAATTGTGAGTGCATTCGCTTCAACGGAAATTTACCATTTCCTACTGGATAAAGGGTAACGAAGCAGGTCCGATGAAAAGGAGGCTGAACCTTCCAGAGATAATGGAAGGAAATTGTTAAGGGTGATGTGGTAAAGGGGCTTCAGGTGCTTGTAACGGTTCTAACCACCATCTGCGACGTTATGAAATATTTTTGCTACTCATGGTTAAGGGGGTAGTGGACTATTGGATAGGGTAAACCAACCAGTGAATGACCGAATTGTTAATACTTAATATATAATATATTTATGTGTGACAACACAACATCTGTTGAAATTGCATTTAAATTTTTTTTTTTGTATTTCTATAATAATAATCACTTATTCTTATTGTAATTTAAAAAAAAAAAGATTATAAAATGTAAATCGTGTAGAAGCCCAGTAAATGACCGCATACTTTTAATAAGAATTGTACTTATTAATGTTTGCTAACATATAATATTTTTAAATTTATAATTGACATTTCTCGGGTATGCGGTCATTTTTCTTTGACGCTAAATTTGTGACGAAGTCACGTCACGCGGACCGCGCGAGCGCGCGAAACAAAAACAAAGGGCGAGGTGCAGTACGCACCCATGCCGCTAAGTGGCCACTGGGCCTGCGTATTGCCTCGCTTGCGAAGATGCACGGCTCCTGCATATAAAGGCCGCGTCGAGCGGAATCAGGAGCTCTTGTGCGTGTCGCTTATGCGCTTCACGCGGTACGGCAAGAAGCTCATTTTTAGCTCCCACGAGGTGTGTCAATGGTCGGCCATCGCCACCACTGTACCATAACCAGCCTCCTCCGAAATAGGCCGAGAGAAATCTTGCGCCCTGCCTACGTCAGAGAGGTGTCTCCGCGTACATTAGGCCAGAACCCTACTGCACTCTGATACGCGATTATACGACTCTCAACGGACGTGCCCCATAAGGCCATCCTGAGCAGAACGTTCAATAAATCCGCATCCCGCTTTCCTAACCGCTCGCCGACAAGCCGACGCCGCCGTGCATCGACGCGCCGCTACGAGAAACCGCTCGAGCGGCCGCGCTACCGAAACGTATTCGCCGGACGTACCGACGCGCCGCTAAGAGATACCGCTCAAGCCCGCGCTGCCGAAACGTACGCACCGGAAGAACCGACGCGTTCGCTAAGAGATACCGCTCAAGCCCGCGCTGCCGAAACGTACGCACCGGAAGAACCGACGCGTTCGCTAAGAGATACCGCTCAAGCATCGCGCTTACACCGTAGTTACCGAACCGCCCGCAAGAATCGTGATCGGGAAACGGGACATATGTCAATAACTCAGCCTAATACAGACTTTGCCAAATAAACACTGTTATTGTTAACAACGCATTTTACTCATTCGCCGAACCCGGACACACCGACTGAGTCGGCATCACAATCCCTTCTCCGTCCCACCGATAATCGTCTCGCAACCGGAGACCATTACAAATTATTGTAATACCAAATTATAGTCGTGCTTTTCACAATCTATTGTGGGCACATTTGCGAGTAATTACCAAAAAGTTATTAATCGTCGCAGATAGCTTTGTACGGCGCTGCAGCTGGTGTAAGTACATCGATTCAGGTGAGACAATCATTTGAAAGCAAAATGCTTCGGTGTGAGTGCTTTATACACCAAAATCTACAGAATGTAACTTTGCTGATGAATTTGAAGAAAAATTGTGGAAATTGTGTAACAAATAAGTAAGAAACCAAATATCTGACAATTAATAATATAATTGACTTTCCTTATTTGAATAATAATAAAAGTAGAAATTTCTTATTTTATTCGAGTATGCTGTCCTCTTAAAAATTGAAAAAATATTAAAATAATGTAAAAAAATTATTATTTTCTTGCTTATCTTTTTCTGATGCCTAATTAGGGTATAATCTTCGTGTTATAAAGAATACCTACAGATAATTTCATGGAGCTTTGTTTCTTTACTGCTCGACTAAAGAATTAAAACTCAATTTTCTCGATAAAGCTGTTTTATGACATTCCCCGTTTTCCCCTTACCCATCATTTGAACCTTTAAATTGCACTCCCCCAACTCTGCACTCGAGGAAAATTGCTCTGCCGACCTAACTCATCCCTCTTGAAAGAAAATTTCAACAACCCACACCCTTTCACATGCTAATTCAGTTTTTCATCGCTATCCCGTTTTGGATCTTGTTTCTGGGCCGCGAATACTGTATGAATTGGAATTAGGCGCCCGTGCCGGAAGCACTGTGGGGAGACTTCTTACAGGCCACGGGTAGGGACTGCCTCGTCGCAGCCTCTCGCAGGTAATGCTTCTTTGTGCTCGAAAAACGAAACACGTGTGACACCTCGCACATACTCTGATCACATTCGAAAAGCATGACTCTTTGACGCGCCAGCATGCCCTTTCATATGCAAAATCATACCGTTGCGTCCTTTTATGAGCGACAATTGCCTGCCATTGATGCGCCAGTACGGATATTTCGCATTCAAGATTGCGACACATCAACGCTTTATTACGTTTCTCATACTTCAATGGCACGCCCGCGTGGACATAGAATCTCACTCTTTTTCTGCGCGTCAAACGAAAAAAAAAACAAAGAAAATATAAGTAAATTATTTGGTAATTGCAAAAGGAGCACTAGGATTAAAAAAAAATCGCTTATCTGTAAAAACTGATCTTTATTAAGTGTATACTAAAAAAGTAAATATTTTTAAAATTCTTTCTAAATTTTTAATTAAATTTGTACTACAAAATGGGTTAAAAAAGCAAGGAGGCTTCTCCCCTCGCGCTGATCATGATCCGATTCGAGTTGTTTTTTCGTTACTAGATTAAGGTAAATGTCCCCATTAGCGACCGTTTAAGAGTATGACTGGTTCGAAATAGTATATTTTTTACTAATATACGACAATATTTGAGTAAAGTATGGATCATTGTATTTTTTGAAGTCTCTAGTTTCTTAATCAAATTAGTTTTACAGCGATATTTGACTATTTACACAAAAATTATGGCGAAAATTATATTGGACCTGATGTCCCCTTTAGTGACCATCTATTTTATACCACGATTTTCTGCTACAATAATGAAAGAAAATGGATATTTTCTTTTTATTTTATAATTCTGTATATATTTCTCGTTAATTTGAGTAAGTTATTGCATGGATCCATGTATTTTTATTGTAAAATTTGCGAGTTTAATGATATCTGGAGTATAACCTCACGGTATTAGAATCTGTCAACTTTCATGTCAATGACCAAGTCTTAATTTACATGTGAATTTACTTAAAGATGAATGTACGGCTACATAAATAACGCATGAAACAATAACTGAAATATTTCGCTTATATTTCGCTTTCTGTGTTGCAATGAACAATAACAAAATGAAGTGGTCACTAATGGGGACGTGGTCAGTAATGGGGACATTTACCTTAACACTATTCCTACCACGAACCGGTCAAAAGACCGTTTTTAAAATGTCGATTAGAATTTCCTATATACAACGTAATTGAATCGCCTTTAAACTTCACGACTTTGCCTCAAATATACGTATAATACATTTTTGAATATTCACTTCTTGTTTTATTGTTTATTTTCTGAGAAAAATTTGTAGTCTGCCTTACCTAACGCGACCGGTCAAATGACGTGAAATGTGTCGGTAGGAATAGTGTTAAATATATTTTTCTTCGTCACCCCAAAGTTACCCTCCCCCTGGAAAAAAGACTGCGGATATAATACCGTAGAATGTATCTCCAAGCTGTGCTTACATACGTTAGATAAACGTCAAGTATCGATTACAGTACTGGTGAAAAGAAAGTTTAACTGCTGCGTACCGATGATACAACTTTCATCGCGCCAGCAATTGAATCAAGTGCCCCACAGTCCCCGCAAGGACGCCGTTCTCGTATTGACCCAATACGCACGCATAGCACATCGCAATCGAAGCGCCGAATTCGATCGACGCCGGCCACCGAGGCAATTAAACGCAGCGGCGCATATTTTCACCGGAGAAAAGCCGAGGCTACTAGATACGAAACGTCGACCCGATGGAGCATCGTCACGGCAATACGATATCGCGTTCGAGATTTGAATTTGCGACGCGAACGTCGTAGGTAACACGAGACTCGCCTAGCTCCGTTTCGCAACGTATTGGCGCGGCGGAAAACTTTCCACTCCGGCTCTGTCCGTGAGGGTTTCGCGGAGCTTCGTGGCATGCTCGGTCTCGTTTATTTTGACCCCCGCCGGGGGAAGGCTCGGCCGCGAGTCTTCCTCCTTTATTTACGTACGACTTCGCTGGAGACCCGCTCGCTAATTCGTTACATCCAGGAACGAAGCGAAAACGCCCCCGGCCTCTGAGAGCCTGTATCCGCGGAAGCGATCGATTTCTGGTGAAAGTAAGCGACGAAGTTTCTATCGGGGATTTTGCGGGGGAAAAACTGGACGCCGCGAGTGCGATCGCGAGGGACATTCCATGCTTCGCTTCAGTAAATTAGTAAATTAATTGCTGCGGAGTGCTCGGCGTAATTTACAAAAGTTAGGGAGCTGAGGTGTTTGATCTGGAAATTCTTGTATCTTAAAATGTTAATAAAGGAACGTGGGCTTTAATGCTAGGTGTCTGTCATTTTCGCTGAATTTATCAATTTGTTGCCAAAGTGACACTAGAAATTTATTCAATGCTATTAGCCGAATGTTTATGCTTTTCATTTGGGTTTTTATAAGTCAGTTTTTTACACTACTAACAATTTGGAATATTTTTTATGTTAAATGTTTATTCAATTCGATGAGACTTTTAGAAAAAGTACCAAAAAGTAACTCCGTGAATTTTTGTATTTAATTTAGGGAATATTGAAGTTTATATTAGCGTCAATTTTAACTGCCCGAATCTGCCTGAAACGGAAAAAGTCAAAATAATTATTATTTGTGCGTTGCGTTAAGGATCCATGATTTTTTCAAAAAAAATTTACATATTTTTTAAAACTCTTTATTTTATGAAGATCTATGAACATTAAACTATAAACTGTGATATTTTTAATAATTTATGAAAACAACAAACACGACCTTTTTAGGTTTTTATAAATCTTGTAAATGGCCTTTGTTTCGTGTCTTAGAGCAGGTAATTAGGCCCATCCATTTAGGGTGTACAATTCGGGCAAACAAAGAGATCCTCGTCCTCAGGTGTGAGCCCAAAGCAATTCTCATCCGCTCAACTAATTTGCAAAACCAATTTTCTTCAGAATTGGCGTCCACGTTTTCTCTGGAAGTGGATGGAATGGGCTAATATGCCTCTTGTTCAGAGACTTTTGTTTTTTTCTTTTGATTCAAGTGACACGTGCTTTGGAGATCTTCTCAATATTGTTCTCACTTAATATTTTGGTGGACCTTATTATCTCTTTCGTCACTTCCTCGTTCTTGAGGTTACATGTTAAACGTGCATTTTACAAAATCATCGAAATGTTTATTACATGAAGAATAACAGGGAAAGTGAAACAAAATTAGTGGTAATCAACTCTTTATTAATAGAATAAACAGTTTTGTAAAAAATAATCAACTTCTATTCATAAAAACGATTTATTTTTAATATGGAAAAGTACGATTTAGGGACACTAATCCTAATTCGAACTTTCAAATTTAATTACTACAATCATCACATACATATTCAAAAGTAATTCTCTCTATTCCCGCACAAAGCTCGTGTACCCTCATTTTGCAATGCGTGCATTGTATCAAATTTTCTCTTCTCTATTTTCTTGACACAATTTACAAAACCAACTTTCATTTTCATCGTCTTTCTTTTCCTCCTATATTTTTTTTGTGTGTTTGATAATATTGTTCCTCTTACGAGTTTCCTTTGATGTTCTATTTTTTTTTTGATTATGATTTTCTTTTTAGCCGCATCCAATTTTTTTCTAGTTTCTCTTTGTATGTTCGTACCAGTACAATTTAATCTTACACACGGTGGTACGAAAGAAGCACACAGGTCAATTTAAATTCAAATCTATGGCGCTAAAATATAGGGCACTGTTTATTGATGTGAAAGCAACAAATAAACTTGAAAATTGACGCAGTTTCACATAGAAATTTATTTCACTGATTCTCACAATTAATAATTACACAAAATCCTTAAGAATCATAGCAAAATTTAAGTGGATGGTACCCAAAAAACTTACCTGCTTTATATTTTTGTGAAGTGGCATGGCTAACTGTTGTTTACACTTTCTACCGCTAGGGGCGATTGTGACTGTTTTAGGTTAAGTGGTTACATACGTTTTCGGCGCCTAATAATTGATCATTTTTGGGATTTTTCCTCGAGAGGTGTGAAATAAATAAAAAATTTTATAATTGTATCTTATACTTGAGAGCTTTATTTAAATAAAAAATTTATTCAACACACTTTTGTAATATATTGTCGTTTGTCTTCTGTGGTTGCCGCAACCTCTTCATCAAGCAGGAAGCCCCGTTATAACTTCGACAATTTACAACCTTTTTTAATGAACTTTGCGTTCATCTATGCAGAATGGCATTCTCTAAAAGCTAAAAATTTAACACCATAGATCGAAACTTTTATTTGTCAAGTTCATTTTCCACCTCACCATCATCACGACCATGTGAGCTATACCCTCATCGGTATAACAACCAAACATTTATATTAAAAAACACTTCATACTACAAAATAATTATATACAAATGTGTAGATAATATATATTTACTTACTTATTTATAATAATTTTTAAACAATTTGGTTACACACACTAATCCATATATTGTGATTTCATTTACTGTAAAATTCTGTACATCCATTACAAGAATCAATTCTATAACCGCTTTGGTTAAAAACGTAACAATAATAACACTAATTCCTGACATCCCTGCCTGGACACAGCTGTAATCAATCCATCGAAACGCTGTACGATCCATAAATTATTGTCGCTCCCGGTTGGTACCGCGTTCCGTGGCGTGATGTAACCCATCGAAAGGACGCGATGCCCCTTCGCCGCCGAACTCGTGAATCGCCGACGATCGACGCCGGAGATATTGCTCGGCTGCATACGAAAATCGGAGGTGGAGTCTGTTCGGAGCTGTGCGGGGCGCCTGGCTGTCGCAATCAATGCTCGCGGGACCTGTATATAGGTCGTGGTAAGATAGATGGACAACGATGACGCAGACCCATGCAAAAAGTCCGCGAGGGCACGAGGACCGTGCTGGTACTTCGCCCACGCGGACCTATCGGCGAAAAACTCTCGCGCCCGTGTTGTGTCCTTTGGCCCAGATTCGGCGGAATCGCCGGCTCGTGGCAGCGGGAATTTATCTCGGAACTACCCCCGCGAAAACGCTTATCCTTGAGCCTTGAACTTTGTTTTCGCAGACCGTCCTGGTTAAGCGCGCCATTCAGTCGTTTGTCGCTACCGCTGTTTGCGCTGGCTCGCCTGGAATGCTTCTGTGGCTCCGCGCAACGGAACGCACGGTTTCTTATCGATTGCAGTTTCGTCGTATATTACGCCGCGCGGGTATATTTGCTCGCCGACTTTTTCGAGGCGAGGTAATTAACGCCGCGCGGGCACGTTCGGTTTATTAAACCGTTCGCACTCGATAAAGTTTTTCCTTGAGCTTGCTGGTTGGCGTCGAACTTCTCGAGGGACGATCGACATATTTTTGTGGATATTCGCTTGACGGAAAGGGTAACGCGGCGCCGTAGAGGCGCCCTGCCAGTTTTATAAGAAACTTTCAATGGCGCCGCTACGGCGACCTTCGAGTGCACGCGCTTAGGGCTGCATTCTTAAATGTAATGTGATTTTCTTGATCACCGTCGCAACAAGTATTTTAGCTGATGAAGTGCATGTCAAATAATGGCGGATTCTCGGAGCAGATTGATTGATATACAGTGGTCAAAGGAATTTTTGAAACTGTGGTGAAATCGTATTAAACCTACTGTATTTGAAAAAAAACGGGTAATAATATTTCTCGAGAAATGAATAGTGGACCGATTCAGGTGAAATTTGGAATAGAGGTTTTTGTCAGAAGTATTTAGTTTCTGTGGTAGGATTTTTCTTTAAAAATAATACTTCATTTTTTATCAATTAAAAAGGATGATTTTTTACTGTTTTCAAGTAGCCACCATTTTGCGGGAAGTTGATATTTTTAAAATCGGTTACGACAAAAACTAGGTTCTTTTATGTGTTTTAAGAGAAATTTTTTTTATCTTGTTTGGGATAAAAACTATCGGAGATATTTTGGTTACCGCGGAAGATGTTTTGAAAATCTGCCTCACAGAAATAAAATTGCTATTACATATTCAATCTTCTTACATTTCCAATTAAATTTACTCCATAGTTACATTAAAGTATGTACTTTAAAATGCATATACAGATTTTTAAATTAAAAAACATTTTCTGTAACAAAAATACTGTCAAAGTGGTTTTCTAGTCGTAGGTATCTGTTGTCCCTTGACAGTATATAGTAAACTACACAAAAATATAGTACAATACTATATATTACAGTACGCTTGGCAACCCTACGCTTTATGCATTAATGAGGCGAATGTTTGAGAATTTTTTTTGAAAAAGCGGAAGCATTTATTTTAACAGAACTTTTTACACTTAAAAGAGCAACATTTAAAGAACTACTGGTAATATTTTTGTAGAAAAATATTTACGTTTGTAATAAAATTACAACCGACATCTAAGAAGCCCTTTTCGCGGTTTGTGCGAAAAAATCAGGACTTCAACTTTAAATAGCCGCCATTTTCTTTTAATTTAATATTTCGGAAATTCTCTCTGTGAATCATAAGATACATTACTATACTAAAGAAATCTTCTTTGTTTTTTTATTTTTAATAATTTGGTTCCGAACAGCAGTATTCACCACAAAACCAATTTTTTAAAAAGTCTTCTCGGATGTCGGCTGTTACTTTATTATAAACGCAAATATTTTTCTACGAAAAAATTACCAAATGTTCTATAAATATTGCTGTTTCTTTAAATTCTGTAAAAATATATGCGTCTCCTTTTCAAAAATATCCACAAACATTCGTCTCTTTCCAAAAACCAATTTAGTCAATCGATAACTATTTCGAATGGAACTACCTGATATCCGTCACCGTTCGCTTAAACTGCCCGTCATTAGTATATGCACCAACGTATTAAAATATGCAGAATATGCACAGCAAAAATAGATGCTTGGTATCTTTAAAAAATGAAACAAGTGTTTATGCCCGAGCCCCACTTCTCCACCACTGTTCTATAAAAGTATGCATTTGCATAAACATCCGCAGTGTACTGATTAAAGTTGCACATTGTAAAACGTTACATCGTTGCGATATGTTTGTGGAGCTCACATCTTCGAAGATTAATTCCTTTACCGTAAGGATTTATTGCACTTCTCAGCAGGATAATGGAGATCGATGAGTGACCACTCAAGGGTCTATTGATTTATTGATTTATTGTTAGCTGGCGAGAGATAAATTAAACTGACATGGATATATCTGTTTCCTGTAATTTCCAAGCTCCAAAAAACTATCCACGTCCCCACGCTGCACCCCAGGCTGCAATCGATTTTCAGTTTCATACGTCACATTTAATTTCACACAGCTGGAAGAGCGTTTACGTAATCCTGCAATTTTATTGCATAACAACCGTTGGAATATTTTGCCGTTATCTTGAGGGAATTATTGAGTAGTCTGTCAATATCGATTAAATCAGCGATGCAACTAAACGAAATGGGAAATAATATCTGCAAAGTATCTCACGAATATGGGGCAAGGCTAAGGAAATGGTAAAATTCGATTTACGTCACGGGAATTTAAATTAGTTTTTAAACGATCAAATGAAAAATACTAATTAAAATTTCTTGGCTTTTAAAATTTTCTTTTATCTGTTTAGGGACGTTCATTTGGAAAGAGCCAACGTCGCGGAGAATTGGACGAGGAATACATCGATTCGTAATTATAACCGGTCGCCGTTTTGACGCTTTTTGCGCGTTATCTTCGAAAGCATCGGCACGCAGTTCGCAGCACGTGCTTATATTGCAGTCATAAACGTGACTTTGCACTAGATATACGTAGTAACGAAATTCGACCTTGTAGTCCACTGTTGCATTCATTTTAACGCATCTGGTTAAGCCCAACCGCGAGTGCAAACACTTTTTTCCACAATTAAATGTTAATGAGGCAGTTTTTTCGCTGCTGGAAATAGTTTATGAAGTTTACGCAAGTTTATTGGAAACTTATGCAACTTTCATTGCGTTGTGGTCGAGCGAAGATTAAAACATTTATCAAACAGATTAGAATAGTTATTTATATTAATGCAAAAATGATTATTACTAACGCGAGTTGATAAGTGCTCGGTAAGCTGTGGTAGATAATTAGTTTGCAAATTATTATACTTGTGCTCAATAAAAACGACATACAACAGTACCTCCCCCCCCCCCCTGTAAATTTAATAAGGTAAAGAAAACACATTAAAAATAGGTATTTCAAAATATGATTAATAATATTAAATTTAAGAAGGTAGGTAACTAATAATATTCTAATTTAATAATATTAAAAAAACGTGGCGATCCATATCATAGGTTGGGAACCACTGATATAGAAAAAATGTATTACTCCTGTTTGATTTCATTTTTAACAAAATTATCAACTAATCTTCTACATGAAAAAAAATGCATGGAACTTTGCAATGTTTTCACTAAGAATCGTCTCTTTTTCAGAAACGTGAAAAAATTTGCGCTAGTTGAAACTCATGTTCTGCGAGAACACATTAAATAGGTATGCAATAAATTATGTTTTACACACCACGTTACGATCGTAAATCACTCATCGCCGATAATAACATGTGTTCTAAAGAAACAAATACGTTTCTTTGCTGCGATACTGCGGACACGTTGTTCCGTTAATTTTTCAAAGACAAACAAATTTTCACGCTTGCCTCGATCGCATTTCGAATAATAAAATTGTACCACTGGTCATTTTGGCATCTAACGCTGAATGAACTATTAATCTGAAACTAATAAACAATAATTTCCTCGCAATGGAAAACGCATATTTATTTATTTATATTTTTGCCAGACCTATGTGATGAAGACTTTATTAATTTTTTATCAATACCACTGCAATATCGACATACAAAGTAAATCGCGCGCGTACAGACGCAATAAAACGTAAATGGACGGTCTATAAACGGCAAAGTTCGCACTTTCCGGTATATTATCAATTAAGAACTGGTATCTACGCATTCTTTAACACAAGCATCAAGAATTTCCGGTGCGCGCGTGCTTTTTCCATTCGTCTAAGTTCCTTCTAATATCGAAGACTCCTTTTACTAAATTTTTCAGTCGGAAGAATATTTTACTCAAGTCCACCGTACAACGTGTATTTAGTACAGATTTTACATTCAAAAATAGAAACGACTCGTAATAGTAAAAAATATTCAAGATCAAGGGAATATCGTTAATATCCTCGTTTATAAAAATAAACGTCACTTTCTGAATATTATTCCCATTTATTGAAGCAGTTCCAAAATGCATGCTCGTTTTTTTCATCTCATTTAGGGAAAAGAACGGGTTATGATAATGTTTTAGCTTTGTCCCAAGAAAGTGTGACTAAGGATACATTTTTTTCCTCTATGTTGGAAGTGTCAGGTGACGTCATAAGTTGATAATCTCATATTTCACTCTGCGAAATGAAAATTAGTATTGGCGAGTCATCGGAATTTCTTAACACCGTTAAGTCGTCGTGGAAAACACTGGAATCCACTTAACATAATTCCAGCATTAATCATTGATTTAATCAAGCAGAAAAATTTTATGTTACACCTACAAGTGCACCGATATTTTCTAATCACATAAAAATGTACACATTATTGGAAATCCAACGGTATAAAAATACGCAGAGGGAAAAAAATTCATCAACGATCTATCAGATTAAAACGGAGTTATACTCTCGACCAATACGGTTACTTTAAATCCCCTTCGTCACAATCCCTGAAAGGGAAAAAAGGACGCTCATCCGGTAAAATCATCCAATTCAAACGTGACGTCCGAAGCCGTTTAGGATTCGTTCGCCACTCAACACTTAAAAGGACCATAATAATTCCTCAAGACTTTCCTTCTAAATGGGCGATATGTTGGGTTGGTAAAAAGGAATAAATAAAAGTCAGGAATGACGTCTTTATTGAATATAATACACTTTTCCAGGTAGTCTAAACATAGTTAAGAACGCTATAGAATAACTATCTTATGCACCCCGAAGCTGCAGGACTTAAAAACCAACACGACCTCTGCCACAATCTGCAACTCCAACACTCCAGGACTCGGTGGCAAACATAACCTCCTCATCAGCGTAACATCTAACATGTTATCGCCTAAAACGATCATACCTAGATTCCAACGCTTGTAGGGCCTTTTAATCCCCCCCAACGCACCACTATTAGTAAGAAAACCCTAGCAACCCCGAGTCAGTCATTGAATCCCGAACGCAAAACCTCAAGTGAAAACTCGCAACCCGCCCGTTGGATTATTAAAAACAAGAAAACTCGTCCTTCAAACATTAAGCACCGCTCGCGAAGGGCCGCATATATCACATAAAGGGTTAACCCTTCTGGCAGAGGGGCCAGCTTTGCCCGTGAATAATCGTATCGAATACAAGCGCGTGCCTACAGTTGGCCGAGCAGCGTACATATCTAATACGAAGGCGCGTAATTCTTGCAAACGCTATGGCAAACGTCCAACGAGGCCCCTTAAGCCTTCTTATCTTGGGAGGGGACCAGGCCACGCGGGCCCCTCGACCCCCGATGCGTACATTTCCCGTCAAAAGTATTCTCGGCTCGCTGCAACCGTAGGTCGCGCACGAGCGCTTATCCTCCAGACGTCACGACGACCGTAGCGAGCTTAAAATTCCTAGCGCAATTCCGAAATGAAAATGACTGCCCTAAAAAAAGAAAACATAACCTCCACGCCTCCCGTTGCATATCACTGTTTCGTGGCCGACCCGCGGTCTCGCAACCGCCGTGTCTCCCCTGCGGAATTTGCCGCGTAGCAAGCGTTTCTAATTATACAGTGCTTTTAAATTGGAACTGGTACACCGTGGTTTCCGATAAGGAATTTTCGAGCGAGGCACTTCTGCGGCTGGCCACTGATATTTCGACTGTGATCTTGTAGTCACACTTCGTTGCTATAGAAAATAGAGAAGCTTCTCTGTTCTTATTTCAAAGGAATTCAGTTCCGATTAAAGTATACGTTACCTGTTCTAATAAAAAAAATCGATTTACCGCCGCAGGTTAGTTTACGTTCCTACGTCTGCAGTTACAGTTGCTCCGCGACGGAAACAATGGGCCTATATTCACAGAATTGCTTAACTCTTTCTGTGATAATTATAGAATTCTAACGCGAGGTTATATAGCCGCTTGCACTAAAAATCGTTTATGGTTTGGGCGGTCGTTGGGGTTCAGAATGTATGCGGAAAGTTCTGTTTCGGATATAGATCTCATTTGTTATAGGCGCGTAGTAGTTATTAGTCCGAAAACGTTCCACGAATGGGGGCATTTCACACCGGTAATGGCGATCCTGAGTCACAGTCGTAGGAAAACCTTGCTCGCGGTTCAGGCTTTATTGAGAGAAGGACGGCAATGAGCGGTGACTGCGCGTTTAAACGACTTCATTGAATGCCACTCAAACGAAATCAATGACGTGTATAGAGGCCCATTTTCTTGGATTTTAATAACATACAGTGCAACGCCGTTTCAAGCAAGCATCGATCGCTGCTACTGATCATTCGTACAATCACGAATACGTTTGTGGTATTACACATCGAGCGATTGTTTGACGATCAGTGAGAGATGGACGACGTCGCGGGGCTGCATAAACATTTAGTACTTCTTAAATGGACAATTATAGTGTGCCCGGTATAAGCTTCTGTTATTTATTGCACACGCATGATGTGGCCCGTAATTACCACCCGTCTTAAAAGGGATGTACTCAAATTACTAGGTGACCCGGAAAACCGCAATCCCGACCAATCAAAATTAATCGATTGAAAAGGTATGAACGGCCTTCGGTTTAGCCTCCTGACGGACGCAATCTGGTTTTTAGGCGCGGCTACGAAGCGTCTACAAGACGGTGGCAACCGACAACCGACTGCTTCAGTGGAAATTTCCATTGCAGTTGGCATGCTGTGTGGTGTGACTGTACAGTCTACCATAAAAGTAACAGCTTTCTTCTTTCGATCGTTACGCTTGTTAAAGGAAACCATGCCTTAGTTCGTCGGTGTAAAAATCGATACGTACAGTTGCAACAAATTCAGAAAAATAAAGCACATGGGAAACAATGGAATCATTGTTGACTGCATTTTTAAACAGCCCTCTCCAACAAATCGTGATTCACGTATAAATATTAGTCTATCTTTTGTTCGTCTTCGTGGTAAAAATGGATATATAACATATATATCTGTGAAAGGTGTAGAAGTAAATACGATAATACCAAATAAAAATATTAACGCGGTGAATAATGGCAGAATTGTAACAAGATGCGTGAATATGGAAATATTGAGAAAAATACTGCGACTTGGAAAAGTATTTAACACTTGGTTAACGCTGACCGTTGCATCCGATCTACACTTTTATATAATTTATATTCTCTAGAGAATGTAATTTTAAGAATCTGATTACAACGAACAATTGTTTCGTAGATAGAATTTGTACAATTTGTAAAAATTTTTTGTTTAATTGTATTTTGAATTGATTTGGAATGGAATGCACGAGAAAGAAGTGGTGCATAAAGGTCCACGTGGCGAGTCACGTGTCGTTGTTACATCACGGAGAATTCGTACGTGATGCTCAATAAATTACTCTCACTGTTGTATCGACCTCGATTATCTCATCCCTCCGTACAATCATAAATACAATGTACGTATGTAATTTCGTTCCTTTTTCCCACTCTTTCATTCCGCATTCTTTACGATATCTTGCCATTGTACGTAAAACCATCGCAGCACCGAACGATCACGAAAATATACATCACCATCATCCAAATTCCACCTTACCATCGCGAACAATATTTCTACGGAAGACTGCATACCGCGTATTTGTCACATAAGCACTAAATATGTACATCGCATGTAGAAGGTGAATTTTATGAGTATAAAGTAGACCTCAAATTATAAATCAATAGAAGAGTGCACTTCAAAATCAGTGACGGATACAGGGAATACAGGTTCCCTTCAATATATTGGTGAACACAAAGGCGGAAGAAATTATGATTTCAAAACAGTCATTTATTTATTAGTTTTAAGCGGTATATAATTATTGCTGCATCCTTGCGAATCTTTTGTATCCCTTTCAACCGTCAAATCGTCATTCGGCATTTTTTAGTAAAAATGAAATAAGAAGATTTGTATATTAATGCCATATAAATCTTCCCACAGTGGGATAAATTAATCCCACTGTAATTAAATCTGTTTATTGCACATGCGTTTATTGTCTTATAACGTAACGTATCATAATTAAGAATATATAATTTCATAGCCATGATTACGATTGGTAATATTAAATGTGAATTTATGTGACATGTGTTTGACAATATTTAAAACATATTTCTTAAATAGGTTTACTTCGCCGGTTACCTCATTTTTAGATTCGCTTAGCGTACAACCTAATAATTGATTTAATAAATATTAACTCGTGCAGACTACTTTAACAAACAAAGTTCAACAATAATGTTTCGTATTAAATAAAATGAGAAACAAGGATAAATTTATGAAAAAAATTCTAGGTTTTATCGACTGCTATCGCTACAGTAATGGAAACGTTTGAAGGGTATAGGGAAACAGAGAAATTCCCCTAGTGGCAGCAGTACAGTCAGCGCCCTCGATTCCGGCCGTTTCAAATGTATGCAGAACAAATAGCGGCCAACTTCGCACTATTAGCATTCGCTTTGTGAACACCTCTATTTCGTGGGCATGAAAATTGAAACGATGAATTTAAGATGTCCAAAGTAAATAAATCATCGAAATCATAAGGAAAGAAACAATTAAATAATGTAGGAGAGTAAAGTAATAACGAAAAAAGTGAAAACGAATGTAAATAGGGGGTTCCGAAAATTGAGCGTTCACAAAGCAATCCCCAACAGTGTGCAACAAGGGGTGCGTTCAATAAACTCAATTGTTGACCGATTTCACTAGATTTTACTCGCGTCGATTTAAGAGTGTGTTCCAATTCACGCATTGAGCACGTGAAATTGGTGGCGTCGTACGATTCCCTAGAATTTCTCTTACTTGCCACCAATACGATGCCATTTGCGGTGCACGAGGCGCGCAGGAACTACTACTACTCCGAATTCCTGCAGTTCCTCCATCGTATTGGCAAAGAGGAGATATAATAAGAGGCGTCACTCGACAAGGACAGAAATAACCTAGGGAAATCACTAGACAACCAATTTAAATGCCCATTCGGCAATGATCGCTAAGCTTCGGCAATGATCGGTCAACTTCGGCAATAATCAGCCAATTGTGGTAAGTACATTTAGTCGATTTGAATATCCCGCTCGAAATATACAACCAATTTAAATGCCAAGGACAAGTAAGGACTACAAAGGTTCCGCCCGGAGTGACGCCTCTTATTATACCTACTCTTTGGTATTGGTGGCAAGTGAGAAAAATTCTAGGGAATCGTATGATACCACCAATTTCATGCGCTCAATACGCGAATCGGAACACACCCAAGATCGCGTAAGCAAAGTAGCCCAAAAGCGCCAAAATTCAAATATCTCGAATGAAAAGGATGTTTAAATATTTTCTCAATATTTTCTGGAACTGTTTTCTTTATTCCTTTTAGATACAACAAACAAACTGTATTTGAACAAAAACGAATTTAAATAAAACTAACGTGAAAATTAAAATTGACGTTTTAACACAACAATGACAATCCATTTATAAAATTTTTAAATGCCATTTGGTCTTGAGCATCCCAAATATCGAAATTTCAGCCAAAGCAACCCTGGTCGAAATTGTAGCCCAATTCAGGCGCCAATTTCAATTTTTTAGCGCCAGTTGGTTTTGAAAAGCAGCCCAAATCGCGGAATTCCACCCAATCTGGCAACCCTGCACTTCGTTATTAATCCCCTCAATTGCGTCTTACAACTATTATAAGACATACTCGACCACGTTTCGCTTCAGCTTCAAAAGTGCATCCAAGTGCATCTGACATTTGAATTTGGTCACCATACTAGGTACAGAAACCACGTTAAAGACTACACATAGAAGTGTGCGTTCAGCGTTGACAAGCGCGACATCAGCGCCGTTAGCGGCTTGACATCGAAGCTCACCTCCGACCACGGATTCCTCTGGGAGTGCCGGGCCCCGAACAGAACGTTCGCACGTTATACCGCAATTTATCGAGTGATAATCCTACGAAATTTACCTCCAATTAAACCCCACATTTTCCCAACCCAGTGACACGATCCGTCTACAAATCCCGCGAATCTCCTCAACAGAATCGTCGCGTTCCCTCGGTGCATTTAAACTCCAGTCACTGGCGTGCCATGCTGCCCGCAGTGCTGGCAGTTGTTTTTCGAACGCGGCTCGCGACCAGTTCCACAGTTCGAAATTTCCAAACTTTGAACTGTTTACCAGGAAGTGTTCGCTGTCCTTCCCGTCTCCTCTCGCGCAGAAATGCAAATGACATATAAAGGATTTTTACGTGCCGCTGAGTCAGCGGATCGATGATCATAAGTTGCGCTCATGCGGACGCTTCTTATCATTGAGGTAATTGCGATACGAAACACGATCGATCCGTAGCGCGTGTCGTAAAAATAGTGAAACTGGAGCTACATTCTGCGGCCGCGTGTATTATTCGGGAGGAACGATAATCAAGCCGATCAATCGATGCGAAACGGTATCTGGTCGACTGCTGCTACTGTGCCCGGCCGACGGCAGCCTGGATTCTGCTGTTAACGAAATCGAATCGACTCTCGGATGCCCCATCACCTGCCACGCAGCTACACGATGCCACGACACGATGTCAATGCTGTCAAATTATCGTTTTTCGAGTGGAGTTTGTGCGCCAGTGAGCCGTAGACAGAAAGGGGACCGTTCGTTCACTCGAGTGCGATGATTAACACGTGCATGCGTCGAAAACGATCTCGCAATGTAGTGTTACAGACAGCTAATAGAGATGCTTTGGCGAAATCGAAATTCCGTTCAGTTTAGTGGGATTCAATGTTTCAGTTGGACATCTCTGTTTCTTTGAAGGGAATCGTATGAAACAGCCAGGCCCGAAGATGTCCACGTTAAAATTGAGCATGCAAGACAAAAAGGACTTGGATAAGTTCACGAAATTCTTGGCATTGAAAACGGCTCAGATCATAGTGCAGTCGAGGTCGGGAGAAAAGGTCAACACAAAGTGCAAACCGAATTCGTCTGGAACAGATTGGGTAAGCTCTTCTTTTCCCAACTGTTTTATTAATAGTTTACGAGTTCCTTGTTACTCGCCCCAAAATTCTTTGTCAAAGTCAACTTGCTTCTCTTTGTTACGATTTGGATGTACTCTGCTATTTCTGACTTTGTTCGGCGTTGAAGCAAACAACAGTGTACGTCGGGCACATCTGACATTAATGTCGAGGCTAATTAATCTTGAAGTAGAATAACGCATATTACAATTCTCAAAATATACACTTGCATAGGTTGGTTTTCATTTGTTTTCTACGCTTTGTTAACTTTGCAATAGTCTACATCAAAGCTTCTCATTTTTGATGTTGCGTAATTTTGGTTCGATGTCACTGCGTAATATATTTTTATTGTTACGAGTGTTGTCACTCTTTGCCTTAATGTTCTGAGCTCAAATGGGGATTAAATAAGCAAAATTCTATATCTTCTCCAAACTTCGCTTCATCACCGTTTGTGTTTAAATTTTGATAAAAAGTCTGATTGGGAGAAAAAAATGCACGACGTAGGGTGTAGACTCCTATCACAACGTAGTATTTAAGCGAAGGCTTAGAATTACGTTTACGCTGATTATAATAAATCAATGGGCGTGTTTAATGTTCTCTACATATGTATCCTTTCATTGCATAGTTCAACCTAGCTATTCACGATGTGCCAGAAGTTTTGGCCGAAGCTAAAAGGGCGCTGTGCGGAGAAATAGTAAATTCGACCATACCTCTCTGCATTGAAATCTCGTTGAGAACCGTCGAAGGTGACACAATGGTTCTAGAAGCATGGAGCCTGGGTGTATTACCCGAGCACAGTGATCCGACTGTAAGAGTTACATACACAGTCTATAACAGAATGGGTATTTTATTGAAATCGTTGCTGTCTGTATCAAGAATTACTCCAGCTTACAAATTAAGTAGAAGACAGTGTCCAGATTCCTACGTTATTTGTTATAGGATTTACATGGGAGAACCTCAGCTACACACATTAGGTACAGAATCGTAGTATTTCATATTAAACTCTTGTCCGATGTATGTTCCCTCCGAGGCGCTACATCTCTATCATCTTAACATTCTTATTCCCAGCACTAATGCCAGAAAATCCTTCTCCGCAGGCGATAACTATGAGAATGTAAAAGTAGGTCAATTGTGCACACCGGTGGGTACGATCCGCTTATCAGTTTCGTACAGGACAAAAATGTCCATATCGCCTACTCATACCGGCCGCGACTCCATAATGCTGAAGAGCGATCATTTTCATTCTGACTTGAGCCCTCGCCACGCAAGATACCAGCAGAGGTAAAGCGGCGTAACTCCAAATTCTGTTCCAATAAAGAATGTGCTTCATATGATTTCTCTTATTTACATTTTAGTGAAGAGACGTCCAAGTCCCTTAGCGATACTATCAAAGTAGGAGCGTTTGTAGTTAATAAGCCTGTTACTGTTAACGAAGAGGACTTTGTTATACCGGATGTACCTTTTAGTTCTTTGTTAACGCCAAGACAAACTTCGCCTCCTCCAGTCTCCGCCGCTGAGACTACGAACACAAAGACTGCAACAACGACTACTACCACAGATAGCAGTAATGGGAATAACGAAAGACTTACGAACGACAACACAACGTCGAAGTGCAACTCTCAGAACGGATCCAGGAGAAGTAGTTGCTCAATGACCAGTGCCAACGACGACTTTATTATGGTAGATTTGGTAATTAACGTTCCTACCTACGCCCCTGGCTTAATTCCTGATATCGTCTGTCTGAAATCCGGGAATGTAATTGCAGAAAACGCCGTTCGCTGTCACTAACACAAACAGCGACTTGGGGGCATTTTACCGGGAGTGCCAGAGCGCGCCGCAGCTTCAGGCCTTTATGGAGGAGAGGACGCTTGCGGAGCAAGTCGGGGATCTCACTAAGCAGTTGGAAACGTTTGAGACGAACATGCGGCGGTACGAGGATATTCTGTCGTCGTTGTGTCAGACGGAGAATAATAACTAATGTCCCAGTCTGGCAATGCGAAGCTTAGGTACTTCGACGAGAGGTGTAATTATATACAATCTACGTATAGTATCTTGTCACAGAATTAGGCGATTATCATTACACATCGTAGGGTATTTCAACAACAACATTTCAATGAAACTTCTGCGCCAAATGCTTTTAACGCTTGCGATCACTTACGAATACATTCGACCTAAACATTTAAAGAGAGCTCATCGATAGTATCGTTGATGTATGTGCATTTGGCTTTATATGTGTGGCTTATTGATATCTTTCCTTTATCAATTATCGATCACCGCATCAATACTTCCTGTTACACCGTCTGTAACGGAAGCTTCTTTTCACCGGCAAATTTTTTACATCGGTTTCTCGTCCGCCAGCGGTTTTGTAACTTCAGTTCGCGCTAAACTACATCCGTAAATTCGTTGTATGCTGTTTGTTGAAGGAGTTCATTAATAGAATGCTAATCAGTGAGCAACGTCAATCATGGTTAGTTAATATATTTCGAGATTTTAATTAATTTAATGCTTGTACATAGTGTAAATTGTGCTTTAGCGTTGTAATATTAATTGATGATTATAAAAGAATTATACAACTTTTTCATGTTTTATTAATCCAATCACTTAATATATCAGGCTGTGCTGGCAATCTGTAAAATCTATGTGCGTCGAACTATACATGCGATCCTCGATTATGGTTTTTATAATCAGTAGTGTGTAGTCTTAAGCCGCCGAAGACTAATAAAAAGTATAGAAAAGCTGAAACGTTTAATTATTTTTATGTAGTCACGTAGATAATAAAACTATTTTTTTTTGACAATTTACTCTGAGAGTTTCTTATTTAAATCAAGTTTTATAATACTCATACTAAAATATTAACTTTCTACTTGCTCGACTTTAACTTGCAAGTCATCGTCATTGTAGAACCACGTAGATAATATTTTTCGGACGCGTTTATACGTAACATGCTATTCCCTTATCCAGAAATGCAAATCTTTATCTTCTAAAAAGATAAATCTCCCATTTTTCTTTCGTTGCAGTAGCTTAAGATACAAAATATTCGCGAAGCTAAATGCTTAGAGTAGCAGTCGCATTCTCATCTGCAATTAGTTGATGTAGGTATTGATTTTATTTCCTGCGCAGAAATATTTTAGGCGTTGCAGTAGTATTCATTGCGCTGTGACATTACAGTGAAATTTGCTTCGTAGGCGCATCCGAATTATTAAAACGGATCAGCTGGAATAAAAAGCATGACGAATGACTGTTATCTTTCGGGCCGCGTCAAACGATGATTGAAACATGGCGGACTCAGCGGGCAATTGGTGTCTTATTGAAAGCGACCCTGGCGTTTTTACGGAATTAATAAAGAAATTCGGTATATATCGAGCAGTTTTACGCGAATCTGACGCGCGTTATGTTTGTCAATCCGAGAATAATTCGCTTACGCTTCGGTTAAAGGAAATCTGGCTTTATTGACAATTAATTTGTTCGCGTGCGATTTTCAAGTTCTCTTCTCAAGTTACGTATTTGTAACTTGTTTAACATGTTTCTGTTTGTGTATAGGCGTCACAGGCGGCCAGGTGGAAGAATTATGGAGTTTGGATGATGAGCATTTTGATAATTTAAGGTATTTCATTTGCGTCACATAACCTATCTTTAATGCATCTTAAATATCCGTCAAATCTGCTTGTAAGTAATCCCGTAAAATTATCAAGAAAAGTGAAACGTACAAGCGTATAACGTTTGACAGCTGTCATATAATTTGCGATACTTTTCGCGGGCAAAAAATTATATAACGGCTGTCAAAATTTGTGTACGAAATTTTATCTCAAATAATTTTTCACCTATCTCCGATTTGCGATACTTTTCGCGGGTAACGAAAAAGTTCTGATTCATCGTACGATCGATTTAAATCGAAAATATATTAATTTTATATTATATATTATTTATATTATTTATGCTTCTTTAGTACTATATAATGCTTCGTTTCCTAGACCCATACATGGCTTGATATTTCTCTTCAAATGGGTTCAAGACGACGAACCTTCCGGGAATGTTATCGAGGAAAGTTCCTCTAACAAAATATTCTTTGCGAAACAGGTAATATTTATCATTGCGACATTTACAAGACATATAAATCAGTTACTAAAGACTTCTTTCTATTCTAGGTGATTAACAACGCATGCGCGACCCAAGCGATACTAAGCGTGCTGTTAAATTGCGAACATAACGATATATCCCTGGGTCCGAACTTGGAAGAGTTCAAAAGTTTCTGCCAAAGCTTCGACGCTAACATGAGAGGCCTCGCTCTCAGTAATTCCAACGTGATAAGAGAAGCGCATAATTCATTTTCGAGGTATCTTTCGCACAGCTTGTTCGCGCATACATCAACGACATGCATAAATTATTTACAAACATCTTTCGTTACAGACACACATTCTTTGAATACGACTCGAGACAAGCATCTAAAGACGACGATGTATTTCACTTTGTCAGTTATGTACCGATCAACCGTCGATTATACGAGCTAGACGGACTGAAAGATGGACCGGTGGATCTGGGTCCGTGTCCACCCGGAGATCAATGGGTTCAAGCAGCGAAGCCTATAATACAGAAAAGAATAAACAAGTGAGTGTCTTAAGGACTTAAATACTCGCTTGGTTTCTTTCGTTTCTAACTGTTTAATGGTTTATCGCAGGTATAACGAAGGGGAAATACACTTTAACTTAATGGCGATAGTATCGGACAGAAAGTTGCTGTACGAGCGACAGCAAGCCAACACCTTCGACCCGGCAGAGTTTCATCGTTTAGAGACGCTGATAGAGCAGGAAACCCGGAAATCGGAGAGATATCAAATGGAGAATATTAGAAGAAAGCATAACTATCTGCCGTTGATAATGGAGTTACTTAAGATGCTCGCTAAAGAAGGTAAACTCGTGCCGCTGTATCAAAGGGCAAAGGAGAGGGCGTTGGAGAAAGAATCGAAAAAGAGCAAACAGGAACAGAAGAAGAATTGAGTTCAGCTTCCACGGCTGGACGAGAAAGCTCGCGACTGCGCGTATAATTTATAGGCATCGGCGAATAAATTGTAACGATTTCTTTCCAAAAATAAATGTAAATATGAAAACCACCTTTTTTTGTTCATCGTGCATTTCATAAGTTGTATTATTATTCTCAAATAATGTCATAAAAGTTTCTGCGGTTTAATAAATGGTTTGATAAGATACTCAGTATTTTCAACCAACTTTTATATGTGTATAGGTTATTACTCTTTAATATCGTCACTGTCATCTTCATCTACAATCTCAACCTCCCCATTACTATAAGACAGCCTAGGAAGAAATTTATCAGTCTGTTCGTTTCGTATCTCGTGTATTTTATCGTGATACAAGTGTCCCACAATACCTGCAACGCAAGAAATTCGAATTACTATTACTCAACGAGAACTTCCTTCGTTTCGGCAAACTTACCAGGAAAGCTTTTCGAGTTCAGCCTCGCAGTCGCTTCTTGTACTAGATAGAAGAATAATTTACATAAGAAAACAGTGGTAATGCCTTCGAAATATTTCACAACGTTCGGCCAGATTATTTCTCGAGTACTGGAGATTCCTTTCCCGTAAATGTACTCGATCAGCTTAATCTTTATGTCATTCAAATAAATACGTTCCGGGCAGAATAATTGCATGTGCAGTTGATGCATCCAAAATACTTTTAGTATGTTCTGATCTATCTTTAGCTTCTTTTCTAATTTCTGCCAAATTGGTTTCGGAATGCTGGCATCCTTCAAATCTTCCACCTCCTCGCATAACGTTACGTCCATCAGAGTTTTTATAAATTTGCTAATTAAAGGTATCGTCCACGTAACTTCTGGCACAGCTTGCTCCCTGGTCTGGTCTTGCTGCAGCTTCTTCAGCAGTTGATATCGCAGCCGAATTGATTCGCTCGTACGACCTAATACCTTGGCTAGGTCAGAAAATGCGCTGTGCCGTTTGTTTTCTTTTACGAGCTTGCTGTTCAGATAAGACAAGATCCGTTCATCTTCTACCGACGTGTACCTATGAAAGAAATGTAGAATTAACGTTTGAATTGTAATATGAAGATGATAAATGAGCAACACGATCTGAATATTTAATGTCGCACCTTTGAAAAGGTTTCTTGTGATTATTATTTCTATACAAAATTCGGAATCTTTGGTACACGCTGTACAGTGTTCTCCACGGCAGTTCGTTCGCTAGGAATTGAATAAACGCTTTCCTTGCTCTCTTGTTTCTTACAGTGAATTTATTACCTTGCCTCATGTAACGAAAGGGTTCCGTGTGTTTAGGATTCCAGTTATGAACCTGCGTACAAGAAACTTATTGATCAAAGGGATTAGACGAGGGGAGATTTGATTACACGCACCTTACAGAATGTTTCCCAATTTTTTCTGATAACTTCATCTTCTTTAGGTGAATATACGCCTTGCTTTATAGGGCCGTATTTCAAGAATAACTTCTTTTCGTCCATCGACAATGGTTTCAAGCCTGTTGATTTTTGGATCTTGTGCTGCGGTGGTACTTCGTGCATCAATTTTACTTGTAAAATGTATAATTTCTAGAGGTAATAATGGATTAATAGAATTAGTCAAATTAAAAATATGGATTAACCGAAGAACATTTAAGCTAAATTTCCACCTCGCTAGTCTCGTCATCCAACAATTCTTCGTTTTCTGATTCCATGTCCATATCAAACTCTTCTAAGATATGTTTTATAACATCGTAAGTTTCGTCGTCACCTTCGGTATTGGAGTCTGATTTTTTTATGCGTCTGTTGTCATCTTCGGTACTGGAGTCTGATTTTTTTATGCGTCTGTTGTCATCTTCGGTACTGGAGTCTGATTTTTTTATGCGTCTGTTGTCATCTTCGGTACTGGAGTCTGATTTTTTCATGCGTTTGTTGTCGAGTTTCGTATGCTTTGTACCGTTATGCTGGTTCGTCCTCCTTTTCTTTGAAATGAATGAAACTTCTGGTTCCTCTTTTATTTGGTCGCTGTCGCTATCGTCGCTGGTGTCGTGTTTGTCGTTATCGGCAATATAAAGGGGATCCATTCGCGGATCTCTGGACAGGTCCAAGTTGTATTCATTCTGCAGGTTATCATTGACGGTCGAAGATAAGAAATGCGTGCACAGTTTTGTGTCTTCGAAGTCCATTATAGAATTCAAGTCGTGCAGCATATCGATAGCTTCCACGTCTTTTAAATCAGTGTTGTACAATTCTGACTTAAGCGAATCGGATAACAGCTCATAATCGTCGCTGTCGTTGCTCATTTTTCTTTTCTTTTGAAGCCCGGAGTTATTACTTTTATTCGGACAATGTCTTTCTTTTCTACACGACAAAGGTGTTTCTGGCAAGCTGGTTTGAGAATGCCATTCCACCGAATTTGCACCTAAACTACTAGGACTGAATATTTGAGCATTGTTTCTGTTTTCTGGTTTAACGTTACTCGTGTCTATCTGTCCGTTCGATCCAACATTTTTCTTTGGCGTCACACGCAAATCTTCTATTTTACGAATGCTGATTAATGATCTTTGGCTGTCTGTTAACTTAAAACTATCGTTACTATCTTCTACTACTTCCGTATCTTCTTCTTCATCTTTTATTAGATCGGACAATGGATCATTGGCTTCTGAGTCTTGGTTGTTGTCCGTAGTTTGAGAATGATCGTCGCTATTATCTGTTTTAATAAATGTTTGAGTAAGTACTCCTGCATTTTCGTTGCGTTCACACTTTATATTCGTGCCTGCCTCTTCAGGTGATGGAAGATTACTCTTCGTATCATCGCTAGATTCATCGTGCACCTCTATTTTACGCTTCTTTAAACGCTGCGAACATTTTGCTTTTAGATTTGAAATATTCCCCGCCATTTCTTGAAAATTCTTGCTACAAGAGAAAAAGAATGAGTGGTTTCATCAGAATTATTACAATAATTTCTTGCAGAATTTAAAAGAAACTGCTGCCTGGTTTATCCAATTATGTAAACTCGAAAAATATCAATTGTTTGTATCAAGTATTGCAACGAAAACTCGGCGGACATGATAAACTTATTATTGCATTATTATTGCCAGTGGGCGTTAATTTTTGCACTTCTAAATTGCTTTCTAAAAACATTGTAATAGAAAAAATCACGAAGGCGTGTAGTTGTCATAAAATCATAAAAAAATGATGTTTATGTGCTGAGGATATTAAACGTTCGATGCATCTTTCTTCATATTATGTTTATCCGCGACAGTGAGCAAAAATAAATTAAATTTAAATTTTCGAAACAGAATAACTAACCTTTTTAGTAGTTATATCATGCAGGGAGATTCGTGAGCACATTCGACTCGCAAATTCGACTGAATGGACTGATTTTAGTCCAACCTGTCCGACTGAAAGATTGGAAACGAGTCATTTCTGATCCCACCGATGTTTCATTTATCGATAGATATGTAGGTAATGCAGGTTATGCGACGGATGTTGATATTGTAGGAAACTTATATGCCCAGACGTCTGAATTAGGACTGGAATTATATATTCGAACATTTTACAAGTATTTGAATAATTTAATATTCGAATATTTGACAAGTATTCGAATAATTTAATATTCGAATATTTTATAGGTATTCGAATACTGATATATTCATAAATCGAGTTATTAGCAAAGAGGAGATATAATAAGGTGTCACTACAGGCGTCACTTTTGACGTATTCGAATACTATTCGAATATTTGAGTATTCGAATAGTATGGTGTGCATTATAAATCAAGTTCTTTGGGTTCTTTTGTCAGGTGAAATCTTGTAAGCTAATTTTGACCCACTTCACACCATACTATTCGAATATCTCGGTATTCGAATACTTGTAAAATATTCGAATATCTCGGTATTCGAATACTTGTAAAATATTCTAATATTAAATTATTTGAATAGTCCCAGCCCTACTGTATATGTGTATATTTTTCCTGCCAAAAAAAGTAATGCCAAACCATAACAAATAGAGAAAACATAGAAATATAATAAATTTATTCTTTTTAAAGTTAAGTAATTTGTATTTACAGATTTCTAATACAAACAGTCATGCTCCTCTATTTCGTCAGGAGTGATGAATAACGTAATTGGAAATAAATTACTGACTATAATAAACAAAATTCTGTTTCTATTGCGTACATGTGTAATATTAATATTCCACAAAAATCAGGTGATTGTTGCCTATTCCGTTACTGTATCATGAACATGCGAAGTGAATGAATATACAATGTTTCGAAAGATGCACCTATACGATATAATGAACCTATTTAATTCATTTCCACTTCTGCTTGTTCTTGTTCATCATTGGACTCCTGCATCTTTTCTTCTTGCTCCGCAGCTTCCTCCAGTTTCTTCCTCTCCTTGAGTCCAGCGGCAGGTGATCTTATGAGCGACAGGTCACGCTGAACTTCCTTAACGTCTCTTTCTCGCTCCAACTCTCGCCCTTTGCGTAACCTTTGCATTATGTGCAGATTCTGTCTCCTCTGTCTGATTGTTTCTACTTTCTTTATAGCTTCGATCGACTTGTTCCATAATTCTCTGTTGTATTTAACAGGAGTGTTCCTCCTCTTTTCAAACTCAAACGACGGATCCACTGTCAACTCTTTGCCAACAGTCTTTCTGTATGCCTTGGTCCACTTCACCTTCCTCGGATTCTTCTTCTTTTTGAAGGCCGCATGGCACTTCGATCGACAAAATTTGAATATCTATAACGGACAGAATTTAGGGTAGTTAGAATACATTTGCGTATTTATATTCGGACGCTTTCGGACTGTACACATAACCTAAAAATGATTACAGACACAAACTTAATGTCCTGAAATTCTATTACTATAATTATAAAATACGAATATTCCGTGTAATTATTTGCGTAACAAAATGCCCACCTTGCAATCATTCCTGACAAACTGAATCCCGTGTCCCGGATATATCCGAGACGAACAGAAATAACACGTTTCTATACGCATGTTGCATAAGGTTATGAAAGGGATGAGTAAAATTGGAAATCAGGCATGGCACATGGTCACAAAATAAAAATACTGTGCGATGGCAACGCCGCCAGTGAAGTATTTCTGGAAGTATTTTTTCGAAAACTTTGTGTGAAAGGTATTTAAAAGAATGCTTCAATTTATGAATGTATATTTTTATTAAAAGTTAATTTTTAAATTCTCGAAACTCTCATTCGAAAGTTTATAAGATTTCGAAACTCTCGAAACATTTGAAACTCAAAACTCTGGAAACTTGAACTACTGATTCTGTTCTGTTGCGATCTCCGGTGGTTAAATTTGTGTGTTACGTGAAGTTAGCTATAAGACAGGGATATTGATTTTGATGTGGATCGTAATTCAAAATCCTTTTGTAATGGGAAGATATATTGCCAGAATTGGAGGAGTAGGGCGCTCGGAGGTTACAAGCGTGGAGTCTGTTTGTAAGAATGTCAAATCGATCGTGCGAGCAACCCTGGTAAAAACTACTGTTTTATATTAAAGTATTAAACTCGTTGAATTTTAAGTCAGTCTTATTTAACCTTTTCGAATTCCCCGCGCAAAGTCACGAGCCGAGTGCTTCAGCGCTCCACGGGCAGGGCCCTTCCCTTCTACTACAAAACCTCGCGAGATCGCGCAACAACTCATTGATTTTATATTCTTTCTTATCCGGCCTTCGAGAATTTCGAATCACGAAAAAAGTGCAACCTTTCGAATTCTTGCAACTCGAAACCTTTTTGGGTTTCGAGGGATTTCGATGTTTCGATGCTTCGAGAAACCCATCCCTAATTTTTAGTAACACAACTATAGTACATAGTTTATTAGAACTATAGCTTATTAGTTACATAGAACAATTTGAAAGCCCCACTCCACTATTTTACTTACGTAAAAAACAGTGATAGATAAATTTAATAGCCGAAAACGGCTGAACCAGAAACCAAACACGCAATTACCATTTACTTATAACACGCATTCATCATAGCAACATCGCATTTATTAAAAAACTGTATTTAAATTGTCGAATGGGCGGGTTCTGCGCATTATTCTTGTTCGACATCTACAGATTCGTACGAACGGCGTACAGCAGAGCCATCTGACACTGTAGGCCAGTGAGTGCGTGTTCGAGAAGTTCACCGTTCACTCCGTTCATTTTTACCGTGCGTAGTAATTAAAAATGAACGTCGTGGCGAAGTCGACGAACGTGTCGCCGATTTTAAAATCGGTGACGACTGTCGTTACGAATGGAGGAAGGCCAGTACCTGGAAGCGGTACCGTTTTACGATCGAAAATTGTGGTGAAGCCTGGCGTCAGCCGAATGCTCAATGAAAGTCTTTCCGAATCTCTTTTATCCGGACCTCTGCGCGTTACCTCAGGAATCACAGGTTCGAAACCTTCCAAAAATCTTATTACATCGACTCTCAACTGTTATTTCCACAAATTGCGATTTTTGTATATTTCGATTATATAATCGTATCCTCTACTCGCACGGTACACGGTTTACAGACCACTGTACTACCAATCGAACTACTGCCCGACGAATTTCTCACGGAATTTATAAACTTAAAGCTTCCTCTTTACTCCTCTCGGCTTTCACTCAAATCCAACAGCTCTATCAAACCCTTTGGCTGACGAGCATATCCTATTCGAGATAGGAGACAATATCTTCATCGGTTCGCATTGTTGTAGCGCCCGCACAAACAGTGCAAAGGAGATTGGCTCACACCGACGTGCAGTGGCCAGACTTCACAGCGTACAGAAAAGATTCCAATGTGGATCCGACCGTTAAGAGTAAAGATAAAGCGAGCCGCAAGACTTTCTCGTATGTTTTGGCAGCCAGTAAGTAAATATTTCACTCTTCTCTCCTGTATTCCTTGAGATTTTATCGAATTGTTTTCATTTGTTTTAAAGCTACCGGCGTTTGCGGCGCCTATGCGGCTAAAGGACTCGTACACACCATGGTAGGCTCTTTGAGCGCTTCGGCTGATGTGTTGGCGATGGCGAAGGTAGAAGTTAAACTTGGCAGTATTCCCGAAGGGAAAAGTGCTGTTTTCAAATGGCGAGGCAAGCCTTTATTCGTCAGGCATAGGTAATTATTCTCGTATTACGATTTAAATAATATTTACGGATTAAATAATATTTGTTTTGTAATGATGCCAGACTGCAGAGCGAGATTGACAAGGAGGCGCAGGTCGATATCTCCACTCTTCGTGACCCACAATTGGACGTGGATCGTGTTAAACGACCAGAGTGGTTAGTCCTCTTGGGTGTATGCACGCATCTGGGTTGCGTGCCAATTGCCAACTCTGGTGACTTCGGTGGCTACTATTGCCCGTGTCATGGTTCGCATTATGACGCCAGTGGGAGAATTAGGAAAGGACCGGCGCCACTGAACCTCGAAGTCCCATATTATGAATTCATTGATGATTCGACATTGATGGTTGGTTAATGCGTTAGAACTTGTAGTCAAATGATTAAATTATTTATGATAGAATCCTTCATGCGCGATTTCGGCTATTGATTGTAAATTTAAAAGAAGTGTATTTTCTATGTTCCGGATTATCGAGGTATTAAAGTATCACCAACACGGTGGAGCTGTATAAATAAAAAATAAAGCTTAACCGAGATTACAGTTCGCTTAATTTATTCCTATTTATTTATTCAAGTATAAATGGGTCGTATGAGGAAATGAGAAATTAAGCAAAATTTCGTTTGTACTTTTCAGTAATAATCGATAATAATCGTGCAACATTAAGGAGTCATTCTGGCAATCAATGAATAACAGTGTCAAACTTTTTTTCGTTTATTAAGCTACATATTATGTATACGAAATAATTTTTTAAATACACTTTTAATTGTGTTTTTCAATGTTATCTGGAGTTAAAAATCGCGCCTTTGAAAAGACGGCGGGAGTGATTTCAGCTCACAGACTCATCTAAAACAAAAAACCAAACAGATTCTTAATCATTAGGAATACCGCTATCGCAGGTACCAGAATTAGCCACGCAAGTAAAAATTTATCAAAATTACGCGCATTTAAACTTCAAGTAAAATGGAAAATTTCGATACTTGCAGTTTAAATGCGCGCAATTTTGTTAAATTTTGAGTTACGTGGCTAATTCTGGCACCTGCGACAGCGGTACTCATAATTCATAAGAATCAGTTTAGTTTTTTGTTTCAAATGATTCTGTGAGCTAAAATCACTCCCGCCGTCTTTTCAAAGACGCGATTTGTAACTCCAGATAACATTGGAAAACACAATTAAAAGTGTATTTAAAAAATTGTTCCGAATACATTATAAGTAACCCACTAAATGAAAAAAAAATGTTTGACATTGTTATTCATTGCATTGACTGAGAAAAAAAACCTGAATTTTGCGTCGTGATTACCAGAATGACCCCTTAATGGTAACACTGAGCATGTCAGCGAGTGAGTCGCAAAGCTATTTAAAATAGGTGACGTAGGAATCCCCCAAACATGTAAGCATCGTCTCTGTTGTGTGATGTTAAAGGTGCACAGTATCTTCCCGCTTCCGCGAGGCGGCGCCACCTACTCTAGACAAAATTTTCGCTTCCGACGCGTGACAAGGGCGTCTATGAGACCGACAATCTGCCGGCCGGCTCTCTGTTTTCAGTCGCCTTCGCTGCTGGCAGCGTACGGACGGAGTTGAGAGTTTTTCGTGAAAATCGGTTGTCTTTCCCCACACTGTCACCACTTTATCGCTACTGTACGGACGATGATACGGAAATCTCTAACCCTCCGACGAGTGACTTTTGTGATCTGACAATTCGAAGCAAGATAATTGTACTGTCGAAAATGAGTTTACCCTGTGCATGGTACCGGCGTTTAGCGGCACATCGCGGAAGGGTTAGAATCGAGTAACGTTTCGCACGAAGTATCAGGCTGACACACGAACGATTCGGAAACGGAAGAATACGAGGAAAAGAAGCGGGAGACGGATGCGAGGGAAACCGATTTTCGTAAGTTTTGCTTCTTTCATCTGCTATCACCGGCATTGTTTTACTGTATATTACACACTCCGGTCCCTTGATATTCACTTAAAACATGACGATTTCCAAAATAAGCATGTTAATGTACTATACCAGCCTGATACACGTCTCCACTCAGGTTGTCAGATTGAAATACGACAATTCTAGCAATGATCTTCGTTTAGCGCGTATTATCGTTCCGTGACAATTAATAACAATTTGTATTCCATGCCGTTTGGAAATATTTTGATTTCTTCTAATCGCATTTCTGTTGATGTCGGCGATGTTTGTTACAAAATCTTCAAAAGCGGATACACAACGAGTTTGAAGTCGAAGTGCGTAAATTAGTGATTATGAAACATTGAAGCGTGTAGATAACTTTATTATTGCATCAATGAGAATTTGGTATTAAGATCTCCTGGAATATTTTTCGTCGTGGCCAGTTCCTGTTGAATGGATTTCGCGTGTATTTCGGCAGAGTTTCTCGCACGAGTCGAGCCCTAGAGAACCGCAACGAATAATTGTTTTTGTAACCTTAGCAAGGGCACGCGTGCGTGTGTGTATCTGCATGTTTGGTTCCGCCGGTACCAATGACTTCTCTCTACATTCGAATCACAGTTTGCATTCTGCCAACGACCCGGGCATATAGTTTTTGCCACGCTACTTGCGTGCCGTTCGGTTCATGTAAACAATGGCAAGATCATAATTGCTCGAGACGTCCGCCGCGTTAAGGCCAGCCCTGCATAGCGGAAGTCGACGCTTCTCGGCATTCTCTTCCTACGTATTTTCGCGTGTACATTCTCCCGTCGAAGTTAACCACCGAAACGAACAATCGGCACGCGCAGAGCGAATCGCGAGTGATAATTGCAGCAACTGCGGCACTCCTGGTCCAACGTTCGGTAAGAACAGCTACTAATTACATATTCCTGTGCCTCGCGATATTTCCTCAAATAACATTTCTAAAGAATGACCATCAATCTCGCGAGATTTATCCGCGAAGCTAAATTCCTACGATATATTACGAACGTGATTCACACTTTTCACATAGATTAGTTTCCCGCGCGTCAGCTTTGCACCTTGCGATTCTTGGAAGCAATACTTTCCGCGTCAATTCGGACATGGAAATTTCAAGTCTATCATGTTTCCGACACCAATTTCACCGACGATGAATTCGAGTAGCCCGAAAGTTTGCCCTGGACGAGCGGTATTTCAGTTACGAGAGAGTTAATTACCCTCCGGACAGCATAGTGCGGGGCCCGTTCGGAATACGGGTAACAGAGTTGCTCGCTCGCTTCGTACACTTTGTTATTCAATGTTAAGGGAGAGCACGGCAGAGAGAACGTGTTCCCTTATACCGATCTGGTTCACTGCAAAGCCGACGGCCACCCTCCAGAATTTTGAATACTCCCGGCGTCGTTATTGGGCAAAGTTGCAAGTGCAAAAGGCGCCGCCCGGTAGGCTTTTTCAACTCGAGCCTCCCCTCCCCCTCCCGTCCTCTCTCTATCCCCTCCTGCAGCTTTTCTTCTCCGTATGCGCCTCTGCGTTGGCTACAGCGAAACGGCGCGCGTGTACCGGCATTCTAATTCTTTATGCAGCCGGCCAAGGAAATTCACAGTAGGAATGCACGGAAGGGAGGTTGCAAAATCCAGTTCGGCTCCCCCTTCCTTCTTTTTCTTTTTTTTTTTCCTTCCCTGACGAGAGAGGCTGTTCCGTGGCCTGCATTCACGGGTGACGCACTGGCCGGCGCGCGCGTGTGTGCACACACGTATCCGCCACGTGTTCGTGCACGGGGCGCAGGGGCCGGGGAAGGCGCGCTCGCGCGTGTGCGTGCGCGCTTCCGAAAGTGAGTGGGACACGCGGGCCTTCGCGCTGAAGGAGAATCAATAGATGTGCGTTGCATCTTGCCCCTCTTGTCCCCCATTTCGGCTGCCCCCCCTCACTCTTCCCCCGTGCGCCACCCTTCTACCAAGCGACTCGACCTTCGCACGAGTGTGCCACGCCGTCCGATACGCGCGCTCCTCTACGCCCGGAGCATCCCCTTTTCTCCGCGATTCATTATTTCGTTTAAGGTGCAGCCGAAACACCGGCTCGCTGCTCCCGCTCGGCAGACTCTCGCTGTCCGCGCCAATCGATTCGGCGAAATTCGAGCCTCCGTTTAGCGCGCAAACGGCAGCCACATTTTTCGGGGTGCAACGCGCTTTTCTACGGGGAATGGTAATAGATGTGAGAACGTAAGTAAGGGGATGGATAAATTGTTACGGGAGAGCCGTGATGGCGAATTCATGTTCATCTTAATTTACAGAATTTAGTGAATTTAGAAATTCGTTGGGCAATGTGGTTTCGAGGAATTTCTATTTTTTAGTTATCCTTGTTGTTACTCTTCGATATTCTATGTATAATTTTTAAATCAAGTTTTTCCACGTGGATTTCCTTGGTTCCTCAGAAATTACGAGGACGTTTTCGCCGCGAAAACTGTGCACGATTTCGTTAAACCTCCGATCGATTTTACACGGCGTTTCTCCTCCGTGTCTTACTACCCTCACTTTTATCATGCAGATCTTATCGCCTCGAAACTTGACACGTAAATCAAGATATACCGCCGGATAAACAGCGATTGCCATGTAGTCCCACAAAGTAGAGTATACCCGGTGTACGCTTAGCGCCGGCTGCCGAGTTACATTGATTAGACGCAGACGTACCTGTCCGAGCGGCGACCATTCTTTCCGTCCGTTCGCTGAATTATTTACGCCAGTCGTCGCTTAATCAAATATTTCTTTCTCTGTTTAATTCATCAGCACTATTCGCCGCAGTATTTCGCTTAATAGTCACGCGCGGCAGCTTTGCATCTATTTTTATTCTCTTCAAATTAATCAGGTACTTTACCGTGAAAAGTGCAGGTTACAAAATGCAAAAAGATCGTCACAAGATTTCTAAGTCACTAGTATTCTCACCAAAAAATCATTTTTGCGTATATCCAAGCAACAAGTGAAACGGAAATAGGAAAACCGCTCGTAGATATTAGCAACCCCTGTTCCCTCGCCGCAGTTCGATGCACTGCGAAGTGCACAATAACATATACTCACCCAAGTCTCCCCGAATTTATTGATCTATCCACATGCGTTTATCTATGTACCGTTAAATTCGGAGGGTTGCACGGGGTGCAAGCTTCAACGTGGTCATGTGTATACATGCATAAAAGACAGCAACAGGGTTTGGGCGCTTCAACCCTCCGCAGTTTCCCTTGCGGAGGTTCCTAGGCGAAACTAGTTTGAGAGCAATTTCCCTCGCGCCACTCCGCTCGTTCTTCTCAACAGTTAGCTCTCGCAACGGCTCGGGCGTGGTTTAGAAAAAGTGCTGGTTGCATTCGCTTGCGGAGGGTTGGCACGCGTATCGTCGAGGGCCGCGAAAAAGCAGCGAAAGCGAGCCCGGGTAATCGTAATCGCGCGGAGCGTGGGCGAGCTTGGGGTTGGGTAGGAAGCTCGGCGGGGGCGGAGGGGCGAGAGAGGGAGGCACAGGTGAAAGTGAAGCGAAGGTGGTCGAGTTAGAGCGGTGTTTGGGAGGGTGAAAGGAGGTTAATGATTAGTTCTTCCGAGGTCGGGGGCTGTTGCCGGGTGCAGGTTGCCCGGCTCCCTTCAGACCGCCCCCTCTCACCCCCACCGCCCCCAAGGACACGTCAGCCCGCTCGCCCCCCGCCGGTGCCCTCCCGCTTTTTCGCCCTTCGATCCCCACCGCACCCGCCGATCCCGCCAACCTCCAAAATTTCAGACCCTACCACCGACGCAGCTACGCATACCGGTGGGGGTGTGAGAGCTTGCAAGGTTGTTCTCCCCTCCATCCTGTCGCCGCTACCTCCAGGAACGTACCTACCCGCGCGGAATTCCCCGCCAGAAGAACGTCTTCCCTGCCGCCCCTCTCCCCCGGAAATTTTATATCGAACCGTGCAACCCGCGAGCGCTCCTATTCGATTTGGCAAAAAATTTTGCGGGGGGTTGCGTCGAGGGAACGCGGTATGCGAGACATTACGTTAATTATCAAGCGATTCGAGTTATGCGATAGAGGGTGAAAGGGGATCGCAGGGCGCGCGTCGAAATCCCTTTTAGTCGCTCGCAAAAATTTTAACCATTCGGGTTACTTTGGACGATTTTTAATATGGGTAGAGAAGTTTAAAAAGATCTGCGGTGTGTTTTCTGTTTTAATTCTCGAATTTCATTAGCTAGAAGGGGGAGTATAAAGAAGCGCCTCGTGGTGTTATTCTAAATAATACCGTGGCACCAGGCGTGACCTTATCGCGGTCACTACGAGACTGTACCTGAGAACGGCCACTCGTAATTAATATGTTGACGTCAGAAGCTCTCCATCCGTAAACCGAGCGCACTCGGTGTCACCTGCTTAATCTGACTAACAGATTGCGTTTGGAGCACGCATCTCGGACACCCGGCATTCCACTGAAAAATAGCTACGCGAGTATCTGGGCTACATCGGCATACATTAAACGCACCGAGCAGATTCCCAGCGCCGTTGCGCCTCGCGGCTAGCACCCCCGAGTTGACGGAACCTAGAATCTCGGATCGAGAATGCCATTCACCACCTCCCAGCCTCCGCGATCTCCGTGAAATGTTGGGTAACACAGTAGACAACCCCCCGCGTCGTGCATAGTTTCGATCAGCTGGCAGAGCCCGCGTGGGCCCGCGATTCGAGCGGACGAATTTCCTCCCCCGCGCGATCAGCCGAGCCGCGGCGTCGATTGCATAGCAACGGTGGCGTATTTCGTCGATTCGCCGGGCGTCTGTTTTTTTTTCGTCCGGCAGCGCGCTGGTCGAATTATCTTATCGATTCGGGGAACGTTCCTCCGCGGGGAGGTTACCGAAAAAAGGTGGAGAGGAGGAAGACAGAAGAGGGAATGGGGGAGGAGGAACGGAAAAATGAAAAAGTTAATCGCGCTCGCCCTCTGCAGCGTCAGCCCTGGCCGAGGCCGCCCTCGTAACGGCCCCGAGGACTTTCCAGCGAAAGTGATGGCTGCGGCTGGCCGCTCGGCTGCGTAGCAGAGCCGACCGGGGGTGGTTTGTGCGTCGCTCGGCCGACGGCGGAGGCGGCTGTTCCTCCACCTTGAACGCGGCAGGGGCGGCGGTAGCGCGGCGGAGGGCGGAGGGGCCCGCTGGTGGTAACCTTGCAACCCTCTTGCGTGCGTGGAGGAAGGGGAAGTGACAGGAATCCCGGGAGGAGCGGTGGGTTATGGGGTTGGAGGCAGTCGGGGGTGCAGCCGCGCAGGGCGGCAGTGACGGGCGTGACGTAGTCGGTGGAGGATGTACGCCCCTGTCGGCGAGGGCCACGGCAACCAACAACCATCTCTGGCCAATCCATGGTGGCTGCATCGGACAGGTACACACCGTGCTCACCTGCTCATTCTTCTCGCGCTATCTCTCCCGAATTCGCGCCGACCGCCACGCGTCGCCGTCGCAGCGAGCCACCCATCGATCACCGATCGATCCACCGGATTTGTTTTGCCCATTTGCCCGCGGGGTCTTGCATGGGATCGTATCGCGGCTCGAGTGTGTCGGCCAACAATCGTTGATCGCATCTCTGCGCGGTTGGGCGGTAAACGCGTGGCTAGTTATCAGTAAGTATGTACTCGTGCGGGGGAACACTTCTGGTTGATCATTGGTGTCTTCGATGGGTCTGGGATTGATATGTGGACAGGTAACTCGGGGATTTTGAGGAACTGATGATTTATACAGAAGCTGGTTTGGTAGTAGTGTGTCTACCTGTTGAGAGTAGCATTCAAAAGTTTAGTAGGGTAAATGCTGGGGAGTCCGTGAGGGTTTTAGAATTTTATTTTAACTGATAATATTCACAGGTCCTGGAAGTGATAGGTCAGACGTCATAGGAACAAATAATAGGTTGCAAGGAATTTACTGAGTGGGGGAAACTTGTACAGAAATGTATAGTATGTTTATTCTTGAAAATAAATGAAAGAAGCCCACGCGCGGGTGGCAATTGTTTTCCGCTATATTGAACTGGTAGTCAATAGAGATTTGTAAGGAAATACTTATGCCCCAGCGAATTATTAAATTTATTCTGTTTTTAAGTGCTCTGATCTTATTTTAGATTGTCTTTAAGTGGACTTTATAGTGTTTTGGTGATTAGGATGTAAGTTACATGAAGATATCTATTAACTGTATTTATTTCTATTATGTTTTGAAGATCGTGGCTGATTGTTGCCATTTTCATATTTAGCTGTAATCTAAAGTGTAGGTGCTTACGTCTCACAAGCGTACGGAGTAAAACCTTGCCCTGATATTTCAAATAACGAGAAGAAGAAAACAGCTACTCTGAATATAGAAGAATCCATAAGAGCTAAAAACCAAAAATTGTCGAACAAAAATGCAAACCTAAGACAAGCCAGAATAACTTTTATAATTTTTGAGATAGGAAGAAATGTTTGAGACAAAAATTATTTGGTTCCGAGGGGCTCATTACGTCGTGGATAGAATTGAATAATATTGTTGTTACTTTAGAACCTAACCTAACTCTATGGGGCAGAATCGGAAAAAGAATAGGTTTTTTTATTGTTAAATTAAGTAGTCTGTTTGAACTTTTCTATTATATTTTTGTTATTTTGTGTTGGTTATGAAAACATTGAATAAATACCGGTTTCATTACCCAATTTGTTTTATAATTTAAAAAGTCAGGGACCTAGAACTTTAAGTATACGGTTTTGGACGGGTTTCCCCTATATTTAATTGAAAATATACAAACTTAAATTTTCATGACGTAGGGGAGACCGGGGCTAGTTGGCTAATGAGGTTAGTTGACTAATTCCATTTAATTGTTGTATTATGGAATAAATTATTCGGCCATTCGCGATATTGAAGCATATGAATGACCAGCTTGCCATTTAATGTGTCGCCGTGACAAAACCTTGCGTATTCTGTCAGTGAGAATGAAAAATCTAAAAAGGTCGGCGGGAAGTAAGTATTTTTATTTCGACTATTTATGAATTTTTGCTCACTAAGTACTGCTTGATGTTTTTTCATGAATATTTTGTGAAAACGTGATACCTTGACTATAATTTGTGGTATTTTATTTTATCCGGTGCGTGAAGGTTTCGTACGTACGGCCCTTAACATGTTACCAATGTCGGATGGGGTTACCTGACTAAGCATAGGAATACCACTAGTAATTGCATTTTTATCCTCAAGATGCAGTCGAGGCAAAGAGTTTAGCAGCTCAAGTCCACTTCCCCCACCATAAAATTCTTCCAAACTCACCCCTACCAGTTTTACACCCTATCCTCCCTTCAAACTCTCAGGCCTTCCAAATAGAGCATAACAAATAAGTACAAAATAATTAAGTATCTAACACCATGATAATTAATAAAAAATAACATTGTGAAGGAGTAAAAAAATTTAAAAAATTTTTGATCGTAGTATACGATCCACCATATAGTATATTGGTGGAATTGGCAGCGTATATATACGCTTTTCATATATATTGATGTACTGTGACAGCGTATATATACGCCTTGCGCAAGCAAAGGTTTAAAACTGAAAAGTAAATGTCAAGTCAACTAACCCCATCGTATTTGTCAACTAACCCCGCAGCCAAGGTTTGTTGACTTATTCGTCTCCCTACTCTAAATACCATAAAAACTACAACGTAGACTCAATTAAAACGATTTTAAATATTAAGCCTGTATACCTAATGAAATTTGTAAACTTTTGGTATGCAGCAAGTCAAAAAAATAACAATGGTATATTTATAAAAATTAGGAGTGTAAAAAATTAGTCAACTAGCCCCGGTGTCCCCTACTCCGGTTACTCCGTGACACCAGCTACTTGTTTGTATTATTTTATATTATTGTTATTTTGTGTTTTATCAATCGTTTTATGATCGTTAGATGTCTGAGATGTAACGAAACATTCTTTCTGCTATCGACCATCAGAATTTCTCAAATAACGCAATCAGAAACGTAGTTTCAGGCACACTAAAAATAAGAATTTAGTTATTTTCATAAGCAAAAATAGCACTGATACTTTACTGTATGATAATTTCAAGAGTAAGTCTCGTTAAAGTGTCACCTTACCATCACTTACCTGCCGTTTGAATTTTCCATTTGTCATTTAATGCACATAGTGTGAAGCCACCAGTAGTCGACCATGTATCAGTAGTCGACCGCTTTCAGAAAAACATGAAAAATAAGGTTTTTAGAAGTCACGATCTTTTGAACAAAGTGCAGTTCTCTAACTGCACTCTATCTACACTCTGTTCAAAAGATTGTCATTTCTAAAAACCTTATTTTTCATGTATTTCTGAAAGTGGTCGACTACTGATTAGTATAGTAGATTTAATATTCGAATATTTTACAAGTATTCGAATGCTACGAATAAAATCGAATATTTGAGTATTCGAATAGCATTCCAATATCGATGTATTCGAATAATATGGTGTGAAGTGGGTCAAAATTAGCTTACAAAATTTCACCCTGACAAATGAACCTCAACAACTTGATTTATAATTCACACCATACTATTCGAATACACCAGTATTCGAATACTCAAATATTCGAATAGTATTCGAATACCAAATAATTCGACAAATAGTCCCAGCCCTACTACTGATACATGGTCGAGTACTAGTGGCGTCACCTTATATAAGAATTTCCCAAACAATGCGCTGCTATAACAAAAACGCTCCCAATCTATCACCCTAACTTCAATTGACCGTTTCTTTCACCGCGCGATAAACTAGAAGATCAATGCTGCCTCTTAGTTTTTTTTTTTTAACTAAATTGGGTCTGGCAACTTCGACTTACAAACGAATGAAAAAGTATCACGGAGTAACCACTAGGCATCACTCACTAAACCAAGTTTACCCTACGTTCAAAGATATTAATTGCAATCTTCGCTAGATACCTAAATAAAAAAGGATTCACTGCATGGCTTCACAGTGATTTTCTCTCTAGATCGAGATCTATATATTTCCTACAACAACGTGTGTTTCTCCACTTCGTGGGAACCCTCCGTCGTCCACTCTCATCAACCGTTCGTTTCAGTAAACAAATGAGCCGTTTATTTTGAAAGTGGCCTAAGTCCATTTATCTTCAAATCGAGATATTTAAGGGTTTGCGTTTCAATGAATTTAAAAATATACGTAAAGGTACTAATAAGTCATACTGCTTAAGTGTATCTAAGGGTGTTCAATTTATAGTTCCTATTAAAATAGTGGCAATTATTAAGTGAATAATATGCGTTTTCTTATCAAGAATGGAGTTAGGCCACTTTCAAAATTAACAACCAGATTCATTATAAAATTTGAAGGTGCCCAAGTCCATTCAACATAATTTAAGATGCTTCAAATTGAAAAAAACAATACTCAATTTATTTGACATATCTTTAAAACACTTCGGAAACATAATTTATGCGGTTCAAAACATTTTTTAACTACATAACGTACAAAATTACAAACAAAAATTTATTACAAAACAATTTACTACTCATCTACATGTTGTGCGTGTGAAAGGGATTTGAAGAAATCATGATGTTCCGTAATAGGTCAATTATGTCCTTGAATTTTGCTGTTGTAATTTGTCTGCTATTTTTATTCAGTGGTGTCAATACAATATTTTCGAACTTTCTTGGTCTACCCCGACGTGGTAATACATTCAGGACTTTAAAATTTAAGTATAAATAGAGTTAGGCCACTTTCAAACTACACGGTTCAATTATTGAACTAACTCTGAAAACTGATGTGTCAAGAATTATCGTATTTGCTCGGAATATAAGCAACCTGAAATGCTTTACTGATAAATAACATGAAGTTGTACATGTAACCATGGTAACCGGAAAAAATTGAAAAATGGAGTTACGCCACTTTCAAAATAAACGGCTCAAATATCTCCACGCGTTCGCGCTCGAATCCGCGCGTCTCGTCACCGTTAGTACGCGTGACGTTCAAAGTGCACGTACATCTCCCGTTTCCTCCGCTTAATCGTATGCAGCGCATGCACGCGCTAGGCGCACGTTCACACGCGTGTGCACCCCGCGTAACGGTGCCGACGGAAACTACGTTCGTTTCGCGGCGGCCCTAAAGGGACCCGCACAGTTCTATTTCTTCCACTTAATTTCTTTCCTAGCGTTCCCACAAGGTCTAGCTGCCGAAAAAACGCCCTACTCCCGTTTCCTCCATTCTACAAAGGAATATCCCACTAACGACTTAAATAGAAGAAAACTACGCGTTTATTCTACCGCAAGAAAAAAGAACAGTCAGTTTCCGCGGTTCTTACGCTTTCACGCTTAATCCTGATTTCGGATGGTGTGAAGCAACGGATACAAAATAAAATTAGTGGATTCAGTCACCCAGCAGTAATTCAAAATTGGAGGCGATCTATTTTCCGTATAATCTGTACCAAACCCAGCAACTTTGTATTTGGCGTTGAAACGCAAGGTTTAGGGGAGAGTAGGGTAATGGCGAACGCGGGTAATCCGGAACGCGATGGTTACGGCGTTTTAATAAATAAAAACTGATGTTCCCTCTCCACTAGCTAATAGTTTAGGTCGCATCCAACGCCGCGCAGAAAGTAATAAGTACAAAACACTCATGCTAGTCAAGATAAACACAATTTATTATTTTCATCATGATTCAAGTAATATTTTGTCCATCTTCAATTGTATGTAATAACTGTTGAATTAATGATACAATTGGGATTTTTTTAAGTTGAAATAAAGCACTTTTTTACCAACATTTTGTGACCAGCGCGTTGCTTGAATTATGATTCTAACTTCTGAAATAAATTCTTTTTTATTTTTTGATGTCGTGGGGTAATGAGGAACAACTCGGATGGGGTAATCTCGAACCTTAGAGATTAGCAACGATAACCGATTTTGATGAAATTTTCAGCATGTATAAAACTTACTTAAATCTACAAAAGGGATTTTTGAATTTTCATTACAGTCTCAGAAAAAAAAAGTTTAAAAACCGACCTTTACTATTTCTTTCGATATTCCGACCAATTGCAATTTTTTTCTAACGCACAAGAAGAGGAATTTGAAAAATACATTAGGTAGAGGTTGTGGCAACATTTTTTTATGGGTTGACCATTGAAATCACACTTTCTGTGCGACTTCTGCGATATGTAACTCTGTTCGTGATTACCCCATGCACAATTCGGAATTACCCCACCAGCAGTCGGGTAAATCCGAACAGCAGGGGTTTGGTTTTCCATTATAAACTTAATTTTGATTAAAATTTTTGCAAAATTCGTTAGAGCAGTTTATAGAGGACTAGTTTGAGTACGTTTATAAATAAAAAACAAATTCGTATCTCACATACTTTTCGTTCTGTTTGCTTTCTCGCTTAGGTGTTCGCCATTACCCTACTCTCCCCTAGATTCATTACGCTCGGAGCAAAAATGGGGTTGCGATCGGCGCCGAGGGCGGAAAACGCGAGAGAGCGAAAGGCAATAGCTCTTAGGGCTGTCGAATCTGGATGGAACGTCGAAGGTAGAGCATCCATCGCTACAGGCTGTTTGCTCCTTGTTTTCCTCCTCGCTTCCCGCGCGAACCTTGAGACCCTCCCTCCCTTCAATTCCCCAATTCCTTCTTTACGGGCATCGCCCACGAGCGCGCTGCCCCGCGTTCCATTTCGTCACCGTTTCCCGCGTCCTCGTGGCACCGATTCTCCTGGTTCCGCGCTTTACGCTTTGCCGGAGCTTCGCGACGGCCTTTCGTAAAATCCGCCGCTCCAGTAGACTGATCGACACGTGTCGCGAGCGGCGCGCAACCCTTTCGAAATTGAGAGACCTGGGAGATGGTTAGGAAGATTGGAGGCTTGAAGAATTGAAGAATTCGATCGGGTCACTTGAAGCTTTTTCGTTGCGTGCTGCTTGAACGACTGCGAGCGGGAATATAGGGCTTCTTTTCTGGGGTTGATGCCGGACGCACGCATATGTAAATTGCAGTCATTAGTTAAGCCTGTTGCAATAATGCTTCGTAGGTAAATACGGGGCAGTTAAATAATTACTATGTCAGAAGGACAAATTGTACCCCTGCACGCATCACGACCGAGTCCTCGCATCGATTTGTAAGGACTGTCAGAGGCTCGGTCGCTTTCGATTAAGCGACACCTGCTCCCACGGCACGGTGCTAACCGAATTCCCTATTTGTATTAATTTGCCGCTCATTTAAATTCTGAAATGTTTCATCCCTCGAGAATATTCATCCTTTAATAATTACACCCGAGGAAAATATCTTCATACACGTTTATTCGACGCCGATACTGTCCCTCGTTGATATTTCGAATCACTTCACTGTCTCATTAAAATACTTCTCCCCGCAAACGGTCGACTTCACAGATTTCTACCGTCCCTCCGTACGAAGCGAAATTTACACTACGCCCGGCGAACACGTCTGCATTTTCGGGGCGAAGTTTTCATCAGAGGAACCCTTTCTCTGCATTTTCTCTACCCCCTCGGCAATTATTACTGGGATTCAGGATCCGCGCAAATCTCGTCCTTCTCTCTTTCCCGCTTTCCCTTTCATTCAGGGGCAGAAGCGATGGGGGATGCTCTCGGATAAGGGGGAAACAGTGCTGCGGTAGGCATCGCTGGCTGCAGTATTGACTATACTTCAGGGCCAGGTCCTTCGTAGAATGTATTTTCCGCAACGTTATCAGCCCCTCGTGCCACGTCGCTTTCTCCCCGACGCAACGTTGCAAGCCTGCTCGAATTTCGATAGGGGAAAATGATAGGAATGGTAAACACCTAACTCCGTTTCGGCGAGGATTACCCGGTGTGTGGGTTGGAAAATTATATTACCTCGTTTCATAACAATGAATAAAATTGTACACAGGTGCTGCCATCTGCGTAATGCTATTAATTTATTCGAGCTTACTTCATAGATTCATCGAGTGCAATTGCGACCTGTGGCCTTTCAGTAACGAAGCGTAATCATTACCTTGCAATACTGCACAATGTAAAATCATTGCAGCTCTGTCTACCGACGCGGGCTTGAATAATAACGTTGAGTGCAAATGCGACGGATCCGTTTCCAAGGAGAATGGACACCTTTCGGTGACTCGTGCCTTTGACTGATCCGTGGTGGTGGTTAATAGAGTGGTTTATCAAAGCCGTGCCATGGTTCTCGGACCCATTGAGCGCGGTCCAAGCGGGGCCCTTAATTGAATCGGCGAAATAATTCGGTTACCGTCTACACAGCCTAATGCACTAATGCAGTTTTCTGCCCGGGAGAAAAAACAACGGCGACTCTTCCCCCGGAGCGCTCGCTCGCTCGCTGGGAAACCATCTCCGCCCTGCTGCAATTCACATTTTTTCGCTGGTAAATGCAATTTCCACCCGGGGTAGTTGCTTTGGAATACATTGCTTCTACTCGCAGACGGGGGAAACCCTTTACACGAGTGGGAGTAATGGCGTGGTTAATTCAAGTGGACGTACAATAGTCGTTCGGGAACCGTGGCGATAGTTTTAGCTGTACGTATTTCAGAGTGCAGGCAAGAGTCTCATCTTTTAGGAGCTGAGCTTCTTGCTGGAAACACTTGCCAGATTTTTAGATATTGCGAGGTTGGGGAGACCGGGGCAAAGTGAACCTCAGGGTAAACTGAGCTTTCTTAATTTATTCTTTAACAATAGAACATACAGTTAGTAAAAAAAGTATTTGGACACTTTTTAAAATTGAATAACTCTTTTAGAATTGGTCTAAACGACTTGATCTTTTTTGAGGACCTAGAAGGATTAGTTTTCTAAGTGACGTGTTTCGTCGTTTTGGAAAAAATTGCAATTGGTCGGAATAGCGAAGAAAATAGTAAAGGTCGTTTTTTAAACTTTTTTTTGTGAGCCTGTAATGAAAATTCAAAAAAACTCATTTGTAGATTGAAGTAAGTTATATACATGCCTAAAATTTCATCAAAATCGGTTAACGTTGCTCTGAGTTACAAATGTTTAAAGATCGTGGAATAAGGTCGAAAATCGCTGATTTCGGGAATTTCCGCGATTTTCGATTTTCGATTGATTACAGTAGACGAGTTAGACAAACCTTTGGCACAATTAAAACAAAAAAACGAGGCACTGAAAAAAGAAAGACAGAGAGGAAAGGGAAACGATAAAAGAAAAGTATGAAGATACAATATGAGACAACGCAACAGACGTAAAAGCTTTGTGCGGATCTTATCTATTGAATCGGAGAAAAATACAAGTTGGTCGTGATGATAATGCAATTATGTTTGCCATAGAGGGTCCGATGAGTTTCTACGTTAAAAAGATTACGCTGCCCTAGGCTCTTACTGATTACATTGAAATTGAGTTGTTTTAGTATAGGCTGACAATTCATTCGGCTATTCATGACATTTTCTGTTTCTCATAATGCGAGGACCATTCCATAGTGACTAAATTCCAACAGCATAAGCAGTATTTTATAATTTTTCGTAACTTTCCTGAGGAGAAGAAAGCTTTTATAATTTTATTGCTAAATAGCTTGTTTTTTTATTGTTTTAAAATTGACCGAACCTGTGCGCCGAAAACAGATAGATTAATTATTACGGTCGAAATTATACTTATAAATAACTTTTGCGAGGACCATGTTTCGACTAGGTATTTCTGGGTAACTACGATCGACCTCGATGACACGAGTGGAGATTCGACCAGGAATATCGCCTACTCCGCGCCACGCGTCACAGCGTCGCGCGTGCGTAGCGTCCAGTGCGTGAATATGCACCGCATTCGTAATTTCGGCCATCTCAAGTGTGTACGCGTTATTGTTAAAGATATAAAGCTGCAATTAGTCAGCGTCAAGTGGAGCTATTGTCTTTTCAGTCGGGTATTTGGCTAAACGCCGTCGCGTATTTTCTCGAAAAGTTTATAAACAATTGATAACCAACAATTAATTAATTCTATTAATAGGATTAATAAGCCTCCACATCGACGTCAAATCTCCTTCAGTTCCTTCAACGTATCAACAAACTTCCACTTGTCATTAAATGGACTTCATTTGATAATGATTTAGTTCCACCCAACGCGAGAATTTTCCCGAAGCAACGCGTCACCTGGATCTAGAAGCTTTTCCGCGGTTAGCGCGGTCACGGGTTTCCGTTGATTGCCACGGAAAATGAACGGACGCGAAAGGATAATCACGTAGGGCCTCCGATTCAATTTAGACTTTCGACGAGTGCCCGTCCCCCGTCATCCCTTCGCGGCGGTTTCCACACCGAATCCCTAAAAATCCATACAACGCAGCGTGTTTTCTCCGCAGCCCAGACCCGGTGACATAATACGCGTCGCCATAGGAGAACCGTCGAATTACGGTGCTCGGCCGCGCACATAGATACCGACGTACACGCACGTGCACACCTACGCTGGCGCGGGCGCTCGAAATCAGCGCCGATATCACGCACACGAGCACCAGCGGCTCGCGGAACGCGCGCCGCGGGATTGCGCGTGCGCGGGGCGAAGTGCGTGTGCGCTGCAGCGCGCACGCACCCCCGCCGCCCCCGTGTGCACACGCCCGGCCGTGTTGCAGCGCGCAAGCGTGTGCGTGTGCGTGCGCGCGCCGCTGTGTGCGTGGCCAGGGGCGCGCGTGCGGCCCCGCAGCGACCTTGAGCCTCCTCGATCCTCCCGCGAGTCTCCCCTCCTCCGCCACCCTCGCCCGCCCCACGCGCAATATCTCCCTCCCCTATCACCGTTGCCGCAATTGCTTCTCTCTCTGTCCCTCCCTCTCGCCCTCCCTTCCCTCCCTTTCGCTTTCCTTTACTCTTCATTGCCACGCAGCTAGCGATGGGCTCGACCCGCCGCGTCGAAAGCAATTGGTTCGCGGCTAGATTCTCGTGTCGAGTGATAGTTGAGAGGCAAGTTTTAGAAATTCTTTTTTGAGATTTTCGGAGATTGAATTGGGGGGATGAAGTTTGTTTGGGTTGGAAGGTGAGATCTTGGGGAGGGTTCGAAGTGGGTTGTAGGAACAAGTGGAGCTTTGCTTCGGGGTTCGGATTAGTTTGTTTTTTCTTATTATTATTTTATTTTAATATTATTATTAAACCTTAACTGGTATCCTTGGGTCGCTCATGATTCCAAGCACGTAGAGTTTGATGCTAAATTTTTTTGGTTGTCTAGGTTTGTCAACTGAATTTTTAATTAATTTTATAATACTAGTTTCACTGTCTACGTTTCTATTATTTTATACATTGCCTAAGAACAAAGTATTCATAGAGGTTGATCTAGTGTCGATTTTACAAATTTTGTGTGTCCGTTTTTATTTGGGGGTCTACTACAACCCCGGTATACCAGTCACGTTTGCCAAAAACAGTATACTAGTTAAGGGTTAAGTATTATTATTATTATTCTCTTTTATTATTATTAGTAGTATTATTCTCTTTAATATTATTATTATTAGTAGTAAATAGGTTTTTTTTGTCTTTTGGTCTCAGAAGGGGGTTACCTGTGTTGCGTGTGTAAGCGTTATTAATTATTATACTCTCCACACGTCACGTGATTCCCCTATTTTTCAGTATTATTATTATTCTCTTCTACTATTATTATTAGTAGTATTATTATTCTAATATTAATATTATTAATGATTAATATTAATATTAGTAATTATTAATGATTAATATTAATATTAGTAATTATTAATATTAATATTAGTAATTATTAATATTAATATTAGTAATTGAAAATAATACAAAAGGGGAGGGAAATTGAGAATTTACAGAATAATTGAAATTGAGGCAGATATATCCTCCGTAATACTATTAATAATATTCATATTATTAATATTAGTTAAAATTGTAAACAGAGGATATATCTGCCTCAATTTCAATTATTCCGCAAATTCTCAATTTCCCTCCCCTTTTCTATTATTTTCAACTCGACAACTACTCGAGGTTCCCGCAAATACTTGTAAACGAATTGCTCGGAAACCGACGAAACGGAGAATCTCGTTATTCCCATCGCTGAACGCCACGCAGCACCGATGCCTCGAGCGCCTGAATTTCCATCGACCCTCTCTCTCTCTCTCCCTCTCTCTCTCTCCTTCCCCACTCGTTTTCGTACCCCTTCCTTTCATTACTCTTTAGTGTTACGTCCGTCTTTGTCTCCCTTTCGGCAGCTCTCTCTCGTCCCCCGCTAAAACTCCTACGCTCTTTTCCCCATTCCCCTCCGCCCTCCTCTCCACGACGCCTCTTGCACGCACGCAATGCCGGGGCAGGGAGTGCACACTAAATTTTGGCGGACCAGGGACGTACTTGAGCGGTGTTCCGCGACGGTGACACACTCCGGGGCGTGGAGTTGATCGATTCTCGAAGGTGGCGGCCTGACGAATAGCATCGTACTTATCACGCCTCGCCACTGGACCAACTGGGATCCCGATTCCACGCTCGTCTGAACAATAAGGGAGAATTCTACTTAACCGCGCCTCCCCAACACCTCCGCGTCTCTTCCGATAGATCTACCACGCCACGCAACTGTACTATTCCGTTTAATCCCCCCTCTACTCTCTACTCCATGACCGCAGCACCGAATCAACCACAAATCTCCCGAATGCAACCTTTAAACGCCTGCAGAAACGACTTCCTTCGGCGACGGCTCGCAGCAACGGCAGCCCGCGTCAAACGTTCGAAGGCTTTTTCATTGTCGGAACGGAGAATGACGCGAGCCGGTCATTTCGTCCCGATTCATTCAGCCGCTCGTAAATTCGCCCCGTGACCTCGACTTCACACGCGCCGGTGTGGCTGTTGCGCGTGGAGCAACTAGAACAGGACTCGCCGCGTCGCGTACAACGATGACGTCGGGCAATCGCGATTCCATCGTGAATTCGACCCTCCAGCCTCATCTGGAACGAACGCCTCTTCGGGGATCAGCGGCGTTATTACGTAAGGTGCGACGCACGTGTGTTTAGAGCGCATGGTTGCTTATTCATCGGTGTACACAGTCATTCCCGTTTGCTCTCCAAGTTCCAGCAAAGCCCGAGGCAAACACTCGCAGCCCCGCGATCTTCATCAACTCGGCAACCGCGCGATCGCAGCGACCTGCCGGCCGCGATAAATCAATGCACGGTTTGCTTACGCAGGGCCACTTCCAGTGGAAAGTTTGAAGCGGGGCTTGCACGGCTCCCGGCTAGCGTGGCGACTCCTTGGAAATCGAGTTCGTTACGCTTCACTTTCCTGGACGCTAGAATGCGCTGAGTAACGTGGCCGGTTCGTAGTTCCTCGGTAAGGTAAAAGACCCAATACGTGGACACGTCCCAGTAGCTGGACACTGATGCAAAAGAACTATTTTATTAAATTATTCAAATATTTCGTAAAATATATATATGAATATATTTTACTAAATATTTGAATAATTGAATAAAATAGTTCTTTTTTTGGATAAAGCGGATATTAAATGTACTAATCAGTATTTTTGCACCAGTGTCCAGCTACTGGGACGTGTCCACGTATTGGGTCTTTTACCTTATAACGGATTGTCCAGGGATTGGTAAGCTACCTCGACGCGAGGTGTTTATGGTGCACAGGTTCGCGGGAATCGTTGGAACCAGTCAAAGTATGATTCGCTTCCTTTGTCCGACTCGTGAATGAACGAGGCATGGAAATATTTCAGAGCCCGCTGCATCTGTTCCACGCATTCTGCCTCCGATTTCTTTTCACTTCGTCCGACCGGGAATGGAAACAAAGAAGCTCTTTCCAAGGAAGCTTCTCTACAAAGAGACTGTAAGCATGCGCCGCAGTTTAATTCGAAGGAACGCCGGGTTTTTTGCCCGCTCCTAAATATAATAGCACCGCAAGAAATGGATTAAAACTCGCCTGAAAATCGCACCCTGTGGATAACTGACACGATAAAACTACCGAATCACTCGGGTCTGAAACGAATTCAAGTTTTCACGGTGCATCTACGGTCGGCCCTGCATAGTCCGCGCCCGATTAAACTTTCGACCAGCAGTGACGTAATCCCGTGGTAACGGCCGTGCAGCGAGGATCCCTTCCACGTAGTCGCGGCGAGTTCTTGCCGAGTGGCGCCACGTATCCGCGTTTCGGCCCTGGCACGTGTTAGATTAGAAAGTGGCGGGGATACGGGCGATACCTTAGAAGCGTTAGAGGGGCTGGGGGGAGGGCTTGCGGCAGGGGCACCGGTGAGCGTGAAAGAGCGCCGGCCAGGGAGAGGGTAAAGTTCGAGCGAGAGACAGACCGGGAAACGAGCGTGAAAAGGGTGGAGGAAGATAGAGTGGCGTAGGGAGCAGCGAGAAAAGCACACACGACGACGAGGTGGGGGCACAGAGAACCACGCCAACTGAAGTTCTAGCCTTAAGCAATCTCCCCCCACCCTCCGCCGAAAAAGTCGAATCTTACGCTCCCCCCTTCCACCGCCCAATACGCTCCTCTCCCACCTACGCGACCTCTCCCCCCCTGCCACCGCCACCCTCCCCCCCGAAACACAGCGTAGGACTCACACTATTTCGTCTAACCGCATTTGCATCGGCACCGATGACCCATATTCACGTTCTTTCCACCGCGACACGGCCACCACCGCGTCTCCGCCCGATCCTCCTTCTCCGTTCAACCGGCGGCTCGGTCGCTTCGCCCGATCACCGTACCGATTCCTCCCGCGCGGCCCACCAGACCCGGCCGTGGTTCTGTCGCGTCTGTCCCACCCGTGGCCCCCGCGACAGTTGGACAGGGACGGCAGACCGGCCCGCCGCGAGAGACAGAGAGAGGGGGGACGGGCTCGGGAACCCGGTGAAAGAGAGACAGAGGTAACCGGCGCGCGGACAGTTACGCGTGATTCGTTACTCGCCGCGGCGATGCGCGATGCAAGTCGGTGACTCGATTTCGGCCGGGTAGAACGAACGCTCCCGGTGCCTAACTCAGTGTGTACGCGACCAGTGTTCCGGGTACACTACGGCGAGATTATCCGGCGGCAAGGTACCTGCCGCACTGTCCCACCAGCCACCTCGCACGCGTTAGTTTCGGTTGACGGTGAAGTCAGTGCAGTTCGCGGGCGGGACACTTTCGGGGATCATGCGCCCGGTGGACACGTGCACGCGTGACCGGTGTACAGAGCGCTCTGCCAGTTGATACCGAACTCTCTCCGGTTGCGTCAAGTGGTTCGGTAGCGAAGGGAGACAGCCACGAGGCACGGTACCGAAGTGCGTTTGCGGGCTGACGTTCGCTCGCTCACCGATGCATCATCGCCAACGCCGTTTTCCTTGAGCCTGCTACCAGCGGACGGGTAATACGCTCCTGAGCATTGGTAGGTTTCGGCCGGGGCTTTATCGCGCACCGCGGAAATCCGGCACGAGCTTTCGTGACACTGTACCGCGCGATCGCGGCTGCGGTTAGCCATGACGATCTGGTCGGGGGATTTGCGGGTTGCGTCTTGTGGAATCGATCTGGAATTTATCGCGCGTGGACAGGGAGTTGCAGCTCTTGCCGAATGCGTCACTCGTTTGAGATTCGGCGGTGCACACCGAAGTATTGAGTAGATGGTGCACTGAGGATTTAATCTTGCGGGGAGCTCAGTTGATTGGATATAAATATTCGCAACTCAAATTTATTTATATTTGCCCCGAACTTTCCCTCTGATTGCGCCACTGACCCGGTGGATGTACTCCTCAGTCGTAGTACTCTTCCTCATTGCATTTCGAAGGAGGACTGTATCAAGTGTTTTCTGTACAGCTGGACGAACTGTTGGGCACGAGCGCGACCAAGGAGGGAAATACGTACACGAGGGTGGCAGAGGCAGGGGTGGCGAAGGTCACGGGGTCGGGCCTAGGGGTGGCATCATGGACTCTCACCAGCATCAGTTCTGTCTCAAGTGGAATAGTTTCGGTAGCAACCTAGCGACAGCGTTCTCGAATTTGTTCAAAAGCGAGAGTCTCACCGATGTCACCCTATTCTGCGAGGGTAAGTCTCACTTCTACCTACACTTTCCACCGTCCCGCTTTCCCCAGCAAAGCCGCCGGGCGACCCGAGCAACGAATCCGGATCCCTCGCCACTTAACCGGCATCATTACTTTATAATTCACGATCCCGGGAAGCGGACTCTCCTGTCAAGCCGGTGTTAGTTGTCTCGTTAACCAGCGGCGTCTAACAAATCTAAACTGATATCTTCGCGTAACCACACGCTCCATAAAACTTCGTACTTGAACTTCGCACGGAGCTGCACCAATAACGCGCAAAGGTTCGAAGGCACTCAAGAGCAATTACCGTGCGCTTATTTCGAGGCGATAAACAGTAGACACAAATACCTATCGAAGGAATCAGCGTTGCGAATGTTTCTCAGTCACTTGAAATAAAGGAAGAAGGCCTGAGTGCCGCGCGCCATCAGCGTGGTCCCGGGGTATCGAATAACATCACCCGAATGTTAGAGACTCGGCTACAACCACGTCGCCATTTCCGTCTGTTATCGGTCGCCAATGAAAGAGCGAAACTCCCGTCGAAAGGCCGCCGACTGGCTGGCCTCCGTGTCTGACCAAAGCGGCGCCACCACTCCTTGCCGCGAATACCCTCACCTGCCGACCTCTGGATGCAGTTGCACGCCGCGATGCACGTGTGCGAACTGCAGGCGAACTGCACCGGCCGCGGATTGGCCCGCATCCCGCCCAATCGCCAGCCCGGTCTCCACTCGCGCAGAGTCAGTCGGCGTGCATGCGAATCTCGGCTTTGCACATCGCCACACGTGCATGTGTACGCTCGCGCGCCAGCCTGCGAGCTCGGCCGTCTCTGCACGTATCGCGAATACACGCGCGCCGGCCTGGTGTGCGATTTCCCCCGACCAATGCACATTCTCGTCGGAATGGTCGCGCGAAACCGCAGTCCGCCGTGGGACGCGGTGCAACGCGCTCGGTGCATGTGCATCGCGCCTCGCGAGGCTCGCCGGCGAGCTCTGTCGCGGTGCGTCGATCGTGCTCGGTGATTAAAAGTTTCTGGAGTAGAAATTGTGATCGAGACAGTGTCTTCTTTTTCATCGATCGGAGTGGCTGCTCACGGATTTTTCTTAATTTTCTTTGGGTAGGTAGATAAGATAGATGCACCATTTGTGGCCACTTTAAGATATTGTAGGGGAGAGGCTTGCAGGTTGCCACTGCTTGCAGGTTGCCACCCCTGCTGTATTTCGACTTTCTAGCAGTGTCATAACCTGAACTCTGAAATAAATCGACGTTAAAAGAGTAGATGTCGCTATTTATTAACCTCTGGAGCGGACAGACGCAATAACGCTGTGTTTTCTGAGCGAAGGGTAATATAGTGTTTGTCAAGAAATTGAATTATTAAATTTGCGTGTTTTCCCTGTGCTCGTAAATTGAACATTTTCATCGACAATTCAAGATAACTATTCGTACTGTGTTGTTTTTTTCATCTAATTTACATATACTAAACAGATTTCCAAACATATCATGAATTGACAATTCTTTTCTCATATTTTCCAAAAATGCGTCGGAATGCAAGTTGCCACCTTTTTTGGCTTGCAGGTTGCCACCTCTCTCTTTCGCGCTTATTTACACGCAAATGTCATTTTTCGTGATTATGAGATGTTTAATATTGTCACTGAGTTTGAAGTGAAGTGTTTTCATTGCATTTTAGTCATATTTTCGTAATAAGGCCACTGTATAATATAATTTATTAATAAAATTTAATAAATTTTGAAAAGTTTTCTGAATCAGGTTTTTACTTGAGTTTTTTTACACTTTCAGCAATTTTTCTAGGGGTGACAACCTGCAAGACAAAATTTCAAGGAGTCAATTTTAGATACTTTGGAAAATTTGCAGTATAATTTTTCTTTTTCGAGAGTTTACATGATTTCTAGGCCAGGATTGTAGCTCAACACTTCCTCTTTCCAACTTATACCATAAATCAACGATACGTTAATTTTATGACGAGTTATGATCAAAAAAGCTAAGGGGTGGCAATCTGCAAGCCTCTCCCCTACCAGTTTTGGCCACTTCTTAAAAAATATAATGTTTTTCCGTGGAAGTAATAAGTAACCTTATATTTAGAGCGGTATACTAAACAAAATATTTATCATATGAAATTCTGCACAGAATAATGATCTGCAGGTAATTTCAAAATAAGATAATTATGCACGTGGCCAAAAACAGTGTAATGGCCACAAATGGTACATCCACCCTACTTCTGTTTGACGGTTTTGATTCTACTTTGTTGGGAGTTCTGCCAAGTGTTGGATTAAAAATCGATGATGGTGAAATGGTATTTTCGTGGGAGAACTTTGTTTCTAAATCCTTCTCAGTTTTTTTTTGAATTTGGACGGTGTGTTTAGCTTCAGTATTGCGCGTATATTTGTTCCTGAAGAACCTTGGAACGTCTTTCTGCGATGTTTTTCGTTCTCCGTCTTTTTTTTTCTTCTGGAGATCCCTGCTCGGGAAATGATCTACTGAACAGGTTCAGTTAAGGGTCACTTTATCAGGGGAAAGCTTATAGCGACAAGTAACGCGAATCTCGCACGCTCACCATTGCACAGTTGAATAAAGTCGATATAAATTATTTTATCAGCGGCAGCGCGATAAAGGCAAGAGGAATACGCGTGTCGTAATCGGTCGTGTCAACGTTATATTTATCGTGGCTCGTAGCTGTGCGCCTTCCGGCCTAAAAATAACACGTGGACGTGCATGTTCATTCATAATGCATCGACCGTGTCCCGCGCACGGTGCAACGGGCACTACGCTCCTTTCCGCCGTAGATCGGTTTCCTTTTCGATCGGAATTTAATTTCGTTCGCCGAGCCCCGGCACGGAATCGAACGATTCTTTAACGAGTCCCATGCATCGATAATGCACGGCCACACGCCGGCCACTGGTTTCCATTCCCGGCTAAATAATTCCTAGAGTTCGTGACATTGAACCGCGAACAATTGAAAGAAGCGGTAATAAGCTGGGACGAATGATTCCTCTGCGCCTGAATCGGGGCCGATTATGCATTCAGGGTACGTTACTTTGTCGTTCGTATTTTGAATGTTAAAAATCCTCGGCACACTTGGGTATAGTGCATCGTAAAACTGTCGGTGAAAGAATAATATTTAGATGTTGAATAGGGTAAACGCACCAGTAAATGAACACTTAAGGCCAGTGAATGGACACTTTTATAAAATTATGTTTGCAGCGCGATTGATTCCACGTGTTGCGAAAATTGTTTGGATATGAAGCGAGAAACTAGAAGAAGTCTATAATTAATTAGTTGCTTATTTTAGTAACTTATTTTACTCGTTTTAGTAAAAAATGTCCATTCACTGGTAGTGTCCATTTACTGGTATATTTACCCTAGTGCTTTCTTCTGTTTAAGAAAGAATATAAGAAATAAACTAAACACTCTCACTAAAACCAAACGCATCTCGAAATCGACTGGAATCAGTGGCGCAGAGACGAGTAAAAGCTTTATTTAAATAAAACTTCAATACACGAATGAAAGTTTTAAAAAAATTATTCCTCATTCGTCCTTCAACCCGAGTTAACTCTATTGGACACACGACGAATAATATTTTTTACTTTTATTCCTTATTCGATATTTGATTTAAATAAGAATTTCGCTCATCTCTGGCTCGCACAGCCAAAACAGGCTTCATAAGAAGAAAAGAAAGCCAAAATTCCATTCTATAAATAAATTTCTATAATCACCCAAAGAATTTTACCGAACTCGTGTTAAAAATATTTTTATCCGTTCAACTCGGCTCCCCCGAAGATTAAATCCCGAGTGAGCTGACTCGAATCTTACCCCTCGATCAAACCGCTATTTACCCAGGCAAAATTGACTCACCGCCTTGCAGCCAATGTAAGCGAGTCCCACTGCGAGCAGAATGCTCTCGGGGCTCCGCGAGATTGCGACGTCAATAGAATTCGTGTACGATTTATCAGCAGGACACGATAACGGTGCTACACACCAGCACGTGGGGCTAGATATTTGTTCCTTTATCAGGCGCGCTGAGTAAACAAGAATGTGCAATTTTCGTGGTACGATTCCCGGCGCTTCTGTCTCCGCCCCGATCGCCGCGAGATTCTGGAGGCATCGCCCAGTCTCGCCGGCATTCCCCGCTGCATAGACGATGCAGTACCGTTACCGAAAGTTCGAATGAGGTGGATATTCGTGTCAGCCTGGATCGGAGACTGCCGACGGGGTTCCGTTAAGTGCAGCACGTAGAGAAAGTTGTGAGCAGTTCGATCGACCGACTAATCATTATCGTCTGCTCGATGGCCATAAAGTTGGTCGCTTAATTGGTGAGTTGGCCCACCGCGTGCCACGGAGCAGCCTCCTTTCCTCTAACGGTCTTACGATCGATCTCGATCACTCCGCTGCTCTGCCCCCCCAGTCCCATTCCGCTTCTACGCAATTCGTTTTCTATTACCGCTTGAAAGCCGACCTAGTGCTTACTCTATCTATAATCTGTTTTGGTTTAGTCACTCCGCTCCTTTCATAGCAGGCACACTTTTAAATGGTTTCGTTAACTCAGTAGTTGAGTATAATGACGAAGGTCTTGTTGGGATTGTGCTGAGAATCTGCTTCGTAGCAAAACATGACTTTTAATAACTGCGAATCGCTATTGTAAGGTAAAAGACCCAATACGTGGACACCTCCTAGTAGCTGGACACTGGTGCAAAATAACTATTTTATTCAATTATTCAAATATTTAGTCAAATATATATATGAATATATTTTACTAAATATTTGAATAATTTAATAAATTAAATAATTGAATAATTATATTAAAAATAATTAACTATTTTATTCAATTATTCAAATATTTAGTCAAATATATATATGAATATATTTTACTAAATATTTGAATAATTTAATAAAATAGTTCTTTTTTGGATAAAGCGGATATTAAATGTACTAATCAGTATTTTTGCACCAGTGTTCAGCTACTGAGACGTGTCCACGTATTGGGTCTTTTACCTTAACTCTGTCGACTTCTTTAATAATTCCTATAATTCCTTCAATCACTCTGCTCTGATCGCTGTTCGTATGTCCCTCTCCCCCTAACATTCAATATTATGTTTGCTTCTGGTATAATATTATTACTATTATTCTTTTATATCTGGCTTTGTCACTATTCATTAATGGTTTCTTTTGCGCTTACTTTCCTGCTTTCATTCTTTTAATTATATTTCTTTTGTACTTCATAATTATTTGTTCTAGGCTTGTGTGACTGTGATTTGTATTTCTTGTAACAAAGGGTTTATCCCGTTGAAATATATATATATATATATATAAAACATGACCGAATAGCAGTGCTGCGGGCGGAACAGTGTCTGCGCATAATTGGTAGCTCCTTGTTGTTCGTATCGAAGGCTTACAGTCGCTAACCACTGTCCTCTTCTACGATTCTGTGTTTCGGTAAATAGATTAACAGTTTGGGTAGAGGAAGGCGTGGTAATATGATCCTCTAGTTTTATATACAGTGGCGGACGAAAGACAGTTTACGATTTTTATAATTGCATAATTTTGTTAGAATTGGTCCAAACTGCATGAGTTCTTTTTTTGAGAAGCTAGAGTTTGCTAAGTGACGTGATTCGTCGTTTTGAAAAAATGCAACTGGTTGGAATAGCACAAAAAATAGTAAATGTCGTTTTTAAACTTGTTTTGTGGGCCTGTAATGAAAATTCAAAAAACCCGTTTGTAGATTGAAGTAGGTTGTATATGTATAAAATTTAATTAAAATCGGTTGACTTTGCTCTTAGCTGTAAATGCTTAAAGATCGAAGAATAAGGTAAAAATCGCGAAATTCCCGAAATCAGCGATTTTTTTGTTGTTTGGACCAATTTTAAAAAGGTATGCAATTTTAAAAGTTTTCGAACTTTCTTTCGTCCGCTACTGTATCTTCCTAAAATCTGATTCATAATTTAATTTGCTTTAAACTTTTTAACAAAATAGAGGCAAATTAGTAAGGTTGTGTGTGATAAAAGGTGGAAGCAGAGGAAAACAATTTAATTAAATTTAACATATATTATGCAAAATGCCATTTTCGGCGCTGGTACAAATGTGAGGATAACATGGCCCCTTAACAAAAATCGTAAAAAATAATTCCTTGGCAACATCAGAGATAAAAAATAAATGAACAAAAAATATTTTATTATTTATACACAAAAGTCGCAGGCGTATTCCACTTTTTCGCACGATGTGCAGTCGCTATAGGGTAATTCCGGGAGACGCGGCCGGGCTAGATAGTTGGTCGAAACAGTTGATATGTGTTATCCGAAACTTCACGAGGAATATCAATGTCTGAAATATTAGAGGATGAGTTTTGGGGCTCATTATCCGAGGGCCATATTACCCTGCATTATGGGGAGCCAATATATCAACGCATAGTTTTGGAAACTTTAAGTTTATATTTGAAAATATCAAAGATTAAGTGACCCAACTTATAAATATCGATTGTAAGTAGGTAACTTTTATCAAATATATCCTGACACACATTTTAACATTCTTAACCTACAAGAAATACTTCTTAGGAACAACGAAAAACTTTCGTTTTATAGGTTGCTATTTATGCTTACCACAGCAACGACTACGCTCCATCCAGTGTAATATATTTTTCTCTGTGTATGTAGCTACAGTAAAGTCTCGTTAACCGCTCGCTGGGACCGGCGTTGAGCCCGTATCGTGAACGGAGCCCTAATTCCGAGTCTGAGTTTCTCACTTCTTTCTGGCCGAAGGGGGGAGCGAGATTGAAGACTGCGTGCGCGGCCGGCGTGCACGACAGGCTCCCATGTAATCGTAACTGCTCGACGCATGCGCGCGACGGTCAGAGAGCCACGCACGACTCAAGTCTTTTTTGCGCCATAGGCGAACATGTCCAATTGAGCCCTTTATTAGAATACATTTATTAGAGTTTATTGATGACCTTACTCTGAATTTTTATTCCTAGTTTAAAACAGTTGCAGAACAATTTGTAACATTTTATTTTAAAGTTTATTTTCAACAATACCAGCAATGAAAATACCATTTTGCACCTCTTGTCGACTTTCCGCTCTAGGCAGTCGCCTAATTTTGCTTCTAGAGACAAGCCAAGCGTACAGGCAGCGATCAGTATGTATTCATCTAGGGCGCAAAAAAGGCTTGAGCCGGGCCTGCGTCAAGATTTAGCGAACCGATTCTCGTGCTCACCGTAAGCGCTCGCGACCATCGCGCACGCCCGTCGCGCATGCAAAGGACGGAGTGTCAGGCGTCCGAAATACGGAGCGAGACAAAATATCGCTCTCGTTCCATCTCGCTCTCGCCTTCGCCGGACAAGACTGAGAGAGAAGTGGTGGGGATAGCAAAAAGTCCGTATCGTGTACACCAAACCGAGCCGCTAACGAGACTTTACTGTATTTAGTAGGTGCAGTGGATAACGCTATTAGCCGCTAGGTATTTTTATTCATAATATAAAAATCATTCAGGGACCGAATTACCAGCGGGTTGGCATAACACCACCTTTTCCTCCAGATATTCTCCGCATTCAACTCTCCGCGTCCAGCGTCCCGCGATGTTCGGCAGCTAAAGTCCACCGCGCGATTCGCGATAACCCTTCGCTGGCCCCCGAGGAGCCGGGCACTTCCGAAACGATACTCCGTACGTTTCTACGAATGCGATATGATTTCTTGTTCGCGCGTGCAACGATCGTTAGCCGATTCCCCCCGCTTGCTCCCTGCCGGCGTCCCCTATCCCCGTGCCGATGCTCGCTCTAACGCTTTCTCCGCGGCGAGCACACGCGTGTCCTGGTTTCACGAAAACCGCCGCGGAACGGGCGTGCTCCTTCGGCGAAGGGAAAGGAAAAGTTTCCTTTCCGGGTCTCCCGAAATACCGAAGGCCGCGGCGCTCGCCCGCTGGAAGGCGAAAGTCGCTCCCCGTGGCTAGGAACGGGGGAGAGGAGTAACTCGATGCTGTGTCGCCTCGTGAGTGGTCTTTCTTCTCGGGCTCGGTAGAGGGTGAGAACCTAAAAGGAAGGTCGGTAGGTGGGAAGGGTTCAAGGACGAGTCTCGTGGGGAAAGGGTAGCGCGCGTAACTGCGGGAAGAATCGTGATTGAGCAACTCGGTGTGCGCGCCTTCCCTGCGCTCGGTACAGGGACGCGTGTGCGCGCCTCTATGCGCACGGGACTACCTGCGCGTGTAAATCGTTGGAAAGCTTGAAGGAAGCCGTAAGTAGGCCCTGGTTACAGTTAGATCTAACAGTCTTCTTCGCGGCCTCCTCTGGCCGCTCGGCCGGTGCAGACTGCTCGACGGTGCTGGCCACGTGGGTAGGGAGGAACCAATGTCGTCGAGGTATCGATACTTTAGTCGTGACTTGTATTGAAAGGAAGTATCGATATCTATTCAGAGTCGGACGAAAATTAGTAGATTGTTTTTTTTATCAATATATTTTAGTAACGACGACGTATTTTATTTTACTTTCGTTTAATGGGGAGCACCCCTTAGTTACAAAGAAGCATGTAAGTAGGTAAGAGGCAATCTATATAACGGCGGAGAAAAGAAAATAAAAATATACAGAGAAGGGAAAGGAAAGCTATTTAATACTTTATTAACCATTTATTTGACAGATAAAACCATAAAGAAATAAATCTTTTGATACAAGTAGGATGTACCAGTAAGTAAACGCGTACCAGTGAATGGACATTTTTTATTAAAATGAGTGAAATAAGTTATTAAAATAAGCAACTAATTAATTAAAGACTTCTTCTAGTTTCTTGCTTCCTATCCAAACAATTTTTGCAACATCTGGAATCAATCGCGCTGCAATTATAATTTTATAAAAGTGTTCATTTATTAGCCTTAAGTGTACATTTCTTGGTGCGTTTACTCTACTTCTTTCCGGTACCAATTAGGTATCGATACTAAAATTACCTACTTCTTATCAAAACGAAAGTACCGACTATTTCCTGGTATTCCCTTGGATCGGTTCATCCCCGCATGACTACACGCATCGTATCGGACCTCCCCGTGCCCTCCGAGTTTGCGCGCGGCCTCGCGCAGGAATGTTGTAACGAAGTCGATACAACGTCGACTCGTGCTCCTGCACGAAGATGCTAGAACGGTTGCATAACGTTCTTGCTACGATAGATAGCCTGCCCGCCCGTAGAAAGCGTGTCGAGCCGCGCAGCAGCAGCAGCCGCTGTGTACCTGCTGTATAAAAATATTCTGGAGCTGGGATTGAGAGAAGGACCGCTTTCGTCTAAATCGTACTACCTCGCCGGCGTTATCTGCGCGCGAGAAAGCGCCCGCTGGTGTGCGGCCGCAAGCGCGCTCGTATGCGTGTGTATACGTTACACGAGATTAAGCGGAGTGTGCAAGCGACACGTGGAACGTTAGACCAGAAAACATTCATATACCGTTTGCTGGTATTCGAACGGAACTGTCCCCGGACGCTGTCCTTAGATGCGAGAGCCGATTTCGTATGCGACCGACAGAAATTTATTTCGGCAGTACGACCTAAATACGGCGGAGCCTCGATTATCCCAACTAATTGGTGGGGGGTCGCGACATTTCTACAGTAGAATGATCGCGCTTATAAATTAATTTAGGATCAGACAATCTCATTCGGCTGAGAATCTAATACTCACTTTACTTTAAAACAATCACTCAAACCCACCGAAATTAATTTTATTCGCGAGCGTTCGTGATATCCGGCACAACAAACAGATACGAGCCAGCGATCATTATCTTTCGAGCGTCAATCGTCCTTATTGGGTCACTGTGTTCACTGCAACGCGATAACGCGCCGGCAGACGTCCCGCGTGGCACCACGGTATCTGGGTGAACCAAACGGGTCGACCATAAGCAGGAAATTAGGTCGTCTCGCTGGTCCGTGGTAGTGTTGCAACCAGAACTCTATCTAACGCGGAAACGCGCACAGATGCGTGCCCCCTCGCGCACACGTCTGTGTCTAATTATCCCGGCACCGAGCGCGTCCAATTACCCTCGCGGCTTTTACTCTCGAGCCACCCGTCGATATTAAAAACTTGACAAGTCATTCGGGAAATCGTAGTGGAAGGTGGCTAAACTTTAGGAATTGATTTTAATATCAGACTTGTAGAATTTACAGCTCCCACGATTCAGACTCTCCTCTGGCCTCGTCCCATTGATCGCGAGTGAACGCCGGTCGGCACACAAATAAAATATAATACGCGTTATCTGTCGATAAGGCCGCCGGGCGCAGATACACTTCCGCTATTCGAATTTCGAACGGCGATTCGAAAATACATAGAGAGGATCCTGGGGCCAGATCGCTGCGCTAGGCGGTTCTATTTTTATTCCACGCGGCATAAAGAAGCCTGTGTCCGAGTTCCGCGCTTCGAACATTCATCGGGAACAGTTACCTTCGGACAGGTAACTAAATTCTGCTTCATGTGGGTACCCGTGAAAACTAGGGGACGGTTTATAGATGGAGGCTTGAAATGCGTAGATGAAAGACACGTACGCGCCGCAGGCGGAAGCGGAGTCGAGTTTGGAACGTGCAAGTGGAGGGAATTCGAACGGAGAAAGATTCGGTGAGACGGCGTTGAGGAACGGCTCGGAATCACGGAGAGCGGAGAACAATGGCAGTTAAAGGCTCGATGTCGGACCGATATAAGGGGGATCGCCGAGAAATGGGTGGGGGGGGGGGGAGGGGAACGTGCTTGACTCGTAAACTCGTGAACTCGCTCGGGCAGAGTATGTTTCTTAGAGTCAAGGTTAGTTCTGATGCAACAGGATGGTGGCCATTGACACTATACCGCGTTCTCTCTCCCATTCGCAGTCGAATAACGCGCGAATCGTTCGTCGAGCTTAACGACCCGGACTTCAAGGTGAAGATAGTTGCCGGGGAATAATCGCGCTGCGTGTTGTCTCCGACAACGTGCATTTGCGGTTTGTAGTTGTATGTTTGCTGGGGAGTGAAGACTTTTTTTCGAGATTGCTCGGTGACCTATTCTTTGCTCGCGATGGCTTCTCGTTAGATACGTGACGTCCATAACCAGAAACGTTTGCCGACTCCGCCGGGATACATTATGCGAGTTTGGGAGCTAGGAATTCGTGGAATATTGCGGGGCATTAAAAGTACCGTAACGTCGCAATTACCTGGCGAGCAAGTATTTTTTAGAGATGCTGCGCGTTAGACGCTGGACAACGCGAACTTGTTTTCGGGGAACCGTGATTTTAGCGATGCGACGTGTGCGGGAGGTTCAAAGAGAGTTTGAGATAGGGTAACGGTATCTAATGTTTCCTAGCTAAAGTTAGATCGCTGGTAATTGAATAATGATTTATGTTTCTGTATGCAGTTTGTTTCAAAGTAAAGAGACATTATAGTTGTTTCGTGTAGGATTTGTTAGAAACGTTGAAATGTACACATTTTTAATTGGGACTTGAAAAATTAAGTAATGCAAAAATAGGGTAATGAAAGAAGGATAATTATTTAATATCGCCTACTCAAGAAATATTGATTAATTAATGTATATAAGTTTTTAAAGATATTTTCACAGGTGTTTTTATTATTTTTGACTGTATAAATGTTTTTTTTATCAGCATTGGGTGTAAGAAAACCTAAAATAAGTTAAGCTTGCTAGAACAGACATAAATACCTTTTGGGAAAAAGGTATTTATTTTGCAAATATAAAAGGTACAAACCGTCAAAATCAGTTTATCGATCTCGATATTAGGAACCTGTTCGGCATTAGGTACATTCGCCCTACGTTTAAAGCAATAGAACTAAAACAGTTCATTACGAAGAATTGTATCTGAAAATTGATATCCCGTAGATTGCGGAGCTGCTCGGAATTCTCCGGCTGGCCAGCATTGAGTTTTTTCTGGTCGTCTAATCGTCGAAAACACGGGGTCCGCCCGAGTATCAGTGGGATCGCGGTCGATCGAGCATCGTGGATGGAAAACACTGCGTCGAACGTGTCGGAGCTATGATTTCAAGGACCCACTGTTCGTTAGTATTACAAGGCAAACGCAGAATTGCGAAACTCCACGTTGTTGATAGCACTGCTGGCGTTATCAGATTACTAGGGTATTACATACCATGTGGCACCGCAGGTAGATCGATAACATTATGCGCCTGGCCTTTTCGGAGAAACACGGGTGGCCGCTGTTGAAATAAAACTCGACCGAGGTTCGTGCAGCCCGAGATGGCATTCGGCTGCGGATATGTGCTACGAGTGCAGGTGGCCACGTAGTGATAATTCCAATCGAGAGTCAATCATCGGCCGGCAAAGTGGGTCAATGACACAATTACACAACTACCTCGGCTTACACGCTCGTGCGTGCATTTACGGGCACTGCCGAAGCAGACGCAACTCGTACAAATATAACTGTGGAAGAGCCCGCGTCTCTTGCAAAACCTCCACGAATCTTTCGACAAATAGCTTCTCTGCTTCTACTTTTTATATTGTAAGGTAGAATCATTTCGCACACGTCACTAGCGTAGTGCACACGACTATCAGTTTATAAAGAACTCGTTCCTCTCATATTATCACGATCGAAGTACTTCCTTGTTTAACCCTTAGAATCATGATTTTTTATTTTAGAAAAATTCTTATCGGTGCATTTTTGTCCACACTTCATCCGACAAATGAACAAAAAATTCCCAAGATGTGCAATAATTTTTTATATAAATGGAAAAGTGTGGGTATAATACCAGTGTTACGCCATGCATAAAGGTACCTATGTATTATAATCAAATTTATTAAAAAATAAAAAATTACTATTTACCTGGTACTTTTAGTAGGTAGTCCTGACGAAACTAAGAGTTGTAATCAACAATACGAGACACTGTATCCCAGTAGAATTTCTACGAAAGTGTTTCTCTTTTAAGGATACTTGTTACATAATAATAATAGTAAACTAACGCATTAAGTTCATGAAAAAGGCCCCAAACGTCACGCCCGATTTTTTCAATTCCCATAACACTACAAACCTAAGGGTTAAACAATTATACCGCTATTACTGAAGAATCAGCGATCGCGTCGGAACCTTTTCGCTGCCTAACATGGTTGCCTAATAATATTCTTCCCCGGAACACGTAGCCGCCGAGCGTCCCGCAGCGAAGGGGGTTAATACCGTCATCGTCGCTATGATTATCCTCGAAATCGCTATAATTAGCGTACCGCTAACAGTTCCCGCAACCAGGGCAACACGCCCCATTGTCATCAAACATAGACTCCACGTGGTTACGGATGTTCCTCGTTGCTGGAAACCGTCCACGTGGCTGCACGTGCGATCACCTTAACCATTTTCCCTAATTCGACGCATAAAGACGAACAAGAAACCTCAGAAAAATACTAAGAACAAAATAAAAAAAAAAATAAAATTAACTACCTCAAATAAAAACTTAAGAAGCGACAGTTAATTCGACTGGAGCTCGCCGATGCAGAACTCTGGCACACGTGGTCGCGAGTCTCAAAGCTCACGGCCGCCCCCCTCCACGCGCGTGGGTTTTCGCGCGTTCGATTCCGCTCCTCGGCTCTCTCTCCCGTTCGGTGCCCCCCTAGGGGGATCTCTCACTGTCTCCTCGTCATCGTGCAGCGGAGGAACATGTGCGAGCCGAGCGACCTTGGTCCCACGCGGCCATTGGCCGGAACCAAAGGAACCCGGCCGCGCCGATTGGCCCGCTCGCCCCGGCACCGTGCATGCGTTGCTCATCGCGGGCGTATGCCACCGCGGCGGAATCTGGCGGCAAAATTTAGGCACATAGACGGGGAACTAGCTCGCACGCTCTGCATCAGCGACCTTGTCGGGGCATTGACCGCCGTTTTCGCCCCCTTTCGCTCGCCTTCCTCTCTCGCTCGTCTTTCCATCGAGCCGGCCCCCTTATCTATCTCCCGAGTGTCACGTAGCGATGTGGGACCCGGAGAGGGAGCACGGTGGGCTTTGAGGGATGCAACGAGATCGCCAGTATCTGTGCTAGTGAGTATATCACGGATTCTTATATTTCTTTCGGGGAAGAATAGCATTCCAACACTTGTGACTCAGGCTTTGGATACTTAAATATTAGATACTTCTCCGTGAAAGCGGCGCAACAGATTTTTCAAAATGCCCCGTGCGTTTCGCGAACTCCATGCTAAAGCTGTGATAAAAATCGCTAGAAGAAGCATGAGACGGTTAATTTATGCCGCTTCCGGGTTCTCCGTACAGTGGGTTCGTTAGAAAACGTGCACGGAGTTAGAATGATCGCACGCGATAGAGGAAACGATGACCATCGTAGGAAACTGAAAACCCTGGCTCGTAAAACTCTGCGGCCAGCTGGCCTTGGTGTATGAATAGATTGCCCGCAAAGAGTGCATTGCTCCGTTGCGTAACGACGCGCGTGTTATTTGCAAGTAGCCTCCGATGAGAAGGCTGGGGATATCGTAAATTAATTTCTCGCTCTTCGGCTGGCGGGTTTCATTAAGAGATCCCTTCTACCGATTGCTCGACTCCCGGCGACCGTAGCGATGTCCTCTATTTGGAATTCGGAGATTTCACGCGTACACGACACATTTCACGACGAAACGCTTCTGCAAACTGTATTCGCGTTTCTTTATGGGTCTGTTGTGTCACCAGATGCAAGGCTGTGATCGTTTCTGCAGCGCTAAGAAGTGCAAATGTTTCGTCTTGGTAGTAACGATCCTCCTGTTGCATTAAAGATCCGACCGGTGGAATTTTCAAGCCACGAATTCTTCCGCTGCAGCTATCGATATGATATAACGCGTATGTATCGCTTCTCATTATCGCGTGATGTAGAGTGGGCTATTAATAAGAACGATTAAAAACATTATAAAAATGTCGCGTGATAGTGTGGGTTGAACGATAGCGCCGCGAATTAACGGCATATAAACAATGAGGAGTTTCCTAATATTATCTGTTTACTGGCTCATTCAATTCGAAAGCTACTCCCGTGGCCGGTTAACTTGATCACTTGACGGTTCAATTGCAGGCCACAAACACGTTATAGGGATCACTGGTTACGCAACGATACTTTTGCAACGCGTGTCTTCGTGTCCTTGAAAGAAAATATCGAGAGCATCGTAGTGAATTTCTCGAATAAAAATCGCAATAAAAATCGAATAATAATTTATCTAATAATAAAATTTCTAAGTTTCTTATTTTATTTATGAATTTCGGTGTTACAAACCTTCTTATACAAAAAGAAAAATTATTTCGGTCGAAATTCTGAATCATTTTATCTAAAATGGAAGGCGTAATGAATACACCTACTTCTTCAATAAAGGAAAGCTTTTACACATCTATATTAAGAAAATTTGGACAAGAAACAGTTAAGAATCTCAAGGATCTTTCAAACAACAACCTAAACATGATTTAAAGGACCGAACCGTAGCGCCGACAGCATTTAACTTTATAATTGAAAATTATTTCGGTCGAAATTCTGAATCATTTTAACAAAAAGAAAAACTGTTGAGAAATTGAGAAATATTGCATTATATCAGCCCACTTTCATTAATAGTGTATTTTTTGTTTAAAAAAATAGTTCACAAGCTGCCAAATTAATTATATCGTCGCGTGGTATAGAAACTACCCACGTGTCCTTGGACAGATGATTAAGCCGAGATAGGGTCGTGTATTATGCTCGCTGCGCCGAGCCACACAAAGGATGCGGGAATGCCACGCGCGTTTCCGGGTCCTGGTTGCCAGCGGTTGGCATAAGCGATGGCATAAGCCGCGAACGCGGTACGCAAAACGCCCCCACACGCACACGCGACTCGGTCGTTGGCCCCTGCACACTAGGATGTATATTTGGCTCTCGGATACCTGTAACGATACGCACGGTCCTATATTCGGCATGCTGCAAATGCCTCGTGTCCTTATACATATTTCTGCACGGACCACTGTCACTGAACCGACCTTCTCCTTTCTTCCAGCAGTTTCGCTGGTGAGTTTTTTCTAGCGAACTAAGGACGTAGAATTGATATGGCAATCAATGTGTTCCTTCGTAGGAAGTTGAAGATGTTTTTAACACGTTAAGATTTGAATGCTATAGCATTCAAATCTTAAAGTCAACTATTTTAAATTTAATTTTATATAACCTTAAGTTTTTGCAATTATTATACCTGTCAAGATAATGACTATTTTGAGGTAATGATTAAAATATGATAATCTGATTACCCTTATAAATGTGTTTAATCAAATTTCGGATATCACAACCAATTTAAAAATAAAATGACTGTCAAGTTTTGCACCTCGCTGAAACTTTTACTGTTCGCGAACGTGTTAAGAATATTCTTTTTCAAGATACCCCACGCATATTTGATTTAATATTAAGGGGTTATGCCTAGTTGGCTGGCGTGATTTTCGGAAATTTTTTTGTGGAGAATCTAAGGTATACTTTTTACAACTGTTTGCTTATTTTAAAAGTACACATATTCAGCAAGTCTCAGTAATTTTGTTATAGAAAAATATTAAAAAATGAACGAATAACAGCCACTCTCCCGGAAGTTATTTTTTTTGCGGTGAGCACGATATCTCGGAGCCGGATCGTCGGAAATGGAAAAGTGAAGAAGATTCTGTTAGTATATGAGTTTATCTAGTTCGTGAACGAAGGAATTTTTTTTATGAAAACTCTGTTTTTAATTCACGAAAAACAACAATTCAGACATCGAAAAATCACGATTTTTCGTTAAACGACCGCCATTTTGTGAGAAATCATTTTTTTTAAAAATCCTTCGTTCACGAACTAGATACACTCATATGCCAACAGAATCTTCTTCACTTTTCGATTTTAGACGATCCGGCTCCGAGATATCGTGCTCACCGCAAAAAAAATAACTTCCGGGAGAGTGGCTGTTATTCGTTAATTTTTTAATATTTTTCTATAACAAAATTACTGAGACTTGCTGAATATATGTACTTTTAAAATAAGCAAATAGTTGTAAAAAGTATACATTAGATTTTCCACAAAAAATTCCCGAAAATCACGCCCTTAATTAGATCGGTAGCGAGCGAAGATTATTAATCCCCATTTTGTACGAGTTGACTTTCGAAAAGGTTCGCAGTTGCCTTCCGTCAGTGGATCTTCCCAATATCAAGGATACTCTGAGAACTCGATACTCTTTAGTTAGACGAGCCATCCCGAAGGGCAGGTGGTTTGCGCCACCTGGTCGGGGCGCTTCTCGCATGTCTTTTTTTATCTGCTGCTTGATTTCGTTATTCGGGGGATATCGTGTTGTTGCGTCTCCTCGCATCTTCCTCAATTCAAGTGTAGCTGAACCAGTGAGGAGGTTTTTGTGGAGCTCGTCAGGTGTTCCGGGCGGGAGCAGTAACGCGATAGACCGTGCGCAAGAAAGAGTACGCGCTTCCTTTCGTTTATTACGTCGCGTCCTTTTAAATCCTTGCATGGACTTATAAATGATATATTTGCTAGAAGGTGCACTGTTTATGTTTCCCGATCTGTTAAACGTCTCAATTAATTTGGGAATAAAGGAGTATCTTCCTTTTAAGTTTTTATAATCAGCTTAGATTTGCAGTACGGATAGTTGAATTAGAAATTTTAAATTGTAGAACAGTGACAAAAACCGAGGGATTTTGATTTTTTTTTTAAGGGGAACTACTATTATTTCCGATCGCTCTGCTCGAATCTAACGAGCGAAGGGGCACGACGACGAAAATATTTTCCTCACGGATTTGTTCTACAACCTATACGGCGCCATATACGTTAGACGCTCACTATATCGTATTACGCGCACGTTACACTTGCGCACGTGAATCGTAAATTACGGAAGATCGTGTCCGAAGATGACCTAGATATCCAGCGGGCTGCAAGAAAGGGCATCGACGTCAAGCTGGCATGCCTCGGGTTCTTTATGCTCCCTCCGAGAGGGAAATAGAGGACGAGTGGAAAAAAAAAGGGTTCGACGGTCACCACTTCCTTTGCACGCCAAAATTCCCGCGGTCTCCGGGGACGATGAAAGCCGTGAGAAAAAAAAGAGTCCACCGATTTGGAACGTGCTTGTAGTCGCGAGTTGAATATTCCGTGGAAAACGGGTGCTCCAAGCTGGTTAAAAAAGAGCTGTATTTTTTTACAAGCAACCCTTAATTTCCCAGGTCTTTCCAATAATCGATACACTTCATATTAATCCTCGTTACATGCGTGTGTATTTCATACTCGGAAAAAAGTATCAAAGCACCGTGGCCGGTTCGAAGAAAAACGATCAGTGAGATATCGAGTGAACCTCGGCGTAGAAGCGCGGCGAGATAAGCTTTCACTGATGTATTCATCGTGAGCGTTACAATTAGAAGCCGTGCCAGCAGTGGCGGGTTTAAGGGAGAAGGCCCAGGTGGAAAAGGTTTTGAGGGGCCCAGTTTTTCGGGAAAATGGGAAGGTAGTTTACTAAAAAGGGGTAAGTGTAGAGAAAAGTATAGAAAAGAATATGGAGCTTGGATAAAATTATAATATTCTTTTTTGAAGATAGGGCCCTGGGGGCCCATTTCTCGGGGAAATGAAGAGATAGTTTACTAAAAGCAGGCTGAGTGTAGTAGTACAGAAAAAGATATGGCGCTTAGGTAAAATCAGAATTTTCTTTTTTTTTAACGTAGGGCCCTCAGGGGCCTTCTGGGCAGGGGCCCATTTTTAAGGAAAATGAAGAGGTAGTTTAGTAAAAACGAGCTAAGTGTAGTACTACAAGAAAAAGATACATATGGTGCTTAGATAAAATCATAATTTTCTGTTTCTGAAGATGGGGCCCTAGGGGGCCTTCTGGGCATAGGCCCATTTTTTCGGGAAAATAAAGCGGTACTTTACTCAAAACGGGCTCAGTGTAATAATACAGAAAAAATATAGTTTGGATAAAATCATAATATTTTTTTGAAGACAGGGCCCTGGGGGGCCTTCTGAGCAGGGGCCCTTTTTCGGGAAAATAAAGCGGTACTTTACTCAAAACGGGCTCAGTGTAATAATACAGAAAAAATATAGTTTGGATAAAATCATAATATTTTTTTGAAGACAGGGCCCTAGGGGGCCTTCTGAGCAGGGGCCCTTTTTCGGGACAATAAGGCGGTAGTTTACTCAAAACGGGCTCAGTGTAATAATACAGAAAAAATATAGTTTGGATAAAATCATAATATTTTTTTGAAGACAGGGCCCTAGGGGGCCTTCTGAGCAGGGGCCCTTTTTCGGGAAAATAAGGCGGTAGTTTACTCAAAACGGGTCCAGTGTAATAATACAGAAAAAAATATAGTTTTAGATAAAATCATAACTTTTTTTTAAGGAAGGGGCCCTGGGGGCCTTTTGGGCCCAGGTGGCAACTGTTCATCGTCCGCCCTGTTAAATCCGCCACTGCGTGCCAGCTCTCCCCGCGCGATATTATGTAAGCACATCTACAAGATCCGGCTAACGAACCTCTGTTTCTTGCGTGTGTTTCAGGAGTAACGTTCAAGGCGCATAGGTTGATACTCGCAGCATGCAGCAAGCACTTCCAAGAGCTGTTCGAAGGGATGCCACCTTCTCCCGCGGGACTGATCGTTATTCTCGACGGGACGAGTGCCCACAACATGGCGTCCCTGCTCGAATTCATGTACCGTGGGGAGGTACACGTGTCTCAGGAATCCCTCAGCTCCTTCCTCAAAGCGGCCGAATGCCTCCAAGTATGCGATACATTTCTTCCCCGAAATAATTGCCCCGCGCGGCCGGCAGTCACATGTGTTCAGGCGGCCCGCGTACTTCGCATTCCTCGGTGAACACCTTCTTTTATTTTTGGCCGCGATTAATGGTCAGGAGTTCCTGTTTTAAACGCGGGAGCGAGTCGTGAACCGCGGTGGATTGCGCTTACGCTTCTCCGGCGTTCAACGTCCTGCAGCGGCAGATAAAATGTCTGGTGCAATGCTGCAGCACTGTTCCTTGGTTTGCGTCGCACGAAGCACGGTAACGGAGAATATCGTACATCGAGAAAGCATTTCTAAACCTGGAAGTCCTCTACTGTGTGTACATGCTTCGGTGCGAGGAAACCTTCGGTGTTTAATGTTTCGAGAAATGCATCAGTGCGATCTTAAGATGCGGTATTATTTTCTGAATGCGTGGGATGATTCAGTATCTTTATTGGTGTAGATGTGATTCTGCGGTCTTGTTCTCTTATTCCTACGCGCGAATGCACGATCTCGAAGGCCATTTTTAGAAGAGAACCCTATCTGAATTGCAATTTAAAAATGGTGTTTTAATAATGCCACTCGTTCTATGGAAAGTCATTTTGCAACGGCCACGTTGTCTTAGGGGTCGTCCTTAAATTACGTAAGGCTTTTTTGGGGGGGAGGGGGTCGCGAATTTCTTACGTTTTCTTAGACGGGGGAGGGGGAAGTCAGGTAGTGTCTTACGTAATATTTTTTAACCTAATTTTCAATAAACGCAAATTCTATAATTAATGTTCCAGGAAAGTTGTTGTAGTTTAAATTTCTCGAAACCGAGTTAAATGAATTATATACACCTTTAAAAGAATTTTAATAATTGAAAAAATTCAGTGTACAAAATATTACGTAAGAAGGGGGTTGCAATAACAAATCTTATGAATTATTTTACTGGGGGAGGGAGGGGATAAGAAATTGTCAAAATTACCCTTACGTCATTTAAGGACGGCTTCTTAAGGGATTATAACTACTTAGTCAGCTAGCGAAAAAGAGCGCGATTTTCCGGGAATTTTTTTAGGAATGTCTAGTGTATATTTTTTACAACTAGTCGCTTATTTTTACAGTACATATATGCAGCAACTCTCAGTAATTTTGTTATAGAGGAACATTAAAAAATGAACGAACAACAGCTATTCTCGTGGAAGCTGTTTTGATATCGGTGAGCAAGATATTTGGGAAACCGCTGTACCAATTCGTCTAAATTTTACATTAAAATTTATACTTCTTTTATATACCAAAGAGTAGTAGATGAACGAACGATTTTTTATTTTAGCAAAGACTCTAGGGCAGATGTCCCTATTACTGTCAGTGTCTCTATTTGTACCACTTTATTTATTTTGTTTAATAAAAATGTAACGTAAAAAGAATAGTGTACAATAATAATATTATTATTAAATTGGGACTTAAATTAAATTAAATAAATTAAATTGGGAATTAAATTATTAAATTTGTTTTTATTAAGCAAAATAAATAAAGTGTCAGTAATAGAGACACTAACAGTAATAGGGACATCTACCCTATTTTCAATTAACGAAAAATGAACAATTCAGACATTCCAAAATCGTGGTTTTGCTTGAAACGGCTGCCATTTTGTCAAAAATCGATTTTTCGAAAACCCCTTCGTTCATCGACTGAATTCAACCATCTATTAACAGATTCCTTTTGAATTTTGAATCTTAGATGATCCTCAGCAATTATTCATTCACTGTTTAATGTTTTTTAATAACAAAATTACTGAGAGTTACTGCAGATAAGTATTCTTATAAAAAGCCCATAGTCGTAAAAAAATATACACTAAATATTCCCCAAAAATTCCCAAAAATTGCGTCCTTTTTCGCCAGCTGACTAAGCACATTCATCAAAGTTTATACAAAATGGATAACCTAAACGAACTGACAATTACTCAATTATTAATTTCCCCCGCGCTTCGTCAAAATGCGCGACGGCAGTTATCGCTCTCGGCAGCTGTAAGCCAAGTAGCTTATTCCCGCCGTTGTCAGTCAAGCCCCAAGCGCTTAACCCCGCAAAATCCTCCTCCCATCTCGTGCAACAACTGAATGATCCTCTCGGTGCAATCGCAGGTAAAGGGCCTGTCCATCGAGCACGAGAAGCTGGCAGTGGCGCAGAGGCACGCGGCGGAGAACAACTCGTCAACGGACGCAGGGGGCGGCGGTGGTAGTGGCAGTGGCGGCGGCGGGGGCGAGAGCAGCGGAGGCGTGAGTGGTAGCGCGAGCGGTAACGCCGGTGGTAGCGCGAGCGGCAGCGGGGGCGGTGGTATCGGTGGCGGCGGACTCGGCGAGGCGAGCGACTTGAGCGAAGCGGGTGAAGCAACCATGGTGAGGAACACCATGAAGAGGACCCCCACACCGGCGCCGTCGCCCGCCCCTGCCTACACCGTGCCCAGCCTCTACTCCACCTCTCACTATTACGAAAGCCCGCCGAAAAGGCTGATGAGGTAAGCCCTTTTACCTTCACCAACGGCCCCCGTGAACTTTTCGAACGTAACCACGACCTTCCCACCTTCCAACGGCGACCGAACCGCCGCTGACATTCCACTGCGTTCCAATTAATGTGCTAATGCGGTTAAGAAATCCTCGGGGTGCTCGCTGCGGAGACGTCACTTCTTTTCACGCTTCGACGTTTCTATTAAAGAATAAACACTCCGATTCGGTCGTGGCGGAGTATCTGTTTGGAATTATGTTTCAAGTACACATGCCTTCTGGTATCACCCCCCTTTCTTCGGGCTTGGATATTTTTAGATCGCCCAGCGACGTTGATACGCTAGGAAGGGCGAGCGTGCTGCGCGACGGCACTGCCTTCCGGCCCGCATCCGCGCCACATCCGCTTCTGCTGGAGAACCACTTCTATCAGCCGTTCACCCATCCCTCAGAGACGCCCGCGCATCCCCACACCGCGCCACACACGCCCACGGAATTGGAACAGGAATTGGAACGAGCGAGGTCCGAGGAGCGTAGCAATTGCGATCTCAAGGAAAGCGTGGCCGAAGGTATTTTCTTAAGTTTCTTCGGTTTGTTAAGAACGAAGGATATTGGTGGTATTATAGATACAGTTCTGTGGGGATGATCGAGGGTGGACGAAGGGTTTCAGATGAAAATGCTGGGTTTGCGTAGACTCAAGCTTGCCATTTTTGTCCCTACGCAGATCTTCGAATAAAGCAAGAGCCGGTGGCGCTGACCGATCGGGAGAGGGCAGACAAATTGGCGGAACGATTGGCGGGGGAGGTTTATCCGGGTGGAAGGGGTTTCGACGGCGGGCACTATGGCGCGAATTCGGATCACCTGCAGCATGGCGCGCAAATGGGCTCTGCTTTGGTACCTTTGCCACCCGCTCATCCGCCGACACCTGATCTGAGTCCTGCGCCCACCACCCCCGCTATGTGGAACACGAAGATCAACAAGGCTGGCACCGTCACCACTCCCGATGGTGAGTGAAATTATTTTGTGGGACTTTTATGATGTAGCGATCGAGCATGACTTGTGATTGATACGAAGCTGGGATTAAGGGGTTATAAGGTAAAAGACCCAATACGTGGACACGTCCCAGTAGCTGGACACTGGTGCAAAAATACTGATTAGTACATTTAATATCCGCTTTATCCAAAAAAGAACTATTTTATTCAATTATTCAAATATTTAGTAAAATATATTCATATGTATATTTTACTAAATATTTGAATAAAATAGTTCTTTTGCACCAGTGTCCAGCTACTGGGACGTGTCCACGTATTGGGTCTTTTACCTTACCTAGTCAGAAGGACGAAAAGAGGCGTGTTTGTGAATTTTTTTGGAAAAAGTGGAAGCGTATATTTTTACAGAACTTTTGGCAGTTAAAAGAGACAGTTTTAAAGAACATTTTGTAATTTTTTTGGAGAAAAAAATTTACGTGTATAGTAAAGTTAGAACTGATATGTAAGAAGCCTTTTTAAAAATTTGGTGCTGCGGTGAACATTGCCATTCGACACCTGATTATCTAAAATAAAAAAAGAACAATAAAGTTTTTATTAGTATATTAATGTGTCTTCTGATTAACGGAGGGAATTTCCGAAATATTTATTGAAAACAAAATGGCGGCTATTTAAGGTTGAAGTCCTGAGTTTTGCACGAAAAAATTAAAATTTCAGCTTTAAATAGCCACTATTTTGTTTTAAATTGATAATTCGGATATTCCTTCCGTTAATCAGAGGATAGATTAATATACTAACGGAATCGTTTTTGTTTTTCGACTTTAGACAATCAGAGTTCCGAATGACAGTGCTCACCCCGAAACAACTTTTTAAAAAAGGCTTCTTGGATGCCAGTTGTAATTTTATTACAAACGTAAATATTTTTCTGCAAAAAAATTACCAAATATTCTTTAAACGTTGCTCTTTTAACTGCAAAAAGTTCTGTTAAAATATACGCTTCCGGTTTTTCAACAAAAATTCATAAGCATTCGACTCTTTTCGGCTGTCTGACTAGATACAACCCCTTAAGAAACTTAGAAACAAAATTGCGTTCACTTCTAACGGAATAAACTACGAAGCCATGATAAATTAGAATTCTGTCTGCTGATGGAACTGATGAGGAAGTTGGTAGACTAAAAATTAATAGCTCTTAATTTAAAAGTCAAAGGAAAATAATGTTTGCCCCGAATTTATCAATCAGCTGCTTTTTAAAAACTATCTGTTAAATTAAGTCGCAGAAATTCTGAGACGAAGTTTGAAAATTGTATAACATATATTCTCCGTTGAAAATTAACATTTAAAGTATCACCAGATTTAAACAGTAGTACTATTTTCAGTGATAGCTCAAATACATTTACCTGAAACTTAAATTGTGAATCATTTGGACTCAGTGTGACAACCGAGGGTTAAAGAAGTCGTTCGACAACGATACAAGTAATAAAGATTTCACGATTACGCGTAATTATCAGCCACAGTAATTCTGTCGGTTAACGGATCCGAAATTGTGCCAGCGTATTATCCGAGCCAGTGCGTCACCAGAAGGCAAGGCCTTTTGGATCTAATGTTACAAAATGCATGGCTAATCGTTGCATCATCGGCTGCACGTGGAGCTTTCTGGATGTTGCAACCCGTGTCTCTCGTCGCGGTCCCCTTCTAGCCGCGCCACTCTCTCCGTCGTCCACGAAGTGTGTGGGATAGCGATTCGGAGCAGTAAGGTGGAAAAAGATTCAGGCTCGAAACATTCTTGAGATAGAGTTTGTTTTTATTAGAAGTATCAGTGGTGCGGAGGCTGAAACATGTCTGAAAAAAAATTTCTCACAGACTCGTAGTACAGTCCCTTCGTAAAAACTTTGATTATAGTATCTCACAAAACCTACACAGGCTCCGAAACAGTAGACCAGGGCCGGATCTAGCTCTTCTTCCGCTTTGGAAAAAATGATAAATAATTATTTTAAATTATAATCATTGACAGCGAGTGAATAACAGAAGCCTTTAGTTTTATCAAAAATGTAATATTCATAAATTACCATTTAACCTTTGCCGCCCTGAATAATTCCTCTGCTTGCGCTCTCTAGATTGCACCCTAAATTTACAAACCCACCAAACTTGAAGGATACCTCGAAGGATATGAAGCCTTCTAAGGACTTCAATTCAAATTCTAATCATTAAACTTCCCTCTACCAAGTTCCACTTTATCAAATAACCGAAGCAAAATTCGAGCCCCAGTGCTTCACACACTTTCATCACCTCGAGTTTCATTGCTCCTCGTATCTCCTCCCACATTTCCACCCCTACAGAGGCTAAAGTCCAGAGAGAGTCAAGTCGCTCTCAACCCTGGAACAACAGATTCCCTCCAAGAAGTGCTACTGACAATAAGTACCTAACACATAGTTAAATACTTACCTACTCAGAGCGGGTCAAAATTGACCCACCACCCCCTAACAATATTTAAAAACCATCACTCAGACCGGGCGCCGTCCTCGAAATTTCGTTGCCAGTGTCTCTCTTTTTCACCACGTCGTCGATCCTCGCTTGGCCGGCGCTCTAACGCGCGGAAAGCGAGCAACGACGCCGTTAGGCAAGGATTTACGGCTAGCCCCCGGCGGACACCCACCTGGTCAAGGGACACGTTGTTATACCTTACGACACGCCTCGCCTTCACGGTGTGAACAAAGTGTACAAAGAGGATGCAGGCGACGGTGCAGCCACTGGGAACATCTTTTGCTCCGGCGAGCAAATCACCGGGCGTGACGCCGCGACGCCATCACGTAAAACGGCCCCCGTAGGGTGGCTCGCCACCAACACACCCATCCCGGAGGGCCAAGCCTCGCACCTACGATGCTATCGCGGATACCACGCTCTAACCATTTTTAATCGGTGGCTAGATGAGCGGCCAGCCGCGGCGGCATAAAGAAAGAAGCGAACCGGCAACTAATGCAGCACGGTTATTGACATTAACCGTGCTCGAGCGGGCCGCGACGCGGGAGAAGGAGGTGCCGCGGGGGATGGGTCGGGCCGTGTGTCCACGGAAGAGGAAAAGACACCAAGGAAATCGAAGGGGGGTGAAACAGGGGGAGAGGCCTTTTTCGCCGGCGCGTGTTTCGTCAGCGCATAGACCGACGAATTGTCACAAGCCTGGAGCCGCCTTCGAGGCTGTTGGGATATTCTATTAAAGTACAGTTATGCTAGCTTTGATTTTGTCGTTAGGAGTTAGGTTTTTGTTAGAGGCCGCCGGTCGATCACGCCGCCCGTATCCTTCCAACGGTTCGCTGCGTCCGGGGGAAAGATTCTCCTGACGAAATAACTGGCTAACGAACCAGTCGAACTCCACATCCGCGTGGCTACGCGGCTCTACTACGCCGGCCCGAATAACTGTAACGATAATTGCACGGTTTCCGAAACGCGGAGGACCGGGGTTACATCACGCTTCTCTTCTGTCTTCTAAGAAACGCAGCGACTTTCTCCGACCGTCCTTCTTTCAGCCTCGGCTTTCTCGAGCCACTGGCCATCTAATTCTCTGTCGTTTCGAACCTCCGATAGACCCACAGACTCCTCCGTCGCTTTTTAATCGCGGTCGTTTATTATTCCACTTCTGTGCCATTTCGCGCGTGGAAGTGGAGGCATGGCCACACGGATTTAGAAATCAAAGTAGCCGGATGCAACGAGCTTGTTTCATTGGCAATGTGTCTTCTGAGGGAGTTCCTACCGACGTCGCTGGTAAATCGTCAGCGGTGCCTCTTGTCTCAGCGTATTCGACACGCCATGGTTTTGAATTATTGATGGGAATGGCCCCGGAGCTGCAATCGCGCGGCGCTGCAGCGCGTGACTCCCTTTTCCTAGGCGGTACTTCCCTTCGTCCTTCCAAGGCTTCGGGGAGACCGTGCAATTTCCCGCACGTGCCTGGTAAAAGTTTCATACGAGGCGTGCACGCGCCCTGGCGCCGGCTACTTCTGGGTACGCTGACTTCGCGTGGCAAGCTTAAACATTAATTCGCCGTTTCCGACTATTAATTCCGTATGCGGGATCGCCGCGACGTCTGCATGTCGGCGTCGAACCGGTCGCCTTTCGTGTTCCGGGAATGTTGGACGATGGGCCACGAAAACGACTCTTTTGTCGGTACACTTTCGTGCTGCCAGAGCTTCGTGCTCATCGTCCAGAGAGTTTCGGCAATTATCGTGGACGCCACTCGATGAAACTGTTCTGCTTCGTAGTTGGCGAAAGAATACAATTAATTTGCTCTGTTTAGTGGGAGTCTTTGGTGGGCCATTATGTAGACAGCGATAGTTTCTTGGCGCGGTGGAAAGGGACATTTTTGTTTGGACTTGATAGTAAAAAAACTAAATAGTCATTCGAGTTCTAATTGGTAAGATTAGGAAGGCCAGTTATCTGGTTATAACAATACGTGGACATATTAAGCTTCTCTTTATATTTATATGTTATATTTTTCGTTTTCTAAAAAAGTGTGTTTTGTCCTTTTCATAAATTGGCTGTATTGAAAGGGGCATGGGTGTTTATGAATGGGACAGTGTGATAAAACCAGGTAATATTAATGATTTTTTTAATTATTATTCATGCAGGTACCGAAATCACAGTTGCTATTTTAATTCGTAATAGGAACTAAAAACTCGACAGTTAAACTTATGTAAATAAGTGATCTTAATAGCTATAAATAATGAATTGTCTAATGGCATCGTAATCCGAATTTTAGGTGGCATATTTTCACCGAAACAAGTGAAGATTACTAAGGTTTTGGGGGTGACAGGTATGAAAATGACGTCCCCTACATAAATTTTTGTTGCGTTCTTTTTGTAAATAAGGCACCAAAATTGAAAATCTAATTCCTACAATTACAATATGACAAAAAAAGGATCGGACATTATACGATATTGTTCTTAAATAAATACCTGTTTAGATGCAGTAATAGAGAAATCAGTCGCTGGTAACAGCACTTCGAGGAAATACGAAAAGTTTTACTATGAGCCTCAGAAAAATTCAATTGTGTATTTCTGTCGTCGTAGATACGATAGCAGTTTGAAATTTGGCTTGATTACACATGGATGAATATGGTTACAAAATAAAAATACTTTTGGCCTGGTCAGATCCTTTATCTTTGAGATAATGACCATGTCCCTTTCAATACGTGTCCCTTTCCTCCCACCTCTCCCCTACAAATTAACTTCTTCTGATAGTTTAGGGGTACCCTCCAGTCGGAACGCTTGATAAATACATGATTTTTATGAATTAAAAAAGAAACTGAACAACTTAGAGTAAAAAAACTTTTGGGATTTTATTACTACATATTTGAAGAACAGTAGAACTTAATAGAAAATAACTTTTTATGAAGACTCTTGGAATTTCTGGTCAGTTAATTATTTTGGGATTGATTAATTACAAGGGGCAGTTTAAAATTGTGGTCCTAAAGCTGAGTATGTATATTAGTTCGCTCACTGTTGGGTGGTGTTAGGAAGTTTCTTTTTTTTCTACACCTAGGTGCTTGTACTTTGACCAATAATGTGGCAAAGGGCCGAGGCTCAGGGCACCCGTCAATTTGACGGATTTGAAATTTCGAAAAGGGATAGTGGAAAAACCATAACATTAATTATAATCAGTTTGTAACGTAAATTAGTAATTCTATTGATAGAATTTATACACACACTTTTCTCCTTCTGGGCCTTCTAACATTTAAGATCTATATGTAGTAGGTATACCTACCTGTTTCTATGGAAATCATCATATTGACGGATCGACTAATTGTATAAATAAGCCTAATATATTTGCTCAAGAATTGCTGATTTTTTTAAGAGAAACCTTCAAATGATATTAATTAAAAACGTTATGCCTATATGTGTACATATTTCGACATTTCAAAAAAAATATTAAAAAATGCGGTACTTAAAACTTTAAATGCGTTTTTCTCAAAACGATGTTTTTCGAATTGGTTAGCATGATTCAAACTTTGTTCATATATTCAATAGATGTCCCATTTTCGTTGTTTCTAAAACTAAGTCGATTTTTACGAAATTAGACTTTTGCGACTTAAAAAAACAGCGAATTTTTTGCAGAAATCGAAATTTCCTGGTTTAGACAATGCCATTTTTGTTTACTTTTCAGTATTTCTCATTTAATCGAGTTCAGGCGACAGCCACACCCAGACAGATTACACCATTTGTTAACTTTTCTATTTCAGACAATTACAACGGCTGATTTTATGCTAACCACGCTCATATGAATTTTATAGGGCGCTCTACTTGAAGCACTACAACTCCGAATATAACTACTATTTTTGCATACAATTTTTTTTTCATATTCTCTAAAGATTGATAAACAAAACCACAAAGCTGGAACTAAATATATTCAATATTTTTCTTTTAAAAAATTCCCAAAGTTCGCATCATTTTTCGTCCCTCAAAATAGAGAGACCTCTGAATTCGTGATATTATTACTCCAATAATATTAAAGTCCCTACTAACTAGAAATCATAATACGCCGGAGATATATTTGCTGTTCCGGCACCGATATTTCAAATGATATATCGTATGACCTCAGTATTTATTGCTGCTTTGTCGATAAGCCCGAAAATAAAGAACGATCTTGAGTAACTAAATAACACCCCTGGTATAAAAAAAACAAACGATATAACGTTAATAGCCACTTCCTCTTACCACTTCTGTGATAATATCTGGTAAAATACTTTTTACTCATTAGTAATTTATTTCGACGGCGACTTAATTTACATTCAACTTGAATAAATCGATTTCTAAAATAAAATACCTATATTTCGTTACCCGTCAATTTGACGAGTGCTCCTAGAAAAATATACATATATATAAGAAAACTCCTTAAACCTACCATTAAAAAAACATATATATTTTTCCTTTAAACTCCGCTCGATAAAACGAAAAATCTTTTCCCCCATTTAACAAAAATTCCACATTATTTTTTTCACTACCTCCCCCGTCGTTACTACTCATCAAATCCCTGTTACACTCGCGTTTCCCTCAACATTAGAAGTTCTTCTTTAGATACCTCGATGCTTGATCACGTGCGAATCAGGAAGGTTCAAGAATACCTAACGCGAGTCGATTTAGGCCACGGGTTCTTAGAAGCGATTAGTTCCTCTCGGTTCTCGCAACTCGCGAGCCTCGAGACCGTGCTTAACCTTCCGCGGCTGGAAATCATTGCACAATGCAGCACCAGCACGAAGTCCTTGCCTGGCGCATGACATCTCGCCCAGCGAGCCTCGAACTTCTCCCTTTCAGCGCTATATTCTCCACGGAATTGCGTAGTCCCTTGCCCAGGCTCGACAAAAAATAACGAACGTTAATTACTCCTACGCCTTACGTTATACCCAGCTACTGGAATCACTCTCCCCTATTCTAGGACATTCAATGCTCGTTAAGCTCCAATACCTCGCGTAAATTAAATAGCTACTCTGTAAACGAAGTGTTCCCATTAAATTTCTTCTCTCTCCATCCCACGCTCTCTCGATCCACTGTAAAACACGCCAGCGTTGCTATATTTCCAAGTGATATCAGCTGCAACAGGTGAATCACGCCTTCGAGTCGTAAAACTTTAGTGCAAGCCTCGTTCCTCTCAGCAACCCGTGTGCAGCAAAATCGCTCGCCTATTTGTTGCGCAACGAGTAAAATAGAATCCTCTAGCTGTTGACGGTAATCTAGAGGGATTGATATCGAGATTCCTGTGTCCCAAATCGAGCGGGAATTAAGACGCGGCCGATAATCACGCGGCTCCGGAGCGGCGACGATTTTTGGAAAGGTGCGAGAAAATATCAGGTTCCCCCTTGGAGATAAGACACAAGAGGTTCTGGATGAGTTATGGGTATAGGCCGTTGGATGTTTTTTCAAGAGAGGATGCGAAAGGCTGGTTTCTCTAAGTGTGTCAGGGCCAAAGCGGCTCCAGTGTGTTTTAGAAACTGTTAGAAAAGTGTCGGCCGGCTCTCGTTCCCGCGCTGCAAATTATCGCCGGACAGGGAAGGATTTGTTTAACGCGCGCCTACTTTCATCACTTCCCGAAACTGACTGAATCTTTCACGGATTCGTGATACTTTCCGCTTCGATTCAGTTCCTCAGCTCATTCCGGAGCATCGCACAGTGCGAAGTAACACAGAGCTCGATCCCGTTAGCTTCCAGGACTTTTTTGTCAGACGTATTTATCATCAATCCTCGCTCTTTTTATTTTTAATACACAGCCCATGGAATTTGCCGAAATCGGAGTCATACACGAGCGAACGCATTGACTTGGTCGGAAGTAGGGCCGAAATCCAACACGACAGCCGTCCCTAGGACTCGTATTGATCGACAGAACGCGGTAGTAGAATCGCAGTAGCCCGAATTAGAGACGCGTCTACTCGACTTATAGTTGCTCTGAGGCAATCGAATTGCGTCGTACGCTGTAGGAAATCGTTAGTTTCTCTTTCGAGAGTAATCGAGGAAATAGGGAAGCATCGCTGAAAAATTAAATAAATCGATCGAGGGACGGTGTCGCTCGATGAAGAATTCTTACTGCAGAGGGGGGCTTGAGAAATTAATTCGCGGATCGAGTGCAGTGATAGTTTACTTATAGAACCAGCAGCCGTATAGGGGAGAGTTGCCAATATCGTACTGGTCACCTAAATCGTACCGCATCAATTTCTCAGTAATTAATGAATGTAAATGACATCTGATAATAAAAATATCAAGTAAATGCGAAATAAGAAATAGAAACAAAACCTTATGAGCTTACACTCTATTTTGTGCGTGCTATAAACATTTAAAAAAATCAGGTATGATTGATGTAACTTTTTATCAGTTTATTTTAGCTGATAATAATCAAACAATGCAATTTTGTCCTGTGTTTTTGTATTTTTCTAAAAGCGGGTTTAATGTAGAATAGTTTACATTCATTTTAAGTACATATTACATTCATTATAAAGTTTAAATTGATATTTATAAGTAAATTGATCATGTTTCCTAAATCGTACCACTACAATTTTACTAGTGGGATTTGTGTGTTATAAGTTAAGGTGAAGTATAATGACAGCACATTGGCTGCACCTCGCCTTTTACTTAAGTAATAAAGACGTTTAATAATAATAATAATAATAATATAGGTTATGTATATATATCATATAAATAGGTTATTGCGGCCTGTTTGTGATCAATATACATATATATACGTAACTATATATTAATCATTACTTTATGTTGAATATTTTCTTCTCTATTTGTTATTTACACTACTTTTAGTGGAGGTACGATTTAGGAGACCGGTTGCCTAAATCGTACCTTTTACAGTATGTGGCAAAAAGATTAATAACAAATTAATTTGTTCTCAACAAAAGCTTAAGCATATAATAGTAGGCTGTTAAAAGACCAAGCTACAATATCCAATAGTCATTTGTGTTCAAATTACTACCAAATATGAAATATAACGTAAAATGTCTTAAGTGGTACGATATAGGCAACTCTCCCCTATTAACGAGCTCGGTGACATTCTCAATGAAAAATTGACGTCGCTGCACGATAAAGCTGTTTAACAATGCACCGGTCAATCTCGCGCGAAGCATTCACCTCGGCAGAATACAGAAATCAGCGAATGAATCAGCGGATATTGTGCGGATATGCCACGTGTATTATCGGAGCCGCGCAGATTGCAATGATTGCAGGTGGGTATATTTGTCGCGGAGGACGAATACGGACAGCGGGAGGGGGTGGGGTTTCTAATCATTCGATTGGCCGAGCGATAACGCATAATCTTTCGTTTACCTACATCTGCGCGATGATCGGACCCGCCCGTGGATTACCCACTCGTATTTCTTTTTTATTCGCACGCGTGGCTCCGCTGCACGTATTGTTTCTACGCACGCGAACAAGTATTGCGCAGCCGGCCCTCGCTCACACACCGTCCCGCTGTTAACCGTTAGACCGCCTGATAGGATGGAGAGTGGGTCTCGTGCAGTGGCGAATTCGGGTCACGAAATATTTCCTGATAACACCGTCAGAGGGCCTGTGCCATGGCCCACGATAATGGTAAACGATGGATACTTATCTGGCCGCGCGCACGCTTGCTCGTTCGTACCACGTTTCTATCGAGAGCGCGGACTTGATTGAGTGCATGGACACTTTGGTGGAAGCTATCTAATTAATTGGCGCAAGTTGGGTTATGGGGTTATATTATGTCTGTGAGCTATGGAGACACAAGTATTTTCGGGATTTTTTTTTAGAAAGTTGAAGAGTTTTTTAAATAAATGGTTGTGTATTTTGTATGTGTATATTTTAAAGTTCTTGTGGGTTTTTTTGCAATGCGATGTCTTAATAAATAAGGGAATTATAGGTGAAAATCAACGTTTTTTTATTTAAGCACTTTACGGTGCGTTTATTAGAAATAACAAATTTGATATATTTAGATTAGCTAGTCACTAATCGTGGGTTTCTCATTTCCGTTGCGTAGTTTTTATTTTGCAGATGAAAAATTGTGCAAAATGAGAAAGTTTCTGTGGGGAAAATTTATACTTTTGCTATGAGAAGCCGGTATTTTGTAGGAAATTAATTTATCGTGATAATGAATGGTTAAATTCCCGTGCATTTTTATTTTGGATGACTCAAGTTAAAATTAGAGTGGTCACCGTAAACTATACTGAAGCAGGAGATCGCTGATTCTTCTTTTATTTATTCATGGTTTCTATCGCAAAAATTACTACAAGTAGTTTAACATGTACACTTTCGAATGCATTAAGGGTTTATTAAAATAGCCTTCAAGTTTTATCCCAAAATTAATAACCCCTTAAGTCGCCTAATATGGGACTCATTTCTTAAAAGAATAATAACTCTCGACTAAGAACACTTTTATTAAAATTCGATACACGTTTTAAATGTAAGATTATAGCTAAAAAAATAGCTACATGAAACATATTATCCTTCCAGATTCAAACTCCCCATTTGCAGATAGTCTAAATGCATTCCATAATATAACCATAATTATATTGATTATAATTATCTCATTCACCCTAATTATCATACTCAATATAATCAAAAATAAATTTACTAATCGATTCTTACTAAAAAATCATTCAATTGAAATTATTTGAACAATTACACCAATACTAATACTAATAACCATTGCAGTCCCATCAATAAAACCCTCTATTTCATTGATGAATTATGAAATCCAATTCTTTAAAAAAGATTCGGTTCCTTCATAACAAGATAAGAAGGAAAATTATACAAATACAGAGATAAAAAAATGGATTATTAATAGGGTAAACCAGCCAGTAATTCACCGCATACCAGTGAATGACCATTAGGCAAAGAAATGTGAATTATAAATTTAAAAATATTATCCTTATCCTTACTAATATATATAAGTGAAACGTTGTCTGTTTGTCCTTCTCTCACGCCTCAACGGCTGAACGGATTTCATTGAAATTTTGAATATTCCTTATATACGTCCTAGATTAGATTACAGGCTATTTATTTTTTTGTTTAGACTTTTTCATTTTTCCAACATCATAAATAATCCCCGGGTGAAACCGGCTAACGGGTCAGCTAGTATGTTTATAAATGGAGTGCAGTTGCACTCTTAATATCCCATATTTTTAGTTACGCGTATTAAGCAAACATTAATAAGTACAATTCTTATTAAAACTATGCAGTCATTTACTGGGCTTCTACACGTTTTGCATTTTACAATCTTTTTTTTTAAATTAAAATAAGAATAAGTAATTATTTTTATAGAAATATCAATACAAATAAATTTAAATACAATTCCAACAGTTGTTATATTGTTATACACAAATACATATAATATTAATCTCAAAGGTCCATAAATTCAACAATTCGGTCATTCACTGATAGATTTACCCTATAAGAACCAGTTTCATTTCTTCCCGAAGCTTATTTTCCCTAGAAAAAAAACAATACTCGGTTGATTATTAAATCCAACAGTACAGTCTTCATATTAATCCTCAATACACCCATACTAATTTTCAGTAATACAATCAGTGCTCCTGTAAAAAATACCAAGGACCTAGAATACCTAAGTAAACACCACTCGTAATGCAATTTTCTTCGCGATAAAACTTCAGAGCGCCTTAATAACCTTCTAGGCGCCTTATCTCACGGCATGGAATTATTTATATTACACATAGCCCGCGATTTCACGAAGGAGTATTTTAATTTTAATTTCGAGTATTCGAGAGCCACGGCGTCCTATCACGAAGCGACCAGAGTATGTATATCTCGACCCCTCCAGGAGCTTTATTACTATGCTTCTCGCTCTGACAAGTACGAATAAAACAACGGAGTGGCGTGCTAGCCCGGCGCTACCCTCCTACGCACAATGCGTAACCCTATCGTCGCTGGAAATCCTCAACCCTCGCTGCCGCCCTTCCTCTTGCAGTGGCTTGCCCTCCCTCGGTGTCCTTTCCCTTCCTGTATCTATCTCTCTCAACGCGAGCCCTCTCTTTCCTTCCCCACGGTGGCCTGCGCGCCGAGAAACGCTCCCGCGTCAAGTTACACGACCAGAGGTTGCACAGAAAAATAAACGTGAACGGAGGGTCTACGAAAATTCATTCTCAAACTGTCACTCACCGCGCGAATCCCGCGCGGGCTTCCTTCGCCCAGCGCGAACAAATAACTCTAATCCGCCGTTATCATTGCTGCATCGTGCCTCCATGAGGCGCGTGGCATCGCGCGAGATTCGAAGCGCCACCGCGAGATGGCGCCACCGGTTCGCGGGGCCCGGCGCGTATATTTTGGGGCTGGGGGCGTGGGCATGTTGGATAGAGCTGGGCGACAGCCAGGCGTGGGTGCAAATTTACTGCAGCGTTCGCGATTCCGCAATGTCGGTCGAGCTCGACGTATTTCGTGCGTCAGGAGGGGAGAGATCCGCTCGAGAGTTATCTGTAACAAAACGCCGCGTTATCGGCTTTCATTCGGAGTGAAGCGGGAGCCGAGACGTATTCATTAATTATGTTTGCGAGGTTCGGTTGACTGGATAATTGCGGATCGATGCGTTTCGACTTTACCGGCATACTTATCTAATCGCTACGGTATTTCAGTGTCTTCTGTTAGGCACCACCCACGTATACCTCGGCAACAGTCGCGGTTAACAACTTCTTTCAAGCATCAATCATTCTCCAGCGAAGTAAATTAAATTATCTCTAGGGGATCATTTCCTCGCCGTTCAAATTCAAACTCCTCGCGGAGGAAGGGAACCCATAATTTTCGGTCCCTTCGGAATTTCGACGGGCCCCTAATTCGAACGGGATCTCCGCACTGCAGAGTGAAAGTTTCATTTACCTTATTTACGCAACTGTCCAATAGAACGCTATTCATTTATGAAAACTACCTAAACATCCATCTACATTTCACACGTCTCACCCGCAGAATAACTCTCGCCTCGCTACCGAAACCAATTATTCCATGTCGAGTGTTATTTTCGCCAGCTCGCTCGCTAAAATATCGATCGACTCGCCCCGAACAAAGCCTCCGCTTGAATTATTTCGCCGGCGTCGTTGGAATAAGATATTTAGCTGGCTCGAAGTGCGGAATGCACCGAGAATTTCCCGGGCACGGCGTTGGGGTGCCGAATTTCGTGGAGCCGAGCCTACCGCGGCACGCACCAATCAATAAACGAATGCGTGCGTGCACGGACACCGGCGTGCGCGTGTTGCAGCCGGCCGCTCCGGCTGTGTGAGTGCACGTGCCGCCAAAAGTTCGTGAACGCGCAAGGTTTGCGTGCGGCCCGGCCGTTCGTGTGCGCGCCGCTACGCGCGGAGAGGGGCCGAGCACACATCGCGCGGGCCTGTGTGCGTGCAGAACGCTTCTGCCTCTCTGTGTGCCTGTCGAGGAGAGCCGCGGAGCCTTTGACGAGTCTCCGTGTGTCTCGCAACCCATATTCCTTCCCTCCTTCTTTTTTTCTTCTCTAGGGTCGAGCCATCTCGCGCAATCCCCGCTGCACCGCTGGCTCGTTCCCGAAAGACACAATTTATCGACGTTGAACTCGGTTATCTGAGACGCGTCACTTGGACTGCGACGCCGGCGAGCGCTTTGCAACGGAGATTATAGAACTGGAGTTTCTTTACTCTCGGTTTTTACGTGTTTTAAAATCATCCGAGTTCGGTCACCGAATTGAATTCTCGCGAATAGAGTTTCGCTCGCGCGAGGCGTTGGTACACATCATTCTCGCGACGTGGAGATAACAATTGGAGCGGCCCACGTGCCTGCATTATCGCGCCGAGCGATGTATTATTGCGCGATATCTAGGTCATCGTACGATTCGGTGAATTCAATTAGGCATCGATGGAAATTACGCATTGAAGATTTCGGTGAACTACTATCGGGCCCTATGGTTATCTGGGATCTTTAATAGGCCCGGGTATCGGGTTACGTGGCGATAGCTCGCGAGGAAGGAACAGAATCGAACGCTATCACCGGGCAGGAAGCGAGTGGAACGGTGAACTCGACCTTGGGCTCGGTGACTTCCTCCCCTAGGGAGCGGAGTGAAACGATTTCCCGAATTCGGTGCCTGTTATGCTTCGCGTCGAAATCGCCGATGGGCATAAATAATTCAACGCGGAGGAACGGCGGCGCGTCGGCTTTAACGCGACGTCGCTCGGTGAAAACGAAAGTGAGGTGTCAAAACACAGGCGCGGGGAATCGTGCCGGCGCGGAAACTCGCGGGCTACGGCGATTTAGAGGGAGTCGGATAGACATATTCCGATTCGACGAGGCCTCGGGAGTGGACCGTTGTGCAGGTTATGGTTTTCTCTGGCTTCCGAGGGGGTGCGGGAGGGTTGGCATCCCTTGCAGCACGGGATCGACCAGAGGTCTAAGGAAAAGGAGGGTGGACCCAGCTCCCTTGACTTTCACTTGCAACGCACAGGCTGCCTGACATTGATTTTCCTTGCCCTCGAGTATGAGCAGGACTCTCCTTTCCGTTTGTGCTCATCCCGGCGGGCCTCTGCATTCACTGGATAAGTTTGGTTGTACGGTGTGGTGGGATAAGTTGGGACTAAACTCTGGGGATGTTAGTGGGGTAGGGGAGATCGGGTATGGTTGTTAAAAAGAAACTATAAATAGTAGGAATGTACTAATAATCCATGGCGACGCACAGTGGTTCGAGTATACTACATGTTAGTTGGGCAAAATTATTTTTTCGCGGGTTTGGGTTTAAAAGTTACTTAAAAGTGGGAGAGACGCCATACCTCCGCGAGTTCAGTGTGTGCGAAAGAGATGTCAATATTTCTCACTGTGTTTAATTACTTATGTAGGGATTTTAGTTTTATAAATAAACTGAAGAAAGTTAACTGGAACTCGGGATTTATTAATTGCCCGCCTAAGGTCGTGTTCAGATTTATTGGCCGGTGAGTTTCGTGAGGGGTAGTCTCCCCCCATCCGCTGCTTGCCTCAGTGCTCCTTTTCTCTAGCTTCTCACCAAGAACCTAAGCAACTTCAACTGCCAATCCACGATCGTCAGGTGGTGGTGGCTGATTTCTCCTTGCGCGGTGCTCGCGAAACCAAACTCACCGGCCAATATATCTGAACACGACCTTAGTATCACGTATCAGCGGAAGTAGGTCCGCAGGGTATACATTTAAACACCTAAAATCTCTACACTTATACTTTCACTGCTGCCATCTATAAGTAATTAAACACAGTGAGAAATATAGACATCTCTTTCCCACACACTGAACGCGCGAAGGTATGGCGTCTCTCCTCCTATGGCGTCTCTCCCACTTTTACTATATATGGGGTTCAAATTGTTAGAAAATAAACCTGATTTGTATTACAGTTTATTATTTCACCAAAAATGTCAATAAAATTAAAATATGACTAATTCAATAAAGGAAAGAGAATAAAATGACAGTATTGTACCTACTTTAAATATAATTATCAGTTATAACATTATGTCTATTCCTGTAATTTCTGAGTTTTTAAGTTTAAAACCTGGGTTTTGAAATCAGTTTTCTCTGCATCGCTATTGAAATAGTGTTTTACTATATGTTCCACGTCGACCCACGCGACAAGGGTTGAATGCACGGAAAGTAGAGAGTTTATAGTTTATTTTAATTAAACGATCGATCTGCAAAAATTTGCAAAAATATATTATTTTATTGTTTTCTAGCGCGACGCCTAGTAGCGCTCGAGAACTTAAAAAAAAAAAAGAAAATTCGAAAAATGTAATTGGTGTAAACTTTCTTTCGTCCGCCACTGTATATATATATTTAAAAGAATTTTAATAACTGCAGAATTAAATGTAAATAATATTACACACGGAAGGGGTTGGAATATCAAATCTTACGTATTCTTATACTGGGGGAGGGAGAGGGTAAGAAATCGCCAAAACTACCCTTACGTAATTTAAGGACGGCCCATAATCTGATTCACAAAATCCACAGGACCAATTTTTTTTATAAAGTCGGACGTACGTAGTTTATATTAAACTAATTGTAAGCAGTGGTGGGTCCGTATTTTACCTAACGTAGAAAAGTGAATTTTCTACGCGTAGAATAAGACGTACTAAATAGCTTAATTTTACTACGTCATGTATTTTATGTATAAAATCATATTGTTTGAAAAAGCCGTCTGTGGAACGCCATAACCTGCATGGACACATCGTAGATCATTAAATACAGAACTGCAACAACACACTTATCGTTGGATGATGAATTTTTCCAACTATCTAAAAGTAGAACTGTATCTTTGGATTCCACACTGATTATTGATTTTTTGTAATCTTGAAATTTTGTTGCACACCAAAGATATGAAATTTACTAAAAAATTTCAAATTATTTATAATTTTTACAATTACAATCCAATCTTTCTTTTTAAAGGAATTTAAAATATTGTGCAGGAAAATTCAATGTAATAGGTAGAGGTTAATAGTTTGTATTTGAATTTTTTACATTTTCTACATTTTCTACATTTTATACAATTATTTACATTGTTTACGCGTGTCACGTAGTAAATTCGATGTAACGTAGTAAACCCACCACTGATTGTAAGTCTAAATGAACTTCCCTGCAGCTATAACCCCTAAAAAAATCAAAATAAAAAACAAGACCACCATACTTCACTAAATGAATTAGAAATAAAAAGCGTAGAGTGTTTGAAGCTTCCTGGATTCCGCAGAATACCTCCATGGAAAATTCACTTCTGCTGATCGTATCTTATCGTATCCTAATACGTAAATTATTTTCCTACAAGCAGAGTCAGAAATTATCCGAACAAAATTGAATTCGAATACACTTCTAAATCCATACGTGGTTTATTCACCAGTACATTTTTACTAGCACCCCTCCCGCGCCACAAATTTTCCCATGGTTCAAATAATTCCCTCCCCCGCTAGTTTTCGTCGCCGCGACTCCTTTGTTTCCTCTCTCGTTCGGAGCTCGCCGGCCAGCCTGCCGCCCGACCGACGACCAATTTGGCGCCACCGAACGAAATGTGTCAAGGACTCGCGATCCACGCTCCTACGCTCCCGTGTATCCATCCGACTCCCTCCTGCGATCACGAGCCTCGCGTGGAAGAATGTACGTACCAACCGTTCCGTTTCGACACCGCCGCGGCGTTCCGCGGGGTATGCTTCCCCCGTCCGAGGATCGACCGCCTCGGCTGCGCCGCAGATTTGTAGATTTCCCACGAGACCAGGCGGAGACTCTTTTCATCCGGGCAGCACGTGTGCCCGCGGAAAGCGCTCTTTATTTCGGCTCCTCGGGAAGAGTTATGTCATCGGCCCGCGAGCGCCTCTTTAAATTATGCCCACCAGTTGGCTGGTTGCTAGCCCGCGTCCAATCGCGGGCCACGGTTAACCCGAAAATATCGAACGGACTTTCGTCAAACACATTACGCTTCTTCGAGTCGGGCAGGCCTTACCGAGCGATTGTTGTTGCTAAGAAATTTTTCTTGCACGCGTTCGGTTCGGACACGGTAGGACTGTACTCTCGATGCGTTTTTCTGGGGCAAGGGAAATTGAAGAAAGTAGCTAAATGTTTTTATTTTGCGTGGATTTTATTATTAAGCGATTTTTAAACACAGAGGCTTGAGGCAGTTTTAAAAAAAATCACTTTTTTTATGTAGCAAGTTAGAAATAAGCAATGACTCCATGACCGTCCGGAGGGGGGCAAAAGGGGGCAGTTGCCCCCCGAGGCTTTTAATAAAAATCGCTTATTTTTCAAAACTGATCTTTATTAAGTTTATACTGAAGAAGGGAATATTTTTAAATTTCAGTTTTAAATTTTCAATTAATTTGGCATTATAAAATGGGTTAAAAAAGCAAGAGGGGTATATTTTTTTTACCATCATCCCAAAGTTGCCCCTGCCCTGGAAGAAATCTCCGGACGCCCCTGAATGACTCACGTGTGAGTTGTCATATTAAATTAATTTTAAAACTGTCTCCTCAACTCCTTTAAATTATAATAGTTGATGATATTTCAGGGAAAGGGCGGCAGACTTGTTAGCCTAAACAGTGGCGTCAAATCTTCAAATTTCCTTATTACCAGAATTTCCAAATGAACGCGAAAAAACGCCACAGTGCACAGAAGATGTGAATTTTTTTGAACTTCAAATTGACAAGTTCCACGATTGCTTAAGCAAAATTCTAACGGGATCAGCGACGGTTGTAACAGAACTGCTGATATAATATCTCGAGTAATAAAACTAGTACGTATAAGGGAGAGTGGGGTAAATACGAATTCGGGGTAATCGCGAATTCGATGGTAGGGTAGGGCGGGGCTTAAAGGTCCAATTTGACTATTTCGAAGTATACTGTGAAAACCGAGCCTACTATATCACAATATACAACACTAATCAAACAAACAGTTATCTGACTCAATTTTAACTCAATTTTTGGTTGAATTATCATAATAGAAATATGTCATTTTACAATTTTTCTAGACCTTGTCGTCTGTCTCTTTTTGCCCCATAGCAGGGGTAAAAAGAGACAGCCAGGAGGCAAATAGGTCCAGTATTTAATTTTAATTTTAAAAAGGTTTTATGAAATAATAACAATATTTGATTAAATGAAATTCAAAAGTTTATTTTTATTCCAAAAACAAAACGTCAGAAGTACTGTAATTATTAACAAAAAAAAATCTTTTTCATAATTCAAAAAGCAAAAGATATTTTTATAAACGTAACACAAAAATAAAATTTTTCTTTAATTATAACTACAACGTAGTAACTTAAGTAACATTTTTTGGTATCTCTATTTTATCTTAATCAGACTCATCGTTTCCTGAATCACAATTATTACAAACAAAGTAAATGCAATCTCTGTTTGAAATACATTTTTCATGGGCCCATTGTTTGCAAAGAGTGCATTGAATCCAACCTTCACCTGGAACACTGTCACTGTACTTCTCGCAACAAATCAAACAGAAGTATTCATCATCAGAGCTGGAATCACTGTTAACCTCTTGTAAAATAGCTTTTTTTACTTGCTCAAGTTTTTTATTTGCTTTGCTTTTCTTGTTTACACTTTTAGCCTTTTTCTTGTTCGCGATTTCTTGTTCTTTACGTAGATTTTCTTTTTCGGGTGTATCCGTTAAAATAGCAATTTTACGGCGTTTTCTATTAATAGTTGATTTTCGTGGTCCGGCTTTAGGTAGCGGTCCACATTGGACCTTTTTACCCCAACCACGTGTAAGTGTTTTAAGAGGTTATAAAAAAATTACCGTTCAAACTAGCTCAAAACTAATAATAAATCGTGAAAAACAAATAAATCACGTATACTAATAAACTATGTTTAGGCATGGTAACCGAAATAACACTGCTCGAAACTAAAAAGAATAATAATGAAAAAATTTACTTACGTAAAAATTTTAAGACGCGGTCGTGTATCTCCTGCTAGCGGCGTCGCTTGATTGCCAGCGATGCCTCATTACGCCTCCCGCGCCCCCTTCTCGCCCCTCGTATAGTTAGAAAGAACAATACGTCACTAGTTTTACGATTACTTATGGTGGACCTTTATACCCGTGGGCCTTTAAGCCCCGCCCTACCCTACGGCGTTTTAATAAATATAAAAACGATGTTCCCTCTCCACTAGCTAATAGTTTAGGTCGTATCCAACGCCAGGCAGAAAATAATAAATACAGAACGCTTATGCTATTCAAGATAACACAATTTATTATTTTCATCATGTTTCAAGTAATATTTTGTCCATTTCAATTGCATGTAATTACTGTTGAATTAATGATACAATTGTTTTTCTTTTAAGTTTAAATAAAACACTTTTTACCAATATTTTGTTACCAAGGCCTTGCTTGAATTATAATTCTAACCTCTGAAATAAATTCTTTTTATTTTTTTATGTCGTGGGGCAATGACGAACAACTCGGATGGGGTAATCTCGAACCTTAGAGATTAGCAACGATAACCAATTTTCATGAAATTTTCAGCATGTATAAAACTTACTTAAATCTACAAAACAGATTTTTGAATTTTCATTGCAGGCTCAGACAGAAAAAGTTTAAAAAACAACCTTTACTATTTTTTTTATATACCGACCAATTGCAATTTTTTTCTAACTCACAAGAAGATGAATTTGAAAAATACATTAGGAATAGGTTGTAGCAACATTGTTTATACATTGACCATTGCAGCCGCGCTTTCTATGCGACTTCTGCGATATTTAACACTCTATTCATGATTACCCCACCGCAGTCGAATAATCACGAACACCAAGGGTTTTCATTTTTCACTATAAACTTGATTTTTATTATATTTTTTCAAAAAATCACCACACTACTTTATAGAAGAATAGCTTAAGTATGTTTGTAAATAATAAACAAATTCATTTCTCATATAGTTTTCGTTTCGTTTGCTTCTTTGCTTAGGTGTTCGTAATTCCCCCACTCTTAGTGTTCCTGATTTCTCGATATTTTTCGCATCTCGAGAAATGAGAAATCAGATTATATTTCTCGAGAATTCTCGAGAATTCTCAAGAAATTAAAAACTATTGTAAAATTTATAATTTTGGAATAATGTTGATAATATTTATCTAAATTTTTATTCGTGTCCAACTTAAACAAAACTTGTGTAAATGAAAAAAAAACAGATATTAAATATAATAGATAAATTTATTTATTTAATATAAAATGTGAGCAAAACGAAAATTTACTTGTATGTTTTAAAATAGTATTTTTTCAAAAGCACAATGCGTCTAATGTCGCGTCAGCCAATCTACTTCTTTTTTCTTTGTGACAAAATCTGCGGCTGTAGAAAAATTTCTTTCATTTTGAGTGGATGTGGGTGTAATTGTACATAGAACATCGGCGATACGAAGAGAAAAGTTTATAAACAATCGCGCAATTATTCGCATATATTGCTAACATTTATCACTGATTGTAGATGTGTTTATATGTTCACGATTAACACACAATTTGAACCAACTGAAAATTCATTTCTGAAAACTAATGGGATTTATAATAATTTTCTTACACTGAAGATTCTCGAGAAAGAATTCTCGAGAAGGAACACTACCCACTCTCCCTTAACACAACGCAAAGTGATCGCTAATGAGAGGAACAATCCCCCGAGAGCCTCCGGCATATCCTAACTCGAGAATCTACCCAAGTTAACTCGGTAATCTAATCTACCCCGTTAAATCGTTTGAAGCTCCAGGTGCATCCGCTGCACCTGCCTCGAATTCCAATGCTATCATGCTCCGATTAACCACTGCCCGCCTCCGATTAACCATTATAGTTATCGCGCGAAACAGGAATTGAAAGCTACATCCAGCGGCCACTTACCCATCAATCCGCAACATCTCCGTAACTCTCTCGCACCCCCTGTCGTTCTCATTTTCCCCTTCGTTAAACTATCGCTACACCCGGGCGGACCGCCGAGAGGAGAAGGACACGCCGATATTGCGTAATTCGGCGGAACGGTTACGAGGATGATAGAGGAACGGCGGGGACGAGCGGAGGGGCAAACATTCCGCCGATAAGATTGGCGATATCCAGGGATCGATCGGAGGAAACCTTCGCGGGTTGTGGTAGGGCTGTGTCGTGGGTGTCTTTATGTTATTCGTTTGTTCGATCCGTTCAGCTGAAGAGGGAAAAGGGTCAGGCCTCCGAGTGGGGAAAGAGACCTTGGCTGGATGCTGCGTCTCGTAACTGAACCTTTCCATTTTCCCCTCCACGGATTCGGCGCCGAGTGGAAGCGGGCTGCTTGCGGGATTTCCTCGCCTCCTCGGTCCCTTCGCTCGAGCACGCACGGGAATCGAAGGCCGAGTCAGGAATTTCGTATTTTCCGTCGACTCACCGACCGTGTTCCTTGCCGGACCCCCTCTTTGCCCAGGGAATTCACGAAAACGCGATCGCGTTGATATGTACCTCTCTTTCATATCTGTCCTCAAGTTCACTTATAAATAGTAATAACTAATAGCTTCGGTACGAAAATAATGGATATTAAATAAACTAGAATCACTGAGAATCCACGGAGTTGTAATGCAACTTCCCCGAGCAGCGCCGAAATAGAACCGCGTTATTATAACGAAAGCTATAACGCGGTTCGAAGAATCGTCGTCTTCGTTTGCGACGGAACTGGAAATTTTCGAGAATTATAGCGGGGTGGCATTATTTTTATATATAATATCGGGAATAAAAAAACTGTGATGGGCAAGGGAGGATGGAGACTCTGATTGGGTCAGTTATCTTATTAAGACGTTGTAATATTATTATTCTGGGAACACGTGCGAAGGTCACCTTTTACGAACTGGATATGTGTGCGTATATTGGGGCCGATTATCTTCGTGGTTGGAAATAGGTGTTCTCGAAAGATGCACCGTCGCAGGAAGATTTTATCGCGCATTCCGAACTCGTTTTATACGAGGAAGCGCTGCTTCTCCCGGTTGCACCCTCTATGAAAATAATCGTCGAATCGGACGGTATAAATGACGCGTTGTTATTGATCGAGAACCGGCCGCACACGTAACGTTATGTAATCCAATAAAAATACTGCGCGTCGAGCGTATGCTGCGGGTTCTTTTTTTGTTGCAGCATCAGTTTCACGTAGGCCTGATTATCGCTGCGTATTCGCCGACGAATTATGTATCGGCCTTCCAGGCCGTCCAGAAATATCGCCTCTTGTCTCATACTACTTCGCGTCTTGCTAGCTTGCCGTTACTACTGCGGCTGTTGCAATCGGCTCACCGTTTAGAATCGCAGATTGAGATTATGTGTTGTCGATATATAAATTATGTAAGTGATATTTGTGAATTGTTTGGGGAAAAACTACTTTGGGATATGAGGAGGTATCTTTAAGCTTGCAGAGAATATTTTTCTTGTGTTGATGGTGTTTCTTTTTATTATTTAGTAATTATTGCGGAATCTTGTCAGCTTCTTCGCCGATGTGACTTCTGTTGGCGGTGCGTGATGTATCTGACAGTCATATGATTGCAAAGAAAAAGAAAAGTTTCTTAAAGTTAGATATTTTACGCTGGGATTGATTTTATTTTAAAGGAAAAATTGAAAAAGTTATGGTGATTGAGAAAAGTAAGTTTTTCCTCTCGATAAATTTACTTTATATCGATGAAACAATTATATTTTAATATATAAAGCAGAAAGCTTCTAATATGTTTGTGTGTTTCTCTGTCGTCTGAAAACTTTCGAACGATAAACTCTGGGATCACGAAATGTGTCTCAGCTCATTACTAATCCACATGAATATGACTATTTTCACAAAAAAATAGAATCCAAATTTCAGACGAAGCCGAGTATTAAAGCTAGTTATAAATAAAACTAAAATTAAAATTTTATATTTAGTCCCAATTTATATTCGTAAAGCATCGAACTTCAAGATCTTTTTCTTTTTGCAATCAGATGACTGTGATGAAGAAGTTACCTAGATTCCATGATAATTAATAAACAATAATAAGGATCGACATAAGACTAAATTTAAATTCTTCAAGTTTAAAGACACCTCTTTATATCCCAAACGAGTTTAATCCAATATAAACACTAATATTTTTTTTAAGTTATCAATTAAATATCAATTATTTTTGGGGGCTGTTACCAAATAAAAGCTTTCTAACCCACATTGAAAAAATAAATTTTTCCTATTTTATATGATTAGTACAGCCTATTGGAATACATTATTGCTACTAACTCAATTTCGCAAAAAATACGAGTCAATCCATTTTTCCCCTCAATGCCTCCAACCATCCAACAAAAATCCCCCAATTTAATATAGTTTTATTTCCTACACTAGAAAATAAGGTCGCTTAAATGTGAGACCTAAAAAAGGCACAGGGCGAGAGAGCGAAACAGTGGGGTACTTCTTAATTGCAGTGTACAGGGGTTGTTGGATAAAAAGAAGTAGGGTTGCAAGCAACTAAGGAGATATTTGCCCCGAATTTCCACGCTTATCTTCAGGACACATCAGTAGGCTGTTCCCCCAGTGTCCGCTGTGGCAGGGGTGCAAGCACCCTGGAACGCGGTATCAACTAAGCACAAGTGCTTGGATCTAAACGACGATGAAATATTCAAATATTCAAGCCAGATACCCGGTATAAAATTCCACATAGTGCTTGAACATTTGCATCGCTTTGTTAGAGCAAAAGAAGGAGAATATAGAAACATTTCCCCTAACAAAATATGTCACAAACTTTGGCGGAAGAATTCCGGAAAATTTGACGGACTCTTCCGCCACCCGATACATCTACTAAAAACCCTCAAACAGATCCCAACAGTATCACCTGTCTCTCCAGCAAAATAAAAAAGAGCAAGGTGTATTTTCGAAACCCTGGCCCAGGCACGAGAGATCTGTCAACTGCAAGCCGCACTTATCCTATCGATGGCCCGAGTATCCTCCTCGATTTAATCGGTTCCTCCAGCCACGAAACGCGCCGGGCGGTCCTGTTCGCCGCAGATTGGCTGGCTGATATATTCCGGGGGAGGAGGGTGTCCCCTGATAATCGTCGATACACGCGAAATCCGGAATCCGAAAATTTCGAGGCAGGGCAGATGGCGCGGCCTTTCGCGGAAGCGATCGGTTCTTTTAAAAGCCGACATCGGCGTTCTGCGTTTCTGCATGTCTCAGGGGCGTACCTACCCCGCGGGCTCTCCTCTACCTGCCTTCCTCCACTTGCTCCCTTCCCGAGCCTTCTTCTCTCTCGCTTCCTCCCCGTTTCATTCACTCCCCCTCGTCATGTATCTCTTTCTCTCCCTCCGTCCCTTTTCTCCCGTTTCGCCGGCCCTTCTCACCCGGCTCCGTCAGCTTCTGTCTTCGCCTCGCACATTTCCTCCCCGCGCCGACTCCCCCCAACTCGCCGCCGATTCCGCGTAGAGAGCGTCTTCACGGATTCGCCTTTGTTTCGCCACCGATCCTTTGTGAATCCCGTAGTCAGCTGCACGAAATCGTGCCCCGCGGCCCCGTTTACTTTTTCTAGGATGGCCCGGCTCTATTTTTAGCCGCCATCCGCCGAAAAGCCGTGGCGGTTCCGCACGCGCGTACGCCCCCGGCCGTGTGCACGGCGACGATCAGCGTCGGGGACGTTTCCCGTGGATCGATCTCCCGCCACGGAGGATGAGAGCGGTGACGGGGAAATTGCGATATCTCGGTGGAATGGAAAACTCGATCGGACGGACGCGGATTTGTTTAACAAGGGATGCTTGGCGACGCGGAGATTCAGGGAATTTACGAAATTCATGCGTAAGAGAAAACTAGTTTTTGCTGGTACTATTTTGCGATTTTGGGGAGGAGCATTTGAAAGATATGAAGAGTTTTGTTTGTTGTGGAATATCTTGAGAACGATGAGAGGTATTGGAAAGAAGTTTAAACCAAAATTGCGGCTTTTTTATATCTACAAAAGTGATAAAAAATTATTCTCGAGAAATCCATACTTTTCAAGTTTGGGGAGAGTTGCCTATATTGGACCGGCTCCTAGATGGGTTCATTTGTGTATCTCGATAAACAAATATATTTGCATTGTTTTTTTTTTTTGGTTACACTGATTTAGGAAGTGGAGGTGGAACATGCATCTCCACTTTCAAAATCAGTGTAACCAAAAAAAAAACACTGCAAATATATTTGTAAATATATAGGCAACTCTCCCCTACATCAACCACCAACCCTTAACTCGATAATTATTTTAACGCAGTTTTGTAGATATTAAGAAAAGACGGGATTTTTGTTTAGACTTCTTTTCGATATTTCCCACTGTTCTCGAGATATCGATAAAGAAAGCTCTGTATTTTTTGAAGGGGTGCTCTTTCACCCCATAAAACAGCACTACGGCACCAACAAAAAATAGTGTTATGATTACGAATGAACACTCTACTTGCATACAAAATTACATAATTTTCCGGGTTGCTTAACTTCCCTTGTAAGTGTTCGACATTCACTTCAGAAGCCTCACGCGTGAGAAATTGCGAGGAAACCTGTCGGCGTTTGTGGAGTAGGTGACAAGCAGGGCAACTCGCACGTCGATAGGAACGCGGCGGTGATTTGTTCGCATGATTTCACCGGGAGAATCGCGGGCGATAGTTTTTTTGGTAAACGATGCCCCGTGGGATTCTTAGAGGAACGGGAAGAATTGAAAGCAGTCACGGTCAGAGCTGTCTTCTGGGAGGTAATGATCCGTTCCGCTTGGCCAGAGGAAAATAGTGAAGCTTGTAAATGGCGCCATGGACGCGACTCGATCGTGACCGATGGAAATCGTTGCGCTATTCGATGGCCTTACACGTGCCATTGGTTACGATGCCAATGGCCTGTGCCTTCGTCCTTGTCGAAGGGACCGCCGGAGAATCTCGACACGCAAACGGCAAAACAAGATGGTCGATTACGAAACTTGTATTCTTCGCTCGCCGTGGGAGAATCTTATTTGGCCGTTCGGTCGATGCGTCTTCTGTGGGAGTTCTGATGAGTCTTCTTTATTCAGCGGGGACTTATAAAACCACGCATCTCTTGGCAAGAGTCTCCAGCTACGTTTAAGGGGTCATGCCTAGTTGTCAGCCGTGATTTTTGGGAATTTTTTGTAGAAAATCTGATGTATATTTTTTACAATTGTTTGCTCATTTTAAAAGTATATATATTCAGCAACTCTCAGTAATTTTGATATAGAAAAATATTTAATAATGAACGAATAACAGCCACTCTCCCGGAAGCTATTTTTTTTGCGGTGAGCACGATTTCTCACAGCCGGATCATCTGAAATCGAAAAGTGAATAAGATTCTGTTAGTATATGAGTTTATCTAGTTCGTGAACGAAGGATTTTTGTTTTTGATGGAAACTCTATTTTTAATTCCCGAAAAACGAACAATTCAGATATTAAAAAATCATGATTTTGCGTTAAACGGCCGGCATTTTGTCTGAAATCACATTTTTGAAAAATCCTTCGTTCACGAACTAGATAAACTCATATACTAACAGAATCTTATTCACTTTTCGATTTCAGATGATCCGGCTGTGAGAAATCGTGCTCACCGCAAAAAAAATAGCTTCCGGGAGAGTGGCTGTTATTCGTTCATTATTAAATATTTTTCTATATCAAAATTACTGAGAGTTGCTGAATATATATACTTTTAAAATGAGCAAATAATTGTAAAAAATATACATCAGATTTTCTACAAAAAATTCCCAAAAATCACGGCTGACAACTAGGCATGACCCCTTAATGAACTTATTTAATTCAATTTGCATCTCAATCTTTGCATTAAGGGGGTGTACCTGTTTGAATGCTCAGAAAATGTGAATTTTGTGGATTTTTTTGCAAGTCAACGGCTTGATGAAGATTTTATGTTTTTGTATTATGTTTACATAGTATTATGAACTACTTAAAAAAAAAGTTTCAGTTGAAAAAGTATTGTTTTTCGGAAGTTATGGGTACACATACGAAACTCTCTCGATTTTAGACGGCTACATGGTGGTCCTGAAAAAAGTTGGTGTGTCGTGCCTGAAATCAAAGACAGTAATTTTTTTTATAAAATATGATGATAGCCATTGATCTACGAAGCCGATTTTGAAAATTTTGAAAAATAAAGAAATGGTGAGTGAATTTTCTAAGAGAAAAGTCCACGTTTTTATCTTTATAAATGGTAAACCGGGAATCGGAGTAAAAAGGGCGTCGTAGATCGAAGTGAATTGGTTGAATATACCGCGAGTTTTTAGGGTCACCGTAATAAAAAATATAATTCCGCTGGGATCGGTCGCGCCGCCGAACTGTCCCATGCTATCTGGGTTGTTCCACTCAAATGCCTATAACTTCGTCAATCTTCCGAATTTATACATCGAATTAGATTTATCTATATAATATTCCTAAACCATCAATCTATGAAAATGTGTAAAAAATAAAAAGTACCATTTTTTACACTATCAAACGGTTACACGCCCTTAACTGGCGTCGTCGCGTTCTCGCGTAGGTACTTCAAGTATCGCCCACCAGCCCCTGAATCTTTATTTTGAAAACGATAATTATTTTTACGCTATTTTGTAGTTCTAAAAAATATGCACCTTTTGTTTAAATTTCTGTCCAATATCTCCCATCGTTCTCGAGATATTCCAAGAAAAAGAAAATTCTACATTTTTTTCAATGGATGCGTCTCTACTTGCACATGTACCAGTGCCGTTTTAACTTTACAGCGAAAGAGGCAGCCGCCTCAGAGCCCTTGAGGTCAGGGGGCCCCGAAAAATTGAAAAATTAAAAAAAATAAGCTAGAAAAAAAATAAAATCAGCCCTCCAATGTTGACCGAAAGAAAATAACGAATACACCAAAAATTAATGATAAAACAAGGGTCTTCTTTTGTGGAATGGGAATTTTATTTAATATAGAATAATTTAGAGGACCACATATGGAGGGACACATACTTCCCTCCTTAGTTAAAATTACCTACCTAGTATTTTTTCATTTTTCAAGATATATTGAAATACTTGAAGTTTCGCGCGTCTTGTACCTTTTAAGTCAAATTAGAAAACCCTACGTGCTCCGTAGAGATCCAGAAACAGTCTAATGTATTTAACCTAACTACTTTCCATCTGCTTAAAATATCCTACCTAAAACAATTAATTACTTGGTACATTAACGATACATTTCTTACTGGTACACTTATTACAGAAACTTGTATTAAGCTGTTACAAAATAATAACAACACATTTTAATTTGAATAAAGAACAGCAGCATTAAATGGTAAACCTTCAGTTTTCTCAGTTGTTTCAAACTGCTAGATAGGACCTTCTAACTAAGGAGCACAGCATAGTTGCATAATATTCAGAATTTGCTGGTTGCCTAACTTCCGTCGTCGACAAAGCCAGCCACGACTCTATCGGACGTTTGCTTCTTCTGTTTCAGGGAAAAAGCTAAAGTGTCCGTTCTGCGAGAGACTGTACGGCTACGAGACGAACCTGCGCGCCCACATACGGCAACGTCACCAGGGCATCAGGGTGCCGTGTCCGTTCTGCTCGCGGACGTTCACGCGGAACAACACCGTCAGACGGCACATCGCGCGGGAGCACAAGACCGAGCTGAACATGAAGGCGTTCCAGCAGTCGAACCACTCGGTGACGGACACGGTGCCGCAGTAAAACGACGTGCCCCGTCGTTGCCCTCGTCGCCCGTGGCCGTCGGGGCCGTCCATCGACAGCACGAACGAGCCGCGAGCGGCAGGAAACGCACGGCGAGGAAGGCTGCGAAGGTGAACAGGAGCACGAGCGAATCAGGAACGGCGGGCAAAGGCGTCACAGGTTTCGCCGTTTACCCTTCGCCGTCGGTCAACGCCACCCCCACCGCACGTCGCATCCGAGACGTCGAGACTCCGCTGCAGTTGACAGCGGAAGCTACACAGAAGGGATTACAAAGGGCAGACCCAAACTATACACCGCGACCGTCTCGAGTTCATTTCGCACCACGATCCGACCGATTGCCTCCCGATCGACTATCGTTATCACAGCTTGCTGTCTCCGCAACCGATTGGGTTTACTCGTGAACCCAACTCGCGGGACGGCGCTCCGTCTCGCTTCAAACGCTCTCACCACTACTCGGCGGATCTTGGAATCTCTGCCCACAAGCTTGGGCATTCTCTACTCCCTCGAACGGGCGTCCCGCTACGGGCTCGGATGCGACAGAAGGCGTTGACCGCGGAAATAGGAAAATACCCCCCGGCGATTGGGATCGCTGGGGCACGGAGCAGAGACGCTGCGGCTGGAACGGAGGAACCGATAGACGGTGAAGAAGCTCGGGAAAAACGTCGACGTCCGATTGCACGAGACGGGTAGGGTGGGAAAGGAGGGTTGAAGTAACGCGCGTCGCGCCACGGACACGCTCGCGGATACGCTGAAAATCACAAAACTAGTCAATGAAAGTGCAACGTCAAGTAAGAATTATTAACTAATAACGTTTAAAGAGCGCGACAATGGGGGGAGAAAACGGGGAGCACCGGGAGCAAAACCGAACAGGCATAGGCGGGATTAATTCACGTTCAAACGCAGACTCATGCATAAGTAAACTGGGGTCGGGAGGGTTTAGGAGACGAAGTTCAAGAAGCAAGCGTCTCGGGTTAATCGTTTAACCGCGAACGAGATTTTTTTATACACAAATCTCATCCCCGCTGTTTTTGATTTTTACAATTAATCTCTTCACCGAGCGACGCCTCGCGAGAAAGCCAACTTCGTTAACTCCGTTCGCTTCTCGCTAGGCGCTCGCGCGACGATACCGACCGGAACGCGGTGCAAAACGCTGTTGCGAAATAGTTGTAATAGAAACAAGTGTCTACTGCCGTTACCTTAACTCGATTATTCGATAGTTGAACGTTACCGATTGATTAAGGGTTATTAACTGCTCACCGTATCGCCGCATAAAACGCTGTTACTACCGATCGATACAGGAGGAGGATTAAACCGGTACTATTATTGCTGTTTACGCCGAGAGCCTAGGGTCGAGGCACAAGGGTGATATATATATATATAAATATATATATATCCACTAGCCGAATCCACGTTACGCGCGTTAGTGCCAAATAGGGGGGGACCTCTTCAACCCCGGTTCAGAATCGCATCCTCGTTTAATATATTCTTTCTACATCTTCATTCCTACCTCGACGAGAGACGCTGTTAAGGCTATCCGCGGAGACATATCCAGAGGAGTTGGTGCATCACGCCGATATATACCGACAGGCATTCATTTCGTCCCTTCGTTTCTTCTTTTGTATAGATATACCGTTTTATAAAGGATTTATGAGATTATTACTACGATTCTAGGACGGGCGGGCTGAGTTGCCGCGGATCCTCCCCGGCCGGCGCGAACGGGGGAGCAACTTTTCTATTATAAACAGCGTCGTTCCCTCGCGGAGGTTTTTGCAGTGCGAGACGTTCGTAGGGGCAACAACGCTCGCGCCGGCCGAAGACGATCGCCACCGTCACGCGAACAATCACTACCACTTTGTTACCTGTTTACAATGTTTAATACGGACTTTTGTCCGAAGCAATAGTCGCGGATCAAGATATAAGGGGATTAAGAGCCAATAGACCAGACTACGAACCGAACCGCATAGAATAATTGCTGGGCCCCGATTGTACGGGATGTGATCAATGCAATAGTTATTATTACATTACCTATAGATAGATTATATAGATACTCCTAGTCAGGATGGCACCACGATATTACTTGTTGCAGTATTTCGACGCGTTTTTATTACGGACTTCTTTCTGTTCTTTTTCTCAACCCTTTCCCCAGCCTCCACTCGCCAATTTACCTCCCCCGCCTTCACGATTTCGTTACAGAGGACGTTTAACTAAGAGATTTATCTCACAACGACACGCCTACCGCGAGGTATCAAAGACAATAGACTATAGAGAATTATTTAGTATATTTAAACGACCTCGAGCTATAGGATATATTCAGAGACACGTAGACGCAGAGATGTGTCCGTTCGATATTATTCTCCTATGATTCCCCAAGATCCTCGTCACCTCCCAGCCCCCAACTCTCCCTTTAATTATCCCTCGTTTCTGTTTGTCCTTTTAAATACGTCTTGAATCGCGAGCGACTTCGTCCGCGTGTTCTGCCAAATGATGATACGTATGACAGTACTACCTCATCGTTTTTATAGTAACGCATAGAAACAAAGCACAGGGAACACTTGAGCGACCACAATAATATACCTGTACATTCCGTACAGCCGCCACTACTCGTCTGGTTAGTGTCGGGACTATTCCTCTGCTGTTATACCCCGGTGAAGGGGTACGAGCCACCCGATCCCGAGGCCCGTTTCAGCCGGTCCCTCCGGCGACCTTCCCGGCCGCTTCACACCCAGCTAGCTTTCCTCAAAAGCTAGCAAAGCCGCGCCGGAGGGACCGGCAGGCCCTCGGGACCGATCGACACACGTGATATATAAACTCTACATATTCTATATATATATATGATATATAATAGATCCGTTTTTTTACAAAGCCGCATTGTTACACACGTGTAACTATGTATAACTGACGACTAGAAACAGTGAGATACCGTGAATCGTGTGCATGTACAGGTGTGCCTGTGTGAGTGAGAGTGAGAAAGAGAGAAGAAGGCCGCGTGATTCAGCAGTGCTTACTTGATGACGAAACAACCGCGCGATCACATCGCTCTGCAGGGAGGTCCAATCCCTGGACTGATTTTCGGCCACGAAAATTGAAACAGATCAGGCTAGGTGGAGGCATGTCCACGGCGAGCAGGGGGAGCTAAAACGGAGAAGCTAAAAAGTATCGCGACGTTCGTTACTCGGGGGGGTGGGTTTGGAATTGGGGAAACAAGTCGAGGGGGGCGCGGGCCCCTTTCGCGGATGAATTTCGCGTTTTCCGATCGTCTCGGCTTATCAGATTCGGCGTCGAAGGGAGCGGGGGAAGTGCGGAGGGGAATTCGAAAAGAGGGCAGGTAGGGGCGTTGGAGGGATGAAGGTGGATTCTCGGGCGGTGTGTCCAGTGAGTTTGGAGGACGGGGGCTTTGAGACACTTTTTAGACGACGTAAATTAGTCGCGCAGGGAGGAGGGGGGGTTAAAACGCTGCGGGAACGGGATTATTCGAAATGTGTTATGTGTCGTTTACGTATGCGATGATAGGGACATACACACACATACATATGCGCTTGCGCAGTTACACAGGAAACGTACACGGGATACGTCGCAGAGGATAGGCGCTGCAAGCGTCAGACAGAGATTGGAAAGTAATTATTTGAAGTAGGGATTTTATACACAAATTTCTATTTCTAATAATTTTCTAGCCATCTCTGGCGCCAGTGCGCGAACGTTCGAGAGTGTAAATAGCTCTAGGATCAGGTACCGCGTACTTTGATTCTTTTTGTCTTGTTTTCTATTTTTTTTCTTTCTTTAAGTTAAGTCGTTTCTGTTGAAAGCTACTCTGCCAAGCAGAAGCGAAGGGGACGGAAGAGGGGGAGTAATCTTTAGGTCTTACAATGAATTTTTAGCGTTAAGTTTCCTCTACTCTTTGGGACTCTCTGTTCTTCTTATTTGGAGACTCTGGACTCTGTTTTTTTCCTTTCATTTTTCTTTTTTTTAAATACTTCTTCGGCTGACGTTCGGAGCGCGATGAAGTCGGGAGCGTTTAAGGTATTTAGGATTTCGGGGCTGAGAGCCGGGTTTTCAGTTGCTCCGTCCTGCGAGACGGGGCCTGCACGCGTGTATATATGTATGTGCGAACACGTAGGGGGTTGATTGACGGGCGATCGGGATCGAAGGGGGTACGAATCGGGGCGGAAACGTCGACGGGCGAAATCGAGGAATCGCGAGGGGGAAGCTGCGTGAAAGTAATCTGACAAATGCTCTTACACTTTATCGCTCTTCTCTTGCTTCTTTATTCCTTCTCGAATAGCGCGACGTCGGTTCGCCTGTTCCCTTTCGTTTCGTACTCGGCGGCACGTGGACGCCGTTTTGGGGGTGTTTATTCTCTGAAAGCTTCCTCAACTTTAACCACGAATTCTCTCAACAATTTTTCCTTCCCAAATAAACCAACTAAAAAAAAACTCTATACGTCACACAGGAGTGTCAATTCAGATATGAAAAACACTTAAAAAAATCGTTCCTAGTGAAACAGTGGATTTTTAAGTCCTCTTGTTTCCTCGACTCCCTCTATTTATTCCAGTAAACCAATTTTCCTTCTCACTTTACAATCACCACACAATTAATATCCAAGAAAGTACCCAAGGCAATAATCCTGCATCGCCTCTATACGTCACACAGGAGTGTCAATTCAGATATGAAAAACACTTAAAAAAATCGTTCCTAGTGAAACAGTGGATTTTTAAGTCCTCTTGTTTCCTCGACTCCCTCTATTTATTCCAGTAAACCAATTTTCCTTCTCACTTTACAATCACCACACAATTAATATCCAAGAAAGTGCCCAAGCCAATAATCCTGCATCGAGAGGAAAGTGAAATCAGATTCGAACAACCCTCCAAACGATGGTCCACGTTGCCTAATTTTCCACGTTGTTAAGTTTCGTGCTATCCGACTGTATCCCGGTGTGACCATATTTTTATCCACGTCCCCGCTTGTGCCGTTCAGGCACGCGTGCGCGTGGATGAAACACACGCACAGAGACACTTCAAACAAACACACACACACAAGGCACAGAGAGAGAGAGAGAGAGAGAGAGAGAGAGAAAGGGGTGGATAGGCGCGGTAAATGCGTACGCGGTTGCGTGCATATATCCACGTTACGAAGCCACGCTCGAGCGTACGCATACGTATGTACCATTATTGTATCACGGCGTAGGCTAAAATGTTGCATGTTGTTTCTATAATATGTGTTTTACGGATTGAAAATCCTTTATAGATGTCGTGTGTGACACAGCTTGGGGGGTGCGAGGCGAGCTTCACGCCGCGGGTCCGCCGAGGGTTCTCTCTTGTTTCCGGGACGCCGCGGATTTAGCGAAAAGTGAGTGGTGGGTTTAGAGGGGTGGTAGGAAAAATGTCTCTGGAGTTTTCGGCGAGCGAAAGCACCGCTCGACGCGCCCGCGGGTGTAAGCGGGCTGACCGCGGTTTGGACGAGAGAAGACAAAAAAAATGATACGTGAAAAAGAGTAAAAAAAAAAGAAGAGATCTAGCGGGCAGAGCGTCGAGGGTGAGAGAGGCCGGGTGGGAATGAGAACGACGGGAGGGTGACTGTTTTAGGGGGGTGAGCGGAGTTGCTGCGTGCTCGCGTGGGATGGTCGATGTTATCGCACCTTGAAGACGACTCGCGCGGAGTGCACCGGCAACTGCTACACTGTTTGATCATCGTATAGTATATAGTACTATACCATAGTTGATAATGAATCGCATAGTACATGTATTGCGCACGCATAAGCATATTTAACGTGAGGATAAAAAAGCATAAAAAAAAAGAGGGAGGATTGAGAGCGACGGAGCTGGAAGGCGTAAGGAACCTTCGAGGGGAGTAATAACGATCTACGATTGTAATTGATAATATTGTAAAACCGTAGGGCTCACCAGTGTCGCGCAGCGGGGCTTCGATTTCGGCGGCGTGCGGCCCCCGGTTGCTGTCGGGGCGCGCCGCGACTTATAGTACAAAGTAAACTAATGTTAAGGGGTAAAGGATCGAGCGCGGCAAGACGATAGATTGCGGATTTTTGTAAACTTACTATACACGCTGTATAACGTAACACGATACGAGGGACGACGGTTTTAAATATAGTGGAAAGAGGACGGCGCGGCGACGGGAGAGACGGAACGGCGGAGGACTCGACGACCGGCCTTTCACTAAGATCATCGGACACATTGCACCTGGATCGCGCCATTTACCGGATCATTCGAATTTACCGCACGATTCCGTTTGCTGGCCCGCTGACGGCTGGGAATCCTCATCCGCAGTTCTCCAATTGGGAACCGCGCTTGGGGAGTTTCATCCCCCTCCGAGAAGATTGTTAGAGTAGTCTGGGGAAGAGGACCGCGCCGATTTAAGCAGCCACTGAATCAGACCGAACGCGAGATACATATCAGTTTCAATAAGAAAACCTGGTGCATCCTAGCTCTACAGTTCTCTTGCTACTCCTGCGGTGCTCTTCCCCTGACCGCGGGCGTCGGTTGTACAGTTGCTGCCTCTTACCAAGTGGTTCGCAATAGGTTACAGGCTGCTTTGTTCCGTCGTATCGAGCCTACACCTCTTTGTACATCTTAGCGGATAAACACCGACCTCTTAGCGATCGATTAATCCCTCAAGCAACGGTGCCACGCAAACGATCTGTGCTCGTAGGAAGCAGGCTGTATATATCCTCACCCTAACGCATCTGAACAGAAAGACTGGAGAAACTTTACACTGCCAGGGTCGGTGTTGAGTCCGAAGCCCACCGATCCACGCCGTCCGGCGCCGTCCGTCACAATAACGGATCACAATACTTCGTCAGACACTAGTACAAATGCTACCTCACACACGACATACAGGGTGCAGTAAGAAGAAGGGAATAGTGGAAGTGACATGAGGAAAGAGAAGGTTTATAACTCTCTGTACATAAGCACAGTTCAAAATGGAAGATGCTCCGGGATGTCGGACGTTGAACGTGAACGACGGCTGCCGCACCCAGGGCATCGCGTCGCGAGTTGCAAACGCGGAGGACGATTGGCGAGGTGCAAGGTGGAACTACACAGATGATAGTTGAACAGAAGGTCAGAATGAATTCGATAACGGGGGTCGCCTATGGCGGCTCGTGCCACGAGTCCTTTTCTCAGGTATATGGAAACCAAGTACAAACTACAAAGTATCATAGTCGGTAAGATTTAAATAACATAAATCAATAATCAAGCGATGCAATAGTCGGGTGTATAGTAGGGATCGTCGGTGTAGCTTCGTTACACCAATTCTATTCTTTCTTTCCTTTCTCTCTACTCCTCTATCTAATCTTCGCTCGCTACCTTTCACTAGCACCGCGCAACATTCCTGGATAATCACTGCTATCGATTGTCGCCACGAGAATGTTGTAGCTCGTATGTACCAGCCGGGCGAACGACGCGTTCTCCTTCGTTCTTTTCCCTGTTAATTGCGACCGTCTGCTCGTTAGACCTCTCTTCTCCGCCGCTCACCTAGCCTCCACGTTGATTATAGACGGGCGAGGAAGAGAGGAAGCGGCCGATGAGTGAAAAAGACTCGGAGGATTCGTGCGAAAAGGTGTCAGAGGGCTAATTAACGCGAGGATTAATTGCCAGGATCGTTGCTAACCGGTGATTGGGGCAAACCTCGCGTTAGACTAACGTCGTTCGCCACCGCCGGGAGTATTTCTCTTTTAATAGACGCGATTCCTTTGGTTCGCCAACAATTCCTCGACTCCATCCTCACCGTGCACCGTCGAGCAATCAATAATTTTCGACGGGATCCTACCGCGACGCAATTGCTACTCCAGCTAGATCCTTCAGACGCAGTCAGGTTAAATCCTCTTCGATTGCCCTGCTCCGCAGCTTCAACGTTCCTTGGCCTTAGTTACCTCGCGTGGCGAACGGGCGCTCGAAGCTTCTGATAATCTTCTAATCTCAGTTTTGGGGTGTCTAAAATTCTGTTTAAAGGATCTTGTGTAGCTTCACGCTGAGCGTACACACTTTGCTTCTTTTCTAATTGCTCTTTTTAATTTTAAGAAGGCAGAGCTTTAGTTCGTTTCTAACAATTTATCAATGAGCTATGTGAACTTACGTTGCTGTTTTTTATTTTCTTTTCATTACCTCTGCCAGAGGTATTCCGTTATTTGCAGTCGTTGCTTTCGTTTATGCTGCTCCTGCTGTCCTCGCCGCTGAATTTTTAGACAGATTCGAAGAAGTGCGAGCGTCCGTTCGGTCGTCGATTCCAAAATCGAGCCTCCTGTTTTCCACCTTCCTCTTCGTTTCCCCCTCGCATCACGATCCCTCGCCGAAGGGAGGAGGAGGACTCCGCTTCATCCTCCATCGTTCGCAATTTTAGTTTACCTTGTGTACTCGGAACAAACTGACAAACGGGTGGCCGTTACCGGTCAAGATAATTAAGACGGACTCGATGATTCTAATTGTAAGTTGTATACGAAACCGCTTCTACCTCAGAGACAGACACACCGACGCGCGCGCGCATTTTATACACATGTTGAGCAGCCGTTTTTACATTATACAAGTTGCATCAGTGCTGCTGGTAGTGCGAGCTTGATTAGTTAACAGTAATCGTAAAAGGCTTCGCAAGTACAGAGTAACTTTCTTCAACACTTTACACGTTCTGGGGCCATTTGCAATTAGCAGGTCGATTTGCAACGGTAATTAGTAGTCACTACACTGTAATTCGATGGACGTTTTAAGGGAGGATTCTCGTCTAACAGACACAAAAGTAACTGATGTTTAAGAATTTTTTTAGAGAAAACTGTTAGACATATTGGATTAAACTCTTTTGGGTTGTAAGGAGGCATCTTTAAGCTTGCAGAAAATATTTTTTTTATGGCGATCCTTCTTAGTATCAGCCACCTGGGTCCCTGCACAGAAGGCCCCTAGGGCCTCACTTTTAAAAAAATTATGATTATATCTGAAGTACATTTTTTTTCTGTATTATTATACTGAGCACGTTTTTAGTAAACTACCGATTTATTTTTTCGGAAAATGGACCTCTGTTCAGAAGCCCCCACCCCCAAGGCCTTGTCTTTAAAAGAAAGAAAATTATGATTTTATCAAAGTACTATATTTTTTTTCCATACTTTTCTGTACACTTAACTCATTTTAGTAAAATCAAAAAAATGGGCCCTCAGCACATTTACCACCTGGCTCTTTTTCTTCAATCCGCCACTGTTTATTATTTATTAATTACTGTATAATCTTGTCCACCTCTTCATCATTTCTTGTAGCATTTATCACAGTCATCTGACTACAAAAAAATAGAAGTTTCTTAAAGTTAGATAGTACGCGCTGGGATTGGTCCACTACAAAAAAAAAGAAAAGAAAAATTGAAAGAGTTATAGTGTCTGAAAAAGAAATAACTCACCCCTCGATAAATTCATTTTATACCAATGCAAAAAACTATTACAAATAAAACCTAAAATTAAAACGTTATATCCAGTCCCAGCATAAACCATCTAACTTTCAAAAATAGACTTTCTTTTTCTAATCAGACGACTGCGACATAGAGGTCAACAAAATTCCCTATTAATTAACAAACAATAATAAAACTCCCCATAGAAAAAAAATTCTACAAGTTTAAATACGCCTCCTTAAACCCCACAAGAGTTTAATGCAATATTAACAAAATACTTTTTAAAAAAAATTCACAAATTTCGGGGGCTGTTGCACGAGAATCTCCCCTTAAGAAACAATTACTCCAAGACTTTACATTTGCCACAGACATTTGCCTTAGTACTATTTCCGATCTCCAACCCATGGTATCTCCAAGTTGGAAATTAATTGCCCATCAAAATGCAAACATTAAATTCCACTAGGGGTGGTTCCTTGGAACGAGTCTGCTTAGCTAATGAAGCTTACCTCCGCAATACTGAAACAGCCTGTATTTACGGTTCCTTCTCGGTTTTCCTTTCACCTGTCCCGCGAAGTATTATTTTTCTACGCGACTTACACGCCAAGCGAAAGAGAAGACGGAAGAAAACGAGAACCAAGCCACGGGCAACAATTACAAACGATATACACGTAAATATATGATATAGAGATATAAGACGAGAAGCTATAGCTGCCGCGAATGAATATAATATCGGACACACTCTCCTCCATTCACCAGACCGCCCCCACTCGTTCCTCCCCTCCCCCCCCCCCCCCTCCGCGCAGGTTCCCCTTTGCAAGCTCCACAACCACTCAGACACCCCCCGGTATATGTAAATACATCCGTTTATATTTATTTATTTATGTTTCTATGCGCTGGACGCGTCTATGTTACACGCAATTGCAAATTAATCGATAACTATTTCCTATTGATAACGAAAGAGTACACTCATTTTTTCAATATAAATATATATATATTTAAATGAATAAATATATATATATATAGAAAATATATATAGATAGAATATATATATGTAATATTAAGGGAGTACTTGTTTAGATTGGTAAGCGAGCCCCGAACTCGTCGCCCCGCAACGCGACAGCACGTCGAACAACAAGAGATGATATATAAATAAATAAATAAATAAATAAATGTATATTATACGCACGAGCGAAAGGAGCGAGAGCGAGAACGGGAGGAGGTGGACGACGGCGATTGCGCACGCAGATCGCTGGATCGCGCGCCGGCCATTCGAGGTTCCCTCCTCGTCGCGCGGACGACGATCGATCCGAGCGCGTCGATCGATGTCGAGGGGAGGACACTTGGGCATTCCGGAAATCTCGAAACGGGGGAACACCGAGAGTGAAGGCACCTCCTATTTTTTTTTATAATTTCAAACAATCTTCTCCGCGATCTTTCGTTTCGATCGACAGAAATAATTACCCTTCGATACCTTTTCTTTCAAGCTGAGTAGCAAAGAAGCTTACTTTATTCGCGAGATTATTTTAGTGTTGGATAAATAACGGAGTGCCTTCCGCTCGGGAGTTTCTATTCTACAAAAGAAAATAATCCCCGATCGAGCAGCATCGATCCACGCGCCCCGCCCTCGGGCGTCCATTCGACGGGAGCCGATTATATTATTCCTGTTACGTTTACTCCGGGATGGGAGGGAAGGGCGGTGGCTCGCGTCGCGGGCGCAGAGCGACACGGTGGTTACCAATTTTGTTTTTAAGTTGAAAGATTAAGTTTACGTTACGATTATGAGAGGTGGATAGGCGGTAAGTGAGGGGGGTTTGACGGCGGGGGGAGGGCGCGGCGAGAGCCTCCCCCGAGCGTGGAAGGAGCGTGCTAGCCGTTGCTTGCGTTTTTTTTTTTTCGTGTACACAAAATGACACTTCGCATTATTACAGAATTATTTTATTTATACGGGAGACCAGTGGGCGCCAGTACGAGTGGAAGCGCGTGAGTGACCGTTCCAGCGTGCTTGAGCGACGTTTCCGCCGCGGTGGCTGCGGACACGCAGTGAGAAGTGCGCGGAAAACGACGGGGCGAATGGGGAAGCGTGAATGCGGCTGGTGTGAGTGTGGTGTAGCGTGAACGGGTGAGAGAAAGGGAGAGGGCGAGAGAGTGAGAGAGAGGAACAGGCGCGGTAGTGGATTAAAGAAGCGAACGAGTCGGAACCCTGCCATCGCGACGAACCGCAGGGGGACGGAGCTGGGACGGTGACGTGTCACGGTGATTCTTTTCGGGAGCCGCGAAAGAAGAAGAAAGAGAGCGGCGTATGAGACGCGGAGAGGGGAGTTCTTTTTTCTTCTTTTTCTTCTTCTACAATCGAGGTGGCAGGGGTTCGTGCTACGCCGTTGAGTGTAACTCACCCTTTTTTTTGTTTGTATAAAAATTAATCGAAATTTAATTAGACTATTAATAACTGTTCGATTACTGTAAAACAAGAAAAACTTTACCATTAATTATAAATTACAAAAAATCTGACGCCGACATCTTTTCCATTCCTCCCCTCAATGTTTTGTATTTCCTTATCTCCTGTCGCCGAGGGTTTCAGGATTGTCGAAGGTGGAGCGAATATTGAAATCACTGTGCGTATTCGGCAGAGGCAGTTCGTTTAATTGGTCGGATCCAGTAAATGTTTAATCATTTTGTAGTTGGTTCTAGTTTTAGTAGAGAAGACGACGGCGGTTTTAATCAGATGCGGGGTCCAGGATCAAGTCGCTGGCGCGCTCCGCTATGGCCACGATCACGGAATTCGGATTGCCGGAGATGGGAGACGGCAGGACGCTGGCGTCTATTACTCTGAGTCCTTTCACGCCTCGCACGCTGTAATTAAAATGTAGTTAGAAATTATTATAAAATTAGTTACCGCAGAAATTAATTATAATTACTTAAAGAAAATTATATTTTAGAAATGAAATGGAAACTAATAAAATTGAAATATCATTTAAAAATGTAAAATTTAAATCAGAAATGTTTAAAACATAAATATTGTAAATTTGAAGTCATTTTTTTATTTTATAACTAATGATAAATCTACAAAAAATTAATTTTTAATATCTTTAATCTACAAAGTTGACGTTTTTATGTTATGTTATGCTAAATAATGTTTTTTTATAGATTAGACCAACTGATACAGGTTTTACCGCAGTGCTCCGTTATTGCTGAGTCCTTTACGAGTATTTAAACAAAAATTTATTGAAATCGTCAGAATTCGTGCTGTCGAACAATTTTTGTTCTGTGCGGCGCCATAGATTTCTTTTCCCGTGGCTCCCAAAACATGCAGCAATTACGTCACCTATTCCTACAGTATTCTGCGGCGTTGGTACACAGGTAACCCTCGTATAACGTGAATAATATTCTGTTCCATAAAAATGTCGCGTTAAATAAATCGCGTTATGCGAGTACCACCTACGCTCTGTCTAAACTCTCTACGAGTGTCTGCTGTACATATTTTCGTATGGAATTGGGATGGGAATTCTGCTACGATCGTCACACAAAGCACTTTGTCACTAGAGCGACTCCGACGCCGCCGTATGTATTTTAAAAAATATACAAGGTGGGAAGATAAAAATCTAAAAATTTCAAAACCGCGCTGTGTAATTACAGCGTTATACGAGGGCTACCTATTTAAAACCCTTATGTCTCCCTTTTCTAACTATCAACAAAGAAACATAACTCTCTTTGAACAAATATTATAAATTCTATTCAACCTTTCGGAATGAAGAAAGATGAAAGAAGAAGACAAGACCTGTCGAGATGTGCAAATTCTTTCCCGTTTCAGGTATTTCGCAAGTTCCTTGAGTAGACAACCATGACCGTCCGGAGCGGGGTGGGGGCAAAAGGGGGCAGTTGCTCCCCTGGCTTTTGCGAAAAATCGCTTATTTTTCAAAACTGATTTTTACGGTAAAGGACCCAATTACTGGCAGTAAACCCAATTACTGTCACCCTAATCTATTATTTTACTTAAACGTTTATTTATTTGTTATTTGAAGTAAAATAGCTTAAGGTGACAGTAATTGGATTGACTGCCAGTAATTGGGTCCTTTACCCTATTAACTTTATACTGAAAAAGTGAATGTTTTTAAATTTCGGTTTTAAATTTTCAATTAATTTGGCACTATAAAATCGGTTAAAAAAGCAAGAGGGGTACATTTTTCTTTACCATCATTGCCAACTCTACGGATTTTCCCGTATATCTACGGATTTTGTACTGTATCTACGGATCTACGGATTGTAAGCTGAAATCTACGAATTTTTAAAGAAAACATTTACTGTTTAATTTGACCCAGTGATTTTACGATCTAAACCGGATGATTTATTGCGGGCCGCTAAATTCCACTTCACTACAAGAGCTTTTCATCACAATTAATCGCTGGAATTCAAGTTATTATTTTCTAATTCTACTACCCTGCATTTTGAACGAGTACAATAGAAATTAGCAAAGTTGATTTCAAAATCTTTGCATGTGAACTTTTTAAATCCTATTCATGAATTTACGTTGGGACGAAAGTCTTTGGCGAAAACGATTTTCGGGGAAACATTATTTTTGGGAAAAGCTCTTGTACTGAAGGGGAATTAGTAAAAGTCGATTTCACAACTTTTGCACGTGAACTTTTTTCGTAATTTGTAAATTTTTGTTGCGAAAATAATTCTTTTCACGATGTTAGGAGGTGGTCGAAATGTAAGATTTCTAGAAAGGATTTGGAAAAGGACGGTTTCCATGAGCAAATTTTGAATTAGTTTCTTTCATACATGTAATAATTAACGTTCATGAAGAAAGTCCGTAGATCAACGGATTTTTCAAAAGGGGATCTACGGAATTCTATGGAAAGTTTTACTCTTCTCTACGGATTTTCAAAAATCCGGGTTGACAATGAATTGCATCGCGCACGATCTGTACAAGATATTAAATCTTCACCGCAATTTTTCGTCGACAACCGCAGCATGGTCGTCGCCCATCTTGCAGGTGCCGCACACGTGGTAGCTCGTTAGGCCAGCCACCCTTAGCACACACTCCGTGTACTCGATGTGCCGATAATCCTGTGGCAAGTGTTGGCACTCCTCTAAGTCGGGGAGGTGAACCTTCGCCCCGTGCTCAAGGAACTTCTTCGTCTGGAGCGTCTGCATCGCGAGGTTCACGGCTGCAACGGAATTGCCGCTCGTAGCTCCGGGGACACCGAGGCGGAATCGTCGCGCGAGAGTCAACAGTCGAGAATTATTTACCCTGGTGCGTGCACAACACGTCGTCGTAATGCTGCAGGTAAGCAGGGTCGATTGCTGGGGGACGGCGGACGTCGGTGGACCTCAGTGAAACGCTGCCGCGACTTTTCGGTTGCAGGCAGTACGAGAACATCAAGAAACCCTCCCGCGAGCTGTTGTTGTAGGACGGATACATCGATCTGTAAGGCTGCGTATTTAATTATACACGTGCAACGCACTGGGTTGATGCGTTTGAAATGGCAACAATTATTGCTAACGCTGGCGTAAAGCTGGGTTTAGAGTAGTACAGTCGCTGGATCCAGCGAGTGGTTCGACTGGAAATGAGTGGATAGTTTGATTATTCCAGTCGTTTCTGAACCGTTGAAAGTGGTAGACTGTAATAACAATGGATTGATGGAAAACACTGATAAAATAATTCATTTGTGACGAAGTTATTGTTCTTAAAGACGCAAACACGTGAACGCTGTACTACGGGTAAGCCAGCACTGGACTAACCGGTTAAACCAGTCCAGCAACGCTGGAATAATGTGTTCTCGGTGGAGCGGGTAAACACTGGATTGCAAAGTTGACTTTCGATCCAGTCGAAATCTGCTGGAGTGACAGCACTGTACTGAAATCAACACACTGTTTACAATATTCCAGTTGTAATCCAGTGCGGGACTAGACCACTGGACTGGACTAATGCAAACCCAGCTTAAGACTTGGGGGATGTCACAGAGGCTTAAATAAGTGGTATAAATAAAATAGTTACAATAGGGCCAGACTCGTCTCTATAAGGGGTGCAAAATGGTCTTTTCATTGATGGCATTTTTTAAAATAAAGTTTTAAGTTGCGCTGTATGTGTTTTACGCTATGAATAAAAATGCAGGCTAAGGTCATTCAAAAACTGAAATAAACAACGCAATTTGCTAAGTTTGCCTAGAGCGCAAAAAAGGCTCGAGCCGGGTCTGGTTGGATCGCTAAAAATATTTTTATCCAAACTTCCCTTACAAAGAAACATCCCGAAACCGAAAATTCAAAAAATTCTGAAACTTTGTGTATATGTGGGGGATTTCCTTCTGATTACAATGCATTTTTTTTTGCTGCACAAAATCACTCTAAGTGGGTGAAATTAACCCCTGAAAATTCAGCTATTTTCCGATTTTGTGTTATAAATCGCGAATTGTAAAATATTTTTTTCATCAAATGATAGATCTAATTGAAAGAAGTAACTTTTGTCTCGAAACTTTTTTCTATCTCTTTCGATTTTGTGTTCGTGAGTTATAACAAAAATAGCCGAATCTTCAGGGGTTAATTTCACCCCCTTAGATTGATTTTGGGCAGCAAAAAAAATGCGTTTTAATCAGAATGAAATCCCCTACATATCTACAAAGTTTCAGAATTTTTTGAATTTTCGGGTTCGGGATGTTCCCTTGTTAGCGAAACGGCAGTTTCATATGCACTAATAGAACGTATCTTCTATGTGTTGAAATTGTTGCTTTACTAATTTTCAAGCTTTTCAAACATATGGAAAAAGGGAAAAATAATTTTAACAGATATATAGATCACTTCGTCCATGCCAAAACTTTATCAATTTTTTTTAGGAAACGCTGCGTTTGCGAGATTTATTCCCATTTAGACATTTTCTCCTTTCACCGAGTAAAGTATGTTAATATAAAAAAAATCACATTAATTAATGTGATTGCAAATTTGCAATGTTATAAGCAATATTGCAATAAGTTCTTTTTACAAGTGTTCACCGATCCATAGATGTAAATTCACCCCTGAAAGCGGTGTCCATTACTTTTTATACACCCTGTACATCGATGCTCCAGGATCCTAAATTTCTGCGATTAGCAATTTTGTATTACATTCCTCGTTTCGATATTATCATAACAATACCTCGAAGATGTTTGCATAACTTATAATTGCGACTGTTCTACAGGGTGTATAAACTTTTTGTGAAAATACCACCACATTTGGATTCAATACTTTTGAATCGTTGGACATTTGTAAAAAATTCGATCCAGTTTTTTTTATTTTACTGTGTTCTGGGAGGATAAAAAGTGTCAGAGGAACCATTTTCGACGTTCATTATTTAAAATATTCTTTGGGAAAATAGTCCCTTTGACACTTTTTATCCTCCCAATAAGTAGAACACACAAAAATAAAAAAAATTACTTTGAATTTCTAGGTGAAGGACAATTCTGCACCTACCTTTTTTTTTAACAAATGACTACCGGTCCAAAGGAGTAGAATGCCGCCGTGGTGTTCACAAGAAACTTTTATACACCCTGTACACATATGCCTACCTCAGTCCTGTAGTTAGACAAGGTCTTCAATATCTTCTCTTCGGTAGAACCCATCCCAAATAGCATCACTCCGCTGTTGTTCACCCGACCCATCCCCATCACAGCGTTAGTCGCATACCACCCTTGAATTTCCAAAGAGATTACTCTACTTAAACACCCGTCAAACTATTATCTCACCTACCTTTTCCAAAGACAAAGTAATTAAACACCTCGGCGAGCGTTTGCAGCTTCACCAACGTGATGCTGATCTTCGCCTCGAGGTTCACGTAGACCGGAAGCAGAAAATGGTCGAACAGGTTCCTCCCGACTCCTGGAAGATCGCTCACGACCGGTATCTAAAAGGCACCATCAATTCTTCTGAGTTCGCATCGTCGTTTTCGCGTTGCTCGAATAAAGGAACGATACGCCGCGCGGAACCGCGTTTCTGGAATATCTACTTTGGCAAAGAGATTGAATGATCCATCACCTGAAATTTGTCAAGATCCTCAGCCGACCCGATCCCCGAAAGTAAAAGCAATTGAGGAGTATTGATAGCACCGGCGCAAAGAATCACCTCTTCCCTCGCGCGAATCCTCCCCACCGATCCATCTTTGTAAGTCACCTTGATCCCGTCCACGCTCGCCTCGTCTTTGAAGAGTATCTGCAAATTCCCGCAAAATCGCGTTCAGAGGTGAGACTCGCGACGGCGTGCGTTATGAAAGCCTCGCGGTTAAAATAGCCTGCATTTCCTCTACGCTTTAGATTGCGCTGTATTGCGGTAGAAGAAGAGTTTCGAGAAACATCTACAGAAAGCAAACGGGAGCCTTGAAAAGTCAAGAAGGGGAGGCCAGTCTTTTGAGACGTTGATAAATTCGAGGGAACTGAGAATAGACGAATGGCTCACTTTGGAGACCAGAGTGTTCGTCAAGATGTGCAGGTTCCTCCTGTTCCAAGCGGGTTGCAGGTACGCTTGGAACGTGCTCCATCGAGATCCCTTTTTCACCGTGAACATTCCCTTCTGCAGCGCCACGCCGTTTAACTTCAACGACTCCTCCGCCATGAGGAATGCTTCCGTTAGGTACTCCTCCTCTGGACTAGACATTATGTTCATGGTATCCGATACTCTTTTAAAATACGGAAGCAGATCGGCGTGCGACCATCCTCTGGGCCATTCTTCGTAGTCTTCCGGTCTACCGAACGTGTGCACTAGGTAATTCATCTGCCCGCTTCCGCCCAAGCCTTTGCCTCTTGGCACGTTCTGTACCTGCGGAGATTGGTCGTTTTGTCTGAATAAGTGAAGTAGTAATAATTGAAGAGTCCTTGGAGATATCGCCGTAAGTGCCAAAAATCAAATTCCATACTATAGTGTTACCATTGGCACGTAGAACATTTTCCGATAAGAAATGATTAACTTTCAATTTTGAAGTCTCAACTCTCAAAGTCTCAACTCTTAAAGTCTCCACTCTCATAGTTTCGACTCTCAAAGTCTCGACTCTCAAAGTCTCAACTCTCAAAGTCCCAACTCTCAAAGTCTCGACTCTCAAAGTCTCAACTCTCAAAGTTCCAACTCTCAAAGTCTCAACTCTCAAAGTCTCAACTCTCAAAGTCCCAACTCTCAAAGTCTCAACTCTCAAAGTTCCAACTCTCAAAGTCTCAACTCTCAAAGTCTAAATGCTCAAAGTCTCAACTCTCAAAGTCTCAACTCTCAAAGTCTCAACTCTCAAAGTTCCAACTCTCAAAGTCTCAACTCTCAAAGTCTCAACTCTCAAAGTCCCAACTCTCAAAGTCTCAACTCTCAAAGTTTCAACTCTCAAAGTCTCAACTCTCAAAGTCATAACTCTCAAAGTCTCAACTCTCAAAGTCTCAACTCTCAAAGTCTCAACTCACAAAGTCCCAACTCTCAAAGTCCCAAGTCTCAAAGTCTCAATTCTCAATGTCTCAACTCTCAAAGTCTCAACTCTCAAAATCTCAACTCTCAAAGTCTCAACTCTCAAAGTCTAAATTCTCAAAGTCCCAACTCTCAAAGTCCCAAGTCTCAAAGTCGCAACTCTCAAAGTCTCAACTCTCAACTCCCAACTCTCAACTCTCAACTGCCAACTCCCAACTCCCAACTCTCAACTTTCAATTTTGACACTTACGGTGTTTTCTACGAGGACTCTTTAATTCTTTATTGCGTCAGTACATATTGAGACTAATACCAAGATAAAAAACATAATTATATAGAAGAAAGCAAGAAAGATAAAATAGCAGAGATAGAAACTAGATAACGGCAAAAGTAATTATTGTTATTAATCGCGCCCTCTAGTACACAGCATTTAGGATTTATTTACGACGGTGGTTCGCCGATTTCTAATTTAACAATTTATTTTGATTTACGTTATTCCAAAAGCCTGTGGAGGAGAAGCGTTGCGGTTCCGTCGAGTAGGCCCAATCGACTTCGGTCCCCTGCATCATTGGCGCCAAAATTGGCACAGAGGATATCCATCCGAAATAACCACCAGCCTCGACCAGCAACACCGTCACATTCGAAATCTCGGACAGCCGTGACGCTACCACGCATCCTGCTGTCCCGGCACCAACTTCCCATTTAACAGACACATTAGTGCATTACTCGCTTCCGTATTTGGAAAAATGTCATCGTTCTCGAATATCAGAGGGGTTAACAAGTACATGGGAACGATACTCGATTTAGTTTCTCAAATAGACTGTTCACTTTATTATAAAGTAGTAAGTTCGAAGATACTTTACACAGTCAATAGTTCATTGAATATTTCAACGCATTACAATTATTCCTCATTTTCTGAAATATTAGTCCCCTCGATATATGAAGTATAGAATTTCGTGAATTTTAACTTCTCGAGTCAAGAAATGCACGTAAAATGCACGCAATAGTAATGAAACATGGATGTTGCATCAAGCGAAATTGATCTCGCAATCCAATTTGCGTTTATCGAGGTCACAACAAGCAGGCGCATCCGCATCGACCGTGTCGATACACGGATCAAAAGGATTAAGCGTTATTCCTTGTCGACACGTCGGTTAACAGCTCGCGTGGTAATTATAGCCACCGACGGTGTCCGACGAAAAGGTCGCTACTCCACTTACCGATTATGTAATCGTAATGTGCGTTCGGATGCTCGATAACGCTAACCGGTCTGTTGAAGTAGCAATGGTAAAGCAACGACACGAACAGCACCACTGTGGAGAGTAGCACATAGTTCCACATCGTGTCGTGCGAGATCACGACCACGGACTACTTGCTATCGGTATCGATGGCAAAAACAAACTGCGAGGAACTGACATTGGTCATGGTGCACGGTAATTCGAATATTAAATTAACATTTTCGCTCAAAATCGATAGCCAATTTACGTCGGTAATAGAGATAACTGTCTGACCTGTTGCTACCATAGAAGACGTATAAGTTTTTTAAATAGACATTGGCGAAGATCTATTTATATTCTTGGGATATATGTAAATGAAAATATAAACAAATTTCGCCGCTGGATAACTATAGCTTCTCTTGGGTCAAATTTAATTTCACAATATTGAAATATTTTCCAAATCGATAAAAATATGATTATATTGTTTCTCTACAGATGAGGTGTATGATAGACAGTACATTTTATCAGAGTTCGTGATACACAAATTGAAATACCGACTGCGTGAAAAATGGAAGGTTTTGACGCGCCCTCTATATCAAAGAACGGTGACTCCAGAAACTAATACAACATAATCATCGAAGTCGGTAAAGTCACTAAATTCACTCCCCCTATTAAGCGTCGGTAATACAGTTTAGATGATGACAAACTCCCTCGTCTGTGCTCGTAGCATTTGTAAATTGTAATTTTATTTTAAACTGAATCGATAATGTTGGGTGTGACACGAAAATGGTAAGGGCTCACGAGCCCTTCGAGCGTGTGACATAAAATTACATTGCGTGATAGGTCGATTCTATACCTGGTCTGTGGCACGAGTTCACCTCCCTTTTTTTTTATTAACCTGGAGAAAATCCCTAACGGAAAAAATCTCCCCCGTCCTTCGGGGGGAGGCCAGGGTTATGTGGGGTTTGCACCCACTAAAAACTCCAGGGTGGCCTCCTGACTGGAGAGGTCCACACGGTGGGGGGGGGGAGGACTTGGGCGAGATCCAAATAAAACGATGCGTTCAAAATTACATTGGACAATAGAGAAGATCTACCCCTTTACCTTTATCAATGATACTATCCTACCCCGCTAGCATGCCCACTTTCCGTTTGATTCAACCCTGCAATTATTCTCGCGAAATCAAAGTCGCGTGTAATAAATGAATTATCACTCCCCAAAATCCATTCGTACACTTTTAAAATTTCATCCCGAAGTCGAGAGTCTCGTAGCCTACAATTCAATTTAGTTCGCGGCTCTCACCGGCAAATAGATGCTGCGCTTCTTGGTCCACGAATAACTCAATGGCTATGGAACTAGAAAAAGCCGAACATGGCGGTCGCGGCGAGCTCTTTCGATACTTGGCTCAGTAAAAAGCTACAAGCCTTAAATACCGACGAAAGCGTGTTCGGCTCCTACATCAAAGGAATTTTAGAAGGTGATGAGACGGAAGATGAAAAGACCGAAGCCCTTGAAAGCATACTCGCGGGCATAACGGTGAGGAGCACACGGATTGTGAGGTTAGAATGTGCTTGCTGTTCGTAGCCCAAGTTTACAAGCCGGCAAAACATTAAAACATAACAGGCGGTGTTATCGTTGCTCTCTCTACCATCGGCTTGCATGCGTTTCCTTAAAACTCGACAGAGTATCTACCTCGTTTTCGTGCATGCTCGTTTAAATGTGCTTGTCGAGTTCGTCGGTATTCTCGAACAGTCCAGTATAGAATCCGGCAACATTGTGTAACGCGCACCCTCGCAACGGGCGCCTTCTGTTTCGAAGTTATAATCCTCTGGTCCTGTCGATTTCCAGGACGATAACATTAGTAAACATGTGACAGAGATCTTGACAGCCTGGAGCGACTGGCTGCCCGTTAAGGAAGTAGCCGCTTCGAAAGAGCCGGTCGAAGATGTGGACGTCAGGCTCGCGCGGATGCTGGAATCCCAGTCGCTTCCGACCACCACGCAGAGGAGTTACACGGAAGAGGAAAGGCGAATAAGGGAGGCGATCCTCGCGCAGTACAGCCAAATGCCGGACGAGGAGAACAGCGAAGGCGACGGAGAAGAGGAGGGCGCGACTGGAGGAGATTGCGGGATCGAGAGGAACACGAACGCTGCGGCGATAGTGATGCAGGAGAAAGAGAAGAGGGAGAAGGCTAAGCTGGACAGTCAGAAGAAAAAGGAGAAGGACAAGGAAGATCGGTACGTTCATTAAGAATTGTATTTTGTGTATGAATGTAATGGCGATGTTGGTTTGTATTGATAAGCGTACTTTCTTATTCAGCGAGAAGCAGAAACAGTTGAAAGAGGAGAAAAAGGAGAAGCGAAAGACACAGAAGGGGGAGCGAAGGAGGTAGCATTGGTACAACAGGATTCTAAGTTTTTACCTCAAGATTTCTAATAATCAAACTCGAATTAGCATGCGTATACATTTGTGTTTATTCTCGTGCTTGCATTGATCTCCAACAGCTACGAAAATCATTTATTAATACTCCGTTAGACGTCTATGCCCGCAGTACTCATTTCCCAAGGGAACACAGTTTCAATCGAAGTTTAAGCGATATGTGTGTTGTTGAATAACGTTAATCATAACTCTGCAGTATGTTACATTGAATCCCGTGCCTTCTGTCCGTTGAAAGACTATGAATCATTGTAGTCTTCTCCAAAACGATCTTTTACGTAGCTTTTCTAATTTTTCATTAAATTTTCTTATACGTTACTTTGTATTTACAAATTTAACGTTTGTATTTACGGCTTCATTTAACTTAAATATTCAAGCGAAGTTTGTAAGCATAATCTGAATGCTGATAAATGATTTCTTCTTATCATCGCTCTATTTTTAATAGATTATGTATTTAATACCGGTGAATTAAATAAAAACTATTTAAAGACCCACTTCAGGTTTTCTCGAATTATTACGGAGCGTTTATTTTCCTGTTGTTTTCCTTAATTCTGATAAAGTAATAAAACGCGTATTAAGTATAACATATGCCCAGTGGCGCACTCGGGATTTAATCTTGGGGGAGTCGAGTTGAACGGATAAAAATACTTTTTATGCAAATCTAATAAAATTGATCGGATAAAAATATTTTTGATACAAATCTAATAAAATTCTTTAAGCAATTATAAAAATTAATTCAAATAAAATCCAGTTTTCTCTTTATAAAGCCTTTGGGGGACTTGTCCTCCCCTTAGGTGCGCCACTTTAGAAAAACTGCTGGCAAATCAGTGTTTCGAGATTCATCAGAAACTGTATATTTAGATCTCGTTAACGCAGACGAGAATTAAATAAAAAAAAAATTAAAAACAAGCTTTTATTAAAATGTACTAAAAAGAAGAAAATACTTTTGATACCAGCCTAAATGACTGCCTTAGAAGAATTCCCACATATGACCAACAATACAAGCGTGGGACGTAAATATTGAAATATCCTTTAATATAAATATTAAATATAAAAACTAGTTTTTAAATATTTTTGTATTTAAATTTATTTTGTGCTTTTTAGTTTTTCGCCAATTTGATCAGATTAGCGTACGCTGATATGGATTCCCGAAGAATACCTCTAGCGAGAGGATAACCCGTTACCTGCTTTCCTGATTCCATAATCAAGTTAGAGACATGAAAATATTGTATTGTCATCGGAACTAAGTTGTATGAAAAATTTCAAGTCGATTCGACATATGAAAGTGGTTCAAAATTAGCTTACAAGATTTCATCCTCGCAAACTAACGAACAAACTCACAAGCGAAGCTAAATTAAAAGCTTGTAAAAAGACCGATCACCTGCAATTCAACTGGGGGTGTAGCGATCCATTGATCAAACGTTACTCTTGCATTTGTAGTTTTTATTAGTATATATTTACACACAAGATACCGTGTCGAAACCGAGTCATCTTGGTATTGCATTAATAATGAAAGACAAACGCAGTAAGATAAAAACAAACGAACAAATGATACAAAAGATGATGATGCTTTCAGTATCGTTTCGTTACATATACTAATGTCATTATAATAATCATTATTTAGCAATTATTCTTCTCTCTTTGTTCACTATAATTAAATTGGGCAGAAATTGACGAACTCGTACTTACACGATATAACAAGGTCCTCCCTGCTGTTCTTTCTCTACGCAGACTCTCGAATTATCGGTATCAGCTCCCGCTCTCTCACTCTCTTTCTCACTCTCATTCTCTCCACCACTCCAGCTTTCTCCGTCCCTCTCTGGCATATCCTTCTCCCTCTCCCAGGTTTCCCTTTCATTTTACAAAGCTCATCGATCGCGATCGACGCGCATCAAAGTATACACCGCGCTAACACATAGCCAGCTAGAAATCACAATTAGAAGCCGTTCGATCCCTCCGTCTCAGGCATGCGGGAAAACTGCGTTGTTACCAAAGATATACATTTATTGTTACATTTTGTACATGCTTCTATCCACGGGTTACGATCTATGATAGCAATAGAGAAAACTCGGCAATGACGGAAACACAGGATGCGGAGATTTACAAATTCAGTTAACAATCTGTCCCTCGGCGGGCAGCAGCGCACAACTTTCTATCGATCGGTCGGAGACAGGCTTCTTCCACGATGGACGATTAATCGCTGCTCGCGTTCTACATTCCTAATTAGGAGAATTTCGACACGCTGATCGCAAGAATCATTTTCTACTCGTGATTGTCCTATATGGGTGCTCTAACAAAGGCTCGAGCGGCGGCTTCGTCGATCGAGCCTAATGTCACTGGATCGATCGCCTCTTGGTAGAGGACGTTCGGAGGAAAAGGGACGGTCGGCATGCATGCACGATTACTATCTAATTAAATTCGACGGACCTAATCACGTTAACTCGATAATTAGTTGCACGCTGTCCTAACAGATACACGCTAAGAGCATTCGGCGCTGGAGCCTGAAAGAGAGTCCACCCCTCCTCGCGTTTCCCACCGCACGTAATCTGGATCTTTCAGACTCGTAGACCATCCCCAATTTTTTCCTTCACGGTTCTCCGGACTAGAAAGCGACCGTCGTTTTTTCGTACACGTTCGTTGGAACCGAGGTATCTGGATCGCCGACAACTTTAAAATTCAACCGAATCCAACGATAATCTTCTGCATTTACATAACGATACGTTTCGTTCAATTAACCAAGCTCGAACACGTCCCCTTCTCGCTTCTTCTCTTTCCCCCTAAGCGAGCGCACTTCGAACTTCTCTTCTCGCTTTTCTACTTTAGGCGTGCCGTATCACGTGACACGCGCGGCGGTCAGTTACGATAGAGATTTAGTCGATCCTAACGCGTGTAATTTGATCCCACTGTATACAATAGTGAACACAACTAAAAACTCCGGGGCTGTACAACCGGCGCGAACGTTCAAGCGCGAGATAACTGCGTCCAAGAAGCAGAACCCATTCGCCACAGTCTTCTCGCGCTCTCGTAGCCTTCGCGCCGAGAGCGCACTCAATCGCCCCGATTGAATCGTTCGCGTAAAAACTGACGGCTTGAATGCATTGCTTTTTCTCAGTATATGCTCTCGAAGCACTTGACCATCGAACACTTGAGCACTACGTGCGGGATAGCAGTATTATGTAGTTTATTCTACGAATAAAAAGAATCCTCTCATCCTCGTCAGTTTTTTTTTAACGATTCAATTGACGCGACTGAACACTCGAACAGTACTATTTGAGGGGCAAAGGGGGAGCAAGGACTCCATGTATAGGAGCTACGTTGTTCGAACGGTCTTGTCTCTATTTATTTCTAAATGGGTACCCTATATTTAACTCGTTTTTTGCCGCTTCCGCGCGAGTTCCTTACCATGTAAAATCGTATATGTATATATGTATACGTATATGCAAGTAGTTTTTACGCATTTTCGCCAGACGCATTCTCCCCGTGTACAGTGTTTTCTTCTGTCTCTACGTTTCCCTAAGTTTCTGTTCGCCCTCGCAGACTTATCACCACGCACACTCGTCGCGTTAATGCTAATTATTTATACACGATTTGATATTCTTCTTCGCTATGTAAACCTGCGCAGCCGTTTACGCGTACGCTGGTGGTTGTTGCCTCAGGCACTACGCTCGCTCGAAACGTTAGATTTCTCGCTCCGACTACAATGGTACAAAGCGTTCCCTTCGCGGGTGGCGTCCTACCGATGCCCGTCGCACCGTCGACGTCTGTGAATTTGTACCCTCGCGCGATTCAATGTGCGAACTCGAAGGAACATTTTTCCTGTCCTTTCGATTCCTTTCTTTTATAACTTTACAGCGAGACGAGGTAGTTGAGAAAATAGTTCAATATCTCTGCTATCTCAGGAGGTTTTAAAAAATCACGTTTCTAAGTTCACCCTTGTTTCTTTAATTCCGAATCATGCAGGAGTTCAACGGGTTCCTATAAATGTGCGCGAGGGCGAAAAGGAAGGATGAATATACAGATATTTACTTATTTCGTCTTTCTTTTTGTTCTCGCATCGCGTAAAATTCTGCGACGTAGATATAAGTATGCATTCTTCTCTTTTAAAATACATGCGCCGCAGAAAGACATCGTCGCTGGTTTGATATGGAAATGTCTTTTTGCGCGATAGAATATATAAGTATCGATCCTTTTTAATATATTCATAGGAGACCGTGAAAATTAGATTAAAAAGGGGCTTGGAAAAAATTGCTTGCAGTTCTTTCTTCACGTGCAACGTAGGAAAGAAGAATAGGTTAACCCCAAGCTTCTGTATAATACCGAAATCTCGAAATGAACAATTCACAGTTTCATGTCACTCCGTCGCCTTCGAACTTTCTATCGAGAAATATCAGAGATATTCACATACTCCTCAAGCACCTTATCCCAAATTTCTCACGCTTCTTTTTCGTTATTTTACTCGTTCGGAGCATTTCTGGCAGTACAGCTACTACGAATCCAATCCCGCGTGCCAATGGAAGAGGTTGCGACGAATAGCTTCTTCGTTTTCACGAATTACATTCGAGGCATCGACCGTCTTGCTCGTAGCGTGCGCGAAGGGAAGGAGAAACACGAAAGAAATCGCTAAGGAACGCGGGGCCACGTTAGATCAACGGGCGTCGGTGTCTGACGATCGAAGTGCCCTTCGAGCGACGAGCTAACAAAACGCAGTTCGGGGAGGATGATCGTGCGCTGGTGTACAAATAGAGCGTGAAAAATGTATTACGTATCTCGACGAGTCGTCGTCCTTACGAGAAGAGACTAAATAAAAAATTCTACGATGACGTTTTGCTTCAGTCTTGTCACGTGAATCTTGTCTTCTCCCTTTTCCTTTCCCTCTTCATTTACGCGCTTCGAGTGTTTTGGTAAATTCGCGACATTGAATACGTCTACCGTCTCGTTGCCCCTTAGCTTCAGCGGCGAAACGTTCGGAGGCGATTCGCGGCGATCGTCTATTCGCACATCGCTGCAAGGCGCGTCTCGCCGCGTCTGAATCAATCGAAACTAGCGAACGAAAACAATAAGGCGGAAGATCGCTAACGAGGAGCATACGCTACGACGTCGAGAGAATGTCCGCGTGGGCTCGAGTGTCTCTCGTCGAGATACAGTTTCGTTTCGGTGGTATCTATGAAACACGAGCGGACCCTCGTTTGCCCAGGCATTCGAGCGACGCTAACACTTTGTCCCTTGACACGATACGAGCTGGCTCTCCTTCAAATCCTTCTTGCATATACTAAAGGGCAGTGGTTGCCAGAATCTTCGATCTGAATTTTAATCTAGATTCGCTCTTTTAAGTCGACGAGTGACGCGAAGGGTGATTCCTGATTGGCAGAGTCGCTAAACACAGCCAACACAGCGAATGGAAAGTGAAGCAGTCGATGACAGTATCGAGAGCTTTTGCTTGATCGCGGCCAATATTTCTGTGCACGTGTGTGTAAAGGTCGAAAAGAATTTCTACGCGACTGTTCACTCCCAACCGATTCCTTCCTCATTCTTCTCAGAGAAACAGAAAAAAAAGCGAATGCGTGTGCTCGTATCTCTCGGATGGGGGGCTTAATTAAAATCTGTACAATACTTATTCTTTATAATATATAATAATAATAATATTAATAATAATAATGTTATCTCTGCGTTATTACTCATGATAGAACGTTTCGTTAATCGTAATTGTAATCTTGCGATAATAGCGAGAGCGATAATCAAATATTTAAGAAAATAAATGATTAATAGTAATGAAATAATCATCCATTAGCGATCAGTTACATCTTAATATCAAGAGATCTACGTAAGACAGTGGTAGATTAATATCACAATAAGACTAATCAGGCCTCGTGAAACTGGGGCACGCTTCGCGGTTTCTTTTCTCCTTTTCCTTTCTTTCTTTTTTTATTATTTCTCAATAGAGTTTACCTCCTCCTCCACTCTGCCTTGACGTTTCACTATCAATTTTCACGACCCCTGTTCTTGGCCGCGGGGTTCTCTCACAGACGACTCGGGTTCCCTCCTCGACGTAAATGGGGAGAAACGTTCGATGATGCTGGCTCCTCTTTCGGGAACATGTATATATATATATATATATATAATATATCGTATCGCGCGGGAGTCGTTGTTAAAAACACATTTACCCATACGCTACTCCTCGTACACTTTACAGTAATCGCGTGCTTTGCGAATCGGTCGATCCTCCGTCATTACAGAGCAACGCGGACGATTCCGAGGGCAATTGCTGCTGCGCGTGTCCTCTAGGACCATCGACAAAGTGCGAGCGATCCTCGGCGCGCGATTCGCAAAAGACGCGCCTCGGCTAATGTAAATTCTCGCTATTTCTCCGAGGACAACAAGGATGAGTGTCGAGGGAAGGGGATGAAACTCTCTCTCTCTTTCTCTCTCTCTCTTTCTCTCATTCTACTTGTTACTTTCGATCGACTAAGATTGGTGCATACGTACACGTCGTTACGATTACCTGAGTGACAATATCGGGGCGCTAGACTGCTCGCTCGTTCTATCGAACGACCACGAGGAAGACGACCGTGTCTGATCCGGCACGCGCAAAACGCCGGTCGTCCAGTACGCGCCTTCGTCGGATGTCGTTTTGGGCCTCATGGCTCCGATGCGTGGCCGAGGACTGGCGGAGAGTTCCTCGCCTAGTCTTTCGGGTGGGCGGGGTGAGGTCGCTGATACGACCGGGGTCGGGCTGCCGATCCAGCCAGCCAGTTCTACATGCCTTCGAGAATCTCGTTTATCCATTGCACGCGCGCACCGGCCACGAGGAGCCCACCGCACCCTCTTGGGGATTCATCAGCGAACGCGGCCCAACTCCCGGCGCGGTTACAGGATCGATTGGTCTTAGGCTCTGACGGGTGGACCCGTGTTGCTTTATTGTCGTGACCGAATCAACCGTTCGATTGTGTCCCACCAAGAGGATACTATTCTCCTAGAGGAGTCGGAGGAGGAGGCCCTTGTGCGCGTCGGTTTGGGCCCGTCCCCCGCTCCTGTCGCGGTGGCAGGCGCGAGAGCGAGGTTCGATCGCGACACGGTGCGGCGCGAGAGCATCTAGAAGTGGCTGGCGCAGACCCGACTTCACAAGATCGGCGGCAGGAAGGTGCCCGAGTCGTCGAGGTTCGGGTCGAGACTCGCTACTATGTCGCCGGTGGACGCGTGCCTCGAGGAGGCGGTGGTGGTGCTGCTCTGGGTGTTGCTGGCTAGAGCGTGGCTGCTCGCGCTGCCGTTCAGCTTGTTCTTCGCCACCAGGCCGGCGTTGTCGGTGTTGTCGCCGGTGCTGATCCTCTGGAGGAGCTTACGCCCCATGCGCAGACGGTACATGGTGTACGGCGAGTCCTCGACGGTCGTCGCCCGTTGCCGCGACGCGCTCACCGTCACGCTCACCGTCTGCGCGTGCGTCGACTGCGACGAGGTCTCCACGGTGGTGGTGTTCGCGTTAGCGTTGGCGTTGCTGTTCGTGTTGGCGTTCACCGTCGACGAGGCCATCGTCGAGGGTGAGGAGCTCACGTGGGAGGAGGAGGAGGACGGGTTCAGCCACTCGTGACGCCTCGCCTCGTCGGGGGTCAACCGCTTGCTTGGATCCCACCTGCCGGAAACGAACGTTGCATCGTTCATCAGTGGACGCCGTGGAGCGGGCGATCTCTACGCCGTATGCCAACTCCACCGACCCGCGAGTCCCTCGCAAGAGGGTGAATTGTATAGGTATTTGGAAACTTACTCGAGGCATCTGCTGACGAAGTCCACGAAAAGGGTATCCGAGCAGCGCAGGGTCATCATGAGGTTCTTGCTGCCGACCCATCTCTTCTTGCCCTTGCTGTTCGCCACGCATCGAGGGTTTCCCTTCGGGTCTGAAACAGTAATTTCGGTACTCGGTATGGGGGAGAATTACAGATATCATAGCAACTCCTACAATCTCATGGGGCAGTCTTTGTAAATGATTTCCTGGGCGAGGGTATTATACTTGTACTTATTACTTCACAGTTCCTTTCCGATAAGTTGACGGTAAGATGCTTGCAAGGGAATTGAATTTAATTCTAAACCCTGTATATGAGCCCTGTGCCTGTATTATTCAAGGTTCCCTTACCGAAGAAGAGCCTACGTCGTGACGCGCGGTTGATGATGTACTCTGGCGGCAGACCCAGCACTTCCATGATGCAGGCGAGCTGCTCGACCTCATCCTCGCCAGGGAATAATGGGCAGCCCGTGTACAGTTCAGCTAGAATGCAGCCCAAACTCCACATATCGATCGGCGTGCCGTATGGAAGACCCAGAAGTACTTCTGGACTTCGGTAAAACCTGGACTGCAGGTATGTGTATACACGCTGGTGGTTGTAGCACGAGGACCCGAAGTCTATCACCTTAATCGAGCTGCTGCCCCGCTGCTTCAGAAGCACATTTTCCTGCAACGAAACCGGTGTGGTTAGAAAACAGCATTAACCGAACTGCCTCTGCTATTTTGCCCTTCGACCCTTCGCGCATTCTTTGCTGATCTTACATTGTCACGCCCCACAGTGCGTCGAAGTTAATCGGCGTTTGGGACAAAAGTCTGAAATAATCAGTTTTCGACCTAAATACTCTAGTACTTTTTTAAAGAGAATATAAGGATGCATCCATTGGCATTTAATAAAAAATACAGTTTCGTTAAAAAAATTTAGGTGATCTTGATTTTTTATCGAATAAAAAGTTTTTTTATCAATATTTACTTTTGCAATTTGTTGTCAACCCTAGTACCATTTGCTACTAGGGAACTGAATACTGACTAACTTTTGTTCGAAACGTTTTTTTATCAAATTATTTTTATCACGTGCGTTTGAAGTTAGAATTTTTTTCATTGAAATATATTTTAAATATATAATAATCTTTTATATTTAAAAGTACCAAAATGTGGTCATAAATCCCATTAATTTTTTGCTTTGCTCTAAAAAAATCCACTTTTCTCAAATATTAGATCTGCACACTTCTTTCTAAAAAATTTTATTTCTCAAAAAAATTGCAGGTAGTAGCTGATAAGGGAGTCATTGTCATAAAGTATAAAGTTAAGGGAACCAAGTATAACAAAAATCACGGATACGCTTTATTACGTATTTTTTAAAAAGTCGGTTGAAATAAAATTTTCATTCTCGGGACTAAGTTGTTTTCTAACGATCAGTAAGGCCATGAGCCTAAGCAATAATTTTGTAGCACACATAATTAATAAAGTGAGCCAAGAATAATAAATATTCTTAAGGTCTAAAAAAAAGGTAAAAAAAAGTAACTCTTAACTCTAACTCGTAACTCTAAATTAACGCATTAACAGTCGGGGTAATTATTTAAAATAGAATCTCAACGACCGTCGCGCTGAGACTCGTCTTCTACGGACCGGTAGAGTAATCAACATCCGCGGCAGAGATTGCGACAGTGATAATCAGTCTCGGGCACGAGAGACAGAAGTATTAATATCCAATTACACTTTACAACGGGACGCGCAGCTTCCCCCGTTTAATGCCGATATGGCAATTAAAGAGGCGAAGTGACGAAGCAGGTACGATACTTACGGGCTTCAAGTCGCAGTGGATGATGTTCTCTCGGTACAACAGTCTCAGGCAGCTAATTAACGAATTAGTGAATCGTCGTATCAGGCTCAGGCTAAATCCCTGGTAGTTATTCTTTCTGATTAGCTCGTACAAATTCAAACTGCAAAAGAAACGAAATGAACAATCATGAATATTTAACGTCGAAGCTGCAGACTTTCTTCTGGAATCTTTAAGCGGATTCTACTTAGCCAGTCGAACTGCTCGAAGATCAAATATTCTTTTCGAATTAATTAGACGGAGATGGATACAAATTGCGAGTAGTACTTTTGGGTAATGTTTAATAACACTATAAACTGTAGAATAATTATTTTTTTGGTAATATATACATGTATATGACGGCACTACTATGTGTGATTGTTTTTTCAGCAGCTCAGAATTAAGTGTGAAACCTCTAGTTTTTGAGATAAAAAAACAACAGCCATCTGCGCACCCCGAAAATCGATATTTATCGTACAAATCGCCTTCTCGTAGTCGCTACTTTAATAATTTTAGTTCAATTCTATTTTCAGAGCTCCACTCCGAAATTACAGGTTCTAGGAGAAATATACTCAAAGGAAACCGTGGCATCTTTATTTTTAAGCTCAATATCGTGGCAAAGCTCGCGTGGTGCAATTTTTAAAATAGATACGTGGACAAAAGAAATATTTTTTACTCTAAACAATAGTAATAAAAATTGTATAAAAGGAAAAGCCTGTGCTTGCATTTATCTCCTTGTAATTAATTCGCAAAAAATACTTGATTGTCGAGGGATTTCACTGCCAAGTCCCCTTAAGTAGCATAATCGCCTCGGGAACGTTGCACGAAGTTGAATTTCGACGAAAGAGAAAGAATGCGAAGAATACCTCATTAACTCGAAGGTGATGCACAAGTGGTTCCTGAAATAGAAGTATTCTAGCATGTGTATCACATTGTGCGACGCGTTCGCGTCCAAGTCTTTCTTCCTGAGGTGCTCCAAGATCTTCACCTCGATGAGCGCCTGGTGATGGAATCTCTTTTTGTTCCTGCAGTGGCACGAGAAGACAGAGCGGGTCATTTGAATGAAGGGACAAAGGGAATCGGGCAGACGGATGCGCGCCGCGAAGAAAGCATCCTATAATCGCGGATGAGCGCATCCGTGCTCGTAATTGAAAGTGATTCAGGGCCCGAGCGGGTCGGCCCATTTGCTCACCTGATGACCTTGATGGCGATGTACTGTCCCGTCTTGTGATCTAACGCTCGGATCACCTGGCCGAAGCTTCCTTTTCCTATCACCTCCAGGATCTCGTATCTAGACAAACAACCACGCTTTCGTTTTATGCGCCTGAGACAGCCGTTCAGATAACTCAATCTGCAACGTGCAATCTTTCACGGGGAATTAATCTTGCCAGGGAAACTTGCCTCGCATGGCTCAGGACTTGCCGAAATTTTTTAGCAGACATTTAACAGCGAATTTGGTCGCGCAAGTTCGCTAGTAACTTGCGAGAATTTTGATTCGATTTAACGATTGTGATCGGTATGTCTCAGCAGTAATTGTAATTATATTAAATGAATAAAGTATTCTGAATAAAGTGGAAGTGACACAAGGCACCCGATAAGTGAAGAGTCCTTGTGGAAAATACTCAAAGTATTAAATATCAAATTTTTTAGGAGGGAGAAAACTTTCTCGAATTTAAATTATTTACGAAATTTGATTTGTTTTGGTTGCTAAATATGCTTAAATACACAATAACTCAAATGTATATAAAAAATTCTATTCTTTGCATTAATATAGTCCAAATTTGAGAAAAAAATTGTATTTGTAGAAAACTCAGCACTAATAGTAACTTATTTACAAATGGAAATTGGATTAAAATTCTATACGTTAGTATTAACATTGGCACGTAGGACATTTTCCGATAAAAATTCTTTATTTTATTATTTTGGCACTTACAGTGTTTTCAAGGACTCTTGAAATCGTGCTTCTTCTTTGCGTTAACGAACGATCGCCAGCGATTATGCGATTATGGTATGCAACGCGAGATGCACGCTCGGCAGGCGTAGCAATTAAAAGGAAAGTTCCGAGGGAACATTAAACCGAGGAAAAAAAGGAAAACGCACCTGTACGAGATATGATCGTGGAGGACCTTGTGGTAGTTACCATTTTCGTCGTCGTAGCCGCCGTTTTGGGAGGCGCCCTCCTCACCGTGAATTTTGTGAGCGAACAGGCCGAGATACCAAATCTCAGAGTATTTCTCAATTTCGACCCGCTCAAATTCGGTGAGCCTCGAGCCGTAATACTTGACGGCTTCCTGCAGTGTCATTGGCAATCTCCCGGCTGCTTGTTTTTCGCAAAACGAAACAACATGATAACGCACAGAGGAAACGTTCAAATTTGATACTTATTATACTTGAGCTTTGCTCGAATGGGAACAATGGAATTCAGTGGCGCGCTCAGAATTTAATTTTGAGGGGAGTCGAGTTAAAAGGATAAAAATATTTTTAATGCGAATTTAATAAAATTCTTTTGGTGATTATAAAAATTTATTTAAAGAATAAAATTCAGTTTTCTTTTCTTTTTACAGAGCCCTCTCTGAGTGCGCCGTTGATAGGATTTCTCTTTGCATAAAAACGCGGAAGAATATTGAACTTCCGTTTAGAAAGACTGACTTTCGGATAGCGCACTGGCGTAACGAAAGAGAAATAATTACATATTCGGTTTCACGCGAACATAAATTTAATACTCACGGTATCCGTCGTGAGATGTGGCGTTGATGGAAGGCTCGTGCATCGGCATGTTGTGGATGTTGTTGGTCGTAGAATTGTTCGTATTATTGTTGTCCGATTTGTCCACTCGCGTCGGTTTGGGGTGAAAGAATGATAGTAATTTCTGAAACAGACAAGCATCCCGTAGTTACGATTAGGGTTTGTCGTTTTTTAAAAACCGGTTTTTATTTATGAATTTGTAAAATTCGAAAACCGGTTTTAAAATTTAAAAAACCGGTTTTATATGCTACTTAGAATTAATATGCAGAAATGAATTAATTATTTAATTATTGTAGTATGTTGTAGTAGGTAACAGTTTAGTTATTACTGTAAAACTAATCTTCATGAGTTCATATTTTCTGAAGAAAAATACTAAATGGATTTATAATTTCGTACCATTGTAAAAGATTTATACTTCCTGCGGATTTTAGTTTAGTCTTTTTTTCATCATTTGGTTTTGTACGCAGTCTACGTGAATGTGTTGTTTTTGTACATTCATAAATATTAAATGAACTAAAAAATTGTACGGATTTTAGTTCATTTAATTTTGATTTCTTTATTTGGTTTTGTATAGATAAAGTATATTTTATTTTATTAAATTTTTGCAATTCCATAAATATTAAGGAAACTGAACATTATTAAAGTGAGTACGAATATTTATTTACTATTTTAATTATATATTCTCTGTGAAAAATCGAAGACCGGTTCAACCGGTTTTTGGGGAATAGTGGAATTCGAAAACCGGTTTAACCGGTTTATGGGGAATAGTGGAATTCGAAAACCGGTTTAACCGGTTTTTGGGGAATAGTGGAATTCGAAAACCGGTTTAACCGGTTTTTGGGGGAACAGTGGAATTCGAAAACCGGTTTAACCGGTTTTTTCAAATGTCGGTTTTTATATAAACGTTAGTTGGTGCGTGTAAAATATGCGCTTTTTTTTAAATGGCATATGATATTTATACAATTTACATCTGCAATCACATACATTCCTAATTCGTTCTGAGAATTTTGTCAATACTCCAGAAAATTTTGTAAAAAAAATAGAAATTGCACAGTGCAATTTGCGTAAACAAAGTTAATCACTGAGAATCTAAGTCTAGGGATTTATAGGAGTAAAGCACTTCGATAATGTGCGCTATCGAATGCGAAAGAAACAGCACAATTACCCATATTAATTAAAGGCGAAAGTTTTTATGCCCGTGGCTACTTTCGACGGAGTAACTACAGCTGCTCGCAGAAAGCATTCAACAGCCGCGAGCTTTCCAGCGGTGTGCCGGACGCAAACAAGTTCTTCTACGTCTCGGTTTGTTCGTAACTTTCCATTTTATTTATCCAAAGAGAGTCGTGTTCCACAATCGCCAAGCTTCTTAAAATGTTTTAAAATCTCCACTTCGGTAGCTACTGCCGAGAAAATCCCACATAATCTCCCCCAGGAACATTCAGGGCATCCAGGAACCTTTCGATGCTTTCCAGAAAATATTGAACTAAAGCAGTGTTTCCCTACATTTGTTGAGGTAGAATTCTCTTTTATAATATTCAAATAACCTCTTCCCCATATAACGTAAAGCAAATTTAAGAAGGTAAAAAAAAGCAAATTAAAAATAGGTATTTCAGAATATAATTCTAACTTAATAAAAAAAAAAACGTATTATTAACCTACAAGAAAAAAAAAGTGGCGATTCCTCAGGAAAACTTCGCGACTCACAGACTGGGAATCACTGAACTAAATGGTTTACCCGTAAATAAATAAATAACTAAATAAATAAACTCCTTCAGCGTGAAAGCACACAAACACCATTTCACTATTTAAAAAAAAAATCTACGTCCACCTTTCCATCAACAATCCTCCTCCGCCCCTACCAGCCACTCCACCGCAAGGACCAAAGCTCCTTCAGTTCCCAGGACACCTCTCCCAACTCGACGTCGCTTCACTATCTCATCGCGGCTGCAGCGATGCCGATCGATCGAGGAAATCGCGGAATCCGGGATCGGTGGAAATACGCGAGGGAAATTAATGGACGCGGGTCGTGTAACTCTGGCGGAGAACAATGATGCCAGGCCGGCGGCTGATTGTCATTCAAACGGCACGGGCGACCGGCGACTGCCCTTGGCCATACGGAAAGGCGACGCTTCGCAAACGAAACGCTTTAATGCCTGAAAGAGGAGACATAATTGTCGACGTCGGTGCCCCCGGTGTCGTTAAACTTGTCGAGCCCGCGTCGGGGGTCAACATCCAGCCACTACAGGCACCTCCGTCGGCGCGTACCGTCCCACTTTCGCGGAGGCTGGCCAGCAACGACGATTTTCCCGGACGTTTCTCCACTGGCCAGAAACGCCCTACAGGGCTCTGGATTTTTCGCGATCCCCCCCGGCCCAGATGCAACGGGGGAACGAGGTCGTAGCTCAAGGAGAAGAGGTGGTTGTTCCTTGAGAGCCATGGCTAACTGTATTTTAACGGCTGCGCTCGTTAAAACTTCGCTGTGTAATTTACGAGCAACTCGAACCTCGTGGCTAATTCGGTTCCTACGAACGTTCTGAATCGCGATTCGAGGCTGAGGTTGCCGCGCATGAATGGCGGTTTTCGGGACAGTGGGTGAGCTGAGGATCATGAGAGAGTACTTTCTTCTTTAAAGGAGCGCAGAGTGTGAGAGTGGTGGAGATTGAGGTTTAAGCTGTTTGTGCTCGGTGGGACCTGAGGTTTCATGAGTGTGTAAGATATACATTGATTTCTATTTGTCTATTTGTAGTCGCGTGCCTTGTGGGTGAGAGGGGTTGTTACTCAATGCAGTGTTTGCAGTGAGTAGGAGGAGTGGGTCTAAAAATATTGGTTGCCAGAAGACGAAGAGGACTCATTCAGAATTATAAGGTTATCATCTAAGTCATTTTTATTAGAAATGAATGAAATTTTTAAAAAATATGTAAGTGGCAAAAAGGGGCAATTGCAATTTTTGTGGAGTAAATGGATATTTATTATATTCTTGAATATTAAGTATCCTTGAAAATTGATTTTATTAAGGGGTCATTGCACTGTGAAGAAGTGAAAATTGTTATTTTTTAAGAATTTATTTTTTAGTGAATGAAATGTTCAACGTAAATAATAATTTGTCTACTTATTAATACATTTATTGACAGTATAAAAATAAATCTGCTTTAAATTTTTAGAATAAATTAAATTTTTTTAAGAAATTAGTAGTTTAATAAATACCAAAAAGATTTATTGTATTATATGTTGCATCTACAGAAATATAATCGTTAAAAATAACTTCATTTCTCAGCCGATCAAAGTAGAATGACCTCTTAAAACAGTAATACCTATAACATAAATTCTAGTTACATACAATAATAAATTATATTGGAACTTCTATTATAGTTTCAAGCTACTTAAAGCTCATTAACACTTTTAACATATTGCCCACGTTAAAAGCTTTAACACAGTAGGTCAGTTAAATAATAACGTAACACTTAAAGCCTAGTGCTGACTTACTTATGCATACATAAAATGCATAAAATGCAAACAGAATTATCTCTCCGTGTCATTAAAGGATTATATTATTATTATTATTATTATTATTAATCGTCTTTATTACTAAGGTAAAAGGCGAGGTGCAGCCAATGTGCTGTTATTATACCTGACCTTAATAACAAACAAAAAAATAAAGTAACAAACATGATACGACCAAAAAATAAAAATCAACAACAAAGAAAAATCATTACGGCCATCTAGAATTAGACTTAAGCGTAGCGCTAATGATATTAATAATTTAGATATTATTAATATCTGTTAATATCCCGTTAACAGATGAACAAAGTGGTCTTGAATAATTATTAAGCAAAGTCTAGCCCTCCCTATTAACCAGCAACCTAATTCCATCACCACAGGAATGCACGGTATCGATCACTTCGCTTCTCCAATTAGAAATCCGCTAGGAGCTCCACAGAAACGAGATGCAGAGGTTCACGTTTCGGAAAACTCCAGGGATTAGTCCCAGTAGACCGGTGGGATCAATTTCTGTCCCTAGTGGCGTGGTGGCTCGCTAACACGAATCCCATAAACAGCCCGTGGCTGGTAACCGTTCCGTTGCGGCAACGTGTAATCACAGGATCATGCGATCGAGCCGCATTCGCGATCACGCAACACGGCGTAGGAATTAACGTCGGCTGCTACATCAGTTTCTGCATCGAAGGAGCGCTTTCCACGGGACAGTTTCACCCGTGCACGTGGGCCCTCGTGACGCTCCAAGCAGACTGATTCGACACCAATTGATCAGGGTTAACGGCGATTAAGATCGGGCGGGTGTTGACATAAATTTCTATTAAAAGGTCACCGGGAGCGTGCGTAACTGCCGTCGCGGAGGAATGCCCCTTTTCGGAACGAATTCACTTTATGCCCTGCGTCTAAGATCGTTCCTTGCTTAGGGGAGGCTGGAGGAGATGCTGCTTTAATTACTACACTTGCTAAAGTGTCATTGACACTTTAGATCCGATGTCCACTTTACGGTGAAGCCTGCTGTGTAATTACAGAAGGCTAGGAAGAAATTCTGATGGGGCTTGTAGCTCTCCCTGCTGGTTCACCTCGGAGATTTTCGAATTCATTGGCTTTCCAAAGGCGCGGAGCGGGAGATATAGCCGCGAGGCAGAGTTGGGCATTAGTCGAATACATTTTTATTCGACTAAATTTTGATCAGACTAAATTTTTATTCGAACGACTTCGAATAAAAATTTCGAATAAAGTATAGTTATTCGAGAATAACGAATAAAAATTTCGAATAAAGTATAGTTATTCGAGAATAACGAATAAAAATTTCGAATAAAGTATAGTTATTCGAGAATAACGAATAAAAATTTCGAATAAAGTATAGTTATTCGAGAATAACGAATAAAAATTTCGAATAAAGTATAGTTATTCGAGAATAACGAATAAAAATTTCGAATAAAGTATAGTTATTCGAGAATAACGAATAAAAATTTCGAATAAAGTATAGTTATTCGAGAATAACGAATACAAATTTCGAATAAAGTATAGTTATTCGAGAATAACGAATAAAAATTTCGAATAAAGTATAGTTATTCGAGAATAACGAATACAAATTTCGAATAAAGTATAGTTATTCGAGAATAACAAATACATTTTTAGTCGACTAAAATTTTATTCGATTAAATCCTTAGTATTTAAAACTAAGCTGCTTATATTATTTAAAACATTACATTTTGTTATGTTAATAGCTTAAATATTACAATTACAGCAATTTCTTTAACGCCTTGTTTTCTCCTTCGCTAGTAAGGAAGTCATCGTTTTCACTCTCCGAATATTCGCTTAAAATTTTGTATCGTTTTATCCAAATTAACAAAGAAAAAAGTTGACTCCTGTGTTTTGTATCGTATATATAACAGTTTATTTTACATAAAATGTAAATTATTTTTAATCATACTATGTACTAATTGTATTAATTGTTGGCTCTGTACACTAAAGGGTTTCCCGTTAAATAATAATAATAATAATAATAAAAAAAAAATAGCTTAGGGTGACAGTAATTGGGTCCTTTACCCTAGAAACGCCCTGGAGCTTGAACTTGTAACTCTTTTTTCGCAGCGAGGTCGATCGACCTCGTGTAATGAAAAATTATTATCGACCAGCCATCGCATGACTCGCGCCGCGGCATAAATAAAAAGGCAGACGCTTGAGAGGAAGAAGCCCCACCTCGACCCGCTCGTATATAAATTGTAATCGTGTACTGCGACTCCTTCTCGTCCCCCTTTTTCCTTTTCTCCGCGCTACGGCGGACTTGTGCCAGGCGACACACAAGCAGACCCACCCCAACAGCTTGGAAGCATAAATAAAACGCGGGATTCACGACTACGCCAAGATTCATGCAACGGCACGGCGAGCCAAAATCCGTGTTGACCCTCGAGGAGGCAGCGTTCCCTTGAGAGGACCCCTTGCTTCTCGGCGGCGAGCTTTAAATAGTCACCTAGTGGTGTAACTAGGGGCAGTCCCAGGTGCCATGGCCGCACGGTCACTCGTGATTTAAATCAAGCTGCCTGTTAAATAGAGACGTGCCGCGGGGTGTCGACCTCAAGGTGTAAACTAACGCTAGTTGAATAGTTGATGCTGCTAATTGTTCGCTGGCTTTAAGTCGCGCTCACGCGTGGCAAGCGAGGGGCTACATTTTTTTACAGTTGTGCCGCGAGCAAGTTGGAAGCATCTGAGTCCGATACGGTAAACGCACCAGTAAATGAACACTTAAGGCTAGTGAATGGACACTTTTATAAAATTATGTTTGCAGCGCGATTGATTCCACGTGTTGCGAAAATTGTTTGGATATGAAGCGAGAAACTAGAAGAAGTCTATAATTAATTAGTTGCTTATTTTAGTAACTTATTTTACTCATTTTAGTAAAAAATGTCCATTCACTGGTAGTGTCCATTTACTGGTATATTTACCCTAGTTTCCTATTGACTTCCAATATTCAATTCGGGGCCAAGAAACATTTTGGGGTCCCAAACAATTTCTCTAAATCATGAAAAATAAGGATACCTAATAACAATAATAAAGAAAATAAATAATAAATAAAACAGATCCGCGACTCGGAAAATAGGTACACGTCTTCTCTGTGTTTTCCCTAGGGGAAGATTTATCTATCCCATGTTCCCATAAACATGTGTGCATGAACGATGTCGCCGAGAGTCGAAGAGGAAACGAAACGAAGGCGATGCGAAGCGCGGAGGAAGGGAGTTTTCCCAAGGACGACGGAGCGTTGCAAGTCGCCGGTGCCGGTGTTACGATCTTCGAGAGATAGGTACCTACGTACAATAATTCCCTACATCCAAGTTATGCATGCGGTTTGCCTTGTGACATCTCCCGGCTGCAGCCACGCGCCTTTCTAATGCGGTACACCTCTCGAGCCCGACGCACTGCCTCGACCTATCACTTACAGGGTGTCTGAAACGTGTTCGCTGATTTTCTACTACTGTCGCGCTTAAATCCTCGGCCCAATAAAAGCATAAACGATAAAACGTGTAAGTACATTCACTTTTTAAGAATCTTATAAACACAAGTCTGATAAAAATATTACTAAATATTTTAATATAAAAGAACCGAGATAATTTTGAAATTAAATCAAAATGACAACTCGCATATGAGTTATTCCTAATTTGCTATCTAAAAAAAAGTAAACTGTTTCTAAGTTTGCCTTAAGCTCCTCTATTTAAACCTTTTTCAATTTATTTCTCTTAAAATTCACAACCTGCTCCGCTGATACACTTACATACTAGAAAAAGATCTGCACTAATAAAATTCTACAAGGATCTAACAACTAAAAAACACTTCATCGTGGGAACTTGCACGGCTTAAACCTAGATCGTGAATCATTTACGAACAATACAGACTTGATCTCGCGGAGCCACAGGAATTACAGAATTACTCGCAGGGTACCAGTGGCGCGTTGCCCCGGAAACGTGCGAACCACAATGCAACTTTCACCGTCGTTTGAATTCTAAGCCCACGCGCGTCTCGCGAATTCCGCTTTTCCACCCGAGGGGACCAACGAAAGGACGGCGCACGCGTTTCCATCGATCACCCAATCCTCGGTCAAACGTCAGCGAAATTTCCCATCGCCCGTGTGAACCATCTCTCCCTCGGGAGATGGCAAGCGTTATTTCGCGGCCACGAGGTACACACGTCCTTACCCACGTAGTTTACGTGGGATTCGAGACACGTGGGCGTGCGCAAGGTATCTCGGAAGCACGTTAGAAACGTCACCGGGTGGAGAACAGGGGCTCATTAACCTGCGAGCTGTACACAGACGTGGCCAGGTGGGATGGATTCGCGTCGAGTAATTATAAAAGCAACACCGTTACATGCGCGGGGCTGTGCAACCAGCCGTGAACGCCGCTTTGCCGGTCACAGTGCCACGGCTTTTCGTTTGTAATGCTTGAAAGTAGTATCGGTATTAGCCGCGCTGGGTTGTACAGCGATTAACACATTCAGTGGCGCAAGATTTGAAAAATGCGCCTTCAAGTCGGTCAGGCCTTTCGAAAGCGAACTTTGAGCCTGGTTTCTTCTTAAAGTAAACGCACGGGGTCTTTCGAGCAATATCTTTTCGATGCTTTCCTAAAAATATTGAGGCGAGAACGCGCAGAGGGCGTGCACAGGATGCGACTACCTCGGAACACGCCGATGCCAGTCGAAGTGTTATGGGGTTATACACTAGCGGACAAAAAAGTTACCACTTTTTCGATTTGTTCTATTTTTGTTATTTTTTAGCATACATTTGGGACCAGAGTTGGGCATTAGTAAAATACATTTTTATTCGACTAAATTTTTATTCGAACGAACTCGAATAAAAATTTCTATCGAATAATTTCTATTTCTATTCGAATAAAAATTTTTATTCGAACGAACTCGAATAAAAATTTCGAATAAAGTGTAGTTATTCGAGAATAACGAATACATTTTTAGTCGACTAAATTCTTAGTCGAATAAATTTTTAGTCGTTATTCGTTATTCGAAGGACTCCCGTGGCGACTATGCGACACGAATAAGCATGGGTCAGAACTCGAGGACCTCGGCCACTGCCGGAGGCCCTCGGTCTCCGCCGAGTCCTCTGGTCGGGCTGAGAGCCACGGGACTCGAGCCGAAGCGGTTTATTCGTGACAACAGTCGCCGCGGAGGTCCTTCGAATAACGAATAACGAATAAAAATTTATTCGACTAAGAATTTATTCGTTATTTTCAAATAATTTCACTTTATTCGAAATTTTTATTCGAAGATTAGTCGAATAACAATTTAGTCGAATAATGCCCAACTCTGTTTGGGACTATGGTATATTTAATATGCATATTCTGATGGAGAATTTATAACTGTATCAAACCCAGTTAAAGTTGAATTTATTTAACTGACAAACAAAAGTGTTATATGACATTGAACGGGGTAACACATTTTTGGGCCGACAAAGAAGTTACCACGATTAGTAACTTTTTCTAGAAGCAAAGGGTGCCCCCACGAAATATTAGATTTTTTTTTATTAATGTTCAGAAGTGGTAACATTTTGGTGGTTTTAAAAGTGTGGTGCCTTGTTTAATGCTGTGTAGGGTTTTTGTTTGCTACTTATATAAATTCAACTGTAACTGGATTTTATACAGCATTTAATTATCTTTCGGAATATATATATTAGGCATATACTGCAGTTTTTAGTTGATATCGAAGAGTAATAGAAATACAGTAATTCAAAAAAGTGATAACTTTTTTGTCCGCTACTGTACCTAGTCAGGAGGCCGAAAAGAAGCGAATGTTTGCGAATTTTTTTTGGAAAAGCTGAAGCATATATTTTTACAGAACTTTTTGCACTTTAAAGAGTAACGTTTAAAGAACATTTAGTACTTTTTGTGGGAAAATATTTACGTTTATAATAAAAATACGACATTCAAGAAGCCTTTTTAAAAACGATGAGTAATATATCTCAACAACCACTGCAGCAATCTTTCTAAAATTTTGTAGGCTTATTTTTTATATAAATATCTACAGAATGTCATTCTCATTTTTTTTTCAATGTATATTTTCGATATTATCAACGAAAAATGGCCGATTTCGCGCAAAGAACGGCCATTTTTCGTCACTCTTATATATTAGTGTTGCTGGCAACTTGGGACTACAAACTTGTCGAATCACAAAGGGTTACACAGTTCAAATGCAAACGTAAGATAACGCTAAAGTCTTGATACAGGTGCCTACTGGTTAAAAACAAATAACAAAACATAATTTTCTGGGAAAAGCTGTTTTCTGACATTCCCTGTGTTTTCCCCCAACCCTTCATTTTTCAACATGCGATTTCGTTTTCTCTCATCCCCTAATATGGTGTTCCACTTCATAAAAATATAATCTCCGAGAAGTTTATTGCAATCGGATAACAGGGAAGGGTGTCTTCCAGGCCTTAAACTTTAGAATTCTTCAATGGTTTATATTAAAGAAATTCTCAAAAATGGTAAGCCCTATCAAAATTTTGTTCAAATAACATTAAAAGAGCATTCAATTTTCTACAATTACTGTATACATAATTTTCTCGTACCTAGTAGACCACTTTCCGATAAAACATTCTTTTTAATTCCGTCTCTTACAGTATTTTCCACAAGGAATCTTCACATATTATCGTTATCAGTGCAATATAATTCACTGTATCGAATTATCCAGCTCAGTTTACCGTTTACAACCGACCACTAACCTATTGTTTACATAAACCAACAAATCCTGCGGTCTAGACTGATTCATCGATTCCCCAGGACTGTATCCGCGCGCGAGGTAATTTTACACCGCGCCGAGTCGCCATGAATAAAAACAAGCTGAATTTTTCATGGAAACGACAAAGTTAGCGACGGATTTAAATTTTCACGCTCCGCTCGTCGAGACACTCTCTGCCCATGAATGTTCCTGATTTCGCGAATAATCTGGTTCCCCGAAACTTTAGTTTGGACCTCTTCGCACGGGGCAGGCTTTTTTTATCCAACATTTACGAGCCCCGGGTACGCGTTAATTTAATCTCCTTGCTGGTCAGGCTCGCGAATTAAAGTTTCATTATTCGTAGTTCGCTACTGTGTGACGGTGACGTAACAATGCCGCGTGTAACTGTTCATAATTGACTGCAAGGCGTCTGGGCGGTCTTCAATCTTGTAACCGTGGACCGCCGACAATCAACGCTAATCAATTTTCAGCCCTTTCGTACGGGAGACACTGATGACGCCCTGCCTACGCGAACACAAAGGACCCACGAGTTACGGAGTTCGTCGCTTGAAGAAACGAACGATGGACAGTGAGGTATAAAGAATTCTGCTCTGCGGTTTTCAGCTGCAGTTTAACTATGCCTTCTTACGAACCGAGGACATTGGAATAGGAATTTTCGGGGGTAGGAAATGCTGTACAGAGGTCGTCGTAAATTTTAGTTAATTAGAGAGACTGTCTGCGAGAGGATCAGTTAATTGGGGCTGCAGGGGCTTCCGTCGGTGGAAAGTTAAAATTAAATTCGACCGGTCTGCTCGTCGATGGAACTTTGGGCTCGCTTGAGAATGGAGACGTAAATGGGCCACGAAAGGGATTTCGGTGGCGGGTGCCAAGAAGGGAATTTTGCGAACGGCGGCGCATACTAGAATTTGTCGCCTCTGGTTTGGCTGTGTATCAATTCACCGGCGGCTTGATTAATCGCTGAAAAGTGTTAGGGCACGTCGGGCCATCGAGGACGGTCGTAAAATTGGACACGAGTCGAGATCTCCGTCCCAGAGTCCCTCCTTGAACTTTGCTTAACCAGTTCCCAGTATACCATTAGAATTCTGAATGTGCAAGGCGGTCCATCGAGACCTTGCGTGATGCAACGATCCATCTCTAACTGGTGAAGGGATATGATTTGTCGATCACACGGTGGATTGTTTCACTGCAGCAACGGGAAAGTTCACGTCGTAACGAATTATCGACGTGTTGCTTGGTTTAGCATTATTTCTGTGGATCGAGTTTTTAAAGGAGTTTGAGATACACTTTTACAAAATACTATTGGAAGTATTATAATTCTGTGACGCGAGCTACACGGCGAAGTATAATTTAAGGGTAACAGGAAAAATTGGGATTGTCTATTTTTTTGTGATTTTGAGATTTATATTTTGGTGGTGACAAGTGGGAGTATAGAACTGTCGAATTAAAATGGGTTATAAAATTCCAATCTTCTCGTAAAGTAACATTATAGAGTTGGTAGGGTAAGTCGGGGAGAGATGGCCCACTTTTTAAAAAAATCAGCACACTGAAAATTTAGTGGTTTTATAAAGGACAAAAATATATTTGCAAAAGGAGCGTGATCGAGCCATCTCACCCGGAATTACCTTATAGGTACCGGTTAAAAACAGAAAATGTCCCTTCGCACTGGAACAAAATACGGAATGTCCCCACTCTTTGCCTAAGCATAAGCTACTGTCGACAAGGTAACGCAAGAAATTATTTAAGAAGAAAATTGTACAAGAAAATTAAATTCTTTGAACCTTGTTTCTTTACTGATAGACTAAAGTATTTAAACTTAATTTATCGATAAAGTTGTTTTGTGACGTCCCCTGTTGTTTCTCTTTACACTTCAATTGAAGTGTTTCCCACGTCACCGAAAGTATTGCTCAAGTGTTTGCAAATGTTTCTTCGAGGGGACTTAAGTCAAAGTATCTCAATAGCCTGACCAATTTGAAACGGTATTTCGCCAAACGTTGCGCCACTCAAAGTGTTAATTATCAGCCCAAGACTTTCGAATGAACCGTCGTTTACAAACAGTACTTCACTTTAGTATTAACTCTAGAACGACACTGACACTTTTAAACGGTATCTGACACTCTGGATTCACGGGCGACACGATATTTATTTATTTAAGGGGTTACTCACAGTCAGGAGGTAGAAAAAGAATAATTCTTTTTTTTTGTATTCAGATAAGGGACACTTTAACAGGTCATTAAATTACGTTTTGGTATAAAAGTATTTAGTTATTGCAAAATTACAACTGATTTCCCGGAAGCTGTTTTTAGAAATATGTTTCGCGGTGACCAACATTATTCAAAACTGTGTTATCTGCAATAAAAAAACACGAAGAATATTTAGTTAGTACAATAGTTTATCTGATCTTTAATCGTTCCGGTTTATAAAATATTAATGTGGCACAATAATGGCGGATGGTAAAATAAAATGATCGATCTTCATAGAAAAAGAAACTCATAAAATAGGAACATTAAAAAACAAATGCAAGAGAAGATAATGCTAATACACACAAGAAATCTACAAAGTTTCAAAAATATTGGTGAAGCGATTTTTGACAAATCGTCATCGCAATCAAAAAACCCATTTCCGGAAATCTGTTGTAATTTTGCAACAGATAAATACTTTTACACCAACTACAGATAAGCTATTTACAACACAATAAGAAAATTAAAAATTGAAAATGAGGACTTGATACTCTAACGTCTACCGACGCGTTTGTAAAAAAAACTTTGGCCCAGTTCTAAGGTTAAAACCGCGTCGTGCAACAAAATATGCACATAGTATCAGTCCACTGCACATGAAGCAACTAAAGTGTTGCATCATCTGCTGATAAGAAACTCTCGCGAACAACTTAAACACAACGACCCCCGCGAAACTTGATATCCTGTCCCCCATCGTATCAGCGGAAGAGCAGAGAGAAAGAGGTCAGTGTCCATCGAATTTTTCGAGCCGATACGCCAGTCAAACGAGACCATCGATATCAGAACGCTATCACTGACCCAGTTGTTAACCCGCGGAAGTGAAGGAAAACGTTGTCGGTTACCTTGGCCCGCAAAATCGAAAGTTATGGGTTCACATTCTCCCAGGGAACATCCTGGCCGGAAATCAGCTTGCGTTCACGTAAGAACGCAACAAGAACGATCAGCGACGGTGTGTTACAGAAGCAACGGCAGTCGAGTTGTTTCCTGATCGGAAGGCGTTTCGCGCGAACAGCTCAAATTTTCACCCGACGACGGCTATAGAGGCGATAAGCTCCGAACTCACGACGGCATTTCATAATTGCGCGCCGCTAATGAAATCAGGTGAGAGAAACGTGGAATTGCGACAAGCCTAGGCACGTTATTATTGCGTTGCACTGAATAGCTGGGAATCGGTGCACACGTGCATTTATGGCTAGGACACTGGTTCGCGTGCGGAGATTGCATGGCGGTGAGGAATATTCGATGGGTGAGGAGTAATTGGATGGATCTTAACACTAGATCTACCAAGGGGGGTCAAAATGACTTGTTTGGCATTTCTTATAATCATGACTCATTTCCAGTACATTTCGTTTCCTAAAATTTTGGACGACTTTTTCTAAAATATGGAAATAATTAATTCTGTAAAATAGTTTTGATCTTCGTTTGTTTGCTCTTTAAAATTTATATGTAGTATACCTATGTAGAGTAGATGTCCCTATTACTGTCAATGTCCCTGTTACTGCCACTTTATTTATTTTGCTTAATAAAAATGTAACGTATAAAAATAGTGTACAACAATAATATTAATAATAATAAGAACAGTCCCAATTTAATAATATTATTATTTTACACTATTCTTTATACGTCACATTTTTATTAAGCAAAATAAATAAAGTGACAGTAATCGGGACACTGACAGCAATAGGGACATCTACCCTATACCGAGATAAGTTAAGTTAACAAACAAGTAATTTTGACCCATCCGGTAGAAGTAGGTATACGTCAATCATTTAAGTTTCCATGGGTATAATTTAATAGACTGTGATCCACGACAAGGCTCGATAATCACAGAAAATCTGGAATTTCACATATTTTGAAGATCATACATTGTTTACACAGTTTTGCTCGAGGAGTAGACTTGGTTCTACCGCTATTTAATAACAGTGTTATTTATAAAAAGTGTGTCAAGAGACGTCGCCAGTGTCCTATCGCCGCCCAAAGCACGCAAGTAGGCGATAACCTGCCTCGCTATCTAAACGAACCGTGCCAAGTAGCTAGCAGCCCAGCTGGCTGACAAAGTGCAGCGATGAGAGTGGCTATTGCAACGAGATCGAAGCGACGTAGCAGACATGATCGAGCAGACACCTCGCATTGGATGTCATCCTGTCATACCTTGATCTCACATTGTGTTACTGTCGCTCGCTCAGTTTGCTCCGGACAAATTATGCAGATTGCTCAACGGCCGAGCGTTGTTTTCCTCCGCGAAGAGGTTGCCCGCTTTGAGAACCGCGGCGGACCCGTGAATAGACTACGCGAAGGATTTCCAGACGAAAATAGTGACGCGCGTTAAATATTGAACAGCCCCGCGACACGAAAACGGAACTGGCTCCCGTGCGTCAAACGGCGATCGTCGGTTTTAAAAGGCGCGCGCGATCCGTCGATGGAGGCTTCCTCGCGGCAGCGACACTTGGTAAATATGTATCTCGAACCACGCCGCGGAAATGTTGCCGTGCGGGTATGGAACGCGTGTGGAGTACTTGGAGCGACGGATGCGAGGAGTGCTCGAAAGGGAACGTCGACAGGGTCGTTGGATGAGATGGGGAAGATCGGTGGCAGGGGATGTTGGGTGCTTTGGGTTTGAGGACTTTGGGGTTTTCGGGGGGTTCGGGTTTGGCGGATGAGCTCGGTGGAGGTTGGATGTGGGATTCTGGGACTTTGGAAATTTGAAGCTTGGGAGTTTGAAATTTTTGGAGATTGAAATTTGGGAGTTTAAAATTTGAGAGTTTAAAATTTGAGAGTTTAACATTTGAGAGTTTAAAATTTGAGAGTTTAAAATTTGAGAGTTTAAAATTTGAGAGTTTAAAATTTGAGAGTTTAAAATTTGAGAGTTTAAAATTTGAGAGTTTAAAATTTGAGAGTTTAAAATTTGAGAGTTTAAAATTTGAGAGTTTAAAATTTGAGAGTTTAAAATTTGAAAGTTTAAAATTTCAGAGTTTGAAATTTTTAGAGATTTAAATTTGGGGGTTTGAAAATCTTAGAGATTGAAGTTTAGGAGTTTGAAATTCTTAGAGATTGAAATTTCGGAGTTTGAAATTCTCAGAGATTGAAAGTCTTAGGGATTGAAAGTCTTAGAGATTCAAATTTGAGGATAGAAATTTTTAGAGATTCAAATTTGGGAGTTTGAAATTCTCAGATATTCAAATTTGGGGGTTTTAAATTTAGCAGTTTGATATTCTTAGAGATAAATATTTGGAGGTTTGAAATTCTTAGAGATTCAAATTCCTAGATATTGAAATTGGGCAGTTTGAAATTCTTAAAAATTGAAATTTGGCGGTTTGAAATTTGTAGAGATCAAAATTTGAGGGTTTGAAGATCTTGGAGATTAAACATTGAGAGTTTGAAATTCTTAAGAAACTTCAATTTGGCGGTTTGAGATTCTTAGAGATTAAAATTTGAGACGTTTGAAATTTGGGAGTTTGAAATTCCTAGAGATTGAAATTCTTAGAGACTAAAATTTAATATGGAATCTTTAGGATTTAGAACCTGATATGGTGAAATTCTCAGGTTTTCAGAGTTACAAAGGTTCTGAGACCTTCAAATTCCAAAACTTATGATCTCGAAGCTTCAGAATTCCCACTCCTCGGGGTATCAACCCCTTAATACAGAGAAGCAGTTTAAAGCCACTACATCCAAAATTCCAAATCCAGAATCTTCCAAATTTATCCCCCGGTACTCCAAAGCCTCTAAAATCTAAAACTGTAAGTCGCATCACGTTTGCCCTTCACTAACCCCCAGACTTCTACCTCAAAATTCAAACATTTTCACCATTCATATAACAAGGTTTCATCTACAGAGGCTGGGTGCTTTTCCCAGAGGACTTATCTCTCTCCAGCCTCGCTAAACCACACTCCTACGCCACACTAAGAAACTTTACACTCGACTGACGCAGATCACGTACAAGTCAAAGCGGAAAGGATCAAAATATCTTTCCCTTCCTCCGTTTCTGCGCGCATAACAGCGAATATTAAAGAGCAGAAACGTCCTCGAGCCCCAACCGACGAATCACCGTGGAGAAAACAAAGACAGGAAATTTGAGTGTTTTTCCGACCACCGCGAATTTAAATAACGCCGGTTTCGTTATTCAAAACTCGCTGCGCCACTGACTGGACTCGACTGGAACCGATGAAAAACGGGGAAAAAACCCGGCAACGTTACATTTATGGACGGGAGCAGGGATTTCTCAAGGAAACAACAATGTCGAGGGTACTTGTGGCCGACAAAAGCGATCCGCGGGCATTATCCGCCGACGAAGGCTGGCCTCGAATAAAACCTGCTAGAAAATCCTGAAGAGCCGCGTTTGCGCTCGGCCCAGGCTTCTTTCTTTCCTCGCTCGAGAGTCGCGGGGCAGGACTAACCTACGTTTCGAATAATAAACTGGTTTCGGAGTTCCGGTTTTCCGTCTTTCTTCTCGTCTCGATACACCCGGTCGAACCAAGGGGGGTATCGAGCTCTGGCGAGCGCGCGCGCGTGCACGCGGGCTGAACCTTAATAAGGCAATGAAACCTTTATGCTCATACATGGCGAGACTAGACGCGACCCAGCTACATCTTTCTCTATCGCGTTTCCACCGTGCGCATTCCAACGTGTACGAGAATCCTCCTTGATCGATCGAGGACCCGTCCGACGAGGGCAATCAGCGCGCGCCATATACAGCGGCGACGATAAATATCGGGGACATTTTTTCGGGCTCTACTTCACCGGGCCAAAATAATGTCCGCGCGGGACACAATCGCGGAGTTATGGGTGATTTGTCGTAGCGCTAACAACTGGCAATAAATGCCTCTATAGCCGGATCCTAAATAATATCTGTAAGTTTTGTTAGGTACATTAAAAAAATTTAAAACGGAAAGGCACTTCTTAGTTGAAGGAAGGTGTGGAAGGACAATGCCACGCGAGGGTTAATGATTTCATTAGAAATATAGAAAGGGCCATTTCTCTAAAGTTGAATTATGAGATACTAATTATAATAACAGAAGGCTTAGGACCAGAGATTTCGATCAAGAAGGATGCAGCTCTGCGTTAGCTGACGCGACGCTGCTAATTACGTCAAGGTGTGTCCACCAGCGTCGTCCTCGCGGGTACCCATTGTGTCCGCCGTTTCCATGCAAGCGGTGAAACTCCCTGGAAACGTGGATTCGATTAAAACCGCGCATGGCGGGTTGACGCATTAAGATTCCGTTACACGCTCCTCTGCGAGGACGCCTTCCCTCCCCTCGGCGCGGATGCTCCCGCGAACGGAGGCCCCGATCGAAGGGACAATGGAAGCTGGAAAGACAATCGAACGTCAAGCCCGTGGAAGCCTTTCATTGCCCAACACACGGCACGCAAACACGCTGCAGCTTCTTCTGCGTATTGAAATTCAATCGCGCTGCCGCATCTCGGATGCCTCTGTCGTGCGCGGGCGTCGCCGACACAATTTCCGTTCCGTCCACCGGGCAGTTCGAACAGCTGGATTCCCGCCTGCGGGGATCGGGCGAACGATCCAGCGGGAGCAATTACATTTCGCCGGTTCCGATGGGCCCGAGTGTAGGGATGAATCGATACCGCAAAGGTATCGATACTTTTAGTCATTATTTGTATCGGTACTTAATCGGTATCGAATAAAAGTATCGGTACTTGATCGGTATCAAATGAAAGTATCGGTACTTGATCGGTATCGAATAAAAGTATCAGTACTTAATCGGTATCGAATGAAAGTATCGGTACTTAATCGGTATCGAATGAAAGTATCGGTACTTGATCGGTATCGAATGAGGGTATCGATACTCGATCGGTATCGAATGAAAGTATCGGTACTTAATCGGTATCGAATGAAAGTATCGGTACTCGATCGGTATCGAATGAAAGTATCGGTACTTAATCGGTATCGAATAAAAGTATCGGTACTTAATCGGTATCGAAACAGTGCATCGGTACTGAATCGGTGTCGAATGAAAGTATCGGTACTTAATCGGTATCGCAACAAAAGTATCGATACCTACTTGTATCGAATCACAATGAATACTTTTATATTCATATATAGAATCGGTGACTTTTTTGTATTAGGTAGGGTTGTCACATGGCATTCCGTTATCTCAGCTATTCAAAAAAAGTTGGATAACCCTTCCTTTTTTCTGCGACCGAGAAGGTATCGCAACCAAAAACAGTGCTGCTAAAAATACTTGATATCGAGAATTGAAATCGTTATCGATATATGTATTTCATTATTAAATATATTTTAAAGAATACATCATGCTCTGTATCGTGCATCTGGAGTAGTTGGAACGATATTTTTGGGCCAAGTGTGTCTATGTTTGCTTTCATCTTTCATGTAGAATGTCAATACTCGCCGCATTCGATAGGAGTACTTTTTTTCGATACCTACTTGGTATCGCAACCCTAGGTATCGATACTAATATTACTTGGTATCGAAACGAAAGTATCGAATATATACTCGTATTTACTTGTATCGATTCATCCCTACCCGAGTGGCGCCACGCGCGAAAATCTATTTCGATCGCACGTGACCGATCTCCAACCCCTAACCAATACCCTCGAGATCATCCATCCTCCACATCGTGGGAATGGATCTTTTAATTGCCTCGTTGAGTACTGGGATCTCGTTAAAGATTCCACGATTTTTCCCCCGCGAGGTTAACGCGAGAGGTTTCTGAGAGAACGCGGTGGAACCCTCGTGTTTCATCGTGAATTGCAAGTTTTGATCTGTTGAGCGGTTGGAACGCGTACTAATATTGATGAAATGAGTGGTTCTACGTCGATAAAATAAGAGGAGAGAAAATGCGGTGGAGGGTTAGTTTATTAGTTACTAGCTTTACAACTCGGCTTCTCCGAAATTTAGATTGTGAATTTATAAAAAAATTATTTATATTTTTGTGAAAATAGTCACATTCATCTGGATCAGTTAAGGGTTGTGTTTAAATTACGTAAGGCTTTAGGGGAGGGGGTCGCGAATTTCTTACGTTTTCTTACGGGGTGGAGGAGTCAGGTAGCGTCTTACGTAATATTTTTCAACCTAAGTAATTTTCAATAAATACAAATTCTACCATTAATGTTCCAGAAAAGTATTTTTAATTTAAATTTCCCGAAGACGGGTTAAATGAATTATATAAACCTTTAAAGGAATTTTAATAACTAAAGAAATTCAAGGTAAAAAATATTACGTAAGAAGGGGGTTGCAATATCAAATCTTACGAATTTTTATACTGCGGGAGGGAGGGGGTAAGAAATCGCCAAATTTATCCTTACGTAATTTAACGATGGCTCCTTAGACATAATCAGTTTAGTGACACCAGAGTTTACCGTTCGAAAGTTTTTAGGCGACAGACAAACACACAAACACTTTCCGCTTCATATATCAAGACTGGAGTTTGAACAGTCGAGTGTGGAACGCCTGAAGGATGGCAATTAGACGACCAGCGGTCTACGTTGCGCAGGTCAGTAGTGGGGGGCCCGCTGTGTCGTCGAATTGCCATTCTTCAGGCGTTCCAGGCCCCATTTTCAAACACTAATAACTAAGAAATTAAGCTTCCACCGCAATTTCGTTACTCTTGACTTTCGTCTCATCTTCTCACGTAAAATCACCCACTTTATTTTCTGCATCTCTGCGCACTCACTTAAGAGGGTTTAACAGATTCTAGATTAAAGAAAGGAGTGGTTGATCCGAGAAGTTATAACCAAGCTTTTTAAACTTTCCACAGACTCTCTCTGCACGATCCCATGCACGCGTCGATGTGCCAAACGGAAGAGCGAATGAGCGAGTAGACCATTGAAATAATTGCTCAATAATTACGTTTTGTTTTGGTCAAACGCGAGGGAGCAATAAACGCTTCAATTAAACCAACTAATGGTTACCTACGCGTTAATCAATCCTCGACGCATAAATAACCGATCACCAGCGAAAGCAATTCTAATTATCGTCTATTTAGTTAATCGGCCTCGCAACTTTCACTTAAAGGCACGCTTCGGTCAGCAATTAGATCGCGCGTAATTGCTATAAACAGTATAAACGCTTGCCCTCTGCGCACCCCTTCGATCGCAGATAAGAAACAGTTGGTAAATGAAATCTGATCAATTCAAAGATCGCGATTGCTTTTGGTATTGATTTTTTATCTCCTTCTAGATATCAATTTCCTTTAATTGCTCGTTAATCCCCACAGTTTCCGTGCATCGTGCAAGGAACAAGGTAGAAAAATCTCGATTCAACTTTCTTGTCGAAAAGCAGTCGAGAATTAAGTTGTCTACAGTGGAGGTTCGTTTATTCGAACATATCGAAGGACATGGCGGTTTAGATAATTGGATCGTCCGGATAATAGGAGTCTCCCTAATTCTTTCTTTCAACATATGTTCAAACACGTTATCTTTTATTTTACTGATCAGACATAAGGCAGCATTTATATGTTTTTTACGAGAATAATATCTCAGCATGTTCAGTAATTCAGAAATATGTCCAGAAATAATTGGTTAGAATAAAAAGAGTTCCACTGCACTTTGTTTTCATCGTACAATTTTAAACGACACCGTTTGCGAGGAGCTGGCGTCCCAGGACGGAACCGGATGCGTCCTCGCGAGGGAAAAGTCGTACGCGACCTTCTTGCGCACGCGAACCGTGCACACGTGACCAGGAACACGTGTTACAACGTAAGTTCCCGCGTGTCGCGTCGCGTTCACACATGTAACCGATGTAAGCGAACAGTTCGACCGCGAAATGCATCGAACATCCCGCGGCTTTCACCCTTTTAGCGTATACCCAGCGAGCCGTGTTTCTATCGCGATTAAACCGCGGCAAGAATTTGGCAGCCTGGCCAGAAAAGCTCAGACAACAAGTCGGACAATGGGATCCTTCGTCTGTAAAAAGCGAGTGCAAAGTGAGACGCGGGTATTTTAAAAACAGAGTTTCAAAAGAGGGAACAGTCCGAAGGGAAGAACGTAAGTTGCTTTTCTTTGGAAAGGAAACTACATGGAACAACATCATTCCACGGTTTTAGATTGTTTTTTGGATGAGGAAGCGCTTTATTGTCGGAAGCACTGAAGTCTGGATGTGTCTATGAAAGAATTGTGATCAGTGGCGGATTTATGGAAAATTGCCAGGGTGGCAAACTTTATGAGGGGACATTTTTTGGGAAAATGAAGAGATACTTTGCTAAAAACGAGATAAAGATAATTATTCTTTCACCAGCTTCAAAGAAGGAGGGGGTTATAGATTTTAAACGACACCAGTATGTTTTTTTAAAAATGTTTTTTCCCTCATAATTTCTCAGCATATGGACCGATATTAGTGGTCTTTTCTTTATTCGAAAGGGGACAATGCCTCGGCGGTCCCATCCTACACTAAATCAACATTGGCCCAATATTTTGCCAGTTATGGTTAATAATAAAGACTATTGTCACCTAATTATTATTTTTTATGTACATACACGCATATCTCCTCAGCATGTTGTGTCAATATCATATAAAACTAAAAAGTTCAAAATAAAAACTTTAAAAAAAATTAAAACCGACTTCACAAAAATAAAATTGCACTAAAATGTAAAAACTAATTTTATTTAATCTACGACTCTCATATTTTTTAAGTCTCCGCTAGATTTATACATTGCAAATGACGAGGCACCGACGTAAAAAATATTACAGTCGTAAATTTAACGAAATTATTTTTTACTTTTTAATGCATTTTTTTTTTTTTTTGGAACTCGGTTTTAATTTTTTGTTTAAATGAGGCCCTATGGGAAGCCTTCTGCGCAAGGGCCCAAGCGGCAACGCCTCAGCCGTTTAAAATCCGCCACTGATTGTGATTATAGGTAGTAGGCGACCACCACGAAGAACTTCCAAAGAGTTACGTATCTTATCGACTTTGCATTTACTTGCAAAGTAATCACTTACGTAAGTCCTTATGGAAAAGAATCTGGCACGTTTAAGGAGTCGTAGGTAGTCGATAGAAAGTCCCAATAGCAACGAATTCGCTGACGCGACCTACATATTACTTTTGCAAGGCACAGCGGAGGCTCGGTACAACGTCGCGCGTTTTCGCCCGAGTCCTGACACCGCTGACTCGCCGATTTTCGCGAAGAAATTACCCGACCCCGAGGTGGCTGGTTGCCTTGACATACAAGGAGACGTTCACTCCAGAAGCCGGAAAACGTTGATCAACGCTGTCCCGCTTAACGACAAGTTGCTTTGCAATTACGAGCCTGCGCCCCGATGTAAGGTGTGTTTATGTCACCATTATCACAACAGCGCACTGAAAGTGATCGTCCCAAACGAAATTTCAATTAAAAAGAATACCCGAGGCGAATTGATCGCCAGAGAAATAAAACAGAGCATTGCAATTATCCTGAATATAATTTTTATTTATTTATTCCCACATGAACGGGCAATAATTATTTCTACAAAAGAAGATAAAAAAGACGCAGAATAGGGACAAATCATTTACAACAATCATGACTAGGACAGAAGAAAACAATACCATACTGAAACAGCAAAATAAAAAAAATAAAAAGGAATTTTAACAAGTTTATAATTTAATTTTAGCAATAATTAAAATACTTTACTTTCGAAAGTCGTATAAATTTAAATATCCTCTTAGCTAAATAATTTATCCATACTAATTGCTTCACCATAAAATAAACTCAACACCTCGCACACCTCAAATCTCGACTCTCGCCAAATAAACCCTATTACAAGAATTAATATGCTCCATTTTTCCTTCTTCACTTCTCAACAACCACCAACGCGAGACTAAAACAGCCGAAGTTCAATGAACCCTATGCTAAACGAACGACGTAACCATTCCCCATCTTCCATGCGAGGATAAGTAGTAATATAAATACTTCTCAAAATTACGACGTTTTTATCCAACCAAACGTAAACACAGCTCCGTGGTGGAAGGTGTGTCGAGGGTAAAAAATGCATCTTTCGTATGCGCCGAGCGCTTAATGCATATGGAAATAAATGCGCGTTGTCGCCGTGTAAACGCGCGCGAACGACCTGTGACGGAAGTCACGTGACGGGGCCCTCCGTGGTGCGGCCCAGCGGAAGCCACGTCGCACAGTGGTGTATTTATAAGAAAAATGCGGTATTAGGTCAATAATTACAACAAAAACATTTATTTGACTTTTAACATTTATAATTCGTTTTCCGAAGTATCTGAAGATAAATTTTCATCTTCTTCATCTATCGGGGTTGGAGGCAGCAACATTTGCAAAGTTTTTTTATTATTATTATTATTATTCCATTGTAAACCTTGTCGAAGTCTTTTGCTTCGGAATTGTCATTTTTTAAAATCAGCCACATTTCCAGACTCGAAAAAGTCATTGACTTTGATTTTGAACCTGTAATCACAATATAAAATTGTGAATTTTGATAATCAATTCTACAAAAGTGAGCAATTATGAGCAGCTAATTTTTTTATCTGATAATATATTCCCTTAGTATTACACTGATTTAAAAATCTAAGCAGAATTCTACAGAATCTGATACAATTTTTTAAATTTATTTTGGACCCCCTGCACTAAGAGAGAGAAACAAGAATCAAATTGCTTTTTTTGCTTCTAACGATTTACTTACCACTAAGAATTGATTCCATAACTTCGTTTAATTTTTCACCATAACTGAAATGTTTAAATCACAAAATAAATTTTCACTTATTTTTTTAAAAACCAGTTTTTGCACTTAAAATTGCACTTCTGATTTAAAAATTTGGTGGCATTGAGTTGCTATTGGCGCAGTTGTTAACGTAAACTAAAAAACTTTCCCCCACTTTTTACCTCGCCAATGCCGCCTTCTTGCATCAAATACACCACTGTGCGTCGATACCAACAGCCGTCAGGAGACTCCGCGGCTGAAGCCTGGCGAGTAGCGTGTTTGGTCCGAGTTTCCCAGCTTATCTGCTTTCGGGATCGGGAATCGACGAATCATCGGAATGGCTCTATTAACCCGGTGAACCCGGGGGACGCGGTAACGGGACACGCGCGACCCTGACGTGCACGTCTTTGATCTAGGTGGAGCGAGATTAATACACGACCAACCGTGAACCCGGCGTTGGAACAAAAGCGAACTACCAGTTACGTGACCCCCATTCGCGGGAAAGCCGTAATTATCGGGAGCGAGCGACGAGAGGCTGGGCGACTAGACTTCGTGCGCGACGCCATTCCTACTAGCAGTTTTAATAACGACAAGACGAGGCAGACGGTATTTCGAGGGGCGTTCAGCCGTATCAGCTCGATCCAAGATCGCCGCGCGGAGAGCGGTCCTCTCGTCTCCCTCGCCGTCTCTCGTCTTTAATTAGCTGAGTGGCTGGCGGCTGAACCACTTGACCCCGCCGCACGTGAACAAGAATCGATGTCATTTGTTCGAGCACTCGGTGTTCATTAAACGCGAAAACCCTGCCGCGTCTTTGCGCGCATCCTCTATCTAGGGTAGCCGAGCTCTGGGGACGTCCCAGAGAGGACTTCAGAGCTGCATGCAAGTTTGATGATGACTCCGAGTGGTCAGACGAAAGCTACGGCCCGTAAAAGCAATTACTTTTCTGGGACACTGATCTCTGTTGTTTCTTCTCGTTCCTCTTCGTTTCTTCGCTACGTGATTGACGATGGAGGAGGCCAATGGAAAATGGTTTTGTGATTTTAGAGGAAAGCAGGTTGAAGGGAAAATTGTTTTCACGGGAAATGTGGGGGTAATTGGAAGTATTTTAAACGGTATTTTAATTAGATGGTAAGTGACAATTATTATTAAATTTTAGGTGGAAAATTAATTTTACTGGGTCACGAGGCATGGGTCCCTTTTTCAATAGAAACTTTTTTTCTTAGCTTTAACTAAATTTAATATGAGCCTGCTCGGTGAAACACACTTGTTCTTACAGTTAGTAACAAAAATATTTGGACAGAGTATTGATAACGATGCGAAGCACTCATCACGGATTGTCAAGGAATGGATCCTGTACCGTTAAGGAACTAGTTTTTGATCAGTTTAGAGAGTTTCCCGCTTTAATATTTATTTTTAACCTAATAAAACTTTCAACCATAGACTTTTTTTATACTAAAAGATGATTTAATGTTTACACTTTAAGGAAAAATTTTAAAAAGTTGAAAATAAGTATAATTTAATTATTTATAAGGTTGGGGAATAATAAAGTGACTAGGAACTAGTTTTTGATCATCTGAAAATACATGGGAACTAATTTTTTATCAGGTCAGGAACTAGTTTGAATTATCCTTTTTTATGTTAGTAATTATTTCAAACAATTATTTAAGGACATAAACTGAAAAGAACGATTTATTTCATGAACTGATAAAAAATTAGTGCCTGATCAAGAACTAGTTCCTTAACGGTATAACACCCCAAAATTCTTACAAACACCGCCTCAGTCACCGGACTTGAACCCCATAGAACACCTCTGGGAAGAACTTAAAAGAAATGTACAGAAACAGCAAACTACCAATCGTCAAGCATTTATTGCTCAACTAAAGGAAGAACTGCTTAAATCGAAGCGGAAGTGACAACAAAATTGGTGGAATCAATGCCAAATAGACTAAAAAAAGTCATTAAGTGCAAAGGAGATCCTACTAGATATTAATTAAAAATTATTAATTACTTTATACAGTTTAACTCGTCTGTCCAAATACTTTTTTTGGCGCGTTATACTACACTTGACAAAGATTTATTTTCTGGCTGCAAAACTAAGGTTTATATTTTTTCCTTATAGCAGAAGTAAACTATAATGTTTAAGCTTTCATTTTGTTATAGTTAAGATCCGCTTAATTCTTTTTAATAGTAGTTACACGAATAAATATCAAAGTCGATGCTCTGTCCAAATACTTTTTTTTACTAACTGTATATTAACCAGTGGTATGATTATTTGATTTCGGCGCACAGGTTCGGTCAATTTTAAATCACTAAAACACAAGCTATTTAGCAATAGATAATAAAAGCTTTCGACGTTTCGATCTTGATTTAGATCTTCCTCAGGAAAGTTGCGAAAAATTATAAAATATTGCTCTTGCTGTTTGAATTAAGTCAACGTGTTACAGCGAAAAATTATAAAATATTATACGTGTTACAGCGAAAAATTATATATATTATAAAATATTGCTTTTGCTGTTTGAATTAAGTCAACGTGTTTCTGTAATATTTTATAATTTTTCGCAACTTTCCTGAGGAAGATCTAAATCAAGATTGAAACGTCGAAAGCTTTTATTATCTATTGCTAAATAGCTTGTGTTTTAGTGATTTAAAATTGACCGAACCTGTGCGCCGAAATCAAATAATCATACTAATTATTACGGTCGAAATTATATTTTAAAAAAATTTATTAACCAGTGGTGGAATACGCTACAATTCTATTCCTGTTTATTCGACACCAACTCGTCAACGGAGTTCCTATCAGCCACCAGTGTTCTTTGTAGCGTCCCCTGCTTTGTAAACCCAAGGTTCGAGGACCTTAGCGTTGCGCGAAACACGGATATAGCGGGGACCATTTCGCTGATAACCGAAACTGGTTATCACGAGCCACCGGACGGTGGAAGCTACAGGCATATAGTTCATTGTCCTTTTGTCGGTTAGGCCACACACGCCTGCCACCACTTACCGGCGACATTTGCACAGGCGTAATTGCGATTTGAATCTACGTACACCCTTGCCTCTATTGCACGCGCAATAACAAGAAGCGCAAGCTGGCCATTGTGCTTCCTAGTGTCTGTATTGAATTAGCGTTTCTCGGCCAATTTCAATGCGAGCAGAAAACCTGCCAGTTGGAGATAAATGAATTATTCTAAGGAAAAGTTGCTGGCTTGCGTTCCTCAACGTAATTCCAGAATCAAGTAGTATAAGTCTGCGCGGGGTCAGACCCAAACTACGCTTCCTCCGCTTTATATTGGCGGCCGATACGAGCTCGTTGATTGAAATTCAAGAGGTTGTTTTAATATTTTCGGGGCTGAGTGATGGGGAACTAAGGCGAGTAATGAACTTCTAATGTAATCGAATGCTAGCTGGAAAGCGAGAGAAGAGGAAAAATCATCCTAACGCGTATCCGAACGAATTCAATGATAGCTTAGCTGCAAATCGACTTTCGACGACCTTTCGAAGCCAATTTCCGTCCAAGTGAATCACAAATGCGACACACATCTCCTCGCGCTGTATAATTTCCGTGGACCCCTCGTACACCGCAACTACCCGGAATTCTCTATTGATTACAGTTTTCCTTGTTCTCGGCACGGGAGAATACTCGCCGAATCGCGATTCCAGGTCGCCTCGGGAATTATTGCCAGTGCTGGCTGTATCGGTTTCTTCAAACAGGAGATACTGCGTCGATAGCTTATCGCGATGTTTAAATGTACCCAAAGCAACCCAGTTTTACATTTTATGTAATCATTTTCACTGTTTATCAAGGGGGGGTACTAAGACGAAGTACTATTGTACCATTTCTGAGAATTTTACTTGCGTGACTTTCAGTGGACCTGTGCAAAGCAATTGTGGAATATCTGTTGCATAATAAATAAAATAAAAAATAAAATAAAATAATAGATTCCACGCGATCTTCTCTCCACGAAAATAAAACCTAAAGCCCAATAATTCCATTTCCTTTAAGCAACTTTTCTTTTATTTTTCCCAAAGAAAAAGAAAAAATGAAAAAGGAGATTAATATAAAAAGAAATAAAGACTAAATTTTATTCTTTAAATAAATTTTTATAATCGCCTAATGAATCTCATTGAACTTGCATAAAAATATTTTTACGCGTTCAACTCTCCTCCCCCCAAGATTAAATCCATAGTGCTCCATTAACGAGCGAAAAGTACATATCAAAAAACAACCGCAAAACGCAGGCTTCGAGTTTCAGCCGTACTTTACCGCACGACTCGAAGAGGCTCGCGGGCCGAGCGATGTCGCAGACGTTGCGTCGCGGGCTCTCGCCCGCCGACCTTATAATCGAACGGACAAATGGGTATCCCATTAGCATAGGTATAAGCGCACCCGAGAGACCCACATATGCACGGGCGCATAAAGTCAAAGTGCGTGCGGAGATAACGGTACCGACTGTGGCGCGCGCGAGCGTAGGTGAGGCGGACGGCGCGCCTGTGTGCGCTATGCGTTTCCACGGGCCAGAGACACGGGCGAACACTCTGCGAAATGGCTAATCAACGCAACGGTTCGTGTGGCCGTGATTTTCTGACACCGCCTCGAGGCCCGTCTATCTAGCCGAGAGACTTGCGCTTTGCTAGTCACTCCGTTCCGCCTGCAACTGGCTTACTTATCGCGCCTCATTGCCTGCGATACGACCGCAGCCTGTTGTGGCCCCAAGGGACAACTTGCGTTAGTAAATGTTCTGAAAATGCCATTTTTAATACACCTGCGCTCGTACTTTTAGCAGAAAAATAAATGGCAGAAGGTCATAGATAGGTAAGGGAACTAGTTTGTTTATAAAATGTTTAATGTATTTTCAGTTTTAATACATTTTTGCACCGACCTAGTAAAATTCATTATGTTAGGTCGAAGACTTAACGTCACAGTCGTGGATGCAGAATTTTATACATAAGTCTCTAGGCTATCGAAGAATATTCTTTCTGAATTAGGTTGGTCTTATCAGCGACGTTCGTCTGCTAGACCCCAGGCGAGATAAGAACAGATTTCTAAAGAAAAGGGCTCTATTATTTGGAGGAAGCTGGGGTTTGACAGAGAACTCTCAGAAATTGTTTCACGCAGGCGCTGACTAGGAACACTATTCAATTGATGATGAAGTCGTGCAAATTTTTTTATATAGATCGAAAGTATATGTCAAAACGGTCACAAAAATGTAAATTAAAGATGCTCCCAAAAGCTGGTCTGACCTTGAAAAATCCATAAAGGTGGAACAGGGGAAAGAAGAAAAATGAGGAAAAGAGAATGACAAAACTATCGGATGAAATTTAATTATCTCTATTATCTGAAAATACAATGACTGTAACGACAGAACACTGTTTTTTTTATACCTTAACCAACGAGAGATTTTTTGCCAAATATATGAGTACGTATACATTAATTGAAAAATAAATGGACAGAAAAGGTTTATACAATTTTCTTAAAAATATTGTAAGAAGCCAATAAGACAAAGAAAACAATTTCGATATATGGAATTTACATACAACTTTAGAAAACTTATAACAAGGTGTAATTTATTGCGACACATTTTTTTGACGCGAAAGTTTGTCGCTTTGAATAGTCACTTGTTTACTAATTCTTAAATTTGAAACAATACGCCATCTTCTTCGTGAATCTATTTTTGCTTCAATTACTTTTTTAAACCTTCTTATTGACAAGATTATCATAAATCTAATAGTTAATTACCCACTATTGTAATTTCAATAGCATTATCATTAATTTTATTTATTATCATTAACGTTTTCCAATTGTTATCTATCATTAATCCATTATCATTCATTTAATACAATGTATTTTCATATAACAGAGATAATTAAATTTCAACACACGGTTTTGTCGTTGTCTTTCCCTCATTTCTTTTCTTTCCCCTATTCTACCTTCCCTAATTTTTCAAGGTCAGACCAGCTTTTGGGAGCATCTTTAATTTACATTTTTGTGACTGTTGTGACATATACTTTCGATCTATATAAAAAAATCTGCGCGATTCCATCATCAATTGAATAGTGTTCCTAGTGAGTGGAGGGTTTAAGAAACGTCACAAGAGGATTTTCATCCAAGGATGATGGATCTACCCACAGTGGTATCCGTCCTGGGTCGCCGGCGACCCAAATTGAAGCTTCTATTTTTAGGGCACTTCCTGCTGATATGCCCACCTAAATGAATCACACGTTGCAAGCATAAAGCCTCGAAACGATTAATTGCAGCGTGCGTACTTTGCATCTTTCTTGGATTCATTGTACTTTGACCAAGATAACCTTCTAACCCTGTCGTCCCCTTCTCCTCTTACAAAATTAAATAAAGCCTCGTCGCACTGTCAATCTATCCACCGGTGTTGAATGAGATGTTGTTTCAGAACACATGCGCCGAGATTTTTGAAAAGGAGGAACGATTCGATTCACAAGCCGCCGTCCTTGAAAGCAGCGGAACAAAGAGGAAAAGTTCGAATCGCAATTAAACGGAGCTGCGCGCCGCAACTTTCTATGTCGGTATTATACTTTCATACGTGCAGTCGCCTGGCGCTCGTTTCCACCGGAGCCCTATATTTTTTAACGCCCTACTTGACGCACCTTTCATTCCGCTAAAAAGACTGGCTTACCTTTAGAAATCGTCTGGGGAGACAGTTTAATTTCGCGATTAACGCCGCTGCCATTTGCAAGCGGAAGGATTAATTGCATGCAACGTACGCCCCACTCCTCGCGATTTCGTGCAACCCGTCTTCCGCGAAAGAACAAGCTATGATTACATTTATTACACGGCTCGTCCGACGAATAACGCCAAGTGTTTTAAGTTACGCTCGCAAAGGGGCCTTTGTTTCCCTCGCCAAATGTATGCCGCGGAGCATATCGCGTACCATGTAGCGCGCTCTTTAAATCGACGATTATTCAACGACCCGGAATTATGCGCTGCTTTAGAAGGAAATCCAGCGGGAACGGAGGCACGTTATTAGGCAATGAGTTTCGCAATCGCCTCGCAGGTAAATACATAGCGACTCCTGTTTGCATGGAAACGCGTCCCCCGAAAAGTTCTGCGAGTTCGCGAAGCTTCTACTCGACTTCTAATTGAATTCGCATTTAATTCAGTCACATTTGTGTCTACCTACTTGGGAAGCATTCGCAATTAATTTCTTCCGCGGCGATATTTTTTGCAATGTATCGAGAGTTGTACATTGTTGTCGAGAGATTTGCAATGTATCGAGAGTTGTCAGACAATGTATTGTCTGAGAGTTGGGAGCGTAGGAGAGACTAAGTTGCAGATATGCGAAAAATTTCTTCACCCAGCCAGGATTAACCAGCGCGCAGAATTGCCTCGTGTTACGTTACTTTTACCTAGGATCGTTAACATCGGGCAGGTAGCATATTTATGATATCGCGAAATCCGAGATACAATGCCGGCCGATCGAGTTACACTTCCAGCACGCTTACGGTTTACGCGAAACCTTCTTATGCTTGCATGACTCGCGACACTGCGCCGGGCGACGTGTCTATTAACGAGGCGGACCTCGGCGTTGCTTTGGTCCTAGTAAAAATTTCACCACTGGCGATTTTCGGGGAGGTTTGTTTCGCGTAGCTTGACCGGAGGTCGAATGAAACTGATATAATTTTCAGTTAATTAAGAAATAGGGTAAAGGACCTAGTTACTGACACCTGACCAATTACTGTCACCTTAAGCTATTTTACTTAAAATAACGAATAAATAGGGTAGATGTCCCAATTACTGCCACTTTATTTATTTTAGGAATAAAAACGTAAAGTATAAAAAAAGTGTACAAAATATGTTATTATTAAACGGAGATTCTGATTTACATAAAAATAAAACAAGTAAAAAAATGAAAAAATCATACGGACAAGACGATTTTTTAGGTGACAGTTATAGGTACACTAGGATCACTCGCGAATTTTAATTAATTATTAATAAATTCTTCATATTTAATTCATAAAACTATTTTTTTTTTTAATAAAAGAGATGCTAAATAATATTATGTTTTAAACTGAGAAGATTTTTAGGTTAAACAACACGTGAAATGATTAAATGAAGTTCAGTTATACATAATCTTAAGTGTTGTAAAGTGATACACAAAAAGAATGATGTATTTTCAACCTATAATCTATACTATAGATTATATTCTATAGTTTGTTTATTCGTTATTTGAACTAAAATAGCTTAAGGTGACAGTAATTGGTCAGGTGTCAGTAACTGGGTCCTTTACCCTAACGTAATTACATGAGTATTATCTTTTTTGTCGCGAGAAAACTGTTACAAAGTGGAGTGTATTAACTCAAACTATTGTTCCATATATTTTTGTGTAATTAAGAAGTTTTACTGAAATCAACGAGCAAATTGTATTGGAAAATGTGTCCGCCGAAATCCGTGTTGTTTACGTATCCAATAGCAGGCCATTTCGATAATAAATTACGCGGCGTTACGCGCGCCCGTGGAACGTAATTGACGCGACAAAACCGATTAAACGGATCCCAACTGGAAGCAGCACTCGAGTCGGCGAGAACCACGAAACAATCGTTCGCCGACACCCAGAATAACTCGCCCGTAATTGCATAATACATTCCTTTGTGTTTTTTTTTTCATCGACGATGTTGGAACGCGAAGGAGAATTCCACAGCGATTCATTGATTCGAGCTAATCGCGCGTCTTGCGTCCATCGATCACGCTTTTTTTCGCCGACAGGCGAAAAACCTTAAGTGGATCCATTCAACGGCGTTGTATGCGTCCCTTTGTGTACGCTCCTCGATCCGTTTTTCCCATTTCGTGACACAGCTGGTGCCCCGTGAGTCGTGGAAAAATTACATGACGCGTGCGGGAAGGAAGAACACGCGGAAGCTAGATGGAATCTAATCTGCATATTCAAGAGCTGGTAACAGGAAATAACGCGGGGTTTTTTGGAAAAGTATTTCTTTGCTTTCACCTCTTGGTGTTGTTCCATTTTCTAAGAAAATAATCCCTGAAAAAGTTTATTGCAATCGCACAACAGATGAATTTCTTAAAAATTCTAAGCCTCATCGAAATTTTGTTGAAATAAAATTGAAAGATCATTCAATTTTCTACAATTACTGTAAAAACAATTCTTTCGTATTATCTGAGAAACTCTTAAAAACATGAAAAAATTATATTTACAGAAATTTTAGAAAATTGAAAGCTCCTTTAATATTATTTCAACAAAATTTCGATAGGGCTTACCATTTTTATGAAATTCTTTAAAACCTGATCATCAACACCCTCTCCTATTGTCCGATTGCAATAAACTTCCTCACGGAATCTTTTTTTATGAAATGGAATCATAATAGGAGGTGAGAGCAAAAGAAATCCTATGTTGAAAAATAAGGGCCACCGTAATGACTACCGCCGTTTCACGACAGGCAGAGAAATACTCGCGAAACGCTGAATGCTTTCCATTTCCATTGAGCTTGGAAAGTTTTGGAAAGCGGATCCATCGATCACGTTTATCCGAATCCCGCACCTGTGCGCCGAGGTTCAGTGGACTGGAACAGACGATGTTATTTTTCCTCGTATTATTTTCCCCAGTGAACTATCGAACTGCGTTCCGATTTTTCACCGAGCACAGAAAGTGCTCGGGTGTGTGACCATTTTTCGGTAATAATTAGAAACGACACTTTTGCGGTGTCTGAAATTCAGCGAGGTCGAGAATTCTATTAATACACTTACGTTCTGCTAGGCTCTAGGAACAAAGTATCTTTGATCGTTTACATAAGCCGGCGATCTAGCCTGCACGGCCGCGAGCAGACAAAAGAGAATCGCATGACGGATCAGCGCGACGTCTCAAGGAGACAACGTTCCGATTAGTCCCTCGCCACTCTCCTGATAATCTGCTCAATCTGTTGCGGGCTGCGTTGCGGTCTTATCGTCGCCACGCTACTCACGGCTCGCTGACGAAGAAATTACGCGCGCGAATCGAGGCCGGTTCGCGGAAAGCGCGAAAGTCGCGGAAATCGAGATTTCCCTGTATCGACGTTGAAGACCAAGCTCACGCGAATAGATTGGGCTCTTGTGTCTGGAGTATCTGGCTTTTATGCTCTAAGAATCTTTTATATGCACTCTTTGCGCGTACAAGGAGCGTTTGGAAAAGTATGAGGTAGTTGTCCCAGTCACCGATAGGTACCTGGGAATTAATATTGAGATTTTATAAAGTTTTTGAACAATATTGTGTATAAAATAAAATTGCAAATTAATATTTAAGTCTTTATTTACATATATCATGAATTTTAAAGTGATTTATAAATTACATTTATATACAATAAATTATGAAAAGTAGCTCATTCAGATTCTCGTTCGTCACTAAGTTATCGAGGATTGGGTCAACTACCTTAATTCTTTAAAAATTTTGTTGTCAATTGTGAGAAACAGTGCAGGCTTCGAAGTAAGAATTTTTGGACAGTCCACGCGAACAGAACTCCTCTGTAAGTTTGTCTTGAACAAAGCCTGGAGATGCCTAAGTTACCCTTGACACGGCCGATCTAACTCTTTAGGCGCCCTTTATATTCAATTACTAGCTTAAAGCAGGGACTCCTACCGGTATGTAAAATACCGGTATTATACCGGTATTTTTCGGTAGTATCTTCGTCTGAGACATAATACCGGTATAACGCTCATACCGGTATTCCGCCATTACAGCTATACCGGTATCGATATCGTACCGAAACAGATAAATACCGAAATCGATATTGTACCGAAAAATAAAAATACCGAAAACAATCGGTTACCGGTAACCGAAATAAATACCGGTATTTTTTCGGTATTCTGTTCGGCATGCATAGCCACTGCGATACCCGATTTGCCTGTATCGCTCCCCTTACCGCGAACCTCACATCGACCCCTCAGACACGCTCCGTCTATATATGTCTATAGAAATGTTACCGAAAAGAATACCGAAAAAATACCGGTATTTATTTCGGTTACCGGTAACCGATTGTTTTCGGTATTTTTATTTTTCGGTACGATATCGGTACCGGTATTTATCTGTTTCGGTATGATATCGGTACCGGTATTGCTGTAATGGCGAAATACCGGTATGAGCGTTATACCGGTATTAAGTCCCTGGCTTAAAGTACCCGGCGTTGCCTGGGTGAAACGAAATAAGAGGGAGGGGTGGGATGTCCGGATTTCATGGTAGCCTATATTTCCTGCAGGGTTTTAATTATGAAAAATTTGGTCCAGATCGGTTAAAAAATCGGGATAAAAAGTATCTTATATATTATTCCTGGTCTTAGACTACGTATATACCAAATTTCAGAAATATCCGTTGGGTAGTTACGACGTGATTAAGTAACAAACATCCAAACATCCAAACACACTTTCACATTTATTATATTAGTAGGAAGTAGGATAAATGATTATTTTAAAATATACCTGTGACAGCGAGTGGAATTTTTTGTAGGTATTTGTTGAAAAGCAAAAGCCTCTTGTTTGATAAAAAAATTAGTCGGTGGCCATCGGTAGCTCACGTAGCACGGAATGTTTTAACCAGGGTTGCCACCTCTCCGATTTTAGCCCGGAGACTCCGGGGTTCGAAGCAAATCTCCGGGCTCCGGTTTTATTGCAAAAATCTCCGGGTTGTAGAAAAAATGAGATAATAAGAGATTGTGGTGTTATACAATGGTATCAATTTTATATACAATAATAGTTATTAATTAAAAAAACAGATACATTTAAATTCTGAATTATTTGAGCTTAAAAGAATCGCACATCTGTTTTCCGGATATTCGAGAACAAAACTTTCTTTTTGCTTTTTCCATCTCCGGGTTTAAATTCGAATCTCCGGTTTTGAATGTGTGGCACTACGGGTTTAAATGGTGATAAGGTGGCAACCCTGGTTTTAACCCTCATCCGCCCCTTGTGTCAATTCGACACAGTTTTCTCGCAATAAGTTATACTATTCTATTATTTACGATTCTTGTAAAAAGGCAGTATGTCCTGCACATCATTATATTTTATACGAAAGTTGTGAAAAATCTAAGATATAAATGTTAACTCATCAATTTGAATAAAAAAATACCAAAACATAACTGTTTCCCTTGTCATTTCATCGATCTTTTACCACCGTGTCAATTTAACACCAAGGGACTGATTCAGATCGTGAAATGAGGAACAGACGAGTGTAAATAAAGTCCTTCACTAGCACCCTACTGCACGTTTCTCCCAGGGTTGTCAGATCTCCGGCATTCAGCCGGGGTCTCAGGTTTTATACTGTTATCTCCGGCCTCAGGCAGGCACAATCAAAATCTCCGGCTGAATAGAGAGTATGTTGCAGCATGCCTTTGCATGCCAATAAAAAATAAAAAACTATTCAAATCTGTACTAAATTCAAATAAATATTTATAATACTTTTATTACAATTATTATGATTACTCCTTTATAATAATTCATTATAATAAACTTTAGATGCCTGTTTTTCTATTGGCCCTTATTTTCTCTCCCCCCTCCCCTCCACTTAATCCCACTCCGTGAAATTGAAATCTCCGGCAAAAGATCAGGCCTGATCTGGCAACCCTGCTTTCTCCCTATAATTATCTATCGCACCTTCCACACGTGAATTCCATCCCCATAGATTCCGCTTACGCGGACATTTCCTCCACCGCAATTTGTGCACCGAAACCCCATCGACGTGGCTCGTGCCACGCACACAGACGCCATGCGCCAAGCATTCACGGGTTCCTAATGACGCGCATATTGCAACGGTGCACCGTGCTGCACGTTCTTCTGGCACCTCTGCTGTGTGGTGCGTGCGGAACGCGACGGCGGGAAACGATCGCGGCAGGAGGCGCGCGACGGGTCCGTTGCGCAACCCGGCCGATGGAACGAAATTCGATCATCTTCGCCGCACAATAACGGCCGCGAAGGGAAAGAGAAAACGGGGGGCATTAAAGAGACAAATGGCGGTGACGCGGCGCAATTTGCGCCACGGAGAAACTGGAAACCGTGTCTCGGCGCGCGAGGTCACGATAAGTGAAAGAAAATAATCGCCACCGACGCGCCCCGGGATTAGTCGATCGAGCTCGATGAAATGTATCGGGAAGGGAGCTGATTCACGGTGCTGCTGGGAGCAGCGGAGTGAATGAAGCATCGCGGAACACGAATTGGCCATTGAGCTGCGTTGCGATCCTTCATCCAGGGATGACACGTAACAATGGCAATGATATCGACGAACGATCGAGTCGTTGAATAGACACGATATTACCTGTGCACAGAGGTTGAATTCATTGGAGGGGGCCGGAGTGAGTATCGGTTTCTCTCGTTTTGATTAATTCTTTCTTGTTCTTGGAATTTTCATCAAACGCGCGCTGTACAGTGGTAGCAAATCGCAAAAAGCTGGTCAAAATTCAATTTTCGAAGTATATAGGGTAAAGGACTGAATTACTGACACCTAATTAATTACTGTCACCTAAGCTATTTTACTTAAAATAAGGAATAAATAAACGTTGTAAAGTGATACACAAAAAGAATTATGTATTTTAACCTATTAGCTATACTGTAGATTATATTCTATAATTTGTTTATCCGTTATTTGAAATAAAATAGCTTAAGGTGACAGTAATTGGTTAGGTGTCAGTAATTAGGTCCTTTACCCTAGCAGCTTTTTGCTATTATAGCAGATTTGTTATATATATATATCAGTGTATCAAATGCCGCTTGAATTTGTTAAATATATTGATTGGATATTGATCCAGTAATATATCGTTTTAGTCAGAAATCGAAAAATAATCAATTTTCACAAAAATTAACTCGAAAACAACGTTTATACTAGTGATATTAAATCCGCTTTTTTGTAATTTTCACTTCAGATTCGTAATCAGCGACCTCGAAAACTATAGGATACCAAGTTTAGACCAAATTTGACACGTTTCTGATAAACGCGTCCGCCATATTGGATTCTCTATTTTGTGTTAAAAATTTTTAATTTCAGATTCGTAATCAGCGACCCCAAGAACCCACGGGCACCGATTTTTGACTAAAATGAAGTACGTTTTGAGAGGGTTGCCGCTTTTTAGCGATTTAGTCGGTGGGAAGACAGGTGACACGTCTCCAAGTGAGCGTTGATATTGACGCCATTAATGACTCGAGATCGTTGGAAAGTCACCGAGCTTCTTAATTCGTTCCAGATTGAACGGCGGACGGCCCGAGTCAAGGCGAGTTACTCTCAATTTTGCGCATGGCAACGAGATCAGCCGTGTGCAATTCTTCTCTGGCATACCGCCTCGCACTTCTGGAGAATTCCTCTGGGTTCAATTCGAACAAGATTCAAGAGGGAAGCTTATGCTGTGATAAATCGCGATGGAAGGCTACTAAATTCTGTGCCGTCTACCGACGCGTCAGAATAACCTTACCTATTCAGACCACGATCTTTACAAACGTGAGAATTTAGATATCAAAGGTATGGGAAAACAGGGAATGTCAGAAAATAGCTTTATCGAGAGAATTAAGTGTTTTCTTACCGGTTTTTAAAAAGTAGGTACCTGTACCAAAATTTGAATGTTATATTGCGGAAGTATTTGAAGTTTATAACTCTTTGTGATTCGACAGTTTTGTAGTCCTAATTGCCAGCAATAAAATATCGCAAAGCACGAAAAATGGGCATTCCTCGTTTTTCCCTTTAGCCTTCATGTGTACTTAAGGAGGGAGGCTTACTTCGAACAATCAAAACAACAAGCTTGATTTGGAATTTTTCTAGAAAAGCCGATAGACTTTTATTATTAAACATTAGTCTATTGGAACCGAATATTTCAGAATTTTTTGTAGCAAAAAGTATTGAAAGGTTTGCGCAGGGTCATCCAAAATTGAAAAATCGAATTTTTTTTAGATAATACCAATATGAAATTACCCAAATTGATTTTAGAAAAATTATTTTGCGACAAAATAGCTGCAGTGCAAAGTTAAAGCATCGATATTGGGCAAAAAATCGCTCGTTTTTCGAATGTAAAAAATATAGGCAAAAAAGGAAAAGCTCCCGATAACGCTTAATTTTGTAATTCTAAAATAAGCCAGCAAAGCCTCGAGGAAATCGGTGCATTAATTTTTTAGTTATGTGCGTCACCGACTTTAAAAACATTATTTTGAAAAAAAAAACGCGTTTAAAGTTTTAGGTCTGAGCGCTACACTGAGGAACACCTACCTACTTAAACGCGTATAACTTTATCAATTTTAGTCGGATTAACTTGACATTTTCAGGGAATATTTTCAAGATGTACTTCAAGAAAATTCAAAATTCGAAAATTTCTAGGTAAGCCTCTTAATCCAACCACAAATTTCTAATCTAAGAGTACCTACGTCCCAAAGTTTCCTAGTCGAAGGACTCAAAAATTAAATTCACACCTTCCCTGCAAGTGTCTTATCAATCTACCACGAGTTTCAAAGCAATCTTATAAGCAATATAACTACCATCCACAGATTTCTGAAACCCTACCCAATTGCAAATTCCACACAGAGCCGAGCCAAATTCTCAATGCCCCAAATTGTACAAACTAAAAAATACAATTAATTTCCTAGACTCACTCGAAGAAACTTTGTTACACCTTACGGTTCAACCACAAAGAAGACTCCTCCTAAAAAACTATAAGACCACAAACTAAACTTTCCCACATTTGCGACTACGCTAAACGCCTATTTATCCCTCAACTATCAACTTCCTTTTGCAATCTCTCCGCGCCTGCTCGTGCCATCAATTAAACCACACCCCGCGCACACACTCTATGAAATGGAAACTTCCTAAAATGGAAGCAGAGGTAAACCCGCGAACGGTACATTCGCGCAGGCAAGTAAGTCATGCACTGAATAATTTCTTACACGACTTCGGTCGCGGCGAATAAATTATCAACGGAACGCCAAAAAAAGCTGCGGCCAGACGTTGCCTCGAGGAGGCGGGATCGCATGCAGACGGACGAACCTTCGTTCAGACACCCGGATTAATTGTCGCTGGGATCTGCGGGGGAATTTATATCTCGCTCTTTCCACTCACCTCTTGCGATACGGGATTGTTCTTGTTCCTGCTGCTGTTGGACGTGTTGGATGGTGTAAGGGTTGCAGTGCCGACACCGCCGACCGTCTTTCCGCTGACCTTGGTACCGGCGCCGCCGACATCTTTGTGCAGCGTTCCAGGACTCTGAAAATAAAATATCGGCCCCAAGTTAGGACAATAGAGGATGAGCTTTTTCAATGACAATGAGAGCGCAACCTGCCCGTCGCTCGATCTCGAATGAAATACGAGGTTCGGGGGTGGGTTGAATTAATGGCGCGGCTCGAGGAGGGATGCTTGCTTTATCGAATAGAGTGTAATGCCTTGGAGAGACCTTTAGCTTCCAATAAAACAGCTTGGAGTGAATATCGCGGAATGTATACCGATACAAGCAAGCTTATCTCGCTGCTCGTTATTCCACTTACGACTGTGATCGTTCAATTTCCCTAGAAATTATTGCACAATTTCGCGCGAGCTTCGATCCACCGCGAAGTTTGTTTCATTCATTTCCAAGGAGAATGCCCCGTGACATTTAACATTTATCCTATTTATTTACTCATTAATTAACGAGGATATTTGTTATACGATTTAATGCCAACTTGATCTTGTTAATTAAGGAACCGCCATTTCTGGTTTATACACGCCGTCTCATTTGCGTCTTGTCGCTAAACGAGTGATTTAGTAATAGGAGACAAAGAGATGACGTGGGTGGTTTCGGATGCGACTCGCGTATCTTGCGCCAGTAAACACGTGCGCGGATGCGTTTCTATTTTACTGTGTGTGTTTGCGCGCATCATCTCGTCCCCACGGAGGGGCTACGTTAGACTGCCCCTGATAAAATGGTGATAAGCGGGTGGAAATCCGAACGGGACAGCCGGCTACTGTTACCATCGTTCACTGGTCGCGATATCGTTTAATTGTTCGCGGCCTATAACGTCCCAGCCATACACGGTCGGTTCACTCCACGACCTCTGAGGTCTTGGCTGATCTCGTGCTTTTATGCAGATTTTATGGCTCACTCTGCTTTGTATAATTGAGAAATGCGTTGCAGAAATTGTGCGAATTGATGTATAATTGAGTGCAGTAGAGAGTAATATGGAGTGAATGGTAAATAAATATTCTAATTAGTCGAAGGAACTTAAGTATTTATTCTAGTATTTGGAATATTAAAGAATTAGAAATATTCATAAGTATAATTTAATTGATAATTAAAAATTTTAGTATTAATATTTTGATAGAATTTATATTAAACTAGCTGTACCTGGTCACAAGTTATTGTGGCTCAGTCTGGTTAAATGGAAAAGAAAGAAAAGAGAAAGCGCTTGGTTTATGAAAAATAAAAATATTTAAAAAGTGTATTAAAACACGCGCGTATTCGAATGCAACGTTGTGTTAAAATTGCAAAGCAATCGGTGAAGAACTTTTGGAGATTTAAGATTTTGAACAAATGAATATTTAAATTTTTATTTATATAGATAGATTAATAATTAATTTGTAAAATATATAAAAGAATTTTTAGTTTTCTATACGGAGCCGTTGTCTTTACAACTCCTTTGCGCGTGTAAATCGTCGATGGGCACAATCGAAATCGGAACAGCAGCCAGTCGAGTCGAGGAAGAGATATCGATGCATCGAGCGCGCTTTCACACCGTAAAGCAACACGAGGAATTTTTCCCAACCAGGAAACGAGGTGTAACGAATCCCTACGAGCGCCTGTCCGGCTCGAATTAATACCTTAATTTCCAAGGCAATTTTAGTGAAAGTGTCACTGGAGGCTAAACGAGATTCTTGACGCAGCAACGGTCACGGCTTGTGCTTCATCAAAATTCACGATTTCAAATTTTAATGAGAGATATAGGTACTATTCTATATGCCTGCTCTGTAATCAGAGTTGGGCAAAATGTAATCTAATTACAACTTACAAATTACGATTAAAATGTGATTAATTGCACATTATTTTCTGCAATCGTTAATTTAGGTAGTTGACCCCATTTGGTTTCGTCAACTACCTAAATGAACGATTGCAGAAAATAATGTGTAATTAATTACATTTTAATATATTGGTAAGTTGTAATTAGATTACATTTTGCCCAACTCTGTCTGTAATCAATCATATATTAATCCTCGAATGGTCGAAGGTGAACAGTTACGCGGTAGACCGATGTGAGTGCTCAAATATACCCAAAGCTAGTGGCTCAAATATTTCTAAATCGAGTACTCAAATATTTCCAAAGCTAGTGGCTCAAATATTTCCAAATGGAGTGCTCAAATATTTCCAAAACTAGTGGCTCAAATATTTCTAAATCGAGTACTCAAATATTTCCAAAGCTAGTGGCTCAAATATTTCCAAATCGAGTGCTCAAATATTTCCAAATCGAGTGCTCAAATATTTCCAAAACTAGTGGCTCAAATATTTCCAAATCAAGTGCTCAAATATTTCCAAAGCTAGTGGCTCAAATATTTCCAAAACGAGTGCTCAAATATTTCCAAAGCTAGTGGCTCAAATATTTCCAAATCGAGTGCTCAAATATTTCCAAAACTAGTGGCTCAAATATTTCTAAATCGAGTACTCAAATATTTCCAAAGCTAGTGGCTCAAATATTTCCAAATCGAGTACTCTAATATTTCCAAATCGATTGCTCAAATATTTCCAAATCGAGTGCTCAAATATTTCCAAAACTAGTGGCTCAAATATTTCTAAATCGAGTACTCAAATATTTCCAAAGCTAGTGGCTCAAATATTTCCAAATCGAGTGCTCAAATATTTCCAAATCGATTGCTCAAATATTTCCAAAACGAGTGCTCAAATATTTCAAAAGAAAGCGCCCCAAGTAGTGAACAACAGAAAACACTGTGTATGCCTATGAATCTAAAGCTCGTTCCCTCGCATATCCTGCAAGCTCCGGCAACAAAATGGTGTTAATGAACCAGCACACCGAACTCTCGTCACGCCAGCATATTCCTCGCTCCTAAACCGCGCAGCCCTTAAGGCGAAATCGATCACCAAGGTGAGCACGGCAATTAAGAGAGTTAGAAGCTTAAACAGGATCCTCTTTAACGTCGTCCGAACGAGCCATTCCACAACGTTGTTTCGCTAAACGAAGTTAGGCGCGTCAGGAAGTAACGGGGCAGCGCCGCAGGTTCGATGTACCTGCGCTTCATTACCAATGTCGAATCGTACGGTGGCCTTCTGTTCCACTAGATCACGACGGGTCAACGGACGATCCAAGAGGATGTATTTACCATGGAAAGTATTTCCACGGCTTTGTCCAGGGCTTCTTTGACAGCCACGCGACGGAACTGGAACAAAACGCGTATCCTGCGCGTCGCTGCCCTGCGCGCTTCCGTTTCCAGGATATTTCTAATAATACCCCTGACTTTACACCGTGCCTATCACTTATCAACATCTCCCACTGCGTTCCAATACATTTCCACGTCGATATTTACTGGCAAACTAAGAAAGAATCCTCCCAGTATATTTTCTCAAAACGTTTAACAATTAACACAGTGCGCAGGCAATTCTACCAAGTTAGCACAAAGCAAATTTAGTACAATTCAATAATACCTACATCTATAATTCTATACTGTTATGGTGCAATGAAATTCCGTGGCATTTTGCACCACGACCACACACAGTAGCCTCAGATTTAATAAATGACCACAGTACACGATGGAGTACGATACAGAAATGCGTGCGAAAGGCTATCAAAACGACGTCAATGGGACAGCGGAGGCGCGCGGAATGAAATGTCAAAGTAACCGACGCGTGAAATCCCCTTTAGGCCTCGGCACACAATGGAATCGTAAACGCGACGACACACAAAGGAGCGATTCCGAGATCCGGAAGGCGAAGATAGTTCTACGACGATGGACGGGGGAATTACACTGGCCCGATGACTGCACCCGAAGAAAGTCACCGGACCTCCCCTTAACGATCCCCGATCGGTGTTCGCGCTCCGGCAGTCCTCGTGGATCGCTTTCACGAGCCATTGTCTTCGGGCCAGCCCGCGATTATTCGTTAATTAAGAACGCACCTCGCCCTCTCACGGCGCTGTCTCAATTATAGAAATAATGAGTCGACCGACTCACGGTACTTTTCTATATGCAATAAAGCCGACGGATAGGAGGATTTACGTAAACTGCAACAAGGTTACGCGCGACGACCTCTGCCAGAATGGAATTACGCAACTTTCGCTTCGCGTGAGACGTACATTTGCATCGTCCCTTTTTTTCTACGTCCACGTTGCTAACAGCCGCGCTCCGAGTACCTCAGTAGAGACGTACGTATTTCTTTATTTAGGAGTGGAGTTTTAGCGCCTCATAACTATGCATAAGTTTTCGGAATCACGAAATGGGGGACGGGTGCTTTGAACTGCGACGGCATTGGAATTAATTCTGCTCGTGCCATTTCAGAGATTCGACGTTTGAAGCCTGGGAATAAGGTAAGAGGCCCAATACGTGGACACGTCCCAGTAGCTGGACACTGGTGCAAAAGAACTATTTTATTCAATTATTCAAATATTTAGTCAAATATATTCATATATATATTTTACTAAATATTTGAATAATTGAATAAAATAGTTCTTATATATTCATATATATATATATATATTACTAAATATTTGAATAATTGAATAAAATAGTTCTTATATATTCATATATATATTTTACTAAATATTTGAATAATTGAATAAAATAGTTCTTATATATTCATATATATATATATATATATTTTACTAAATATTTGAATAATTGAATAAAATAGTTCTTATATATTCATATATATATTTTACTAAATATTTGAATAATTGAATAAAATAGTTCTTATATATTCATATATATATATATATATTTGACTAAATATTTGAATAATTGAATACAATAGTTCTTATATATTCATATATATATTTTACTAAATATTTGAATAATAGAATAAAATAGTTCTTATATATTCATATATATATTTTACTAAATATTTGAATAATTGAATAAAATAGTTTTTATATATTCATATATATATTTTACTAAATATTTGAATAATTTAATAAAATAGTTCTTTTTTGGATAAAGCGGATATTAAATGTACTAATCAGTATTTTTGCACCAGTGTCCAGCTACTGGAACCTGTCCACGTATTGGGTCTTTTACCTTAGCTTCTTGTAAATTTGTGTTCGACTTGATTGAAGTGCACCGGGAAGTGATCTTCCTGATACGCATGCAGAGTTTTTATAAAAATTCTCAGTAACCGTAGTCGAGCAGCGGTCGATCACCGCGCCGCCAAGCCCAAGGAGAAACTTTTTATAACACTTTTCACGGCAGAAAAAACGACTTTCTCGTACGCTTTTCCATTCAATTTATGCGTCCGATCGAAAGCAATAATTTCTCTGGCTCGCGAGACTGTCGAGAGAGGTGGAAGTAGACCATAAAGCAACTCAATCTCCCATTGAAGATCCTTTCGAGCAGATGCGCGCGGTTCGTGCTCCCGAGCGAGCGCAACAGCCCGCGCGGAATAGAATACGCGACGTAGGCGACGAGGAATGGAGAGAGGACGCCGCAAACCGTGGCGGCTGCTGTAGAACCCTATCATTAGGCCCTCTGCCAAGGGTCGAGAACCTTAATCTCCGCTGGCCCTCGTGGTTCTCCATTTTTCGCGAGACACCTGGCCACGCGATATAGCAGGTGATCGGATCCCCCTTGTTGGCACACAAGCTGGCCTCCGAAACTTCCGAGGCTTCCTTCGCGCACGAGGGGATCGCTTGCGAACTAAGAAAACGATCTGTGGCAGGATTAAGTCGCGAAATCTGGTTCCGAGAATACCAAAACTCGGTAGCGCACTCTGAAAATTGCAAGGGGCCCTAGCAACCCCCATAGAAAAAGAAAAGAGAAGATTAAAACTTTTCTTTGTAAACAGAAAAAGAAACTGGATTATGTTCTTTAAATAAATTTTGTAATCACCTAATGAATTTTATTGAATTTGCGTTAAAATTATTTCTATCCCTTCCACTTGGCTCCCCAAGATTAAATCCTGAGTGCGTTACTGTTTAAAGCTTGGAGGTTCAAACGTCCCAGATCTCGATGATAAATAATTAAATATCACAAGTCATCTAAAAACTATATTATTACTTTCTCCCAATCCAAATCCAACCGAGGCTTCCTTCCTCACCACACCAAAGTCTAAGTAACCCCCAGAACAACGCGTATTTCCCAAGGAATCACAGCGACTAAATTCGTATCGTAACCCGAAACGAAGTCGCATAAATTTATCAGCCACTCCGCCGAGGTGATTTAAATCCTGGGATTTTTTCGACACACCATGTAAGGTGCCCGAAATCAAGAGCACCACCGGCTCCACCTTCTGCGCGCCTGCGTGGCCGCTCCACTGGATGCACACAGATACATCGAGGGAAGAGAAGCCAGAGAGGACGCGAGCAGGAATCCCTCCACAGACACGCGCAGGTTAGCAGATGTATCTCGCCCCGACACCTGCCAACCTGCACAGGTACAAAGAGACTAGAGGTTTAGGAGGGCAGCTGCAGCTGCCAGGCTCTCGCGGCGTTTCGCATAGAAAACAGACCTTTTTCCGAGGGGAAACCTTTTGGAGGAGTCTTCGGTAGAACATTACTTTTGTCCCGAAATGATCTGCACACTGCGCGTGGGCGAGCACACCGATGCAACGGCATGCACCGAGGAGCTCTCCTCACGAGCGGAGCATCCATAAAAACCCCTTTTTCTCCGCGTTTTTGGAAACTCGGGCGTGTATAAGGAGCTGAAATTTGCGAATTGCGAGGGGAGTTTCCCGAAACAACTCATAACTCGTCCATTTTTTAATATTTCTGTAGAATATTTATACAATATATTCGTTAATACATACTCGAAAAATAAAAAGTATAGAAATAATTTTCAATACTCATAGTATTATAAAAAAAATTTGTCTAATTTGGCGCTGTTTCAAGTTGACGATTAATGCAACGCGAGGCATACCGTTAAGGAACTAGTTCTTGATCAGGCACTAATTTTTTATCAGTTCATGAAATAAATCGTTCCTTTCAGTTTATGTCCTTAAATAATTGTTTGAAATAATTACTAACATAAAAAAGGATAATTCAAACTAGTTCGTGACCTGATAAAAAATTAGTTCCCATGTATTTTCAGATGATCAAAAACTAGTCCCTAGTCACCTTATTATTCCCCAACCTTATAAATAATTAAATTATATTTATTTTCAACTTTTTAAAATTTTTCCTTAAAGTGTAAACATTAATTCATCTTTTAGTATAAAAAAAGTCTATGGTTGAAAGTTTTATTAGGTTAAAAATAAATATTAAAGCGGGAAACTCTCTAAACTGATCAAAAACTAGTTCCTTAACGGTAAACACCTGAAGGGAATATTGAAATACGTATGTAAGTAGAAATTTATAGACATACATACTATGAATGCCTATAGTTGCAACTGGATAAATAGAAAAGCTTCGAAAGCCTGAATCTTTAAACAAGATACCTTCTGTTCAATATCGAACACCTGGGCGTCACATTAATTATAGTGATTCAACGTACATAAATCACGTTTGCTCGGATGATTATTACAACAAGGTATTAACCTGTCTTCAGACAACTGATAACGCCGCGCAATTTTAGATAACGCCAGCGTTTGCAGTAGACTCTTAATCAAATATTTCTCGACTGTGCACCGTTTATTTGTAGAAATTGGGTCACCTCGGTTGCTCGTAGTCTGTCAAAGAAATTATCGAATAGTGGCGGCGCGTCACTGTTGGAATGCGAAGATCATCATCGCTGGGAAGATGACGAGTATAATGACGACGGTCTCGACGCTGCAAAACATTCTAATTCCACGTGTCAACTTAATTCTCACTGGACTGGAATTTCTATTGCTTCTTTATATTCCCAACGCCGAAGCTGCGAGCGATAGAAGTGACAAGCGGAGGAAATCGCGCTACAACAGGGCGTTAGAAAATACACGCGGGACATGGTTCTCCATTAGCGACGGAAATTCATAGAAATCTATAGAAATGCCACTTTCAGCAAGACTAATTGCAAATTAAACCGTCGAGTACTTTCTCAATGTCCACCGTCTGTAGCGGTTAATTTGCGTGTAAGTGGCTTTCAGGCTTGCATAATGAAGGCCAGAAGGGAAATAAGCTGCGCAGGCAGAAATCCGTGAAAACGGGTCGTTCCTCGGCCAAGTGACAGCGAAATTACCACCGTTTCGCAATGCGCAGAGTGATATCGCAGGAAAGGATTTCCCTTTTCCCGGTGGAATTGATTTCGTTGAGCGCAGATGTTGTGGCGAGCTGTGATCATAGATTACAATGGAGGCGCTTTCCACGGGAGCAGAGAAATTCTAGGAGAATTGCGAAGGATGCCAGTGAGACGACGATCTCTGGGTCACTTTTCTACGTTGACCCGTGGGAACGGCTTATCAACGGCGACTCACTCGCTTTTACTTGTGGGGAAGCTGCGAGAGGCCCGCCCGTAAAGCCCCGCGGGCATGGTGAGTTATTGTTTCCTGGTTCGGAAGAGTTTCGGAAGATCGACTGTTTTTCGAAGGTAAGTACAGAGCCGGGGATCTTGGAGCCTGGTTCAACGAACCTGGCCACCTTTTGGCGCACGATCTGGGTGAGTTGGTATGATAGATTCATGTTGATTCGTGAAGGAACTAGGTCAAGTGGTGTCGAGCTGATTTGCGAGGAAAGTGGGTCAAGTTGGATCATGGGGAAATTGGGTCACGATGGGATTTATTTTCGGTGGAGTCGAATCGCGAAGAAATTGATTGAAATCCCGTTCGATTGCAAGATTGGATTTGGTTGAGATATATTGAAAGGAAATTGGGTATGGGTGAGTCAAATTGCAAGGAAATTGAGTATGGTTGAGTTGAATTGCAAGGAAATTGAGTATGGTTGAGTCAAATTGCAAGGAAATTGAGTATAGTTGATTCAAATTGTAAGTAAATTGAGTATGGTTGAATCAAATTTCAAGGAAATTGAGTATAGTTGAGTCAAATTGCAAGGAAATTGAGTATAGTTGATTCAAATTGTAAGTAAATTGAGTATGGTTGAGTCAAATTGGAAGGAAATTGAGTATAGTTGATTCAAATTGCAAGGAAATTGAGTATAGTTGATTCAAATTGCAAGGAAATTGAGTACGGTTGATTCAAATTGCAAGGAAATTGAGTACGGTTGAGTCAAATTTCAAGGAATTCGAGTATAGTTGATTCAAATTGCAAGGAAATTGAGTATGGTTGAGTTAAATTGCAAGGAATTCGAGTATAGTTAATTCAAATTGCAAGGAAATTGAGTATGGTTGAGTCAAATTGCAAGGAAATCGAGTATACTTGAGTCAAATTGCAAGGAAATTAACCCAACGTTGGTAAGATAAGGAATTGTAACAAGAGTACTAAGGTGGGGTCCCACAATCCCCGCAAATAATTCAGAGTATCATAGAAATCCATATCTTTAATTAAATTTTATTACCCAAAAATACTGAACTAATTAAACATCTTTAATTTTCAACAAAAATTTACTCTTCCTAGCTTATATAATGAACAAACTAAATAACACTCTCCCAGGCGTTGTTAAAAAGTTATACTCAATTTAAAATCTTTGTGGTTTGTGAGACTCCACCTTACCAACGCCAGGTTAAGTACGAGTTGGTTCAATTTACAAGGAAATTGAACTTGGCCGAGTTATATCGCAAGAACACTCGGCCCGATCGAGTAAGATCGCGGAAAACTCGGTCAGATCGAATCAGATCTCGAGGAAACTCGGTCAGCTCTGGACGACTCACGAGGAAATTGAGTCTATACTGTCTACTAAGGGCGCGAAGACCGAAGTGGAACCTTGTCAGATCAACTCATGCACCTATGCAACAACAAAAACCATCAGAATCTCTCCCAAAACTCGATTGCATGTTTTATTTAAATAATATGATTAACTATTTAAATTGTATTTATTTTTTTCTTCTATATATTTTTTAAACATTTTCTTTTAAATTTTGTTATAAGAATTTAATTTTGAATGTTCAATATATGCGACATTCCTCGCAACACCACAGATTTTTAATATCCCTGCCCGCCCTTGTTATCCCTAATTAAACAAAATCCCAATTAATAAAACTACAAAAAGAGTTTCCGCTTGGAGCTCATTTAAGAACAGCGCAGAGCTTATATTACCCCCCTTTTCGTGTTTTGTTTTCTCGGTAAGCACTCTTGACTTACTTTTTATACTGCTTCCTGACGTTAAATTCCCCTATTTACGATTATTATAAAACTGACTTACGACCCGGTGAATATTTCATAAGTGGCCCGCGGAATGGGTGTACGGGAGAGGCTGGAGCGCGACACAAGGAATCGTAAGTTCTAAGATCTAGGTCGGTTGTCAATTGTCTCGTTAGTCGGCGCACCAGAATGCGGTACGCGCGCAAGTCGACTAATGACAACAGTGATACACACTTCATTAATTATACATATATCCGGCCTGCTAAGGCGCAAAATCTTTAGCCAACGATTTTAACAACGTTCCTTCATCGCTAACTCTGGAGCCCCAACCAGTAGCACCCTTCCCAAAAAATAAAATAGACTCCTTATTAAAAAGAATCGCAAGATACTCGATTTTATCATTGATTTCGCGAGTAAAAGTTTCCGTGCCTCCTCGTAGTCTGCAATTTTTTAGCGAGACGCTTGACGACCGTTAACGCAAGCGCGCGACACGGAGGATTTCCTAGTCGGGAGCGTTTTCACAAGTACCAATTAGCCGGTGCTCATTGATCGGTGAAACCGCTTCTGGTATTAGCGACAGACGGTTAACTCTCGAACGATTTCAGAACGTTGCGACACCGCAGTCGTCCGGTCGCCACGAAAAATCGCACGCAACTGGTGCCGGGCACACGAGGCACGAGCAATTAACGATCTCAGTTCAAAAACATGTAGGCGGTTCAGATCTGAAAATAGTTACAAAAGTATACTAAGGTGCTACATACACCTCGATTTTTATTACTATTATTATTATTTAATTATAATAATTATTATTATTATTATTATTTCATTAAAGAATTCGCAACAGCTACAGCATCAAAAGAAGGTCAATTTTATGATCCCGGAATCGATGATTTTCTGTAAGTTCAATAGAAAAAATTATCTCACTTTAACCTGTACCTTAAATATTAAACGCTGGTTATTTCTAGAGAAATTTCAACAGTTTTTAATGATAAAAAACAAACTGTGGCGTTTAAAAAAGAATCGGTATGATAAAGATTACATATTAATGTAAAAAATAATCGTGCTACGTTTCATTCAAATCGGTTCAGTAGTTTCTGAAATATCACTGGCACCGATTTGAAAACCGTGATTCGAAAAAATAGCATTTAAAGTTTAAGGTGCAGGTTAAAATGATATAATTTTGTTTTAATTGACAAAAAATCGTCGTTTCTGGGGTCACAGAACTGACCTTCCCTTGATGTTGTAGCCTCCATGAATTCTGTATTGGAATAATCTTTTTTTACCATTCTAGGTGTATGTAATCCCTTAATCAAAGGACTCGACGACGGAATCCCCGTAGTGTGAGCAAACGAAGGCAATTTATTTAAATAAATTCGAAGCGGGCTTCCTGCGCGAACCCAAACAGTGGATACACCGATTTACTTTCAAGAAACGAGGAAAGTAGCGCGCGATCGGGCTCCCCGAAAAACGTAGCCTCCTTTACAATAATAACGACGTTGAGAAAGGTTTTTCTCGATCCGGCGAGGCATCCCATTCGCAAGAACGTGGCTCCGCGCGGACAAACAGGGAGGCCCCCCTGTCTCTGTTTCGTTAAAGTGGGAACTGGTCTCGAAGAATGGATCGACCGGGAACGGGGTTATATCGAGCTGCACTCGGGAGAGAGAGAGCGGGGCTGGAGACGACAGTCGAAAAGGGCATGGAAGGGCCGCGGCGTTTTCCCCAGGGTAACGCAAAGAACGCGTACACGAGTGTGGAAAGGCGAAGCACCGCGTCGCTTTGACTCGCAGCGCGGCAAAGAACGGAGAGAAAAAGAAAGGGGGTCGTGCGCTGAAGAGGCGACGTCTGTTCCTCCTGCCAAAGGACAGGGGAGAGGAGCCGAGTGTTTGCTCGAATTATTTTATTGCCGACTGGCGAAAGGCCGCAGTCGAAACGGGGCGGAACCCTTCGCCTTCTGTTGCCTTTCGCTTCGTGCCGAGAAATTCGAATTGGACCGCGAGAAATGCTTGGATCGTCGGCGGTGGCAATCTGCGGCTGCAAGATTTCCAGGGGATCCCTAGAGTGTTTACTTCGTTCCGTTTTACTGGCAGGACATTGTTTCCAATGAGAATCGTGGCTGACAGAATCGATATTCCGCCGCGGGGAATATAAAAAAGGAGTCTAGAAATATCACGAGCATTGGAGATATATTCAGTGCAGAAAATTGAAATTTATAATGTCATTTGTTTAGAACAGTATTTCCTAACCGTTTTTGAGTCGCGATCGCCTTTTATAATATTCAAATACCCTTTCCATGTCAGGTAAAGTGAATTTAATAATGTAAAGAAAACATTAAAAATAAGGTATTTCAGAATAAAATTCTAATATAATAATATTTAAATAAACCCCAAAATATGACCCCCCAGAAAACACTTCGCGACCCACAGGTTGGGAATCACTGGTTTAGAATCTAGTAAAATTGAATTTCCATTCTAAGAAGCTCCCATTAGCTAATTCAAATCGGGCGAGCATTTTGTTATTTGCTTTCAACGCGTTTCCACTAGGAAGAAAAAATGCGAAATGACCCGGGGTCTATAGAAATATCATGGAAATTAAATAATTACGCTCGGTTAGATACGCGCGAGACGGCGAGACGCGAAATGAACGCGGAGATTAAGCGCACGAAGGGTGTTCGTGTGCAAGTGTGTCTGGAAGTGATCCGATCTGTCGCTTTAGGCGAAGAGAAACCTGCCCCGACTCCTTGTTATTAATCGAAAATTGTTTAACCCGTCTCTAACGCTGGACGTTTATTGCCCGGTAAATATACAGCGCCCGAGCACGTCTAACGACCGTATCTCGCCGTTATCAATCGCGAACGGCTGCGATTCGAGATACACCACGATGTAACGCGCGAGTTCTCCCTCGGCCAGCGAGCAATTTAGAAACAGTGAATATTAGGCGACTCCGCCGATGACGGTGATTCAGCATAGTCGTTCATTTGCGAAATTACTACGCGCTCGATCGACGCGCGAGCCAGTCGCGTCTATCTCCGTTGCGTGTCTTCATCGAAAGTGTCGCGAGAAATTTAAATGCGTACATTTCAATGGAGTTGTTCACGCGAAGCTGTGTATTTAGTCGTTGGAGTGCCACTGGCTGTTACACAAACAAAGTGGAGAATAGATTGATTATGTGTGGTTGTGAAAGAAATTGACAACGTATTAGAAACTCGGTTTCTAAATGGGTGATTGAATAAAGAGTTCAACTAGACAGCTGTTATAATCAATTTGATGCCTCAGAAAACGGCACGTGTCACTTTCCCACTTTACTGCATGGTCATTGACGATCAATCTGACAATTAAGTGTTCTTGATAAGATCCTGCACGAGTTACTTAAAACTAAAAGGGACCTTTATCGAAGATCGTTGAAGAAATAGCGAAACAGGCCGCGTGTACCTGGTTCGCCGTAACTAACTGCAAAGGAAACGGCTACACCCCGTTCCACAGCAGAAGCTACTTAAACCGTTTCCAGTTTTGCATAAAAGGAGATCGAGATCGTGCTCTCCAATTGTGCGCTAAGGGACAGGGGGAGAGAGAGAAGATCGGGTCAGCAGCGCGGTGGAAAAGCGGATCAGAGGATGGAAGACTGCACGGCCAAGCCCGTTCGAAAAGGTCCGGCGCGCGGCAGCTTTCGAAAATTTCTCCCTTTCCTCGAGGCGAGCCACGGAGACCCCTTTACTCGAGGTTCCGTGGGGAAGCTGGCGAGACGGCCCTGATGGCCTGTAAACACACGAGTGAAACAGAACTTTCACGGCCACGGGCTCGACCTGGTCACTTCGTCGCAGGTACACACGCGGCCGCGCGTGTGTACGTACAGCGCATGCGAGGCTAGGTCCGGGCGGGGGAAAAAAAAAGCCAGCAGCAACAGAGCAACGGCTGTCCCCGTGGCGGCTCTCCGTGAGAGCGGAATCGACGCATAAAAACCGAACAGGTTATCGAATTAAAGCGATACCGCTCGGGCTCTCCGTGTAATTCCTAACCTCGGGCCAGTCCAGGACGATATTCGGTGGCAACGGTACAAGGACAGAAACCAGTCCCGAGGAGTTCTATTTTCGACACTCGATACACTCGAGTGGACTCGAGCCGGCTAGAAAGCATAGTGCCCACTCCACGGAAGAAGAATACACCGGCCGGATACTTCGCTTGTTTACCGTCAACCACCGCTCCGCCGCGGAACGTATCGACGAAAGACCGTACGGCCACGGAGGTGGATTGTTTTCGTTTACTCATCGACGACGGCTGCCGACGCGGGATATCTCGCCTTACGCTTTTCGTTTTGCCGAACCGCTCCGGCTCGCAGAAATTCGATAGTGCGAATCGATCCGGGCGAAAGCTTGTAAATAATACGCGCCAACGTTTTCCGAGCGGGCGAGAAAAAAGTGTTTATAAACGTCCGAGGCCGCGGCTCGTTAAAAATGGGTCATTGAATGATTGATTATAAACGTGTCTTATATGTACGGCGATTAATCTGTAGGCGGCGGTGGGCGAGTTTCACAGCGACTGTCTGCTTATCGTTTACGAAATACTACGTTACAGGGAAAACTGGTTCCGATAAGGCCGATAAAGAAAAGCGCGTGGACACTGATTCTACGTTTCCTTTCGGGTCGGTTGGTGTTTCTCTTTACGAGGAGCTTATCGCGCAATTACGACACAATGCTCCGCGCTACCTTGATGGGCGTCCGCAGGGGGGCGGGAGGCAAAAGGGTAAGTTGCCCCCCCCCCCTGGACTTTGAGAAAAAATCGCTTATTTTTCAAGACGGATCTTTATTAAATTTATACTAAACAGAGAATATTTTAAATTTCGGTTTTAAATTTTTAATTAAATTGACACTATAACATGTGTTAAAAAAGCAAGAGGAAAAGTCTCCGGACGCCCCTGGCAACCTTGCAATATTGTTTATCTTGCGCTTTCCTTCGCCAGAGATGGGCAAAAAATTATTTGAAATAAAAATTTCGTACATAAATTTTTGCCCACTTCTGTCCTTCGCCGGTCGATGTATTTAGCTAGGAATAGCGGTGGGGCGTCTCGATCCTCTCGAGAAAGATACGCGCTACTCGAGAAGCGAGAGAGTGATAGAGAAAGGACACAAAACAATCGTGATTCTCGAAAGAGGCACATGTGGCCACCGTGGTGTATGCGCACGCACGTGTCCCACGACCGTTGAATTTTTCGTCACTTTCGAGAGGTTCCCCGGCCGTATCTATTCCCACACACCGTGTCCCTTTTCTCCCCTGCAGCAGCGACAGTGAATTAAAAGCGTTCTATTTATATTTAGACGGTGGATGCATCCAGAAAGAAGACACGAGACCCAGCAGTCCTCGCGCTCGCTATGCACGGCGGGAGTCACGTTGCTCGAAACGTTACGCGATATCGATTGCCTGACTGATACCCGATAATGAAAGTTATTGTTGTACTATCGATAAGGATCGACGTATTTTTGCGCCCCAAGCCGGAGCCTCTGGATCGACTCTGGCGGCCGAGTGCGTGATTATTATGTAAATTAAACGTCTGCTTTCCCCGAGCTTTCCAGCTGGGCGAATTAAAGCGAGCCTTTTTCCGAGCGAGAAACCGGGGCGATCGGCTTTGTTTACAGACGCCGAGGGACGGCGTGGTGTCTGCTTTTGTTGACAACGCGGGGACGGTATAGGTACAACGCGTTAGTCATTACGCTGATATATCGAGAAGTTATTAGATTCTTTTTTAAAATGTATTCCCGTGGAAATATCCATCTGATAGATTGCGGAGCGATAGTGCGTTCGCGCAACGGTTGAAATTTGCAGTAAGTGGTGCCACCGGCGCGCGATAACAACTTCGAGAATTGTCTGTCGAATAGAATTCTTCCCTTTGCCCCCTAGCCCCCGCTGTGTTTCATCGGGCGCAGTTCGCATGGCTCTGTTAGGGTATACTTTATCGTGGCAATGGCAAACAACGAGGTTGACACTTTTCTTGGTACGGTTTTACACCGTAAGCCCGCGAGTCCATTGTCCGTTTGTCAATACGGAGTACCGTATGCGCGACAGTGCGATCAGCCTGCGCTTTCATCGCACACATGTCCAGCAGACTGCGTGCATGGCGCCTGTCCCTCTTGACTTCGTGTAATTTTTCTTATTAAATATCTCTCCTTAATCAAAACTAGGAATTTCAATCTACAGCCTATCTAATCTCTAATCAATTTAATATTCTTAGTCACGCGGCGTTCTTTAATTTCAGGTTCTTGGATTTTCAAAATTCTGAGTTATCGAAACTTCAAACACATAAGAAATTCATAGTTATCTAAATTATAAATTACTACGATTTATAAGTTACGAATTACTATAATTCGTAAATTACGAATTACTGCAATTCGTAGTTCCAAAATTCTAAACCTTTACTACTTTAAAATTCTAATATGTACTTCTATGTCTTGAAATAATTTGAATTGGCGTCACGCGTCCAAGGACACCACAATAACGCATTGTGCTCGCATCGTCGGAAAACCGTGCTCGCGTGCACGTGTGCAGAGTGCGCATTCATATTACGAATAGACGAGCGTGAGACTCCTGGACGGACGCCTCCCGGCTCGTGTGTGCATCTGCGTTCGCGTTGAACGAGGTTAACGTTAATGAGGCACAAACATCTCCAGACACCGTGGCCAGACCTTCCCTTTATTCACCCCGCCACGAGCCCTCGCGGCAACGCCGCGCGTGCACGCGGCCAGGGTTGAGATTCTTTTTCTTTTTGCCCGAACGACCGTTGGTTCGTTCCGCTCGACCGGTGAACCTTGCGATGGTCAATGCACGCGACTTTGTGTGGAAACAGGCCAGGTTCTGGCACCTGGTTCCGAGCGTTTCCACAAATTTCGCAAACATTCTAAACTAAACGCTTCGTAAATTCTTCGACGGAGAACGATACTTTAGTCGAATGCTCGTGGAATACATGTGTAACCTATTGACGGAGATTTCGAAAATTGAACGCACCGATTCTAAAGAATCATTTCTATACGAATACTGAATACGTCACACTGGACGTGTTGGTAAGGAATTGTGTGGGGAAAAGTGTGATAATAAATCCGAGAAGAATATAGTACAACCCACATCGCCTTGAAGCTATACACCGAGAAATCAGGAGGGAAGATCCTCGGAAGATTGGAAAGGGTCCATTAAGCATCTCCTGGCGAACAAAAGCGCCTCCCCGCGGCCGAGACAAAAGGCGGTAAAAAATGTCCGATATACATACATACACGCCAGGTAGAAATCTTTCGAGTCCCGTCTACGGCCCCGAAGGCCGTATATCATCGGTCTCGGGTCACCAACAAACAAGACACGCCACATGCCCGCGCGTGTACCGTTATGTTCGCTCTCGAAGCTGGTCCTTATCAAACGCACGGGTATTGCACGCCGGACGGCGACACGGTTACGGGCGATTCCCGATGCAACGCTACTTACCCCGTACAGGGACTTCAGCTTAACGTGGTTAAGCGCAGGCACGTCCACCATGGAACACTTGAGGAGTATGGTGGTAGTTTGGCTGGGCATCTTGCGAGTGTCTCTTCGCTTGTCACGTGTTGCAAGAAAACCGGGGGCACGTCACTACCGTGGAAAACGTCCATTGGGGTCCGGCGGCTATGATCTATCGTATCGCCTTACACGAGCCTTAAAACGCGCGACCGGTAGCCATAAAGAGGAAATACAGACACCCAAGTCCGCGATCGTCTTCGCGGCCACGTAAAAGAAGCACACCGAACGATCGAAATAAATGCTAAGATACGAACACTCGCGAGGAACGAGCAATCGGGGATCGTATCGATCTGATTATCGATAGATCGCCGATTTACTGGCAGTGTAGAAATGGCAGTGGACCGTTGCAGGCTTGGGATCCCGGTGATCTGCGATCTTCTCAATCACTAACAAACACGATCGTTTCGATCCACAAGCACGCGTCGAACGAACGATTGTCGTTTAGGGTGCTCGCGAGAGAGCTCCCATACGCAGACCACGCGACAGTCTCCCTGCCTGACTGACTGACTGGTTTCACTCACTCACTCCGCGAAACCGAGTGGGACTGTGGGCACATCTCTCCCCACCCCTGCGCCTCTCCTTATCCCTACCGCTGTGGCTCGAGCCAATCGCTGGGTCAAACTACCTACGCACACGCGTGTGCGTTCGCTGCACACTCTGGAGACTGTGCGTACGAGCCGCGTGCGTGTGAACGCGTGCATTTGGCGCTGATGCACGCACGTTTCGCTTCTGCTGCGTGTAAGTGCCAGCGTTCTGTTGCTTACGATCGCGCGTGGGGAAGCCTGGAGTGATAATTAACGAGAGTTAATTCCGTGGGATTTATTTATCCGAAAAAAGGACGGTTCGGAATGAGACAGATATTGCGGAATCGTCGCTGACTTACGGGACTCCAGCGAAAGCAGTAACGGATTTTTCGTGACGTCTGGGATTACGGTAATAAAAAAATGGCTTGTCACTCGGCGTTCTAGGGTTTTCTTACTTACGTGGGTTTTTACTGGATACATAGATGGCTCTGAATTGCTACATATATATCGTTAGGAAGCATTTTAGTCCTCTATTAAGACTGTAGAATATTTAGTGAATTTTGCCTGTAAAGTTTCGTTTCTAAAATCTGTAGGAGGTGTAATATTTGAGTGAAAAGAAGTGGCCGCACTGAAAACGTACCGCGCGAAGGGAAATAGATTAATGGAACCTAATCACGGCATTACGCAGTGCACGGGGTACATTATGTAAGATTCAGCATAAGCAAATAATGCGCTTTCACTGTCATCTACCGTTTCTGATTACATGATATGAAGGAAGTTCCGGATCTGATCAGATCTGTTTCCCCTCGGTTTACGCCGTAGAAAAATCTGTCGAGTAGAAATGCTTTCATTAGCATTACAGAACCGATCGATGGCGTTACACGCGGTTGATCGCGTTGATCGAGCCGATCCTAGTTCGATTTCCTGGAAAGACGACGGCGTTACTTCTACTCCCGGGAACGGGTGACTCATTCTTAGCGTTCGGAAGAAACCAGCATTAATTTTCGACGATTACTTTTATCTAAAGCCTGGCGGAGAGTCACTTCCGAATCCCCGGAGGGGGAATGAAACAACAGGTTTAGCTGAAATTTAGTAGAAACCGGATTTATTCAGCCTACTAATGGAGAAATACGTTTACGATCATATTTAAACGGAGGGTTTTCTAAAAGCCACTCTTTCCACTTGTGACGTTCATGTTTAAAGGTGAAACACTACCCGCGAACCCTGTCCACTCTGAAAGGGCGAAATCAACCCCTAAACGCGCTTTTTCGTTTTTTTAATATAACTCTGTAACGGTGCGAGATAGAAAAAAAGTTTAAGTACAAGAATTCTTCAGTTTTTAGACCGTATCACACTACTAAAAGAAAAATAAAGTTACATTAAAAACCGGTAAAACTCGGTAACTTTAAGACCTGACATTTCCCCAGAGTAAATTTGCCCAGATCAAAAAATTATATTCACACGAAGTTTCATTAAAATCAGAACTTTTGGTGGGGGATATCTATCCCACTAACGACGAACGAGGCAATAAGAGATTTCTAATTAAAGCGTTGACTTCTTCAGTGTCAACTAATATCTACAAACTTCTGACTAATACGAATACAGTAACAAAACTGAATACCACCGCAGAGGATCTTGAAACTGCACCGTCAACGATGCTCTCGATATTAAATAACAGCAACACGGACCGCGGAAACCAGGAAACGCATTCCCCCATTGTTGCGAAACACGAGATAGCGGATCACAGAAATGATTTATCAAAGGACAGAATTTTTCCCCCTAGCCGTAAACGGAAGAGTCCAAAGTCACGACCAACTGCGTCTCCCCGTTGCTGCCGCGGCGACAAAACGCGACACGACGATAACAGGCGTGTGCATCGGCGTACGACACACTAGCGTCTAGCCGTAGAAACAGGAAGAGCCGACACGAGCGAGCATTTTTCCCGAAGCGTGCCCGACCGCAGGTTACATGCTCTTTCGCCGCGTTTTATCGGCTTAAGATCAATGTGTCAAAGTTATGCCACACATTCGTGTTCGAAGGTGATCCGAGCTGGACGTTATTCAACGAGACCGCACCGTAGGGAAAACCGCAGACAACTCGATCGCCCGGGCAGATTCTAGTTACGCGACAGGTGACAAAGCTTTTTTTCGCACTACACGCGCCGTGGAGGCGCGAGGTTTTCGCGGGCGGACGACGCTTTTCACTCGGTGACCATCGACGGGAATGTACCTATTACTTTACCACCGCGGTGGAGGCGACACTCAGCAACATTGTAACGAGCAACGCAACTGCAACACTTTTAATGGCGCAAGGTTTTCGAAAATGATTCTTTTAATGTTGTTGATGTTTGGAAAGAGCAGTCTCAATTGGGGGATATTTTGAATACTTTAGTGGGAGATGCGGAGTTTGTAATTGGGATCAATTTGATGTGATAATAATAAAAATAATAGAGTATGCGTTGGTTATTGTAGGAAGGGTTCAACTAGCAACATTCTTTCTGAGTTACCATAGTTGATTATGTAATCGCATTGTATCATTACTGGCTGCCCATTACTTATAGAAACATGATCGAGAGAACAAATATTTTCGGAATTTTTATTTTAAAAAATTTGAAGACTTTTTTAAATACACGGTTGTATATTCGAAAGTATATACTTTAAAGTTCGTGTAGTTTCTTTTTGCAATAAGTATCTAAATTCTAAATAAATAATGGAATTATAGGCGACGTCACAGCAGCGTTTTTTTTTATTTAAGTACTTTACAGTGGCCACTGTAGTTTTGATCTGGTTCATCAGAAATAAAAAATTCGACCTAATTTAGTTAGTATATTACATAATCTAGTCCTTAATCGCGATTTTTTCATTTCCGTTGAGTAGTTTTAATTTTACAGATGAAAAATTATGAAAAATGAGGACGATTCTGTGGCGAAAATTGATATGTTTGCTATAAGAAGTCGCCATTTTGTAGAAAATTAATTTGTCGCGATAATGAACGATTAAGGACTAGATAATCTAATATACTAACTAAATTCCGTCGAATTTTTTATTTCGGATGAAGCAGGTCAAAATTAGACTGGTCACCGCAAAATTCTGAAAAAAAATCGCTGCCAGGAGATCGCTGATATTTCTTTTATTTATTTATATTTTCCATCACAAATATTACTACAAGTAGTTTAACATGTACACTTTCGAATACATAAAGGTTTAATTAAAAAAGCCTCCTAGTTTTTCCCCCAAAAATTCCCGAATATACATGTTTTTTCAGACCCCACAAGTAGACGTAACCCCTTAAGAAGCTTTTTAATGTTCTCTGTGCATTGTTTTGATCTTTCGTCTGATTTCAAGCTCATGAAGATTTCATTTTAAAGACCTACGATTATCAAAACGTTCATGTATGTTTCTACGAATTTTATTTTGTACAAATTTGTTTAGAACCACTCGATTGATCCCGCGTGCAATCGAGCAATACCAATGTCCCCATAAGGCCCACGAGAAATATGGGTCAGTCACGTTCCTGTCAGCCAAATATTTATCAGCGTTTCTATCTGTTTTACGAGCCTGCAGTTTCACAGTCCGAGCTGACATGGATTTCGCCTCGAAACGGCTTGGGTGACGCACATTTCACTGCCGATAATGCTTCAGCAGCCGCAAAAATTTACTGGAGAAGACAGCAACCTAGTATCGTAAGTGGAACTGCGCAAGTTCCGCATTGACAGTTTGTCAAAGTACACGGGCTCCTAGAACGAATGGCGAAAACACTTTTGGTGGCTGGTACATATAACGCCACTTCTACCCTCGCAATAATTAATCCCAGTTCGTATTTCCTCACGCTTGCAATAGCAACCACTAATAGTATTTTCCGCTTTGATACTTTGTACGGATTATGGACACGTCATCTCCAATAAGCTGTGCAATAAAAACGAGTCTTGTTCTATACAAGTTGTCGAATTTATTCCTCCCCGGGTTGAAGATAGTAGGTTTACCAAAGCTTTAACGTTATCTTACAGGGGTATTTGAACTTTATAACCCTTTGTGATTCCACAGTTCTGTACTCCTACATACCACCAACAATATATGCTATAAATTTCAAAATTATGAAAAATGAATATTCCTCGTTTTTCCCTTACCCTACATATAATTATGTATTAGTAATTTTTTCAAGTTACTTATTTTAATCTGGACTATCATTTGGTAATTTACAATTCTTAAAGCTCGCGTGTGATAACAGAAAATCGGAAAATAGACAGATTTTCAAGAGTCAATTTCAGATCCTAGGTACCTTATTGAATTAGGGCACCAAAAATAAAATCCGCATTAAATATTTATGTACCCTCTACATGTCCCCAAGGTTCCATAATTTTTTGAATTTCTAGCGTGATGATTTTCCCTTTTCAGTGGAAAGCAAGCATTCTTTATACCATTATTTAATCCTGCAGTATGCAATCCATAGTGTAATTCCACCACCCCCTAATATAACCACAAAACGGTGGAGTGTGCCTATTTTCTACCTCCCCCAATTTCGAACCACTTCCCAGCTCCGAGGGTCGCAATGTCCAGATCACCTGCGCTCCTCCCAGCCCGTGATCTCATCGCGAGGCTCGGTACGATCGTCGCGCGTGTATTGAATTTTTCTTGCCGCGGACCGTTTACCGGAAGACTTTGACCGTAAGTGGAGAATAGGGAGGCCCGCGGACGCTATTATCCGGCCGCGTTCACGAGGGTGTACCGGCGTGGGCGTTCGATGTGTGGAACGACGCGGGATTCGCCGGCGTTGGCCTTTGTTGGCAGCCGGGGGAAAGAAAAGAAAACGAAAGAACTCGACGGCGGAGGAAGAGACGGGCGAGGTGTGCGAGCACGCCCGACGAGACAGCTGTCTGACCTGATTCCACGAAAGGGTTTCCAATCATAATGACAAGGTGGGCGAGCGTTTTAGAGAACGAGGCACCGGCCAGATGCAACCGTGAGAAGCGCGCTCGTGTTTTCTGTCTGACGGGAAAAAAGGGGGGGAATGACTCGGATACGCAGGGGTTGAGGAACTCCCTAATATTGTCACTGCACGCATGTCTCTAGCGAGTAAAGGCAGGCGGATGGAAAAGAGTTACTACCATACCGAGTGTTGTTTCACAGTGGCGGATTTTAACCATCGAGGTTTTACTACGGAATAGTTCCGTAGTGGTGCTACAGGGGCAAAACAATCCATTGCGGAACGTATTGTAATTTATTCTACACAAAATAAAATGTTAAATAATATAATTAGAATTTCCACCGTATTTATAGAATTTCAATAAACGAGAGTGATATCGGCGCACTAATTCGGTCAATTAAACAAACAATAAAAGCTATTGTGCAATTTAAATAATTATTAATTCCAATGCTTCGGTCTTTGGTTGCGACCATTTTCAAGGAAAGTTAGAAGAAAAATACTGCGTTCGCTTTTATACAATTAACACGCTTGCTAGAAACGTAAAACAAAAAGTTACATAACATTCTTAGTTTTTGACAATTTAATTAACTGGATTCCAAGGCTCCGGCCGAGGAGTTTAAATTTCGCTAATTGGTTCAGAAAGAAGGCCCAGATTTTTTCCTGGAAAATGATGAGGTACTTTACTAAAAAGGATCTTAAAAATTAAGCCTGTATACCTAATGAAATTGGTAAACTTTTGGCATGCGAGAAGTCAACAAAATACCAATGGGCCATTTGTGAAAATTAAATACATTAAAAATTAATCATCTAGCCCCAGTATCCTCTGCAGTAATTTGATAAAATTATACCTCTCTTTATTTAAAGATGTGACCTTGGGAAGTGGCCCAGGGGGCAAAATAAATTTTCCCGTGCAAGAAGCTATCCAAATCGCGACTGATTAAATCCTAAAGAGTATCGAATTAATGATTACGTCAAGGAGAATCGACTCACCGACTCTCCCCACTGTCCTCATCATACACGAAGTAACGAGCGTGAAGAATTTCGAAAGAATCCGAGAAACGCGACGTTTATTCGCCGCGGAGGCAGCAGTGATTTCACCTGTAGGTGTACACGTGACTGACCGTTAATGACTCACTATCGGAAATCTGCATGAGTGTACGGTACGCGGCTGACTAATTAAATTACCACCTATACCGTTGCCGCCGAACGAGAACTTTTTCTCCAGTGCCTCGGGCAACTAGATAAACAGACCCGGCGAAAGAGAGCAGGGATCTAGAATTCTAGATACTCGTTGTCCGACGCCGGATTATTGACCTTGTTTAATTGAAGTGCAACAGGCTATGGAGCGTCGCGGAGCAATCGCGATTCACCCAGATTTCACGCCGGTGAAAAAGAAAGGAGACCATCGCCGGTTCGCCGGGGCCATTTCGGATCGGTGCAACGCCACGTAATTGCTCCCCGGCGGACGAAACCTTTCTCTGTTCTGGATGCCGCCTAAGCGCAATAAAACCGACTCCGCATTTCCGCGTCTCAACGCGCACTCCCAGCAATTAAGATAAAGAGATCTTTCGAAAACTTTCGGAGAAACACCCAGCGCCTTATCGGGCGCGGGGCACATCGCCGACGGATAAAACGTCACTTTCTCGGAGACAGAGCGCGGCAATAAAAGTTTCGGCGCGAGGCAATGCTCGTAAACACGCGATCTTTTTGTTCGTCGTTTTGTATTTCGTATTTTACAGACGGGAAGTGCGTTGAGTGTCTGGTAGGTACATAATAGAAGATAGATTTTTATACGGTATAAAAACAAACTAAACTATTGGTCTGAAAAAGAAACTAGAGCTCTTACGAATATTTGAATAATTAGGAATAGGGTGGACCAGGGCGAATCGGATTCCTTTGTGTTTGACGGTAGAAAAAAAATAGATAAACATTAATAAACTAATTTTTTATCATATATTCGTAACCAGTGCACCCTTGACTTCAACTTGAATAAGGTAAAAGACCCAATACGTGGACACGTCCCAGTAGCTGGACCTGGTGCAAAATAACTATTTTATTAAATTATTCAAATATTTAGTCAAATATATATATGAATATATTTTACTAAATATTTGAATAATTTAATAAAATAGTGCTTTTTTGGATAAAGCGGATATTAAATGTACTAATCAGTATTTTGCACCATTGTCCAGCTACTGGGACGTGTCCATGTATTGGGTCTTTTACCTTATATCAAAATTGAAACTAAACATAAAAATCTTTCATTTATAAACAAAAAACGAAAAGTGAGAAATATTTGATTTGCCCCGAGACTTGGGGCGAATCGGACCACCCAGAAATTTCTGAAAAAACTGACATTTTCATAACGTAATCTTTAGAATCAACTTAAACAAATCTAATTTAATGACAGTGAAGTCAAGTGATACTTCTTAGCACACAAATCGGAAGGATATTGCCGTTTTTTGCCGCGTCTATCATTTCACAGATTATCACGAAATTCTTTTCATAAAATAAATACTATCTCCAATTAATTCTTTGTAATTAGGGTTGGCAGGCTCGATTCTCTTTGCCTATCGATATAAATTACTCGCTCCTAGAGAATTACATATATCCCGACACGTCCAGTAACAGGGCCATTCGTCTTAACGGGAAAAGAAGGAGATTGAGGATTGATCAGCGTTCATTTCAGATTTGCTGCGAAGGAAGAAAGAAACGCGTCGCTTTCTCCCCGTGATTTATTTACCACTTCACGCGTTGCTTTCAGTGCACATCGCATTTCCATGCGTTCACCGGTGCATCGACGGCTGGTGCACTTGTCGGGAATGCGGTGGAAACGCTGGTGCCTGGCTAACAGCCCGACTTACTTGCACTTATTGCCTATGGAATTACTGGCACCTCGGTCTATCGTTGCTGGACCGACGACTCGGCAATTTCAGGCGCGGGGAGCGCTCTCCGCAGAGGCGGCCTGCATAATCGTTGCTCTGATAACAGCCGCGCGGCTGCACAGTGGGGAAATTTTGCGATTTTATGGCCAAAACCACAAAAATAAATTGTTGAATTTGACAAAATAAATGCAAATGTCAATTGAAGAACTAATATCAGCATCAAATGCCTCCAATTTTACTGTTAAATGTTTTAATACAAAGCTCGTATAGACTCCCAAATGTTTATGTTCATGTGAGGTTAGACAGATCGCAAAGAATTATTCCAGATTTTCAAGTTTCTTGAAACACTTATATTGTGTTATCTAAAGTTCAGAAAATAATTTGAAGGCATGGATTCAACTCCTGGTGGTGCGTAAGATATCTTTTTGTTCTCGGTTTTTAATATGTAATTTATACAATTTTGAAAGTAGTGTTTTAGAAATAACATTTTCATATAAGAATCAATTTTCAATGCATAAAATAGTTATAAATCCCATAATATTCCGCAATGATTTATCATTCCTACTTTACGTTAAACTGTTTTGATTATATAAATGCAATTATTAATTGCTAATAGTTGCTAATCTTGTAATTATATGCATTTTTAAAACACAATCCAGTGTGTCTTGTATAACATACGTCATAACTGTGACCGAGACTGGTTCACATGTTATACACTACAAACTTTTTATTCTTTTTTAAACGATTTTATTCAGCTTTGATCCTCTGTTTGATTATTTCTATTACGTATGTTTGTTTGTATGCCCTGCTGCACTATAGCAGAGACATGCTCTACTACTAGTTTCAAAGGCATATAATTTCATAGGTTTAAGTGTATAAATGTAAAAAATAAAATATTTTTATCCTGCGTAATTTTTGTAAGTGCTGTTTTTCGGATAATTTAGTTTCTCATATATCAGAACGTAAAAGTGCTGAATTTAATATATTAAAAATAAGTTTCGAGGTTTTGACCACGAAAATGAATATAGTTCTTTAACTGACATTTCTATTAAATTTATAAAATTCAAAAATTTCATTTCTGTGGTTTTGGCCATAAAATCACAAAATTTCCCCACTGTGGGCTGGTCGAGTTAATAACCGCGAGCCGCCTCGCTCTGGATGCTCCGCAATGATTATAGTCGTGTTCTGATTTATTGGCCGGTGAGTTTCCTGAAGGGTATTCTCCCACCACCTGCTGCTTGCCTCGGTGCTACTTTTCTCTAGCTTCTCACCAAGATCCTAAGGAACTTCAACTGCCAATCCACGATCGTCAGGTGGTGGTGGCTGATTTCTCCTTGCGCGCTGCTCGAGAAACCGAACTCACCGGCCAATAAATCTGAACACGACTATAGTAGCGTCAATACGCGCGATAAAGCCGTCGAAATAACGAATCGCGCCGGGGAAACGGTGGTTTCACCGGCGGGTACGCGAGGCGTAACGGCCAGCGAGAAAATGATATAATCCGGCGAAAGGGAGGCTCGAAAAATATCCTGTTAATATTACTTTCTCTGTGGAATAAAGCTGGACAAGAGCTTTCGGAGGGGCATTAGAGATGAATGGGAGAACGAGCACAAGGATGAATGGCACTTGTCTTTCATTCCCTACCCCATCTAAGTCCCGTGCTCGTTAATCTTGCATCCAAGCTTGGCCACTTGGCTGGAAGAGCCAGGCAGAAAATTGGATTGTATATTATCTTCGGAGTAGCGACTTGGCAAACTTTCACGTTCCCCGATCGGGAACGAACAGATTTCACGACGGGTAGAAACTTATGGCAGCCCGCGAAACGTCAAAACGATCGAATGTGTAGTCGTGACCGTGAAATAGTAATGTGGTGAGAATGGGAAGGATTATGTGGAGAGATGGGGAAAGGGGTGTTCCGAAAGTGTAATTGCAGTATTATTTAAAGTGGTATCGGCGCACTAATTCGGTCACAGAAAAACAATTATTTTGTTATAGAACAAAATAATAATAATATTCAAAAGCTATTTTGCAATAAAAAAAATAAAAAAAATTTTATTGCAAAATAGCTTTTGAATATTATTATTATTTTGTTCTATAACAAAATAATTGTTTTTCTGTGACCGAATTAGTGCGCCGATACCACTTTAATTAAACTAAGCGGTCGAAATTTAATTTAAAATTTTTGCAGTATTATTGTACACAAAAGAGAAAGAAAGTTTTCTATTTTTCGCACGTGTGTTTAAAATCTTAAGAATATTTTGTTCACCTATAGCTTATTATATATTCTCATCTATGGGCTGTAGAAAATTCTAGGAAGCAATATGCTGGGCGCTAGAACAGAAGCTTCTGAGTCACAGAAAACTGCGAACTCACGGGAGATAGGTAGCTGCCGCGCGAAATACTCGGCACACTTTATGCTTCCGCGAATTCGCGTAAAATGGTAATGACAGAAATTTCGTCATTATTGCTCGTGCAATGCTGGCCTGCCACTCTGTCGCGCATAATGGTGATGCACTCGATGGGGAAACAAGCGGTAACAGGCTCGGAAGCCATTTCAATATTTCGAACTGAGATACTAGAGTATAATTTCAACGATACATAACTTACTAGCAAAGTACCTGTGCTTCTCTGCGGTAGAATAATTAAAAGAAATTACTTTTATACCTGTCTTTTTTTTAAGTAATTTTTGTAAAGTGACCTTTGTTTAAGTAACATACATTTTACGATATTCAATTGGACCGCAGAGATTTTGAGGAATCCGGGGAAACACATTTTATCCAGAGTTGGGCAAAATGTAACATAATTACAAATTATAAATTACAAATTGTGATTAAATTGTAATTTTGTAATTGATTACACATTATTTTCTGTAATCGTTAACTTAGGTAGTTGACCACAGTTTTGTTAACTACCTGAATTAACGATTGCAGAAAATAATGTGTAATCAATTACACAATTACATTTTAATCGTAATTTATAATGTGTAATTAGATTACATTTTACCCCTTTTTACCTGCTTAGGGTTTAATTAAGGCAAAATCCTGAAATTGGTTTTTAGGCATTTGCGTGGGTAATCTTTGTCAGTAAAAACCAAGTTGATATCTAATCGGGCTTAAGAGATATTAACGAGACCAAGAAAATACATTTTACCCTTTTCCACCCCTTTAAGGATGGAATTTAAAAAAATCCCTTCTTATCAAACACCTACGTCGCAAAAGGAGTACAATACCCTCCGAATTTCATGTTTCTGGGATCAGCGGCTTGGGCTGGGCGTTGATGAATCAGTGAGTGACACAATTTTATATAAACAGAGAATATATTCGCTAATTTTTATCTCCAATACTAATGATTCGATAAAAAAACTGTAAATAGCAAAAATGTGTGCCGTGACGAGCTTTACAACACTATATTTTTTAAAATCCAGTTTAACAAAATTTAATTTCCCAATTTTTCTTAGCGTTTGGACAATTAATTTTTCGCATTTTCTAGCTAAAGAAAATTAAAATGTAATTGTGTAACGATTAAAATGTAATTGTGTAATTGATTACACATTATTTTCTGCAATAGTTAATTTAGGTAGTTAACAAAACTGTGGTCAACTACCTAAATTAACGATTACAGAAAATAATGTGTAATCAATTACAAAATTACATTTTAATCGCAAACCCTTATTACATCCGAGCCTTCAACCGAGCATTTTTGATAACTTGGTGATCCAGGGAGACTGTGAAATGTTACTGCAACCTTACACGAGTGTTATTATTCCACTTATATGCATGTAAAACTATTGTGAAAGCTTGCTGCTCCTAGTCACATACTACGATCGATACAAACGTGACTCAATCTATTCTTAAAATAAGGATATGCATATCCTATCGTCTCGAAGCTCCTCGGAGCACTGCAATTACTTCCTCGTATAATCCTATCACGCGTGGAGCATGTTGCAGCACGCACTCACTGTAACTAATGCTGCACGGCGAGGTTTAAGTACCTCGCTTCTATTAAAATTTATTAATATTACGTTCTCGCGTCCGAACGAAGAGGAAGCGTTTCAACAGCCACGTAATATGTCTCGAAACATTAGAACATCCTACTGTAAATTAATTTCTAGAATACATAAACCGCGATACACACGAGAGCGCATTTTTTGCTTTTACAAACTGTAAGGATTTCGGTCGACGGCTTAAAAAGGGAGTGAAAGGACTGTGCATCTTCGCGAGTGTATTAGTAGACAATTAAAGTATAATTAGCGAACTTACTCTGCCGTTCATAATTATTAGCACACCTGCTGTATTTACACAGAACGTTGTTGGTAATTTTCACTGCTTTTATTTATCTGACTTCAATTTAAAATAATAAATAAAGTAAAATTTGCGGGGTTCTTTAATAAATCTGCAACATTCTTCACATTATTATTCCACACGGAGTGGGTGCCTTAATAATTACGAACGGCAGTGTATATCCCCGCGAACTTATGGGAATCCTACTTCAGGGCAACGCGATGTTTTATTCCGCACGCGCTACTTTCTACGAAGGATGAAATTATGCCGCGGAATTTATTGAAACGAGGGAACTCTAATAATGAGAATATGGATGATAAATGGTAATGGTGATACATGAAGATTCCGTGGAATGAGAATTTTCTGTATTAACGCGAGAGGTGTGAACTGTGAAACGATTGGTTAAAGTGAACGGGACATTCCACGCAAACTCGGACACTTTTTGGAGTAACATTTCGGAAGTGGCTCAAATTTGAATATATTGTAGTCTTTAGGGATGCATAAACATGTGTAGAAGGATTTTTGAAAATTTTGAAAAATATAGATTTTACAGCTGTTTGAAGGTAAGTGCTAACTTTTTTTCAATAAATTATAACTATGGAAGTAGTAAACGGATGGAGATGAGCTTTACGGGGATTCGTAGAGAAGACATTGAAGTTTTAAGGAAAATTTATTTCAATTTTTTAAAAAAAAAATTTGAACCATTTCTGTGCAATTATTATAAACAAATGCATTTTTTTAACATGGGGCGCGATTTTAAAAATCTGAAAAAAAAATCAGAATATAGCCCTATCCTTCCCCTTCATGGTCTAATTGTCAAAAATATGGACATTTTAAAATTGGCCCTGTAAAAATTGCCGAGTTAGAGATTCGTCTATAATCGAAACGCAGATAGCTCTTGGATATTCTTGAGTAAATATCCCGTTTTTCTCGCGAACGTTTCGAGCATCAGCACCCACGTATCGCGGGCAATTTGTTTCTGTAAATGTAAAGAAAAATTTGAAGCCGAGCGTGCGAAACGATAAGGTCTTCGACGCGAGCGTGCCCCGGTTATTTTCTACTCGCGATTCACGGCGGGCTCGTGCTCAACTACGTATAATTCTCGCGGGTTTATCGTCCCGACGAGTAGTTTAGAAATAGAAGCAGCGCCGGAGGTACGTAAGAAATTTTTTAAAGCGCAAAAACGATGAGTGCCGAGCAACTTAAACGAGCCGTGCAAATGAAAGGCCGCGGAGAGCGAGAAATGGGGCAAAGCGGGAAAACTCATCGGCTATGTTTCGTTTCGAAACCGTGAAATCGGGTGGCTAACAATCAGGGATGGAACAAGTATTTTTCCTCCCTTTGAAGGGAAAATTGTTCTCTGCTCGCGAATATACACAAAATTTGTGCTCCTTTTATATGCTAATTTGGACTTTCAGTGTGACTTGACGTTTGTAATATTTGTTAAAGAGAATAAATTAATTACTAATGCAAACTGCGCCTAACAAAAGACAAAGTTAGGGTTTTATTTGTTCGTATAAAGAAAAATATAGGGATTGGATTTTTTATATAGTTTTGAAGCAACCTTTATTTTGCTGGAATTTGTTTTCATTAAAAATTGTACAAAATGACGGCGGACAAAATAGTTTCCTGGAGGGCTGCAAAAAAAACTGATTCACACTCCTGGGAATGACTGGATCGTCCGAGAAGAAAATACAAAAAAGATATATAAATTTAAATATATTATCTTCTACCTAGCGTAGGATTTGTTTGGTGTTTCAATTATTCGATTTTTAGAAACAAATTTTTATGTAAAACGTTAAAGTCAATTCTTCAAACTGTTATAATTTCCAAAATAATTGGAATTTTGGGAAAATTCTATGCTAGGTGGAAGATAATATTACAGTTTATATATTTTTTGTATTTCCTTCTTAGATGATTCAGTCATTCCCGGAAGTGTGGGTTAGCTTTTTTGCAGCCCTCCGGGAAGCCATTGTGTAGTTTCATAAAAAAAAATTTCTAGCAAAATAAAGGTTGCTTTAAAACTATATAAAAAAATCCAAGCCCTATATTTTTATTTATATACGAACAAAAAAATTCCTAACTTTGTATTTTCTTAGTGGCTCCAGGGTGGGGTCGTCCCTTAACGTTTTGCCTCGATACTTTACAAAGTTCTATTTTCCTCAATTTTACTCTAACTTCCCAGTACGAAACAGTAGCAAACTGAAATCTAGGTCTTCCCCCGCCCTGTTGAAAAGTGACTCCTGCCGCCTTGTATAGTAAACCACAAATAATTATTTTAATGGTGAGTGCCATTTTTTCTAGGTATTTGTCGAATACCAAAATCCCTCTATTTCACACAAAATTCAATATTCACAATTTCCCGATTCCAAAATTTTTCCGCGCAGACATAGTGATCGATGCGAACCCACCAATGCCACAAATCCCTATCTATTTCAATTCTCCCAATACTACATCGTAAAACCACAACCGGTGCATTCCATCTGAATTACTCAAGCGGCCAGCATCAGCCTTCAAAGCGGCCCAAACGACTAGCATCAGGCTAGAGATTTCCTAACAACAGGAGCACCGAGTGTCCCATTTCCCTCTAATCAACCAGTGCCACGGTTCAGCAGCTAATTCTCTCAGGATCGCGTTGGAACGACGCGTTACGCAAACGCGGCTCGCCCGAGCACTCCCGAGCAGAGCGTAATAACGAATTTTCTAACAAAGGCGTATCGATATCTGTCGGGCCACTTTTTCCACGCGCGGGCAACGTTGCCCACAGTCAGACACTTTAATGCACGCTCCCTCGGAATCGGTTTCTTTGTAACGCAAGGAGCGTCGTGGATGCCGGCCGAGGCACAAAGAAAACAGGATATTGCAAAGTCTCCGCATTGCCATATTGGCTCCCACAATTACGCCCGATACCGCGGGGATAATTGTCCCTTTCCAAAGAGGGGCCCCTGGAAACGGGCAATCAGCGAGAGGCATATCTCATTTTCCGACTGGGTTAGTCAGCTGTGCACGAATTTCATCAAGTCCCCGAGGTAAGAGAGTCTGTTGGCGAAGGAGAGATACGATCGCGCGCAGGTGAACATTTCTTTTCAGACAGCTACGAGTAGGTTAGTATCTCAGCCACGTCGCGGGAGATAAGGATTGTCCCTGGCAACGGATATACGAGATAGCAGCGCGACCGGAACAGAGGTAGCTGTCCCGCGCGTCATCGAAATCTGTCGGTGAAACATAGATCACGTGCAACGATTACCGAGGAATGACTACGAGCGATTAGACCTGCAATTGTGCATTAGCTGGCCTGCTCGGCGACGGAAGTGAGTCACGCTCGGTGTTGTTCACTCATTAAGAAGGTTCGGCAAGCGGATTCGTGCACGGCTTCGGGGACAACGCCGAGAACCGTTGGCCCTGGCGGTTGCTAGTTTCGTGGAACGTGTCAGAGATAAGGTGGGATTGAAGGGTAAATGTAGGTCTTGGATTCCTTTGTAAGTACGAAGTAACTTAGGGAGTATTTGAAATTCTGGGTTAGGGTGACGGTTCTTGGGACACTTCTTGTATGAAGTTGACAATGTTTCTTGGGATATTTCGGAATTTTAGGGCCCCATAAAGGTAAATGCTTCAAATTTTTAAGCTATTGGGGTCTCTGTTTCGCAGAGGTGTTTCAGAACTGCAGCAGAGGGCTTTTAATCATTTGCAATGGAAAGTATTTTCAGTCTGAGATATGTACAAAGACAAATAGGTACATAGGAGTCTAATGATGTTGTTGTTGACGATCTTGGAACGATCTGTAGCGGCTTGGTTGTGTCGCTTCGCGCTTTGTTAAATATTTTCTTTCCCGACCTTTGCGCTACTCTAGTGGTGAATGTTAAGCTTGGGGGAAATTTAAAGACGGGGGAACTTGGGATACTTTAGGGGAACTTTAGTGAGGTGTTTGAATTAACATAATTGATCAAATTTGATTGATTGTTTGATTGAAATATTCGAAACTCATATTTTCCTCATATTTTATAAAATACTCCAAGTTCAATCTATTCTTCTGTTCCAACGAAACACGCTAAATTCCTCTTTTTTGTGTAGAAACAAGTACCCTCGAAAACACTAAAGCGACATTTTAATATCTTTAGTTTTTATTTCTTGCGAACATACTTTTTAATGATTTCAACATTACAGAGCAACTTTTTATCATTTTTAAATAAGTCAATTGCTTTATTGCACTTAATATTCATATTAAAATATATATATAATTCGTTGTTTATTAAATTAAGTGAGGTGTGGTGTCGTTTGGAATCGGAGATGATCATGTACTACATTTGGGAATTATGAACAATAATATTGCGTTACGTTTCATGTAATATCATTAATCGTGAAATAAAGTATTTCCGCATACTTTATTACTTCGCATACATTTACGTATAATAACGTAAGATACTTTTTTTAATCTGGGGCAGAGGTGCTATAAAAAGTACAGGTTTTAAATGGGACAAATCTCATTTTCGTTCTCATTTCGTTTATTTTCATTAACATACTCCTATCTGATGTCCCATTTAAGACTATTCGGTTTCTGTTATTATTAATAAGTTTGCAATATACTTTTATTGAAGGCCAATAAACACTCTTTCTATTAAGGGGTAATACCACTGTAGAGTCTGGAAAAGTAGTCTGATTTTGAGAATTTTTAAAGCGAGTATAGTCAATGGAATACAAAATCTGTCTCAAGGCCTTTATTGTAAATACCTTGAAGTATGATCCCAATTCTTTTTTAATTTTTTTAATGCAAAATGGCGACGCCACAGCTCAACAAATGAAGCTTCTTTTGAAAAACAATGTTCCGCGGCCAGAATAATTTCTCCTTCAATGTTTGACCTAAAACAAAAACCAAAAATTTTTGAGTTCTATATAAGATTATCTCGGGAAGTACACGAGGAAATTAAAAAATACTGATTTTTGTAAACACAGAACTGCCACAACTCCAAAATTTTTGAAACGTTTTGCTCAATCACGCACCATTCTTACAAAAATCAGTATTTCTTAATTTCCCCGTGTACTTCCCGAGATAATCTTACACCGAACTAAAAAAAATTCAGTTTTTTGTTCTAGGTCAAAAATTGAAGGAGAAATCATTCCGGCCGCGGAACACTGTTTTTCAGAATAAGTTTCTTTTGTTGAGCTGTAGCGCCGCCATTTTGCATTAAAAAAAAATTTAAAAAATTGTAATCATACATCAAGATATATACAATAAATCCCTTCAAACAGATTTTGCATTCCACTCACTATACTCGCTTAAAAAATTCCCAAAATCAGGCTACTTTTCCAGACTCTACAGTGGCATATTATCTGAAATGCAGACTAAATAAAATTGTCCCTTTTATAGCACCGTTTCCCTATGGGTGGCGACCCTACTTAATACACCTCGATAAGGCATTGGCAATAGCAACCGTGAAGTTCGACAGTCCCTCGTGGGCCACTGAACCCTGCACTCAATTCCCCCGCGCAGGTGCTCGCGTGTTTACACCGACTACCGTTTTTAACGGGTGCCAACGACGCGCATCAATGCTCCCTCACCTGTGCAACTGGTGCACCGGTGTGTCCGTGAATATGCTCGCGCACGTATCGTCGTCGCTGCCCATTCATAAAGGGGGACTTCGCGAAGTACCGCGCTCCTCTCACCTTGTAGCTATGACAACGGGCATTTTCATTCATGCCAGCAGCGGCCCGCGAATTACGCACGCCAGAACAGATTTCCTCGGAAGCCGTGACTCACCTCGCTCTATACACCCAAGACATTCACTGTCAACAGTCTATTGCCAGGCATTAACGCGACGCAGAAATCGTATCGTCGCGTTACGTAAAGCTGAACGATCCTCTGTGACAAGCCACGCGGCGTCACTGAAACGTGATGTTGTTGGTTCGTGCGATAAGAGGGAAGGAGAATCGGGGGAACGGCGATGGAACGTTTGGGCGAGCCTAAAGGCACGTTTCCACGTGCGCGACTCGCGGAGGAGAATCTTGAGAGCAGAGGGAAACTCGTGAATATTATTTTAACAGAAACGTGTTCGAGTTCAGGTACTCAATTTCGAGTTAAATCACACCGACTTTGTCAGAGTTATTTAGTAAGTTATGCCGCGTTTACACCAAGGCGAACACGAACATTGTTCGCGAACGTTTTCGTCTGTTCTTGCCGTGTCCACACCGCCGCAAACATGAACAAAACTTAGTATAAAAATCGTATGTGAACGTTTTGTTCTATTTACGGCGGTGTGGACACGGCAAGAACAAACGAAAGCGTTCGCAAACAATGTTTTTGTTCGTGTTCGCGTTGGTGTAAACGCGGCATTAGTTAGCAAACTGGATAAAGGAATGGAACCTTTTGGAGGTAGGGGAGAGGTGTTTTAAAGGGACACTTTTGTTTAGCGTCCATTTCTGACAATGTTGTTATAGGTATTTCAAAAACAACTACATTGCAAGAAAGCGTTTTTGTTTCCCTTCAATAAAAGTATATTGCAAACTCATCAATTGTAATAGAAAATAACAAAACCTTCGATTTTCAAAAAAGTGGGAAATGTCCTTTTTACGACTAGGTGGTTTTAAATGGGAGAGTATAAGTCATGGAAGGGATACGTTACTAAAAATAAACTTATTAAGTATTATAATAATAATTGTAAATTTTAATGATACAAAACAATGGAATCTATGAAAAAATTAACTCTTTGTACTAGGGTAAAGGACCCAGTTACTGACACCTGACCAATTACTGTCACCTTAAGCTATTTTACTTAAAATAACGAATAAATAAACGTTGTAAAGTGATACACAAAAAGAATGATGTATTTCAACTTATAAGCTATACTATAGATTATATTCTATACTTTGTTTATTCGTTATTTTAAGTAAAATAGCTTAAGGTGGCAGTAATTGGTCAGGTGTCAGTAACTGGGTCCTTTACCCTATAAATCATAAATATTTTTAACTATCTTTATAGAGGGTGACTTATCGTTAATGCTTTATCAGCTGCTTTAGTTATAAAGTAATATTTTTCATAAAATTTGTGTCTTACAATACCCACGAGTGTTAAATATAAGTACATATATAAAAAATGTATAAAACATTTAAATAATAAAATAGTTTAGAATTAAATTCTACCTGTTGCTAGTGAGATCGCAGTGAAGTTTACGTCAAATGACTAGGCACTAGTGTTGCCATAAACAGGAAAATAACTTGCATGTGTAATGCGTTTAGAATTTTGGAAATTCGATTTGTCCCATTTAAGGGGAGGTTCTGGTGTAGAGCCCAAAAAATAGGTGATATTTAGGAATTAATTAAAGGAAAACTACTATATATAATTTAATGGGACTTTTTGCATTGTATTAAGGATGTCTTAAATTATAGAAATATATTTTCTGTTTTATAATTAATCATTGCAGAGAGCCCTGGGGAGTCGTTAAAGTCAAGGCGTCAAAACATTGATCCAAATCGGTGGGACCTGTATCTCCAAAAGTTATTATCCGATTCGACTGAAACCTTTTTTATTTTGAAGATTATTCATTTGGCTAGGGGGGAACTAAAATAAATTACAAAAATGACATTTTTTTAGAAAATAACGACACTTCAAGTTTGAAATCACAATTTCCTTATATTTTTCGTCCTTTCATCGCCTTTGAAAATTATAAATTTTCAACTTTTTGCAATTTTTTTAGCCCCCCCCCCCTAGCCAGAAGTATATTCTTCAAAATAAAAAAAGTTTCAGTCGATTCGGTTATAAACTTTTGAAGATACAGGTCCCACCGTTTTGAGAACACTGTTTCGAGAAAAACGCATTTAAAGTTTTACGTGAGTTACCAATGCATTTGCCGCTACTCAAATGCCTATAATTTGGGAATTTTACGAATTTCAACAAATCCTTTTAAACACGTTTTCCTAAAAGGTTGAACATTCGAAAAATGAAATAAAAAAAATCGACATTTAGACCAGAACGTCCCCTTAAGACGTGTCCCCTTTATAGCACCTATTCCCTACCTACATCGGTGCACGGAAATATCGTGCAAAAACGTCGGCCACAGCGGACAGGGCGCGTGATAAAACGAATCGCGGAGCCGTTTAGCCGGCGGCGACGTTTAAGCGCGATCGCGCTGCTGTATGCAAACGACATCCAACTCCTAATCGAGAAACGAAAGCCTAGTTATCCCTATCGGAGTATTCTCGGTGCGAAACGAGCACTTATGCACTTCGTACAGCCGTGTGAATGCTCTCGCATCGGTGCATCTTGTAGGTAAACATGTTTAGCGCCCACTCCAGAGCCTCGCCGTGGTTCTCAGCCGCGCAGCTGTCAGACCACCAAAGATCTCGCGCGCACTTATCATGCGACAGGTAAGGTAAAAGACCCAATACGTGGACACGTCCCAGTAGCTGGACACTGGTGCAAAAGAACTATTTTATTCAATTATTCAAATATTTAGTAAAATATATATATAAATATATTTTACTAAATATTTGAATAATTGAATAAAATAGTTCTTTTTTGGATAAAGCGGATATTAAATGTACTAATCAGTATTTTTGCACCAGTGTCCAGCTACTGGCACGTGTCCACGTATTGGGTCTTTTACCTTACTTCGCGATAAACGGAACTGTATCAGATTTTCCATCCGCTGTTTCTTTCGGAAAATACGTGCGAAGCCTGAAATTCACGTGAGATTTGTATTTAGGAGTCTCGAATAAGATTGTGTTATAAATAGAAAATTTTTAATAGAATCTCTTCTGATGGCGAAGCTTTTTTGGATTATTTTGGGATAAAGGAGCGATTTTTGATCGGTGTCTTTAGTTAGATAACTTTCAATCAGCTCGACCGTGACTATCTCTGCTTCCTAATTGCTTTAGAAACTCCTTGGATACTTGTATAATATAGAGTGTGTAAAATTCGCGCGCAGAGGCTGTGGAATTTAGCGAGGTTGAAGATGTTTTGCAGAACTGCAGATACATAGTGTCCAAGCCCCAGGCGAGACGGACTAACTAAATGCTGTAATATTTATGTGCAATAGTAGTCGCAGGTTAACGTCTAATCCAGCGAAATTCTCGTTTATACGCGATTAATATCGCATCCACGCACGTCGCCCACGCGTATTAGATTTGCGAATCTTCTCGACCCACGCCTGTCACTGTATCATAATGCAACGATTCAGAGACCTCGTCTACCGCACGCGAGAGAATCCCGTGATTCATCGATACCTCTGACGACTTACCTTCCTTTCGATTCCTAACTCTTGTACAACGGGATAAAAGTCGAGTGAAATTGGTACCCGAATTGAGATTTTCCTTCAACTCGTTTCAGGTAGACACTGGTTGGTAAATTTATATTTGCATTATGATTCTTATTTCTTATTTACAATGAAGTAAATTTTGCAAGATTAATGAAATTCAAATTAGCCAAGGCGAAAGATTGTTAAAAACAGTGACGCTTTTTTTGGTAAATTTATATTTGCATTATGATTCTTATTTCTTATTTACAATGAAGTAAATTTTGCAAGATTAATGAAATGCAAATTAGCCAAGGCGAAAGATTGTTAAAAACAGTGACGCTTTTTTTGGTAAATTTATATTTGCATTATGATTCTTATTTCTTATTTACAATGAAGTAAATTTTGTAAGATTAATGAAATTCAAATTAGCCAAGGCGAAAGATTGTTAAAAACAGTGACGCTTTTTTTGGTAAATTTATATTTGCATTATGATTCTTATTTCTTATTTACAATGAAGTAAATTTTGCAAGATTAATGAAATTCAAATTAGCCAAGGCGAAAGATTGTTAAAAACAGTGACGCTTTTTTTGGTAAATTTATATTTGCATTATGATTCTTATTTCTTATTTACAATGAAGTAAATTTTGTAAGATTAATGAAATTCAAATTAGCCAAGACGAAAGATTGTTAAAAACAGTGACGCTTCTTTTTATGACCAGAGAATTGACATTATTCGAATCATTCTGAAGTTATTTTAATTAAATAGCAAGAAACGAGAATTTTTTAATAGGTAATGTACTTGTATTGTAAGATAATTGTAAGTTTCGTAAAGTTTCGATCGATATCGAGAACTTTCGATGTAGTGCCTACTCAAGGGGGCAATTTTTCATCGAAACATCCGGCAAACTTGCAAATTCCATTAACGTCAAGGCTGCAAAGGCCCGCGGGGGGTCACGCGTCCAATCAACGCGAATTCTCAGCTAACTAGTGAATTTATATGAACAAGTAGCGCTACAATTTACTATTTAACGATCCAGCATAATTGCGCAATTGCCCCGTACCTGTGCAATTACCGATTAATGGAGACGAGGGCGGAATTGGAAATAATGTATGGTCTGATACCATTTAATGGAGCTCGCGACCTCCGAGCGCGAAACTTGAGAAAGCTAGAATTTCAATACTGGGAAAATACAAATTTTGTTATGGTTGCAGGCGTCTTGCGTTAACAAAACAATTCAGAATCCTCTGCGATGTTACTTAAAAAAAACTTCAACCCCTAATTCACTAGGGAGAGGGCTAAGTGGCCCTGTACCTTCGAAGAAGGGGCTTTGTAAAAAGAAAAGAAAACTGGGTTTCATTCTCCTTATGTACGCAACCAAAAGTTTCACGGATGTTCCGATACATTTTAAATACAGCGATAATTTTACTTTCGTACTTCTTCGAAACACTTAGTTTTCCATTCCTATAATACACCAAGTGCCGTTTTAAACTATTTGAGCGGATAAATTACTCGAAACTACAACATAATTGAAGCTTTACTATTTAAAATCTTTTTTAATTTTTTATTCAAAAACGTATATCGGGACGAAAGACTTCAAAGAATGGGGATCCAGAGCGGTTTTGCGATATTTTCACCATAAGATACAAAATTACTAAAGGAAACATAGAAATGTTGCGTACATGAAGGTTTGTATAATTATCTAATGAATTTTATCGAATTTGCATTAAAAGTATTTTTACCCTTCAACTCAACTCCCCAAAGATTAAATCCTGAGTGCACTACTGTTCAGCAAACAGTAATCCTTTCATCCTTCACAACAGTCTTCCCATAATCCCCAAAACCTAAACTCCTCTACCCTCAAACACAACTCCTCCAAACCCTTCCAAAATCCAAACCCCAAAATATCATTCCGCTGCCACAAATCGTCCACAAAGGGTCATTCTACGCGAACTCAGACACTTTTCGGAGTAACATTTCGGATTTTGGTGCAACTTGGCTATGTTGTAGTCTTTACGGTTATATAAACATATCTCGAAGGATTTTTGAAAATTTCAAAAATTGTGGAAGTTACAACTCTTTGAAACATAGTGTTTACTATTTTTCCAAAAATTATAACTGTTCAACTAACAAACCGATAAAAATAACCTTTTGGGTGCTTACAGTGGAGATATAAGAATACCTAATAAAAATTATTTCACTGAAAAAATACAAATTTTTAACCATTTATTTTGCAATTCTTGTAAACAAATGCAATTTTATAATTGAAGGCAACTTTTTAAAAATATGAAAAAATAGGAGGATATGGCCCTGTTTGTCCTCTTTATGGTCGTGTTTGGAAATCGATGGACACTTGAAAATTGGCCAAATGAAAATTAATTGAATGTAACGCTGCGTCAAATCACACCGACTGGGCTGGCCGAGCCGTGCGGTACTCGCAGCGGCCAAGCGGCTATATCTGCTATTCTTATACAGTGTTCTCTAATATGGTAAATATTTGTAAAAAACTGAAGAAGGGAAACTTTTACTGTTTTTTATACACAACATAGTACGGTAACTCAATTTTTGGTGTTCGCAATATTTTTTTTGAAACGAGGGTGACCTTCAGTTTTTTAAATGGAATGCTATATGTTTGATTATCCAATATGAAAGCGACTGTCAAGACAAATTCAACCATATGGTATACTTTGACCTTCAAGGCTACACAAGGCTAGGAATGAAATAAATATATCGAACTATCTATCTAGAAGATTGAATTTCTTCTTTCATTCCTAACTTTGTTGGAATGACCCCAAAATGGAATGACCCCAAAGTAACATCTACATAAAAATATCGCGACAATGTCAACACTGGCTCCTAACAATTTCTCTGGCGCACACAGTTTCTATCAGGATCTCTACTACCATGGTGCTCGTGTTTTAAAACAACGTCGCAGTCCTATTGTTAACGTGGCGTTAGTAATTCCTGATCTAGGCCAGCGAGCACGTGACCGAAGGTCGCTGGAAAACGGCAGAATTCACGATTCCGCCTGGCGAGTCCAAGAAACCACCTTTGGTCGGGGCATACGACGTCATTTATCGTCACTCGTTAGACGCGAAGGGCGAAGCGACAGGCGCACGCTTCCTGTTCCAGCGCTAATCGATTCCCATCCGTCTTGAGCCGATACTGCCGCGCGACGACCCATTTGCGCGGGGCCGTTCGTTTCCCGCCTCGATTTCGCGAACCTCTCGAACAATCACGACCGCCTGGAGAAAGTTACGGGACAACCGCGTTAATTAATAGGTTCGGCCGCGTTGACGTCGGGAATAATTGACGCCGAATCCACTCGGCACACCCACTTTTCGCACGATCGCTTGCCGTTTCGGTCGACGTTACTTGCGCGGGGAAATAGTAAAGATCGGGAGTATTCGGGGATTCAATCGAAGAGAAACGAAGGGAAAAAGACCCAATTACTGTCACCTTAAGCTATTTTACCTAAAATAACGAATGAACAAACGTTTAAGTAAAATGACTTAAGGTGACAGTAATTGGGTCGGGTGCCAGTAATTGGGACCTTTACCTAATTGTTGGTTGGCGCAGGCTCAGGGATCGCGGAGGATCACGTAGAAAATTGAACGGCTGGTGTGCGGTTAATAAAATCGATCCGTTTACGTGGGAATAAGGTAAATGGCCCAGTCCTTAAACAAGGCCCAATAATTAAAAATTGAGAAAAAATTTAATTAATAATAACGATTTTACTAATTTGCAACGTTTAAACTGTTCGAAATATAATTGCAAAATGTATTAGCTTTATATAGATACAATTATAAACTTATATAACTGAATAGTTATAGGGTAGGTGTCCCTATTACTGTCAGTGTCCCTATTACTGCCAGTTTATTTATTTTAATTTGTAAAAATGTAACGTATAAAGAATAGTGTACAACAATAATATTAATAATAATCAGAACAGTCCCAATTTAATAATAATATTATTGTTGTGCATTATTCTTTATACGTTACATTTTTATTAAGCAAAATAAATGAAGTGGCAGTAATAGGGACATCTACCCTATCATGCAAAAATATTATTGTACAGTAAAGCTTCAACAGTTTCAATCTCGCTTCTTACCTAATGGGCTCGAGCAAGCGAGAGAATATTTTTGTTAAGGTTGTAATTACTTATTATTTTATAATTTTTGAAATAGTACAGTTGTTTTTTGTTTATTATATATTGAAGAATTGAAAATTAATTGGATCTCTTAATAATTTTTTGTTTTTAATATTGAAATTGTTGCGTTTATCCACTAGTACGCGATACCATGACACGGACCAGTTATTAAACGCGTGTTTAAAGGTTATGGAAACACTGGTACAGACGCCAGTATTCAGTGAAGTTTTAAAATTATTAACATTTATTGTACCAAAGTATTTTTTTGTATCCTATATATTTACGTTAATAATAACTAGACAAAAATATAATACTGTTTAAGAATTATTAGGATAATTAATCTCAAACTCGTCACAATATTAACATAACCTAAAATTTTATAATATACTATTAATCATTTTTTCCTGCCGAAAATTTAACACAAATTTATTATAAATAAAATGTTTTTATTACCCTAAAATATTACCACATTGATTTCTTTTCATTAACTGATAGAAATAGTTAAATTAAATATGTATTCAATTATTGGGACACTGATAATTAATGACTGGGACACGCTATGAATTTCATTTAATTACTGGGCCATATGAACACTTTCACGTTTTAATTAATTTACAACTTTTCCTTTAACAAATGTAGATTCTTGTTACGTTATCTGAAAGTAGAAATTTTATGCTTTCGAATAATTATATTTAGTTATAATTTTATACTATTTAAATATAAAAGAAATTGCAATTATCTCAACTGCTTCCTTAACTGTTCACCACTGAGCCATTTATCTTATATTTTTAAACAGTTGCTTGTGCCTCTCAAAATTGTATTACGAATTCCTCGAACCTTCCGCTCCGCATCGGCTTTTATTGCGTTGCTTTGGCTCGCAGATATAAGAACTGAAATTAGATTCTGTGTGTGCTGATTGTGATCTGAGGGAATGTCTGCGAACTGAGGTGGTCTCTCGGCTTCTTGTAATTCGATGGTGTTTTGTTTTGGATAAGAACTTGATCCCCGGAGCCCCAAGTGTTGTCACTGCTGGCTGAGCGTTCGCATTAATTGCCAAACATTCGCGAGCGTCTAGAATTCGATAGGCGTGGGAACTGGAAAGGGAATTTACGAGGCTGTTGTCTTAACGAGACACTTTCAGCGACGCTGGTTTAATCAGCCGCGGTGTCGTTATCTCACGGTGACAGTAAACTTCATACACGACTGATCAAACACCGCGCCTCGGCGACACTAAATCTGCGCCTTATATTTACAAACGTATCGATCGCGGAGAAAACCGCCACTGCGATCAGCGGCGGGGGTCGTTTTGTCAACAACGAGTATTGTTCGCTGTAATTCCTGCGTCCCTGGTTTCGCAATTCATTCGTCAATGGCGCGAACACAATTTCGTTTACGATCTTCCAAACGAGTTATTGGAAGGGTGTCGCTAGTAATTTAGCAATCATTTTTTTGCTTTGATAAAATTGATTTGTTACGATTAATAATATGAATGTTATGAAGCAATTGTGAATTTTGGCCTTGGGAATTGACATAAGCTTGAGTTTTCGGCTTGGAAATTAACATAATCTTAAATTTTCGTCTTGAAAATTAACATAATCTTGAGTTTTCATCTGGGAAATTAATACACTCTTGAATTTTCATCTAGAAAATTAATATAATCTTGAGTTTTCATCTGGAATATTAACACAATCTTAAATTGTCTGGAAAATTAACACAATCTTGAATTTTCATCTAGAAAATTAACATAATCTTGAGTTTTCATCTGGAAAATTAACACAATCTTGAATTTTCATTTAGAAAATTAACATAATCTTAAATTTTCATCTACAAAATTAATATATTTTTGGGAATCAAGTAGCCACTAGATTCTCAATTTATCCTTTAAATCTTTCATTAATATACTTCTCAATTTTTGAATTTTGCAAATCAGCTGCAAAATAATTAAAATAAATTATTCTATTCCCTGTTAAATCCCTGTTTCACTTCTGTATATTTATTATTTTGAATACTTAGGTGTAACATAAATATCCCAGAATAAAATTGTAATTTTTCAGTTATTTAAACTCAATTAGCCTCAAAATTAACATGTAAGTAACAGAATTAATTTAAATATTAAACAGCGTCCGTTAGTACCGAATTTTTTTCGCCAATTCCCGCCAGATCATGGTAATAGCCCATCTGTTTGCAACCAGCAGAAGCTTTCCTGTTACACCGGGAAACACGGCTGTGGCCACGAGCCAAAGTAAAACGCACGGAGTTACCTACCAGGTTTTTTGTTGCAGCCCGACTACCAGGCCTTATCTTTCGCGTATTTTTGTGCACAGACACGAGATCTTGAAACGAGGAAACGAAAGATAAGCATGGCCGGGATTTATCGTAACAGTGAAACGGGAAAAATCCGCGCGTGGGAGAAAACGCGCTCGCGGGGCAGGAAAATCCTGGAACGGGAACTTTTAGCTGGATTACTTCCACGTCTCTGGTAGCGATTATTGTTACACGTTATTTGCGCAAACGATCCGCTTCGCAGAGACATTCGGTGTTCAAAGGACTCTGTTTAGCTACTGGCTTTAATATTCCGTGGAAGTTTGAAAGAGAATGTTGCTTCGGAGCTTTGAGACTTGGGAAGTGTAATTGGTAAAAAATGCAGGAAGTTTTACAAACTTCCACAAATCATACTTTACTCGGACATAATTAGTTGTAAACTAATTATCTCAACTCAATTTCATACTTCCTCAAGAATTTCTGACAATTTGAAAAATCATATTTTACTCGGACATAATTAGTTTACAACTAATATATGAGTAAAATATGAGTTTTAAAATTGTCAGAAATTCTTGAGGAAGTATGAAATTGAGTTGAGATACAGAAGTTTTTTGTAAAAATAAAAGAGCACCATTTGTTCCTAAAACCTTGATCATCCTTATTCCACCTCTGTATTCCATCAATTCAGAATTGAGAGCTTCACGAGCAGCGAAACATTCAATATTCGAGATTGAAATGCATTGGAGATTAGACTCATCTCGTCGATCATTTTAAATGAATTGTGAATAAGTACGAAAGTGATTGCTTTCTGGGATTTAAAGCAAGCCCACTTCCCTGAGAATACCAAATTATTTAAAATATCAATTAGTAAATCTATAAGCTTCGAAATAAATTAGAAATCTAATATTTCGAATATTTCCTAAAATCTGAAACGCCGTAAATTCTACGAAGTCTCTGCCAATCATTAATTCTTAGACAGCAGATATAATCTACTCGTCTATTTTGATTCAAAATTTTATTCGTGATATTCATGTACACCTCAGAAAACGGTTTTACTATAAATTCTGATAGTCTGATTTAAAATCCTTATCTCCTCCAAGAAATAATGCAAATAATAAGTAACACACAGGTTAAAGGACCCAATTACTGGCAGCCAATCCAATTACTGCCACCTTAAGCTATTTTACTTAAACGTTTATATATTCGTTATTGTAACTAAATTAACTTAAGGTGACAGTAATTGGGTCCTTTACCCTATAGCTTAATTTTCAAGATGGATCAAAAATTCAAAATTGACCTCCTATACCCGACGGATAAACACTTCTGCCAACTTCGAGCACGAAATCAGCCCACGGCGGGAGAGAAGATGTTAAAACGAGCCTACTCGGTGCTCGTTCAAGTTTGCATTTCGGGGAGGTCGTTTAGAGGTATGGAGAAAGAGGTTCAAGGAATTGGATGATTTAGGTCTCGCGGAGGATTCAGTTACTGGCGCAGTGTGATCACGGCCATCCACACTGTGTACACAATCCCACGGGCGAAATTGACCGTGAACCTTTCTGACCTACTTGCTTACATAATTGATTCGTCTTCGTTAGCGCAACTCTCGTTGCGCCGCAGCGATGCAACGAAATTACGTGACTATTGGGAGCGCGATCCGCCGAACAGTTTACGCGTGCAATTTTCAAAACTGTCTACCTACATCTTTTTCAACTTTGCTGCGCTATTCTTCGGGGCTTCATCGTGCTCCTCTTATCTTTCAGTGGATGGGTTAATCGCGAAATCTTTACCTTCTGACTTTTTCACATTCTAAGAAAGTGTTTCTTCAGAGCTGACGTAAACTTGGAGTTCTTTCCGCGTTTAAATTCTTCGTTAGCTGAGATACTCTTCCTGCGGGTAATTATTTTCATGGTATACTTAAGTAGTTAATTAAGAGTTTCTCTGTTTCCGTAACTAGAGTTTCGTGAAAAGAAATGGTTTAGATTCTTAGATAAGAGTTTCCTTATGGGTACATTCTCGTGAAATCTCTTAAAAAAGTTAGGATTTTTTTAAGGAAATTGTAGCACATGGGGTGAAAAGTCTTTTTGGTATTGGTTTATACAGATTTTAAGATGATAACAAATTTGTAGGAAGCTTGAATAAATAGCTAATGAAAAACGGTGTACATAAAAAGAAAAGAACTAATTGACGGATTTCAAAAATTCTTTCTGGATTCTTTTCGTAAATGTAAATTCGCTATCGTATTACGAACTTTTATAAATTTGATTTTATTCAGTATAAAGCATTACCGGTTTCGGGGCACTTGTATTAAAATATGTACCAATCATTGAATATATATTTTAATCATTAACATATATTTTAAGAAAAACTTTCGATTTTTCATTTCAAATGAGGTTATCTTGAAATATCATGCGCACTGTGTTTTTATCACCGCCAGAGTTATAGCTATTTATTTCCAATTATATCAGAGTAAACCCAATAAAAAAATTTTTAGTCACAAAATATATATAAATAAATACCAAAAAGACTTTTTACCTTATTTACCACAGTTTTCTTAACAAAAAATCTTACTTTTTTAAAGGTATTACCTGAGAATCTACCTTTAAGTTCTCAATCATAATAAGAACTCTCGAAATAACACTTGGTGTAATTATTTTTGCCACCTCTTTGGTCCCTTTTAAAATCCGTCGCAAACACTGAATTCGCCAACGGATTCCATCGCAAAATTTTTAGGAAAACAGAAGTTGTGGTCGAAATGATCGATCACATCCTAATTGGAACGTTACTCTACTGAATTCCGCGCTCCGCTGAAAATCAACCGTTCAAATAAACGTGAAATTTATCGTGGGAAAAAGAGAAGAGAAACAAGTTAATAGAAAGGCATCAATTAATCGAGTGGCGCATTTCCATTTATATTCAATCTCGCCTCGTAAATACGCGGCCACGGGCACGTTGCTGTCGTTCGGTAAACGTTTCGACGCATTCGTGAACGGATACGTGTCGAACGAACACGGACGTATTATTAAAAGTCCCTTCCTGCTCGACGCAACGCAACATGCATGATAATCAAGCGGGCTTGTATCGGCGTTTCCCTACGTAGGTGGAAGACATTGTGTACGCGAACGTGTATCGATAGAAAGATAGCGGTTCTCAAACCGTGGATGAAGAATCCTTGATCCTTCCAAGACACGAAGCTTGTTCACTCTGGTCTACGTAATATCTGAGCCTCCAAGAGATATCAATAAATTGTAATTAAATATATAATAATAAAATAATAAAAATATAAATAAAAATAAAATAAATAAAAATAATAAAAATAAAAAATAATAAAAATATAAATAAAAATAAAATAAATAATAAAATAATAAAAATATAAATAAAAATAAAATAAATAATAAAATAATAAAAATATAAATAAAAATAAAATAAATAAAAAAATAATATAAATATAAATAAAAATAAAAAAATAATAAAAAGTAATCAATAAATTGGAGCACTGAGATGAATATCCGAATCAAACTATTCATTTGCCAAAAGACTATTCTATTAACAAATTTCTCAAGATTGTTATTAAATACTTCGTCCACCGAGTATCAATTTTTGAGAAGAAAATTAGTTCCACTACTATTTCCAAATTGGTAGTATTTTTCTAAATTGTTTCTCTAAAATTGACGGCGTCTAAATTCTTCAGCTTCAGTGTCCCAGGCAGAAGAAAAACAGATGAGAAGCTTCCAATTAGTGGGACAACTGTCACGCTTACTCCTCAATTCCTCAGCCCAGCAAATGTAGTCGCTATGGATCGTGAATGAAATTGAAAACTACACGCGAAGCAGCAAGTCCTCCATTTCTGGAGGAATTGCAGAGGGAAGAATCGGTCGATCGGGCTGACTTGGGATTCGAATTTACATGTCCCGTTTGTTATACGGTAACTTCGCTCCCGAGGGATTCTTTCCTCTTAACCTTAGCGTCCCAGGACGTCTGTTGCCTACAGTCTACCGCGGCTCAAGCTTCAACTTAAGTTAACTCACCCTCCCCGCCTCTTGGTACAAAGGTGCACGTTCTTTGGGTCGCCTACTCACCTGAAACAAGCAACGCGAAACCATTAATTGATTGGCCAACGTCTATTGTGAATACTGAATGCCGAATAAATTGCGAATGACGATAATGATGCAACGATCGCTCGCGGTGTGTATATAAAATGTACCCCGTTTATGGTCGTTTCGCAGGCATCCGTTAGAAAGGTTAGATCATCGTCTCCTCGGCCGCGCAGAGACTGACAGCCAGTTAGCGACAAAAGAAGAGGCGACTCGAGGTATGTAGTTGGATGTGAAGGGACGTCAATGAGGAGTCGGGCTCGGGGAAATTCGAGGGTTATGTAAAAGCCTCGTTGCGCTGTGGCTTGGCATGCATTATTATCGAAGCGTCTTAGAAAATAAAAGTGTAGACTTGTATGTGCTCTTAACGAGCTCAATCGTTGGTAATTAATCATACTCGGAGTTTATATGAGATTAGAAGAAATAAATTTGAATTTTAAAGTATTAAAAATATTAATAAATATAATTTGATTAATAATTGAGCCGTTTATTTTGAAAGTGGCCTAAGTCCATTTATCTTCAAATCGAGATATTTAAGGGTTTGCGTTTCAATGAATTTAAAAATATATGTATAGGATACTAATGAGTCATACTGCTTATGTGTATCTAAGGGTGTTAAATTTATAGTTCCTATTAAAATAGTGGCAATTATTAAGTGAATAATATGCGTTTTCTTATCAAGAATGGAGTTAGGCCACTTTCAAAATTAACAACCAGATTCATTATAAAATTTGAAGGTGCCCAAGTTCATTCAACATAATTTAAGATGCTTCAAATTGAAAAAAACAATACTGAATTTATTTGACATATCTTTAAAACACTTCGGAAACATAATTTATGCGATTCAAAACATTTTTTAACTACATAACGTACAAAATTACAAACATAAATTTATTACAAAACAATTTACTACTCATCTACATTTTGTGCGTGTGAAAGGGATTTTAAGAAATCATGATGTTCCGTAATAGGTCAATTATGTCCTTGAATTTTGCTGTTGCAATTTGTCTGATTGCGTTAAAATTTAAGTATAAATGGAGTTAGGCCACTTTCAAACTACACGGTTCAATTATTGAACTAACTCTGAAAACTTATGTGTCAACAATTATCGTATTTGCTCGGAATATAAGCAACCTGAAATGCTTTACTGATAAATAACATGAAGTTGTACATGTAACCATGGTAACCGGAAAAAATGAAAAATGGAGTTAGGCCACTTTCAAAATAAATTGCTCAATTATTATTTAATTTTAATATTTTTCAATAATATTGGTAGTTTATTAATTATATAAAAAAAGTTGAATTTATATGTTTCCTTCCCTTTGTAACTCACTCTTTTAAATAAGTATCTATTTCCAAAACAATTGTTCCTTGCTAAATACACAATATACAATTACCACCGATTGATACACTGAAAAAGAATGTTGTGAATCTTTGTACAACCCTCGCATCTACTTCAAAACTTCTTCGAAAAGGTACTGCGCAATTTAGTTGATATTATTCATCGGTAGCATTTCATTACCATTTTTGATTTCCAGCATTCAATCCCCAATCCAGCTCAAATACGATCCACCCTAATCCCACTCCACTCGTCAATCAATTTTACATTCAACATCCAGTTACGCGCTCTAAAAATATTTTAAAATATGCCTCTTCTATTTACTCCAATAATGCTTTACATTTACCTCCAATTTACCCAACAATTTATAAACGTCGGACGATTCGGTGATCGGTTTTGTAACGAAACCCCCACCCCGGCCACTTTATTGGCCGCGTTCCAGCTGGGTAATTTTCATAGAGGAGGCGCGCTGCGACGTCTGACAAATTGCATCGACGTGTCACTGCACTCCTCGCCACGCGGCCGATAAAGTTCATTGAGTCTTCGCCACTTGCCGCCGCGTCTTTGTGTCCGCGCCGCGAAGAATAATCGGCCGGCTCGATAAAACATCCCCGCGCGAGGCGAACTGACGAAGGCTGCGGGCGGAACCGCGGCAGAGCTGCCCGCGAGCCAGCAAACGATCAAGATTCGTTTCCTAGCGCGGCGACTAAAAGGCTGGCAATAACGAGGAAAGCTTTCTTCGATTACGAGGCCGCCACGTGAGACACTCTCGCCTTATTTGCTTGTCGACCAATTAACTCGGCAAACACCGGGGAAAGGACTCGAGCGTGAGCAGTCCTGCTCGAAAGTGAGAGCAGGAACGAGGGGTCCAACCCAGGTTTATAGCGTTTTCGTGGGAAGCTTTGTTTGTAAAAGGTGTTTAACGTGGAACTAAATGCTAACAGTAGCTGGCGATCGTTACTAGAGACTGGGAGTGCGTTTAATTAAATGCGAGACCCGTGGCATTGATATTTGATGTTTGGAGCGCTGGGAATCATAGTGGTGTAAGTGAAAATTTTGAGAATTTGTGTTAATAACGGTTTGTAATTGTTAAGGGGACTAGGCAGTCGAAATATCGATTTTTTATGGCATTTTCTGGAAGTACTATCCTTTCTGAATAAAATGCCGCTTGGTTTATAACAAAATTCGCAAAATTGTAGATTTGGCAGCTAAAAATGTCAAGCGGTTTTTTTTTAATATTTTTTCCTCTCCTTTTTTCCCTCATTGCTAACGAATGGAGGTTCAGATCGACTTGAAAAAATTACAGGATGTGTAAAACATGTGCCATTTCCGACTGAACCTCTAATATAGTCTGTAAAAATTCGAGATTTTCATTAAAAAATTAAAAAGTCAACTGATTCTAGTAACGTACAAAAACGAACGAATTTTTCTCGGAAAAATTGGCGTTTTTTAGTCACCAATTGCATAATTTTGATTTAATTTTTGTTTTTATAGGTTTGGTCGGAAACTATGAATCCAAAAAACAAGAATCATATCTTTGTAATCGGATTGCGAAAAACGTTAAAAAGTTTAGACGTCTGCAGCGCCATTTTTGAAGTACATATATATTTCTTACCATTTTTTTTTCAACCTGTATGGTAGTAACAAACATTGGGTTGAAGGGTACGTCGGGATTTGCTTTCATTTTTTTACAAATAAATAAGGGACAGAGTCCCTTTCTCACTAAAAACGACTGCCTAGTCCCCTTAAGGCTCCATCTGTTTACTTTTGTAGTGAATTAAGTTATAGCTTCATTGTTGACTAATTGTGAGAAATAAGAACATTAGTCTTTAGCACAGTGTTTCCCAACCCTTTTTGAGTCGCGGTCCTCTTTTATAATATTCGAATAACAGGCGTAAGGTAAATATAATAAAGTAAAGAAAACACATTAAAAATAGGCGTTTCAGAATATAATTCAAACTTGATAATATTAAAAAAGAAACGTGGCGCCCTCACAGAAGACACTTCGCGACCCAGAGGTTGGGAATCCCTGCTTTAGCACTTAACTAACAAGAACAGAACGTTTCGAAACACATTTACTGTTGTAAGTTCGACTAAAGCCCGGAATTTCACCTAGAAGCTAAGCTATTCTATGCGATGCTGTGTTATTCCCTGCTACGTTTTAAAAAAATCAGCTTCAATATATAGCATAGTTTATCACAACGCCTGAATAATATAAATTAATATAACAAATGTGCTTCTGCTGATTAGATGCTGTTCATGCGTTGTGCTAACAAGTAACTTTTTTTTTAAATTTTTAAGTATATACATATTTGTTATGATAGTATTTTGAGCCTTTAGATGTGTGCCCACATCAGAAATATATACGTAGAATTTTTTATAACAGTAAACGCAAAACTTTATTTTATAACAAACACCACTATGAACCTAGGCCATCCATTTAGATTTTGAAATAAATATTACAAGAAATTTGAGAGTAGAGACCTCAACCGAGGAAAGGCTATTACAAGAATTCATCGTTCACGATTGTCCCATGAAGAAAGCAATTAAGAACCTCCCATCGATGGTGACTGATTGACAATTTAGTTAAAAAATCTTTGAAAATCAGTCGTCATTTCCGACAACAATCGACCCCGTGAATAATTCGCTGGTCCATATGAAACATATATCGCGCTGTCACTTCGACTGACTCACTATAAGAACTCCCTCTTCAAAAGCGTACATCCAAGCTGCACAGCAACGTCGTCGTGTTTCAATGAGACGAAAGCTAACGAGTCCCTATAGCGATTTTTTATAACTCGACGGGGCCTCGAGTGACACTTACTTGCGGGCTGACAGTCGATTAACGATGCACTCCCTCAACTTAATCGCGTTTCCCGCAAGTCATTGAAACCGTTCGACCGATTCAACCGCGTCGATTATTTACTCGTCCAACGAGAAACTTCTCCTCGCTTCCTAGTCTGCCCTCTGTGGGTTTTGTACAATTCAGTTTACGTGGAGGAATTAAATACGCTGAACGATGAAAGGGACGGTGCAACAAGCTCGGCACATTGGGGATTAAATAAACTTCGTTTGTGCAAATATTACTGACAAGGGAACATTCCGAACCCGAAAATTCAAAAAATTCTGAAACTTTGTGGATATATAGGGAATTTTCTTCTGATTAAAACGCAATTTTTTTGCTGCCCAAAGTCACTCTAAGGGGGTGAAATTAACCCCTGAAAATTCAGCTATTTTCCGAGTTTGTGTTATAAATCGCCGATTGTAAAATATGTTTTTCATCAAATGATAGATCTAATTGAAAGAAGTAACTTTTGTTTCGAAACTTTTTTTCTATCTTTTACAGTAAGCGAGTTATAACACAAAATCGAAATATAGCCGAATTTTCAGGGGTTAATTTCACCCCCTTAGAGTGATTTTGGGCAGCAAACAAAAATTGCGTTGTAATCAGAAGGAAATACCCTATATATCCAAAAAGTTTCAGAATTTTTTGAATATTCGGGTTCGGGATGTTCCCTTGTGAGTCGTGGAAGTGTTCTTGGGATTAGTGAAGATTGCTACTGTCGCTGAGAAGGTATAAAGTTAGCAAATTAATGGTAATTATACCTACTGTTAATCGCCCATTTTTCATAATTATACCCACATAAGCGTACCTTTTTTGGTGGGTGGGCAAACAAGTATGCGTCAAATTTTGGTAAAAACAGATTAAATACGCTAACATTTTCTACATTGTTGTGCTTTGCTTATAGTTCCAGAAGTATCAGTCAATATCATTTTCTTTCCGTTTTTTTACATATATCGTTTTTTAAAAATATTTCACCTCAAGTGACAGAGTCTCTTTTTCTTCTATTTGTGAATCGAAGTTAAAAATAAAAATTTATTCTACTCAATTTTCTTAATTTAATTCAAGTTTTGTAATTTTTTTGAACTATGAAGTTTGAACTTTTTTGACTATTCATGTACAAAATTTAACACCTGATCTTAGATAGCACTTTAAATATTCCAAGTATAATTACCTACTCGTTTACCCACCCATCACAAATTTATTTCACAAGTTAATTAAAATAAATTTGGATGAGTTGGGACACTCTGACACAACATTATGTTCTTTACAAACGACCGATGCAATATCATACTTTTTGGATCGTCCGATGGCTTAGTGCGCAAACAGTGCATGTCCACTTTTGTGAAATTTGAGTATTCATATGCAACAAATAGTTCTCGACTGTTTCTTTATGCTGCATAAAAATCACTTTTAGGGTAAAGGACACAATTACAGACACCTAACCAATTACTGTCACCTTAAGCTATTTTACATAAAATAACGAATAAATAAACTATAATATATAATATATAGATTATAGGTTAAATTACGTAATTCTTTTTGTGTATGACGTTACAACGTTTATTTATTCGTTATTTTAAGTAAAATAGCTTAAGGCGACAGTAATTGGCCAGGTGTCAGTAATTGGGTCCTTTGCCCTATATCTACTTCATAAATTCGTCAAGAATAATATTTTTCATTATATATCCTTCAATCTTACGTACACTATTACACGCTTAAATCTGTTTTCCGAAAAACACTAAAACTGCACCAAGCCATATCTATGTCAAATTTATGCATTATCAAATACTGCGGTATATCCATTGAATTTTCATAAATTCTACTCTCCCGCGTCTCCACCGAAGCCACATTATAAAACAACTCCCACGCACTCCAGAAGTCTCACCACCCAGCTCTGCACCGCTGAAAAGATATTCAAATCCCCGTCAACTGCTTTACAAACCTCCAAAGAAGCCATTCGATCTCGCCTTGAGATTGTACAACCCCAATCAGCCACGATTACCAATAGCCAACGACCCACGGAGGACGATTACACTCAACATGAACATTTTCCACGGAACATCTGTGAACGGTTTCGATGGGGGGTGCCTCCTCGAGATGCCCTCCGGTAATTTTCCCGATTACCGTATCGCTGGTCCCCCGTTAGTCACCACGGGGCCCCGGCGATTCAGAGAAGTTCAATTATCATCGTGAAATGAAAGCAGCTTAACGGTAGCGCTGGCCGTGATAAGTGGCGCGATAACGTGGCCGTCGGACGCCTCGCCTCGCGCCCAACTACTCGCAATAATGCCATTCTTTCACGGGGGGGTATCGGAAAGGTTGTCGCGTATTGCGGATGCCCCATTATCGCTGGCCCCTTCTTACGCCGGTAATTATCGATAACGCCGGGCTGTCAGTCTCTGCAATAAAATTCGAGCCACCGTCGCCGCCCCCTTCACGGCTCCCGCGATAAAAGTGGCAGACACGACCCGCGCCGATACCGCGGCCAATCTATCCTTGAGATTTTTCTGTAGGTATCAAGGGAGCCGTTTCTTCTCGGATGGCCCCGGCGGGGATACCCGAGCGAAAACATCGCTTATCTCGCGGAAGGGAATTCAATTAATAAACTGCTCGGCGAGGACGAGGCGATTCGCCTCGTGCTGGACGAGGACGGTGCTTCTGTGCTCTGCTCGCGATGGGGCTGATAGAAATGTTGGTTTATTTCGCGAGACGGAGATTGCCGAGCACGGGGTGCGCGTGAAGTAGTGAAACGGGGGTTGAAACGGATCTGTGATTGTAGAAGCGTGAGAAACTCTTGCAGAATTCTATTTCAGGGTGAAATTCTAGGGGTTTCTTCTGTTTCTACTTGATGTAGGGTAAATGTCCCTATTACTGTCAGTGTCCCTATTACTGCCACTTTATTTATTTTGCTCAATAAAAATGTTATGTATAAAGAATAGTGTACAACAATAATATTAATAATAAGAAGAACAGTCCCAATTTAATAATAATATTATTGCTGTACACTATTCTTTATACGTTACATTTTTATTAAGCATGTATAAAGTATATGAATATATAAATATATAAAGTATATGAATATATAAATATATAAAGTATATGAATATATAAATATATAAAGTATATGAATATATAAATATATAAAGTATATGAATATATAAAGTGGCAGTAATAGGGACACTGGCAGTAATAGGGACATCTACCATATATGGTGGAAGATTGAAATGTTCGGATGAAGTATGATACAAGTGTATACTGAGGATTAAAACTTTTTTTTTGAGTACGCTGTTGCTCCAATGATTCTGATTATATGATTCTATTATACTTGTGTGCTAGGTTGGAAAGCAGTGATTCACAGGCGGCATGCTAGCTTTTTAAACATTGTCGAATGTAGTTGTCACATTGGGTTAGGTTCGACTCAAGCCAATTTTCAGTCAGCTGCTTTTTAAAATCTATATGTTAAATTAAATCGCAAAAATTCTGGGATAAAGTTTGAAGTACTATATCCATCGTTGGAAATTAAGATTTAAAGTCAGAGCCGGATTTATCTTCCAGGGGGCCCAGGCTGAATATTTGGTGGGCCCTGGGTTAAATGTAAAAAAAAAATGTCGCTGATTTGATTTTTTTTTATCATAATTCTCGTATAATCTGAATAAGAATTTAATTTCAAAATAAACATTGAATATCGAAACTAAACATAACATTAATATAAATAAACCTTAAAGATACAAGTTAATAAAGATTATAAAAAAAATGCTAATTTTTCAAAGAAAATATTTAGAATGAGAATATTTAGAGTTCAGCCTTATTAGTCTGAAGGTAAATCCAGCGCTGTTTAAAGTATCATAATTTTTAAACAGTAGTAGAAGAAGTGCAGCATATTTGGAATACCGTTGGTAATTTGGAATATCGAAGTTCTAATATTCCTATATTGTGATTTTTGAACCTGATTACATCACTAAAGAAAATAATTTTATTATTTACATGCCTTTTTAAGTTTGTAAAGTGAAGGTAAATTAGAATACTGGTAGTCCAAATTACCTGCACCTTAACGAAATCGATACTTTCTGTTATTTTTCATTTAGACTAAAGCTTCAGCTACTTTTTGTTATTTATTATTACTGAGAGTTTGAAATATAAAAGTTTATTAGTTTCCCTATGATACTGTGCAGTTTTATTTCTTCGCATCCTCTACCGTAATTTGTTATTCGTTTTAAACAAACTGGTATTCCAAATACACTGCACTTCCTCTACAATTTACAAAGATGCTTCAAAGATATTTTACCTTAAAATCAAATTGAGTAATTTTCACCCAGTGTGACCACCGACGGTTAACCATAGAACTTAAACGTCAGTATTCTTCTAACACATTCTCAAAAGCTACTACTCTTTATAGGTCTCTATTTCTATGACACAATATTGCAAATTTTATCTTTGTTTACAAGCATAACATTAGTACAAAGTTAATGTCCTATGCTCCCTGCAAAATCCGTTGTTACGAACAACGCAAAAAGTGGACGTTATCAAAAGCTTTGCCAGTCTTCAAAACAACGAGCCTTTGTGTTCCAGGGTTAAGAACCTTTCCCGACCAATCGAGAGAATTGTTCGAAGAGCTTGAAATTCGAACCACGTAATTTTATGAAAATTACCATTCTGAGTGGCATAAGGTTGTAAAAAATTCACCCTATTCCCTCGAACGATACTTTTCAGAACACATCGACGTAAAAAAATGAAATAAAAAAACCCTCGCAAATAGAAAACCCCCAAAAATTGCAACACCATCTCTCCCAATAAAAGAACCCACACCTCCGATAGTGCCAAAAATCTTAAACGCACCGCGTGCTCTTATCAATCCAATAAAAATCTTACACGAAGCCAGGAGACTCGATTACCAAGAAGCATTCTGCATCTGCAATCACCAGTGCACTATCGTAATTCAGAACGATATAAACAATGCGATCGCTTCAAGACCAGGGGCGGATTTGTGTGTAGCCCCAAATTTTGGGGGGCGACAAATTTTGAGCGAAAGAAGTTAGGAGAACTTAAAAAATAATTCACTTCTTTCTCATATTATTTGAATGAACCGGTTAACTGCCAATGTATCATATATGATCAAACAAAAATCTGGCCAAGTCTGTCAATGTATCATATATGATCAAAAAAAAATCTGGCCAATTCTGCCAAATCTGTATCATATATGATCAAATGGAATAACTTTGCGATTCACTTAATTTTTCGATGTTGCCAGTTTGGGCACGAATAATAAAAAAGGCCGTGCCAGTTAACCGGTTAAGAATAACTAATATATGAGTTACCATATCGAATTAATTTTCAGATCGTCCCGACATTCTTAAATTAATCAATTTTCTAATATTTCCCGAAAAAGGCGACAGACAGTTATCAACCTGCGGGCCCAAAATCTCAAAAATCCGCGCCTGATCCACTATGTACATCCGCAAGAACAAATGATTTACGTAGCTGTAAACGCGGCAAAGCCTGAAGCGCCGTGCCTAAGGATGTTGTCTACAGGTTGAAGCCTCACCGTGGAAAACTTGACGGTTAGGAAGTCGTAGTATTTCACCAGGAACTTCATTATGCGGCACGTGTAATTGGCTCCGTTTAAACAGCATGCGTTTCCTACTCGACGTCGGTGTTTGCTGTGTACACGCGCGGTACTGCACCGAACGGCCCCGTTAATTAAACGCGACTCTGGCGCTCTAGCGGCTGGCGTTCGACAGCCGAGGGCCTCGGCGGTTCATTCGTCGAATACGCGAGAGAGAAATCGGGGGGAAAGGTGGCAGATTCCAAATGCGACGGCCACCCAAGATGAACTCCGCGTTATCGTCGCGTCGAATTCGCTTCACCGCCTCGCCGCACCGCGTAGTAATTCCCCGAATCCAACGATAACCGTTCGACGAACGAGGTCCACGATCTCTCTTTCCACTCTGCTTATCTTCATCGACGTTTTCGTCGGCAACTGTCGCCGATCGCCGCGCAGACGGGGCCTCAATTACGCGGGACTGCCTTTGTCCAGGCGGCACTCGCGATTCGTCCACTCTTTGCACAGCAGAAGCGTCTGATTCAGCTCGAGGCGCTGCCGGCGGCTCGTAAGATTCTTCAATGGAAGAGGAATCTTAATTGGTAAGGATCGCACGAGATGCAGGGGTCGAAAGAAGTTCCATTCTCGTTTCTCGAAACGAAGTTTTACTTCGATCGGTGGTAGTCTCCACTTCTCTCGATTTTACTCCGCTGTTTATAGCAGAATTTCGAAGGAAGAATGTTCGCGCACCGAGTCGCCTCCTAATCTGTAGGAGAAATAATTAAAGCGCGTGATTAACCATCGCGGTGGTGACGCACAAACCGATTGCATTGTCACAAAACGAACGCGCAATTCACGTTCATCGAGTCGCAGATAATCGCAACTCCCGCTTCTAGATGGTCGCACTTGCAAATACAAGGATCACTGCCCGCCACTCGATTATCTCCTCGAGGGTTGTATTATCGAGCGGCGGGCAGCGCGCGAGGCGCTAATTACTGGCCGCGGAAACTCTCCTGCGCCACTTTCCCGCCTCCGAGCGGTTCTTTGTGTTCGAAATTGCACGCGCTTCGGAGGAAGGATAGTTTCGCTATCTAAGGAAGTTGACCCAGTCGTCGATCGGTACTCAGTCGTCGATCATTTGAATTAATATTGAGATTTTATATGGTTTTTGAACAATATTGTGTAAAGGACAAAATTGCAAGTTAATATTTAACCCTAGTTCGACTGACGAGGCACCCGGGTGACTATTTGAACTTTACCGCCGAAAAAAGATTGTTTCTAAGTATTTTTTTTCTGAGCTTCTATGACATCTCAAACGAATGATTTTGGAGTAGAAAAAAACATGCGTAAATGGTTTTTAATTTTTTTTCTTCGCCTTATTTTTACTAGTTTTTAGAAAATATTTCGACCGTAACTCATATATAAAACTGGTGTTGCCGCACTGATTCGGTCATAAATAAAGAATTATTTTATTTAATTAAATAAAATATTAATTAAAATATTAAAATATTAATTAAATATAATTAAATAAAATAATTTAATTAAATAAAATAATTCTTTATTTATGACCGAATCAGTGCGCCAACACCAGCCTTATTTTTACCTGTTGAAATGTAGAATGTTGATATGTAGAAAATAAGAATGTACGTAAAATTTTTTTATTGATAATTAGTTATACAAAAATTACAAGGGCAAAAGAGACGCAGTAGATCGCGGCAAGACGATGTTTTTTCGATCGACGATCGACGTTGCCACGCGTTGTCACGTTCCGAAAAGTGGCCGGGCGACGAGTCACTTGTCGCAGAAGTAATCGCGAGTCCTATCCACTACCTATCCACTACTCCCAGCAAAGTGATTCTCCTTCCTCCTACACGTGTTTTGAGCAATGCCACTTGTAATTATTAACATTCCTTACATACGTTATTCGTGCAGATGTACATATAAAATTAGTCACCCGGGTGACTGCGTCAGCCTAAATGAGTTCTAAAATTCGTCAGTCGAACTAGGGTTAAGAGTCTTTACCTACATATATCATCACAATATTGTTCAAAAACTTTATAAAATCTCAATATTTAAGTGATCGACGACTAAGGTCGTGTTCAGATATATTGGCCGGTGAGTTTGGTTTCGCGAGCACCGCGCAAGGAGAAATCAGCCACCACCACCTGACGATCGTGGATTGACAGTTGAAGTTGCTTAGGTTCTTGGTGAGAAGCTAGAGAAAAGGAGCACTGAGGCAAGCAGCGGGTGGGGAGAGAATCCCCCTCACGAAACTCACCGGCCAATAAATCTGAACACGACCTTAGGCCTAAACCGATCGGCGACTGGGTCAACTACCTTATTAATCCCGGCGACGTAGCGACAGCTTTGTCCCGCGTGGGCAAGAAAACATCGAAACTGGAGCACCCTTACCAATCTATCAGCTAAACAAATCAGAGACGAGCTCTTTAAGAATTCTAGAAAAATACCCCGAGCACAGGGGTTGAAAGAAACTCCGGTGGATCGAGCTTACCCCCACCATTTAATTCTTCGATTACATTCACAGGGTGATCGACTTTCGATAGAAATAATCGAACGATCCTCCAGGGGCAACCGCGATTGAAACCCGCTGAACGTCGCTTTCGTTACAGTTTCTCGTTGGCTGCGGGCGATTTCCCGGCAGATTTTCGCACGGTCCGTTCCCGCGGACGCGTTTTCAACGGCGTCACGCACCAATAACCGGGAACTCGTTCTTTCCCCCGACGTGGAACGCTGTACAAAAGCGAGCGACAGAGGAGCGTGCTCTGTTAACCGCGACACGATCTGCTGGTCGATTCACCGCGTCCCTCGTCGAGGAGGAGCACTTCTATTGTCTCTGGCCAGGGCCACTGGCTGGACGTTCACTTCCCGACGCGCACTGGAGGAATTGGAGGGAAGATGGGCACGCAGGCGAGCCGACGCTCGCGGGCAGCGCGCACTGCTCGCGGCTCTGTGGGCTCGACGGAGGGAACCGATGCCCAAAGGACAAAGTCACTCGTGGAGCGGCGCGCGCGCGAGGAGATGAAGGGGAACAGCTGATCGGCAGTCAGATGGTTACGCAATCGGCGTTGTTTCGCACGCGTTGCCTCGACCAGCTCGCGGCCAACGAGGGACCAAGCGGATATGTGCACGCATTCCCGTGCGTGCCGCGGCACCACGCGAGCTTACGCAATGCGAATGTGGCTTCTGGGGGACGTGCGTTTATTTGTGGCCAGCGTTTCCTCGGCCGCGCCAAGGAAAACTGAAATTCTAGCGCAATCGGTCAAAATCGCTATTCCAACGATTTGGGCAGGTTTGAGCTGGGGGTTCGGAGGTGGGAGGTGGGTTGGAAGGGGAGGAAATGGAGGTGGGATGTTTCGTGATGATAGTGGAGGTGTGAGTTAGGCTTTTAGAATTGTTAATTATAAAAGTGTTGGCTAAGATGGAACGGTAAATTTTTTAAGAAAGGGTAATGTAGACTGGATACTTTGGTTTGTAAAAAGTTATTGGAAGATAGGTACTGCTGAGAGAACCGCAAATTAATTAATTAATTTAATTTATTATTTAATTAAAAACGTTAACTTTTTTACTTGATGTAGTCTCGGACACAAGAATGTTGTAGTAGGTACTAGGTAGCAGTTTACTGTAAAAGTAATTTTCATGAGTTCATATTTTCGGAGGGAAAATACTAAATGAAATACCTAAAGATTTATAATTTATATTTTGTATGGAGTTTAGTTATTTTAGTTTTTTCATTTGGTTTTGTGTGTAGTGTCTTTAATTGTGTTATATTTTTGTAGATTCATAAATATTAAATGAACTCAGAAATTATACGGATTTGTATGGATTTTAGTTAGTTTAATACTTTTTATTTATTTGGTTTTGTATAGATAGGGTATATTTTATTTTGTTATATTTTTGGAATTCCATGAATATTAAGAAACTGAAATTTTTTAAAGTACAAATATTTATTTTCTATTTTAATTATACTTTTTGGGGAAAATTCCAGAACCGGTGTAGCCGGTTTTTTAGGAATAGTGGAATTCGAAAACCGTTTTTTTTTCTTCATAAGTCGGTTTTTGTATAAACCCTAGATCGTCCTTTCCAACTCAGTTTAATATCGATCTTTTGTCAATTTTCGAGCGACCATCATAGTGAAGGGACATCACAAGATTTACTGATTCCCTTATTCTACAAATTTATAGTTACCATTCTTTATTAAATAAAATTAAATATAGTTGTGTGTATCGTATGAATTGTTAATCTTAATATATCAAGCAGAAAGCTTCTATATGTTTCAGTATTTATCGGTCGCCTAAAAACTTTCAAAAAATATGCCTCAGCATATTATACCCGACAGATCCAAAAAAATATGACAGCATTTTCACAAAGAAACCTAAAAAAAATCTTTCCTTATAAAATCAAAACCTAAATTTTCGTGCGAACCCTAGCAAAGCTACTTATAAAATAAATTAACAACCATAACCAACGAGTAAACTCCGCAACACCGCAACAGTACCACGTCTAGAAACAGTCCTCTTCAACAAACTCTGATAAAACTCGCCGACATAATGAAACAGAGCGACGATGAAGAAATCTCCCCACGAAGAAAACTGCGACAAGTCTCGGAGAGACGCAGGCAGGCCAGTATAAAAAGGAAAAGTGTACGTTCCATCAGAGACCTGACCTCATCTCATTTAGGCCGAGTGGAGCAGACTCCTCTCATTTAGACTACCCAGCGGAAATGAATTTCGTTACAACGACGAGTAACCTCGCCTCGCATCAACTGCCCAAGTTCCCATCTCGCCGTGAATCTTTAAAGAAACCTCCTCACCAATGCCCACCGAAGCCCGTGTTCAAAATCCCCGGAACCCGGCTGCACGCACAGCAGCCTGGCCCGCCGCGTCAACCGGCCGAGTTCGCTTCACTTTGCACGGTAAGGTAAAAGACCCAATACGTGGACACGTCCCAGTAGCTGGACACTGATGCAAAAGAACTATTTTATTAAATTATTCAAATATTTAGTCAAATATATTCATATATATATTTTACTAAATATTTGAATAATTTAATAAAATAGTTCTTTTGCATCAGTGTCCATATTCTTATATATATTTGACTAAATATTTGAATAATTTAATAAAATAGTTCTTTTTAAATAATTATTAAGATTAAGGTAAAAGACCCAATACGTGGACACATCCCAGTAGCTGGACACTGATGCAATATAACTATTTTATTCAAATTTTATTCTTAATAATTATTTAATAAAATAGTTCTTTTTAAATAATTATTAAGAATAAAATTTGAATAAAATAGTTCTCATCTTAATAATTATTTAAAAGGAACTATTTTATTAAATTATTCACATATTTAGTCAAATATATATAAGAATATATTTGACTAAATATTTGAATAATTTAATAAAATAGTTCTTTTTAAATATTTAAGGTAAAAGACCCAATACGTGGACACGTCCCAGTAGCTGGACACTGATGCAAAAGAACTATTTTATTAAATTATTCAAATATTTAGTAAAATATATATATGAATATATTTTACTAAATATTTGAATAATTGAATAAAATAGTTCTTTTTTGGATAAAGCGGATATTAAATGTACTAATCAGTATTTTTGCACCAGTGTCCAGCTACTGGGACGTGTCCACGTATTGGGTCTTTTACCTTAATCTCGCGCGGCAGTTCCCCCGCCACGGTTCCCCGCGGTAATTGGGAATTAATTCCCAAAGAAACTCTCGCCGTAATAAGCTTGCCATGGTAAAAGCGGCCGGCTCAAGGGAACCTGATCAAGCAGCGCGATAAAGGCCGCGTATTCGCGCGATTAATTGGGAGAAAAGTGGAGTATTAGAAGAAAGTGGCCGAGAAAAGAGAAACTCCGCCGTCACGCGTCATAAGCGAACGATCCTCGGCTGGAGTCGACGTCTCGGCGATCGAAAGAATCCCTCTCGACCACCCTGCCGCCTTTAATTAAGGATCAACGCGCTCGGCGTCGATCGCGGAGGCGGGGGATCGATTCTAGGTACGCCGGTTGCGTAATCGCCGGCTCGTTAAATACGCGATGTAGGCCTCAGCGACGTGCCAGGAACGAAAATACCACGGTGCCGACCGAAAATCGTCGGCACTTCCCTCGACGATCTCGGGTGGCTTGAAATCGGAGATGAATTCAATCGCGGGGAACAATCGCGATGCTTTGGCGTGGACAGGAGGATCTGGGGCTTGGATGGATGCTGGTATTCTTAGGGTTGCGTGAAATTCAGACGCACTTCGATGCGCTTCCTTGTTACCGCGACGGCGGAACGCGGCTGGGGAAAGGGAAAGTTCGGGAAGGCCGGATTTTCGGGCGGAGGAATCGAGGCTCGACGACTTTCACTGGGATTACGGTTTAGGGAAGGAAGTTTTGGGCCGCAGATTCGTATCGATGCTTCACTAGGAAGTTTGGGTTAGTGACTGGAACTCGCCTGGAGAACGGAGAAATTAAGCGGTTATAGTCAGGAAGCCGAAAAGAAGCGAATGTATGCGAATTTTTTTTTAAAAAGCGGAAGCATATATTTTCACAGAACTTTCTGCACTTTAAAGAGTAACGTTTAAAGAACATTGGGTAATTTTTTGTAGAACAATATTTACCGTTAAGGAACTAGTTCTTGATCAGGTACTAATTTTTTATCAGTTTATGAAATATATCGTTCTTTTCAGTTTATGTCCTTAAATAATTATTTGAAATAATTACTAACATAAAAAAGGATAATTCAAACTAGTTCCTGACCTGATAAAAAATTAGTTCCCATGTATTTTCAGATGATCAAAAACTAGTTCCTAGTCACCTTATTATTCCCCAACCTTATATATAATTAAATTATACTTATTTTCAACTTTTTAAAATTTTTCCTTAAAGTGTAAACATTAATTCATCTTTTAGTATAAAAAAAGTCTATGGTTGAAAGTTTTATTAGGTTAAAAATAAATATTAAAGCGGGAAACTGTCTAAACTGATCAAAAACTAGTTCCTTAACGGTAACGTTTATAATAAAAATGCAACGACATTCGAGAAGACTTTTTAAGAACGGTGAGTAAGATATCTCAACAACCACAAAAATTTCATTTCTGTGGATTTGGCCATAAAATCGCAAAAATTCTCCACCGTCGATAATAAGAAAAGTAAGAAGAAATAATTTCTGATTGTTTACCATCCCACCTCCTCAATTACAAAACAATCTACGCTACTACGATTTTTCAATTTGACAAATTCCACCAGCGTTTCATCTGTCATTAATTAAAACACAGATATAAATTAACCAAGCATTGGTTTCTCACATACTTGTTGATGGAACTTTACGCAAATCCTGCATACGAGTACATAGAAACTAGCGAAAGAAACCTTTTAAATATCAATCCGTCACGTGCATGGGTCAATGTTGTTCAAACATTTGAAGGTGTTCAATTTATCTGTGAACCAACCAAGCCTGCTCTAAACTCAAAAATTGAATATAGAGTCCAGCTCGCTGAACACTTTAAGCGCTGCAAGCTTTTCAGAAACGCTTCCTTCTTCACGCGCCAAACTGTTAGAGCCTCGCGCCAAAGCAATCAGTTCGTTTTCGTCGTTTCCGCGTCATAATTCCAGCGAAAGGATCGCGCCCGAAAATTCCTTCCGGCCCGAGAGGAGCGCGAAAGGGAACGCGTGTGTCTGCTCCGCGGAGCGTGACAGAGGTCGGTCGATAAAACTGCAATAAAGTGCATGCGCAGCTGCGCGGTCGTCGCTGGGAGATTATGCACATTGCTGTGTTTCTGCGGGCAGTGGTGTGCCCGATCTCGAATAGCGATGGGGATAAGACGCACTGGAGGGCTGCTGTTCCAAAATCTTCAGTTCTAGCTGAACCCAGAGTTGGGCAAAATGTAATCTAATTAGAACTTACAAATTGCGATTAAAATGTAATTGTGTAGTTGGTTACACATTATTTTCTGTATTTAACGTAGGTGGTTGACTTTTATCAAGCAGATAAATTGACGATTACAGAAAATAATGTGTAATCAACTACACAATTACAGTTTAATCGTAATTTGTAAGTTGTAATTAAATTACATTTTGCCCAACTCTGCCCTTGTAAAACACATCTTGTCCTTGTAAATCTCTACAGTACAAATTCTCGAGTATTCTGACAGTCCTCAAAGTTGCGCTACTTAATAACATATAGTTTAGGAAAGAACTCTAGGAAAATTGTAGTAACTATTAACACAAGACGCTTCATGAACACTGAGCGTTCACCACGTGCGGGACTCCTCTAATCGCATCTCTCAACCATAGCATCCGCACGCCGATGGGCGTTCCTCGCGCGCGCTGCTCGCAGCACCCCTAGAGTTACTAAATCATTGCGTTTGCTTATTCCGAGAAACTTCATAAATCTATTTAAGTAACTTTACTGCTTCGACGCTGGAAATGATCCCTCCACTGTGCGGAGCTAATGCCTCGCATCAATTAATAACAACGAGACACAGAATCTTGCAAACAGTTTTGGATAATTTTGCAAGTGAGTCGAGTGATTAAATCAGCCCCTGTACCGTTGGAAAACGTTCGAAGCTACGGGCACGAACGCCCATCGCTACCCATGGCCCCGTGAGCGTGTAATGGAATTAACCGCGAAAAGACCTCGGTTGATATCTTGGAAGGCCTCTGGTCTGCATCCAGCCGTCTGACACGGATCTAATAGTTTTAACCGCGAAACCGTATGCACCGCGGGACACATGCCACCGCGTGGCAACGGCGACAACACTCAAGGGGTAGGGAACGCTATCGAATCTTATTGTACGAAAGGGAATTGATAAGCGTCGACCTGTTAATTGCGAAGCTACTGTGAACAATAAATGGCTTTTTAAATTAAGCATCTCACGATACATGATGCATACGGAAGAAAAACGGACAAACCCGCATTTTGGCGAAATTGAGTTAGTAGCTGTAATGTATTTAAAATAGGCTGTATTACTGATTTTATAAAACAGGAACGATTAATTTTTTTTTCAATTTAAAATTATATGGCACAATAAAATCACTTGTTGCGTTGATATTTTGTGGAGGCATCTGTGTGCACTGTGCAGCACTTATTAAAAGTTAATGGAAAATTAATTATGTCTTCATTAGGAAGCATTGCGAATAATATCAGAATCTAAAAATTATGATTGGACTGGCAACGACGCTTGCAATATGAAATGCTTTTCAATGATGTTATTCAGCTTCGATCCTTTGTTTGTTTGTCTGGTTCAAATATGGCAACTCAAATGTAACCCACTTCCAACTATCCAATTGTTGTGAAACATAGCATGCGTGCCTAGCTTTGATGATAATACAATATTTAAAAAAAACATAGCCCTGAGGGGGTGAAAAAATTATCAAGTCATCAATAAATATAACCCATAACACAAATATAAACGACTTGAATCCAGCCACTCGCGTTCTTTACGAAAACGACAAAAGCTGCTGTGTTCGGGACTCTAAGTAGTCACACCGCAATTACTAAAAATACACAATAAATTTATTATCGAGAAATGATCCGTCATGTATATACGAATATTAAAACTAAAACTTTGCAGGCGTTCATAGTATATCATCATCGAAATTGTAGTACAAGAATAGAATTATTTTTTAGTTTCTGTGCATTTTTAATAAAATCGTCGAACATAAAATTAAATTATAAAATTTAAAAAATTATAAAAATTCTAAATTATAAATTCTAAAATTATTAAATTATAAAAAAAAATTATAAAATCCATAAACACTCTTTAGTGCATTTTCAACAAAATCGCCAAATATAAAATTTTGTATTTTCTAGTAAAAACTAGAAAAAAATCCATAAACACTTTTTAGTGCATTTTTAATAAAATCGTCAAACATAAAATGTTGTATTTTCGAGTAAATACTAGAAAAAAAATCCACAAACACTTTTTAGTGCATTTTTAATAAAATCGTCAAACATAAAATTTTGTATTTTCTAGTTTTTACTAGAAAATGCACTAAAAAGTGTTTATGGATTTTTTTTCTAGTTTTTACTAGAAAATACAAAATTTTATGTTTGACGATTTTATTAAAAATGCACTAAAGAGTGTTTATGGATTTTATAATTTTTTTTATAATTTAATAATTTTAGAATTTAGAATTTAGAATTTTAACTAAATGCACTAAAAAGTGTTTATGGATTTTTTAAATCGCCTATTTCTCCGTTTACAGACTACATACTATTGTTAGTCAGTCACACAATCTCACTCTCTGCATCACCGCGAATCCAAACTTCTGTTGCTTCCCTTTCCTCGCGAATTCGATTACTATAGGGGCAAAAAAGCACGATCCGCATCCTTGCCCCCCTTATTCCAATACCCTTCGCTACCTCGCTGCTCCCTGCACGCTCTCCGCGCGCCCAAGTGTATCACATAGCTATCTGCATCGTCATCGGTGAATGAAAATCTCCATCGTCCCATGACGTTAATGACTGCCGTCGGACGGCCGCTGATAATGTTAGCGCTAGCAAGGCCGCGACGTCAGGTGGTGTTAATGGTAAAGACATTCTCCTTAAGTAAGCACCTATTTTCATCCTACGCTCGACGAGCACTCACGTCGCTATCTACGCGAGCTATGCGCCTCACCCACAGACACAACACACCCGTGCTTTATGGCGATTTACTGGGCCAGCAGGCACTAAGTAGCTTAGAACTTTCCATCGAACTTTGCCGACATTGGGTCGACGCCGGTCTTCGTGACCGCTTACTTTCTTCCGATGGGAAGTCAGTTTGCACGGGTAAGTCTGCGATCGATAACCATCAATAGTTGACGAAGGGATGAAGCGCTCTTATAATGGCGGTTCGTCAACCTCGATTACCGTCCACCTTCCTCTGCTACTTGCTCAAGTGTCTGGCTTACGGCAAAGTATTCAAGTCTCGTGGAAGTTAAATGTGCGCGGGGAAGAAATTAATTTTGGCTTGGTGCATATGAAATTCCCGGTCGGGGTAGCGTGAAAGTTTCTTTGTTTTTGGTGGGGATGTAGTGTAACTCCATTTTTTACAGCTTTGAGTTGTGACGTGTAAACAAATTTGGTGCACTAAATTGGTGCAATTTCGTTTTGTGCAGGTTCGATGCAAATCCGATAATGAATGAGCGATTTATTGAAAATAAATAAAAATGGGAATGTTAATATTAATATTTTTATTATAGAATATTTTTTCTTTAATAAGTATGTACTACTTATTGTATGAAAATATATATTTTTCAATTAGTGTTAAGTCAAAGCAATTATTTTATAAACACTTTTCTCTAATTTACTTGAAGTTGGTGAAGGTGGAGGAACTCAACTGCATCACCAATTTGGAACTTAAAAAAGTAAAATAATTAAAATGTAAAAAATATTTGCAAAAATATTTAATAAAAGTGGAGACTGAAATTAGTAGACTTGGTATGAATCGTTATGGTTTAAGTACCTTCAATTGAGAACTATTTTCTTAATTATAGGTACTGGAAGGTTGAGTGATTAACTTATGGTTGCCTCAAACTATGATACACTGTAATTGTTCAAGAAATTAGGATACTAATGGTATCTTTATCTTTGCATTATTATCTGTTTAATCCTCACATTTTATTCCCGCTTTATATATCAAAATATTTAAACAAATTCCCCTAGTTCCCCAAAAATTACAAAAATAACTTCATCGAAGGCGAACAAATTAATTCATTAACGCAAGCCCTCCAAAGTGAAATAAACAACCTTTCCACATATTTTACATAAACCACATTTCAATGAAACCTGCTTGTATTTTCACCGAGCTCGCGAAACTCGAATAAATAGTAATATCAACAAACCCAACTTTTTACCAGGAAACAATATTGCATTACCTCACCCGCACAGTTTTTCACAAAACCAAAATAATTCTGTTTGATCATTCACATACTAAATAAAAACGACTTCACAAACTCGTCACCACAAACTTCTCTCTTTCTATCAACTTAAAAAAACAATCCTACATCACTCTTTACTTCCCCCAAAAGCCCCTGCTTCCCATTGAACCAATGAATGATATTTACCAGGATATCCTGAAGAGACACCGGCATCAGGGAGCACGTTGACATGTCTACCGAACACTCTTCCTGCTAGCTCAGACCTTCGCGCCTGTACAGGTCCTCTCCTCGATTTTCTATCTCGACTCACCTCTTACTCAGCGAGCGGAAGGAAACAGTACTTTACATTACTTAACAACAACTACGAAACTATACAGAAACTTTGTCACTGACGTCCATCGGAAACTATCGGAACGACACACGACAATGTCCTTCGAACAGTCTCAACGCAACCTACACAGCTCGCGAACGCGAAGAATCTTCGGCAAAGTGAACGACAGTGTCCTGAAACAAACCGCCGACCGAAACTTTGCCAAAGCGCGATCGATCGGGCGTGCTGCACTGACACGAAGGGACAATTTTATTCGAGAGGGGAGAGGACGCGGCGTGGTCGGAGAGTTTCCGTCGCGAGCGACCCGATGTCCTCGCAATCGGAAGGCAGACTCGGCACTGGCACGTCCCGATTCCGCCGAAGACTCTCCCTCGCGCGTTATTAAATTAAACCACGAGGCGAGGCGGCGTAGTCACCGCGCCGCCATAATCCAATATTTCGCAGGTAACGGGCGGGTAGCAATAGTGTCGACAAGCAGAGACGGGAATAACAAGATACACGGACCTTCGGCGACGTCGACAACAAACAGAAACCTTTGAACGATTTCCGACCGCCAGCGGTCGCAGAGGGCAACCGCGGCCAACGTGTGTCGTGCTTTTAGATTGCTCTTGCAGGGTACGATTTTGCAAAGTAGTTTGCACTGGGAGGAGGAATTTAATATTCAGAGTTTAGAGGGTCGTGGATTTAGGGAATAGCTTTACTGCAAATTAATGAAATATTAGAGTAAATATTAGAGTAATTGTATTGTTGGATTGTTGGTAAAATAATTTGTTAGCAAGGCCGTTATTGCATTCTGAAATTCTTATGGATTTATGGAAGAATTACTTTTTAAATGGGGAAACATTTATGGAGTTTGCAACAGATTTCAATTGAGGAACTTGCAGCTCCATTTTTGCCAGTTTTTGAGTTATGACGTGTAATAAACGATAGAAAAAATTCTACACTCTTTGGTGCACGTTTGATCCAAATCCGATACCAACTGATCGATTTATTGCAAATAAATAAAAATAGAAATACTAATATTAATATTTTTTCTATAAAACTACTAATTATTCTGTGATAATACATATTTTTCAATTAATCTTCTTTTTTTAATGTTAAGTCAAAGCAATAATTTTATAAACAGTTTCTTCTAATTTACTCGAAGTTGGTAAATATTGAGCATCCCTCTTGCCGCAAGAATCTCAATAATTATTACCAGATTTATTTTAATAAATTGACCTTTAAATTTACAATTACCGAAAATGCAGAAATATGAACTCGTTCATATTTTTTACCAAACCACCGATATAGTGGAGTAAAGTAATGCTGAAATGCTGTAAAACAGATTCTTTCGTACCGAAATTAGTAAACAACATTTTTACGAGGAGTATAAACAATCGCGAAACTCCGGTCTTTCGAAAGGATATTTGGTACACAGAAATTGGGACGCTCGTTTTTTCAGGATTATCTGAAGCAACAAGTCGAGGCTCATGAAAGTTCTGTGTGACGTATCCAACCACGAGCCTCTTCGTTCCACGAAGGATGATTCGACCGGAGGAGTCATCCAGCGAACCGCCGAGAAAGAGAGAGAGAAAGAGAGAGAGAGAGATTCAATTCGATCTCGCAACATCGTTGTAGTCACGCTTAATTTCACGTTGCGAGCCATTAACTACGAGTAACTAGCCCTGGTAACTAGTAACTAGCCTGATTTAAGAGCCACCGCCGGCTCTTTACCTTGAAACCCCTCGGTTTTACCTTCGCGCCAGGTAATGAACGAAAATAAAAGGAGCACTGGCTCCCTTTGAGGCAACCGGTTCCAGATTAAAGCTATCCTTTAAATTCGCCGTTTCAGCGGCAGAGGTACGTTGCACCGTGGCAGGATAAGGGCTGGAACGGCTGCGCGCTGATCGTTAATAGCGTACCATCGCGATTAAATATAAAATAGAAGAAAATGCGGTTTAAATACAGCCGGGGAGGGCTCCTCGAGCCTCGAACAACCGCAAGCTCCGAGATTGAATCGAAGGAAAAAGCACTTCCGCTATTTGCCTCATATTCTTTTCGACTCTCTCGCGTACAGGTATTGAGTTATTTTCAGAGCTGCGCCAACGAACGTGCTGGTTAATCGTAAACTGCGTTTCGATAATTATACCGCTTTCAATGTTGGTATTTTCAGGAGCAACGTAAGAAACAAGAACTTGCGAACTACTGGGAAAGGGTGGTTTTAAACAGGGATAGAAAAAGGTCTCGAAGTCAGGTTTTTAAAAAATTCTGTTAGAACTTAGATATTTTGTTTAAGAAAGAAATGTTACGTTTAGGAACTTCTTTATAAAGTGTTCTCTTAGAACGGATATTTTAGAAGCTATGTAATAAAAGTTCCATGGAAACAAGTTATGTTAGAAGATTTATTAAAAAGGTTTTCATAAACTGGAGAAAAGTGCTAAACTATTGGGTACTATTAGTTTTATTTAACAATATAATGTCATATTTTTCATATGTTTATTTAATAAAAGGTATGAAAATAATTAGATCACTTAATTCCCAAGCCTGGTGTAAGTTATAAAAATATGTTTAGTACTTTTCTTTATCTTATGAAAACTTTCTTAATAAACGTTCTAATATAACTTGTTTCCATGGAACTTTTGTTATATCTACGTAGGTAAGTATTACAAATACATAATACATTCAAAATATCAATTTAACAGTAAGAATTATTTAATATTCTTGTAATACTATCCATTGAATAGTATTCAGTATTTGTTACAACGATTGAGAACCTTTTTAATATTGCTGACAAAATATCTGTTCCTATTGTAGAGAAATTTTTATTTTTATATTTTATAAGCTCCATTCCAACTAGAATCTTTATTTTTATATTTTATAAGCTCCATTCCAACTAGAATCTTTATTTTCAAGAACCTTTATTTTATCGGTTCTCCTGGAAACTTAAAAAATAAGTTCCACGGACCATTTTTTAAATGGAACCTAATAAAAAATTCCAGAACTTTTTCGATCCCTGCAAATAAATGTTTAAAAACTAAACTACAGAAACTTTTAAATACTCCTCCAACTACAATGTATAACTGCAGTCACTCAAAATTAAATAATCAAATTGCTGTACAGTGTTTCATCCCACAAAGGAAATTTTATACAGCCATCGCTATTTTTAAGGTTCTTAAAAAAATTGATGCTCGCAGTCCACTTCACGCGCGGTGACATTCGAAACGGGGGCTCCACACACCCCTTATTTCTCGCAGGGGGTGGCGTTGATTTTTTCGCGAGGCGCGCGCACACGCGTGCTCCGTGGCAGATGGTCGGCCAGTGACTGATCGCGACGCGTCTATTCGTGTGCACGCTGCTATTACGCGTGGCTCATTTCGGTGGAATATCGTGTTCATCCGCCTCTCGAGAGGCGCGTGCACGCTTATTGTAATCTCGAGCCGCGTCGGCGGCGAGCGCGCCATTGTTTGCTCTCGTTGTGCCTCTGATGTAACGCGGATCTAACGCAGGCTGCAGCTTTATCCGTGCCTCGTATCGCCCGCTCTCGCACGGTTCAACATTTCGTGTACTTCGGGAATATTTCATGCGTTTAAGTCTCGCGGTAAATGCAGACAAATTAGATACACGTCTGAGCTGTTTGAGGTGCCAGCATTTCTCGAAATGGATCTGACATTCTTTATTTGCAACATACACTACCGTTCATAAGTATTAGGAGAAATGCTGTATTGGCAGGAAATGTGACATTTGGGGCGGATTGAATACCTTCCACTGCTTTGAATTTAAAATAATAATAATTATTATTTATTGCAATAGTGGACGTTACGAAAGCGCCAAGAAGATAAAAAATAAATATATATATACTATATAATTTCCAACTCCACTATTTTTCTATCCATTGTTTTGTTATATATATAATATCTTATCTATAATATCTTAATATCTTAGTATATAATCTTATATATATATAAGATTATATACTAAGATATTAAGATATTATAGATAAGATATTATATATATAACAAAACAATGGATAGAAAAATAGTGGAGTTGGAAATTATATAGTATACGTTAAAGTAGAAGTAGAGTGCAAAGGGTGAGGTATAGCTGTCAGTTGTTGTTAACTTAACCACTTAAAACTAATAATAACAGTGTGTACGGAAAATAGACGTAGATAGTCAAATAACTTAATCGCGAGTAAGAACTAAAGCCATATGTGTGGCGTTGAAAATAACAAGAGTAATAGTTAAGAGTTAGTTAATGTTGTTTATTAGCAAAAATAATGTGACTGCACGAGCTGAAATATCGAATGAAATTTGCAACATTCTTCACTATTATTCCATAGAGTGTAGGTGTCCTAATTATTTATAAACGGCAGTGTACCTACAAAAATATTTTTCGCATTTATTTTAACTAGGAGTCGAACGAAACTGTTAAAATTTTCATTTAATTATGAAATAACTATAATTTTATGATTACAAAGAAAGCTTACAGAATGCAGTCTATTAACTGAAACTTTTATTCCATACATTTTTCTGTAAATAAGAAGCTTTTATTTTCTTGAAAGTAGAAAAACTTGTAGTCAAACAGCAATATTTATTTTGCTCTGAAAAAGTTAAAGTTGTGACCAGCAGATTTCCTAAAAATGTTGCGGGGTAGATAGATCTGAAGTTGAAGCCTTAAATCGTTCGGTGAAAATTATTAAATAAAAATCACAATGTGCTTTCTCCTCTACATATATTTACCCTGCTTCCAATTCCTTAAATAATACTAATTAAAAAAATCTTCCTAACTTTTATATTCTACCCTTAATATCTGTTCAAAAGTACATGATCCTCCAGAACTGTTATTTTATTTATAAAAAATAACAGTCAACCATCGCGCAATTTTATTTATAAAAAATAACAACTGTTAATTTACTGCGTAAAATTTACTTTGTGATATTTTACTGTTGTAAAATTTACTTTATGTTATTTTACTGTTGTAAAATTTACTTTATGTTATTTTACTGTTGTAAAATTTACTTTATGTTATTTTACTGTTGTAAAATTTACTTTATGTTATTTTACTGTTGTAAAATTTACTTTATGTTATTTTACTGTTGTAAAATTTACTTTACGTTATTTTACTGTTGTAAAATTTACTTTATGTTATTTTACTGTTGTAAAATTTACTTTATATTATTTTACTGTTGTAAAATTTACTTTATGTTATTTTACTGTTGTAAAATTTACTTGTTATTTTACTGTTGTAAAATTTACTTGTTATTTTACTGATATTTAACTGTTATTTTATTTATAAAAAATAACAGTCAACCATCGCGCAAAAATGCTTTCCGAAAACTAACACTAAACGCGGTGAATTGAATATTGATTATAATCGAGCGATGCAATAAATATTTCCAGCCCTATACATATGTATCACAAAATTATTAAAGTTACTTTCCTCTAAATTCAAAGACTACCAGCAGCCGATCGACACGTCTATGCGCGAAACTATTCACTTCCATCCGCTTGGCACGACATTCGCTGAAAAATACCTGAAAACCGGACGTGCCTGCGGTCGACCTTAAAAACAGCCGCGTATTCTTAAAATTATTCCGCCCTGCACTTTCCCCCCCGCCCCCCGCGATCCCCTCGCCGCGTCAATGCAAGAAGTTCCGTTCGAAATCCGCGAATACGGAGCAGGCCGGTGGTATTTGCATGGAAATGCAGACGCGAGGCATCGTGCGACGGATTTAAACAGCGAATGGAATAAACGTCGAAAACAGACGGCGAGTACTATCTGCACAGTATCTCTGCCCGCGGCCAGGGCTCAGGAAGAGCACGACGGTTCAAGAACGCCCGCGCAGGGCGCCGGAATATGCATCCGGTCTGCGCAACGAGTGCAAGCCTGCTTCCTATGGACTTTCGATCGGCGCACAAAGAGATCCACATCGTGAATCGGATACCTTGATCCGTCGTGGCAGCAGGTTTCGCGGGGTGTGCCGTATTGGGAAGAATGGCACATAAAACTGAACGAAGAAGCTTGTACAGTTGGGGACAAAAGAAAGTGTGGATTCCCGACGGGAACAGAAATAAGACACTTTCATTACAAAAAAATTGTATCTAAGTAGTACTAATTTTATACATTGCAGCGGCGTGCTCAGGATTTAATCTTAAGGGAGTCTAGTTGAAAGGATAAAAATATTTTTAATGCGAGTGCAATAAAATTTATTGGATGGTTATAAAAATTTATTTAAAAAAATTGGGTGCGTTATTAATAGATATATAACACATTTTTTTATTCGCTATATTTTACTAGTTTTGCTATATTCGGCTTCGCTCGAAATTTAGATTCTGATTTTATAAAAAAGAATTATCTATTTTTTGTGATAATAGTCACATTCGTCTGGGTTAGTTAGGCATAATCAGCGTAATACTTTTCTAGACCCCAGAGTTTATCGTTTGAAAGTTTTTAGGCGACAGATAAACACTGTGCGAAACTATAAAGAACAAAGCATGGTCTGTGAGAGTGGTTTTTCTCCACCACACCCCGACTTTGTTAAGATTTCTATTCCGCAGATTGGGGGTTGCAAAGTGATAGCAACGTGATACGGTAAAATACTGTAAAACTATCACAGCTGCTCCCTGTATATGCGTTTGTAACAGATAATCCCAAACACTGCACATCAAGGACCTCTATTTTTAAGCTCACGGATAATTTAATCCAGCTCAAACACGTAACCAAGCGAGTGACTGACGTGTCCCACGAAATATGTATAAACATTGGACCGAATTGGCCGTCCGTATCTGGGATATTTATTATGCCTCCACAAACACGGATATCTCTATTAATTTTTTGTCATTGTCTCCTTTGTCCACTGTCCGTTAGCCAAGTATGTTTTTGGCGCAATCTGTATTTCCGTTACTTCGCCGATCTGTAAAATCGCGGAGTTCTGAATTCGCGTGCGGCACCGCAACACGTGGAACTTGGGCTTCGGGCAAATCTCGTTTGCTTAATCTTCTTTATACGCGTCCGATGTAAACGTATCGCGTTGCGGCGCGTGGGCCGCCCGCGAACGATCCTATATCACTTGAAACGTTACTTTATGCCCGGCGTACAATCTAAATCACTTTCCTTGAATTAACGCCGATCTACGCTGCGTCGCGAGAGTAATTTGCTTGATAAATCAAGCGATTTACTGGTGGGAGCATTACGATTAACGAATTTGGGCAGGTCTTGAAGTGAATGATTCCTTGATGTGATTTCTTGTAAGGGGAACTGCTGGAGCTGATTAAGAAATGGAGACTTGATAGTGGCGTTCTCATTGATAATTCTGGAGGGAAGTATTAAGGTACTAATAAATCTGGCGACGATTTGAAAAATTGAGAGTCGTAGATTAAATAAGGGAAAGATCTAGAGACGCGGCAGCGTCTCGACGCCAAGTACATGAAAAACACCCTATATATGTCGATGTCGCTACCGTGTACCTTTACTCGTCGCGGAGACACTCTAACCTAATTCTGACATTTATACATTAATATCTCATCACGCCTGCAATATTTTCTAAATTTAAAGACATTTTTCTTATGTAAACCGCATATTAGCTTTCGAATAAGACCAAAATCAATAAAATCGGTCCACGCATATCAGAGATATCATAATATCGTCTTATGGATTAGTCGGAAACGGTAAGATTCTTCTTCTTCTTCGTCAAGGAATTTTTCGTCAAGGAATTTTTCGTCAACATAATACGTATACGCGTTACACGCACACCTTCACTACTAACACATGTTTCGGTCGTCGACTCTCGGGATCGTCGTCCATCTTTGTATGCATATTTATTTTATAACCTACCAAGTGCTAAGTGTCAAAAAGTAAGTTGTCCGATTTGAAATGTCACGAGTTTTTATACATTACATAGGAGACTGAATTATTGTCTCAATTAATAAGGTAAGTCGCCAAAATTTTTTAATAGACTTTTTATGTAAAATCACAGATTTGGAAGTTGTTCGAAGAAGGTTCAACAGAAAAGCATCTTTCTCATAAGTTTCTGGAAATTTGTACCATGCATGTACAGAATAATATATATTGTAACAAATTGCATTGCATTTAAATTGCCAGATATTTATTTTTATACCAATAATTTAGAGTTTTTATGTAATAAGAAATAGATTTCTTATGTAGAGTCGCAGACTTGGAAGTTGTCCGGAGATGGTTCGACTGAGAAGCATCTCCTTTCACACAAGTTTCTGCAAATTTGTACCATGCATGTACAAAATAATATATATATTGTAACAAATTACATTGCTTTTAAATTGCTAGATATTTTTATACCAGCAATTTAGAGTTTTTATGTAACGTTTATATTATATATTATAGAAATGAAGGGGACGCACAGGACTGCGATAAAAATGATGCACAGGCTTGGATGGATAGAAATGAGGGGAAAGCACAGGCGTGGAGGTTGTCGGGAGAAGAATAGATAGAGAGACAGAGCATCTTGTTTCGCACAACTTTATGGAAAGTGAAATAAGGTAAATCGACAAAATTATAAGCATACTAAACTAATTTTATTCCAAAACCAATAAATTGTGTGTTGAAAGTATTGGATCTCTTCGTTCATCTTCGCTGAATTATTACCATAGCATTTCAATTTCCGGCAACAAGATTTTCTGTCATACGCTCTCATTTCTTTCGGACACATTTGTAATCTACACTTATTATAGCAAAATGCCAGTCTATTTCTATATAGTTGCTACGCTATTCATTAATTTTACTAGTTTTCCATTAACAATATTTCAATTCACCAATAAATATTTGTATATACTATACTAAACCAACACCAGTCAAAATATTGAATCTCATCGTTCAGTTTCGCTAAATTACCATTAACATTTTTTAAATTTCTGCCACAAGACTTTCTATCATATGCTCTCGCCTCCTTTGGACACATTATGTAGTCTCTACACTTACTATAGCAAAAGGCCACTATGTCTATATAATTTCTATATAAGTAAGTTCTACGTTAAATTGTATCCCCATTAAAAACTTCAAAAAAGTAAAAAAATACGGCAAGTACATGAAATCATATAAATCACAAAAAATAGAAGATAATAATAATAAATCACAGAAAAATAAGAAAATATACAAATCACAAAAAATAGAAGATAATAATAATAAATCACAGAAAAATAAGAAAATATACAAATCACAAAAAATAGAAGATAATAATAATCTTTGTAAAAAGAAGTGAGATCCCCATAAAAAACTTCAAGAAAGTAAAAAAATACGCCAAGTACATGAAAATCACAAAAAATAGAAGATAATAATAATTACAAAATTAAAAAAAGATGTGAAATCAAAATGAGCTGCCAGTACATAAAGATGCTTTCCAATTGCGCTTTAGATGACACAACTACATATGCACGGCTAAAATTCCATTACTCATAATGGCTATTTATACAAAGAAAAAATGTATTAAATAATAATATGCAGATATATTTTTATACAAATAAATATTTTAATACGAATAAATATTTGATTCAAAATACTTGGCGCTGCGCCCGGAATTGGTGTTGTTAAACTCAATAAATATGTATAAATTGCATTAATCCTTTTCTTTCTTTCTTGTACGTGTGTGTGTGTGTGTGTGTGTGTGTGTGTGTGTGTGTGTGTGTGTGTAAATATATGTAGAATAAATCTGACTGCGTTTCTAATATGTGTATGTATATGTATTTTATATTGTAATGGAGTTGTTGTACATTATTAATACTAAGGCAATTAATATTTTTTCGATTGCGCAGCGCCAAGTATTTTGAATCAAATATTTATTCGTATTAAAATATTTATTTGTATAAAAATATATCTGCATATTATTATTTAATACATTTTTTCTTTGTATAAATAGCCATTATGAGTAATGGAATTTTAGCCGTGCATATGTAGTTGTGTCATCTAAAGCGCAATTGGAAAGCATCTTTATGTACTGGCAGCTCATTTTGATTTCACATCTTTTTTTAATTTTGTAATTATTATTATCTTCTATTTTTTGTGATTTTCATGTACTTGGCGTATTTTTTTACTTTCTTGAAGTTTTTTATGGGGTTGTTTTTTACTTTTTAGTGCATTTTTATTTGTTTGAAGTTGGTTTTTATTTTTTGCTTTTTAGATATTTAAGTTATATAACTACAGTTATTAAAAAATTGTGGGTAGGCTTGCGCAAAGAGCTGCTCGTAAAAAAGAACCGTTTGTTAGAAACGGAAGATTAAAAAAATGAGCGAGTTGAAAAAGTGAGAATAAGGATGTCTCGAATTCGTTACATGGGGTCTATGATTCAACACGAGAAAATACTTTAAAATGCGAGAATACTTGAATTGCAAATTTTGTAATGAGGCGAAGTTTGAATTAACCAGTACTAGCAAAGCATTGAGCCAATATTGATGCGGTGTAGGGTGGGACCACCTTATTTCGAATAAATAAAAAGATCATCAAAATCGGTCCATATGCTGATAAGTTATACGCGGACAAACATAAAAAAAATACTTATCGGTGGACTCTACAACGTCTTCCTTTTTGAATTTAGTTCAAAGGGGAAAATCCTGAATCCAGAAATAGAAAAAGTGATGAAACTTTGGGGATATGTAGAGAATATCCCCATAAAAAACTTCAAAAAAGTAAAAAAATTACGCCAACTACATGAAAAATCAAATAAATCACAAAAATAGAAGATAATAATAACAAAATAAAAAAAAGTGAAATCAAAATGAGCTGCAAGTACATAAAGGTGCTTTCCAACTGCACCTAAGATGTTACAACTATATATAACCCATAAAAAAGAATCCCATTTAAAAACATTGTCTTAAATTAATAGCTTTACAAAATTAATGATATACAAAATTTACACCAATTATAACAATGGCTATTTATACAAAGGAAAAATGTATTAAATAATATTACCGTTTCTGACAGATTCATAAGACGATATTACGATACCTCTGTCATGCGTGAACAGTTTAAATTTAGAAAATATTGCAGGCGTGATGAGATATAATGTAATAAATTTCAGAATTAGGTTGGAATGCCACCGCGACGAGTAAAGGTACACAGTAGCGATAGAGACAGTCGACATATACAGGGTGGTTTTCATGTACTTGGCGTCGAGACGCTACCGCGTCTCTAGATGTATACCTATATTTCTTTACCCCTTGTTGTCTTTATAATCAAAAACCCACTATTTTGAACTCGGCCTGGCGCACTTTCACCCCCCAATCAGCAATCACGGTTAAATGGAATAAAACCTACAATACACTAAACTAGAAAACACCTCATCAACTCTCTCGAGAGCCTCGACAAGCCCGCCTCGGTAAAGAAATCGTTCTCGCTCTTCACTCGCGTTGTTACCGTATAGCAATCCTGCAGAAAATTGTCATGATTCAGAAGATCAATATCAGATCGATGAGTCATCAGCAGCCGCGTTGCTTCATCCCATTCCCAAGATTGGCAGTTATTCGCGGACTGTAAATATCCACATCCGGCTTTTACAATCGTCAGGATGTGCGTGACTCTGGATTCGACGTCTGAGCAGCCTCACGCGAGTAAGGGATCGCGGGTCGAAGAACAAAGCGAGCCGATAATTCCCCTTGCAATCTCGTTAAACATCCCTTGAACGGCTGGACGCGGCTCGAGGCCCCACAGAAGTGGAGGAATTTGATAGCGTTTACATCGCGCGTGCACTAGCTTCAAGGCCGGCTAGCCGAAGAGGAAAAGCAGCGCGGAAACCTTGACCACGGGCTCTCCATCGACGGGGGTTTATATTTATTCGAGGAACAGAGGAGCCAGCCATCGGAGAGGAATCGGTATTAATAGACGTAGCCCTGTTCGTAGACTTCGATTAAATTTCAGGTCCCCCTCCTCCGCGCTCCAACTCTTACTCGTCATTTTCCAAGGTAGCCACCCGACGCGCGGGCATCGTGTGTCCGACCCTTATTAAGGTAGTTCTCTAATGAATATTAATTATAGACCCCGCCACACGCGCGCGCACGCGATCCAACGAGTGTATAGTATGTAGGTATGCGTTTAATTTGTGTTTTACGAGAAGCGCTTGACGTTTAATGAGACGCTCGAGGAATAACTCAGCAATCCGGGACGTTCGACTTTCACACTCGGTGCGGTGATTCCGCCGACGATTGTCGGGGAACGAGTACGACTCGGAGAAAGGGAATACGATACGTAATAGACTTTCGAATATAAAGTTTAAAGTTACATTTAATCTCGCCTGGAGTTTAATGACGCGCCGTCTGTCACGCTTGACGAGCGTTCGTGATTTCTTTTCTGGGAGACTCTCCAGGGTATGACTGATACTTTGGTATATATATATATATATATATATATATATATATATATATATATATACCAAAGTATCAGTATAAAGTATCATATATATATATAGTGGGCTTGAATGGTCCATTAATGCAAGAGTCTGTGATTTGAAACCGAGGTCGGGATAGTCTTTGGTAGACAGATTTCTTGGGAACTTGATCGAACAATGTTAAAGAGTTTTGCTATTCGAAAACTTGTGGTGAGGTTTGTTAACAGTGGTTACACTGCAGCCTCGATATTTACTTTAATGAGCTATAGGTATATTAATTGTCTGTAAAGTATTAGGGATTTCTAGTGGCGGATTTGAGAAAAAGGGCCCCGGTGGCAAACGTTTTGAGGGGCCCATTTTTTCGGGAAAATGAAGAGTTGGTTTATTAAAAGCGGATTATGGGTAGTAGTACTGAAAAAAGATGTGGTTTTGATAAAATTATTTTTTTTTAAGGATGGGACCCTAGAGGGCCTACTGGAAGGGCCCATTTTTTCAGGAAAATGAAGAGGTAGTTTACTAAAAGCGGATTATGGGTAGTAGTACTGGAAAAAGATGTAGTTTTGATACAAACATTTTTTTAAGGGTGGGGCCCTAGGGGTCCTTCTCGAGGGGCCCATTTTTCAGGAAAATGAGGTAGTTTACAAAAAACGGATTATGGGTAGTAGTAGTGAAAAAAGATGTGGTTTTGATAAAATCATTTTTTTTAAGGATGGGGCCCTAGGGGTCCTCCTCGAGGGGCCCATTTTTCAGAAAAATGAAGAGGTTGTTTCAGTGTAATAGTACAGAAAAAATATAGTTTAAAAAGAATCATAATTTTTTAAGGGTGTGGGCCCTGGGTAGGGGCCCAGGCGGCAACTGCTCATCGGCCACCCCGTTAAATCCGCAACTGGGGATTTCTTTTATACATTCCTATTGAATAATAAATACAATTACTATGAATAATAATTAAAAAAACTACCTAAGTTCTCCTGAATTTGGTAACTTATTTCTCAAATCCTATATTCCAAAGCCAATTTTACCCAAAAGAGTCCTCACCCAAGTGACCATAAAATTGCAAAAAGTATAATTTGGAAGTGAAAATAGAAAAGCATGATGCGAAAGTAAGAAGACAGCTGTTTTCAAGCCCGACCTGCGTTAAGTCAGAGAACACCTCCACTCCAACAGCAAAATTTCCACTGCAAATCCATTACAGAAACTACAAACAATTATCAGACCGCAAGTGCCACGAATAATCGTCGTAACGCGACACGCAACGAATATTCATAGCCGATAATCCTCCGTGGCACATTTATCGAGCCGCAACATCTCCCTTTAATCCGTTTACCCAATTTCCTGGGGTAAAACCTCGGGGATCGACTCTAAGTCGATTGATCCGGTCTCGACTGTGCCGTGCACACACACACAGGACCATATAGACACGCCGCGGGCGTCGCATAGACGTCTATAATACGTCTGCTGCAACAGAAACTCAAAAGAGATACTCATCCCCCTCCGTGGATCCTTAAATCTTGGTCTGGCGTGTAAGCACGCGTACACCCTGCCCCCTCCAACTGTTTCTCGACGAGGTTTTTTTTTCAAGCTTCGTTAAGTCACGGTCGAAGCCCTAATTGAAAAGACTGACCCTGTCGGTGGGCCTCTTTCATATCGCGGAGAGACGCCGGCGACGCTCCAAATACGAGGGTGCTGGACCAGCTCCGGGGGTCGCTTCGCAGCCGAGTTTAATGATAATGAAGAGGGGAGTCGCGTGAATTTAAAGGCGTGTGTACGTTCGCGTGTGATATGCACGCTGGTGGTTAGAAGTTCGACACCAACCCTCTGTGGAAAGTGTATTGAGTTTCGAGGGAGGTTCTTGTGAAGCTTTGAAGCTTCCGATTGTAAATATTCCAGAGTGTTGTGCCTTTTATTTTAGTGGAATAGAATTATTATGGGTTCCTTGGAATAATTTATTTTTAAGTTGTATAAGAGTTTCGGTTCACTGCTTTCATTTTTTAATTATGCTTCTGGATTCTGTGGCAACACTGAAGAAGGGGCTTTGTGGAAATAAAAGAAAAATGGATTGTATTCTTTGAGGAAAGTTTTATAATCAACTAATGAATTTTATTGAATTTCCATTTAAAAATATTGTCATCCCTTCGACTCCCCCAATTAAATCCTGAATGATATTATTCTCATTTTTGGTTTCCTAAGTGTTAATAACTTGGAAAGGAAACTTTTACAGCCACGTGACAGTATATACAATCTTCCTTCACCCCCAAGTTAAGCAGAACGAGCAGTCAAAGTTTGATCAGTGGTTTCTGAATAAGCCTAACCACAAACCCTCTGTTCTGAACGGGACGTGCAAAGGGTTGTTTAAGATTTATAGACGATGTATCCTCCCGCACGTGGCCCGGATGTGTACGAGTGCGAAGATAATAGAACCGCGCGAATCCCGTCAAATTTATGTGGTTATACACGCGGTTTATATTTGCATGCATATATTGCGATGGTACCCCCTAATGCGAGCGAAATGAAATTACGGGAAAAAGCACGGACAGGGGGTGGGTAGAAAGGCAAACGGCGGTGTTGGTGGGAAATTAAAGAACAGAGGGTGGAGAGATTATGTGCGTGCGCGAGGATAATGTACGAGCGTGGTAAGTGTTATTAAGTTTGCAAATTATCATAAACGTATGAATCTGGCTATGCAATTCTTATTAATATGTAAAAGTGAAACGGTGTCTGTTTGTTTGTCCTTCTTTCACGCCTAAACGGATTTTAATGAAATTTTGAATATATATTAAATACGACTAGATTATATTATATGCTATTTATAAATATGCTATCTGAAATAATAAATAATAATAATAATTGCCGGGTGAAACCGGGTAACGGGTCAGCTAGTAATTTATAAAGTATATGTATTCTCCACTTTATCATCATATTTTGTGTATGGTCACTGCTTTCAGAGAGGAATCGTTAAAGTTTACTTAAAAATTAGAGCGTGTAGTAGAGCTACTCAACAATCAGACAATGTAAAAATTTTCTCGTTAATATTCAATATTATAAACAACTTTGCGGTAAGTATTTTTTACAAATTGAGCTTTTGTTTACAGAGGTGTAGATTCACCCCAGAAAGCAGTGACCATTACATTTTATACACCCTGTGCAGCAGTGTTGAAAGAAAGTTTAAACTCTGAGCGGTAATGGTTTCATTAGAAAACAATTGTTTTAAAATAAAATTAAAAGTAAAATGTTTATAGCAAAAATTGAGAGGGGTCATTTTTAGAATTGAGGATTCCGAATTCAGTCTCACATCCTCAAGAATACCAGTACTATCAACACTACCCTCCTTAGTTAAACTGTCTTATCTAGCATTTTTTCATTATTTAACATATGTTAAAATATTTGAACTACCACACATCTTTTACCTTTTAAGTAAAGTTAGAAAACTCCACGTGCTTCGTAAAGATTTATAAACAGTCCAATGTGTTTAACCTAACTTCTTTCCAAATGGTTAAAACATCCTATCTAAAACAATTAATTAATCAGTACGTTAATAATACATTATAAAGAAATTATATTAGGCTGTTACGAAATAATGTTTTAATTTGAATGAAGAGAAATAAGAACGATACAAACTAAATGATAAAACTTCAATTTCCCCGTTGTTTCCAAATGCCACATAGGACATTTTAGCTAAAGGGAGCAGAACTGCAAACAGACAGCACACGTGTATTTCCTGTAAATCGCGTGGAATAACAGTACGGCACATGCTACCCCTTTGTATTTCCACTCCCTGTTCTCGTCCCACGGCTGTCTTCTATTTTCTTTTTTCAGTGAAAACAGCTAGGATCCAGTAAGCCGAGGAATGTTAAACACCCGTGTACAGACTGAGCCTCCGTACAAATACCACGAAACTCGTTGACACGCAGACACGTACGCGGTCAGCGATTTCCGCATGCATTGCAGCGAACGAATAACATACGGAGAAGCGGAATTGCTGCACGCGGAATACCTACGTACGCGCTAGAAGTACGCGTGCAAGTCGCGCTGCGTGACAGGCATAAATGGGGAAAAGGTTCGTGTGCACGATTTAAATTCGTGCAACAGACCCTGCACTCGAACGTTCACCCTTCTGCGGGTCTACGAGGGGTCAGAACAACTCGAGGATCTATTAGTTAACCCGGGAACGTGGGATAGTTTGACCACCCGTTAGATGCTGGGGTCTATTTCACTCCATTTGGTTCATATACGCGTTGAGATAAAATTATAAACTAAGTCCTAGGTTTTAAACTAAAATCTTTTTTAAGAAGCAATTTTAATAAACAGTAACATAAGTAGTTTTATTATTCAGGGTGGATTATATTAGAATTTAAGAAATAGCTGGGTGAGGGTTATTGTTTAATTGGCGATTGTTACTGTTTAATAAAAAGGAGTTGGTTAGGTAGTTTGCTTTTCTTTATTATTTTGTTTTATTATTCGGGGTGGATTATATTAGAATTTAGGAAATAGCTGGGTCGGGGTTATTGTTTAATTGGCGATTGTTACTATTTAATAAAAAGGAGTTGGTTAGATAGTTTGCTTTTCTTTATAATTTTGTTTTATTATTCAGGGTGGATTATATTAGAATTTAGGAAATAGCTGGGTCGGGGTTATTGTTTAATTGGCGATTGTTACTATTTAATAAAAAGGAGTTGGTTAGATAGTTTGCTTTTCTTTATTATTTTGTTTTATTATTCAGGGCGGATTATATTAGAATTTAGGAAATATCTGGGTCAGGGTTATTGTTTAATTGGCGATTGTTACTATTTAATAAAAAGGAGTTGGTTAGGTAGTTTGCTTTTCTTTATTATTTTGTTTTATTATTCAGGGTGGATTATATTAGAATTTAGGAAATACCTAGGTCAGGGTTATTGTTTAATTGGCGATTGTTACTATTTAATAAAAAGGAGTTGCTTAGATAGTTTGCTTTTGTGACATTTTTAACCTACCGTGATTTAAGTTTATTTTGAAATCAGTGATAGTGTTCTGCAGAGATAGTGTTGCTACACAATTGTATTCTAATGAATAGTAACGCTGCTATATCCGAGGCACTGTATTCTCCGCAATTTGGTTAGAATACAAGTCACAATATTGGAGAGGAAGGGTCGCTAGAGTTAAGCACACAGTGAATTGCCGCGGTCACTTCAATTTGGATATTAGTGGCGACGTGGTAACCGATTTCCTGCCTCCAAATGCAGAACTCTGAATTTCCTAGCTGGTATTTGGTAATGAACTCGCCTCCACCCGTGTGTTGGCCCAGCTGACGTTAATTAATCGTGATTGATCACGGAGAACGTGTATATAAGCTTCTGCCAGTTTGAATGTTAGTTACTTTGAATTATGGAAATCAAGGTGCAATCTGTGTCAGTTCAAGTTTCAACGCACACCAGCAATTGTAGAAATAGATTTTCGGTGTAGTCTCTCTTGAAAACAATGGTCCGGAGCGGAAAATCTGTTCCATGATTCTGACTTGTTTGAAAGCGATAGAATCAGCACCCTCTCTGTTTTATTCTGTATTCCCACACTGTGGTGGATGTCGTCGACCGAGTTACCAGGCACACGCTATCGATTTGGCCAGCCTGTCCAGGGGAAGTGTCTAGCAGTGTGGACCTATTGTCTCTTCGTGTACTACACGTGCTTCTAGGAACGACTAGCTTGATCCAATTCTTGACTTGTAATTTTCAATCGATTCGAGAGCGATATGTTCACTGGTCTGCAGCTTTGACGAGGGCTATCGTGAACTCGTTTGTTCAAACACCTGAGATTCTTCAGTATTTTCGATCGCATTTTGAGTATAGAGAAATGTACTGAATAAAAAAGGCGTTCATACCTAAGAAGGCATTATTTTATACCGCTCTTAATTCTCTTATTTTTGTATTTTTAGAAAAATTGCTTATTTGTACAAACTGATCTTTATCAAGTTTATACTAAAAACTGAATATTTTTAAATTTTATTATATTGACTTATTATTATGTTTTATCTTTACTACTTAATTTTTTTACCGTCACTCCAAAGCTACCCCTCCCCTAAAAAAAGTCTGCGTTCGCCCATAGTCACTGTGTTTGATACCAAAACTCCATTGTTTTAACTATTAAAATTTTATTAAACCCACATGTCATTTAAAGACTAAACAGCCCAGTGTCCTCCACAATTAAGTCACATTTCCTGTCGACCCTTCTCACGTGTCAACAAAGAGTGCTTATTTTTAAACGTCCATACCCTGTCCACATTCAACAACGACGTCATTTACCTTGCATGCATCGAGCAAACACATCCAACGATCGTTCGTACAAATTTGCTCGAGAAATCAATGCCACCCGGACCAACCCCCGGAGGAGTTTCTATTTCTTAGGAAATAGAAACGACGAATAGGGGGTCTCTATAGAAGCAAAGTCCCTTTGGCGATTAGTTGGTGGTGCTCTCTAGAGGCCCGCGCTCACCGGGGATCAGAGTGTATAACGTTACGCCAATGGCTCAATGTCGAGCAAGATATGAATCATGCCTGGCTGTTTGCCGTGGCGAAGGTGTAACGGTGCTCCTGTCAAAAGTGAATGCAACAATATTTGCGATCCAACAGAACTGGGTTTCGATTTCACGCCAGCCAGAGCAAGAACTCTTGATAGAACTCGTTCCGCGTGATAGCCGATCGTCTCGATCCCCCGAGTTTTTGCGCGACCCTGCACGCTCCCGTGGATGTAAGTATCCACGCCCGCACGCCTTCTCTGTATTAAATCCTTCGATTTAAAGCAGAAGAAACGTCGATGTGTTAAGGAATAATAATGTGGTCGAGGAGGTTTGGAAATTGTTAGGACCTCTAATCTGCCCCCTTTAGTTAAAATGTCCTATCTAGCATTTTGAAACAACCGAGAAAATTGAAGTTTTATCATTTATTTAGTACTGCCCTTACTTCCTTTCATTCAAACTAAAACATGTTGTCAGTAGTTGGTAACAGCCTAATATAATTTTTTGTAATAGGTATACCGGTAGGTAATGCATTATTAACGTAGCAATTAATTAATTGCTTTAGATAGGATATTTTATCCAATTGGAAAAAAGTTAGGTTAAATACATTAAAGTGTTTATAAATCTTTACGAAGCACGTAGAGGTTTCTAACTTTATATAAAAGGTAGAAGACGTGTGGAACTTCAAATATTTCAATATATCTCAAAAAATGAAAAAATGTTAGATAGGACGGTTTAACTAAGGAGGGCAGTAATAGAAGGGTGGTTTTTCAGCAGCGTTTCCTAATTGGTGTTTCTGAACCCCGGGTTCCGCGAAAAATTATTATAAACTTAGTTTAACCGCTATTAAAGGCATTCAAATTAGTCTTAGGTATTTAAATTAATGACTAACAAGGGAAGATTCCGAAATCGAAAATTCAAAAAATTCTGTAACTTTGTGGGTATGTAGGGGATTTCCTTCTGATTACAACGCATTTTTTTTGCTGTCTAAAAGCATTCTGAGGAGGTGAAATTAATCACTGAAGATTCGGCTATTTTTCGATGTTGTGTTATATCTCGCGAACTGTAAAATAATGTTTTATGAAATGATAGATCTAATTGAAGGAAGTAACTTTTGTCTCGAAACTTTTTTTCTATCTCTTACAGTTCGCGAGTTATAACACAAAATCGAAAAATAGCCGAATTTTCAGGGGTTAATTTCACCCCCTCGGAGTGATTTTGGGCAGCAAAAAAATTGCGTTGTAATCAGAAGGAAATCCCCTACATATCCACAAAGTTTCAGAATTTTTTGAATTTTCGGTTTCGGAATCTTCCCTTGTAAGTCAAACTTTCGTCTATTTTTAAATTGAATTTTTTCATGACATGTAAAACAAATTCCAAATTAATTGAAATATTTTCGTGTTCCGCGAAAAGTTATTTAATGAAGAAACTTAAATATTAAAAGAATATTTAATTGCTCAACGAGAATCACACTCGACTGCAAAATTTGTTGTGCTAATTTTAACGAGTTTGGAAGGGTGTCGTGGCAAAATTTAATTTGGAAACGCTGTTCTAGAATATCAAAAACTGCCAACTCGATGTTTTGTGAAATGGTGTAGTGACGAAGACCAGAGATGGGCAAAAAATTATTTCAAATAAAAATGTCGTACACAAATTTTTATTTCAAATCATTTTTCGCCCATCTCCGAGGACGACTTCGTTAGATCTATTTTAATTTTGTCGTGGTTTATATTATTACGAAGTATCAACCCTCGTAACTTCAGTTCGAAGAACTGAATACTTGAATCGACAGTAGTGGATGAAATTACTGCAAAATTTTGGTACGAAGACGATAAAAGGACCATCGACAATGACGTTTGCATTCCCTCGCGGTAATTACTATTCCTTTATACAAGTCGACTGGCTGAATGGATTCAATTGCAGGCTAGCTGCAGCACTCTGACTTTCAGCGCCGCGTTCATCAAAAGCTTCCTCTCAATGGACATCTTAAATGGGTTATCCACTAGATTCCGACGTAATACGACGGCGCACGTGATCGTGTGCTTCAGGCTGGAGGTGTTGCTGGCGATAATGCAGCTCATCGATAACTCCAATTTCACTTGGAGCGATGCAAAGTGCGTTTAGAATGCACGAACGTGGTACAAGTTTCCTATCACTTGATTGGTATCGCTGGTCTATTCTAGGCAACCCCTAAACTATGGGATACTTGGAGGGTTCAGGAGCCAATCAGAATAAGTGCATTAGCATTAAAACCGAGTTTTACTGTTTGTCCTCTGAGAAAATTTTGCCTAGTAATTCCGTGGGCAATATAAGTGATTTAATTGATTTATTAACTGAAAGTTTAAACAATAAAGAGGCTCTTGAAATACGTAACTCATTTTCAGGGAAAGTTGAACTTACACTGATTGGCTTCTGAATCCTTCATTCTATTCTTTGGAACCCTCTTGCTTCTATCACCCTTCACAGTTTAAACTTATTTTTCACCACTACTCTACCAGCAAGTTCAACGCGAAATATTTCATCACTATTTAGTAAAAAACAAAACATGCACGATATACATTCTTTCTAGTATTTCCTAGAATAGATATAAGTATACCTTTCCCTAACAATTTTTTTTCACCATAGTACACCCCTCTATTATAACCCACTTACTAACAAATTTAATCCGTTTACACAGTAAACCCCCAAACAAATAAAATATTCTTCCCACTTACAACAACACTAATGCACCCCAAACACACTTGTCCCCCGTGTTAAACTCTCATGCACGATATACTTTTTATGCGACCACTTTCTACAATATCTACTTTCCCTCAGAATTTTCTTTCACCTTACTTACTTACTAAAATATTTAATTCACTTACACAATCAACCCCCAAGTAAATGAAATATTCTTCCCACTTAAAAAAACATTATTACACCCTAAATAGGGGAAGTCGGGGTATTGTGAGCCACGGGGAATCGTGAGCCAGTGTCATCTGTGTTTTACTGGTAAATAATGACAGCTGCAAACAACTGTTTTTCAGTTGTCTCATATATGAGGTAATATTTCCACGATCAGTTGAAGTACGCACCCGCATCATTACTTTGCTCTGTTAGCAGACACAAATTTGCTGCGCTCGAAGTATTATTTTCATTTCGTGTTTGGTCTATTATCGTTACATTTTTCTGTGGATCTAGCAGGTAACTGTGTTTATAATACTCGTGTGACTTCAAGCTTTCGAAATAAATAAAGAAATTTGAATTAGGTGAGGTTTGTGCTATTTGTTTGTGGCCATATTGTAAAAATAAGGGTTCGGGGAATTATGAGACACTTTTCTCGGGGAATTGTGAGCCATTCGATTTTTGACATTTAACGAGCTAAGTGTATGATGCTTCTCAATGATTGTTTATGCAATATTCGGGCACGATATAAATTTTTCGGCAATATCTAATAGATATTTTATCTGATTCAATTCTTTTAGTTACGATGCCATGTTATGATGCCAAAAATGACCATTCGCTCGATTTTGACAATATTTTGGAGGCAATAAGGCATGTGAAAATTCATAATGCATCGGTCAGGCAAACTATCACCGCACATAAAATTTCGAGGGGCACTTTGGGACGATATATCGCCAAATTTGCTAACATCGACATTGCTACGGAAAGATTAAACAAATATTTTGTCTATTTGTCTATTTATATTAAACAAATATTTTGTCTATTTGTCTATTTATATTAAACAAATATTTTGTCTATTTGTCTATTTATATTAAACAAATATTTTGTCTATTTGTCTATTTATATTAAACAAATATTTTGTCTATTTGTCTATTTATATTAAACAAATATTTTGTCTATTTGTCTATTTATATTAAACAAATATTTTGTCTATTTGTCTATTTATATTAAACAAATATTTTGTAATTTTTATTTGATTTCTGAAAGTGGCTCACGATTCCCCGAGATTTTCAAAATTCAAGAAAATGCCAATTTTTTGTAATAGTCTGAAAATCATTTAATTTGCAGATATTCGATTAAACTATTGTGTCTAAAAGAAAGGTAAATCTTCATACTACAACATTTAGCTTTGAAATTTGATGAAAAACTTAATTTAATAGCAGTTTTTTCCAATGAAAAAAATTGGCTCACAATACCCCGACTTCCCCTACATCCATCCCCAGTATCAAACCCTCCCCCATCAAGTGTTACCAAACGTTCCACTGCCACCTAACAACACCATCGACGAATTCAAGCCGATCGATACGTCGCTCGTGCATTATCAATAATCGCCAGCAGCGCCTCGGCCTAGCACACCCTCGAACGGCGCCCTTAAGAAATCCAGGTCACAGCGCAAGGACATTCCGCGTAGCTTCATTTACCCCGCAGGCCGGCGTCGTTCCGGAAATACGTCCATTAAATGTCCGTGCCGTGGCTGCTGGCGATAGTCGGATGGCAGAGTAGGTAAGTGGCTCGCGATAGGCCCATTATGCACTGCTTTGCAGCAAGTGCAGGCGTGCCTTCCACCGCATCAGCTGGCGCGTGGACGATTAAAGCCGCGCGGAACCGTCGCTCGGGCAAATGCGACAAAATGCACCGCTACACACCGTCACGGGACGCAACCGGCTCTTTGTCCGTCGAATTATACACGGCCAAGACGTCGGGAGCTATCAGCGGAAGCGCATCGCCATTATATCCGTTAACACGGCGACACGGACGCAGCGAACCGAGAGGCAACCGGTTACGCGAAACCGTTTTCGGCGAAGAAAGGACTCCTAGCCGAGTGTCGCGGTCGGTTTCGTCGGCGAGCGAAGCGATGGATGTTGTCACTTTGCGACTGTATCGATTTTAGGCGGGCGAGACTTCTAGCCGATGCTCGCGGTGAATTGGCTGAATTGGGTCACTGGATTAAGCGCTCGATGCACAGATTCTTCGCGGTCCGCCTCTCGATTTCGAGGGAACGGGATGGAGAATTTTGGGGACGGAGTTCTGCGCAGTGTTATATTAGGGTGGCCTTTGTTTTCAACCTGTGGTTTCTTTTGCTGTCATCCTATAATATGGTTATATTTTGTAGAAAAATAGTCCTTGGAAAAGATTATTGCAATCGGATAAAGGGTGCCGACCAGGTCTTAAAGTTTAGAGTTCATTAATCGTTTGAATCTGAAGAATTTCGTAAAAGTTGTTGAAATAAGATTCAAAGAGCATTCAATTTTCTACAATTTCTGTATATAGAATTTTTTCGTGCTTCCAACCAGTTTTTAGATAATAGAGTTTGAATATAAAGACGTCCGCAATACGTCACGTCGTACAGGTGGGACGCGCGACGTGCGGACCCTCTATGTTCAAAGGCTATTATTTAAAAACTGGTTGGAAGCACGAAAAAATTATATATACAGTAATCGTAGAAAATTGAATGCTCTTTGAATCTTATTTGAACAAAATTTTGATAGGGCCTACCATTTTCAAGAAATTCTTCAAATTCGAATCATTGATGAATTCTAAACTGTAAGACCAGGTCGGCACAATTTCCTGTTGTTAGACTGCAATAATCTTTTTCAGGGACTACTTCTTTACGAAATGGAACCATATTAGGGGATGACAGCAAAGAAATACAAAAAAATCGACGCATATAAATAAAAGCCACCCTAGTGTAATATACTGATATTTTAATGAATGTCTCTTTGGAAGAACTGGCAATGAGCGCGGGGTGAGATCTGAAAGAGCATAAAGGCCACGGTCGACACACATTGCAAGAAATCAAGACGACAGCCTTCGCGAATCTCATTCAACATCACAATAATACTAACATTCTCTGGTACGTTAAAAAACGAGCAGCTGATGGTGTCCCAGTACACTTTCGCTACGCTCCGTGCATCATGCATGCCCTTGCAACATATATTCCATCTACTGTGCACACAGACATAAACCGGACCGCGTAACAGATTGCACTATCGGCAACGGTATCCTCGATCACAAGGCGAGCACTAAATCCGTCCGAATTCCACGTAAACCGTTCGTCAAGCATCAAACTCTTCATCGACACCTGACGCGTATTCCCCCGGAAAAGAACAGAAAGAGCAACATTCCGCGTGGGTCCAAGTGACTCGGTGGCCGAGGAGCTTACGACTCAACATCTAAACAAGGCAAACAATTCCCCCGCACCTAGATACATCGAACACTTTGTACATCCACTGACTCACCACATGAGATCTATGTCTCTTCTCCTTAGAGTGATGCTTAGCGTGCTGCTTGCTGCTTCTGTGCGGCGGGTAGGTGTGATAAAAGATTAGGTCGAAGAAAGGCTGGCGTCACCTGACCTCTGCCATGTTGTACTTGGCCAGCCCTATCTGCTGGGGGTTCTGATGGTTCTGATGGTTCTGATGGGTTTGCCGGTTCTGGTGGCCGGGCGGCGCCAGGTTCACCGTGGACTTGGCGTGCTGCAGCTTGTTAGGAGCGGTCGGTTGAGCAGCGGAAACATTGTTGCTAGGCTTCTCGTCGTTCGACGCGGGCGCGTTCTCCAGGGTCAGGTTGCTCTCGTCGATGTCGACGGCGAAGGCGATGCGATGATGGGGCGGCACGATCTTCACGCTCGCGCCGATCGGCGTGACCGTGGTGGCCGGGTCCAGGTTGACCAGGGCGGCTTGCAGCTCCAGGGCGTCCATGGCGCCGCGATCTCGACGGGACGAGTCCAGCACCGTGGTCCACACCGGCGCGAAACGATCGATTCCTGGGGCAGGCTTGAGGGGAACCGTCGGCAAATCCAACCGCCACTCACTTGGCTGACTTATCGCCGGGATATCGGGTGACGTTCAGTGGGAACGCCAGTTCTTCCATCTGAGGCAATCGCCGAGCACTGTTCCTCGAGCTTTATCTCGCCCCCGTTGCCAAACGTCGCTCTGCCCTCTTCACGCGGATATTTTCGGACGCGGAACGGGATCATAGGAAAATAGCTTGACCCTTGGATTCTCTTCCGCCGTGCAACGAATCATCACACAAAAATGTCCTATTTTTACGCCACTGGAACGCGACCCACGCCCCCGCCGTCTATCCTTACAATTCCCCGATTGCTGCTCGATCTGCTCGCGTGCTTCTCGCGGGGCGAAGTCTGTCGCTCGAGCTACATACCTCGCGGTGCCGCGATTCTCATCTCACTTTTCACGCTTAACCGGTTCACCATCGCGCGACTATTCGGCTTATTACGGGGCGCACTCTGCAAGAATTGATGGATGCTTTCAGCGTCGGAAGTGACGGAACGAGAACTCCTCGCGGATTTCGATGATAACTTTTATGCGGGATGTTATCGCGCTAGGGTTTGGATAAGTCTCGTTGCAGGCTGCGTACGGTTTCTGAGCGATGGGAACTCGGATGCGGTTGGGAACACTTTGACTGGCGTGTTTGCGTGGCGATATTCTTTGAGAAACAACGAAACCCGCACAGCGCCATAACATTGCAGCAACGTCTCTGCAATGATGCGGTGCAAGATTGCAATGTTGCATCATAACATTGCAGAGACGTTGCAGGTTCAGTCCTATGTCCACGTTCGCAATATTGCAGGTGTGTATTTTTGCAATGTTGCGGATCGCGGCCAATGGAACATTGCACGTTGATGTGCGCGCAATATTGCTGCAATATTGGAGGATCGTTGCCACTGGAACATTGCACGGCAACGAACTTGCAATATTCCTGCGATATTGCAGGATCGTTGCCACTGCAATATTGCAGGATCGTTGCCAGTGGAACATTGCACGGCAACGAACTTGCAATATTCCTGCAATATTGCAGGATCGTTGCCACTGCAATATTGCACAATAATTGCAGCATCGTTGCTGCAATATTGCAGCAATATTGGAGGATCGTTGCCACTGGAACATTGCACGGCAACGAACTTGCAATATTCCTGCAATACTGCAGGATCGTTGCTGCAATATTGCAGCAATATTGGAGGATCGTTGCCACTGGAACATTGCACGGCAACGAACTTGCAATATTCCTGCAATATTGCAGGATCGTTGCCACTGCAATATTGCACAATAATTGCAGCAATATTGGAGGATCGTTGCTGCAATATTGGAGGATCGTTGCCACTGGAACATTGCACGGCAACGAACTTGCAATATTCCTGCAATACTGCAGGATCGTTGCTGCAATATTGCAGCAATATTGGAGGATCGTTGCAGCAATATTGGAGGATCGTTGCCACTGGAACATTGCACGGCAACGAACTTGCAATATTCCTGCAATATTGCAGGATCGTTGCCACTGCAATATTGCACAATAATTGCAGCAATATTGGAGGATCGTTGCTGCAATATTGGAGGATCGTTGCCACTGGAACATTGCACGGCAACGAACTTGCAATATTCCTGCAATACTGCAGGATCGTTGCTGCAATATTGCAGCAATATTGGAGGATCGTTGCTGCAATATTGGAGGATCGTTGCCACTGGAACATTGCACGGCAACGAACTTGCAATATTCCTGCAATATTGCAGGATCGTTGCCACTGCAATATTGCACAATAATTGCAGCATCGTTGCTGCAATATTGCAGCAATATTGGAGGATCGTTGCCACTGGAACATTGCACGGCAACGAACTTGCAATATTCCTGCAATATTGCAGGATCGTTGCCACTGCAATATTGCAGGATCGTTGCCAGTGGAACATTGCACGGCAACGAACTTGCAATATTCCTGCAATATTGCAGGATCGTTGCCACTGCAATATTGCACAACAACATTGCAGCATCGTTGCTGCAATATTGCAGCAACGTTTCCGAGCATACCAACGAGATGTGCTGTGTGGGAAGTATGGCTTATAACGAATATTCGAATGATCTAAGTACTCGAACATTCGAAACTGAACCGTCACGGAACTGATACGCGAAAATTCGTCTTTAAGCAGAATCTTCTCGACAGAAACGATAGTTTAGAAAGGCCTGGTCGGCTTGAAGGGCCATTTCTCAAAACCTTGCGCCACTCAAAGTGTTAATGGAGTGCGGGTCGCCTCTCGTGGTGATTATTTACTTGGCGGAAGATCGCGTGACCGTCTCGCGACACGCCGGCGAACGATCTTTCAGATTTACCGCGAGGCCTACGCGTACTTTATTGCTCTGCCCGCGCTCGAGTCGCGAGATAGACGAGTTTACGACCGCCGCGGAAGGTAAGACGCTCTCGTGAAATGGAAAGCTAACGTCCGGCGCGCTCGTTACGCGTGGACCTTGGATCCTAAGAGCAATGGAACACGCACCGGCCAATCATTCCGTACTTTTCTGCACATCCGCTGACGAGCCTTCTCGATTCGGATGAACGATTAAGCGGTAAAGCCTGCTAGCGAGCTTGTGAGAAGATGCTGATCGAACTACCCACTGAAAGGCAGAAGAGTGACTAGTCTTTGGTAGGGTGCAGGGATAAATAGGCGAGCAATGGAGTTGGCTAAATTTCTTCATAACGAATGAAAATTGATGATACGCAAGAATGATTTATGGAAACGTTGAAGCTGAGGAGTGAGGGGAGGAGGTGGGATGAAAGAGGAGGAAATAAAGGTGGTTCTGGATCCACTTGTGACTCGTCGAGTCACAGATGGCAAAGCTTTCACCCAAATAAGAATTTTGAATATAATAAAAGATAGTAAAATCTAATTCATTCTTCGTCGAATAAATTCAATCGAAGATGGCATTGCCCAAACCTCTGACAAGCCCAGAGTTGTAAAACGATTCCAAGCTCCTGCTTTAAAAATATATGCATAGTTTGACAGTTGGCAGAGCTTGTTGCCGGGAGCAGCGGAAAGAATCCATGTGTTTCAATCGTTTCGAGCACAGCGGCGGATGTTATTTCCTGCTTGCAACTGGAGACGCCAGGTCCGAGAAACGGAACGTGATTCATAACGCCCGATGTCCGTCGGCGCAGATAGAAGGCAGAAAATTTGCATACAACATCTAGGAGGCAGGCATCGGTGCGCCTCTTGACGGTTTTTTCGGATGGGGAAGGAAGGATCGACTGAAACCGGAGACTTCTGGCGTCCGTGGGTGGATCTAGCCTGCGCCTTCCACTGGATATCGCTCAGTGTCCCGAACAATGGATAAGCCTGAAGATTCATGGAATCGAGCGAGATGGTTTAATAATCGACGAGTGCAAACCAAGCTACGAACGATCTACGAATGCATGGGATCGATACGAACTCCAAAAGTCCTCCTACGGGCACATGTTGATGTTACAATCCTCTCAAACGCTTCAGAAAAATAAACGAACTGTGAATGATTCTTAGCAAATGCATGTATTAGCGAAGAAATATTTGCAGAGAAATATCGGTTGAAAAGAAATCGAGCGGAAGCAGAGATGGTGGTTTTGCGAGATTAAGGAGAAATGAAGAAAGAGGTATCGACGTTATGAATTATACTAACTACGAAGGGTAACATTTAAATAAAAGTGTTAAGTCTTTAAAAGTCTTAAGTCTTTGTTTAAGTTTAAGTCTGCATAAATATTATTATTATTATTATAATATTGACGGGGAAGTCTTTAGAGGTAAATAGAGATAAATATTAATTACCTCCAATTCTAAAAGTTATTTATAATTTCGACTGTAATAATAAGTCTTATTCCAACCGACTCGCGTGTCACAAGTGTTACGAGAACACGGTGACTAAATTCTAACAGCATAAGCAGTATTTTATAATTTTTCGTAACTTTCCTGAGGAAGATCTAAATTAAGATCGAAAGCTTTTATAATTTATATTGCTAAATAGCTTGTTTTTTATTGTTTTAAAATTGACCGAACCTGTGCGCCGAAAACAGATACAGTTCTGTCTCTCTATAGCCGCGTATGTCGGGACCGGGCGCACGCTATTTGAGAGACGAGTAGTCTATTCGGCTTCCTTTGATTTCACGCGGTCAGAGTGTAAAGTGTGTCACTATCGAGAATGTTTATGAACCTTTCTTCGGCTTTTTCTTTGACATTCGATACCCGATGCCCCGGCGCGCAGTGTAACGAGTATATAGGAAAAAGAATCAAAAATCAATTTTCAATTAAGATACAATTATTTACATGTAATTGATATGTTAATCATATTTATACACAAAAAAATTAATTTTTAATGTAAAATAATTCATTAAAATATATTTTTCAACATAATAAAAGTAAAACAAATAAAATATACATTTTTTCAATACATTTAAACACACATTAATAACAAACATATGAAAAAATTATAAAAACAATCAAATTAATTTTTTAAATAATTCGTGTTTATAATAGATTTTAAATTATTCATTCCTATGATGCATATTCATCATTATCAGTTGAATCTGAAGGAATTCAAAGCTCGGTGTCTTTTAAAAAAAATATTTGAGCACAGATTTGTCAAGTTTTTTCGTTTTATTATGTGTATTTTTCTTGTGTGGGAGCACTCGGGGACAGATAAAATTTATACCAAATTAAAGAGCATAAATAGAACTAATTGTAGGAAAAAAATGAAAGAACCGATGTTTCGTTTTTTTTTTTAATTCTCTCCAGAATGTAGAAGATGCAACAAAAAAGTAATAATTTGAGCCGCTGGTACGTATCCATATCTTTAAATATAAGAATTTTTAATTAATAAATCGAAAAAGGATACATTTTGCTTATTTTCAAGAAATAAGAAACAAATGAATTTATAAATGCAACAAAAATGCAATGGGTAAATATTTCCTACGCGCTGTCTGTGGCAGCTTGCGTTTGGTTATTCAACTTTGAATGTAATTACTAACCTTAAATCCGTTATTTATGTTAATAAATTATGACGTTCTTATATTGAAGGACTGTTTACTATCAATTCTATGCAACGAAATACAAAATTTCAAAACTCTAATTTTTTCTTTTTGAACACGTACCGCGACACTGTGCGACGCGGCGACTACAACCGAAGTAGTGGGGATAGCTTCGCGCGTATAGAGAATCCGAAAACACGTGCCATTTGAGAGACAATATTGTACCTTCAATTCTCTTTTAATTTTAATACACTCGGGCGATCTTTGAAAAGGAAGCCTCGTTTGAAAGAGAACTACCCTTCCCTTTTCGATTCATTCTTCCACGAGGAACCAACCATTTCAATCCCCATCGCCATTGCTACCCTGTTTCACCTGTGCCTCTATCTAAACAAGTGAAAATCCCCGCAACATTTAAGTGCGCCCTAAACGATCGTCACTCGGCGTCCTTACGACCATCCCAGCCACGTTTCTTGCGGTGCTTACGAGCGGACCCGCGTCCTTGGCGCAGGATTCGCGACGCTGGCGCAATTAAAGCGCGCCTATTCCGCGGGGTCTCTATTCGCCAGGCGTTGGGAAAGCGTTGCGGCTGGTTTATGGAGCTTTATCTCGCTTCACGGCCAAGATGGCGGGGTCAAGATGCGCGCAGGTACCCGCGAAAGGAATCCCAAGGGCGCGGGTGTCTCGAAAGGACGGTCAACGCACTTGGGGGATCCTTTGTGGCGGTCCAGCCGCGTTTCGACAGCGTTTCCACGTTGAGCGCAGACCCGGCGACGCCCACGGGCCACCTCAGGCTTCTGGCGACGTCATTGTTCGCGCCCACTTTCCATCGTTCGATTTCCAACCGAGGGCGATCGCTCTCTCGCCGGGCGTTATCTCCGCCGAGGAAAGAGTCATAGGATGTCCCCGATGACGAAGCCAGCGATCGTTAAAGGTGGACAGAGCGCCGGAGAGTGCCGCGAACAAAGGATCTCGAACCGCAAACTGGACAATGGCACTCTCGACCTTTCGCGTATCGTCGCCAGGAGAAAATGACGGGAGCACCCGGCCGTGGCAGCCTCTTTACAGCCGTAATGACAACTTCACCGAGCTGCTAGTCGCTGTCGAGCCCGCAGGTAATTAAAGGGCGTGGAAACTAGGTGGCCGAGCCAGCTCACTGGGGCACTTTTCCCTCCGTCGCGCTGGACCTTGCCGCGGAAATTTTCATTCGGCCGCGAGAAAGTGAACGCTGCTGGTTCTTTGCTCGGTGAATCGACACTTCGACTGGCGAACGCGTGTTTAAGGACTCGGATGGGGTAAGTTAACTTTGGGTTAACGCGGGAGATTATTTAATAACGTATCGTGGGAATAAGAGGTGGGCTAGCAATTGAGGGACTTGCAGCATGAGGGTGTAGCTCCATCTTTAGCAACTCTAGATAAATTAGAAAAAAGTGTTTATAAAATTATTGCTTTGAGTTTATATTAAAAAGAGAACACCAATTGAAAAATATATAATTTTATAGAATAAGTAGTATTTATTGAGTTTAGATGTTTTTATTTCTATTTTTGGCGAAAAATATTAATATTGCAATATTAATATTTCTATTTTTATTTATTTGCAATAAAACGCTTTACTTATATTACATGACATAACTCAAAAACTTTCAAAAATTGAGTTTTCCCTCCTTACTGCATTGTCTTCAATTTAATCGCGTTGATTGGACGTGGAAACTCAATCGCGAATGTTTTAGGACGTTGCATCGATAATTACTTTGATGAAGATTGAACAAGCGAAGGTTCTAATTGATTCGGGTATAGAATTACTTCGAATGATGACTTTGCGTGGCGTTGTGGAATAACAGGGAAGTCTGTACCTCGAATTTGCGAGGGGAACGAAAAGATCGTGGGTAAAGCGAGTGAATGAAGGGAATTGTTGCAGCTCAGTTGAAGCTTGTGCTAATGAAGTTAACAAGTATCATTTCAGCTACTTTTCGTCAAACTTCTAATTAGCTTACCTTGGGGAAACTTACTTTTTCCATCCATCCTTCCTTTGCACGCGATCTTTCGCAATCTCTCGTTAATTAAACACCGATAACAGTGTAACGAGCTTCACTGAGCTTCACGAGCTTCATTCAAATTACTTATGCAGATCATTTAACATTCTTCGAGGTTCGAACGAAATTCTTCGGTAGCTACGCGATGCCGAAGCACAGTCAACTATATAATTAAAATTCACAATTAATCACACACCTCCACACTCCATGAAGTGCAAAAATATTATTTTATCCAACGAAACTAAATGGCAATCTATTAACAACTTCCTCATCATAATACCCTAACTCAGCGTTTCCTAATAAAATTTTGTCACGGAACCCTTTCATAATCACTAAAAGGATCTTCCAAGCTCAACACTTTTTTGTACACAGCGCACTAACGATGTCGCGCCGTTTCAAATTTGCGGTTTTCTTGTTGAGGAATTTGCAAATTTTTTTAATATTTAAATTTCATTACAAGATAATTTTTCGCGGATGTAGTTTCTCTAACCAGCTTCCTCTGTAGAGTTAAAAGAATAATTCTATTTCTGGTTTTCCAAATGAAACTCGCATCCCTCGTCCTTCGAAAATCATGGTGCACCCCTAATTTCTATTACACCACTCACAATCAGCTAATCTTCCACCACTGGCGCACCCAGAGGGGGTCAATGGGCCAAAGTGACCCTCCAAGAAGGGTCATTGTAAACAGAAAAGACAGAGTTGGGCATTACTCGACTAAATTGTTATTCGACTAACCTTCGAATACGAATTTCGAATAAATGAAGTTATTCGTGACTAACGAATAAATTTCTAGCCGATTAAGTTTTTATTCGACAAACTCGACTAAAGTGAAGTTATTCGAGAATAACGAATTATTAATTAGTCTAAATTAATAATTAATTAGACTAAACGAATAACGAGGAACGAATAACGACTAAAAATTTATTCGTTATTCTCGAATAACTTCACTTTATTCGAAATTTTTATTCGAGTTCGTCGAATAAAAACTTAGTCGAATAAAAATTTATTCGACTAATGCCCAACTCTGAGAAAATAAATCTGAATTTTATTCTCGAAATAAACATTTATACTCCTCTAACAAATTGTGATTAAAATTTCTTTATTAAATTTTATTAATAAAGTTATTAAATTTTCTTTGTATCGTGTACTCTTGTAAACTATGGGATCTTGTCCCGTTTATATATTATAATAATAATAATAATAATAAAATTGCGTGGAAAATATTTTATCCATTCAACTCGGCTGCCCCAAGATTAAACCCTGAGTGCCCCACTGTCTTCCACGATACCAAACACCCATGAGCAGGTTGCTGACAGAAGATCGCGTTTTCCACGTCGCTCGATGCCAAGAGGTGAGTCTGGAACCGTCGAGGTTATCCGTCCGTAACGATGGGCGGATGCTTTGATTTTTCTTTCTCGTCGCTTTCTCGAGACCGATGCCAGCTACTCTCCGCGGTGACTTAAGTGGGGTTACAAAATGGGGGTCAGTTGTTGCCGCCGCCTAACACTATCCACCTAAGTGCTAAGTACAAGCTGCGGGGTTGCCGGCAGAGATTAGCCTGGCAACAGCAATAATCGAGTAATAACGAAGTGGAGGCAGCCTCTTTCTGCTTAGCTGGCTATCTCGGAGGCGACGTTCCTCCGCGGCGCGGCCCGCGTGCACCCGGAGCCGCATTTTAGACCAGCAATCTGGCATCGATCTGCTCGGAGATTACTCGTTAGTTTGAATGGATAACCGACCAGCGGAACGCTGCCCGAGCGTTGCATTGCTCGTTTCACGTGCTCGCCATTTTTCGGTTTACTTTGGAGGAGGGAAATGTTGGGTAGCTCGCGCGGCTGGGATCGACGTGGACCTTGGAAGTTCAGACGAACGGAGCTCGATACACACAGGCGGTGCGTCGTTTGGGAGATGTGTCGGCTGGAACGGTGAATAGATCACTTTGATTCACGGCAGACTTCTGAGAACGAAGTGAAGCACGGCGGTTAGAAGTTAGAAGCCAGCGGATACAGCTTTGGGTTTTCATGGGCAGACTCCAGTGAAGGGATCTTTGAACCCAATGCCGGGTCTCCATGGAGGAAGCTTTGAACTCTGGTAGTGGAATTCAAACGAGGGGTTTCCCTAGTGTGGTTAGTCGTGGCTTAAAAATATAGTTTCCATCGGAATTTATTTCTAAAAAATTACTGTGTCTCTCAACTTAAAACTTTGTTCCTTGCTTATAGGCGGTATTCTGCAAATATAGTACAAGCAACGAACAAAGTTTTGAGTTGATAAACATAGTAATTTTTTAGAAATAAATTCCGAAGAAACTATATTTTTAAGTCGCTACAATAGGGAAAGTTCTTTAGAATGGTATTAGACATTTACAAGCTTCGAATCTCTAACGATTGAAATGAGAAAAATTGATATCCTCTGTCTAGAAGCACCCATAGAATTTGTTATTTAATGGTTCCTATTGAGCAGCGTTAAGGGTTTGTTTGCGTTTCTGCCTCTCGGAGATTCTAGATCAACCAGGGAGACGGCGCTGCAAACCGTGAAGATAAACTCGGTGGCAATTCAGACGTTGATAACGGGCGAAAGAGTGGCTCTGGAGACGACGGGCCAAGTGACGATTAGGGCCTCGAGTCAGCCGAGGGGAAGAAATTGGACGATAGGGGAGAAAAGGCTTAGAAACGCTCTGGAAATCGCTCTTTCGCGGTGCAGCTGTTCTTCTTTCATTGCCATGACTCAGCTAAACGACATTAGTGGCATCGGTTGATGATATCTGTTAGATGCACGCGTGATGCTTGATCGAGTAGATGTGGAATCAAGCGTAGGACGACACTGTGACACTTTTAGCCCGCTCGCGAAGCCAAATTGACATTTGAATATTTTAAAATTCACTTAAGGGGGGAGACCACTGTCTCGGTCCGAAATGTAAGGGTGTTTTCGGGAATTTATTTCAACCAAACAACGCAAGTAAATCACTGTATTGCTTAGTATAGTTAATAGTGTACATATCGAAAGGTAAGAAAATTTTTTTTTCAATCAAATTCATAAATCCGTTTCCTGTATATTCTTCGTCAAAATTTGCGCTGCGGCAAAAACATGCTAGTCGCGTTGACAGTCCCCAGGCCATATGGTTAATCGGAATTAAAAAAAACAGTAATATTTAGAAACTAGAAGCCTGCCTCTATTACGTGACGATCAGAAAATGTCAAAATTGTAAAAAATAACAAAATGGCGGACCACTGAAAAAAAAGTCCTGTTTTCGGGGTACAAAATTGGACAAATGTTGCTAAAAAAAATAGAAGCAGGTCGAAAATTGAAAAAAGCTGATCGTCACGTAATAGCGACGGGTTTTCCGAACAATAAATGTCCTTGCTCATGTCAATTGGACGTATAGTTTTCTCTGTAGACTGTCAACGCGGTTGAAAAATGTCATTCTGAGGAAAACGCGTTCAAAGTTCCGCGTGGCTCAGTCGCGTGTTTGACACCGCTTCACGAAAAACACCATATCTCCGTCAATTTTGCGAATTTCTTCATAAAATTTGGAGAGAGCATTCTTGAAACGCACGTCTTTCAGACAATGTAAAAAAAAAAAAATTCCAGATTTCTGACAGTGGTCTCCCCCCTTAAGGGGATGGTCTAGTGTATACTGCTTGTTTATTAACGCCATCTTTAGGAATTTATTTAAGAAAAACTGTAAGTTTATACTGTGTGGCATTTTGCCTGCGTATTAAGATGTGTTTGAAATAGTACTTAGAATTTTTTTAAGTGTTTTTATCTACAAAAGATTCTTAAATAAAATTATTTTTGGGTATGTAGGGACTGTTATAGTCATCTAAAATGGAAAACTAAGGTTTCTTTGCTTGGTTCTGATTGTTCCTAAGGCTGGAATAACGGCAGCCCCCTAAGATTTTATTTTACAGAACGAAAACAGCTAAATCTTTAGTAAAAATCGAACATTTTGTTCCAAAATGCTGTCATTCTGAAAATTCTTATTTTTAAGGGCCCTCCGTTTAAAGAAAATAAACCTTAGTTTTCTATTTTAGGTGGCTATAATAGTCCCCACATCATCGCCCGATGGGAAACAATTTTTTTTAAGAATTTCTTGAAGAAAAAACTCAAAATAATTCTGATTATAGTATAAACCTACAATTTTTCTTAAATAAATTCTTGAAGATGTTAAAAAACGAGTAGTTACACTAAAGTCCCCCTTAAAGATCTCCAAAAATTAAAAAAAAATTCAAAAAACAAATATTCGCTGTCTGCCGATTATCAAATCTTTACGCGAGCTTCTATCTGAATATTCGAATCGAAACGCTTGTCATTTTCCAATAACCGCACATTGTGGATATACGCTATTACTTTGGCGAACATTTTGTCGAATGCCGAAAGAATGTTCCGCCTTTAAAGTAACATAAATTCCAGCAACCACCGGTCTTCGAACTTTCACACTAACATACCGATAAAACAGAAACTTCAAATGTTAATTTCCCAACCCTCGCCAAAAACCCATCGCGAAGAACCACAGATCAGAGGAAACTGAATCCTACAACGATTTCTTTAACGCCCCCGCTGCTCCAGAGCCAATAAACCGATCCCACGAACACGCGCGATAAAGTCATCGTGCAGCTACTTCGCGAATTATCGGAGCCACGATGCGGTTGCCGTAGTTGGCCTCCGCGTAAACGCTTTTCCACGCTAGCGAATCGCTCACGCGGCCGTGTCGAGGCCCGATAATAGGCGGATCTACACGAAACGCGTGACGCAACGTTTTCCACTGGAAAGAGGCATACATAAAACGGCTGATAATTCCGTTCCGGCGCGCATAGGCGCGTCACGAAGGTGGATTGCCAGCCAGGGGAGGGAACGATGAAGAATCGCCGGACCCTAACTCGTCACGAACGCGAGAGGGAAAATTGTAGCATTTCGCGGGACACGTGAGAGGATTGCATGCGGCTCCCGTAAATCTCGGAGAACCCGGCCACGTACTACGTGTACGTAGCGCGGACTGCGGCACGGCACGGAGCAAAAAGGAGGTTTCCACAAACGCGGCATCAGCGTCTCCATAAAAAATATTAAGCTCGAGGAACGAGGATTGCAATCTGAAGTGCTGGGAATGCTTCTGAAGCGATGGGCGGTGGTAAGAGGTGCCCGTGGCGCGTCTCTCGCCCGGCTTTCTGTATCTTGCTTCTCACCTTTTACCATCGGCCGTGGGCGTAGATAAGGAAAAACAAGGAGCTGGGCTCGTTAGGAGGTGCAATTATAGACGGCGCACAGTGGTCCGTCTTGATGATTTAGCGGGACGAAAGTCCAAAATTGTGACCATCCAAAATGAATGAATCTTGGTCATACCACAAGTAGTGTTCCTGATTTCTCGATATTTTTCGCATCTCGAGAAATGAGAAATCAGATTATATTTCTCGAGAATTCTCGAGAATTCTCAAGAAATTAAAAACTATTGTAAAATTTATAATTTTTTAATAATGTTGATAATATTTATCTAAATTTTTATTCGTGTCCAACTTAAACAAAACTTGTGTAAATGAAAAAAAAAACAGATATTAAATATAATAGATAAATTTATTTATTTAATATAAAATGTGAGCAAAACGAAAATTTACTTCTTTGTTTTAAAATAGTATTTTTTCAAAAGCACAATGCGTCTAATGTCGCGTCAGCCAATCTACTTCTTTTTTCTTTGTGACAAAATCTGCGGCTGTAGAAAAATTTCTTTCATTTTGAGTGGATGTGGGTGTAATTGTACATAGAACATCGGCGATACGAAGAGAAAAGTTTATAAACAATCGCGCAATTATTCGCATATATTGCTAACATTTATCACTGATTGTAGATGTGTTTATATGTTCACGATTAACACACAATTTGAACCAACTGAAAATTCATTTCTGAAAACTAATGGGATTTATAATAATTTTCTTACACTGAAGATTCTCGAGAAACAATGTAATTTCTCGAGAAATGAGAAATAAGAAATTATAAAATTTCTCGAGAAATTCTCGAGAAAGAATTCTCGAGAAGGAACACTAACCACAAGCTACTGAGTCAGAGATATCGGAATGATATGGTATGCAAGTTTATATGTACCATACATACCACCTGAAAGGGCACGAAATAAGCTGCAAATACTGAGTTTTTGATTAAAATCAGACGATACTTTTTTTGGGAAATGCAATTTTTTTGAATTTTCTGCACACGAGCAAACCGAAAAAACGCGTAAAATATATTTAAAAAAATATATAGGATATATAAAGCTTATATCATTAGAAAGCTTGATGTTTTTGTGATTTTTTGGCTTCAGTCGCGTCTCGATATGTTGATTTAGTCAAAAGTTTTGACTTTCGATGCGTTTGGTGGCCAGCGCACTGTGACCCCCTCCCCCTCCCCTTCATGTGGTCCTGCGACAAATGTGAGGGGTGGAATCGATCACCCGAATATCTATTTATTAATGTGCAAAACTTTAGGCAAATCCGTTTTGGGTACTTTTATAGAGTTTTTGAATACCGTCCTTTAGTAACGGATTAGTAACCGATTGTTAGAATGCGTCAGTATCAACTATATATCAGAAGCGCCTAATTGTATCGCGATTTAAATTGCTAGTATTTTGAATAATCGATTGCAGCGGTACAATTAAGTAGTAAATCAACCTTCAGCCATGAGTATTTTAATTTCCAACGAATAGAATTAAAATATAATCATAAAAATGATGGAATTTTTCAATAGCTTTCGTTGGAAAAGCTCTAGACATCCAGGAACCTTATGGAACCTGAAATTTTTCGTGCTATTTTGTTCTATTTGCTTTATAGAGTAAATATTCACAAGTTATACCTGCAAATATTTGCAACTCTACATAATTTTTATACATAATTAAAATGATTCTAGCTTCTAAAACGATGATGTCAGGAGCTAAAATGTGTAATTCATTCTAAATAACGTGGTTGTAAACAATTTTTCTCTACAAAATAAAGTTCATATTCGCTTTCTACATTTTAAGAAACCCTAAAATACGAATTTTGGTTTTAAAAAAACTCTTGGAGACTGAGGTGAACGTTTTAAGGGTGGTAAAACAAGGTGGGTGGTGCTTTTCAAACAAATAATAAACATTTTCACCTAACTGATGATTTATGTACGATTTGCGACTTTTGTCCCGCTAGATTGCTATTGGACAGATCACTGTGCGGCGTGATGTTTGCCTGCTCCTAGGAAGCTGATTATGAAAGACACCGCTACCTTTAATTCGGGGAGTGCTGATTTAGATCGCTGGTAGAAATTCTGGGGCACGCTGTGCGTGGTGAGGAGAGAACTGAGTGACGAGAAAATGGAGAAGGTGGTCCAGAGTGCACCGGTGATACGGATGATACACGTAATGTCGAGGAGGGAAGATACTCTCTAATGTTTGCCCTATTTCTTGCCGCCGCTCGGAAACCTCTTAGAGCTCATGAAAATCCCAGGACTCCGAATTTAACAGAATGAAAGTAAACTCGTTAGGTGTTGTAATGGTTGTCGCTTTGAGAGCTGATTATGAAAGGCATCGATTTTACTTTAAGGAGTGGAGGTTTAAATCCCACGTAGAAATAATGTATGGCGATGAAAGTACTACTGTTTGATGAGAAGATGGGATGTTTATGAAGAAGGTGGTCCAGAATGCACCAGCGATACGAAGGAAACGCGTAGAGTCGAGTAATAAGGATGCTTTATTATCTTCTGTCTACTTTCAGGGAACTCTTAGACCTGATGAAAATCCGGGACACGAAATTTAATAGAATGAAAAAAGGTTACTTAAGTGTCGTGATTACAGACGGGGTGATGTTTGATATCTTCTTGGAAGCTGGTTATGAAAGATACCATAATCTTTATTTTGTGGGGTACTGATTTAGATTGCTGATAGAAATAAAGGTCAGGGCGGATTTGAAGATTTGGTTCACCTAGGCTATCAACTGTCTACACTTTAAGGGATATATCATCAAATATTTTAATTTAAAACAGTCGAGACAATTTCAAAATTAATAGACTATGGTATCTCATATCGGAATCATTGCTAATTCAATATATGAAAGAAAAGTGAATTGTTTTTCAAGCTGTCTCAAGCCTCTGTGTTTAAACATTTACAATTTTTTTTGCTTAAAACTTGCCGCTTTCAAAAATTTGTCGCCCTCAAAAATTTGCCGCGCCCCAAAATATGTCGTTTTCTAAAATTTGCCGCTTCTCAAAATGTATCACTAACCAAAATTATCCGGTTACCAAAATTTGTCGCTCTCCAAAATTTGCTGCTGCCCCAAATGTGGCGCTCCCCTGAATGTATCGCTCCCCAAAACTTATCGCTTCCCAAAATTTGTCGCTCCCCAAAATTTGTCTCTTCCAAAAATTTGCCGCTTCCTAAAATTTTCTGCTTCCCAAAACTTGCAGCGCCCCAAAATTTGCCGGTCCCTCAAATTTGCTGCTCCCTCCGGCTCCCCAGAATTTATCGCTTCCCAAAATTTGTCGCACCCCAAAATTTATCGCTGCCCAAAATTTGCCTCTTCCGAAAATTTGCCGCTTCCTAAAATTTTCTGCTTCCCAAAATTTGTCGCTTCCTAAAATTTTCTGCTTCCCAAAATGTGCAGCACCCCAAAATTTGCCGGTCCCTCAAATTTGCTGCTCCCTCCGGCTCCCCAGAATTTATCGCTTCCCAAAATTTGTCGCTCCCCAAAATTTATCGCTGCCCAAAATTTGCCTCTTCCGAAAATTGCCGCTTCCTAAAATGTTCTGCTTCCCAAAATTTGTCGCTTCTAAAATTTTCCGCTTCCCAAAATTTGTCGCTCAAAATATGCCGCTCCCCAAAATTGATCACTTCCCAAAATTTTCCGCTCCCCAAAATTTTCCGCCCTAGGTTGCACCCTACCTACGCTACACCCAAATCCGCCCCTGATAATGGTACACACCGTGCATGGCGATGAAAGTACCACTGTTCGGCTGAAAGATAGTGTATGAAGGATGGTCCATCTCCAGCCTGCTCTCAGGAAGCTCTTAGACCTCATGAAAAACCCAAGGCTCCAAATTTAACAGCAAGAAGATAGACTCGTTCCACGCCGCCAGTAACCGCGACACACATTCCACGGGACCGTGAAGAGCAGAGCATCCTCCCACTATACGAGAGTCGTTCTACCGCGCGTAAAATAGGCGGTGCATCGCGTGCACGCCGAGGAAGAATAGAGACAGCCCGGGTACAGGGTCAGGCTCGTTCCCCATCGTGGACAGAGCCTCGATATTGGACAGACAGGCCAGCCCGATTTACATTGCGCAACCTGTGGATCCCCCGACAGAAAAAGACAGAGAAGCCTCGAACGAAAGCCCGTCGAAAATTGCGACTCCCGCCAAGCATACTGCGACGGAAGAAGCAGCCTGTTATGCGCTTCACCCTTCATGACATAAGCATCCCTTTCACTTAAATTGAACGACATTCTGGGCACGATGCTTGCGGCACCCTGTGTCACGATATTAACCCCTACGGAAGTATCGACCGTGAACTCAACGGCACCCCCGACGAAGCTTCGCATTGAATGTAACCAACAATTACACAAGCTACATCAACTATTCTGATACTCAGGTCCTACTTCAATATCCCTCGAATCAAATTCTTGTTTACCAAATTCACGCGATTCTATTTCTACGGGCGTCTGTCGAGCAGCGCCAGTGTCAATATTTAGCTGTTTTTATTTAGTTAAAAATACAAGATAATTCTTTAATACTAAAATTCACTAATTACATATAGCTTCTTAGATTTCAATAAAACAAAGTGACTTCACAAAATCCTTAATTAAGAACGAAAAAGGTACCTAAAGCTTTCAAAACTGTTCTCGAACTCATTCACAGATTGTGAGCCCTAGTTCAGTGACTTCAGGATTTCGTTGGAATTAAAGGAATGGAAAATTTGACACATTTCATCGAAAACACGTAGGGGAGAGGTGCTATAAAAGGACACTTTTGTTTAGCGTCCCTTTCTGACAATGTCGTTATAGATATTTAAAAAACAATTACATCACAAGAAAGCGTGTTTATTTCCCTTCAATAAAAGTATATTGCAAACTCATCAATTATAATAGAAAATAACAAAATCTTCGATTTACAAAATAGTGTGAAATGTCCCTTTTACGACTAGGTGGTTTTAAATGGGACAGTATATGTCATGAAAGGGACACGTTAATAAAAATAAACTTATTTAGTATTACAATTATAATTCTAAATCTTAATGATACAAATTTTCATGATATAACACTTTAACACTATGTACAGTGGGTACAGAAAGTATTCGTACACCCTTTAAAATCGCATAACTTTGTTCGAATTAATCCAAACAACTTGAGTTTTTTTTAGAAGCTAGAGGGATTAGTTTGCTAAATGATGTGATTCGTCGTTTTGAAAAAAATGAACATGGTCGGAATAGCAAAAAATGTAGTAAAAGTGGTTTTTGAAACTTTTTTTTGTGAGCCTGTAATGAAAATTCAAAAAACCCGTTTGTAGATTTCAGTAAGTTATATACGTGCCTAAAATTTCATCAAAATCGGTTAACGTTGCTCTGAGTTATGAACGCTTAAAGATCGCAGAATAAGGTCGAAGTATTTTGAATCAAATATTTATTCGTATTAAAATATTTATTTGTATAAAAATATATCTGCATATTATTATTTAATAGATTTTTTCTTTGTATAAATAGCCATTATGAGTAATGGAATTTTAGCTGTGCATATGTAGTTGTGTCATCTAAAGCGCAGTTGGAAAGCATCTTTATGTACTAGCAGCTCATTGTGATTTCACATCTTTTTTTAATTTTGTAATTATTATTATCTTCTATTTTTTGTGATTTTCATGTTTTCATGTACTTGGCGTATTTTTTACTTTTTTGAAGTTTTTTTATAACTTACTTAAATCTACAAATGGGTTTTTTGAATTTTCATTACAAGCTCACAAAAAAAAGTTTCAAAAACCACTTTTACTACATTTTTTGCTATTCCGACCATGTTCATTTTTTTTCAAAACGACGAATCACATCATTTAGCAAACAAATCCCTCTAGCTTCTAAAACAAAACTCAAGTTGTTTGGATTAATTCGAACAAAGTTATGCGATTTTAAAGGGTGTACGAATACTTTCTGTACCCACTGTATATACCTTGATTTCAGAACACAACACAGAAAACCAACGAAAGTTTCAATTTTACTGCTGAAAAACTTCAACCGTGGATTACTACTCTGTTGCAAGTGACACCGCAATAAAATTTACGTCAAACGACTAAGCACTAGTGTTGCAATAAACAGGAAAATAACTATTGTGTAATACGTTTAGAATTTTGGAAATTCGATTTGTCCCTTTTAAGACGTGTCCCCTTTATGGCACCTATCCCCTATCCGGCTAATTAGTCGTTGCCTTTGATAATAATTAAGGAAAGGCACCTGACGTTCCCGCGCACGTGGCCCTGCCTCGATCCACGGGGCTACCGTAATCGCGATGGATCGTTGCTCGCCTGTTGCGCCCAATTCGCCAGTCACGAGCGATCGATCGGCAGTCGTGATCGAGCGGTGGGCATAAATCCAGGCTAGCTGCACGGGATTTCGCCCGAGTGCACGGCCGATAAACACGCCCGGTTAATGATTTATCGCGGTCTCGGGGGCTGACGCACGCACGCACGTACCTAGGCACACGTCCGCTCTCTATCTGCGCATTCAGATCGTTAGTTTTATCCGCGGCCGGCCGTTCCCGGCCACGGATCGCGGCAGAAACGCTTTCTTTCTGCGATCCCCGTGAGTCATACGCGAGCATTCACGCGGACGGCAACCTGAACGCACCAGCTGTGGCTTTCGGCTCGACAGCCTGGCCTCAGGAACTTTTCCGTCTCGCCTATTTACGAGCAGTCCGCTCGGTGGAAACGCGAGTCCGGGTATTAACTCGTAATGGGGCACGATATTGAAACTTTCCTGACCGCGATCAATCATTTTCTTGCGCCACGATGCGCGGCAATTAACCCCTCGGGAGCTCAGGTTTCTGGAGAGCAGCTCTTCTATCGCTTAAGAACGTGATTATTTTTTTTATAAAAGGGGTGTTTTTAATTGTACGTATTGGGCAAGAATTAATTTAGTATTAAATTTGAACTTGGGAACGGATGCTTCCTTTTTCGCGGTGGAAGATTAAAATACATTTTGATTCTAGAACGACACTGGGGAAAATTTTAGATTTCTGTAGAAAATAGCCTTCAGTAGCCAGATCTCGATTTTCTGATTGTAAAAGAAAATTATATGACGTAAATATGAGAGAAATACAAAAGAATTTTGAATTATATAAAAATGTCACAGTGTCGTTTTAGGGTTAATTGAGTCAATGTGAGTTGAATTCAGCGAGGGTGTTGAGAAGGTGGGTCAAAATGGACCCAGGCGTCCAAGGGAAGGTTTGTTGTCTTTTCGATGGAGGGCAGTACGTTTCTTTGCTTCTGTTTCGAAGAAAATTGGAACATGCTGCTCGGGGAGCAGATTTGATCAGGACTAGTTTAAAGGTGAACACTCTTCTGGAAAGACACGACACCCCTCGAGACTATCAGCTGTTAAAATTCAAGGAATGCTTGAAGAATCATATCCAAGAGCACCACTAGTATTCTCAATAATATCACGAGCTACTGAAGACTTAACATGTAATATCCTCCCAAGAGAACACGACAGAAGTCTCAGATACACACACCACAAAAACTTGAATCGTAAAAGCCTCAAAGATCACAGGTCACTCTATTCCAAGCGCACCTGACCTTTTCCTCTCAAAAGCACTCGAATCTACAAAGACACCACCGCCCCGTGGACCCATACCTCTGAATCTCTGTGACTTCCGTTACGAAAATTTATCTCCAACTCCCACAGTCTCGAATATAAGGGAGAGTGGGGTAAATACGAACGCGGGGTAATCGCGAATTCGATGGTACGGTGTTTTAATAAATAAAAACGATGTTCCCTCTCCATTAGCTAATAGTTTAGGTAGCATCCAACGCCAGGCAGAAAATAATAAATAAGAACGCTTATGCTATTCAAGATAACACAATTTATTATTTTCATCATGTTTTATGTAATATTTTTTCCATTTCAATTGCATGTAGGGTAAATATACCAGTAAATGGACACTACCAGTAAATGGACATTTTTTACTAAAACGAGTAAAATAAGTTACTAAAATAAGCAACTAATTAATTATAGACTTCTTCTAGTTTCTCGCTTCATATCCAAACAATTTTCGCAAACATAATTTTATAAAAGTGTCCATTTACTAGCCTTAAGTGTTCATTTACTGGTGCGTTTACCCTAATTACTGTTGAATTAATGATACAATTGTTTTTCTTTTAAGTTAAAATAAAGCACTTTTTTACCAATATTTTGTGACCAACGTCTTGCTTGAATTATGATTCTAACCTCTGAAATAAATTCTTTTCATTTTCCGATGTCGTGGGGCAATGGCGAACAACTCGGATGGGGTAATCTCGAACCTTAGAGATTAGCAACGATAACCGATTTTGATGAAATTTTCAGCATGTATAAAACTTACTTAAATCTACAAAACCAATTTTTGAATTTTCATTACAGGCTCAGACAGAAAAAGTTTAAAAAACAACCTTTACTATTTTTTTTATATACCGACCAATTGCAATTTTTTTCTAACGCACAAGAAGATGAATTTGAAAAATACATTAGGAATAGGATGTAGCAACATTGTTTATGAGTTGACCATTGCAGCCGCGCTTTCTATGCGACTTCTGCGATATTTAACACTCTATTCGTGATTACCCCACGGCAGACGAATAATCACGGACACCAAGTGTTTTTATTTTTCACTATAAACTTGATTCTTATTATAATTTTTAAAAAATCGCCACAGTACTTTATAGAAGAATAGTTTAAATATGTTTATAAATAATAAACAAATTCATTACTCATACAATTTTCGTTTTGTTTCCTTTTTTACTTACGTATTCGTAATTCCCCCACTCTCCCTTATATTCAACTACCGATAACCCACCTCGTTTATCTAAACATTATCCGCCTCGGAGCTTCGTGCACGCGTTATCCGAAAACACGTTCCACCATTTTCCCTGCCACCGTGGTACATTAAAAATCGAGACCAACAGAGATACCTCAACTAATTTGTTGCACGCGATGGAAGCGATATCGCTGGCGATATATCGGCCGGCGACTAGAAAACTGGGGCCGCGATACTCGTGTCCCTCGCTTCGCGCGGATACGCGGCGTTCCACCGAGAGTGGCCACAGGCTGCGTGGATTTCATTCGCGAGGCGAACCTCGCGATTGCATCTCGCGACGATAGTAAAGTTAGCGCGGTCAACGAAGCAAGCCTGAACCGTACCGGTTTCCATTATGCGCCATTATGGATCGCTAAATCGAACACGTCGCGTATCTTCCCTCTAAATCGCACGGGTGGTTTCTTTCGCGGCCCATTAGACAATCTCTGTCGCAACTTCACGGAAATTTAGTGGACTTCATCCTCTCCTAGTCACCCTCTCTGTTGATATTACGCGGACTATCGTAACCGTATTTACGATCGCTGAGAGAAGACAGTAATATTACGCTGCTTATATGCTTTTAGCGTTCTAGGGATATACATATCTCACAAGGAAACATATCGAACCCGAAAATTCTGATTTTAATGAAACTCCGTACGATTTTAGAGCATGTGAGATTTTTTTCTGCGGAAAAACACTCTGAGGGGGTTAAATTAACCCCTGAAAATCCGGTTATTAACCCGATTTTATGTTATAATTCGTGAACTGTAAAATAATTTTTTTACCAAATGATAGATTTAATTAAAGGAAGTAACTTTTGTCTTGAAACTTTTTTTCTAGCTCTTACAATTCGCGAGTTATAACACAAAATCGGGTTAATAACCGGATTTTCAGGGGTTAATTTCACCCCCTCAGAGTGTTTTTCCGCAGAAAAAAAATCGTTTCTTACATACTCCGACATGCTCTACAATCGTACGGAGTTTCATTATAATCAGAATTTTCACTTTGAGATGTTTCGTGTGTTATTGTAAATTTTATAGCGGTTGATCATGGAGATCGCGTAATTAGAGAAAATACGCTTCGAGTTATTCCGCGAGGTAAGTGTTCATACGTTAAATATATTCCCGGGTGTACGTTAAAAGAAACGACTGGTTTCTATTCAGATGCTCGCAGCGACCGCATCGACCGGATGGAAATGCCTTTCCAATCTCAAAGAACGACTTTGCATCCGACATTTTCAACTATTCATGAAATGCAACAAGGTGTATCGCAGAAGCTTTCCTACTCGCAGATGATGCTCCACGTTATCGAGCCCGAGTCTGTTGTTTCTATAAACATGCTCCTGGAGCAGTAACGACATCATACTTTTTTCCATAATCTAGTTTTGTAGAACAGAGCAGAGATTACGATTTTATTGACGTCCCGTCAATAGATAAATTTTTTTAACTTCTACTGTCCTAGCCTGTTGAAGCCGACTGCTACACTGAAGCGTGACTTTTACCTTCTGCGGAAATTCACTATGAAAGGGTGAAATCAGCCCTTAAAGTTATCCATTTTGTAGTTTATTTTTTAATATAACTTTATTATTCTTTTAGTAGCACGACAGAATTTAAAAACTGAACAGTTCTTATATTCAAATTTTTCTTCTATTTAGCAACATTAGAAAGCTCCACATCAGAAACTTTGGGGGTTGATTTCACCCCTCGCGTGATGATAAAGACACAAGAATTAGCAATACATAACAGTATCTACTGAAGCACAGCAGAGGATTCACCACAAAATCATAAATCTTTAAAATCTACCACCCAACTCTACCACCACCCTTGCTTCTCAGTAAAAAAACCAGTGCCGAAGCCTCGAAACCTCGAACACTCCTTGACGCAGTGTTCAATCACCAGCTGACAGCCACGTTTGCGTTCCAGAACCTTCGCGACTCCTCCAGCTTTCTCCCTCAAATTCATCATTCTCAAGACATCCTTCACGCACCGAATACTTTCACCAGACTACCCCCTATCCTCTATCGGCTCTCCTAGCGAAGGATCTCGAAGCTACCATTCCGTGCCTCGCCCCGACTCCTCCAGCAACGATGCTAGAGCAGTCGCTTTCGAGGACATCGACCAGTCGACGCCCGAGGGTGGTTTTCTCATAAAAGAAAACGTGCACGCGTGATAGCCACGTTTTCCTCGCAGACACGACCAACAGGGCTTCCGATGCTACGACACGGGTATTCAAGGAGCGGGTTCGCCAGCAGCCTGCAGCGGAAACAAACGGTCGTGTCCAGGAAGTTGACGCGTCTGTGCGCGCCTCGGGGCAGAGGCGAGCAACAGACTCCTGAGCCGGATCACCCCCAGCGGATCGAGCCACTGATCGACCCGCGTGCGATCCTTTTGATTGGTAAATCACCATCGACCGCGCGCGCGAATAGGGAAAGTGAGCGCGCGGCTAACGAGATTGAACCGTCTCACGTGATCCCTTCGACGCTCTGTTCTCTCGTCGAGCGGATCCCGTCGCACCTGACGCACCAATTCACCTCTAACGCGAGCTTAGCCCTGAAAACCACCACCACCACTGTTCACACCTTCTCTCCCTCGCGGTGTCTTCCTTTCACCAGCCAGCGACGTCGGTCACAGAGGAGGGTTTACTCGTACGTGAAAGGTAGACGCGAGGGTGACACACACCACGAGCCACTGTCAGGGTACGAAGACGATACACAGGCAACGCGCTTCAGAGCAGAGGCACCGCGACGCTGGACCACCCGTAGTCCACGATTCTCTGATTCTCCTCGACGTTCCCTCCTTTCCTGTATACGCCGATCAACCACCCACCGCCCGCCTCACCCGCGCCTCCCCTTCAACCCCTACAGCCAGGCCGCTATAGTAGGATGCGGGGAGTTACTGGGGTGGGATCAATATGAGGTTGAGCGAACGCGGGAAATTCGCGCGCAGGTCCTTCTGCACCCTCCACCCCCCCGCGATACTATCCCCGCGGCGCCCCCTCGGTCCTCCGCCCACACCCTCAGCCCTTCCTCGTCCACCGCGCTTGCTTTCGCTGTCCGCTTCACTCGCTCCGGCTGCTGCTTCCTTCCACTTCTTCTTACCAGCCAGCGTTCCCTGATCCTCCACGTCATCCCTCGCAACCCGTCGGTCAGAGCTGTGCTTCCTTTACACCTTTACAGCAACCCTCATCTGTATATACTTCCAAGAGCGTTCTCCACTTGCAAGACAGTGGTTCCTCTGGGGAACATTCTGCTTTCGAGGAGGTTGCACGAGATTCTTCCCTTTCGGATATACTCACAGGGGAGGCTCGCCCAGGATCCCGTTGCATCGCGGCGGTCCAGCTAAAGCGATGTAAGGGGACGAATGATTTCGGGGATATTGATTTTCCACAGTCGCCGCCAGACTAGGTTGTCCTTTCTCCTTTTCGCCGAGCATTTCCACCGATCATTTTCCACGCCGCGATCTTTGTTCCCGAGGGGTGTGAGCTGGCTTTCAGTCAGCTCCGCTGCTTCGTTTCCGCGCGAACCGCGGACGCGTGGTTTGTAGCATCGCACGGTGGTGCAAAATCCCCAAAACGTGGCAAAAACTCGGTGTTCGTGGAAACGGTATTTTAAAAAATTGACGTAGCAATATTAAAATATATCGTAGATTATAATATAAGTTATAAAAAGAAAAGTGGCATTAAAAACAACTGCGTTATCTATATGATTTTTTTTAAAAATGTTTCTTTCCAGTTTCTGTTGATTTTTCTAATTCTTGAAGTATTTAAGTATTATCGTATGGATACTATTTAATGCGATAAATACTTTACTCTAAACGAGTAAAATACAGAAAAAGTTGCATATTTGGACATTAATTATAATTTTTTTGTTTATAATTAAGGTCCTTCAAGTCCCACCTAAATTTTTTTTTTTCAGTTAAAAATAGACATAAATATGAACATTATAATCCAAAAAAAGGCTGCGACTTTTTCGACCTTGGTCACAGTGGTGCAAAATAATACTCCAAAACGTGGCAAAAATTCCAAATATATTTATAAATCGGATATTATGACATTTTATGCCTTGTTACGCAAAATGAAATATATGCATGGAAAAAATTAATGCGTTTCTAATTGTGATGTTCGAGAAATTCTAATGGCACATCTAACGATCATGAAACGATTGATTATACACAAAATAACAATAATATAAAATAATATAAATTAATGTAAAATAATTTTAAAAAATATAAACTAATGTAAACTAATGTAAAATTATATAAAATAAAATAAAAAAAGTAGTTGATGGCCATATCAGGGGGCTAGCGAGAACTATCACCGAATTACCAGAGTACTATCATCGAATAACCAGAGTATGTCATGACAACGTAATTTTATATATTTTTAATTAAATATAATTAATAAAATTCTGTTAACCTATAATTTGTTTCTCTAATGTCTAGCCTATCATTATATCCTAGACTCACTTTCAGAATATGTAAATATTAGCAGTTATTAGAGAAATTCTTTATGCAGGAGATAGTAAAGAATTCAACATGTTTATCTTCTGGAAATGACCCATGCATGAAAGTAGCAAGATTGCAGACACACGACTGAAACGTTGAATTGCAAATACGAGATATTTCCCCGTTATCATTTCCACCCAGAATCCATTAATACGAATGATATTACTGAGCAACTGCAAGATATATTGACAACTCCATGGAATTAATTGCGAACTATGAACTTCACGTTGCAGCGAACCGCTAACCTCCCATTTTCGAATAATCATCCAGCAGCCACGGGTAATGAAACGAAGTTAGATTACATTTACACCACCACCAGCCACACACACAGCGCAGCATTTCCTTGAAAATTCTCGTTAAACGTTACAGTGATAAAATTCGCAGCTAAATCGACGTTGGCAGTTACCTCGATCCCAATGCCAGCTGGATAATAACTCCCCGCTTTCCCGGCCAGAGGAAGAACTTAGTTGATCAAAAGCAGGGAAGTTCAAAGAGCGTTCGGCGTTGGAAATCATATTTTATCAGAAACGAGAAATTTGCAAGCTTCGTATCGGAAGCCTTCTGAGAACCTTCGCAACTCTGATGACACAAACCTTGCGTTTTCCATCTCCCTCTGCAAATAGCATTAACCACATCTGCATTAAAATTTTCCACCGCGTAACGCGTGAAATATTCGTCGGCGAAAGTTGCAGAAATCCTCGCGCGCTTCGGCGGAGAAATTTCGAGGTATACTTTAAATAATCGCTCCCTGGGCCACCGTTTTTTAGCCGAGGAGCCGCTTCCGCGGCGGTGCTCCGTCCTCTCGGCAGATAAACGAGCCCTTCCGGACCGCGAGCGACGTCGGCGACGATGAGATTCGAGTGGTGGATTGGAATCCAGCCAGAAGAACGTAAATGAATGACGCCATCTCCGTGGCCACCGCCTCGTAATTATTATCGCGAACAAGACCAGGCCGAGCGTATACGGGGTCGAAGCCCGTGGAACACTGCAGATGGATTCACAATACCTGCCATCGATATGACAGATAAACAAGTTGCGGGTAGGGTAAATATACCAGTAAATGGACACATGTTTTGTTTTTGTTGATTGTTACGTCTTTGATTAGTTATTTGTTCCTGTTTATTTGATTATTTTTTAGTTATATTTTGAATTCTGTATTTTTGTTCAAAACTGTTCATATTTTGTGTAACTAATGGGTTCTTTCCTCAATAAAATAATAATAATAATAATAATAATACCAGTAAATGGACATTTTTACTAAAACGAGTATAATAAGTTACTAAAATAAGCAACTAATTAATTATAGACTTCTTCTAGCTTCTCGCTTCATATCCAAACAATTTTCGCAACACGTGCAATCAATCGCGCTGCAAACATAATTTTATAAAAGTGTCCATTTACTAGCCTCAAGTGTTCATTTACTGGTGCGTTTACCCTACGCGATCAACTCCCTGCCGCCACCGGCGATCGGAAAAATACGAGTTTACAAAACGGAAGCGTGTGCCAGTTATTCGCGTTTTTATCCCGGAAAATACCTCTGCGAAATGCTACACAGATTCCTGCGCTAATTCGGTGAAAATCCTCCACTTCCATTTAATCCACCTCCAGCATGAATGGAATTCGCCAATGGAAGCCAACAAATGAATAAATTTCCATTCGAATTTTCATTCAAATCTCCTTTTATTTCGGGATTAAATTGATCTATGATTCTGGTGTCCGGAGCTGGAAGTGGGTTTGTTATCGAAGCGTGGCTGGTTGATACAGGAACGGAGAAAGATCGACGCGGTTCGCGCGTGAACGTCACGAGGCAGATGGTGGTTTAAGAGCTCGTTTCATCGATCGCCGAGCGAAAAGATTGCGGGGTTTTAAAATATACGAGTAGAGGAATGGTGGGTGTAGTTAACAGGCCTGAGTAGCCACTGACACGTGTAGAACGTGTTGAATCAACAGAGCTTTCAGGGTCTTGGCAATAAGCTCGCCGATCGAGCCAGGAAATCACTTCGAACGATATCGGGCTACTTTTATCCAACGCCCGGTACCCGTCCGTCGCACAGTGGGGCATTACGGGTCGAAACGCGGCACAAAACATTTTTCGACTGAAATCATATATTTATCGTTGATTTTTTATTTCATTCAGTTAAAGCGTATATTTGTGGTCCTATTGATACAGAAAAATTAATGAAATTTGTTTATTTAAGGTAGTTCCTGAATAATCTATTAAATTACAGAATTCTTTCAAATTTCGTACATAACAAATTTGATTAAAATGGTATCGGCGCACTGATTCGGTCACAGAAAAAACAATTATTTTGTTATAAAACAAAATAATAATAATATTCAATAGCTATTTTGCACTAAAAATTTTTTTTCGTATACTTCGACGTTTCGGTCCCCAATTTGGACCTTCTTCAGGAAAGTAAAATTCTTTTGCCTTGCTAATGAAATGTCGCAGCAGTTTAAATAAAGCCAGCGACACGCGAGCCGGTTGGAAGATGAAATACAAATTTGGAATACAACAAACCCTTGTACAAAGTTTAAAATCGATTTACCACATAGTTATCGAGAAAATGTTAATTAAAGTTGATGCATTTTAACACAGTGGCATATGGCGAAATCAAACAAAGAGGGTTATAGTTTCAGTTTTTCTTCTGAAACAGGAAAACCGTATTTAAAAAATGTACCAAAATTGGTACAAAAGTACATCGAAATGTCAGGAAATGAATTTATTAATTTCTGTAAAACTGACCACATAGTTTCTTCGTAAACGCCCTTAAAAAAATAGGTTTACGTGCAAATTTTTGAGAAACTACGTAGAGCAGTGAACGTGGCAACGTCGCACAATCGATATGTTTAAACATTTAAATAGCGAACGAAGATTCAGATTCATATGAACATTTTTTCTGACATTTTGGTTATAAAAGACGCCCGAATGAATGCGACGTTGTCAGATCTGCTGCTCCAATTCACTACGCTAACCAATTTAATATTCCATTTTCGTATCACAATTATTTATATTAACATTGAAATTTTTAAAATATATATACATGATGTTAAAAAACATTATTATTATTTCCACAGTATCATACTACTTTATATTTATCGTTTATTATCCAACTCTAATTTGATTAACATAGTTGGTTAGGAACTACCTTAAGGGGGCATAGAATTTCAATGGCAGGCAAGGTATTTTTGTAAAAAAGAACGCGTCGTAGACACCTTCACGCCCCTCTAACTACCCCAGTAGCAGCTCGTAGCAGCTAATTTTTTCTGTACGATAAAGGTAAGGCTTCGCCCTTTCCAAATTGACCAGTAAGAACACTGAACTCCACTGAACTCCCATTCAAAATAAACAATGAAAATTGAAAAATTCAGTAAGGTATAATTCCAAAAATATTAGAGATATCAAAATCAAATTTGGCACACTTTAAATACATACCTCAACACTTAATCCCACCAAAAATTAATTGAACTAAGCAAACAACAAAACTATAAATAACAATACAAGTTCTGAAGAGTTTCATGGTTGTCCTTTTCAAAACCGTGTAGTCGCGTTGAAAATTAATGAATGTGAAAAACAGTCATGCTACATTATCACCCAAATACACAATCAACTACCTGTAAAAAAATTTGCAGTTTGGCAATATTTTTGGAAAAGGATTTAGTGCCGCGTAGTGTTCCTGATTTCTCGATATTTTTCGCATCTCGAGAAATGAGAAATCAGGTTATATTTCTCGAGAATTCTCGAGAATTCTCAAGAAATTAAAAACTATTGTAAAATTTATAATTTTTTAATAATGTTGATAATATTTATCTAAATTTTTCGTGTCCAACTTAAACAAAACTTGTGTAAATGAAAAAAAAACAGATATTAAATATAATAGATAAATTTATTTATTTAATATAAAATGTGAGCAAAACGAAAATTTACTTCTTTGTTTTAAAATAGTATTTTTTCAAAAGCACAATGCGTCTAATGTCGCGTCAGCCAATCTACTTCTTTTTTCTTTGTGACAAAATCTGCGGCTGTAGAAAAATTTCTTTCATTTTGAGTGGATGTGGGTGTAATTGTACATAGAACATCGGCGATACGAAGAGAAAAGTTTATAAACAATCGCGCAATTATTCGCATATATTGCTAACATTTATCACTGATTGTAGATGTGTTTATATGTTCACGATTAACACACAATTTGAACCAACTGAAAATTCATTTCTGTAAACTAATGGGATTTATAATAATTTTCTTACACTGAAGATTCTCGAGAAACAATGTAATTTCTCGAGAAATGAGAAATAAGAAATTATGAAATTTCTCGAGAAATTCTCGAGAAAGAATTCTCGAGAAGGAACACTAGTGCCGCGTTTCGACCCGAAATGCCCCACTGTGCGTCGCCTCGATCCACTTCCGCCCGCCGTTTCTTAAAATCCCCGTTTACAGCAGAATGCAGAGCGGACAGGCTGCCATTGGGTTGGAAAGAAGAGCCTGCAACGGCGTTGTTTGATCGCCGGGGAGTAATTAGTAGCTGAATTAATGACTGTTGTCGACGGCGTTTCACAGATTTCTCTCCAATTATCGGCGATACGCTCGCGTTGCTATTACACTGCGCTGGGTTTCATCGGAGAATAGACTTTATAGAAATCGGAGGCCAGAAGTAGATAGAAAAGTGGGGCATGGGTTTAAGGATGTTAAAACTTCGACTAGCGAAGAGTTTCGAGAAATGTTTTACTCGCGAGGAAGTTTTACTTCAGTCACCTCGGGAAAACATTGGGGGATTTGGAAAATAAACAATATTTTAGGAGAATTCCATAGAATGTTTTACAAATATTTGAACTGGTCATTTGAAATTTTATAAATTGAGTTTCCCAATCTTTTTTCAGTCGCGACACCTTTTTATTAAATTTAAATTTAATAAGGTGAAGAAATAATTATAACTTAATATTTAATTATCTTAACACATGTATTAAATATACTTAAAGATATTTAATATATTTATCTTATTTAGCTTAATAATATTTAATTATCTTAACACATGTATTAAATATACTTAAAGATATTTAATATATTTATCTTATTTAGTGTGATGGTTAGAGTTTTATTTAGGTAACCAGCTTCCTTTTGTTCATTTCTGAAAAATCAGTGTTACCGTTAATAGAATATGGCAAAAATCGCCAACTAAAAATAACCGTAGCAATTCTCCAGAAAACACTTTGCGACCCAGAGGTGTGTAGTCACTGCTTTTATTTATATAAAATTCTTTTACTCTCCAAGTGTCCATTGCTTTGAATAATTACAACTTACAGCTGTCCTGGGAAGAGTAGCTTGTTGTTGATACTATTTTCCATGCAGAAAATATAAAACTACTTACGACTGCTGTACCTAATCCATAGCCGAAGCATTAGTTGAGAATTCGCGAGAGAGTGCAGTAAATGGCCACCGGTGCATGCAAGATCTGCAGTGGATGCACAAACGCATATATGCGTTCGAATGCAGGGAATGAGCCTCGCATCGCGTAATGCGCCTCTCGTTACTCAGGCCCACCACAATCCAGGGGATGGTTTGGTCTATCCTGTTCATTTTCGGGGCACAGCATCTCGAAAACGGCATCCCTCACCGTTTAATAATCCAGGCTGGATACGGAGCCCGGTAATAGCACGAGCTATTATGCTAGTCTACGCTGAATTATCAAATGTAATTCTTCTTTGAAGCACGAGAGACGGGGCTGCCTGAAATAGTCCGTCTAGCTGGAGATAATTGAGCAAAGAGAACGTCTCTCTCGCGTCGAATTTTCCTTCTTTTTAAAGTCTCTGCACCGACGAGATTCTCCTGGTCATAAATTTGCAATTTTTTTTTAATTCTTGTTACTGTCTGATGAGTGTAGGTTGGAATTATAGTGGATGTAGTTTTGGTTAAGATTGAAATGTTGTTTTATGTAAAGGATCGCACTACTGAATTTTAAAATGAAGAAAGATGTTTCAAAGATGATTCGAGGATTCAACTTTCTTGCGATGTCTCGTGTAGTTTTATCAAATTTTTGCAATCTATTTCGCTCTTTCCCTCTGCATAAGAAGAAACCCACCATTCGATTTATGACCGCCAAGGAGCATTTTTTTTACACGCCCCCTAAGCGGATTATTAGAGTGGCGAGTAAAAATGCGAGATGGAAAGCCGAGATAATATTACCTCGCTGGAATCGCATTATTATGATAATCCTGAGGTAGGTATTACTCGTCAACTAATTACACGTTTAATCGCCCACTTGACGGATGCTAATCACTGGACTTCTAGTTGGATAACAGGAACCCAGCGCAATGCGTTTAGATTCTAATTTCGTGGGAAAAATAAGAGGGAGAAGGAAGTCTAATTAATAATCAATAGAAAAAGGAATATCACCAACCCCTAAATATTATCACGCAATATTACAAACATGATAATTTTATTTTTCTTCTCATATTCTACACTCATAAATCAAATTTAAAACCTTGAAACCTTTTCCCATATAAAAATATAAATATTCACAATGACTTATTCTCATCCCAAACAACTCACTTCCCTTAAAGAGTTATACCTAGTAGGAGGCCGAAAAGAATGTTTGCGAATTTTTTTTGAAAAAACTGAAGCATATATTTTTACAGAACTTTTTGTACAGTAATGACTAACATTTAAAGAACATTTAGTCATTTTTCTACAAAAATTTTACCAAATGTTCTTCAAATGTTACTCCTTAAAGTGCAAAAAGTTCTGTAAAAATATATACTGCCACTTTATCAAAAAAAAAAAATTCGCAAGCATTCGCTTATTTTCGGTTTCCTGACTAGGTATAACTCCTTAATTTTGATATTTTTTTTGAAAAAGCTGAAGCATATATTTTTACAGAACTTTTTGTATAGTAATGACTAACATTTAAAGAACATTTAGTCATTTTTCTACAAAAAATTTACCAAATATTCTTCAAATGTTACTCCTTAATGTGCAAAAAGTTCTGTAAAAATATATGCTGCCACTTTATCAAAAAAAAATTCGCAAGCATTCGCTTATTTTCGGTTTCCTGACTAGGTATAACTCCTTAATTTTGATATTTTTTTTGAAAAAGCTGAAGCATATATTTTTACAGAACTTTTCGTACAGTAATGACTAACATTTAAAGAACATTTAGTCATTTTTCTACAAAAAATTTACCAAATGTTCTTCAAATGTTACTCCTTAAAGTGCAAAAAGTTCTGTAAAAATATAAGCTGCCACTTTATCAAAAAAACATTCGCAAGCATTCGCTTATTTTCGGTTTCCTGACTAGCTATAACCCCTTAATTTTGATATCCACCCGCCACCACCTTCGTCCCACTTTTCCCCGCGTAAATACAAACACACACCACATACTATAAAACTAATAATACAAAGCATGTGATCGACGCGAGAGCCTAACCCAAACTCTGCCCCGTATGGTGTACGATTCAGTGTGTGATACGCGGATGGGGCGATCGAGCCACCTACGCCGCGTTCCAGCCGCGAAATTAACGCGAAGACATATCGTAACCAAAGACAGAACGTTCCACGAATTTACAGCCAGCGGCGAACAATATCCCCGTCTACAATGGGGATCTCCATTACGGTTAATCCGGCTGTGGGTTCGCTGTGTTTAGCATGCGAGAGAGCAGGGGGCGGCCACCGAGCGGCGCCGACGCAACAGCAAATTGTACCAGGAATCTAAATCTCACCGGTGCCCACATGCTCACCTGAGCAGCTACGTACTTGTACCCGCATTCCCGATACAAATGGATAGACTGACACTGTGATTAAGTGGCACGGCATCTCGTGTTCCACGTGCGCGCTCGTGAACCCTTGTGTCCCGACAACAAGCTGTGTGTGTGTGTGTGTGGCTGCAACTGAGCCTCTACGTGTCTCTGGGTTCCGATTAAAGGTCGATTCACATTGATAGACTACGACGGGATTAGATGCGTCAGTCTGTATAGGGTACAAAGGGAACAAGGGAAATCGAGCTGCTCCGCGTTGTTTCCCATAAACTGAAACAAAGAGCTCTGCTTGTTTCAGTACTGTAACTGACAGTTGACACGCACAAGTGTGAACTGCGATGTTTTTTTATTATTGCTAGTTTAATCGGAGGTAGCAGGGGAGATTCAAATTATCGACCCTTGGTTTATGTTTTGAAAATTTAGATTTATAATGTTCTGTGTATTATGAGTCAGGGGAGTGTCATAAATAGTTTTAGAGAGAAAATTAAGTTTGATATTTTAGTGTATTAGTGAGGAAACGAGGTTTAATGAATTTAATTTTTTTATATAAATTTCTTCTTAAATAATTTCTGTTTTGACAGAAGCTTAGGATTGGGCTAAGAGTGGGGGCATTTCGTATTCTGTTCAAGTGCAGAATGGATATTTCATGTTTTTAATCAGTACTTATGCCAAATCTTTAAAGGGAGAATTCTATTTTATGGGCTAAATTTGTAGGAAAATTTGGGAATATTTTTAAGAGACTAGTATTTCGATTTATCTGAAATTTGGACCATGTTCTTATGCATCCTTGAAGAAGGTGCAGGTTTTTTTAAATTCATTTTTAATAATAAATATAGGAGTTATGCATCGCGACGCTCAAAACTCGTCCGCTGATGTGCATGATATTTACCTTCCGGGTAATCTAAAACAGAAAATGAGACGGCGTTTTACTTTGTACATATGTAGCTTCAATTTGATGAGCCAGAATACTGCGAAGGTCTATACTTATTTTGTTACATAAGAAAATTGGCGCAAAATTGGATTGCAAAAATTAAAGGTTCAGACCTTTCAGTTTGAAAACTCTCCACACTGCTCATGTGACGTCCCTATAATTTTCGCCCAACCCTAACTAACTTACTCCTTATATGACCTACCCAAGAACCTACTACTATCTATGAACCACAACTCTTAACCCTTTACAAATCATCAGATCTTGGACGATGTACCTTAGCGGTCCCCATCTCCAGCTGATTCCCCTTCCCCTCTTCGCCTTAGAGGCATGACTCGCTCCTCAATTACGAATTGCAACAAGCCCTCGCCCCAACCTTTCTAAATCAAAATCTCTTCCCTCCCCCTCTCTACCAATGAAACCACAAAAGTCCACCCAACGGATTGAGTGCCCCTTTTCTAAATCTCATTGTTTCACAGCCTAATTATAGATCAACCTTTGATTCTTACAAAAACCCCAGATTTATTACGACACATACTTTAAGGATGACTCATCACGCCTACCGCAAATTCCACGCATACTTTGGGCATGAGTCATCACGCATACCTCAAATTCCCCGCATACCTCACATTCCATCAGTTTGTATAAATACCGGTGCCGCGTGGCCCACGCATCACTATTCTTTAGTATCTTGACTCATCAGTATCATTCCGTGTTATCGCCAAGTCGCGACCATTACTCTATGGTTTTCGTTATTAGTTATATTCTTACCTTTCAATTCAGTGTACATCAACCAGCGTCTACATCACTGTAAGCGTTTCTATTTCTTTTATTTTATAATATTATTAATGCTTTTGTTTATTACAATTCATTGCTACGTTATTTCTTCGTGCTAATTTCTTTGCTTATCGCTTTATATATATATAGTTTAGTTTGCATTTATATCCTGCTTAAGCTTTAGTCTCTTATTATTATATTGCTATCTTTATCACATAATCTATTATTGTTTAACTCCATTGCTTCGCATCTTTTGCTATTTTTGCCTAACATTAATTTTCTATCATTTACCTTTATATAAATGTTATGTGCCTATGCTAAATGTCCAACGCATAATTATAAGGTGTTTATTGCTATCTGTTACGTGTTCCAATAAATAACGCTTTCGCTTTTATCTTTAAATCGTCAATTCTCGCTATTTCGCCTCGAATACCTGGAACCATTACGCGCAACGACTACAGCTGATCGGTCTCCGCAAGCGCCGGGAGTTCTTGCCCGTGTTTACTAACGTTCTTCCATATAGAGTCCCGCATGGGTATTCCCAAACCAATAGTAAAAACCCTACTATTTACGCCTTTTTCATACGATGCAGCTAGTAAGCCAATTATAGAGCCATAAGTCGAAGCCTGTACTCTCACGTGCGTCACTCGGGTGTACGATCACCATTCAGCCTTCCCTGGTCGATACAAGTCGCGAAGCATAGCCTTCATAAAGAAGCAGGTCTTCTTACGAAGCAAAGTCTTCGAGCTCTCCTACCTCTCCTAAAAGTCGCGAAGCATAGCCTTCATAAAGAAGCAGGTCTTCTTACGAAGCAGAGTCTTCGAGCTCTCCTACACATATCCGCAAGTTCGGAACCATAGCCTTCATAAAGAAGCAGGTCTTCTTACGAAGCAGAGTCTTCGAGCTCTCCTACACATATCCGCAAGTTCGGAACCATAGCCTTCATAAAGAAGCAGGTCTTCTTACGAAGCAGAGTCTTCGAGCTCTCCTACACATATCCGCAAGTTCGGAACCATAGCCTTCATAAAGAAGCAGGTCTTCTTACGAAGCAAGGTCCGCACGCAACCTCCCTACCCCATATATGTCACGATCCAAGTCCCGCCACCCAGGACGTGACATAAATTTGGTGACAGCGGTGGGATACGTTTTCTGTTAATCCAAACAAATTCTATAGCATACGGTACCCACAAAGATCCCGAAAAAAAAATCTAGTATGTGCATTAAGCACCCAAATCGGAGCGCATTGTCCTATCGAAGCCGCCGATTGCAGAGTATAACGGCTTATCTGAACGCATAGCCACAACCACGGACGGCAGCGAAATTTGCCTGACGTGTTCTAATCTATCGCCCGCAGACACCGTAGAGGTATTTTGGACCCATTTCTACTACACTTATAGAACTTCTGTTTATTGCCCACGGTGCAGGAAACCCCTGATACCAATTCGCCCCATAAGGGACTGCACCGAGTGTTCAGAAAACTACCTCCTTGCGAACCAAAGCTACCTACGGTTCGATAATTCCCGTTCATAAAGGTAAAAATCACCTCAATTCCAAACTAATTAATACGGCACCCACAAGACCCTATATCTAGAATGTGCATCGCGCACCCCGATCGATGTGAACCAACGTACCGGAGTCGCAGGCTACAAAGCTTGACAGCATATCTGCAGTGGATGATCTGTGTTACCGGGAGCATAGCAACGACCACCTTCGATGAAGACATCTGTTTAAGATGCTCACAGCGAGATCCAACGGACACTGAAGTAGTATATGAAATTCACTACTGCCAAACGCCCTACACATTTCCCAATTGCCCTCGGTGCGACGGTGTCTTACTCCAAACGCGGCCCGCGAACAGTTGTGTCATATGCACTGAGTGGTACCTCCTTTCAAACAGGAGCTACAACGAATTCGATAACGCCTACCCCATTGACTCCACAGACTTCTAAATTAACATATACCTGACGCAACTCGATTTTGGTCTCACTGTGAAACGTTCAATAGAAAATAGCTTCACTCAGGACCCTAAGGTCTAGTATGTGCGATCAACGTCATCGACGAAGCACCCCATACTACCCAAGCCGTAGACTGCACGATATTTCGACAGAATCAAACGCGTTGATCTGCGTATCGGGAGGCGTTGTAACGACCACGGAAGGCGAAGATATTTGCTTAAAGTGTTTCAATTTGGACCCAGTAGAAGTAGACGAAATATACCAAGTACACTACTACCAACCCAACGATATATTCCCCGAGTGCCCTCGCTGTAGAGACCATTTACTTCAAACGCGCCCCATAAGCAGTTGTGTCGCGTGTAACGAACATTACCTCCGCTCAAATAGGAGACGTCGCGATTACAATATTACCTACACGGGTAGAGAACACCGCTGATTCTGAATAACGGCTGCCGGAAGCCAGAGTAACGAACTTTAAAATCACCCCACTGACGACAAAACCACACTAATCATGTCCGTGTACGGTGAAACCGACGACAATTGCGCGAACGACCAAGGCGCGAGCACTAGCGCCATAGACCTCGCGACCAATGAATTGCTGGAACGAGTGGAATTATTGCGAGAAAAACAAGCGCAAATCGACAGGTTGCACGAACTATATGTCGCCAACCCGAGCACTAACACGCGTCCCGCTTTAACTACCACTACTGACAAACCGGTGTTAGAGGATCTCTCCGCTCAAATACACGGTATCCGCGAAATGATAGAGAAACTTATTGTACCCCCGCAACAAAATTTTGCAACCCCGGGTTCCTCGCGTTTTGACAGAAAACCGGCACCCGGCTATAACTTCCTTCCGGACCCAGATCCCTCGCCCCAGATTAAGCTGAAAGATGCAATAGAAACCGTGCCCAAATTCGACGGTCACAATATTCCAGTATTACAATTCGCTAGGGCATGCAATAGGGCTAAGGCTCTGGTTCCCCCGCACGCTGAACCTCAGCTTGCGAGGTTGTTACGAAACAAACTACAAGACCACGCTTACTTGGCCGTTGAGGATAGGGTCTTCAATTCCGTAAATGACCTTATCAAACAACTTAAACGTACCTTCGCCCCCGCTAAGACATCGGACCATTACCGCGGAGAGCTTGCCAATATTATAAAAGGTACCCATGAACACATACTAGAATACATCTCTCGCGTCAAGGATCTCCGATTCGCCATACTGGAAGAGGACAGGGAATACTATCGCGATTTCGCACAAACTCATCCCCAAAGCCTCGACCGACTGACATTAGACTCATTCATCGACGGTCTTCCACCTTACTTAAGGATGCGCCTACAACAGCACCACTTCGAAACTTTAGACGAAGCATTTGATCTAGCAGTCCTCGTGGATAAAAAGATGGACCGGGATCGGCTCAGGTTTGCGGAACAAAAGCCACCCAAGGTGACCTGCCAACTATGTAATAAGACGGGTCACGACGCTCGATCTTGCCGAAGCAACCAAGGCTCCACCCCTCAACCCTCCGAGAAACAATCCCCAAATCGCACAGCAGAATCCGGGTATCAAGCACCCCCACCCCTACTCCCGTATTGGGACAAAAATAATCCACCTCCACCAAAACCCACAGAATTACGAATCTGTGCCTACTGCAAAAACCCCGGACACCTGATCTCAGAATGCAGAAAACGTATGTTTAACCGCAACAGAGACCTTGGAATTGCCCCAGCACTAGATTCGGGAAACGCCCCGGCCCCACGGACAACCGCGGACGCGTACCGTGGAACGGGCCAACCAGGAGCGCGTCCAGTAACGATAGTTCAGGACCAAGGACCACCGGAGCTAGGATTGCCACCACGCAATTAAAACCAGTGGGCGAAGCCCCATCCGTAACCATCCACTCTCCAGACTTCGAAACGACACCGGAATTAATGATCGACACCGGCTCCGAAGTAAACCTATTAAAAATCCAAGCCGTAAAGAGAATACAGGACATCGATCCAGAGAACCAGGTATTCCTTAAAGGCATTGCAGAAGACAACGTCGCCACCCTCGGGACCATAAAGATAACCCTCTTGGGCAACGACGTCACATTCCACGTAGTCAAGGATGACTTCCCCATCAAACCTCAAGGAATACTGGGGACGGAGTTCTTAAGAGAACAAAACGCCACAATAAATTATTCCAAGAGACAGTTGGATGTCCATGGAACCACCATTCCTTTTGTAAACAAAAATCAAATTCTGCTACCCGCGAGATCAAAAAGCACCTGTTTTGTACACGTATCCAACTCCGATAAAAAGGAAGGATATTTACCGCGATTAGATTTAGGTGCAGGAATCCACGCTGGCAACGCGCTTGTTCGTAACCAGGACGGTAAGGCATACCTACAAATCATCAACACCAATGCAACAGAGGTACCAATCACGATTCCGACTGTTGAATTGGAAGATTTTGACGAAGTAATTACTACACGCAAACAAAGGCAATCAAAAGAGACCAAAACCCCAATAAATACCACCCCTTCTCCCAACCTAACAAAAACCAAGCCCCTCTTATCAAAGGATCCGTCGATCCACTACCTCGAGGCACCGACAAAAGTGCACTCGGTCCCAATCCCTGCTCATCACTCTGAATCTCCCCCAAATTCCCACAAGTCTCTTACAACTGCATCAGAAACTGAAATTACGGAAAGATCCGAAAGGGCCCCTTCAAAGATGGAAAGAGTGCTCCAGTCAATCTCCACAACACATATGAATTCAGAAGAAAAGCTCCACGTTCAAGGAATCATAGAAAAGTACCACGACCTGTTCCATCTACCCGAAGAGAAGTTGGGTCACACAAATGCCATCCAACATGGAATCCCGACGACGGATCCAGCTCCGGTCAACACGAAACAATATCGCTTTCCCCCTATACATAAAAAGGAAATCAACAAGCAAGTACAGAAACTACTTGAAGATGAAATTATCAAACCATCATTATCGCCCTACAACTCGCCCATCTGGATTGTGTCCAAGAAACCAGGACCCAACGGGGAACCCTTGTGGCGGATGGTACTGGATTTTAGGGACCTTAATAAAAAGACCGTTCCCGACGCATATCCACTTCCAAATATTAATGAAATATTGGATCAATTAGGAGGAGCTAAATACTTTTCAGTATTTGACCTCGCCTCAGGATTCCACCAAATACCTATGAAACCCGAAGACGCGCCCAAGACGGCATTCTCCACACCTCATGGACACTATGAGTTTGTAAGGATGCCATTCGGACTCCGCAATGCCCCAGCTACTTTCCAACGTCTGATGGATCACACACTTGCAGGACTCCAAGGGACGGAAATGTTCGTCTACTTGGATGACATCGTCTTATATGCAAGCTCCCTCACTGAGCATCTAATTAAATTTAAAAAACTCGCCCACCGCCTACGGGAAGCGAACCTTAAACTTCAACCTTCAAAATGTAAATTCCTACATAAGGAAGTAGCATATCTAGGACATATAATCACCGAGGAAGGCGTGAAACCTGACCCACAGAAAATTCAAGCCGTTCAGAAATATCCATCACCTCGCTCACCAAAAGGGATTAAAGAATTTCTCGGGCTAACCGGATACTACCGAAGGTTTATCCCTGAATTTTCCAAAACTGCTCGACCATTGACCTCACTATTAAAGAAAGACACATTATTTGACTGGGGACCGTCCCAACAAATCGCCTTCGATCAATTAAAATCAGCATTATACCAGGAACCTATTCTACAATACCCAAATTTTGAACTGGAATTCCACGTCACCACTGACGCTTCTGACTACGCAGTGGGAGGAATTTTAAGTCAGGCCGTCGCAGGGAAGGAATTACCAATTGCTTACGCCTCCCGCCTCCTGAACAAAGCGGAAACCAATTATTCCACTATAGAAAAAGAATTATTAGCCATTGTATACTGTGTCAGGCATTTCAGGCCTTATCTCTACGGAAGGAAGTTTATCCTATATACGGATCACCAACCTTTAATTTGGCTACATAAGGTAAAAGACCCAACTTCACGCCTTGTTAGGTGGCGCTTAAAATTGGCAGAATATGAATACGAGATCCGGTACCAACCAGGTAAAAGCAACAAACTTGCCGACGCCTTATCTCGTAATCCCCCTATAGTAGAGGCATGCCCTATAAGACCACGAGAGGAAGCAGACGATGATTGGGAGGATCAGCCTCCACCTAAACGAGGCCCCGGAAGACCCCGGGTCCCCAGGGTACCGACTCACACCCGTCTAAGGGCAAGACCCACAAGGAAACAGCCTGATCGAAAGGCACGCAGAAGGACTAGCCCTCCGGAACCAATGGACGAAATTAACGAAGAAGAGAACCTAGCAGAAGAAGGGGAACAATCAGGAATCCCCTACCAGGCCAATTCGCCTCCACGACCTTCAACACCTCAAACCCAGGGTGACCATGACATTGAGGTAGAATCCAACGCATCATACGAGTCGATTTCAGACTCGGAACTATCAATTATCGACTTGGATGAACCTCTCGGTGCTGCATACGAGGCAGACCCCGAGCGAAATATCAGAATAACGCCGTTAACTAGTCGCGACCCATTGTCCTTACGAAAAGAAACGCTCGTCTTCTTCCTAAGTGCTGACGGAAAGGCTTGCGATGACGGAGCCAAGCAGCTGGACGAAATGGGAATGTTACCGGAAACAGGTGAATTAACACTGGGCAGAGCCCACGTAACATACAATCGAGGACAAATTCTAGTAGGGTTAGTTATTAAAGACACACACGATACGCCTTTAATAATGACAACGTGGAATGAGGCCCTCTCCTCCCTTAAAGACGTGGTACGAGAGCTCATAGTACACTCGATCAGTATAGCCAAGACAGCCAATATCGACCAATTAGACTGGCAGGACATCATCATGGACGTCCTTGAGGTCCTCAACGACGAAGAGATCGACGTTACCATTTGCCTACAGCTTGTCCGAATCCCCGAGGAATCGGAACGGACGAATATAATTACCGAGAACCATGCATCCGCTGTAGCCGGACATAAAGGCGTAACTAAAACCTATCACCGTATACGATATCATTACTTCTGGAAAGGTATGAAGAAAGCTGTGGAAGATTTCATTCGAAGCTGCCCGGAATGCCAAAGGAAGAAACTTGTACGCGTAAAAACCCGGCAGCCTATGATCCTCACCGACACACCGGGACGCGCCTTCGATAAAATCGCTTTAGATATTGTAGGACCTTTACCCACTACAAGAGAAGGCAACACCTACATATTGACCATGCAGGACTTATTAACTAAGTACTTTGTATGTGAACCCCTAAAACAAGCCACGTCGATAAAAATTGCGGACGCATTTATAAAGAAATTCATTTGTCAATTCGGTGCCCCTAAAGCCATCCTCACCGACCAAGGAGCAAACTTTACCGGCAATTTCATGAAAGCAGTAGCCCGTAGGTTTAAAATCCAACAATTCAGAACCACAGCCTTTCACCCACAGACTAACGGTTCCTTAGAGCGATCGCACCTTGTTTTAACAGAGTACTTGAAAATGTTTATTGATAAATACAGCGACTGGGACGAGTGGACAGACTTAGCCGCGTTTTCTTATAATACTAGTGTCCACGAGGGCACTGGTTATACCCCCTACGAACTAATATTCGGGAAAATAGCTCGGATACCCAGCCGAACTCCGATGGTCGAAGACTTCGAGAATGAAACGTACAATCATTATCTTGCAAAATTGAGTACGAGGGTACAAGAATTACAAACCGCCGCAGCTAAGAGATTAGACCAATCAAAACTTAGGTACAAAAAATACTATGATCGCCACATAAACGAAGAGACCTTCAAACCCGGAGACTTAGTTTACGTTCTAGTAGAACCGCGAAAAGGAAAATTCAGCGACCAGTACTCTGGCCCGCACACGATATTAGAAGTAATCCCTTCACAAAACCTAAAAATATCCTGGAAGGGCAAAACGAAAATAATTCACGCGAACAAAGCGCGCCTTGGTCGCCAGCGCGAGAGTCCCGGTTGACCCTTTAAGAATCAAAGACTTCAACAAGTTTATTCCTAGGTTTACATCATTACCTATATCGACGTCACCATGCCATCCCCACAAGGCCCAGTGGCTCCTTCCAAAAAGAAGACTAAGGGAGGAGGCCGATCCAGGCGCCTGTCGAGGATGCGATGGCTTCGACGGGAGTATCAGAAGGCTGGAAGAAGCCTGTCACCCCTTCTCCCGCGGGTCGTCTCCGTCGAGATCCTCAGGGAGGCAACGCCAGCAGTCCCAGAGACTCCACCACCGACCCCACAGGACACAGAGGCCCCACAGGGAAGCAGCTGTTCGCCATGGCTCCCCAAAATTATGGCGGCTTACAGCCTGCAGGAGTCCACGGAGGAACCGAGCGTGGTCACCACCGAGGACTTTCTCCCACCAACGCCGCTGCACCTGGAGGGGTTCCAGGAAGCTCTGCCGCCACCACCTCCCCCATACGAATGGATAGAAGAAGGAGCACTCTCCTATCCTCCTCCTCCCCCATACCGATCTCCTCCCCAGCACTTTACATCCCTAGTCCCTTCCACAACTCCACCCAACCCCGGAGTGGTGGAATTCTTAGACACGGGGTCAGCCACCAAGGTACCATACCATGAAGAACTGACGCCCGAGTATCTAAGATGGTTAGATGGCCTGCGTAAAAGCGGCTACGACCCCACCTTCTTCCTGGAGGAACCCAACCCCTTTCCCGACCTTTACTCCATGTTCCACTTGTAAATAGTTCCTAAACCTTCCTCCCAACCCTTTCTTGTAAATAGCACCCTTATATATAGTTCCTTTATCCAAAGATTTTGTTTATTTCATTCCATTGACACCAAAGATTTTCGTTTATTTTACCCCAAGGATCTCTTTTATTTTCCCATTTTTGCACCAAAGATTTAGTTTATTTCATTTCGTTTTTCCTAAGGATTTCTTTTAATTTTCTTATTCTGACGCAAAAGACCACGTTTGTTTATTTTCCACCATACTCATTGATCTTCTTTCCCATTAACGGTGATGTTTTATTTTCATATTTTCATGCAACTTCAGCAAATTATTTTATTTTCTCCGTATTCCAAACATATATTTTGTTTCCTTATCCACTTTCTTTATTCTATAAACACCCAATCAAGAGCGTGCTCAATCCAGTCAACCCCGCTCTTTAATGTTAAGAAATGCACGCATTTCTTCATATAAGGGGGGAGGTGTGACGTCCCTATAATTTTCGCCCAACCCTAACTAACTTACTCCTTATATGACCTACCCAAGAACCTACTACTATCTATGAACCACAACTCTTAACCCTTTACAAATCATCAGATCTTGGACGATGTACCTTAGCGGTCCCCATCTCCAGCTGATTCCCCTTCCCCTCTTCGCCTTAGAGGCATGACTCGCTCCTCAATTACGAATTGCAACAAGCCCTCGCCCCAACCTTTCTAAATCAAAATCTCTTCCCTCCCCCTCTCTACCAATGAAACCACAAAAGTCCACCCAACGGATTGAGTGCCCCTTTTCTAAATCTCATTGTTTCACAGCCTAATTATAGATCAACCTTTGATTCTTACAAAAACCCCAGATTTATTACGACACATACTTTAAGGATGACTCATCACGCCTACCGCAAATTCCACGCATACTTTGGGCATGAGTCATCACGCATACCTCAAATTCCCCGCATACCTCACATTCCATCAGTTTGTATAAATACCGGTGCCGCGTGGCCCACGCATCACTATTCTTTAGTATCTTGACTCATCAGTATCATTCCGTGTTATCGCCAAGTCGCGACCATTACTCTATGGTTTTCGTTATTAGTTATATTCTTACCTTTCAATTCAGTGTACATCAACCAGCGTCTACATCACTGTAAGCGTTTCTATTTCTTTTATTTTATAATATTATTAATGCTTTTGTTTATTACAATTCATTGCTACGTTATTTCTTCGTGCTAATTTCTTTGCTTATCGCTTTATATATATATAGTTTAGTTTGCATTTATATCCTGCTTAAGCTTTAGTCTCTTATTATTATATTGCTATCTTTATCACATAATCTATTATTGTTTAACTCCATTGCTTCGCATCTTTTGCTATTTTTGCCTAACATTAATTTTCTATCATTTACCTTTATATAAATGTTATGTGCCTATGCTAAATGTCCAACGCATAATTATAAGGTGTTTATTGCTATCTGTTACGTGTTCCAATAAATAACGCTTTCGCTTTTATCTTTAAATCGTCAATTCTCGCTATTTCGCCTCGAATACCTGGAACCATTACGCGCAACGACTACAGCTGATCGGTCTCCGCAAGCGCCGGGAGTTCTTGCCCGTGTTTACTAACGTTCTTCCATATAGAGTCCCGCATGGGTATTCCCAAACCAATAGTAAAAACCCTACTATTTACGCCTTTTTCATACGATGCAGCTAGTAAGCCAATTATAGAGCCATAAGTCGAAGCCTGTACTCTCACGTGCGTCACTCGGGTGTACGATCACCATTCAGCCTTCCCTGGTCGATACAAGTCGCGAAGCATAGCCTTCATAAAGAAGCAGGTCTTCTTACGAAGCAAAGTCTTCGAGCTCTCCTACCTCTCCTAAAAGTCGCGAAGCATAGCCTTCATAAAGAAGCAGGTCTTCTTACGAAGCAGAGTCTTCGAGCTCTCCTACACATATCCGCAAGTTCGGAACCATAGCCTTCATAAAGAAGCAGGTCTTCTTACGAAGCAGAGTCTTCGAGCTCTCCTACACATATCCGCAAGTTCGGAACCATAGCCTTCATAAAGAAGCAGGTCTTCTTACGAAGCAGAGTCTTCGAGCTCTCCTACACATATCCGCAAGTTCGGAACCATAGCCTTCATAAAGAAGCAGGTCTTCTTACGAAGCAAGGTCCGCACGCAACCTCCCTACCCCATATATGTCACGATCCAAGTCCCGCCACCCAGGACGTGACACTCAATATTTTTTTTTTGTGTTTTGTTAGTTCATCAATTTCAAGCTACATATGTATAAAATATAACTCCGTTTCATTTTTCTGTTTTAGATTAGCTGGTAGATAAATATCATGCACATCAACGACCCGCGAATTTTGCGCGGCGTGTTGGTTGATCATGCGTAATTACTATATTCATGGTTAGAAATTAATAAAAAAAATCCTACAGCTTCTTCAAAGATACATGAAAACATGGTCCAAAGTTCAGATGAATCGAATCGCTGGTTTCTTAAAAAAAAAAATCCCAAATTTTTCTAGGTTTTTAGTCCAAAAAATAGGATTCCCTTCTTAAGGAAAGTTTCGGCCTTGTTGGCCCAAAAAGTGTTCGATTTTCAACAATTTTTTATGCGAAAAGTGTTAAATATAGAATGTTGATATTTGGTATGTTGACTAAGCGGTCGTTATTGAACATAAAAATATTTTTTAAAGTTTGACAAAACATGGTAGTGGGAGTGGGAGGAGCCATGTATGTCGGTGCGCGGGCGATGGCATTCTTCGCTTGCGGAAGTCCTAAGTCCCGAACAGGTGATCTGAAGCAAAAAAATGAAACATATTTTTACTTTGTACAATATTGTGTATTAGTTGAACTAGAATTATCCAAAAATATTCAAACGTTTTTATTTAATGAACCAAAAACTGCAAAAATTTTTGGTAAAAAAAAACAACTTACCTTCGATCGCTCACTATTGTTTTATTTTCCAATTTTTTTTCTTCATTCTGGTTCAACTTATACACAATATTGTACAAAGTAAAAATATGTTTCATTTTTTTGCTTCAGATCACCTGTCCGAGACTTAGGACTTCCGCAAGCGAAGGCATGTCATCGCCCGCGCACTGGCATACGTGGCTCCTCCCACTCCCACTACCATGTTTTGTCAAACTTTAAAAAATATTTTTATGTTCAATAAAGACCGCTTAGTCAACATACCAAATATCAACATTCTATATTTAATACTTTTCGCTTAAAAAATTGGTGAAAAAGCGAACATTTTTTGGCCCAACAAGGCAGAAACCTCCCTTAAAGTTATCTTACGGGGGTATTTGAACTTTATAACCCTTGGTGATTCGACATTCCCAGTTTTTCTCCTTGCCCTTAATATATGAATCTGTGAGATTTTCACTGTAGTGTAGGGTCGATATACTTCGTGGTAGTGATTTCAAGTTTGCAAAGGGGGTGTCGTTTGAATTAATAGAGTATTAGCTGGTTTATGAAGAATTCAAGAGTGGGACACTCGGGAATCCGAGCAAAGTACCTTCGGAGGCCTTGATAGAGATAAAATAGAGTACGCCGAGGAGATGTGGACGGGGTCGAAAGTTTATTTGATTAGTTTCTCTCCTCGAGGAACAGGACTTCGTCTTGTGGCACACAGGGGTAGGGTACGTCGTGATTTCTGAAATATCGATTCGCTTTTTTTTCTTCCAAGAAGCTCCCTGATTGGATGTCGGTGCACTGCCTTACACGGGGTGAACCCTCCGTGAAATGGGTTTTCGGAGTTGAAGCGCCCGTGTCAGGTAAATAAATTCTGCAGAGCGATCAGTATATTTGCTGCTTCGATCAATATTTAGCCCCCAGGAGCTTTCGGATCAGTAGAAATTCGAGAATTTTGGGGAGGTTAGGCAAATTGCAATAAGTTCCCGCAACTTGCGTGATATACTCAGCTAAATTGAACCAATATTCGAGAAAGTTCTCTTTCAGTGTGTATCCTTCAAAAGTATAATCTATATTTCATACTTGCAAATTCGTTTCGGCTGAAAGCTACTGAAACCCAATTCGTGGGAAACGATGGAGCGCCAAGCGTTTCGCGACTTTGTGCCGGTTGAGTCTTTCTAAGAGAAGAAACATTGATTGGAAAATTCTATTAACGAACGCACGGAGGCAAACGTTTCGCTGCATCGATCGCAGAACCTTGAAAACGAATCGCACGACGAAATAAGAGTTTACCGGTTGAACGGTTTAATTAAATTGCATCCACGTTGGAGGACACAGGAACTTCCATGAAAGCTTCGCGTGCACACGATGTCTAGGCGCTTAAAGTCGACCGGGGAGGGCAATAAAGCAGAGTGGAGAAAGAATTGACGAGATAAATAGGTTCGATACACGTTCCAAATCGGACGATTCCCTCGAGGCAGTAATAACGCCACGCGGGCAACGAGATCAGACGCGCGGAAAATGGTTCGATGGGAGAACATATAGCGGGGCTGACACCAATCAATAGAAAAAATAAATATACTGGCCGCTTGATAGTTTGTTGCACGAACCTCGCAAGTGTCGAGTAAGTACATGTCGGAATCAAGAGAGATATACCACTAAGACAATTTAATGGGTTTTATACTCTATAAAACTGTGCAATCAAATTGTTTAAAATTTGTAGTTTAAATAAAAAATGTTCTGCGCTAGAAATTTTAAATAATATAGCTACAGGAAAATGGGAAAACACTTTAATCTTTAAGGAACTTGTTTTCACCCTGAGGAACCAAAAAGTAGCATAAAAGAAAAATAGTCTGAAAGCTTGTAAAGTTTCTAAAAAATAGGAATTTTGGGTTACCGTAAGTTACAAAACAAAAATTCTATCTTTTTATTAAGCACCGTACAAATTTAAGGAACTTGTTTTCACCCTGAGGAACCAAAAAGTAGCATAAAAGAAAAATAGTCTGAAAGCTTGTAAAGTTTCTAAAAAATAGGAATTTTGGGTTACCGTAAGTTACAAAACAAAAATTCTATCTTTTTATTAAGCACCGTACAAATTTAAGGAACTTAATCTTTAAGGAACTTGTTTTCACCCTGAGGAACCAAAAAGTAGCATAAAAGAAAAATAGTCTGAAAGCTTGTAAAGTTTCTAAAAATTAGGAATTTTGGGTTACCGTAAGTTACAAAACAAAAATTCTATCTTTTTATTAAGCACCGTACAAATTTAAGATCACCAAATTTCACAAATACCTCAGGAAAATCGATAGAGTGACAAAATTATGTAGACAACTGATCTATAATAAACAAAAAAATTTGTAAGTCAGAAAGGAATGTTTTTTGGAACCACTTAGTTTTTAATAACTTTTAACTACTTAGTTCTAAAGCGCAAAGTAGATGTGCCAAAAAATTGCAACGCCCTGTACATATGCCAATTATAATTAAGATACACGTTGTGGACGGACTTTAATGGCGAATCCGTGGATTTGCATAAAGACACACGGGGCATTAGTTTCACGGTGCAAACAAAGCATCCTTCTTACGGGCGAACAGATGCTCCGACCACGTGCGAGGAATTTCGCGAACCATGCGGGCGACGGGGCCACGAGTGCGTATAATCCGCGAATTGTTCGAATGTTTCTCGCACGATTTCCATTTAGATAGCGTTTACGATCTGCGCGCAATCCTCTTTGCTTTTCATCTCTCCCTTTTTTAATAATCGCTCCAGTCGGGCGAGAACAAAGGAGAAACTCGAGATTCAAGGCTGTAATTAAGGGTGCCGTCTCACTGGGCCTTGAAATGTGTGCGCACGCTCGCACAAGCTAGGAAAAGCGTGTATATGCGATGTAGTAAAAAACAGATATCCGTTTCAATACCGCTGGTTTTGCAGTAATAGGGTAAAGGACACGATTACTGCCTCCCAACCCAATTACTGTCACCTTAAGCTATTTTACTTAAAATAACGAATAAATAAACGTTTAAGTAAAATAGCTTAAGGTGACAGTAATTGGGTTGGGAGCCAGTAATTGGGTCCTTTACGCTACAGTTGAAAAGTACCAAACAACGAGACGCGCAGCTTTCATATTAATAACAATCAGCCACGGTTTCGTCGTTCTTTAAGCGTTTTAATATTATTAATCAGTTTCTTATTTATAAATTTCATTAAGATCGGCGTCTTACACTTCTTGGTAATTTCCCTTATTCAAATTCATATTATATGGTTTGAAATTGCACGTTGATTGTACAAAATATTGTGTACAATATTCTACGTAAAAGTAAAAAGATATTGATACGCAAATTAGTATTGTTTCATCGATATTTTTCCTTTCTTCACTCCCGGACCTCTCCAGGGGCGTTCGCAGACTTTTTCCAGGGGGAAGGGCAACTGATTGTAAAAAATTACCTCTTTTGATTTTATAACCTATTTTATAGTGCCAATTTAATTAAAAATTTAAAAATATTCCCCTTTTTTAATATAAACTTAATAAAAATTAGTTTTGGAAAAACCGATTTTTCTCAAAAGCCAGGGGGTAACTGCCCCTTTTGCACCCCCCTCCGGACGCCCAGGGACCTCTCTGCCTTTCATTATTGCTATCCACTTTTACGTTCAACGAGGCCCTGACGCTAGACGCAGCTCTCGTGCCGTATTCCTTCAAAGACTTCTCGATAGAAAAAGAGAAAGAACAGAAACAGAGAGAACAGAAAATCTGGCAACTATGCCTTAAAATTCGTCCACACAGAATACCCGGAGATGTCACCTCGGTACAAGTTCCTTTTACCAAACCGCAGTAGTTTCATTAACGTCCGTCTGTTTACTAGGGACGCTTCGATCTCTTCGGACCATAAAAAAAATGAGACGGCCCCTTTAATAAAACCAATGCTGATAAAGGAATCCCAATATTAGCATCAAGCAAATAAGAAGAGAATTTTATAGCTCCCATATTACAATCTTCATATTTCTGCAATATTTTCACTGGTACAGTAAGATTGGAATGGTAATGTTACTTTATTGCTCGTAAAACGAGATACTAAAGTCGTTGAACTTCGTAAAAAGTGTTAAAAAATTGATCACTTTCAGAAAAGCTCATTGGTGGTGTCACCTTGCCGGGACGAGCTGCAAGCTGCAAGCAACGCTGGTAATGCAGGATTCTGCGGGTCGATAATAAAGAGATGCTGCAGAAAACTGTTGCACCTGCTGTTGCGAAAGTAAGTGGATAAAGTGGGTGTGCTGTTGTTGGAAAGTAGCTGTTATCTCTGTTGCTTTATCAAATAAACAGTACCAATAAAACACACAAACTTTTCTATTTTACAATAACCCCTGTTGCAAAACTCTCTCTAACAACAATATATCCTCACGTGGGATCATTTAACACGTCTTGAATTCGACGTGACCGTCAAATATGCATAAAGAATTAATCATTTATAATACGATATCCTTTTCAAAACAAAATAAAACCTCATCCAATCCCACATCTAATTTCACTTCTACCAACAGCATCGCGAGCCAAGCGATGCGCGTCGCAATTAACAGTTATTCCTCCTTTTCGTTAATTCCTCTAACAACAGCCCGCGATAAATCCTCGGAAGCTAATATAACCAGACTCGTCACGGGATCACAGCGATCGTAATCGCAAAGTAGCTTCCTGGAAAGATCGTATCGCGAATGAAAAACGGGGGTGCCTGGAGCCGACAGGACATTAATAATACAGCTTAATGAGGGTTTTCGGGTTGAAACCGCAAGTTCCGACCACCCGTGACTCAGTAGCGATTTCCACGGCAACAATGAATACACTTGGCGAAATATCGCAGGACTCGTGACCGGGCCCGCCGTCCAAATTCTTTTCGCCCTTTTTCCATCGCGGCTCGTGACGTCCAAAGGCGGAGGACACTGGCCCTGCGGTTTAACGAGTGGAACTTGGGCCAGTCTCGTTTATCAGATGATTAACGCGGCGACCGCAGTTTAAAAAAATATTAAAAGAGTTATTCTTTCTCCAGAAACTCCGAGGGAATTTCATTTCGACTCTCCACTATGAACATCTTTTACTGTAAGAAGGATTAAAAAAGTAGCTTATTTTAATATTCAGTAAATAACAGCTTTGAATTCTGCTTTAGTCAGCGAATAAGTAGCTCCCAGCACTGTAGAAAAGAAATTTTCCAAGAGTTTTGAAAGCAATTCTACACCAGCCAGAAACTTCCATTTCCCCTGTACTTGCTTCTTTCTAAAACTTTTAATATCTCAACTGAAATTCTACGCGCAACATTCGCGTCCACGCAGTCGAGGTCCCAGCAGAAACTTTTCAATGTAAACACGTTTAATATCCCCCAAACTTCTGGGCACAGTAGACACTATACAGTTATTTTTTTCGGCTTCTACGAAACGACCTCTAATTTTATTTAGAGTACGCGGCAACGAGCAAAAACTCACTGTTCACGCTGCGGAGCGTCAACCACGTGCTTGGGATCCGGTTTGGAGGAAACTGAATTCACAATCGCGCACCATCTGCCTGGCGACAAGAAAGTATCTGTCTCCAACTGGAATCCCCTCGAGTTTCCTCCAGCAATTAATATAAAGCGGAATACTCGTTGTTTAAATCGAGCTAACAAGAAGACAGAAGAAAGGGAGGAGAGATGGTAGAATTTAAATAAAATTGTGTAGGAAAGGAATGGCTGGAAGAATATCATCGGTGGCGGGAGAGAACAAAAGCGAGTTTCCAGCCGCGGGTCTTTCGAGATGGGAAAACGTTGCGCAGGCGTGCAGAAGCATAGAATAGGCAGCGATGGCTCAAATGGTCCGTATTTCAATAATGATAAATCAGCCTGGTTCGACGCAACGACAGACATGGCCGGTTTGGAGATCTCGCCGCGAGATATCACCGTCAGGGGTCTATCTCCTGCCTTCTATCTTATACGGTCCTGTCTCCTCCTGTGCCCTACAGGACGCTTCAAAACCTAGCCCTTCGGCATTTCGCTCCGGGAAGAAATCCTTTTCAGAAGTGCTTTCGTGAACACGTTTCCTTTGATACCCTAGCCCTCGCCGCTTGGTTCGTCGTGTATATACGATGTTTTCGTACGCGCTTACTTTTTTGGGGACGTGCCCAGTGGTGCGTGGCGTTCGAACGATTAAGAGATTGCGCGCCGATAAACTACTAGCGAAGGCTGTCGGAGGCTACTGAACGCAGGATCGCGGACGAAAATTGTAATAAAGAGCAGTGAATAACGCTAGTAGCATTTTTGGTTGACCAACGGTAGCCAACAGTTGGGAATTAGTTGGGATATAGTTAGAGTTTTGCTTACAAATTCCCAACATAGGGCCTATGGCAAAAAACTTACGACAGTTTGACAACGAATATTCAATGTTGGGCCTACAATTATTATGATTGGTTAATTAACAAAATGTTACGACAGTTTGCCTAAGAATATTCAATGTTGGGCCTACAATTACTATGGTTGGTTAATTAACAAAAAATTTACAACGATGATTAAATTTTGTCTTACAAACGTTAGAAAATTTGGTACATCCAAAAACCTATTATTATAAATACGTAATGCGGACGTCTGTCTTGAGACGAATGTGAAATTTTATGGAATGAGTCTAAAGGTCGACTGATGATATTTTGTAGAATATTTCGCGTCACTGTGTACTTTTTATAAACAATTAATACTAATTATGTACTGAGAAATTAGAAATATTTACAAGGAATTGTATTGGGTAAGTGCGAATAACAGTTGCTTCGTAAGTGGAAAGTTGTTTGGGTTCGATTCCTCCTCACCGTAATTTTTTTTTTTTTTAAATCAGACCTGAAAAGTCGTGTTACAACGTCTTTTGAAGTTCTTCAAGACGCCTTATGGACGTCTTTTTGAAAGAAACTGTTGGGCTTGTGGAAAAAAACCTTCAGTTGGGTCTGCGTTGGTTACAATCGTTGACCCATTTAAAAATAGCGCGACACTTCAACAGTTGGCCAACAGATAACACGTCATTGGCCCAACAAATTCCCAGCAAATAAATACTAGTAGGGAATCAGGATGCGCGGAGTCAAATTTAGCATCGCTGCCAGAACCAAGGGGAAATACAAATCCAGCATCTGGAGAAGGTTAAGGCTAGTGAGCTGTTGTTGGAAACCGAGCCAAGAGAAAGCCCACGGGGTATTGTAAACGACGGAACTCTGAAGGAGATCGTCGAAAACAACCCGGCCGTGCAAATGCACGGGGGACTGGCTCGTAAATGAATGTTAGTTATTCTAAGGTGATTCGTCACGGGGTAAAGAGGGGCAAAGTGGACGAGATGGATTAAGGGATCTGTAGGATGTTCGAAGGTTTAGGAAAATGGAAGTGGGGGTTATTCGAATCCCGTGGAAATTCTTAGTGATTAATGTTTATCATTACGTCTGACGTCGACGTGTTTTGACGCCGAGGGACTTCTTTCAAAACCGTCCGCCACTCAAAGTTTTACATTAATATATAAAGCAGAAAGTGTTTGTGTGTTTTCTGTCGCCTAAAAACATTCGAAATGTGTCCCAGCTCATTACGCTTAGGGTGAATTGAAAAGTGAGCGGTGAATGAACAAATTAATTTTTTTCGTGTATAACAAGAATAGTATTTCATTGGAAACAATGATCTTATATTTAGAATGAAGAACAATTTATTGAGATAACGGCGATACTAATATTTTTTGAATGTATGAACGTCTTGGTCGCTTATTAATTTTTTTGTTTTGCGGTTTCGGGTGCTGCCATTCACGGCGAGAAAGCTATATAGTAAGAAAACACGTACAATGACAGTTAACCATTATATTGTGTAAACTGTGTCCTGATATAAATAAATTTGTCAAATTCCTAATATTATAATATATAGATTATATTTTTATATTCTTATATTAGGTCCCTAACCTAAACTTCCTTTCTACTTTCGTAGAAATTCATCGTTCATTCACTGGGTACAAGGTGTTCATTTATTGAGTATTTTGTTCATTCACTAGTATATTGGGCATTGATTACATTTTTACGATTTATTTCAGGCGCCGTTCAAGTCAAAAAGCACAAACAATCTTTTTAAACATTTCTAAAGCCTATTCTGTTACAAATTCCTGTTTCATTAATAAATTATGAAATTATTTAATTTTGATCGTTATTTGAAACCGAAAAAAACGCTTAGCTATTCATTAACTGGTCAATTCACCCTAGCTAATCCAGATGAATGTCACTATTCTCACAAAAGAAAAATAATTTTTTTAAAAAACAATCTAAATTTTGTGCAAGGCCGAGTAGTAAAACTAGTAACTTATAACTCTTATAAGTCATAAGCAAACATTGATACTACTCCATCCATCTATATTCCAACCATCTTTCAACTCCCCAAAAGGATCTCCTTTGTTTTTCGACCGTCGGACCATTTCCCCTTTCGAGAATCGTTGGCAACGATTCTCGAAAGGGGAGATGGTCCCACAGCTATCCGTGTTCCAAGACGATACCCTACGTGCTCCCGCGGCGTGTTTGCGCTCGCATGCGCCAAGAAATCACGGCCGAGATGACTCCTACATGAAGATATTATGTTTTGATATATGCGCGGGGTAGCGAGGGATTACTCACGCCGCGGACAACGCGCGTACATATCCTCGCGTCTGAAAGGAGCGAAATGCATGGAGACGGCGGGGATCGATTGAAAAGACGCATCCTTCGCCCTCCCCCTGGCAACCCCCGGTGACTGGCAACAAAGTCCCCTTTTATACGCCGTGGGAATTTTTACCAGAGGCAGGACGAGGCAGCCTCGACTTCCCTACAATACCAGTGACAGTCGATCACGCGCTGCATCATGACGGATGGAATGAATTTCGGTCCCGCGTGTGTACCCGCGTGCGTACCATTGAATTCCAAATCAATTCCAATGGAGAGGGTCGTATCGGAGGTCGCGGGCCCAACGATGAATACAATCTCCACCTTCGGGCTGTACCGTTATCGCGGTGAATCGAAATTTTTCTGTTGCCTTTCTTTTTCAAAACAACACGCCACGTAGACTCGTTGCGGCGAGCCGCGTCGAGTGGGACGAGAAGCGGGGAGAAGGAACGCTTCGATAGACGGAGAAATAGTGTGGTATGGGGGACGTTGTTAGGAACTTTACCGGTATCTGGTAACAGGATCAACAAGGATGGAGCGTCTTCACTGGATTTACCCCTAAATGGTTGAAAACCAGATTCTTTTTTACAAGCTTTTGTTTAGCTTTACTTGCGAGGTTCTTTTACTTTGTTTGTTAGACTAATTTTGTGTTTTGACTCACTGCCAGATATCCGATCGACTTGGAACTTTGCACATAATTATACATTTTAATTCTACCAGGATTTGGTCTTATTTCCCATATTATTTTCAATGAAACAGGAAAAAAGAAACTTTTGGAAATAGGTATTGGTATAATCTACGCAATACTAGGAATTGGATTTTTAGGATTCATTGTATGAGCTCGTTATATATTTACTGTAGGTCTAGATGTAGATACACGAGCATATTTCACCTCCGCTACTATAATCATCGCTATTCCAACAGGAATCAAAGTATTTAGATGATTAGCAACATATCACGGAACAAAAATATCAATAAATACACAAATTCTATGATCCCTAGGATTCATTATGCTGAAGCATAAAATAATTTATAGTAAAAAATTTAAACGAGCTTTTATTAAATTGTGCTAAAAGGGGAGAAATAATTTTGATACCGGCCTAAATGATTGACTTAGAAGAATTCCTTTATGTGACTAAAGATAAAAGCGTGGGGCGTAAATATTAAATATTAAAAGTAATGCAAAAAGTAATTGCTGGCAGGTATGATTTTTTGTCTTGCCTTTTAATTTGGTTAGATCTCAGCACAGGCTTTGAATTGGGGAATTAGAGTGCTCGGAATCAAGTGGGCGAGGACGTTCTAGAGTCTAGTAGAATGCGAAAACACAGTCCAACAAAATGAAACTTTTTTTTCTGTTCCACAATATCCACTGGGTGATTCTGGTAGAGTTTTTCGCCCATAACACGAATCCGCAAACCATTTGTCACCATCACCCTCAGTTTTTGAAAAATTCGATTTTGAAAAAATCTCCAACTTTTCAACTTTGAACATCTTTTGCGTGGAAACGATAATAGTTATTTGATTTCTCTCTGCGTCGAATTATTCTATGAACCCTCTCGAATCCAACGGTGTAAGTTATTATTGCATTATGAACATTTAAATATGTTTAAACAACGATCAAAGGGAAAATGACACCCGAAATGCACCCATTTTTGAAGATATCTTTCAATATATTTCCAAAATTAAGGGACTAGGAGAAAATCTGACCATTCCACGCGATGCAGCAGACAAAAAAATATAATATGAAAACTCACAATTACTTTGAGAGGATGTCCTCATTCCCAGAATCATTTCCTTGCCAAAACCAAAAACAGTTACATTCCTAGAATCCCCAAAACTACATTCCTGCACAGTTTCAAATTTCTTCGAGTTGCCGAACACCCCTCGTTACTAAAAACACGAGTATTCTCCCAGAACCGTGACAACGTGCCAGGATTCCACTGTCCCCAGCGTTTACTTTTGATGTTGCATTAAAACAATGTCTGACGGGCGTTTTTGCCGCGACCGCGGCATTCCCGACGCGTTCTTTTCGCCGGTGCTTGCACTTGCAGCCATCCGCCGGTCCGCTGTCGCGAGCTTTTGCGCGTCATCGTGAGTCGCGCAAGCCGGGGTCGTCAAATGTTGCGCGTCGCGGCTGAAACTCAACCCTCCGGCCGCTACGGATGAAAGGCTCTCCTCTGTTGCCGCAGAAAGCCTCTGTGTCCCTGCAGACACGTATCTACGTTCCTCCTCGTCCCTTTCGCGAGCTTTGCCGCGAACAACGCGTGATATCTTTGAATAAAAATACGCCGACAGGGCTCGCAAACGAGAAATCAGCGCGACAATGCGTCGCGGACGGGGAGGGAACGGCGAGGCGGCGGGGCTCGCGTGATCTTAGGATCCTCGAGCGGCTGAGATTGGCGGATTGATCCCCGTGACGAGCTACGTGCGAGAAGCTGGTCGAGAATAACTCCAGATAATTGAATATTTCAAGCACGTATTTATAGCTTAAGGTCGACGGAAATCGCGCCGCCTCCTCGCGTCTGGGGGGGAAGATAACCGCGGGTGAAGGACGAGCAAGTTTGCCCCATTTTGATAGAAGAGAGAGAGAGAGAGAGAGAGAGAGACATTGGAGGGGCAAAAGAAATTAGAGACTAATGTAGTTGACCCAGTCGTCGATCATTTCAATTAATATTAAGATTTTATAAGGTTTTTGAACAATATTGTGTAAAGGACAAAACTGCAAGTTAATATTTAAGAGTCTTTACCTACATATATCATCACAATATTGTTCAAAAACCTTATAAAATCTCAATATTTAAGTGATCGACGACTAGGCCTAAACCGATCGGCGACTGGGTCAACCCTAGTAGCATTTGTTGTTGGCATACAGTTGGGCCACGCACATAATTTTAGTTGGCCAACAGTTAGATTTGGCACTTTTTTTCAGGTTGGGCCAACAACAGAGGGCCAAGGTAGGCTTTCCTACTCTTGCCCTACTATTTATAGGGCTTACCGTAAAAGCCCCATTGAAAGTTTCTTTCCAGAAGGCGTCTTAAACAACTTCAAAAGACGTTGTAAAGACGTCTTCTTCAGGTCTGGATTAGGAAAAAAAAATTTCGCGTTGAGGAGGGGAATTGAACTCAGACTTTCCGCTTAGAAAGCAACCGCTGTTTGCAACTATCTAATACACTTACTTGTAAACAGTTCTAATTTTTAGGTACATAACAAGTATTAAGTGTTTCTAAAAACTATACAGTGACGCGAAATATTCTACAAAATATCATTCGACCTTTAGACTCGTTCCTTAAGATTTCACATTCGTCTTAAGACAGACGTCCTCTTTACGTATTTATAAATAAGGAAAGAAAAACCACAACTTGGAATATAATAACAGGTTTTTGGATGTAGCAAATTTTCTGACGTTTGTAAGACGACATTTAATCATCGTTGTAAATTGTTTGTTAATTAACCAACCATGGTTGGCATTACTACGCATAGTAATTATAGGCCCAACATTGAATATTCGTAGGCAAACTGTCGTAACTCTTTGTTAATTAACCAACCATAATAATTGTAGGCCCAACATTGAATATTCGTTGGCAAACTGTCGTAAGTTTTTTGCCGTAGGCCCTATGTTGGGAATTTGTAGGCAAAACTCTAACTATATCCCAACTAATTCCCAAAACTGTTGGCTACCGTTGGTCAACCAAAAATGCTACTAGGGAACTACCTTACTATGAAAACACGGTGCTCTATTTATTCAACGTGTTCATCGTGTTCATCCCGTCTCAACGACCGCCGCGAAGCACACTGGCCCACAAACGAATCTCCCATGAATGATTCAAGCTACACGCAGCTGACTCGCGGTTTATGCGTGTCAGGAGAGGAGCCAGGCTCAGAGTGCCGCGCGCCGCATAGCCCGCGAAGATCCTGAAATCTCACGAATTTAACGCCACATTCTCCGCTGGGAATGGAATAAAAAGGAGCAGCGGCAATTTGCCGCGGCGGACGTTGGAATTAGCGGCAGCCAGCGTGCTCCTCTTAACGCTCGGTGGAAGCGGTCGTCTGAGCCGGATGCGTAGGTTACGCGTCCCTGACCTAGGACGTCTTGGATATTATACAGGAAAACGGGCGACGGGACTGACGGACGAGCCCGAGCCAGTGGCGGGAGAAGCCGTCGAAGTTACGCGGCGCGGCGTCTAAAATCGGCGCACAAAGGGGCACCGAAGACAAAAGAGCGATCGTTGCCAAGTGCCGCCGTCTAAGGGGGAAACACCGTTGCCTGGCGATACAGATCACTGCCCGCTAAAAACCGGACGAAGGATTTCATTGTAGGGATGTTGATATTTTTAGAAGTATCGATATGTATCGTATCGATATTTTTCAAATATATCAATATCGCATATCGATATATCGGAAGAAAGTATCGATATTTTGATATATCGGTTCTTTTTTTAATTATTAAGGTAGAATTTAAACAAATTATATGTTATTTTCGTTATGTTTATTCAGCAGGTACTGGGAAAAAATACAAAAATTTAAGAAATACACAAATATAAAAATTAATTAAAGCAGTATTTTTGAGAAATAGTTTTTAAGAAAACTCTTTCTTTGATGTGCTCTCCTGTCAGTCTACTGCGATTGTTGGGAACTACGATATTAATAGTTGATGCAACCCTTTCAGATGCAACAGACGATCCAGGTGGAATTAAATATTTCTGGCCAATTTTCGACGGTACCGGTATAAACTGTCGGCTGTCTATCCAAAACTGTAATGGATTGGATGTCCGTGAAATATTTGGTTGATCCTATTTCCGCTAGTTTTATAAGTCTTTCCACACAAATTGCATGATATATTTCTTATGTCTATCTTTTTAAAATAGTTCCATACAATCGAATTCGCTGTAGACGATATTTTTTAATAATTAGGTACACTCCACGACACGAAATTCTCTGCTACTTCCACTATTCGATATATAATGATTCGATATATATTGAGTCGTACTTAACGTAAGAACAGGCAGACTGATATGTGATATATGTATTAGTTGATCTTGATGTTATTGATGTAATTTATTTATTAACATTACGTTATGTTAAATCATGGTATTTTATTTTATTTTATATTATTTTATTCTCGTTATTGTTTTTTTATATATTTAAATTTATATTTTTGACGTTATTTTTCTTAGTCTTAACTATTTTTACTCACACTATGTACTAATCGAATTAATTGTTAGCTCTGTACACTAAAGGGTTTTCCCGTTAAATAATAATAATAATAATAATAATAAATATATCGATGCCGATATTGAGATTTTAATATCAAACTATCGATATATCGGGTTGAAAAATATCAACCGAAATTATCGATATTTCGCGAAAAAAATATCGATATTTCGATATATCGATATTTTATCAACATCCCTATTTCATTGTCGAGCCCCGGTGCCAGTAGAGTCTACACTCCACTCGGTGTACACGTCCAATTAATCAGCAGCGACGCGAGCGATCGTTAACACCGAGTGGGCCACGAATCAAGTATCCCTTCGCTGTCCTACGAGTCACTCTCCCAGTCAATAAGCCCCAATTCGCACAGAAGTGGCAGCGATCTTATCTAAGGACCTCCGACTGCTCCGGCAACACCGGAAGGTTGAACTGTTGACGCGCGGTGCCGGGGGATCTTCGGATGTTCGAGTTTACGACGTCGAATCGCTGCGCGTAAATTCGTCGCGCGGGTTCGATGCACGGAGCGAAAATCTACGTGCTGGAAATTCGCAATAAAGCCGCGGATACCTGGATGGGATGAGCCGCCGGGTGCCCGGCGGCCACGCCAGGCCGTGGTGGTGTTTAAAATCGAACGGAAATCCAGTCGAACCGTCTACCGCCGTTGCAGCGGCTGCTAATAATAGAGTAGATACTGGAAGGATAGAAATACGACTTCCTTCGGCACTCTGTACCCTTCTGCGTCCCAAGAATAACGGGCTTCGTTCGATAGACCGAGCGCGACCAGCGAAATAAGGGGTCAGGGGCGGCAACCTAATTCAAACATTCGATACAGCTAACAGCGGGGGCCGAGACACGCTCTTCCGCCAAGCTGCTGCGCCGGGGCGAGCTGTTTTTCAACCTTCTCTCCTCTCGCGACGGTCTAGATCAGCGTTTCCCAATTAGGGTAAATATACCAGTAAATGGACACTACCAGTAAATGGACATTTTTTACTAAAACGAGTAAAATAAGTTACTAAAATAAGCAACTAATTAATTATAGATTTCTTCTAGTTTCTCGCTTCATGTCCAAACAATTTTCGCAACAAGTGCAATCAATCGCGCTGCAAACATAATTTTATAAAAGTGTCCATTTACTAGCCTTAAGTGTTCATTTACTGGTGCGTGTACCCTAAACGCCACGGAACCTGTCCGAACTCGCTGGAACGCGGAGCTAGAGGTGATTGGGGAATTTTGGGGTGGATGTTTCTTGTTGAATAGTTTACACGTTTTTTTTAAAATGTTTCTATTTTATTGTGAGATAAGTTTTTAAAGAGCTTTGAACCTCGGGTTAGGAACATTATTATTATTATTATTATTATATTATTATCAAAAGAAAGAAAGAAGGACACAAGCAAAGGCGATGTTCAGTCAGACTGTTTTTCAACTTAAACTAAAACAAAAGAAAAACCTAATCTAGACCTAAATTATTACGAGAAAATTATTAAAAGAGATGAAATTAATTGGGAAAAGCTGGTTCAGACGCGATTTTTTTACTGTTTTTAATATCTGTTTTGGGGGAAATGTTTCCAAGGACCATCGACGTTGGGTTTGCGGAGCAGCTAAGTAGTTGGTACTTTGGGTATTTTGAATATGTCGGTGCGGAGGATTGTTGCCGTGTTGATTTGAAAAAGCGAGGCTGTAATTTTCGATTTAAATGAATTATTGCTGCCGGGCAGCACAAAGATAGTTTATCTATATGTATCTTAATATATAAAGCAGAAAGCTTCTACAATTCTGTGTGTTCGTCTGTCGCCTAAAAACTTTCGAACGATAAACTCTGGGATCACGAAATGTGTCTCAGGTCATTATACCTGACTAATCCAGATGAATGTGAATATTTTCACAAAAGAAAAATAATACAAATTTTTTTTTACAAAATACAAATCTAAATTTCGGGCGAAGCCGAGTTGTAAAGTTACTTTTCAATAATAAGTCTCCTTTGAAGTGTACGAAATACTTTGCAGGTCTGTCACAAATATTTATATACCTTTTTATCCAGATTTAATATTTAACCTAATCCGATTTTCCCGAGTGCGGCACTCAAAGATATCCTTAAGAATGATTCTGTTTAGAGAAGCTGGAACGAGAGTAGAATGTGCCAGTGGTGTACGAGGGCTGAACTGCGGGCGATTTCTTCTACTTTTGTATGCTCGAGAATGCACACTGGAAATGGAGTCCCGTTGAGGGTAATAACACAGTACAACAAATTTTGACTTTTTTTCGGACTTGTAACATTCAATATCAGTTTCTTATAGGATTTCGAGTCCTGAAAACGAATCCGCAACCCGTTTGTCGCCATCACCCTCAGTTTTTGAGAAAATCGATTTTGAAAAAAACTGCAAATTTTCAACTTTGAACATTTTTTGTGTCGAAACGGTAATAGTTATTCGATTATTCGTTGCGTCAAATTATTCTATGAACCCTCCCGAATACAACGATATAAGTTATTATTGCATTATGAACATTTAAATATGTTTAAACAACGATAAAAGGGAAAAGGACACCCGAAATGCACCAATTTTTACGGATATCTTTCAATTTATTTCCAAAACTAAGGGTCTGAGACGAAATTTGACCATCCCACGCGATGCAGCAGACATTTTTCCTTTGGAAAGCATCGACAGAAGTGGTAAGTCTCGTTTCGTTTTCAATATAGAAGCGAAATAGTTTGGCAAAACGCGCAGAGCCGACAGTGGTAGTCAACGGCGGCGCATCAGCCACTGCCACTCATCGTAACACAATCGCTTAATGCGCGTGACTACCTCTATCGGCTCGGCGCGTTTTGCCAAACTATTTCGCTTCTGTATTGAAAACGAAACGAGACTTACCACTTCTGTCGATGCTTTCCAAAGGAAAAATGTCTGCTCCATCGCGTGGGATGGTCAAATTTCGTCTCAGACCCTTAGTTTTGGAAATAAATTGAAAGATATCCGTAAAAATTGGTGCATTTCGGGTGTCCTTTTCCCTTTTATCGTTGTTTAAACATATTTAAATGTTCATAATGGAATAATAACTTATATCGTTGTATTCGGGAGGGTTCATAGAATAATTTGACGCAACGAACAATCGAATAACTATTACCGTTTCGACAATAAAAATGTTCAAAGTTGAAAATTTGCAGTTTTTTTCAAAATCAATTTTCTCAAAAACTGAGGGTGATGGCGACAAACGGGTTGCGGATTCGTTTTCAGGACACGAAAACCTATAAGAAATGACTATTGAATGTTACAAGTCCAGATGGCTGTTGTACTGTGTAATAGGATCCCTGTGTTAAGGATAGCCCGTTTGTGAAGGCTGGATGCTTCACAAAGAAACTTCAAAAAGAGGCATCGTCGTCGATACCAACACCCTACAGGGCTGGAACTATTTATTGCACCACTCGAATAAACAAATTATTACCTACTGCTCTTTTATTATTATTACTAAGGAAATATTGCACAAATGTGTGGCTCACTATCTCGGCCAAAATCAGCTGTCTACGAATCACTACATAAATTTGAGTGATACATAAATTTAATCCAGCGTATTCTAATAAACCGACTAGAAATAAAATATATTCCTCTGATAAGCACAGAAACGCTGTAAATTGAAGACAGTCGGCTCACCTAACATAAAATGACTATTAAAATTAACACTAATATTATTTATTTTATCAGAATAAACCTAACATATTCAGAATTTTATGCTGACTCAGAAAAGCTGATATTTGCTTTAACACAATATTTATTAAAAATCGGGTTGAAAATTGAAATTATAATATCTAACCATCTCTCCTAAGATGCCAGAAGATAATGGCTCTCGTCGTTAGGAGAGATGGTTCGCATCTTTGGGAGAGATAACCTTCATAATCGTTCATGAAGAAATAACAAAGAAAAAAGCAAATTATTTACATCTTCAGATTCACCTCAACTTGCCCTATTTCCAGAATTATTAAACCACAGGAACGAGTATCGAAAACAAATCCAACTAGAACGTACATCTACACAAGCATTCTTACTCTTCCTTCCTACTCTCTCTGCTCGCCATTGAAAATAATTGAACACCACCACAATCCATAATTATTCCACATCCCCCCAAGCTGAGAATTTTAAAACGCCTGTATCAAGTTCGTTTGAACTTTCACCAGAGTTAACACAGCCAGCAGCATGTTCCCTCTGGTTAAGAAATCGACAATTGAAGTCCGACAATTGGATTCTATTTGCATCGAGCCAGAAACCTGATACGACGAGCCATTTCGTCCGGGGGTCGTCCCACACAATTCCACGACACGTACACCCTGATTGCGATCGTACCTTCCGTCGTCTCTAAATCGAGTTAGTGAAAATTATCAGCGATGGATCAACCCCCATTATTGGTCGCAAGCCCGTCAGCACGTGCTGTCGCTTATCGGTAAGTGAACCAGTGCTGTCTGTCGCGCGACCGTGTGAACTCGTAATACACAAAGATCCTCCTGTCACGTTGCATCGTCGACGATCGGACCCCCCGTTCCCATCGAACGGCGCTTCCTATTATCGGCCTTTCAGAATTCGCGCCATGATAACTACCAACGCTTGCCACGCTCTATGACTAATTGCAGCGATTTTCAATCGAGGGAAAAATGGCTGATCCCTAGAAATGTTGCTAGATTCTGAGTTTTGAAATTCTGGAGTTTTGGTAAGACTGAAATTTTGGGGGTCTAGTGATGCTACGTTTTGAAAATGACTTGTGTAGGAAGTCTGACTTGTGCGATGGAAGATTCATATTCTGCGAAAGTAAAATCAGTGGGAAAGGTTTCGAGTGAATTTTTTTATATTCTTTGGGTTTTTTTAATAAGCTTTTGCTGATGCCAGAAGGATGTTGAATACTGAATGGAGTATTGGAAAGTGGTAAACGTTCAAATTATTATTCTTTGACTGCACTTTTCGTGGTTCCTTTGTAAGAATATGAGTGATAGTCTTATAGATAGCAAATTATCTAGTTTGAATAATTTAGCTTCAATTTTACTGGGCCATTGCAGAAATATTTTTGCAGACATTCCCTAGCTACAACTCAAAACAGGGATTGAACATCCACTTTTATTCCATCCTTTTATTTAAGGGCACTAGACAGTCGAAAAATCGATTTTTATTGCATTTTCCGAATGTACTATCTTTTATGAATAAAATGCCGCTTGGTTCGTATTAAAATTCGCAAAATTGTTGATCTTACAGCTGAAAAGGTCAAGCGGCAACCTACAGCGTCGTCTTTGCCCAGAAACTTTAAACACGTTTTTCTGGAATTATTTTTTCTCTTGGTTTTCGCCTAGTTGCAAATGAATGGAGATTCTTCAGATCGACTTAAAAAATTGCAGGATGTATAAAACATGTGCCATTTCCCGCAAAACCTCTGATATACTTAGTCAGTAAAAATTCGAAATTTTCATAAAAAAATTAAAATGTCGCGGATTTTTAGTAGCGCACAAAGACGACCAAATTTTTCTTGAAATAATCGCCGTTTTTCCGCCACCAATTTCACGATTCTGTTTCAATTTTAGTTTTTATTAGTTTCGCTGGAAACAACGGATGTAACCAACAGGAATCACACCTTGAAATTTAATTACATCACTTTTTAAGACCAATATTAACGGAAAACTACAGAAAAACGTTAAAATGTTTATCAGTCAGCACCGCCATTTTTAAAAGACGTCTATATTTCATACCAACTTTTTTCAATCACTACTGTAATAATAAACATTGGCTAAAAGAATACCCATCGGAATTTTCTTTCATTTTTTTAAAAATACATTACTAATAAAATGTTTCTTTCACGGAAACCGACTGCCTATTTAATTAAGTAGTTCCCTACACATTAAACCCGAATCTCAACAAAATTAATCATTCCCGTAAACTCGTCGCCCCACCAGAAGTAACGCTAGAATCCGCGGAATAAAGTATCGAGGATATTGATAAACCGTTTTCTATCATGGAAACGCAACGACGCAGAAAACTCGGGTTCGTCGACCGAAGTAAAATTGAAAGGCAAAAGCACGCGTCGTCTGATTTATCGACTGCATATAGGTACCCAAGCCGGCTGGGGAATTTCCTCGGTGAAATTTTCTCGCAGCTACGCCACACAAGCATCTCAATTTATGCTCGCTGCTTCTATTCCCACGTTTCGCCTTTCAGAAATTTCATCTCGACGAACCTCCCCTCGCTGCCCCTTAATACACACATCAGAGAGGACGACGCGAGGCACAGCAGTGCGTCAAGAATGTTCTAAAATTCCCATCGTACCCAATAATCAGAAGTCCAACTACCTACGTACCTAATCTTTTAGTTTGCCTAAACAATTTCCACCGAGAATCCTGCAAAGCGCTAACTCCGTTTCCGGAAGAGCCGGCAGGCTTCTTAACATTGATCTACTCGAAGGGGCATTTTTCAAAAGCTTGCCCCACTCAATAATGTTAAGGCCTTACATACGTTTGGCAGCGCCAAAAAATTCCCTAAAAGAAACATTTTTTTTAGTAGTGATAACAATAGAAATTAATAAAAGTAAATAGCACACATTGTTTATTGGTATTTATACTTTATAAAAAAATTTATTTCGCTTTATTTTTACAAAAATTACTATATAAAAAATCACATGATCCACAACACTAAGAAAAAAAAGTTAGTCCACGGTCGGCATGATATCTCCAGCAAATGTCGATCGATTTGCAAAATGTAAAAAAATTCTTGTAAAATAAAGTTGTAGTTATAGTCTGTCGAGCCGGATTTTTGATATTTTGATTAAAACATTTTATAAAAATAATTACAGTGTAAAACTTATGACGTAAAACGCATATTATTTTTAAACTGCCATAACTTTCTCAATTTTTCGAAATTCAAAATTCCGGCTCGACAGACTATAACTATAACTTTATTTTACAAGAATTTTTTTACATTTTGTGAATCGATCAACATTTGCTGGAGATATCATGCCGACCGTGGACCAATTTTTTTTCTTAGTGTTGTGGATCATGTGATTTTTTATATAGTAATTTTTGTAAAAATAAAGTGAAATAAATTTTTTTATAAAGTATAAATACCAATAAACAATGTGTGCTATTTACTTTTATTAATTTCTACTGTTATCACTATTAAAAAAAATGTTTCTTTTAGGGCATTTTTCTTGTAAGGCCTTAATAATTCCAGCTCTCAAGAGCCAGAGGCTACGATGGACGCCCCCGCGACCAAAGTAACGCGACAGTACAATATACCACACGACGCAATTGCGTCGCACCACCCCATTGGATGACACCCATACATATTCCTGTCCCAGGAGGACTTACCTCGTCCACGAACGATCTCTGCTGCATATTGGTCCAGCACATTTTGCACGGGCACACGTCCTTGTCCTTCAAGTTCTCGCCCCTCTCCCTGTCGCGCGCGGCGACCTGTGGCGGCGGTGGCGGCACAGGCGGCGGAAGAGGGCTGGTCGCCACCTCGAGGCTATCCGAGCTGGAGTTATGACGCCTAGGTGGCGTTATGTTGGTGACGTTCCCCTGGGACGCTTGCTTCACCTCGGCCACGGATCTGCCGTGATCAGCAGGGTTCTTCGAGTGCGACGGGGACAGGTAGACGTTCAGCATGCACTTGCCCTGCTGCGGCTGAGGTTTCAGGAAGTCGTCCAGGAGGTAGAAGCTCTGGGCCCGGCTAGATCTCGTGGACGTGGTGCGGGTCTCGGAGCTCGGCTGCTCCGGCTTGCAGACGCTCTCGCGGTTGGTCCTGCCTCTGCAATAATCGTCGAACTGGTGCCTGTTCTGTCCGTATCTCTCCTCCCCGTCCCTCTCCGCGGACTCTCCACCGTCCTGGTAAAGCCTGCGGCTCACCTTCGACCGTCCCGTCTGGCTGAACTCCCCGTTCTCCTTGTAAACGTCCCTACTCACCCGGGACACCCTGGCGGAGTAGGAGGTCGGCTGCTGGTACCGCGTGGACTTGTAACCGGAGCCGCGCGCGTCCTCCCGGAAGTGCTCGCCCTCGATCATGGAGACGCTCATGTTGTGGGACAGTGAGTGCTGAACGGCGTGCGAACCGCCGCCCGTGGGAGCCCTTAGCAGAGCGCCGAGGGACCGCCACTTCCTGTCCTGCTGTCCCGTCGAGCTCGAGGACACGGAGGATCTCGCGCACTTCCTCTCGTTGCCGGGCGACGTCAGGGCGCTGTTGCCCGCCGACCACTTCCGGTCGCTCGCCGCCGGCGAGGTCACCGTCGGCCACTTTCTCTCGTTCGACGGCGACGCCATCGAGGTGCTCGACCACTTTCGCTCGGACGCGGCGGTGCTGGAGGTGAGCCCGCGTTCCGTCGACCCCACGTTCAGCTGGTCCTCCCTCTGCCTGGCCTTCCACCAGGAGGACGTCGAGGTGAACAGTATCAATGCGCCCCTCAACGGGTTCTGGTTCTTCGAGCTGCCCTTCGGAGAGTTGTCCCGGTCCTTCGCCTTCAGCGAGCACTCCCTCAAGGTCCCGTCGCAGTCGCGGTCGCTGAACGCCGAGATGTCGCGGTCCCACAGCGAGCTCTTCGGCCCAGCAACATCCTCCTCGTGGTAGAGGGTGGCGTTCGTGCTACGCAGACGTGGCCTGATCTTCACGAACCCGTAGTCGTTGCTGTCCTGGATCGACTCCAACGCCTCGACCCGGTGCTGCACGCTCCTGGTGGACTGCTGCAGCAAAGACGCCTGGCTCGGGGTGTACTGGTGGTGGCTGTTGCTCAGCTGCAGGCTAGGCTGCTGCAGCAACGTCGAGGTCCTGGTCCGGTGGCCCTCGCCGGCGGTGCTGCGCTGCAGGCAGGAGAAGCTAGCCGAGTGCCGCAAACTCGAGGGCGGATTTCCCGGCTGACTCACTCCCAACATCTTTCCCTCTTTGACAGTCAGTCTTTGATCTCGAGTGGCGGGGACACGGGCAGAGAAGCTTCGCTTTCGACCGCTCAAGGTGCGCTTCCACGGACGGAATTAACTTGTCCAGCTCGTCATTACTCTGGCAGTGATCTTTGTCGACGCTGGTCCCCGGCGGGAGACGGCGGTGAGCTCGCTTCGCGCTGGCAACTTCCCTTTGTCCGCTGCTTGTTCTATCCTGCGCATTCTCGAACGCCGGTTCCCGTGAAAAGACGACAGCCTGTCGCCGGCTACATCCTCGTCGCTCTCGCTGCCTTTCGTACCGTACAACCACGGTTCGTACGAAATCTGCAACAGAAAGTAGGAACAGGATAGGGGCGAGCAACTCAAAAGAAAAGAACGGCTGAAAACGCAATCGAAGCGACCAAGCACGGGCGTGAATAAATTAAATGATCAGCGGTTTTGCGAGGGAGCGGGGGCTGGGGCGGTGGTGGTCTCTTGGCAGAGCAGGCGGCAGGGTGTCCGGCGTTGTGAAATCATGAAACGTACGGTGCGATGTCGATGAGGCTTCCAACGATCCGTCGCGGGGAAAGGAGAAAGACTGGCTGAGGCGGATGAAAAAGAGCGAGGGACACCGGGCGATTTGCTGGGGATCGGTGAAGGATGAAGGTCGTTCTGCGGCCGGTGCCTAAGGCCAGGCAGCGGGATGTCTACCGAGCTACTCTTCGAAAGTTCCACTTCCTCCTCTGTTTATATTTAATCAAATTTCTTGGATATATTCTGCAGAGTAATCCTGTTAAACAGGAAGGCGTTTCAAGCATTTCGCTTATACTGCCCAACGAACAATAGTCACAACTAGGGCTCTCACTATCCGGATATCCGGATCTGAGTATCCGGATTTCGATTCGGATTTCTAGTTATAACGAGGAATCCGGATACTCCAGATAATCCGGATACCTAGTATCCTACCTAGTAGGTAGTAGGGCTCTTACTATTCTGATATCCGAGTATCCAGATTGCTCGTTATAACTCGAAATCCGAATCGAAATCCGGATACTCAGATCCGGATATCCGGATAGTGAGAGTCCTAGTCACAACATATCTATCTCTCTTTTCCTTCTCTCTCTCCTTCAGGTTCCAGCAGCAGCGGCGCACCGGGAGAAAGGTGGTGGTGGTCACCCATCTTTCCCCAGTACCCGCCCCGTGATGTTTAACTTCGGTGATCTAACGAGAACCGGTGTTTTCATCACGGCTAAGGCCGCTGGTTCTGCAGAGTAATCTATACGCTGTGATCGCTCAAATAGTGTATTGAATAATTATTTTACCAGCAACTACAGTAAAATTTCGACAAAGATATGAAGCGCTATTATAAAATTAAGGTAATACAAAACTCTTCAGAAGGTTTCTTGTTACCACATTATCTAGGGTGAATTGACCAGTGAATGAACAGGGAGCAGTGAATGAACAAATTGACTTTTTTCGTGTATGACAAGAATACTATTTCATTGAAAACAATGATCTTATATTTAGAATGAAAATTTATTGAGATAACGGCGATATAAATATTTTTTAAATCTATAAATGTCTTGGTCGCTTATTAATTTTTTGATTTGTGGTTTCCGGTGCTGCCATTCACGGCGAGAAACCTTGTAACAAAACACGTACGATGACAGTTAACCATTATGTTGTGTAAACTGTGTTCTGATATAAATAAATTTGTCAAGTTCCTATTATTATAATGTATAGATTATATTTTTATATTTTTATGTTAGGTCCGTAACTTAACTTCTCTTCTACTTTTGTAGCGTTTTCAGCGATTTCTCGTCAGAAAATGAAGTATTATTCTTTGTGTTCATTCACTGGATACAAGATGTTCACTTATTGGGTATTTTGTTCATTCACTAGTATATTGGGCATTGATTACATTTTTATGATTTATTTCAAACACCGTTCAAGTAAAGAGGCACAAACAATTTTTTTAGACATTTTTAAAGCCTATTCTGTTACAAATTCTTGTTCCATTAATAAATTAGGACATTATTTAATTTTTATCGTTATTTGAAACTGAAAAAACGCTTAGCTGTTCATTCACTGGTCATTTCACCCTATTCAAGCTAAACAAAACTATGGAAATATGTTTGCAAGAGGCAATCATTTTATAACTCTTTGAAGGAACTTTCAAAGAACTTGCAGATCAGTAGACATCGCGCAAAGTATTATGCATGTAGCGAATATAATTGGCGACTATGATACCTATCTAGCGAGCGTTCCCAAAAAATGTACACTGCCATGCTCGTTAACTCAAGATTGATGCAGCTAAGTTAAAAAGAAGCACTGGAGGTACAGGAACAGAAAGTGGCAAGGTGGTAAATAATCGTAGGGTAATAAGGGTGTTTCAAAATCAAGGGTAGCTACGATTTGGAATATTAACCCGTCCCGAATAATTGCTTCTCGGTTCGAGAAGTCCGGGGCCCAATTAACGTGATTAAGTACGGTCTGGTGACCGTCGTTCTCTAGTGGCCATTTTAAAAACTGAAGGAAGCGAGCCCGTGACTCTCGCGCTCCATTGAACTCTGCCTTTTTCTGGTCAGGCCCACCGATGGACGTCGAGGTCCCCTGGATTATCGAGACGGTTGCGGCGGCTAATTAAAAATCCCTCAACCAAAGGCGAGTTTAAACATCGCGTTACACGTTGGATGCCTCATTAGGCAGGCTGTGCAACAGTAAACGGACAACGACTACGTATAGGGGATAGGTGCCATAAAGGGGACACGTCTTAAAAGGGACAAATCGAATTTCCAAAATTCTAAACGCATTACACATGCAAGTTATTTTCCTGTTTATTGCAACACTAGTGCCTAGTCGTTTGACGTAAATTTTACTACGGTCTCACTTGCAACAGAGTAGTAATCCACGGTTGATGTTTTTCAGCAGTAAAAGTGAAATTTTCATTGGTGTTCTGTGTCGTGTTCTGAGATCAAGGTATATACAAAGTGTTAAAGTGTTATATCATTAAAATTTGTATCATTAAGATTTAGAATTATAATTGTAATACTTAATAAGTTTATTTTTATTAACGTGTCCCTTTCATGACGTATACTGTCCCATTTAAAACCACCTAGGGTAGATGTCCCAATTACTGCCATCTTAAGATTATAACTGAACTTTATTTAATCATTTCACGTGTTGTTTAACCTAAAAATCGTCTCAGTTTGAAACATAATATTATTTAACATCTGTTTCATTAACAAAAAATAGTTTTATGAATTAAATATGAAGAATTTATTAATAATTAATTAAAATTCGCGAGCGATCCTACTGTACCTATAACTGTCACCTAAAAAATTGTCTTGTCCGTATGACTGTTACCCAATAACTGTCGGTCCTAATAACTGTGACCACATAACTGACGGTCCCTATTATTGACAATGAGACCCGATTACAGTCAGTCCTTTTTACTAAGACTCGATTAGGTACTGCCAGTCCTTTTTACCGATTAATAGCCAGAATTATCGAACGCATAGTTTTGGAATTATTAATTTATTTGTCGTATACTGTAATTGTTCATAAAATATATGTGAAAGTTTTATAAAATGACATTACATGCATCACACGCTACACGTGACTTTCGGGTTAGGAATTGGAACTTTGATATATGACAGTTATACGTACTCCACGTTCTTTTGTCCCGAATACTGCCAGCAGTAATAGGGACAAGCCCAAAAATTTTGTCCCTAATGATGTCACCGTTAATTAATATAATTTAACAATAAATATTATGTATTTTATTCGTTACATCATTAAAGTAATTCTTCTAGACCGGAATAATTCATTTTATGCGAAAGATAGAGGTTGAATAGTAAAATTGTGGCTCTTTCTTTAGTATGATTTCGCCATCACTCCCTACTAACGTCTTCGCGTTTTTCACGCTCAAATGGCACTTTCATTTTTCAATATTATTTTTTAAACACTAGATACATATAAATACATATATTTGTTTTATTTTTATGTAAATCAGAACCTCCGTTTAATAATACCTTTTTTTTGTACATTTTTTTATACGTTACATTTTTATTACATAAAATAAATAAAGTGGCAGTAATTGGGACACTGGCAGTAATTGGGACATCTACTCTAATCGTAAAAGGGACATTTTCCACTTTTTTGTAAATCGAAGATTTTATTTTCTATTACAATCGATGAGTTTGCAATATACTTTTATTGAAGGGAAATAAACACGCTTTCTCGTGATGTAGGGTAAACCAACCAGTAATTGACAGCATACCAGTGAATGACCATTAGGCAAATAAATGTCAATTATAAATTTAAAAATTACTATATGTTTATAAATGGAGTTTAGTTACACGTTTAATACCCCATATTTTTAGTTATGTGTATTAAACAAACATTAATAAGTACGATTCTTAATAAAAGTTTGCGGTCATTTACTGGGCTTCTCATTCAACAAATCGGTCATTCACTGGTTGGTTTACCCTAATTGTTTTCTAAATACCTATAACGACATTGTCAGAAATGGACGCTAAACAAAAGTGTCCCTTTTATAGCACCTCTCCCCTACCTGGCTCTATTCGCAGAAAAGACATAACGCCACACCGTCCACGGGAACAGGTATCCGTGGGACGAGATCATTCCGTACGTTCTACAAGCGGACTGAAGCAGTCGATCGAGGGTAAAATCGTCTGATTCTGTCCGCGCCAGCTCGCCCGGTGTTAACAAACTTTCCACGAGCTGGTTTTCCATTCGACTGGCTGCGTCGGAGCGCTTCGATCGGCCAGCGTCCGCGGGCGCGCGGTACCGCGCGCAATCTCGGCCAACGAAATGGAATTCGGTGAATGCGACCGATGCCGCTATGTGGAGCGAGTCGCACGGGCTGCCCAAGATTTCTCTGAGTTTACGGCAACGGCGCGCGGCTGTCTGCCGCCCGTCTATGTAGGTGCAAAACAGTGAAAGGTTTTTCAAGGCAGGAAAGTAAGTGACACCTACACGCGGCCGGCGTTAACGCGTAAAAAGGCAAGGCCGTTCGCGCAGATAAAAGTTCGCCGCGCTGGTTGCGACACGGCGCTGTTGCACCAACAATGACGAATCCAATCCAGCGGGCAGACTTTAGCTTAATTCCTGCCGTACGATAGCAATTAGACGCCGACACGGGGCATGCGTACTTTCTACGAGCCCCTCGGCTAATGGGGCGAGCTGTTCTTGCCTTTGTGCGCTCTTTCGCGAGCGGGATTTCGACACCTGGGGGAACGAGCAATCTCTTCGTCCTTGCGCTGGACAGTTTTGCGATAAAACATGCTTGGCCTGGGCCAATACCTCCTTCAGTGGCAGTTTAAAGTAGATTTAAAGGGATCGAAAAAGATCTGGACCCTCATTTTTTAAAAAATTCTGTTCGAACTTATATTTTTTGTTTAGGAAAATATCTGTTCCTGTGGAATTTTTATTGAAAGAAGTGATGCGCTTAGGAACTTCTTTAGGAAGTGTCCTCATGGAACAGATATTTTCGAACTTATATATTAAAAGTTCCATGGAAACAGTTATATTAGAACAATTATTAAAAACAGTTCCATAAGATAAAGAAAAGTACTAAACTAGTATAGGTACTAGTTTTATTTAACAATATAATATATTCGTCATGTTTATTGAATAAAAATATGATTCCGCTTTTTAAAAAGAATTTAGAAACATTCGCCTCTTTTCGGCTTCTTGACTAGGTGTAACTCCTTAAGAGGCTACGTACCCCGGGAAGGTCGGGAAATAGGGTCACTTTTATAATTTTTTTTCCATATAAAAAAACGTTATATTTAAAAATCGAGATATACATGTTGTTGCGTATAAATTAAGCGGTATTCTCTTTAAAAAGAATTTTAATATCTTGAGAAATGACGCCATAGCAGCCCCTTCTACATAAAGGCCTCTTCATAGTTCCAGAATGATTACTAGAAATATTGATTGCGTCACCTTCAAATTTACGTAATATAAAATAGTAAAAAATAATTCATAGCCAAATTTGTTTTGGCTAAGATAGCTACAGATTTTTGCAACAATACTTTCCTAGCACATTTTATTCGAATTCTACATTTAATATTTCCACTACTGTAAACTCATTTTCTGACAACAATAAAAACGTGTGGCGAAGCTATCCGCCACCCAAGGGTTAACTCAGTCCGGCGAGTTTCTGGCGAGAAAGTTTCGCACAGAGGGAGCTACCAAAGCTGGTTTCTTTTCCAAGTAAACCTTCGAAGACTGTTTAAGTGCGCCGCAGCTAATTATCGCCGTGGAAGCACGCCGACGCCGCTCGAAGTATATTTCACGGTATCCACAACGAAAGTACCTACGCGTCGATACGCTTCGCTCATCGTTGGAAACGAAGAAACGCGGTTTCACCCTTCTGCGCTGGATGGTTCAGAGACACGACTTCCTGCGGCTCAACGTCGACGTCCGTTCTATTCGTGATCGCGAGCGAGGCTTACTTGCAATTCTAATGCCGTCATTAACCAGCATCGTTTAAATGGAAAAACGCCTCTCCATCTGCCTCTCCGCCGCGAAATTCCGCACGCTCGCGGAGCTTCGCACGGCAAAGCGGGCTTTAATTAATCCGTCGACTTGACCGAATTTTTTCACCGGCGCGATGCGGATCATCCTAGAAACCGCAGAACCGTATAGCATTCAGTGCATGAAAGCGCGGAGGCGGGGCAGACGGTGCGTGGCGCGGAACGAGCTCCGATAAATGCCGTCAAAAATTTTCTGGAAACGTCGTGGAATGTACGGGGTGTCATTAAACAGCTGGTGCGATAAATCAGTCGATTATAGCCACGTGCAAATCGATTGGCAGTCGACTTCTCATTGCGAACATTTCAGCAGTATTTCGGGAACATGGTTTAGGGTTTAGAGCATTGTCCACGCTGTACATACTTTGAATTCTAATCGAAGGCACGCGGTCAGAATCGAATGGGCCGGTCGTGCGTAGAACCCGGAAGGCAGCGATTGTACATGGAAATATACGCCGAAACCGTGATTGTAAATGGAAATGCAAGTCGATACCGTTTCGATCAGTATTTCCGATCACTGTACAAAATTCCGGTTAAAATACAAGAGTTAGAATTTGAGGCCGCGAGCTGTGGCTTAGGGCTGGGATTATTCGAATAATTTAATATTCGAATATTTTACAAATATTCGAATGCTACGAATAAACTTCAAATATTTGAGTATTCGAATGTTATTATTCGAATACTATTCGAATATCGATGTATTCGAATACTATTCGAATATCGATGTATTCGAATACTATTCGAATATCGATGTATTCGAATACTATTCGAATATCGATGTACAGTGGACGCTGGATAATATGCCGCTGTTTAAAGTGCCGTTAGGAACGCCCCAGCTCACACGCATTACTCGCACGCGTGTGTGCACCTCCCTTTCTCTCACGCTCAGCGAGCCAATGAATGCTAACCCTTAATGGTGCCTCCACACTGGAGTTCGCAAGCAATTCGCAAGCAATACATATACGTGATTGTGTTTTTTCTTTTTCTCACATCAGTGTGACGCACCTTAAGAGTATTCTGGTAGGGGGCAGCCATCACGGAAAAGAAAACAGGAGAGTTATGGGGAGAGCGCGCGTTACATTGGCTCTCGTTAATATGCCGCTTCTGAGAAAACCCCGCCTCTAGAGCCCCGACTGCGGCTCATTATCGAGCGTCCACTGTATTCGAATACTATTCGAATATCGATGTATTCGAATACTATTCGCATATCACTGTATTCGAATAGAGCACTATTCGAATATCACTGTATTCGAATAGAGCACTATTCGAATTTCGAATATCACTGTATTCGAATAGAGCACTATTCGAATATCACTGTATTCGAATAGAGCACTATTCGAATAGTATGGTGTGAAGTGGGTCAAAATCAGCTTACAAGATTTCACCCTGAGAAATGAACCTCAACAACTTGATTTATAATTCACACCATACTATTCGAATACATTAGTATTCGAATACTCAAATATTCGAATACTATTCGAATACTTGGATATTCGAATTATAAATAATTGAACAACTGAAGTATTCGAATATTCAAATACCAAATAATTCGACAAATAGTCCCAGCCCTAGTGGCTGCACCTACGGGGGTGGTCGAAGGCAACGAGAAAAGGAAAGAAGGAGCAGCGAGGCGTTTTTCAAACGGATGTCTATACGGTGGCTCATGCATATGCGCATGCGATCGCCTTATACGCGATTCTCGAAACTCTCTTTTGGCATTGTTCGAGTACGAATAATGAGCTGCAGGAACGACCAGCTGGAAATTCTCTGCGCTATAACGTTATCGAAACTACTGCACGTAGTGTGGACTCTTTTGGACTATAGAACGTAAACATTCGATATTGTGTAATTTCTGAGTGAGGGTATTACTTGTTAATAAAATTGTAATAGATATTGGTTACCTAAAGGATATTTTTTTTAACTTAGCCCTTTCCTGGTGGACGCGGGGTCACTTTAGACCCATTCTACTATTCAGTGGCGCAGTCAGGATTTAATCCTGGGGCGAGTTGAGTTGAATGGATGAAAATATTTATAATGCAAATTCAATAAAATTCATTAGGTGGTTATAAAAATTTATTTAAAGAATAAAATCTAGTTTTCGTTTCTTTTTATAAAACTTTTGAATTACTTCAGCCGTGGTTACATTAACCCTTCGTCGACACACTTCTTTTTTCGATCAACTTTAACATATCTGGGTGGTTTAACACAGCAGAATAATTTTTGAACGACTGCCATTCTCAACTGAAGAATCCAATCGTTATGAAAAATGATGAGTCAATTTCAGGGTCCGTAGAATGTATTCCAATGTTTATTTTTATTGAAATTTCATCACAGTTCTTGTAAAAAAGTCTAGATTATCATATATCGAGAAAACACGGAGAAAATCTTAAAAAAGTTATAACCTTTACAAATTTCAATATCAGAAGCTAAAAATCTGCAGAGTTATTGTTCAACTATAATATTTTGAGAGAGAAAATAGTTTAGTAAGTTGGCTTTGGAAACAAGGTATTTATTTTGTATATAGAAATTACAAAGCGTCAAAATCAGCTTATGGGTAGCTCACACCCAGACTGTCAACGAAGGGTTAATCTCCTTTTTCCTTTTTCTTTGGGGGGTGCTAAGACACCTTGGCCCCCCTCAGAGTGCGCCACTGCTACTATTAATTAATCTACTTATGTTATTTATCACGTTTTAATATCACTTATCGGTTAATAATTTTATATTTCCACTCCTCAAGTTTTCTATACAATCACGACTACTAATTTTCATAGTGGGTATCTTTAATGAGCTACAAATTAGAGAATATAAACCCTCCTTTGTTTTCTCATCTACCATCACTCATTCACGTCGCACTGAGTATTAAACCGATACTTCTACTTTTACCAGAAAAGTAGTAAAAAGTACTAGCCAGCCAAGGAAAATACTTTGATTAAAATATATTTGTACTTTTAATGAAGACTTTTAATATTTCCTGACACTGTATCCCCGCCCCGTCGCCCAGTTGCATTATTCATATCATAACGATGCTATCAACGACTCTCGCGCCCGTCCAGTGTCCATAAATCGTTGATAGCTTATCGATGATCGTTAATAGGGTCTCTAGGACGGCGGCGATAAGGCCGTGCAAACGCAATCACGTATTCGCGCTCTGGATACATCCCGTCAGCCTGGTTAACGTAATTGGCCAGAATCTTCGGCCGTGACTAATTGCACGCCCGGTATGTGGAAGGAGCGCGGTTGGCCGGTTCGTTTCGCGTTCCCTTGCCCAAGATTCGTTGCGAAAGAAATTTGAAAGCTCTTCCTCCGCGACCGGGGAGGGCTGATTAATTTTGAAAGGCGACGACGGCCTGTTACGTGAACGCGGCTAAGGAAAATGCGCGGCAAACCGAGGAAGGTTCCCCCGTGCGACGGGATTACACCACCGCGACGAGCACGCGCGAGCTGCGATTTATTTCCTCTTACTTTCGCGGGTAAATCGGATTGCAGCTGCGACCGGCGCGGCGCGCGCTCTCCATAAAAACACACGAAATTCGACACCGGGCTCGTCAATACTTTTTCAAACCAACAGCGTCCGCGGATAATCGCGAGGAGCGTAAATGGAAGCTTGCGTAAGACTTCGGCCTCTTAGCTTCGACGGCCTTCGAGGTATCAATTTATTGAGCCTGTAAATGAAGTTTCGCGCGAATCCGTTTCTCGAGGCTAGTTCTACTGGGGGCTCGAAGCATATTCGGAATTATGGTAGATGAAAGTTTAAGGTTTAAACCGTGAACGGTGATCAGATAATTCTATTAGAGAGATTGTGAATAAATTGTTTTACCGCTTTTTCAAAAAGTTTTACATATTTATTAATTTTAATTTTCCGGACAATTGCTCTGCTTGCGTCTCTCTAACTCAGGCCCTGGTAATCTTAATATATAAAGCAGAAAGCTGCTACATGTTTGTGTGTTTGTCAGTCGCCAAAAAACTTTCAAAGATAAACTCTAGGATCATGAAATGTGCCTCGGCTAATTATGCCTGACTAATACAGAAGAATGTGACCATTTTTACAATCTAAAAAACTAAAAAAATTGTTTTATAAAATCAGAATATAAATTTCGGGCGAAGCAGAGTAATAAAGCTAGTAGCGATATAATACGTAAAGTTATTAAGCATGTTATGCAGGCATAAATATATGAATCTAAAGCTTTCATTTAATAATCGCTATATAGGATAAACCAGTGAATGACCGAATTGTTGAATTCATAAACCTTTCATATTAATACTAGAATATATTTATATACAACAACAAAACAACTGTTGAAATTGCATTTAAATTTATTTTTCTTGAAATTTCTATAAAAATAATTACTTATTCATGTCGTCATTTTTAATACCACGATTACAAAATGCAAAACGTGGAGAAGCCCAGTAAATGACCGCATACTTTGAATAAGAATTGTACTTATTAATATTCGTTTAATACGCGTAACTAAAAATATGGGATATTAAAAGTGCAACTATACTCCATTTATAAACATATAATAATTTTAAATTTAAAATTGACAATTCTTTGTCTAATAGTCATTCACTGATACGCGGTCAATTACTGGTTGGTTTACCCTAGTAATCTTTATGACATGACGTGAAGCGTTTTAATTAAAAAAAAACTCTATTCCTCAAAGTATCAAATATCCCAGATAATACACAGTTCTTATCAATTTACGATACTTCTCCGCCTTCCACATTCTACACACTCTCCTTCCACCGCCACCCCACACGGACACGTGGGAAGTCCGAGCCAGCTGAATCTCTCTTTAAGGGGAGGTTCTGGTCTAAATGTCGATTTTTTTTTATTTCATTTTTCGAATGTTCAACTTTTTAGAAATACGTGTTTGAAAGGATTTGTTGAAATTCGTAAAATTCCCGAAGTTATAGGCATTTGAGTAGCGGCAAATGCATGGATAGGGTAAATATACCAGTAAATGGACACTGCCAGTAAAAGGACATTTTTTACTAAAACGAGTAAAATAAGTTACTAAAATAAGCAACTAATTAATTATAGACTTCTTCTAGTTTCTCGCTTCATATTCAAACAATTGTCGCAACACGTGGAATCAATCGCGCTGCAAACATAATTTTATAAAAGTGGCCATTTACTAGCCTTAAGTGTTCATTTACTGGTGCGTTTACCCTAACACCCGGCGACTCGGCACTTACGTAAAACTTCAAACGCGTTTTCCTCGAAACAGCGTTCTCAAATCGGTGGGACCTGTATCTCCAAAAGTTATTATCCGATTCGACTGAAACTTTTTTTATTTTGAAAAATATACTTCTGGCTAGGGGGGAACTAAAAAAAAATACAAAAAGTTGAAAATATATAATTTTCAAAGGCGATGAAAGGACGAAAAATACAGGGAAAAGTGATTTCAAACTTAAAGTGTCGTTATTTTCTAAGAAAAATGTAATTTTTGTAATTTTTTTAGTTCCCCCCTAGCCAAAAGAATAATCTTCAAAATAAAAAAGGTTTCAGTCGAATCGGATAATAACTTTTGGAGATACAGGTCCCACCAATTTGAATCAATTTTTTACAACTTTTACAATTTTTTAGCACGCATTAATAAATAGAAAAAAACACTTTAACTACTCCCCAGGGCCGTCTGCAATGATTAATTATAAAACAAAAAATATATTTCTATAATTTAAGACATCCTTAATACAATGCAAAAAGTCCCATTAAATGATATATAGTACTTTTCCTTTAATTAATTCCTAAATATCACCTATATTTTTCGGCTCTAGACCAGAACCTCCCCTTAAAGTTTCGCTGGATAATTAGAAACGCGGCGGTAGTAGTGGAGGCCAGACACCAGTCTCCAATTTAATTCCACCGAGGAAGGGTGGGGTGGCCGCGTGAAACTCCGCGTTCTAGTTCAACGTTCCACCCGTTCGAATCTATTTACGCGTATGCTTTCGTTCGGCGTCGAGTTTGTTGCACACTCCTCGAGGATCGAGCGATTCCACGTGCAACGGCTGCATAACTCGTGCCTCTGCCACCGCTAATGAAACATACACGCTGTCGAGCAACTTAAGCCGGGCATTATGCGCGTATATCGCGACCAAGGGCCGAAGGACCGGCCGCGCCACGCGAGGATCTCGTGCATTACGACTGCACCGCTGGAAACTTCCGAGCGAACGATAATTGGTCGCCGGTATGCCAAGGTAATTAGGAACAATAAAGATAAGTAGCAGGGGATGTGGTAACGGGCGATTGCTATTCGAACGGGTAAACGGCGCGGTGTACGGCCGTGACGGGCGAGGAAAAGCCGCGGTTGGCTGGCACAGGGGTAAATTAAAGAGACATCGTTCGAGGAAGATCTATAGGCAAGGATGTCACTCGCTGTTTCCAGAGAGACACTGGTTTCGGTCACGCGAGCCTCCGGGAACTTCGCTGATTATGTCGGATCGGCGATTTCGTGCGTACTGTGCAACGCTTTTAACGTAATACTCAATAGAGTTTCTTTGAATTAGTAGTACAGTTGAGGCCGGGGAAGTTGATAACCTCGGGTTCCGGGGAATATCTTTTATTCGGGACGCCGGGCGAATTCCATACATCGATTTTACGCTTCACTGAGTTTTATGGCTTTTGGAGAGCGAGAATTGGGAAGGAGAGAAACAAAGATAACGTTGGAAAAAAAGGGATGTTATAGTTTGTTTTATTTGGAGTAGATGCATTTCGGGAATGTTCCAAGAAAGAAGTTTGTAATAAAGGATTGAATAAAATAAAAAGTAAGAGCGAATTTGCTATAAAAATAGCCATTGCCATTTCTGACTGGTTTTCATCACTGGAAAAAGCTTCATTAATATCTTGGGAATTGATTAACTGTTGGCTGAGATTGTCACTGAAATTTATTTTTAAGGGGTTTGGAAATCTTTTTTTGTCACAAAAAGAATGTGTTTAGTAAATTGAAGTTTTTTCTATTTATTAATGTGTTTTGGAAATACAATGTTTTTCATATTTTCTTAATGCTTGCCCCCAAAATGAGGGGGTGTAATATGCACTGTGAAAAAAACGTTGGCTTTGGAGAAACCATGTACCTATCTGGGAGGTTTCACACATGGGAATCACACATTTTCGTTGTGTTTTTTTTCTCATCTTTTGCGTCGCAGAATGATTAAAAAATTTAGCTAATTTTGATAGTTCAAATTTGGACGACTGCCATTTTGTTAATTCCTCATCAATCTAATTAATCTTAGCCCCTGCCATAGCGACAGTTATACTGATTACAAATCTTTCTGTTTTTTTGGTTTCAGACGCACGGTTCCTCCAAAATTGACCACGTAGTCGAGGCGTTTTTATTTCACAGCGCATGCTACACCCACTTGTTTGGCGCAAGCAAGCATTAAAAAAATATTAAAAAAATAATTTATTATTCTCAAAGCACGCATTAATAAATAGAAAAAAAACTCAATTTACTAAACACATTCTTTTTGCTACAAAAAAAAATACCAAACAGCGATACTTTATCAGGGCGTCATCATCACGGTGGCAAAACCCCTTCAGAAGTGAAAACGTCAAGTTCCGCATTTCTCATGGGATCTTCGCGAAAGTGGCACCACTCGATTCCTCGAATTCTCCCGCTAATAAACTAAATTGCATAAAAAATTAATTTGCAGAATTTAGATCCAACCCCATAAAAAATAATCAGTATTTTAAATTAAAACATCACATTTCTGCAAATACATATATATAGTATTTTAAATTAAAATATCACATTTCTGCAAATACAGCAGGGGAGCAGACCAATATATATATATATATATATATATTTATATATGTATCGCTGTTTGGTATTTTTTTTGTCGCAAAAAGAATGTGTTTAGTAAATTGAGGTTTTTTCTATTTATTAATGCGTGCTTTAAGAATACTAAATTATTTTTTTAATATTTTTTTTATGCAAATACAGCAGCAATATATATATATATATATATATATATATATATATATATATATATATATATATATATTGGTCTGCTCCCCTGCTGTATTTGCAGAAATGTGATATTTTAATTTAAAATACTCTATATATATATATATAGTATTTTAAATTAAAATATCACTATATATATATATATATATATAGATGTGCGTATGAAGCCAGTTCTAAACGATTAGAATCAAGAAACGTTCCTGTGCCTACGTTCAGAGAGAAGCCCACCTTGCCTTCTGCTTCCCAGAATCACCCTATCTACCGATGCCATTACAGAAAACGGTCAGAAAACGCATGTCTGAAGGAATCCCGCTATTAATCCTCATCGAAGCTATCAGCGAGTATCCACCAAGAAGTATCTGCCGACAAGGAGCAGCAACGTTACGTCGGCCCATGAGCGGCGCGCGCGATCCTATCAGCGAATGATTGCACGGAGGATAGATAATACGTTCACGGAATTACCATTGTGTTCGTTGTCCTCTACAACGCGGGTAATGCTCGCTGCAGCGGTCGAAGCCGTTGAATCTTATTATCCCCGTTCCCATTAATTCGCCCAGGTAGAAAGAAACCTGCCGAACGGTGTCAGGAGTGGAAGAACAACGACGCGATAGCAGTGTGGGAAAGGTCCTGGGCGAAGCTGGATGACGAGACTGCGCGTCTAATTACGCGCGGTGAAACTTTTAATTCCGCGATTACGCGCGCGCTCGACACCCAGCCACTTGGGAAGTCTGTTTCGAATTACCCCGCCAACACCACCGTGTTCCTGGTTAATTTCCACGAGCGCCGTGAGTTACAGCAACCAAAGCACCGCCGCGAAGTTGCAGCGTAAACAATGAGCTGAAAACTGTGCTAGGAAATCGTCACGTGGTAGAATTAAATTAAACCAGCTCCGAGAGTTTTCAAGTCAACACTCTTTAGAGAGCATCGAAAGTATTGAGATTTTAATTGAAGTCCTAATTCCTGCAATTCGTATTAGATCTTCACGAGAGTGTTACTAATGGAGCTGGATGCGACTTTCTCGGCAGAAGTTGAGAAAGCTTGAAGGGCAAATTTCGAAACGTTGCTCTGAAGTGTTAACGTGTTCCGGATTTTTCTCGGTTAATTATAAGCTGAAAAGAGAGCCGTCGAATTATCCTCAGTCACGAGGGCTTTTCAATTCCTCCTCGCGCATCGCTGCCTATGCTTCGGAATAAATAATTTATTTATTTATTTATTTTAACTATTTACGGATGACTCCTTTTATATACAAAAGTTTACAAAATGTTGTGAAAGAATAAATGAATGGGACGTTATTCAAACGCTGTGTTGGTGGCCATGACTCGTCGCGCTTCTACTTTGAAGGAGGTAAGTGGGGATGTAAAAAAGTTTAGTCGATGAGCGTAGGTATTAGCTAACTTGCATATCCTAGTAATAGGATCAGTGTGAGCAAAGAGAGAAGAATAGAATTTGGGTTTGAACAGAGAAAAACTCCTGAGTTGTCTTTCAGGCGCATTTAAATTAATCTGTTAAAGAACAATTTTCAACAATTTGAAAAGAAAGACCAAGTCCGAAACCTTCCTTCTATCCTTCAAGCTGAGCATTCCTAATAATGTCATAATTGACTCGTAGTTATGATCATCAAAGGCCATCGGTTCGCCAACCTTGTAGGCGGCATACCGGAGGAATTTATGCTGCACCTTTTCAAGTAGGGCTTCATACTTGTTGATTTGAGGTGACCAGATTAAGGAAGCGAATTCCAAATGAGGGAGAACAAGGGAAAAATAGAGGATTCTCAGCGTTTGGACATTTTTGAAGTCAGCCGAAACCCTTTGTAGGAATCCCAGTGCTTTGTTTGCAGAATAAAATAAATAATCCATGTTTGCTTGCCGCGGAGTTACTGAAAACAACGATCAACCGAGCTGCTCGTTTTCCCCGCGTCGATCGCGATCGAGCGAATTAACGCGATTAGGACGTCGGCAGCGAAACGCAGGCGTGTATTTACACTGTCCAATTTGTCGTGCATTCTTAATCGACGGACAGCTGAAGCCACGGCGCCCACGAACTCTACCTTGCCCGAGTAATTATACGGCATCGGCGCGCAATTTAGCCGTCGCGCGCGCATCGCCGCCTATTTCGACGATCGATCGGGCAAAGCGCCGGGGCGAACGGTGTCGCTTTTTCGCCCGGCACCCACGCCCGCCGAGGACAGCGCCGGATAACACGATTACGGCGTAATTACGCGGATCGACGGCGAAATATTTCTCATTTCGCGTATTACTCATGACACGCTCGCTAATGGATTCCCACCGCGAAAGGTGCTTTGACCCCGGCCACCCCTTGCTCTGTCTCCCTGCTCTCCACCCCCTCCCCAGTCCACCCCCCGTTCCCAGCGGGCAACGGCGGCCCAGGGGTAAACGTCCCCGACAAAAGAAGAAAATAATTGCTGTTCACGGAATCGATACGGGCTTACGTCGAGGGCATGCACGTGCACGTCACGTGCTCGATGTATCAGCTGCATTCGACGTCGAGCATGCGCGATAAAACGCGCAATCGTAGCAGCGATCGAACATTGGCTACTGTTTTGTGAATGGACCCGGGCGGCCTAGCAATTGCTGCTCCGCCAAAAGTTATCTTGCAATGGAATTTAACCGTTAACTGGCACGGTCCTTTTCGTTATTCGGGCCCAAACTGGTAACTAGGGATTGCAAACTGGTAAATCGGTAAATCGGTTTAATGTTTTTTTTCATTGATAACTTAGTAGATAACAACGGAATTATGCGCTACATATGTGCGATACATTGTTATAAATACAATTTTTACTGGTAATTCGCCAAATTTTTACCGGTAATTCAATAAATTATGTATTTCTCACGATTTACCGGTAAATATCGGGAAATACACAATTAATTCGCCAAATTTTTACCGGTAATTCAATAAATTGTGTATTTCCCGATATTTATCGGTAAATCGATTTACCGGTAAATCGGGAGAAATACATAATTACCAGTAAAAATTGTATGTATAACAATGTATCGCACATATGTAGCGCATAATTCCGTTGATATCTACTAAGTTATCAATGAAAAAAAACATTAAACCGATTTACCGATTTACCGGTTTGCAATCCCTACTGGTAACATCGAAAAATGATGTGAATCACACAAAATTTGGTATACTGGGGTTTTTGAGTCGCTGAACCGATTCCGGGGGTAATTTTTTTCATCTGACACCCCCAATCCCTAAAAACTAGAATTTAGGGGTTAGTTTGTCAATTCTTTACTAAACCTTTTTTTTATTTAAAAATTTTTTGTTTGTGAAGTTTTCTTGTCTATAATTCGATTGCAGCAGTTACTTTTTTCAATGCCACCTCCAACCCTGTATCCCAACCATTCGGTAGTCATTTTGGTTCGGCTATAGTGAGTCTGCCATATTGAAATTTAAAATTCCAATGGCAAATTCAGATTCAGCGACCACAAAAACCCCTATATACAATTTTTCTATATCCCGATAGTATTTTAATGTTTGTCAGCCAATTTGATTCGGCCATTTTGAGTCTGCCATATTGAATTTTACAATTCCGATGCCAAATTCAGATTCAGCGACCCCAAAAACCATTACATACCAAGTTTCATTCAAATCTTTTGAAAATCAAAAAGTTATTCCATTTGATCATATATGATATATTGACAGAATTGACCAGATTTTTGTTTAATCATATATGATACATTGACAGTTAACCGGTTAAATTAGGTATTGAATGTGAGGATTGAGGCAGTCAGAGCAACAATGAACTAACACACATTAAAAATTTTTTTTTACTTATTTTATATGGTTAGTAGAGCCTTTTGGAATACGTTATTGCTAATAATTAGATTTAAAAAAAAATGTGGGTTAGTCTGTTGTTGCTCTGACTGTCTCAATTATTTGGCGAAAGATATGCAATTGACTACAAAAATTTGAAACGGCGCTGTGTATAAAGGAAGGTGGTGGGGGTTGACGTTAAGTTTTAGAGAGTTTGGGAGGGTTCCCTGGCAAAATTTAATTGGAACGCTGAACTCGAGGAACATTTCCACTGCAGGTATAGGGGTTGCTAGGAGATTACTCTTGAATCGGTTGAGTAGATTTAATAGGGCCTTGAAATGGGTTACTATAGAATCCCCCAATCAACGAGTCACCAGGTCCTGAGATTGTGGGTAGTATAATTCAGAGTATCGATCGGGGATATTACTCATGCACAAGCTGAAGCTAACCCTCTACGATTATATTAGGTTTTGCGCTAGTTCTATCCACGAGTTCGTTCATATTATGAGTTGCTTAATTCAAAGACCATCCCTTGTGAATTGAAAGGGTGACCTGTACCTTCACCACAACGCGTGGCGATAAAAAAAAATATCAGAACTCAAATGGGAACTGATGCCTCACCCATCAGATTCCTCAGATCTCCACTTTTTTCAGTAATTACAAAACAGTTTAGACGAGAAAAACTTAAATAACTTCGAAGGCACTAAAATTGGAATAACTTCTATTTTTGGAAATTATTTACAAAATCACAGTCCTCAACGATTTCGATGACCTTGGAATATGTTGTCGAAGTTAACATTCTCAATAACTTTTTCCTATAATTACATGTTACCGCCGCTCGGCTTTACTTTCTCAGATATTTGTAAATAAGTCTTCGAAAAAAAAAAATAATACAATTCTTATGTTGAAAAATATGATTTTATCGATTTCTTGTATGAAAAATATTTTGTGTCTCCTTTAAAAAATTTATCTCGAAATTCTGCTCCCGACACATCTTAGGGAATGGTATTCTGCATCTCTCATTAAATTTTCATCCAAATCGTTGCATCAGTTTTCGAGATTTTATGTACACCATTAAACGGTGCACCGCGTACACGCGTCTACGTTTTTACTCACAACTTTTACGTACATAGAATAAAGGACTCAATTACTGACACCTAACCAGTTACTGTCACCTTAAGCTATTTTACTTAAAATAACGAAAAAATAAACATTGTAAAGTCATACACAAAAAAAATATGTATTTCAACCTATAATCTATACTATAGATTATATACTATAGTTTATTTATTCGTTATTTTAACTAAAATAGTGTAAAGTGACAGTAATTGGTTACGTGTCAGTAATTGGGTCCTTAACCCAAATATTTAAACTTTTCTTTTTGGTGTTAAAGCTTATAAAATAACAACTAAAACTAGATAAAAATCCAAGTCTCTATTGTTATTTATCACTTTACAATTTCCATTTGTAAAAACGCCTGTTTTAGGAATATCAACGGTGACCTACCTCCTTAAATCGTAAATAATCCAGGAAAATACACAGCAAGCTATTTTCAAAAATCGAGTTTGTAGAAGACATGCTCTATCGGCCAGAACTTATAGCACCGTAATATCTGCCAATCTTAAAATAATGCTCGCAATTGCCGGGGTTTTTAAAGCTCGTACATAATTGCGAGGTATAAAAGCCAAAAGGAAGTGGCCGGTAATGGATCGATACGCCCGGTGTTTCATTCAGGAACGACATAATTCGCGTGGTTATATCGTGCCGATTATTAAGCGATTACTACCCCGAGACGGGCCCGCGCGGTTCATCCAATGCGTTCTGCGATCGGAGGCGCGCGGCCTGTATCGCGAATCCGGTTCACCGTAATGAAGGACGTTGTCCATCTCGTCCAAAGTTTCTAAAATATTCCGCGGCGAGTACGGCCCGTAATGTTACGCTTCATGACCGGTAACCATCTGGAGCGTTATACACGGGCGCGGCGCACGTAACCGATCGTTAACCGAAAATTCGCGGTTATAACCTACTCTAATTTTCAGGCTCGTTTTTACGCGTACGCGGCTCAACGGGCGATATCGCTGCGGTGCGATCGAATCGAGCGATCGGCAACAACGGCCGAGCAACAATTATCGCGCGAGCGCAACACTGGCGGATCTGTAACGATGTATCCAGTAATCAATTACCCAGAAACGTTGCCCTGCGTCCCTTACGGCCGCCGGAAATCGTCGAACTTTACCGATCCGCTCGAACAAGATCGAACTGCGTCGAGATATCGTTGGGTTGTTCGGAAATTTTTTCAGTTTTACTCTGCAGATTTATGGAATAGTGAAAAATATTTTATACTAGATTTACTACGCGGATTTGAGAGAAATTTTAGGTTCTGATTTTACAAAAATATTTTTTATTTATTTCTTTTTTGAAATTTTTTTTTATTTATTTTTTTATTTCTTTTTTTTTATTTATTTTTGTGAAAATAGTCACGTTCGTCTGGATTAGCTAGGCAGGAGCTGGGACACATCGCGTGGCCCCAGAGTTTACCGTTCGAAAGTTTTTGGATGACAGATAAACAGTTTCTGCTTTATATATTCATATATCTTTATATTTCATTTTCGTTCCCATTTTCTTTTTCATTTTCATTCTCGTTCTCATTTTTATTTGCATTTTCATACTCATATTCATTCCTGATTCTCATTATTACCCTCATTTCCTTTTTTTTCCCCCTTCTTCTTCTTATTCTTCTTCTCCTCTTCTTTTCTTCTCCATAGTTAAGTTAGTTAGTATAATTTGATATATGTACACGCTGAATGTTATGTATCCTTGTTATATAATGGGCTATAACCCGTTTATGAATAATAATAATAATAATAATATATTAAGATGTAGGTGGGTAATTTTTGTTATCGGTAATCGTCCATGTTTGAGGGGTGAAAACAGTCGCTAATGTTGTGGAATAGAGTAGAGTAGAACAGGGTAGAGTATATCGACTCGAGTAGTTAGTCTACTGTACTTTAGCCCCTAACGAGTAGAAGAGATTCTTTTTAAAGACGAATCCATCCAGTTCCTCAGTTTTTAAAACATTTCAGAAAATACGTTTTCGACCCCTGATTTGGGAATTGTGTTCACCCCTTCAGCGTGGACGATTACCGATAACAAAAAAATAGGTGTCCAATATTTTTCTCTATTCTGCAAATGCAGAGAGTCTCATCAACATCGACGTGTACGGGTTCGATATGTTCCTTGGTTAGTATCTACTATATTTAGGTTTAGATTATAGCTTACAATTAATTCTAAAATATACAAATTCAGGTTGCAAAACAGTTCTACAACTGAAGCTCCTCTTCGTGCTACTTTTTCCAGAATTTGTCTACTTTTCTATGAAATTTAAGCTTAGGGGTCGTTCTTAAATTACGTAAGGCTTTTTGGGGTGGGAGGGGGTCGCGAATTTCTTACGTTTTCTTACAAGGGGGAGGGAGGAGTCAGGTATCGTCTAAGTAATATTTTTTAACAAATTAATACAATAAATGCAAATTCTATCATTAATGTTCAAAAAAGTTGTTTTAGTTTAAATTTCCCCAAACTGAGTTAATTGAATTATGTAAATGTTTAAAAGAATTTTAATAACTGAAAAATTTAATGTAAAAAATATTACGTAAGAAGGGGGTTGCAATATCAAATCTTACGAATTCTTATACTGGGGGAGGGAGGGGGTAAGAAATCGTGAAAATTACCCTTACGTAATTTAAGAACGGCCCCTTACCTATCTTCTCACATTCTTCTAGCAAACTTTCCTTGAGAATTTCATTACTCAAAAATATATTAATCAAGCTTTAAACTACAATGATTAATTCTGAATTTTGCATTACTTACATAAGTAAAATACTTTTGTAAGTAACAGTATGTATTTTAAAATCGCCCTGCTACTAATTTTACCACTGCTAACTCAGGCGAGCCAGCAACGCAGTTGTCTCATACCTGAAAACGCAAAGGTCGCCGCAGCGTGCTTCTCGAGTTTTATCGCAGCACAATGCGCGTATGTTGAACGCAGGTTGCAACGTAAGAAGAGCAGCAGGTCGCCCCTTGCGAAATCCAGTTGGCGAGCAGGAGGATCCGCGTTACACCGTCTCCGTCGGGGCGTCTTCATGGGCTGACGAGTACGCGAGCGTCCGACTCGTGTACGGATCCTCCCGCCGCGCACACCCACGCGACGAGAGTAGAGTTACGCAGGGAAACCATCCAGGACCCGGATTTTTCCTTACCTCCGCGTCTACGCTATCAGGTAGGCCTGGCCGCCGCGACTAGGGATGGATCTTGATTGCAAACTAGGAAGAGGCTCCCAGAAGAAGCCTCGTCTTCCCCGTAACGAGGCAAAGTCCTTCGGATGTCTCCGATTACTACGACGTTCTTTTTCCCCCATCTTTAGATACGCAACTGTTATTTATATCCCTTCTGACGCTGGGAATACAGCATTAATTTTATTGCCGACTACTGGACAAGCTCGTTCCAAACCCTCCCCGATCAGCCTCTCTTCCTCACCCAAGCCTTCCTGTATTACAAACCCTGCGTTTAGGTATAGAGACGCAGGATAGGTAATTAAACGAACAACGAACCGCGTGCAGGCTATCGCGTTTCCAGGCGAATGAAAATGCAGTCGCAGGTCGAAGCAATGTTTGACGGGGATCTACGGTGGGTCTTGGTCAAACACTTGTTTCTACCGCGGATGAAGAATTCTTGGTTAGATGTAGCGAGGGAAACACCTCGGGTGGACGATTCGCGATTCCCCGCGATACGCTGGAAGGATACGGCGGTATCGTGGACGCAGCATTAGGGTTTATACAAAAACCGACTTTTGAAAAAACCGGTTTTCGAATTCCACTATTCCCAAAAAACCGGTTAAACCGGTTTTCGAATTTTCACAGAGAATATATAATTAAAATAGTAAATAAATATTCGTACTCACTTGAATTTCTAAAATATAATAAAATAAAATATACTCTATCTACACAAAACCAAATAAATAAATAAAAATTAAATTGACTCAAATCCGTACAATTTTTTAATTCGTTTAATATTTATGGATATACAAAAATATAACACAATCCCATAGACTGCGTACAGAACCAAATGAAAAGAAAAGACTAAACTAAAATTCTCACAAAATATCAATCTTTTACAATGGTACGAAATTATAAATCGTTATTCCATTTAGTATTTTTCTTCAGAAAATATGAACTCATGAAGATTAGTTTCACAGTAATAACTAAACTGTTACCTACTACAATATACTACAATAATTAAATAATTCATTTAAATAATTAATCGGTTTTTAAAAACCGGGGTTAAATAACCGGTTTTAAATTATGAAACCGGTTTTCGAATTTTTCAAATTCATAAATAAAAACCGGTTTTTAAACCCGGTTTTTAAAAACCGACAAACCCTACGCAGCATCTACCTTTCCCTCGATAATGATGCATCGTCGCGATATCCCGGTTTTAAGAGCGGCGAAGGCGAGCACGCAACCGAGCCCAAATACGCCGTTCGGTAAACGCGAGGGGTCCAATTATACGCGGGATTCTCGGGGAGGCAGGCGCGGATTAAAGAAAGCAGAAGGAGTCGGAAGGACCGAAAGGGACGGGGCAGGGACAGGGAAGTGGAGCTTGTTAGACGAAGAGAGCACGCACGTGCACGGGACACGCGAGAAACGGGGACGGTAACGCGGGGCGAAAGAGAGAACGAGAGAAACGACGCGTGCCGCCGGTAAAGAAAGCGTGAACTTTTATATAATTAGGCGGTTTATAAATAGCGATCATTAATTGCCGGCGCATCGTACGCCCAGCCATCGACGATCATTAGCGCGCGAGGTGCTCGCATGCCGATCCTTTGTTGCTGATTGCCGCGTTGATTGCATTGCCACTTAAAATTATATTGCCACTGACTCCGAGGGGTAGCCTAGTAGCATTTATTTGCTGGGAATTTGTTGGGCCAATGACGTGTTATTCGTTGGCCAACTGTTGAAGGGTCGCGCTATTTTTAAATGGGCCAACGGTTGTAACTAACGCCGGCCCAACTGAAGGTATCTTTCCATAAGCCCAACAGTTTATTTCAAAAAGACGTCTTAAAAACGTCCAGAATGCGTCTTGAAGAACTTCAAAACGCGTTGTATAACGTCCTTTTCAGGTCTGATTTAAGAAAAAAATATTTGCGGTGAGGAGAATCGAACCCAAACTTTCCACTTACGAAGCAACCGTTATTCGCACTTACCCAATACAATTCCATGTAAACACTTCTAATTTCTTAGTACATACCAAGTATTAATTGTTTATGAAAAGTATACAGTGACGCGAAATATTCTACAAAATATCATCATTCGAACTTTAGACTCATTCCATAAAATTTCACATTCATCTCAAGACAGACGTCCGCATTACGTATTTATAATAATAGGTTTTTGGATGTAGCAAATTTTCTGACGTTTGTAAGACAACATTTAATCATCGTTGTAATTTTTTTGTTAATTAACCAACCATAGTAATTGTAGACCCAGCATTGAATATTCGTAGGCACTCTGTCGTAATTTTTTGTAAATTAACCAACCATAATAATTGTAGGCCCAGCATTGAATATTCGTAGGCAAACTGTCGTAACTTTTTGTTAATTGACTAACCATAATAATTGTAGACCCAACATTGAATATTCGTTGGCAAACTGTCGCAAGTTTTTTGCCGTAGGCCCTATGTTGCGAATTTGTAGGCAAAACACTAACTATATCCCAACTAATTCCCAACTGTTGGCTACCGTTGGCCAACCAGAAATGCTACTAGGGTAGCGCGTACGGACGCACGCCGATCGCGAGAGTTGTTCCTGTCGAACTCGTCGCGGCACCGAAAACTGTCCGTCAAAGAGAGGGAATTATGTTGGATGAGAGTTTTGTTGTCTGGGTGGTTGGTTCGTGGACGTGGGGATTTATTTGTTGTGCTTGGCGGAAAGTTGATTTTGTGGGGAAGTTTTGTATTATGGAGAAACTGGTGTATTTAATATTTTGGAGTATTTGGAAGAAAATTATAATTTATGCTGGTCCACTAAATATGTGATCAAGATGGAAACTCGGAAGTGATCTGACTGCATGAATAATACAGTAGAATGAAATAGAGGTGTATAGTTTTTTTTTATTATTCATGATTTCTAATAGTTGACAATAATTGATTTTGTACCTAATGGTATTTAAGCTGTGGAAATCTGAACTTCATCAATAAATACTTTAAGGTGCCGCAACTTATTTATAAATTATTATTGTTCTTGATCTTATGAATTTTATTGTATCATACGATAGCACTTCTTTTTAAACTTTAGAGGCCTGGGCTGGTCACTATAGTGGCCATTGAAAATTTTAAAATTTGAACTTTAATGTTTCTAAGGGTTTTTGATATCGCTAATCACGATTCTAGGGTCAGAGTACTGAAATTTTGCACAGAAACGGCGCTGCCAACCTAAACAAGCCTAAATGATTAACAGAAGTTACATTCACATATAAATCTTTCTTTTGGCGTTACCCAGAGCTAACGACGTGGGCGCAGAAAGTTTTGTAGCTCTTTGTTTTTAGGTATTTTTGTGTATTATTTATGTTTTCTTTGTATTTTCTGATTTTACTATTCATTGTATATTTAATTATATTATTTTAATTAATTATATTAATTACATTATATATTTCAATATATTCAATGGTTTTGTTTTAAAAAATTCCCAAAGTCCGCTTCATTTTTCATCCTTGAAGTGTTAAGACTATAAGAAGAATTTAAAAACATATTTAAAACTCAAAAAGTTACCTAATACTTCAAGGTTCTTGCAACACCACAATTTTTTTTTAACAGAATCTAGCTTTTGCGAGCTTAATCTGAATCACTAGAAGCAAGTTTCTTTCACTCTTAAAAACGCATCACAGAATTTGGATTTCTTCGTTCCACCCTGAAAAACAATCCCTAAGTCCTGACTTTCCCCCTCGACCTCGACACCTAAAACTATCCCCTACGATCTTAAATAGAGCATTTAAATCTTCCGAGAAGCCTCTCATCGAGCCCTTAATTGCACAAGGGCAGCGTCTGCGCGACGCAGCGCCCCGCCATGCCCGTGAACTTAGAAAGCTTCCCGCTTCAAGGCGATAACTTGAACTTTTTGCGAGCCGCGTCCACTCGCGCATACTGCGCGTACGTGTAACGCGATAAAAGAACGCCTGCAAACAGGATATTACGCATCGATGTGCGTTTATATTCGCATCGCTTCCGCGTTTCACTAGCGTCCACGCCGATTCCAGAATGCAACGAATTATCACGGTTTCGCTGCTGATTACGGGCAACGTCTGTTTAATTCGTTCAGGAAGGTATCGGGCCGCGAGATCGCCAGCCCTGATAATCCCCCGTAATCTCAATGATGGCGCGTCGGGACGCGGTGCCAAGCTAACGAGAACGAATCGTTGACCTTAATAATCCGCGCGGAAAGTGTGGGGGACGATTAAATAACCGAAGAAGCACACGGCGAGGACCAGGGCTGCGATTCATTCTGTACGACAAACGATTGTCGAGTAGATAAGCAGGCTAATGCCCAGTCATTCCGATCGACTGCTGGCGGCCCACACGTGGATAACCGAGTCCACGTGTTCAGACGACGAAGTGACTTTTTGGGGTCGTTCGATATCGTGTAATTTGAGTGCTGCTTTGTGAAATGGTTGACACTTTGAGTGGCGTAAGGGACTTGAAGATTGTTCTTCCTAAGTGGTCATGCTTTTCTAAATTATTGATACTGCTGAAACAGTTTTGCTTAACTCCGTGGAAGCTATGGAAGTATATATGTATGTCTGCTGGTTCAGGGCATGCAGTGTGCGCGGGGAACGCCCATGGGCGTTCTACTACTGTGGTTGAGAGATGCGGCTAGCGGAGTCCCGCACGCTGCTTAGTGATCAAGAGTTCAAATTGTCAGCAACCAAAGGGTTAATTCAAATTTAGGGAAGATTAATTCTTGGACGATATTTTTTATGCTTTCTGGAAAATATCGAGGTGGAAACATGGTGATACCACTCACAGTGTTAATGTAATCAGAACGCGAAAGTGCAGTTCCATATGGTGGAGATATGGAGTAAGATATGGAGAGGTTGAGTTGTTTTATGTTTCAAATGCAGTAGTGGTGGAAAGAAAGTTGAAACTGGGAATGGGAATAAATAGAAGATAGTTTCATTAGGAGGAATTATATCTCCAAATTTATATCCCATAGACAGGGGTTATCAGAATAGGTTAGTAGTGTCGACTTAATACTTTAGTTGAAATAAGACAGTGGGAAAGTTTCAAGTGAAGTATGACCAAAAGGTGAGATTTAGCTACGAGCAAGAGTCGTTTGTCTCGAAGGGAGAAGCCTTGCGTTGTATTCTGTAGATCTTTTTACGCAATTTGTTTAGTGTTGCGCCGTAGCGAATGTATGGTTAAACGTTAGCCAATAATTCCGCTGCATCACGGCGTTTCCTGTATCCCACGATACTGTATCGAGAGAAAACGCATCACAGGTGTGCGCGGATGAGAGGCGTGGGCAGACCAGATATACGCAAGAATTCTTGCCGTTTCTGCCGGTTTCACGCGCGCCTACGAAGAAACGCGTCGCCGTAGAAAAATTCGCGATGAGCCTACGAGCCAGGTGTAGGTATATTAATATTTTCATTTGCGGGGTTCAGAAAAATCAATTTCTATTTTTGGGGGGGGGGGGGGTGAGGTGTTAAGAATATGTTTCTGAAATAGAGTGGCTCGAAGTGGAGTGGCTCAAAGTAGAGTAGCTTAAAGTGGTGTGGCTCAAAGTGGAGTACCTCAAAATAGAATAGCTCAAAGTGGAGCACCCCAAAGTGCAGTGACTTAAAGTAGAGTAGCTCAAAATAAAATAGCTCAAAGTGGAGTGACTCAAAGTGGAGTGACTCAAAGTGGAATGGCTCAAAGTGGAATGGCTCAAAGTAGAGTGGCTCAAAGTGGAGTACCTCAAAATAAAATAGCTCAAAGTGAACTGGCTCAAAATGGAGTGACTCAAACTGGAGTGACTCAAAGTAAAATAGCTCAAAGTTGAGTGGCTCAAAATGGAGAAGCTCAGAGTGGAGTGACTCAAAGCAAAATAGCTCAAAGTGGAGTGGCTCAAAGTGAAGACGCTCAAAGTGGAGTAGCTCAAAATAGAATAGCTCAAAGTAGAGCACCCCAAAGAGTGCAAAGAGTGCAGTGACTTAAAGTACAGTAGCTCAAAGTAAAATAGCTCAAAGTGGAGTGACTCAAAGAGGAATAGCTCAAAGTGGAGTGGCTCAAAGTGGAGTGACTCAAAGTAGAGTACCTCAAAATAAAAATAGCTCAAAGTGAACTGGCTCAAAATGGAGTGACTCAAACTGGAGTGACTCAAACTGGAGTGACTCAAAGTAAAATAACTCAAAGTGGAGTGGCTCAAAGTGAAGATGCTCAAAGTGGAGTAGCTCAAAATAAAGGAACTCAAAGTTGGGTGACTCAAAGTAGACTAACTACATTCTACACCCTCGCGCGTCTTAAAATCCCAATTCATTCGTCCTAACCATACCTCCAAAGAGTTCTTAAACACACCTTCATTTCCCTTCTCCAAATGAGAATACCCCTTAACATCGTCCTTCGTTCAACGCCATTCACAAACAACATTCTTTTACGCACATCAGTCCTGTCCCTCACCTTCCTCCTTAAAATACACACACCTCGCCCCGACACAATTCTCTACCCCAACGTCCAAAACCCTCCAACAATAAAGAACCAACTGCCCCTCGCACCTTCGAGCCACAACCCAAAACCCCCAAACCACGAAGCCCCATCTCCCGACACATCGACAGGCTTAAAATCATTGGTACATCCATAGATATCCCGTTCCTCGAATAGAAATGACGTCGCCTACTAATTCGCCGGAAAGCAGCAAGTTACAAAACTGGCAATCCTTTGCAACCTCGCGAGAGAGCGAGGCAAGAATAGATTGGCCATTGTCTGCCTAGCTGGACGGCCTACGCTCCGCGAGGCAACGGCGAGCGAACGCGAGGCGAGTAGCTTCCATTCAGTGGCCCCAGAGACGCTTATAAGCAGGGTCCAGCGAGCGTTCCATCGACCTCGTCCGCGCAAATTGCTCACAGTTAAATCGTCCACGCTCCACCACTCTCCGCTCGCGGGTTTTCATCGCTCAATTTTAATCCGCGACCAACGACGCTTCCCCCACGCGAAAGTTTGAGCCACCGAAATGGGAGAGGGTCCAGTACCACCCATTTCAGGACACGTCCCTTCGCCCAATACGCATCGCAGCACGCACAGATCCGTCCAACCGCCACCTCGTAGTCTCGATCATTGTTCTATGCATAATTGCAATGGTTCCTTTTTATCCGAGCTAGAAGTGGCACGAGGACGCCAGACGAATGAAAGCGAGACCGCGCTGCCAGGCCATAAAGGTACCACTTCTAACCCGGAATGTAGGACGAAATAAAGCTCGCTTCGCGTACCGAATCCTTTGGCCAGCCATAATCGAACGCGCCCGGGTCGCGGACAAAACGCGAGGCTGCATTGTGCGTTTCGCTTCCAACAGGGCACTCGGATTCGGTGAAACACTTTTGTTAAGCCAGTGGAACCTCGGCGCATTGTGACGTTTCGAGTGATGGGAGGTTGGAACTATAGAGTGTAATTGCGCGAGCAATAATTTTGTTCGGGGTTTTTGATAAGTAGGCGGTGATTTGCAACGGGGTACCTCAGTGCTGGATTTACCCTATAGGCTAACAACACTTATTCTAAATATTTTGTTCGTAAAATATAAATCTTTATTAACTTGTATCTTTAATGTTTATTTATGTTAATGTCATGTTTAGTTTTGATATTCATTGTTAATTTTGAAATTAAATTCTTATTTATATTTTACGAGTATTATTATAAGAAAAATCAAATCAGCGTCATTTTATTTTTTACATTTAACCGAGGACCCAAATATTCAGCCTAGGGCCCTTGAAAGGTAAATCCGGCTCTGGGGTACCTGGTTTAGAGGATCAAGTTAAATGTTCCTGTACGCTTGGATAATTAGTTGACCATTGTTAGAGAGTATCAAGCTTCAGCGTGCGATTGGAGTCCAGGCAATCTTCTTCTACGCTCTGCCACGGTGGTTTGTTACACGAGTCATAAATCGAGATCAGTATCTACTTGACCCGAGGGCCCCGAGGTAGCGGTTCATTTAGCTAATCCTTTAGAGGGAAACGGCACCGTGGTACTGGCCTCCATTAAACTGTAATTCATAACGCGACAAAGCCAGAGGACTTGGCCCGATCCTCCGTTTCTTCCAACGCTAGCAATTACGTGTCGAGAAAGACGTTGCTTGCGCCAGTCTGATCTAGACCACTCGATGCTACACAGTCACACGCCAGATAAGAATTCCTCTTTCGGAGTTTCCTCCATTAATGATAACATACGCGCGATCATTCCTAATTCCTGTTTCCCCGCGGTAATTGAAATCTACTATTCGAACGGGAATCCCTCGGTAATAGTCCGTGTGAAAGGTATTTACGAGGAGGATGGCCGGTTAGATGATCCGAGCAGTTCTAAAATGTAGCGAGTTTATAGCGGAACAGCGCGGCAACGCGACGGTTTAATCGAACGTAATTCGGAGAAGGCGGAAAGATGAAAGAAACGCAAGGCCAGTGCTGGGTCATTGCCGTCATGCGAGCTTCGTCCTCGCGCGCTGGCCTGCGTGTCTGTGCACAGCGCGTCCACATCCACTTGCGCGTCTGCCTCTCTGCGCCGGCTATCACTATACTTAGAACCTTGCCTATCGTTACGTACCGGGTGATCTACATGTTGCGTGTAGTGTTCCTTCTCGAGAATTCTTTCTCGAGAATTTCTCGAGAAATTTGATAATTTCTTATTTCTCATTTCTCGAGAAATTACATTTTTTCTCGAGAATCTTCAGTGTAAGAAAATTATTATAAATCCCATTAGTTTTCAGAAATGAATTTTCAGTTGGTTCAAATTGTGTGTTAATCGTGAACATATAAACACATCTACAATCAGTGATAAATGTTAGCAATATATGCGAATAATTGCGCGATTGTTTATAAACTTTTCTCTTCGTATCGCCGATGTTCTATGTACAATTACACCCACATCCACTCAAAATGAAAGAAATTTTTCTACAGCCGCAGATTTTGTCACAAAGAAAAAAGAAGTAGATTGGCTGACGCGACATTAGACGCATTGTGCTTTTGAAAAAATACTATTTTAAAACAAAGAAGTAAATTTTCGTTTTGCTCACATTTTATATTAAATAAATAAATTTATCTATTATATTTAATATCTGTTTTTTTTTCATTTACACAAGTTTTGTTTAAGTTGGACACGAATAAAAATTTAGATAAATATTATCAACATTATTCCAAAATTATAAATTTTACAATAGTTTTTAATTTCTTGAGAATTCTCGAGAATTCTCGAGAAATATAATCTGATTTCTCATTTCTCGAGATGCGAAAAATATCGAGAAATCAGGAACACTAGTTGCGTGTAACGTAAAGCAACAGAACTCTAACGACTTCTTTTACACAGACACTGTTTCCCATTGGAGAGTAGATTGTCTGAGAAATTAAATATCCCCGAAGGGTTCCTCGGGGCGAATGAAGTGAAACTTTGGGAAGCTCGTTCCTCGGTGCCTCGCGCCACTCCAAGTGTTATAATAAAATTTAGATAAGCCGGAGTGCATAGTCTCGATTCAAAGAGAACCATCCCCAACGTCCCCAGCATTCTATCCACTCGGGATTAAAATATCATTCCCCGGTAAATGCCGCGGCAATACACGGATTTCGAATTTCCGTGGGGTAGATAGGGAATCTTTAAAGCCAGCGCTGTACGCGCCGAACACCGGAGGACCAGCGGGGATAGCGTTACTGCACGAGGCTCGGTGACTGAACCAAAGGCGTGGGCGTTAGGCGGTGTTCGAACCACGTACCTGTGCCGCGCTAAGTGCACCGCGGGCATTTGTATACGTGAAATAGCGCCTTATGCGCTATCTCGTTGGAAGGCGCGATATATTGCGAACCCGGTCTTGTCCGCGTTGTCGCGTAGGAGTTCTTTACCAGTTCCCGCCCGGGGTGCACCCTCTGCCGTTTTCATCCTCCTCGCTCCTTCCAGCCTGGACCTCGCCGCTTCCCATCTCCGTCTTTCTCTCGATCTATCACAATCCTCGCTCCTCTCCCCCCTTTATCTTCCCTTTGCCTAGCCACTCTTCCACCATCCCTGCTCCTCGCGCGATACGATCCTCGGTACACTTGCCAACAACCGCCCTTTTTCCATTCCGGATTCACATTACGCCACGGATTTATACCGCGACTCTTCCTACCTACCGATGGGGCGTCTTCGAATTGCATTTGCGCCGGGGGATGGTATCGGTGTATTTTCTATCCATCGTTGACGTAGGCACTTCTTCTTTGTGTTAATTGAACAAACAGGAGTCTCTCGCGGACTGGATATTTATTTTACTGGTATGTTGTAGTGGCGCGTGCTGCTTTCCATTGGGGCGTACTAGAAGCTAGGGTTGCCGATTCATGCCGAAAAATATCGATTTTTCAAATCGATTCGAATCGCAACATGAAAAATCGATTCAAGAAAAAATCGGCTTGTAAAGAATCGATCTTCAAGAAATCGATTCAACTTTATGTATATGTATTTATTTTCTTCTTCGACTTTATGTATCTTCAATTCATTGAAGACTAAGTAGTGTATATTAGAAGTATATTAGAATGATTTTGGGTAAATAGAATAGAAATAATTTTTTTGTTCAAACTTGTTTGCTCATGTATTTATTGCTAAACAGTTTTTTCTTATTCATTGTTATTTCGCAATAATTGATTTATGTATATATAAATTATCCCGACAAATTGACGGGTTCCGTAAATGTAGCGTTAATGAAATGTTATTGAGGACAAAATGACTTAGTAAATTAATATTTTGCTGAATAATATTCACCCGAAAAACTTATTGTTAGTGTAAAGTGTAAAAATGTTTACAATTGGAAGATTGGGAATTTGGGAACGAGTTATAATAACATTGTGTTTAATCGTTAATTGATCTTCATACAGATCAGATTGCGCAATGGACGAACTTTGAACTAATTGGTTATGAAAATTCCAAATGTTATACCTAGGTATTACCTAGGTATAAATAATAAAGAATCGGAACACGATTTCTGGTCCCCGAGGATCGATTCCATGGAATCGACCTATACTGAAAAATCGATTAAAAAAATCGAAAATCGCGGGGCAAAAGATCGATCTTACGATTAATCGATCTCAGATCGGCAACCCTACTAGAAGCGTGACTGTTTTTATGAAAATACGTTGGAAACTTTGTGCGTTCTTCGAAGGAGACGTTTAGTTTTGACAGTGGTAAAGTTGACTTGCCATGACTGCAGAGGCGCCACCAAAAATTGTATTCAACAACGCGGTTTAGCGGTATTTTTCGGTTTCATCTTCGAAACTTTTGTAGAAACCAAAATACGCAAATACCGGTATATTTACCGATAATTTTTTCGGTTTTCGGATTTTATTAGTTTTCAAAATATCGAAGAAAACGATGATGCGGACTTGTATTTATTGCAAGTCTAGATATTCATGTTTGAAACCAAATGAACATTGGATTCAATATCAAATGTGTTTCAAATGGTGCCACACACAGTGACTCTAATGAATAAAGTGTAAGCAATTGCTTTTTCTTAATATTTTAGTAGGCATTGCTTAACTCCATGCGAATAAAGACACAAACATTTGCTTTATTTTGTAGGAATTCCTAAACTGCCAAGGAATTGCTTTTCCTTAATTTTTTAAGGAATTGCTTACAATCGAATGAATAAAGGAAGCAATTGCTTTCGTTAAATAAGCAATTCCTTAAGAATTTTTAAGACTGCTGTACCCCATGCTAACATTTGCTTAAAGCAATTCCTTATGACTTTTATTCATATGAAAATAAGAAATTCGATTTTTGTTTAAGTAATTATTTTTTAAGCAATTGATTTTGCTAATAAGGAATTGCTTGTAAGGAATTGCTTAGTTTTTATTCATCAAGCTCAGTGTGCTAGTAGAAACATTCGAACCAAAGATGATTCATTGTGAAATTTGTACAAAATACCTAAACTGCTTTTTTTACGTCTCATGCCTCCCACTATTATTATTTTAAAACAGCATTTTGCTGAATTCCGCCCTTTGCGCCACAAAAAGAAAAAATGGAGGGAAAAAATAAACTAAATCTGTACTACTTAATTTGTTGGTGTAATAAACACGCATTATTATTATTATTATTATGTATTAACCCTCCCACAAATGAGAGACTTCAGACATTTTATATCATTTACGAAATAACATTTTTTAATACATTCTTTGTTACAATTACAAAAAATTTATGTTAGTTTTCGTTAAAGTCGAATATAAATATGCACAAAGACCATTAAAATATGATTTAATTCCGTTTCCCCTTTTTTTAAATACATTCTTTGTTTCAATTTAAAAAATGTATGTTAGTTTCTGTTACAGAATAGAATGTCGAATATAAATATGCAAAAAGACCTTTAAAATATTATTTAATTCCATTTACACAATCATTTTTTTGAAAAACATATCAACCCTCCCCAGTCTCCCCCACAGTTCCCCCGATTGGAGCCAGATTCGACCAAGCGCCCAGAAAACATCTCCGCGGATGGTCGTTGATGATATGTCCCCGGGTGCAACACCTGCCCGCGATACGCCACTCGGAGAGCGTGGCTGGTGCCTGGCCAGCGCTCGTCTACGTGTTACATAACACGAGACCGTCCCCCCGCGCCAGCATCTCGCGATGGTCATGGTGGTCGTGCTGGTTGCAGAGGTTATGAAGTCTCGTCTGGGATGGAAGAGTGGCGAGTATTATATCAGCAGAGTCCGGCAGGCTATCCGCCGCGGAACTGGTCGAGCGTGACCCAAGAGCGCAGTGAAATTACTAGCCGAGGCTCCGGGACGACGAAAAACCATTCGAAAAAGGATATTAACCGCGAGCAGGGAAAGATTATGCAGCCGGTCGCCCCGGCTAAAGAACACCGACGTGTTATGAGAAAGGTGGAGAACGGGGCACGGCTATCCGGGGCTGGGGTTCTCGGCAAAAATTCGATCGCCTCTATCGAGGCTCTATTCCTGACAGTGGAATGTACGACATAATTAGGATCCTCCAATCCCACGCCGTCCTGCCATTCAATTTCCGTCTGACTTCGTGCCCCGTCCTATTGAATTACCGATATTACTATAATGGACCGTCGAGACGTGAACGTTACACGCGCCGACGGAACCACCACCGCCGGGGCCATTAGACGCGGGGAAAAATCCTGTTTTCCATTATTGCTGAAACACGCTGCGAGGGAAAAAATCCGAAGGACGGCGAAGACGTGTGGCGGCCGTGACACGGGGATTACGAGGAAAGAGGGGACACGCACCGAGTACCCCCATAACAGGATACCCCGCGATGCTAAGCACTTCCGTGATCTATCGCGTGTTTCCTTTGTTTCTCCACTTAGAGAATGGACAGTCTCGGGCGAGTTTGTTTCACGAGGTGAATTTTACCATGTTGCGGGGCGTGCGAGGATATGTAGGATCGGTTAAATGTAGTGACTCGTCGTAGAGATTATTCTTTATGGGGTTAGTGGGCTTCGTGCTTGCTAATTAGAGGCTACAGCATCGTAAAATATTTTATACTACCGTTGATTAATGTGGGTATGATTATCACGTTGGGTGCGGTTATCGCAGGGTGGAGCATCGGTGGGGAAATAATTTTATAATAATTAGTTATAGTTTGATGGCTTTTGGAGCAAGTCATCTTTTCTAAATTTCACAAGTATTTGTTGATTTTTTAGAGCTGTCAGAATAGTATATTGTGAATTGAATAGAAACCTTTGAATGGGAGACATCGGTGATCAATATGAAATATAGTTGGAAGCAAAGAAACTTTTTTTAAAAGCCTCTTTTAAGGAGTTATACGTAGTCAAAGGGGCGAATATTTGTGATTTTTTTTTGATAAAGTGGGAGTTTATATTTTTACAGAACCTTTTGTACTTAAAGGAGCAACAGTTAAAAAACATTTAGTCATTTTTTTGTAGAAAATATTTGCGTTTATAAGAAAGTAACAAACGGTATTCAAGAAGTTTTGATTTTTTACACGCGATTTTTGCACGAAAAATCAGGAATCAACTTTAAGTAGACGCCATTGTATTTTAAATTAATATTTATGAAATTCCCTTCGTTAATCAGAGGATACATTAATATACTAACGAAATCTTTTTTGTTTTTTGATTTTAGATAATCTGGATCCGAATGGCAGTGCTCATCGCAAAACCAAATTTTTAAAAAGGCTTCTTGTATGTCGGTTGCTACTTTATTATAAACGCAAATATTTTTCTATGAAAAAATTACCAAATGGTCTTTAAATGTTGTTCTTTTAAGTACAAAAAGTTATGCAAAAAAATATGCATCCGCTTTTACACAAAAAAATCACAAACATTCGCTTATTTTCGGCCGCCAGACTAGGCATAACTCCTTAAACATCCACCTGTATCGTCATATATAATGCATATTTTTATCCAAACCAACATATTTTTTAAAAACCTTACGATGTTAATAAACATTCTGCCAAAGAACAAGTCTCAGCCTCACTGTATTTCTTTGTAATTAAATGAAGAGGAAATGCTTCATTTTGAAATCTCGCTTACGTGACAGCGGCCATCAAAGTGTCAACGCGATGTCCGTAACGAAACCGAGTCACCAATGAAAATTACAGGCAACAAAGGAAGAAGCGACACGAATTAAAAAGAGAAGGAAAAATTAGAATTCGTAAGTGAAACGAGTTTGGAATGGATTTATTAGAAGCCTCCGCACAGAAGTTACAATAAATCTCTGGAAAATTTGGAATGACAGTAGCCAAAGTATTCAGTTCGAGCGTCGATCGCTAACCGAGCAAAGCTGCAGGAGCCAGCAGGCTCGGTGACACAGAAGGTACGCGTGCGCTGAGGCGGAATCCGAAGGAGGAGACACGCAGCTTGCGTATGCCGCATCTAACGAGCGCGGTGAAACGCGAATCTAATATCGAAATCTTTCCCTTCGAGCTGCTGCCTTGGCCGAGGGGTCTTTCCCGAAGAGTTTTCCACGCCATGGAGAGCGCTCGTTACGCGAATTATGCAGATCCGTAACGAGATCGAGAACGAAGCTGCTTACGATCGTGTCCGTCGGTCGCGTTTCACCGTTCGCGAGTTGTGAAATCAGGTAAAAAATGTTATTAAACCTGGCGATCCGTCTTCCACGGTTTAGGAAGCACAGGATGGAAATGGAGTGGCATACCCGAGGGGGAAAAGCGTTTCCCCGTGACGCGACGTGTGTGTCCCTTCTACTGAGACTAACAACCATCGCTAAGAACTTATTAATGAATTTTCACTAGCCCCCTCTTCACGGCGGCTGAGCACGCGATTGTTGTTATGTACTCGAATAAGGAGCACGCTGCTGCTTTGAATTCAGTGGAAACTTAGACGCAGCAGAAGTGAAGAATAAATTTCAGCATTGTGGTAGACATTCATAGATGCTTCAATTTGTATTTTATGAATAGTTAATGGCCAAGTGTTCTATTACATCTGGAGCATGTATGCAATTACTGAAATAAAAAGCAGTTTCTAAGTTCTTATTATTCCTGTGTTTTTAATTCACTTTCGAATAGGGCTGGGACTATTCGAATAATTTAATATTCGAATATTTTACAAGTATTCGAATGCTACGAATAAACTTCAAATATTTGATTATTCGAATGTTATTATTCGAATAGTAATTGAATATCGCCGTATTCGAATAGAGCAGTATTCGAATACTATTCGAATAGAGCAGTATTCGAATACTATTCGAATGATCGAATTTTGACCCACATCACACCATACTATTCGAATACATCAGTATTCTTGATTTATAATTCACACCATACTATTCGAATACATCAGTATTCGAATACTTGGATATTCGAATAGTATTCGAATACTTGAATATTCAAATAGTATTCGAATACTTAAATATTCGAATAGTATTCGAATACTTGGATATTCGAATAGTATTCGAATACTTGGATATTCGAATAGTATTCGAATACTTGGATATTCGAATAGTATTCGAATACTTGGATATTCGAATAGTATTCGAATAAGTACTTGGATATTCGAATAGTATTCGAATAAGTACTTGGATATTCGAATAGTATTCGAATAAGTACTTGGATATTCGAATAGTATTCGAATAAGTACTTGGATATTCCAATAGTATTCGAATAAGTACTTGGATATTCGAATAGTATTCGAATAAGTACTTGGATATTCGAATTATATTCGACAAATAATTGACCAACTGAAGTATTCGAATATTCGAATACCAAAAAATTCGACAAATAGTCCCAGCCCTACTTTCGAACGAGAAATCAACCAATTTCAATTAAACAGAATATTCCGTAAAGTGATTTTTCCAGAGACGGATTGAATGAAAGAGTCGCTTACTGTCATCCAGAAGCAATCCGTCTATGGTAATCACTGCAGCCAAATTGAAGCGTGTCTCCTTCGACGTTTCACTTTCCCCGCGACACTGGCAGCATCGAGGAAAGCATTGCTCGATAAACTGCTGGCTGAGGAGTCGTTCTCGAAGACGCAAACGTCGGGGTCTTGGACGGTTCGCGGACGAAACGCGAGGGAACTGTTGCGTGCCGAACGGATGCACCACTCGGCATGCAGTTTGCAGAAGATCGTGATTATAATTGGTTCTAACCACACGGTGGTATCGAACTGGGAAGTGGCTACTGGTCCCAAAGGAAAAACGCTGCTGGGCTTCGGGGTACGTGTGATACGTGTGAAATGAAAACCGAAACGCGTGGAACGACCATGAAGCGGCAGACAAAGCGGGAGAAGCGAGAAAAGATACCTTCGTACGTCCTTCAGCAGCAACACTTAATATAAAATCACCATTATAATTCAGACTACTTTTTACGAAAATGATTAATTTGCTGTGTGTTTCACGGTGCGTCAAAGGATAACCACGCTTCACGATTCTTTGAAGATTAAGTAGGGCGAAGCTTTCTCGTGTTACGGAGATATCGAGATTCCGGGTCCTTCGGGATGAGGTTTGAAATTAAATAGACAGTAGAACGTGATGTGGTAATTTAGGAGTTTAGGTAGTTCCGAGATTCAAGATTTTTACTTTGTCTGAATTTCGATAGGAATTTGTAGAAATTTCTTTTTGCAGTTTTGAACTTGAAAGTATTAACGACAAGTGGGCCTAGTTATGCAGAAGGGTACAAACTCTAAATGCTTTGAAAGTGAGAAAAATTAGTTTTAAGATTTTAACTGTTAGAGAAAGGTAGCTTTATTTCTAGTGGTTATATTTTATTTCTTGTTACTAATTTTTAACGTATTATTGAACAGTGAATAGTATAATGAATATTATTCTAAAATTTCTGTAGCTCTTGTTTTTTAAACCTAGAAGCAACTATGCCTTGGTAGTTTTAATAATTGTATAAGAGTAGATTGATATTTTTTTGAAAAATAAACACCCCAAAATTATAGAATCTCTGTTTAACTAATTTCTTGTCATTTTGAGGGTTGCTAGCTAACAGATTAAAAAAAAAGCTTTAAATGCCCTGTTTAGGTTTCCCCGACCTACACTAAAACTATCAAAAATCGTGGGCGATGATCTGGCGCATGGGAAAGTTTGTCGCGCCCAATGATTTTGCACGTCGCGCGTTTCAACGCTCGTGCTTCCTGCTATCGCGTTTTACGCGAGGTCGCTTAAAGGAGCTCACGCCCACCGGTATTCAGATTCGTGACTAGGAACTGAGATTCACTGACCCATGACTGGCCAACGACTGGATGGAGGGTGGTCGCGAGCAGCCAGCATGCAGAAGGACGACGCCCGTTCTCCAGCTAACTCCCACGTCCCGTGGCATCGGGGAGGAATTACTATATCAAACGGCAGCGTGAGAGAAAAGAAAGGAGGGAGGCCTCTCTCTTCCCCGCTAGGTTAATGAAACAACGTTAGTCACGTCTGCACGTTTCATGCCCTCGCGGTATCATTTCGAGCGCCGTTGCGAAACTGCTCCGCGCCATTACGATACTCCACCTGGAGAAGCCTTTAAGTAGTCGCCGCGAGTGTTACGCCAGACAGAATGGTCCACGAAGGGAACAATGAATCTACGGGCTGCACTTTGTACGCGTGACACCAATATCAAACCTTTTACAATCCACTTCGGATATAGACTGGGGATGATTGTCAAAGGAGTCTAGATGCCAGGAACTTTGAATTTAACTCTTCGTGGTCACACCTTCTTATAATCACAAATTGGTCACACGGGGTTCACTGTACCCCAGCGTCATTTTTGAGTTACCATTTTCGTATTTTTGAATCTTTTAACTTTTCAGTGATTATTGTACATTCGTAATACTTATACAGTCGTAGTCTAATAGTCTTTTTCTAGAAATGTAAATTTTGATATGATAAAATTTGTAGTTGAAAATCAGCGATTTTCCATGGTTGCGGGAAAAACTGATTTTTAAAATTGTTTTTTATTTTCTTTTTTGCGATAAATCCTCTTTGGAAGACGTAAAGGTGCGACATTTCTAATCGAAAATTGCTCTTGGGGTACAATACACCCCGTGTGACCACGAAGGGTTAATAGTTGAAATGTATTCGTGATATGAGAAATGAGTATTCAGATAAACTACTTTAACCCTTCGCGATCACACGAGGTGTAACGCACCCCAGGCACTTTTTTGATTTGAGAATATTTCTGTAAATTTTTAGACCTTGAGTTTAAAATTTAGAAACTTGGCGAACGTTAACCAAAAAGTCGCTTCTTTGCATAACTATTTTTTCAACCACAGATACCATCGTGGGAAGATTTATATTTATAGAAGAAAACACTATTGGAGCATGGTAGAATTATCACTGAAAAGTTAAAAGACCCAAAAATACAAAGATGGTAAGTCAGAAATGACGTTGGGGTGCAGTGAACCCCATGTGACAAATTTGTGATTATAAGAAGGAGTGATCACGAAGGGTTAAGTTAAGCGTTGATATATCAACTTCTGTGTATTAAATGCACGAAACCTTGGGAAAGGAGGAAATATTTGGATGCAAAGATGCGACAAAGAAAATGTCATATCAAGAAGGAACACCACTGTGACGGCCGGAAAAGTAAGCCATTGTTAACAATTTTTTCATGAAAAAAATTTTTCAATGAAAACTGTAAATTAGTTCAGAAAAAAATTCTTAAAAATGGCTCACTTTTCCGGCCGTCACAGTGATGTTCTCCTTAAACAAGTTCCATCGTAAGTAGCAATTGCAACTTCGTCCCCATGGGCACTGCGCTGTAAAAAGATCCATCCTCTGGGGGGGATTATCCTTCTAGGGGAAGTTTTATTCCACTTTCTGTGGAAACGCACTGAGACAGAGAACTTAGCCCACATGCATCCCATAGTTACTGACAATTATCAAGGGAGTTTCTCCCCGAGTACGCTTGAATGGGCGCGAGCACGGTTCCATTTAAAGTATGAGTTAGGCCGGAACGTTGGAAACTAATCAGGACTGCGAGAAGTTTCGTAGTTCCGTTTCACAAGAATCAGCCTCGTAACGAATTACCGCGCGGCTCGACCCTGTAGCCGGGCCTAACCGAGCGGAGCCAATAAATTATTTCCACTGTACGAAACAATGATTTCTTCGGGGCTGGGTCATTACACCGCGTGCACCTCCATTGTGAGCGACGAAAGGATGACCGAGTACGCGCCAGGTTATAAATAACGAAAATTTCGTAAAGGCGCATCGGCATTCCTTTGCGTCGAGCACGCGAGCGGAACGCATCTAAAACGAGCTTAAACCGTGCCGCTTCACGCTGCGCTTCTTTTAATTTTCCGGCCTCTACATCACTGTCGCGTTTCGTCGGCTGGGGGCATTTTTCCATTTGCTTCTATCGGGTTAAGGCCTTTTCGCACGGGACGCTTTGGTGTTTGCTGAGTGTGTTGTGTTATTCTGGGATGTAGGGGAGTAGGTGGGACAATGCAGTGGACTGTTTGCCACGGAAGATAAGTGGGATGAGTGGGTATTTGGGGGCTGACGATAGTAGATAGGGTAAAGGACCCAATTACTGACACCTAACCAATTACTGTCAACTTAAGCTATTTTAGATAAAATAACGAATAAACAAACTATCTATAATATATATTATAGGTTGATATAAAATAGATTAAGGTGACGGTAATTGGTTGGGTGTCAGTAATTGGGTCATTTACCCTATGTTACTATAAAAGTTCGAGGACCGTTAATCCTAGCGTTTTTCTTGTGGGAAGTGGGAGTCCGGAATTGGTATCTTATAAAATATTTTAACTCCTAACTGGTATCCACTGCAAAATTTTTGGTTGTCTGAGTTTCTAACCTGAATTTCTAATTAATTTTATAATAATAGTTTAAATTTGTACGTTTCTATTATTTTATACATTAAATTCTAAGATCCACTGGTCTTCGAACTTCTAGAGTAACAGATACACAATGGCGGACGAAAGAAAGTTTACATCTTTTAAAATCGCATAACTTTTTTAGAATTCGTCCAAACGACTTGAGTTTTTTTTAAAAGCTGGAAGGATTAATTTGCTAAATTAATAAAAAAGTTTTTGAAACTTTGTTTGAGCCTGTGTTGAAAATTAAAAAATGGGAACACACGAGCGTTTTTTCGACGTCCGTCACGACGATTTTCATTACAGGCTGGACAGAAAAAGTTTAAAAAACGACCTTTGCTATATTTTTCACTATTCCGACCAATTGCAATTTTTCCCAAAACGACGAAAAACGTCATTTAGCAAACTAATCATTCTAGCTCCTAAAAAAAAACTCAAGTCGTCAGGACTAATCCTAAAAAAGTTATCTTTTCTTGTCTCACTTTCTTTCATCCACTACTTTAAGTACAGTGGTTAAGTTCGTTCTAGAACTGTGTTCATTACAAGGTATACATATTTAAAAATAGTACATATGTACATTATTAATACGAGATATATAAACTAAGAGCATACAAATATACATATCATAAATTCCATTTTATACATTGTATTTCCCCGCATTCGTTGTAACATATTCGTTCCTTGTAAGCATTTTAATTTAACGAGAAAAACTGTTCATTACAGCATTTTTATTCCTTACAAGATACTCCACTGTGCTTCCAGACGTATAACTAACGACCACGCTTCTCATTTCTCCCTACATTTTCCCTTTTACTTCACCTGAATAAAAGCTAAGTTAAAATTCGGCATCTGATAAGTCTGAGAACCTCCTGGATAATGAACTCCAGTTGCATTGAATGAAACGCTGATCCGCAGTGTCTGTCTACCAACCACTGTATCCCCTAGGCGACTCTCCCTTCGAAATGTTCGAGACCCAGCTAGGTCTCGTGGAAAAAAGACCCTCAGCCTCGGATTAGTCGGATGCACAGTACATCCTTCACACCCTACCCACCCCGCCACCCTCCCTCGCCCTACACCTCCTCTTCTATCTTTGTCCCGCGGTACATTTCTCACCTCCCCCTCCCTCACACTCCCCTACTTACTCTTCCCAACGTTTTCCTCCCCCCGCCGTCCCCCGCCCCACGGTTAACTCTATTTTTCACCCCCCTCGTTTCCCTCGTTTCCCTCCCCTGCCCGCCGGTGTCTAGCGCCGTTCCTGTCGCCGGGCTGAAAATACGAGCCCAAGACCTGCTCTGGTCATTGTGTCGAAGGAACTGTTCTTTCGTGACTGCGCCAGCACGCGCCGTGAATTCTTAAACGATCCTCGGACGGAAGGAGAAACGGGCAGCGCGGGGTGGCACCGCGCTGGGGAGAACGGGCAACGAAAGAGGAAAGGCCAAGAGCCGAGTATAACTTGGCCATTGCCCAGAGAGATCGCGTATCACGGGAAAAGCTTAAGGTCTCTTTGGGCTTAATCGTTTCGCGATAGGATCGCGATATTTATCTGGATCGCACAATTAACCCCGCAAGCTAACCGGGCCGCGTCTCGGCCAACTGTGTAATTGCCGAGCCTCGGAACGAGCCTGGGCCCTATTACAAATTTGAGCGGCGATGCGCCCGAGATTTCCGTCGATAGTTTATGGATCGCGGGGACGGGATCTCGCCGTCGCGAGGGGTAACGAGCATTCAAACCACGCGGACAGTAAAGTGCGCGTAAAGTGTTGGGTTGCTACGTATGAAATTTCCGCTTGTAGATGGGCCTCCCTCCTCCCCCCCCCCCCCCCCCACCCCCTGCCATGTGAACGTATGATCTTGCAGGCACAAACAGATCGTACAGTCTACAATGTTTCCGCTCGCGGAAGATAAGGGATCGAGATCTCGGCGTTTATTGAAACAGGAACACTCGGACGAAATACCAACAGCGATGCGCGTGCTCGATGAAGCTTGCAACACGATAACTGTAGTAGAATTGTAAGGGAGAGCGGGGTTGGTGGGGCGGTTTTTCAGTTTTTTTATTTTTAATAAATTGTATGGATGACATATTATTAAACTGGTTAGTATATTTGTAGGGCATACATTTGGCTACCTGATTCAATTATTGAAGTTGAGTCAATGTGACAACAATTAAGGGATTTTAATGTTGTAACGCTGCACAGTGGGCCGGGTTTAAAATGGGCCGCCTTTTGGGTCTTCTTTTTAAGGTATCGGAATGAAATTTACGCTAAAAAATAGGAAAAAATTATTCCTCTTTAATAATGTAAAATTTAATATTCTTTACATTTATTTTTTATTTATTTTTTAATTGTTTCAACTTATTTGTGATAAAAAAAATTAATTCTGTTTATTTGGTACCGTATTTAATGCTTTTTACAGTGGTTTAAGCAAAATGTTTGGGAAACTTTTCGGTTCCAAGTTGTAAGGAAAATTCGAATAAAGAAAAATAGCAACCAATCAGTTTGTTTCAATTAAAAACCAGTCATGGAACATTTCTCGGGAACTCAAAAATTCAGAAAATTTTGAAACTTCCCGAGACGTACTCCAAGTGATTCTAATAACGTAATTATTTTCTGCTTCAGCAATAAAATAGCCCCGGAGGTGAAAACATCCCCCAGGAAAAAAATTACTATTTTTCATATTGAAAGTATAAAATCACATATTAGGTTGCAGAATGAAGAATAATATGCTAAACGTATTTACCAAGGAAACAGTTGAACGAGAAAGTCTGCTATTCTGCTCGTGGAGGATTCTCGAGCGATGCGAACCGATGGATCGTTACTTTCACTGAGGCGTCGAAAATTCGTTAGAAAAGTGTGTGCTCCGCTGCGACGAGCGAAGGAGAGGAAGAAAAAAGGAGATCTTCATATTTATGTATGAGGGACAGAACGTTGCGGTAAAGCAACGGTCTAATATACAGTCAATGAATGATTTATAGAACGGTATCTGCTTTTTCTCCACAGGATCCAGGTTGCCCTGCTCCGGGCGCCATTTGTGCCATGATTGGTCGCCGGAGGATGCGAACCGTCCCGTGTAATTGCGACCATAAACATAAAGGCTGTTTAATAAAATTCATCGCCGCAATAAGACGACCATCCCGTGTGATTAAATCCGTTCCCTCGCGTTAACCTGGACAACACTGTTGCAAAATTCTACTTTTAAAAAAAAAAGCCGCGCTCTATATTACTTGCAAATGAATTCTGTCGAATTTTATAAAGAACGTAAATTACAGTAGGAGCTCAATCATCCGGGCCCTTTTATCTGACGTCCATCATTTCATATTCCAACCTTATAAATAGGTTAGGTTGTAGAGCAGCAGTTAATGCTGAACCTCGCCTACTGTCCATTGTAATTTTAATTTTTAATTGTAATGGTGCAATAAAGACATTTAATAATAATAATAATAATAAACTCTCGTCATTAAATAGAACTATACAGTTAGTAAAAAAAGTATTTGGACACTTTTTAAAATCGCATAACTCTTTTAGAATTGGTCTAAACGACTTGATTTTTTTTTTGAGGACCTAGAAGGATTAGTTTTCTAAGTGACGTGTTTCGTCGTTTTGGAAAAAAATTGCAATTGGTCGGAATAGCGAAGAAAATAGTAAAGGTCGTTTTTTAAACTTTTTTGTGAGCCTGTAATGAAAATTCAAAAAAACTCATTTGTAGATTGAAGTAAGTTATATACATGCCTAAAATTTCATCAATATCGGTTAACGTTGCTCTGAGTTACAAACGTTTAAAGATCGTGGAATAAGGTCGAAAATCACTGATTTCGAGAATTTCTGCGATTTTCGACCTTATTCCACGATCTTTAAACGTTTGTAACTCAAAGCAACGTTAACCGATTCAAAAAAATACAAGTCGTTTAGACCAATTCTAAAAGAGTTATACGATTTTAAAAAGTGTCCAAATACTTTTTTTACTAACTGTATGTGCCAGTAACGGATTTAATTGGCGACCGATGAGCAATTATCCCAGGGCAGCTTCCAAAAAATTATGATTTCATCCAGACACTATTTCTTTTCTGTTTCCCGTAATTTTCACACCACACGCGAATAATTGATACATGCTTCTTATCTGGTCACATTAGAATATTATAAGTGCCTAGTAACAAGGAATATTTTTTTAATATAACTTTGAAACAGCGCGAGATGGAAGAAAGCTTTAAATATAAGAATTATCCAGATTTGTATGCTCTATTGCATTGCCAAAAGAAAAATAGAGTTATATCACAAAAATTAAAAATACGATAATTTTGAAGTTTTTCATTCCCTCGCGAATTTCTGCAGAAAAGATTAATTCCTCCTTGCCTACTCCAATATGCTCCACATCCACGCGAAGTTGCATTGCAATCAGAATTTTTCTATCAAGAACGTTTCCTTATTACCGAAAGTGGTTTTGATGGATGCGGAATGTTTCAATAGAAGAAATCTTCCACGGGGATATGCTCGATTTGAATAACAAAACCGTTTGAATAGTGGAGCATTCGGATAATGGCGGTGGCATTGTGTGCGAGAAGCTTATCGGACACGTTTCCTTGCGCTATTCAAAGCGATCGCGACGAATGTCGTGGATCCGTTGTGAAACACGTGTACGGTTGCCCAACCCGAATTTCGATTCGGATAACTCGCCCTACTGATAATTCCGATTACGTCACGCGGTTATGCATTGCATCAGACGCGGCATACGGTGATTTTATATAAAGACCAATTGCAAAACTTCCCGCACCGTAAATACATCACCTGCTCCGTGTCGCGCGAGCAACTATAATTGAATCGCGCCAATTTGAACGGCACAATAGCGACAGTCTCCGTTGACATCATTCATACGACGAGAACTCGGACGATGATCCCGTTTGGACAGTGTCAGGATGCAGTGTCCACTATGAATAGACACCACCTTGTGAAACCACGCGCGCCGATGAAAACAAACGCAGACAGACAGTGGAGCGAGAATCGTCGCGTTGCACAATCTGCATCCGAATAGTTGCGGATTTATTGACCTGTTATATATATAGGGCTATCGGTTCAACGGGCCACTTATTCGATATAGATTTCGAAGGAAATGTGCCTGATGCGATTAAGGTGGCGTTTGGCGAAGAGATCTGCAATGCAGACAGCATCGATTCTCGGGATGGGTAGTGAGAAATATTGTTAGTCGTTTAAGCTACTGTATTGGAATATTAGTAGAAGAAATAGTGGGATAATGAAGAATAGAAGGAAGCAGAGGTCTTCTTGAGTAAAAGGTTCATTCGTTTCTTTATCTAAAAGATCGTGTATGGGTGTAGGGTAAAAGGGCTAAAAACAATAGCAAAATTTGGGAATTCTTTTTTTAAGAAATAGCGATTCGACTCAACTGAAATTTGCACCATGCTTTTTTATTATTTTTTAAAAGTAAATAAGGTAAATGTCCCCATTACTGACCACGTCCCCATTAGTGACCACTTCATTTTGTTATTGTTTATTGCAACACAGAAAGCGAAATATAAGCGAAATATTTCAGTTATTGTTTCATATGTTATTTATGTAGCCGTACATTCATCTTTAAGTAAATTCACATGGAAATTAAGACTTGGTCATTGACATGAAAGTTGACAGATTCTAATACCGTGAGGTTATACTCCAGATATCATTAAACTCGCAAATTTTACAATAAAAATACATGGATCCATGCAGTAACTTACTCAAATTAACGAGAAATATATACAGAATTATAAAATAAAAAGAAAATATCCATTTTCTTTCATTATTGTAGCAGAAAATCGTGGTATCAAATAGATGGTCACTAAAGGGGACATCAGCACAGTGTCACGGTACGTGTTCAAAAAGAAAAAATTAGAGTTTTGAAATTTTGTATTTCGTTGCATAGAATTGATAGTAAACAGTCCTTCGATATAAGAACGTCATAATTTATTAACATAAATAACGGATTTAAGGTTAGTAATTACATTCAAAGTTGAATAACCAAACGCAAGCTGCCACAGACAGCGCGTAGGAAATATTTACCCATTGCATTTTTGTTGCATTTATAAATTCATTTGTTTCTTATTTCTTGAAAATAAGCAAAATGTATCCTTTTTCGATTTATTAATTAAAAATTCTTGTATTTAAAGATATGGATACGTACCAGCGGCTCAAATTATTACTTTTTTGTTGCATCTTCTACATTCTGGAGAGAATTAAAAAAAAAACGAAACATATCGGTTCTTTCATTTTTTTCCTACAATTAGTTCTATTTATGCTCTTTAATTTGGTATAAATTTTATCTGCCCCCGAGTGCTCCCACATAAGAAAAATACACATAATAAAACGAAAAAACTTGACAAATCTGTGCTCAAATATTTTTTTTAAAAGACACCGAGCTTTGAATTCCTTCAGATTCAACTGATAATGATGAATATGCATCATAGGAATGAATAATTTAAAATCTATTATAAACACGAATTGTTTCAAAAATTAATTTGATTGTTTTTATAATTTTTTCAAATGTTTGTTATTAATGTGTGTTTAAATGTATTGAAAATATGTATATTTTATTTGTTTTACTTTTATTATGTTGAAAAATATATTTTAATGAATTATTTTACATTAAAAATTAATTTTTTTGTGTATAAATATGATTAACATATCAATTACATGTAAATAATTGTATCTTAATTGAAAATTGATTTTGATTCTTTTTCCTATATACTCGTTACACTGTGATCAGGTCCAATATAATTTTCACCATAATTTTTGTGTAAATAGTCAAAAATCACTGTAAAACTAATTTGATTAAGAAACTAGAGACTTCAAAAAATACAATGATCCATACTTTACTCAAATATTGTCGTATATTAGTAAAAAATATACTATTTCGAACCAGTCACACTCTTAAACGGTCGCTATTGGGGACACTTACCTTATATGAGTTATGCATCCACCAACACGCCGCGCAAAATTCGTCGTCCGCTGGTGTGCATGATACTTATCTTCCAGGTAATTAGAAACAAAAAAGGAAACCGTGTTTTACTTTATAAATATGTAAGATTTCTGACGAATCAAATCACTAAATCACCAATTTTGCTATGTTTTTCGCCGCCAAAAATATAATTCTCCTTTTACTATAATCTCGGAGAAATATATCTCGAAAATAATTTTTTGATATACTTCAACTATCAACCTAGGTAGGAACTAGAAATCCACGAAACGGCGATTTTAATTCAAACAAACTAACACAGCTACCTACATCACATCTGCGGATTCACAAAAGCTCCAGATTCAACTATTACAGCAGAGAGCTCGGAAACCTTGATTTTACAATAAACTGAATAGAAATAGAACTGCAGAGGCGGTGGGTTAGACGGCATAGTAGATTTTCAGAACAGTGAAAACAGCCTCGCGGCAGAACATCCCAGTGATCTGGAACTGTGAACCGAGTCCTATCATAACCTCGAGCACGGTCGTGTGGAAGAGAGCCATTTATCGCATAGCTTCTCGTTACGGCAATAAATGGGGCGGAATGATGACAGGCCAGCTGGACGAGCGTATAAAATTCCCTGGGCCGCGTAATAGAATTTCCAAGGAAGTCCGCATTACGGCGAGGAATGCGGGAGCAACGGCGGGACAGTGCTCCGAAAGTAAATACAACTTAACGAACGATTACCCTGTTAGAAACTGTGCCAGCTTAGACGGTGGCCCGGCTGCTGGCCATAGAAACCGTTCGCGAACGATAATAGAGCATATTACAGCAATTCATCTCTAATCTGCCAGCAGAGCGTAGGAGCACGGAACGCACTCCATTAACATACTTGAGCATTAAGCGATCTCGCGGGTCCCCGGGTTCTGAATCACAAGCGTCGAGCATTGAACGGCTACTTGGGCGCGAAAGGGCGCGAACAGTGGGTGGATGGTATCTAGTACGCTCGTGAAAGCAGCAGGGAGTGAAAACAATGGCGCACTTGAGTGTTGCGAGCCGAGAATCCGGGGACGATGTTTGCATAATTCGCCAGCGCTGACACGTTGAGAATTTCACCGCGTCACGGTGGACAGGTGCTTCGAGCTTGTAATCAGTAGCGAGAAATATATTTCTTTGCGCTTCCTGTGCCAAGCGACCTGTGTTCCTTTTATTCTTTATACGAGTAGCGAGTCTCAGAAGACGCAGCCACCCCCGAAAGCGGCGAGCCTCAGAAATATGCAGGCCTCTAGCTCCTCCAGGCTCCTCCAGGCTGGATTTAAATCCACGGGGAGCGACGAACTCGCCTCGCACTTTGTCAGAATCCAAGGCTACCGGTTCACGGCATTCACGGATTCGTCACACTTCAGCGTCAACGGCCTTCCCCTCTGCGGTCTTATTTTTAAGCAACCGTCATTAGGGCTAGCACTTTCTTTCCTACCGCGGTGAATCGGTAGGAGAGAATTGCTGGTCGTTGCTCATGCTGTCGCCCACCATCTGCATACCTATTACTCCGCAGTCTGCCTAGCATCTCGCTGTTCTGCTTCCATGGGACCGAGTGTTTGTGGTTTGTGTGTGAAATAATGCAGTTTGTTCTAGTGTGGAGGGGCCTTTGCAAAGGGAGCGGGTTACATTTTTCAATGTGACCGGTGAAATAGGTATGGCATACAAGGGCAACGCTAAGTCGCGTGGTATAGTCGCATAAACGTTGAGAAGCTTTCGGTGGGAACAGTAGAAGGGTACTAGCTCGAGCACCTCGGGATCGCTATTCCTCTCCTGAGGGCTTTGGAGAAGCTTATTGATAATAGCTTCTAAAGGCAATTCAATTCCCATGAACAAGAGTTTTCGAAACATTTGGTGGCCTTCGTAGCAATCTATTAGATCAGTGCAAAGTTTATTCTTTTGAAGTTAATCTACTTATCTATCAGATTATCTGCTTATACTTTTACCAGAAAAAAGTGTCAAATGGTTATAGCTAGTCAAGCAAATACTTTGATTAAATATTATTTATTTATTATTTATTTATTTATTATTTATTTATTATTTATTTGTTATTTATTTGTTATTTATTTGTTATTTATTTGTTATTTATTTGTTATTTATTTGTTATTTATTTGTTATTTATTTGTTATTTATTTGTTATTTATTTGTTATTTATTTGTTATTTACTTGTTATTTATTTGTTATTTATTTGTTATTTATTTGTTATTTATTTGTTATTTATTTGTTATTTATTTGTTATTTATTTGTTATTTATTTGTTATTTATTTGTTATTTATTTGTTATTTATTTGTTATTTATTTGTTATTTATTTGTTATTTATTTGTTATTTATTTGTTATTTATTTGTTATTTATTTGTTATTTATTTGTTATTTATTTGTTATTTATTTGTTATTTATTTGTTATTTATTTGTTATTTATTTGTTATTTATTTGTTATTTATTTGTTATTTATTTGTTATTTATTTGTTATTTATTTGTTATTTATTTGTTATTTATTTATTATTTATTTATTTATTTAACGGGGAAATCCCCATGATTTACAAAACAATACAAATAGAAATAGCAGAGTCTGAACATAAAAGAAAAAGTAAAATTGACTTAGCCAGCAAAATTGGATAACTAGGTTTCCAAACTAAACATAAACGCAAAACGCAGTATTACATGTTTCCCTGAGAATTGGTTACAATCTTAAATAATAAGGACCTAACCGAGGTCAGGGATCTCAGAAAGGGATCAACGCAGCTGAAGTCCTGATTCACGTTAATCATCGTTAATAGGGTCGATCGCATAGTGCCGATATTTCGGGAGCGTCGCACCAAAGAGAGGCCTGGACCGCAAGTTCCTCACCGGAGCATTGAACGAGACTAAGGCAAGCAAGTCTGGGCAACTTATGTGGTCATTTATAATTTTGTACAGAAATATCGTATCTGCAATATTCCTATTTTTAAAATTACTAATAACTATTTCTGCACCGACCTAATAATCTTAAGGGGTTATGCCTACCTGCAATGTCTGAAAACACAAGTATTTTCGGGATTTTATGAGGGAAAAACTTGAAGACTTTTTTAAACAAACTTTTATGTAGTCGAAAGTGTACATCTTGTAGTACTTGTAGTAATTATTCCAATGAAAAATATAAATAAATAAAAGAAATGTCAGTGATCTTCCGGCAGCCATTTTTTTTGCTGTGAGCACTCTAACTTTGACCTGATTCATCTGAAATGAAAAATTCCACAGAATTTAGTTAGTATATTAAATTATCTGGTCCTTAATCGTGGCTTTTTAATTTCCGTTGCGTAGTTTTTATTTTACAGATGAAAAATGAGCGATTTTTGCGGCGAAAATCGATATTTTAATTTGAACAGCCGCCATTTTGTAGCAAATTAATTTTCCGGGATAATGAATGATTAAGGACAAGATAATTTAATATACTAACGAAATTCCGTGGAATTTTTCATTTCAGATGAATCAGGTCAAAGTTAGAGTGCTCACCGCAAAAAAAATCGCTGCCGGAAGATCACTGACATTTCTTTTATTTAGGGTAGATGTCCCAATTACTGCCATTGTCCCAATTACTGCCACTTTATTTATTTTATGTAATAAAAATATAAAGTATAAAAAAATGTACAAAATATGTTATATTTAAACTGAGATTCTGATTTACATAAAAATAAAACAAATAAAAAAATAAAGAAATGATACGGACAAGACGATTTTTGAGGTGACAGTTATAGGTACACTTTAATTTATAAAACTATTTTTTTCAATAAAAGAGATGTTAAATAATATTATGTTTCAAACTAAGACGATTTTTAGGTTAAACAACACGCGAAATGATTAAATGAAGTTAAGTTATAATCTTAAGATGGCAGTAATTTTTTATTGGAATAATTACTACAAGTACTACAATATGTACACTTTCGACTACATAAAAGTTTGTTTAAAAAAGTCTTCAAGTTTTTCCCTCAAAAAATCCCTTAAAATACTTGCGTTTTCAGACCTTGCAGGTAGGCATAACCCCTTAAGCAACTTAGCATCAACAGCAGATAAAGAATGATTTACCCACACACTCAACTATTACATTCCCCGCCAATCTTCCTCGCCACTATCCACCCCGAAGCGCCCGCAGCCCACTTCGCCTCACCCTACATACCCAGCCTGAATGAATGCTCGATGAACACGCGGCATCCGACGCGAGCGTGTCAATGGCTGGTGAAAGGTATCAATGACTTTTCTTTCACTGACCCCCGACAAGGAACTTTCAATCTCTAACGTCCACGCGTCGGCCAGCCCCGTCCTGGTACTTACGTAACCAGCCCGCGTATTATTATTCAGCCGCGGTCGGCGGCGTCGATCGGCCAGCAGCATCCATGGGCCACCGCCGATCGAGCCGCTCCCCGTCACCGCGGCCAGCCGCGCGCGTGTAATTTCCATTAATCAATGATGATTACGTGACAAAACGTTAGCGCGTCGCGGTGCCGGGCCTCGAATTAGGGGATAGGTGCCATAAAGGGGACAGGTCTTAAAAGGGACAAATTGAATTTCCAAAATTCTAAACGCATTACACATGCAAGTTATTTTCCTGTTTATTGCAACACTAGTGCCTAGTCGTTTGACGTAAATTTCACTACGGTCTCACTTGCAACAGAGTAGTAATCCACGGTTGATGTTTTTCGACAGTAAAAGTAAAATTTTCATTGGTTTTCTGTGTCGTTTTCTGAGATCAAGGTATATACAAAGTGTTAAAGTGTTATATCATTAAAATAGCCTGTATTCAACTGAAACGAAATCGCTTAACAGGTAAGCTTAATTAATTGTTTTCTTTGTTTTGCGGTTATTTTATATTAAACTCGCGTAAATTCGTAAAAGGGACAGCATACCAAGTCTTAAATGGGACAATCGTTTCATGGCTGTCCCTCTCATACACATGTACTGCTGGACACTATATGTATTATTAGTGTTCCTTGTTACACTTTTTATACTGTTTACACTTTTACAAGGCACAATCAATTTTTTCTGTTCCATGTGTCACTAATAATAAAATATTGATGATTTATTCTACAAAGAGTTAATTTTTTCGTACATTTCGTTGTTTTGTATCATTAAGATTTAGAATTATATTTGTAATACTTAATAAGTTTATTTTTATTAACGTGTCCCTTTCATGACTGATACTGTCCCTTTTAAAAACACCTAGTCGTAAAAGGGACATTTCACACTTTTTTGTAAATCGAAGATTTTGTTAATTTCTATTACAATTGATGAGTTTGCAATATACTTTTATTGAAGGGAAATAAACGCGCTTTCTTATGGTGTAATTGTTTTTTAAATACCTATAACGATATTGTCAGAAATGGACGCTAAACAAAAGTGTCCCTTTTATAGCACCTCTCCCCTACCAGCGGCACCGCGAAACTGGTCCGATGGCTAAATATACGCTCGGGCACGGCGCGACGTGTCTTCGCGGCGATATCGTTAAGTCATAGGGTGATTCGACTTCGTTTCGAAATTACAGTGCCACGGGTCATCGATCATCGTCCGCGACGCCGCGCGGAGAGACTTCGCCACTTGAAACTTCTCGATACGACGCGCCGCGCCCGCTACTGGCGTCATTATCAATCATTAATCCCGCCGTACGGGGAAATAAGAGAACGTCACGCAGAATCGATCCCGCGACGCTGCAGTTTAATAAGCTACCTATGCACCCGCCCCGACCATCTGCGTCTCGCGTGTAACCGCAGACGCAGAGGTGAGCAACGCCGGCAGACTCCATTCTATGGGAGCTGACCTTCGTGCACGGTATAGTGTAGCCTTTCCTTCGGCCACGAACGGTTCACCCTTCGTGTTTCCAGCCTCGGACCAGTCGTAGATCAGGCTGGCCGGCTGGCTTTGGGGAATGACCGTCGACGACGACGGTGGAACGCAGGGGAGGGACGCTGTGATTGATTGTACGAGGCTGTTTCAAAAGTCGGAGTGTTTCGTGGGATTCTATGCGTTTGTTTTCTGAGTAGAGTAGGGGAGAGTGGGGTAATGGCGAACACCTAAGCGAGAAAGCAAACAGAACGAAAAGTATGTGAGATACGAATTTGTTTTTTATTTGTAAACATACTCAAACTAGTCCTGTATAAACTGCTCTAACGAATTTTGCAAAAATTTTAATAAAAATTAAGTTTATAATGGAAAAACCAAACCCCTGCTGTTCGGATTTACCCGACTGCTGGTGGGGTAATTCCGAATTGTGCATGGGGTAATCACGAACAGTTACATATCGCAGAAGTCGCACAGAAAGTGTGATTTCAATGGTCAACCCATAAAAAAATGTTGCTACAACCTTTACCTAATGTATTTTTCAAATTCCTCTTCTTGTGCGTTAGAAAAAAATTGCAATTGGTCGGAATATCGAAAAAAATAGTAAAGGTCGTGTTTTAAACTTTTTTTGTCTGAGCCCGTAATGAAAATTCAAAAATCCCTTTTGTAGATTTTAGTAAGTTTTATACATTTTGAAAAATTCATCAAAATCGGTTATCGTTGCTAATCTCGAAAGTTCGAGATTACCCCATCCGAGTTGTTCCTCATTACCCCACGACATCAAAAAATAAAAAAGAATTTATTTCAGAAGTTAGAATCATAATTCAAGCAACGCGTTCGTCACAAAATGTTGGTAAAAAAGTGCTTTATTTCAACTTAAAAAAATCCCAATTGTATCATTAATTCAACAGTTATTACATCCAATTGAAGATGGAGAAAATATTACTTGAAACATGATGAAAATAATAAATTGTGTTTATCTTGGCTAGCATGAGCGTTTTGTATTTATTACTTCCTGCGCGGCGTTGGATACGACCTAAACTATTAGCTATAGTCGTGTTCAGATTTATTGGCCGGTGAGTTCGGTTTCTCGAGCAGCGCGCAAGGAGAAATCAGCCACCACCACCTGACGATCGTGGATTGGCAGTTGAAGTTCCTTAGGATCTTGGTGAGAAGCTAGAGAAAAGTAGCACCGAGGCAAGCAGCAGGTGGTGGGAGAATACCCTTCAGGAAACTCACCGGCCAATAAATCAGAACACGACTATAGTGGAGAGGGAACATCAGTTTTTATTTATTAAAACGCCGTAACCACCGCGTTCCGGATTACCCCGCGTTCGCCATTACCCTACTCTCCCCTAGAGTGAGGTAAAAGTTCGCACCATGAGAATTTTTATTGGTTGAGTTGTGACAGTTGCCGATGGTGATTGACAGTCAAATTGTGAATCAAGGTAGAGTCACCAGTGTCGGATTGTGTAGCTGTGATTTTTGTTTTGTTATCGTACAATGCGGTAGGTACTGAATTCGTTAGTTCTGATGTAATATTCTTATTGTTAGGAATCAGTATTATTGCTATAAATTGGTCAGTAAATATTTTTATTAACATGTCGTCCGAAAAAACTGAAATTCTTCTATTGAAAAGTACTAATAGAAGTTTTCAGTTGACAGGATTGATTAAACAATGGATAACTATAACTATTTGGGGTAGGATTTTAAAACAGCATTTTGCTGAATTCCGCCCTTTGCGCCACAAAAAGAAAAAATGGAGGAAAAAAACTAAATCTGTATTACTTCATTTGTTGGTGTAATAAAGATGCATTATTATTATTATTATTATTATTATTATTATAACTAACTGTGGGGGCAAGAGATCGAATGCCAACTCCCTCGTTTCAAAATTAGCTTGAAGAACGTGGAAAGAAATATGTAGAAAAAAAATAAAGTTCAAACAAACATACGCAGAGTTTTGAAAAACCTGATAGTTTGGTTTGACAGAGGAGTGGCGTTTGAATTCTGGAGTTTCAGATTGCACACATGCAAGTATGAATAAAGAGTGTTATTGTTACCTTTGTTTGGAGTTTTGATGAAGTGGGAAATGTTTTCTATTGTGGGATGAAGTGAGAGTTCACTGTGTGGTAATGTTGAAGCAGACCGTGGCAAACATATAATACTAGATTTCACCGTATTCCCCGATATGAAGTTCATGATGTAAGGTAGAGTATTTAAGGATGTATTGGACCTATTTTCAAAATAGTTCCAAGTTGATGAAAATTCGTGAGATTATTCTTTCTAACCTTCCTGATGTGCTCCAAAAATTTTAAACGAATTCACTAAACGGTTACTGAGTTATAACGATTTTAATTTTCACTGATTTTACACGTACTCTTATGGAAAGAGACGATTTTGACGGATAAACCATCTGAAAAAATGTTCAAGAAATAGTACCAATGTTTTAAATTTTTTTGTACATGCAGTATATGGGTAGATGAAAATATCTGCCGAGTTTCAATTCTTTTCTCTACACCGTTTTAAAGAAATAAATTATAACTTGAGAAAATGGTGAATTCTGGGCATTTTCACTGGCAAAAGTTTAGCAAATAATGCTTGAGAAAGCATTTGCAAAGTGAAAAATACCTTCCCAGGATTAAAAATAAGACTCCAACTGTCGTTCGAATTCCTTACATCTAGATTTACCATGCGTAAGACGTAGCTATTCAAGTATTTCAACTTTTGTCTGATATTGTACGTCCAATACATCCTTAAGATATGGAGGATACTGTCAGAAAGGGTTTCCTAGCAAAGTGTTTTATCGGAAACATTGCGTTGTACGGAAATGCCATTTTTACCACACCTGCTCGTACCTGTACTAAAGCAAAGTGGCAAAAGGTCACAGATAACCGAGGAGAATATTTTACTTTTGTTTCAATAAAACGAAGGAACTTTTAGTAATTATTATTATTATTATTATCATCAAGTAATAGTCGAATGCCACCACAGACAAATGTAAAAGTTCGACCAACAATCCTCCTTCCTCCATTTTCTTTCGCCTCCCATTATCACATTTATTTACGGTGAAGCGGGTATGTGGGTTGCCAGGCCCGCGGAGACAATGCCGCGGCTGTTTACAACGTCGGCCCGATAATATTGTTGCCGCGTGTTCTCTCTTTTTCGATGTCAAGGGGAAGCTTTTTAAGCAAGCCGAGCGTGAGGCGATTTTCCAATGGGCGTTCTTAATCGCGATACGGCTGACGAAGAAGCCACGGACGTAAAAAGAATAGCAGGGAGCCGCGGTGCGCCGCGACCGGAGCTTAAAGGGAACGAATCTGGCCAGAAGCCTTTGTGCGTTGACTGTTCTTGGCCGAGTGAGCGAGCCCGAAGGTGAAGCCAGATTCTCTTACAGGGTTCAAACGTTTTAACCACCTGCTCCCGAAATTCGAGCATCGCCATTCTTGTATACACACCTCCTTTCAGGGTCTTCCCCTCGTGTCGACACGTCCAGGGAATATGGAATCGGAGCCAGATAGGCTAACTGGCCAGAAACATTATCGATGAAAACTACTTGTTTCTTTTTTAACTTGTCTGATTTATTTACTCGGTGGAGCGGCTAAAGATATTTTTCAAGGATAATTATAATTTGTTAGAGTTTATGAATTTTATGAAAGTGTAGATATAAGAAGAGATTTTTAACTTTCAGGCAGAGATGGGCAGAAAATTATTTTAAATAAAAATTTGTGTACGATATTTTTATTTAAAATAATTTTTTGCCCATCTCTGCTTTCAGGTAAAAAGGTATAAACCAATTTTCACCCACACCCTGAAATATAAATCGCTTTTGAGAGTCACTGGAAAATAATGAAACGCTCCTGGACATCTTGAAAACTTCAAATTGGTCTCCGAGGAAACTTTCGTTATTTGATTTCTGCTTTAAATATCTCCGTCTCGATTATTCCTTTCTGTGAGTAGATTCATTAAATCACTCCACGAAGAAAAGGACCCCTAGATTCTTCATTACGAGCAGGAAGTTATTACTGCATGAATCGAGGAAGAAAGGGACACGTGAATACGAGTAGGCAAGATAGCATCGAGTCCTCCGAGCTACTTGCTCCAGCTTATTATCAATCAAAAACGTTACACGAAGCTTTACGACTGTCTTCAGAGCAGACATCATACAGCAAACATCCCATGAAATTCCCGTGACGCCGTAAACCGAGAACGCATTGCTCCTTGGGCCAGGAACCCTTTTCGGATCCATTAAGAAACGTAGTAAAAGGCTATAGCAAGGAGCCGCGATAAACCTTCGAGCTTGCAGAGGACTGAAATAATCGCGTGGTCGTTCGTTTGATTTTTATGGATAATCATAGAAAACTCACAAACTCCAGGGTCAAGCTGTGATAACTTATATACCGTTAAGGAACTAGTTTTTGATCAGTTTAGAGAGTTTCCCGCTTTAATATTTATTTTTAACCTAATAAAACTTTCAACCATAGACTTTTTTTATACTAAAAGATGAATTAATGTTTACACTTTAAGGAAAAATTGTAAAAAGTTGAAAATAAGTATAATTTAATTATTTATAAGGTTGGGGAATAATAAGGTGACTAGGAACTAGTTTTTGATCATCTGAAAATACATGGGAACTAATTTTTGATCAGGTCAGGAACTAGTTTGAATTATCCTTTTTATGTTAGTAATTATTTCAAACAATTATTTAAGGACATAAACTGAAAAGAACGATTTATTTCATGAACTGATAAAAAATTAATGCTTGATCAAGAACTAGTTCCTTAACGGTACACTGTTCTTCTAATCAATGTCAATTATTTCAATCAGGTTCAAAGTTCAATCGAGACTCTCCATTCAATGCACACTAAAATTCCAAGGATTCGACGAGGGAAGAGTTGCAGAAATCTGGGTTGTTGGAACAGCATCCTTTGGGCAGGAAGTAACACGACTAGGTTAATGAAAAAAATGTCTGAATGGGACGTGTCGCCCCGCGGCGGATTTAGGCAAGAATCTCTAGCGCGGCTTAGTTAGCGTGGAAAGTTATTTCCGTCGGAGCATAACCGTGTTCCGTTCCGCTGCAAGAAAAATTGCGGAGGGAGCTGGTAATCGGGGGAAACGATCGGGAGCTCTTTGGTAAATAATTGAGAAGGGATCGACGAGCAAGCAGACTCTCTGGCAAAATACTGTATTCACTGGAGCAGAATACCTTCGGAGTCGATTAAATGTCTATTACCCTTCTATTATTACCCTCTTTCACTCGTCGCTGATCTTTCAAATCTATTTACGAAATTCTTGTCGCTAGGGTGAATTGACCAGTGAATGAACAAGCAGCAGTGAATGAACAAATGGACGTTTTTCGTGTATAACAAGAATACTATTTCATTGAAAACAATGATCTTATATTTAGAATGAAGGAAAATTTATTGAGATAACGGTGATAGTAATATTATTTTAATCTATGAACGTCTTGGTTGCTTATTAATTTTTTTGATTTGTGGTTTCGGGTGCAGCCATTCACGGCGAGAAACCTAGTAAGAAAACACGTACGATGACAGTTAACCATTATGTTGTGTAAACAGTGTTCTGATAAAAATAAATTGTCAAGTTACTATGATTATAATACAGGGTGAAAGCACTAGTTGTCGACCACTTAAAGCTAAACTCGAATGAAAAGTTCTGAAAAAAAATAAACAATCAATGTTATAAAATATATAAAATGTATTGAAGTAATTCAAATGTATTTAATATATCACTAAATATTTTGTGTTAGTAGGAAAGTTCGGGGAAAAGAAATAATTAACGTTAAAAATAAAGTGTCCGAATGCTTTAATAATCGACCGCTTAACTCTAAAAGTCGACCGGTCCGATAGCTAGTAGTCGACCACCTTTTTTAATATGAAATTCAAAACAGGTTATGTGCGCATTACAAACTAAAATTTATTTTTAAATATAATGTGCAACATCAGTAAATAATTAATAATGATAGGAATAATGCGTAACTAAAATAAGTTCTTTTAAAAACTTTATCAAAATTTTAATAACACATAGAATTTATTTTTTTTTCCAATGTCAATTAATTTACGTTTTTAAGATAGGAAGCAGTAACAAATTTTAAGTTTTTAAAGTGGGTGTTTGTATTCTATAAATAAATTATATAAACTTTGAAGAACATTAATCCATAAGAAACGAATATACATACAAGAAACAATTATATATAGTTAATACGTGGTCGACTTTTAGCATTCATTGTGAATGCAGTTAGCTTCAGAAGTCGACCGCTGTGGTCGACTATTGAAAATTGAAAGGGAATGATGATCCAGTTACCGACCTTCCATAAATAAATAAATTATCCCATTTTTTTAAATTTTTGAAGCTCATATAAAATTGTTGATGCTTTTTCAGTGAAATAGCATAATTTTCCAGTAAAAAATGTATAGAACTGAATTACATTTGTCGTTTCTATTCAACGCACACTTATGCTTCTCGGGTTAGAAAACAGCAATGACACATGTAGAATCAAAATGAGTTTACAAATCACTTTAAAACCATTTATTTTTTTTACCTATGAAGGGCGCTTTTTGTCGTATTGTAAAGTTGGAAATTCAAAGTATAATATAAAATTGTCATTTAATAAATTCTTTATTTCAGTACTTATTTCTTTAAGCTAAACAATAAAAGTGGTCGACTACTAGTGCTTTCACCCTATAGATTATATTTTTATATTCTTATGTTAGGTCCGTAACTTAAACTTCCTTTCTACTTTTGCAGCGTTTTCAGCGATTTCTCGTCGTAATATGAAATATTATTCTTTGTGTTCATTCACTGGGCGCAAGGTGTTCATTTATTGGGTATTTTGTTCATTCACTAGTATATTGGGCATTGATTACATTTTTACGATTTATTTCAGACACCGTTCAAGTAAAAAAGCACAAACAATTTTTTTAGACATTTTTAAAGCCTATTCTGTTACAAAGTCTTGTTTCATTAATAAATTAGGACACTATTTAATTTGTATCGTTATTTGAAACTGAAAAAAAAGCTTAGCTGTTCATTCACTGGTCAATTCACCCTATTTACCTATATGAATTATTACCCTGGCGCAGAATTCGAAAAATTCACGCAACCCCTCAGCTTCGTTTACTTTCAAATTACTTATGCAAGCTTGTCCCGTAAATAAAGTCGACAAAATTTATGCTAATTTCCCCCGCTAAATTCGCCAACCGAAATGCAGCATCGCACGCGAAGACCACCTACTCGAGCAGATCGCCATAAAAGCCGAACAATACCGGCTGCGTTAATATCAACGCGCGAAGTAACGAATGGCAGAAGGGGGGAAAGGTCCCGGAGCCGGCGTCCGAGGTCCAGCCGTGGACGTTTTATGAAAAAACCCCTAACGAAGACGTACAGGGGTTCTCGAAAACTTTTCCCGCGGTTTAAACGGCGATCCGCCAATTACGAACGCATTCGTCGAATAGCTTTTCTACGGAAGGCTCATCAATATTCCTTTCTTTTGCTCGTCCCCGGGGCTCCGGCCGTTCCTGGCCAGACATCCAACCGCCGGAAAAACCTCCTCTGCCCCTCGAGATTCGCCATTATTCGCTCGCCGCGCAATTTCACGATCGTAATGTCCACGTTCGAGGGGCGAAATTAATGGACCTGCGGGCGATATTTCCCGCGAGTTCATACGGAACATCGCCGTTTCTCGCAGCGGCAACAGCAGCGGCAGCTGCGCCGTCCAAGCCGAAGACGGCACGGGTGCCATTTACGTGTCGGGAACATGTGGGCACATCAATGCCCGCGTGCGTGCACGCGCCTCTATAGAAACGGATATAGAAGGCAGCAATAAGGCGAAAAGGCAAGGAAGAGGCTCCCTGTGCCGAAGAATTCCCGCCTGGCAGCGGTGCCAGAACTGGACCAGCTGATTCCAACGCCTTACGATCCACAGGCGTGTCGGGATGCGCTAGAGCCGCGGTTCCTACTCGCGAATATGCTCCTCGCCGCGAGTATAGAGGCGCACGTTCTTCATCGCTCGTTGAACCAGCTTAATAGGCCGTTAGAGTGCTCGATGTCGGTCGTCAGGTGCAATAGGCCGGCTGCTGATTACCGCTATAAATATCCCGCGAAGGATAAATGCACTTTCTTTTTTGCGCGTTATCGTTTAACGCGCAGTCCCATCATTACCGCTGGTACTTGTTAATCACGGTGTAATTGATGTCGGTGACGAGTCTGCGGTCGAAATCAGCGGATCGATCGATCGTTGAAATTCGCTGCGGAGGATGCCCTCTTGGGGGGAACGTCGGTGGTAATTACGCTGCGATTTTCACACTCTCGTTGTTATGTGTTTAAGGGGAATCGTATTTTATGGGCTACAAACATTGCAAAATTTAGGAATTTTTTTAAGAAACTAGCGTTTCGATTCATCTGAAATTTGGACCATGTTGTTATGCATCCTTGAAGAAGATGCAGTTACTTTTTAATTTGTTTTTAGTAATAAATGTGGGAGTTATGCGTACATAAGAATATTGGCGCAAAATTGGATCGCAAAAATGAAAGGTTCAGACCTCTCAGTTTGAAAACTCTCCACCCTGTTCGATTTTTTTTTGGTGGTTCATCAATTTCAAGCCACATATGTAGGTATAAAATAAAACGCCGTTTTAATTTCCTGTTTCAGATTAGCTGGTAGATAAATATCATGCACACCAAGGACGGCGAATTTTGCGCGGCGTGATGATCGATCATGCGTAACTACTATATTGGGTAGATGTCCCAATTACTGCCACCTTAAGATTATAACTGAACTTCATTTAATCATTTCACGTGTTGTTTAACCTAAAAATCGTCTCAGATTGAAACAGAATATTATTTAACATCTCTTTTATTAAAAAAAATAGTTTTATGAATTAAATATGAAGAATTTATCAATAATTAATTAAAATTCGCGAGCGATCCTAGTGTACCTATAACTGTCACCTAAAAAATCGTCTTGTCCGTATGATTTTTTAATATTTTTTTATTTGTTTTATTTTTATCTAAATCAGAATCTCAGTTTAATAATAACATATTTTTGTACATTTTTTATACTTTACGTTTTTAGTACATAAAATAAATAAAGTGGCAGTAATTGGGACACTGGCAGTAATTGGGACATCTACCCTTTATGGTTAAAAATTAATATAAAAAAAACTGCGGCTTCTTCAAAGATGCATCAAAACATGGTCCAAATTTCAGACGAATCGAATCGCTGGTTTCTTTAAAAAAAAATTCCACATTTTGCTACGTTTTTAGCCCAAAGAATAGGATTCTGCCCTTAAAGGGATAGCGTTTGGCATTTTAACGATGTGATGTATTAACAATTGCAGTGGGGCAAGGCTTTGAGAAATGGTTGTTTAAGTCGATGTATATAAGATTTCCCTTTCACGTGGGGAAGTTTGAATGAAAATATTTCTCGGCCTTCAACTAATTTGTATTTTAAGTTTCTGTGATATTTCTCGAGTCGTTGACGAATTTAATATAATATAGAAGTAGATGTCCCTATTACTGTCAGTGTCCCTATTACTGCCACCTTATTTATTTTGCTTAATAAAAATGTAACGTATAAAGAATAGTGTACAACAATAATACTATTATTAAATTGGGACTGTTCTTATTATTATTAATATTATTGTTATACACTATTCTTTATACGTTACATTTTTATTAAGCAAAATAAATAAAGTTGCAGTAATAGAGACACTGACAGTAATAGGGACATCTACCCTAGAGCGTAGAAGGCTCTTGAACATGAACATTCCTTTGACTGTTTTCCAGAAGATATATAGCGTAAAGGACCCAATTACTGGCAGCCAACCCAATTACTGTCACCTTAAGCTATTTTACTTAAACGTTTATTAATTCGTAATTTTAAGTATAATAGCTTAAGGTGGCAGTAATTGGGTTGACTGCCAGTAATTGGGTCCTTTACCCTAGAAACACGTAAACACTCCAAGCTTGACGACTGAGACATCTAAAAAAATATAATACATGGCATCCGAAAAGGAGTTTAAGCACCAGTGACGGATTTAACAGGGTGGCCGATGAGCAGTTGCCACCTGGGCCCCTACATTGAAGGCCCCCCGGGCCCAATATTTAAAAAAAAAATTCTGATTATATCCAAAGTATATTTTTTTCTGTATTATTACACTGATCCCGTTTTTAGTAAACTACAGCTTTATTTTCCCTAAAAATAGGCCCCTGCTCAGAAGGCCCTGTCTTAAAAAAAAAAACATATAATTTTATCCAAGCACTATATTTTTTTTCTATACTTTTCTGTACACTTATGTACCCCCTTTTAGTAAACTACCTGTTAATTTTCCCAGAAAAAAATGGGCCCCTCAGAACGTTTGCCACCTGGGACTTTTTTCTTAAATCCGCCACTGTTAATCACCTACACGCGTGACCCAGTGTGCGCAAACCTATCGCCACGTTCCCCGATATTTGTCTTCTCGACGTGCCGTTCAGACAATGCGTCGGAGGCGCGCATCCCGCCGAAATTCCTTTTATTAGAAGCCCGCGTCGGCCCGCTTGGCGTAATCGGAACGGCATCCCGAAATCGGTGGACGGTGCCAGCGATGACCTGTCTCCTCTTCATCGTCGCCAGGGCGAACGGCCTCCGGTTGGACAAAGAGGCGATGCCAATGGCCCGTCCAACAATACGGTATCAGAGGATTCAATATAAGTTCCGACGCGGGGGAAGAAGCAACGGGGGTAACCGGTTCTACGATTTTCAAACGAGCAACCCGTGTCCCACGAGACGTCGCGTCGCGGTTTCAGGCGTCGCGCGCTAAGACGCGGCGCATCCCCCTGGCCCGTGGTCGCCGTCCCCCCTTCGCATTATCGCACCCAATTAAGTCAATTATGAAACGACGGGCTTAACCTTCGATCCAGCCAACGGCAGGCTTAACGAGAAACCACGGACGAACACCTCTGCTTCATCGACTCGCGCTTTCACCGGGACGTTAGCCTCGTAGAGTTCAAAGCGACTGGCAGTAATTTAGCGAGCTCGTAGATGTTCAAGCTCGATAGCGTAGAAACGTATTCTACGTAGTTTTACGCTGCTGGCATATTCGAGGCTTGAATAGAACGAAATAAGCAGGTGTTTTAAGCTCGTTCTACTTTGTAGTAACTGGGGAGAAATATATTCGGCTGATGGTAGTGACACTAAGGTCGGTATCATATATATTGGCCGGTGAGTTTCGGAGGGGTATTCTCCCACCACACCGTTTGTTTGCTTCGGTGCTCCTTTTCTCAAACGTTTTCTGACTCGCTCTCGTTCCATCTCGCTCTCGCCTTCGCAGAACAAGAGTGAGCCAGAAGTGGTGGGGATAGTGCCAAGATTCTGGCGTGTAGGCCAAACCGAGCTGTCAGCGTAGAAATACACACATCAGAATAGGTGTGCGTTAGCAACGAAAAAATTCAGAAACTTTATTGGTTAGAACATTGATTCGTTATCGATAGCTTCATCTCGTATTGGTCTACGCATAGTTTCGCAACGCACACAACTATTACGTTAAGGATAAATAACAGCCAACCGGCTAGGTTCAGGCGGAGCCGAGGAGCGTTCCCTTTACCCCACCATACCCTGCGAGGGCCTTGAAACTCCAACTGACAAATCAGCGATCGTCAGATGGTGGTGGCTGATTTCTCCTCGATCGCTGCTCGCGAAACCGAATTCACCGGCCAATATATTTGATACCGACCTTAGTTACAGTAGGTTCCGGTAGTTCGCCTATCGAATCATAGAATCATAAATGTCGACCCGCGATTAACCCCGCGCTCGTAGACAGGGCCCAGTGTAACGAGGGAGTCGTGAGAAAGGCTGTTGGGTAGCTAGCTAATTTCCCCTTCGGCCGTAATATATTCGACGATGCTCGTGAAATCGAGGGACTGGCCGCGAAGGGACGGCTGTTAGAGCGCGTGGAATCCAAGGTGCACCCGACAGGATTAAAGTCGCAGGTCAAACGCGGCAGCAACAGCGATGCCAGGCGGCCTGCCGCTGTTGCTGGTGTTGGCTGCCTCTTCAGAGAATCTCTCCTCGATGGACCAGTTCCGGCAGTGGCTGCCGTCGCGCGGCCGCTGGCGAATGGGAATAGACTTGGCGAAGAGGATAGAAGGAGGGTCCAGAGAACGAGAGGAGGACGATGGGGAGCGCGACCCCGCGCGGACGGAGGATAAAACAGGAGCAAGGTTAGGCGAGGGACGACGAAGGAAAGAGGAAGACGAGGGTCCGCGTGAGAATAAGAATAAGAGGAAGACCCGTTGGGCGGCGGGGTGGGGGAGGATCGTTGCAAGGAACGAGGAGGGTAGCATCAGCGGAGGTGGATGGAGGGAGAGGAAGGGGGCAGAAGAAGGAAGACAGGGGGGAAAAAGGAAAGATAGAAATAGGAACAAGGCTCGAGGGAAGAGGACGCAGCCAACTAGTCGAGCGACCGGAGAGAAAGGCGAAGGGAGAAAGATAAGGGAGCGACGAGGCCGAGGGAGAAGGACGGAAGAGGGGCTCAGGTGCAAGGAAGAGAGACGGAAGGCACGATAGCCGGGCGAAGGGAGAGAGAACGAAAATGACAGCCGTGTAGGAAGGCGCTGAGAAGAGAGACGCTGAAGAAGGATGAAGCAGGCTCTCCAGAGGCGTTAGAAGCGAATAGACGCAACCGCAGGAGTAACACGGTGGAACGACTCGAAAAATTACTGTCCGCGTATCGTCGAACCTTGAGCCGAAGCCTGTGCGAGGATCGAAGTGCGTGGAATTCTCGAGAAATCGCTGCCACCATTAACAAGCTAGCTAATAGTCGAGCTAGAACACGGATAGGTGTACGGATCTCAGGATCGCCGGGGACTAGAGCATCAAGATTGCGCCACGACTCCAGCTCCTTCCCTCATCGATCGACTGCATTTTCACAAACACATGGACCACCCTTATTACGTTCAACGAGCACGTGCAGCGGGGCGCAGTTTCGAGCACGCGCGGCACCTCCCTCATCTTCATCATCCGCTGACTCCCTCCGACCAACAGTTTCGCTCGCGAATTCACCATAATTCCGGAAGTGTTTACAGAAAAATGGCCCGCTTCTTGGCGCTAACCAATCATCCGATAGAATCAATTCCCAGATAAATTACCACACACCAGACTTCCCCATCTCGCCGATCACTCCAACTATCAATAACCCGCGGAATACAAACCGCTTTTCAGCAAAACAAAGACGAACGCATCCTCAGTCACCACATTCCCAAGTTGTCCGATAGATTTCATTAGAATCGAACCGGTTTGTAATCGCGCGATTTGCAGGAACAGTTAACCATAAGGGGCCAATATTCCAGGAGTTATAGACGCGGGACTGGTTCCTACGGCCTTCCACCTGGGCGCGAATAACCTGACGACATGCGCCCGGAGCGGCGCAATCGTTGCCAGAATCGCGGTCCAGAATCCTCGCCAGGGTTGCCTATCGAAGCTCCATCGCGTCTCCGCACGCTCCGACGGACGCATCCCTTTGAATATGCGTCCCGAGGTAGCCCCTACGTGGCGTTCGTCCGCCGCCTTATTTCTCATTTTTGTCACCGGCCGTAATGGGCTTAATTCGCCACGCAGGACTCGCGGTGTCCCGGGGAACGGTGGTCGGCACTGCCTCGGGGGAGGGAGGAGGGGAGGATCCTTCTGGCGCGAACAGGCCAGGCACATACGCGCCACGTACACACGCGGGGGCCTCCGGTTGGCGTGCCGGGCCCGGCTATAATCGTCCTCGCGTGTAATGTACGATCGGTAGGAGGACAAGACCCACTGGGTTTCTTCTTCGTGAGCGAGCGAGGCGAACTCGCCCCGGCGGAAACTAGTGTGCGCCGCGCGCGCGCTGATGTCAATGACACTGCCAGCCGCGCAGCTGCTGCACACATAAGTCATCGGCCAACACAGAACACGCGAGAGACCCGCAGGTACGTGCGTGCACGCTCGCTCCTGGCCCGGCCGACGCGCCACCCGGGGGACCACGGACGCCGACCTGGTGCGAGGCCCCGATACCTGCGCGCCCCTCGACGTATTTGTTCGTCCGTATGTTCACGTGTGCGCTCGAGGCGGCCCCGGTACGCCCCGGCGCACCGTGTTATCGTAAAGACACCCGTGGCCAGAGCAGCCGATCGCCTCTCTACCAACGCGCACGCCCCACTGAGGGCAGAAGTCAAATATTTCCGTTCCTCCTGTGACGGAGGTGCCTAGGTGGACGCTGCCTCACGCACCGCTCGCTGCGGATAAAGGATGGTCGTTGGTATTCCCGTGTGTAATTCTGGGACGGCCAGGAACGCGGATGGCCGACTGTCGCGCGCGTTATCGTCTGTGACTTTCGGATCACTATTCACTTGGCTATTCCGCTGGGCTCTGGACGATGGGCGGTTTGGGGAGGTAGGTTATGGGATTTTCAAGGGCCAGTCGGGGTTGTTTAATATTTTTAGAAATTATAATAATGCTCGCTGTGCCTGGAGATGTGTTTTGTAATATTTGGGGTGTGTTTATTTTTGGATTGCTCGATGGGATTAAGGGGTTACATACTTTCTCGGCGCCTAATAATTCATCATTTTTGGGATTTTTTTACTCGAGAGGTGTGAAATAAATCGATAATTTTATCATTGTGTCTGTATAAAGATATTTATTTGACACACTTTTGTCATATATTGCCGGTCGTTTTCTGCGGCTGCAGCAACCAAGCAGGGAGCCTCGTTATCAGCAGGATAACTTCGACGATTTACAACCTCTTTTAATGAACTTTACGTTCATCTATGAAGAATGATATTCTCTAAGGGCCATAGGGCCTTATTTTTGAATTTTTAGAAAACAAGAGAAATATGCCATTTTGAAGAAGACAGTCGATTTTTCGTATACAATTTCGATCTCTAAATGGTAAAAGAATATTAGAAATTGAAAATTTAAAAAATGACCCGATGGCCCTTAGGGAATGTCGTTCTACATAGATTAACGCAAAGCTCGTGAAAAGTGGTTGTAAATTAACAAAGTTATGATGCTAATAAAGTACCCCCTACTTTGTGCAAAGGTTACTGCAACCACAGAAAGCAAAAGTGTGTCAAATAATTTTTTTTATACGAATGGAGGTCCCAAAGACAAGATACAATTATAAAATTTTCGATTTATTTCATACCTCCCGAGAAAAAAATCCCAAAAGTGATCAATTATTAACCGCCAAGAACATTTCTCCTCTTAATGTACGAGGATTTAAGATGGATGCGTGGTGTTTCTTGAAACGCGTGGTAAAATCCCCCACAAATCATGCTTAGCTGAAGAAAGTGTACGAGTCGAGAGTAGAACCGTCGAATTTATGTGTGACGGCTCGGAGTTTTTCTTGGGCGGAAGGCGAATTTCTGGGGAGCATATGTTTGAGCTGTGTAAACATCCGCTGGCTGACGCACGTGCCCAGGGAACAGGTATGTGCCGTAATTACAACCTGACAGAGACTTCTGACGGTGAATTAAGGAGAATAATGTCCGTACTTCGATAAAGCGTGCCGAGGAATATTAATATTTTCGCCGGGTCGCTTTGGGAATTTGGTGACAGTCGAAGGTGCGTCTGGTTAAATTTATGAACTAAAATGGCAAACTAATTCAAGGCTCCGCAGAAGAACACTTTTCGAATGGTATTTACAAGATAATTGTAAAAACTGGAGCAAACTTTACAGACACGAACGATTTAATTAAAAAGAAACCGAATTTATAATTGAAAATTGCAGATTTCTAGAAAGTCTGTCACGCAATATTTTCTGCTGCCATTTTCCCCCACTTTCCCTCGGAAGAAAGCTACGGGCAGACTTTTCAGAAGTGTCTAAAGTGCACTACAAACGAACAGAAAGATGAGCGAAGCAATTTTAACAAATTGTAACGAATGCAAAATGTACAAGGAAAAGCTCCTACTTCTAAAGTGGTAAATGGCACGCGTCTTTGACGCAGGAGCGCAGCATCAATGCACTAATTAGCTGTTAAAAATATATATATATATATATATATATATATATATCCCTTTCATCATCGTAAATTGGGTTAACTAGAGCAACGTGCTCGGGAAGGGACCAAAATGGAGACTCGCGTACGAGATACAGAGAACCAGTTTCGTGAGAACGTTCTCCTCAGTGGACGAGGCGATCAAAGGGACTGTAATCGACTGAACTCTGACCTGCAACTGGAATTTAAACTAGAATGAATTAAAGCTGCTCGGAGGGCGGAGCGGAAGGTCCCTCTGGAAGCAGTCCCTACAATTATCAGCTGCTTGGCCTGCCAAACGAACTCCCACACTTGGAAAAAGCGCTTTCCCTTCCACTGAACAGAGAAGCCTTTAAAAAAGGTGTCTCTTTCACCGAACGCAAGGCCCTCCCATACTGCACACTTCGTTGCAGCTGTATTGCAGAAACGTTGCTGCAATATTGCGTTGATGTAGGTTGCATTGCAATAATGTAGAAACGTTCCTGCAATATTAGCGCGCATTATTGGAGTGGCAATGATCCTACAATTTTGCAGCAATATTGCAAGAACGTTGCCGTGCAATGTTCCATTGGCAACGATCCTACAATATTTCTGCAATATTGCGCGCACATCGACGTGCAATGTTCCACTGGCAACGATCCTATAATACATATTTCGGCAATATTGCGCGCAAATCGATGTGCAATGTTTCAATGGCAACGACCCAGCAAAATTGCCTACATATTGCCGTACAATACTGTAGCGGAAATATTGTAGAAACAGTACAGCAATATTCTGAAGCAACTATGACTTTGACGAAATTTGAAATATGACGTCGAGTAGATTCTACAGCATGTTTCATTTAACTGTACATGCTAGAATGTCTCGTTGGCCGTTGAAGATATGAAAAAAGTGTTATTGTGAGAGTTGTTTGTACATGAATTTAAATTATAGAAGAGATTTGAAAATGAATTTAATTTATTTAGATAGAGTAGATACTATATATTTTAATGTGTGAAATTATTATTATTATTATTATTATTTTGCTGTAAAATTTCCGAAACGCTGCGGGAATATACTCCTGCAATATTGCTAAGGCGGGCATACGAGTGAACCTGCAACTTCCCTGCAATGATACGGTGCAACATTGCAATCTCGCACCGCAATATTTCCGAAGAGTTGCAGGATCATTGCCACAATATTGCCGTTTTGTTGCAGAATCATTGCCGGAACGTTGCAGGACTACATGTTTGCAATGCTACCGCAACATTGCAAAAGTACACACCTGCAATATTGCGAAGGCGGACATAGGACTGAACCTGCAACGTCTCTGCAATGTTATGGTGCTGTGTAGCTGGAATTCGAAACAGCAAGAAAAAGACGGAAACCCATCGAGCGAATAACGTCCCTCCCCATGACATAAATTTTACACGCGCCACCGCTGGATCCGCGCAGCCAAAGCATTGCATAACGCTCGACGAGCGAGGCTCGCTGCTTGAGATACATTATGAAATAAAGAAATTATTCGCACGTAATACAAACGCGATATTAATTACACCCATACACGCTCGGGCCCGTCAGAGTGCCGCGTCCCTCCGCAACGTAAAATCGTGCACGAGGAAAAAAGGAGCGTAATCGAAAAGATCGCCAGCCGGAGGCGGGGAAAAAAAGAGAAAGATCAGCGAGGAACGCGCATTAATCAGCCGCGTCTCGCGCACCGCGGGCGCACGGGTTGCAGGGCGCGCTGCGCACGCATGCACGCGCGCGTGGGCGTTCAGGCTTCTTCGTACGCTTGTAATTATTATAAATCCGCTTTGGGCCCCCGCGCGCGCCGCTATAAATCCGCGGGAATAATTCCCGAAGTGTGCCCTTCGCAGAAATTGGTTCCTCGAGGCATCCGCTGCCGCCAGAGGGTTTACGGTCGCGATAAAATTGCATCGAGCAGAAACAACGCGTCGAAACTTACTTGGTATCAGTTTCCGCGAAGGTTCGTTTCTTCGTGTCGGTGAATGACGCCGGCAAGTCTGAACCGTTTCGTTTCGAAGCAGGGAAACGATATTTTTTGCCACTCACACCGAGGGAACCGAGCCGTCGAACTGATACGTGTGAATCCGGTTTTATTGTTATTGCTCGTCGCTGAACGCGCGTGTTGTTTTTTATTTGTTTCGCGTTGTATACCTGCGACGGCTGGAGAGGTCGGCTGCCGCGCGCGAAAGTGAAACGGTCACGTAATTTCCACCGGTTTCGTTCGCAGTCTTCCTCGGCGACACACGATACCTACCCGCGCGTAATGTCCTCCTCGTCGAGCATCCAGTCGACTGGTCACGACACAGACAGAGAGAGCTTTTTGCAGGGATGACTGATCCGCGACGATCCTTGCAACGGCTCATCTCGTCCAGCGACACGCGCTCAATTACTTCCATGAGCTCCTCGTCCCACGCGATTCAGTCGGTTAGGAGTAGCCTCCGCGATCGTTGGTACGCGAGTTTTGCTCTTCCTGGTGCTGGTAAGTGGAGTGGCGTCAACCTGCGAGGCCAGCACCGCTTCTTTCGAGTGAATCTCATTGTCTTGGAATTCTTCGCGGTGGACTTGTCCGAGGGCCACGCGGCAGGCGTGTGGTATGCATAGATTAATTCGTTTTTCAAATGTCACGCTCGTGGAATGATCTCACGGTCGGTGCAGTTTATGGGGCACGACACTCGCGAGTCTCTGCGCAGGCTACTTTCTTTCTCGATAAAACGAGAATCGGGTGTAAATCAAGGCGAGCTCTAAAACCGATGTGGCGAATAAAGTAATGGTCAAGGTGCAGTATGCTTTTCCACTTTGATGGAAGTTAAGCGGGGGCAACAATGTGACGGCCGGAAAGGAAGTTATTTTTAAGAATTTTTTCAGGAATAATTTACAGTTTTTATAGAAAAATTTTATTACATACCTTAAGGGTAGATGTCTCTATTACCACTTTACTGCCACTTTATTTATTTTGTTTAATAAAAATTTAACGTATAAAGAATAGTGTACAACAATAATATTATTATTAATTTGGGACTGTTTTTTATTATTAATATTATTGTTGTACACTATTCTTTATATGTTACATTTTTATTAAGCAAAATAAATAAAGTGACAGTAATAGGGACATCTAGCCTAGTACACTTTCTTAAGAGACTATACAAAAAAATAAATAGAAAAATATGCATAAATTGAATGTATTAATTAATCTTCTAAACCCTCAACGTGGGCTAATTGAATGTGTAACTATAGAACAGCAGGTCCGAAATCAAATTCCATTTTTTTTTATAAACTATATGAGTGTAATTTCCGTTTCACGTACGGATTCTTTGATCGAAGACAAATTTTTTTAAATACGATCGAAAAACTGTCCATCTTATTCGCGGATTTTTTAAACTTTTCTTCTAAAGCGCACCATTTTGACAAAAATAATTTGTTTAAGAAATCGGTACGTACAATGGAAACTACACTCATATATTTTATTTAAAAAAAAATGAAATTTGATTTCGGACCCGCTGTTCCATAGTTATACACTAGACGATTAATTAATATTAAAAAATTCTATTCACTTTTTTTCTATTCTATCCTATTTCTAATTCTATTCATTTGTTTTTTTATAGTCTCTTAAGACATTATACTAAAGGCAGGTAATAAAATTTTTCTATGAAAACTGAAAATTAGTCCCGAAAAAAATTCTTAAAAACAGCTTACTTTTTCATTCGCCACAGTGGTGTTCCCCTTAAACAAAATACCTTCTTCCTATTTAGACAAACAAAAATGCGAATGTTCCCCTAGTCAATCAATCCTACAAATCTGTTTCTATTAGTACCTACGCAATTATCGATCAATTAGCAAACAAGTAGACTAATGAATTTCACCATTTTCGACGCGATGACGAAGCTGTATCCGCTCGAGGCACGCGTGCTTTCCCTAACTCGGTTTCCTCGATTGCCGAACGGCCAGATTGAACCATCTACGGCCGCGGGAGCAATTTAATTACACGCCTCACGAATTAGCCACGGCGCCGGAGTTCCATTTACGAAAAGGTACGGTTAACGCGTTCCCCGCGTTGGCTTCAGCAGGGGAGAAAGAATGTTTTCTCACGTGCTCGCGGATACAACGGCGTCATGGGTGCTAAAAGTTAACGGTAACCAACGGAGGAGGCAGCGTCCTCCCGTCGCCAGTGACTCACGCCTCTGACAGCGGCGCGATTTAAAATCTCACCCGCGACCCGTGCAAACCAAACTGCCCAGAGTCGCGGGGTTTGTTAAACTGTTTCCTGTGCAACGATCCTTCACAATTGTGCAAGAAACTGGGGTTGAGCGAAGCGTGAGAAATTCTTGATAAATAAATTGTGAATATTATTAGACCTCCCCGACATTGGATTTCACTTTTCTATAATCGAATGCTTTATTAAAAACACCCAGTTTCAGAGAATTCTGATGTCTTTCACTGAAAATCCTGACAGTCTCGAAACAAGAAAATGAGGAAAGAGGGGGATAAGAAAATCGCTATTTTTATCAACAATTTGAATCCCAGAGTGCAATACTGTTTACAATGAAAATTGTTCAAAGTTAAAACCCCTTTTTATTTACAGTTACTTAATATGTATTAAAGAAGGAAAGGGACAAAAATTTTATACATTTTGACACTTCTAGTTTAATCACAAAAGATGAATTTAGGACACTTAAAGCAAATGTATAAATGTTAAATTTTATAATATACTGCAAAATGTTCCAAAAACATGTATGCATCTTTATCTGATAAAATTTTTACATCAAATAAATAATTCCTCGAGAATCGCTGCAGATAATCTTCATCTTCTAAAAACATAGATTGAAAACAGCTCGGAAGTAACCACTTCAATCGAGTTCAACATTTCAGCTGCTTCTCTGTCGCCCTCGGAAGCGAGCCCCGCCCTTCCCAGCTCTCAGTCCAGGAACACAGAGATCCCGTACGCCGCGGAAGAAGCTGGGAATCGTGGGAAGTGAGACAAATCGAAAAATCAACCCGCGCCCGATAAAATTATGTCGTAAAACGATACCCATGCGCCGACCAACACTTCCCTGTGCCCCTCCACAGACACCGTTAGGGTTGTCTGGTGTGCCGTTTCATCGAAAAGAACTCCTTCCTGCGGCGATGGGAAATTCGCCTCTCGCGTGCAACGCGAGCCTCTTTCACGCGCTCGCGGGATAATGTTGCCCGTTTACGGAGAAGGTTAAGAGGGATCAGAATGGTGGTTAATGAAACGCTTTTCACGGGCTTTTAAGCGAGCGCTGATGGTATATTCCAGTCAAATCGCAGCTAACGGTCCCGCGGCTGAATGAAAGCTCTCTAGGCTCTATCCACGGGCCGGAGGAGCAAGCGGGATATTGATTTCACCTGGCGTGATATCATTAATTCGATTTGCCGCGGTACGTTTCATCGAGGAACGACCTTACAGGACCCCGCGTCCCAGTCACGTGAGCGCTCGCAGGCTGACTTTCCTTGGAACACCGGAAACTCCCACGGAAATCAACTGTATCAATTCCTAGCTAGGCATGTGGTCCAAGTTTAAGGGGGTAGACACGTCACGTGACACGGGCGATGCACCGCGCTGTGATACCGACAATCTAACCTAAAACATGGGTTTGGGATTTTTCGTTTTTCGTCCTTATATGAGGAGATTTTGGGCTGCGCGAGGTCTCATTCGAAAGAGGAAGGTTCAATGCGGAGCGCTCTGCTCACCGTTTGAGTCACAAAACTCTTTTAGTGACCTAAAAATACTTGGATTCTTGCGGGTGTATTTTGTCGACTTTTGCTCTACTTTGATCACTCATATTATTAGATATCAACACAATCTCGTCGAACCATGACCATAGCGCGCTGCACTGAACCTTCATCTTTCGAATGAGACCTCGCCCAGCCCAAAATCTCCTCATATAAGGACAAACAACGTAATTTCCCAGACCCATGTTTCGGGCCAGATTGTGTCGATATACAGCGCGCTGCATTACCCGTGTCTACCCCCTTAATAATCCAGAATCACGTTTTCCGCATGAGACTTAAAGTGCAATAGTGTCTCGAAAGAAGGACGAGCTTTCTGGTTAAAAATAAGGCGATCGCCTCCACTTCTCCTTCTTTCGACACAACTCTGCATCCGAACTCAACTACTCACAGGTACCAAAGCACGAAATAAATAAATTTGCCACTATTTTTAATCCAAACGCATGCTACCTTTCCCACCGATTCTATTCACCGTTCACGCTTGCTATCTCCGGCGTTAATCAATGAGGACGACTGTTATCAAGGTCCGCGTTCCCGCCAATTTACGGCGGAGATATGCCCGCGGTTTTAATCAGCAGTGTGAGCGTCGCCTTAAGTAACACATTGCGTTACGCAAACGACTTGCACTTTCGTGTTGCCTTCTTTCTTTCCCACATCGTGCACGCGTGTACACCCACCGCCGTCTGCGACTACCTCCCACTTGCTCGCCCCGCGGTGTGCATCTCGTTCGCTGTTTTTCCGTAAATCAACGTTTCAAGCTGCTCATACCTACGCGAGAAGCTATTCTTGGAAGTAGCGTGTCGGCGCATCGATACGCGCTATCTATCGCGACGAGCCTGCATCGATGCAAATATGGGGTGTTTCTTGACCTCATAACGGACACTTCGTTGAGGATTCACGCTGCTCTCGATAAATAATAGCGAGGGGAAGAGTGGAGGGAACGCATTGGGAAGCTTATCGCGAAATAAATGACTTTCCGACGCGTTAATTCGGTTTATCTGGGCAATGATTACTTTGTGAACTGTGGAAATCCTAGAGAAATAACTTCATTAGTGTTGATTGTAGTAAATTTGTCTATTTTGGGTGATGAATATCAATTGGGGTCTTGAATTAATATTCTGTAGATATGGGAATTTTTTTTTACCCTTCGTGGTCACACCGGGTATACCATATTCCAAGACAGCAATTTTCGAGTTCAAATGCCGCGCGTGTTGGACTTCCAAAGAGGATTTATGGCAAAAAGAAAATATCGCTTTTTTCACAACCGTGGAAAATTACAAAAAATACAAACTTCATCTTATCAAAATTTACATTTCTAGAAAAATACCAATAGTATTACGAATGTGCGATTATCACTGAAAGTTAAAAGATTCGAAAATACGAAAATGGTAATTGAAAAATGACTCTAGGGTGCAGTGAACCCCATGCGACTAATTTCTGATTATAAGAATGTGTGTTGATATTCTGACGATGTCCCACATTTTTGTGATACTCTGTACATCAGCCGTGTGTTTATTAGCTTCTGTATTCCCCCTCGCGTAGCACACAGACTATCAGCGTCTTATTAATAACTCTGAATTGATTCGTGAACGCTGCTGAATCCGAGCGATATCCGTCTGTAATCGGTGGCCCTATTTCCTCGACGGCAGATCGATCCGTCTGGAAGTGTTTCTCGTCGGATCCCCCGGTCGAATTGAGACAAAGACGAGTCCAGATTGCAAATGAAACGAGCACCACGACTCGGCCGTGGCGATCGGCCCGTATATCAGAGCCAATTTACCGGCCATTACACGTTTGCCTCGCTAACGGCCTCTCCGCGTACTTTAGTTTATTGCCCCGGTGTGAAAATAATGCACGTAATCCACCAGCCTAAATGTTTCCACACGAAAGACGCCTCACTCCAACGATCGACGTGTCAGCTTTGCTCGCACGTCCCTCGTTATTGACGCAACCGACCCACGAAGCTCGATAACTCAATATTCAACTGCAATGTGTACAGTATAAACTGTACGCTCTTATTCGCTCGTAAATAAGAGCAGAGAGAATAATTCTCGATAAATTTGGAAGGATACTTATTAGGGTAAAGGACCCAATTACTGGCAGCCAACCCAATTACTGTCACCTTAAGCTATTTTATATTAATTGTTTATTTATTCGTTATTTTAAGTAAAATAGCTTAAGGTGACAGTAATTGAGTTGGCTGACAGTAATTAGGTCCTTTACCCTATTTCCACTGTGCAGCTTTTATGTAATTTCCTGGATTATGAAAGTGATGTAAGTGAAAAACCAAAAAAAAAGAGATTTTTCATATTTTATGTTATATTGATTTATATTTCAATGTTAAGAAAGAAATGGGGCAGATGACTGCAAATTTTTCCAACCGGTGACTATAATAAGTGCATGTATCTGCGATTATTATTGTTATTAGGTATTATCGGCTATTATTAATTATGTAGATGTAAAAAATTAATTCGCGTCTTTTAGGTTACAAAGACGTCGAACAAGGTGAAAGAATGAAAGATATTAGAAGTCAACTTTACTATAATGAATTTTCAAACGTTTTATAATATTTTATAATTCTCTTCTTTTGTTGCCATTTTAATTTTGAAATCACAGTCAGCAACGGATATGCGCTAGTTGCGCTCCCTGCGCTGAGCTTTGCGTCAGTTTTCCCATTGTTGCAAAATAGTCGTCAAGTCAGCAATGACGTGATAATGTCTCTTTCATAATAAGCCGCGATAGTTTCACGCCCGTTTCGATAGTTCGACGTTCAAATTGTCATTTGTGAGAAAGGAAATAATTACATATTTTGGTAAGATGCGGGGCAATAAAAAACGAAAGAAAACGGGATATATAGTTAATTGTGCTGAAAATATGAGAAAAATCAGGAGAAATAGTGGTAAAGGATACATTACCAAAAATGATAAAGTTGATAGTGGAAAAGTATTCGAAAATAAAAATTGCTTCTGTTGGAAAATATGTTTGAATTTATTAATTTATGAAAATCGAAAAGTTACGTTCGAGCACTTTCGGAATTTGAGAGACATCCAAACGATTAAGAAACACATTTTCGTACAAGTGACTCATAAAAATTATAATCAGAAACATTGAGTACCATTTCGTTAAATAATAGAAAAATATTTTTTAATATACCCAAACACAATACCTAGACTAAAACATCTCTAAACAAAAAATACGCGTCTTACACCACTTTGCAAACTATGATTTTAGTAATTCCCATGGGATCTGGAAGTTAAGAATCTCGAATTCTCCTCTCGTGTGCACGTTCCTCTTTGAAACTGCATCAAACAGATCTTTCAGGGAAGTGTTACGAATCCTCGGGGATCGCAGTCTTTCCTCGGAGGATTCTGAAGGGGTCGGGGCAGGTTTGTTGGTCGAAGCCGTAACGACCGCTCGATCGAACGTTGGGCGTTTATCCTTCATCGACGTTGCCGAAAGATCGCAAAGCTCTTGGCTGGAGAGCCGTGCTCGGATCGGTTTCAGACCAGGCTGGGCATTCGAAAGGAATGAGGATAGAAGGAACGGTTAGGCCAAGCCAGATATATTTAACCTCTTCGCTGCGCACTCCGCCTGCAAGGAGCAACACTTGCTCTCCGCGATTTAAATAAATGTACGCTCCGAATACCAGCCATTGTTTCGTTGCGCAGCGCGAACCACTTATGGCCACTTTTTTTTCCAAGCAAACGCCAGCCGCTGACTGAAGCGAGCGGCAAAGACTTCGCCGGCATTGTCCATTCTTTTGAATCGAGGGCTGCGTGTAGCTTAGTCGGTATGAGAAATATGAAAAGTGATGTGCTTGGTGGAACTAGTATTAGTTTAACTAATTTACAATTAGTGGAACACTTGATGAACGAAAGAAATTTATATGCGAATAAATTCTACTAGCAAACTACCCCACGCTTCGCTTCAGGCGTAAGAGATATTAACGACTCTATGATGACACATTTCACTTCTTTTTACCAACCCCTAGGTGTTGGTTGGGGCGAAATTTTGAAATTGTTTTTTTTTGGCATTTATGGGGGTAATTCTTTTGAAGTAAAAAACAAGTTCATATCTAATCGGACCGAAGAGATTTTAAGAAAACCGTGGAAACACGTTGCACCCCTTTTCACTCCCTTAGGGATTGATTATAGCAAAATCTTGAAATTGGTTTTTAGGCATTTGTGTGGATAACCTTTGTAACTACAAACCAAGTTGCTATCGAATCGAGCCTAAGAAAACAAAGCCGAGAAAACATACTTCACCATGTTTACCCCTTTCTGATTGAAATTTCAAAAAATCCCTTCTCATCGACCCACGTCGTAAAAGAAATATACTTCCGAATTTCACGTTTCTAGAGTCACCATTTTGGGCTGAATGCCGATGAATCAGAGACACAACGATTTTATATAAGTATAGCTAGATTAAAACGACTCGTAGACTCACACAAATAAGATATTCTTGCAAATTCCACTGTTCTCTTTGGTAGCTCGAGGAAAACATTTCTCAGAGGACACCCAACATGTATACTTCTCCTTTCGTACTAAAATAAACACAAGGAAAGTAGATAAAACTGAGGCGCCAGAAGCAAAGATAACCAACAGGAAATGGTAACAATCCCTCCAACTAGTTACTGTGCAGACAAATCCGTGAGTCACTGTGTGCATCCCGCCTACTGCAAACGAGCATTCCCATTTGGGGGCCAGGCAAACAGGCTTTATCCGAAAACTCAGCACATTTTTTGTTTGCTTTCGAACGCCATGTTTGCCGGCTTTCAGATAGACATGGAAGCAGAAACATCGTAGGTTGATTATCGTTGGCGAACCCAAGTACATACACACAGTGTACTGTGGGGGATGTGGTCTAAAAGGAATACGAGTTCCTTTGATTACGAAATTTCGAATAAAAGCCGGATCTTTAATGAGCAATCCTTTCATCGCGACACCTGTTCAAACACAGCTCGAAATTCGCGACGCCTCGACTAAACCGCGTCCTTTTCGCCGGCAACCTACGTGGACCCGATTCGGCATAGACGGGACCACGCACTATCGCGTCACTGTCAAATCTGAATACAGTCACCGTGACTCACCAGCCTCAACAGCTGTCCGATTTCTGATTCAGCAATTAAATGCCTCGTTGCGAAACTAGCGTGCTCTATAAAACGCCGAGCACTTCCGGCAGAAGATCTGTCCCATTCGTTCGAGATGCAATAAGAAACACACTGCACCATCTATACCGACCTTGTTGCACTGTAAGAATAAATTGCTACGCGAGCCTGTAAAAAATAGTTTTCCATTCCCCGAGCCTTCCTACAAGAAATGTGTATTTCAAAATAGTTTATCAACATGCAGGACGTTCGAAAAGAAATAAAAGTAATGGGCTACATTCTGCGATGTTAAAGGCTGACTATACTGTAAATATTGTAATCTTCCTGTGCGAGACTGTAATAGCGGATTAAGGAAATGGAACAGCTTTGGGGACAATGGAGGACAAGGATCCACGAGCCGGCGGAGTTGGAACTTGATCCTCAAAACGTACGGTGTGAAAAAAGTGGACGTTCTTATCAGCAGCGTGCTTTCTCCGACAAAGGTGAGATTATTCCGCGCGAAAAAGGGGAACAAAGCCGCGGTTGCCGTCGGGCGACGAAAAGGGAGCGTTTGAAACGCGCGAGCGGATCCGAAGCCAGAAAACGGGATGGTATCGAGCTGGCGCGATATACATACACGGGGGTACGGGTAAAAATAGACGGTGAAACACGCGTGAGGACCCTTTCGTCGGGCCTAAGTGCGTAAGTGGCGTGGAGTGGTTGACCAGTTGGTCGGAAGTGCACGCCGCTCGGTCGATGGGGATGTCAGCGCGAATCGTGACGAAAGGATGCAACTGGTTGCAAGGGGGGAGCAGCGAAGAGGCAGAGCGAGGGATCGAAGCGGAGCAGAGTGACGCGGAGGGGGCTGGAGGTGCAGGGGTCTCCTTTTTGCCAAAGAAACAGGACGCGAGATATTATAAACACGCGGGGCTAGTGGGAGAAGCCTAGCGAGGTCTGGAAGTAATTGAGACTGAAGATGGCAGAGCAGTGGAGTCTAAAGAGCCAAGAGCTCAAGGGCCGCCGCTAAATGGAAAATGAAAGTAAACCCAGTCAAGATTGAAGGTATAACATTCCATGGAAAGGCAATAACGTGAACATTCACACTAGCAGGCTGACCTCCAGCTAGCCAAGGCCTCGTAGATACTTATGAAACATATCCCATCCTTAGGACCCTATCCCTCATATCAATATCCCATTAAGATCCAACCTCACCTCCGCGTATCAAGCTTGAACCATATCAGCCTAATCATATTCAAACGATGCTTCAATAATACAGAACAAGTTTCTCAGGGTCATTCTTAGGCTAGACATCTCTCGCTCGCAATGTTCGCATTCCTTAAGGGGTGGCATGCCTAGTTGGCAGGCGAAAAAGAACGTGATTTTCGGGAATTTTTTGTGGATAATTTAATGTATATTTTGTAAAATTATTTCTGTATTTTAGAAGTACGTGTATTCAGCAGCTCTCGGTTATTTTGTTACAGAGAAATATTAAAAATGAAGGAATAACAGAAACTCTCGTGGGAGCTGTGTTTATAAAGGCGCCGAGTTAGATCATCTGAAATTAAAAAGTGAAGACGATTCTGTTAATAAGGTAGTTGACCCAGTCGACGATAGGTTAGGCAGATAGGCCTAGTCGTCGATAATTTGAATTAATATTGAGATTTTATATGATTTTTTAATAATATTGTGATGATATATGTAGATAAAGACGTAAATATTAACTTGCAATTTTATTTTTTACACAATATTGTTCAAAAACCTTATAAAATCTTAATATTTATTCAAATTATCGACGACTGGGTCAACTACCTTATATGTGTTTAGCTGGTAATTGAACGAAGGATTTTTGTTTGTAATAAAAACTCTGTTTAAAAAGAAACGAACCATTCAGACGGCTACCATTTTGTCTAATATCAATTTTTTTTAATAATCCTGCGTTCAAATTATCCAGATAAATTCATATATTAACAGAATCTCCTTCACTTTTTGATTTCAGATGATGCAGCTCGGAGAAATCGTGCCAACCGCACAGTGTTTTTATAAAAACAGCTTCCACGAGAGTAGGCATTACTCGTTCATTTTTTAATATTTTTCTGTAACAAAATTACCAAGAGTTACTCAATATATATACTTTAAAAATAAGAAAACAGTTGTAAAAAATATACCTCAGACTTTCCACAAAAAATTCCCAAAAATCACGTTCTTATTCGCCTGCCAGCAAGTCACGACCTCTTAATCAAAACACAAAGAGACTAACACACATATATTCCTCATTCTCTAACTCTTAAACGCAATGGTGAAAGTGAAGGCCATAGCAGGATGAAGAAGCCAGCATGCACCCCCAGCACGAGTGCCACAGCCCGCGATCAAACTACATACCGCTACGAGAAGAATATGTATCGAAGCCAATCGTCACTTACATATCGCTCGAGCGTCTCCCAAGTACATAGCTCGCTAGTCTCCGTTCGCCGGACAGAGCCGTTGCGCAGAGTTGGGCATCAGTCGAATACATTTTTATTCGAACGAACTCGAATAAAAATTTCGAATAATGTGTAGTTATTCGAGAATAACGAATACATATTTAGTCGACTAAAATTTATTCGACTAATTTCTTAGTCGAATAAATTTTTAGTCGTTATTTGTTATTCGAAGGACCCCCGTGGCGACTAAGCGACACGAATAAGCATGGGTCAGAATTAAGGTCCGCGCACACATATCCGTACCGTATCAGTTCCGTATCAGTTCCGTTCCGGCGTGCCAGTGGTAAGAAGAAGAGGCGCGTAGAGGGTCTCTTCTTCTTACCACTGGCACGCCGGAACGGAACTGATACGGTACGGATATGTGTGCGCGGACCTTTAGAGGCCCTCGGCCACTGCCGGAGGCACTCGGCCTCCGCCGGAAGCCCTCCGGTCGGGCCACGGAACTCGAGCCGAAGCGGCTTATTCGTGACAACAGTCGCCACGGAGGTCCTTCAAATAACGAATAACGAATAAAAATTTATTTGACTAAGAACTTATTCGTTATTTTCGAATAATTTCTCTTTATTCGAAATTTGTATTCGAGTTCATCGAATAAAAACTTAGTCGACTAAAAATTTATTCGTTAGTCGCGAATAACTCCATTTTATTCGAAATTTGTATTCGAAGGTTAGTCGAATAACAATTTAGTCGAATAATGCCCAACTCTGCCGTTGCGTCGATGGAAGTCGAAGGCACGAAGAAGCGTGCTGCGCCGATCATTTCGGGCTCCGCTCGACTCGTGATTCCCTGGGCCCTCTTCCTCGTGCCCGGAATCCGAGGAAAGAAAGAGAAACACACGTTGAGCGGGCACTCGGCCGTCCAAGTCGTGCCTCAACTTTCACTCTGATCTGTTACGCCTCGACAATATCCCGCTTCCACGTCCCTGCCCTCCCTGGCCCCTTCGCCGCCGCCTACCAGCGTCGATCCTGTTCTGATTCCTGTTGCGAGGGTACAAGGTAACGAGACGTATAAACGTCGCACGACCGGTCACCGATAAACCATAAGGGAGCTGTACCCGTCACTCGGGCTCGATATGACGTCACGGCCGGTGCAATCGATAGCGAGACGAAAGGGATGCAGGTGTGCGCCGGGGCCACATCATGCTGCCGGATTTAATCGACGAGCGTGCAACTTTTGCGAGACTGATCAGCGGAAACCGAGTACAAAAGATTAACGTCATACAGCTTCGCTCAAAAGTAGCCCAATCTTTGTTATAAGTTTGGAAATAGAATGAAACATAACGTAGTTGATTATTGCTTGTCTGTTTAAAATTCTTGCCTCTCTTTCTTACGTTCCCAACTAGAAAACTCTGATTTTAATACAACTTCGTGTGAATGTGGTTTTCTTTTGCTGTGGAAATTCACTCTGAAGGGGAGAAAAATACGCCTTTGAAGTTATCGCGATCTTTTGTTTTATTAAATACTAGATTAAAGTACCCGGCGTGGCCCGGGTAAAATTTTAATTGCCACAGAGTGTTAAGGGGGTGAAATAAGGGCAAAGGGGAGTGACTTCAGATTTTATGATAGCCTATATGTTCCACAGGGTTTAGAGGGTAATTACGGAATATTTGGTCCAAATCGATTAAACAAAACGGGATGAAAAGTATACTATGTGTTATTCCCGGTCCTAGACTACATGCATACAAAATTTCAGAAAGATCCGTTGCGTAGTTGCGACGTGATTGAGTAACAAACATCCAAACATCCAAGCACACTTTCGCATTTATTATATTAGTAGGAAAACTTTGTATCGGCGTGAAATAGAAAGAAAATTAAATATAAGAATTCTTTAGTTTTTTATACTTTATCACGCTACTAAGAGAAGAATAAAGTTACGGGTATTTAAACAATTTAAAAAACGGGATAACTTTGAGGGCTGATTTCACTTCCTCAAAGTGAATTTTCGTAAAGAAAAAAACAACTTCTTGAATACTCCAACATGCTCTACATCACAGTATAAAGTTTCATTAAAATCTGAATTATACAGGGCAGATTCGAAATCAGAGTATACAAATTAGCGATGGACACACCAGTATTGAGAATTGTGGGTATATATTACGAGCAAGCACGGTGGTCAGTGGAATGGCAGCCGTTAACCGAATATATTTTCAGGCGAGTGTGCCAATATATTTCCTAATTGCAACGTGTAATTGTTATTGCATGCTTTATGATGGATTTAAAGATAACGTAGTGGATTTCATGGCGAGGAAACAGAGAGGCGCGCACGCGCCGGAGTGAGCGGAAGAAAAATTTATCGCCGCGAGTCAGCCACGGGCGGAGTTAAAAATATGGCCAATTAAGGACCCACACAAAGCTGAATGCAAGGGGCGAGCGTATTCTCGCTTGACAAATCCGAGATGGAACGACCTCGTCGACTTTCCCCATTTGTTTTCTCTCGAGCGCCAAGTAGGTATCTCGGCAGTTAACTCTTTTTTCAACGGATTTATCAGATCGTCCTTTGCGCGCCCGCGTTTCAAAACCTTCTCCATTTATAACGCAACAAAAGGGGCTTTGTAAAAGTTTGCATAAAACCGGAGAGCATTATCGAGTCAACCGTATCAGTTCAACTATAATACACTTTCTTAACCACATTCACCGGCGCGTTGCCACAGTTTCGTTCCCATTCCCAACACATCACTCAGCAAGGCCAACGTTCGCATCCGCGTGTTCAGAAAATCGATTCCTTTGTTTTTCGTCCTCGCACCAATTTTCGTATCCCGTCCGGGCGAACCTGCACGCACGTGGGACGATCAAGATTTAAGACTGGTTCCGAAGATTTAAGATCTAGTCGCGTTACGGCTTATTTTCGTAAAACGTTGCGGAGCTTGCAATTAGCATGCACCGCGGAGGATGAAAAAAGGGGGATACGACGGGACGTTAAAAGTTGAAGAACGAGTTCGCGGAGACAAGTTTCTTTACAAAGTAATAGTCTCTCTGTGTGGGATCGTTGAAGCTGTACTTCGAGATTTACTTCGCTTTTACTTCCCTTTGCCGCCGAGTTGAACCTGAATCGGCGATGAAAGTTCGATTAAATAGCTGTTTAGAGTAGAGCTGAATGAACTGTTGCAAGTGTCTCAATGGTACCAGCAACAATCTGTTCCGGCCAGAGATTTTCGGGCTACGACCCTTGCCCAAGGGTGCCGAGAATTGTCGGAGCGGGAGTACAGTTTAGGGGTCGATCGATAAGGAACACAAACATTGGCGTTTCCTTTTATCGCCACGCACAATCCTTGAGCCCCGTGGCGATCGTAATTCTCCGTGTGTCTTGTAAACACCGGAAAAGACGGAGCGTCCTGAACCTCGAGAAATGAGGTCATCAGTGCAAACAGTCACCCCTTTATAGCCCTACGATGTAACGAAGTCAGGAACCTCGGGAATAGGAAGGGAAAATGGGCGAGCACCTAATGAACATTCCGATTCTATTGCCGAGAGGAAGATGGGGACGAAAGAAACACAAAGGGAGGTTATATCTGCCAATGAATTCTATCCTTTCGCTTTTAAGAGGCAGAGTTAAAAGAAACTCGGGAAGGGGACCTAGTGTCTGATTAATTCAGAACATCTCTACTCAACAAACATCCCCTTTATTTATCGTAGTATTTCCTCATACAAAAGTATGAGGAATTATATTAATATTTTATACATAATTTAATTATATTAATTAATTAATCCCTCTCAAGTGATTTTGTGTAAATAAAGCCGTATTCTACCGCCGGACATGCTGCTATTAATTTACCTATTACCTTTGCAAAGTCTTTTATTGTGCTTTTAATTAATATTTTATACGTAACATCATATGTTACGTATAAAAAATTTGTGGGATAAACTACAAATTTGTAGTACATGTTATTAATAGGGTGTAGATTTTAAGATTTGTGGGTTTAAAATTTAGTTTCATTTGAGATAATTGAATAATTTATTTGAGTGTTGCAAAATTTATAATTTTAATGTAGGAAAGTTTAAAATAAATTATACATCAATTAGTTGTATATAGGTATAACGGTGAAATTAGTAATTTTATTAGTAAATGTATTTTTTATCGAATAGTAATCCAAAGGAATTCGGCAAAATTGAAGTATTCACCTGTTTATCAAAAACATGTATTTTTGTTTATAATTTAAAGTCTGCTCTGCCCAATGAATTATTAATCACGTGCACGAGTGTCTAAGAAATATTCTAATTCGATTTTCTCGAAAACTTAGCCCTGCATACAAAATTGTATTTAATATTTTGGCTTAGTTTTGAATGGGGAATCACCTTACTTTTCAATTCTACCGTAGTATATGAATACACCCTGCATTAATCCGCTAATTATTCTGTACAGGACACTTGGCTTGGTTCTACTAACTTTATAAAAGTTTGTGGGAAACTAATGATGGGTTTGGTTTCGAGTACCAGGTGCTTCCTTCTTTTTCCTACGTGCCATGGGGCAAATAAATTTCGCAATCTGCCCAATGCGTCAGTGAAGATTAACGAGACCTGAAAATGAGTTCGGTATATGTGTTCCAGGCGAGATCGATTGTCGTACTGCGACACTAGTGTTGGAGTTGGCACAACCTGAGGGTTGGCGTTCGCGGCTGGCCCTGAGATCAAACCCCGGACCACAGAAACCTTCTTCGAGATGCTCTCAACGTTCAAGAGTGAAGTCTGATCGAATTTAGAAACACTTCGCGCTTCCAACGCCGTTCTTTCATAAAGCGTTCAAAAAGTGTTGTAAATTAACCGCCCTAAAAGCCACGAGACTTTGCGATCCATCCATAATTTTGTGTAACTAGTTGTATAACTACAGTGCTGTCTCTCAAATGTCACGCATTTTCGGATTCTCTATAAGCGCGAAGCTATCCCCACTACTTCGTTTGTAGTCGTCGCGCCGCGGCATCGGGTATCGGATGTCAAAGAAAAAGCCGAAGAAAGGTTCATAAACATTCTAGATAGTGACACACCTTACACTCTGACCGCGTGAAATCAAAGGAAGCCGAATAGACTACTCGTCTCTCAAATTGCGTGCGCCCGGTCCCGACACACGCGACTCTAGAGAGACAGAACTGTACTTGATCTTGCTTAGAATTGATATTCAAGGATAGAGAAAAATATTGGTGACTGTAATTCTGCCAAGGTCCTCGAGTATCATCCATCAATCTCTACGCCTACTTTTGTGATTAATAATTTCGTTTTGCAACGCAGTTTCGTATGCAAATTGAAAAATCGTTGGAACCACTCTCCGCGGAGTTTCCTTTCCGCGAAACGAAACTATGCCACAATAAGTTATGTCTAAGTGTCACGGAGCCGTCCATAAAAAGCGCAGCCTTGATACCAAAACACGCGGGAAAGAAGGGGGTTAATATTTCGTTGAACGCTTTAACGAGGACAGATAAACAGGAACTGGAATAATTCAGAAATTCTGCAATTTTATTATTCATCGAGGATTCCCGAAGCACTGAATTTTTTGCTTAAAATGAGTTATATTTTGGGTGATTAATAGAGAAATCAATATTTCGAAGTAATATTTTACTACACGACTCGCTCGAAATACTGTATTAAATGCACAGTGCTTGTTTTACATATGATATACTGCTCGCTCTCATAAATTATTCAGAAACTCAGAAACTCTCCTGAATTACGCGACATACCTAAAGTATTTGCCTAAGTAGCCTTTCAGTCAAGGAATTATTGCAAATGAATTATCCAGAGCTGACTCAAGATCCCCACAATCAAACGCTCATATTCCAACAATATCTTATTTTTTTACTGCGAGAGCGTCTCCACGTGTCTCAGGATTTCCATCTGTTTATCAGCTTTCCATGTCCTCCCTATGCCTTCGCTTTCAAATCTCTACCACAGCCCGTTGAAAAAAGGGGAAACAGCCTAACCGCGATAAGAATTGAGTACAATTGAGTCCCGGGCTCCACGGCGGATTTATTGAAACGTTTCCTGTCCACTCGATTGCACCACGAAATTAGCAAGATGCCTGGGACTAAACGAGATGAACGCGGTAAAATATCATGACATTAAATTTCCTGCCGACCAGAATTGCTTCCTTAAAGTGACGGCGCAACGTTTATTCGCATACCGAGGGGTTTATCTCCTTGTCTCGACGGAACAGACGCGGAAAAGCCAGCTCAAATATCGCGACGAAAAGGCCGCCCAGTGCTTAGAAACGGACTCGCTGCGATCCATGATTGTATCCGAGTCTCCGCGGAGAATTAAACTGCGAAATATTTTCGATTTTTCTCGCCTGGGTTAGGCACAAATTACACATGAGGTAGATATATATTTAGAGTGTGTTTGGACTGGGTTTGCGCCTGGAGTAGGTCTCGGTTAGGTTTCCCAGTTAGTTCCGGTTGCTGCTTAAATACAAAACAAATACCGAGTAGAATTTCAAGTACAATTGTGCCGCGTAATTACACGGAATTGCGGGCAGGCATTGCTCCTGAAATATTATCGCAGTATGTTCTGACGAACGCGAGAAGCTCCCTCTCCTTTTCGAGTTTTCTCGCCCGAGATGAATGATCCGAGTAACACAAGTAAGCCGAAGGAACAGTAGCCAGACATTCATTGCGTTCAAAACGTCCGGCGAGTTTATACTGCCGAGCAACTTGCAACTACACCGTGTAATTACGCACAATTTCGTACTCTTATGTTACTGAAAGCACTGCCAGTATTATGTACACATGCGCGCCAGTTGTATCGCCGCCTCTGAACATGTGCGATGTGCCCGTGTCGTAAAACATATACTTGGCCGCACACAGGCGCCGGTGTATTCAATAAAAAGCGAGACCCTTTATTATGAAATCCACTGGTCATTTGGAAAACGGCGCAGCTTCTGTTAACATCGCCCAGTTCGCACACTATCTCGCGACACACGTTTGCCACTTAAAATTTACGCCGCATCCGTTGACAAATTGTATATAATTATAGCCTATTTAGCGTCATCTCGTATATCATGCCTCAATTTCTTTCCTTCGCGCCCTCTCACGGCGCAAAACTGACCCGCTTTCGTTTAACGTGCTCATTATCACGGGAAAGTGATGGCAAACTACTAAAAGAGAACGAAAGATGGAAACGAGACGAGGGCTGTATACGAAGACTCAGCTAAATGGCAATATCTCTCGGCGGCGTCTCCGTAGCACGTCGCTTTCGGTCGTTCTCGTTGACGTCTCGACGAATTTGCGACCGTCAGCGGGTAAAGTGCCATTGTGTACCGCGCCGAACGGTAACCTGTCTTTTTCGACGCGCGAACGAAAAGACCGAGTCGACTGGCGCTCGTCTTTCTCCCGTCTCGTTGCGTCACTATACCGCGAAGCTGCATGTACGCTGGTACTTGCACACACGTGTGGGGAACCTTGCCCAACATTTTGTTCCCTTTCTTTCGGCCGTGCTCGTTAAGCAGCGTCCGCTCGAGAGGGATTTTCCGAAACCGAACGACCTCTGTTGCGGGGCGGAAGGGAAATGCGCGAGAGGCTCTGCACTGCCGCTTCGCGGTAAAGGACTCGCGAGGTCGCGAGTAAACCGACGGGTACGGGGGGAAAACGGCGGAGCGGATAGACTTTGTTGGTGTTATTCTCTGGACTCACCATGCAGAAGAGCTTCACGTCGGCGTTACGCCCGCGCACGAGAAACAATCTACGGAGACGTACACCAAAAGAAATCCAGCAAGCGTGTCGCCGTTGGTCCTGGCGTGCGTGTGTCAGCGTTGCTCCTACAGGCCGCGGGGAGCCTCGTCCCGTTTCCTTCGGTTGCCGTGGCAGGTACGCGGACGGGCAGCCGGCGAATAGAAAAAACCTCACACGCGTGCCTCGGCGGACAGTGAGAAAAGGAACGTTGCACGGCGGATCGAACCGAGTTGAGCGCGAGTCACACACACGGGCAACCGTACGGCGCGCGGGTTCAGCGGCCGACTGAAACGATGCAGTCGCCTATAGTCCGCCATGGTCCGCTCGCGGACCCCTGTGGCCCCTCGTGGTCCAGCCAACCCCCCACCGCCCGGCGCCGTGCGCGACCAACAGAGACAAAGCGGCTGCGCGCGCACCTACACATTTTTTGACCCTCCACCGTTCCCACTTCTCTACACCTCATCCTCCCACCACGCTCGTACACCCTTAGGCTCGGTTCATCGCGCGCCGTTCCGTCGCTAGCGCACATGCACGCTGCTTAGCGATGGGGTTAATCCGGTGGAAGTGTCTAACAGCTCTAATTCCAAATCAATTTGCTAATGAAGTACACGTAGGTATAAATGAATAAGATACTGTATTATAAAATTGGTTATTCGACTGAACGATTAAATCTTTAATAATTGTCATGTAATTCCGTGGTAAATAGAATTCTGCTTTTTAAAACTTGGAGAGATTATTAAAGAAATCTAAGATATTTTTTAAACACAAAGACGGATTGCAATTACTTTCTTAATAATTAAACATATTTATGTCTGAAGCATTTATTATTCTGTTTAGTATCTCGTGTATTTTGAAATGAGGATAATTCGTGTTTAAGAAATCGTTCGGGTAGAGTTACAGAATCGTTTATATTATACAGTTTTAAAGGCTTTTTATGGATTGATTGTTGCCATTAGTGCTTGCGATTGATACCTAGTCGTTTGCAAAGGATTAACGTGAAAACGAAGGGTATCGCTCCCATTGCTAATAAGGCGACGTACACATCGCTAGCCAGGAGTCTTTAGCCGACACTCTTGCTACCGCACACTCCCTCTTCCTCGTACTTACAGTCTCGTCATAGGCCCTGTTTACACCCCGCGCGAAGGAGAGACTGTTACCGGTCTGGTAGCTTATATCGATGTAGGAAAAAGTACCGGCCGATCCTATTGCACTAGTGGAATCGAGGTAACCACGTTGCAATTCGACGGACCAGTACCAATGGTAGCAAAGAACGCGCACACGACGACGACCTTCTAATGCATTCTGATAACGCGTTAACGATTGCGCAATGCAAGGTATATGCTTCACGTTTTTGCAATACAAAAATGTAGCTTCGACAATTACGGGCTCGAAGCGAACCGAGTATAAAATTGAGCAACATTGGGGATTTTTTTTAAAGTAGAAACAACAAAATTCACGTTACATAAACGGGTAAAATAAATTTCTTTATTTTATCGTTGTGTTTGATATAACTAATAATAAGCCGTGAAAAACTGACAACCCTTGATTACAGTTTTGAACAAATTTTTGCTTACAAAATTTCGCATAATTGCTAGCACATTTTCTTTTATGTTCGAGGGTTTGACGAGTTGCTATTAATTCCCTTAACGGGTAATTATTATAAGGATCCATTCCCACTACAAAGCAGTAATTATTATACCTCGTTTCCTAATAGCGATGCACCGGATATCATGCTTGATTACGAAGAGTTACGAAGGGTTAGGTGCGAGCGTCAAGGGGTCTGTAAACGAGAGCTTTGATAAGCACTAAACATTGACGTAGACTATGCGAATAATGTATTAGTTAGGGTTTGTCGGTTTTTAAAAACCGGGTTTAGAAACCTTTTTTTTATAAATTTATAAAAATCGAAAATCGGTTTTATATACTAGAATTAATATGTAAAACTGAATTAATTATTTAATTAAAAATGTTAACATTTTACTTCAAATCGCCTCGGCCACAAGCATATTGTAATAGGTTACAGTTTACTGCAAAACTAATCTTCACCAGTTCATATTTTCGAAAGAAAAATACTAAATAAAATAAAGATTTATAATTTATATTTTATACAGATGTTAGTTATTTTATTTTTTTTTCATTTGGTTTTGTTTGCGATGTATTTTATTGTGCTATATTTTTGTAGATCCATCGATATTAAATGAACTCAAATATTGTACCTACGGATTTGTACGCATTTTAGTTATTTTAAATTTTTATTTATTTATTTGGTTTTGTATAGATAGAGTATATTTTTTATTTTGTTATATTTTTTAAGTCCATAAGTATTAAAAACTGATTTTTTTAAATAAGTAAAAATATTTATTTTCTATTTAATTATATTTTTTGTGAAAATTCGAAATCCGATTTTTTGGGAATTGTGGAATTCCAAAATCGGATTTTCTCGGATTTACTCGGCTAATAATGATGACTCGGTACTCGGACTATAACTCGTCACGAACGATTTGAACACATAATTTCCTTAAATTGTAACAAATATATTTATTTAACGTTTGGGAAATCTAGTTATAATACTATGTATACAGTATGCATCTTCACCGTGTACCATCTACCTTCATCGAAACTGTTGAAAGATTCTAGCTCGTTAACTTAATCGTCACGGGCGTCCGGAGGGGGGGGGGGGGAGGGGTGCAAAGGGGACAATTGCTCCCCCTTGGCTTTTGAGAAAAAATTACTTATTTTTCAAAACTGATTTTTATTAAGTTTATACTAAAAAAGGGAAATATTTTTAACTTTCGGTTTTAAATTTTTAATTAATTTGGCTCTACAAAAGGGGTTAAAAAATCAAGAGGGGTATATTTTTCCGGACCATCATCCCAAAGTTGCCCCCCCCCCCCCCCTCTCCCTGGACAAAAGTCTCCGGACGCCCATGTTACTCGTTATCATACTTGTTCAAAATGATTTACACAATATTGCTACTTGTATGGATCAGCATTACGTCCCCTATCGTTGCCATTATTACCCCCGATTCAACAGATTCTTAATCATATTAAACACTTTTTTTGCAAAACGACTAACCTTTAGAGGGCCGGGCTGGCCACTATAGTGGTCACCTAAGAATTTGGGTACTTTGCCGGCCATTTTAGTGGTATACATGCATAAATTTTAAGTAAATAAAATTTACAATTTCAATGAAAACTCCCTGCCCTCTAAAGGTTAAGGATTCCTATTCAAGCCGCGAACCATTACATACTTGCGAAAGTGACCAATCGCGCCAATTAACTACGTGAAACATTTAAACCTACGGTTTAAATCGATTCTTAATATTATAAATTTCCTGATACTAAATTACTGATAATATTAATTCTTCCACTCATATTACATCCTAGAAATAGTGTATTCTTAAAAATACATAGAAACTTCAATATTTATACTAATACGTAGCTTAGTGTCATATTACATTACATAAAATATCCGTACTAAATAAATTTCTAGCAACAAATATACTGAAATAGCTTAACATCATTCTACTTAATTACAATTACATTTTCTCTTTTTTGTATAGTTATAATATTTCACGTATGTATTACGGAAGTAACTTCCGGTCACTTCCGGTTGGCATTCTGCAAGTATGAATTATGCGATCGCGCCATCTAATCGGTAAAGTAGGAATGCATGTTGTTTATTTGAAAATTGACAAGACTCGTCAACTTTTTTGTAACAATTACTACTGTATCTACTAACAAAACGTAAGAGCTTTATTATTTTTTACAGACGAGGTGAGAAAAGTGTGCTCTTGTAACATAATTACTTATTTCCACTTAATTTAGTGTTTCAAGAATCGCTTCAAACGTCATATATAGATGCACGTTGGTTCGTTCAGCGAATATTGCACACAATGCAATTCTAAGGACATTTACATCAAAAGAAGAAATTAGAAATAAAAACCAATTATACGGTAAGACTACGTATAAATATCGCATTAAATCACATAGCGCATGTTTAGTTCGCGTAATATTATTCCCATAGGTTAACCCTTTCAAATTCAAACTTATAACCGTGAAAAGGCTTCCAGTAACATTTTTATGTAAATAGATTGTTAAATGAAAAATATTCGTGTATCAACAAATGATTTCACTTAGCAATATTGTTCGAACTCCAACGCACTAAACACTGTTTCGTGTTATTCCCAATGGAGGTTAATTGTGTAATACCATTCTGTTTTAGTGAAATTTGCAAGGACATGAAGGAATAGAATTTAAAATTGTCGCATGTCGATCATGTTAAAATACGCCGTACTATGAGGAGTATATTTCTTTTCGTCATCTTGGTAAGACCTCTAAAACGTTTCTGTTATGTGTAAAGTTGTTTCCTCAATTCGATGTTATTAAGCAGTTTTATTTTAGCAGATACCCTATGCGTTTGCGTCTATAGATAAATTATTGCATTATATAACTGACGAAGTTCCAGGAGGTTCATACAAATACTACAGCTTAACGTACGAAGGTTTTATCAAAATAATTCTGACGTCGGAGTAAGTGACTTGAGAAAGTTATGCTACTTCAATTAATACTGTGCTGCGACGAGAAGAAGTCGCAGAGAAACTCTAGGCTCTGAATAGTATATTCCTATTGGCCAACGCGGCAACGTTGACGAATAGAAAGCAAGGAAATGGGAAAGGAAGGCAGGAGCCAATGCGAGCGAAGCAGTCCCTTGTACATTTCAGCCGGCTTCTTCTCGTCGGAACACAGTACTGTTTATATCTCACGCAGGACTGAATCCTGTTACGACGCTGAGCGATGTATTTTAGTATCCTACGTTTTATAGCAATGGCGATGCAGATTTATATGCTTCCCAAATAACATCCAAGCCAACTTACGAACCCGATCAATATTGTCTTCAGTCTGCTACGTGTGGAGAAGATAGTCTTCTTATTCCTGATAGGTATATTAGAAGCAATTTACTGTAAAGAAACTGATTTAATTATGTATTAACGTAGATATTAATTTTCAGTTTTAAAAGGCCTGTTAGTATAGGAGTTTACGGACATCCGTCGCATGAAAACAGTAGGTATATTCTCTTGGTGTACGAAACGACAGATACAGAGAACGTATCTTATGAAAGGAATTCGGAAGATATTCAGAAGGAGTATGACGATAAGGTACGTGCCAAGAAACAGAAGCGGATAAATGAAAACCAAGCAGAAGATCTCTTTTATGTTTTATGTAATCAAGGTTTATTGTTTTAGGAACGCAACGCGTCGGTTCCCACGTCTATTATATGGTACCTTTTAGATTTCCTTTTTGTAATATTGTTTTGATGTGTACAGTAACGTAATAGAGAATTACGTAGTCAATCATGTTGGAATACGAGAACCAAATGTTCTTGGAGGTACTCCACGAGGATGGTCTGGTTATTACTGCGAAGTAAGCGTTATTTTGTTTGCGTATCGTACGATACGATATCAAGTGATCCACATACTTAATATAAATATGTTACATACATTGCTCTCATGCTTAATATTCTAGGGGCCTCGGTATAGAAACCGTTTTTGCAAATGTGTTAAGAGCTTACACAGATCCAGGGAACTTGATTATAATCCTGGGGACTACCAATCACGATGAACAGTACATTATTGACACTTTACAAAACTGGGGAGTAAAACACTTACCCCGTGTCGTAACTTCTGAATATTCTTCCGATGAAAGGTTTGCGTTAAAATATCGTACCTTCAATGGTTCGAAATGAATTGTTCTTTCTTCGTTTAAATGTCTGCTTTTAAAATGATTGCAGGGCGATAATGTATCTAGAGGGAGGAGCCTTGTTCATGTCGGGTCGCATTCTTGTAGTAGATTTGTTAAAAAATAGAGTTCCGTTGAGCTTGGTTACTGGAATCCTTGTATATAGAGCACACAATATTTTAAATTCATATCAAGCAGCATTTGCTCTCCGTTTGTACAGACAAAGCAATAAGGTATTTATTAAAACACACAAAAGTGATAGACTCTTATGAACTACTAGATAAAATATTAATTTCACGAATTTTTACAGACCGGATTTATCAAAGCATTCACTAACTCGGCGTTAGCATTCACTGTTGGCTATATGCAAGTAGAACGAGTAATGAAAGCTTTGTTTGTCAAAAAGTTGTATCTATGGCCGCGTTTCCACACACTTGTAAATAATAGTTTAGGGGCACACAAGGTAATGGTATCACGTAATTATTGGCATTGCGATGTAACCACGCGTGATTAAATCATTTTGTTATTCAGCCTAATGTCATTGAACTGCATGTAAAGATTACTGCGAAAATGTTGAACATCCAAACTGCCCTACTCGATATAATGAACTATGTCGTAAAAGAACTCAAGAGACTTAACAAATATGTAAGTGTGAAACATTAAATTCTCCCGAGGAATGGCACCGACATTCATTCGAAATTTATTCTTGCAGTTAGACTTGGACGAATTGAATGTTGAAAACGCGATAGCTAAGAAGTTCCACAAGCAATTGCAATCGCAATTGGATCCCATTTGGCATCAACTCAGTTCCACCTCGAAGCAATTGCTGTCCGATTTGAAGACATTGCGGGCTCTTTTGGCGTACGTATTCATGTATCTTAAGCCGTTGAAGAAATATAAGCCATTCTTGATAAGAGATTATAACGAAAATACACAGATGTTTAACGTACGAGGATTGCGTGTCCTTCTACGCGATGCTAAATCGCTTGCGCACTATGGAATATGCTGTAAAAAATAGCGGCTGGTTGATGCTGGACTCTGTGGACACGTTGTTTAAAAGTGCAAAGGATAGAGTCTACAATGCAAAGAGCGGTGGTAAGTTCATTATTGTTATTGCACGTAGAAAAAGATTTATATGGTCTTCCATATAATCTGAAGGCATACGTTATCCTTGCACAGAATTGAAGCCAGAAGCAAATCCAAAATGGGCTGCGTTGACAGAAGTATTGCTGGAAATTCAGGATCAGAATAAAAAGAAAGGAAACGGGGAGTTGGAGAAGGTCCTTGTTTTGGTACACGATCGTAACATATGTTTTCAGATAAAAAACTATTTAACTATGGGCTCTAATGAGTATTTACTTTACGAAGCAATGAAGAAACTTTCTCATAAAGAAATGCAAAACACAAGGTGCGTGATTGGTACAGAAAAAAGTTTGTCGAAACACTGTCGAATTGCATAGCGTACTTAGTGCTCGTTATTAATTGCGCTTGATTTTAATATTTATCATACGCAGCGAAAAGAGCGCGGAGAAGGCGTCTACACCTGAAGAGAAAACTGATGACGATGCAAATGAAGAACAAGACACTTACGTGTTAACGTTGTCTCAAAAAGTTATTGAAGAAACTCAATCTGGTTCATCGGATGAGAACCACCACAAGACTTTATTTGAAGATTGTTCGCAAGTAAGATTTAGATCGTGTTGTAACAGGTGGTCTACGTAAAATTGGAAGATGTAATAGAAATATTCCTTTTTCTTTTACAGATCGCCGAATTAGATTTAACTAACGTAGCAACAAACGCGCCTGTTGTTTTAATACAATCTCTGAAAAAGAATGGCGATCCAACGGCGTTGCAACGCTCGTTAGCGGAACACATGCCGAGTAATGTCATCATGTATTTAGCTGATATATCCGCTGTGCGGCAAATTGAAGTACGCGTTAAATTAAAATGTGTTTAGTTAGTTCGCGGCACACGGTTGTAGATATTTAAACTAAATATTCCTTTCCAGGTTTATCAGAACAATAATCCATCGATAGATTTGAAAGTCTATTTCTTAGTTTACGGAGGTTCCGTGGAGGAGCAAGAATATCTTACATCGTTGCGACGAGAGAAAGAAGCATTTCACGCGTTAATTAATGCTAAGACTGTATGTAGCTTTATTTCAAATTCATCCCTGTATCCACGTATCACGGCACATTTTCTGTTTAGACGATGGTTATTCCCGAAGATCAGGATGGGAAAGGCGAAGAGTGTTTGAGCCTCGCAGTGCAAGCGGATACAGATGCCGAAGCAAGTACGCGAAAAGGCGGACTACCGACCCAACCAGAAGTTCCTAATACAGTAATAGTAGACATGAGAGAGTTTAGAAGCGAACTGCCTGGTATACTTTATAAACGAGGCATGAAAACTGAGCCCGTAACATTAACGGTGCGACTGAGAATTTTGTATTTACAATTTCGATGCAACTTTACTCGATATACATTTATTGTGTTTTTCTATTCGATTCATAGGTCGGCGATTACATCTTGACGCCAGAAATTTGCGTCGAAAGGAAGAGCGTTTCAGATTTAATTGGCTCCTTAAACAGCGGACGATTATACAACCAAGCTATGTCTATGTCGAGGCATTATAGTAAACCAATGCTTTTGATAGAATTCGATCCCAATAAACCATTCTGCTTTCAGGTACTTGCTCTTTGCATATTATAAAAAGGGAATAATTAGAATTTGTAGATTTATTTTCAATATATAATTACAGGGATATTATTACGCTAGTAAAGACGTACAAAATATGTTTATCACCTCGAAGCTTCAGTTGTTGACCTTACATTTTCCTCGATTGAAGCTAGTATGGTCGCCTGGACCTCACGCAACGGCACAACTATTCGAAGAATTGAAGGTACTGGAACGAGGATGTAACTTATAATTGAATCTAACCCACCCGTTTCATTGTTTCGAAATACAATTTCCAGCAAGGAAGGGACCAACCAGATGCGATCAAGGCTGCTCAAATCGGTGCCGACGAAAATAAGCAAATCGAAACGGAGAAATATAATACTCGCATTCACGATTTAGTTGCCAGATTACCGGGAGTGACCACCAAAAATTTACAAGCGATTATGAACAAAGGACAATCGTTAGATCATCTGAATAAACTTACAACTGTGCGTATACAAATTCACTCGTTTTACATATGCAACGCTGTAGAATTTTATTTGATCAGTGTACATCCTCTTTTTAAACATTCTATAAATAGGAAGAACTTACGGAAATGATTGGAAACAAAAATGAAGCAAAAATGTTGTATAATGCATTTCACGAGAAAAGTTCTCCGGTCGAAGAGAAATCGAAGGCAAATGGTAAACAAACTGCGGTTAGAGGTCGCGGAAGAAGACTGTTCACTAAAACCAAGTAATGATACAAGTAAGCTGCATTGTTTTTGAAAATATCAATTTTTTGGATTATATTTCAATCTGTATTAGTGTGCAGTGTGTTGTAAGTTATCGTGATACAAAACAACTTGCGTGTATAAATTTTCATGGAAAATAAAAAATATTTTTATCTGTTGAAATTCGGTACAAATGTGGTATATAGATTCGTAATAAAAATATAAAAACTCGCGCATATGGCGATACAAAGTTCATTGATTTATCACGCTTGGGAAATATTATTTCGCATTTTTTATTCTTCTTGTCTGTCGATATACCTCGTCAAATATAATATTGCTTTAATTAACAGATCTTCTAGTAATGACATACAAGCTTCTGATATTGGTATACATTTAGCTTGCTTTTCTTCGAACATCCTACATTTTTAAAATCATAAAACATTAATTAAATACGAACTTACAATAAAAGTTGTTTGCCATTTCAAAATTTCAATGACATACTTAATAAGTTTCGAAGCTGCACATCCCCGTGCAACTAATGCCTTTTCTTTCGATTTCGCAACGGCTCTCAATGCTATTTCGTACGCGACTTCTAATATTTTATGTATAATTGCGTGGGTGTCCATTGAAATATGTTTCATGCAAAACTAAAATTGTTTGTGCATAATGCCACGTCCATAATAAGTTTACGCGATTGTATATTTCTAGCAGATAGCTTACCTCATTATCTTGTTGACAAAAAACGTAAGCTAAAATAATTTTGGAGATATCCGAAGTGAACGTTAATTTTTCCCGCTCGGTCATTGAGTCAGGCTGAAACTTCAATAATAATTCACGAAGCTTTAATGCAATTGTGTCGTATTTTTCTTTGGCAATTGGGCGAATCTCTGCATAAAGACGCATATCCATTCCTATAAAAAGCGTGTAACATGTATAGCGATATTGATATTGCAAATGAATTGATATTTCTAAATACCTGGCAAATAGTCAGTTGAAAGGCAGTAAAGGCCATGCAAATATCTCTCAGCCATTAAAAGCGAGGCTGTATCACGAACGTCTATTCTATCCGCGATATTATCCAGCCATGGAGTGATGGAATAAAAATCAAATGCACTGTCGCTAAACCTTGCAGCTTCTCCTTCGGCGCTCATCGGCGGTTGATGTTCCTAAAATCGAGGCAATAATTAGTTGATCAGACTAAAATGGAAATAGAACATTTTAATCATTTAAATTAATAGTAACAATAATACTAACAAGGAAAATTTTAGATTCCGTCTCCAGCTTGATTTCATCTCCAAAAATATATTCGCCGCAATCTGATATTACTATTTGCTTTGTAGGTTCCTCGTAGTATGTAGAAATGTTCTCTAACTTTTTTAAAGTTCTAGCACCATCCACGAGTTGTCTGTATAAATAATGACTCTTTACTTTCACGTTATTCTGTATGAATTCAATTATTTTCTACTAAACTCACCCGAAAGCAACGTAATAATAGTTCATCCACGGATTGGATTTTAAGCATACGATAAATTCTGAGTCATTACAATGTTTCCCATTGTTTGCCATTGAAAGAACTCCGCGGTGATCATGCTGAATACAATAAGATTCGTCGGGAATCACGGAAGCACCCTCTTCAGAATTCTCAATATCTTTAAACTCATTACCTGAATAAAGGAATGAATAAAAACTAGGACCAAAACTGGAAGTAATTAAATCACGCTAATAAAAATTTAAACGAACAGAAAGAACGTTAATTTTAAATGGCATTTGAGTTTACCTCCGCATTGAAGCCACCCATTCTTTACTATACGGTGAACACGTGTATTTACATAGTAGGAATCTTTATAACATTTTTCTACTTCATCGTATCCGGTACAAAGATTTAAGAAATGTTGACAAGTCAATGGTAACAAATCGGAATATAACTAAAGTAATTTAAACTTTAATTAAATGGATACACATTTTATAAAGCTCTGATAGTGTGTAGAACCAGAGAATTAAATTCTTACCATAAACACGAACGAACCAATCATAGAACCGTCTATGGTGAACGTGAAATAAACATACTTCCTCTATAAATTTAATAGAATTATATTATTGTACAATTTACAGTATTATATTACAATACGTGTGTGCACAGCAACGAAAAATTTACCTTGGACTTTTCCATGAACCATTTACATTGTTCCATGGCGAGGCTTTCGTAATATCCTATTCCGACAGGTAAATTAAAAATATAAGACTGGCTTATGTAGTGTAAAAATTCCACATCGCTGCCGATAAACTCATCGTTTATAAATACAGCCACGGTTCGCGTTAATGACCACAGTTCGCCCCCAATTTGCTAATAACAATTATGCAGGCATTACAATTATTTAGTACATATTGATTTTGGCTGCACGCATATTTGATTAAATATCGGAATAATTCTTTCTCACCCTTTTCATTTTAGTAATGTATTCGTGCCAATCTATTTGAAACATTTCTATGAGTTGCGGCAGCGAAAATTTGAATGGTAAATGCTGATGCAACTTTTCTGCACATATTCGAGCCTTTTGGAAAGCAACAGTGTTTATAATACCTACTACTTTAATTCTAATACAGTCGTCCTCGCGAACGCGCGAACAACAACGTTTCTTTAACAATTCACTTTTAACTTTATTTTGCATCATTATGTAATTTAATATAATCTTTCCTTTTGTATGTTGCTTAAACCATAACTCGTATGAAAGAACATACAAGTAATTTAATGATAAAACAATTTAGGATGCTATGTTCATACTTATGCATTAGAGGACGAATTCATTAAGCTAAGTTTTCCTGTACGCGACTAACCGCAATGTAAAGAATTCCAAAGTCGATTTTCTCGAAAATGAAGCGCGATATGAAAAAAAGTTACTCTTTCTTTTCGATTTATAACAAGTAAATAAGTCGAGAAAAAGGAATAAAATTTTTTGATATTGCGCTTCATTTTCGAGAAAATCGAGTTTGAAGTTGACGATGCGTCTAGTCGCTTACGGGAAAACCTAGCTTAATGAAAATCACGGGCGATTTGGGCGTTAGTGTTAATAATTTAAACACTATTCCTCCCATTTTCTTCCATTTATGCTTTCTCAATATTCTTACGTACTGATTATTCTAGATTATAGTTAGTATTGCACGCCGAATCACTCACGAAATTTTTTTTAAATATATTTAAATGTATTTCATATATAAAATGAGCATATCCATTCATTTCTAAAGAAAACAATTCGTCAACATGTTTGGAAAAGAGATTACAACAAATTTCAATTTTTATTAACTGCAAATATCATGTTTCCATAACACTTATATTAAAATGACTCGTAAATTCATCCTGGAAAGAAATAATTCCAATATTCATATTTTCGTATATCAAGGAAACATTTGTTATGTAGACATTTCGTGCATTGCTTCCGTAACATTCTCAACATCACTTTCCTCGTCACTGCTACCACTTGTATCCAAATTATACAAGAACGAATCATTTTCACACATAGGAAAATAAAACCTGAAATTTTACATCGTTCGTGAAAAGCTTGCATTAATTCAACGAATTAAAATTCCATAAACTACTTACTCTGGTTGATCCCAGACCTTTTGTACGGGTATTTTAAAATGATTTTTCTGCTTCATGTGCTCCAAAACGTTGTCCACTTCTGCTTCGCAGAAAACACAACGTTGTACATGAATCTGCCTCCTTACATAATTCACTACCTTCACCTATTTCAAAGTTATTACATATAGTAACTCGTAAGTCAACCTTTCATTACTTTGAATAATATACATAGAGTCTCACTTTTTGGTAAAACGTTAAATCTTTCGACGCAACTTTAAAATCAAAATCATGATCTGTTTTCATGTGCGCAAGAATAAGATGAAACTGTTTGTCACTGTAATTGCAGAACAAACATGTTATGCCAATGCCTTCGTCGTTCCAGTCAGACCACGTTTCTTCTTCTTCGTTTTCACTGCTTTGTTCTCCTACCCCGTCATTTTCACTTGGATTCGTCTAAATGCGTTAATATTAATATAATAAATATTTCTATCTAACGCTTCATCGCGATCAATTTTTAACAATAATATACCTGTTTATACCCCCACGACTTTCCAGGCTCCAAATAATTATTTATGTAGAACTTATCGTAATCCTTGTTATTAGGATTTATTCGTTTGTGCAGCTTCTTACGCATGTGTTCTTTTAATGCCGTACGGTCCTTGAAAAGTTTTTCACAATATATACATATCAAACTAAAAAGAGAATACTTAATGCATGTTCAAACAGCATTCCATTCAAACTAAAATGTATTTAATATCTTACTTTTCAATAGTATTCTCAATCTTATCTAAAAACTCGTCTATAAATACCAGATTATCTGGTTTCCCCAGGTACAAATTATGTTTGTGCGCCAAATGTTTTACATACGCGATGCGCAATCCAGAGAATTCCATGCGGCAGAAGATACAGCCGCGTTTGAAATCGGTGTCTGTTCTCTCTTTGGTTTGCTCCGATAAAACCCATTCCTTAAAGAAATAGATACACATCGTCGTGTTGTACTCCGCGAGAAACATTTATTGAAAGGACAATGTTAAGCCGCAGAGGGGATTAGTGACCCACGGGCCTACAGCGTATGCTGTACACCGTTGGAAAGATCTCGCCAAGACGAATCGATTGATACCATTTCGAAAATTAAAAATGGTATCGATCGATTACGCTGTAGGCTCATGGGTCGCTAATCCTCTCCGTGGCTTAACATTGTCCTTTGTGCAGATCGCTGGTACCAATTTAGCTGTATGTATTTCATCTCTTAACGTTTTGTCCTCCGAGGTGCAATCGGACAGTAAATAGTATATTGTATTTTTACACGGCTCTCCGTCCGGTGTACAATCCATCAACATCGTCGTGCAAAAGTTAGTTAACGGTTCTTCCTTAAATTTCACGCTCCAGTAATGTACGTAGCTGAAACAGTTTGCGTTATAAAATTCTAACTCTGATAATTTGAACTGTACAATCTTACGCAAAAGGTTTCAACCTTTTCAAACTAGCAATCTTCGAAACATCCCCTATTACGAGGAAATGCTCTTTAAATAAATGGGTCAGGAGTCCTGTTTCATTTTCAGGGAGAACAAATTCCGCATCACATAAAAGGCATTTAGTAGCGTGTGGTTTGTCATCCAGCCCAACGAATTGAGATTTATACATAGTGGACTCGATTAAAAGGAGTGTTCGAATGTGGAGGACCTTTATGTTTCTCTGCAACATAATTTCGCAGAAATTGGTTCTCAAGTAATGTTAGAATTTTCTTAGAAACTTAATTACAATTGGGATATATAAAATATGTACATTTGAGATTCATAACTATGGAAATTTTCAGCAAGCTAAATAAATTATATTCGTCGAGTCTCTGACTAGCACTAAACTATGAATATGTAGCCTTTGATAGGTAATATTTATCTTTGCACTAGCCAATAGAAGTAGGCCTGTAGTTCAATAATTTTTAGCAATAGTTCGATTTACTTTCAGGAGGCTGTATGCAGGAAGATTGAAATGTTTTTATTCGTTTATGTATCTTGCGATCTGAGAACCTAGGCCTCTTCTAGAGGCGCTACGAGTCATTGTGCAACTATTTTTAATAACAAAATGACCTTTTTATTGCTATAAAAAAGGTTTTAAATATTTGTTCTGTTTCTGAATATAGAAATGTTCGCTGCGCGTAGCGGTGAAGGTACGAACTAAACTGTGCGTTAAAACACACCCACGGCGGCAATTTTAAAAATCATTTCTCTTACCCTGGCGTTAGCGTATTTTAACGTTCGATTAACTCTCGCGTTATCGCAGCCCCGGCTCGTAACAATTTAAATGAAATTATGAGGCGTGTGTTTTATTTATACAATTTAGATGATAGTCTGAAAGGGAAACCTATCGTCAAGAGCGTCGAAAATTGAATAGATTTTAAATTTAAAATAGTAGCTCCAGACGCGAGAAAAACAAAGGAGAAGATTTGATTTTAGAAACCGAGGTAAACGATATACCAGAAATGATTTTAGATATAATTAATATACCACAATACATTCAAGAAAATGTTACGTTTGAATATATAGATAATAGTATTAATTTAAAGAACAATATAATAAGGGATATTGCATTGGAGAAGGAGAATACTGAGATAATTGCTACTCAAGGTAAGTCGAATGCTGTTAAAAAAATATAGATTACGATACATCCATAGAATATAGCAACATTGCATATGCAAAAAATTTATATATTTATTAATATTTACTACAGAAGAAAAGGATAAAGGTCAAAGGTTCGGGGAAGCCGAAACAACAGCTCCAGAAGGAATAGACGGAGAAAATTAAGCAGGAAAAAATAGTTAAATAGAAAAATCTGCAGGAGGAAAAAAACAAATAGCTGCAGAAAAAAAATTACAACAGAAAATGAACGAAATACAAAAAATATTAATGAAACAAAATAAATATAGTTTCATTTCTAAAAAATATTTCTTTATCAGTTTATCAACGCCGCGTTCGAACCAAGTTTTATAAATTCTTTATTCTATCCAATTTTTCTCGGTATTCACGACACACAACAGTGATGCCAGAACCGTGGGTTTCCGCCTGTTGCGCCCATCAGACTTTTTCCCAAATCGGGCCCAATAGCATCTAGATAATTTCGTATATCATCTAAGAAACTTCGAATTTTCAATTTTGGATGATCCTGTACCGAGCTACGGTTGTCACCGCAATGCGCCTAAAAAAGGAAACGTGTCGGGTATCGCCTATAGCTCACAAACCTTTCAATACTTTTTACCCCCAAAAATACTGAAATATCCGTAAGATGTACTCTTTCCAATAGACTAATGTTTAATAATAAAAGTTTATCGGTTTTTCTAGAAAAAATTCCCAAAGAAGCATGTTGTTTTGACCATTCTAGGTAGGCCTCCCCCCTTAAGGGATATAAAAATTATAGTAGTTACATCATACTTAGTTGAAATATGTATATAATTACACTATTCTTCTAATTACAGCATTAATATCTTGTATGCAATCAGGTTTTTCCAATGTTTATTACATAAAATATCAAAATCATTGTTGACGAGCACAACTTGGAGACTTGTATAACGAAACATTCCAGTAACACATTTTATACAATCAAACGTTTATATGGGAAGTAGAAAAGGAAAGGTAGCCATATATCATACCAACTCTCTTTATTTCTCTTTCTCCCTGTTAGATTTATCCTTAGCCAGACCAACTAACAACATTAAATGGCACACATGTAACGAAATGCTGCTGAAAGCGGTACTCGGATAAGTGTTCCAACACAATTCTATTACGCCTAAGATTGTCAGTTTAATTACAGTCTTATAATCTGTACACCATGCGATATAAGGCAGCGTGTGGTAATACCATATGTAAAATTGATAGTGCAATGATCTGCTGAATACAATACCAATAAAATTAGCAGCGAACATCGGGAGAATGAATAATTGACTCAACGTAGACATATCTACTTTCTGTTTCTTCTTCAACTGAGGCTGCAAGCTTTTCTCTACATGCTTCAGTTTCGCATACGATTTCATATACTTTATCCACTTCGGTGTGCAATAGACCAGAGCCGATATATGTAGCAGCAACAACAACGCATGAAAGTACGGATGGACAAAAATGTGCTCCGGAAGGAATCTCCAATTCACGGTCCACTTGAATTCGAAAATTCGTCCGAGATTGAAAGCGCCTTGAATATATGCGAGTGGATTCTCGAGTATAAAAGGTAGACCTAACATTAGTTGAACCAAGGCGCAGACGATCAAGTGCGCTATCGTTTTAAGTAACCCGAGATTACATAAATAAGCTACGAGAAGTGCCGGTGCGAATAATAGAATATTCATCTTCACCGACACGCCTAAACTGTAAAGTACGCTTCCCAAGTACCATCGGTCATCTAGAAACGCATTAAGACTCCCGATCAACAGCACCATTGCGACTGGATCGTTGAATAGCCTCAAGGTAAATATAGAATGAACTCTGTAAGACGTGCAACACATAATGATCAGGACGTAGGGCGGAACTTTCTTAGTTCTGGTGTAGATCCGAAACACTAATACAAGTAATATTATGTAGAGTGCTGCGAAGAGGTACTGTGCTATTTTTATGTCAGCTCCATGCCCAGTGATGTAGTATAGTATAGAAAATACGTAAACAAATCCGGCGGGGTAGACTAACGGTCCAGTGTCACCTCTCAGCTTCGAATAATCCAGCGTTCCATTCAGAAAACCCTCGACCTCTTGCATATACGCTTTCCAGTCGATCTCTGTGTACGGTACCCTTTCGATAACCAATACGTTCAGGAATATTTCCAGTACGATGAATACTCTTCCGATTACTAGTAACTTCTTCGGGTCCGTCAATAGGGCTACGAATTTCTCCCATTCTAAATAATTCTCGTACCAACTCTTGGCGTTCCTCTTTGATCTTGTCGAATTTGGGTTAGACCGAAAATCTCGGCGCGGCGCCATGTTACAAGCACGCGTGCTCCTTGTAGGCTTGTTTTACATGTGTGCTTGCGTTTGTGTTATAGCGAATTCGGCAGGCTCGGATTGGCACTGCACCGGTGTCAGATTATAACTTGGATTGGTTGTTTCTGGTAGAAACGAAGAAGCTCTATAAGAATCAACCAATCCAAGTTATTTTCTGGCACCAGTGCAGTGCCAGTAGTGTTGGCTAGAACCGTGATTTGTGAATCACGAGTGATCCGATCACGTTCGTTTCCAATCACGGTGATTTTTCACAGTGATCCGTGATTTTTGTGATCGCGTCTGATTGGTGCAGGCAGAACAGTGATCCGTGATCGCCTCTGATTGGTGCAGGCAGAAGCGTAAAAACGTCGGAGATCAAATGCGAGGCGAAGAAACAGGCTTCTTCCTACGTTCGTTCCTCTTTTCTTTATCAATACATTGTTTTTCGAGCGATAAAGAAGGAGGCGAAGACAAATTTCTAATGTAGTAAAGTTCATCCTTAACTCTTTCCTGTTCAAACTTCGCGCTTTAAGAGCTCGCGCTAAACGCCGCTAGAGCGAAGATCGCAACTAGTGTTGGTTAGAACCGTGATTTGTGAATCACGAGTGATCCGATCACGTTCGTTCCCAATCACGGTGATTTTTCACAGTGATCCGTGATTTTCGTGATCGCGTCTGATTGGTGCAGGCAGAACAGTGATCCGTGATCGCCTCTGATTGGTGCAAGCAGAAGCGTAAAAACGTCGGAGATCAAATGCGAGGCGAAGAAACAGGCTTCTTCCTACGTCCGTTCCTCTTTTCTTTATCAATACATTGTTTTTCGAGCGATAAAGAAGGAGGCGAAGACAAATTTCTAATGTAGTAAAGTTCATCCTTAACTCTTTCCTGTTCAAACTTCGCGCTTTAAGAGCTCGCGCTAAACGCCGCTAGAGCGAAGATCGCAACTCGCAACAGGCGTAACCTGTGCTAACTTCACACAGGTGGCATCTGCTTCGCGACCATCCCCTCTACAATCTTTTGTAAACATGGTGGGAAGCAAAGCACTGATATGTATATACTACTGGATAGCGTATCCCGTGTTAAAACCGTGTGCCAACTTGATGATCCCGCCGCCATTTTAATCTGAGTAAGATTCTCACTTTCCAGCGGTAAATTTGAACGGTAATAAAGGGAGATATACATAACGAATAAGTGCATGTAAAAAAATATTATTTTAAATAAAAGATGTAATAAAAAATAAACGTACATAAAACAAAAGGAAATGTATAGATGGCCCAAAATAAGAAAATAGATAATGAACTGATTAAGTTTAAGACAAAAGACCATTAAATATAAATATGAAAACTTTTTTATTAAATTCAATAAAAGTACACATATATAAGATATAAAATTATATGACAGATATAAAAATTGACGTAAATTTAAAATATATATCGTAGCCGTTGGGAAGGCGTTGAATCGATCTTTTAATTGAAATTTCATCTAACATGAAACTGACCAGAACTTTCTTGGTGTATTTTTTTGCTTCTGCTGCTTTAAACTTCAAAGCTTGGAAGCTTTCGAGGGTAAACCCCGGTTCACCGTCGACCGCAGAATACCATGAACGTATGGTACTCGGATCTGGCAAAGCTTTGCAAAATTTGCGCCTCACAAAGCCGTACGCTCTAGGAGAGTAGAAATGCAGTGGCATAGCAAATGCTCTAAGTGCTGCTGGATATTTTGCGCTCCATATACCTGACAGTTTCTTCTTATCTTGTACTTGTTGCTCTTTTACATTACTTTGATTTTTAATGAATCGTTTTAAAAATTGGGAAACGTCAGTATCTGCAATGGATTCCAAGCATTCCAATGCCGAGTCTGGAAGAGATGGATTTTTTCGTAACGCACTCACAATTTGTTTTAAAGAAGTTACTTGCCGCTTCAACCGAGAAATGTGCTGCTTTTGAGCATGTTTTTCCAGCTTCAACGCTTGTATTCGCTTTTCCTGCAATAACATTTTTTTCATCATCGACCTCGAACTTGTTTGATATCGATGATCATGGGCGACATGACGAATGCGACGTGAGGTAGTTGGTGTTTGTCCATTTCTCTGCATACAAGTATTTGCCGCTTCGCTTGCTGTACTCGTAGAAGGTACTTCATTCACCTGGCATTGCTTCTTATCTACGCATAATATATTATTAGTTATTTATACACTATTATTTGAATCGAATTTCATATTCACGTAACTGATTTGTAACAAAAGTATTAATTTAAAAGTTATAAATATGATATTTCCTTCATTGCAATAAAGATATGAAATTAATTGCTAAACTTTTGAACAATGATATAATTTATATGACGCTTAAATTTTAGAACAATTTATTTGAATTCACCTGAATCACTGGTACTTGCTTCAATTGGATTTACCATACTGTAGTTAGTGTCAGTTTTTGACATTTTTGGAGGAGGTAAATCAAGTGATAAACGGTGCTTTTCACGCCCTTCATACGCTGCTAATATTTCTGGCGACAATGAGGGATCTGTTTCCATATGTGATGCAGAGGGTTAAGAATTGCTGTTGAGTTCTGCAGCAGGTGTTTCTAAAAATAGTATTTTACTATAATGTGCATTATATTCCAAAAGTAAAATAAAGAATATATAAAAAACACAAACAATCTTACTGTCAATTAGCGGCAACTTAAGTATCGTAGGAACCGCATTGCTCTTTAGAGTTAACGTACAGGCATTACGACCTGTTTTACGAAAACAATCTTTTTCAAAATGCTCACTACAAAGCACACTTCTCTCATTGGGAACAAAGTCCTTTACAGCCATTGCTGCGATCCACTTCTGATGTAGTTCTGCATTACTTAATGAAAATCTGCAAAATAAGGAAGTCATGTTTCAAATTAATGTCAAACACTGAAACAATATTAATGAACTTATGTAAAATAATTTATGGAAAACTTCTTAAATTAGAGTGATATCATTCTTCATTGTACTATAAATAATTAAACAATTGCATTTGGTTATTTTATAATAAATTTTATTTTAGTCACTTTAACTTAAAAATACGCTGCTTAATTTGAATAATTCAGATATTACTTGCGAAATGATATGTTTTTATCCTGTCCTTTTTTAGCATGACAGAAGCCACAACCAGCTTTGTATTGCCCAAAAATGGTAGGAATGCTTCCAGGCAGAAGACAACCTTTGCCAGTGCCTTCGTGCCTTCATTTTTTTTCAAAATGACTGGAACATAACATGGCGTTTTTTGGTGGCACAAAATTGGAGCCCAAACCCATGTTGTCTAGCCATTCTGTGGCTATTAACGGAAAATTATATGAAACAAACAAAAATATTTTTTATTTCCTTAGGAATATTTATTATGAGTAAGAAGTTCCACTTAACCTACAAGTAGCATATAAATGTTATCTAGAGACGCGGTACCGTCTCGACGCCAACTTTTACTTACCCGTGATATGTTATATTGTCCCCCAATTTTTTTGCACCGCAAAACATGTATGTTCTTACCATTTTGATTCTGTCGTAATCAGGCACCAACTATGTATTTATTGCTTGTTTGCTTTGGCCAGCTATGACTTCGCGTCGCTGTGTGACGTCACACTTGAGAATCGTACTCAGATCAAAATGGCTTCTATTTGGCACAAGCCGCCTATCCTCGTTCACTATCCAGGAGTATATACAGATCAGTGGAAGCAAAGCCACGCCATAGGCTCTCCTAGATCATATTCATGAAACATTGTAGACGGGATAGTCTCGCAGCAGATCTGAACCGCGTGAACTCGTTGATTATTCGTTGCGCGTTTGTGTTAGTCGAAGGATATTCTTGAGCTGTGTGTATGCACACATACAAACACTCTCTTCCGCCAGCAAATTGTTTCCATTTCTTCAGAGTCGCATTAACCAATGAGACAACGCTATGCGAAACGCGAGTCACGGCACATTTGGACCAATCAGGATGCGCCAGCTGGGATTCCGGGCTTTTGACAGCATCCAACGTGTATAAAGCCAAGTGTGGAACAAACCGATGTAGTTGCGTTAAGAATTCTTTCAAATAATAAGCGAATGAATTAAAAGTTCGATACACTTGCGTTACGGTAGAAGAGTGAATATTTTCTAAGTTATATACGAATTAGTTTGCTGGCGCAGGGCCACGTAAGTTCAGACTCTATCCTTATTCTTACTAACCCTGTAAACCTCGATCATTCTTTTATTAATTCACGTCAACCTTTAATTTACTAAATAATGTCAAAGGTTCCGTATTAATATTTCGTTCCGATTTCAACGAAACAAGTAATACAATTTTAGTTTCCCGTGGAACTATCTAGCTTTCAATTTGATCGAAATAAACTGTAATTATTACTCTATTATTACAACATTAACGTGCTCAATTTAAACGAAATTTTTTATTTTATATTATCGTAGCATCTTTGATTTACGTTTCGTCGAGTATTTAAGTACGATTTTCTTGATATATAATTCTATAATTCTTTGCAATTCAAGAGGTATGTAATAAAGGATTATTAATTGTTTCTGTGTAGAGTGTATATGTACAAGATGAACACTTCGTTGGCGTTAACTCTCTCTATAGTTATTGGAATAATATGCACTGTAAGTGCTTTAAAGAATGGCGAATGTGAAGGTAAATAAATGCATAAATACATTTGTATTCTAATCACTCTATTTCTAAATTCCATTTACCAATTTTATTAATTTTGTAAATGTTGCAGTATGCATATCTACTGTGGAGAAATTTGTGAATACTTTGAGTGACGATGCGAAGAAAGATACTAAGGAAATAGAGGCAGCGTTTAAAGAGTTTTGTAAGGGCACTAAATCTAAAGAAAACAGATTCGTAAGTTTCTATGATATAGAAAACAATTAACGATTACAAACACAATCAATTTGTATCTCTTACGATTCAAACTTCTCTTTTTCTCAGTGCTACTATTTAGGTGGCTTGGAAGAATCTGCAACGGGTATCTTGGGTGAATTAAGTAAACCTATATCTTGGTCTATGCCTGCGAATAAAGTATGCGAGAAGCTGAAGAAGATGGACGCACAAATATGCGATTTGAGATTCGGTAAACGCACTTCTAATCGTATTTCTGCATTCAAAATTATTTACGCACTCTCTGCTTCTCCGCCTAACGATATCAACATTTAATTTCAGAGAAGCAGATCGACATTAACACCGTCGATTTAAAGAAGCTGAAGGTGCGCGACTTGAAGAAAATTCTGAGCGACTGGGACGAAAGATGCGACGGCTGTATAGAGAAGACAGACTTCATTAAGCGAATCGAAGAATTGAAACCCAAGTATTCTCATAGTTCAAAGTCAGAGCTTTGAAATGTGTTCAGTGACGTAGGTAAATTATTATGTTAGTATGGCTAAGCTTTTGGATATTTCTTTCTTTTTACAGAATGTTTATTTAATAGTACTTAACATTCATACGTTCGCAGTCGAACGTATGAATGGCGAGTATCGTTTCGTGAGAAATTTTGTTTAATGAAATTTTTTCAAAGCCAGTATATGCATTTAAGTTCTACTAAGTAATATTACGAATCCTCTAAATTAAATGCTTTTAATTTAAAGTCTTTCTACGAATTAAATTATGTTAATCGAGCTTAGGTACGGTTTTAAGGAGTGCTGAGTACGAAAGATTTGTTAAGGGTCGATTATTTTCAGTGTAGCCATGCTAATACATGTTGAATATCATAAAAAGGTGCTCCGTTTTTATCATACCAATGTTAGACAATTCTAAGTGACTCAAAGTTCTCACACCGAAAAATTATTTTTATGCTTTTACCCTCCATTGCTCTTCCTCGGATACTTCGATGCAGTGTGTTTATACGTGTATGAATCCTATTTATACCAAAATGCAGTGTACTCTGTCAACAGATGTGTATATGTGGTGAATTATTAATAATATGTTGTTACATATATATTTATTCTTCTTTTACATTCACGATGTGCTACTAATTTCCGAAGCATACTGTTGGGTCACAATTTTTTAACTACTCAATGTAATAATGCATTGCCGTTTTACATCGATAATAAGTCTGTTTCTATCTACTCCTTTAAATAATGAAATTAGAAACGTACCGAACGCTCAGTATTATATATTCATTAACAATCATTCGCGGGAGCCTTAATTTCTTCTGGATTTACATAAATACGCAGAACATTTTAAGGGCAACGCTCAGGTTCGTTATTCGTAGAATCTCTTGTACAGTGATATTATTTAATGGAAGCATACTTACGAGATGTAAAATGGGAAAGTATTATAAGCTATAAAAAATTTAATAATTTTAGCATTTAATAAAAAAAACTGTGACATAAGTTTACTCTAATGTTTTATTTTACATTCACGGTTGCCGTTATATTAAGAATCCGCGTTATTAATTATCACCGCAGACTGGCGGGTCGCTCCAATGCCCGTCTACTTTGCACGTGATTAATCCTTGCTTTTTACCACCAGGACATACGTAAGTCAATTGATCCTGATACAAGTACGAACGGCCACGAACGGTAACTCCAGGCGGAAGCTTTGGTTTATTGCACGAGAGTTCTACAAATGTTGATCGATGAGAAACGAACGACACAGCGAAACATATTTTATAAGACACTGTGCTTACTCGTGCATTTACTGTATATCTTGGACCATTTCCCATTCACAAGGCACCTTGCGTTCGATTGTCCAAACATGAAATAGCCGGGCAGGCACTGATAGGTGATCATATTGCCGAACGTGAAATTCGCTGGCCCACCGTTATCTATCTTTAATATCGCATTTGCAAGTGTTGGTGGCTTTCCACACACCACAGCTGAAACACGTAACGAGTACTGAATTTTTTTGCTAGCATATCGAACGAATGCGCGATAACAATTTTGTCCTTACGTTTGCAAGAAGGAACAGAGGACCATGTACTGTTTGAGAAGCAGACAGACTTCTCACTGCCTTCGAGTATGTAACCGTGACGACACTTGAAAGTAATCGCGCTGTCGATAGCTCTTGAATAATTATTGTTATTGCCAACGATATACCCGTACTCTGGAACCTATTAGCAACTCGGATCTTAGTTTCTTTAATCAGCGTATCCTAAAATGATTTTATAAAGGATTATCGAGTATGGTACTTACCGTGGCTAAAGGACACGTTAGTTCTTCGCAAATATTCTCAATTCTGTGACTGAGTAAATCTTCAATTACAGTGTCATTCATTTTTAAATTAATCATTTCCCATTTACCATTCTCGTTACAAGACCACGTTAAATTGGAAACGCGTGCATCAGTGTTCCCGCTAGTCAGTTTCATTTCACCAGCATTCTTACAAGTGAGGACTATTTTCTTCGTGTAAGTATAGCCCTCCACGAAGTACTCTAAACTTCCATAGAAACCACTGTAAGCTTTCCTATCGCCTAATTCTTTGTTTTGATTGTAGGTGTTCGTATGATTATCCGAGCTCGCTACTTTAATAACTGGGAAAAGGGGATGTCCCGAGATGGAACATTCATAAGGCTGGCAAGACGACACCTTTGACGACCATTCCTCCCTGTCTGTGCAGGTTCTAACGCCGTCTCCGATTAATTTATATCCCACGTCGCACTTGATTAGAATCTGCGAGCCAAGAACAAACTGATCCTCCAAATCTGTTTCCTCCAGACTGCCGCTCCTTTCTGCCTCTGTGCTCTTCGTATTCGAAACCCTGGGTAGCGCTTGTCTGTTGGAAAGCTGGATTGTATCATTGCTGTGCGTCCTCAAGAATATTCTCCCATTGGCTACAACGTCGGGCCGGGAGCACAGTAGAGGCACGCAATCGTGAACGAATCCAATCCAAGTACCGTTCTCGGTACAGCGAAGTCTAAACTCAGCCATCAAATTATGATTATCCTGGAACTTGTATCCTGAATGGCAGGAGTATCCAACGACGTCACCGAAGTAATAGCTTCTCCCAAGAACGTCATTGGCTATTTCTAAGCCGGCACTCGTCACAGAACTTTCTTGAAGGCTGTTCGAACTCGCGAGGATTCTATAGCCATGCTCGATTCTGCGGGAACACCGGAACAGCATTTGTTATTGAACTACGCTAGCTTCTTTACAAGTGTTTAAACAGCTTACACTTTTGGCGGTGGACATCCATCAGCCGCACACGCTGGCCTGTCGTGGTCCCATATGCCAGACTCGAGGCACGTCAGAAACTTTTCCCCGACGAGACGGAAACCCAGGTCGCACTTGAACTCGAGCTGCTGTCCTACCTGGAGCACAATTTAGGGAAACAATCTCGGCTGATTTCTAACGGTGAGTGTAAGTAGACCTCGCACCTGTAGTATTGAAAGATCATCCCTTTCGTATTCTTCTACAACGTACTCGATATCCCCGTTCTCTGGCGCCAGCAAGTTCTTGCAAGTCTTCCCTGTGACCAGAGGCGATAATCAAAATTGTGAAAATTGTTAAAATCAGAGATGCTTCGTTTAATAAAGTATCTGTGATAAGTATGTTGCCAGAAAAACACATCTTCACCTATGCAGACTGGAGGCAAGCCACTCCAGTTGCCATTTGCGTTGCAAATTCTACGCGGGTTCCCTCGAAGCTCGTAACCATTCAGGCAGGAATAGTGCACTTCATCCCCGAACAAGTAGGACCTACCTTGCACACGACCGCGTGGGAAATAGCCCGGGAAGCCACATTTTCTTCCTCAAATGAAAATCAAGATTGAAGTTATTCTTCGATGTTCTGAAACGTTTAGCTGGAGGAAGTAGCGATAGCAAAAGGTTTCTTATCTTACTGGTGCAAACTGGAGTGTAATAACCTTCCCACTGCCCTTGCTTCAGGCATTTAACTTTTAAAAACCGATGCTCTCTACCGAGGAATCGCACCATGTAACCAGCGTCGCAGTAATAAGTAATTTCCAACGCGTCCTCGCTGACGTTTACGTTGCCTTTGAACGGCACAACCGGCAAGGGACAGCCGCGGCAAAACGGGCTGCTTAATACCTAACAACGTGGAATCCCTCGTAGAGTTATCGTTAAAATCCGAGGATATGCTTGAGAGAAATGCATAATTACCGCGACGTCACCGCGTATGCGCTCCCGCACCTGCGACCATGCAATTACGTTGCCGTGGTATCTTTCGCAGGTGGCGAGCAAGTGTCTCACGTCGGCAGCTGTTAGAGCTGTGTTCCAAATGTCCAGCAACGTTAATTTCCCCAGGAAAGACTCCGACTCGGAAAATCCACCACCGAGGCGGTCTTGCTCTTGCCCGATCACGAGGGTTCCATTGCCTTGGTATAAGAAGCTATTATTTATTTCTTCTCTCATCAAAATCGGAATTCTTCAAATATTATTTTCACCCATGAAAAACATTTGTCACCTTGAATGGTAAAGCCTCTCGCCAAGCGAGTTCCATTGTCTCTTAAATGCCCGTCGACGAACACATTCCAAGAGCCACTTCCGCTCTCCCAGGTAATGCAAACGAAATGCCAAAGACCGTCGTTGACTTTAATGTCTGTTACTACTTTCTGCCCGTTGATGTATATCACGAATCTGAGAAATTAATATATGGATATTTCTTTGATAATTACAGATGCTGGAGTTTCTTTCAGGAGAAACATTCGATTACCCATTATAGTCGGTTAAAGTAAACGCGTTATCGTAATACCGCGTCGCGTACGACAACACCGTACCGTAGTTAAACGTGTCCGTTGACTGCAGCCACAAGCAGGTTGTTAACTGGAACGAAATATTCTGATGAAGTGAGGATAATTTTGAGATTGGATTCAACAGAATAATGGTCGCATTACTACCTCTAACAGATTCATCGCAGGGCCCTTCATATCAACGTAGTCCGTTGTTCCCGATTTAGTAAAGTGTACGACATAATCAGGCGACAATTCTATAAATAAATAGGGAGTCTTTGAAAAGACGGTGCAAAGAAATTGAGATTATGTTTGCGTGAGGAGATAAAATTTATATCGACTGATTGAGGTAGAGGATTGTTCATCCAGATTATACTTTCCAGTCTCGCAATTGCGCCCTGTAAATGGCACAGGGCACGCGCACGTGTAATTAGAAACACCGCTGAAGCATTTTCCGTTATTCCAGCAGGGAAGACTTTCACAATGATTCACCTTTATCGTACAGTTCACTCCGGTATAGCCAACAAGACACTCGCACCTAATAATCATTGAAACTTGATTTATTCATTCGAGACTTATTATCGTTTATATTAAGGGTGGGTTCGAAGCTAATTTGTAAATTCTTGCGATTCGAATCCGAAGCTTTTTAAGGCTTCGAAACTCTCGAACGTTGAAGTGGTGATTTTCTGTTTTGTAAGTGGAATACCTTGGAGTGGACAGATTTTTTTCACAGATTTGTATTGGCAATAGTTAAAGAAAATATAAAATATAGCGATATACAAATTCTCGAGGCACGATGCGAACGATTCTTTATTCATTAATTTTATACTTCTTCTTATCTGAGTTTCGAGAGTTTCGAATTCACGAAACTCGAAACTTTCTTGGTGTTTTGAGAAGTTTCGACTAAGGGTGTGCGGGTGCCCGAACTGATTTGCGATTCGGGAGCCGATTTTCTTGCTAGAAATTCGTCGAAAAAAGTTTTCGAAGGCTTTGAAGTTGTGATCAGGGACTTCAAACCGGTATGATTTTTATACCGGTATTACGTCAACGAAGCTATACCGAAACCGATGTCGTACCGAAATAGATGAGTACCGAAACCGTTATAGAACCGAAATAGGTGAATACCGAAAACGTTGAAGTACCGAAACCGGTATTTTTCCGGTTCTTCTTTCGGTAACATGGTAGATTAAAGTAATGTCTTCATAGCCCTTATTAATTCGAGCTGTAAAAATCAGGGGCCTGGAACGAAATGTTTTTTCGTTTCGGTTCAGCTCCGATAATAATTTCGTTTCGGTTAATATCGTTGCTGCTGAAAAATATTTCATTTCCATCGGAACTAAAAACAAATTTTCTTCCGAACCGGTTTTGCTATGTTGATTTTAGATTCTTGTCTAATAATATTTTGAAAACTGTAATAAAATCCGAAAACCGAAAAAATTACCGGTAAGTATACCGGTATTTGCATATATCGGTATGACGTCATACCCGTATTTGCGTATTTCGGTTTCTATAAAGGTTTTGAAGATGAAACCAAAAAATACCAGTAACACACCGGCATTTTCAGTTTCGGTAGAAGTTCGTGGTTGTGATTTTGCAGTGCGATCAGATGCAGAAATTTTTAAGCAAGAAAATCGGCTCCCGTAATTTCGGACACCCGCAAACCCCTAATTTCAACGTTCCTATAAATCCACCCTCAGTTTATATTCACCTGTAGCTCATCCTTGTTGCGTTTGCTTCTTCGATATTGACGCAAGACGAATTTCCACGGCACGGGAGCCAGTCGCAGGGTAATAAATTGCAATAACGACCCAGAAAGCCAGGTTTACATAAACACTGCCAAGTGTCATTGCCACTATGGCAAGTAGATCCTTCCATACAGGGCGATGGGTGACAATAGTCCACCGGGATTTCACAAAACTCCCCTGAACAGCGTGTTTCAATAAAACCCTAAGTTCTTTCACAGCTTTAATTCTTAGTAGGGTAAATATACCAGTAAATGGACACTACCAGTGAATGGACACTTTTTACTAAAACGAGTAAAATAAGTTACTAAAATAAGCAACTAATTAATTATAGACTTCTTCTAGTTTCTCGCTTCATATCCAAACAATTTTCGCAACACGTGGAATCAATCGCGCTCCAAACATAATTTTATAAAAGTGTCCATTTACTAGCCTTAAGTGTTCATTTACTGGTACGTTTACCCTAACAGTCGTTAAACCATGCAGACACACCTTTAAACCCGTCCTTGCATTCGCAGGCATAGTCGTTGTCAGTGCTCACGCACGTGCCATTGTTTTGGCAAGGATTAGCAGCACATTCATCCACGTGCACCTAAAAGTACCCTTATTACTCCTTTACCTACACCAGTTACTTTACAATTAAACTGCTCTTTTACCTCACAATTGCTTCCCGAGTATCCACTTGCACACGCGCAAGTATAATACGCTGTACCATTTGTGAGAAATTGCTCGGTGCATGTTCCTTCGTTCAAGCAGGGCGAAGAATCACAGGGACTGCGTAACGTTTCACATTTTGAACCTGAAGATATTTATTCCGCTGTTAATTTCTGCGGCACAACTGAATGGAAATTATATTCAGTTTCCACTCACCCACATAGTAATCAGGGCACTCGCAACTGAAGCTGTCCTCTTCTTGCACGCACTGTCCACCGTTCAGACAGGAATCTGCTTGGCAAATATCGTCTTCAATCTCGTATAGAGGCAAGCAGTTATTTATATCAACTGATCCACGATATTTCGTAGTGGTATTGGATGGACAAGGTAGACAGTGGTTCTGCCCATATTCTGGCTGATAAAATCCAAGCGCACACATCAAGCAAGGTTCGAGAGCCAAACGTGAACCGTGATAGCGTTTCCTTCGGGAATAATAACCTGGTCTGCATAGGCCTGAGATAAAAGAAGAGATGCGTAACGAGTACACAGTGTCTAAATTCCAACAGCATAAGCAGTATTTTAAAAAATTTTCGTAACTTTCCTGAAGAAGATCTGAATCAAGATCGAAACGTCGAAAGCTTTTATAAATTTATTGCTAAATAGCTTGTTTGTATATTGTTTTAAAATTGACCGAACCGGTGCGCCGAAAACAGATTGAAAAGAAGAGATGGTTGTGTAAATTCTGTTTAGATTATTCGAATATTGAAAAGTACCTACGTATGCAATCCTGCAGAGATTTTGTATGCATTTTCTTCGTGAACGTATATTCGGGGCAGCGTTTGCACTTCAACGATCCGTTTGTGTCCTCGAATTCTCCGAGGGGGCAGGCGTGGCATCGCTTAGTCGCCGAATCGAAGAAGGTACCCAGAGGACATTTCACTAAGATTCAAGGCAACTATGAAGAAAGCATTGACGAATCGAGGTGCCACAGAATTTTCTGTTGCATTTGCAACGCATTCCTCTCACCGCAAGTGTGCTTCTTCAGAACGCTTCCTGGCTCGCAGAGTTCCTGGAAATTCTTGAAAACCAGATGCAAATTCAACGCGAGCTTCGCGATCTCCTGGTTTGTCCTGTTATTCAGTAAATCCAATCTTCCAGACTGAGACATCGATTCTAGCTTCTGCTTCAACCTCTGCACTCCTTCTCGTGGGTTTTCATGGTGCTCTTCGATTATCTTTCCTGTGTTAAAGCATCGAACCAGTAAATAATTTAAGAATCTTTCAATGCAAATGAGCAAACTTGCCTAAAAATTTGAATCTAATTTCAATTTTCTCTTTCTTCTTCCTCGTTCTCACTTTGCCTCTGTCTGCGTTATCATTCATCTTAGCATTTCGTTTTGTATTTCTATGATACGTAGTCTCGCTTTTTAGAAACAATGCGACGCTGGGAATATTGTTGTAATTAAGTGCTCTTCGTTCCCTTATCGAGTTTGAGGAAAGGGTGTCCGGCGATGGAAGGCTCTCCTTGCATTCGGGATCGAAGGTAATGAGATTGCACTCGATATCGTTCCCGCAGATGTTGAGCAACGTCGATCTTAAATCGGCAGTAATATAGTCGCTCAACTAATTAAAATAATAAAAAGTACGTGCATGTTTTTACTGGGCACACGGGGGCAGCTAATAAGGTGGTTGACCCAGTCGTCGATCATTTGAATTAATATTGAGATTTTATAAGGTTTTTGAACAATATTGTGTAAAGGACAAAATTGCAAGTTAATATTTAAGAAAAATTAAATATTAAATTTCGACCGCACAATTTAACACGATGATATCGGCGCACTGATTCGGTCACACACAACAAATAATCAATCAAAAGCTATTTTGCAATAAAAACAAGAATATTCAACGTTTCGGTCCCTGATTTGGACCTTCTTCAGGAAAGAATATATATTGCATTTGCACTTGCTAATGAACCGTCGCAGCAGCTTAAATCTGTGCAAGCGACACGCGAGTCGGTTGGAAGATGCCTCTAATTAATATTTAAGAGTCTTTACCTACATATATCATCACAATATTGTTCAAAAACCTTATCAAATCTCAATATTTAAGTGATCGGCGACCAGGCCTAAACCGATCGGCGACTGGGTCAACTACCTTATCTCATACGTTCAAATAATATTTACTTCACGGAGAGTCGTCTGGTTATCGCAAACCGACGTGTTTCCTTCTAAAACGATACTTCCTTCTTGAGACACTGATTTGGGGGCGGTAGCTTCTGCGCAGAAATATACAGGCAACGAATTTTCACTAATTAGCATTCTTTACCAAAAATTACAAACTTCGCATAAAATAAACGCACCAGAGCAATCAGGAATGTAGTTCTCTTCAGTCCAATTTAAATTGCTCGAATTACATTCCAACAACAATGCATCCTCCACTGCGCGAAGATTTGGAACTTCGCTCGCGAATCCGAATCCCTCGTCGCAAGTTACTCTGCACTCACTTGTCCCATTGGCCGTGGTCGATGAGCAATTTGAATTGCTGTTTAGAACCTTCGGGATTTCTTTGCATACATCTGGCAAACATTAAAGCAAACGATAAGGTAAAAGACCCAATACGTGGACACGTCCCAGTAGCTGGACACTGGTGCGAAAGAACTATTTTATTCAATTATTCAAATATTTAGTAAAATATATATATATATATGAATATATTTGACTAAATATTTGAATAATTGAATAAAATAGTTCTTTTTTGGATAAAGCGGATATTAAATGTACTAATCAGTATTTTTGCACCAGTGTCCAGCTACTGGGACGTGTCCACGTATTGGGTCTTTTACCTTACTCCATAATTCATAACATATTACTAAGAAACCGTAATCAGTAAACATATTACTAAGAAAGTAATCAGTAAACATATTACTAAGAAACCGTATCAGTAATTAACCGCATACCTTTTATAGTAATATTAATCACGCACGTCGCCCTGTTATCATACTTATCAGTGACATTATATACAACTTCAGTCGTTCCGATCGGAAACGCATTTTCACCGGGTAGGTAATTTTGCTTGAGTTGCACGGGTGCTTTAGAATTATCGTAAAATCCAGGCTCGTCCCAAGTTACGTTACTTATACCGACCCCGTTATCGGTAAAATACACTGGCGGCTCCACGCAGTTCTCGATCATCGGTGGCTCTTTATCTGAAACATTTAAAAAATCAGATTCTACTGTAATAATCACAACGCGGTCACGTATAACACCCTCTTCAATCATCTAACTTACCAAATACCTTCACCTTGAATTTACATCTAGCTTTATTCCCAGTTGAATCTTGCGCCACGTACACCACCGTCCGGGTGCCAATCTTCACTTTCCAAGGGAGGCTGATGTAGGGTTTGCTCCAGACCGAGGGTGACTCGTCTACATTGTCGGTTACTTCCGGCGTCGTCCAATTAACGTACGCATAATTCTTTCCTGGCAAGCTGTTTGTGAGAACGTCAGGCGGGCACGTTACCGAGGGTGGCGTTTTATCTGAGGGACAAGGGTCGACTGTAGTAGATACATATAATATTTCAGCTGAATAGCTAGTTTATATTAGCGAGAAATAATTTTGGAGCAACCTATGCAACGATTAACAGTCCTTCGTTGCGTCCAGGCACCGGAACGTCCTCCACATAATCTGGTGCGCGGCCCCTCGAGCGCGAAACCCTTTCTACAAGTTATCGTGCAGTTCGTCGCGAATGGCACCTTGGCTAGGCCAGAACAGCTCTCGGGCAGAATCTTTGCATTCGTTACGCGTTTCAGAGGCTCGCACTTTATTGCTGTGGGTGGAAGAAAAGAAGTAGGGTGAAGGACCTAATTATTGGCAGCCAACCCAATTACTGTCACCTTAAGGCCTTACATAGGGTAGATGTCCCAATTACCGTGCCCTGTACCTATTACTTTGCCTTTATACTTAAAGAAGCCGTACAAAAAAACTCGCACACATAACTAAGGAAATAAATTTTTTTAATTAAGTTATACTATTAATGTATGTGTTACAAATGAGTAGGTTGCATTTTTAAACAATTAAAGCTTCTTTAAATGTAAAGGCACGGTAATGGGTACTGAGCACGGTAATTGGGACATCTACGTCTAGCAGTGCCAAAAATGCGCTAAAAGAAATTTTTTTTTTAGTAGGGATAACAATAGAAATTAATAAAAATAAATAGTGCATATTGTTTATTGGTGTTTAAACTTTGTAAAAAAATTTATTTCACTTTATTTTTTAAAAAATTACTATATAAAATATCAAGTGATCCACAACATTAAGAAAAAAAAGTTGCTCCACAGTCGGCATCATATCTCCATATCGTTGATCGTTCTGCAAAATTTAAAAAAATTCTTGTAAAATAAAATTGTAGTTATAGTATGTCGAGCCGGAATTTTAAATTTCCAAAAATGTAGCAATTTAGGGCAGTTTAAAGTGTAAAATTTATGAAGAAAAACGCGTACTTTTTATTAAACTGCCATAAATTGCTAAATTTTTCGAAATTCAAAATTCCGGCTCGACATACTATAACTACAATTTTATTTTACAAGAATTTTTTTAAATTTTGCAGCCGACCGTGGAGCAACTTTTTTTTTCTTCGTGTTGTGGGTCACTTGATATTATATATAGTAATTTTTTAAAAAATAAAGTGAAAGAAATTTTTTTACAAAGTTCAAATACCAATAAACAATGTGCACTATTTATTTTTATTAATTTCTATTGTCATCCCTACTAAAAAAGTTTTTTCTTTTAGCGCATTTTTGGCGCGGCTAGACGTATGTAAGGCCTCAAGCAATTTTACTTAAAATAACGAATAAATAAACGTTTAAGTAAAATAGCTCAAGGTGACAGTAATTGGGTCCTTTACCCTATTGACAGTGTGGATGAACAGAGGAATGAATAGAAAACCCCTGCGCGGCACTTCGCCTGATTTGCAGCGCTGCACGCGGGTTGCCTGATTTTAGGCATATCTTTAAACGCTTATAACTCAGAAACGAAGTTGAAGCCTCAACCGCAATATCGTTATTCTTCATTTTCGGTTTATTCTGGTGTCTAGAATCACCGCTTAAGGGGACTAGGCACTCGAAACATCAATTTTTTTAATTGCATTTTCCGAAAGTTCTATCTTTTCAGAATAAAATGCCGCTTGGTTTATAGATTTGCCAGCTAAAAACGTCAAGCGGAAACCTATAGCGTCGCTTTTGCCAAGAAACTTTAAATGCGTTTTTCTCGAATATTTTTTCCTCTTCATTTTTTCCAGATTGCGAACGAATGGAGGTTCAGATCGACTTGGAAAAAATTACAAGATGTGTAAAACATGTGCCATTTCGCTCCAAACCTCTGATACGGTCCGTAAAAATTTAAAATTTTCATAAAGAAATTAAGAAGTCACCGGATTTTAGTAGCTCTGAAACAATGATGGTGCGTTACCAAGGAAAAAAATATTCAATAAAAACGTGTAAAGTTTCTGGCCCAAGACCACGCTGTAGGTAGTCGCTTGACGTTTTCAGCTGCCAAATCTACAATTTTTAGAATTTCACTATAAACCAAGAAGAATTTTATTCAGAAAAGATAGTACTTTCGGGAAAATGCAATAAAAAAATAGATTTTTCGACTGCCTAGTCCCCTTAAATCCATTCCCACGTGTATCCGAGCAACCTCTTTACAATTGTAATAGAATATCTTCCTCTTTAGTTTCGAAAGTCGTTCACCTTTGCAGGCCGCTTTAAGCCCGTCCCACTGCGACAAAGGCAGGCAGTTACGAATCTTGCTCCCGCGAAGATGATACCCGGTGTCGCATCTGAACTGGCAGCGCGTGTCTATCGGGTACGCCGTGGAATCCTTTGAAATTGAATGCTCGTCTTCCTCGTTCTGGCATCGCATTCGGCCGTGCGTGGGCGGTCGAAGCGCTGGGCAAGTTTTCACTACATAAAGACGAAATGGTAAATCAGAAAAATACAACAGCTGCGTAACGCAATCTACATTAAGGGGAGGTTCTGGTCTAGAGCCCCAAAAAATAGGTGATATTTAGGAATTAATTAAAGGAAAACTACTATATATAATTTAATGGGACTTTTTGCATTGTATTAAGGATGTCTTAAATTATAGAAATATATTTTTTGTTTTATAATTAATCATTGCAGACGGCCCTGGGGAGTCGTTAAAGTCAAGGCGTCAAAAAATTGATCCAAATCGGTGAGACCTGTATCTCCAAAAGTTATTATCTGATTCGACTGAAACCTGTTTTATTTGGAAGATTATTCTTTTGGATAGGGGGGGGGGGGGGGAGGGGCTAAAAAAAATTACAAAAATGACATTTTTCTTAAAAAATAACGACACTTCAAGTTTGAAATTACTTTTCCGTGTATTTTTCATCCTTTCATCGCCTCTGAAAATGATAAATTTTCAACTTTTTGTTTTTTTAGTTCCCCCCCTAGCCAGAAGTATATTTTTCAAAATAAAAAAAGTTTCAGTCGAATCGGATAATAACTTTTGAAGATACAGGTCCCACCGTTTTGAGAACACTGTTTCGAGAAAAACGCATTTAAAGTTTTACGTGAGTACCGAGTCGCCGGGTGTTACCAATGCATTTGCCGCTACTCAAATGCCTATAACTTCGGGAATTTTACCAATTTCAACAAATCCTTTTACACACGTATTCCTAAAAGGTTGAACATTCGAAAAATGAAATAAAAAAAAATCGACTTTTAGACCAGAACCTCCCCTTAAATCTCTCAAGATTAAAAATGGAAATTTCGAAGGCAAAGTCGCGGCACGTATCAATTTTAATTTCAACCCGAATCGAAGCTCGTTCCTTCGACTAATTAAATTAAATACGTTTCGCGTAATTTCTCTAAAGGACTCACGCAGACACTTCGGTTCGTTCCCAGACCAACTACCGTCCTTTCCACAAAGTCGGATACTATCACCTGTGAGGTAGAATCCGATTCTGCACCTCACGCCGCAGGCTGCGTGAACAACGTTGCTGCACGCGCTTGCCTTCACCAAGTAGCCGTTTTCCGGCACCCTCAGCTTCGGGCACGTTATAACTGAATAATCAGAAAAAGTAAGCAGCGTTAGTAAAATTAAAATGAACGATTCGAAGAGGGTTCGTAACTATTCTCACGCCCGGTACATTTGTTTGCAATTACTGAATACAGCAGTAAATCTAATTAAATAAATACTCGCAATGCGGAGAAGTGTTCAGCGATTCTGTCTGCAATCTCTTAAACTTCACGGTGAACGCACAGAATTTTCAGAAGTCTTAGAGACTTTTATTTAAAGACAATATTTATTCAATAGATCCTTCGACGCCTATCAAACTCGATAATGGACCCACGGTGTGACAAGCCTCGCGATTTCGTCGCCATTTGTAAGAACTTAACCGAGGGGGTGCATAAGTCGAGGCGTCTGCAAATGAAGTGGTTCCAGAAATATGAGTGGTTATTGGAGGAACACCTGTATGTATATGAATCGAATTTTTTAGTATTTATTATTTAAAATGAGGAAGAAATGGGCGAGTAGTCAATGGGGATTAATTGTGCGAAGGAAGTTGAAGAAAGAAATGGAGAAACTTTGCGAAGAGAAACAGTCGGCCATCCCCACCGAGACATTCGTTCGAGAAGAGGGAAAAACTTGCTTACCAGCTCCGGTTACTACAAACGCTGTGGTATTAATTATTATTGTTGTAATGGTAGGTGAAAAAGAAGGTAATTTTCGGGAATTTTTTGTGAAAAATGTGATGTATGTTTCTTATAACTATTTATTTATTTTAGAAGTACATATGTTCAGCAACTCTCGGTAATTTTGTTATAGGAAAATATTAAACAATGAACGAATAACAGCCACTCCCGCGGAAGCTGTTTTTATAAACATCATCTGCAATCAGAAAGTGAAGAAGATTCTGTTAATATATGAGTTTATCTGCTAATTGAACGCAGGATTATTCAAAAGATTGATTTTAGAAGAAATGGCAGTCGTCGCAATTGTTTGTTTTTTTTATTAAAAATAGAGTTTTCATAAAAAACAAAAATCCTTCGTTCAATTACCAGCTAAACGAATACACCAACAGAATCTTCACTTTTCGATTTAAAAAATTACGTTATCCGGTTCGGAGAAATTGTTGTCACCTCTAAAAAAGAATTATTCGTTCATTATTTAATATTTTCCTATAACAAAATTACTGAAACTTGCTGAATACATGTACCTTTAAAATAATCAAATAGTAGCAGAAAATATACATTAAATTTTCCCCAAAAATTCCCGAAAATCACTATCTCTTCGCCAGCCATCCAAAACTTCTTCGAACAATTCCCAAAGTAATATAATCCTACAGTACGGCTGGCTCGCCTCGAAACCAAAGTTCCAGCTGGAAATCTACGGGCCCTACATGCCTCAGTACCCCGATCCCATGAAGGACATAGTAACTTTATCCGGAGATATACCCCTCCTCGCTGTGGGCAAAGGTTTCATTTGGTAGCGGACGCGAAACAGAATCTCCAAACAAATGAACCAAATAACAAATTACTAAACAATACACTCTACAAATCACCTTCGCATTTCTTCCCATCAGTGGTGAATCCGGTGGCGCAAACGCAATGCTCCACGGAAGTGGCAGGTACTTTGGTAGTCACCTGATTCACGTCGGGGCAGGAAATGCAAGTAGACGTGGAATCCCCTGAGATCTCTCCAGAAGCGTAGGTGCCATTTGGACAAGCTAAAAACCCATGATTAATCAAAACAAACCCCCTCGCAAAATATAAACAGAAGAGCTTGTCCCTTCGACGGACTCACGCCGGCAGGATCCATTGAATCCGGAGCCAAAATATCCCGCGGGGCAAATGCAGGCGTAATGACCCGTGGTGATCCCGCAGGCGCACGTCGCGAAACTATCGCAGCAGCTTTGCTCGTTTTCTTCGCTGATATTCGCGCACAGAAGATTGCAGTTATCTGGCAACGTGACCGGCACGTATTTGCCGGCCCTCAAATCTGTAAGAACGGAAACGGGGCGAACTTGCGTTAGATAAAGCGCTACGTTCCCCAGAGCCAAGGATCCAGTCAGCGAACTGCTCGAGCGAGTTGGTTAATTGCTGAAGAACAGCTCGCGGAAACTGTATACAGAGTAGATGTCCCTATTACCCACACAGCACCATAACATTGCAGCAACGCCTCTGCAATATTGCAACAACGCCTCTGCAATATTGCAACAACGCCTCTGCAACATTGCAGCAACGCCTCTGCAATATTGCAGCAACGTCTCTGCAATATTGCGGTGCAAGATTACAATATTGCACCATAACATTGCAGAGTGTGTATTTTTGCAATGTTGCGGCAGCATTGCATACATGTAGTCCTGCAACGTTCCGGCAATGATTCTGCAACGAAACGGCAATAAAAACGGCCAACGAGAAATTCTAGCATATCCAGTTAAATGAAATATGCTGTAGAATCTACTCGGCGTCATATTTCAAATTTCGTCAAAGTCATAGTTGCTTCAGAATATTGCTGTACTGTTTCTACAATATTTCTACTACATTATTGCACGGCAATATGTAGGCAATTTTGCTGGGTCGTTGCCATTGAAACATTGCACATTGATCTGCGCGCAATATTGCAGAAATATTGTAGGATCGTTACCAATGGAACATTGCACAGCAACGTTCATGCAATATTGCTGCAATATTGTAAGATCAGTGCCACTTCAATAATGCACGGCAATACTGCCCTCCTTAGTTAAACCGTCCTATCTAATATTTTTTCATTTTTTGAGATATATTGATGAGGTATACCTATTACAAAAAATTACATTAGGCTGTTACCAACTACTGACAACATGTTTTAGTTTGAATGAAAGGAAATAAGGGCAGTACAAAGTAAATGATAAAACTTCAATTTTCTCGGTTGTTTCAAAATGCTAGATAGGACATTTTAACTAAAGGGGGCAGAATATTGCAGGAACGTTCCTACAATATTGCAATGCAACCTGCAACAACGCAATATTGCAGCAACGTTCCTGCAATACAGCTGCAACGAAGTGTGCTGTATGGGTACTGTCAGTGTCCCTATTACTGCCACTTCATTTATTTTGCTTAATAAAAATGTAACGTATAAAGAATAATGCACGACAATAATATTATTATTAAATTAGGACCGTTCTGATTATTATTAATAAGTATAATTTCGATCGTAAAAATCAATCAATCTGTTTTCCGCGCACAGGTTCGGTCAATTTTGAACAATAAATAAACAAGCTATTTAGCAATAATTTATAAAAGTTTTCGACGTTTCGACCTTGATTCAGATCTTCTTCAGGAAAGTTACGAAAATTTTTTAAAATACTGCTTATGTTGTTGGAATTTAGACACTGTGTACTTGTTACACTCGTGACACGCGAGTCGGTTGGAATAAGATTGATAAATTATTGCTAAATAGCTTGTTTATTTATTGTTCAAAATTGACCGAACCTGTGCGCCGAAAACAGATTGATTATTAATATTATTGTTGAACACTATTCTTTATACGTTACACTTTTATAAATCAAAATAAATAAACTGTCAGTAATAGGGACATCTACCCTACACTCCTCGCGAATTCTCGCTCGAGTATCTCGAGGCTCGAGCTTGTCTCACCGCGGTGCAACGCCCGTCGCGCGAGAGCCTCGAATTCCGCGAAGCTGTCGAGGAAGTAGCTGTGGGTGTTCCCTGGGAAGCTGGCTATGTCGTGGAGCTCCTGCACGTTGCCTGTTCTTATTCCAAACGTGAATATCGTCGCGCCGGCGATCTTCAAAAGGTTCGCCGCTGGCCGAGGATCCCCGCCGTTGCTGAACCCGTCCGTGATGAGGAACACAGCTTTCTTCGCGCTCTGCCGGCCTTTCTCCAGCACCCTCTGAATAGTCGATTAATTCATCAGTAATTCGAAGCGTTTGGTGAAGAAGCTTAGCGAAGAAAACGCTTACGAGAGCTTCCAGGAGAGCGCCGCGGGTGTAAGTCCCGCCGCCAGTGTAGCTGATGTTGTTCAACTGCTTGTTCAACAAATAACACTTGTGGTCGTTCTCGCCGCTCCGGGATATCTGGTCCACGTTGCGTCTGACGCTCCTTCGGCCACCGAACGTCACGATCGCGACTCTAGTGGCCAAGGGTTCCACGGTGAAGTCGGATAAAAGGTTCTTCACGAAGTTCAACTCGCTCTGGAAGTTCTTCAGGCCCACGGACCCCGAGGCATCGATGAGGAACACCAGTTCCACCTGAAAAGCGTTTTGCATAATGTTTAATTCTAGGAACTGAGAATTCAGCTGCATTAAAAGTAATGGCGTCTAGTATCTAAATTTGATGAGAGATTAGACTCCACAATCTCGTGATTACCTGGTCGGTTTGATTCTTCAGCCGGTCAATATGGATCTTAAAAAGCCGCGACAGGGTGTTGGCTTTATTCTTCAACGTCTTCTCCACGTTCACCAAACTGACGTTCGATTCCCGGCGAGTCGCAGCTCTCTTCTCGCTGAGGAAGAATGTGCTGTTCTCTTCGGCCGCTCCAAACTGCGGCTCCTTGTCGAACAGAGCCACTTCGTTGGAGGATGCAATTGAGACCAGCAAACGCGATAGCAGCCCGATTAATATGCATTTCTTCGCGCTCCGAGCGATCATGGTTGCAATTCACAGCTGCGATTCCAAAGTACTTTCGAGGCACATTTCACGGGGGCGTGAGTCTGTTAGCCAAGCTTCATAGCTCTCTTCCGTTTACACGCATCGTTAGAAGTCCGCGGGGTCTCTACGCGTTCACTGGAAAATTATTAAACGTGTAATTTGCCAGGGCAATTGGAGATCGTAGTCGGTTTGTGAGATACCTTGAGAAACGCACTGTTCCTTGTGAAACATTGAGAGATCGACTGATAGTTCGAGAGGAGCTGCTACTGCTTGGAGGAGGACCGTGTAAAACGGCACCCGAGTGGTATCCGAAGCTTTGAAAAGTTGAGAACAAGGGACTCTCTGTTCCATTTATACTGTGCGCACGTGTTCATTCCCATCGAGTGATCTCGGCCCGATCTATTGAGAAATCGAATTGAATCGCTTGGAATTCAAGCCTGCGTTGTAAATTAGATTGAACGGTTGACAGATTACCATCGGGTCGATGAAGAACAGCCTAGGAGGGGGTGCAAAAATGGCAGTTGCCACTCTTTGGCTTTTGTGAAAAAATCGCTTCTTTGAAAAACTCAAAAAATATACTAATGAAGTGAGTAGTTCTGAATTTTGGATTTCAATTTTTAATTAAATTGCCACCACAAAATGAGTTTAAGTTTTTTCATTGCTATATTTTTCTTCGTCGTCGCTCTAAAATTTCTCTCTTGGAAAAAAAACTCTACGGACGCGCTTGAGAACAGGTCTTCCAATTCTGGTCCTATTCCAAATTTGCATCCCAGCTGTGTTTGCTTCTTCCAACTCTACTGGTCTTCGAATAATTTTATTGTCCACGCTCGCCGTCAATAAGCTTCTAACGATCGAACTAAATATTTCAAGACCCATTCAGAAAATCGCAGAAACTTCGACCAGCGGGAAGAAGAAAGAGGAAGTCGATGGGCTTATCGAGTAGGGGAAGCAACTCCACGGAATCGACTTGTTTTACATCATTCCTCCTGTTTCCTTAGAGTGTTTACGCTGAGATCTGTATTAAGATACGCATACATAGATTGGAATAATCGTTCTTCTATATTATTAATGTATTATTCGACGCTGGTGATGGATGGCGTCCTGAAAACGAAAGGGTAGGGTAAAGGACCCAGTTACTGACACCTGACCAATTACTGTCACCTTAAGCTATTTTACTTAAAATAACAAATAAATAAACATTTTAAAGTGATACACAAAAAGAATTATGTATTTTAAGCTATAATCTATACTATAGATTATATTCTAGTTTGTTTATTCGTTATTTTAACTAAAATAGCTTAAGGTGACAGTAATTTGTCAGGTGTCAGTAACTGGGTCCTTTAACCTACCTCGATGTTTAAGGAGTCATAGGGTAAAGGACCCAATTACTGACACCTAACCAATTACTGTCACCTTAAGCTATTTTACTTAAAATAATAAATAAATAAACATTTTAAAGTGATACACAAAAAGAATTATGTATTTTAAGCTATAATCTATACTATAGATTATATTCTAGTTTGTTTATTCGTTATTTTAACTAAAATAGCTTAAAGTGACAGTAATTGGTCAGGTGTCAGTAACTGGGTCCTTTAAACTACCTCGATGTTTAAGGAGTCATAGGGTAAAGGACCCAGTTACTGACACCTGACCAATTACTGTCACCTTAAGCTATTTTACTTAAAATAACGAATGAATAAACGTTGTAAACTGATTCACAAAAAGAATTATGTATTTCAACCTATAATCTATACTATAGATTATATTCTATAGTTTGTTTATTCGTTATTTTAACTAAAATAGCTTAAGGTGACAGTAATTGGTCAGGTGTCAGTAACTGGGTCCTTTAACCTACCTCGATGTTTAAGGAGTCATAGGGTAAAGGACCCAATTACTGTCACCTTAAGCTATTTTACTTAAAATAATAAATAAATAAACATTTTAAAGTGATACACAAAAAGAATGATGTATTTTAAGGTATAATCTATACTATAGATTATATTCTAGTTTGTTTATTCGTTATTTTAACTAAAATAGCTTAGTGACAGTAATTGGTCAGGTGTCAGTAATCGGGTCCTTTACCCTGTACGTTTCTCGGCACTGAATCGTGGTCAATTTTTGGGAGTGATTCAGGAATGAACTATTACTCCGATTGGTTTAATTCTTTTTGCGTTTTAGGTATAGGTACATGTTTATAAATTATAAAACTGGTATGAGAATTGGAAAATGTTTAAAAATGCGGCGTCCGCAAGCATGTTTTTGGCGCCGCCCCAAACGCTCGGCATGATTTAACCCGTACGAGCGGTGTGAAAATAAAATCACCGTTTTTTTAACAATCTTTGGAATCGTAGTTCTCGGGTACCGGCGCTGTTTTTTCGAAAAAGCAAAAATTGCGGAAATGGGGTATTCACTTTGAAGAAGACAATCGCGATTATAAAAGTCGTCCATTTCTTGTTATTAAAAAATGATTCAATTTAATTAAAAAAGCCTCCGTTAACCGATAACGAATCTTACGTAGAATATGTGTGTAAATGATGAAATTAATCGAATGAACGCTGAGGCAGTTATCATACCCACCTTTTTGAAAAATGCTGTCTCGAGAAACCGCGCTTAAAATTTTAGAAGAGTTTTGATAAGCTGACACAATGATGGCCCTATAATTATTATTATTATTTCAACTTTATTACTCTTTAACGAGACAAGAACAAAGAGAAAAAAAGTGGCACATAAGGAGAAAGTAAAAGTGAGTAAAGGATCCATAAATTAATTATGGATCCTAGAAATATATTTGACAATAGGTTCCCCCCTATTTTACAACTCCACAATTATCACAGTTCAATTTTCCACCAGCCCGCTGTAAATCTGAAATACGAGCGACGCATTCCGTTCGAACCCATTGCCACTTCGCCAATAATTCGCAATTTCGAGTTCCCTTTAGGCGCAAAATATTTCCAAGACATTTACCTATCAAATTATGCAAAAAAAAAATGCATTAGTCTTTCCCATAATGAAACGTATATGACACCTTAAGCCAGTTAGCAGTTTCTTATCCCGACTGGCGATTAGTACTGTAACGCGAGCAACACGTTGCACAGAGCACACGTGTCGTGTTTATACCACGTGTAGGAGGGATGCTGAACGGTGGTCCAGCGGCAGCAAGCAGCATGCGAGGTCAGAAAAACGTTACAGTTTCTGTGTGACCCGCATACATATCGCGTGATATTCAGCGTAAATTGATTTTTCTGCCCGGATATCAGTCGGACCGCGCGCGCTCACGCCACGATCGATGATAGATGATCCAGACGCCGTCGGTGCTCCATTACGCTCTTACTTTTTAACCAGTTTATCGCCTCTCCGGTCCCAGATAACGCGCGTCCGTTAATAATCGGTACGCAGACGCGTTGCACATCGCGGGATTCATTAATCGTCTTCACGCTTGCTCGCTAGAATCCTCTCGCCTATCGCTCTTAAACATTTCATTCTCATGCCTGCGCGCACGGCTCGCACTCTCAAGCCCTCGAATGATTCCTTTTGTCGCTGGCTGCTGACGCAGGGCTCACGTTCGAGAAAGTGGAAGAACCATGTGGATCTCTACCGCGGTGGTGATGATCGTGCTGGCTACTGGGAGCCTCGCTGATCGGGAGCAGGTGTCTTCGCAAACCCTTCGCTCCTTCCCTGAATCGAAGGAGCCCCAAGATAACCGGCTGCAGGTCCAGCAATGCCGTCTCACGAATCTGTGCAAGAAGCATCTGGGATACGTGAACGTATTCGCGTTCCTGAATCCTTCTTGGTACTACAGCTTCAGGCAAGCAATCATGTGAGTCGCTGAAGAAACGAGGCCCATTCTGTTAATTGTTTCTTGTCGCATTTCGTGGGACCTGAGGGTGTTACGAATCGCGTTAGAATCATTTGCTCGCAATAGAAAATTGCTGTATAGCGTAGCTAATTTTCTGCAAGGTTGGAAATGCTGAAGAAACGATTCGAGAAGGCTGGCTACCGGAACATCTTGTTCTTCGTCGTGACGCCGCCGGCAGGCTTATCGGACGACGTCGCGGAAGATAGCATGGAGGTAAAAGCGTGGAGAGAGATATCCAAAAATATACTGGAGCCGGATTATTTTTGGGGCGCGGAAGAGGCGGTCAACGACCTCGCCAAGGCCAGCGAGCAAGGCGTCATCTTCCTTCAGGATAGCCCAGAGTTTAGTATCTGGAAAAGCTTTCGGGCATCCAAGGACGAAGTGGTGGTCGTCGACCGGTGAGTTATCTTCAACACTCGCGATACACAACGTACTGCAAGCAAAGAAAGTCCATTTTTTAACATTTTTTGTACATTCTATATGGTCGTCGTCGTTTGCAATTACTTAACACAAAAGTTATATCACCTTTTTATAAAGCTCTTCTGAATAATTTCCCAGCAACAAGAATAACACTCCGAATTGATTAAATTAGAAGGTTTCTAGCTCTGCATTATTCCCGCAGAAAGTAATAAACTCTCTTCTCCTTTCTTCATTGTTCCGTTTTAATTACATACATTTAATACATGGGATATTACAATTACAGCTGTGGTAAATTGAGTTATCAAATCATTGTGCCCTGGAGCATATTATATTTCCCTTATGTTAAAGCAGCTATTCTTTCTACGTACAATGAAGATCCGTGTGGTCCTTGCGACGTAAGTATAGGGAGACTGTTATGATTCCGGAGATAGGAGTTAATGAATGGGAAGTGTGAGAGTTTTAGTTACTTCTCTGACGAATAGGAGCAATTACCGTCGTCGGTACAGAATTCCACGGATTATGACGAGTATATTCGAGGTGTTCAGCCAGATGAAAAGGAAGAAGACAAACATCTCGATCCATATACGAGCCAAATGCCCACTAACTTGGAATTAGAGAGCGTCACTGTGCCTTTGGAGAAAGCAGAAGAGACCGAAGATGATAAAAACACAAGCAACATCATTTACTTTGACTTAAATTTAAATACCAATGCAACCACAACACCTAATAGTACAACGACTGATACGCCATTTGTGGAAACGGAAACGCTTGGCACATATTCGGAACTTGGTGGAATAGTGGGTGAAACCACATCAATGGAAAATATAAGAAACGACGAGAATATGAATACCACTTCCGTCGAAAAGATTGAATCAACGTCTGAAGCTTCACTGCAGCAAACGCAAATTCAAGATTCACCTGTAGTCTCGGACTTAGAAACACCCGAAGAACCAACAGCTGTGAATAACGACAATCAATTTTTCACGATTACTGATATAAATGCCGAGGTAACGAGTGGTCGTGAAGATGTTCAGAACGCAATGGATGGAAGTCTGAAGAATACGGAGAAGGAAGAGATTTCTTCAGTCGGTAGTAGCCATAAAATATTTGTAACGCGTGGAACATAGTAGCTAAGTAGTAATACTTAATATTTCTCAAACCTCCACAATAGGAAACTGAATTACATTTTTAAATGTATTTTAAGAAGCCCTGAATTATCATTTTCCTCTTACAACTCTTTCTTCCACAGATCACGAAGCATTTAATAGAGAGACCGAGGATAACGAAAGACAGGTTCAACCAGGGGAGAGCTTGCCTTTACGCATAATACTGTACGCTCCGCACTTGCACCAAGAAGGGCAAGACTTGAAGCAATACACGCACTTGGTTCTGAAGGCAGGAAATCCTGATTACCATGGCCACTTTCATAGCTTAAGTACAATCGGTTATCAAAAGGTAAATGTTCCTATCAAATACAACAAACTTCTTTCATAATCTACCACGTTAATCTATTTTACCTGTTGAAAACTACAAGCCAGCGACGTTAGAAAGCTTGGACCCAGCGAAATTAGGAGATAAAAAGCTGGATGTGTACATGAACGGCGTGAACGAAAGTCCGGGGGTATACGGAGAAATTGCCGACTATTGGATCAATTCCGAAGAAGAGGAATTTAACAAAGAGATCGAAAATACAGAGTTCTTAGAGTACAACGATATTACGGTGAGCGTCTTTGAATCACTGCTTTCAACCGCGCTTTCTAAATAAAACTATTCAATTTTACATAGAACAAGGACGTGCAAAGTATAACTAAATGCTTTACGAATCACTAGGTTGCCGCAGAGGGTGGCGTTGAAAACAGTTTCGATGACGAAAGCGCGATATTGAAAGCAGACGATATCGGCGCAACGAATTCGGACGCGGAAATTAAAGACAATCCGGATGATTTCTCGCAACGCAATTTGATTAAGCATTATTATAAACTGGTGCCATGGATCAACTATGTCCTTTAATACGTAAAGAACTCATCTTATCGAGAAAGTAATGTATATACTGTACATGTTTACAGGGACAATCGTAACATTCGCATATACGTAAGGTAGTCACGAAACGAGCCGTATTTATAGAGTCCTTATGCAATTACAAAAACGCTTTGCATGGTCATAGAAAGTTGATTGTAAAAGCGGAGATGTATCTTTGTAAATCTTACAAACAGTTTCGTTTAGCATGTGTGTATATAAGTACGAATATCGTTTTATGAACACAGAAGGTATTAATAATAAACTTTTTACTTATACGTCGTAAGTAAATAAAAACGCTTTGAAGACATTGTTTTTGTAATGGTTTCGGTAGTAGATACCGAAGCTGGAGAATTACAGGACGTTGTATGTAAGGATTGAATATTATGTGCGTACTTCTGCGATTCATTCTGGTTCACTCGCATCGTCAGAATCTAGACTACTACTATTGCTCGTTGTAGTGGTGGTCGAAGTGCTACTTTCCGAGTCGCTCTCAGAATCTGTATCGCTGCTGTCGCTTGAACTCGAGCTGCTCGACAACCTGCGTAACAGAATATCGACATCTGAATTATGCGGAAGGACAGTTTACGCGTTTCTCACTGTGCACATTTTGCCATGCGTAGTGTGCAAATGTAAGGACAGATTGTTGCCATTATACATCGACATGAATTTGCAAATTGATATCTATGTGATTGGTCGAAGGGAGGTGCATTTCAGTTAGTGTATTACAGTGGTGTATCTTAAATAGCGGTTCATAATTCGTGTAAATATTTCATTCATCCATTGGACGGTAATAGATTAAGCCTTGTTAAAAGTTATCAATACTCAAAACAATTCTATTAAAATACTTACAAATACTTTAAAGAATGTTTGTCTTTAATGTAGTATATAGTCTTTGGCCTTTAAAATAAAATCATACAACGTAAAAACATAATATTACTTTAGTGAAGCTTTAAATTCGAAGAATTTATAAAAGGTACTATTTGCCGGTATACTTACTTATCCCTTTCGTTGTCATTCACTGTTAATTCTCCCAGTTGACCCACCATGTCGTGAACGGAATTTTCTATAATGAGATCGTCTTCCTGAACCGAATAAGCTGCTTGCTCCAATTCACCTAAGTGGAATCCCATTTGTTCGTTACTCGGTTGAACCTTGAAAGGAATACACGTATATCAACAATCTGCACCATTTAATTTGTTATCAATTCCATACTTACGTTGGCTATCAAAGAGTACAGCGTCTCTATTACCGATTCGTGAACTTGTTGCAACCAAACCAAATAATTACTTATATACAATTGATTCAGTATATACCGTGGCTCGCACGCGTTGTTAAACAAGCTGTGTATTTCGCAGAAACGCTTTATGATGTACTTCTTGCCTAGTATCAAAGTACATTGTAAGTCACAGAATAATAATTACACAAAATGATATTTCACCTTCCGCTTACCTAACTTAATAACCTTCTTCACGTCTTCCAAGACTTTCAAAGAAAGATTCCAATTTCTGAAAAGTGGGTAACATAACGATCTTCTAAAGCATGCCTTTACAACTTCTTCTGGGTCAGAGAATTCCTAAAAATATCGTTATTAACGCTTCGAATAGGATTGAAAGAGGTGCAAAAATTTAGAAAATGCAACGTACATCGAACCAAGATAAGGTAGAGCTCAATTTGTTTATAGTCCAACTGCTTTCCACTGTATTTTCCCCCAGCGTCGTCCTATGATTGTAACAGCTACCGAATAGAATATCAACTAAACTTAGAAGAAGCTTACGAGTTTCTTCGTTGTTTAATAAATACTCTTTGTTCGGAAGCTCTTTCAATAAATCCACCTCGGTTTCGTTTAACGCAACGCTTTCCTTCTCCAGGGTATCCCATTCTGCGGTAAACGATATGTACGGTTCTATACATTCTACCTGCATGAGATCCGCTAAGTAATGCTCTTCGTTGAAGTCCGAAAGTTCCCGTTTCTCTCGTAAAGCTTTACGTTCGGACTGCGGTGTGGAATCGGGCGTCGGGAGATCGACTATTTCCTTAATCCATGCCGCCTAACATTCAGAACGATATATTTATAAGCGACCATTAATTTTAACGCGTAAAACTGATACAAGCTCATAGTTTAAATTATATACATCGAAGGACGCCAAAGCTGCGGAAATCTTATTCGCGAAGCCATATTTAGGGGAACCAGATAACAGACTTATGGTTTCGGTAGGATTATTCTGGTGCATATACCACTCATCGCCGTTCGTATTCTCATCCACCTTACAACCATTGTCGTTCAACGTTTCGTTAATATCTTCCGAATTCGCAGACGGATTTCCTACAACAGTAGATGAATAAGATTCTACACTACTCTAAAGCTAAACAAGCAATAGTAAACAAATAATATTTACCAATCACTTCGATATTAGGAACAATCGTGCTTTTCTTTTTGGGCGGCGCTAACAGCACAGTTATCATGTCTAAATTTTCGAAGTATTCTCCTTTCGTCACTTTCGAAAATTTCAAAGAGAAATCTCCTTTCTCGCAGTCGTAGGATCCAAACGACGAATCATTCTCCTCTATTTCTCCCGGAAGCTTTAACCTGAAATAAAAGAGGCTCGTAGAAAACCCCGGAGTGCCACAGGTTCTTCGGATTAATTCTTTACCTTAAATAATACGGCGTAGAGTAAAATCGGAAATCCGTTCCGTCAACGTAAATCTCCGTGTCCTTAACATTGGCATATGGAGCGTAAATTCTTATCGAGACTTCCTCGTCGGTCTGAGTTATTTCGAACCGCGGAGTCAACATCTTTCGCGATATACTTGGAAAATTAACGCGATTCGGAACTTCTCGTTCTATTTCCACCGCGCGCAGAAATTACTTTACGCGTTCGCGGGGGCGAACTGCGAAGCGAACATTAAACATTAAGTAAGAGCGCCGATATAAACATCGTGACATGTAAATAAGTGTGTATTTATAAATATTCCTCGATTATTTATATATTTTGCCACGCAAAAGCTTTTGGAGAACTGTACTCCACCGTAAATTATATCTATTATTTATTATTGAATTTATGAAACTTTTCACGCTCAACTTCCTACTCGCAAACTACATTTCGAAGTTCAAAATTCTTTCGGTTCCACTGACTTTTTACTTCTTTCTTTGGCGTTCAGTGAGCGCGTGTGACATCGCTGGACACCGCGAGCTGCAATTCCTGTAAACACATCGACGTTACGATCGATTTTCGATTCTTCGAGACTCGACCAATGCACGTGCGACTTTACACCACTTTACACGTGCTGATAATGTTGTGCCATGCGGCGAAAATTTTCTAACCTAAAAAGTTCGTGACGGTTTGTGACTGAGCGGTGAAATTTCTTCGCAAAATGCAGAACTTTATTGACACAGCTGTTGGGGAGTGATTTACTTATGAAACCGTGTGTATTGTTTACTTTAAAAAAGTTATAGGTACTGTCAATGTACTCTTTTTTAATAAAGCATATTCCATACGTTTCCGAACTGTCTGCGTTTCTTAAATATACAAATGTTGATATCTTTCTTTTAGGAATCGAAGAGCGCGAAAGGAACGGCTATTAAAATGGCACAGAATAAATATCGCTTTCCGCGCTTGACTCCCAAGCACTTGGATCCAAAATGCTTAATGTTTTCTATGTTTACTGCCAATGATATAAGAAATCTAAGCGTTGCTAAAATAAGAACACCGTTGTCGTTTAATATATTGGGGCATCCGTTAAAAGGAGGATTGTACGATCCAGCATTAGGTAAAGAAATTAAATAATATAAATGTCCGCATATTTAAAATCCGTTCGACGAGTCGAGTTAGCAGCTACAAACAAATTTCGTCAGAAGCTATCAAATACTAGTCGTCTATTAATCACAGGACTATTTTTGTATCAATTTTCAAAACTGGTCGCATAAAAAAAATATAAAAATAATAATAGTGACAGTAACAGTTGAAGCTGAAAATCAAATTCTGAATAAAAAGATATTAATCGTTTAGAACTAATTTTGTTTATTGCGTTATTCACACTCATATTTGCAAGCGAGGTCTGTCCGAACGCTGCGTGCCTTTGTTTACAGCTCATGACTCGAAGATCGGTAAAGGAACGAGTAATATACATCATTTATTTTGTAATTTAGGTCCGCTTATAGAAAGTTCCGATCCATGCGGAACATGTGGATGTAACGTATTTAAATGTACTGGCCACTTTGGACATATAGAATTACCCATGCCAGTTGTAAATCCATTGTTCCATAAAGGATTGTACATGTTGATTAAGACCTCTTGTTTAAAATGCTTTACCTTACAAATTCCTGTATACGTAAAGCTATTATTGTCTGCGAAACTGAAATTGCTTCAGCAAGGATATCTCAGCGACCTCGAAGGCTTGGAGCAGGAAGTGATGGTTGTCGCTGGTGGTAGCAGCAATCCTTACGAGGTCGATGGAGAATACATTCAACATATCATTGATAATTATACAGAGAATCTTCTCAATCGCTCGAGATTCGATCAGTCTCGTATGCACTGCGACGATGCTCAGTTGAACACGAAGAATATTAATACGCAGTGGCATTCGTACGTCGAGAATGTCCTGAAGCAATACGTAACACCGAAGATTTGTACAAATTGTAACGAAATTATACCGAAGATTACGACATTGAAGAATAAAATTATGACGACTAAGATATCGGAGGTGGACGGAGAGTACAGAAATTCGCGTAAAGTAATTCATAAAATAGACACGGTGATAATAATGCCAGATCAGTCTAAGGAATATCTAAGAAGACTTTGGAACCGTGAGAAGGATTTTCTTACTGTGCTTATTCCTTGCTTTGGAATGGTAGACATCGAATATCCAACTGATATATTTTTCTTCGAAGTAATACCAGTTCTGCCGCCGATAGTCAGGCCAGTTAATTTCCTCAATGGTCAAATGATAGAGCATCCGCAGACCCAAGTCTACAAAACTATTACTCAGGACTGCCTCGTGCTGAGAAATATCATTCAAACGATTCAAGACGGAGATACCGATCAACTACCGGAAGAGGGTAAGCTCGTGTTCGAGCAAATGAAGGGAAATTCAGCGGTGGAGAAATTGCACAATGCTTGGGAGAGTTTGCAAGTGAACGTAGACCACTTGATGGACCGCGACTTGAATAAAACCGCGGATTCCGCGAACTGCCAAGGTCTGAAGCAAGTTATAGAGAAGAAGGAAGGAGTTATTAGAATGCACATGATGGGTAAAAGAGTGAATTATGCTGCCCGCTCAGTCATCACGCCTGATCCTAACTTGAACATAGACGAAATTGGTATTCCCGAAACGTTCGCGCTGAAGCTAACGTATCCGACGCCTGTTACACCTTGGAACGTTGTACACCTGCGACAGTTAGTTTTAAACGGCCCCAACGTTCATCCTGGCGCGGTCATGGTACAGAACGAAGACGGAAGCATGCAGCGTATATCTGCTGACGATCCTCTGAAAAGGGAAGCTCTTGCGAAAAGGCTTCTAACGACAAGCGACAAAGCGAACAAGTTTTTCAAAGGCATTAAAATCATACACAGGCATCTGCAAAACGGTGATGTGTTGCTACTAAACCGTCAGCCGACTTTGCACAAACCTAGTATAATGGCGCATAAAGCTCGCATTTTAAAAGGAGAGAAAACTCTGCGCCTTCATTACGCTAATTGCAAAGCTTACAACGCGGACTTCGACGGTGACGAGATGAACGCACATTATCCCCAGAACGAACTCGCCAGGAGCGAGGGATACAACATAGCTAACGTATCCAATCAGTACCTGGTACCCAAAGATGGCACCCCATTAGGAGGTCTCATTCAAGATCACATGATCTCCGGCGTTCGTTTAACAGTAAGAGGGACATTCTTGCCACGGAAAGATTACATGCATTTGGTTTACGCTGCTCTGTCTACGATGCAGGAAAACATAACACTCCTTCCGCCTACCATTATAAAACCAGAACCCTTGTGGTCTGGCAAACAAGTCATATCCACTATTATCATCAACATCATCCCGTCGAGCCAGGCGCGTATAAATTTAACAGCGAGCGCTAAGATCAGTGTGAAAGAATGGCAAACCGCGAAAGCGAGGCGTTGGAAGTGTGGCACTGAGTTCTCCAATCCGAAAGCAATGTCGGAGGCAGAGGTTGTTATACGAAATGGAGAGCTACTGTGCGGCGTACTTGATAAAACACATTACGGTGCCACGCCGTTTGGTCTTATACATTGCATCTTCGAACTCTACGGCGGAATGTGCTCTACGAAGTTGTTAAGTGCCTTTGGTAAATTGTTCCAGACATTCTTGCAAAGAAATGGATTCACGCTTGGCATCGAAGATATCTTGTTGCTGAAGAAGGCGGACGCGAAGCGTAGAGAGATTATTTCCAACTGCAGAAATATCGGAGAAGATATCCAGAGATCGATACTGGAGTTGCCTGCTGATACACCTATGAATGAAGTCACGGAGAAGATGGAGGAGTCTTATTGGAGTAATCCTAAGTTTCGTGCGCAGGTCGATAGGAAATATAAAAGCGCGCTGGATCAGTACACTAACGATATAAATAAGACCTGTTTACCAGCTGGTCTTTTGAAAAAGTTTCCAGGTAATAACTTGCAGCTGATGGTTCAGTCTGGCGCAAAAGGTTCCACTGTAAATACCATGCAGATATCGTGTTTGCTTGGACAGATCGAGTTGGAAGGAAAGAGGCCACCTCTGATGATCAGCGGGAAAAGTCTCCCAAGCTTTCCTGCGTACGATCCAACGCCAAGGGCTGGTGGTTTCATCGATGGTCGATTCATGACGGGAATTCAACCCCAAGAATTTTTCTTCCATTGCATGGCGGGCCGCGAAGGTCTTATCGACACTGCCGTGAAGACCAGTAGATCGGGATATCTGCAACGGTGTTTGATTAAACACCTCGAAGGCTTAGTTATCAATTACGACTCGACGGTACGAGATTCGGACGGCAGTCTGGTACAGATCTATTACGGAGAAGATGGGCTTGACATTCCAGGCTCGAGATTTTTAAGGAAAGAGCAGTTGGATTTCTTAATCGACAATAAAGACGCAATTGTCGATGAAGAGCTGGTTAAAAATCTGAAGAAGGATTCAGACACAAAAGAGATTTCGAAATTGGCGAAGAGAATAAGGAAATGGAAAAGTAACAATGGGACTGTGTTTCAGAAGAGGAAGATTAGTCCGTTCACAAGATTCTCCTCGCAGGACCTGAACATTAAGAGTTCAAAATTTGTAGAAATCGATGAGAACTCTGGAAGGAGCAAAGCCGCGCTTTCGCTCATGAGGAAGTGGCTAAGAGCCCCAGCGGAAGAGAAGGAACTCATTTCTGCCGAGTGTACGAGTTGCCCTGACCCAGTAATGTCCAGATACAGGCAGGATATAGATTTCGGCGTGCTCTCTGAACGATTGGAACATCTGATGGAGGAATATTTGAATAGCGAGCACAGGAATCCTTCGATAAGAAAGAGCAGTTTAAGGGATCTTTTGTCTATGAAAGTAATGAGGATTGTGTGCCCACCTGGCGAACCAGTGGGCTTGCTGGCAGCTCAATCAGTAGGCGAGCCCTCAACTCAGATGACTTTAAATACTTTCCACTTCGCTGGTCGTGGGGAAATGAACGTTACCTTGGGTATACCCAGGTTGCGCGAGATACTCATGATGGCGTCGAAGAACATTAAAACGCCCAGCATGGAGATACCGTTTCAAAACGATTTAGAGGACGTGGCTAGGTACTCCAGGAGATTGAGATTAAAGCTCACCAAATGCATCTTATCGAACGTTCTGAGTAATATTACGATAAAGAGGCACATGGAACTGTCGCCGAATAGGCAACTGGTGCACACTATGACCATCAATTATCTGCCGCACAAGTCCTACAAAGGAGAATTCTCTGTTCAGCCGCAAGATATATTGAAGAAGACGGAGGAAGTATTTTTCAAGGAAATATTTAAGGAAATTAAGAAAGTCGCGAAAGTCACAGGTGCCTTAATACACGTGGAAGACGAGAAGAAGTCTATGCACGAAGATGCTTTATTGGATCAAGCGGAGCCAAACGAAGGGACAGAGTCCTCTGTCAAGCCACGAACAAACTTAGGGGAAATGCACGAATCGTCGGATGAAGAAGATGCAGCAGAAGACGCGGATGCAACATTGTCGCGATCGATCTCTCGTCACCAGGAAAATCAAGAATACGAGGATCCAGAGGAAGAGGAAGTGGACGACGCGAATGAGAAGGAAGACAACGTCGCTACAGAAAATGACACTGAGATGTCGAACAACAGAGATAAACAAGAGGAAGATGAAGACGAGGGCATTGATAATGAAGGTGCAAGTGAAATACATATTTCGAAAAGGAAGAAATACGTTATAGACAGGTACATTCATGTAATGAAATACGATTACGATGAAGATAGATATTCATGGTGCAAACTAACGTTTTGGGTAAGTGAACAGTTCGAACGCATTCTACGAATATACTTATGTTTACTATAAACATCATTCTTGTTTCTCAGTTACCTCTTAAAATGATAAAACTGGATTTACCAACGATAATTAGGAACGTGGCAAATAGAGTGGTTTTATCAGAGGTGCCGTGTCTAAAACGCGCATTCACGTTCCAAAATAACGACGGAGAAACTATTCTTAAAACCGATGGCATCAACATAATAGTAAGCGAAGATTTTACATTAATAGCAATTTTATATCTCGTCGCGATTCTTCGTTAATCATGCCTTTATGTGTTATAGGAAATGTTCAAACACGAGAAGTTATTAGATTTGAACAGAATGTACTCGAACGATATTTACGGTATCTCCCAAACTTATGGCATTGAAGCTGCTAATAGAGTTATCGTTCGAGAAGTAAGGGACGTGTTCAAAATGTACGGCATCACCGTTGATGCCCGTCATTTATCATTGATCGCGGATTACATGACCTTCGACGGCACATTCCAACCGCTCAGCCGCAAAGGAATGGAAGACTCGGCCTCTCCTTTGCAGCAAATGAGCTTCGAAAGTTCTCTGAATTTCTTGAGAAACGCTACATTGCAAGGTAAAGGAGTTAATTTAAACGATGCTTTAGGGCGTTATATGACTGTGTTTCGTGTTACATAATCCAGTTTAATTCCGATTCGCAGGAAAGCGGGATAATTTGGTGTCTCCTTCTAGTCGATTAATGCTAGGCCAGCCTTGCAAATCTGGTACCGGAGCATGCTCGCTGCTAGTAAGAATACAAAAGCAACCGGAGGTCGCTATGTCAGTAGGTGGATAGCTAAATAAATATTAGATTTCTTCGATGGTAAATATCGTTTTATATTGGATGGACTGTATTAATTAAACGCGATCGTGTAAATAAATTCATTTTTGTAATTATAGCTCTTTCCACAGTTTATTTCTTGCGCTACTAATGAAACGAAAGTGACTACACCGTGTTATAAGCTGATTACACTTTATTTTGCAACAAAATATATATAACAAAACTGATAATGCATTATCAAAACATATTCTATCATCTCACAGTTTCCGTGCAAGTTAAGTAACTTTATTTTTAAAGGCCACAAGCCTTCTGTCGCGTATTTTGTGATCAGTACCAATTAATAATCAATTCAGCTTACAAAGTATTCTTATCGTTCGTATTAATCATTTACTTGTGCTTCTGAATTGTGCTTTTCAATTTGTCGTAATTAGCGCCGGCGAATGTTTCCAGCTGAAACAGATTTGAGGCATCAGGATTAACTATTATTTTCTTTCGCTTCGATACGTATATTAGTTTCAAGCGATACATACCACTTTACCTCCCTTGATGAAGATAAAGGTGGGCATACTGGTGATTTCATATTGCGCAGCAATATCTTCGCATTCGTCTACGTCGACTTTCAAGAAGATAATATTTGGCATCTCCTATTAAAGGAAAAGGCGCTGTTTAGAGATACGCATTCAACTTTATAATAGCAATCGTTTCGCGTGAAATAATCCAACCTTCGACAAATCCTCGATCTTAGGTGCGATCATCTTGCAAGGACCGCACCATGTGGCGAAGAAGTCAATTACGACCAAACAGTCACCAGCCTTCGCCAGGGTGCTCTGCAAGTCATCCTGCAAATATAATTTTAATCGACGTTAGTTTAAAAAAAAAGTTACATGAAATTTCTACTATCTATTCACAGAAAAGTTTGTTTCATCAAATTCTAAAAAGAAAAATGCGAGTGTATTGCTAAATTTCTTTTACGTCACTCATACTTGTTCACTCTAAGTACTGTATCATTAATGTAACTGATAACCAGGTGGTAGTTAGCCGTGATAAGATATATACGCTGTTGGTCACTGAATGATAGAACTAAATATAGTTTTATGATTACATCGCCTGATAATAACAGGACGAAAAGTCATGCTGCCTACTCTTAACGGAATAATCCACTGAAACTAACATTAATTCAGGGAAACTATCAATCAACTAGATATAGTTGAAGAGGAATCACGCAACATAATTTTTTTTTATTTTGTAACTCTGCTTACTTTCCACATTAATCTATCCTGGTGAAAATTATTGTGACTAATTGGGAATCCTGGGATTAAATTAGGGTTGCTAACCGTACTATAATATATAGTATTACACTATATTTGTATCTAATGTACTATATACTGTTACAAAAAGATATAGTACGTAAAAATACTATATTTTTCATACATCGATAATTTCGGCAATTTTTACTTATTTTTATATTCCACGGCAGCATCGAAATTTTAATTTCCGAATTCCAACTTTAACCAAGAGGATTTTTTCTATAATGAATTCAAAGTGGCGGGAAAAGAGAAACAGAACCCGTGCATCTATCATAAAAAGTTATCTCCTCATATATGTTAATTTGGACTTTCAGTGCAATCAAATCTAGCTTTGACACATTTCCTACAGACAATAAATTAATAATGCAAAATATCACGAAAAGTACACATTTAAAAAATAAGATGTGGTTCTTTTAAAATAATGTAGTTTTATTTTGTGTATATTCTTTCGCAAAGTACTATATTTTCCCGGAAGAAAGTTGGCAGGCCTAGATTAAATAGAAATGCTTTCAGCAATTTTCGCAGTGGATACTCGAACAACGTCGTATCTAATGATCAATCAATGAACAGGTCGTTGATGCGTCGAATCATCGTCATCATAAAACCGGATCCGCAGTGGAGGCATGCTTCGAACGCATGCTCAGATACGGCAAATCATCCCAATGCCACGAACTACATTTATAAGTGGTAATTGGAATTGTTGACGGTTGACGCAATGCTACATGAACACCGAATCGAAAGCGATCATATCGCGTATGTTCCGTGGCGCTGCGGTCAGGGCGAACCGGAGACCGGCACAACTTGCTTACGTCGTTCACGATTTACGGATTACACACTCGACAGACGATACCGAATCTCGTCTTTCCGTTGTAATGCAAGGAAAACTATTCGCGGTAAACTGACTCGAGGTGGAGCCGATTGTTTCAAGGCCGACCAGTGTCGCGGGGAGTGTGATATAATCGAACGTAGAGCCACACCATGATCGTGACTTATTGCCGAAAGTAATTAGCATGGTTACTCGCAACGTGCAAGACTACCGCGGCGTTGACTCCATAGATGTTTGCACAGGGATAGAACAGAAACGTTGAGGAGAACTTGAATTACTCACGGCATTCTGAATCTGGACAACCATTTTTATTCCTTCTAGGAAACCCGTTCGTCTATGTGCAAGCGCAAGTGGTGTATAACCAATCTCTTTGATAGTTCGTTAACGACTGAGCGCTGTAGCCAAGTGAATCCACGGTAGTTCCGTTCTACCCTTCCCCTCGCCCCTCCGCCCGATACTCCACCCTCTCTCCCTCTCTCGCTTCGATTTTCTCTGTCCAACGGTCGAATTCTTAAGGTGTTGTCGCGCTCGAAGCATGGCGTAATAGGACAAGCCGCGTAACACGTCCGTGTTTCGCTCATATTGCTCATAGCACGGCGAGAGACCGAGGAACATAGGGGGACGTCACCGAATTCCTAGATCACGTTCTGCGCTTCCTACTGACTTGTACCGCAATGAGGAAGTACGCGCGTGATCACGAAGCTCGATAAAGTCGACGGATATTTGTCCACGTTTCGAGATTCCACCGATGTTACGAAGCATATACGTGCTCTTTTTTGGGGAGATATCTGCTCTCCTGCTGATCTCGGTTGCGACACAATACTTGTTGTTTGACCACTCTTTCTCTCGACGATAAGATAGTACATATTAGATCTTTGAATTTTAGCGCCATACTGGTGGATAAAATACGGCAAAAGCTCAGGATTTTTGTTTACCTTTTTGTCAGTGTAAGGTTTAAGTTCGAGTAGCGAAGGTTAGGAGGTACGGAGCATCGATACTGATACGCTTGTACCAGATAGGTGATGCATAGATCGTATGACGCATAGTCACGTATTCGTTGGCATGAAATATTAATTCTGCTGAAATGCGTGCAAGGGCGAGACTTTCAGGATTTCGCGGAAACGCTTTCGTCGGGAAATAGCCTTGACATTATGGTAACAAGGACCTAGATAAGCTACTACATGTTATAGGGAAATCGATGAACGCGAAACAAGGACAGCTCGTAGTGCTCCCTTTGCGTAATTGTAATAAAATGTTCGTGCGAATGCATAGTAGTGTTTTTCTTTTTAATGTGGTTTCTATTGATATTTAACTCGACGGGAAAGTTATTTTTGTGACATTCGTGTAACTGGCTTCTAGGTCGTGGCATTTGCATGAATAACCCTTATCTGTATAATCGTACATTAGATATGTAGTAAACATGCATGCGAAAGTATATATGTAGAATGACACAAAATTTAATTAAAGCACTGACCCAGGAAGATGATTTCATTCATAAAGTGATGATGTCACATGACATTCTTTGGTAATAGTTGACGCGTTTGAATGATTTGCAGATGTGTTCGTGATACCCTTATCGACATATAGTCTTCTATATTTGATCGCGATAGTTTCGTGATTATTTTCAATGTCACACCTATTTAAATAAAGCATCACCGTATAAATTTTATCTATTCTCCGATCCTATATATATATTAAAGATTTTTACATCGACGCTGCGAGAACGAGGAAGGAAGAGCAATCGGTGGATTAATATCGAATAAATCGTTACTAGCTCGTCGCTAGATCAAACAGTCCAATACATACATCGCATTCTCTATTTTATACGCTCTGTTACCATTTGCTCGAATCCACATCCATTGTATCTACAGCAAAATTGTTTTTATCGATTCATACCGTTCGATAGCTTTTAAAAAGCAGTTACTTGCATATCATGATGAAACTACAGACAGGGTATAGTTTTACATCTGGTTAGTGACGAAAGATTTTTATTCGTTGAGCTGCATAATTCAATAACTTGCGATGGACTTTGTATATTTTACTATAAAATTTATGCGTTAAAGAGGATTATAAGAATTTAATTCAGATTTTATTGTCGATTATTGGAAAGTGACATCCGTCACCATGACATCTGGTGGGGAACGTAGAAGCGCTTGTTGGGTACACATTAAGCCCTGCCCGTTCTCGTGCCGTTGCATAAAATTTCGGCTGGACAGGATTTGAACCTGCCCAATCACATATACTTTTCATAGAAAGGAATATTTTCGCAAATAAGTACAATATCGCATATATCTTGTACCCATTTCGGCGCCATTTTGGTCAGGCCCCGCCCCCATGTCACTTCCCAATATGAAGGAACTAGGACGCAGGTGTAGAATTCTATGCATTCGTCGCTTGTGTGTTGTCACACGAACTGAAATACCGACTTTGTAAAAATCAAGGATTGTGACGCGCACTCTATATTTAAAAACGATGAGTCGGGGAACTAATGCAGCACAATCACCGAAGTCGGTAAAGTTAGTAAAGGAAAAAATAATAGCGATGCGTTCACAGCATGGACCTAAGAATTTAATTCTTAGGTCCATGGTTCACTATGTAAATTGGTCTGATTTTCGCATTCGCTTGTTGTTATATTTGCTAGTTCATAGTGTGAATTCAGATCGATTCACATTTGGGTTTTTCGTAGAAATTTTCGTCATAATTAGTTTCAATTCTAACCGCTAGAAGGATTGCGATCGAATTCCACTCTGAATTGATAACGTCGCGTGCGACACAAAAATGGTAAGTGTGACAAAAATTTACTTTGGATATTTGTAATATGTAAGATCTATTAAACGTCTATTACATCGTGATCTATTCTATACCTCATTTATGGTTTTAACCTGTTCTGTTTGTAACCAAAAAAATTCTGGTCATCGATAATGGTTATTCGTGACCAAAAAATATTTCCGTCGTCAATAATGATTATTAGTGACCAAAAAATATTTCGGTTGCTAATATGTAATGGTTATTCGTAACCAAAAGAGATATGCAAATGAATGTTAATCCTAACTACTGTAAGCGCTGTGATCGTATACTCTGAATCGATAACGTCGCATGCGACACATAAATGCTAAGAGAGTTCGAGAGCGACACTGCCGATAAATAATTACACAAATACGGCACATACCATCCATGCAAGCATGTAGCATAATGGAAGGGGCTCGAAATCAACTTAATCTTTAATACAGCAATTCATCATTCATCAATGACAAGACTTGTACCTTAAATTTCGCATAAAATAAACCCAACACCTTGAAACATAATAACTACACACGGTCGAGACAGTAATACAACCATTAAAAAGCAGAAACATTCAAGCCAACTCATGGAGAGTAAAAATGACTTTTATCGATTTCAAGAGTAACTTTTCTAATCGTACCTTCCATGATATCAATCAAATCGCTTCGATTGCAACTAATTTCCAATCTTTAAGATCGTTTTAAATAATACGCAATATTTACGGAAAAAGAAAAAGAATGCCTTAGTTTCACGGGTAATCATTATTAACGGCTGTGGAGTTCTGAGAATGTCGGTGTTATCGAGCATTTCAATCGTCGTGGTTGACACAACGGCCCGCAAGAGCGTACCGTCGAAGCGCGCAGGCCCGTCGAGGACGAAAACATCTCTGTCGGGAGCGAGACACGACGAGACTAGACGAAACGGAACGAAACGGCGTTGCTAAATATAATACGCAAAGGCACGCGACTCCCTTGCGATCGGGGGCAGCGCGCTGCGCGACACGTTCATCAACATCCCGAAGCCACGGGCCTCGTCCTTGCTAGTGATCTTGCTTTCGTTGTCTGAGCGTACCTCGCGCAGAAGCCGGGCCGTAGGAAGCGGACGAACGCGAAGTGTCGAGGGACCCGTGAAGTCGGCCGGCCTAAATACAGTAGATCTTGGGAGTTCCGACGAAGGTACAGGTTTCCCGACTACGGTTCTATAAGTGCTTTACGTTCTCCGCCGATGTCGTCTCCGTCACGTGGTGACCGGCTGAATTGCAGGTGAGCCGAAGCATCAATTCAGCTACGATTTTAATCAGTGACAGTCTATTAGCAATCGGCTTCGATGATCAATGGTACGCTTGATTTTTGGCGCGATACAATTTGCACAATTAATTATTCTGCTCTCTCGTTTTATGGAACCACGAGCAACCGCGGTGGCCGACCACGAATGTTAATACGATTTCACTCCCGCGCAGCATCGTTTGCAATCAGTTATTACTAATAATATTCACAGTAATAGGCACAGCCGAAGAATATAAACTGCCATATATTCACCGTGCATTATTTCTAACAACTGTCGTGCGACGTCGTACGTGAAACTTTCACGCGTATATTTAAACTGCGATTTTTAGATTCGTTAGAGGGCGGAATTAGCAGAATCGACGGGTCGCGTGACTGTCTCCCTTTATTCTTAGAGCGATATAAACAACGGTATCGGTACCTATTTTGCTTTTTCGCGCGGTTAATTGACTCCCGAATGCGCCACGATCAGATTTCATCAGATCTCTTAAACTATCTCGTTCTCTCGGTACCATAGGAGTAGTTTAAAAAATGTTCATAAATTCTGATCGCTTCACGCTGTTTCCGTTGCCACAGGCTGTCTTACGCCCGCCAAGAATGTGATATTACTTCTACTCAACTCGCTAAACTTCTAAATATACTTGTTTCGATATCTCTTTCAAGTAGCCAGTTAAACTGGACGGCGTGTTATGCGTGCACGGTGTCCGGCCTACACCCGTGCGCGATTCTGGTATTAGTTCTTCGCCGCGACATTAACCTGTACCATCGAATAGCGGCGATACACGGGATGACGCAAGAACGTGCTCTCCAATGGCACTCGGTCGCGAAGCAATGATGCAAAGCTGAGCATTATTTGGACAGCCCTTTTCAGCGGCGCCGTTTAATGGATTAGGGGAGAAAATCGTGACGTGGCCGTAGGCGCCCATTCATAGAATTTGCCGATCGATAGCAGGGCGAGCCGACTTGCACGGCTCATAGCCGACGATTGTGCAGTTCGCGTTCCAACGCGTTCAGCTTGCGTCTGCCTTGTCTTGTGTTTCGTAGATCGGATTTCAGCCGTGAGGCTCGCGACGTTGCGTTTCGCCATCGGAAATAAAAATGCCATGTCGCGTTTTAGTCGTTCCGGCGGACTTACATAACTGGCCTGGCCACCGGCAGCGACGTTGTTTCGGCGAGAAAGAATTATTTCCGCGAGCGTGGAACGGCGATAAGAATTGTAAGCTTGTCGGTGAATAATAGGAGTCCTCGTGAATGCGTGTCGCGTTTGTTGACACGTCTTAGAAGGATTTCTATGTAAGTTTTCGGTGGCGAGCTCGTGGTGCGGTAATTGGCCGTGATTAAGAGTAATGAAGAAGTGACGTTGGATCGGATTTTCTACGTTTGTTCGACAGAGATGAATATCCCGAAGCCTGAGGGTCTTTTGTCAGTGGTTTTACCTACCGAACTTGCGTCTTCGTCCAGCTCACGGCAGCTGATTATAAATCAGGACCAACAGGTGTGTTCGGCACAAATAAGCATACCTTTTCTCTACCTAGCCTCCTGTCCTTTGTTTCTTCGTACGCTATACCTCGCGCGTCTGGTATCGTGTTCAGTAACCTCTTTACCGAAACGATTTCCAAGACGAGCATCTTTTAGTGGCTGCATTTTCTTTTTGCTTGTGTTAATTCTCTGCTTTGCAAGCATTCGTTTATTTTAAATGTGTACGATCTTTGTTGAGTTCTTAACTTGTTAATTGGTCAACGCGTAGTAATTCTACGCCTGAAAATGGCCGCTCATTGGGTAAAAGAAAGCGAGGCGAGAAAGAGTGTAGATATATCTACCGCCGGTAAAATTGACTAATTTATTATTAATCATTTATACCTATATCCCTATTTTTAAGTGCTCGAAATATAACCCAATTAATAGGTTAACCACAGTAAAGATGAACCTACGCTTAATTAAGGCTCTATGAAATAACACGCTGCATCGGTAACTTGTCGATGGGTTTTTGAAGTGAATGTTAAAAAATTTTCGTTACTGTTTATTATTTCTTTTCACATTCCTTACCGCTCATACTAAAAAGGTGTGCTGCTCACATTACTACTTGAACAAAAGAGTACAAACATACATGTGCCGTTGAACAGGACGAAGAAGCATCAGACTGTCCACTGTTGACACCCAGCCCGCCAACGATTCGAACGGACGATGGCCTTGAGTCTGGCGCGATTTTCGTTTCCCTGGAGGGGAACCCCGTGGAGTCTATTCCGCCGCCAACGCTCGAGAACATCAACAGAGAAGATGGGCTGGAATTCATGAGTATACTGAACAGCTCGAGCAAAGTGCTGAACGATGGTAGGTTCCCACCGGTGCCAATAATAATTCCCTATCGTAATTGCAGTGTCCTCGTACGCACTTAATTGGATTAACCTCTCAAATTAACACTCGCATCATCACGATAAATCGAGCAGTTACGTTCTCTATTATTTGTTACTCATATTCCAATCAGGGGCGTCCGTAGACTTTTTTCCAGGGGAGGGGGGGAATTTTGAATGATAATAAAGAAAAATATACCCTCTTGCTTTTTTAACCCATTTTATAGAGCCAATTTAACTAAAAATTTAAAACCGAAATTTAGAAATATTCCCTTTTTTAGTATAAATTTAATAAAGATCAGTATTGAAAAATAAGCGATTTTTTCTCAAAAGCCAGGGGGGCAACTGCTCCTTTGCCTCCCTCCCCCCTGCAGCCCATGATTCCAATTGCGTAAAGATTATTATATATACGTCTGGCACGCAGTAGAACAAAGGCTTTGGAAATCCGTTCCACGGAATAACGCTGCGAATGATAGTTCTCGTCCCCCGATGGGCTTACATAATCGTTCCAAGTCATGTGCACGGCTTTTACATCGACGATAAACGCCTTAATAGGATTCAGTTTCAATTCGAGCGACGAATTAATGTTAACGAAGCGCGGCTGCTCGGTCATTGAATCTCGTCCGCGCGGTTTCGACAGCGGTTGCTTATGGTGTTTGGCGTCCTGTGTCGTCCACACGGAACGATTGCGAAATAGGTTTAACGTCGACGCGCGGCCCAAAACGATCGTCGCGGCACGCGATCAGTCCGTTCAAGATGGCTATTGTTGTAGAACCGAGCTCCCGTGACCCGATGGTAGAATCGACCACCAGCGGCAGCAGCAGCGACACAAACGGGCCCGTCTGTGCGCAACTGTTGACACAGTTGAACACCGCGTACCAACACCTCGCTCCTGATGCCCAGGCACTGGTAAGCAGGCGAAATAAATTTTCAACCATTCTACGTAACTGTGCCCCTTTGTGCGCGGCACTAAACATCACACTACTGACTTCTGCAAAGGAGTGGCGACCTCTGCGTGATAATATAGTGTCTTGCGCCGTGTGTTTTAGTCTTCCGTTTCCTTTTTAGCACTCCGCGGCTCGACGAATATCTTTGATGTAACTCGAGTGATTTTACTTGATTTGCAAGGGGCAAATAAATATGAATGGTACTAGTATCCAGTGTTTTTCTTTTTGGGGCTGTGATGCAGATCAGTTGCTTCTCATTTTTAACAGTTTTTGAAATATGGAGAATACAATTTGTCTGTTGGGCAGTTATATTCTTCCAAGAGAGATATTGGGTTTTCATAAACTTGCCTTTGTACTTGGAAAGTTGATATTAGTATTAGATACTAGATTTACTACTCGGCTTCGCCAGAAATTTAGATTCCGATTTTATAAAAAGATTCTTTATTTATTTTTTTTGGTGAAAATAGTCACATTCATTTGGATTAGCTAGGCATAATGAGCTAAACATATTTCGTAACCCCAGAGTTTACCGTTCGAAAGATTTTAGGCGACAAACACACAAACACTTTCTGCTTTTTACATTAAGATTACTATTAAAAATAGGTGTGAAGAAAGGTACTGGAGGGAAAAGTAATGCGATTAGAATTTTCTGTTGTATTCTCGTATATAAAATACGAATATGACGAAACATGATGTCGAGTCAGCGGAGTTCATTATACTTTCATGATATATGTTTTGTTTTGTAATATACTACCGTGCTTCTCGCATATTTATGAATGGCACATATCAACGAACCGCTTAGTTCGCGATTGACCTGTACGAACGGCAATTCGCTTTGTTTATAGACGTCTACTAACGAAGACAATTTCAACAATTTATTAAGCTTCACCCCACACTTGACTATTACTTGCCATTACTCCTCAATAATACTTTCAGCGGAGACATTACGAATGTTTATCGTCTGTAAGAAAATTTACGGCGCGTTTACTGGTTCACTTCTACTCGGTTCCACTAATACATACTATTGTTTTGGCCACGGCCGATCACCTGTTCTACCTCCGACCTAAATGTGTCAAGTTCAATTGCATCCGCGCGCCTTGCACTTTTATTTTTGATACGTCGCGACGATATAGGCATCCTTCGCGACCGCAGCCATTGAAATATTAGTCGAAGTGCCTCTAATGCTTAGCGGCTATTGGTTCTACGACCGGGCCCGCTTGGAAATGAAAATGTTGTTGGGAAATTTTGCCTCGTGTTTAAAGGGGTATTCTAGTGTGTGGGCTCAAAATTTTTTTTTTTGCATTTTCTATAAGTATATATTATAGAAAATGTATGGGTAAAAGGATTTTCTGCAATTCGTAAAAAGGACATAGTTATAGCGGTTATAAGAGATGCGTATACATATGGCATTACTGATGTGTAAAACTTTAAACGCGTTTTTTTCGAAACCATGTTTTCGGAAGCGGTGACCATGATATCTTGAAATCGACTTGACCAATTAAGCCCAATTTGTACATACATATTCAATAGACGTGTGTCTATCGTCCCTACCACGGTCATGTAAAACTATTTTTTTGTTTCCATTTTACATACGTTTAAAAGTATAAAAAATTACTAAAATCACAACCTTATCTTCAAACTGTCGCTATTTTAATAATTTTCACTATTTTTTCTTCACTTTTTCTTCATTCATACTAATTTGGAATCTTTTTCCTTTTTTGTGTCAGATAAGCAGAATCAGCAAAATCATGATCACCCTGCGCAGACATTTTTTTCATGGAACGCTTCAACGCGAAATATGGCAGTCAATTTTAATTTGTTTATGCTGAAAAAATTTGTAAATACTTTCTAAGTGCTGATACATATGTAGGCAAACCCCGGATTCAATAACTTTAGCGAGTTTTTTGTAAGAAATTCCACAAAAACGCATATAATAACGGCGTTTACACTAGAATACCCCTTTAAACACCTAATAGTTGGAGTGTTCTGCTTTCTATACGAAACACGAGTCTAACGGTAACTCCATCTTTCAGGTTTAAGTTACAGCCTTCTGGCTCTCAGGTGCTGAAAATAGGAGTGGTATAGAGCGTAGAATAGATTATTAATATTCCCCGTTCCAATATTAGAAATAGAAATAGAGGTTCCTTAATTTCTTAATAATAATAATTTCTGGAACCCTATTTATCTGTGCCATCTCAGCATCTTTATTTCTTCACAAACAATTGCGCCCAGCAACTCCTTGGAAACTAAGAACTTTACCAGGATTAATCATTATTTCTTACACACTGGAATTGTTTCACGATAAGCGAAAGTTTTCCATAAGTCTTCCAGTTGCTTTCCATGAAACTCCAAGATTTTCACACATATCTTAGATCTGTTTCTATCGCTTCAGCCCTATTATTGCGAAACACTGTTCGCCTCTAAGGAAAAGCGCGATTATTCACTCGATTTGACCGCGGCAATCAAGTCCGACGGATTTACTCCCGATAATGCCGTCCACCTAATGATTAACAGCTTTAAATGTATATTCATTTCGATAGTTCACGGTTCGATTTGCGAGCGCTGTATTCAGTATATTTTCATCTGCTTGGCACAAACGGAGAATACCTTGCCAGACGTTGCGTACTATTACCGCAATAAGCTTTGAACATTATTCTCGTGCGTTTAATAAATTTGTAGACGGTATATTGCGATATTGGCTCGACCAGAGTTCTCATCGAACATAGCGTTCGCGGTGCTCTTACTGAATTCGCGGCTGGGAAGTTGCGAATTTTGCTAGGCGCCTAATTGTATCCCCGCTCGCGGTCCAGCTATTAAATGGTCCATTTAAAACAGAGACTATTGCGTGACATCTGCAAGCATAACACTGTATAAATATTTTGGCGCGAGGCATATTAATCGCAAGCTTTGGGTGACGAAAACGTAACACAAAGAAACTATTTAGATTTCTGAATAATCCCCCTCCCCTGTAGATATACTTTGTTTTGTTGGAACCAGATCCCAAAGCTTCGTGAGCGGCCTAGAAAGCTAGAATACCGAGAGCAATTCTGGAGTCCACAGAGCGGTGGTTCCATTTCGATATTAAAGCGCAGATATTCATACCAGTTTCTCTGTTAATCTGACGTGGGACGTCTGCATTTGTTAATGCCTTTATAGGCGATTTTCTGTGAACCACCACCGTTGTCTAATCTCATTTAATCCATCGCTTGTTGCTTCCTAACATCCTTATGAACTTACACTGTAACTGTTTAGTTTTACAATCAGGAGAATGGTGGGAAGCCACCGTTGGTTGGCATCCAGCTGGTGGTACCGAAGCCCCCCAGGGATTATCGTTTCATGAAATGGAACTGGCCGTTCATACGGAAGACATGCTTCTGGTCGCTGATGTCTGTGCTGGCCGGATGCACCGCCCTCGTCATCGGTGTAATCGCCACGATGCCAAAGAAGTAAATACCGTTCCTCGGCTTATGAAAGCGTTCCAGTTCGATACGTCCATTGTACTCTCAATGACGAATGTTCTCCTTCTGGTAGGCCAGCCCGCATACACGGCCAAAATGAGTAACAGGAAGCTAGTCCGCTGCTAGAAGTTACTAATATTTAAAACTCAAATAATTGCGAAGCATGCGAGAGGTTGAAACGCGGTCGTCGCTACACCGTTCGATTTCCTCTTGCAGGTGCGACCCGCCGGTGCAATGGTGGCAAGGCAGCGTCTTCTACGAGATATTCCCAGCCTCGTTCCAGGACTCTTCGAAGGGCGGCGACGGGATCGGCGACATCCGCGGCATAACCATGCGGCTGGATTACTTGAAGAAGCTTGGCGTCCGAGGGATACGTTTGAACTCTATATTCCCGGCTGCCCACTATCCCGAGCATTACTCCAACATCGACAATCTGACGGACCTTAACAGAGAGCTGGGCACGCTGGAGGACTTCGCCGCGTTCGTGCGCGAGGTCCACCGGCGGAACATGAGCCTCATTCTGGATTTACCTTTGCACCCCTTGGTGAAGACGCTGTACGACGAGAACGTGACCGCGGAGAAGTCGAACAAGTCCGACAAAGGCTCGCGCGAGAGGAGAGACGCCACGGAGGGCACGGTGCTGCAGGAAGTGCCGACGACACCGACGACGTCGCTCGAGGCGATCCGAGAGGCATTGTCCTCGATACCGCCGCCTCTGGACGAGCCTCGCCAGCAGGCCCTCGCGTCGAACGAATTAAGCCCGGAGAACCCCGTCACGTCGGCGATCAAGATCTGGCTGCAGAGGGGAGTGGACGGTTTCTATTTGAAGGGGCTCGAGCACTATGTCCACGAGGAATCGTTTCCAATCAGCCTCAGGCATTGGAAGTCACTCCTGGGAACGGAGAGAATACTGATCTGCCACGTGGACGCTTTGAACGCCGCTAAGTCCGTCGCTGCGAGAAATTCTATTCTGGTGAGGATGGACCTCGTGGACGTTACGTTGCGCATCGTCAACGGAACCAAGGAGATTAAGAGACAAGTGGAAGACGTGACCAAGGGGCTGTTGTTTGAGAAACCCGGGTACCCGTGGGTGCAGTGGTCCATAGGCGGAGTGGACTTCAAACGCGTGGCTTCTATGATTACCGTGAAGAATGCTACCGTAGCCGCCTCTCTGCTGGGGATGATGCTCCCGGGAACACCGAGTATATTCTATGGAGACGAGGTACGAAATTTGGGTATAACAGAATGTACTTGTTTTAATCCACCGCGGTCACGGCTTCTTATAATCACGAATTCACTGCACCTCAGCGTCATTTTTAAGTTGCCATTTTCGTATTTTTGAATCTTTCAACTTTTGGGAGATAATTGTACATTCGTAATATTAATAGTCTTTTTTAAAAATGTAAATTTTGAGATGAAATTTGTAGGTGAAAAAATAGTTGTGGAGAAATGTGATTTATTTTTTGTTCAATTTCACCACAGTTTTCAATTTTAATATTAAGGTCTACAAATTCGTAAAGGCGCGACATCTGAAGTTGAAAATTGCCTGGGGTGCGGTACACCTCGTGTGACCACGAATGATTTAAGATAGATTTTCATTACGCCTCGCCTCGGCTCTTTTTATTCTTCCTAGTAGCTTTTCTTACGTATTTTGACAATTTGACTCGAGCTGCGCCTCGCCTCGGCACGACTCTGAGCCGCGGATTCTTCCTCGAGAATATTTTGAGGAAGAGAGGCGAGGTAAGCTGTGGTGAGGCGTAGCGTGAGTAGATGTAATGACACCGTTTTCGGTGACCGATAAAAGAGGAAGGAAGAGGTTCTCTGAGCAGCTGACCAAACACATGAACCGAGGCAAGCTCAGATAACTTCAGGTACGGAAAAACCGAGGCGCCGCGAGCCTAGATGCGCCGCGGCGTAGTGAGAGCCTTCCTTAATGATTGTACAATCTGATTATAGATAATACATACGAATGTATTAGGGCAAACCAACCAGTGAATGACCGATTTGTTGAATGAGAAGCCCAGTAAATGACCGCAAACTTTTATTAAGAATCGTACTTATTAATGTTTGTTTAATGGCTGATTTCTTCATCTTCAGTAATCTTCCGGTCAGTGAACGACCAATTGGCGTAGAGCATTTAAATGTTCTAAACCAATAGGATCCTATCATTTGGCAGTTATGTGGAACATAACTTTAACTGAAAGATTACTGAAGGTGAAGAAATCGGCCGTAATACGCATAACTAAAAATATGGGGTATTAAACGTGTAACTAAACTCCATTTATAAACATATAGTAATTTTTAAATTTATAATTGACATTTATTTGCCTAATGGTCATTCACTGGTATGCGGTCAATTACTGGTTGGTTTACCCTAGAATGTTTTGCAGCACAAAACAGGAAGACAGTGATTCGTATAAAAGTAGTAGGGTACAGTTTGAAGTAATAGTAGTATATACCCAGTTAGGCCAGACAGAGATTTTGTACAGGCGTAATCTGGTGGCTCAAATTTGTCTGAGAATCATTGAGTATTGGTGGCCCACAATTTTTATTGATGCCATTGAAGTTCGAACTCGATATTATATAGTAGAGTATGCACAATTTCAAGTTCCTTACTCAAATTCAATTTGTGTTTAGATAGGTATCTTGGACTGCGAATGTGAAGACCATCAGGACATCCCTCACGTGCACAACCTGGCCCCCATGTACTGGGAGACGAACGACAGTACCGACCATAAGTTTTCATCCATGGGTGTGACGTCTTGGCTACCAGAAGCTAACAAACCGTTAGAGACGAGTTTGATCGGTGCCATTGCCGAGATGGCCAGTCTGAGATCTCAAACCACCCCGATTTATGTTAAAGCAGTGCTGAAGGAGAATCAGGTGCTGGCGAACTGTGATATTAGGTAAGCTTTTCTCTGTCAAATACTCTATTCAGGAATTTTTGTAATTAAACGAGTCTAAAGGTTCCGAATATAAATTGTATGCTTTTAAAAAATCCTTTCAATAGTAATTCAGTGGAATACCATTAGCGGAAATTTGTGAAACAAGTAAAGTGTTACGTATCAGTAATGCATCTTTTTACAATTTATAAAGCTATTGTCTCTCAGAAGTATCTAAATAGTTTAATCTTTGTTTTCTAATAGAGTAGTTTTCGGAGAATTTCTCTAACGTGCTTTTCCTTCTTCTACAGGTATGCAGATGACGAAATAATAGTAATCGAGCGATGGTATCCACGTCGGAATTCGTACGTCTTTTTAGCCAACTTAGGCAACAGGACTCAAACCAAAGATTTATCCTTCCTTTACTACGGCGGTCAAGTAGTAGTGGGCCCCTCGTACAGACTGAACCAAGACGTCTATTTCAAGGAGCTGATTGTGCCTCCTGGGGAAGCGTTCGTCATAAAACTCGATAAATGAAGATCAGTTGTGAAATCAGAATTTCACGCATCGCTCGTTTTATCATTCACTGAGTTGAGATTTGAAGCGTGAATTCGTGGTATTTCATTTGCAAGGTGTCGTAAACGTTGCGACCATCGTACAACGAAGATTTCGCATGTCAGTTCCTATTAATTGTAAATCAACTATGCAGGAACCGCCAGCGCTCATGAAAATCTATCCGAATGGGGAACCGCTTGTGTGGTAAACGGCGATATTTCGGTTGTATGATTTTGCGTCTCAGGCAAGTGGAATGTGCTAATGTACTAAGAAGACAGATAGAAAATCAAAAATTTCTATAGACAGAGAATCAAATTACACGCCACACCGTTTACTCTTAGCCACATTAATGATAACAATGCACAACGAATGTTCGCTCATTTCACATTCCAAGGCAGGACAAATCATTTCACGTTCGTCTGTGTTCGGTCTTTACCGTAATCCGTGTCTACGACGCGACATTGCTCCGCTCCGTTTTGTATTATTCTGATAGTTTTGATAATAAAATCGTAAACTTCTCTGGCCCCTATCGATTACGCTCAGCCACGATTCCGAGTTCGTCAAACTTGAGGATGCTTTATATTTACCAAAGTACAAGGAGTTTCGTCTCTGTTTTTAAGTCCCGGATGGATCGATTTCAAATATATACATACACATGGAATATTTTTCTAATGAATTTTATCGGGTGTGATAAGAATTGTCCGAAACGTGTAATTGTTTTATAATGATTTTGGTACTAATCGAGCGACATTTTACAGACACGTGGACTAAATGGTGCTTACGTTAGGGAACGCCTTCTTTTCTTACTTTTATTTAACACCTCGGTACTCGCGTGCCCTCGCGGCACGCGACTTATTGGATAGTACATTTGTTAAACTTTGAGTATTCCGATACAACTCTTGAATAGTATTATGCAAGAGAAATATAATGATATTTATTACGTAAAACGCATTTTGCGGATTAGATTTTTATTGTAACGAAGTTCGATTTTGATGTGAATATTATTATTGAGAAATAAAAGGAAAGGTGTTGTCCCATAATCGTGACTCTTATTATTCTTCATTACCTTCTTCATTCTTTAATTACCGTCACTTGGGGGGACACACATATCTGACGATGAAAACAGAGCATACACGATGTCACCAACCTTTGCTCAACCCTGGCATCGACGTGTTCTCGCGCCCATTTTTCAACTATTAAATAGCCCTACATGCAATAATTAAAGGTGTGTGTTGCTAACGCTCGATGTCTGTTTATCGGCCGCTAATTTTCAAGTGGATCTACGACTCGGGATTGTCAGGATCACCTGCGCGTTTTGCTGCAGAAGAACGGTTACTTCTACAACATGGTACTGCGATGGCAAACACTCTATCCGAAGTAGCAAAGAACGCGAGTAGGACACTTCATAAAGATAAAACAGCCACGTACCACAGAAACGGATACCAAAGCAGAATGTTGGTTTTTTGTAGCGTTTCTACAGGAACAGTGAATCATCTTGATGGTAGTTCAACTCTAGCAACACTGAAGGACCTATTTAAAGGTACAGTATGTACTCGTTAGCAGCCTGTTTCTACGACGCGTTAGGAGCCCGGCGACTATCCCCACCATTTCTTGGAATCCTTTGGACAAGAGTGGGGGAACCCGGGAGCGAGCGAGAGGCTCTTTCGTTTCCTCTCGCTCGCTCATTGGGTTTTCTCACTAGCGCCAGTGGTGGCACGAAATAGTGTCCAGTCGCGTTAGGAGCCCGCCGCCAGTTTCGTTCGTCGGGCTGTTAACGAGTAGATACTGTATCAGTGTTTTAAGTAAATTATTTTTATACGTCTAATTTTTATATTACTATTCGACAGTGAGCCGCAAGCTTGGCTGAATATTCAATTATACAAAGAAATTATGGTGCTTACTGGTATATACTTACCTATACTACTTATACGTAATTTACTATGTATGAAGAATAATTACCCAGTACATTGTAATTGTGACAGATTCATATAATCTCCATATTTATTCATATAATCTCTCTCTTCAGTGTCTGCGCCAAAACAACAGTTGAATGAGTATAGAGTAAATGCAAGATATAGTAAGCACTCGTTATAAGCCCGACGAAGGAGGGTGGCGGCGGGTGAGAAAACCCAAGAGTGAGTTACTCAATAGTAGTTATCCATTAATTAATTACTACAGATTACCTATTTTAATGGGATATGGGCCAAAACATCTGCTTAAGTAACATTTCATATTTGGATGTAGAACTGATGTAGGTACTATTATCAACATGTAATTACAATATAATCAGTCAGCAGTGGTTGAGAGCCACTGTTATCTTTCTCGCAAGTGCTCACTCAAGCCCCTACTTCATATATAAGCTGCTTTTAGGAACGCAGTGAATAGGAGTTCCCTCGTGCAACACCGCGGAGCCACAAGCGGAGTCCACAGTGACTCTCATGCTCTGAGGAAAGTCCCTGGACCTTTGGCAGAAAGTGCCGCAGCGCAAACGCTGTTAGCCTCCGCCCGTCTATCTCGATTAGGATAGGATGCCTTTTCGGCTGATCTTCGAGATTGGGTCGGAGTGTATTGGTCAAAGAAAAGTAATGTGGTTTGTAGCGAATACCTTTTCCCACGCTCTCAAGTTAGGGTTGCGGGTGAAGGGACTTCGTTAAACTAAACAGGGCCCATTACGAGGGAACTCTTCTTTTTTCCCTCTCCTCTCCGCCGTTGCAGAGTGCTTATAACGAAACAAATGTTACACATATTAAATTACTATCTTTTTCTATTCACGTTCACTTCTCCTCCGTTTTAATGAATTTAGAAGGCATTAAGTTATTTATCGTATCAGTACCGATGTCGTATTCAATTCTCTGCACTAAATGCAGTGTCATTTTAACTCTTGTAGACACACAACACTCGTAATTGAAATTAAAACATCTAATCCTCTCGTAATTAATGTGAAGCACTGCAAAAACTTGAAGAATGAATGTCGCAGCAGCTATAATCACATTACGACTGTACGAAGCACCCCGCATGGAGTGAAAATGATAACTGAAGATATTGCAAAGATGTTAAGCGATGAACGCAGGGAAACAATACACCTGTGTGTAAAAAAAGAGGAGAAAAATCTTGTGAGCTGAATTCACGAGAAATAAAAAACTTAAAAGAAGAATAATTCTCGATTTACCTAACCCACCATTAGTTTACTTTTGCAAATTTCCGTGGAGTATTCTTACGAATGGTACTATGTAATTTAGCAATTTTCTTTATGAGGATAAACACAAAAACACAGTGGTTGGACTATTGAATAAAAATTACACATCCCAGATTTTTTTCATTTCGCTGTTATCCATACACGCAAGACAAGACGTCGCGTTTAAAAGCAATCAGATGCATTGGGGCGCAATTGAAACTTGAAGTGCAGCATAGCATTAGGACAAATAATTGATAAACGTTACGGCGGTCAGCAAACAGAAATATTGACAATTTCGTGCTGAATCATGGAAAATGCAAAATGACTTCAAGGAAAAGTACACAGATACGTTCGTTACATTTCTTTCGCGAAGACGATAGCCGAGTTTCATTTATATAGCAATTTTCATATCAAATGACTGCATACCTAATGGGGTTTCGTTCGAACCGGAGACGCCGCCACTCGACCAAACTTCATTCTTGACTTTCGATTAATCCGAAGATAGAGCACGATGAAGGTGACACGAGTGGTTCTTTACATGCGGTTGTAGCGTACGAAACGTTCGTTTTCTCGTTGAAGTCGAAATTGTATGAGCGAAAATTCATTTTATAAACTTTCGACTTCATTTATGTAGAATATCGTGAATAACTAAGAGAATTTCAGATAAAATTCCCTAAATCTCGACGATACTTTAATGTGTGTTAATTACAGTGGTAATTGTATATGGTACGGTTGGGCTTGTAAACATACGTTTTATATGTTACAACCATATACACGGCGTTGGCAACAGAGAGCAGATAATAAAATGGGTGGCAGAATAAGACGAAAATCAAGAGTAACAAAATTGTGGTGAATGTGTGATTCTTCAGTTATTAATGTTTGAAAACTCGGGGCAGAAACGCCTGGCACACGGCAATTCGGCCGTCAGCGACTCGAGTAGTATAGGTCAGTTGGGCTACGTGCAGTCTTCGTCAAAAAACAATGATGCATTTATCAATACATACACTGCCGTTCATAAATTCGATCGGTGATGTCGATCGCGAGTGTGTTTTAATTCGCCACCTGAAAGCCGATCATAGAGAAAAATTCCTTACGGTGTCCAACAAACGGGCAAGCGTCGTCAAGCTCACTCCATCTTGCTAAGCTTGAATTGCTGCTATAAAGGAAACTCTGAGGCGCAGCGCGTCTGTTGAACCTTCAAAAGCTGACACTATCTGTCGTTCATAAGTAGCAGGACGCCTGTTGTATTTCTACAAAATATGATATTTAGGTACAGTTTGAATATTTTTCACTGTTTACTATAAAACATCAAGTGAAGTAAAATTTGAAAGAGTTCTTCGATAAATCAGTAACGATTTTCGCAATTATTCCACACAGAGTAGGTGTCAGAGATGGATTTTTTTTATTTAAATAATATTTCTAATATCGAATAAAAATAAAAAAATTTATTCGTCATGTGTCGAATAAAGTTGATATTTTTTAACTTTTATTCGATATTCTGAATTTTATTTAAATAAAAATTTTACCTACCTCCGGTAGGTGTCCTAATACAGTAATCTTTCGTTATGAGCCCGACGAACGCAGCTGGCGGCGGGCTCATAGTGGTTTGCGGACATGATTCTCTATTTTTCGTACTCGACAGCAACTTCGTGTCTGACTCTTTCCTTTCCTCTCGCTCGTTGTCCAGTTCTCTCACTCTCGCCCGTAGGCTTCCAAGAAATGGTGGGGACAGCCGTAGGGCTGTCAACGGGAGGAAAAAACGGGCTTATAACGGGGAATTACTGTATTTATGAACGGCAGCGTATGTACGTAAATCTACGAGGAAATCTACTATTAATGTGTCTGTTTCCTGAAGGCGGCTGCAGACGCCTCTACTGACCTACGCAACGCGACCAGCTGGCCGTGGAGTTGCCATGCTTCAGGCGCTCCTGCCCCGAATTTTAAGGGGGTAGACACGGGTAATGCAGCGCGCTGTATACCGACACAATCTGGCCCGAAACATGGGTCTGGGAAATTACGTTGTTTGTCCTTATATGAGTAGATTTTGGGCTGGGCGAGGTCTCATTTGAAAGATGAAGGTTCAGTGCAGCGCGCTATGGTCATGGTTCGACGAGATTGTGTTGATATCTAATAATATGAGTGATCAAAGTAGAGCAAAAGTCGACAAAATACACCCGCAAGAATCCAAGTATTTTTAGGTCACTAAAAGAGTTTTGTGACTCAAACGATGACCATAGCGCGCTGCATTGAACCTTCCTCTTTCGAATGAGACCTCACTCAGCCCGAAATCTGATCACATAAGGACAAACAACGTAATTTCCCAGACCCATATTTCGAGCCATATTGCGTCGGTATGCAGCGCGCTGCATTACCCATGTCACGTGGCGTGTTTACCTCCTTAAGTATTTTTCGGTCATTAAAAGAGTTTTGTGACTCAAACGGTGAGCAGAGCGCTCCGCATTGAACCTTCCTCTTTCGAATGAGACCTCGCGCAGCCCAAAATCTGCTCATATAAGGACGAAAAATGAAAAATTCCAAACTCATGTTTCAGGTTAGATTGTCGGTATTACAGCGCGGTGCATCGCCCGTGTCACGTGACGTGTCTACCCCCTTAATAACTAGGAAACGAAGCCTCCACCGCAATTTCATTACTCCTTATTCTCGTCCTATTTTGCCACGTAGAAACAGCCATTTCATTCTCTACTATCTATTGCCAAGTACCCTGTATTATCTCGCCTCCTCGATGGAAGTTGTTGGTCGTGTTGTAGGGCGATGTCGAGATAAAAGATCCACTCAAATTGTACGAACGGATTTTTACATTATGTGGTTCGTGGCCAGAGCAACGTATGCGCGCAAGATTTGCAATAACGATGATATACTTGAGCCTGCACACGGTCATGCAATATTGGGATTTGTATGATTGCATGGCTGACTTCGATCTGATGGTGCTGAATGTATTGGAGACTACGTTAACGACGGCAACTTACGTCGCCTTGATTATCTTGCAACGTAACAAACGGTTGGAGGGTGTGGTCGTCGGGATGAAAGGATACATCGCGGATGTTTCATTACTCGGGGACGAGGAGAAACTCTTGTATCATGGACACAACAACGTGGCCTATCTTTTTGGCAAATACGCGATCATTGCCACAGGCACTACTGCTTATCTGATGTACGCGCGTCCATTGATAAAAGTGCTCCGTGGCCATCAAGGTATTCGTCGACTGTTTGGTATTCCCCTTGGCTTTGTCTCAACTTCATCGCTTGAACGACGAGGAAATTCATGCACGATCGTAGATCACCTGAGTCAAGATAAATGAACCGTGCCCTGCGGGAATCCGTATGGGGATAGTTGACCGTGAAATTCCTTGGAAATACATTGACTTGGAGTTACGAGACATGATGAAGTGATTCTCAAATTTATATTGTATGATACGATGATCAGTAACGGAAATCTTAGAATCTCTCGGTGTCAATTATTTCGCGTTTTACGAGCTCAGAGTTATCTCCTTTTGGTTCTGCAAGTCTGGAGCTGAATTCTTTGCGCTCTACGAGTTCTGGACTAGGACTGTCCGGGTACTCGAATATTCGAGCAGCTTGAAATTCGGACCGAGCCGGGACTCCGTTTTCGAGCCGAGTAAAATATAGCTGTTCGGGTATTCGAATAAAGCGAGCCGAACCTGGCTGTTCGAGTACCCGAACAGCTCCATTCTGGACCCTCTTCTTCCAGCGCTACATATTCAGAATCAATTCCTTAGGACACTGCTTGATTTTCTTGAATCTTTCCATTCAGTCCCGCGGTACCAAAATTTAAATTATTATATATTTTTCATATTCACACAGGTCACGATAATAGTACATTGTCTTATGAGCTGCCATTTCGGGCGCACATTATTTTCGACTACACCACGGACGCTCGAATTTACAGTCTACTGTATTTGTACCAATTTCCTGTCACGTGCGTAGCAGTCTACCATGCAACAGAAGCTAGCTTCATAGTTAATCTCGTCCTACATTTTTGCGGAAGATTATCGGTGCTGTCCTATCGTATTCGAAATATCTCAACGGAATCACATCGAGCTTTCAACGACGGCATCCAAAATGCAGTGGCCACGCATTTGGAGCTGGTAGAGTACGTATCAGTGTTTAAGTAACATTTTATACTTCTATGTATAATTGATGCAGGTACTATCGCAAACGTGCATAATATAATCAGCTAGGGCTGGGACTATTTGTCGAATTTTTCGGTATTCGAGTATTCGAATACTTTAGTTGCTCAATTATTTGTCGAATATAATTCGAATATCCAAGTATTCGAATACTATTCGAATATTTAAGTATTCGAATACTATTCGAATATTTAAGTATTCGAATGCATCAGTATAGTATGGTGTATATTATACATCAGTATTCGAATATATCGGTATTCGAATAGTATTCGAATACTGCTCTATTTGAATAATAACATTCGAATACTCAAATATTCGTATAATAACATTCGAATACTCAAATATTCGAATAATAACATTCGAATACTCAAATATTCGAATAATAACATTCGAATACTCAAATATTCGAATAATAACATTCGAATACTCAAATATTCGAATAATAACATTCGAATACTCAAATATTCGAATAATAACATTCGAATACTCATATATTCGAATAATAACATTCGAATACTCAAATATTCGAATAATAACATTCGAATACTCAAATATTCGAATAATAACATTCGAATACTCATATATTCGAATAATAACATTCGAATACTCAAATATTCGAATAATAACATTCGAATACTCAAATATTCGAATAATAACATTCGAATACTCAAATATTCGAATAATAACATTCGAATACTCAAATATTCGAATAATAACATTCGAATACTCAAATATTCGAAATTCGTAGCACTCGAATACTCAAATATTCGAAATTCGTAACACTCGAATACTCAAATATTCGAAATTCGTAGCACTCGAATACTTGTAAAATATTCAAATATTAAATTATTCGAATAGTCCCAGCCCTATAATCAGCCGTTTCAAGTTCCTTTGCCTAGAAGTAGTTCCTTTTCATATCACACATAACAATTTATAATCAGAAATACTGTGGAAAACTTTACACCATTTTTATTTTTTAATGGTCATTTTAAGAAATGTACGTTTCACAGGTCGGTACAAGGTTTGAACGACATTCTTTCTGTGATCCTTCTTCTAGAACTTCTGGGCTGCTGCAGCAGGCTGGGCCTTGCTATGTTCGTTGTGCTCATCGTAAGTAGATACTTCTTTTTATATACAGAGTTATTACTACAAAAGAAAGGAATACACGACAGTGATATTATATATTTTTCACACTTTGCAGAAAGTCGGCACAGATTTAGCAGCTGTAATTAATTTCTCGCTGTACAGTTTTGTTCAAGTTGGCTGGTTGTTCTTGTACTGCTATATTGGCGAACAAGCGATTTTTGAGGTATGTGATTTATGTAATATCCTCTGTTTTTTATAAGCTGATTTATCAACTCGACACTGGATATAATTAGATCAGTTGTTTAAATGACTGCATTAAAGTTTTTAGCAAATAAGTATTTCAAAAGTAAGAATACTACGTACTTAGCGTTCGACACTAAAGAACATTCGATCGTTTTTCATCCCATGCAATTTGAATTAATCGGTCGAGTTATTAGGAAACATGATCCTCTAATTGTTCAAAATCTTATAACGTTTGCCTATTGAAAATATATATTCTCGTTACCCCATTCCTTATTTTATTCATCTTTCACCACGATATGCACAGTATTAACATATCGATTAACGTCTAGTCTCGGAAAGTGGGTGATGCGTTCTACGAAATCGACTGGCCAGCCGTGGAAAACAATGACAGAAAGTCATTGTTAATATGCATTTTAAACGGTTACAAGACACTGCATCTCACAGCTGGGAAAGTTTACACTTTCTCGCTATTCGGTTTCACCAGTGTGAGTATAACTCCATAGCTTTTCGAAACACAGTGGCTCACAAATTCGTTAAAATATGAAAAGTAAATCTGCAAACAAACATTTGATTGAATGAGTTGGTGCTTTATGATGAAATCTGTGGGTCACATGCATTAATTGTTTCACGTATCAAAATGGAACAATTAAAAATTAACACTATTTCGCCCTACGGGGAGATGAATACCTAATTAGGAATTGCTTTGTAATATTCGAAAGTTTTAATAACAATCCTTTTTTCTACATAGATCATAAAAACTTCAATGGGGTGTCTCTCTATGTTACAAGCCAGCATGTAAAGATACGAGTAAAGGGAATAATGCCATTACAATGTGTACCAAAGATTCCAATTACAAAATTGTAGTTTATATAATCTCGTTTTATATGATGTACTAAGGGTGATGAAAATTGGTAGTATGATATTAACATATAGAAGTAGGATGAAAAGGAAGTACTTGTAACGAAAGATATCGCCGCTTGAAATTCGTATGACTCCCTAACTGATTTATGAAAATGTGGGCTCATTTAATTGTTGTTTTGACGTCCACACTGAAGAAACATATTATATTGAATAAATGAGGATCTGTTACAATTACAATGTGTTTGGCAATTATTCTTCGTACATAGTAAATTACGTATTAGTAGTATAGGTAAGTATACACTGGTAAGCACCATGCTTTCTTTATATAAGGTAAATGTTCCAATTAGCGACCAAGTCCCAATTATTGACACTTTTTCTTTTATATTTAAATATGAAAATAATTAAAGGAATATATTTAATTCTATGCAATAAACGCAGTGTCGTTTTAACTCTTCTACACATAAAACACTCATAATTTACTTTAATGTTTATGTTAATGTTAAATATTAAATTTATAATTTTAAATACACTGTTTTTCTTTCTTGTACTTAAGGGGGTAGACACGGGTAATGCAGCGCGCTGTATACCGACACAATCAAAATACTCGACACAAACATGGGTCTGGGAAATTACGTTGTTTGTCCTTATATGAGGAGATTTTGGGCTGGGCGAGGTCTCATTCGAAAGATGAAGGTTCAGTGCAGCGCGCTATGGTCATGGTTCGACGAGATTGTGTTGATATCTAATAATATGAGTGATCAAAGTAGAACAAAAGTCGACAAAATACACCCGCAAGAATCCAAGTATTTTTAGGTCACTCAAAGAGTTTTGTGACTCAAACGAAAACCATACCGCGCGCAATTAAACCTTCCTCTTTCGAATGAGACCTCACTCAGCCCGAAATCTGATCACATAAGGACAAACAACGTAATTTCCCAGATTCATGTTTCGGGCCAGATTGTGTCGGTATGCAGCGCGCTGCATTACCCATGTCACGTGGCGTGTTTTACCTCCTTAAGTATTTTTAGGTTATTAAAAGAGTTTTGTGACTCAAACGGTGAGCAGAGCGCTCCGCATTGAACCTTCCTCTTTCGAATGAGACCTTGCCCAGTCCAAAATCTGCTCATATAAGGACGAAAAAGGAAAAATTCCAAACCCATGTTTCAGGTTAGATTGTCGGTATTACAGCGCGGTGCATCGCCTGTGTCACGTGACGTGTCTACCCCCTTAGTTGTTACAAATCTATGTACTCTAAAGGGTTCTCCCGTCGAATAATAATAATAATAATAATAATAATAATAATTGAAATTAAAACACCCATTCCTGTTGTAACTGATACAAAACACTGCGAAAAATTGAAGACTGAATGTCGCGGAAACTGTAATAACATTACGTCTGTACGAACCACCCCGAATGGTATGAACATGATAACTGAAGATATTGCAAAGATATTGGGCGAAGAACGTTGGGAAACGACACACGTGTGGGTAAAAAACAGGAGAAGAGTCTTGGTAGTTGAATTCACGAGAATAAAAAGCTTAAAAAGAAGAGTAATTCTCGACTTACCTAACCCATCATTAGTTTACATTTTGCAAATGACCGCGCAGTATTCTTACGAAGCAGTACCATGCAATTTAGTAATTGTCGTCGTGGAAATAAACACAGAATCACAGTGGTTGGATTATTGAATAAAAATTACGCATTCGAGTTTTCTTTTCATTTCGCTGTTACACATACACGCAATTCGAGACGTAGCGTTTAAACGCAATCAGATGCACTGGGGCAAAATTGAAAGTCGGAGTGCAGCATAGCATTAGGACAAATAATTGATAAACGTTACGGCGGTCAGCAAACAGAAAAGATAAAGTGGCACCGTAATATTGACAATTTCGTGCTGAATCATGGAAAATGCAAAACGACTTCAAGGAAAAGTACACAAATACGTTTGTTACATTTCCTTCGCGAAGACGATAGCCGAGCTTCATTTATGTAGCAATTTTCATATAAAATGACTGCATACTTAATGCGCTTAGGGGGTTGCCTTCGAACCTAAGCCGCTGTCACCCGATCAAACTTCATTCTCAAGTTTCGATTAATCCGAAGACAGAGCACGATGAAGGTGACACGAGTGACTCTTTACATACGGTTGTAGCGTACGAAACGTTCGTTTTTTCGTTCAAGTCGAAACTGTATCAGCAAAAGTTCATTTTAAAAATTTCCAACTTCATTTATATAGAACTTTGTAAAGTTTCATTTATAAATAATTAAAAAAATTTCGGATAAAATTCGCTTTATTCCCGGGACGACGATACCTTTATGTTTATCACACAAAAGTGAACAGACGTTTTATATGTTACAATAGTATACATGGTGCGAGCAACAGATAACAGATAATAAAATGGATAATTCTAGGGTAAAGGGCCCAATTACTGGCAGCCAACTCAATTACTGTCACCTTAAGCTATTTTACTTAAACGTTTATTTATTCGTTATTTCAAGTAAAATAGCTTAAGGTGACAGTAATTGGGTCTTTTACCCTACGTGGCACAATAAGTCGAAGAAAATCATCTACGCATCGCGAATTGCCGTTCGTCGAGCACTCCTGCATAGAATTGTTAAGCATTAATAACGAAGAAATAACAGAGGCTTCACCGCAATTTCCATACCCTGGATTATCATCCTATTTTGCCACGTAGAAACAGCCATTTCATTTTCTAGTATTTATTGCCAAGCACCCTGTATTATCTTGCCTTCTCGATGGAACTTGTTGGTCGTGTTGTAGGGCGATGTCGTGATAAAAGATCCGCTCGTATTGAATGAACGGATTTTTGCGTTATTTGGATCGTGGCCAGTGAAACGTGTGCGCTCAAGATTCACGATGGCAATAGTGTACATCACACTGTACCTGGTCATGGTATTTTGGGATTTGTATGATTACAAGGATGACTTCGATACGTTGGTGAGAGGTGTGTTGGAGCTTGTGTTAACGTTAAATACTTACGTCTCCATGATTATCTTGCAACGCAACAAACATTTGAAGGGTGCGATTATCGGGATGAGAGGATATCTCGCGGAAGTTTCGTTGCTTGAGAACGAGGAGAGACTCTTGTATCAAGGCCACAGCAACGTGGCCTATCGTATCGGCAAATACACGATCATTGTATCATTCACTACTGCCTATCTGCTCTACTTTCATCCTTTGATAGCCATGCTCCGTAGTCATCCAGGTAAATCTTTATTATTATATAAGAGTAAACGGTTGTCTGTTTGTTTGCCCTTCTTTCACGCCCAAACGGTTCAACGGATTTCAATGAAATTTTGAATATATATTACGTACGTCCTACATTAGAATATAGGCTATTTTGTTTAGGCTTTTTTATTTTGGAAACATCATAAATAATTCTCGAGTGAAACTGGGTAACGGGTCAGCTATAGTTATATAATATTTGAGTCGACCATTTGGCATTCCCCTGGATTTTGCCTAACTTCATCGTTTGGGCGACTATATAGATAATCATAGATCAGTTGACCAGCGGCCGTAGCCGTGATGGAAAACACCGGTTCTCGTTAGATCACCGAAGTTAAGCATCACGGGGCGGGTACTGGGGAAAGATGGGTGACCACCTTTCTTCTGGCGCGCCACTGCTGCTTGGAACCGAAGTAGAGAGAGAGGAGAGAAAAGGATGACTATAGTTCCTTGGGCAATATAATCAGATAAGCTTTGAAACGCCATCCTGTTTAACAGGAAAAAACAATATATAATACAATAGATCAGTAGGGCCAAGATAGAAGAATGGTTGCACATGGAATCCCCAAATTTGTGGAATTCTACTGTAGGAATAGGTTTCGTAATTCCTGTAGGGTATGTTCAGGAGCCATGGAACGATCTTCGGATCCTCCGCGCTACTGGCTAGACGCCTTTTATGTGGGTTCCTGATTCCACACAAGACAAGTACTACTGGGTGATCCGATGATTAGTACTGGAAATCTCAGAACCCCTCAGTGCCAATTATTTCGCGTTTTACCACCACAGAGTTGTCCGCTTCTGGCCCTACGAGTATAGATTTGCATTCTTTGCTTCCTACGAATTGTGGACCCTCCCTTTCGAGCTCTATGTATGTACTCAGAATCAATTCCTTAGGATGCTACTTGATTCTGTGGAATTTTTTTATCGAGTCCCGCGGCACCAAAATTGAAATTATTCTCTGTACGTCTTATTCTGATTTAACAATGTGATATTTCAAGCAGGGGATGAGTATAGAAGTTTATTTCTCGTCTGTTTACACAGGTCACGATAATAGTACATTCACTTATGAGCTGCCGTTTCGGACGCACATTTTTTTCGACTACACCACGGAAGTTCGAATTTACAGTCTAGTGTATTTGTACCAATTTCCTGCCGTGTGGTTGGGAATATACCACACATCAGAAGTTAGCTTTATAACTAATCTCGTTCTACATTACTGTGGAAGATTATCGGTGCTGTCCCATCGTATTCGAAATATCTCAACGCAATCACATCGAGCTTTCGAAAACGGCATCAAACAGGCAGTGGCCACGCATTTGGAGCTGATAGAGTACGTATCAGTGTTTAAGTAACATTTTATATTTTTATGTAAAACTAGTGTAGGGTAAAGGACCCAATTACTGCCAGTCAACCCAATTACTGTCACCTTAAGCTATTTTACTTAAAATAACGAATAAATTAACGTTTAAGTAAAATAGCTTAAGGTGACAGTAATTGGGTTGGCTGCCAGTAATTGGGTCCTTTACCCTAGGTACTATTGCCAACATGTAGATATTATAATCAGCCGTTCTGAGTCCGTTTGCGTAGAAAACGACTTTCATAATACAAATAATAATAATGCATAATCAAAAGAACCGTGTAAAGCTATTTTTATTTCTGAACGGTCACTTTAAGAAATGTATGGTTCACAGATCGTTTGGAGATTTGAACAAGAGTCTTTCTACGATTCTTCTTCTAGAACTTCTGAACTGCGGCTGCAGGCTGGGCCTTACTATGTTCTTTATGCTCCTCGTAAGTAGATGCTGTTTTTTTTAAGTATATAGTTATTAATACGAAAGAGGAAAATATAGCACAGTGGTAACATCGCTGAAATATTTCAATGTTCCTTCACAATTTTTAGAAAATTGGCGTAGATATGTCATCCGTAATTACTTTCGGGCTGTACAGCATTATTCTATGTGGCTGGTTGTTCTTGTTCTGCTATATTGGCGAACAAACGATTTTTGAGGTATGTTATTTATGCAATGTCCTTCGATAGTGCAACGAAACCCATATCGCAAGTATTTATACAAATAAGCTTTTTATAACCAAGTTTATCAACTTGCCAATGAATATAGTTAGACGATCAGTTATTTAAATAACTGCATTAAAGTTTCCAGCAAGTAAGAATCTCAAAATGTTCAAAAGTAAAAATACTACGCAGTGTTCGATGCTAAAAGCAGAGTGATCGCTTTTCATTTTATTCAATTTGAATTATTCAGCCGAATTGTTAGGAAACATGATCATCTAATTGTCCAATTAGAAACGTCGCATTGAAATGTATTTTCTCGTTGCTTCATTCCTTATTTCACCCACCCGTGACCACAATTCGCACAGTATTAACAGAATGATTAACATCTAGTCCCAGAAAGTGGGTGATGCGTTCTACGCACTCAACTGGCCAGCCATTGGAAACAATGACAGAAAGTCATTGTTAATATGCATTTTAAACGGGTACCAAACACTATATCTCACAGCTGGGAAAGTCTACATTTTCTCGCTAGCCGGTTTCACCACTGTGAGTATAATGATTTTTTATAACTTTTTGAAGTACTGTGGCTCACAGATTCGTTAAAATATGATAAGTAAAATTAGAAGCAAAAACTTGATTGAATGTGTTGGCGGTTTCTGAAGACAATTTCGAGTCACTTGCATTAATTGTTTCATGTATCAAATAAATGAATACCGTTTCGTCCAATAAAGACACGAGTACCTAATGAGAATGTATCGCAAATGAAATTCGGTCGAGGTGGCGCCCTGATCGTAGCACGCGCGTGATGACGCCGTGACGTCAAACCAATCAACGCCAGCGCAAAGCCAAGCTCATCTTGACGTTGATTGGTTTAACGTCACGGCGTCATCACGCGCATGCTCAGAGCACTACGATTAGAGCGCCACCTCGACCGAGTTTCATTTGCGATACATTCTCATTAGGAATGGTTTTGTAACATATGAAAGTTTTGATAACGATGCTTTTTTTTTACATAGATCATGAAAACTTCAATGGGCTGTCTCTCTATGTTACAAGCCAGCATGTAAAAATACGAGTAAAAGGAATAATGCCATTACAAAATGTACCAATGATTCCGGTTACAGATTGTCATTTATATAATTTTGTTATGTATGATGTACTAAGCGATACAAACTGATAGTGTGATATAACATATAAAAGTAGGATGAAAATGATAGATGATAGTAAGTAGTTTTAACGGACGATATCCTCTCCCGAAATTCGTATGACTCCCTAGCTGATTTATAACAATGTGTAACATAGATTTATCGTGCTTTTACTGTACACTCATTTAATTGTTGTTTCGGCGTCAACACTGAAGAGATATTATATTGAATAAATGAGAATCTGTTACAATCAGAACGTGCCTGACAATTATTCTTCGTACAGAGTAAATTAGGTATGTATTAGTATATGCAAGTATACACTATTTAGTAAGCACCATACTTTCTTTGTATAAATAAATACAAAGTTGGTGGCTCAATTTCGAATAGTAAAATGCAAGTCAGAGGTATAAAAAGAATTCAGTTAAAAACTGTATAGCTTTAGCGTTGCGAAGTAGAGTGCAACAATATTAAATTACAATTTTTTTCTATTCACTTTCACTTCTCCTCCGTTTTATGAATTTAGAAGGCAATAAGTTATTTTATCCAAGACCTGCATGAAAATGGGTGTTATCAAGGGAAAACACTTTGCCCGCAGGCGTGTTCGCATTTTTTACTTTGCTCCTAAGAAATTTGAGTTCGCGAGCCGAGTGAACCTGTGGTATAAAGAAGTAATTGGTCGACTAATCGATAACGATCATGTGTGTTTATGTTGACATTACAACTGTCACAGCACCTCTTTTCATTAAAAGATAAAATAACACACGCCCCTCGATATAGCAGAACCTGCAAAAGCGATGGAGGAATATTTGCTGCCGTCGAAGTCGAAAGAAAAGTAAACGATGTTCAATAAATTTATGGAGTGGCGAGATAACCAAAAATTGGAGTCTTTACCGCAAGCAGTGCTTGTAGTTTCTTTCTTTTTATATCAAGAAAAACTGCAATATTTTTTTGCGCATCGCTCAGCGGGCTTTCAAAAACATACCTTTCATGCAGGTGTTGAAAAAAGTTTTGCGCGTGACAAGAGAGAGGCGCCATTTTGCCACGCGTTAAGGTAAAAGACCCAATACGTGGACACGTCCCAGTAGCTGGACACTGGTGCAAAAATACTGATTAGTACATTTAATATCCGCTTTATGCAAAAAAGAACTATTTTATTCAATTATTCAAAAGAACTATTTTATTAAATTATTCAAATATTTAGTCAAATATACATATGAATATATTTTACTAAATATTTGAATAATTTAATAAAATAGTTCTTTTGCACCAGTGTCCACGTATTGGGTCTTTTACCTTAAGTGTTGCCCCCGCTTGGCTCGGGCAGCAAACATCACACTAGTCAAAAATCGCTTTCTTCTCTCCCTTGTCGCGCAATGTACGACCGTGTACAGACTTGAGCACGAATGCGAACGAGGCAAGCCGAGGCAGAATGAGCATCCTGTACGAAGCACCTCGCATGGAGCGAAAATGATAACTGAAGATATTGCGAAGATATTGGGCGAAGAACCTTGGGAAACAATACATCTGTGCGTAAAGAAAAGGAGATAAACCTTGGAAGTTGAAATCACGAGAAATAAAAAACTTAAAAGAAGAATAATTCTCGATTTACCTAACCGCGGAGTATTCCTACGAATGGTACTATGTAATTTAGCAATTTTCGTTGCGAAAATAAACACAGAAACACAATAGTTGGACTATTGAATAAAAATTACGCATTCGAGTTTTCTTTTCATTTCGCTGTTATCCGTACACGCAAGTTGAGACGTCGCGTATAAACGCAATCAGATACATTCGGGCAAAATTGAAACTTGCAATGCAGCATAACATTAGGACAAATAATTGATAAACGCTACGGCGATCAGCATACAGAAAAATAAAGTGGCACCGTAGTATTGACAATTTCATTCTGAAACATGGAAAATGCCAAATCACTTCCAGGATAAGTACACAGATACGTTTCTTATATTTCCTTCGCGAAGACATTAGCCGAGCTTCATTCATATAGCAATTTTCATATAAAATGACTGCATACTTAATGCGCTTAGGGGGTTGCCTTCGAACCTAAGCCGCTGTCATCCGATCGAAGTTCATTCTCGACTTACCATTAATCCGAAGATAGAGCAGGATGAAGGTGACGCGAGTGACTCTTTACATGCGGTTGTAGCGTACGAAACGTTCGTTTTTTCGTTCAAGTCGAAACTGTATCAGCGACAGTTCATTTTATGAACTTTCGAGTTCGTTTGTGTAGAATTTTGTGAATGACTAAAAGAATTTCAGATAAAATTCCCTTCCCGGGACGACGATACCTTTCTGTTTATTACACAAAAGTGAACCGACGTTTTACATGTTACAACCATGTTCACGGAGTTGGCAACAGATAGTAGATAATAAAATGCGTAATTCTACGTGGCACAATAAGTCGAAGAAAATGACCTACGCAACACGAATTTCACTTCTTCAGGCGTTCCTGCACCGAATTGTTAAGCATTAAGGGGTTGTTTCGGTCTTTAGGAATTAATTAAAGTAACACTACTACATATAATTTAATGGGACTTTTTGCATTGCATTAAGGATGTCTCATATTGTAGAAATATATTTTTTGTATTCTAATTACTCATTGCAGACGGCACTGGGAAGTCGTTAAATTCGAGGGGTCAAAAAATTCTCCGAAATCGGTGGGGCTTGTATCTGCAAAAGTTATTATCCAATTCGGCTGAAACCTTTTTTATTTTGAAGAGTATATTTTAGGCTAGGGGGGAAACCGGAAAAATTACAAAAATGACATTTTTTAGAAAGTAACGTCACTTGAAGTTTGAAATCACTTGTTCCCTATATTGTTTGTCCTTCCAACGCTTTTAAAAATGATAAATTTTACTGATTTCTCCCTAGCCAGAACTATAGTCTTGTAAATAAAAAAGTTTCATTCCAATCGGATAATAACTATTGGATAATAAACTATTCGAGAAAGACGCGTTTAAAGTTTTACGCGAGTGTCGACTGGCCTTGTGTTAATGCCTATAACTCCGGAAATTTTACAAATTTCAAAAATTCCTTTTAACCCTTATGTCAATAACCAAAAGTACCTACGTTGTTCAATAACCAGGGTACCCGGGTACCCACTTCCGATTTTTTTAAAGTAAACGCTTTCTATCGGATCTTTTGGTGGTTTTTACGTTTCCAGTCGATAGTTGCTACCTAGATCCAAGTTTCCGAGGCCTCTGATAGCCAGAAACACTCGGCTAGGTAATATAAATGGGTCTTGAATGGTATACCGCAGGTAGCCGCGCGCGTCTTGCCAGCAAATTGGGTGTCCGGCAGACACCAGTCTTCGCTGATACCTCGACAAGATATATCATCTTATTTGGTATAAAACACCGAAATAAAGACTTAGCATTGGAACTATTGTGTATTTCAATAAAGGTATTTCAAATAATTTCAATTTTTGTGACAACAAAATCAAATACAAGTGCTATGGAGGAGTTATCGAAAGTAAAGTTTGCAAGGTAAGATAAATGATTGTGGGATGTTATTTTGGTCGTTTACAAAAGGATATCATTCATAGAATTGTTGGAGATGTACATTTGTTCCATACCTAGAAACGCAGGTGAACCAAGAAATCTTGCATCGTATGCGATAAACCAATCTGCGATCAGCATGCAGTCACGCTTACAAAATGTAAAGAATGCATAAATTAGTAGAATAATCACGACTTTTTTGCACATAAATATTTCGTTCAATTTACCGAATGATCCCTGCAACGATATCTTATTGTAAATTGTTTCGTTCATTCGGAATTCGTTCATAAATCTTATGTTTCTATAGGTGGGCACCCGGGTACCCTGGTTATTGAGAACCAGCATGTAAACTTTGACGGGATAATTCTCCGACTCTAAGACCAGAAAACGAAGTCTGAAAGCATATTCCTCTTTCAAAATGTTGAAATAACGAAGATCCAAACGGTCGTATCGAAATTTTCACGGGAACATAAAATTTTTTCATAAAACATGCCCAGGTGGGCACCCGGGTACCCGGTTATTGACATAAGGGTTAAACAATTTTGAAAACATTCGAAAAATGAAATAAAAAAAGAATCGATTTTAGACGGGAACCTCCCCTTAATAACAAAAAAAAAACGAAGGCTCCACCGTAATTTCCATACCCTGGATTATCATCTCATTTTGCCACATAGAAAAAGCCATTTCATTTTCCAGTGTCTTTTGCCAAGCACCCTGTATTATCTTGCCTTCTCGATGGAAGTTGTTGGTCGTGTTGTAGGGCGATGTCGTGATAAAAGATCCGCTCGTATTGAATGAACGGATTTTTGCGTTATTTGGATCGTGGCCAGTGAAACGTGTGCGCGCAAGATTCGCGATGGCAATAGTGTACATCACACTGTACCTGGTCATGCAATTTTGGGATTTGTACGATTACAAGCATAACTTCGATATAGTGGTGCGAAGTGTGTTGGAGCTTGTGTTAACGGCAACAACTTATGCCTCCTTGATTATTTTGCAACGGAACAAACAGTTGAAGGGTGCGATTATCGAGATGAGAGGATATATTGCGGAAGTCTCGTTGCTCGAGGACGCGGAGAAACTCTTGTATTATGGCCACAACAAGGTGGCCTATCGCATCGGCAAATACGCGGTCTTTATGACATCCACTACTGGCTATCTGGTCTATTTGCACCCTTTGATCGCCATGCTCCGTAGTCACCCAGGTATATTATATAATATTTCGTCGACAGTTTTGGTATTCCCCCGGATTTTGCCTAACTTTATCGTTTGAACGAATCTCCGAATTTGTGGGATTTTTACCGTAGGAATAGCTTTCGTAATTTCTGTATGTTCGGGAGCCACGGAAAGAGAGGACCTCGGGGTCACCGGAATCGAACCCACGATCAACTGTTTCGTACGGCATCGGCCGCACGGAATAGTCTTAGAGTCCAGCGGTGTCCAGCGTAGGGGCCCCTCACGCGCCTGCTTCCCCTTCCAATCTTTCTCTCACACAGCGTGCCTTCCGTTGTCAGGGAGACTGCGCGACGCTAAGATGGCTACCGTGACGGGCTAGCCAGGCTAGCGTCTTCGCGGTTAGCGTCGCGCGGTATCCCTGACAACGCGGACTAGAGTGGGAGAACCCCAATCTCCCGCGGGAGCGACCTTGGACAGCGCTGTCTTAGAGCATATAAGGTGGTGGACCCAGTTGCCGATCGGTTTAGACGTAGTCGTCGATCACTTAAATATTGAGATTTTATAAGGTTTTTGAACAATATTGTGATGATATATGTAGGCAAAGAATTTTGTCCTATACACAATATTGTTCAAAACCCTTATAAAATCTCAATATTAATTTAAATGATCGACGACTGGGTACCGATCGACGACTGGGTCAACTACCTTACTACTCTAAGGGAATAGGGTGGATGTACTGTTTGTGGCCATTGCACTGTTTTTGGCCATGTGCATAATTACCTTATTTTTAAATTACTTGCAGATCATTATTCTATGGAGAATTTCACATCATAAATATTTTGTTTAGTATACCGCCCGAAATATAAGGTTACATTTATTGTTTACACGGAAAAATATTATATTTTTTAAGAAGTGGCCAAAACTGGTACAATATCTTAAAGTGGCCACAAATGGTGCATCTACCCTAGTGTCCGCATCGCGTTGTTGTCCCGCCGCCAGCCCCGTTCGTCGGGACTATAACGAGGTATTACTGTACTGGGTGATCCGATGATTAGTACTGAAAATCTTAGACGCTCTCAGTGTCAATTATTTCGCGTCTTACCACCACAGAGTAATCCGCTTTTGGTCCTACGAGTTCTGCGTGTGTATAAAACGCAGATTCAATTCCTTAGGACCCCACTTGATTTTGTTGAATCTTTTTTATTGAGTCCCACTTCACCAAAATGGAAATTATTCTTCTATTATTCTAGTCTATATCTCTTATTCTTATTTAACAATGTGATATCTCAAGCAAGTGATAATTATAGAAGTTTATTTCTCGTCTGTTTACACAGGTCATGATAATAGTACATTCACTTATGAGCTGCCATTTCGGGCGCACATTATTTTCAACTACACCACGGACGCTCGAATGTACGGTCTACTGTATTTGTACCAATTTCCTATTGTGTGGTTGGGAATATACCATACATCAGAAGTTACCTTTATAATTAATCTCGTCTTACATTACTGTGGAAGATTATCGGTGCTGTCCCATCGTATTCGAAATATCTCAACGCAATCACATCGAGCTTTCAAAAACGGCATTCAGAAGGCAGTGGCCACGCATTTGGAGCTGATAGAGTACGTAGTAGTGTTTAAGGAGGTAGACACGTCACGTGACACGGGCGATGCACCGCGCTGTAATACCGACAATCTAACCTGAAACATGGGTTTGGAATTTTTCGTTTTCCGTCCTTATATGAGCAGATTTTGGGTTGGGCGAGGTCTCATTCGAAAGAGGAAGGTTCAATGCGGAGCGCTCTGCTCACCGTTTGAGTCACAAAACTCTTTTAATAACCTAAACATACTTAAGGAGGTAAACACGCCACGTGACATGGGTAATGCAGCGCGCTGCATACCGACACATTCTGGCCCGAAACATGGGTCTGGGAAATTACGTTGTTTGTCCTTATATGAGCATATTTCGGGCTGAGTGAGGTCTCATTCGAAAGAGGAAGGTTCAATGCAGCGCGCTATGGTCATCGTTTGAGTCACAAAACTCTTTTAGTGACCTAAAAATACTTGGATTCTTGCGGGTGTATTTTGTCGACTTTTGCTCTACTTTGATCACTCATATTATTACATATCAACACAATCTCGTCGAACCATGACCATAGCGCGCTGCACTGAACCTTCATCTTTCGAATGAGACCTCGCCCAGCCCAAAATCTCCTCATATAAGGACAAACAACGTAATTTCCCAGACCCATGTTTCGGGCCAGATTGTGTCGATATACAGCGCGCTGCATTACCCGTGTCTACCCCCTTAAGTAACACTTTATATTTGTATGTAAAACTAGTGTCGGTACTATTGCCAACACGTAGGTATAATAACCAGCCATTCCGAATTCCTTTGGGCACAAATAATAATCTATAATCAGATATAGTGTGTAAAGCTATTTTTATTTTTCAACGTTCGTTTTAAGAAATGCACGTTTCACAGGTCGTTTGGAGATTTCACCGACAGTTTCTCCGTGATCCTTCTTATAGAACTTCTGAATTGCGGCGGAAGGCTCGGCCTTTCTATGTTCGTTATGCTTATCGTAAGTAGATGCTGTTTTTTTAAGTATATAGCTATTGATGCGAAAGAGAAAAATACATGACAGTGGGATCATCGCCGGATTATTTCAATGTTTCTTCACACTTTTTAGAAAATCGGCGTAGATACACCAACTGTAATTAGTTTCGCGATGTACAGCTTTATTGTATGTGGCTGGTTGTTCTTGTACTGCTACATTGGCGAACAAGCGATTTTTCAGGTATGTGATTTATGTAATGTCCTTCGTGGGAGCAACCAATCCCACCCGCAAGTATTTATACAGGGCTGCGTAAAGAAGCTCTTTGTAAGCTGGTTTATCAACTTTGTCACTGGATGTAATTAGACGATCAGTCATTTAAATGACTGCATTAAAGTTTTTGGCAAGTAAGAATTTCAAAATGTTATGTAGATTAAGTTTTCATTTAAGGGGGAACACCACTGTGACAGCCAGAAAAGTCAGCCATTTTTAAGATGCTTTTTCTGGAATAAATTACAGTTTTCATAGAATAATTTTATTATCTATCTTTAGTAGGTACTGTCTTAAAAGACTATACGAAAAAAATAAATAGAAAAACATCCATAAATTTTAATATATTAATTAATCTTTATGGATGTTTTCTATTTACTTTTTTTGTGTAGTCTCTTAAGACAGCGTGCTCTTTAGCAGGTAATAAAAGTCTCTGTAGGTAATACAATTTTTCTATGAAAACTGTAAATTATTCCTGAAAGAAAATTCTTAAAAATGGCTTACTTTTCCGGCCGTCACAGTGGTGTTCCCCCCGAAAGGGGTTAGGCCACATTGGACTCAGCAAAATTCTACTCATTTTCGGCATTTTTTTAGGAAGATAATGAATTAAAAAGAAAATTCAATATGAAGCCTGTTATCGTACAACTCTCGCCGGAAAAAATACGATTTATATATATATATATATATATATATATAATACAAAATGGCGACGATAGAACCGTGATACGCAAGATGTTGAGGAGTGACGTTTTCTACAGTGTTCCATCTCACGGCTATAACGTTTGACTTAGACCAAAAAATCAAAAGTTTTATTTTCTACCTGCCTAAAATTAGAGAAGTACGTATCCGGTTTGCGATATCTTGAACATATTCTTTGCAATTGACACTTTTATAAAAAAAATGCACTTTTTCTCCCCATGTTTACCATTTCGTGACAAATTAATATTTTTGGATTTCCCTACGTACTTCTCTAGTTTTAGGCATGCAGAAAATAAATCTTTTTGGTTTTTTGTTCTTAGTCAAACGATATAGCTCCCAAATCTTGCGTATCAAGGCTTTAACGTCGCCATTTTATAAGAAAAAAAATGATATTTTCTGGCGAGGGTAAATTTTCTGTTTATTTCATTATCTTCCTAAAAAAAATGCCGAAAATGACTGTAATTTTGCTCCGTCCAAGGTGGCCGAACCCCTTAAAGCAGGCCTGGGATTTAAGTGAACGCGGCGGCCGATTTTCAGAGTCAACGCCTCTTTTCCCCCACCGCACGTCTTGGCCCCCGCGGCGGCCTAGGAGCTTCGAGCGCTTCAGGCCCGTACCATATGAACCACGCGTAGCTCATATGAACCGAGCTACGCGTGGTTCATATGGTACGGGCCTGAAGCGCTCGAAGCTCCTAGGCCGCCGCGGGGGCCAAGACGTGCGGTGGGGGAAAAGAGGCGTTGACTCTGAAAATCGGCCGCCGCGTTCACTTAAATCCCAGGCCTGCCTTAAAGTATTTCGCAAGCGTTCGATACTGAGCGCGCAGTGATCGTTTTTCATCCCCTGCAATTGGAATTATTCGGCCGAATTTCTAGGAAGCATGATCCTTGTTCAAAGTTGTATAACGATTGCGCATGGAAGATATATTTTCTCGTTGTATCATTCCCTATTTTATTCTTGATCACGATATGCACAGTATTAACAGAACGATTAACGTCTAGTCACGAAGTGTGGGTGATGCGTTCTACGAAATCGACTGGCCAGCCGTGGGAAATAATGACAGAAAGTCATTGTTAATATGCATTTTGAACGGGTACAAAACGCTTTATCTCACAGCTGGGAAGGTCTACATTTTCTCGCTAGCCGGTTTCACCACTGTGAGTATAACAATTTTCTATGTATAGTTTTTTTTAAGTACTGTGGCTCACAGATTCGTTAAAATGGGGTCATTTCGGGAGAGACGCACTACATTTTCTCCATTACTTATAAGAAATTGCTGTTTAAGAAACTATAACATTAAATTCATGAAAATTTTATTTTAATATTGGAATAAGCTAAATAAAAAAAAATCGAGAAACTGTATCTGTCTCTAATTGTAAGCCCGAAGGAGAGATGCACTTCAGACTCGGGAGAGATGCGCTTATTTATTTATTTATTTGTACCCTCTTCTCCCTACTTCTATTCTTCTTTTTTCTCTTTCATACATGTTACACAATGGAGTATGCATGGATACATGGTACATGTTTCATGAAGCCATTTTAAACACTCCAGGAAACTAATCCAATCCACAGTAGAATCGCTTGATTTGTAATTTTCTAAGGATTCCATACAATAGTCGTCAGAGTTTTAATCAGTTTTAATTGACTTGTTTTTTGGTTTAATCTTTGATTCTTCTTGATTAATCTCCCTCATAGTTGAAATTATCTTAAATTTTAATTTATTGGTCTCACTATTCATAGTTCTAATCATTGCTGGCTGCAGTCCAGACTGTGTTTTTATATTCTTCTGTCTTTTCTACTTTTTCTTCTTTTCCATCCTCCAATAATATTCTTTTAATTAAATTTTCCATATTAATCAGTATTTGATCTATATCTTCTCAACAGAGTTTTCTTTAAGATGCAATACTCTTTAGGAGCATTTAGACCAAATTCTATCTTACCCATTTGTGTCCTAGCTTTGAAACAGCTTCTTTCAACTGTTCTTCTGTCCATGTCGCTCGGGCACAAGCATTTGCTTTTCTTATATATACCATTGGCATGTCCTGAAGAGGATTAATTGATGGTGCATCTCTTCATCGATTTTGAAGTGCATCTATCTCTCAAAGTAGGGATAGGTACACCTGCCCCTCAAAAAAATTGAATGAGTTGTTGCTTTGCGAGGACATCTGTGAGTCACGGGACATTATAAAAATTAACACTATTTCATTTTTTCTACATAGATCATAAAAACTTCAATGGGGTGTCTCTCTATGTTACAAGCCAGCATGTAAAGATACGAGTAAAGGGAATAATGCCATTACAATGTGTACCAAAGATTCCAATTACAAAATTGTAGTTTATATAATCTCGTTTTATATGATGTACTAAGGGTGATGAAAATTGGTAGTATGATATTAACATATAGAAGTAGGATGAAAAGGAAGTAGTTGTGACGGAAGATATCGTCGCCTGAAATTTGTATGACTTCCTAGCTGATTTATGAAAATGTGGGCTCATTTAATTGTTGTTTCGACGTCGACACTGAAGAAACATATTATGCTGAATAAATGAGAATCTGTTACAATCATTATGTGTTTGGCATTTATTCTTTGTACATAGTAAATTACATATTAGTAGTACAGGTAAGTATATACACTGGCAAGCATACAAACTCTCTTTGTATAAATGAATATGCAGAATAGTTTGTGGCTCAGTTTTGAATAGAAAAAATTCAAGTCAGAGGTATAAAAAGAATTCAATTAAAAATCGTATACCTTTAGTGTTGCTAGAGTTGAACTACCGTCAATATGATTCGTTGTACCCGTAGAAAAAGGCAACATTCTACGCTGGTACCCGCTTCTCTGTTACGTGGCTGTTCTATCTTTGTTAAGGGGAGGTTCTGGTCTAGAGTCCCAAAAAATAGGTGATTTTTAGGAATTAATTAAAGGAAAACTAGTGTGTATAATTTAATGGGACTTGTTGCATTGTATTAAGGATGTCTTAAATTATAGAAATATATTTTTTGTTTTATAATTAATCAGTGCAGACAGCCCTGGGGAGTCGTTAAAGTTAAAGCGTCAAAAAATTGATCCAAATCGGTGGGACCTGTATCTCCAAAAGTTACTATCCGATTCGACTGAAACCTTTTTTATTTTGAAGATTATTCTTTTTTCTAGGGGGGGAACTAAAAAAAATAAAAAAATTACATTTTTTTTAGAAAATATCGACACTTCACGTTTGAAATCACTTTCCCCTGTGTTTTTCGTCCTTTCATCGCCTTTGAAAATTAGAAATTTTCAACTTTTTGTAATTTTTTTTAGTTCCCCCCCTAGAAAAAAGAATAATCTTCAAAATAAAAAAAGTTTCAGTCGAATCGGATATTAACTTTTGAAGATACAGCTCCCACCGTTTTGAGAACACTGTTTCGAGAAAAAGGCGTTTAAAGTTTTACGTGAGCGCCGAGTGGCCGGTTGTCACCCATGCATTTGCCGCTACTCAAATGCCTATAACTTCGGGAATTTTGCGAATTTCAATAAATCCTTTTAAACACGTTTTCCTAAAAGGTTGAACATTCGAAAAATTAAAAAAAAAAAAATCGACATTTAGACCATCCAGTGCATTTCTGTTGTTTAATGAATTCGTTTAAAAATTTTGAAACACATCAGGAAGATTAAAAAGAACAATCTCACAAATTTTCATCAACTTGGCACTGTTTTGAAGATAGGTCCGATACATCCTTAAACTAAACAGAGCCCGTTACGAGGAAACTCCATTTTTTCTCTCCTCTCCTCCGTTGCAGGGTGCTTATTACGAAACAAATGTTCCACATATTAAATTACTATATTTTTCTATTTACGTTCACGTCTCCTCCGTTTTAATTAATTTAGATGGTAATAAATTAATTATCGTATCGGTACCGATGTCGTATTCGATTCTATGCAATAAACGCAGTGTCGTTTTAACTCTAGTGTACATACAACACTTATAATTGATATTAAAACACATAATCCTCTTGTAATTGATGCAAAACACTGCGAAAACTTGAAGAATGAACGTCGCGGCAGCTATAATCACATTACGACTGTAAGAAGCACCTCGCATGCAGTGAAAATGATAACTGAAGATATTGCAAAGATATTGAACGAAGGACGTTGGGAAACGACACACCTGTGTGTAAAAAAAAGGAGAAAATCTTGGGAGTTGAATTCACGAGAATAAAAAGCTTAAAAAGAAGAATAATTCTCGATTTACCTAACCCACCATTTACATTTGCAAATGACCGCGGAGTATTCTTACGAATGGTACTATGTAATTTAGTAATTGTCTTCGTGGAAATAAACACAGAATCACAGTGGTTGGATTATTGAATAAAAATTACGCATTCGAGTTTTCTTTTCATTTCGCTGCTATCCGTACGCGCAATTCGAGACGTCGCGTTTAAACGCAATCAGATGCATTGTGGCGCAATTGAAACTTGAAGTGCAGCATAGCATTAGGACAAATAATTGATAAACGTTACGGCGGTCAGCAAACAGAAATATTGACAATTTCGTGCTGAATCATGGAAAATGCAAAACGACTTCAAGGAAAAGTACACAGACACGTTTCTTACATTTCCTTCGCGAAGACAATAGCCGGGCTTCATTTATGTAACTATTTTCATATAAAATGACTGCATACTTAATGCGCTTAGGGGGTTGCGTTCGAGCCTAAGCCACCGTCACCCGATCAAACTTCATTCTCAAGTTTCGATTAATCCGAAGATAGAGCAGGATGAAGGTGACACGAGTGGTTCTTTACATGCGGTTGTAGCGTACGAAACGTTAGCTTTGTCGTTGGAGTTGAATCTGTATCAACGAAAGTTCAATTTTCAGAATGATTAAGAGAATTTCTGATAAAATTCCCTTCACTCTCGACGATACTTTAATGTGTATTAATTACAGTGGTAATTACATGTGATACGGTTGGGGTTGTAAACATACGTTTTATATGTTACAGCCACATACACGTTGTTGGCAACAGGGAGCAGATAATAAAATGGGTAATTTTATGTGGCAAAATAAGACGAAAATCAAGAGTAACAAAATTGTGGTGAATGTGTCATTCTTCAGTTATTAATGTTTAAAAAATCGGGCCCAATACGCCTGAAACGCGGCAATGCGGTGGTCAGCGGCTCGAGTGGTGTAGGGCTCCGTAAAAAAAAACAAGATGCATTTGGTAACACATAAATTGCCGTTCATAAGTATTTGGACTCCTACTCTGATTGTGAGTTGAGTAATTGCGAAAAACGTTACAAATTTATTGAAGAACCCTAGCAAATTTTACGTTATTCGGTGTATTATATGTAGTGAGGGCAGTGAGAAGTATTGAATCTGTACCAAATATCACAAATTTTTTGGCAATGCAGCAGGTGTCCTAGTACTTATGAACAACATTGTACGCATTATGACAAGTGCATCATTGTTTTTTAACGGAGACTGTAGATTCCCCTACTGACCTACACCACTCGATGCACTGATCGTCGAATTGCCGTGTTTCAGGCGTTTCGGACGCGAATTTTGTTAGCATTAATAACTACGACACTAAGCCTCCGCCGTAATTTCTTTACTCCTGATTTTCGTCTTATTTTGCCACATAGAATCAGCCATTTCATTCTCTACTATCTACTGCCGATCACCCTGTATTATCTCGCCTCCTCGATGGAAGTTGTTGGTCGTGTTGTAGGACAATGTCGAGATAAAAGATCCACTCCTATTTTATGACCGGATTCTTACAATATTTGGAACGTGGCCAGAGAAACATATGCGCGCAAGATTTACGATGACGATCGTGTACATGAGCTTGCACATGGTCATGCAATATTGGGATTTATACGATCACAAGGGTAACTTCGAGCTGATGGTGCTGAACGTGTTGGAGTCTACGTTAACTACGTCAACTGTTATCTGCATGAGTATCTTCGAAAGCAACAAACGGTTGGAGCGTGTGATCATCGGGATGAAAGGGTACATCGCGGATATTTCTTTGCTCGATGACAAGGAGAAACGCTTATACCATCACCACAACAACTTGGGCTATCATTTTGGCAAATACGCGATTATTATCACAAGCTGTACTGGTTTCGCGATGTACCTGCGTCCTTTGATAAGAATGGTCCGTGTTTATCTAGGTATTCGTCGACCGTCTGGTATTCCCCGTGATTATTACCTATTGTTCTTATCCTCATTTATCTCATCTTTCTCGCATGTTCACACAGATCACTATAATAGTACATTGTCTTATGCGCTGCCATTTCGGGCGCACATTATTTTCGACTACACCACGGACGCCCGAATTTACAGTCTACTGTATTTGTACCAATTTCCGATTCCGGGCGTGGCTGTGTTCCATGCAACAGAAGTTAGCTTCATAATTAATCTCGTCCTACACTTCTGCGGAAGATTATCGGTGCTGTCCTATCGTATTCGAAATATCTCGGCAAAATCATGCCGAGCTTTCAACACAGGCATCAAACAGGCAGTGATTGCACATTTGGAGCTGATGGAGTACGTATCAGTGTTTAATTAACATTTTATATTTGTATGTAAAACTGATGTAGGTACAATAGCTGATATTTAGGTATAATAATAAGCCGCTCCGAATTCCTTTGGGGTGAAATAATAATGTATAATGAGGCATACTGTGTAAAGCTATTTTTATTTTTTAATGGTCATTTTAAGAAATGTACGTTTCCCAGGTCGTTTGGAGAATTGAACGAAACTCTTTCTGTGATCCTTCTTCTAGAACTTCTGGGCTGCTGCAGTAGGCTGGGCCTTGCTATGTTCGTTGTGCTCACCGTCAGTAAATACTTTATTTACGTACAGAATTATTAATACGAAAGAAGAGGATAGTGGTAATATCGTTGCATTACTTATTTCAATATTTCTTCACACTTTGCAGAAACTCGGCACAGATTTCGGAGCTGTAATTATTTATTTCTTTTACGCCATTGTTCAAGTTGGCTGGTTGTTCTTATTCTGCTATATTGGGGAAGAAATGATTTTTGAGGTATTTGACTTATTTAATAAGTTCTTTGGTAGAGGAACGAATCCCATCTGCAAGTGTTTATACAGGGCTGCATAAAGAAGCTTTTTATAAGCTGGTTTATCAACTTGCCAATGGATATAATCAGACGATCATTTATTTAAATTTTAAATGACTGCATTACACTGCAGTTGTTTTCAGCAAATAAGAATTTCAAAAAGTTTTCAGTAAAAATTTTTACTACCCAGTGTTCGATACTAAAGGCACAGTGATCGTTTTTCATCTCATGCAATTTGAATTATTCGATCGAATTGTTAGGAAACATGATCCTCTATTTGTTCAAGGTTGTATAACGCTTGCACATTGAAAATGTATTGTCTCATCGCCTCATTCCTTATTTCATTCATTCTTGACCACAATATACACAGTATTAACAGAACGATTAACGTCTAGTCCCGGAAAGTGGGTGATGCGTTCTACGAAATCGACTGGCCAGCCGTGGAAAACAATGACAGAAAGTCATTGTTAATCTGCATTGTAAACGGGTACAAAACACTGTATCTCACAGCTGGGAAAATCTACACTTTCTCGTTAGCTGGTTTCACCAGTGTGAGTATAACGATTCTGTATAATTTCATGAAGTACAGTTAGTGGCGGATTTAACGGACGGTCCATGAGCAATTGCGACCTGAGCCCCTGTTCAGAAGGCTCACCCAGGGCCCGTTTTTAAAAAAAATATGATATTATCTAAACATCATATTTCTCTTCTGTATTACTATTCTTAGCCCGTTTTTAGAAAACTACCTCTTCATTTTTCCGAAACATGAGCCTCTCAGAACGTTTGCCATCAGGGCCTTTTTTCTTAAATCAGTCACTGAGGCTCACAGACTCACAGTGGCTCACAGATTCGTTAACATATGAAAGGTAAAACCGCAAGCAAAAATTTGATTGAATATGTTGGTGCTTTGCGAAGAAATCTGTTAGTCACTTGCATTAATTGTTTCAGAACGGGACATTATAAAATTGAAAAATTTTTGGTCATAAGAGATCACGAGTACCTAAGGTCGTGTTCAGAACACGACCTTAATTACGAATTGCTTTGTAACGTATGAAAGTTTTGATAACGATCCTTTTTCCTACACAGATCATGAAAACTTCAATGGGGTGTCTCTCTATGTTACAAGCCAGCATGTAAAAATGCGAGTAAAGGGAATAATGCCATTGCGAAACGTACTAAATATTCCCCATTGGCATCTGTGCATAGAAAATTGTTGTGCGCTACAACATATAGAAGTAGGATGAAAAATGAAGAAGCTGTTACGGACGATATCCTCGCCCGAAATTTGTATGACTTCCCAGCTATTTTACGAAAATGTGCAACAAAGATTTATCTCGTCGTTACTGTGCTTCTGATTTAATTGTTGTTTCAGTGTAGACACTGAAGAAAGAGATGATATGAATAAATGAGCACCTGTTACAACCGCAATGTGTTCGACAATTATTCTTCCTACGTAGTAAATTACGTATAAGTACGAAACTGCGTGAAGTAACTTTATGAGTAAACCTTTTGTTGCATTAATTGTAAGTATCATGAAAATTTTCAAATAGACATTGCAGCCAATTTTTTGTTTCGTTTTTTCACCAAACCAACCACACAACTGATTTATGCATTTTTTTCTCTCTTAATATGAACGTTAATATGAACATTATTAACTTAACGATCTATGTTGATGATGAACCTTTGTAATTTATATAATATTAAAAATTATCTGAAGTCATTCCCTACTATACAATTTATCTTTGTAAAAAGAAGTGAGATCCGCATAAAAAACTTCAAAAAAGTAAACAAATAATAGAAAACATAATATAGAAAACATAGAAAGATAGAAGATAACATAGAAGATAATAATAATTACAAAATAAAAAAAGATGTGAAATCAAAATGAGCTGCAAGTAGATACATAAAGGTGCTTTCAGTCAAATACTTGGCGTGGCCAGACAAGGTCAAGGTGTCGATGAATAAGAATTATTTAAAAATGCAAAATATTGAAAGTGTACTCCAATTTGTCAGAGTTTTAAATTGCCAAATTATATGAAAGCCCGCGAGAGGAAAGGTATGGGTATTGATGATCTGAGAATAGCACCTTGCAACACAACGCCAAGTATTTGACTGAACGCATCTTTATGTACTTGCAGCTCATTTTTATTCAACATCTTTTTCTTATTTTGTAATTATTATTATCGTCTAGGGTTTGTGATCTCTTTGATTTCATGTACTTGGCGTAATTTTCTTACTTATTTTTTGAAGATTTTTTATGCGGTATTATTATCGACTAGGGCTGGGACTATTCGAATATTTTACAAGTATTCGAATGCTACGAGTAAACTTCGAATATTTGAGCATTCGAATGTTATTATTCGAATACTATTCGAATATCGCTGTATTCGAATACTATTCGAATACCGATATATTTGAATACTATTCGAATACCGATATATTTGAATACTGATGCACTCGAATAGTATGGTGTGAAGTGGGTAAAAATTAGCTTACAAGATTTCACCAGACAAATGAACCCAAAGAACTTGATTTATAATTTAGATCATACCTTTCGAATACATCAGTATTCGAATACTCAAATATTTGTATAGTATTCGAATATTTAAATATTCGAATAGTATTCGAATACTCAAATATTCGAATAGTATTCGAATACTTAAATATTCGTATAATATTCGAATACTTGGATATTTGAATTATATTCGACAAATAATTGAGCAACTGAAGTATTCGAATATTCGAATACCGAAAAATTCGACAAATAGTCCCAGCCCTATTATCGACAAGAATGAGAAGCATGTGCTTGAGTGTCACTGTTAACTTTCTCGCAAGTGCTCACTCAAGCCCCTACTTCATATATAAGCTGCTTTTAGGAACGCAGTGAATAGGAGTTCCCTCGTGCAACACCGCGGAGCCACAAGCGGAGTCCACAGTGACTCTCATGCTCTGAGGAAAGTCCCTGGACCTTTGGCAGAAAGTGCCGCAGCGCAAACGCTGTTAGCCTCCGCCCGTCTATCTCGATTAGGATAGGATGCCTTTTCGGCTGATCTTCGAGATTGGGTCGGAGTGTATTGGTCAAAGAAAAGTAATGTGGTTTGTAGCGAATACCTTTTCCCACGCTCTCAAGTTAGGGTTGCGGGTGGAAGGGACTTCGTTCAACTAAACAGGGCCCATTACGAGGGAACTCTTCTTTTTTTCCTCTCCTCTCCGCCGTTGCAGAGTGCTTATAACGAAACAAATGTTACACATATTAAATTACTATCTTTTTCTATTCACGTTCACTTCTCCTCCGTTTTAATGAATTTAGAAGGCATTAAGTTATTTATCGCATCAGTACCGATGTCGTATTCAATTCTCTGCACTAAATGCAGTGTCATTTTAACTCTTGTAGACACACAACATTCGTAATTGAAATTAAAACATCTAATCCTCTCGTAATTAATGCGAAACACTGCGAAAAGTTGAAGAATGAATGTCGCAGCAGCTATAATCACATTACGACTGTACGAAGCACCCCGAATGGAGTGAAAATGATAACTGAAGATATTGCAAAGATGTTAAGCGATGAACGCAGGGAAACAATACACCTGTGTGTAAAAAAAGAGGAGAAAAATCTTGTGAGCTGAATTCACGACAATAAAAACCTAAAAAGAAGAATAATTCTCGATTTACCTAACCCACCATTAGTTTACTTTTGCAAATGACCGCGGAGTATTCTTACGAATGGTACTATGTAATTTAGCAATTTTCTTTATGAAGATAAACACAGAAACACAGTAGTTGGATTATTGAATAAAAATTACACATCCGAGATTTTTTCATTTCGCTATTATCCATACACGCAAGACGAGACGTCGTGCTTAATCGCAATCAGGAGTGCAGCATAGCATTAGGACAAATAATTGATAAACGTTACGGCGGTCAGCAAACAGAAAAGATAATGTGGCACCGTAATATTGACAATTTCGTGCTGACTCGTGGAAAATGCAAAATGACTTCAAGGAAAAGTACACAGATCCGTTTCTTACATTTCCTTCGCGCAGACAATGACCGAGCTTCATTTCTGTAGCAATTTTCATATTAAATGACTGCATACTTAATGCGCTTGGGGGGTCGCGATGGAACCTAAGCCGTCGTCACCCGATCAAACTTCATTTCCGAGTTTCGATTAATCCGAAGATAGAGCAGGATGAAGGTGACACGAGTGATTCTTTACATGCGGTTGTAGCGTACGAAACGTTAGTTTTGTCGTTGGAGTTGAAACGGTATCAACGAAAGTTCAATTTTCTGAATGATTAAGAGAATTTCTGATAAATATTCCTTTCGTTCTCGACGATAATTAAATGTGTATTAATTACAGTGGTAATTACATGTGATACGGTTGGGGCTTGTAAACATACGTTTTGTATGTTACAGCCACATACACGGTGTTGGCAACAGAGAGCAGATAATAAAATGGGTGGCAGAATAAGACGAAAATCAAGAGTAACAAAATTGTGGTGAATGTGTCATTCTTCAGTTATTAATGTTTAAAAAATCGGGCCCGATACGCCTGAAACGCGGCAATGCGGCGGTCAGCGGCTCGAGTAGTATGGGTCAGTAGGGCTCCGTAAAAAAAAAACATGATGCATTTGGTAACACATACATTGCCGTTCATAAGTATTTGGACTCCTACTCTGATTGTGAGTTGAGTAATTGCGAAAAACGTTACAAATTTATTGAAGAACCCTAGCAAATTTTACGTTATTCAGTGTATTATATGTAGTGAGGGCAGTGAGAAGTATTGAATCTATACCAAATATCACAAATTTTTTGGCAATGCAGCAGGTGTTCTAGTACTTATGAACAACATTGTACGCATTATGACAAGTGCATCATTGTTTTTTAACGGAGACTGTACATTCCCCTATTGACCTACACCACTCGATGCACTGATCGCGGAATTGCCGTGTTTCAGGCGTTACGGACGCGAATTTTGTTAGCATTAATAACTACGACACTAAGCCTCCAGCGTAATTTCGTTACTCTTGATTTTCGTCTTATTTTCCCACGTAGAATCAGCCCTTTCGTTCTCTACTACCTACTGCCGAGCATCCTGTATTATTTTGCCTCCTCGCTGGAAGTTGTTGGTTGTGTTGTAGGACAATGTCGAGGTTAAAGATCCACTCATATTATATGAACGGGTTTTTACAATATTTGGAACGTGGCCAGAGAAACCAGTGCGCGTAAGATTTGCGATGACGATGGTATACATGAGCCTGCACACGGTCATGCAATATTGGGATTTGTACGATCACAAAGATAACTTCGATCTGATGATGCTGAACGTGTTGGAGTCTACGTTAACGACGTCAACTTTCCTCACTGCGATTATCTTCGAAAGCAACAAACGGTTGGGGCGTGCAATCATCGGGATGAAAAGTTACATCGCGGATATTTCTTTGCTCGATGACAAGGAGAAACGTTTATACTATGACCACAACAACGTGGGCTGTCATTTTGGCAAATACGCGATCATTATCACAGTCTGTAATGGTTACATGATGTACATCCTTCCTTTGGTAAAAATGCTGCGCGGTCATCTAGGTATTTGTCGACCGTTTGGTATATATTCCCCTTAGCTTACAAGGAAACATATTGATACCGAAAATTCTGATTTTAATGAAACTCCGTACGATTGTAGAGCATGTCGGAGTATGTAAGAAACGATTTTTTTTTCTGCGGAAAAACACTCTGAGGGGGTGAAATTAACCCCAGAAAATCCGGTTATTAACCCGATTTTGTGTTATAACTCGCGAATTGTAAGAGATAGAAAAAAAGTTTCAAGACAAAAGTTACTTCTTTTAATTAAATCTATCATTTGGTAAAAAAATTATTTTACGGTTCACGAATTATAACACAAAATCGGGTTAATAATCGGATTATCTGGGGTTAATTTCACCCCCTCAGAGTGTTTTTCCGCAGAAAAAAATCGTTTCTTACATACTCCGACATGCTCTACAATCGTACGGAGTTTCATTAAAATTAGAATTTTTGGGTTCGATATGTTTCCTTGTTAGTCTAACATCATCGCTTGAGCGACGAGAAAGATTGTGCCCTGCGGGAATCCGTATCGGCGATAGTTGACCGCGAGATTCTATGGAAATAGATTGACTTGGACTTACATGGTGACGCGATTCTCGAATTTATACTGACTAATACGATGATCAGTACCGGAAATCTTAGAATCTGTCAGTGCCAATTATCTCGCGTTTTACGAGCTCAGAGTTGTCTGCTTTCCGTTCTATCAGTCTGGAGCTGAATTCTTTGCGCCCTACGAGTTCTGGACTCTCCTCTTCTAGTCCTACATATTCAGAATAAATTCCTCAGGACCCTACTTGATTTTCTTGAATCTTTCCATTCAGTCCCGCGGTACCAAAATTGAAATTATTACCTATTCTTCTCATTCTCATTTATTTTATCTTTCTCGCATGTTCCCACAGAGCACAATAATAGTACATTGGTACTGCCATTTCGAGCGCACATTATTTTCGACTACACCACGGACGCCCGAATTTACAGTCTACTGTATTGGTATCAATTTCCGATTCCGTGCGTGGCCGTGTTCCACGCAACAGAAGTTAGCATCATATTTAATCTCGTGCTACACTTCTGCGGAAGATTATCGGTCCTGTCCTATCGTATTCGAAATATCTCAACGAAATCACGTCGAGCTTTCAACATCGACATCAAACAGGCCGTGGTTGCGCATTTGGAGCTGATGGAGTACGTATTAGTGTTTAATTATCATTTTATATTTCAATGTAAAACTGATGTAGGTACTATTGCCAATATGTAGGTGTAATAATCAGCCGTTCAGAGTTCCTTTGGGCAAAAATAATCGTGTAGGGTAAGTCCGGGAGAGTTCGACCACCGGGAGAGTCCGGCCAGTGTTGGTATTTTAAGACTGACGCAAGATAGGGCACTGTGTGTCATTGACACAAAATAAATGAATGCGCTTCTTGTTGATCTTGAATTGACCATTGTCACAAATCCATATTTTAATTATAGGAAACACTTAAGGGGAGGTTCTGGTCTAAATGTCGATTTTTTTTTATTTCATTTGTCGAATGTTCAACCTTTTAGGAAACCGTGTTTAAAAGGATTTGTTGAAATTCGTAAAATTCCCGAAGTTGTAGGCATTTGAGTAGCGGCAAATGCATGGATAACACCCGGCGACTCGGCACTTACGTAAAACTTCAAACGCGTTTTCCTTGAAACAGCGTTCTCAAATCGGTGGGACCTGTATCTTCAAAAGTTATTATCCGATTCGACTGAAACATTTTTTATTTTGAAGAATATACTTCTGGCTAGGGGGGGACTAAAAAAAATGCAAAAAGTTGAAAACTTATAATTTTCAAAGGCGATGAAAGAACGAGAAATATAAGGAAAATGTGATTTCACACTTGAAGTGTCGTTATTTTCTAAAAAAATGTCATCTTTGTAATTTTTTTAGTTCCCCCCTAGCCAAATGAATAATCTTCAAAATAAAAAAGGTTTCAGTCGAATCGGATAATAACTTTTGGAGATACAGGTCTCACCGATTTGGATCAATTTTTTGACGCCTTGACTTTAACGACTCCCCAGGGCCGTTTGCAATGATTAATTATAAAACAAAAAATATATTTCTATAATTTAAGACATCCTTAATACAATGCAAAAAGTCCCATTAAATTATATATAGTAGTTTTCCTTTAATTAATTCCTAACTATCACCTATTTTTTGGGGCTCTAGACCAGAACCTCTCCTTAAGACTTTATGCGAGTCTGAAAGTTTTTAGACCAAGTTACTGTGCTGGTGATATTTGATAGACAGGTGAGTTTATTTACACTATCCCAATATTTGGGGATATAATATGCATAAAACTACAGTGTCACCCCAACAATACGTATGTATTCGTTTTTAATTTATTTTGACAAGGTGGTCGATCACTCCCTTGATTATGGGATAGTCCAACCACGTGTGTTTTTCTTACTGTAAACCCATCTTCAGATTCAGGGAGCGAAAATTCCATTCTACAAGATAGTGATATGTCGTTGAAAGACTGGGACGAAAACTAATGCGTGGGATGGGGAGAAAACTATTTCGAAAAGCGACGATTGGATTAAGTGTGTACACTGAAGCCGTTGGATTCATGATACTAGATAATCCAAGTACAAGAATGTTTGCGATTTACATGGAAAACTGAAGAAGAAATAACATATCAATTAACATCTTCGTGTATTATACTTTTTGTAAGCTACACTTTTTGTTATTTTTCAAGGTCGATCTCACCCGTAGTGGGTGAACGGTGTAACCCCGACATGCGGGTGAGACCGACCAGTTACAGTGTCAATGCTTTTGGTTGAAAATGAAAATAAATATTTGAAATTATCGCGCACTGTAATTTATATATATACTAAATTGCTTAGACTTTGCATTAATTTACACAAAACGACAAAAATATGAAAAACAACGATGCTACAATTTATTTTCCAAAAAGTGGTCGAACTCTCCCGTACTTACAATATAACAAGAAATACTGTGTAAAGCTATTTTTATTTTTAACGGTCATTTTAAGAAATGTACGTTCAACAGGTCGTTTGGAGAATTGAACGAAACTGTTTCTGTGATCCTTCTTATAGAACTTCTGGGCTGCTGCAGCAGGCTGGGCCTTGCTATGTTCGTTATGCTCACCGTAAGTAAATGCTTTTTTTCCAAGTACAAAATTACTAATATTTATTTCAATGTGTCTTCACGCTTTTCAGAAACTCGGCACAGATTTCGGAGCTGTAATTATTTACTTCTTTTACGCCGTTGCTCAAGTTGGCTGGTTGTTCTCATTCTGTTATGTTGGGGAAGAAATGATTTTTGAGGTATTTGACTTATTCAATAAGTTCTTCGGTAGACGAACGAATCCCATCCGCAAGTATTTATACAGAGCTACATAAAGAAGCTTTTTATAAGCTGGTTTATCAACTTGCTAATGGATATAATTAGACGATCAGTTATTTAAATGACTGCATTACACTGCAGTTGAATTCAGCAAACAAGAATTGCTCAAAAATTTCCGGAACGTTGCGGGATAATTAGTATAAAATCACCGAAACGTTGCGGGTGAATTGCCTATAACATTTCGAAAACACTGCATATTTCGTGCAATGTTGCGCAGGGGCGGACATAGGAAGATTGCTGCAACACCTCAGAAATGTTGAAATGTTGAAAAAATGAGAAATGCAACGTAACTGTAACCTTTCTGCAACGCAGTGTGCTGTATGGGTACAGGCACTGTGATCGTTGTTCATGTCATGCAATTTTAATTATTCAGTCGAATTGTTAGGAAACATGATCCTCTAATTGTTCAAAGTTGTATGACGCTTGCACATTGAAAATGTATTGTCTCACCGCCTCATTCCTTATTTCATTCATTCTTGACCACAATATACACAGTATTAACAGAACGATTAACGTCTAGTCCCAGAAAGTGGGTGATGCGTTCTACGAAATCGACTGGCCAGCCGTGGGAAACAATGACAGAAAGTCATTGTTAATATGCATTTTAAACGGGTACAGAACACTGCATCTCACAGCTGGGAAAATCTACACTTTCTCGCGATTCGGTTTCACCAGTGTGAGTATAACGATTCTGAATAATTTCATGAAGTACAGTTAGTGGCGGATTTAACGGGAGGTCGACGAGCAGTTGCGGCCTGGGCCCCTGTCCAGAAGGCTCACCCAGGGCCCGTTTTTAAAAAAATATGATTTTATCTAAACATCATATTTCTCTTCTGTATTACTACACTTACCCCTTTTTGAGTGAACTACCTCTTCATTTTTCCGAAACATGAGCCTCTCAGAACGTTTGCCACCTAGGCCTTCTTCCTTAAATCCACCACTAAATACAGTGGCTCACAGATTCGTTAACATATGAAAGGTAAAACCGCAAGCAAAAATTTGATTGAATATGTTGGTGCTTTGCGAAGAAATCTGTGAGTCATTTGCATTAATTGTTTCACGCTTCAGAACGGTACATTGTAAAACTGAGTACGTAACGTATGAAAGTTTTGATAACGATCCTTCTTCCTACATAGATTATGAAAACTTCAATGGGGTGTCTGTCTATGTTACAAGCCAGCATGTAAAAATGCAAGTAAAGGGAATAATGTCATTACGGAATGTACTAAAGATTCCTCATTCAGTGCAAGTATCCCCCCCGAAATAGAAGTATCTCGCCCGAAATATGTATGACTTCCCAGCTGTTCTACGAAAATGTGCAACAAAGATTTATCTCGCCGTTACTGTGCTTCTGAATTAATTGTTGTTTCAGTGTAGACACTGAAGAAAGAGATTATATGAACAAATTAGAATCTGTTACAATCACAATGTGTTTCACAATTATTCTTCCTTACTATCGAAAATTACTATCCTTTTCTATTTTAATGAATTTAGAAGGCAATAAGTTATTTATCGTAATTATGCACTAAACGCAGTGTCGTTTTAACTCTTGTATACATACAACGCTCATAATTGAAATTAACACACCTAATCCTCTTGTAACTGATGCAAAACACTGCGAAAACTTGAAGAATGAACGTCGCGGCAGTTGTAATCACATTACGACTGTACGAAGCACCCCGCATGGAGTGAAAATGATAACTGAAGATATTGCAAAGATGTTGGGCGAAGAACGTAGGGAAACAATACACCTGTGTGTAAAAAAAGGGAGAAACACCTTGGGAGTTGAATTCACGACAATAAAAACCTAAAAAGAAGAATAATTCTCGATTTACCTATCCCACCATTAGTTTACTTTTGCAAATGACCGCGGAGTATTCTTACGAATGGTACTATGTAATTTAGCAATTTTCTTTATGAAGATAAACACAGAAACACAGTAGTTGGATATTGAATAAAAATTACACATCCGAGATTTTTTCATTTCGCTATTATCCATACACGCAAGACGAGACGTCGTGCTTAATCGCAATCAGGAGTGCAGCATAGCATTAGGACAAATAATTGATAAACGTTACGGCGGTCAGCAAACAGAAAAGATAATGTGGCATCGTAATATTGACAATTTCATGCTGAATTGTGGAAAATGCAAAATGACTTCAAGGAAAAGTACACAGATACGTTTCTTACATTTCCTTCGCGCAGACAATGACCGAGCTTCATTTCTGTAGCAATTTTCATATTAAATGACTGCATACTTAATGCGCTTGGGGGGTCGCGATGGAACCTAAGCCGTCGTCACCCGATCAAACTTCATTTCCGAGTTTCGATTAATCCGAAGATAGAGCACGATGAAGGTGACACGAGTGATTCTTTACATGCGGTTGTAGCGTACGAAACGTTAGTTTTGTCGTTGGAGTTGAAACTGTATCAACGAAAGTTCAATTTTCTGAATGATTAAGAGAATTTCTGATAAATATTCCTTTCGTTCTCGACGATAATTAAATGTGTATTAATTACAGTGGTAATTACATGTGATACGGTTGGGGCTTGTAAACATACGTTTTATATGTTACAGCCACATACACGGTGTTGGCAACAGAGAGCAGATAATAAAATGGGTGGCAGAATAAGACAAAAATCAAGAGTAACAAAATTGTGGTGAATGTGTGATTCTTCAGTTATTTATGTTTAAAAAATCGGGACTGATACGCCTGATACGCGGCAATTCGCCGGTCAGCGGCTCGAGTGGTGTGGGTCAGTAGGTCTCCGTAAATAAAAACATGATGCATTTGATAACACATACATTGCCGTTCATAAGTATTTGGACTCCTACTCTGATTGTGAGTTGAGTAATTGCGAAAAACGTTACAAATTTATTGAAGAACCCTAGCAAATTTTACGTTATTCGGTGTATTATATGTAGTGAGGGCAGTGAGAAGTATTGAATCTGTACCAAATATCACACATTTTTTGGCAATGCAGCAGGTGTCCTAGTACTTATGAACAACATTGTACGCATTATGACAAGTGCATCATTGTTTTTTAACGGAGACTGTACATTGCCCTGCTGACATATACCACTCGATGCACTGTTCGCCGAATTGCCGTGTTTCAGGCGTTTCGGACGCGAATTTTGTTAGCATTAATAACTACGACATTAAGCCTCTGGCGTAATTTCGTTACTCTTGATTTTTGTCTTATTTTGCCACGTAGAATCAGCCCTTTCATTCTCTACTATCCACTGCCGAGCACCCTGTATTATATTCTCTCCGCGATGGAAATTGTTGGTTGTGTTGTAGGACAATGTCGAGATAAAAGATCCACTCATTTTCTATGAACGGATTCTTACAATATTTGGATCGTGGCCAGAGAAACGTATGCGCACAAGATTTACGATGACGATCGTGTACATGAGCCTGCACATGGTCATGCAATATTGGGATTTATACGATCACAAGGGTAACTTCGATCTGATGGTGCTGAACGTGTTGGAGTCTACGTTAACGACGTCAACTGTCATCTCAATGAGTATCTTCGAAAGCAACAAACGGTTGGAGCGTGTGATCATTGGGATGAAAGGGTACATCGCGGATGCTCCATTGCTCGCGGACAAGGAGAAACGCTTATACCATCACCACAACAACGTGGGCTATCATTTTGGCAAATACGCGATTATTATCACAATCTGTACTGGTTTCACGATGTACATCCGTCCTTTGATAAAAATGCTCCGTCTTTATCTAGGTATTCGTCGACCGTCTAGTATTCCCCGTGCCCTGCATAAATCCGTATGGGCGATAGTCGACTGTGAGATTCTATGGAAATAGATTGACTTGGACTTACGAGACATGATGACACGATTCTCGAATATATACTGTATGATACGATGATCAGTGTACCGGAAATCATAGAATCTCTCAGTGTCAATTATCTCTTGTTTTACGAACTCAGAGTTACTGTGCCCTGAGAAAAAGAAGTCGGTTGGGGTACGACGTACTATTTTCAGTTTTGTTTTGTTTACTAATTCATCAAACGATGACTGGGATATGCAGAAATAGTTGAAAAATTTCGTTTCATCACTGCGTAGCTGGCTATAAAGTGTATAAAATACGCCTTCTAATAATCGCGCATTGTTTATAGGGTTTATCCATTATTTTCTTGTTTTCCGTTTTCCTATTGCGAGCTAATAGTGATATACTATTCGGACCCTACAGTTTCTCAACCGACTTCTTTTCATCCGAGCACAGTACCTCCTTTCGGTTCTGCCAGTCTGGAGCTGAATTCTTTGCCCCTTAAGAGTTCTGGACTCTCCTCTTCCAGCGCTACATATTCAGAATCAATTCCTTAGCACCCTACTTGATTTTCTTGAATCTTTCCATTCAGTCCCGCGGTATGAATATTGGAATTATTACCTATTCTTCTTATTCTCATTTATCTCATCTTTCTCGCATGTTCACACAGAGCACAATAATAGTACATTGTTTTATGCGCTGCCATTTCGAGCGCACATTATTTTCGACTACACCACGGACGCTCGAATTTACAGTCTACTGTATTTGTACCAATTTCCGACTCCGGGCGTGGCCGTGTTCCACGCAACAGAAGTTAGCTTCATAATTAATCTCGTGCTACACTCCTGCGGAAGATTATCGGTCCTGTCCTATCGTATTCGAAATATCTCGGCAAAATCATGCCGAGCTTTCAACACAGGCATCAAACAGGCAGTGATTGCACATTTGGAGCTGATGGAGTACGTATCAGTGTTTAATTAACATTTTATATTTGTATGTAAAACTGATGTAGGTACAATAGCTGATATTTAGGTATAATAATAAGCCGCTCCGAATTTCTTTGGGGAGAAATAATAATGTATAATGAGGCATACTGTGTAAAGCTATTTTTATTTTTTAATGGTCATTTTAAGAAATGTACGTTTCCCAGGTCGTTTGGAGAATTGAACGAAACTCTTTCTGTGATCCTTCTTCTAGAACTTCTGGGCTGCTGCAGTAGGCTGGGCCTTGCCATGTTCGTTGTGCTCACCGTCAGTAAATGCTTTATTTACGTACAGAATTATTAATACGAAACAAGAGTTTCAATATTACTTACTTCAATATTTCTTCACACTTTGCAGAAACTCGGCACAGATTTCGGAGCTGTAATTATTTATTTCTTTTACGCCATTGTTCAAGTTGGCTGGTTGTTCTTATTCTGCTATATTGGGGAAGAAATGATTTTTGAGGTATTTGACTTATTTAATAAGTTCTTTGGTAGAGGAACGAATCCCATCTGCAAGTGTTTATACAGGGCTGCATAAAGAAGCTTTTTATAAGCTGGTTTATCAACTTGCCAATGGATATAATCAGACGATCATTTATTTAAATTTTAAATGACTGCATTACGCTGCAGTTGTTTTCAGCAAATAAGAATTTCAAAAAGTTTTCAGTAAAAATTTTTACTACCCAGTGTTCGATACTAAAGGCACAGTGATTGTTTTTCATCTCATGCAATTTGAATTATTCGATCGAATTGTTAGGAAACATGATCCTTTATTTGTTCAAAGTTGTATAACGCTTGCACATTGAAAATGTATTGTCTCACCGCCTCATTCCTTATTTCATTCATTCTTGACCACGATATGCACAGTATTAACAGAACGATTAACGTCTAGTCCCAGGAAGTGGGTAAAGCATTCTACGAAATCGACTGGCCAGCCGTGGAAAACAATGACAGAAAGTCATTGTTAATCTGCATTGTAAACGGGTACAAAACACTGTATCTAACAGCTGGGAAAATTTACATTTTCTCGTTAGCCGGTTTCACCAGTGTGAGTATAACGATTTTCTATAACTTATTGAAGTACTGGGGCTCACAGATTCGTTAATATATGAAAGGTAAAACCACAAGCCAAAATTTGATTGCATATGTTGGTGCTTTGCGAAGAAATCTGTGAGTCACTTGCATTAATAGTTTCACGTATCAGAACGGGATATTATAAAACTGAATACTATGTCGTCGTAAAAGGTCACGAGTACCTAAGGTCGTGTTCAGATATATTGGCCGGTGAGTCCGGTTTCGCGAGCAGCGCGCGAGGAGAAATCAGCCACCACCACCTGACGATCGTGGGTTGGCAGTTAAAGGGTGCGTTCCAGTTGGGCCCAAATCGCCCGCAACACCCATGATTTCCATTACATATCGCGACCGTGCGGGCGATTTGGGCCCAACTGGAACGCATCCGAAGTTGCTTGGCCCCCGATGGATATAGTGGGGTGACAGGAACGCTGCTCGGCGTCGCCTGACGGACCCAATCCCCACCGCGGGACGACCGGGCGAAGCCCGAGAGAGAGTGAGAAGCTAGAGAAAAGGAGCACCGAAGCAAGTAAGCGAGTGGTGGGAGAATACCCCTCACGAGACTCACCGGCTAATATATCTGAACGCGACCTTAATTACGAATTGCTTTGTAACGTATGAAAGTTTTGATAACGATCCTTTTTCCTACACAGATCATGAAAACTTCAATGGGGTGTCTCTCTATGTTACAAGCCAGCATGTAAAAATGCGAGTAAAGGGAATAATGCCATTACGAAACGTACTAAAGATTTCCCATTGTCATCTGTGCATAGAAAATTGTTGTGCGCTACAACATATAGAAGTAGGATGAAAAATGAAGTAGCTGTTACGGACGATATCCTCGCCCGAAATTTGTATGACTTCCCAGCTGTTTTACGAAAAAGTGCAACAAAGATTTATCTCGCCGTTACTGTGCTTCTGATTTAATTGTTGTTTCAGTGTAGACACTGAAGATAGAGATTATATGAATAAATGAGAATCTGTTACAACCACAATGTGTTTGACAATTATTCTTCCTACGTAGTAAAGTACGAAACTACGTGAAGTAACTTTATGAGTAAACCTTCAGTTGCACTAATCGTAAGTATCATGAAAAATTTATAATACTTGGTTCGTTTCGTCGTACAAGGACACGTAAAATATTCTTCAAAGGTATAGTACTTTATTGGAACTCAATTCCCAGTACAAAAATTGTTGCTGTCTTTCTTTTTCTAGACTACTAATCAGTTATTCGTAAGTAATACCTTGGTTAGCACCATACTTTCATTGTATAATTGAACATGTGGCTCACTTTCGAGTGGTGAGATATAAGTCAGAGGTATAAAAAGAATTTACTTAAAAATGGTAGATATACCTTTAGTGCTGCTAGAGTTGAACTACCATCAAGACGATTCGTTTGATTCGTTGTTCTTGTAGAAACACTAAAAAAGAAACGACATTATCCTACATTGTTATCAGTTTCTCTGTTACGTGTCTGTTTTATCTTTGCCCTACTCACGTTCTTCGCTACCTCGGATAGAGTGTTTGCCATCGCAGCACCAGTTTGTTGTACCATGTCGTAGAAGTAGCCCTTCTTCTGCAGCAAAACGTACGGATGATCGAATTCCTAAAACGGGAACAGCACGAAAAATATATGTCAGCAGAAGATTTATACGACACACTATCTGTATACATTCTCGGTACATCCGAACACGTTGCTACGTACTACTAGGTAACCTTGGTCCATCACAAGTATCTTATCGCTATCCATTATGGTATTTAATCTATGGGCTATGGTGATGACAGTGCAGTCCATGAATTTCTTCCTGACAGTCATCTGGATCAAGGAATCAGTCTGCGGATCGACGTTGGCAGTGGCTTCGTCCAGGACCATGATTTTGCTGTTCTTAACTAGCGCACGAACAAGGCATAGTAATTGACGTTGACCGACGCTGAAATTAGACCCCTCCTCGGCGACTTTGGTGTTGAGACCGGCAGCCATATCCGAGATCGCTTCCTTCAGCTCGACTTCCTGCAGAGCCTCCCAGAGGGCGCTGTCGGAGTACTCGTCGAAGGGGTCCAAATTTCGTCGCAGACTACCCCCGAATAATATGGGCTCCTGCGGTATAATACTGATCTTCGAGCGGAAATCGTGCAGCGAGATTGTATTAGTAGGTATGTCGTCTATGACAATCTCTCCCTCCACGTAAGCTAGACGGAAGAGCGCGCTGATCAAAGACGTTTTCCCAGCGCCAGTTCTCCCAACGACGCCGACTTTCTCTTTGGGCATTACCACGAAGTTTACGCCTTTCAAAACATAAGCACCCTTCGGCCCGTACTTCAGCCTCACATCTTTAAATTCCACGTGACCCTTGGAGGGCCACTCTTTCGGAGGCGTCTTCTCTGGAACACTGTCCAGGAAAGGCTCTTCCTCCAAACGACTATACTCCAACACTCTCTCCACGGACGTGATTTGGTTCTCCAATTCGGCGGTTTGCCTCATACCCCATTGCAATATCCCTGTGACCGCGGTGATTTGGGTGATCACCAGGCCAATGTCTCCGGCGACGGCCAGGTCCTCGAATATCAGAAATATAATAACGATCAGGGCGAGGTAGAGCAGGCAGAACCATTCGATGTAGAGGCCGAACGCGCGCGAGATGGAGATGAATATGAACCACGTGGAGGTGTGAAGGTCCTGGTGGTTGTCGAAGTCCGTCGTCACGACCTTTTCAGCCTTGAACGCTCTGATCGTCGTCAGACCTTGCAAAGTGGCACCGACGTGGTCGAACACCGGCGAACGAGCTGGAACACATCATCGCCAGGTAAAGTACGCCATCGTACGATTACTACGTTCAAGTGTCGTTATTTAATGCTACTTACTGATACCCTCCATGCGTTTAACAGAGCGGCTGGTCGAAATGTAAACTACACGCATCCAGTAGAAGAGAAGCATAACTAACACCGTCGGTATCAACAGCCACACGCTCACGGTACCAACGATAATCACGGTTCCCATGAAGTTCAAGAACATTACCGTAACGTCGAACATGGTGAATGGCAGCTTCTTGTCGATGATGCCGATATCTTTCGAGAACCTTGATTCAGAAACAGAGTGGGTTAATGTAGATCTGGCGAGTAGGACGGGACCCGGTTTTATGGCCAGGGCCGGCTGCGATTAGCATGGTCGGTTAGAGATTCATTCATCGGTCACCGACAGTAAATTCAATGCTTCCAGGCCAGCCCTGTTTACGTACGAATATATCTGGATACCTGTTCAGTATTCGACCGGCAGGATTGGTATTGTAAAAGTACATGACGGCGCGTACGATACTACGGAACATGTTCGCGTGCAGGTTCTTGGAAGCCCGCATGCAGACCCCGTAGTACGTGAACGTTTGGAACACATAGACGCAGACGACGCCCATGGCCAGGCCGCTATAAAGATAAATAATTCCATGACGAGACAGCGGGCCAGACCATTGAAAATCCATCGTACCATTCACGGTTCTAACCCACGACGCGACCTCGGTGTTCACCCAAAACGCTAGCAGGTAATCGCTGCCGCTGGCCATCGCTTGGCTCGCGACAAAGAAGATCATCATCAGAATCAGCAGCAGAATGCTTTTGCTGGCCCTCCAATATGCCAGGAACACCGCGCCCGAGATCTTTCCGAACGTCCTGGTCTCGGCCACCTCTACCGGCTCCTCGGCCGGCGCGGCGTCGTCCTCGCTCTTCCATTTCTCCGCCGAGTGCCTACTGTCGTTCCTACCTTCGGCCTCCGCGGTTTCTTTCTTCTCCTCCAGGTCCTCGAAGATCTTCATGAAGTCCAGCTGCATGCTCTGCAGCTCCTCGAACCTGCCCTTCGCTTGGACCCGGCCGCCGTTCATCACGATGATCTGATCGGCAGACTTCATGTACTGGACTTGATGCGTAACCAAGATACGAGTCTTGCCCTTGAGGAAGCCGCATATGCATTGCTCCACGATGCGACTGCCGACATGGGCGTCCACCGCCGACAGAGGATCGTCCAGGAGGTAGATGTCGGCCTCTGAGTAGAGGGCGCGTGCCAGATTGATTCTGGCGCGTTGCCCGCCGCTCAGATTTATTCCTCTCTCGCCGACCATGGTCCTGTCGTGGTGGGGCATGGCGTTTATGTCCCGCTCCAGCTGGCAGACCTGGAGCACTTTGTTGTAACGAGCCTGGTCCATCGGCTGGCCGAACAGGATGTTCTGCTTGATCGAGGAGGCGAAGATCCAGGGCCGTTGGTCAGCGAAGCTGATCTTCCCGCTGACTTCCAGCACACCGTCGTCCAGCGGTAGCTCCCGTAGGATCGCCTGCAGTATACTGCTCTTCCCCGAGCCTATCTGTCCAATCACCGCTATAAAGCTACCTGCTTCCACCGTCAAGTCCACGTTCTGCAGAGTGTAGTCCCTGGTCTCGTCCCACCTGGCAGTCACGCTCTTTAAATACAGAGGGACAGCTTGTGTCGCTACCTGCGTCTTAGTAGCTGGCGCTTTCGACACCTCCGGGTACATCATGAATTTCTCTAAACGTCGGATGGAGACGGCTGCCTCAGCTAATTGATGGACACCTACGGAAACAGTGGAATATTTTGGAACTCTACTGATCTGGTAATATGTACTTCCTTTATGTCGACCTGTGCACAGGGTGGGCCATAATTCGTGGTATAAATTCTACGGCTCATGATAGGAGGAAACTATAGAATAACTTTTTTCTGTACGAAACTTCAATTCCCAGGAAAATGATTTTTTGCGAAAATAATATATTTTATAAGGATTACAGAAAAGTCTCGTTACGGGCTCGGTTTGGTGTACACGATACGGACTTTTCGCTATTGCAACTGGCGTGCGCAAGCGAAGCGGTGTATCTCGCTTCCACCTTCGGCCAGAAAGAAGCGAGAACCTCACACTCGGAATTAGGGCTCCGTTCACGATACGGGCTCAACGCCGGTCCCGAGCAGCGAGCGGCTAACGAGACTTTACTGTATTTATTTTCGGCTACAGAACCTCTTCGTCTTACTTTTATCACGGTTTATGGCCCACGGTGGGTATTTACTTGGAGGAATTTTGAAATTTACGCGTGACTTACTCAAAGCGAAGCCAATGGTCATCGAACTTCGTAAAATAGTGTAGAACGCTGTGGTCATGAACACTTTCTCGGCGTCGATAGTGTTCCCGGTTAGGACGTATGTTAATATGGTAATGAAAAGGCTGATACGTGGAACGTAAATGTCCAACGTCAAGCCGAACTGCTCTACGATCGAGTATTTCTTTATCACGTCCACTTCTAACCTGGAGGAGAGTGGAGAAGGTCCGATTAAAAATTCACGTTACTAATGCACTTTAAGACGTGAGTTACATTTCCCTTACCGCCTGGCTTTCTCCACAAGAAGGGAATACGGAATCTCCCAAACGTACATCTTGATTATCGCCACCCCGGCGATAATTTGGTTCATCAGTCTCAATCGGTTGTCTGTCTTTAGCGCTGACCCGTGGGTCAAGTGCGACACCTTACGCCCTAAGTACACTGCAAAGGGATACATAGATGTGAGAAAATAAATTAATTTAAATGAAATTCCCCATGGGACATTTTCAAACCAGCGAAGCTTGAAATTCTTTGCCAGCAGGGGCGGATTTGGAGGTTTGGGTTTCATAAAATATTTTAATTTAAAATAGCTGAGATAGTTTTAAAATTAATTCTATATGATAACTCATAGGGTAGATGTCCCTATTACTGTCAGTGTCCCTATTACTGCCACTTGATTTATTTTGCTTAATAAAAATGTAACGTATAAAAACAGTTACAACAATAATATTAATAATAATAAGAACAGTCTCACTTTAATAATAATATTATTATTCTACACTATTCCTTATACGTCACATTTTTATTAAGCAAAATAAATAAAGTGCCAGTAATCGGGACACTGACAGCAACAGGGACATCTACCCTATATGAGTTATTGATAACTTGCTACATGGAAAGAAGTGAATTGTTTTTAAACTTGGCTCAAGCCTCTGTGTTTAAAGATCACCCTTCACCGTCGGTGTTAGGGGAAATAGATAGACAGTTTATTTTAGAATGAAAATCTATGCTAGTATTTCCAATGAAAAAAAATAAGATGTTAGAGGTAAAAACATTTTGCTATTTTTTGCTATTTCTTCTATTCCAAAATTGGCCGCCATAGGCTGCAGCCTACTCGGCGATTGCCGCTTCGACATGTTTCCTCGTTAGCCTGTGTAGTAAAAAATCCGCCCCAGTGTTTCGAGGCTCATGGAAAAACCCAGAAAATTCGCAGAATATAGAAATCGGCATTACTATTAATTTGCGCCGCGGTGCTTTATGCTTACTTTGTAATGGTATGCATAACAAGAACGTCGTCACCCCAGCAATGGCGCCGATCCCGATTTCGCGGAATATAAGATACGCTACCAGAAAGATGTGGAGCGGGCCGATCCACAAGTAATGGATACCGAAGACAAAGTAATCGAGCCTGTTGACATCGTTGCTGAGGAAATTGACCATCTGAAAGGGTTAACGACAAGTAACACTCGCCCAACGCCAACACTCCTCCGCCTTAACCAATTCGATTTGCCACCTGTCCAGCAGACGTGTCATTTTCGAGGACCGAGCTGGATAATCTCAGTATCTTCCTGTAGATCAGCGTGCAGCAGGCTACTCTCACTTTCATCCCCACGTGCATCAGAGTCTGCAGAGAGTAATGCAGGATCACGGCGTCCACCAACGGCAGGACACAGAAAGCAGCCGCGTAATAATATATGTCGGTGGCCCATCCATTTCGACTTCCTGCGAAGTAACGCAGTAATTTTGCGAGGAGGAAAGGATGCGCGATCCTGAAATAACGGGCGACTTGAGTAACGATTTATGCTCGATTTTGCGGGTGAGATGACCGCGCGATGTCTTCTTAGAGGAGACGTTCATATTTGCGACTTGCGCTGCTCGAAATAAGGGATCTTTGTAAGTAAGTAGTCTTTGGCCTTGGTACCTGACACAACAGAGTGACATTAATTTTAGAGACGGGGAAAGATTTTATAGAAGAGGTGTAGTTGTTATTAATATTGTGTAATAGTTCCAATTTATCTAATAAGCAAGATAATTTATCGAATTATATAATAGTTCCAAAATTACGTTTTCTGGTTGCTGTAATTCGTGATTTTCAAATACCACGGACGAGGTTACCAAGCGGCAGCTGATGGGAAAAGTGCGGGAAGAAAAGTTGCTTCCAAAGAAGAATCGCGAACCAACGTATATACGATTTTAAAACAGCATTTTGCTGAATTCCGCCCTTTGCGCCACAAAAAGAAAAAATGGAGCAAAAAAAAATAAATAAACTAAATCTGTATTATTTAATTTGTTGGTGTAATAAAGACGCATTATTATTATTATTATTATTATTATTATTGTACTGCTCGATACTATTTTTTGCCGAGTATCTATATGATTACGTATATAGGTATATATTAATTGAAATATAAATGTCCAAGAGAAGGCCAAGAAAATATTCTTAAAAATCGTGTAAGGAGTAAATAAAACGGAGAAAACAATTTGAATACACGAAATTTAAATACAACTTTAGAAAACAGAGTTGGGCATTATTTGATTCAAAGGGTGTAGCCGGATAAGCATAGTGTGAAGTGTCCCCAAAGCAAATTGAACATGGTTTGTGGCAATCGATAGGTTCCTCGAAGAAAACTATTTCTGCAAAGTTTCAACCCGATACCCCTACTATTAGGGTAGTTACAGGGTGAAACTACTGTTGTTCTATTGAATAGAAACCTATACAAAAAATCAGAGACATTCTACGCATTGATATACGTGTCTGTGAATTTTTTCAGAATTTTCAGTGATAAAACCGAATTTTAAAAAATTAAAAAATATTAAAAATGCCGATTTCAAAATAAAAATTTCAAATTAGATCATTTATATTCTTACAGTTTTAACGTCTTTGTGTGGTTATTAATGTGTATTTTTTTCAGATTTTTCGAAAGGGTGGAACTCAGTCGCAAAAATCAAAAACTGATATTTCTTATATGCAGCGTGAGGAGCAATTATACTCAACAATGGAGGGGGGAAACACCGACAGTAGGTAGTGGTAACGTGTGCGTGAACTGACGCCAGCGCCAAGCTAGTCGAGTGGCCTCAACGCGAAGCGAAACAGGGCCAACCAGCGTCGACAATCCGTTTCCCGGTGGCACTGCTTGGCCGTGATTGACTTCGCGCTGGCGTCAGTTCACGCACACATTACCACTACGCCCGTCGGTGTTTCCCCCCTCCATTGTTAAGCATAATTGCTTCTCACGCTGGTTATATCGTCGGTGATAGTGCAAAACCGCGTATGAGCAGTTTGTAGATACCGCGGATCAGCATTTTACCGATTTCACAGAAGGAAAAAAAAACTTAATATTGCAGCCATTTTAAGGGATTTCTCTGACTGAACGTTTTTGGGACAGTTTTAGCCCTCCTTGTAATAAATACTAACATCAATGGTATGATTTTTAAAAAAGGCGAAACAGCGCTTGGCAACCGTGAGTGCGAAATTTCAATTTTGCTACTTTTGCAGATCCGGTGGTATTTACAAACTGCTCATACGCGGTTTTGCACTGTCACCGACGATATGCAATTCTAAATAGTTTCACATGTTTTAAATAAGTTAATGCAATTAATCTGATAGCATTTTACGGTTGATAAGGGTGAAGTTTCACACATAATAAGTGTCACCTCGACTGTTCTTGGTAGATACAGTAAATCCTCGTTAGCAGCCCGATTCTACCACGCGTTAGGAGCCCGGCGACCATCCCCACCATTTCTTGGAATTCCTCGGACGAGAGTGGGGGAACCGGGGAACCAGCGAGAGGCTCTTTCGTTTCATCTCGCTCGCTCCATTGGGTTTTCTCACTCGCGCGGAATAGTGTCCAGTCGCGTTAAGAGCTCGCCGCCAGCCCCGTTCGTCGGGCTTATAACGAGTATTTACTGTACTTGAATTACCTTCTTGCAAATAATATCATATAATAGGTTTTCATTATCAGATACTACTGCGTTCATTAAACAAGTTACTGAATTCTAGTCAATGAGTTTTATCTTTGATAATTTCGATTTGCAGTGCAAGTAACGCGATGTTTGTAATTTAATCTTCGTCGCTATCATTATTTATTACAGGATTTATCTGTTCGGTATTAAATATTTTGCTAACAAGGGACATACGGCAACCCGGGAATTCAGAAAATTATGAAACTTGGTGTACAAGTAGAGTAGTTCATCCGTAACGTAGTCCTATTTTTTGTTGATGCCATAATGCAATTTTTGTGAGTGAAATCGCCTTTTGAAAAAAATGTAGAATTTTCTATTCCGTGGTATATCTCGAGAGCAGTGAGAGATATCGAAAAGAAGTTTAAACAGAAGGTGCATCGTTTTCTTATATCTACAAAACCGCGTGAAAATAATTTTCGAAGAATCCATATTTTTCAAGTTACCGCCACCACCAACCCTTAATATACAGGTTTTGCATTTTGAAAATATATGCTGAAATACCTCTAGATAATCTCTTTTCATACGTATAAATAATTTATGTGTTATATTCTTTTTTGCAAACAAATAAAACCTCCATTACCGAATTTGAAGTCCATTTTAGTAGTTTCCATTAATGAAATGGTTTCTTAAATCCATATTTAAATTAATATATGTATAATGTTTCAACAGCTTCCAATTATATTATTTGAGCAAGAGAGTACGTACCTAAAACTGCGTCCAAGGTAAAACTCGAATCATGATAACACCACATTCGTTACTTGAAATGTTATCTTAATTGGCCACTATGACATAAACCTTGTCAAAGGTAAAATTCATTCACTAGAATTCAGTAACTTGTTTAATGAACGCAGTAGAATCTGATAATGAAAACTGTTATACGATATTATTTGCAAGAAGGAAATTCAAGTATCTACCAAAAAGGGTCGAGGTGACACTTAGTATGTAGTGACATCACTTATACACGCAATTAGGTAAAACTTCACCCTTATCAACCGTAAAATGCTATCAGATTAATTGCATTGTCTTATTTAAAACATGTGAAAGTATTTAGAATTGCATATAACATCCATTTAATGAACAAAATATATTTGGCGTACGAGAAGATAAAAAATATCAGTTTTTGAGTTTTGCGATTGCGTTCCACCCTTTCGAAAATTCTGAAAAAATTCACACACACGTATATTAATGTATAGAATATCTCTGATTTGTGTTAACACACTAACAGAATGACAAAGACTCACATGAAATACTAACTTCACTATAAAAAGAGTTTCAACAGTTAATCGTTAATCAATTACTCCATTTACGGTTAAAATTGAAAGGTACTTAATCGTTAATTGCAATTACCGACTAAAATAAAAATTCAATCCTTAATCGCGACTATCGATTCAAATAAGAATGTAATCCTTAATCGTTGATTCAACTTTTGCCCTACTCTGTTAGAAAACTAGGTCAAATTTACTGCGACACAATTTTTTTGACGATAAAGTTCGTCGCTTTGAATAGTCACTCGTTTACTAATTCTTACATTTGCAACAATACGTCATCTTCTTCTAACTAATAATTGCTAATTTAAAACAATTCTATCTACATATCACACGATGCACTATTTACTTCACATGAATTTCGTTTAACTTTTCGCGAGACCGATTGACAAAAGACAGTGTCCAGCAGTATAGTCAATAGTGAATACATTTTGTTTCTTAATTTTCTGCTGAAATATAAAATAAGTGCTGAAATTGTTTTGACCCGTCCATCTACAGATACTTCCCTGCACAATTTTAATGATTTGTGAAACTTGTTCCAGCATCACAGAAACGAATTTTGTTGCACAACTTTTCATTAGCTTTTAAAAATGAAACATCATCATTCTTTCTTATTATTTATTCCATTTCGATCCCGTAATTATTTCGAGCAGCGTATCATTCGCCTACTGAATAGACAATCGTACCTTATGATGAATTCTAAAATAAACATGGCGAGTCCAGTGTTCATAACGATTTTGCCAAAGCACCTGTACAGTACTCTGAATAGACTCGGTTTCGATCCATCCTTTTTCTTCTCGCATCGTTTCAGCTCGATTTCCCAATTCTTCACGATACGTTGCCCTAAGTAACTGCTTTTATCCTCCCGTAGAGGAGAATATAGATCGCTCTCTTCCAACTCCTTCTTGTAACCGATAACGAATAGCTTGAAGATCCACCTGCCCGCCGAACGATTCAATAAACGATCACAATTTCATCGGGCGAGAACGCGCGCGGTTAAATTGTGCGAACTGAGCAAGCCTCTCACCAGAAAGAAAGTACGGATAATGGATTGGCATTCTGTCGCGGATTCTTCACTTCTTCCCTGTGACTTTTGTCCATTCTTGTAAAGGGCGATTGTTTTTTGGTTATTAGAAAATGTTCGGAAAAATAGTTTCACTGTGTCTATTCCATTTGCTGGAATTAAAGGTATATGGTAAAGACAATGCTAGACTAAAAAGAGGATTCTGGATTGATGTGATATTGAAGGGGTTACGTACACTTGACAGTCGGAAGAGAGGGTCATTTTTGTGATTTTTTTAATATAAAGGAATGTTATATTTAAAGAGCAGAAAGTGTAAATTAAGCTTCTCCTCAAAAAGAAATTTGATATTTTAAGATATGGTGCCATAACAGTCCCTTCTCCCAAAGGGAGATAGTTATTTGAATATAATTTTGCACGAATATTCTTAAGACTATAATCTAGAACTTGTCGAGATGACTTTTCGGTTGTTGTTTTGTTTTTCATTAACAAAGGAAGATGTAAATTGAGATCAAAAAGCACATGCTTGACTTTGAGTAGCTGCCATTTTTCAAAAATAATTTTTTTTCAAAATCGGTGCTAGCAAATAGTAGATTATAGTCTTAAGAATATTCGTGTATAATTGTATTCAGATCGGTCCAGTAATCTCCGAGATAATTTTGGTACCGCAAATGTTGTAGCTATGGAGAGGCCTTGGTAAAAGGGGTTGCCATGGTGCCATTTCTCAAGATATCAAATTTCTTTGTTATGAGAATACAGCTTAATTTATACACAACAAGATGTATATCTTGATTTTTAAATATGACACTTTTATATATATATAAAAAAAAACATAAAAATGTTCGTATTCGATCCTACTCGACATTCGAGTACCTGTCTTGGTTCGAATGATTTGACCTGAGTCCAACTTACAATTAACTTATACTTTTAAACTCCTCGAACTGTTCTAACAAGGGAAAATCCCGAAGCCAAAAATTCAAAAAATTCTGGAACTTTGTGAATATGTAAGAATATCCTCTGACTACAACGCAATTTTTGTTTGCTACCCAAAAATGTAATTGACCCCTGAAACTCCAGTTATTTCTCAATTTTGTGTTATAACTCGGAAACGGTAAAATAATTATTTTACAAAATGATAGATCTAATTAAAAGAAGTAACTTTTGTCTAGAAACATTTTTTCTATCTCATATAGTTCGCGAGTTATGACACAAAATAGGAAAGTAGCCGAATTTTCAGGGGTAAATTTCACCCCCCTCAAGTGAATTTTGTGAGCAAATAAAAATTGCGTTGTAATCAGGATCTGCAAAGTATCACCATTTTTTGAATTTCTGGGTTCGGCATCTTCCCTTGTAAATTTTCTTTCCTGTCCTTGGCCGTGGATAGGCTCGGGCCCGCGATAAATATATTTACTACCTATGTACGGAAATCGCAGAGAGCGGTGCCGAATGGTCGCGCAAATAACGAAGCACTATATTTGCCCTGTTATTACCGTAAAAGATGTCTTATCACGCATGATGCTAATTTGGGAACCATTGTAACGCCACGGAGAATACATTTGCATTTCGCAAGCTCTATTTGCGTACTTGCATTTAAAATCATAAATATTAGAACTTATATGTGTCGTTTAAGAAAATATCTGTTCCTCTGGAATTGTTATTGAAAGAAATGTTACCCTTAGAAGCTTCTTTAGAAAGTGTTCCAATGGGGCAGATATTTTAGAACCTATATAATAAAAGTTCCATGGAAACAGTTATATTAAAACATTTATTAAATAAGGTTCCATAAGATAAAAAAAGGTACTAGACTATTAGGTACTAGTTAACCGACTTCAAAGAGAAGGTCATAGATTCGACCCGTATGTATATATTTAATAATAAAGACTATTGTTAATAATAATAATGACCCGTTAATAATAAAGAATATTGTCACCTACTTATTATTATTTTATTACGTACGCGAATATCTCCTCACCATGTTGTGTCAATATATATAAAACTGAAAAGGTAAAAATAAAAAATTAAAAAAAATAAAACCGACTTCAAAAAAATAAAATGCGCTAAAAAGGAAAAATAATTTTTTCCCTTAATAAATATACGACTCTCATATTTTTCAAATCGGCGCATCATCATTTGCACTGTATAAATCTGACGCCGACTTAAAAAATATGATAGTAGAAGATTAAATAAGGGGAAATTTTTTTTTTCATTTTAGTGATTTTGTTTAATTTTTTATGAGTATTTCTTTTTACACTAAAGGGATAATAATTTGTTAAATACAGTGTATTTAATAATTTGTTAAATACAGTGTATTTAATAATTTGTTAAATACAGTGTATTTAATAATTTGTTAAATACAGTGTATTTAATAATTTGTTAAATACAGTGTATTTAATAATTTGTTAAATACAGTGTTTCCCAACCTTTTTTAAGTCGCGATAATAAATAAAAAACAATTCAAAACCGAGGCGTCCCCCAAGAAACACTTCGCGACACACCGGTTGCGAATCATTGCAACTTGTAGCACATGGGGTACTTGATTATCCTTTTTTTTATACTACGAAGAGAACAATTTTTTGTTTGTTTATGGATGATAAGAGATCGTGTCTCATACAGGAAATTCCACCGTTGCGGAAGCTACTTCGTCGCCAAGGTTTATCACTGTTTTTATCACAGAACAGATTTACAACCGGCCTTCTTCTCGCGAATGTATAAATTATCTGTAACGCTCTAGGTATTATGTATCTTCCTATCGAAACTACTGAAAGTACTGATAAGTAGATATGTGACCCCGAATTTCTGTTAGATGATCGAAGCGACTAGAAAAGTCGCAAGAGCATTTAATATACTACAGCGCAGGTGCCCCCTATAAATAAAATAGAGTTACATGTCGAAAATTCTCGAACGACCTCCCGCCGTTGCATTGGAATCAATGTACACACGTGTCAGACATTCAACTGCATTTAGGGAATGGTAAGTTCCATTCGGATACGCGTCACTTATCAATGTAGCACCTTGACAGATTTACACACCCTCGAAGTCACGACATATTATAAACAGTCAATAAATCGCAATTGTACAGCACAGTGAGGGACTGTCAGTGAGCCGACGGCAGTTCCTTGATAAACAATTCTCGAAATTATAGCGGCTTCGAGCTGCAAAGATTTAGTGGAATTTTCTAGAATTCTATTCCGCCATTATCGGAACGAAAGTTTGTTTAAGTAAATTCTCATCCGAGTAAAAAATTATTCAGACGTTTACGTTGAGAGAAATGCATTCGAATAATGCCTGCATATGGCATTAGCACATTGCAATGATAGGCCTGATAAACAAGACAAGAATAACAGAAAAATATAATGGGGATAAGACATTAGCGATCCTCAGAAGCCAGTTGTTTTTAATCCCGACTATAATCTACAAATACACGATGCGCGACTCTTTACACAATGGTGAATTTTGTAAATACTGCAATTCATCCTTTTAATCGAACTAATGCGAAGGAATATCAGAATGCGTGCTCTCATAAAGCCACACGATGCTCACGTGCGTCAAAATCGATCACTCATACTAAATAATATTCTGTCAGGTCCACTTACGATCACATTTTGTATTAAGTCTGTAGCATCTAAGCACACAAAATACATTTCTAATTTTGTGTTTCAAATTGAGGAGTTGAAATGATAAACGAAGTAGCAAGTGGCAAAGAGACGAAAAATTATCTCTTTCTAGTGGAAAAGTATCTAAATTCGATGCTGAATACGGTGGTAAACGTTGTGAGTGCTAAAATAACTAATTTTAGTTTCCAGCGCTGTCGGAAGATAGAGCTGAGATCGTAAATAAATACCAACGTCGCTGTGATTGGAAAGAAAATACTGGAGATTTTCACTTCTAGCACTTTACCATTTATAATGTTATTCAATTCCTCGCTTAACTTTGCCCGAGCCTAGAGAAACCGTGTTTTGAAAATCACAATATTTACTCTGATTAGAGAAGTGCAAGATATCTGAGACGCCTGTATCTATATAGAACTAAGCTACCGTCGTGTGCATTATTCGTCGATTCGAAATTTTATCAGTGCTTATTGTCGGACAGGTTTATAGCAGTTTGAGAAGATAGTAATCTTAAATGTGGCTCAAGTCAACGCACTTTTCTCCCTACCGATCGTCTAGACAAAGAGAAATATGAAAGATTCTGCCGATGCCTGTCTGACTGATTCGCAAACAGATAATGTTTACAAATCGCAAACAAATAGATAATTGATATCAATCGTCAGGCTGCACTCTTTTCGAACGTGAACATTGGTTCTGAGGTTTTTGCATCGAGGCGACACAACGTTTTATTACTTTCGAAATCATGATGTTCGCAATATGCGAGTGTATAGAACAATTACAGTTTAGGGTTTAGATGAAATTATTGGTTACTCGATCATTCAAACCACGTTCGCAATAAGGACACTTACTATGTTATCGCTATACTCTGCGCGATAAAACACAATCGCCTGTCGATTATTCAGAAAATTGTTCTACCCTCCAGTCAATGCAAACAATTCATGCCGCTTCGTAGCACGTGATATCAGCAAGAAATTCAATTTCATCCAAAGCCGTGTCATATTTCGACAGATAACAAATCCATTGTCCACGCTTCACGCAAAAGTTGTTCCCTAACTGGCACGCGATCGATTATTGAAACACTTGATCGGAATGAAAGTTGAGGCTGGCTGGAATTCAAGATAAAGGCAGCTCAATAGCGACACCGCCTCTAATGCGAGAAAAAACGGTCAACGTTATCCCGTTTTTCGGAAGAAAAATAAACGTGAACTTTAAGAAAAAGAGAAGGGTATTCTGTTAAAATTGAAATCTAATGGCACTGATAAATAGTGATAATTATCGTAAAGTTGGCATCATTAAGTATCCTTGGCATTTCAATAATATCGCAAGACATTCGATTGGTTTACGGAAAAAATTACCTCGATAAATCGCGAGGCGTAAACATTTCTACATTTTTCTATAAGACAATCGCTAACTTCTTGAATCTGCCTTATATAATGCTAAGCTTTTACATTAATAATTGTCGAATATTGAATCTTCGACTATAGAACTCAGAGATGTTGAGTTAGCAAAACTCCCGACGTAACGACACGACATAAAAAAAACTATCGTCGACAACGTCGCAATGGACGCGGAAAGTTTTTATCCCCACAATTAAATCTTCACGAATTTGAACCTAAGTGTTACATAACCCTATGGGATATTCCCACAAGCGGATTTAGAATGGTGGTGACACAATTCCATTGTTAAGACACTTGTTAAGCCGATGTTCTGATTCACGTCAGTAGAAAGGTTAAGGAAGCATTGACACAAAATCATTGAGGCGCTGCATTCCGCGGATTACGAAGTGTTGAGACATTCACACAATCGAAACCATTACGACCCCTTTATGATCGCCTGATAATTCATTTATCCGAACGTTAAGAAATACACGTGACACGAGGATATTACTTTAACTTTTACTTCGTGAAATTGGATCAAATATCCGGATTCTCAGTTTCAGTATTCGGATTTAAAAGTTCCGTGAGTTCGACGAGAGAGAAAATTGAAATTAGCAAATATCTCGACGTAATTATCGAAGGTAGTTAAGGCGATAAAGTAGGGTGAAACTTACCACGAACAGACGCTCGGGGTCGCGGTGACGTCTGTTAAACGATTGCCGTGTGGTGTCACTTCTGAACGGTTTGCGGAATCCAAGCTTCTCCGCGTGATCGCCAGACGTTCAGCAACGTATTGCCAATTGAAGAACGAGGAAAAGGTACAGCCGCTTATATACACGCTCCGTTACGTGCTCGCGGAGGCTGCAGTGCAGTATCGATAAAGGTAATGCGACTGATGTATTCTTACTGTTTGAAATATTATCTGCACTCGCGGTCGACAGAGCCACCCTGTCACTCGTGTACGGATCGATTCGAAGGGTAATCGTTGCCCGTGCACTTGCCTCGCGCACGGTGACACGTGAGTTCACAACACCTCCCGATCAAAAGTCGACCGTTCGAAACTAGCCCCTTTGTTGCGTCTCAAGGTAACGAACCCACTATTAACTGGGGAATGCGTCCTGTACGAAAGTCCCGCGAATGTTTATATACTCGCATTGCGGAGATGAATCACTAGCGCCAGCTGTAGGCGGGAAGCCGAATTAGAGAACCTATAAACTGGCGGCATATTTGAACGCGTAAAATTCGTGGAGGTAAAAGTGGCATTGTTTTAAGTTGTTCGCTATGTGTTAAGGTGCGATTTTTCATCTGCGATTTCAATCGATTTCTTCGATTTTGTATGTAGCGTATTTATAGAACATTGTTGTATAGAACGATGTTCATTATAAAAAAAGAAGTTTATTATTCGTAGCTGAGGTGGCGCGTGGTACATACATGAGGTTTCCGACTACAACAAGTCCTATAATTTCACGCAATACTATGTACAGACATGGTTCGTGTTGCAATATTAATATCTAAGTATTAATTAACATAAGTCAACCTTACGGCTAAATCATTACCCATTACGCTATGATCTATGATTAATGTTCATACGATCCGCGGCGACGCGGACCTTTTACAAGTTTAATTAATTCGCGTTAGATCCTAGCGCGTGCCCTGTAGTGCAGTTCCAGAGTCTCCTCCGTCGGCGATATGTTTTATCGTTTATATATCTATGCTGTAACGCAGTAGCAATGTTCAGTCGACGAGAGGAGTGAATATTCTCTCTCGCCAGTGTACTTAAACGCATACATTCACGTGATAACGATGAAAAGTAATCGAGGGGCATTATCAACGCCAACTACACTTACAGTTACGTGCACGCGAATGATTAAAAACGCTTCGATAGAAAGTATCATAATGCGAGCACATTGATTGAGATATTAAAGAGATATAGACAAAGAAAACATGGATGGTAATAAATATTACTTCCGCAGACATCGAGAGGTACTATTTCTCTAGTTACAGTAATCGTACCTGCCCTCCTTCAGAGTATAAAAATATTTACGCAATTAGTATCTAAAATAAAAAAAAGGAGGAGTGAGGGGGAAAAAAAGAAACGTCGCTCTTGTAATTGGATAACTACTTGCAAGAGCGCGTTACGTTCTCGTCGCTAAAGATTTACAGGATTCAAATTTCGTTTCCATCGCGCTAGTCGCTTACTTGAGCAAAATTATCAATGGGCACTTAATCGCCGGTGTTTCTACTGTTCTATGGTACGATAAGCTTCGGTCGCAGCGGAGAAATAGAATTTTTCAGGAGTTTCGGAAAGATCTTAAGAGGTGAAACGAGGGGAGACAAAAGGGAACGATATAATAATCCTTATGTAGCTCTACGAATGGTTCGTACGTTGCAAATCAAAAAAAGAAGAAGAGGTGAAGAAACGTGACCTACCTATCGTCAGAGAATTTGAGTATTCACGACGAGCAGAAGAATTGTGAACGATAAAATGGCACCCTGAGTTGAAGAAGCACGGTCTTTAAAGAAACATGGTGTTTTAAGTACTCGTTGTCAGGATCTTTCCTTCGCCGCTGCCTGTTACTTAAAAGATAGAGCCTGGCGTGGAATCTTTAAAGGCACGTTGGAATGTACAGAATTCCATGGTTTCAGAACGCTGGGGGCAAAGCTGGTTGCCACTCTCGATCCCGTGTTACGAATGCGACGCTCTCGCCTGATCCTTTTTACCAGAAGGCACACCGGTCGAATTGCTGACCTTGTATGCGTTGCCCTTCACCTCGGCGGGGTGTTTATGCGTGCTCGTCGATGATTTCCTCGGCGGTTTCGTGATCTGCGTCGTCGAGAGACCGCTCACGGGATACTTGTTCCGGCTGGACGTCCCGCCGTTGCTGCTCCTCACGGCGTTCTTCGCGGACGTCGAGGACGCCGCCTCGGTCGGATGCTTCGGCATCACGAACGCTTTCGTCTGCTTCAGCAAGTATCGATCATTGCACAGCGCTGATATCAGCGGCAGATCCAAATTACGGCTTTTCTCACGAAGCGTCCGGATATCCAGCAATCCATCCTCCTTCCCTTCCTCGTGCTCCTCCGTTGCGCTCGATTTCGGCGTCTTCTTCGGCAAAGAGGACGACGAGGATGCCGATGGAAGTGGTTGATTCTTCTCGAGATTCTGCAACGGGACGAGAATTAGCAACGCGAAAGCAATAGCAAACACTTCGACACTTTGACCGTCAGACGTGGTCCTACTAAATGTGCCACTTGAGGCTACATGATAATCGCTGCACAGCTTACATGATATACAGTCTGTTCACCAACAGACAGTAGAAACTGAAATGCGTGACTAAATAAGACGAATATGTGGAGAAACAAAATTGCGACGGAGACTTCAATTCTTAATGATTAACATTTCAAAATTCAAGGCAGAAACGCTCGATGCATTTCGCCGATCAACGGCCCCCGTTGGGAATTGTTAAGCATTAGCAACTACCAAACGAGTCATTCAACGCAATTCCTTTTCTCTTGATTTTCGTCTTATTTCCTCACCTACCAATTACCGCATTCCCCTGGCACGTGACAGTCAAAGTGTCACGCTAACTTGCACATCGGAGCCAGCCTACCTGTATTTCGTAGGGAGGTGGCGGAGGAGGCGGCGGAAGCCTGCGGTGCTTGAGTTGCGGCAGGGACTGCAGCTTCATGCTGGAAGGCGAGTCGAAGCACTTGAGTATGTTCTCGTCGCTTCTTGTTCTGGAGAATGTGTGCAGCGTGTGCGGATGCGCCGGTGCTGGCGGTTCGCGCCTGAGACTCTGGCTTCCTGCCGACGAGCAAGTAGCCCCGCTGTACAGGGAGCTGGTGCTGGCGGCGTAGTGGCTGCTGAGGTTACTGTGCGGCAGATAATTGTTAGAGCTGGTGTCGCTGCTGCTGAGGTTCTGGTTCGAGGCGTACTTGGACAGAGTGGAGCCGGGCAGGTAAGGCGTGCTGCGATACATCACCATCGACTTATTGTTAAAGGAAGGATAAGGCGGGGGCGGGTACGCGGCCATGGCCGCCAGGAGGGAGCCCTGCTTGGCGTCGATGTACTCTTGCTTGGACACGGCGGGGTCTTTCAGAGGGAACATCACGTAATCGACGTCGGAATAGAGCTGCTGCTTGTACTGTTCGATCTGCGACCTGGCCACTTGGCTGGTGTAGACTGTGGCCAGGCTTGGCGGAGGCGGCGGCGGCTGTCTGGGGTGAACCATCGGCGGCGGTGGCGGCGGCGGGGGAGGGGGCGGCGTTAAGTAAGGCAACAGAACCGGACCGCCTCGGGACGCGTGCACGTCCAGGTAATTGTTCGGCCCTACGACGAGGGCGGCCACGGGAGCGTGGACCGGCGTGGGTTTCATTTTGTCACCGGGATACGTGGGTGGCTGAATTCTGGGCGGTGGCTTCGGGGCGATCAAAGCGATCTCGTTGGCCATGTGGCTGACGGCGATCTTGGACGGGGCCAAGCCGATGCTCGCCTTGCTGCTGGCCAGGCTGGTCTGGATCTTGGTGGACGCGACCCTGGACACGATCTCCTCGCTGTTTGCCGGGTAGAGCGTGGAGATGGCCTCCTGCCGCGTGACGTCCGGTACCTCCGGGTACGGCGGCGGCGGCGGCGGCTCCCTGGGCGTCACCGCGTCGTTCCTAGGCGGCGTGGGCGGCGGTATTTGAATCCTCTCTCTGGGCGACGTGTAAGGAGGCGGCGGCGGCGGGTCGGTCCTGCGCGGCGGCAGGGGCAGGGGCACGAACTCGCCGCGCGTCGCGTTGTACGGCGGCGGGGGCGGGGGTTCCCGCTCGATGTCCGGTATCTTGGACCGGGACGAGTTTATCGTCGCGTAATCCATGCTCACCGGGTACGGCGGGGGCGGAGGGAGCTGCCTGTCGCTGTCGGTCCGGGGCGGCGGCGGCGGCGGAGGCATGGTCACGTAATCGCAGTCGGAGTCCATCGAGTTGCTGATCGTCTTTCGGGGTGGATAACGGCCAACGATCAGGTCCGACAGCTCGTCGGCTGACAACAGCGGCCCGACGCTGGAGGGATCGCTGCCGTCGCCTCTGAAGCTGCCCGCGCTCAGGATACTGTTGCTGCGCGAGCGCGAGTCCTCCAGCTGGGGGCCCAGCGACACGCCCGACATAGCAGACACCACGTTAGCCACATCGTCGTCGCCCTTGCAGACGCTGTAAATCGGCTCCTGATCCCCAGTGCTGACGTCCTCCGTGTAAACGTCGCTGGTTTCGGATCTAAGCCCGCTGTGGATAGTGTAAAAACCAGATGTCACGGATGCCTCGTCGGTCGTGGACTGGACGGAGCTCAAGGCGCACACGTCGCTCGCCGCGGAAGACTCGTTGGCGTCTCCTGTCGGCGAGTATAAATCTCCCATTCTCTCGTCCTGCATCTCGCTGCTTCTCAGCGTGTACACGCCGCTGGTCTCGCTGGCGATGTCGGTACCTGGAAACCAGATTTTCGCGTAAATCGGCCATTGCAGAAATAATGCAGGGATTTAGGAAGATAGACTGTAACAGCTCTGTTCAGCTGAATCGTTCTCGATGCGATATAGGATGCCGGGCCCGTGGAATCTCACCTGCGTATTTGCCAGCCTTCTTGCACCTGTCGTATATGGCGCCAGGGAAGCTAGCTGTTTCGGAGGAAACCGCTGAATTCTGTGCCGTATGCGAATAACCCAGTTCTAGACTGGACGTTGCCGAAGTGCGGCGCATTCGCGGCGGTCCACCAGCAGGTGCATTCACGACCACGACCGTGCTGCAGCTGCTGCTGCATTGTGACCCCTCGGCCGCGGTCGCTGCGCTCGACGCCAATCTCAGTGCAGCCGTCGTGGGTGTACTGTCCGCGCCGTCCACTTCTACAAATTGTTCGATTGTTTTAGAGCATCCTATAATTACATTCAAAACCCCCCCACAATTTTAATAAATTCGTTCAGAAAACTGCTTCAACTATTTGCACTCCCGTAAGCCCTCGCGAATAGGGTAAAGGACCCAATTACTGGCAGCTAACCCAATTACTGTCACCTTAAGCTATTTTGCTTAAACTTTTATTTATTCGTTATTTTAAGTAAAATAGCTTAAGGTGACAGTAATTGGGTGAAGGACCCAATTACTGGCAGCCGACCCAATTACTGTCACCTTATGCTATTTTACCTAAAATAACGAATAAATAAACTTTTAAGTGAAATAGCTTAAGGTGACAGTAATTGGGTAAAGGACCCAATTACTGGCAGCCGACCCAATTACTGTCACCTTAAGCTTTTTTATTTAAAATAACGAATAAATAAACGTTTAAGTGTAATAGCTTAAGGTGACAGTAATTGGGTCCAATTACTGACAGCCAACCCAATTACTGTCACATTAAGCTATTTTACTTAAAATAACGAATAAATAAACTTTTAAGTAAAATAGCTTAACGTGACAGTAATTGGGTCGGCTGCCAGTAATTGGATCCTCTACCCTACTGTGTTCCAATCCAGCTCTGAGTTCACTAACGAAACATAGAAGAATAGAACCTCGGAGACGATTTACATTATAAAGTTTCTTTTAGCCTCTAAATTCTGCGATTCAATTTATCTAGAAACACTGTTGGAACGCCGGACACAGGAGTGCAAAGAGCTAATAAGCTTGTTAAATGCAGTGCATGCGGTGTAATTGTAATTAACATTTAATTTCGATCCTCTCGGATCCAGCTTGCTTACCGTCTACGGCGGAGACTGGCGACGATGGCAAGGAGCGATCCTCGACGTCCCCGTTCGCTCCGTTCACAACGCCACACTGGACACCCGAGTGGGAAGTGTTTTCAGTAAGACGTGGCAGACATTCGGTCGAAGCGGGCGCCGTATCTGGCTCGTCCTCGCTGTGAACCCGGTCGCTGACAATTCCAGAAGTTGTGTTGGATGACGTGCTCGAGATAACAGAAATTCGTTGGTCACCCCGCGCCCCCCGTGCCGTTAGACTCAGCTTGCAGCGTGCGGGATACATGTAGCAGTCGCGAAGTACCTTCCTCTCTGTTATTCACACACGAGACATAGGTTTGATTATAGTTTCTGTCTTGATGAAACGATTTTATGTGATTTTATCGCGACAGAAACGGCTCTGGCCAATATCGTCCAGCAAATGGACCTCTCCACGATAAGAATTTACAGTCGAGGCTTACCTTCCTCTTCGCGCCTCTTCGCTTCGTTGACTCTGGGTGCTATGGCCATGGAGAACTGATGGGTGTCGCGACAGAGTCCCAGAAGGAGCTTGCTTTTGTCATCGCATCCGCTGTAGAGAGTGAGCTTGTCCGGCTGATCGACCGCGCGTATCTCGAACTTCTTGCGCTGTGTATGGGAAACCGAGCGGATCAAAACGAAATCCTTCCAACTGCGGGCACGGTTAACGGCAGGGGCCGTCGAAAGTAGAGCAGTCCTAGTACTCGAATGACTGAACTCAGTTCTATTTACTCGGCCAGCTCTACTCGGGACCGCCGGTGCTCGTTAACCGCAGACATAAGGCTCGACGATTCAATTCCAGGATCGCGACCAAGCTCGTGCGAAGGGAAACTAGTGTTTTGACATCGACACTTCGCCAACCACTGTCGCGGTTGTACGAGTTCGTTTCTCCCTAAGAAGGCTGTACCACCCAAAGATCTACGTCCCATTTACAATACCCGCTTCGCTGGTCTGTAATCGCGAAGGACCAACGAACAGCTGGGAGAATTGAAGATCGGCAAGGAACACGTGTTCGATGGAGAGCGCCGGGAATTGGAATCGTCCAGCGGAGGGAAAGCTGAGGACTAACGTCGAAGCACAGTTTGCCGATGTTGTTCCAGGCGAAGACGCGCGGCGTCTCCTCCTCGGCGTATACTCGCACCCCGCGAGCACATATCGCGAGGAGTATGCGACCTGGGCCAGCCTCGTTCTTGCTGCGTCGCAGGCGGTAGAGGTGAGCGTTGAGCGGCGCCTCCAGCAGCACCGCCTCCCGGATGTACTGCAGCTCTGCCTCCTCCCTGGACAGGCCACGGTTGCCCCTGTGCTGCGCCGCGAGCACAGCGAGCACATTCGACTCCAGGCACATCTAACACCAGCGATCATCGATTACGTTTAATCAGGCGGCCGACTACCGTTCCCGCTGAACCAAGAGCAGCTCTCAAACCGAACGGGGGGGCATCGAACGGGCCCCGCGCGGCGGGAACGCTCTTGGTTTACGATCGGGGCATCGGCACGAGGAATAGGTCTGCATTCCACGGGGTAGATATCATTGGAAAACCGAGCAGCCAACAATTTATATTTATCGCGGTAATGATATACGCTCCCGGCATAATTGGAGGATCGGCTGCTGGAATGGGCTGGTCGGTTGGGCGTCTAACGCTCTTAACGCTGCAGCAGGCTGTGCTGGGTTAGGTGGGCTTGACGTGGAAAGTGTTAAGGCAGGATGAGCGCACAGTGGTGGGTGAAAGAAAGTGGCGCGCTTGTATTTCGATATGTGGGAGACGATTAAATGTTTACTATCGTTTGGACGCTCTTTTGGCCGTTACTGTGCGCAGATTTGCGAACGTTTGAGGGTTTATTATTCTGTATGGGGTGAGGGGAAGTAGTGATGGGATCCGAAGCATTTTGAAGCGCTTCGAATTTATATGTATGACGAAGACTTTGAATCATTTGGAATGTGATTCGAAGTTTAGAATTCTTGAAATTATTGATAAGTCTTGAATCTTGATAGGTTTTGAAAGTCTTGAAAGTCTTGGTAACTCTTGAGTCTTGATAGGGTTTGAAAATCTTGAGAGTCTTGAAAATCTTGAAAGTCTTGAAAGTCTTGAGTCTTGAAAGTCTTGAGTCCTGAAAGTCTTGAGTCTTGAAAGTCTTGAGTCTTGAAAGTCTTGAGTCTTGAAAATCTTGAGTCTTGAAAATCTTGAGTCCTGAAAGTCTTGAGTCTTGAAAGTCTTGAGTCTTGAAAGTCTTGAGTCTTGAAAGTCTTGAGTCTTGAAAGTCTTGAGTCTTGAAAGTCTTGAGTCTTGAAAGTCTTGAGTCTTGAAAGTCTTGAGTCTTGAAAGTCTTGAGTCTTGAAAGTCTTGAGTCTTGAAAGTCTTGAGTCTTGAAATTCTTGAGTCTTGAAAATCTTGAGTCTTGAAAATCTTGAAAGTCTTAAAAGTCTTGAGTCTTGAAAGTCTTGACTCTTGAAAGTCTTGAGTCTTGAAAGTCTTGACTCTTGAAAGTCTTGAGTCTTGAAAGTCTTGAGTCTTGAAAGTCTTGAGTCTTGAAATTCTTGAGTCTTGAAAATCTTGAGTCTTGAAAATCTTGAAAGTCTTAAAAGTCTTGAGTCTTGAAAGTCTTGAGTCCTGAAAGTCTTGAGTCTTGAAAGTCTTGAGTCTTGAAAGTCTTGAGCCTTGAAAGTCTTGAGTCTTGAAAGTTTTGAGTCTTGAAAGTCTTGAAAGTCTTGAGTCTTGAAAGTCTCGATAAGCTTTGAAAGTCTTGATAAGCTTTGAAAATCTTGATAAACTTTGAAAGTCTTGATAATCTTTGAAAGTCTTGAAAGTCTTAGAAGCCTTAGAAGTCTTAAAACTCTTGAAAGTCTTAGAAGGCAGATTCGAAGTGCTTCGGACTCCATCACTAACGGGAAGGTGCGAGGCTGGCAGGTTATATTAATATAGTTATAGATTTAACTTACATGAGGCGGTAGGTAATCCGTGGGCTTGCAGTATCCCACAGACCCCGCGTGTGGCCTGTGTCGTTCTTCGGAGTAGTCGCCAAGATCGGCTTGTAGGGCAAGACCCGCGAGTGTGAGCAGAGGCGTAACGATGGATGGCTCGTGTAGGGGATGGTGAGGATGGAGGCTCTCCACCCCACCCCCATGCCTAACGACATTGTCCCGCAGTTGCAGGTAATAGTGGTGACGCGTCGTTTCATCACTGTAATCATCAAACCCACATTTCTTCCATATATTATGAAACTTTACAACATTATATCTTTCATCTCGCTTTCACATTTTATCCTACACCCTGCCCCTGCAGCATCGGACTCCCTCTTACAGGCCCGATACCCGTTAAGGGGAACCTGGTTTAGGACACTGAAGCAGGTGATTCTTGAGAATTTTTTTAACATGGATGGATGAAGTAGATCTTTCCAGAACTTTAGGGGTATTTTAATACGTATTTGTACAATACCAAGGAACAATTTAATTGAGAAATTTCAATTTCATCCTGTCGAAGTTGATTAATTGCTGATGGAAACGTAAAATGGCGGGAAAAATGGGGTCTTTAATTTTTGCTCAGAATAAACGAACTGAAGATTTTTCTCTCAGTTCTCATGAGTTTACATTGTCGGTGAACTAAAAAATTAGAAAAAAGTCGAAAATTGGAAAAATTGTGGGGATTTAAAGGAAAAGTTAAGGTTTTGAGTTTTCAAAAAAAACACTTTGCGACCTACAATTTGGGAATCACTAATCCAGTGGTGGCAAACCTATGATCCACGAAGGCTTTTTAAATGACCCACGCGTTAATTTTTATAAAATTATTTTGTATATCATAAAATAAAGAACAGACAATGGAAATTAAAAAATTAAAGTATAACAAATTTTTCTGTTAACAAATTTTCGGTGTTCCCAAATTATAGGTACCCTTTTTACCACCACCACCCCCTTTCCAAGTGACGCCACTGACTTAGTAACCCCCGGATTAGTATTAAAAATAAAATAATGAACAAAATTTGATCCACTTCTCAATAAGATCTATCACAGCACTAATCCAGAATATTACAATCCATTAAACTAAAAACAAAATAAAAAATTTCGACCCTCTAACCCAGATTTTCCCCTTAAAAGAACAATAAAATTAACTCGCCGTGAGTACCAAAAAATTACCAACAGCGGCTAATAACGGCACAAGTATGAATGACGACATAAATTAAAGGGAATTTAGAAATTTAAATATAATGGACCAAAGTCCGTCTCGATTCAGTTACATAAGATCACACCAATTCCACGAGGCGCGTCTGGACTCGTCCAATGGAATGTGTTTATAAGAACGTCCACCGATCCCTGTGGATATAATAAAGGCCTCGAGTAACGCGTTGCGGTCGGCGTTGAAAAAAATTCGTCTCTATGGAACGCAGCGTATTTAATTATTCACCGAGTCACGATACGATTCATTATAACGACGAGCGTGTCGGAAACACTTGCGAACCATTCACCCAGGTTCGTTCGATCCACGGTTCTCCATCGCCCCAGCGGTCTCTCCGCCGCGCCGTAGAAAGGAGGATCGTTCGAGTAACCATGAGAAGCATATCTCACAGAAATGGCAAGGATTATTATTATTAATTATGCAAATGGCCCCGCGCGATTCGCCGCGCTATCCGTTATACGAAGCGTAGGTATCGCTCGTGGCGCCTAGCACGCGGCCAGCATGCCAGCACGTTTCACAAAAAACATATTGGATATTCCTCAGACGTTTTGGTCGATCCTTATGAGGATACTCTATTCATTTACGTGGACGAAAAACTTTCGAATAAACACGGCCCCGCCGATGCCTTTCCTCTAGAATTATACGACCGCCGCTTATAGCCCGAGCGAAGGCGACTTTTGAAAACGACGAGAGCACATATAGGTTCACTCGGTTCACCGATTTCTAAAGTCGTATTTGTATTTTTATCCATTTTCTTCCTCCTCCGGACGAAAAGACGATAGGAAAGTGAAAGCTGATTCGACGTCTGCTGTTTGGTCACACCGTTGCGACACGCGTCACGTGCGGACCTTCCATTGGATATAGTTGTGAAATAGAAATATCTATTAGCAATTCGCCGAGCGATCGTCGCTGGCGGAGTGTGGTCCATTGTGATCGGGGGATGCTCGCTTGGTTGTATTAAAAAACGATAGTAAAATATATTAGCGTAGGGTGGATGTACCGTTTGTGGCCATTGCACTGTTTTTGGCCATGTGCATAATTACCTTACTTTTAAATTACTTGCAGATCATTATTCATTATGGAGAATTTCACATCATAAATATTTCGTTTAGTATACCGTCCGAAATATAAGGTTACATTTATTGCTTACACGGAAAAATATTATAGTTTTTAAGAAATGGCCAAAACTGGTACAATATCTTAAAGTGGCCACAAATGGTGCATCTACCCTATTGTTTTGTTGTTTTTGCAGAGTTATTTGTGTATCGCGCGCTTCTGAAAATAACTCGACTCGTCGTTGTTATTAATCTTCCTCAAACGGGCATAAAGGCAGGGGCAAAAAAGTGGCTCGGCTCGCGAAAGTACGGGGTTTGAATAGCGGCGCAGGTTCCCCCCGAGTTATGTCGCAGATCCGCTTTTAGAAAACCGGGCATATCGCGAGGGGGACGTGCGTCGGTAGGCACATCGTCATCCGACATCGCGTAATGATAAATGACGGCTACTCCTACCTGTCGAGGCCAGCCGAGCTTCTCGCGAAGTCACGTTCGATACAGTTCGAGCGCACCGCGAATAACAATAGAAACTACTAACCCTATAAATCTGCGGAACAACGTGCCGCTATTACGAGAGCGCATACTAAACGAGGGAAGTCGCGCTCCACATTCTACCCTGGTAAATTCGCGAAAAAAAGAGCGGTGGAATAGGAGGAGCGATTCTATGACAAATCTGTTGTGCGGCGCGTTGAAAATGCAAGCTTGTATAGTTGCAAGAGCAGATTAATAATTTGAGTGACGCCAGGTTTTGAAAACTGTCCTCTTGAATTTGCGAAATGAACTTCGAACTTTCGGATGACATCCATTTCTATCAGGAGAGTCTGGGTAATGTTTAAGGGGTCGTCCTTAAATTATGTGAGGCTCTTTGGGAGGGAGGGGATCGCGAATTTTTTAAGTTTTTTAAATAGGGAGGGGGAGGGAGTTTGATAGCGTTTTGCATAATATTTTTTAAACGTAATCTTCAATATGAATAACTTAAAAAACAATGTTTCACGGTAGACACGAAACCGGAGTTAAATGAATTATATAAAACCTCTAAAAGAATTTTAATAATTGAAAAAGTGCGATGTAAGGAACGATGTTAGATTTTAAAACATAAAATCTTACAAATTGTAATATGTGAGGAGGGAGGGGGTAAATTGCCAAAACTACCTTTACGTAATTTAAGGATGGCCCCCAGCGATGCTCTCACGAGGACTTAAAGCAGGATACCACCTTTGACTGCGATTTTGGAGGCGGTTTTCATGGATTTTCTGTTGCATACAAAGAATACGCGGAAACAAAAACGGTTTTAGTCATTTATTAATGTAACTTTAATCTGTAATTACACATTTTTTGAAACTGAAAAAGTAAAAAATAATCTCTTGTAGGTGGCACCAAAATACAAATGTTTTTCAAATCGGCGTGTCAGATTACTCTTACAATTTTTATCGGATTGACTTGAAACTTTGCACAATTCTTCCCCGTGATATAATCTAATGATGTACGTAGGACTTTTGCTCTAGCGTTGTTATTTTTTTTTGGTGCACAATTTTATAAACTCTTTTACCCTAAAAAATGGACTATTTTGTTAAAATGACCCCCATTTTCTTAAAAATTGGAATTTCGTAAAATCCCTACGTACAGCATTAAAAAATATTGTTGTTAATAGCAACATTCTTTAGTTTTTTTTTAAGAACCACGTACACAGCGGAATTTGACACGCCGTCTAACGGTGTTCCTCCAAAGGAATGTATTTTGGCGCCACCTACAAGAGATTGTTTTTTACTTTTTCAATTTCAAAAAATGTGTAATTACAGATTAAAGTTACATTAATAAATGACTAAAACCGATTTCGTTTCTGCGCATTCTTTGTATGCAAAAAAAAATCATGAATAACGCCTCCAAAATCGCAATCAAAGGTGGTGTCCTGCCTTAATAGAGGAAATAGAAATTAAAATGAGTGATTGAATTAAAATTAATTATACTACAAAACGGTCTTTCATCTCGCGCATTATTCGACCTGAAGATTCGAGAGGCCCACGCGCAGGTTTCGAGTCCCTCGGCGTGGAAGCACGCCGACGCCAGTCAAAGCGTTAAACGGCCTCCGTTCTCCCGGCTTCAGAATCGGTTTGCTCTTCAACTGCATTCTATTCTAAGCGCATTCTGATCTTGACACGCTCCGCGCCGTTACACCTTGGACGCAGCGTGCTTATCGCGTCACGGGCGCGCAATACTTATCGCGTTACATAACACTGCTAAGAGCGGAGAAGATTTCCGCCGCGGAGATACGTGCAATCACAATATCACGGGCGAGTATTCTCGGAATCGTCCGCGCGCATACAGATCGCCGCGAATTCCTGCGTCCAGCTGGCCTCGACGGGCGATGGCACGGCGCAGCGCGTCGCGTCGGGCCCCGCGCCGGCGCGCCGCGGAGAGGGGGGAGAGCTGCGGCGAGCCCTGCGGATGGTAGGAAAAATGAAGCAGCCGAGGTATCGCGTCGGGTGTACCGCTGCCGGGCCCCGGCCGTGGGTCCTTTACGAATTAAACCCTCGTCGACGCGGACGTGCGGCGAATGCGCCGCGGCCCCGATCTAAATCACCGGTTTCGGGTGGAAATCAGAAAGCAACTACGGGATCGGTATAATTACCGGGACGAGTGCTTTCATTTAATGCGCGCGGTCTATCTATCACGCGCCACGTAATAATTTATAATTACAAGAGTAGGTAGCACTTAGCTACCGGACGGGAGTCCGGCTTTCGTTTCGTGAGGGACGCGATCCGACCCCTAGCCACCCTTCGAGTCGTCCTTCGCCCCCCCCCCCCTCCCTCTCTCTATCCCTCTTCATCCGTCCACCTCTTGCCTCCCTTCGACCGCCCAATACGCGCGCGGTAACACTGTCGAGCTCCGGTATCTCCCTCGCTCCCGCCAGCCCCCCAACTTGTTTCTCCGACTGTCTCTGGCCCCTCGAGGCCCAGGGCGAGCCGGGGAACCCTTATAATCGCGATACACCGCGCCCGGCTAGGAGAAAAGGGGCAAAACACAGGCGGTGGCGGCACGGGGGTTCGGCCAGTTTCGGGCCAGATACGGTGGCACCGGGCCACTATTTGAAGCGGAACGCTAATTACTCCGATTAATTCTGCAATCCATTTGGGGGCCGCGCGGCCGATGGAGGGGGGCGTCCTCGACTAATTTAGCTTCCTACGAGAGGCCAGCCTCTTTCGAGCGAATAATTTGTCAGCCGGTGGGCTCGATCCGACTACCGGAGTTTTTATTCGCGCGTACGATTCGATCGCGGATTCGCCCTCCTTTTGCCGGCTACAGCGCCCGGAGGGCACGGGCTGCTCGACGCGCGATGGAGGGAACCGATGCGGATGATAGCGACGTTCGGGGAGCATTGTATAAATTATATTATGATTGGAATAGTTAATAAGGAGATTTGTGGATTTTTGCAGGGGCGCCTGGATTTTATCATTGAGATAATTATTATAATTAGTTATTTATATTAGCGGTGTACTTATGTGTTGTTACTATACTGGCTCACGTTGGGAAATGTAGAAAAGGTGGTGGAAAGGAAGCTTAAAAGTCAGATTCTTTCGCGTCCGCGTAAGAAACTTAAGGGGTCGTGCTCAGTCACAAACCTTCGAAAAATCGATTTTTCAATTTTTGTATTTTTAGAGGCTTCAACTAGTGCTGGAGGTTTATAATACGGGCCTGGTATCGATGACACCTTGTAAGTTGAAAAATTAACATTTTATGTAAGAATAAACTGGACTTGAAACTTCAAACGCGTTTTTCTTGAAACAGCGTTTTCAAAATCGGTGGCCAAAATATTTAAAAAATCATTCAACCGATTTACTTTAAATTTTACAAGCTTACTATAGGAATAATAAACTAGTCTTTGAACGAAGGATTTTTTTATCCGATGCTTAGGCACGATTTATGATAAAAAATTGAAACTTTTACTTTAAACATCAGCCATTTTTTCCCAAATCAATATTTCGAAAAATCCTTCGTTTAAAAACAAGATAATATAATATAATAAGTAAATTCTTTTGAATTTTTTAATTTAGATGATCGACTTTCGAACAGCAGTGGTCACCGCAGAAGCCTTTTTTTTAGAGGACCTTCGAGTGATGGACAATAACTTTGTTATTAATAAATATTTTTAAATAAAAAAATTACGATACACCGTACTAGATGCAATCCTTAAAAGGAAAAAAGATTTTTTGAGAAATGTGTTATAGTTTTCGAGTAAAAAATTTCCAAAGATCACCCTTTTTTTCGGCCTCCTGACTGAGCATGACCCCTTAACCGTGAAGTATCTTATTTCTAGTACCTTTCAGAGTTTAAACTTTCTATCTAAGAATACTGCGAGTATGGCTTACCTTAAGAGTAACGGCGTGTCGACGTAGTAGCGGACACGAAAGTAGAGGACGAAGGCTGGACGTCCGCTGCTGTCTAAGCCCTGGAAATGAGAGGAAATAATTGAAGACATTTAGCATTGAAAGGAAGGAATTAATAAGTGATTAGCAAAGTCACTAGGATTATATGATTCAGCAGCGCGCTGCTGCAGCTTTGCCGATAGTGTAAGATGGCTTCTTCGTATCGATCCTCGTCGTTCTAGGCCAGCGTTTCTCAATTAAATTTTGCCGCGGGACCCTTTCGAACTTTTGGCGTGAATACTGGTAAGTCAACGCGAACAGACACGCCAATGTTGTTTAAAATCTGTTTCTCGTTGAATAACTTATAGTTTTTTAATATTTAAATTCTGTTACGAGATAACTTATCGCGAAACAGCAATTGGGGAACGCTGGTCCAGGCTATCGATTAGTCAACTGGAAGACCAATTTTTAATCGATTAGCTAATCCCAAGGACAGGCCAGGTAGAATTCTCCCATTCCCTACTCCACATTCCTTCCTGTTGGGATGCTTGGTTCTCCCCGGAAGGTTTCTTTGCTCTTTTTAAAAATAGGTAATCCACGGACGAAGGAATCCTGAATAATAGTGCCTTTACACACGGAGACTGTAATCAGTGCTCGAATGAATAATACATTCATACTTCTCCTCAAACATTTATACCTGTCCGTCGATACTTAACCCTTGGACGGCTGGATGATTGATCACGCGTCGCACAGAGAGTCAATCGCCGCGTAATTTCATTCATATGCACCTCAGAATTATTTGGTATATGAAACTCTGGTAGCGCTGTGATTTAGAATCCATGTGTTGTTCAAGAAGTTAGGTGTAGTTTAGTATTTTGAACACTGACTTAACGCTTTGAGTACCTAGCAGAAACCATGCGCAGGATGCAAGCAGAGTTGGGCATTAAGTAAATAAAAGATTATTTAAATATAGGATCGAATAAAAGTTACTTTGACTTTAGATTATTTGACGAATAAAGTTGATTTCTTGTTTATTAAGTGTTACAACTTCGGCATCGAATAAGTTTTGCAAACCTGAGTAACTTTATTCAACACATCACAAATAATTTCTTTTTTAACTTTTATTTGTTATTTAAATCTTAATTAAGGGTTTACATATCTCCCGTCGCAGCGAAAATGAATGATTTTAGGATTTTTTAGAGGTTTATTTAAAAAAAATGAACAAAATATTTATTATAGATGATGTATTAGTCCATGAAGTGTAAAAAAATTATTTAAAATAATTTTGTATTAAATTATTTATGATTTTTCAAATTCTTTAGACCGAAAGAAAAATGCCGCTTCACGATCGACATAGTATCTTCTTTAAAAATCGGCGATAGATCTGAAAAATAAAATGAGATTCTTGTAAAATAATGTTGCCATTATAGTCTCTCTGGCCGTTTTTTCATATTTTGTTTAATTAATTTTTAAAATTTTTAAATTCTTTATTTTTGTTTTAAAATTAACCCGAGAGACCATAACGGCAACATTATTTTCCAAGAACCTCGTTTTCAAGTCGACCGTGAAGCGCACTCTTTCCGCAATGGTCAAAAGAACCTCAAAAACCGTAAATAATTTAATACAAAAATACTCTCAAATAAATATTTTCTTGCTCTTCATGGACTAATAAATATTTTGTTTCATTCCATTTAATAAAACCCTTAAAAAATTTCCTAAAAATATTCATTTCCGTCGCGGCTGGAGGTACATACCAATTACGCAACTCCTTAATTAAAAATTGTCTCTCGGCGTAGAAACACGCCGACGCCGCCCGAGCTATTAAAGAACAATTTCAACATCCGTCTGTTTACCTTGATATCAGATCGAGCATATCCTGCCACTCGCAGCCCTCGATGCACGCGTCTTCAAGGATCGAAAGAACAATGAGCTGTTTTGATAATCGAATTGTTCTCCGTCGAACTAGAAGAAGCAACGCGACGCGTCGCGGCGAATCAACTAAATCGAACAAAGCGGCCGATCGTATTATTCCTTTGTTGCATCGATAAAGCTCGATATATCACGGCTCGTTGTCGTTCACGTTTCTATTAACAATCGCGCTCATTGAAAGCCACCACGTCGCCCGGGCCCATAAATCTTCGCCTCCCTTGATCCAACTAGCGGCGAGGCATTCCTCGGCGAAGTTCGGCAGGCCGGCCGCCGCCGCGCGCTACCGCGACGAGGGAGAAAAACCGCCGAGGCAACGTGGGCGAAACCACCAAACCGTGAATACGCCCACGCGCGCCACGGCCCACGCGCTCCCAAGCACGGTAGCTACACGCGTTCTCGTCGTGAATCGGGATTAAATTCGACCGTACGATCTCCGGTTCGATTCGTGAAACTCGCGACCGGCAAGATTCGTGGATCGATAACCAGACATCTGTTGTGGCACGGCGAGACCCGGCGTGGCGACTTTTTAATATCTTTCGTAGTTCGCTGTCGGCGTTGTACAGATTAAAAGGTGAAACTTGGTGATTAAGGGTTTTTGAGGTCGCTGATAACGAATTTGGCACCAAAAATTTAAAATTCAAAATGGCGGATCAATGTGGCGCGCATTGTGGTCTGGAGAGCGGTATTTTATAGCCAAAATTAAAAATCATAGCCGTACTAGAGAAAAAAATGAGGAAAAGTATCAGTTCTAACATTATCTTTTACTTAAAAAAATAAAATATTCAAAATACACGCCTCCGGGAAGCCCAAATACCTCGAGCGTCATTTCTAAAAGTCTGCATAAAACTGAAACTTGCAGGAGATTGCACTTGAAATTTACATGCTCTTGTTAACAATTGTGTAAGCTTTCATGTAAAAAAAGTCCGATGTTAATCTCGCTTAATCCGTTTCTTATAAGCCTTCTCAAAGTTTAAATTCATATAAACAATGTACTGTTTGTTCATAGACTAAAAAATGCCTATGACACATATAAATAACTGAAATATACTTCCTTACCTATATAACTGTATGATATAAACACGTATTTTGATGTTCTATAATGAGTAATTAAAACAATTAGATTCCCATAAAATTGGATGATTTTGTCTTTGTAATATTATATCTAATCAAAGAATCATCTGAAAAGGGAAAGCTATGCGGATTTAGAAGCTCTGGAGGGTTGTCAATTCGTAAAAAAAAAAAAATGACATTGTAAAGTTGAAGTTGAGAAATTGAATTTTGGCCACCATCGAGACCACTGTGGGCCGTGGGGAAAACCTGGCTGAGCAACGAGGAATTGGCACCGGGTTAAAACCGGGAATCCACTTGGAAACTAAGTAAGCTAAGCTATGCTATGTTTCAGCTTAGCTTTTGGTGGAAACGGTGCTATAAGAATGTATTGAAGCTAATTTTTTTAAAACGTAGCATGGAATAACATAGCGTCGCATAGCATAGTTTAGATTCTAGATGGATTCCCGACTTTACTCTCGGGCGTCGGGAGGGTTCAGGTGATCACATGGATGTTGTTTTGCAGTAGACAGTGGCGGATTTAAGAAAAAAGTCCCAGGTGGCAAACGTTCTGAGGGGCCCATTTTTCCGGGAAAATTAACAGGTAGTTTACTAAAAGGGGGTAAGTGTACAAAAAGTGTAGAAAAAAATATTGTGCTTGGATAAAATCATAAGTTTTTTTAAGACAGGGCCCTGGGGAGGCCTTCTGAGCAGGGGCCTATTTTTAGGGAAAAAATAAAGCGGTAGTTTACTAAAAACGGGCTCAGTGTAATAATACAGAAAAAAAATATACTTTGGATATAATCATAATTTTTTTTAAATATTGGGCCCTGGGGGGCCTTCAATGTAGGGGCCCAGGTGGCAACTGCTCATCGGCCACTGGCAGTAGAGAAGTGATTTCTTCATTTCTAAGTTTTCCTTACTATTGTTACGATCGGTAACTTTGCGCTTGGGTCCAAAGAGATAAAAGAGAGGTTTAAACAGAGCTGTGGCGCACCGAGAATTTAATCTTGGGGGAGCCGGGTTGAAGGGATAAAACTATTTTTAATTCAAATTTAATAAAATTCATTAGGGGATTATAAAAATTAATTTAAAGAATAAAATTCAGTTTTCTTTGCTTTTCCCAAAGCCCTAAAATTACTTCAGTCGTAACTACATTAATCTCCTTTTTCCTCTTTCTTCCGGGTTGCGCCACTGAAACAGGGAACGCTAGTTTTTATCCCCAGCGACCTGATCGGGGAGACCGGGAGAAAGTGGGATGAAAAAAGTTTGACGTCGAATAAAATTTTTCCCTTTCAATAAAAATGTGTGGAAATAGATTTATAATATAATTTGAACATTACTAGTGATAAATGACGAATAGCAATACTTAAAATAAACTTGAAGTATATTAAAATTCAATTTGAACAGAAAATGTCAAAACTGACCACTTTGCCCCATATATATGGTTTTCTAGCCAACTGACAGGTTAGGACATTGCGCACATTACTTGCGCATTGGTTCTTAGCAGCCATTTGCAGCTCAGTTTACCCTGGTCACTTTACCCCGAATGTGTACACAGTGGAAAATTTATTACTTAATAATGTTAGTATTAATGTTTTCTGAAACGCATGTTATAAAAGCTTGTTATAAACACGCAGAAAAAAATTGGAGTTAAAATAACACATTTAACACTCATTTATCCAAAAAGCTAAATCAGCAAGAAAACCAATTGTAAGTCACTAAAACTTCATTTTTAATTTTTTAACTGAATTTCCATTTTTCGATATCTAAATGTGCATAATTATCATTGCGGTATTACACACATTTATTACGTCACAAAAATTTGCAAATATATTGTATTGTTAAAGAATAAATGAGGCAGTCAGAGCAAGAACGGACTAACCCACATTTTTTTCGAAATTGAATTAGTAGCAATAACGTAATCCAATAGGCTCTATTTTTTTAATGTGGGTTGGTCCGTTCTTGCTTTGACTGCCACAAATTAAGGAAGCTGATTTTACCCCGAGGTCCACTTTACCCCGGTCTCCCCTATCGTGGAAACAGTTCACTTTGCGCGAAGATTTCGCAAAGATCGTGATGCGAGTTACTGGTACCAAAGGTTATCAAATGGTACCAAAGTGACTTAGTCAACAATGTTCCTTCGTGATGAAGCACTCCGACCTCGAGGAGCCACCGAAACGGTGACACAACCCCGCGAAAGAACCACGTTAGCGTCTCCCTTCGCGAGATAAAAATATTCCTTCGTAGTTAACCCTCAGTACCCACGACCCGTCCGAGCCGTTTATTATTCGGCAACGCTACCGCGTACCGAAAACATCGATCTAACCCTAATTTTCCTCCATCCACTCCCACGACGCCCGATCTATCATAACGATAGGCCTGCGTCCCATTTAAATTTGGCAATCAGGAGGATTCCACGGGCCCCGCCGATAGAAATTAGAAGACACGGACGCGAACGGGGGCCCACTTTTCGGCCGTGTGTACGGAATGGCCGATACATCATCGGACAGGGACAGATGAAAAACGAGGAGAGAGAAACGTGGAGGAAGAGAGGACGCCGAGGGGACAGAGGACGAGCACGGGGGAGGGGGCAGATGAAGGACGAAGATGAAGGGCGAGGGGGACACGTGGGGGGGCCAATAACGAAGCCCGCTCCAAATTCGGTAGCCGAAAATTAAACCGAGAAGGGTTTCTCGGTTATGTCTAGACCTAGACCCTCCGGTCAAATCGTAGCAAATTATACCGTCGGCTCCATCCGCATATTTTACGAACCATAAATATTAATCCACCTCGGTGTATGCCTCCTCCTCCTCCCCCCCTACCCCCTCACCACTTCTGCTGCCCGTCCGCTCTCAGCTCCTTCGTCCTTCTCTGTCGACGGTCTCTGATGGCCCGCGGGTACAGTCGCCGCTAAAATCGAGAGCCCAGGACAAACGCCCCGGAATTTGCATACGCGGACGACATAAACCTGCTAAATAGCAGCGTGCCCTGCTACCTATGCTATCGGGGCGTAGACAACCCCGTCGAAGGCTATTAAAAGAGCAGGTGCTGCTTGTGCTGGTGGTTGGGAATTATTCATCCAGCGAATTTAAATAAACGTAAATTCTGTCTAAAGTTATTTGAGCTTCCTGTGGAAAATTGTACTTTGGGATCCAAGCTATCTTGCTTCTTATCGCTTTAGGCGTTTAGACACGGCAATAAATAGTGAAACCTAATTTTGAATTTATGTGTGTAGGTAGGAATCGATATAACTGAGGTCGAGTAATTTAATTTATTTTATTAAATTAATTTAATTTTAGACGAACGACTAATTTATTATTCTCTCCTGCCCCACCTTGGCTACGCCCATACTACCAAGTAGAAAGATAAAAATATACGCTACATTCTTGTCTCAAAGTATCTTGAAAATATCGCTTCATTAGCGATTTCGCAAGTTCCCTGAAACTGGAATAACATCGTTTAAGTTTATGAATTCCGCGACTAAGGTAAAAGACCCAATACGTGGACACGTCCCAGTAGCTGGACACTGGTGCAAAAATACTGATTAGTACATTTAATATTCGCTTTATCCAAAAAAGAACTATTTTATTAAATTATTCAAATATTTAGTCAAATATATTCATATATATATATTTGACTAAATATTTGAATATTATATTCAATTATATTCAATTATATCCAACTATTTTATTAAATTATTCAAATATTTAGTAAAATATATTCATATATATACTTGACTAAATATTTAAATATTATATTCAATTATATTCAATTATATCCAACTATTTTATTAAATTATTCAAATATTTAGTAAAATATATTCATATATATATTTGACTAAATATTTGAATATTATATTCAATTATATTCAATTATATTCAACTATTTTATTAAATTATTCAAATATTTAGTCAAATATATATATGAATATATTTGACTAAATATTTGAATAATTTAATAAAATAGTTGAATATAATTGAATATATATATATATATATGAATATATTTGACTAAATATTTGAATAATTTAATAAAATAGTTGAATATAATTGAATATAATTGAATATAATATTCAAATATTTAGTCAAATATATATGTGAATATATTTTACTAAATATTTGAATAATTTAATAAAATAGTTGGATATAATTGAATATAATTGAATATAATATTTAAATATTTAGTTAAATATATATATGAATATATTTGACTAAATATTTGAATAATTTAATAAAATATATATATGAATATATTTTACTAAATATTTGAATAATTTAATAAAATAGTTCTTTTTTGGATAAAGCGAATATTAAATGTACTAATCAGTATTTTTGCACCAGTGTCCAGCTACTGGGGCGTGTCCACGTATTGGGTCTTTTACCTTACTGGTTCCCAATCTAGAGTACGGAATGCTTCTAAAAAATTGGACATTAGTCGCGGGGCGGCAGGAATGGAGCGGGACTGCTGTTCGAAACGAGTATGGATATGGTCTGTCCAGAGCGTGTTGTAACGTTTTAGCAGTCGAGTAACGGGCGACGTAACAGACAGCGCAGAATTGACGGCGTGCTCGCGTCAACGCGGTCCAGTGGCATCTCGGGGATATATTGTTGATGTTGACTACTGCCGTTACTTGGCGCCTGGCGTGTTGCCACTTTGTGAGGGCCATCGGGGAGAACGGTAATCGGCCACTTATAGGTCTTTCTACACCGTGCTCCACCGGGTGCAGTGCGCGTGCACACGCACCAATAAATCTTGCCCATTAGTAAGCGACGCTATACATCACCTCGCGCCCGCCGTTTCGAAAACAATATCTCAATCGTTTTTCTTTCGCGCGACACACCGGTTGATGCTACAAGCTACTAATATCTTTCGAATTGCGAAGTAGGTAATCCTATACGGTCGAAGGTAATTTAGAAAGCCTGAGACCACCGAGTGTGTTTACCACGCGAAGACCCTTGAAGATCATGGGCAATGTAATAATTGAGGAGATAAAGTGGTAAATGATGCAACTGGCAAAAGTGACATTATCAGCATTTTCTTTTCAATAGTTTTAGTGACGTTGGCACATCCCAGAATCTGAAATAAATTATTCTAGCACTCATACTAGCATTTACTAGTTTATATAAAATTTATGTGAAAAATAATTGTTCATTTCTTTGGCACTTACTATAGAGTAAAGGACACAATCAACCCAATTATTGCCACCTTAAGGGGGAACACCACTGTGACGGTTGGAAATATGAACCCATTTTTAAGATTTTTTTTTAGGAATAGCTTACAGTTTTCATATAAAATTGTTATTACCTATCTTTAGTACAATGTCTTAAGAGACTATAAAAAAAAAATGAATAGAAAAACATGCATAGATTTTCATATACAGTTAATCTTTTAGACCCCTCACAAGAAAACATAGGTCCCTTATCGAAAGGGTATCTTTGGAACGGCAACTCTGAAATCAATTTTTTTTGTTTTAATATAATCTATATGAGTGTAGTTTCCGTTGTACGTACCAATTTTTAAAAAAAATTATTTTTGTAAAAATGGTGCGCTTTAGAAGAAAAAGTTTCGAAAATCGGATAGTTTTTCGAGCGTATTTCAAAAAATATATTTTCGATCAAAAAATCGGTACGTACGACTGAAGATAATCTTGTCTTCAAGATCCTGTCCAAATTTCAAGTCGATCGGATAAAAATTGACAGAGTTATGGATTCGATCAGTTAGAAAAATGTCATTTCGAGAAAATCGCGTTTAAAGTTTGACTTGCAATGCGTTTGTAAGCGTGATGCGTTTCACAAAATGCACTGTATCTTCGTAAATTCTTCGAATATCGACTTGAAATTTTTAGAGAGTATTGTTGACGAGCTAAACATTAAGAAAGTGAAAAAAAGAAGAATCGAAATTTTTTCAATTTTCACAGTGGTGTTCCCCCTTAAGCTATTTGACTTAAAATAACGAATTAATAAACGTTTAAGTAAAATAGCTAAAGGTGACAGTAATTGGGTTGGCTGACAGTAATTGGGTCCTTTACCCTATCGTTCGCCATTTCAACTCCTCAATTATGACAGGACCAGTGTCAGAGAAAGAGATCGCGATATTTACTAGAAGGAGTATGCATTAAAATACCTATTACATAATAATCGTAACATCAAGATTAATATGTAGATGAGCGGTGTTACGATTTCATGAAGGTATGACCCAATATCCTCCACCCACGCAACCAGATACCATTGCAAGAACGTGGGGAGTCTAGTTTCGCAAACGTAATCGCCAAGCCCATCGGATGACTATTATTTCACGGTGCATCTTAAATCATCAGTGGATACTCCCCAGTTACGCCGAGGCACTCGACTCGCTGAAACCCGACATCGACGTGATGGAAATCGAAAGTGTGACACGCGGTAGCTAAGCGTCGCATTCCATCAGCGTACTGTGCCTCTCAGAGGCCTAGGTTGTGTTCCAATTCACGCATACTGCGCATGAAATTGATGGCATCTTATTGGTGGCATCGTACGATTCCCTAGAATTTCTCTCACTTGCCACCAATACGATGCCACTACCGGTGCAGTGAGCGTGCAGCAATCGCAGAAAATCAGAGGAGAAGCAGTCACTGCACCGCTCGCTGCACCGGAAGTGGCATCGGATTGGTGGCAACTGAGAGAAATTCTAGGGAATCGTACGGTGCCACCAATAAGATGCCATCAATTTCATGCGCAGTAGGGTAAATATACCAGTAAATGGACACTACCAGTGAATGGACATTTTTTACTAAAACGAGTAAAATAAGTTACTAAAATAAGCAACTAATTAATTATAGACTTCTTCTAGTTTCTCGCTTCATATCCAAACAATTTTCGCAACACGTGGAATCAATCGCGCAGCAAACATAATTTTATAAAAGTGTCCATTTACTAGCCTTAAGTGTTCATTTACTGGTGCGTTTACCCTATGCGTGAATTGGAACACAACCCTAGTAGCTAACCTGAGCCCCGCTCGAGTGCTACAGAGCGATATCTCCAAGGGTGCAAACCAAGCGAAGTGTGAATACACTCGGCTGAAAGATAGTCGCTCCAACTGCCGCAAATAAGGTAAAAGACCCAATACGTGGACACGTCCCAGTAGCTGGACACTGGTGCAAAATACTGATTAGCACATTTAATATCCGCTTTATCCAAAAAAGAACTATTTTATTAAATTATTCAAATATTTAGTCAAATATATATATGAATATATTTTACTAAATATTTGAATAATTTAATAAAATAGTTCTTTTGCACCAGTGTCCAGCTACTGGGACGTGTCCACGTATTGGGTCTTTTACCTTATATAAATGAAAGTGGCGATTGTTTAGAATGAAAATCCTGAAAATCATCTAGTTGGAGTTTAATCATTCTTCCATTGGAGAAAAGCGACAATACCGTTAGGGAACTAGTTTTTGATCACTTTAGAGGGCTTCCCGCTTTAATATTTATTTTTAACCTAATAAAACTTTCAACCATAGACTTTTTTTATACTAAAAGCTGAATTAATGTTTACACTTTAAGGAAAAATTTTAAAAAGTTGAAAATAAGTATAATTTAATTATTTATAAGGTTAGGGAATAATAATGTGACTAGGAACTAGTTTTTGATCATCTGAAAATACATGGGAACTAATTTTTTATCAGGTCAGGAACTAGTTTGAATTTTCTTTTTTTATGTTAGTAATTATTTCAAATAATTATTTAAGGACATAAACTGAAAAGAACGATTTATTTCATGAACTGATAAAAAATTAGTGCCTGATCAAGAACTAGTTCCTTAACGGTAATCCTCCTTCATAACCCACCACTCTTTGGTTTTCAATTTTTCTGGACTGTGCCCAGAAAAATCTTTATTGCACTATTAGTTTGATAGCTTTCTAAGCTCCAGAATCTAGCGCATGGTGGTAAAATCTGAATTTTAATTCGCAGCGGACTATGATCGTGCTTCCCCTGGACTCTTCACGCGTATCTCTCCTTCATCGACGTCACGTTAAATGTGTAGGTGAGCCGAAGGTCGCGGCAGGGTCAACGAAATTCCGCACGACGCTTGCTTTCGCGAAACACCGCGGCGAGGAGAAGAAGGGCAGGGTCCGAGGGAAAGAGACGGAGAGTAGCGGGGCGGGGAGGGTGACGCGTAGGTAGGAAGTGGGGACGCAGAAAGCGCCGATAGGGGAGGGGCCCAGTTTTAATAGCCGGGGACCTCTCGCACGGCTGCAGAAAATCCTCGCGGCCGATGTTCCTGCGAGATAAGCACGTAGTCCGGTAGCCCGGTTTTACCGGGCCAGTATTTATTGGTTATTGGTGTGGACCGTCATTAGCGAAACGGGGGTCCCGCCGCTCCGAGGAGATACGAAGATATCGCACGGGGCGGCACGCTCTGTCTCCTTTCCTCCCCTCCCTTCTGGCCCAGTGGGCCTCTCCGTCCCCCTATCGCCGGCTCGGGGGGCCCCCACCGAAGAGGTCCCATCCGCAATTTCGGCCCGCTCGAGCCCTCCTGTCCGACGATCGGACGCGTTGCGCGCAGTTGACAAATTCCTGCGGTTCGATCGCCATCGGCTCATGAGGGGGAAAGCCTTGACCGTGGAATCGTTGAAATTGCTTGCAGCAGGCGGGGAATTAGGTGGAGACGTAGTCGGAGGGTTCTTGATGAAAGTTGATAGGAGAGAGAGGAGAGGAGAAGATACCGATGTAGGGGTGGACGATTAGGAAGGGTGGATTATACGTAAAGATAGATTAGGTGGGACAGTACTTCTGGGTCTGGTTTCCCTGAAAAGGTTGGCTGACCTCTAATGACATATTCTACTGATGGTACAGACACGCGAGTCTGTAACTACTTTCTTGGTGGGTTACAGAGTTTTTCAAGTACATTTTGTGGGAAGCATTCGAAGGGGGTTAAGTCTCTTAAGAGGGAATACTATTCTTTGAGCTAAAAACATAGCGAAATTTTAGATTTGTTTTTTAAGAAACTAGCGACTCGAATAATCTGAAATTTGGACCATGTTTTTATACATCTTTGAAGAAGTTGTAGGTTTTTTTGATTAATTTTTAATAATAAATATAGGAGTTATGATCGACCATAACCTCGCCGTTGTCCGCTGGTGTCCACAATATTTCTATAACCTCTGAACCGATTATTAAAAAAAAAGTTAAAGTTTCAGACCTTCAATTTGAAAACTCTCCAGAGTTAACAAATTTTTGTATTTTTTTCTCGCCCATCAAATTATGGCTACATACGTATACAGTGAAACGCCGTTTCATTTTCTGTTTTAGATTACCAGGAAGATAAATATCACGCACGACAGCGGAGGACGAATTTAAGTGTAATTTTAGTATAACTCCTATATTTCTTATTACAAATTAATGAAAAAAATTATTGCTTTCTCAAAGATGCATCAAAATATAGTTCAAATTTCAGATGAATCAAATCCCTAGTTTCTTAAAAAAAAATCCCAATTTTGTTACGTTTTTAGCCCAAAGAATAGGATTTCTCCCTTAAGCCTTTATAGAATTATATTACTTTATTTAAACATAGAAAATGATAATGAATAATGATTTGAGGAAATTACTGCGTGGCTTCTGGGCTTTTCTCTGCATTACTTTAAGATTCTATATCCAACTGTTGTCCAGTGTCTTTAATTTCGGTGCAAGGAATTGCTTTGGCGACGAATACTATCGGAGAACTGTTCAGCAGGGATACAGGGAGGCTGGGCTTTGGGAGAGACGCAAAGCTACGCCGGTGTCTGTGGTGGCGACGGGGTATATTGCGAAGCTACTCGTCTTGAAGAGGACTGCTGTTGTACGCTCGTTTAGCGCTACCCTCGGGGCAAAACCACGGCCGCCATCGTGCACCCGCGGATGGAAATGCTAATTTGACCGAAGAGGGCCTTCTACGCACCCCTTCTCCCCTTTCGCCCCGAGCGACCGAGCTTCTTTTGCTCTTAAATCGTCTTTTTCTCCTTCCCTCGGGGCGAAACGTACCGTTCGAACCTAACCCAGTCGTGAGCATTACCCACTCGACGGCAAAGCGCGTGTCACTGCGCGGAACACGAAATCTGTTACCTTTGCACCGCGAGAACTTTGCCTGGGAAAATAGTTTCTAATGGTTATCGAAGGTTTAAGGGGGTATTCTGGTCTGACGAGGCGTTTTCGTCGCGTTATTTCGGAATTTTTTTACAAAGAACCCATCAATTTTATTATTACTTAGTTTATTGCTACATGTTTATTGATGTTTGAACTATCTTTACAAATTTTGTCAATGGAAAAAATTGTACGCAAAACTTTAAACGCGTTTTTCTCGAAACCATGTTTTTCGAACCGGTGACCATGATATTTCAAGATTGACTGGACCAACTTAGTCCAAGTTTTGCATATATTATCAGCACACATGTGGCTATCGTCCCTACCAGAATTATGATAAAATATTTTGTTTTTAAACTTTCACAGACCTTTAAAGTTGAAAAATTGCGCGAAAATCGAAACTTAATTTTCAAACCGCCGCCATTTGCTTAATTTTCAATATTATTTTATCATTCTGGTAGGGACGAAAGCCACAGGAATACAGATATAGAATCTCTTTTCATTTTTTGTTATAGATCACTAGAACGAGCCCAATCATGGACACCGTGACACCATGTTTTTTTTTCACCATTACTTTAAAACAGTCAACTGCGTTTGATTTTAATTCTTTTCCATTGACAAAATTTGTAAAGATAGTTCAAACATCAATAAACATGTAGCAATAAACTAAATAATAATAAAATTGATGGGTTCTTTGTAAAAAAATTCCGAAATAACGCGACGAAAACGCCTCGTCAGACCAGAATACCCCCTTAAACAAGTTTCGTGTTTCGTTAAATTATTGCAAATATTATATACGAAATTCCACTGGTATCAAATTGCTATCAGTGGGAAATATTGTTTCGTTTTATGAACTGACTTATTGTTAGCTAAAATATTATTTCGTCATTTATTTATTTCGGTGAAAATAGTCACATTAATCTCGATTCCAATGAGCCGAGGCACATTTCGTGATTCCAGAGTTTATCGCTCGAAAGTTTTTAGGCGACAGACAAGCACACAAACATACATTTTTCTTTATTTAAGATTCAGACTATAAGATACATTTCTATTCGTTTCGCTATTTAAAGATACACTACTTAACGCGTCCACAACTTTGAAAGCTAAATTAAATCAATTAACACTCTTCCGTTTCGTCTCGTAATAACAGCAACGAATGCGATAGTAGTCACTTAAGGACTGCAGCATGCGTTATTTTGATACGAGCATAGAAGCATTAATGGTGCGGTATAAAAGAAGCTACCAAGGTTTTACAGCCGCCAACATTATTCTATTCGGCACCAAGTCTGTCAAGAAACAAGTGCAAGAATTTTATCCAACGTTGTAGATTAACCATTATAATTTCAAGAGACAGATAGTTCTTTCCTGAAATCCTAAAACTCGCTACGCGTTTAGTGCTTGCGTATAATTTTTTCGCACGGAAGTGTCACATTTAGTCGACGAATCACCTGAACCTGTGAATTCCTTAAGTGTGCATAATATCCGCGGCGAAGGAGCGACAATCGAGTTATCATATTCTTTACACTTCTTCACTTTACGCTTTGTCGTAATAAAGCGTCATAATAAACACGATAAAAAGATCCACGCCACAGGCATGAAAATAAAATTCATCTCTACTTCCACATCACCGCGGATTCCAAAGTTTATAATGGTTCCATTAACAAAAGAGACTAGCCACTTACGTATGTATGAGAGCTTCGCCAGTTCTTCGGTGCGTATTTGCTTAATTTATTCTCGGGATCGACGAACAGGTACTCGCCGTCTGAAACATTGAAAAAGTACAGTGATTACTGTTAATTCGAAAAGGTCTGGAAAATAGTCAGGCACTGGTTATTTATACTATCTGTCAGAGACATTCCCCCGCGCTCCATTAGGGGCGTTTTTACGGCTCGAGGGGCCGAGAGTTTCCGGTCCCCCTGGGCCCACTGACAAATTAATTTTATCGATACCGAACGGTGTTCGTTCATTATAATCGCGGAGCAGATACACGGGGCTGGCGGGGGCCTCGCGACATTCGGGGGCCTTCAGTCGGGGCCCAAATGGGCCCGTACAAGGGCCCGCACATACGCGTCCACGGTGCCCCGATATGGTCGTTGCGCGGAGCCCGGGAGACCCATTCTCTTCGCTCGACTTTTTGCACGGCTGATGGCCCGAAATGCCGATACCCCTAAACGAGCGAAACAATGAAAGAGCTTGTCGGCGAGGAGATGTTCGTGAATGAGAGGGCCCCCAAACCTGTCCTGCCCACATGGGGCCAGACACTCGGGTCCCAGACCCTCGCGGCGCGACAACGCGACGCGCTCCCCGAACTGGAACTCGATCTGGAACCTGGAACTGGGGCCCCATCGCGATCCAGGATCATGCGCTAGACGCTGCGGCTGCGATCACCGGCGACTCTGGAGAGCCCGATGGCGCTTAAGTGTCATGCGCGTCGAGGTCCCCAGAACGCGAGCTATGCACTAGTTGCAAAAATTCTATCGCTCCATTCAAGCGAAGACTTTGTTGAAAGTAAAGGTATATTAGAAGTTCTTTTGAGGAAAGAATTCTCATTGGGTATCTAAACTTTTGGCATTTTTCTGGTAAAGATACAAGTTGGGTAAGGACCCAGTTACCGACACCTCACCAATTACTGTCACTTTAAGCTATTTTAGTTCAAATAACGAATAAATAAACGTTGTAAAATGATACACAAAAAGAATTATGAAAGTTATTTATAAATAAAATTTCGACCGGAATTATCAATATAATATGTTTTCAGCGCACTGGTTCGGTCACTTTTAAAACACTCACTCTCCAAAAGCCATTTTGCAATAAAATTCAATGATTTATATAACTGTTTCCAACGTTTCGATCTTAATTTAGACCATTATCAAGGAAAAATTTTCTATATAAAGATGTGAATACTGCGAGAGCTATTGAACATAATGAGTCGTAACGTTCGAAAAAGAATTATGTATTTCAACTTATAATCTATACTATATAGATTATATTCTATAATTTGTTTATTCGTTATTTTAACTAAAATAGCTTAAGGTGACAGTAATTGGTGAGGTGTCAGTAACTGGGTCCTTTACCCAGTGGCGGATTTAACAGGGTGGCTGATGAGCAGTTGCCACCTGGGCCCCCACATTGAAGACCCCCAGGGCCCAATTTTAAAAAAAAAATTACGATTATATCCAAAATATATTTTTTTCTGTATTATAACACTGAGCCCATTTTTAGTAAACCACCGTTTTATTTTCTCTAAAACTGGGTCCCTGCTCAGAGGGGCCCCTAGGGCCCAATTTTTAAAAAAAACTTATGATTTTATCCGAGCACTATATTTATTTTCTATACTTTTCTGTACACTTACCCACTTTTAGTAAACTACCTGTGAATTTTCCCGAAAAATGGGCCCCTCAGAACGTTTGCCACCTGGGACTTTTTTCTTAAATCCGCCACTGCCTTTACCCCACGTGTATTAAAAAATTTTGCACCGAATTATTATACCCGAGTCCTCCAATTCAACGAGCTAGCAAACGCCCAAACAAAAGTCCTGATTATTTGTTTGCAGTCACTGACTCAGCTCATGGGACTTACTACACTGAGTGACGAAAATCACTCTGGTACCCCAATTTCGCAATATCCCTTGCATCTATATCAAAGATCACAGAGTCGAGGTTGTCCACTCCCGTTCGCAGCCAAAGTCTGGCAAGCTTCCGCGGAATCTTCGGGGGTGGGGCGTCCCGCCAGGAGCGTCGCGGGACGATTTTCAGGGAACGCAGTAAACCGCGCGGCGGGTACGCGAGGAATGCCAGCGGATGTCAGTGACCGAAACCGCCTCGTCCCGTTTAGATCCCTACTACCCATTATTGGCGGAACCGCAATAAAATACGTTATCGTGACGCTGTTTCATCGGCAAAACCATAAACCGTACGAGCGTACACCGGTGCCGTTTGGCATGTGTGGGTTCGCCGTATACATACACGCGGCGCTGGAATCATTATAGGTTACGTTTCAAACATCTGCTCCTCAATAAAACTGCACGTCGTGAAGCCGGTCCGGGTAGTGTCGTTCGTGTTCGAGGAGCCGCGCCTCGATTCTTCTCGACTCTCTCTCCTCCGTCCCATCCCCCTCCACCTCGCGCGTTTCCCCTCACCGAGCTTCCTTCCTCCTTCTCCTCCCCCCCTACCGCCCGCCCTCCCCTGCCAACCGTCGGTCTTTCTCTCTTTCTCGGGGCAAGTAGGAGTCGAGGATTCTCGGACACCCTGTATTTAGCATATTTCGATTTGCCCGAGATACACCGAGCCGTCCAGCTCGTCGACGTCCGGTGCCACGTGTGGCATGCTGCCTTTCAGACACGAAGGAGCGGATCGAGCCACATTCCGCGGTGGAGCCGGCCAAGGATGAAAGAAGAAGAAGGAGCCGGGGGGATGTAATGCACTCTCCGTGGCGAAGAGGCACAGCCCGGGCCTCGCCGACGTCTCTCCGCTTTCCTTTCTGCCCGCTGCCTTCCCTCGGACGTAAAAGAAGAAGAGGAGGAGGAGGAGGAGGAGACGACGGCGAGGACGACGACGGAGAAGAAGAAGAATAAGGCGAGGAAGGGGGGAGCAGGGGCCGGGGGAGGAAAGCGTGCAGGAAGAGGGAGGGGACGACGACGGGGGACGAAAAAGAAGAAGAGGAGAAGGACGAACGAGAAGAAAGAGGCGAATAGGAAGAGGGTTAGGGCGAGAGCACGGGAGAGGAAGGTTGGGGGTGGCGACCTAAGAAGGTCAGAACATCGTATTTCTTGCGGCCGGCAGGAGTCAGCAGCGTGATTAAAAAGAAAAGTTCCAGGGCATTGTGAGCGGGCCGAAAGCCACGAAAAATCTGCCTCAGCGTTACCGCCCCCCTCTTGCTATTTCGGTGGAAGGAAATAGCTGAGAGGCGGCTGAGGGAATAGGTGTCTCCGAGTTCCTCGCTTCGTGGGATTATTATCACGGTAACTTTCCTCGAAGGGGTTTCTTCTTGGAGGCGTTCCATCCGCGATATCAAGCGGGATCGAGTATCCCGCGTTCGATCCGCAGAATCGGGCGCGAATCGTCGGAAGAGATAGACGGGCAGGACACCGCATCAGCGCGCGGCTGACCGAGAGAGCCGTAAGTCAGAGCCAAGAAGTTCTTCTTTCGTTGCGATCTCTCCCTCCGTATAGCCGAGGGCACCTGTGTTACCCGAGGTATAACCCGACCATTACCGGAGAATGTTGCCCGAGGGCTAACCCTGGCCCTCGTGTAACCAACCATCGGGGCCCATGGGGTCCATCTTATCCCACTAGAGATTCCCTCCAGTCACGGACGGAGCAAGATCTTACGTCCCTCTGTCTCTCCTCCTCCGTTTCTCTCATCCTCCTTTTTGTACCTCCTCAAACCATTCCCTTCTTCTCTCTCTCTCTCACTCTCGCTATCTCTCCCTCTTTAAAGAATCCCCGTTTCCTTTCCTCCTCTCACTTTCTATTTTTCTGCCTCTTCCCCTTTCCCTCCCTTTCTCTTTTTGCAGTCGCCACGCCCAGACCAAGCCTAGGGAGCAGTTCTTGCTTTTTTCTACGAGACGAGGACGCGCGGAAAGGGAGCAAACCGGGGAAAATCGTGGCTGGATGATCGCGTAGAATCCAAGGAGCCCTCCATTAGCGCGGAGGATGATCAAACCTGGCACCAGGGTGGAATCCTAAATCCAATGTCCTCGCTAAATCCAATGTCCGTTGAACTGTACTTCTCGGGGGCTCCAGTGGAAACGGCGAGCAATAAGGTCACCGTGTGCCGTCAAAAGGCCGTAAAACGCTGCGCTCCGCATTCGTGACAGCGAAATACCGTTGACGCGCGATACCGGCGCGCGCTGCTCCTGGAACTAGGACGGCTGAGCGCGGGGACCAGGAGGATCAGTTCCTCGAAACCTTTCGCCACCCAAAGTGTTGATACGAGAATTACGAGAATGCCCGGAGTAACGTCACGCGACTCGAGGGTTCGGGCGAGAGATGTTGATAACGAAAGAACGGTGGAAGAAGCTGGTAGGGGAAGCCGCATGGAAAAAGAGCTGGCGGAGGCCGTGGCGGGGATTCGCGCTTCACGACAAGAAAAAAAGCACGGGGGAACGATCCCCCATAAACCCGTCGGTTTCCCAGAAAGAAACAATGTTCCCTCTTCTCATGCCCGTGGCGCAGCAATGCGCCGTAACGGTAATTACACCCGTAATCACCCCTGATTGCTGAGAGGAGGGCTCCGCTCTCCTCTACCTTCGCGCATCGCTATCTTTTGCGCGAGCAACACTGTTCTGCCCCGGCACCATGCACACCGCTTCTGACAGCGCACCAACGAAACGACGGAGACTGGCCTTCTTCGAGGAATCCGCTCCACGCGAACGCCAGAGCTTACAGCTTGATCTTTCAGGCCCTTCGTGACCGTAGAAAGAACAGCCTTGAAGGACGGTGGACAGAGCGGGCCACGGCTCGCAACAATCTTGGCGTTCTGCGCGACTCCTATGGGATTGAATTAGGGGAAGTAGGGGCATGATGGGGAAGCTAAGGAAAAATGCAAATAAAGTGATGATTGTATCTATTAATTAAGTCTTTCTTACTTCAAATACAACTATAAGTTAATGGTTTAACATTTGTTATACACTTTGGAATATCTGAGGTCAGGCGTCTAAGTTATTAAACTTTATAAAACAGATGGAAAATAACCGTCTTGCCCCTACCGCGGGGTAAAATGGGGTACCGAAAATAGAGTAAAATGGGGTACCGAAAATGAGGTAAAATGGGGTATCGAAATGATTTACCTAAGTATTTTCGTACTCGATACAAATGTGAAATTCTTCGTAATTATTTTCATGAACCCCTGCGCAGGAATAATTGTGGGACCACCGTCGACAGAGTTGACAGGCAACCCAACCCTCTGTGGATTGCAAGTATGAATCCTGACAATATAAACATTCGCAGTCTCCTCTTCTGCTTTTTTTGTATATGTTCTAACCATTTTATAAATTCGAACTAAAAATAATGAGATTTATTTGAATTAAATTATAATAGAGAAGGATGACGTTGCTTAATCTCACATGAACAACCCCCGTGCGGGGAATGAGGTTAGGGGTTATGTCGAGGTATCCCATCATACCCCGTATCAAGGACCCCATCTTGCCTCAAAATATCGTTTTCCAAAGATTAATATAATTGTACAACAAATAATGAAATATTGAAATTTCGAATATGTCACATTAAAATAGATGAAATAGAGATTATCATAGAAGAAAAATAATAGACTAACCGTTCTTAAATATATATTTATTTCAAATCTTTTTATCACGCGAAATAACATCGTCGCAGCACGCGAACGTTTCACAGCTATAAATAAAAAACGCTTGCTCCCCTACTCGCTTTTGCCAGCGACCACACTATTATAACACAGTGGCTTCCTAATGATATATTTGTCACGTGCCTAGCATCTTTTAATTAGGGTTTAGGGAGATACCCCATCTTACCTCACTACCCCGTCATGCCCCTACTTGCCCCTAGCTTCACACTTTGCGGAAAGTACGGAGAATATTGTCCCAGATAGCTGCGCGAAACATATTCTCTACCAGCGACAGCTCGAGAACTTCCGGTCGAAACGTTGCGCCACTCAAAGTGCCTAGCATTTGCTGAGGCCAGTGGCTAAGTGGCAATCTGTGTAGTAGTGAGTTTCCTTGAGATTGTTTAGAGACATAACTCTGCGTCATATGCAAATCCGTAGGATGGGAATCGAAGTGAAGTGATTCAATTCAGATGCCTGGCCAGTGTCTAGCTATTTCGCCTGTCAGCACGAAGAAATGGATTCGCGGAACTATTAACCGCGCATTCCTCGAAGGTATTTTATTCGAAGGTTTCGCCCAGTTCGTGGTATCTGAAAGAATGAAACGCGCTGGTATGCCGTGTAACCATTATCCAAATCAAGATACCGCCGTGCGTCTTTCGCGTAGGGAAGGTGGTCGTGGTTTCACTGGCGCGTAAAGAATTCTAGAAGTAATTCTCTTGCACAATTCCTGATCCGATGACGGACATTCACTCGTGTCTGGATAATTTCATCCCTTTTCTAGCACACGAATTAGCGCGCATTTCGACTTCAACATGGTCAATGCTGTAAAGCAGAAATAAGTTGGAAGTGTTGCATATCTCGCCCCGGAGAACCACTCAGGAATCCTCAGACAGGTGGAGCTGGCTCGGCGCGAGAACGCGCCGACGCCGTTCCCGGCGTTAAAATAGAAAGTGGGCACAGGAAAGAGTGCAGGGAAGCAGCTCTTTCTTTAAAGCGCCTTCCCCGAGTCCCGGAGGATATTCACCGGCAGCGCAAGGATCGCGGAGCGCATCGGAATGGTATCCAGAGGTTCCCGAGCGTTATTACAGGTTCCCTGGCTGGTAACGAAGCCGGTGCCTCGCGTTGCATTACGGAAGATAGATGGAGTTCCGTCGAACGGGCCGAAGGGGGATAAAATGTGGCTTCCACCATCGCCACCCAGGCAAAGCATGGTAGGCACACCGGCAGCACCACCGTCGAGGCACCACTCCTCCACCGGAGGCCACTATCCGGAGCTCATCGCATATTTCATACCGATCAAATTATTCCGTGGAACAAAACAAGTCCGGGGCATGTCCGAGTGAGAACGGTGCCCCGCGCCTTTCGGGGAACGGGCGAAGGAGGAACGGCGCCGTTGGCCGGGCGATGGTCGCGCAGGAAGAGGAAGGTGGACGGGCTGATTAAAGAAAACGTGAAAGCTAAAAAGGAAAGTGGAGACAATTTTGGCCGATGGAAGGGCAGGTCCGAGACGGGGGATAGACGAGACGAGGAGGGAAGATGGGATCGCCTGGCGATGTATCGAGAGGATCGAAGCGTAAAACTGCAAGGCTAACGTCCCCTTCCTGCGCGAGTCCCTTCTCCCCCCTCTCCCGTCCCGAAAAAGTCCCGCGGCCCCTCCCCTCCCCCCTTCCCCCACCTCGTTCCATACCGGCCGTCGACATGCACGGGGCCTTCATTAGCGTTCGCGTAATATAAATCAAACGACGACGCGTTTTAATTTATAAAACGCCATTACACCTTATGAATGACCCATTCATGTGAGAGCCCCTCGCTTCGTGGACACGTGTCCCCGTTGTTACGACCGCGAGAGCCAGAAAGGGAGAGCCGCGGAGAGAGTCCAGAGGGAGAGAGAGGCAGCGTGGGTAAAGGGGAGAGAGAGAAGATCGAGGAATAAGAAACCCAGGGAGAAGAGATCGGACAGAGACGGAAGGATGTCGAAAAAGGAAGGGCGGGCGGAGGTGCGGGGACTCCAAAAGGAACACCAACCGGAGGCATCCATGAAGGAATTTTCTCTCCTTCATGAATCGATCGAACTGCACGGTGTCGACCGTGGCTCTGGGCAGGTGGAAAGTGCGATGGACGGAGGATCGGTAGGGGTGCTCGCGGGTTTCTTTATATTTTCAACCTTTAAATCTCTCTGTCTAGAAAAATTCACTGGTTTACAGATTGCGATTGGTTCCCAGCCTTATCTGCTCCGGAAGATCGAGTTAAGACACTAGGAATTCGTACTAGCTTCGAGGTAATTCAACCGCTGTGAACGATAAGGTAAAAAGCCCAATACGTGGACACGTCCCAGTAGCTGGACACTGGTGCAAAAGAACTATTTTATTCAATTATTCAAATATTTAGTAAAATATATTAATATATATATATATTAATATATAAAATTGTTCTTTTTTGGATAAAACGGATATTAAATGTACTAATCAGTATATATATATACTGTCAGTATATATATATATACTGATTAGTACATTTAATATCCGCTTTATCCAAAAAAGAACAATTTTATTCATTTATTCAAATAATTAGTAAAATATATTAATATATATATTTTACTCAAATATTTAGTAAAATATATTAATATATATATTTTACTAAATATTTGAATAAATGAATAAAATTGTTCTTTTTTGGATAAAGCGGATATTAAATGTACTAATCAGTATATATATATATATATATATATATATATATATATATATATATATATATATATTAATATATTTTACTAATATCCGCTTTATCCAAAAAAGAACAATTTTATTCATTTATTCAAATATTTAGTAAAATATATATATTAATATATATAAATAAAATATATTATATAAAATAATATAAAATAATATAATATATAAAATATATAAAATAAAATATATATAATAAAATATATTTATTAATATATTTGAATAAATTAATAAAATTGTTCTTTTTTGTACATTTAATCCAAATAATTTTATCCAAAAAAGAACAATTTTATTCATTTATTCAAATATTTAGTAAAATATATTAATATATATATTTTACTAAATATTTGAATAAATGAATAAAATTGTTCTTTTTTGGATAAAATTATTTAGTAAAATTATTTAGTAAAATATATTAATATATATATTTTACTAAATATTTGAATAAATGAATAAAATTGTTCTTTTTTGGATAAAATTATTTGGATTAAATGTACAAAAAAGAACAATTTTATTAATTTATTCAAATATATTAATAAATATATTTTATTATATATATTTTATTTTATATATTTTATATATTATATTATTTTATATTATTTTATATAATATATTTTATTTATATATATTAATATATATATTTTACTAAATATTTGAATAAATGAATAAAATTGTTCTTTTTTGGATAAAGCGGATATTAGTAAAATATATTAATATATATATATATATATATATATATATATATATATACTGATTAGTACATTTAATATCCGCTTTATCCAAAAAAGAACAATTTTATTCATTTATTCAAATATTTAGTAAAATATATATATTAATATATTTTACTAAATATTTGAGTAAAATATATATATTAATATATTTTACTAATTATTTGAATAAATGAATAAAATTGTTCTTTTTTGGATAAAGCGGATATTAAATGTACTAATCAGTATTTTGCACCACTGTCCAGCTACTGGGACGTGTCCACGTATTGGGTCTTTTACCTTACCGTGAATAATCTCTATCTCGCCTCTTCAGACAGACTGGCTAGGATCTTTAAGCCTCTAGAAGCGGCCGTCGCTGCAAAGCAACCTTCGTTTGCCCGAACTGCCAATCGAGCCTATTTGCCTTTCTCTTTTGCCTTCTCCCTGGAGCTCCTCTCGTTACTCTGATTCCCCACCGGTCCTTCCGTACTTCGTAATGAACAATGGCACGGTAACGAACTCCGCGCGGCAGGCTGAGCCAACGGCACCGAGGGATTTACCCCTAAACAGGCCTGGCCGGTTAGTTTCGCGTGGACTAGAGCGTTGGAGTGGCAGGTCCGAGGCGTGTGCCAGCGTGGATGATTGCAGTCAGCCGGCGACAGACGAAGATGGATTTCTTGGATGAGGGTAAAGGGGTGCAGTGACGTTCGGCAATTGGCGCAGGAGGTGCTGGTGGCGAGAGAGGAGAGAGGAGAGAAGGATCGGCATGTATAATGGAGGGGAAGGAAGGACGTTGAAGCCCTGTTGTGACGCAGCCTTAGCTTCGTCGAGGTATATATCCTCCGCTGGACCTGCTAAGGCCCATTCTCTGGCTGCCAGCCTGGCCCTCCCCCCTCTCCTCCTCTTCTACCCATCCGCCTCTGGGTCCCTCCGTCCGTCCAGGCCCTTGCCCCACCGCCACGCTCGCTTCCACTCGCTGCCTCCGTCCCGCGTCGACGATTCCTGTCCTCAGAGTCCTCCTTCCACATTCCTGGGTCCCAAGTCGCCGTGCGGCGGAGACGCTTGGGCGGGAGGTGGAATACGAGAGGCCCTATACAAATCACCGGGCTACCGTCTTACCCGGGCTCATTCTTTCTCTCCCTTCCTCTCTCCCCTCCTCTCCCCGGTCTCCCGTCCTCTCCGTCGCTCCCCATCCTCCTCCTCTTTCAACCTTCCTTTTCTTCTCCTTTTGCTTCCTCCGTCTCTCTCCTTCGCATCCATCCCTGTCCCTCCCGATCGCGAGCCAGCCTATTATCTCTCTCATTTATCGCGGCTTCTCTCTCCCTCTCGCGCATGCAACACAGAGGCTCTCTCCCTTCCCCGGCCCCTCTCTCTCTCCGCCCTTCGTCCTCTCTGTATAATACACGGGGTGTGTCGCTCTCTTCGTTCCACCAGCCGCGCTTCGTCCTACCTCGGCCCTGGCTCGCTCGTTCCTCTTCCTTCTCGCGTGCGCACGTGTGTGTCTGTGTGTGCGTATGCGTGCCCCTCCTCCCTCGAAACCCCCCCGTGCACTTTCATGTCCCTTTTCGTCGGTTCCTTTTTCTCCTGTTGCGAACAACACGCACCTCGACCCTCGGCCACGCACACGTACCACGCGTTGACGCCCAAAAAATTTGACGTTTCATATAAATTACTCGCGACGGCCGCGGCCCCCGGCTGCATTCCCGCATAGACGTCCCGTGTGGCGTGGTCGTTCCAAGTATTCGGCGAAAAAACTCGCGAAACCGATTACCATAGATCCGCGCGCACGACGGAAGCCAAATGACGCGCATACTCCTGCAATATTCCCGGCGAATGCTCAGTTCGAAAGTCTGCTGATGGAGTTGCTTAGTTTCCTTTTGCACTGGGATTCGCTGGGCACGGTTTTAAATAAAAGCTCCCCCGAGACGATCCCGAGTGCCTCCGCCTTCCCCGACCACGGTCCACCGAGGATAGGATCGCGAGCAAAGAACTTTTCGGCATGCACCGTTCGCCCGCGGGCGATCTTTCTTGATATCTATTTTTAGTAAGAAGCGCCCAAGACCAGACGGTGGTGATTACAAAATTGCAGCAGCGATTGGTCCGTGTCATTTTACCGCCACGGGCATCGGGGGAGGGGTTGCGGAGGTGGGAGGGGGACGGGGGCAAGAAGAGGAAGAAGACGAAGCCGAGGACGAAGCAGCGCGGCCAGGAGACGCGCGAGGAGCAAAAGAAAAGGCACGAGGACGACGGCGCGGAAAGAACAAGAGCAAGAAGCGAGGACGGTAGCAACAATAACGTCCCGAGGAAGAAGAGAGGCTTACGAACAACCATCGCCTACCAAAAAAGGACAAGGAGGCATTACCGCCCCGAGGTCCGCGAAGGAAAGACAAAACCAGCCGCGGGAATATCGCCGCGGAAGGAAAAACACTCGGACGGTTGTAAACTAGGAAACGCAGGTAGAAAGCAAATCAGGGAACCGCAGAGTGGCTATGGACAGGGGAAAGAAGAAGCCCTATGCTTCCAGCGGCTAGGGGTACGGTTCGCGGGCGTAGGGACACGGATGCGGGCGCTCGCGCGCGCGCGCACCGGCACGCACACGTACGAGGCGAACGTTCACGCAAACCGAGGCACGCATGCAGGGGTGTGAGCCAGCTTTTTCTACTTGTTTTGCTTTTTCAGATGCATTTTTTTCCTGTCGTGGCATGGCTCGCGCGCCTCAAAACCCGCCAGCTCAGGCTCGCCCGTGATGGGGCCCTGTTGGAATGTAGGAGGGAGGGGTCCCGCAGGGCCCAGCGAGGCCCAAGAAGGGTCCCGGCCCGGCTGGTGGGGGTACCAGTCGGACCGGCTTGTCATGGCTGGTGGGGAGGGGACGGCAGGCAGAGCGAGGGGTAGCGACCAGCGGGTACTGGGGGGTGGGGAACGGGCCCCGCTTCGCAACGGGGCAGAGGGCCAGGGAGAGGAAGAAGACCACGGTATGCAGAAAGATCTCAAGATTAGTCAAGAGTTTCAGACTCCCGAGAGAGCTCTATAATGTTTATACGACTTCGCTCTCCTTTCGAATTCGCTTGCCGGTTAGCGGGGCCCCTGCTCTGTCTAGGACACACTTTCTCCTCGGGGCCAGTGAATCTCGGCTCGGCCGCCTGTTCGCCTTTGGAGCCGCGCCGGCGAATAGAATGTCGCCGCTGCGCGCGCGCGCGGCGAGATCCCAGCCGCTAGTGAAAGTATCCTTATCGCGCGGCTATCCTTTCGATTTTCAGCCTCGACTTAGCACTCCGACGCCGCCGTATCGGTTCGAAACGGTCGAGCGCGTTTGCGGTAGGTGCGTTTGAATTTCCCGCATCTCGGGATCTTTGGGAGACGAACTCTCCGCTGTTGCGCTAAAGAGGAAGCCTTCCACTGCGCTCTATGTACACATTTAATGGAAATCTGGCTCGGGGCATCGTATCCTCTGGCCTCGGCCAGTCGATTCCCACAGGGCGATCGCGGGGCCCGTGATTACTCGCGGGGCAAAAATAATTGGGAACGCAGCGGACTCGAGCCTGGGCCCGGGCAGTCGCTAACGACCGTCCCGTCACGAAATCAAGAGCGCTCGCGCTGCTCTCGCGAAACGCAACACCTAATGACTCGCGTGAGCTTCGGTAATTCGATCTACTCCGGAGGAGGTTAAAAAGTGGCGCGCCGTAATTCGAGGCGGATACGCTACCCCGCAAGTCATTCACGATGCTCATCGGCCCGTCCAACCGCATTTCGTCCGTTTAAACGACGGACCGACGGAAACGGGGACGTCGTTCCCGTCCGAGGGTACGTTTACGCCGCTGGAACACGTTCCTGGCGCGGGGCCGGCACTCGAGACCCTTGAAGAGGGTCGGTTTTAGGGGGCAGGGCACGAGAGAGCCATTGGATACTCCTTTCAATTAAAATTCACTGTTTGAACTTGAAATTAACGTCAGAGGAACTCGCGTTTAAATTAGTCTTTATTTGAAAGCAGAGAAATCTGGTAAAAGGTATCTTTATTTTATGGTTTATCCGAGAATTTGGTTTTAGATGAACTTTAGATATATTTTGGGGAGAGTAGTGATTAATGCAAGTAAGTTTGTGGGTAATTAAGTTTGTTCGATGACGACCCCCAACGCAAATGTAAGGTGGAGGATATATCGAATTTCATATTCTTGGTATTTGGTTCGTGAAGAATATTCTAGAATATTTTATACTTAAATAGCAGACCACAGGTCTGGTTATCGATAGCGGATGGCGCAAACGATCCTTTGTCCATGGCGAAGATACAATAATAACCACAGAGAGTCAAGAAAATAAAATAAAGAAAATAGTTCAAAAGTAAAAAATATTTTCATTCATATTTCCCTACCGAACAAGAATTTCATAAACTCAAATCTAATAGATTTGCGAAACTGCAAAAACTTAATTAACTTTGAAACTTTACCATAGTATATCTACAACGATGACCGTTGTTATGTTTTTGTTTTGTTATTTTCTGTTTTATTTTATTGTATTTTATTTTCTGTATTTTATCTTTTGTGTGGTATTATCTTTATCTTTTGTACTAATCTGTTTATATTTTGTAGTCTAAAGGGTTCTCTCGGTGAAACAATAATAATAATAATAATAATAATAAATAAAATCATGCATTTAGCTCAGATTCGCAAAAATTTTAGCTTCGCAAGTTTGCCATTAGAACGACGATATGAATTTGAACATGGCTAGCGGTGAAAATCGAAAGAGCGGTGCTTCCAGCGGCTCGAACGCGCCCTTCAAGAACACGAACGTAAGTAGAAGAGGAAAAAAACTTTTACTCACCGGACAGTATTGCCAGGCCGAACAATTCGCAGTCTCGCATGCCCTGCTGGCCGAGAAGCATGCATGTCTGCGCATACACCTCCTTCACTCTCGACTTCGCCTGAAATCACACATCGGAATTCATTAGAAGTTGAAGGAACGCTGGATATTAAAAGCTGAAGAGTAGCTAAAAATCGTCGAGTCGATTCGACGATACTATCAAGCACGAATCAACGTCGATTAAACAAATAACACTTTCGTCAACGAAAGCGTGACCACCGATCGAAAGAATCTCGCCTGCACCGTGTACAAGCAATTAACAGGTGTACTCGAGGAAACGGTCTCCCCTCGACAAATTACAACACACGTGACCACTAATAGAGCACGCATTATAAGATTGTATCGCTCTCGAAACCCTTGCTCCAAGTCGAGCCCCTCGTGTAATTACAAACATACAATACCGAAATCGTGATAGACAGATAATCGCATTTCAAACTGCATTCCACGAGTTCGAGCCAGTCCGGCTTTGTATTTAATACGCATATTAGCAACAATCTCCTTATATTTTTCTAGGAAGTGGATGAATCGTCGATGAAGATTAAATTAATAGCAGCATACCTATGTTTTGATAACCTGTGTTTTTCTTTTTTTTTTTCTCTTGGTTATTATATGTAGATATAATAATAATAATAATAATAATAATAATGCGTCTTTATTACACCAACAAATTAAGTAATACAGATTTAGTTTATTTTTTTCGCTCCATTTTTTCTTTTTGTGGCGCAAAGGGCGGAATTCAGCAAAATGCTGTTTTAAAATCCTACCCCATTTAAAATCCTACCTATATATTGTATATATTGTAATGCAAGTGTTGTTTTTATTATTAAAGCTTATATAAATTTAGCGTCGTCGCATTATTCATATTTCTATAAAAGTCGGTGATAAAGGATCGAAATTTATCTACCGTTCACACGAGATAGCTTTAAAAAATGTGGTAACCCGCATTCTAGAGAAACCGGAATCCCTTGCGTAAACGATATTAGCATTAACGCATTTTATGCTGCGTTTTGACAGACGCCTTACGAAGGAATTTCGAACGACTCTATCTGACGGAGGAACGGGGACATAAAATCAGCTTTTAATATCCTCGAAATTCGTGCGATGCACCTTGGGTGCTAGGAGAAACTGTCACTGTCCATAGGTTTAATTCTTTGTTATTGGAAGCAGTCAGTAGAGTCTTTGAATATATCATGTGATTCCAGTAAAATCACTAATGTAATTATCTTCACAAGACATATAATTAGAAAAAGTGCCGCCACTTTGAATATCTGTGTGCTTTCATCACCATACGTAAACCTTGAGCTGCAGGTACTCGGAAAATAATCTGGCACATCTATTCGATATTTCGAAATGGAAATATCATAAATAATTTCATCACATATCGATGGCTTAGTGCACAAATATTCTATGTCAACTTTTAGCGTTTTCGAGAAAAACAGGTTTAATCATGCAATGGTATGTATATAAGATTCAGGAGTACATTTTTGACAAATTTATAAAGTAGAAACTATTTGTGTCAATAAAAATTCAAATTTCGCAAAAGGTGGACATACAATATTTATGGCATTGGGAGCCAAAATGGACAAACCCACATTGCAAAAAATTAATTTCTCCTAATTTATATGATTGGCACAGCCTTAGATTGTCGATTTTCCTCTCAATATCTCATTTGTGCACTAAACCATGGATATATACCTGCTTCAAAATTTAGAAAATAATTTTAGTTACATTGCATACCAGCTCACCCTTCACTACTCTCCTTTTACTAAATTACTATTTATACTTCCTCGCGTAATAAATTCAAAGTAATAATAATTACATCAACGGTACATTCGCATATTCGCCAAAATCGAAAGAATCACCAACAAATGAGCCATCATGATCCAAACTGACGACCTCCATGAAATATAAAATAGAAGAAATTTTGTCAAAAGTTCCCATATCCCGAGCTGGTATATTGAATCGAGAAAATTGCAGAAAGTGTCGGTTCGATGTCTACGAGGCTGAAGTGCAATCGAGGTTCCATCTCCACCGTAGTAACGTGCGCGCTGGCATTTTGCAACGCGCGCGCGTGTAATAACAATGCGTGGATGAATGAATATTGCAAACGGTGAAAGCGTACCACATACCAGACTCGTTACAACCGTCCCGCGGCTCGCAGACGTAGCCACGGTTGGCCACGCCATCAAGAATGTCTTAGAACGTGATCAGAGTGGCGCGATACACGTCACTGCATCGGATACACGGTGAGTGTAACCAGAGCTGTTGCAGTCCTCGAAATACTCGATTACCAGAGTCGAATGAAAAGTCCGTAGTAATGGTGAATAATTGTCGAGTAAATCGGATATATAAATTAGGTGCTTAGGGTAGATTAACTACACAAGTTCCTAATTAGCTACCTGTAATAATCGATCTCTCAACTTTTGAGTAGAATAATTTGTTTGCAAACAATGTAATTATTCGTTTATTTGAGTAGCTATAAGTAGGTACAGCAAGGGAAATATTTTTTGCTTCACTGGAATAAACAAGTTGTCACTTGTACCTCTGTTATTATTAGTATCAGGAAAATACAATTGCAAAATTTATTTATTGCAAAAATGCGAAGCTTACTATCTTGGTAAAAATTAGTTTGATGCGACTTATTTTATTTATCAATTACATCGCTATGAGAATTCAGTGTACTATGTAAATTTGAGAGTGATGCAGTAAATATTTCTCGCTCAATACTCTCGATACATTTTAGAAAATATGAACGCGAAAACAGTCGAAAACTGTGCACAGTATGCAACTTCCTCGACGAGAAAACACGCCAACGCCAGGCAAACTGTTAACCCGGGAGCAGGCGCGCGTTGGTCTTTTCGACCGATGATTTCGTATGTTTTGAAACATGATCCCTAGCGTTCGACTGTTTACTTTTTCCGTGGAGTTATTCTCATTTGAAGGATGTCTCGACTTGTTTATGTTGCGGAGCAACAGTTAGTGCACTCGTGTAGGTTTTAAAACATACATTGTTACACGTCGGTCTTTTCGACCATAGCGCGCCTGCTAACGTTAGTCTCATTTCTTCCGTCGTATACAACGCGTACTGTGTGGCAATCATGGCTAATTCCAATTTCCGAGATTTCTTATTGGATGAAAACATTGAAGATGAGGTCAGTGATTCCGCAGATGATTCTGATTATGTTCTACAGTCCGATCATGATACAGATTCAGAAATTGATTGTGCGCATATAAAGATATCAGATGTAGAGGAGGCATGTACTTTGAGTGACGGAAACGTAAGTATTTATTATTTATTTTCAAGATGCAGTTTCTAATCTGACGAAAATATAAAAATTTAATACGTTTATAAAATCATAAATTTATAAGTATATTTAAAAAAAATATAAATATAAAATATATTAGATAATTGCTATTATGAAAAAGTAAAAATTAAGTGATCAAATTAGATGTTATTTTTGTAGTACCAAACAAAATAGAAAAACGAAAAACCAGTGTACTAAATGTAACGCATTCATTTGTAATGAACATACACTATATTTTTGCAACGAATGTTGTAATGAAGCGAGCGAATCTAGTTTATCAAGCGAGGAATAATTAGTTATTTATTTCATTGATAGATAATTAAATTTATTTGCTTTATATTTTACTTTATATTTTGTATTGTATTTTCTTTCATTTATTGTTATTTAATTAGTTAACAGATTAATATTTATTTTACCATGAAGATGAAAATTACTTATGTATAACGATTCTGAAATAAGTAAAATACAATGTTATGCATTATTTATATTATTTTAGTCATTTTGTTAAGTTATTTCTCATTACATTATCATCGGTCGAAATGACCGACGCGCGCCTACTAACGTAAGTTATTTGGCGCGTCTACTCCCGGGTTAACTGACTCAGAACTCTTTTAAGCTATTCGAAACATTTGATTATTCGCCAGATTTTGAATATCCCCGATGTTTTTCTTCGCAGTATCTGCTCGGCCAGCAGCAGTAACGAGAGACGGCGCTCTTCGATCCCCGCATTTTTGCAGCCAGAGAAAAAGCCGCGTCCACCTCGACAATTATCCTCCTCGATTAGCAGTTTCTCAGCGAACGCGGCTGCGAAAAGTCTTGCATTAAAGCTGCTCACGCACGTAAGAGTTATTAACTGTGTGAGAAGAGCAATCCACATAATTCCTGCGTTTAATTTCTTGCCGTACCTTTTTTCCCTCCGCGCGTTTTCTATTAATGAAGCCCCGGTCTTCCGTCTACCTCGAAACGCTTTCGATACGAAACACCGTGAATAGCAGCTTTATCGTTATTATGTAGGAGAATAAATTCACGACGCAGGCTGATCGGTTAATTACTGTTCGGGCAAGGTGAGCGTTTTTTTCTCTCCTTTTTCTTTTTCCTCCGCCAGTTTCTTACCTATGCATCCTCATTATCCTTCGCCGAGGAATCTCGCAGATTTCCGTCGCTCCCCGGAGGAATTTCAAAGCTGGCAATTATACTCGTGCCCGGTGCATAAGGAAACGCAGAGATTTATCGGACGTGTTTTAACGCATCAAAGCATACCGGGGGCGCATAAATGTTTATACGGGCGCTTTTACTTCCTCTGCAACCGACAAACGCAGCCAGCATGCAACACTGCCCAACGAGAGCTTCAAATGTTTCCATCATGACCGTATTAAATTAATATCTTCAGGCTATCGCGTGGTAACGTGTAGGTATTTTTATGCAGCAGTCCTTTTCCATGTTCGAAGTTCAGATGGAGGAGAGTAAAGCTGCTACGATCATTCACAAATTAAATCCTTTTTCTCGTTTTTGAATTGGATTCATCGAAGCAAAGGAGAGTTACACTTCTGTCGATAGAAAATAAGGGGACTCCCTTAGAACTTGGTAAAGTTCAACAAACGCAGGGTCGAATGTGTGGAACACAATATTCTAAATTTCGAAATTTAGAATCCAATTCAGATGTGTCAAGATTCGAGTTTGTCGCGAAACAGGTGGCTCCAGGATTATATAGGCCAATTCAAATACCAGAGGGTTGGATTAAATTCTATATAAGCGACTCTGAAATCGTAAGACTCAATTAAGATATTCCAGGGCTCAGCTGGACTCGATTCAGATGTCTGAGAATTCAATTGGACCCGATACAGGGGATATGAAATAGTGGATCAAGATTCAGATACCACAGCGCTCGATTGGGCCCGAAGCAGTGGGGCCTGATATCGTAACTAGAACGGAGATCCAATTAATAAACTATAGGTACCCTCTGTATTTTGTGAATTGCCCGGAATTTCGATTTTAGGGGTAAGTGAACATACAAGGGAACATCTCGAATTCAGAAATTAAAAAAATTCTGAAACTTTGTTAATATGTAGGGAATTTCCTCCTGATTACAACACAATTTTTGTTTGCTACCCAAATTCACTCTAAGGCGGTGTAATTTACCCCTGAAAATTCGGCCATTTTCCGACTTTGTGTTATAACTCGTGAACAGTAAAATATTTTTTTACCAAATGATAAACCTAATTAAAAGTTTCGTCGTGAAACTTTTTTTCTATCTCTTACAGTTCGCGAGTTATAAAACAAAGTCGGAAAATAGCCGAATTTTCAGGGGTCAATTTCACCATCTTCGAGTGGATTCGGGCAACACACAAAAATTGCATTTTAATCAGGAGAAAATCCCCTATATATTCACAAAGTTTCAGAATTTTTTGAATTTCCGAATTCGGAATCTTCCCTTATTAGTGCTCGACTATCAAGCTTCCCTAATTTTTTAATATATAGAGTTAATCAATTTGATTCCTGCGGGGCTCACAAAGAGCCCCACTAAAAAATTCTAATTTTAATAAAGCTTCCTGTGAATATAGAGCAATTTTTCTTTCCTACGGAAATCCCCTCCGAAGGGGGTGAAATCAGTCCTTAAAATGATCTCGTTTTTTTTTCAATTATTTAATATAACTTTGTACTGAAGCAGGACAAAAGAAAACATTTAATACAAAACCCCTTCAATTTTTTTTCTACCAAAAGAAAAATAAAGTATATTATTCATCATATATTGATTTCACCCTTCAGGTTAAATTTCCCTAAATCAAAATTGCCGCTTGCTTACTTCAATATAATAATAATAATAATAATAATAATAATAATAATATCCTCTACATTCCCACAAAGTTTCATTAAAATCCAAGCTGTCGGTTTCGGAACGTTTCCCCGCGAGTCCCAAGCACAGTAAAGCCTGCTACAACTCAATCGAAGAGCGTATCTCTACCCCGCCGAGCCTCCTGGAATTAATGCCGCCCGATTAAGACAAGAAAGTTAACGCGACTCGTACATACGCGCAGCAGATAGATCGTCGGGAGCGATGCAGTAACTCAACTGCAATTTAATAGACTCTGAATCGCGTCCGCGCACAGATTACGCGTAATGGTAAGCACGAAGAAGTCGGAATAATAGTAGCGTTATATTTAAAAGCCGTGTACCTCTTATAAATAATACTGTTACGAAACGATCGGAGGGAGAGAAGAAGAAGAAGAAGAAGAAAAAAAGAGCGTCGTTTTACGGCCAGTTTAACAAGTTTACGCCGCTCCGCGAAACGTGGTAGCGAGCCTCGTAACACGGAGCCACTTTGCTCCAGTGATAAATGTATAATAGAAACGGCGGCGCGTATCGCGATTAGAATGTCTCTGCTCGTGCAGCGGGGCCCTCCTTGCACCTACCTTCGCTCATTAGCGTTAAAGCGAAAGAATTCATCGACGGGGCCGATAAAAGGTATATTATTTCACTTGATTAGAAAGTTAGCCGATGTAAGCTATCCTGCCGCGCGGGAACCGGTTCAAGTTTCGCGTACCAGCGGCCCCGCAGTGGGGAGAAATCGGAGCAACAAACGAGGGAGCATGTAGAAATGACCTGATTCGCCGACCACTATCCTCCGGACTAACAATTCGTGGTTGTAATTTATTAAGTCTCGTGGAGTGATTGTTCTGGGAATTTCTAGGTCAGTGATGAGCAACCCGCGTTCCGCGGGCCACATGTGGCCCACCTGAACATCGTCATATCGGATTTTTCAGGAACGAACTTCATAATATTAGTTGCGATATTTGTAATTTATACCTCATTTAGGTATAAATATCAAACCTAATATTGTCAAGCTCGTTGATGAAAAACAGAGTCAAGTATCTCATTAATTAAATTTCAGTGGTTATTTACGTTCATTTAATTCGAAAAATATAGGTCATATATCTGTTTAGAATTTAGATATATTATTATTATTATTATTATTATTATTATTATTATTATTATTATGTCTTTATTACTCTTGGATGATAACAGCAAAAAAAAAGAATATGTGCATTATAATATGTAGGTATATATTAATGTGTATATATTGCTAATAAACAGTACATCAAAGTTAAAAAAAGAAACGTTTTATTGTAAATCAATGTCAGAAATAACAAATTTAGCCCATAAATTAAAATTCTTGGATTAGTTATATTTATGTATTTAATATTGTGGCCCGCGTAAAGAAGTAGGTTTCCACTTGTGGCCCACTTCTGAGAAAAGGTTGCTCATCACTGTTCTAGGTGACCGGTTGAAACTTTAATCGATTATATTTCGAGTGGAGTTAGGGTTACAGCTACTGTTTACTTGAGAATTTTCAGAGATCCTGCAGAGTCGATTAGACGGGATTTGACCTGGCGCAGGACCGGCGACTAATCAGGGAGGCTGCGCACGGGAATGTTATTACAATTGCAGCGGTTTGAAGCGCGCTGCCTCGGAGGGAAAGGCCCCCTCATAAATGCTCGCGGCGGAATGCGCGCGCGTCGGGCCAACGGAACAATTTATCGCCCCGTATCGAATATTTCGAGTCGCCCGGCGCATTCCGGGGCCGATCTTGTCCGCACCAAATCTCTACGGGCCACCATAAAATATCCGCCGCGGCAGCCCTGTCCGCTCAGATTTACGGTCGATCCTATCGGTGGGCGTTTCACGATTCCTGCCCGCGACGGCCACGGGATAGATTCGCGAGATTGACAGAAATATCTGCGCGAACGGATCTTCCCTTTGGAAGATTTACCTCTGACGGGCCCGCGCTGCAGAAAAATCCCTCGCGATGGAATACGGGAATTCGTGATTAACGAGGGGAGGGGGTAGAGGGTGGAAATTTAGACTGAGGGTTGTGCTAATGTTATGCTGCAATCAGCGATACTAGGGGAGTGATGGGCTTGTGGCAAAATGTGTGCTAAATATTGGCATGTAATTAATTATGTAACTTGCGATTTTTAGCAAATAGGTATTAAGAATATTTATTATAGAAATGTTAATTAAGGTATTTAAATAGTAAATTATAATTCGATTTAAGAATATACATTTTGCAGGAATTCAATGAATTAATGAAATAAAATAATTGAGTATGATAAACATACTGTAGCTGGCCAAATTATTATATTCAAATAAAAAGGTTTGGGATTTTGTAAGTTTAAGCGATGAAATGGCTGTATCTCTGCGAAAAATGGTCGCAAAAAAAACGCATTTTAACGCTTTAAGTTTCTAGTTTTTGAATCAAGAACCTAATTTTTTTCGTCCATTATGATATTGTTTTATCAAGATGAAGCACAGGGGACGAAGTTTCGGAAATTTTTGCCTAGTTTGAACGTATGCACGGGCCAAAAAAAATTTTTCCAGTAAATCCAACGAAGAGCTCTTAAGGCTGGAACAGACGCGTCGAGTAATTTAGTCGAGTAGCGAGTAATTTAGTAATTTACCATTGTTTTACTAAACTACTTGACTAAATTTTAGTGTCCAAACACGAAAATTTACTAAATTACTCGCTACTCGACTAAATTACTCGACCTGTCTGAATCAGCCTTTATGGAGCAAACATTTCTCTTTGGTTTCCTTTTTTTCTTGTTTTGTTGTGCGATTTTTATTGACCGAGTTATTCGAGATCAAAGCAAAAAAGGTACTTTTCGCTTTGAACACCTGTAACTTGCGAACTCATGATCGTAGACAAATTTTTATGAGTGTTTTGGAAAGCTAAGAAGGTTTCCTCTCAGAACTTTTAGTTGCCAATGTAAAATTTTGTAATTGGATTAAATTCATTTCAAAATGTCCCAACAAATTGACGAAAATGCTTTAACTATAATAATTTGTCCACCCTCCATAATCATGTGTATATATATAAACAAAACTACAAAACCGTTGACCCGTTGGCAAAACAATCCTCAAGAATTAATGGAAGCACTCACTTTTAAATTTTCCTGCACAATAGATTAATAAAAATCCATATGGAGAGAAACTTATATATGTACCTATTTTGCAGTAATAAATTGAACTTTAAATTTGCATTTAAAATTAAGAAATATGGTCTTGGTGAATTTTACCAACAAGCCAAAAACACCCATGTCTACATTCAATGAAACTGCGAACAGTGATCTGAAGACACCTAAATCTATTTATTTACTTGCAATACTACATACTGAAATACTCGGGCTACCCGAAGAATACACCCAACACACGGAAGCCTTAAACATTCTAGACAGCAGAATTGTAGGGTGCATCGAAGGGCAAGAGGCTCACCATTCCATTGCAACCTTACGCTCGTCCCGCTTCGTAAGATCTTCATCCCTTGTGCCTGATACTTCGAGTGGCGCTAGGTCCTTCAAAATACTCCCCCATTTTCTACAAAGCCTACAAAGTGTCCGAGCAATCGAGCTCGGAGTTCCGAGCTATATAATCCCTAAAAGAGGCAACACCAGCCTGAGATGCTATCACCCAGCTAATCCTGGTTACAGCAGTACCAAGCAATGCTGCACGAACGCTCAAATAGCTTCGCAGGTAGCGCGAATTCGCGTACACCTTGTATACAGGGCGTACTTTCAGTTGATCGGCGTAACGAGGCTAGAATCCAGCCCGCGATTCCATAGCAGGCCAACGCATACGAGGCCACGCAGGCAGAACGAGGAATTTCCTTGGCAACCGGGAATTCAGATTCGCGGTTACAAATGAGCCTAGCTGTAATTAGGGAGATGGTATCGTGTGAGAAGGTATACGCCACGGCGTGCCTCGTGCTCGGCCGCGTGTTCTCTCCGCGGATGGTTTGTCTAACGACGCCAGGAGGCAACAGCCTCGAACGAGCAAAATCGGCGCGGTTCGCGGAAACCTTGGCATTGAAACTGCGATCGACTTCGTTCTGCCACGTATTCGCTACGCGGATGTGGGAATCGCGGATTCCCCGAACAAACTTCAAGCGCCATTGACCTCTGTTCATGGGAATCCTCCCAACAGAGGAAAACAGAGATTTTGGGATATTTCTTAGTGCCGAGATCGATGCAGGTGTTTTAACTCTCTGGGTGCTATGGTATCGTTCAATGCAAATACCGTGTGCGGGCAACGCCCATGGGCGTTCAGTGGCTATGGTTAACAGATACGGATATGGGATTTCCGCACGCAGCGTGCGCTGTTACGAAGTGGTAAGAGTTTGATATGCGTGTATGGGTTTATGGCGATGTAATTATTGAAACCTTTCTGTTTAGGGGTTACACAAAATAGGTAACGCTCCGAGGGAAGTGGCTTTTTTAAAAAAAAATTCTGTTGGGATTCTATTTCCACATAGTGTTCACCATTCCATGGGAAGTGTCGTGAAAAGGGTGATGGTAACGCGAGTAAGGTTACTTCCTCCCTATCCGCGAAAAACATGGTCTTGCGCTAATGAGCTCGTTAGAGGTGAGCCATTAGGGACTATGAAATCCCTTGTAACTCGTTGCAGGATTTTTCCAAAGATACGAGGCTCGTTGTAAGAATATCCTCGTTTGGAGGGACGCGATTGATCTACGCAGTCGCACAATTATTATCGGCGGGATGTTAAGCAGTGAAGGAATTAACCGCGGTGCATATGGAAGTGTAATGAATTTTTCTCCGAGCGAGGGGCAGAAACGCGAACAGAAATCGAATTTCCACGCTGTCATTCACGCCAGCACATTAATCATGTCGTCGGCTAAACGCTACGATAGCCCATGAATCATCAAATAAAACGATCTATCAGCATTCCTCGGGGCTTCCATTCCTCTAGATTTAATCGCGGACTGTTTAACTCGAAATTGACCAGCGGAGCGATGCATCTCCCACCCCCGTGGCATGGAATTTCCAAACGAGACCGCTCGCTTCTCAAGGGGCGTTGAAAAATGCATGAGAACACGCGTTTGCGAGCCGCCGACACGCAGGAATTAAGAAAACTTCACGGGACGGAACTTCCAGCGAAGCGTCTCGCCTCTCGTTAACGCGAACAAAGGTGCAACATCATCGTTAAGAAGCCAACGCGTTCACCCATCGATGCCTACCGTAGCATCCCGTCTGTTTGCAGACTTCGGAACGAAACAATTTGGTAACTTTGAAGTATAGGCATTCGGAGAAATTGCAAAAAAAAAGGGAGACTTATAAATAGCCTGGGGTTGGGTTTAAATAGGGTGGATGTGCCAGTGAATGAACATTTTTTATTAAACAGAGGAAAATAAGTTACTAAAGTAAGCAAATAATTAATTAGAGATTTCTTTCATTTTCTTGCTTCATATCCAAAGAATTCCGAGGGTTATTTCCAAGAACACACTTGGGTTTTGATTTCAATCCAATTAAGATCGAGAAGACAATTCGTTATTAAAGAAGAAAGGTGGGTTCACATTGCACCGCATAAGAAATCCAATATTTACCAGTGACTTGGGGTAATTAAACTTTCATTTCGCGCGTTGGTTCTGGAGCTAAGTAGTGAAGCTTGGCGTAACTACTGAACGAAACAGAGGGTGTCCCTTTAACTCCTCGGTGACGGAAGCAGGGTCTATTTTGACCCATGCTAAATACTAAACTATTGAGTTATTGCATATGAAATTGCCGCTTCGCTAAGGGAAGTTTGAATAAAAATATTTTTTGCTCTTTAACTATTTTCAAATTCCTCTTCTTGTGCGTTAGAAAAAAATTGCAATTGGTCGGAATATCGAAAAAAATAGTAAAGGTCATTTTTTAAACTTTTTTTGTCTGAGCCTGTAATGAAAATTCAAAAATCCCTTTTGTAGATTTAAGTAAGTTTTATACATGCTGAAAATTTCATCAAAATCGGTTATCGTTGCTAATCTCAAAGGTTCGAGATTACCCCATCCGAGTTGTTCCTCATTACCCCACGACATCAAAAAATAAAAAAGAATTTATTTCAGAAGTTAGAATCATAATTCAAGCAACGCGTTCGTCACAAAATGTTGGTAAAAAAGTGCTTTATTTCAACTTAAAAAAATTCCAATTGTATCATTAATTCAACAGTTATTACATCCAATTGAAGATGGACAAAATATTACTTGAAACATGATGAAAATAATAAATTGTGTTTATCTTGGCTAGCATGAGCGTTCTGTATTTATTACTTTCTACGCGGCGTTGGATGCGACCTAAACTATTAGCTAGTGGAGAGGGAACATCAGTTTTTATTTATTTAAACGCCGTAACCACCACGTTCCGGATTACCCCGCGTTCGCCATTACCCTACTCTCCCCTACCTATCACACGCACCAACCCAATATACAATATAAGAATTTTAAGAATTGCAAAAGCTGATCCTAAGGCGCGCGTGAATAAAATTCCGTTGCAACGTGGCCTCCGCATCCGTCGACCAGAAAACTATCCCCCATCCAAGGGTTAAACCGCCTTCAACTTCAACGACCTACGACAACGTCACCTCCAGGCGATCGTCCGCAAAGGGACAATGACAAATCGCGGCGCATCTAAGAATTAATTTAGAAGGCCGGTAAGAGCCCGGCGACAAAAAGCAAATGGCTGCCCTGTAATGAGAGGGGAGGGGCACATTTGGTAGATTATACCCTCCGGAATATCGCCATGCAGAAGTACTTAAGCGCACCCCAAGTATCTTACTAGATTGCTTCCTCCAACCACCGCGTTACAATGTAACCGAGCGCGAACTTTTTCAATTAGCCATTCCAGGCTCCAGCGTTCCTCCTCGCCTCCCCCCTGCCTCGTCGGTTGTAAATGACTCTTAGCGCGGACAAGGCAGGTGCGTGTACCTTCGCACGCCTCGATACATCAACTATAGTATACGCGAGGTCTCCTCCAGCGTCGGTTTACTCCGAACTCGCACGCCCACGCCGCGGATGTAACTAATCGCATTCCACGGATTAGAAAATCCAGGCGCGCCGCCCTACACACTAGAGCTATAGCTGTGGACCGCGTACTCGAGATACCCGGGTACCCGGGTACCCGTGAGACACCCGGGACGAGGAAAATTCCCGGGTAGGCGCTACACGGGAAAACTACCCGAGATACTCGAAAAACCCGAGAATTTAAGCGGTCTGTAGACGTTCAATATAATTGCGCAATATTTAATATTGAACATTATTATTCACCGTCTGTGGATCATATTGGAAGGTTGCACAATAAAATTGAAAAGTTGGGCAATAATATTGAAAGGAATATTCAATATTGCACGATATTATTGACCGTGTGGGGCACACAGCAAAATATTGTGCAATATATCGCACAATAAGGGATCGTCCTTAAATTACGTAAGGCTTTTTTGGGGGAGAGGGGGTCGCGAATTTCTTACGTTTTCTTACAAGGGGGAGGGGGGAGTCAGGTAGCGTCTTATATAATATTTTTAACCTAATTTTCAATAAATGCAAATTCTATCATTAATGTTCCAGAAAAGTTGTTTTAGTTTAAATTTCCCGAAACCGAGTTAAATGAATTATATAAACCTTTAAAAGAATTTTAATAACTGAAGAAATTCAATGTAAAAAATATTACGTAAGATGGGGGTTGCAATATCAAATCTTACGAATTCTTATACTGGGGGAGGGAGGGAGTAAGAAATCGACAAAATTACCCTTACGTAATTTAAGGACGGTCCCTAATATTGAGCGTCTACAGACCGCTTTACAGAGTACAGAGGGTGATTCTAGAGCGACGACTGTCGGAGAGATGCCGCCTGGCACCCCGTGGCGACGTCAACCCCCTGCGGTACCTCACCGAATTTTCTGGCTTTGAGTTGGAATAACATTGAGAAGTGAGATCTCGGATGTCTCGAGTATCTCGGGTAGTTTAGCCGAGTAGCGCCCACCCGGGAAATTTTTTTCTCCCCGGGTATCTTACGGGTACCTGGGTACCCGATCTCCCGGGTATCAACAGCTCTACTACACACCGCGATCACCGTGCCCCGATAAAGCACGGTATTTTCGCGAGGCATCCGCGTTACGTGCCGCAGGATGCAACACGCTCTGCCGAATGCTCCTCTTTTTATTTATTTTTTCTATACAGAAAAACCAGGTCGTCGTTTTAGTTTCACAGTCGGAAGTCACTCGTGGACTGACGCGAGACCATGCGTGGCCTGCCGCGCTCTACGGGAATCTTTCAGTTTTCCTGCTCAACGCACGGTACCGTTGCTCCAGGTTTCCATTGTGGAATGTTACAGTTTGAAATGTTGATTATTTCAACGGTTCTTGGAGCTCTTTGTTGGGAGGCGCTGGTAGGTGGGATTTATCTTGCGGCGAGGATCAAATGCGTGCTTGATTTCTATTTTATAAATGGGGCGAATTGAAATCACGTTGTAGTAACGCAATGATTTTATAAACAATTGTTTCTAATTTACTCGAAGTTGATAAATATGAGGCTGTCCCTCTTGCTGCAAGCTCGTCAATTATTCCACACAAACTAGTTTTCTTAATAATTATATAGATTTTATATTAACATTAATTATCTGAGAATCGTCAAGGATGCTTGATTGGGCTGTTGATAATTATTAGGACAGCTAGGTTGTGTGGAATAATTTGGGAGCTTGCAGCAAGAGGGGCAGCTTCATATTTATCAACTTCGGGTAAATTAGAAAGAATTGTTTATAAAATTATCGCGTTAACATTAGAAAGACAACGCTAATTGAAAAAAATATATATTTACAGAATAGGTAGGGTGGATGTACCAGTAACTGAACACGTGAATGGACATTTTTTATTAAACTGAGTAAAATAAGTTATTAAAATAAGCAACTAATTAATTAGAGACTTCTAGTTTCTTGCTTCATATCCAAACAATTTTTGCAACACGTGGAATCAATTGGGCTGGAAACATAATTTTATAAAAGTGTTCATTCATTAGCCTTAAGTGTTCGTTTATTGGTGCGTTTAACCTACTTAGTAGTTATTGAGTTGACAATTTTTTATTTCTGTTTTGGCGAAAAAATATTCTATAATAAAAATATTAACCCTCATCTGCCCCTCGGGTCAATTTCACACAGTTTTCTCGTAACAAGTTATACTGTTCTGTTATTCGTGATTCTTTTAAACAAGCAGTATGTCCTGCACATCATTTTATTTTATGGGAAAGTTGTAAAAATCTAAGATGCAAATGTTAACTCATCAAATTGAATAAAAAAATATCGAAATATATCTGTGTACCTTGTCATTCATCGAGCTTTTATCAATGTGTACACCGAGGGATAGATTCAGTTCGTGACATGAGCATAGGATGAGGTTTAATATTAATATTAATATTTCTATTTTTATTTATTTGCAATAAATCATTAATTTGTTATCAGATTTGCAGCGAGCGAATTTTCTTTCCGTATATTACAAGGCCCTCAATTATTATAAAAAACGTTACACATTTATTCAAGAACCATACCAAATTTGACTTTCTTCAGTGTTTTAGAAATTTAAAGTAAAAGCAGTGAAAAGTGTCCAATCTGCAGGGAATATCACATTTCCTGCAAATACAGCATCTGTTCTAATACTAATGAACGGCAGCGTATGCTTTATACGAATCCTCGCGGACACATTAACGTTGTCGTTTCTCGTTAGAGGATAACACCGAGTCCCATGGTGTATACACGATTGAGAATTACCATGTATAACGGAACAAGATGAAAACGGTTATATGCATGGGATCGTGAATATGCATTGTCGTCATGAATTATTCCCGGCCATTACGCCGGATAATAATGTGGCCGGCTGTACTCACCTCAACGACGAAGTAAAGAGGATCACCAGGAAGGGCTTGAACGGCGAGGTAGCGGCTGGCGGACACCAGGGGTTGAAGGCAGGACCGCGCAGCCGTGACACCGCTACCACGCATGCTGCATGCTTCATTTCGTCGCCGCTACGCCCAGCGTCCTTACTGTGCCAACAGAAATCACGAAACAGAGGCGTTACATTTCGATTCGTTACAAGAAACACATAATAACACCATTCAAAGACATTTTAAGCGTTGCAGATTTTGCTCTCGCGACATTCAGGGGTGTTTATGTTACCGCCGAGTTTCGTAGAGTGATTGTACATCGTGTGTGATTAAAAATAGTCATAATGGGACGGAGTTTGTAGTGTAGACTCATTTTCATTAGGAGCGTTTGGGTTTTGGTAACAGTGGAACGAAGGTTTAATAGGGAATTTAGAAATCAAAGTTTACATACAGAAATTTAAATATTAATAAAACTATATAAATTGTTCCGTCAGATGAGAGTTTGGAAGTGTCCCGTGGCAAAGTTTAATTGGGAAACGCTGGACTAAGGTCGGTATCAAATATATTGGCCGGTGAATTCGGTTTCCCGAGCAGGGATCGAGGAGAAATCAGCCACCACCACGAAACTCACCCCTCACGAAACTCACCGGCCAATATATATGATACCGACCTTAGGGAATAGCAGAGTTGGGCATTATTCGGCTAAATTTTCATTCGAATACGGATTCGTATAAATTCCCCAGATTTATTCGTGCATAACAAATGACGATTGTATTCGACGAAAAATTATTCGTTATTCACGAATAAATCTGTACCGTTATTCTAGCCAGATTCATTCGAATAAGGTTTTATTCGTTATTCGACCTGATTGAACGACGAATAAATGTGATACCCGACATCTATCAATGGAAGTCTGTACTGTGTCCTGTCTGGACGTGTGCGTGTACGTCTGAATGCGTGTGTTGACCGGGTGCATCTGGACGCCGAGGAAATCCTGCCTTAAAGAAGTATTCTCTTCTGGAGACGTCGGCCTTCAATTTTAAGCGATATTTGAGTAAAGAATTATCAGATTATGATTGTGTATAGCGAAGGTTCAATGAACGCTTATAATTTGAAGAGGTGGATTTTTTCATTAGTTTAAATGGATTGACGTGAGTAAATTTTATCTAAAATAAATCAAAACGCCACTCTATGTAGTACTGCGGTCATACATCTTCCTGCAAAGTGCGAGCTATGATAGGAGTTACTTAACCTAAAACATTAGATCTCACGGGTGACAGTATGTGGTGTCACCATACTTACATCGCCGAAATCGCGATGAGCATTTTATTCGTCCGTTGAGGCGACTAAATTTTGATTCGAATAAGAAATTATTCGAATAAATTTTCAGTCGAATAAAAAAACATTCGTTATTGTCGACTAATTTCATTTTATTCGAATTTTTTATTCGAAGATTATTCGACTAAAAATTTATTCGCACAAATTTATTCGAATAAAAATTTATTCGCACAAATTTATTCGAATAAAAATTTATTCGCACAAATTTATTCGAATAAAAATTTATTCGCACAAATTTATTCGAATACTTATTCGAATGAAAATTTAGCCGAATAATGCCCAACTATGGGGAATAGCTCTGCGTAGAAGATAACAATGCACGTAGGAGCCGATAGAAGATGAGGGTATGCAAATGGGAAACGGTAACCGGTCACACAAATCACGCTGGCGTTTCCAGAGAGTCCAGGCCGCAGGAAGGGCGCTTCAACAATACGTGCGTTGAATCCCCCGGCTCTCGGTCCGCGGTAAATCACCGAATCGCTCCCGGCATTACTCCATTTTCATCTCCGCGGAACAAGAGGCGGTCGCGTGGATGGAGGAACGGACGGATCCTCTCGCTCGCGCCGGGTCGGGCACCCGCTCATAAATCCGCCGTGCAATAAGTCCCCAAAAAACTGCGGCGCGAGAGGGCATCAGGCCTCTCCAAGGAATTTCGTGCCCCCTGGCGGCAATTAATTGCTCCAGTTCACGGTGCATCTTCGCGACTGCCGTCACTAGTGGAATTTCCAACGGTAACCCCTATGCAAAGCTCAGACCCGTAATAGACTGAGGAACTTGGGTGCCTCGAGAGTCGGGGGTTAAAAGATCTGGGGTTTGCAATGTTGCTGACAATGAGGCACAAGTCTATGGATCCTTTGCAACTTGCTTGAGTACACTGTGATAGATCGATGAAGTGATGCTCTATCGGTCTCGTGAATTTACTAGAATTTTAGGACGGTTCACGTTGATGAAGTATGGTAGGACGAGGTCCGGAAACATCATTGTAGGCCCAAAGCAATCCACTGGGGCCCCTCAATCGAACTTAAGGCGACATTCTACTCTCTCGGTCGAAAAATCCGACTCTTTTCGGTGATGGTTTTATATAATGAAATACAGTATATTGTACAACTCTTGAAATACAAGAAAAAATCTTTGTTGTTTGTTTATTTTACTTGTTTATTTAAATATGTTGCAGTAAAGTTGGCATTTTCAGAATTGCTGGCGGTTGAAATTTCGGACGACTGGATCATCGGAAATAAAAAACCAAAGATATTTTTAATTTCCAGGAGTATGGCTATCTCGCTTACCACAAAAGAACAAATTTGAACCAAAATTGTTAAAATGGGAATTGATCAAAGTTGAAAATACCGAAAAGGGCATTTCTTCTCTGTTTAATAGATATAAAATGTGGGAAAATGTTAAAAAATCTTAAGATATTTGTGGTAAGCGAGATAGCCATACTCCTGCAAAGTAAAAATATCTTTGGTTTTTTTATTTCCGATGATCCAGTCGTCCGAAATTTCAACCGCCAGCAATTCTGAAGCCGCCAACTACACTGCGAAATATTTATGTAAACAAATGAAATAAACAAATAACAAAGATTTTTTCTTGTATTTTAAGAGTGGTAGAATATACCCACAGAAATTCGGAAACGTGAAGTGTTTATTTCATTATAAAAACCATCACCGAAAAGTGGCTGATTTTTTTGTCGAGAGAGTAGAATGTCCCCTTAAGGGGGAACACCACGGTTGGAAAAATGAGTCCATTTTTAAGATTTTTTTTAGGAATAGCTTACACTTTTCGTATAAAATTGTTATTACCTATCTTTAGTACAATGTCTTAACAGACTATAAAAAAAAATGAATAGAAAACCATGCATAGATTTTCATATACAGTTAATCTTCTAGACCCCTCGCAAGAAAACATAGGTCGCTTATCTAAAGGGTATCTTTGGAACGGCAACTCTACACGCGAAATATAAAGTCCTTGAGCGACCTTTATATATCAAAATATATAAATAAAAAACACGGAGATATTTTTTTTGGCAAATAGAAGATTTTTGAAGGTCAGACAATATATATTTTAAAGTTGAAAAATAAGGACCACCCTATTATTTTCCCTCTTTTTCGGACCGGCCACCATTGCTCTGTTCGCTCTCCAGTTTGTTTAGAGTTCAATGCCGAGGACAATCGCGTGACGTGCATAAAGACCAGACCATGATACATGCTTCACAATAGGGTAAAGGACCCAGTTACTGACACCTGACCAATTACTGTCACCTAAAGCTATTTTACTTAAAATAACGAATAAATAAACGTTGTAAAGTGATTCACAAAAAGAATGATGTATTTCAACCTATAATCTATACTATAGATTATATTCCATAATTTGTTTATTCGTTATTTTAACTAAAATAGCTTAAGGTGACAGTAATTGGTCAGGTGTCAGTAACTGGGTCCTTTACCCCACATGTTGCTACGTCTGAAGATCGGTTTCAGTGTTTCAGCATCAGAAGCGGAACTGGTAGGGTAAACGCACCAATAAATGAACACTTAAGGCCAATGAATGAACACTTTTATAAAATTATGTTTGCAGAGCGATTGATTCCACGTGTTGCAAAAATAGTTTAGATATGAAGCAAGGAACTAGAAGAAGGTGTCTCTAATTAATTTGTTGCTTATTTTAATAACTTATTTTACTCATTTTAATAAAAAATGTCCATTCACTGATACGTGTTCACTTACTGGTACATCCACCCTATCTTGCTCGCCAGCTAGGCGCGTGAGCAATATGCAAGTTTCATGAAGCATGTATCAATGTTTCACTGCAACATGCATCAGCACCTGCAGGCCCCCGAAGATGACCCAAATGCAACGAATACAGGTGTAATACACTAATGTCGTCTAACAGGAGCTCTCAAGTCCCTAGAACGAGTTTCCCCGCCTGGACAATTTCGGGGTCGCGCCGCGGTTCAGCGAAGTCGCCATGGTAATCGACGAAATTGACTAATGGACGATCCGCGAGAGAGCAGAAAGGAGGAGAGACCATCTACCCGCGCAGGGATGATCGATGGGATCCATTACCGAGAGACGCGTGCAATCCGCCCACACCCCGAGGAGCCTGGCTCTGTCCCTTTCCCTCGATCCGTCCGCCCTCCCCTCGCCCTGCGCGCGCCCTTGCCCGTTCTTTACCCGGTGCACACAGCGCGGCCGAAGTTGTCTATTTCTCTTTCTCGGCTGCCTCGTCGCTCGCAGCACGTTGATGCATTTACTCGCTTACCGGAATAACTGCCGCGCCATTATAAAAGCCGGTCTCCTCTCCTTCTTCTCTCTCTCCCTCCGGTCTACCTCCTCCTCTCCCCTCCCTTTTTCTCTTCCTACCCCGCCGCTCGGCCCCGATAGCCGATGCATTTCGCAGGCGTTCAACCTGCGCCCCTCTAGCGTCCCCCGCGCGCCGCCCGCTTCCAGGGAAAATCCCGCGGCGCGGATTTCTGCCGGGAGAGGATGCCTTATCGGTAGCATCGCCGTCCTTCGGCCGGCTTTATTAGCTCGCGTCGCGCATCGGTACGCAGATCGCCGCGGCCGCGCAACAACTCGAGGAGGGGGGGTGCGTTCGACGCGGTGCAGGGACACGCGGCGAATCCGAAAGCAAGAGCCGCCCGCCGTGTATGAAAGGAGAGATCCGCTAGCGGGGACCGCAGATCGATCGCCGATCAGGACGACTGGCTCTCTCGATCGTTCGACGAAGTGCGACCCGCGCGCACGTAGGCGGCGGTGTATAAACAATGTGAACTACATTCCAACGGCGTGAGTAACGCGCCTGTTGCGCACTCGCGCCACTATTCCTCGTCCTTCTCCCGCGTCTACAAATCTAATTACCCAGCAACCCACCTACCTACCAGCAAGGAGGAACGGAACCGACCGAGTGACTCTTTGTCAGGATTATGGGACAAGATCTTCCGCGCTCGCAACAATTTTTTTTTAAGAATCTCTGCCACTCCCAATTCGGGGTTTCACAAATCGTGTGAAGTTCTGAAAGACGCTCCGAATACAATATCAACGCGCTATAATAAATAATAATAATAATAATCATTTTTGCGCTGCTCCTGAAGATTCCCTAGGACCCTAAGACCCTTTAAAAATCTTCAGCTGTTTCTTTCCTACATTCGCCACTAAGGTCGGTATCAAATATATTGGACGGTGAATTCGGTTTCGCGAGCAGCGATCGAGGAGAAATTAGCCACCACCATCTGACGATCGCGGATTTGTCAGTTGGAGTTGCAGGGCCCTCGCAGGGTACGGTGGGGTAAAGGAAACGTTCCTCGGCTCCGCCTGAATTATCCTTAAATTACGATTTATCCTTAACGTAATAGTTGTGTGCGTTGCGAAGCTATGCGTAGACCAATACGAGATGAAGCTATCGAGAACGAATCAATGTTCTAACCAATAATGTTTCTGATTTTTTTCGTTGATAACGCACACCTATTCTGATGTGTGTATTTCTACGCTGACAGCTCGGTTTGGCCTACACGTCAGAATCTTGGCACTATCCCCACCACTTCTGGCTCACTCTTGTTCTGCGAAGGCGAGAGCGAGATGGAACGAGAGCGAGTCAGAAAACGTTTGAGAAAAGGAGCACCGAAGCAAACAAACGGTGTGGTGGGAGAATGCCCCTCCGAAACTCAGCGGCCAATATATATGATACCGACCTTAGTTAACACGGTCACTTTCTACGTTAACGCTACAGCTGGCGTGCTCATTTCCACCTGCTGCACAGATATTTAACCCTTCGTTGACACACCTTTTTCGATCAACTTTGACACACCTGGGTGGCTCACACCCAGAGCAATTTTTGAACGAGTGCCATTCTCATCCAAAGAATCCAATTATTATGAAAAAAAATCATGGGTCAATTTCAAGGTCTCTAGAATGCATTCCAATTATTTTTTGATTGCAATTTTGTCACAGTTTTTGTAAAATAAGCAAAGAAAATCTTTAAAAAATTCTAACTTTTACAAATTTTAATATTAGAAGGTAAAAATCTACAGGGTTGATGTTCAGATATAATATTTTGAGTGAAATAATAGTTTGTAAGTCGGTTTTGAAAAAAAGGTATTTATTTTATATTTAGAAGGTTCAGAGCGTCTAAATCAGCTTATGGGTGGCTCACACCCAGAGAGTCAACGAAGGGTTAAGGCATGAAAACTACGCCCGTTCGAAGCTCCTCCATCCTCTTATCCATTAGGCGCGGAACAAGCGACACCCGCGGTTGGTGTCCGAGGAACGACAATCAACGGTTCCATCTTGTCAGCCGAGACCCTAGCAGCCAGGTAATTAGACATAGGAGAGGAATGCGGTTTTCCCGCCTCTGGCCTCTTCCTGTCCGTTCTCGTTCATCTTCCAGCGTCGTGAAACGAAGGGGCAGAGCAAGGGGACACGGAAGAGACTGTGGAAAGCCTGGCGAGTGGACACTGCGCGCTGGCATTTAATTGAAAGGCGCCGAGAGTGCACCGTATTCGTCCTACGCGTCTCTACCGCTCTGTCCCTCTTTCTCTCTCTCTCTCTCTCTTTCTTTCTCTCCACCCACGGCCCGACGAATGCATCGCGCGTGCACGCCGCGCATTCCAGTAAAGTCCCTGATCTCCTGCCCTTGCGGTTTAGCATTCTCGTTAAGTCGCCGCGGAATGCCTGCCGCCGTCGCGCAGCCGCCGCCGTCCACGAATCCACGGATTTATGAATAATCCCCTGGCAAATTACAGCAGCGCGTGATTAGATCGTAATCGATTCGATTCGATCCGCGGAACAACCTGTTCATAATTGCAAAATGCCCTTCGCTTAACGACGCTCTGATGCCGGATATTTATCGCCGCCACGTCGGCTTTGGCTGGCTGTTCGCGGGAACCTGTGTGCGATGTTGCTTGAAGATTGATCTTGAAATCAGGGGAGTAGAATTTTTAATTCGACTGGCGCTAGGTTTCCAAAAATGCCCCTCGATTCGGAAAATACCAACCCGATGGCACTCTGAGACTCGCCCACGGGATTCAAAGCCTCCGGCGTGGAAACGCGCCGGCGCCAGGCAAAGTGTTAATGCAGGATTGATGAACTATTACGCGGCATACTGTGCGTACACGTTCGGAATACGATGCCTCGGCACTTGCTACTTCGCGGACTTCAACGCGTACGTGGCAAGTCGCGAATCTGACGACGCGTATGTAATGAAGCTTCTAGATGGGAGGAACGAATGCGCGGAGCGTGCCACGGGCGCTCCTCGCCCATGGCTAATAAAACACCGTCGTGGAATGAATATCTACCGAAATGCAGGACTGCTGGCAGTGATATTGAGAATTGCGATACGACCTGCGCGAGCTGACTTGTTTCAAAATTAATTAAGCGGACGGTGCTGTGACAGAAAATGGCACCTTGATGTGTGTTCGTAGATTAAGGGGGCCGTCTCACCGGGCCTTGATTGTGTCCGGACGCTCACACAAGCTAAGTTAAGCGTGTACATACACGCGTGTAGTAAACAAACCGTTTCAACTAGTGTTCCTTCTCGAGAATTCTTTCTCGAGAATTTCTCGAGAAATTTTATAATTTCTTATTTCTCATTTCTCGAGAAATTACATTGTTTCTCGAGAATCTTCAGTGTAAGAAAATTATTATAAATCCCATTAGTTTTCAGAAATGAATTTTCAGTTGGTTCAAATTGTGTGTTAATCGTGAACATATAAACACATCTACAATCAGTGATAAATGTTAGCAATATATGCGAATAATTGCGCGATTGTTTATAAACTTTTCTCTTCGTATCGCCGATGTTCTATGTACAATTACACCCACATCCACTCAAAATGAAAGAAATTTTTCTACAGCCGCAGATTTTGTCACAAAGAAAAAAGAAGTAGATTGGCTGACGTGACATTAGACGCATTGGGCTTTTGAAAAAATACTATTTTAAAACAAAAAAGTAAAGTTTCGTTTTGCTCACATTTTATATTAAATAAATAAATTTATCTATTATATTTAATAACTGTTTTTTTTTCATTTACACAAGTTTTGTTTAAGTTGGACACGAATAAAAATTTAGATAAATATTATCAACATTATTCCAAAATGATAAATTTTACAATAGTTTTTAATTTCTTGAGAATTCTCGAGAATTCTCGAGAAATATAATCTGATTTCTCATTTCTCGAGATGCGAAAAATATCGAGAAATCAGGAACACTAGTTTCAACCGTCTTTCGTCCTGGAATCGGCTAGAAGGAAGTTTTTGCGGGTACAGTTACCTTCAGTAAACATCTGTGCAGGGTGGTCTGGTGCGTTTGAACGCTAATAAGCAGTGTATGTTGAAATAATGATGAATTTATACTTCACGCTGGCGCTACGTAGCTACAGTACACCATTAGCGCCACCAACGGAGAAGCCTTGAAGCTTCATTCTATCAGTTTTCGATTCATAAATTCATTATTATTTCAATGTACAATGCTTATTAGCGTTCAAACGCACCAGAGCACCCTGCACAGATTTTTACTGAAGGTAACTGTACCCGCAAAAACTTTCTTCTAGCCGATTCCAGGACGAAAAACGGTTGATACGGTTTGTTTACTACATGCGTGTACGTACACGCTTAACTTAGCTTGTGTGAGCGTCCGCACACATTCAAGGCCCGGTGAGACGGACAATAACAAAACTGAGAAGGCCCCCTTAAGTAGGAAGCTAAGACTCCGTATATTAAAATAGACAGAAGTACTCTATAACAATTCTAAGTTTCAAGAGCCAAGCTTCTGTATTGTCTCCAAAATTGTGAAACTTCATCCACACTCCTTTCCATTTTGCAGACTCTATTGGCCACCTCTACTTGCACTGGCGTTTCTAAATGGCACAGGTTTCGCAACTTCGGCACGGAGCGGTTCAGATGCTTATCGGAATGATTGAATATCCGGAACATTAACGTCCGATTTAATATGATCAGTTACTCGAGTGGCAACAATGGCCTACCGTGGTTTATACGATTGTCTATCATCTCTCGGCTGCAGCGTGTTATATACGCTCCGCGCACCTCGGTCCGGTACACGAGCGGCTCGTGACGGGGGAGCTGGCGCTAACAGGCACCCACGGCGTCGAATCGCTAATGTGTAGGTAAATTGTTTATGCGAACAAACGAGTTCTGGCCGGCTGCAATGTATAACGCGATTGCTTGAATTGCTCTACCCCGCGCCGATCTACGATTATCAATCCAATTAACCCCGTGAACCGGCTACCATTAGCCGCGTGTAAACGCGTTATTAAACACGCTCGAGAATATTCGGATCAAGATGTTCGCGTGGAGAGAATTCTTAACCCCCGACTGCTAGATGCATTCTGTGTGCCGAGCTCCTTGCGTTACTTCTCACTTATTTCTACTGCGTCTATGGGGAATTAAGAAGCTTTATTTAGGGAAAGGGGAGAAAAAGGATAATGAAACGGAGGGAACCATTTTTTCTATATTGATAAACTTGTGTTGTGCCACGTGGGCTAAAGGCCATAATATTTATGTTAGTATTGCATTCAGGGTTGCCACCTCGATGCTTTTCGCCCGGAGACTTTGGGTTTTGAAGAAAATCTCTGGGCTCTGGTTTTATTAAAAAAATCTCTGGGTTGTGGAAAAAAATGAGATAATAAGAAATTATGGTATTATACAATGGTATGAATTTTATATAAGCGTAAAAGTTATTTATTAACAAAAACAGATACTTTTAAATTCTGAATTGTTTGAGTTTTAAAGAATTGCTCATTTGTTTTCAGTATATTACAGAACAGAAGTTTCTTTTTTTGCTTTTTCCATCTTCGGGTTTATATTCGAATCTCAGAGTTGGAATGTGTGGCACTCTGGGATTTATATTGTGATAAGGTGGCAATCCGGCTTATATTCCTTGTTATTCAAAGGAACTTCCCAATCAAAAGAATTCCGCAATCAAAGGAACTTCCCATTTAATTCGGGGGGAGGCGCTACTGGGTAAAATTTACGCTAGTTGCGAAATATCTTTGTTCCCGCGTTTTAAAGACAATTTTTTAAGGAACTTGGATAAAGATTTTAAGATTTTTCATAAATTTTGTTTGATTCTTAAAACACTGTACTTTAACATAAAAATTACAAAGAGTTAAAAAAGTATTCTGAAACCGTGATTTTTTACGTTTCAATTTTGGGTATTTTTGACCCGGTAGCGACAACCTGTGTTACAATATGGGGTGCGCCTCCCGCCGGGTTAAGGGTTAAACGGGTTGGAAAAATCGATTTTATGTAAACATTTTTCGAAGGTATATATCCTCAAGAATTTACTGTTAAATTTTAATGCAAAAATTCAGATTATTTTAGCTTCTACAGTGAAGATCAACTCTCAATATCTATCGAACCGATTGCTTTATAAATTTTACTGCTTATTCTGCACACCTGTGACTCCCGCGGGAACTACAACCAAATATTTTCATCGAGTCTAATCTACTTTTAAAATCGAAAATAGCAAAAGAAAAAACCCGAAAAAGTTTATTTTTGCATTTTTCTCGCCTTTTTCTATTTTTGAAGATAAATGACTAATTATAGTGCGAGCGATACCGACAGTCACGCTGATCAAGAATCTGTTTGAATTTTTGGTTTGAGATAAGCTTAACAGCTGCAATCGCCTGCACGAGCGAGACATGAATTTTTAAACATGTCACCAAGAACGCTTTCAAAAGCATTTTTACAGCAATCAGTTTATTATTTTTATATTATTTAGTTACTGTAGAAATGTAGTTTAATAAATAGAAAAAAGTTTTATTCCATTACTATAATTATCTTCGTCCCAATAAATTCTTAAAAATCGCGGATTTTTTCGACGCGCTAACCGGAATGACCCCTTAAAAAAAACTTCCTATTCAAAGGAACTTCCCATTTAAAAAAAACTTCCCATTCAAATAAAGTTGCCATCAAAGAAACTTCCCACTCTAAATTCCCCAATTCAGAAGACAGAAAAGCATACCACGACTATCATTTCCCTGCAATTAAATATCAAAATATATTTTTCCGCCACTTTTCAGTGCCACCAAAAACCAAAATTTCCACCGCAGCAAAACATATACAAAAACCAAAATCCCAACAGTTATCCAGAACTATACCTCCCACGATACTCGCTCCAAGGGGCAGAACAAATCTATTCGTCAATTCCTAACGTCGGTGCAGGCATTCAGGAATGCCCGACACGTTCTCTCTCTATCCCCGGGTTGGTGGACGCCGCGGATTCTATTCTAATGAGGACGAAGGGGGGCAAGGAGAAGAAAAGATCCGCAGGTTACCGTGGAATTTATTTCGACGATAATCGCAAGAGACACCCGCCCTCGCGGGTATGGATGCGGGAACGCGGAAGTGCGTGAGCGCACGTTCAACGCGTAGGTTTGCACAGCCAGCGAATGTGCATAAGCTGTGGTGGCTCGCAAGAAGCGCTTGTCCAGCAAACAACGCATTATATGATAGCGCGCAGGAAATGCTTGCCGCTGGTACCGTAAAGACCCACGATAGATCCGATATCTATGGCCCTTCACTTAATATTTGCGGTATAGTTCATAACTGTAATCTTTATAGCGCGGCCGTCGAGCACGGGGACTCCTTTAGAGTGCTCTTTAAAGTTTAAAGACGGAACAGCTGCGATGCATTTCGTTGCAGGAATTTGCGGGAGCCTTGGGTTATGGGATCCCGATCCAAACGACGATTGCAACGATCAGATATTATATTGATCACTCTAGAAATTTTATTAGACACTTTTCCACCGTTCGAAAATAACGTGCTTTGAATCGACTGTTATTAATTACGAAGATCGGAAAATAGAGAAGCTCAGTTGCGTGGGTGAAACTGTGATGAATGAAATGTTTGTTAAATATTTTAATACGGAGCAGAGAGAATGCGCACTGAATACAAATAAGGGGACTAACAAGGGGACTGCACAGGTTATGCAATCGGTTCTGGAATGAGACTGGATTCACATTGTAGTACACACCTAGTGTTACAAAACCGTAAAGGGTTTTATCAAAATGGGCCTTCATTTTCGAGAAATTTGAGTTCAAAGTTTTGGGCGATACTAATATTTCATCATTATTTTGTTCCAATAATAATGTTAATAATATATATTATTACAATAATACTGCACACAAAGTACAAATATAATAAAAGTACAGATATAATATAAATATAATTGCTTGGTAACAATGTTTGCGCAACTGAAATACTAGTATCATGCAAAACTTTGAACTCAAATTTCTCGAAAACGAAGGCCCATTTTGATAAAACCCTTTACGGTTTTGTAACACTAGGTGTGTACTACAATGTGAATTCAGTCTCATTCCAGAACCGATTGCATAACCTGTGCAGTCCCCTTGTAAGTAGCTAGTGAAATCGCTTGAAACTCAAGTATTTTTGCGAATTAATTGCAAGGAGATGAAAGCAAGCCCAGACTTTTCCTTTTATACAACGTTTATTACTATCACGCAGATTAGAAAAATATTGTTTACAGTTTATAGTATTAATAAACATTACCTAAAAGTACTACTCACAATTTGTATTCATCTCATTGAAATTAATTCGCAAAAAATATTCAATGCCCAAGCGATTTGACCTTCTAAATAATCCTCTTAAAAATACAATTTCGATATTCCACCGTGTTCAAATTTAAATGCGGTATCTTTGAATGGAGAGAATTATTTTTAGCACGAATTATTGATTATCCCAGAAAATATGATCGTACAAAAACGCACATGTCACTCAAAGTGTTAACTCGATATATCATGAATATTATCTCCACTTTCAATTAACCACTCAAATCACATGAGTGACTCATCTGAGATGCAATGGGTGTTATCTATCGTATCTAAATTTGAAGTTCGTTATCGCGACTGAAGTCGTTTCAAAAATCCGTCTGACACAGATACTAACACAAAAACCAGACAGTTCGTCATACTTCTGTGGCATTAAATTTATGGCACGCATTTATCTCTCTTACCAGTCACTTAATCTACATTGTAGCGTTCAAGGCGCCTCTGGCGGAATCCGCCAGGCAAACAATTCGGCGTGAACCAGAAGACAATCATTTTAGCTGGCGCGCCTCGAGTGCCCTTCGCGAGATAGCGAGAAGTACTTGCGCCTAAGATCCCGCGCGTAATCGATGATACGGTGCCGCCGACACGTGGGAACAAATACTAAATCGTCGGTTGATAAGCAGTTGCTAGCGCGGGCTTATTTCAACGTGACTGTTCGCCAGTAACGTCTGCAGAAACAGCACCGTGGCAATTTCATTGATACGGAACGGAAAATCGTGCAAAGTGAACATCGAATCTTTTCTGCGTGGAACCTCGCGCAAACAAATCAAGCTAGGGTAAAGGACCCAATTACTGGCAGTCAACCCAATTACTGACACCTTAAGCTATTTTACTTAAATGTTTATTTATTCGCTATTTTAAGTAAAATAGCTTAAGGTGACAGTAATTGGGTTGACTGTCAGTAATTGGGTCCTTTACCCTAGAATCTGAAAGGAACCCGGTAATCCGTCAGGCTCCATGGGCAACCAGTGTCGTTGATCGTTCGAGGCCATTACGTAAATGAAGAGCAGCGTCTAAGCGTTAAACGATGACCAGCGAGGGAGCAGCCAGTGCTTAATTGTCGGTTTAAGTGATAAGTCGAATAAATAAAAGCGTCGGGCACAGGAGTCGCCGCGTGCCGCCCGTGGAATTCAGCGGAACACCATGGCTACCCTGGTAGCTGCGGATTACGCGGTGATCGTGGTAACGATGCTCATCAGCTCTGGGATCGGTGTGTATTACTGGCTGACCGGCGGAAGGCAGAAATCGACGGAGGTAAGTGTTCGGTTTGAGATCCCCGCGTTCCAAGGGGCTCCGGTTGTTGGAGACGCGACGCCTGTGACGCCGCGTAATTTCGCTATCGCCCGCCGCAGGAATATTTCATGGCGGACAGGTCGATGAAAGTGACGCCAATCGCCATAGGCTTGATGGTTTCGTACCTGTCCGCGGTCAGCTTGCTGGGAGTCAGCTCTGAGAATTACGCCCATGGTACCCAGTACGCCGTGATCAATCTCGGCTACGGCCTGGCTACTCCGTTCGTCGCGTACTTCTACCTGCCAGTGTTCTTCAAGCAAGGGACGACTAGCGCTTTCGAGGTGAGTCTCTGTGCCTGACAAGGGGACCCCACAGCTGACCCCCCAGGGGTTTTAATGAAATTTTAGGAGATGAATCTGGAGGTCATCTGGATGACTTTCTGCAAAATATATTTTGCCAATGAGCATTATTTATAAACAATCCATATGTGTCACATAAAAGGACTTCACTTTAAATATATTTCAAGAAAGTGAGTTGGGTGAGTGCGTATAGCGCTTACTTCCCAACCAAACAGGTCGGGTTCAAATCCCCTGTTATCCTGATTTATTTTTTCCTTTTTTTAAACTTTTATTTTGAATAATTAAATTTCATACTGCTTTGTTTCATAAATATTGTAATTTTTTAACATAAATAATATATATAAACATGACAAAAATACATAACTTTTTATATACGTACAAACATAACTGGTACATACTTGGACTATATCTATAAGACACTGTAAATTATATATTTAATATGAAATTTTTTTAAAATACACATATACATATATATCAAAATTTCATGTTAAATATATAATTTACAGTGTTTTTATAGTCCAAGCATGTACCAGTTATGTTTGTACGTATATAATAAGTTATGTATTTTTGTCATGTTTATATATAATATTTATGTTAAAAAATTACAATATTTATGAAACAAAGCAGTATGAAATTTAATTATTCAAAATAAAAGTTTAAAAAAAAGGAAAAAATAAATCAGGATGACAGGGATTTGAACCCGACCTGTTTGGTTGGGAAGTAAGCGCTATACGCACTCACCTAACTCACTTTCTTGAGATATGTTTAAAGTGAAGTCCTTTTATGCGACACATATAGATTGTTTATAAATAATGCTCATTAGCAAAAGATATTTTGCAGAAAGTCATCCAGATGATCTCCACATTCATCTCCTAAAATTTCATTAAAATCCATGGGGGGTCAGCTGTAGGGTCCCCTTGTAAGCCAGTTTAACGCTTTGAATGTCGAGTGAAAAATTCAGTCTATGTTCTCTATTGAATCTTTGGTAGAGTAGGTACTATTGACGAATAGGGAAGGTTTTCTTCAATGAATGCTGGGAAATCTTTGTTTTCTTAATGTAGTGGCGCTAAGGAATGCTGGTCAATATACCCCCTGCATAATGGAGAACATCGAGGTCGAGTTTAGACTCATTTCCATCAGGAGAATCTCGCCAATTCGTTAGCGACACTTTCGCGAGATCTAATAGAGAATATAGAAAATGAGATTTTCATTACCGCATCCCTCATTGAAAGCTCGACTTCCGGGCAAGCGAAGGATTGCTAAGGCGTCCAAATACCAAGCAAACGCCGAGTTCACTTTACTTTCAAAGTGAACATTCGTGAACTCTGAAAAACTACAGTAAAGTCTCGTTACGGGCTCGGTTTGGTGTACACGATACCGACTTTTCGCTATCCCCGCCACTTCTGCCTCACTCTTGTCCGGTGCAGGCGAGAGCGAGATGGAACGAGAGTTGATATTTTGTCTCGCTTCGTCTTTCGTCACTAACGGTGAGCACGGGAACCGCTTCTGATTTTGAGAAGCAGTCCCCTTGATACCGTAAGCGCTTGCGACCATCGCGCACGTCCGCCGCGCACGCACAGAGCTCCATCTCGCTCAACCGTGCGGCCAGACAGAAGCGAGAAACTCACACTCGGAATTAGGGCTCCGTTCACGATACGGGCTCAACGCCGGTCCCAGCGAGCGGCTAACGAGACTTTACTGTACCTTGGACGCCAGTCAGAGTGTTAAAGGGAAGCTTCCTGTGTTCCCAGTATCTGCAGAAGCGGTTCGGGACAGTCGCGAGGATCGCAGGCAGCATCGCTTTTCAGCTTCAGCTGCTTCTGTACAGCGGAGTAGTGCTTTACGCGCCTGCCCTCGCCCTGGAAGCCACGACGGGTATCTCGACGACCGCCAGCGTAATCGGTATAGGATTAGTCTGCACGTTTTACTCGACCATTGGCGGCATCAAGGCAGTCCTCATCACCGACGTGTTCCAAAGCCTTCTGATGCTGGTAGCCGTGATCCTGGTGATCGTCACAGCGGCCGTGAACGTCGGAGGCCTCGGGCGGATCTGGGAGATCGCCGTCGAAGGCTCCAGGATAGAATTTGACAAGTGAATGTCGATCGATTCGAGCCACTATCAGCAAACGTTAATTACATGCTTCTTTCGAGACATCCCTCTTATTAGACACTCTCGCGTACCACTGCATGTAGCATTTACCCTTCGCGATACCAAGTTCCGTATTCGTAGACTGCAAATGCGATGGAATTTGTGGTAAAACACAGCAGGAGGTGGTTCCTCGTTCATAAATAACGCTAACACTGTGGTGCAATGTTAGTGTCAACGTATCACAAGCACTCGCTTCAGTCATCTGCTTTTGCTTTATTATAATCGAGGCCTCTAACAGTGCTCGCTGACAAATCACCTTAGCTAGCATCCAGCCAGCTTCTTCGATATTTACTATCACTTTAATATCACTCTGCTTCGCTTCCACCAGAATTCGCTCCAAGTCTCCGATTACAAATCAGTATTATCCAGAGATTACATCGCGAAACACGTGTAACGCTCTGCCAGCAACACTTCGGTTTGCTTCTCTCTTTCCCATTATATCGTAAACCGCCGTTACATCGCTTCAATGTTAGCGTCCAGAGGCGCGACGCGGTTTAACACACTTTCCAATATCCCATCGCGCCCGCCAACTCATTTCGCAATGGTCCCGAGCCGTATCGATACTGACAATGGCGTGTATGTGCGATTCATTCAGCGTCTCAATGGACCCAACGGTACGACACACCTGGTGGAGCTTGACATTTGGCGGTTTCTTCACCTACCTCTCCTTGTACGGCAGCAACCAAGTTCAAGTTCAGCGAATGCTAACCATCAGGTGAGTACAGCCCAGGACTTTCTACCCCGACGCCTGTGCGCGCTCTGGTAACGAGTCGTGGCGAATCATTCGCGGAGAAGAAGGGAACAGTTAGATATAACTTATCCTTATTAGAACTTTTTATTTTTAACAAGAGAACTTTTCTCTTGTTTGCTCACCGAGCAGGCGAGATAATGCAGGCGTTTAATAAGCGATTTAAGTATAGTTAGATAAGTTTAAAGACACTTGTGTGATGTGAATATACACCGTTAAGGAACTAGTTCTTGATCAGGCACTAATTTTTGATCAGTTCATGAAATAAATCGTTCTTTTCAGGTTATGTCCTTAAATAATTGTTTGAAATAATTACTAACATAAAAAAGGATAATTCAAACTAGTTCCTGACCTGATAAAAAATTAGTTCCCATGTATTTTCAGATGATCAAAAACTAGTTCCTAGTCACCTTATTATTCCCCAACCTTATAAATAATTAAATTATACTTATTTTCAACTTTTTAAAATTTTTCCTTAAAGTGTAAACATTAATTCATCTTTTAGTATAAAAAAAGTCTATGGTTGAAAGTTTTATTAGGTTAAAAATAAATATTAAAGCGGGAAACTCTCTAAACTGATGAAAAACTATATAGTTCCTTAACGGTAGCTACTTTTGTCTCCCATTAAAGTGTTATTTCAATTCTATTGTTCTCTCGAGCATTTATAATGAGAATACATATATTAGTATTCTTATCGGATGATACATTATTTTTAAGGAAAATGAAGAACGATTTTAGGAAGTCACTTCACTGTACAAACATGTTTTCGTCAGACGTGATAAAGTAAGATAGTTACACAGATGACATGTGTATGTGAGATATAGGTATCATCAGTTTTATAGGTTTCTCCTGACGACAAAAGTAATAATAAATGCTTCGACTCGTTATTATTGTCAGTAGCATCAAAGGCATTTGAGGAGGACAGACTCATTAATAATAAGAAATACTAGTTTATTTGTAGTTTGTTGATTCTGTGTAACAAACGTGTAGTGTTGAAAATGGTTCCCATAGATCCTGCGAATATAATTCGTTTACTTATGACGACATTCTTAATTGAGAACAATAATGAGAAGTCTATTAATAATAGAGAAATGGAGTTACGCGACATAATAAAAGATATGCTAACTAAAAAAAATACAAAAAGTTGAAAATTTATAATTTTCAAAGGCGATGAAAGAACGAAAAATACAGGGAAAAGTGATTTCACACTTGAAGTGTCGTTATTTTCTAAAAAAAATGTCATTTTTTTAATTTTTTTATCCCCCCTCCCCTAGCCAAAAGAATAATCTTCAAAATAAAAAAGGTTTCAGTCGAATCGGATAATAACTTTTAGAGATACAGGTCCCACCGATTTGGATCAATTTTTGACGCTTTAACTTTAACAACTCCCCAGGGCTGTCTGCACTGATTAATTATAAAACAAAAAATATATTTCTATAATTTAAGACATCCTTAATACAATGCAACAAGTCCCATTAAATTATACACAGTAGTTTTCCTTTAATTAATTCCTAAAAATCACCTATTTTTGGGGGTCTAGACCAGAACCTCCCCTTAAGAAACATCTTCGAATTCGAAACAAGCCCTCCAGAAAATCTGACTGACTCGCAGAGAGCAAAAGATTGCTCGGCAAGTTCAAACGCCGTTGATCCCAGAGCACGTGACCGGGCTCCTCCATCCCATGGCGTGGCGGTAGGAGAGGCGAAGGAATTTTCCTGCGACTTTATCCGTGGCAGGCATCTCGCGTGCAATGCCGACAGTGGCGATCGTCCGATAAATCGTTCTTTTACCGGTGGATTGGATTTTAATAATAATCGAGGAGCCCCGATACACGCAGCCGGGGTTTGTTTCAGAGATGTGAAAGATGCGCAGCTTGCGATCTGGTGGACCTGGCCAATGGCTTCCGTGATGTCCCTCGGCCTCTGTTTCTCCGGCCTGGCGATATACACGAAATATAGGAGCTGCGACCCCCTGACGATCGGACGGATCACCTCCAACGATCAATTAATGCCGCTGTACGTGATGGACATGCTCGCTGACTATCCAGGCGTGCCAGGCCTCTTTATAGCAGGCATCTTCAGCGCTGGATTGAGCACTATCTCCGCCACGGTGAATTCCCTCGCCGCTGTGATGCTCGAAGATTTTATCAAACCCCTCTATCGTATAAGGTGAGAGTCGCAGGATCGCCAACTTATGACGCGTTCGTCAATTACACCTGCGCGAGACTTGGGACGTTAGAAGCCGGGGACCGAGTCTCTGGGAACCTGAACGCTTTAATTTAGATGGATATTAATGAGGAAGCTCCTGTTGCCATTTTGGGGGACCCGAGTTCGACAACTGAATGCTCAAATTTTGTGGGTGTCAATGATAATGATTGGGAGGGAAGCTTGGAAACTATAAACATGTAAACTACCTACAGCAAGTGTTTGTGCAATTTGGGAGTGTATAATGAATTAATTGCAGGCGTGGGTGGGAACCAGAGGCTGGGACTTTCGAGCTCCGAAGTGTTTTTAAATTCTACAGGTTGCGATGAAAGATAAAACACGAAGCAAAAATAATGCAGCAAATAAGAGTATAATATTTAATATTCAGATATTATTCAAGAAAGTTCGTTCTGCAATGTCGCGAGGTAATTTCGAAATCCCGACTGAAGGAATTGGGAAGTTGAAATGGTAAACGATTAATTAATTTTATTATTATTATTATTATTATTATTATTATCTACGGGAAAACCCTTTAGTATACAATATGAATACATATGAACATTTAAGTGGATTAATATCACAGATATAACTAAAATAATATAGAATAAAATAATTGAGAATACTAAAAAATAAAATAATAAAATAATTTAGTTTATTTCATTTACCATTTCAACTCCATAATTGTGAACTACTGTAACAGAGGATTACTTTTATTTCTCTTGTATGCCAGGATAGATTGATAGTATCCGAATTTGTTTCAGAGGGAAAGAGATCACCGCGACCGGGTCGATCATCATCAGCAAAATTCTGGGCCTCGTCGTTGGCGCGGCTTGCATAGGTCTAGCATTCATGGGACGTTATCTCGGCGGACTGCTGCAAGCAGCCCTGACGATCTTCGGTGTCGTCGGTGGGCCCGTGTTCGGTCTCTTCACCCTGGGCATGTTCACGCAGACGGGCAATCAGAAAGGAGCAGTCATTGGCCTGTTGTCAAGCCTCGTTTTCTCCCTCTGGATCGGATTCGGCCAACCAAAACCACCGATACCAGCGCTGGCCGTATCCACGTCCGAATGCAACGCCACTGTGTATTCTGACTACTCCGAACCGCCGAGCCCGGCTATTTACTCCCAGTAAAGAATCTTTACTACATACTTAACACTTTAAGTAGCACAGATTTAGAAATATACCTCTAGGAAAATACTTTAGAAGCTTATCAAAAAAAATATCAACGTGAAAATACGCGGACGCTAGTCTCAGTGCGGGACCCCTCTAGTCGCATCTCTTAACCATAGTCGCTGAACGCCTATGGGCGTTCCTCGTATTTAACAAGTCGTATTCTTGTTGATGCGAATAATATCGTTGATAAATAATAACTCCTTTGGAATCTACCATTAGGTTTTTGTTCCTCGTAGCTATAGTTTATAGAGCTTAGTGATCACTTTATCCAAGCAATTTAACGCAATGGGTCCTCGACATGCGATCGATAAACAGCAATTTTTCTTTATTGCAGGGAAAACAACGATGATTCATACTTCTATCTGTATCGGCTTTCGTACATGTGGTACTGTCCTCTCGGATCCGTTATCAGTTTTATAGTGGGATGGATTTCCAGTTGGATTTCGAATTTAGTTCTGAGGGAGGAGGCGAAGGAACTGGACCTTGATCTGCTGACTCCCGTTGTCGCATCGATAGTGCGTAAAGGACGACTGAAGCGTACAAAGGAAACTTGTACTTAATAACGTAGTATTGGATAAGATTTCGTAATGACGATTCGTCGGCTCGTAGAAGCCAGAAGTACGTTTATAAATGAAAATTCTCAGACATACGATTCAGAGATAGCAACCATGACCTCGAATGGCAGTTATTCGATTACGCACAACGAAGTCTACTCGTTTGATTTCCTACTTAAGTGCAAGTTTGAATACAACCGCTGACTTGTAATATCATTTAATTTCTTCCAATCGTAAGTTTCTCGTGAAATATTGTTACCATTAACATTGGCATCGCGCGGCAGAACGACTCATCTCAAGATTTAAATTTCACATCCAACATTTAAATTTAAAATCCCAGTGATTCAAATTTAACATGTGCATAATTCACCGTAAATTACAGCCAGTCAAATTGACAAGGCATTGAATTCGTTGAACTTAATTAACGACTTCCACGACCGCGGTGACTCCTCTACAGCGATGACGAGGAAACAATTAAATACAGTAAGGAAATAAAAAAAAAACAGCTATGATTTTAAGGGCTGATTTCATCCCTCCAGAGTGAATTTCCGCGGAGAATAAAATTAAAATTCCATCTTACATAGCAAAGAAAGTCACTCATCGCTCCTCGGAATTCTAAGGGTTAAACTTAAAATGCAATATTAAACAAAACTTACCCAACGACGCGCCTACAAGCAGAGTCTGCCCAGTGGACCGTGAAAGGAACCACGATAAACGATCGTCCGTTTCTATATCGATAGAGGAGCCGCGCGCTCGACGAGTTGGATGATTCTCGCGATCGGCCTTCACCCAAAAACCACCGCGGAGTCCGAATTCGAGGAACGAAACACGTGTCGCGTATAAGGAGCCAGGCAGGAGTGGGCGATCGTCGAAAAATCGTAATCGAAGCAATCGGGGGGGAGGGGCCCTCGATTCCACGAAATCACGGCCGATATTGCTCGTACCGAACGGCCGGGTGATCCTCGGAATTCCTTTCGTCGAAGGAGAGCCACGCTACGGGGCGATGGTTCTCCTCCTCTTTCCCCATCGTCGCCCTCTTCTTCCTCTTCTTCCTCCCCACCTCGCCGGGCAACCGGCAGACGTAAACACCGCGGACCACGGGTGTGCTGAACGTTTACCGAAACGTTCGCAAATCACGATGGAATGCCGTCAGACTGGTGTTCCCGTGCGCGGCATACGGTGACATACAGAACGAAGCAACGACCCGTGCACTGTGCAGCGCTTACGTAAGGAAATAACACCGAGCGGACCACCTCGAGGAGCTTTTCGTTTCGACTGCTTAACGCTAGCAGTGCCTCGAAAGAACGACGCGGGCTTTGCTTCGAAAGAAGAACGCGGGTTCTGCTTCGAAAGAAGAACGCGACTTTTGCTTCGAAAGAAGAACGCAGCTTTAGACTCAAAAGAAGAACGCGGCTTCTGCTCTGAAAGAAGAACGTGGTTTCTGCCTTGAAAGAAGAACGCGGATTCTGCTTCGAAAGAAGAATGCAGCTTCTGCGTTGAAAGAAGAACGCAACTTCTACCTTGGAAAAAGAATGCGACTTCTGCCTCGAAAGAAGAACGCGGCTTCTGCCCTGAAAAAAGAATGTGGATTCTGCCTCGAAAGAAGAACGCGGCTTCTGCCTCGAAAGAAGAACGCGACTTTTGCTTCGAAAGAAGAACACGGTTTCTGCTTCGAAAGAAGAACGCCGGTACTGCCTCGAAAGAAGAACGCAGTTTCTGCTTCGAAAGAAGAACGCGGTTTCTGCCTCGAAAGAAGAACGTAGCTTCTGCTTCGAAAGAAGGCGATCGCTATCCCCACTACTTATTATGTTACTGCCGCAGCGAATGAGACAGATTGTGAGTGAGCTAAAACAAGGGAAATTCGGTACCTAGACCGAAAATTCCGAGTTTCTGTGACAGGCTTTTGAGAAATTACAATAGGAGTATCAGGCAAATTTTGTTTTCTGCTACTTTTTGGCTCTTCAAGGTAAAAACATAAGTTAAATGTTAATCTCAGCTTTTTTTATTTTTTTGTTTAGGTATCTTGAAGACTATACCTATTGGAATGAAAATTAAATAGTTCTTTATGTTAAAACTGTACAATAAAATTATTTAAAATAAAGAAACATTCACCACCAAAGTGACGGTTTAGGATCGAAACCGTCACCTTCTTTCGAAACAAGTCTATACTGCAGCGATCTCCTCGGTTGAACTGCCACGGCGAGATTCCATTCCCGAGTTTAACTCGATTCTGCGGAACGATATTAGGCGACTCGGTGCTCCAGCGTGCGGGGTTGTTGGATGTAAACGGTGGATAATTTTGGAGTTGGGAGATGCTAGAGTAATGGGTTGGAACAGCGTGTAATTTGTTCATGCAGATATGTTTCATCCGATGTAGCATATAATTATAGTAAAGAAATGGGCACGAACGCCTTGTTTATAGAATACGAACCACTGATTTCTGGTTATCGATATCTCCATTCCTAGTATTTTATAAGCAGCAATCCGAGATTAAGAAAGGAGGAAGACACCCAAACTTGTCAAAGACTTATAAACACTGTCTTCGATACTCGTAATCGTCGACTTTCGTTGAACTTTTGAAACGGATCCCCTTTGAACGCAACCAGCCAGCCACGGTTGAGCAACTACCTGTGTCTCCTCGTCCGTAATTGCGTTACGCAATTCGCGCGTTCCGTGCACTTTGGCTGTTCCACGGTATTTAGCAAACAACGCGGAGTATCGCGGGTTACGTAAGGGCTGCGAATCTTTAGCACGATGGATTTGCGTTTCACGTGGGAAGGATGACGATGGATAAATTGCTAGCGATTCTACAGGGAACAGCTGTCGAAGATAACCTGGAGGTGTCGACGGAATCGAAAGAGTAAGCATTATTAATATTAATGCAGGTGAGATTGCCTCGATCTAACGTTCAGTATTTCGACAAGTCTTCTTTTAATTTTTATTTTTTGAATTTAATTTATTTTTATTATTAATTATATATAATAATATTTATATATATTATATATTTTTATATATAATATTATATATTATTATATATAATAATAATAATAATAATAAAATTATATATAATAATAATCAATTAATAATTTAAATTAAATTTAATTTCAAACTAATATTTATACATATTTCATTGGTATCGCTGATCTATTATAAAATCCCCTCGTCGATGGAATACACATTTTAAAATATTCCAAATCGCGGCTGATGGAATTATTTTATTTCTTTCATTGTTCACAGTTGGAACTTTCTTCTAACCACTACTGGAGGAAGTGGTTTAAGTACTACATATTTGCTATCGCGATACGATCATCGTTCAAAGGTATACAAGTACCTACGCTCTTCACGGTTCGCCAGCGAATAAAGAACGACCGGCATTTTCCTCCATAAACTCAGAAATTTCCGCTAATTGAGCTCGTAAAGAATCCGCGCAATTTTTCTGCTCGTTTTTTCCACGTCGATTCGAGCGAACCCCGGTAATAGACTACTCCGGAATAGATTAAGATCGGAACAACGGGAGTCGGGAAACACTACCGAGAATCGCCGTGGAATTACACAGCCATTCGCGTTGGTATTCGTGCCACGTATTATGCGTGGCAATACCGCGAACATTTTAAGCCCCGCATAATCTCGAAACATTTTCGATACATAAGAGGAGGCGGGGAACGACAATTTGAATTTGAAATAAGTAGCGACCTAATAAAATGTTTGCTTCAATTATCTAATTTAGTCATTTTCGAAATTACCAATTTACAGGGTCTGCCTACTTTGACGGCCTGAAAAGAATTTAATACTTGGAATTTTTATTTAAAAGAGACCCTCGAATTATAATAATTAAATGCTTTATGCCTATATTTGTACATATTTAGACAACGTTTTAAAAAAAGTTCAATTAAAAACACTACTTACCTAAAAAATTAAACGCGTTTCTCTCAACACGATGTTTTTCGAATTGGTTAGCATGATAGGTATCTCAAAAATCAATCACCCGATTTATTTCAAACTTAGTTTTTGCAAAATTCGGCTTTTAAGACTTAAAAATCCAGCGATTTTTTGCAGAATTCGTTTCTATTTTAGACGCTGTCTTTTTTTTGCTTTTCAGTATTTCTCATTTAATCTAGTTCAGACGATAGTCACACTCATGCAGATTACACAAATTTTTTAATTTTCTATTTCAGACAACCGGCTGATTTTATGCTAACCATGCACATGTGATTTTTGCAAAGAGCTCTATTTGAAGCACTATAACTCCGGATATACCCACCATTTTTGCATACAATTTTTTTTTCATATTCTGTAAAGATTAACAAATAAAACCGAAAAGCTGGAAGTAAATATATCTAATGGTTTTGTTTTAAGAAATTCCCAAAGATTATGACTTTCCTACCAGGCTTGGTCCGAAATTATTTACTACATAAACTAAAAGCTAATATTTTAATTAGTTTATCTACTACTCCTGCCTCAAAAATAATATAATACAAAAACAAGATAATTTACATACTATTAATAATCATTTCTAAATAAATATTTCTTTCAAACAATTCCCAAGCAGACACTAATTGTAAGAAAATTTCAAAACAAAATCCAGAAGTGCTCACGAATGATCATAACAGTTAAACTACACGATTAAGTAGATTAAGTTTCCATTTGTCCCAATGAAAGTACAGAAATATTTAAACCAGAAAATTTTCGCAGACCCGAGATTCTCCTAGCATCTCGCGGCAAGCAGAAACAATAGTCGCGTTACTTTTTACACAGTCCTAACCCAACAGCCGCGTATCACCGTGCAACTGACTTTTTGCCCCGGCGTTCTCTGTAATTAAATGAAATAATCGAGCCGCGGCGTTGCATCGCGCCGACCCGCGTTCTCATTACAATGCCGCGCATTCCACGGACGAAACGAGTCTTTCTCTCAGCACGTACCGCGTCCACGTTGCACGTGGAACGCGCAAATGATGGATCACATGCGAATTCGCGATCAACATTACGCTCTTATTCGACCACCGTTCCATTTTAATTGTAACTCGCGCCCCGAGGCGCCACCAGCACGCCGCATCATTCCAATTTCAATTTCATCGCGGACACAGGTTACTTTGATTGAAAACCGGCGGCCAAACGTTCAACCACGAGTATTAATTAACGTTTCAACGAAATGTGCGTCGGGACTTTCCGATGTCGATTACGTCAACGTGAATTCCCAACTACGCTAGACTGCGAATTCCATTCTAAATTAATAATTCCGTCTTAAAAAACTACGTAGCTATAAAGCTATGTTGAGTTCAACAAGTGTCAATATTAAAATCGCTACTTAAAAATTTTGCGACGACAGTATATATTTATTTCTGCTCTGGAATAAACAATTCTGTTAAATTAAAATTCATGTCTAGCTTCTCGAACTCAATCAACAAAGCACTTGAAACTACACAGACTATTTCCGAAATCGTTTTGTAAAATTGATTCGAATATTCAAACTGGATTTACTCCAAAACGGACTCTTGCTTAAGGGGCCATACTCAGTCACAAACCTTTGAAAAATAGATATTTCAATTTTTGTATTTTTAGAGGTTTCAACTAGTGCTGAAGGTTTATAATACGGGCCTGGTATCGATGACACCTTGTAAGTTGAAAAATTAACATTTTATATAAGAATAAACTGGACTTGAAACTTCAAACGCGTTTTTCTTGAAACAGCGTTTTCAAAATCGGTGACCAAAATATTTAAAAAACCATTCAACCGATTTACTTCAAATTTTACAAGCTTACTATAGGAACAATAAACTAGTCTTTCAACAAAGGATTTTTTTATAAGATACTTAGATTTCTTTTAATTGACGAAAATCAGGCACGATTTATGATAAAAATTGAAACTTTTACTTTAAACATCAGCCATTTTTTCCCAAATCAATATTTCGAAAAATCCTTCGTTCAAAGACAAGATAATATAATATAATAAGTAAATTCTGTTGAATTTTTTAATTTAGATGATCGACTTTCAAACAGCAGTGGTCACCGCAGAAGCCTTTTTTGCGAGGACCTTCGAGTGATGGACAATAACTTTGTTATTAATAAATATTTTTAAATAAAAAAATTACGATACACAGTACTAGATAATCCTTAAAAGGAAAAAAGATTTTTTGAGAAATGTGTTATAGCTTTTCAGTAAAAAATTTCCAAAGATCACCCTTTTTTCGGCCTCCTGACTGAGCATGACCCCTTAAATAAATTACATTCTGTACTTTCGACTTACTATTACTTAAAGAATCGCCTAGCACGGGTCTTAAGTGACCCAACATCGGCCTCCCGCATTGCTAGCGCTAGAGGTTCGGTCGTGATCGAGGGAAACTTGTAAGGACCGAGTGTTATATGCACTTGGTGTATCGGACACGAGTTTCTCAGATAAATTTCTCAATTACGCCGTCGGTGTTCCGCCAGTATCAGGGAACACTGGGTAAAGCGCGCGTTGCACGGCGATCCCCCATAGGGTATGGGGTAAACCGCGGGAGAGATAGCCACCGGCTGATTTTTTCGACCTCGCGAGACACACATAGTTTCCACGGGGAACGACCAGCGTTCCGTTTCCTCATACCGTGCATACGTGCCTAACGAGCAACGGCGGTATAACGCGCATAACGCCATTATAATAAACTTCGTACTCGCTCATTCACTCGCGCGCGCCGAGGGAGAGTCGACCTGCAAGCAAACGCTGGCCGCTCGCGTGTGCACATGCACTTGCAGTGCACCCTGTTGCACGGATGCACTCCGCACGGAGATGCATAGCATTCCTCGCGAATTTACGGTGAACGCTGTTTTTCAGTGGCAACCGGAGGCACTGCGGGAATATTTATGAAGGCTTTGCGCGGATATTATAATAATATTGCACTGCTGCACAGGTAGATAGAGAATTTCGATACGTAAGATATTCGCGATTGGGCACCGCGAAGTTATCTTATAATAAAATTTGAATATTAAAAAAAGGTGTTGAATTTAGAGGTGCTGATAAATTTCAATGGGCTTGGAAGGGTTACGTGGTGATATTTAATTGGGAGACGTTGCAATATGTTGTAGGAGAAAAGAATAGAAGGTAAGTGCATGATATGGTAATGTTAGTGATAATGAAAAAAGTTTTCTGTGATGAGTATGAAATGGTATATAGGTGTGCTTTATGATACAAGTGAAATGAGCGTGAAGAAATAGTTGCAATATTTTATGGGTGATATGCTCGTAATTATATAGTGGCAATTATGCTCGTCTTTATTGAATAGTCTTCGTGGTTTCGATAGAACGATGCATAGGAGTCGTTAGAAGATAATTGAACCTTTTGGAGCAGCTAGTACGTCAGCTTTCCAGTTAAATCGTCTCTCGTTAACGTCAGCCGCGCGTAATTAATTGGGAGAAGAAAATAGAGACACAGGAATTGGCAGAGATTCCGCGTATACGAGGTAACGAGAGCTGGCCGCCTTCGTACCGATTATTAAACACTTAACGACGCGAGATTATTACGCGATATTAGAATAACAATGAGGCAAGAAACTAAATCAATCCCTGGTAATTGCTGCGCGAAACGGGCCGCGTTATGAAAGGCTCATGAATATGCATACCGATGGATAGAACGGTTCCCATGGTTATCGTCTGACACGCGTGATCCGATCGATGATAATGACCACAGGGGGGAAAAGCATCGAAGGTTCATTGTGCGAGGCTACGCGGGGGAAAAAAATGACTTTCGAGATTGCCTGGGAAACCATGCAGGTACACCTGGCTGAAAAGAAGTCGTTCTAACTACCGCGAGTACATACGCCGGGGAGAATGGACCAACTTCACACGCTTTGCATCCGCCTCGTGAACGCTTTTACTATACGCAAGATTTCGTGAATAGGGTAGGCAGGCCAGTAGATGGACGGGGCCCAGCACATGGACGAGTCGTTGGTTAATCGTTAATATTGAAGGAACTAGAGTTTTAATCTATAGGGCAAAGGACCCAATTACTGTCACCGTAAGGTATTTTACTTAAAATATCGAATAAATAAACATTTAAGTAAAATTGCTTAAGGTGACAGTATTTGGGTTGGCTGCCAGTAATTGGGTCCTTCACCCTATTACTGTTTTTTTATTTTGTAGAAAAAATGATTGTTGTTTTATAAAACATTAACATATTTATCTAAATAAAAATGTTTATGCGAAAAATGTATTTGTATGTACGATTTTACGCCCCCATGCGCGAGTCACTTCTTGCGTGAAACGTCTGGCCACATTAGGCTAAAGATAACCTCACTTTATTTGCGGCCTGCGCCCATAATCTGTTGCACCGTTTTCTGCCAATGAAGACTCTATACGTTTTTAGATTTGATGAAATAAATTATATTTTAACAAAAAGTAACTTTATCTAGGTATCTACTATAGCTAATAAGTCTTTTATTCGTCTAGCCAGACACCCGTCCATCTACTGGTTTTCAACTGTCCACCTGCTAGCCCTATTGTCCATCTACTGGTGATACGGGCTGTGAGTAGAATTTTCATCATTTTATCCTTAAATACATTAATTTTTTACTTGCAGTTATTTTATATTTAAATTTGTATATTTTTACGTGCAAAACTTTCGATTTTTTTAATACGACAGATATTTCTAAGAAACACCTTGATGTAAACTTTGGAATCAGCTAAACTGTCCATCTACTGGCCTGCTTATCCTACGCAAGATTTCATGATTACGGTCTAGAGCAGAGGCTAGAACAGTGGTGAGCAACCCGCCGTTCGCAATTATTTCAATTGTAAATCTATATAAGAAATAACAAATTCATCCCATAAATTAAAATTCTTTGATTAAGTAATAATATATTTTTAATATATTTCGTTAATATATTAAAGTATTTAATATAGTTAATATATTTAAGTATTTAATATCGCGCCCCGCGTAGAGTTTAGGTTTCCATTAGGTTTCCACTTTTGGCCCACTACGAGCCAAAGGTTGCTCATCACTGAGTTAGAATCAAGACACTGTATTTATAAAATATTGTAGAATTAATGTTCAAGAAACGAATGCAAAGCCGTGTGAAGTTGCTCCAGTCTTGCCATATTTCTTAAACAATTGATACAATTTTTCCCCTTGATACCTACATCTAATTAAAACAAGTAACTAGTGTCTTGAAACAGTTTTTCTGTTTCTTACAGATTGCGAGTTACAAAATAAAATCGAAGCGTAGCCGAATTTTCAGGGGTTAATTTCACCCCCCATAGTGAATTTGCGCAGCAAACAAAAATTGCATTGTAATCAGGAGAAAGTCCCTTGCATATTCCCAAAGTTTCAGAATTTTTGGAATTTTCGGGTTCGAGATCATTTCTTGTTAGCTTATTCGAGTGTGACCTATCCAATATAAACAAACATCGACGAATAGCTCCACGTTATATCCTTGACACCCGTTTCGCGAGCTCTTCTTCAATATTAAATAAATAATCTACGCCCTAGACTATATCCAGGAAATATACATATATATTTTTTTTATTATTATTATTTAACAGGAAAACCCTTTAGTGTACAGAGCTAACAATTAATTCGATTAGTACATAGTGTGAATAAAAATAGTTAAGAATAAGAAAAATAACGTAAAAAATATAAATTTAAATATATAAAAAAAACAATACCGAGAATAAAATAATATAAAATAAAATACCATAATTTAACATAACGTAATGTTAATAAATAAATTACATCAATAACATCAAGATCAACTAAATTAAACGAGTCCGCGAAGCAGATGCCAGCCATGTAAAGCGAAGCGGCTGGACGCACGTTTAAGCTAGAAAGGCCGCGATCGAACGAGGATACACCCTAACAGCAGAGTGCAATTCATGTTTCCGCGGTTTCCGTACGGGGAACAGTTGTTCTCTGTTCAGACGAGACGGAACGAATAAGACCGCGTGGTCTGGCGACTGACTTTCCCGGTACCGTGCACCTATGTGTCCATAAGACGCATCGTTAATTGCGTAAGTATTAGTTGCAGCGACTGTGCCCGAGCTAACGAGGCATCCGATGCACGTTGCGCTTGCATCTCCGTGCATACCCACACAGACGGGGCCGCGCATCGACGGCACGTAATTGAAACCTAGACTTTACGCTGCACGACTCGATGGAAACGAACAAACCGAAATGACCGGCTACGCCAGACCGAGCCGTTTAACGTCGATAGGAACCGACTGGCCGTGGTCTTCACTCTTATTACGGATACCATCGATCAAGCGGTATGGAACGATCGCGCCGAGGCAAGAAACGTCTTCGACTTACAATTTTCCGTCGGCCAGATGCTGACTCGTTGATCCGAATATCCGCGCGACGCGGCCGGATGTGATTCATACGATTCAATTACTCACGTGCTTAGACACGTTTCAGATAAGGATATTAGGTCGCTAAATTGCAGCAACATCTTTATTAAAAGTAAAAAAAATGCAGAGTCGTCCGCGATGTGTTCAAGAAACTTTTCCAACACGCTCATGAAAGGAAGAAAGTGTCTATGGCTGGTTTAGCGTTTTGCTGTAAGTGTGTCTAAGTCTGTTATTTCTGATGTAATTGGCTAACAGAACGAAATAGACTGCACAGGTGTGACATTTTTTATTCAGAATCACTTGCTGAACACGTGAGAAAAGTTTTGTTGAATGTACCGCGGAACAGGCTGTGTGTAAGGTATGTGTTTTATTAATCAAACTATTTTCCTCGGCTGTCTAAGACCTGCTGCCACTTGTCTAGTAGTAAAGGAGACATTTCTATATACTCGACATCGTCTAGCAAATGAACTTTTTATCTAATAACACCTCTTCGGTTGTAAATAAATTAGTAAGAATTAATCACCCTCTGTATTTAATAAACTCAGAAAAATTTACGTCTATTGCTGGTTTCTAATACCCAGTTTACGCCCCCCCATTTTCGCGCGAATTATTGAACCGTATGTACATAAATTACATAACTTAACAGAGCGTTCGAAGGTATTGGTAATTAACGAGCCGACGGAAATCTTTCTTCGGGATTAATGGCGTCGAGACGATCAAACTCCTGTTTTATTAATCACTCGGTAATTGCAGCGCAGCCAAAGTAACGCGGTGGTTTTCGAGGTGTGCCCTGTTTGGAATATTGCAAAGGCAACATACCTAGATTCTCCCGTTCTCCGAACCCTCCGCCTCTGGCTTCACACTGGTGCACCTGCAACACACAGGCGAACGTTAGATTACATTACCCCGGTTGGACGCGGGATTCGATTCCGCTCGGGCACCGGCGATCGAACATAAACCACGCGCGCGCGGTGAAAAAGTATCGCCATTCAGATGTACGAGAGGAATGGATGCCATCCGCGGGTGTAGATGCTTGTATAAGGAAGGAAACGCGTTCGCGAGAGGAGATTCCATGTTGCTTTCCGCAACATTGAATATTTTACCGCAATAATCTCCGACATGACGAGGAAAACGGTCATCTCTCGCGCGCAGATATTCCAACAGATTGTCGCCGGCCAGCGGTCCGAAGAATGCGGAGGGAATGTATAGGCTGTTCACGAGTTCGTAGCATGGCTAGAAAAAGGACCGTTCCTTGTTTAAATTGCGAGATTCAAAGCCTCGAGGGTTCTGGATACGTCTTTAGAAGGACACGCGAAGAGTTCTCTTCGATCGTCCGAAATTAACCATGAACAGATTCGGAGAGGCGAATGCAGAATGCCCCTGACACAATTCGACGCGAACCGAGAATTTTTCGGGAGGTACGTAACTCCGCTACGAACATCCGAATGGTGTGTTGAAACTTGAGACTAAAGATATGTACAGTATCGTTCTCGGAACGTCGAATGATAAATGGCTCGAAGTGAACAGTGGGATAACCGGATAGTTTTTTACCGCACCGTGTTTTTCTATTCAATTTACTATGGGTACTGCACGCCCCTGAATTCCTCGACCCGCGCGCCACATCAATTTCATTCGTGGGCCCAGGTTGCCCCTTCAATTTTCCACCGCACGCCCCGAATTCCTGAACCACCGTAGCAAATCACCCCGTGCGTGCCTCGGGAAAGCAAATCGTGGCGTAGCGAGGGCCAAAGGCGAGGAACGCGGTCCCCCCGCGGTCACGAAGCTGCGCGAGTCGAGGCCCGGATAAAACCGCTCTACTTCGACAAATCGCCTTAATTTCATCGTCAATAAGCCCGAGAAACCCGCACGAAGTATGCCGTCGTGATCGTCCCGCACTCCTCGCGTCAGCTCTCTCTCCCTCTTTCTCTCTCTCTCTCTCCCGAGCGTGATTGTGGCCACGCACATGGATGCGCGCGCGGGCACGGAGAGCGAGGCAAGGGGAGAGGCGCGTATACGCGGAGGAAGGCACGTCGTGTTGGTGCAAGCCGCGTGAGCGAGTTTAACGAAACCGTCCGTGGCCGGAGAGGGAAGAGAGCAGCGGAGCCGGCCGAGCGGCCGGAGGAGCGTCTCGGGCCCGAGTATTCCAGGTTAATTTTACCGAGCCCTAAGGAGCGCATGCGAAGGACCGGCGAAGGATAACGCTAGCGGGGCTCATCGGTTGGACGCTGCTCGAAGCGAACGAAGGACGCCCGCATTCCACGCCGCAACCTGGTATAATACGAGGAATTGGCCGAACGGAACGAGAGAGAAAGAGAAGAGGAGGAGGAGGAGACGGTGGAGGGGAGAGGGGCCGAGAGGAATGGGCGCTATGCGCGTCGAGGGAAGAGAGAGAGAATGAGGGGGGAGGCGAGGGCCCAGCTGAGATAAAGAGGAGAGAAATGCCCGGCAGAAAAAGAGAAGGAAGCAGAGGAGCTGCGAGTAGGGGTAGTTGCGCCAAGAGTTGTCTGTATCCTCCTCCTCTCCTTTTACTCTCTCCCCCTCTACACTCTTTCGTACGCTTTCCCTTCGTCATAATCGCCCTCCACCTTCCTCCACTCTACCCCCTTATTCGTTTCATTCTCGTTCCACTCTGTCCACTCTCCACCTCTACCCCCTTTCTTGCCCCCCTCCCACCGCTCAACTTTTCGTTCTATCGTGTTTGTCGTTAATGTTTCTTTCGCTCGAATACCATTCCAGTTCTTTTTTTTCCGATCTATGTTCTTTTGTTATTTCTCAGTTGCTCTCCGTGCTTCGCGTGATCGAGTGCTCTTCGACGTGGCTACAGCGGAAGTCCCACCGCCCGCATGCTGCTGTTGCGGGTAGCATTCTGCACAGCCGCGGGCGGTGAGTGGAATTCTTCGGCTCGCGAACGGGCAGCTGCAACCCTCGCCGAAGTGGGCTATCCTCGTGGTAACTGGTGAAGGATTCGTCGTTTAGGTACTTGTCGCCTGAATCTCAAGAAACAATGCTGCCGTGATAGCAGTTATCGAAATAAAGATAGTTCCATTAGAAAATAATTGTTAGAAGTAGTAGTATTGCAGTAGTGTTAACTTATTTATGCAGACACGTTGAGATGTGAGTTTCAAGCGCAATGTAAACACGAGGTGTTTAGTTCCACGATTTTGTGAAATATACCTAGGGCAAAGATTAAAGGTAAATAACTAACGCCGCGGTGGGAATAGATTGCAAGATAATTGGTGCGTGTTGTATCAGCATTCCTCCCCTGGGAAATCCTACGAATCCGTGTAATTCGAAATTAATAACAAAGATCGCGGCGAATAGACGAGCCAGCGGGCTGAAGAAAGCTGAGAGCGGTCCGAATGGAAGGTAGAGGCGCGTATATACGTCGTATTATTCGTAGCTGTCCAGTTAGGCAGAGGAGTCCCCTGATGGGATTATAATGGGAATATAATGGCGAGCTTCCGCGCTACGCAACCCTTTCATGCCCCACTCCTGCGGTGCGCGGCTTAACCTTCCTCCGAAAACCCTTCTGCGCCGTCTGAGAGCTTAATCGACTATTCCGACGATTTTCTGGAGCTTAGCCCGTCGCTTCCCCCAGCGGCGGGAGAGGGAAAAAAAGAGAGAACGAAAGTGGCGATGAGTTCTAGATACACGAACTGGTCAAACCTGCTGCCAGCCTGCTCAAAGTGTACTAATGTTGTAATTGGAAAATGATTACGAGAATCCCCCTCGAACGCGCTCAAACTCCTCGACGCTGCCAACGGACTCGGCACATAAATAATCATGCTTCCCTACTAGCTTTAGCAAATCATTCGTCGAATGGTGTGATCAACGAAACGTATTCACTGTTAAATTATTTTAATCTACTGTAGCTCTGTTTTCTAAAAATATGTCCTAAAAATTAAATTATCCTATTTAGGTTTTATTTTAAATTTCGAACAAAGCGAACTCCCAGCTCGGATCATTTCGTCAGGTATCGTGTTACGACTGAGCGCGGGGGGAATGTCCTCGTTGCAAACCCCAATGTTCCACGCGCGAAAATGAAAACTCGTCGATTACGCAATTCCTCTCCCGAGTCCGATACGCCGATCACCTGCGGCGGTTCTCGATAACTTCCTCCTTTTTTTCAGCGGTCGATCGCATGACGTAATCCGAAACACGCGTTTATTGGTATTTATGACATCCCGCTCGCAAGAGGCCATATGCCGTGGAATTTTAAATCGCAAATTACGAGTCAAATTAAGTAATACCGTGCCCCCCGACTGTGCCCCGTGGTCCACCGACGAGAACCAACGAGTCACGCTCCTTTTTCGCGATAAATCACATCAAACCTGACGCATCGGGAACCGCCCGTCTCCCGGTTAATTACATTTCGAGGACCGTCTTAGTTCCCGCGCAATCGTATCGCATACTCGGATCGAATTACTCAATACACTTGTCTGCTGCGAATAATAATTAACCCTTTCAAAACACACGCAGATATTCAGCACACCCTCCCCCTCCCGAGCAGGTATGTAAATAGACCGCGTAACAAATTTCCATATGTCCCATAAAGAATCATGAAAAATAGAAAATGAGAGACACTCGTTACGGTTCGAGGTGTGTCGGATAATTAGTACCAACTAATTGGCGAAGTTGGTGCCACTGCGTCCCGCAACGCGCCATCTACATTCAGCAACAACGCGCCGTGGGTTTGTCAATTTTTCTACGCACATCGCCGTCGAGGGAAACAAGGGGCATCGCTGAATTGCCGAGAGTTACTCCGTGCACCGCTAACGTCTTGTTTTCCACGCGGCAGGCCTCGATTTATAATCTCCTCTGGCCGTCAGAGGGGTTTTTGCGTTTCCCGGTTGTAATTCAAAGATGAACGCGCGGCCGTCTTCGCCCCGGATAGAATAAGTTACGGCGTCATGCAACGTTCGACGTTTGCACAATGGCGCGATAAATCAGCGTCAAACGTATGCCGTTCATTTTGTTCGTCAATTTGTTGGACACCGCGGCGCGCAGGCGCGCGACTCGCCGGCCGCCATCGCGGGGCCCGTTGCCGCGCGAGCGCGCGACGGGCATGTAATGCCCCTCGACTATACTGTCGTCATAGATTCAGCCGGGGCCCCATATATACGATACCGCCGTGTCACGTAACCGCATAGCGCCCGTGTATACTTTCGATGCGTGCGCCGCGCCGCTCTCGTCCTCTCGCGTGTACAAGGGGGTGCGTTTCTGCCGGCATCCTACTCTCGGGATGCGCCGTAACGCAGGAAACGCTGATTTATCATCGCGACGTAACAAGCGACCGTACATTTCCTCCTCTCTATTTACAACGCGGCTGTGTCGTGGACCCCTTCCAGATGAAGCTTAATTCTTCTCATTCGGCTGTTGCGAGGCTGGTCCCCGCGGAATGGGTTGAAACTTGGGGCGAAAGGCTTGAACGAGGGGGTGAGATTCTTATCGCGGTGAAGGTGATTTAAGCATTTCTTTCACCCCTTGAATTATGATTCTCCTGAAGGTTTGTCTTAGAGTTTCGCGAAGTTTAGGGCCCCGCCAAATGTTTTCTTATAATGAAATTTAAATATTGAAGAGTGTGGAAATTATTCAACGAGGAATATAATAATTAACTGCAAAATTTGAGTTCGTATGGAAAATATAAAACTGTTGATATTGAGGGTTCCGCTAAATTGTAGCGAGTTTCGAAGGGTTCCGTGGCAAAATTTAATTGGGAAACGCTGGTCTATATTAATAGTTTAAGGAATGTTGGAGGATTCTAGTCCTGCTTCTTTTGTCGAATTCAACCACGCGAAGATATATCTGTTCTAATATTGGGATTGGCAGTCGTGACGTCACCGACCTACTCTGCCAGGTTCTGATTTTCGCCACCAGGTAGCGAATCGCAGCTTAGCCAATCCCAATAGTGGGAAGGAAGGGAAGGACTCGGAAGGAAATAAAAAGAGGGGTATACACTGTTGTTCATAAATATTAGGACACCTGCTGTATTTCCACTAAATGTGACATTTGGTACGCACTGAATACTTCCCACTGCTTTAACCCGGCAGGTGGGGGTCTGCCGGACCCCTACTCGTAGAAAATCTTATCGCAGTCTGTTGTTTCTTCAGCAATGGGGTTGACACTCAGTCTAGCTTTCAGATATATTGTTTCAATTCAGTATAGGGTAGATGTCCCAATTACTGCCACCTTAAGATTATAACTGAACTTCATTTAATCATTTCACGTGTTGTTTAACCTAAAAATCGTCTCAGTTTGAAACATAATATTATTTAGCATCTCTTTTATTAAAAAAAATAGTTTTATGAATTAAATATGAAGAATTTATTAATAATTAATTAAAATTCGCGAGCGATCCTAGTGTACCTATAACTGTCACCTCACAAATCCTCTTGTCCGTATGATTTTTTCATTTTTTTATTTGTTTTATTTTTATGTAAATCAGAATCTCCGTTTAATAATAACATATTTTGTACAATTTTTTTATACTTTACGTTTTTATTACATTAAATAAATAAAGTGGCAGTAATTGGGACACTGGCAGTAATTGGGACATCTACCCTATTAAACAAAAAATAAATAAATAAATTGTGTGTTAATGTTCGCTTAGATCTGCATTATTAATAAAGAGTCGTAAACACACAGATTTTTCTATATCGTGATCAATCAATGTTACTTTTTACTGGGGGTCCAGGAGCACCCCAGGTGAATACTTATATTTCAAAAGTCCACTTGTGCACTGCTGGGTAAAATTTAAAATGCCAAATGAAGTAAAATTTGTTTGAGCTCGAACAAATTTGCAACACCTTCCGCAATAATAAATTTTCTACGGCACTCTTTTTAAATCTGTATTTCAGAAAACTGGAGAAACCTGAGGAACATTTAAGAAGGAACGGTTTCCTGCCTGTGCATCTGAAGACCGCGGTTTAATCGCATCACTATAAACATTTCTTACTGGATTAGGCTACAAACGTAGAAGAATGAAAAGCATTCGTGCGGAAAAGGATTTCTTTCGATTGTGCTCGATGTCTCTATTCGATGCCACAGAAAAAGATTGGCAATGCTGGCGGTGAGACAGAGTGTCTGCAGGAAACACCAGCGCGATGCCGTTCGTCATTCACCAAACCCAATTACACGTTGCTATCTTGCAATTAAAAAATACGACTCTCGTGAACAACACGAAAACATTATCCAGCATTTAGTGGCACGCAATACTCCAGCCTTCCCTAACGTTTCAAATTGCACAGCTGACCAAACGAGATCTCTTTGGATTTAAGAACAGATGCGAGATCGTTTCTAGGAACTTGGTTGTCGGAGCAGCGTAGAGCCAAGAGTGAGTGGCCCCATTCCATTCCATTCCGTAGCAGAGCATTCGATTCGGTCGTGCCGAAGGAGTACATAAGACATTATGTAAGAGCACTCGCGAGCATGCCCAGAAAGGCGATTCCGTGGAATTTCGTGTACCAATCGAGCCATTTGCCATGGGAGCACGTACACGGTGGCACAAAAACCACCCGATTCATTTGTCTCCGGCGATCTACTAATAAATCGTCGACACCCGATCCCCGGCAAAGAAACTTCGGACCTTGACTGGGAAACTTTACTCCATCCAGGATGCAAAATTATATACAAAAAAAAATCTGTGTGAAGACAGAAATTTGTATGTTTACAATTTAATATTTCCTGAATAGTATAAATAGAAAGGGGCGTTTTTCGAATAGACTAGGAATTTCCGCTGGGGACCTTCCATTTTATCCATTTTACACTCTCCTGCGGCGTTGCTGGAGTCACTTCGTGGACAACCAGACAGGAAGGTGATTGAAAAATCCGTGAGAAGGGTTCCTCGCAGACTGTGCGAGCCGCACAGCGTAACGGATTCTTTTGCAGTCCGAGCGGAGGTTTACGATCGTAGATATTAAGAGCGAACTAGAGAGGCGTTATCACGGTATAAAGTATCGTTAAACCGACGGGCATCGCTAACAAGCGACCAGGCTGATAACCGTTGCCGTAATCGGCCGCAGTTATTGCCAGGGCCCCGCTCATTTACGACGTCGCGAAGCATTCACCCTTCGTCTCGCGAGACGATAAAAGGCGCGACGACGGGCAGCCAGCGCCGCGAAAAGGGAAGAGGAGGCTTTATGCTCCTAGATAAGCGGCGTCTACGGCGCGTTAAACATCAAAAACGTTCGTATAATTGAGTACAAATTAAAGTGGCGTAAACCGTGAAATAAGGCTAGATGTAATTGCCCCGGAAGGCGTGCAATTAATTAAAGCCCTAAATGCCGTCTGAGAGATCTGTCGACATCCTCTCGAAATTTATCGCGTCGTATTAGCATAATTAACGCTGGACAAACGCTTAAACAAGCGTGCTTCGGGGAGAAACAAGGGACAGAGGAAGAAAGCGAGAGGTGGAGCTCCTAATGCTGAGGATGCGCACGAAACAGCGCATTGGTCGTGAAAAGAACTCTTTAAAAATTTAAACGTTGTTTATGTGGGGAGGAGAAGACACGGGCCATTCGCTAGACCTAAGTAAAATATTTCTGTGATTTAACGTGTGAAGAATGCCTCTTGTCGAGTTCTTATATTCAAATTTATAAGACTACAGTAGGGTAAATATACCAGTAAATGGACACTACCAGTGAATGGACATTTTTTACTAAAACGAGTAAAATAAGTTACTAAAATAAGCAACTAATTAATTATAGACTTCTTCTAGTTTCTCGCTTCAAATCCAAACAATTTTTGCAACACGTGGAATCAATCGCGCTGCAAACATAATTTTATAAAAGTGTCCATTCACTAGCCTTAAGTGTTCATTTACTGGTGCGTTTACCCTAAAGTTTCGTTAGCCGCTCGCTGGTCGGGACCGGCGTTGAGCCCGTATCGTGAACGGAGCCCTAATTCCGAGTGTCAGTTTCTCGCTTCTTTCTGGCCGAAGGTGCGAGCGAGATGAACCGCTTTGCCTGCGCTCGTGCGTGCGCAAAGGACGGAGTGTCAGGCGTCTGAAGGACGGAGCGAGACACAATATCAACGCGTCGTCTGCCTCGTACTATCCTCACTCCCTTTCAGTGCCTTCGCTCACTCTGGTTCCATCTCACACTCGCCTTCGCCGGACAAGAATGAGACCGAAGTGGTGGGGATAGCGAAAAGTCCGTATCGTGTGCACCAAACCGAGCCCATAACGAAACTTTACTGTATCTGCCAAAGAGCTTTACATACTAGTGCATTAAAAACATTCCACGAAGATTCACTCCTCAAAAGTACCCAATAAATTTCACACAAGCCTCCTAGGACGATACCCCGAAGAAAAGTGATAAACAAACCACTAGCGATGTCACGAGTCCCAAAAAAAAATAAACACCGTCGGTAGACCACTCCGTGGCAATCGGTGGAGCAACGAACCGAACGTTCGCGTTCCTAATGGCGGGACATATAACAACGTGAATACGAGATAGGCCGGGACAAAGCGAGGAAAGAGGTGTGAAAGCTGGTTACTTCATCCATTTTCCACGGTGCCGTATCTACGCCGTGTACGGACAGCAGACACGTCACCAGGAATTTAGTACAGCGGAGAGTTGAACGACGGCGATGGCACGAATGGCCCTCCCGTAATCTGCGCCCCGGCGTTGCTGGATACTCGCCGCTTAATGCACTCCGCGATCGTACGCTTCGCAGCGGACGGGGCCCATTCATCGGGGCCCTTCTACATACGACGGCGCGGAAACGGAGGAGGGGGGGTCTGTGGATCAAGCACCGGGGCTTGAAGTGCACTCAGCCATGCACGGGGTTTCGAGCGTCGCGGAAAAACAGATTTTATTGCCGCAATCAGCTTGATGGGCCCGGGGTGCGCGCATCGCATTCCTACGATGTAATACTTCAATTAGTCGGCGTGATGCGCGTCTAATAGTGAGATCAACCAACGAGACGTAAGTGCCTCTTAATTACCGAGTGTCTGCCAGTAGGTACATACTCGACGTTCGAAGCTGGAATACGGAATAAACAGCGTTCTTATATCGGGGCCTCAAGGAACTCAGAAATGAATGATGCAAAGGTGGACAGAAAATTGCGGGTAATAGTCGATTAAGATAACGATTTAATGTCAAGCTGGGATTGTAAGTGGGATAGGATTGTTTCGTCATGTTCCTGGTAGACAATCTCAGAAAAGCAGAGCGGTAGAGTAGATGTAGGTAAAAGTTTGCATCATGCGAATTTCATTCTTTGAGTTGTGGCTATTGTGTAGCTGTGCTTCGTTTTGTTAACGTACAATGTGGTAATTACTAAATTCGTTAGTTCTGATCAGTGGCGGATTTAACAGGGCGGTCGATGAACAGTTGTCGCCTAGGCCCCTTCGCACAAGGCCCCGGCTGGGCCCCATGACCCGAAAACAATTATGATTAGGTATAGGTATTCAAACATTACATTTTTTCGTACTACTACACTTGGCCTGTTTTTAGTAAACTACCTCTTCATATTCCCGAGATAATGGGCCCCTGTCCAGAAGGCCCCCGACGGCCCTGTCTTAAATATTTATTTGAAATAAGTGGTGACAAGTAAATTTACATGAAATCTATCGAATAACAAAGGATAGGAGTTATTTCTTACACAATGATATGTGCTATCAGTGTAATAGCAAGGATTCTAGGGAAGTCTAAACTTTAAGTGCGCACTCCTGCCCCACAATACTCTACCTCCGTCGAGGGCGCGATTAAACGTGACGTCAGCGGGCCACGAAACGACTACAAAAAGACCGGGTAGCCTGGGCCGCGTACCCCACATTAGAGGAAGTTTTTCATGCGGTTTGTTCGGGGAAGATACTCGGGGCCCCGAAATGATCGACTTCGCGAACTTCGAAATTACGATCTAAACGAATCGTCGGGATTTCGTGTTACGTGGACGTATATATGTATGCCGATTGGCGTCCTGCGGGCGCCCGAGGAACGCAGAGCGGAGAGTAAGCGAGAAAGAGAGCGAGAAAGCTAGGGAGGGGGCAAGAGAGAGAGAGAGAGAGAGAGAGAGAGAGACGAATTAAATCGCTGGGACGCATCCTGGTGAGTCCAAGAGAGATCGTAATTATACGGCGGGGCCCCGCCGACTATTTTTGGGCCCCAACGGCCGCGGGCGAGGCGTCGTTAGTTTGATAGTTCCCGGATACGGCAGCCATACGGTTAACGTGTAACGACGTTCCGTGCCATTCGAGTTTAATAACAGAGATGCGAAAGCACCGGCACGGGAAAAATGAGCCAGACGACAGCGCGACGCCGCGGAGAAGCCACAGGCACGCAGGTCAATCCGCTTCGAGGGCCGAATTCCTCTCTGGAAGCGGCGGGGTCGTGTCGCCTGGCCGCCTGCCTGGCCCTCAGGAGATCAGCCAGGCATTACGTACCCTCGGTCGGCCCGCATACCTCTTTTCCTACGCGTCGCTACTCCCATTCTGCCTTTCAATTACACGTCCACCAAAACGTTATTGCCGTCGAAGCCAACCCTTGGCTTTAATTCGCTTTAATCGATTTATCTCCCGCGCCCCCTACCACACAGCATTTCCGATTTAAAGCAGGGACTTCTACCGAAACTGAAAATACCGGTATGACACCGGTATTTTTCGGTTTCATCTTCAAAACCTTTGTAGAAACCGAAATACGCAAATACCGGTATGACGTCATACCGATATATGCAAATACCGGTATATTTACCGGTAATTTTTTTCGGTTTTCGGATTTGATTACAATTTTCAAAATATTATTAGACAAGAATCTAAAATCAACATAGTAAAACCGATTGTACAAAACCGGTTCGCAAGAAAATTTGTTTTGCGTTCTGATGGAAACGAAATATTTTTAACGATATTAACCGAAACGAAATTATTATTATCGGAGCTGAACCGAAACGAAAAAACATTTCGTTCCAGGTCCCTGATTTTTACAGCTCGAATTAATAATGGCTATGAAGATATTACTTTAATCTACCATGTCACCGAAAGAAGAACCGGAAAAATACCGGTATTTATTTCGATTTCGGTACTTCAACGATTTCGGTATTCACCTATTTCGGTTCTATAACGGTTTCGGTACTCATCCATTTCGGTACGATATCGGTTTCGGTATAGCCTCGTTGACGTAATACCGGTATGACAATCATACCGGTTTGAAGTCCCTGAATTTTAAAGACACTTTAAAATTTTTATTTTTCATTTTTATGTTTTCTATTTTCTGTTATACTTTATTATTTGTTAATTATCGTTTGTATTCCAATGTTATAATATGTACACTAAAGGGTTCCCCCGTTTATATAATAATAATAATAATAATAATAATAAAATAGTCACCGTATAACACTCCAGTTAGCATAGACCTAACAATAAGAGCCGTGAAGCGATGCGCGATAAACATTGATTACGTCCCACGGACGACTTAATCGACGCCGAGTAACCTCGTGATGGCGCGAACGGGAACGCGGAGGCTCGCGATTGCCGCGTAAGGAACGCTGATTGCGAACCAATAACGATAAGGGGACGAGGAGGCTGGCTTGACGAGGACGACGGAACAAAAGCCGCAAGGATGCGACGAGGGGCGCGGGGACGCGTCCACGCCTAGGAGGCTGGAATGCGTAAAGATAACTAAAGATCCTCGCGTTGGTGAAGCGCGTATGCACGCACGCGCATAACGTTGCATAAGTCCCCGCGTAATGGCCAGCGCGGGCCTGCCGCGTAAAGTATAAGGGAGTTATGCTCGATTATGCTACGTCGGGCGTATAAGTGGCGGGCATGCGCGTACATTAACGGGGAAAGGTTGCGCTCCACGCGTGGGCGTTGCATTCGCGTGCACGTGCTTGCACACACGTGCACGGGCTAAGTGGACACCGATAAATTGACAGATAGATATGCCCTCCCTCTCTCTCTCTCTCTCTCTCCCTCCCTTTGGCCGTGCAGCACGGGCGAGATAATCGCACCTCGAAGCACGCCGCGCAGCGCGTAAGCGGGTGTTAATTAGACCATAGACGCCTGACTCGGTGTAAACGCGCATTAATCGGTCAGCTGGGAAAAAGATGTCGAGCAGAACGCGGCTCCGCGCGGAATCTTGCAAGCCCGCCGTCAACCACCGCACAGTGGTCCGTCTTAAGGTCCGCGCACACATATCCGTACCGTATCAGTTCTGTATCAGTTCCGTTCCGGCGTGCCAGTGGTAAGAAGAAGAGACCCTCTACGCCCCTCTTCTTCTTACCACTGGCACGCCGGAACGGAACTGATACGGAACTGATACGGTACGGATATGTGTGCGCGGACCTTTATTGGTGATCTAGCGGGACTAAAGTCCAAAATCATGATTATCCAAAATGAATAAATCTTGGTCATAGCACAAGCTACGGAGTCAGAGATATGGGAATGATATGGTATGCAATTTTATATGTATTTTATCAAGTTTAGTAGCCGCTTCGTAACCGATTGTTGGAATGCGTCAGTATCAGTTATAGGAGATCAGAAGTGATCTTATTGAATAAAAAATTATATATACAATTATATTATATATACAATTAAATAAAATAATTAGAATTTCGACCGTAACGAATTTTTAAAACTTTAAAGTAAATGTTATCGGCGCACTGGTTCGGTACAATTAAGTAGTAAATCAACCTTCAGCCACGAGTACAGTAAAGTCTCGTTACGGGCTCGGTTTGGTATACACGATACGGACTTTTCGCTATCCCCACCACTTCTGTCTCACTCTTGCCCGGCGAAGGCGAGAGCGAGATGGAACGAGAGTGAGCGATGGCACTGAAGGGGAGCGAGGACAGTACGAGACAGACGACGCGTTGATATTTTGTCTCGTTTCGTCTTTCAGACGCCTGACACTCCGTCCTTTGCGTGCGCACGCAAAGCCGTCTATCTCGCTCCCACCTTCGGCCAGAAAGAAGCGAGAAACTCACACTGGGAATTAGGGCTCTGTTCACGATACGGGCTCAACACCGGTCCCGATCAGCGAGCGGCTAACGAGACTTTACTGTATTTTAATTTCCACCGAATAGAATTAAAATATAATCATAAAAATGATGGAATTTTTCAATAGCTTTCGTTGGAAAAGCTCTAGAGATCCAGGAACCTTATGGAACCTGAAGTTTTTTGTGCTATTTTGTTCTATTTGCTTTATAGAGTACTCAATCACAAGTTATAGCTGCAAACATTTGCAACTCTACATAATTTTTATACACAATTAAAATGATTCTATCTTCTAAAATGGTGATGACTGGAGCTAAAATGTGTAATTCATTCTAAATAATGTGGATATAAACAATTTTTCTCTACTAAATACAGTTCATATTCGCTTTCTACATTTTAAGAAACCCTAAAATACGAAGTTTGGTTTTAAAAACCCCTCGGAGGCTGAAGTGAATGTTTCAAGGGTGGTAAAACAATGTGGGTGGTGTTTTTCAAACAAATAATAAACATGTTCACCTAACTGATGATTTATGTACGACCTGCGACTTTTGTCCCGCTAGATTTCTATTGGACAGACCACTGTGCAGCGGCTGACGTTGAACGCGTTACGGCCCCATTCGCCAAGTGGAGTATTACACTATGGTATTTATAAGTTCAGATGAATCAGAAGGTCCAACTACAGAATTCTATAATAATTCCCAATGAAGCCAAGGAATGATGCTTTCGACGAAGAGACCTTACAACTATTTCCTTCATATTTTTAAGGTAAGCTAAAACTCTGAAATGGAATATTAATAAAAAATTAAATAAAAACCTACACAGAACCAGAACTATTAATATCCCCAAAAGCTACCCGCTAAAAAAAGTCGAGCCACCGAGTTTCTGCGCTCCCCGTTCACCCAGTGCCAGCTTATCGGGCGAGATCAATCGGAATATCAATTAGGCGGCAGAAACGTGATTTCGTGAATGAACGCCGTGGAACGAGATCGCTTAACGGGAATATTTCGCCGGTCGACTTCGGCCGCTCGGTTGAGCGATAGGTCAGGTCATAGCCATCGCTGCGGAGCATGTTATCTCACAAGTCCGTGACGGATGACACAATGGAGTACATTGACACTACGTGCCACGCTATCTGGCAGTATCTCGCGTCGTGGCTGCGCGTACAGCCGGAATCGACGTGCGCGCGCGCGAGAGAGCGCGCGATTCTCGTACACGCACGCAGCGCGCTGCGAAGGTGGAGGTACTTTCACCAGGTAGCCAAGTTCCACGATGCTCGCCGATAGCCAAGAGCAGCCCACTTTGAGAGCTGCATTCCGAGTGCATACTGCACCCTGTAGCCAGGCTCGGATTAACACCGCGGAAGACCCGACGTTTCTCACCATTTCCTGCAGCTTTTCCCGCTGCGTCGTCGTCAGTGAGACTTTATATCTCCGTGCATCCCCGTGCTGGCACTTATCAATGCATCGAACCAGGAAGAGCGTAGGCGGAGACTTTAAACTTTAAATACCGTCTAGACGGGAATTCTTGTTTATGCGTAATTCTGCGTGCACGATGTTAGTGCGTTGCTCCTTTTTTAAGTGACTCTGAGTGAGGAAGGATTCTGTCGGGAAATTTTGGGAGGACTTCGTACTTTCCAGACAATATGCTGACACTTTAATATTTAATATAACGTTTATTCGCGTTGATATTTGCGGTGCACTTAGTATGATCGTCTCAGTGATTGAACGCGCACGGACCGGGAATGGGGCTCGCGGGAGTAATTGACACACGGTATTGCAAGTGAGAAATGCGTTTCCGCGGTGCATTGACACCGCGTGTCGCGTTATTATTTTAAAATGCTCGCGTATGCGTGTAGAACGGCACGAGGCTGGTATCTCTATACTTTCACCGGCTACCCAAGTTTCTCGATACCCGCGATACGTTCGAGAGGATGCTACGAATATCACGCATGAATATTTCATGGGATCTGACGGCGAGCGGCGCCGAGGACCTCTTAACGCTTCCACTGGCGGAAGGATTTCCAAAATTCCCCTTTAAGTCGGTCAAGCCTATCCGAGTGATCGGTTCTGTCGGTAAATTCGTTGGGATTTGTCGTTCGAACTAAAGAACCTGGGTTCTCGGATAATTATTATTATTATTATTATTATTATTAAATGTCTTTATTGCACCATTACAATTAAAATTACAATGGGGAGTAGGCGAGGTTCAGCATTAACTGTTGCTCTACAACCTAACCTAAAAAGTTATTGATAGATAAGAAATGAAAGAAAACAAATAACACTAAATACAATAAAATAATACCTTCAACGCTTCCCAGAATATAGGTGTCGTGAAAAGAAGTCGAAGTGTTATTAAATTTCTAGCTAACGTTTCTTAAATCACTCCTCCTCGGAGTACTTTAAAAATCCTCAATCACGTCTCCAACTGAAGACTCTCATTTTCCCGCCATTTTTTCAAACGAAAAAATCGCATGTCGATCGTATTATCAACCACTGTCATATTGGAGGAATTAACGAACACAGAGTTCTATCCCGTGGACCGAGGTTTTCGCGAATAAATGAGAAGAAAGTAAGGAAGGGCCCACGGACGGACTTTCGAATGCACGGTACGGCAGTTAGTGCCACGCGCGCCCACGCGATCTCGCGCGAACGACGATAATAGCGCGTTTAAGTACGTATAAATTCCGTGGTGCAGCTTTGCGGGCTCTCCGTTGGGCGCTCGAGTGCGCCGTTAATAACCACACCGGGGAAAACGGCCCCGGGGTAGTGGCAATGAATTTTCAGAAGCACGGCAGACGGCAGCCCTCCTCTCTTCCTTCCTCTCCGCTCTCTCTTTCTCTCACTTCCTCGGCGTCCACTACGTGGGTGGACGACGTCGCGCGGACGCGCTGCTCTACGCTGCCTGAATTCCAACGCCGACAGGCCCCGTCGGTATTGGCCGCGAGAGAGCCGAGGCCCGATCGCCGGATGGTCGAATTCCGAGTAGGGGGACGGCGGGATATTTTTAAGAAAGCTTCGGCCCACGGAGAAAGCAACCGGCGGGAACGTAACGGAGCGCCGCGGAAATTTATTCGACGTGCCTTATGGGCCTCACGAGGGCCTCACGATATCGCGAAAAGAGAAGGCGAGCGTATCTTGTTCATCCAGCCCAGATGTTGGATAATTCCGTGGCCACTTTGGCGCCTTGAGGCTTTCAATTTAAATGAAGACACGAAGGGTGAATTGTTGTGTTGAGAAGGATGTGAATTTATATGGGGGCGGATAAATGTAGAATATAGATAAAGTAGAACAATATCATTCAACTTACAGTCAGAAATAAAAAGTATCTACCTACTCCTTTCGATCATTCCTCTATAAATTCTCTTCCGCTATTGTCCGAGCGTAGACCCAATAAAATCTAAATCCCCGCAAGAAAAGCGGAGCATTAACGCGCCCCACTCGGTCTTCGATCGCATGGACGTGATCGCGCGAACTATCCCGAATGTCACGACCGTTCCACGCGGGCCCGATCATCCGCGTCGACCCGAGGACGAAAAGACAAGGCGACAAAGCGTGTATAACGCGTTAAGCGGATTAAGCCTGCTTCGCGGCAATTCGCCGGCGAGGGGGGGATAGGGAACCGTTGTACGAAACGACTCTCTACACGCGTGAAAGTTCGCGCGGCAGCGTCCCCGGTCCCGGTGTAACCGAACGTCGAGGGGAGGGGCGAGCGACCGCAGCGCTCGGTGGGCCGGCGAGTCTCGGGGCAACGCGGCTCGTAGGCACGGCGGTGTTGACCAGCTCGCTCGCAAATCGGGTACAAGGTAAAGGATTCGTACGTGAGTGGCGTTCCAACGGCATCAGGTTTTATCGTGGATCGTACCGCGGCTTCATTATTCGTTTCTGGCACGTACGGGCATTCACACCCGTTCGGAGCTCACGATCGCGGGCCTTGCCAGCGGGTTTCTTTCCTCCGCCAGAAGCAGAACGAAGAAACAGAATCCACGACGATTCCGCCGCCCGATCGGTATATACGAGCGTGTACACACGGGCCCGTGGAGCGGGAGGGGGGAGGGGGGGGCCTCCCCTAGCTGCCCGCCAGTCGGATGCATAACGAGTAGTTCTCGCGTTCCTCGCCATTTCTACCGGAGGAAGACGCGCGGCAGCGGATCGCTACGAAGTGCCCGAGAACCGCCGGCCTCGGGCGCTCTTCCACGGGGATTATTTTTATCCCGTCGCAGCGCCATTGTTCACTGTTTACGGTAAAAGGGGCTCATACCACGCCGGCTGACGTACGAATCGATCTGAAATTGTAATCGCGACGGGAACGCCGCGCCGTTGATCTTTCGATAGGGATGGACGCTGGAATATCCGCCGACTGCCAGCGTTTCCGCTGGCTCGAAGATACCGAGGGCCTAGAATCGAGTCGATCCAAATGCAGGGATTCTTGAATGCCTCGCGGAGGGATCGTAGATCTCTATGGCGACTTTGTGGAAGATTGTGACGTTTAATCGAATCAGTTCCTTATTATTTAAAACGCTTTACAGGCTCGCGTTGTATATTCAATGGGATTCGACGTTTCTTGAGTCCATCGCTCAGCTTCCAGCGAACTACCGAATGGCAGCCTTTCTAATCTCGTTAGGATGGTATACAGAGCGTTTCTTCACTCGCGCAACGGAACTATTCCTGGCCCGGGACGCAACTATTTCTGAGGATAATATCGTTTGGAAATGGTAATGGTTTCTGTGGGGAAAGAATGCGGAATATAATTATTATTACTTTTTTATTATTATATCATATCTACGGGAGAACCCTTTAAACTGCAAAATAGATTAAAACAATACATGAGGTATGGCATATAAATTAAAATTAAAGTTAAAATTAAACTAAACTATAGACGGACTATATAATTCTAATTTAATTGGGAATTATCTTAGAAGTCCCTTCGACGGGGTTACAAGAATGATGCTGGCGCGTTGAATCGAACGCAAGCAGGGTGAAGGGAGAGGGAAGGGGACAAAAGAGAAGAAGAATTCCTCCCAACAATGGAATGCCTTTAAATATCCCGTTGGAATTTTCGTAGCGGGCGATCGCGATAAAAATCGCTGCACGTGCACGCGCGCGCGCGCGCTCGCGCGAGCCGACTGCGGCGGCTCACAATAGTGTCGTTCTATTCTGTGACCTGGTCCTGCAAGTCAGAGACAAGGCGTGGAATTGTTCGGAATAACCTTCGTGCGGTTTGAGGTCCGGCTGCAACGTGACCGTGAAGGTCGGAACACCGCAAGCCCTTCGCATAAATTCCTTTCTATGGCACGCTCTCCCTAACTTCGCCCCGAGAGGAGTCGTGCTCCTCGACGGGAATATCAATGATGGTACCACATAAATTGAGAGATTCTTTCGCGATGCTCTGCCTCCTGAGAAATCGCCATATCAAAAGGACCCACCTTATAAATCGTTTCGCACCGCGCATGCGCACTTCCCGCGGGGTATAACGTTACTCCCCTGATTCGATAAATTTATATTGCATTAAACTTTTAATCCTAATTTCAATTATAAATTCAGATGTCTGTTAGAAAATTTTAATCGAACGATCGTGAAAGATCGATGCAATTCAGAGTTCTCCAAATGTTTTAATTTCTTTCCGAAGCAGCAGTACTTACTCAAAGCGCATCTAGCTAATCGCGATATTTACAGCTCGCCTTTCCAGCAAGCTTCGGGATGCCATAGAAACGCGTTAAATTGATTTATACAGCGCCCACGTAGCTTCCGCCAGCTTGAAGCGCGCATTGTAAATCGTAGACAGAAGAATCTACGACGCAACCCCTGCTCCCGTGGCTGCCGGTCACCGAGGAATTATACTGGCTCCTCGATTTCCGCGCGTACGAGACGCGCCGTGGAATCCCGCGGCCGTAATATTCGCACGTAAATAACGAGGCTCGGTGGAAAAGCCACGGGACGTAAATTCAATCGGAACGCTCACCTTGAGCGCCATTTAAATCAACGGAATTCCAGCGTGCCCTCCGCGAGGGAAGCTGCTAACTACCAGAGGGACTCGCAGCGCCGCCAACAATCAACGTGCCTCGCCAAGTCAAGGGAATGGGAGGGAGGAAGGGGGAGAGAAAAAAAGCCACGGGAGATGCAGCTTCGCAAGTTGGCAATAAATTATAAATTGTGATCAGGCAGGCGGTGCTCGTCGATGCATTATGGATCGTGCACCGGGATTATGCAGGTCGACCACGGCCATCTGTAAATCCTACGTTCTACATAGAACACCACTACGTGCGCTGTTTTACATTTCATACTGGGTGGGACAGCTGAAAGTACGCGCACTTGAATATGCCTGGCGCTTATCGAAGGCACGGGGATGTAACGAAAATGGAAATTGCTCGGGGTGGAATTACGATGATAGGGGTGATTCGGGAGAGGGTAGAGATTTTCGAGTTTCCGTGCGGTGTTTTTAAATGGGACCATTTTCGGTCTTAGTGTTTGAATACTAATGTTCTTCGGTATGTGCTTATTATTAAATGTAATGTGTTCTGTAGTGAATTTTGTCGAATATGTATTTCCATTTTTATCAGTATTTTAAAATTTATTTTTCTATTATTGTTTGCTTGTATTATTCTTGACGTACAATTCAAATTTATTTAACCCTTCGTGGTCACTTCTTATGATCACAAATTGGTCATATGGGATTAACTGTACCCTAGTGTCATTTTTTATTTACTAGTTTTGTAGTTTTGAATCTTTTAACTTTTCAGTGATAATTTATCTAGCATACTCTAATAATCTTTTTCTGGAAATATAAATTTTGATATGATGGCATTTGTAGTGGAAAAAATAATTGTGGGAAGAAACGATCTATTTGTTAAAATTTATTAAACTTAAATTTTAATATTAAGGTCTAAAAATTTACAGAAATATTGGTAAAAAAAAGATTGCCTGGAATGTGATACACCTCGTGTGACGACGAAGGGTTAAATTCGAAAAATTTTATGCGGTAAAAAACAGACAAATTAAGATAAAAGACCGCTGGTGGGGAAAAAGAGGCGGGGGACTGGCAGAGCAGCGATTCTTGGAAGTGTTAGACATACGCGTAAATATTTATTACGTACGCTCGTATTCTAGGGTTACGGGGGTATCCCATTTTAAGTGATTCGATTTAAAGACGATCTTAGGGATCTTTTTTTAATAAACTATAAGGTGTAGTATTATTAAAGTTTCTATACATATTTATTCACATTTAATGTGTATTCAGGACTTTTCATGGCTATTAATAATTAATAATGAGTGAGATATTATCTCTTTTGTAAACGTAATTTATGAAAACTTTGGTGAAATTTATCGGTGTCGTTGCAGAACACACGGTAATTTGAGGAATTCGGCAAGACCTTAAAACCCGAGACTGATAAAAGAATTTTAAGCAAGTTTATTTACCAACTGCCTACGTACTGCTACCACGAATTTGGTAATGTTCTTATCGTTCAAATAAAGACGAGTGACTCACGACAGTCGCCACGATTTTTAGTAACAGAAGATTATGTACATTCGCAGACCTTGTAAATTAGCCCCTCTCCTTCCCATTAACCAACTGTCAGATAACATCTCGCAGGTATTTACCTCGCCTTTTTCGCGAGTCTGATTCCATGTTTTCGAAATGTCGCCTACACTTCAGAGGAGTTCAAGGTGCACCGTGGTCGCTGTACATATTATTTGTCCACGTCGATTTTCTGTTTTCATTCGGCTTAAGTGCATCGTTAAAATCGAGGCTGGCGTCCAATTTCGTAAAATCTGATTTATCCAAATGGAAACTTCCATGAACGTAATCGCCGAAATAATTTAACTGCAGAATATATTCCAATAGCACACCACACTATGCCACAATAGTAGGTATGTATATCACACAGCAACTCGAATAAAAAAAAATAAATTCTGACCTTCCAAACTATTCAAACTTTTCCACAAATTATAATTAAATGATTCAATATACTCCTAGAGTCTAGTCAACCAAACCCATCTTCTAACCAATACAAAATTAAAAAAGAATTAAAACCGACTTCAAAAAATAAAAATGCACTAAGAAGTAAAAAATAATTTTTCCCCTTATTTAATCTACGACTCTCAATTGTTTTATGTCGGCGCCTCATCATTTGCACTGTGTAAATTTAGCGCCGACTTAAAAATATTGAAAGTCGTAGATTATGTAAGGGAAAAAATTATTTTTTACTTTCCTGAATTTTTTAAGTCGGTTTTAATTTTTTGTAAATTCTTTTATTTCATGATATTTTTTATATAATATTAACACAACATGCTGAGGAGTTACGCGAAGACAAACATAAAAAAATACATACGGGTCGAATCTATCACCTCCTCCTTTTTAATGTCGGTTAAAAACAGCTTTACTCGTTTCAAGAACCTATCCCATATTTCCTCGCAAAAGTACCATTTCCAATTTTGACTGACACACCCGTGTACAGCTACGTACAGTAGTGATCAAAAGACTGGTTCAACGTGCACAATAACAGCCATAAAACAGCTTCTCAAGTCAACATAACCCCTATAGCCTAGTATTAAGTTTATTGCTTGGACATTAGAAAGATAAGAACTTTCTTTTGACCGCCACTGTGCACGACAGCATTTCCCACGTGGCCGGGGCCGAAAGAACGGAACGATCGCGCTGGTTTTCGACCAAGCGATTCGAAACGGTGCAAGGCGACCGGACGCGCGCAAACGATGCGCTCTCCTCTCTTTGCTCGTGTTACCAGCGCACACGGTGTATGACTCATCGCGTCGAGATATAATTATGATAATCGCGGACACCCCGTGAGTGCGGCGCAACCTGCCCGTTGCGAGTTTCGAGAGGAGGATACGGAAAAAGGAGGCTGGCCGGGCCCGATCTTGCCAGGCCAATATTCTCTCCCTCCCTTTCCCCGGCGATTACGTTTCCATCGGGGCCTCCTAACCGCCGCTGGTAGGTACGAGCGGAGCGGAAGCATGTGTTAAGCCCGAACATCAGCTGTCCCGTGGCCGAAAATTCGCAAGAGCCGTTAGCACGGTATCCTCTACCCTGAATTGAGCATGCGTCAAAAACCTACAACGTTGGCAGAGAAAGGGGAACAATTCCATATCGAAGTTCAACTTATAGTGATGTCTGGATAAGTACACACAGTATTGTCTCGAACTAAGGTGAGCGCTATCCCCTTTATCTCTTGCGCATGAGCGAGAGAGGCGCTCAGGTCTCCCTCGTTCTACGCGACGAGGCAATAAAGGCACTAAAGGCAAGCCCAAAAAAACTCTCCGTCTCGAAAGAAGGTCACCTTCGCATATCTACAGTACCAAAACAGAGGGAGCGACCTCGCTCGCCAAATGATTCAATCCCGACCATCCAGCGGACCCTCGAGGTACGATTTCACCCGAATTCAGATCGACAATACCTACCGTCTGCCACCGAAGAAGAAAGGCACTTTACGCCGCGATAACGTTGCGTAACGTGGCGAGCGCACGATAAGAAATGCAATATTTACGAGCTGCTCGGACTGAATTAGACTTTCATTTCGCGTGGTGACCCGCGATCTAGCGTTACCGGTTGTTACGATCGCGCAAATTCGACGCCGAGTTGCGTTCGATCGATTATAAGCGCGAAATAAGAAAGAGTGGGATAGGCGTATAAAAGGGGGAGGTAGAATGCATGGAAAGAGGAGCACGACTAGAGGTGTAACGGCGAGGAAAGGGAAAGGAAGGAAGGAAGAAGACGAAAACGACGAAGAGGAGAAAAGCTGGTTCCAGACTTTATATAGAATCTGGACTGCGGGGCTACCGACCACCATCTGTCGTCCGACTATAGATACTAATCTTCAGCGCTGGAGAGATAAAGGGCGAAGAGGGAGATCGCGCTTTGTCTTAGCCGCCCCACGGGCATTCCTTCGTTCCAGGCAACTCTCGGCCCAAGAATTATAATCACCCCGCGGTATCCACCGAATATTTAGACCCTCGTAGACAATTTTTACAGCTGGACGGGGGCAGGCCGCTGCCCAGGGGGAATGGGAGGAACCGGAGCAGAATCAGGCCCCGGCGGAGCCGAGACAGAGAGAGAGAAAGAGAGAAAGAGAAGGGGATAGAAGCACCTGCGCGCGTTCCGCCTTCGACCACATTCTTTGTGATTTCCACGAGAAAAATAGCTTGGAATTCTCGGCCTCTTTCGGGTCGCGTGTATACCTGCGCCTCTATACGTGCCCCTTTGCCATTCTAATAACCATAAGGAACCCGAAATGGTCCAGCAACAATAAGAAACATCGTTCCATTTCCCTCAGACGGGTGAACTCGTGATCGACCGCGAGGAAATTTATGACGACGACGGCTCGCTAATTCTCCACTCAAAGAATTTCCCTGCGGCCACTGCTCGCTTATTTTCACCCACCCCTCCCCCAGACCCGACCGAATGGAATCGGGGGAAGTGGAAATATCTCAGATGGGCCGTTTATGCGAGCAGGCTAGGCGGTTTCCACGAAACCGTCGTCGGGAAGAGGAACTTTAAGTGGATCCTAGAGAAATGATGGATTCCAGGCTAGGCTGGTCGTAAAGTCGAGAACCTTCGACGCACCTCTACTTATCATTAGGAGGGAATCGCTGTTACGCCTGGAAATTATAAGGACGGGGATGGAAAGTCCAGGCATTCCTGCCTACGCTTCGAACATCATCTAATTGCGCGACGCTTTGATATTTGCCGTCGATCACCGTGTCCGTTATGGTTTGTCCATTTCGTCCCTCGTTTTCTGCGGAAGGTTTCGTCGTATCTGTGCAAGGTATATCTTTCTTCGAGTCCCTTTTTTTTTGTTGATCTTGGTTCTTCGAGGACCACCAAAAAAAGCCAGCGACCACGTACGAAGACCTATCGTGACATCATCGCGATATTATTCATTACGGTTCTGGTATCGTATAGTTAATCTCGCACACTGCGGTATGCCTAAGCGGTACGTGACACAGGTAGCGGATGGATCTTTTTTAAGGATCAAATTTTACGGTTCTTGCGCTCCCTCGAGTATCTACGCGCACCGGGTGTTTCAGGTGAATCGGAAGCTTGCTGATTTCGCGCATTTCTTTGAATGTAAATGAGAATTTTGGGCAAATTAACCCTCTCGTGATATGGTCCAAATGGAAAAGGTAGCAGTTTTTTTTATTTTGGCGGTTTTCACCGGGTGATTTTTAAACACAGAGGCTTGAGTCAAATTCAAAAACAATTCACTTTCTTTTAATGTAGCAAATTAGCAATAATTCATATCTGAGTTGTGATATTGAATTAATTTTAAAATTGTCCCGACTCTTTTAAATTAAAATATTTTATGATGTTTCACGGAAAGGGCGCCAGAAGTACGGGCGCTGAGTGTCCAAGCTCGCTAGTGATAACAGATATTGTTCTCATTGTCAGGCAAAGTGCCTTGAATAGAATTTATTGCCTACTGCTGGAGAAATTTTTTTAAAATCTAGTTTTGTGGCCAAATTATCTCATTTGACGATACCTTCCAAAACTAATTGTTGTAAAATGAACTAAAGTTGGAAACAAAAATCCTAAGTAGAAATTTTCGAAAAATCGATTTCTCGATTTTTAAATTTTCTTGAAGTACAAACATCTTGAAAATATTTCCTGAAGGTGTCAAGTTAATTCGACCAAAATTGAATAGGTGTTCCTCTGTGTAGCGCTCAGACCCAAAATTTCAAACGCGTTTCCCTCAAAATCGTGTTTCCAAAGTCGGTGGAAACCACACATAACTTAAAAATTAATGAACCAATTTACTCGAGACTTCGCTGGCTTATTTTAGAATTAAAAATCTAATCGCTATCGGGAGCTTTACGTTTTGTTGCCTACATTTTTTTGCACTCGAAAACGAGCGATTTTTGTCAAATATCGATACATATTTCAACTGTGCACAACCACCAGTTTGTCTCAAAATAATTTTCCCAAAATCTGGCCCAATAGCGTCTAGATAATTTCATATATCATCTAAGAAAATTCGAATTTTCAATTTTAGATGATCCTGTACCGAGCTACAGTTGTCACCGCAAAGTGCCTAAAAAAAGAACGTCTCGAGAATCGCCTATAATTCACAAACCTTTCACCCCCAAAACTACTGAGTTATCCGTAAGATGTACTCTTTCCAACAGACTAATGTTTAATAATAAAAGTTTATTGGCTTTTCTAGAAAAAATTCCCAAAGAACCATGTTCTTTTGACCGTTCTAGGTAGGCCTCCCTCCTTAAAACATTGGCCAGCTTATTGATACTAATCCACGAAGTCATTAGAGTGGGTGCTCCACCAATTATTTTAAGCAATGTATCAGCTAACCGAGCCAGTAAGTACGTCCAAGAATTACTTGAAAACCTTGAAACGATGATTCGATCTACGTATCGAACAAACCGCAGCCAGAGCAACTTTGATGAAATGACTCATCTTCAGGAATGTCGAGGGCTTTATGTATTAGGACAAGAAGCGATGCACTTATACGTTCGCGCGCGATGAATCTAGCGATTGTAATGCTCCTGTGCATAAATCACTTTGGAATTCTCTTCGAACAAACAAAACCAAGGAATCTCCAAAACAGGACGAGCGATTACTAACGTAGGTAAGTTACTATTAAAGAAACAGTTCTAATTCCTCGAGGCAAGACAATTCCTAATAGATGCACCGAAAAGAAAAACAATTAAACTTTTGTCTTTCTTTAAAAATAAAAGCACAATAATACTGTTGCTCATTGAGAACAATTACGCGTGTGTATTCAACAAACTTCGAAGTAAATTTTCTTTAAAAAAATAAGTACCAAACGAAAGTAATTTATTCCAGAATTTTGACTCGTATCTGCATGAGAAACGACCTGACTGGTCGTACCACAATTTACCTACATACATCGTATTCTGCAATTATTTACCACTCGAGAAATATATACGCCGCAGAATTCCACGGAAGCTTTCGTAAGTTTAAAGATTTCGTTGCTGGAGCTGGAAATACGACGCCAAGTACCAAAGGTCTTTGGACGTCCTCTCGAGTGTCGGTTGAAGAGAGGCCTGAATATTATTTACCCTGGCACAACGGCCTCCAGCGTAACCTCGAAAAGTATTTTGCACGGGCGATGTTTACGCAGGACAAACATACAAAAGTACAAGGCGGCGGCAAGGGCGCGAGAGATGCAGAACGTGGCCGGTGCGACACGGGCAGTAATAACTTACGATATCGTGGACGCTCGGTCACACACGATGCATCGCGTGGCTTTGCGCGGAAAGAAATATGTAAGCATTCCGTTCCTTTTTGCATACGAACCAGTACGTGAAAATGAACGGAGACTGGCTTGTACTTGGTCAAAAGAAACCGTATTTAATAAGATCATTTTAATATTCATTTTTCTGGATGGTTAAAACTTTGCGACAAGTGTTTCGTATTATTACTGCTACCTCAGTTTAAATTATACGTAATGATGTAACTAATGTAATATGCATTATGTATTGTAATAAATTAACACTCGTAAATAAACAGATAAATAAAATCTAGAGCGTAAGAAGTGGTAAGAAATATCCTGTTCGAAAGATATTTTGTAACTATAGGTAACTAATTTAGTTTCTTAGGTATTCGTTGATTATGATAATTAAAAGCTTATTATGCGTTCAGTGGAACTGAAACGATAATTTGCCGGCGTTATACCACATTAAACAGTATAAAAGGCCTGTGATAGACGCGGCTACCGTTTCCTACGTATTAGCATTCAACGCGACGAGCCAAAGTTGAGGAGAGCACCGCGCTAGAGAACCGTTTCTGCGCCTGCAATCAGGCATTTCTGTACTATTACGGTTGCGAACAGCGAACCTCGAAGCTCCGGCGCATCTAAAGGCAGAGCATTCCCGCCACGTACGTAAAACCACGTAGAAAAGAACGTACAAAATCGTTGCGTTGGAATTCGCGCCTGGGGGACCGCGGCAGATACACAGAGCGTAAAACTACTCGATCCAAGAATATCGAACGAATCGTAAAACTTTATGCGAAAAATTCCCGCGCCGACAGCCTGCGATTTTCTTCTTAATCCTATAGGGAACGATCGACCGAGCGAGGGGATCGTAAACCGTCCGTCTCGGCTCGACTAAATCTGATTCACGTGGAATTTGAAATTTCTACTGGTGGTTAAAAATTACTGGATTTGCATTGATAATTTTATAAAAAGAAATTATCTACTTTCAAGGTGTTAGATATATAACACTTGCTATTGCGTGCATCCAGAGGATATTGTACCCGAATTTCGAGGACTTTTGGAATTTATAGTCGACGAATATTAATACCAAAGTGTACGTACGCAGCTTACCTAGTTCCAAAGGTGTACTAAAATGCGGTTCACGTCCCGCGGCGAGATTACTTTTTCCAGATATAAACCAGAAGAAGCTAACCTGAACAACACTGACTACACGCGGTCGAATGCGCGGGTGCCGCGAGTCAGAATGCGCGCATGCGCGTCCACTGTGGAATGTGCCCTCTCCCCACGGACAACCTCTTCCCGTCCCGCGGCTCAGCAATGGACTCGAGACGCTTCCAAATATTTCGAATATCATCCGATGCCGAGAGGAGACTCGTGAAATTTAAACGATCTCGGAAATCTTCCGATCCTAAAATCTTTCGACCGTTACGGTATAAATCAATTATAGGCACAATTATAGGCTTTCCTTTCGAGACGGGAATAAATAAAGAAACCAGAATCTTTGTTCCCTATTAATATTCAGAATTATTCATAACCTCTACATTCGCTCCGAGTAGTTTTCAAGGCCTTCGTGTGTTTGGATTCGTGTAATGTCCGAGGGGATTTGAACTTTAGCGTGAATAAATTTCCTGAAAGCTTGCATCAGAGGGAATTGAATACCCATCGCTCCGCGCGGATTGCACCCCTTCCTCCCCCGACCCATGGCTCTCATCGCGCTGTCGACCCTTGCAACCCCTCTTCGTCGCACTGCATCACGCGACTCATTCCACACGACGGCGCGCCGTCCGTGTATTGTGGTTTGTCGAAACGTGCGTGCACGGCGCGCACACGCGTTTAAAAGCGTACGTCCGCCACGAGGAATTCTTTACGCACGAGTGTCGCGCGTACGTGCAACTCGCTTCTCCCTGTGTAGAAGTCGTCCGCGATAATGCCATTATTTCCATTTTTACGAACTTGTCCGAACGAGCTTGCAAAAACGCGGAGGTAGCTATTAGCAGCTCTATCTGATTCCGTCGAAAAGACTGCTTCGAAAGATATTTTCGAATTATATCCTTCGCTACAATAATTATACAATATATTCGTATATAATGAATTTTACAAGTTTTGCAATTTATGGGTATCTTTTCTAATTCGAAAATTCTTTGGGCACAACTGTACGAAAACACAATTTGTAACTCGAAATTATTCGATCGAGAATAACGAAGAGACAGCATTTGAAATACAATATTTAAATTTAATAGCCCGCGCTTTTTAATAATGGCGCCCTAATCGTCTAACAATAAATACGCCGTCAATTAAATTCAGAAGCGCGGCCATGAACTTGGGTATCAGAATGCACAGCTCTGTAATGCATTTTCTATCACGTGTATACGAAGAATTAAAAATGAATGCAGCATTACCTCTTGTCGACGGCCTCGGTGATTTATCTCGCCATCCGAAAGAACATCCCAGCGATGCACGTAATCCGGTTAATCCAACATGACACAAAGAGAGCGTGGTTTAGGCTCCCAACAGGTGGTCGCAACGAAGAAACACTCTCGAGTAAGGATATTCTATGAATACGCACAGCACAACACAAATTGCACGTCGCTTGCACGAGACTCCGCGATCTCACGTGAACTTCGAGCGCGGACGGTACGAATTCCTTTCCTACCTCTCTCTCTCTCTCCCGCCTCCCTCTTTCGTTCTCTCACACGTCGTTCAAAACGCAGCAGAGCTGTTCTAACCGCATCGCGAACGACATTCTTACGCGATGGAAATTCGTCAGACTCGATGTTGATCGTGATACGTGCAAGCTCGCTCTTAGATATTTAGGACACAGTCCTGTAAGAAAGGGGCGCGCGAAAAGTTAAACGAGAGACCAGCGCGACGTACTGCACCGGCGGCCGGCGAGTGACTGACTAGCGGCGCGCGCCGGCTTCCCATAGTCGACCGAGCTAACCTAACTTCACAATCAACTTGCACCCCACGAGAACTATACGCGAACTGCATGAACTATCGAAGCACACGCCGAGCAGCGTAATATCCGACGAGCCTTATTCGTTTTGATCACGGATTATCGTTGAATTTTATGTCTGAATTTTATCTAGTTTCAAATTCGTTGATAAATTATGTGTATTTATTAAAATTAATTTTTTATGTGTAATATCGCTGCGCTTGATTTGCGATTATATTTAATATCAGCTTTTCCATTTATACATATCTTGTAGCGGTAATTTTGTACATGTTGTAGCGTATAGTGATATGTATAGTAAAATAGAGTATTAAATAATAATGCATTAAAAATACCGTAGTGGTATAATAACAAATAATGTTTTTCTTATATATATAAAGAAGCGCCTTAATTACAGAAGTGTCTTAATTAATAACAAATCAATAAAACGTTAATCAATCGTCTAATTAGACAGAAAGTCACTCTACACTTACCCAAGAAAAATTCAAACTGCCCGGTAAATACTGTCCTACTAGTACGAGGAATCCTCATGTCGCCCCGAACATATTTCGTTGAGAAGCAGGCTTTAAGAATGATTGGCGGAGATTTAAAAAACGAGTTCTACCAAGATTCAAAGTTCTTCCCTCGTTTCCTTATTTCTCAATTGCCAAGAAGTAGCAATCTCAATCGTTCACAACTTATACCAGATCTCTCGCGAGAGAAACGCGAGCGCGGTTAATTAGCGGAGGAGAATGATTAATTCGAAGGGGGTCGTAAAATATTAAATACAGAGTTAGCCGAGAATGTGTCCGTAGCAGCGAACAAATGCTACCATCTTACGGCGGAGGCCCCAGGTAAAACGGGTTCTGCGGGTTTAGAAAGGCAGCGAACGCATGTGAGCGGACATAGCGGGCGCCATAGTCAGCGGAACTATCTGCAAAGAAGATCACAGTGTGACGTAAACGACGATCTAAACAAGTATCAGCTGTGTAGCAGTCATTGTTCGTATCCGTTTTGGCAGGCGTACAAGAATTCTGTTTTTCTTCGTTTTCTGATCGTCGGACAGCGAGTCCGACGGGATAAACGGTATACGGCGTTAGTCGGGAATACGTGCGAGCGAAAAAAAGGGGGGAGGCTACGAGTTTTCCGTAGGAACGCAACCGTGGCTGCGTGCGTGCTCCAGCCCCAGCCCCACCAACGATCTTAGGGACAATAATCGTGTGAAAAACGGGGCGGTACGCGCATAAGCCTGGCCTCGAGCGGCGAGTCGGACGACGGTGGACTCGCTCCGCCACCGCGCAAAAGGTCCCGTAGTTCTCTCCCGGCTACCCTACGACCAGCGGACGAGCACCACACCGATCCCGAGATGGAAAACTATCGGTAACGCAATCGCCAGGGCCCTAGAACGTCGCGAGCGCGTAGTCAACAAACGAAGGGGCTTACCCCCTTCGTAATGACGCTCTCACGTATATATCTTCTTCCTTACAGAATCTCAAGACGTACCAACGTCGGGTTCCTTTCATACGTGCTGTCTCACGAGCAGTTTTCTTGTATTTCTTGAAATCCTTCGGTCGAGTAAATCGTATACCCTTTGCACGCGAAAGCGAGTGGTGTTTTGAGATTTTTGCAAGAAAAAAATAATAAAAAAAAAAAATAAATAAAAAATAAGAAGATACTTATGTCAAGATAGAATGTACCGCTTAGTACCACGTACTCGTTAGTATCCCGGGCCACTCATTGTCACCACGGGTAACATTTCCGTGTGCACGACAGCGTAATGCAACAGCAGACGTCGAACGGTGGCATTTCCTCCGGGCTCCAGCAAAATGGGGGCACCGCCGACTCTGGAGGGCCACACGCCAATGGCAACATGATACCAGAATCGGACGGTGACGTCAACGGTGTAAACGGGGAAACGAATCAGAATTTGGGACCTCCGAAAGTAATGGACAAAACTAATCAAGACATTGTCAGACTCATCGGGCAGCATTTGAAGACGGTCGGACTCGAGTATGTACCACCTCTATCGTCCGACTCTTATGCACGCCCAAGGTGTAGCGAGCGAACCTGCCCCCAAAAGAAAGAAACATATGCGTTCGAATCGATTCACGGATTATTTTAGTCACGATATCCGACGCTACGATCGGATTCGACGGTAATACTTTTGTAGCCCTTGAAGATTCTAAGCGTTCTCTTTGTTTCGTGAATTCTCTTTGTATGTACGGGCGTGCATTTATCAGAACTATTGTATCACAACCTATCTGGACTGCACACTGTGTGGTGGGAGAAAGCTAATTATAGAACCTTGAAATATAGTATCTGCAAGTTGTGCTTGCTTTATAACGATGTAGGCAATGAAAAAGAGGCACACTTGCAAAATAGATTCGCAATCGAATATATTGTTATCGTGTGCAACTTAATTTTTAATAATATACCGAGAGGGTATAATTACTTCTAGGTAATATTTATTGGTTACCTAAGTCGAATGAAATTACACCTTTGGTAGGAATCGAGCAGTCCGTGCGGTTCCGTCGTCGTAACGGGTCTGTGGTTAATCGCAATCGACAAAATGAATTATTATTTTCAGTCGTACAGCGGATCTTCTTATGCAAGAGTCGGGTTGTCGTCTAGATCATCCTGCTGCTGCGAAATTTAGACAACACGTTATGGATGGGGACTGGACTAAGGCGGAGCATGACCTTAACGAACTGAAGTCGTTTTTAAACGGCGCGAGTCAAAGTCTAGTGGTAAGGGTCTTCGCGTAGGAGCTTCTTAACACCTCGCGAATTTGCAGTTTCGTACGATACGTTACTGTTCTTTGTTTGCAGGAAATGAAGTTTTTATTGTTAGAACAGAAATACTTAGAATACTTGGAGGAAGGATTAGTCATGGAAGCGCTGCAAGTTTTACGCAACGAACTTACACCTTTAGGTCATAACACGGGTCGTGTCCACCAGTTATCTGCATTTATGATGTGCAGCGGACGCGACGAGTTACAGGTAATACCGTACATATTTATTCGAGAGCGTTTTACGAACGTAGATGGTGTAATATGTATCGCACGCTTTACTATCGTTGTTTGTCCACTAACGAGCTTTTATAGAATCGAAATCTGTACGCATAGAAATATTCCGACACTAACCAGCTACTGAAAATTTGATCACTAGCAAATAGACACTTGTTAACAGACGCGTGCAGGCTGGGATGGTAAAGGCGCAGCCTCGAGAGCTGCTTTAATGGACAGACTACAGAAATATCTACCACCCTCCATTATGTTACCACCGCGTCGCCTTCATTCGCTTCTGTGTCAAGCTGTAGAGATGCAGAATCAACAATGCACGTACCACGTAACGCATACTCAGGTACTGTTTACTTGTTTACGCTTCGATGATATTGGTAGCGACATATCTAGATCCATCCTGAACTCTGCCCGTACTCTACGCCGACACTGTTGTAATTAATTTCTGTTGTAAATCAGACAAGTTTAGAGAATGTCTCGCTGCTCGTGGATCACAGCTGCAGCAAAGAACAGTTTCCGTGCCATACTATACAGGTGCTGAATAATCACTGCGACGAGGTGTGGTATTGTAAATTCTCCCCCGACGGTCTTAAGTTAGCTACGGGTTCGAAGGATATGACTGTAATTATCTGGGACGTTGATCCAGTAAGTAAATTGTTAACTGTAAAGAAGCAACAAGCATTCAGTAACCGAGAAATGATTCTCCGATGAAACTAGGAAACGTTGAGAGTCTCTCATAGAAAAACACTAGAAGGTCATACTTATGGAGTGGCACTGATTGCCTGGAGTCCTGACAGCAGTCTTCTAATTGCTTGCGGACCCGAGGATTGCCCAGAGCTCTGGCTTTGGAGTATTGATCCACCTGATTACGAACTACGTGCGACTGTTACCCAAAGCACCGACGATTCACTCACGGCTTGCGCCTGGTATCCTGATTCCCGTAAATTCGTGGCGGGAGGACTCCGTGGGCAGTTCTATCAATTTGTAACATATCAGTCAAATTTATTACACAACAATATTCCTTCGTTTAGTCAAAGAAACTTTATACATTGGGTATATAAATGTGATATTTTAGGACTTAGAAGGTAATGTCTCAGAGTCTTGGGAAGGTGTTAGAGTGAAATGCCTGTGGTGCAAAAGCGATGGGAAAACGGTTCTAGCTGCTGATTCACATCATCGAATTAGAGGATATAATTTTGACGATTTATGTGACTTTACAATGTAAAATTGCAATTACTTTGACTGTAAGCAACGTGATTCGTTGATACCGTGCGAGTAGTGACATCGGCTTAACGATTGCAGATTACAAGAAGATCATCCTGTGATGTCATTTAGTGTAAATAAAACAGACCGACTTGCACTCCTCAATGTTGCCAATCAGGGTGTACATCTTTGGGACTTGCAAGACAGATGTTTAGTAAGACGTTTCCAAGGTGTTACTCAAGGACATTTTACAATCCACAGTTGTTTCGGTGGTGTGAACCAAGATTTCATTGCATCTGGTAGTGAAGGTATGTCGAATTGCGTGGAATAAGTGTATTTTTATGAAAATTGGATAAGTTGTAAAACTCTGCATTTTGAACAACTTTTTCCTGTACTTGTTGCCGATATTTGCGAAAAACTTCGGTTGATATTAATTTATTCCGACACAACGTATTCCACTTTCCAACTTGTCCCGAGTGTTATTGTTGGTTGGGGCTAGATTAGTGCGGGGACGCGTAAAGCATGGTAGCAAACCGACGTGAGTCGGAGTTTTAACAGGAGCATCCACACACCCAACAAGTGCTCTCGAAAGCAGCCTCTGCCTAGCAAACAAATTACGTTTTAGAACCAGAGTCAGCCTAATATCCAGCGGCGCCGCCGCTGAACAGAGTCGGGGTGTTGACCCCTTGACGGGCATCCCCAAGTTTCTGGTTCAAATCTCCAAACTCTCATCGGTTCCAAACTCTTCGCGCTAATCTACGCCCAACCAATACTAATACCCGCGACAAGTTGGAAACTGGAATGCGTTGTGTCGGAATAAATCGACAGAAGTTTCTCGCATATATCTCAGGAACTAAGGCCGAGCAGCGGTAACATGTATAGGAAATACTTATTCAGAATCATGCCCCAACAACGTATCCAAATTTCATGAAAATCAGTGAAGAATCGCTAACGAGGGCCCACCGCGGACCCGGACTCACCGATTGGAACTCAACTTTGTGGGTTTTTTAAGTAACTCAACACAAGAACAACGGTGTTTCATTTGGGCCCTATCGCCCTTTAAGGGACTGAAAACTAACCTCAAAGTCAAATTGGCGCTTCTACTTTTTCGCGTATAACTCTTAAAGTACAACAGACAGAAAAAAGTGTTTCAAACAAAAGTTTAATGGCGCAATAAGCGCTACAAACTTGCGTTAACAAAATTTTGAAAAGAGTTTAAAAAAAATACCTTAACGGAAAAAAAAACTTTTTTCAAAATTTTGTTAATGCAAGTTTGCAGCGCTTATTGCACCATTAAACTTTCGTTGGAAATATTTTTTTCTGTCTGTTGTACGTTGAGAGTTATACGCGAAAAAGTGAAAGTGCCAATTCGACTTTGAGGTTAGTTTTCACTCCTTAAAGAGCGATGGGGCCCAAATGAAACACACCGTTGCTCTTATTTTGAGTCGCTCTAAAACCCCACAAAGTTGCGTTCCAATCGGTGAGTCCGGGCTCGCGATGTTCCCTTGCAAGGTAAATAATTACCACAATATTATCGATCGATTCGAGAATGTGATAAAATTGAGCTTTCTGTTCCCATTACAGACACTAAGGTCTACGTGTGGCATATCAAAAGGGAACTACCTATCGCAACTCTAACGGGTCATAGTAGAACAGTAAATTGTGTCTCATGGAATCCTGTGTACCATCAAATGATGGCATCTGTATCAGACGATTGTACAGTGAGAATATGGGGACCTAGGTCGTTGTCTCCAGAGAAAGCTGAAAGCGACAAGACTGGTAATGTCACGAAATTGAATATTTTCCTCGACATCAAGGAAAGTCGGATTGAGGATATTATTTTTAAAATTCGTTGTTTAATTTATGTTCGAATATTTAGCACCATCAGAGAGCAACTCCTCAAATGGTAGTGGATGGCACGAAATGGTCTCGTAGCGAACTACAGTGCATCAGTGTTCCCATGACCTCATGGTGTTCAAAAGACTGTCATATTGACTTTTTCCTGCCCCCAGCAGCTATCTCTTTATGCCTCATTACTGTAAGTCTGGGTAAACGACTATTACTGAAAGTAAATGAGGAATGCGTTAGCAATGACTGCTAACTAATTAGAAAACTAACAATCGGACATTAATTTCGGGAAAAAAATCTATCTCTTTCTGATTAACGGATTTTATATGAAACTGTATTATCCGTTTGCCAGTCAATGTCGAATTCGAATGGTTTGATGGTTTGAGCTAACGATCGAAAGAGCAGCATAATATGTCGACTAGCATAGGTTACGGCAGAATAGAGATTCAACAAATTCCGTCTTAGCATCGATGTAAAGGGAAGAAATTAAATGTGCATGAATAAGAACGTTTGCAACAGAACAACAACTTATGGTTTCGCGAAATTGTCATAGAGAAACATGTTTTGACAGGAATTATGTCAAATTTAATCTTTCTAAAAATAAAAAAATGTTGTAAATAACAATATCATGCTTGATAAATTTCTAATTAATTTCTCTTAACCGATAATAAACGTGATACGTATTATCATTTCTCATCGCATGTGTAACTGCCATCTTGCAATGATGCTGTGTGTCTCAAATTGTATGCAGTTATCTTAAAATATGGTAAAGGTGTAGAAGTAATACAGATATTGTGTGAGAGGAAGTTTAATTTCAGTTAAATAATTTGCAACGGAGGACAGCCGAGGTAAACTGTGAATTTTGCAAATCTATGAACCGTTTTATAAGGCGCGCAGAGTTTCGTTCGAGATTGATCGGAGAGCTAAGTATATCTTGACGATTTCATTATAGAGAGAAATAAACTGGTTTCGAAAGTTGAGCATTAATCCTGAAGTTCGTACCTTTATTCGATACTGTGATTTAATATCGAGATACACGCGCTTGGTGTCAAAAATAAAAATTTATAAATATTACATTTGCCTTAAATATTGTCACGCTTGTAAAAACTTTAAAATAGCATCGGTAGAATGTATAGATTTCAAATATTTATTTTAAACCATTGGTTAATTGATATAGATCGAATATCTTTATCTAACGCGTTCCCTTCATTAGAGATTTTTCAGTGCCATTATTACCAGGTGACAAACGATTTTGTCATTTATAATCGTAATAACATTTCCAAATCGTAAATCAAAATTCAGCGTATATTCTGCGAATAGTTGACAGCGTAAACGTACACGTTGCGGCATCTTTTTCGTGCTGTACTCGTTAAATTTACACAGGACGTATGTATCGTATTCCCACGACGATCATATCGAATCGTATAATCGGGAGTGGCACGTTTTTCTTGAATAATTTAGTGAACAATTACCACAGAAGAATGCGTATATGATTGCGGATAAGGAAACTGAGAAACGTTTTTCTTTTCGAGCTGGTAGTGAACGGGCAAAAGGAAATTAGAAATCTCGCAATATATCAGAAGGTGTAGGGTATACGTGTACAAAATACTTTGAAAACGAATAACACTGTAAACACATTTACACAAAAAAAAAGATGTCTGTAGATTTTATGCCCCTGAAATTATAGTGAGATAATATGATGTCAATCACTATTATCATTTGCATTTACCTCTGGTGCCTTAGCACTTTAATGATCTAAAAGTTTTCAGCATTTCCCGACGATTTGAATTAACACGCCGTTCGTAACTCGACGTAGCTCGCGGTGTGACAAACAATAAGTACTAAATTCTACCCGAAATGGAACTCAAGTATGTATCTCTGTCGTTAATTCTTTCGGTGGTATCCCCCTTTCTCAATCATCCGTAACATTCACGACGCAACACTAATTGTCCCGTTGTAATTACGTACTTTTGTATTTCGATGGTGGAACATAGAAGAGCAATAAGAAAAATTCATAGAAGTCTTCTTTTCTATAAGATTAATATAATACAATTAACTCGAGATACGAAGTATGCCATCTCTGACAAAGTAAATATAGAAATCTGCATGGAATATTAATTATTTAAATTATTTTGTGTAAATAATGGGCGAAAATGTTTCATATAAATCTGGAAATGGAAAAAAAAGAGTAATTTTATATTTAATTTATAACAAGGAATGTGAAATAAATGATTCAGGTGAAACAACTACTTAAACAGTATTATGTTACGTTGGATCATAATAAACGATTTTTAAATAATTTCGGACCAGACGTGTCGATATTTTAAACAAAAAAATAAATAAAGTATAATGAACTATATTAAAAATAATTAGGTATAAAAGAGTGATATATCTCTACATAACAATTTGTGTTTTTACAGTGCAATTGAAATATCTACTAGAGCGGCAAATATAATTAGATTATTATATGATTCAGCTTTATCAAGAGAATAAAACTTGTTTAAGGACTTTTATGTATATTATTACGATTATTATTATTACGATTATTCTTCTATATTAATTTTTTAATTTGTTAGGCTTTAGTTTATTACTTCATATGTACATAACTAATGATAAATACATGGTTTTATGAAAATAACTGCCGTTTGTTATGATAGCAATGTGTGTATGTTCTTAAAATATCTACTTTAAATACTTCATATTGAGAATTGCGTAACGTTAGGTAATAGTTGTATAGCGTAAGACCAATAATGCATGAGCTAATTGCTTGTGTTACTCATAATTTATCTAAAATATTTTAAATAAACTATAAAAAGTCAGCCAAATGCGTGAATAAGTAGTTATGTTTATGTATAGTACATGTAACGATGGACATTTCCTATTTTTCATAAATGAGAATATATACTTCGTAATTTTTTAAAACATAGCCTATGTTATTTAACAAGTTATTTTAGTAAGATACTGCTTGTATTGTCACAGGTAAAAGTATTGTAATAAATTTGATAATAGATCGATGTATAACAATTGGAAAATTCAGCATATTAAAATTAAACGAAATTTTTGTACAAAAATCATGCCTGACTTTAACTATTTAATATACGAAGTTAAATAATAAAATAGTGTCGTCTCTTGTACAGATCACGAGAAAGATTATTTTCGTCGTTACTTCCTTTTTATTGCCGCACATATATATGTAACAAACGCTGCTTACAGATACAGTCTTGATATTGCTTTAAAGACACGTTCCCTACTTGTATATTTTGTCTGTGCTTACTTATGTATGAAAGGCTGTATAATAAATATTCTTCTACAATCTTTAATTTAGATTATTTCCATAGGTAGAAGCGCCTACATTTCTCCAAAATATGTACGCTATTAATATTATAGATATACGCGAGAAATGTTGCACGATATTAATTAAGATACATTGTCTGTGTTCTAAACTTTCAAATTTATTTGCGCAATCGTATGTGCGAAACAAGTAGTGAATTTCATATTATACAATATTAAACTTTAAAATATTGTATATAGAAACACTTCGTTACAATAAACTATAAAAAAAGGCCTGACTAATCGAGAACAAATTACTTATCTTACATACTATTATTAATCGTTAGGTGTATAAAACTGTGCTGTGAACGATGTAACATATTTACTACGCTAATTTAATCCTGCACACTGTTCTTATAAACTTATTCTTTTTTGTACCTGCCTTAAGGGGGCATTCTGGTCTGACGAAAAGCGTTTTCGTCGCGTTATTTCGGAATTTTTTTACAAAGATCCCATAAATTTGATTATTATTTAGTTTATTGCTACATGTTTATTGATATTCGAACTATCTTTACAAATTTTGTAAATAGAAAAAAAATTAAAATCAAACGCTGTTGACTGCTTTAAAATAATGGTGAGAAAAAAACAGAGTCATAGTGACCGTGATTGGGCTCGTTCTAGTAATCAGAAATAAAAAGTGTAAAGAGATTCTTTATTTGTATGCCTTTGACTATCGCCCCTACCAGAATGATAAAAAAATATTGAAAATTAAGCAAATGGCGGCCATTTGAAAATTAAGTTTCTATTCTCACACATTTTTCAACTTAAAAGGTCTGTGAAAGTTTAAAAACAAAATATTTTATCATAATTCTGGTAGGAACGATAGCCACACGTGTGCTGATAATATATGCAAAATTTGGACTGAGTTGGTCCAGTCGATCTTGAAATATCTAGCGTTGTAACGTGGTTTTTAAATTGAAACTCGAATCCGAAACTTTGCAAGGCTTCGAAACAGTCGAAGCTCGAAAGTCTCAAAACTCGAAGTGCTCGTTCTATTTTGCAAGTAGAATAAATATCTTGCTTTACGAACTAAAGTGGAGAAAATTTTTAAACAATTCTTCATTGACCATAGTCAAACAGAATACAAACAAAAACACAACAATACACCAATTCCCGCGGCCTACTTTTCCTTATCCGAGTTTCTAGAGAAAAGCGCAGTTTCGAATTCTCAAAACTCAAAACCCGCCCCTAATTAAAAGCAGTAAATACCTTACTCAAGTCAATTTTAAATTCACCGCCGTTCACTATCGAAAGCGCGTATCGAGGCCGCCGCGCCTTCGAGATCTTGTGCAACACGAGCGAGCCGGGTAAGATTGCACTATCCCTTCCTATCGCACTTGATCTCGATGTCTCGAGACGCGTATCATTCTTTAGAGTATTGATGATTTCCATTTTAGGAAATCTTGTTACCAGCTAGTATGCTTCATAGGACTCCAAAGTCTGGATTTTCAGCGAATTGGAAAAGCGGCGCGAAGACACTTCTCATAGTCGAGGGATTCTTAGCGGTTGGATCGTATGCAATCTGGTCCTGCATGAATAGGTCCCAAAGTAAGTCGCACATCGCCTTTCGCGATTCATTTATGTTTTTAGGTTACTTCCACTCGTGATTCATGTTTTCGTGTCATAATTCCTGCCTTCGCGATACCATACAACTCCTTATACGTCCGTTAACGCATTGGGAAACATGTGAACTCGCCGATTGATCAGACCTGAAAATTCTCGAAGTTTACCGAAGTCGCGTTCCGGTCGGAGGAGGATAATACAATTATTTTAGCAAATCGCCCGTCTGAACATCAATGAACGTTAGATTGCAGGTATTATATGCACAACAACTTTCCGTATATACTGGAAGGGTATTACACCGTTTGCGAAAAGTTGTCTGGAGAAAATGATATGAGAGTGGCGGACCTCTTACTGTGGGAGAATCGACGAAATGAACATTAAATCTTCATGGAGTTCGCGAGACCTTTAACATTCTTAATAGGAAGCGGTGGTCTCAGATATAGCTTCCAGACACATTTTTCTAAACAGAACTTACTGGAGGTATGTATACGTATCACCTTTTTATATTCCAGAACCTGAATTCTGCAACAATTTTTGTTCCCATTTTCCTATTATAATCGTTACACTTTTAAATATATTAGCCCCAACCTGTTATTCACGAATTTATTTGTACGCTAATATCGAGATATTAATTACTACGTTACATTCACATATTTTTAGCCGTTGTATGGGCAATCCTCAGCCGTAAAGGAACAAGAGAAGCTCTCGGATGTATTAAACCAGAGCACTTTTAGAGATAAATCTATGTTAGCGACGAGCAGCGAATACTCTCAGCTGAATGATACACAGGATATAACGATTATCGAGAAATAGCATTCAGATAACATGGAGTCTCCTACTCTCCTAGAAGGAAGTTTACCAGATCGCATCACGAGAAGGGATAGGGAGAGGAAAAACATCATAGAACGACGGAGGGAGGAGCGACAATCTCTGGCCGTCGAGTCCGAGCAAAGTAGTTACTTCAAAGACACTTTCTACTCGTCGTGCAAGAAGATCAAGGAGATGTTAGATGACGCGCCCAGCGCTCCTATATCGGCTCTTCCTGGTGTGTTCGATAAGACGAACAAGGAGATCCAAACGCTGAAGAATTATTTGTCGCAGTCGAAAATGTTTCTAAAAGTTTACGACATTAGAAGGGCGCAGGAGAATTTACAGTTACTAGAGAATGAAGCTTCTGATTTGGAAGTGAAGTTGTTGCCTAAGAAGAAGTTCGGTTTTAAGAATCGTAGGGTTGTGAAGAAGACTTCGGACAAGTCGCACGATATGACCGATGGTTTGAAGGACTTGAAGATATCGGAGGGGATCGTTAATGGTTCCGCGAAACAGAATTATAAGTTGTCGAGCAAATACGGGGACAGTGCGTGCATGCTGCTGGGGAAAGTTGACGAGCAGCTAGTTTTGGATGCTGAGAACGTGAATAAGAACGATATTCTGCTTTCCGATCTAAATCGTTGTACGATACGAATCTATGGGGCACCTAGTACTCTGCACATGGTGAATTTGAAGCACTGTACTGTATTGGTCGGGCCAGTCGCGTCGTCCGTGTTCGTCCACGATTGCAGCGAATCCGTATTTGCTTTTGCGTGTCAACAACTTCGGCTACATTCTTCGACGGATTGTACAATTTATTTGCATGTTACGAGTAGATCGATCATAGAAGATTGTACAGAGATACGTCTAGCACCTTACAATTGGTCTTACGAGGATCAAGCGAATCATTTTAATCTAGCAGGTCTCGATCCGAAAGTGAATCATTGGAATTGCATCGACGACTTCAATTGGTTGTGCGACGAGAAGCATTCGCCAAACTGGAGTATTCTTGAACCTGAATTGCGTGTAAAAAATTGGGATTAATAGATATAAAGGAAATAAACTATGGAAATGTGAAATTCAGTTTTTGAAATACCATTTTTTCAAAGTTAGACACTTATTTTGTTATGTAAATTATTTACGTGCATACTTCGCTTTTTCACAGAAATCACACTATGTAAATGTTTTATATACTTACGAGATATTTAATAAAATTGCTGTTTGTGAATTATATATAAGAAATATATTTTTATTGTATTGTATGACGCATCCACCGCACCCTACCTCCGGACGTTCGAAACTAAAATGTAATCGTGTACAAATTTTGGGGTTCCATTTTAATTAGCCGCGTGTATGATCACAAGGCAGCTATAGGATGGACCTATCGCGTACCATTTTCGTGTCACATCCAACGTTATCGACTCAGCCTAAAATTAGTGTAGCCGTTTGTGGCAAAACCGGAAATAATATATTTGGCGCAAAAGTTTGAATAATTTAAAATATAAATTTTAAAAGTTACATACTTATTTCTGGTGTTTTACCATTTTACATATATAAACAAAAATTAAAACTACCAAAGATTAATATATAATGCAGTATTTAAAATATTAGTGACCGAAGAAAATAATAAATCCTTAAATATATAAAAGTATATTTTGTAATAAAGATCAGTTTTTAAAAATTAGCGATTTTTTCTCAAAGCCAGGGAGGGGCACTGGCCTCTTTTGCACCCCCCCCCCCCCCCCTCTGGACGCCCATGGCTGTCGTAGAAATTCTTAAATATAATGTACTTATGTAAAATCGAAATAATGATGAAACAGCACAGAATATTAAAGGAGCTTCATAACTGCAATCTATGAAAAAGATAGGTACATTTTATTCACAAACATGGTAAATATAAATACAGACCCCGCGATCTTGCATTCGGATCGCTCCCCGTGTCTCTAAAATGCGACAAACGTGTACAAGTAACAGTAATACATAATTATATACATATAAAAGTGTAGGTCAAGCAAATATCTCACAAAAGCCCGTACTCAGTACGACCGGCAGTTCAGAAATTAATTAATATCGCTGGCTCGCACCTACGAATATCCTCGTAGAAAAATATACAAATCTAATTAGAAGAAAAAGCACGCATCCCGGTATCGACGCGGATTTCTAGGTTACCATCCATTTCGTTGTGAGTATTCCTGAGTTGTGCGTTTCAATTGATCCAGATACTTTCATTTACCTAAGGCATGTAATTTTCGAGAAGAAATTCAAGACTGACTAGTCACAGAACTCCGTCCGAAAAACGGACACTTCGAAATTCTTAACTCCACGTTCCAGACATCGTACTAAGGTCGAGTGCGAAAAAAATCTAATGCACCATCGACGAATATATCGGAAGCTAAAGCGTTCGGAAGAAACTATATAGACACACTCTTCTCTCGAAAGATGTCCCCGGTAACTTTACTCCCGCAAATTCAGTGGCTTCGAAATTCTTAATTTTGATCCAAGGAAATTGGATGGAGAAAAGGTAATATAAGAAATGAGATAGTCGGCCCCAAGTGCCCACGGTAACAGCGAATACCTAACCTATAATGTGTTCTGCAGCCTGCACTGTGAATGATGATTTCCTTTTGCGAATTAAATCTCTAGAAGCTCTGCTTCGTTGTTCATTGACCTGGCGCGAAATTGTAAACGGGGTATCGAGGTGCGAAACGATTTGTCAGACCGAAAACGTAATCAGACTCGCCACGTTCCCAAAGACTTCTAGCGCCATGGGTCGACTCCTCGTACGAGGGTGGAGCTAGAAAATGAAATTCAAATTACTTCTTGCTTACTTCTGAAAAAGGAAGCTGCAGAATATTCTTACGTAAGTTGGGGTACAAATTCGACGACGGAACTCCGTCAGGAGACGTCCACCCAATTCCTGATGCCTTCGACTCCTCTGCTGGCGGAGCAGTCGGTGTCTGATAACTCATCAATGGTACCGAGCCTACGAAAACCAGGGTGTTCTTCGACAGATTTCTATGATACCTGCAACAAAATCTCTCTTTTCATACGCTTCATATCGTTTAATTATTACCAAATTTCCACAGCTAATTTTCCATTGTACAGTGTGCACTCGTTATAAGCTCGTTTCTACCATGCGTTGCATGCCCGGTGTCTGTCCCCGCCATTTCTTGGAATCTTTCGGACGAGGGTGGAAGAACGAGCGTGTCGACCCTTTCTCACTCGCGCCATTGGCCACGCGGAATAGTGCCCACAACGCGCTGTACGCTCGTCGCCCGTTCATCGAGCTTATAACGAGTGCCAACTGTACCTCTTAACCCTCGGAACCGCAGTGCTGTGTTCTGAATCTGCTTAATTTATATTAAAGAAACAATCTCTCGAGCAGTAGTGAGCGACCTTTGACCAACAGTGAGCAAAAGTGGAAACAGTGAGTCTGTAATGAAAATTCAAAGAACCAGAATAATGTCGAAAATCGCGAAATATCTGAAATCGGCGATTTTCGACCTTATTTTGCGATCTTTAAGCGATTATAGAGCAGACCAACATTAACAGATTTTGATGAAATTTTAGGCATGTACAGTATCTACTCGTTAGCAGCCCGACGAACGGGACTGGCGGCGGGCTCCTAACGCGACTGGACACAATAAGCGAGGGAGAAGAAACGAAAGAGCCTCTCGCTCGCTCCCAGATTCCCCCACTCTCGTCCGAAGGATTCCAAGAAATGGTGGGGATAGTCGCCGGGCTCCTAACGCGTCATAGAAACGGGCTGCTAACGAGTATCTACTGTATACAACTTACTTAAGGGGGTAGACACGGGTAATGCAGCGCGCTGTATACCGACACAATCTGGCCCAAAACATGGGTTTAGTAGGATACGTTTAACGTCATTATATGAGCGAATTTTGGGCTGGGCGAGGTCTTTTACGAAAGAGGAAGGTTCAGTACAACACGCTCTGGCCATGGTTCGACAAGATTTTGTTGATATGTAATAATATGAGTGACCAAAGTAGAGAAAAAATGGACAAAATAGACTCGCAGATTCCAAGTATTTTTAGGTCACTATAAGAGTTTTGTGACTCAAACGATGTCCAGAGCGTGTTGCATTGAACCTTCCTCTTTTAAATGAGACCTCGCGCAGCCCAAAATTCGCTCATATAATGACGTTAAACGTATCCTACTAAACCCATGTTTCAGGTTAGATTGTCGGTATTACAGCGCGGTGCATCGCCCGTGTCACGTGGCGTGTTTACCTCCTTAAGTATTTTTAGGTCACTAAAAGAGTTTTGTGACTCAAACGGTGAGCAGAGCGCTCCGCATCGAACCTTCCTCTTTCGAATGAGACTTCGCCCAACCCAAAATCTGCTCATATAAGGACGAAAAACGAAAAATCCCAAACCCATGTTTTAGGTTAGATTGTCGGTATTACAGCGCGGTGCATCGCCCGTGTCACGTGACGTGTCTACCCCCTTAAATCTGCGAAGTGTTTTTTTTATTTTTATTACAGTCTCACAAAAAAAAAGTTTAAAAAACGACCTTTACTATTTTCTTGCTATTCCGACCAAGTGCATTTTTTCAAAATGACGAAGAAACACGTCACTCATCACCCTAATCCTTCTATCATCTCAAAAAAACTCAAGCCGTTTGGATTAATTTGAAAAAAGTTACACGATTTTAAAAAGTCTCCGAATATTTTCGTTACTCACTGTATGAGGTATAAATTTCAAGATATAATTCGTTATAAATAAACTATCTTCTCACCACTGCCGCAATCGGTACCAAACATTGTAAAATTCTTCACTAAATACCAACCATCCCGAGACGCACGCTTCGATCTTGAGATTGTATTCCAAGTCGATGATCCCGCAATTTGTGAGATTCGACGGTGGCAGCGGAGGGATGTCTAGCTTCTGCTCGTACTCAGCGGCTCCGCTTCCGTCGACAGGCCCCTTGCCAACTTCCGCTATCACGAGCTCCTCCGTTCGGGTGTCGCTGGACGGCGTGGTCGCGCGGAAAGTCACGATCTAGACTTCACGATTTCATCGTTATCTCCGACACATTATCCACAATCACGCTGCACCTGACTCTGATGTACCTTACAAAGAATGAGCTTCAAGGTGTCCACCGTCACCCCCGACGAGTTCTCCACGTTCACGTGTATGGGCATCGACTGTCCTGGCACGTAGCCCCTGACGGGCAGCGAATAATTAACGGTCAGCGGCGCGGTCCCGCAACACAGGCAACAGAACGTTTTGCTCATCTCCTCTTCAACTTTCTCCTGTAAACGATAGGTACACTTTCAACTTCGAAGAATTTCTATTGCGCTATCGCGAGACTTGGGCTAACAAGGAACATCACCCACTCGGCATACAGATAGGGTACCTAAAGTTATTAAACACATATTTTTTTTTAGCTCTGGAAATTTACATTTTGGAAACCCCCTCGAAGTGGGGAGTTGGAAAACTGTTTAGAGGGATTGAGGATGATGCTCCTTGCGAGGCTGGCGAATCGTACCGAGGCCCTGGGCTCCTGATTCAGGTCAAAAGACGATATCACCGTGAACGGGCTCTTCACTTCTTGATCGAACTTCCAAGGCCGATCCAAAGTTGCTTTAACGATGTACCGAACGTGCCCGAAATCGGACTCGAAGCTGCTTGGAAGATTCATGGGCAAGGCGCACTTGAAGGGGAACTTGTGGTCTCCACTTTGTATTTCGATCTCGCCGCCTGAGGAAATTGCGCGTTGTTAATCCTTCGTGTGACGAAGAGAGAGGAAGAAATGTATTGATTCTACCAGAAGCTGATCCAACTAGGTAATACTTTGTCTCGAAGTAATCCTCGTGGGCAGTGACCGTCTCAGTGCCTTCCCTGTACTGTCCCCTATCGTCCATTTCTTGCTTATCTGTAGTCCAGCATGTGTCCGCGGCGCCTTTTATTTTCACGCTAATGCCTGTGAAAGAAAATTCAATTATTAAATTGTAATGCAATTTGTAAATTATTACTGAGTGGAATAGTACTCTGTAGGAGCGATTATTGGTATCCTTATTTGCTTCACACTTTTCTTTCTTAGTATTAATTTTGTAAATTTTTTTCTTTGATTAGATTCAACAAGATTTAGAAACTCCGTGAAATAAATGCTTCGTGACGTGGCTAATTAAACTGGCATTCAACGGAGTTGTTATATTGATAACTCTGCTTCTAATTCTTCCATTTAACGTACCTCAGCTGGTTGCGAGCAGGTCGCATTGAAAGGGCAGAATTATATTTACAATAAGACTCGAACGAACGGAAATATATTGCTCCACGTGGAGAGGAGGTTTTAAATAATGCGACTGGTGTCACAAGCGCTTTGAGTTATTAAACGTTGCCGACCAAACGGCCCGACCGGAACAAGGGAATTGAATCAGTACAGGGCGGAGACGCTTTTGGAATTGCCGTTAATAATGAAATAATGGTGTAAATTTAAACGTGAGCGGAGTTTGGCTGGATGCTAATAATGCCTTGTATCAACGTCAGTGGGTTAAAAGTAAAATATCGCAGAGAAATATTTCATATAGGTACTTAAAGAATGATGGAATATTGGAAAAGCAAAATGAAATTGCAGAATATCTATGAATAAATAAAATACATAAAACGTAGACCGTGTCGAACACGTAATAAAATATGGAATGTACAACGCGTTACAGAGGCGGTACAGCGTGACGAAAACAAGCGTTCCACGGCTGACCGTCACTGTCCGTTTCTACTGTGCGGGTGTGCACGGCCATGCTATAATTAAACTGCACCGTGCAAGAAAGAAACAATCTCCGCAGGAATGCAGCGACAAGAATCGCCAGATATGCGACGGATGTCATTTACAACTTGATACGCACTCTAAATGGGACATTTATTAATTTCGAAATGGACAGGCACGTGTGCCACTCGGATGCCAAATGAATCAACTCCATAAAATGAGAAATATAAAACATACATGTGCTGATTAAATTCTCGAGTGCTAGACTCGAGAAATTTACCAAAAAGTAGAAAATTCAATTTGACTTTTGTAAGTCCCACGTAGTCATCTCTGTTGGTTTTGTTTAATTAATGACAGTTTATTTATGTAAAAATCATCTTTTATATTACTGCTCTGGAATGCATGAGAGGACCGGGCTGTAATATTTATATCAGGATGTTTATAGCGATAGCATGAGCAACCGATAGAGTCTGTGTGCTTGACGGATCTCTCCTCAAGAATTTCATTCTGCCGAATCGTTTCGTTTTGTAAAGACGGTCCTTCCAAGTGTCCTGAATAAAATCGAGATTTAGAGCTACTAATGTGCCTTGTGTTTCCATGGCCTAATTCCCTATAATCTCAAACAGTAAATTTTAATTCGCCGTGGTTTACATCAATATTCGTACACTCTTTTAAATCGCATAATATTTTTAAAATTGTTCCAACCGATTTGAGTTTTTTTGAAAAGCTAGAAGGATTAGGTTGCTAAGTAACGTGCTACGTCGTTTCGAAAATATGCAATTAGTCGGAATAGCAAAATAAAATAGTAAAAGTCGTTTCCTCAACTTTTTTTCTGAGCCCGTAATAAAAATTCAAAAAACCTGTTAATAGATTTAAGTAAATTGTATACATACTGAAAAATTCATGAAAATCGGTGTTAACGTCACTGATTTCAAGAATTTCGCGATTTTCAACCACGTCACTTAGCAAACTATTGCTTCAAGTTTCTCAAAGAAACTCAAATCGTTTGGACCATTTTTAAAACTGTTATGCGATTTTAAAGAACTTCGATTATCGGTGTGAGCCACTGAACGTATCCCAAAAATCATCAAAAGTGTTGTCCTAGAGTCCCAGAATATTTCCTAAAATTTTGCTTGACGGATCTAAAATTTTGCTTGACTAAACTTTTCCAGCAACAAAAGCAACATATGCACTAACATATTTAATATTTCTACATAACACTAACATAACTCCGGTTCGCCCCGAAAACGATGTCACCCAGGAACCTAACAATACCAAACACCTTTGTCATCGCCACTTCCTTATCTCCGTTTGAATCACGCTTATAAATAAAACAAGCCAGTACTATCAACACATCCCAAGTAGCCAGAGCCGCGGCGCACCTTTCTTCACGTTCCTAGCACCCCCTGGTCGGATTCCAAGGGACTCTGCGTTACATTCTACACCCTCGCGCTCAAAAGAGCACGTGATTGATCGGAGCCTACGATCTAGGAACACCTGTCGATCATTGGAACGTGCTGAGGAACGTGCGCGATCGAGATTAGCCGGGCGAAAATAGCTGGAGTGACTCATTCTACTTGGGATTTGCGAGCTGCTCGGCCACCGTACCTACCGCGTATCTTCTTCATGCTGTCCAGCACGACGATGATGTTCCCCGTGACCGTCTGGCCTGGGTAGTAGGTGCTCCAAGGATTGTCGAAGACTATCCGGAAATCCCTCAGCCCCATCTCTGCCCGTGCGAGTGCACCTCGCGTCGATAATCCTCGATCCACCCGGTAGACACCCTTTCGCCCCCTTTCTTCCTTTTATCTTTTATTAATTATTCCGCTCGCGTTGGAACCGTCTGGCAGAACAGGGCGCCGTTTAGGCAGGCGCTGGGTCCTGGCCTCCGTTCCGTATTTCGTATTGAACACACACCGCGGCTATATCGAGCCGCTCGTAAAAGCCGGTCCGTTCGTGCTCGCCAGTCCACGCCACACTACGGATCACTCGATATTTGTCTCTTCTGCGCAGATACCAGCTGACACCGTGCCCGGAGAACCTTCCCTACAGGTCCTTTCAAAAGCGCGGTGGCTGAGGTGGGGGAAGTTGGGTAGGGATTTGAAATTGCGGGCGCACTTTGCTTGCGGTTGTTTAGAGGCGGTTTTTATTTTTGGGGTAGGGGAGCTTGTAGATTTGTTGTGGAAATGCGTTTTTGGGGTGGTGAGAATTTGTGGGTTGAGCAACTGGGACAATTATTATTATTATTATTATTATTAACGTCTTTATTACGAACGTGTATTATTATTAACGTCTTAATTGATGTGGGGATAATTAGGCAGCGTGTTCTGTGAGGAATTTTAGAGTTTGAGTAAGGGTATTAAGGCGCTGTTCCGGTTTAGAGATAATACGAATAGGCGATCTTTAGGAATTAATTAAAGGAAAACTACTGCATATAATTTAATGGGAGTTTTTGTAGTGTATTAAGGATATGTTAAACTATAGAAATATATTTTTTGTTTTATAATTAATTGTTGCAGGTGGCACTGGGGAGTCGTCAAAATCGAGGCGTCAAATATTCTTACAAAACGGTGGAATTTGTAACAGCTAAACCTTTGGTCTAAAATAAAAAACAATGCAGGATTGTTAAAGGCATGAAACTCGCTCGTGGATTTTGCAGTAAAACTTACAAAAAATTATATTTTTTGAGAAAATAACGACACTTAAAGTTTGAAATCACTTTTTCACTATATTTTTCGTCCTTTCAAGGTCTTTAAAATTACAAATCTTCATTTGTTTTATTTTACTGGTTTCCCCACAAGCCAGAAGTATATTCTTCAAAATAAAAGAAGTTTCAGTCGAATCGGATAAAAACTTATCGAGATATAAGTTCCACCGATTTTAATAACACTGTTTCAAGAAAACCGCGCATAACTTCGCAATTCAAATGCCTATAACTTCTGGAATTTTACGAATTTCAAAAAATTCTTTTAAACACATATTCTTAAAAGCTTGAAAATTCAAAAAATGAAATAAAAAAATCGATTTTTAGAGAATTTTGTATTCTCAAAGTTACATTACGAAATCTATGCTTTTATATTTTGAATAAAATAGAACAAATTATACTTCGAAAAATTGTTTAACCCTCAGTTATCACTCTAGGTTAAACTGACCCAATATTTAACTTTAATCTTTGAGGCATCATTGAAAATAGCAATACTGTTTTAAACACGATGATGCTTTAAATATTAATTTTCAACGATGCACTTAATTTAACAGATAATTTTTAAACAGCAATATGGGTTAAAAATCCTTAAACATTCCTTTCAATACCCCGTCCCCCATTCTTCAAGCGTCCTATATACCCAAATTGTGTCGAAGTTAAACTAACAATATACTATTAACAATAAAGGCAATTTATCCATAAGAATCGTTTAATAAAATCTAAAATATTTCTTACAAGACCGCGACCCCTATTTTTTAAACTTCCAATACGTCCACGCTGTAACGACGATGACGTAACAACGTTGCGTGGCCCCATTGGTTAAGCATAGGTAAACATGCGCCGAGTAAAATCCACGTTTTCCAATATCGTAGTAATATTCATCGCTGAAAGGCAACACGCATGCCCCATATCACGCCGCATGACGTCACCGACCGATAACAGATAAGATAGCGATGATTCAATTGACAAAGATCATCGACAATCATTCTCGGGCCAGGTTCAACTCGTATCCGCGAAAGCAGGGTCGGAATCGCCACGTTTGCTGAGCAAATCCGATGAATCAACAGTCGACACTGTTATCATTTGTTTACTCAGTATTTATATCGACTTTAATTGCACTTCGTTTACATATTCGTGTTTCATATGACGCGCGGACTTTTTCAAAACACGCTTCTCTTCGAAAATTTTATTAATAATTCTTCTTGGGAATATTAGTTTCTTTTAAGATTTCTAAAGTAATGGTCAAAATATAGTTTAAATTGTGAATTGTAACAGAGATAAGATATTTTGATTGCAATGATTTATATCTTTAAGTTTATATCCCTTAGGGTTTATACAAAAACCGACTTTTGAAAAAACCGGTTTTCGAATTCCACTATTCCCAAAAAACCGGTTAAACCGGTTTTCGAATTTTCACAGAGAATATATAATTAAAATAGTAAATAAATATTCGTACTCACTTCAATAATGTTCAGTTTCCTTAATATTTGTGGAATTTCTAAAATATAATAAAATAAAATATACTCTATCTATACAAAACCAAATAAATAAATAAAAATTAAATTGACTCAAATCCGTACAATTTTTTAATTCGTTTAATATTTATGGATATACAAAAATATAACACAATCCCATAGACTGCGTACAGAACCAAATGAAAAGAAAAGACTAAACTAAAATTCTCACAAAATATCAATCTTTTACAATGGTACGAAATTATAAATCGTTATTCCATTTAGTATTTTTCTTCAGAAAATATGAACTCATGAAGATTAGTTTCACAGTAATAACTAAACTGTTACCTACTACAATGTACTACAATAATTAAATAATTCATTTAAATAATTAATCGGTTTTTAAAAACCGGGGTTAAATAACCGGTTTTAAATTATGAAACCGGTTTTCGAATTTTTCAAATTCATAAATAAAAACCGGTTTTTAAACCCGGTTTTTAAAAACCGACAAACCCTAATATCCCTAGATTGCGGGGGATTGTAAAATAACCAGGGAAGTAATATAATACGTAGATTATTTATTTTGTTATTTAGATATGTAAAAATATGAGTCTTAAAGTTTCATTTAACCACCGCTGTAGATCTTGCTACTGATAAATTTGAGGCCACCCCTTATTGAATTAAAACAAACTATTTCGTAGAAATTAAATTTCAGTTTATCTGTGAGATTTCTTTGAAAGTTCCAGGGTTTTAATCTCTACCCTTAGTAAGAATATTTGTTTTTGTTTTTCCAGGGGATACAATTTGTGTATACCACCTTGTGAAGCGAGAAGAATTACTTTATTGAAATTGAATTTTGAGGTCGCACATAGAAGTTCTCAGAAACCTCAGTTACTTTCTTCTTCATTGAAGAAGGAAGACGCTGTTTTATTTACGTAACCACGATACATTGCTGATTCCATCGCAATAGTCCTGCATCTTTTATCTTGAATAAAAGAACAGCTTGATCGATAAATCGAATGTGCGAGGGAAAATGAGGGCGCTTTGGAATTTCGAAAATAAATTGAGATATGTAGGGAATATTCAAAATTGGAACGACTTCATTGTGGCCAAGGAGAATCTTTACAAAAATTCATTCGCTCAAAGTTTCTATAATATTTTCGGTAAAAGCTCGAGCATTATAGCCGCAATTTTTCATTTCACCCTCGTAATGGCGTTTCGTTTCGAAAAACGTGCTCAAGACCTACGCGTCGTATCTTACGGAAATTTATCTTCACGTCAAACGTAATTGGACATGTTTTCGCGACACAAAATACGAACCGGCCGACGTAAAGCTAATGTCACATACTGGAAGATATTACTCACACACACGAACACGCGTATTTAATATATTTCACCTTCGTTTCGCTCGAGCGCGAAATAAACTCGTCCGGAAAAATTCCTGTAGAATTCGATATGGCCGAGCACAGAGCACGAAAGGAATATTTGAGTTTTATAAATAATTCAAGGACACGGAATTCTTTGAAACTGACCCATTTAGAATTCACTTCCGAGCACCGAGATTTTCGGTTTTCCGATAGGCTCGATGAAAGTGAGATTGTGATAAGAATATCACAATTATAATCATCCATGGCAAGTGGAGAATGGAAATGTTATTTCTAAGCTAAAATTCATTATTAAATTTCTCTTGGAAATTATACAGGTGTGGAAAGGAGGGTTATTTAATTTCAATTACAAGTGTATTATATTAAAGAAAATAAAAGTAACATGGCATTACGTGGCAGTACGAGAGCAGTGGTTGAAACAGAAACAGTTTACTATAGTTTCCTAACGTCTCGTCATACAAACGCGAACTTATTCATCCAATTAGATGGTCTCGACTAGTGGATGACTCATGGGAAAATTACTTTTCGCGTGATGCCTCTGATGCAGATCGATAATTCGAAATGGAACCCGTGCTCGAGTCCACTTGAAGCGGATTAAAGTTACAATCCTCGCCTTCACCCCTTTCACAAGTTCCACCCCTTTAAGACAGTCTACGTCATTTGAAAGCCAGCATAATTCAACGATAATGTATACAACAAACACGGATGCGATGAAAATAATACACGAGCGTAGATGAAAATTTGATGAATATTTTTATAACTGTTCTCCAATAGTTGGAATTGTAATTTTTATAGAATATTATTTTTAAGTTCGCCACGACTCTCAACCCCTAATAGAAACGTCGATTTGACGTAGAAGGGTCCATTACAGCCCACGCCCAAATGTAAATAAAGATGGATTGCATATAGCGTCAGAAATCATTTCTCTCCCTGTGCCAGCAGAGAATATTCCACTCATTCAAATCGAAACGTAAAGAAATCCAGAGAAAACAAATACCGCCATAATTAGGGTAAAGGACCCAATTACTGGCAGCCAACCCAATTACTGTCACCTTAAGCTATTTTACTTAAACGTTTATTTATTCGTAATTTTAAGTAAAATAGCTTAAGGTGATAGTAATTGGGTTGGCTGCCAGTGATTGGGTCCTTTACCCTATCCCCTAAAAAAAGAACGCATAATTCGAGTATTCCAAAATACTAAAAACCTAAGTAGTATCCAATAAATATAATCCAAACCCAAATTAGAATCCCCAAACAACTAATTCCACAATCAAGACTAAATCATTCAAAATTGCAGTTCACAAACCCTCAAAATCTTTCCACCCTCTACAACATTAATATTCCTCCCCCAGATCCCAAAAATAATGACCCTAATGAATAAAGTGTAAGCAATTGCTTTTTCTTAATATTTTACTAGGAATTGCTTAAATTCATGTGAATAAAAACACAACCCTTTGCTTTATCTTGTAGGAATTCCTAAACTGCCAAGAAATTGCATTTCCTTAATTTTTTAAGGAATTGCTTACAATCGAATGAATAAAAGAAGCATTTGCTTATGCTAAATAAGCAGTTCCTTAAGAATTTGTAAGACTGCTGTACCCCATGCTAACATTTGCTTAAAGGGGCAATTACTTTATCAGTATGTAAGTATTAAAGAGAATAAATGATACATGAAGCTTTTTAAACGATAATTAATTGCAGCCGTTTTGAATTCATGTATGTATTATACAGGGTGTAACAAAAATGTTTCCGTTCCTTAAAATGGGTGATTTGTGGAGTGATTGCAAACGATTGCGAGCCGCGGTTCTAATATTACTAATTTTTTTGACAATTTATTTTTTGGTTACCGAAATACGGTAAAATTTTCCATGCTCTGTTACGGTTTGTAAAGCCATTTCTTTTTCTTTTTGTTATTTCAGGTATTTGGGATTTATGAAACAGTACTTTATGTTCTTTCAACTTTTGTATAACAATTAACTGCTTATCAGATTCCTCGCTGTCATTAATGCCACTACTGTTCGGCATGATTATGTTATAATTATGTTATAACATGCCTGTTACCGGCAGTCACAGTTACCATTTACTTATACGGTCTAACAAAGCCAGTAATTCCTTATGATTTTTATTCCTTTTTTGTTTCAATAATTGCTTCTTAAGCAATTGATTTTCCTAATAAGGAATTGCTTAGTTTTTATTCACCATGCTCAATAATCTTAAAAAATGCATGCATATAAAAAAAAATCCTCTAACACCCCTCACCTCCCCGCGCGAATGAATTCATCGCGAGAAAGACGTGCGACGTTATTTTTACCCAGCGTAATTATTTAATGTTTCGGCAAACAACCCAAATGGCCCTTCGGCCTGCCAGCGGATCGATAGCGCATCGATTCCGCCGGTGGATGCACCTTCGCCGAGTGCATCGTCACCTGCGCGAGATCCCCGATACCTGCGGGAACACCCCTTCTTTGAGGGTGCAACCGCTGGCGGCATTGTCTCTGGCCGAGCGGCGCCGTGGCCGCCGTCTTCGTCGCCGTTGCTTCCTTTCCGGAGGCGGCTATTCCGCGCAAGCTCCGGGCCGTTACTATTGATCCGAGCATTTCGCCCGATGGTCGCCTCAGAATACCACGGACGGTCCGCACACCGTAAATATTCGTTCGCCGCGCCGTGGCCGAGTGACTTACGCGGATAGAGCCGCTGGAATAACGTGGAAAAACGTGGCCGAACATGGTCGGAGGAGTGACGGAGGACGGACCTCTTATTCGACCCGTTGATTCCGGTGAGTGGAGCCCCCGTCCCCGTGATAATCCGCCCCAGCATTCGTCGCGTCACCGCTCGGCCCTGCCTCACGGCCAACGTCGACCCTCCCGTCGACGGCCCCGCGCGATTCCACCACGTCGCTGTCCTCGGAGCCTCTTCGTGGCTCAGGCTAATTGCCGCGAGATGATCGCGGCTAGATTCTTCGTCGAGAGAGTCGTGGCGCATCTTAGCCCTGCACGCGGACAGCTGTTACCTTGGGCCTGGCTCCTCCAGGAACACTTGTGCCCCGGGTCTTCCCATTCGATCTTGATTGCTCTTTCTCCGGTGACTTTGAATTGGTAGCGCAATGGTTTCCTAGCTGGGTACGTGGCACGGTGCCTCGCACCCTTGTTGCAACGCTCGGTGGGGACTCTAGGGAATAACTCACCCGCGGGGATGTACGCAGCGGACCATGGGCCCTTCCATGGTCGACGAGCGACCATGTGGCGGTTTCAGTCGATCAATCCTCTGATACATAGAGCTTCCAGGAAGTCAAGGGGCTTTCAGGGCTTTGGAGATGAACGTTGTGGTAGTTTTAGGGGCAAATGGAAATTTTACTGCTGGTGCTATTTACAGTGAAGATGAAATATAAGGTAGGGGGTTGATGGGAGGTCCTTTGTTGCAATCCATTTCGGTGAAAGTGTCGTTGTGATTGATATACGTAGCGATGGGTAGTACTGTATCTTACTGTTAACGTAGAATGTTGAATGTTCTGAGTATTTGTAATTTTGATAATATATATAATTAAGAGACCAGTTTTTTCCAGTATTTCCAGTATTGCAATTCGAGGTAAAAATACCCAAATCTTGTTTACCCTATCGCACTTTCATTTTTATAATTCTTCTTCAAAATTCTGTCCAAAGAACCAGCTTCTCATAACACAATTCCAAATCTCCACATGTAGAGGCTCACATAAATTTATTTTTCATCGTCTCGAGTAATACAGCGACGCTAGTAAACATACAGTAAGAAGTGGAGGACGCTTGTCATCTCGAGCTGTCACTGTTGCTAGTGCGCGGTTGGAAAATGGAAAGATTAAATGCACCTGCATCGGCGGTATTCAATCTGTCAGCTATTTCCGATAAGGGGGTGAAATTTGACAAGGGGTACGCGTTGTTGCAGTGTCGACGACAACGGTAATCGCGCTATGCATCGGCGCCGCTTTTCTACTTTGCGCCGTCGCGATGACCTGGTGGCTTTGCCGACGGCGTCGCGAGCACACCAAGCTAAATTCAGAGAAGTCCTTGGCGTTCAGACCGCCCCACAGGAAGCCGACGGCGGTCAAGAGTCCTGGTAGCACCAGCCACTACCTGAAGAAGAGCCCCAGCCCCACAGGGCCCGCCAAGAGCCCTCCTGGCTCCGGCAGGCAGACGCCAAGCCCGACCGGGTCCCAACCCTCCAGCTCCTCTCAGCCCAGGACACCTCAGGGCACAGGTAAAGATGTCACTCCCGTCGTTCGTAACAGGACGATGGTTATTAATGCACTTCAGTGATATCAAAATGGAAGGTTCAGAAGCCAATCAGTGCAAATCCATTAGCATTAAAACCGAGATTTATGTTCGCTGTTTGTCCTCTGAATAATTTTGCCTAGTAATTCCGTGGTGATTAATAGGGTAAAGGTGGGTAATATGGAACGTCTGGTTTCAGAAGCTTGTCAAAAGTAGGGGATTTTTTTTTTAATAAAACTGACATGAAGGGACGAAGGAACTAATGCGTAATCATATTTGTAGGGTAAAGGACCCAATTACTGTCACCTTAAGCTATTTTACTTAAAATAACGAATAAATAAACGTTTAAGTAAAATAGCTTAAGGTGACAGTAATTGGGTCCTTTACCCTACAAATATGATTACGTATTAGTTCCTTCGTCCCTTCATGTCAGTAAAGGACCTAATTACTGTCACCTTAAGCTATTTAACTTAAAATAACGAATAAATAAACGTTTAAGTAAAATAGCTTAAGGTGACAGTAATTGGGTCCTTTAGCCTACAAATATGAATACGTATTAGTTCCTTCGTCCTTTCATGTCAGTAAAGGACCTAATTACTGTCACCTTAAGCTATTTAACTTAAAATAACGAATAAATAAACGTTTAAGTAAAATAGCTTAAGGTGACAGTAATAGGGTCCTTTACCCTACAAATATGAATACGTATTAGTTCCTTCGTCCTTTCATGTCAGTAAAGGACCTAATTACTGACACCTTAAGCTATTTTACTTAAAATAACGAATAAATAAACTTTTAAGTAAAATAGCTTAAGGTGACAGTAATTGGGTTCTTTACCCTACAAATATGAATACGTATTAGTTCCTTCGTCCTTTCATGTCAGTAAAGGACCTAATTACTGACACCTTAAGCTATTTAACTTAAAATAACGAATAAATAAACGTTTAAGTAAAATAGCTTAAGATGATAGTAATTGGGTCGTTTATCCTATACCCAAATGTAAAAAAATCCAATTGTTTTGCAATGATAGTAAAAAATGGCTCCTAATATGGGACCTAGGAAGTTTGTAAAGAAAACTTAAAAATTTTTACTTTCTTTTACTAAAAATGAAGATTTATTAAGTAGAAGATACAAATAAATAAATATACATCATTTTTTGAACTTATTCTTGCTTTCTGCGACTCCTACACGTTGGGCACGTGAATAATACGTCGGGAGCCCTACGTTCTTCGCGTGCCCGCTGAAAGCAGCGAATACATTGGGTCTACTTTTCATTGTCATTATTTTTATAATTTCCATCGCAAAATAAGCGTTTCACCATTATCAACATCATCTATATTACTCGGTATGTTCCATATTACGTACACGCATGTTCCCACAAGAAATTAAGAATTATATTAACAAGACACTAACTTTATTGGTAAACTATTGTTGAATAATCGAGAACACACATATTTAATGATAAATTATATCAAAGTAATAATTTGTAATATACCTTCACTACAATATTTAATTATGTGATGCACTTTTCAAAAACCTTTACACCCCACGAAAAATATTACCTGCCTTTACCCTATAGGACCGACATTTATTGCTCACGTGTGAATGTAGTGGCTGAATTGATTTAGCAACTGAAAGTTTTAAGAATGAAGAGGTTCTTGAACTACGTAACTCATTTTCAGGGAAAGTTGACTGATTGCAAACTGATTGGCTACTGAACCCTCGAAGTGTACTCACCTCGCGTGATGATACACTTTTGAAGGGTGCTTGAAAACCCACTAGCAAGAGAAGATCCCGAACCCGGAAGTTAAAAAAATTCTGAATCTTTGCGAATATGTAGGGAATTTCCTCCTGATTACAACGCAATTTTTGTTTGCTGCCCAAATTCACTCTAAAGGGGTGAAATTAACCCCTGATAATTATTAAAATATTTCTCGAATTTGTGTTATAACTCGTGAACTGTAAAATAACTTTTTTAACAAATGATAGATTTATTTAAAAGAAGTAACTTTTGTCTGGAAACTTTTTTCTATCTCTTACAATTCGCGAGTTATAACGCGAAATTGGAAAATAGCCGAATTCTCAGGGGTTAATTTCACCCCCGTTAAGTGAATTTGAGCAGCAAACAAAAATTGCGTTATAATCAGGAGGAAATCCCATACATATTCATAAAGTTTCAGAATGTTTTAAATGTTCAGCTTCGGGATCTTCCCTTGTAAGTCCATTTTTGCTAAAACTGATATTTCACCACCACTAAATTTTACATTTCCTGTGAAAAATAAAAATCGATTCTTCTCGCTTTGCCTTAAAACTTTTTAAAATACACCAGTGTACTTTATCCCTCGAATATTCTTTCTAATGGAATTATTGTATTTCTGTTATCGTTAACAATTTAAGCTTTCTTTAGTTTCTACAGTAAGTACCACTGTATCCTTGGAATTTGAACGGTCCCTCGCAATGCTTGTAGTTTTATCTTAGCAAGGAATCGTTTTTTTTTTAAGCAGAAATATATTACATTGGAAACTTTTCAACCCTTCTATTTTTATTTGCTCTTCGATATCATGAGCCCATTATGTTTGAACAGACTCATGTCAATGAATAGATGAGAGATACCCTGTATAATATAATTTGTCTCAGAGAATTTCTCGAGGAATCTTTTACAGAAGAAACTCTCCCCTTTCGTGATATTATCAGGCGCCACTATGTGGTATCAGTAACTCGATTTCTGAGAAAATGGAAGGCTCCAAAATTGAATCATCCCCTCCCGATTTATCCCCGCCATACTTTCCGTTACTTGCCAAAATCGAATCTCCGCTGAGAAGCAGAAGACCTGACAATACAAAATTATTTAGAGAAAATTGAAATAAAATAGTTCCTTTCTAAACTAAAATTCATACAGCCCTAGAAGTTGACTGTGAAGCGTCCAAGACTTTCAATTCGCCACGCTAAAGCTTGAAAGGAATTTTCTAAAGGGTTACTAAAAGTCGTCTGTTTTTCGAACGCTCTTCGATATTATATTAGCAGAGATCGGTTGGGTAGGTTGATAAGGGAACGTGGCTAATTGGGTATTGTTTGGCCGTTCATCGACTGCAGGAACACCGGCTCAGACACCTTCTGGCGAGGTCACACTGAGCATCGAGAATGAACGTGACAAGGCGGAGATCGAGAACAATGAGAAAGTGGAGCGCGAGAAGAACCACACGGCGGAGAATAACGAGGATAGCCTGGGCCAGTTGGTATTCAAGCTGCGATACGTCAGCGAGCAGAATGCACTCGGCGTGACCGTGGTGAACTGCAAGGGGCTGCCCGCGAGGGAGCAAAACGCCACCAGTGATCCTTACGTTAAATTGAAATTGTTGCCTGACAAACAGCAACAGGTGAAAACGAGGGTCCTCAGGAACACCAGGGATCCAGTCTACGACGAGGACTTCACGTTCTTCGGGATATCGAAGGATCAGCTCGAGGTAAATTCGTTGTAATTTATTATACTTGTTATATAAAAGATAGCTACATGATTTTTCGTAGTAATCTTTTTCACGTAGACTTTTGCTTTTGAACTTAAAACACTCTGGGGGAATGGTTGAGATTGCGATAGTGGTTGGTGGTTCTAAGGTTGAATGCTCTAATATTTAAAGATTTGATAGTGTGCTGTTGGGTTTGATAAGATTGTTGGTCGAATGGAAATTAAATTTAAGTTCGAGTCAGGTTTAGTGACTTCGACTGTGAACAATCTTTAGGTTGGTTGTGCTTTACCCAAACACTAACAGGGGTGATTCATAAAACGAGCTTTCCCACTATCGTTCACAGAAAATCAGTCTGCACTTCATAGTACTCAGCTTCGATAGATACTCCCGTGACGATATTATCGGCGAATTGACGTGTGCACTCTCATCGGTGCCTGGATTGGATAGCGCTGGTAACGAGATATCATTGTGTCGAAAAATCTGCCCCAGAAGCCTGAAGGTGAGCAACTGCTGTGGAAATAATATCGATTCGAGGACCATATTATGGACTCTAGGCGACAAATCATTTTATTCACTAAGTTCGGAATAGTGAGAAATTTAAAGTTCGTTAAATCTTTCTTAGGTGTTACTCAGGTAAAAAATATTTGAAAGTCTTCTTTTCTAGACAAATATCTTTGGATTAATTTTGAAACACTGAGAAATTTAAAGTCCTCAAAATTTTCTTATCACTGAAGTGACAAAATACATAGAAGTCTTCCTTTCTGCACAAACATCTTTAGATTAACTTTGAAATACTGATAAATTTAAAGTCCTCTAAATATTCTTATCACTCAAGTGACAAAATACATAGAAGTCTTCTTTTCTACACAAACATTTTTGGATTAACTTCGAAACACTGAGAAATTTAAAATCCACTAAATTTTCTTATCACTCAACCGACAAAATGCATAGGAGTCTTCTTTTCTGCACAAGCATTTTAGATTAATTTTGAAATACTGGGAAATTTAAAGTCCTCTAAATTTTCTTATTACTCAACTGACAAAATACTTTAAACTCTTATTTTCTACACAACCATCTTTGGATTAACTTCGAAACACTGAGAAATATAAAGTCCTCTAAATTTTCTTATCACTCAAGTGACAAAATACATAGAAGTCTTCTTTTCTACACAAAAATCTTTGGATTAACTTCAAAACACTGAGAAATTTAAAATCCACTAAATTTTCTTATCACTCAACCGACAAAATGCATAGGAGTCTTCTTTTCTGCACAAGCATTTTAGATTAATTTTGAAATACTGGGAAATTTAAAGTCCTCTAAATTTTCTTATTACTCAACTGACAAAATACTTTAAACTCTTATTTTCTACACAACCATCTTTGGATTAACTTCGAAACACTGAGAAATATAAAGTCCTCTAAATTTTCTTATCACTCAAGTGACAAAATACATAGAAGTCTTCTTTTCTACACAAAAATCTTTGGATTAACTTCAAAACACTGAGAAATTTAAAATCCACTAAATTTTCTTATCACTCAACCGACAAAATGCATAGGAGTCTTCTTTTCTGCACAAGCATTTTAGATTAATTTTGAAATACTGGGAAATTTAAAGTCCTCTAAATTTTCTTATTACTCAACTGACAAAATACTTTAAACTCTTATTTTCTACACAATTCTAAATTTTCTCATCACTCAACTGGCAAAATACTTAAAAGTCTTCTTCCACTCTAAACTCGAGAAGTCTTTACAACCGCGAAAAATGCCAATAAAGATAGCCTGGTAATTATAACACGTATCAGGTTTAAAATTCTCGAACCTTTCGTGCCACGTGGCCCACTGGTAGTCCACGATATTCATTATAAATAAAACTTTCATTAAAAAAAAAACAATATTACATGTCTCACTTCAGCATCGAAAGAAAGTAGAATAACGAAAGCTGAAATTACAAAGAAACTACTAAGTACCTTTCCATAATTAAATATTCTCCAATTTCCACCGTGGCACAATTAACTAAATAGTCACTTAACCGTAATTAACTCATACTTCGAGTGGCGCAGGCGTGTTTTCACGCCGAGGGATTTGCGTCCCGTTGCCATTTCCTGGAAACTTTACTTTGAAAACAAACCAACCTCGGAGTTCGCTTTCCACGAAACTTTCCCAGCGGAGGCGATCTCTGGGAAAGCCCAGGCCATCTTAAGGGACTATTTCTGAAAATCTTAAGCCACTCGAAGTATTAATATAGAGGAATGTGGTCAGAGCCTGAAAAGGGAAACGCTGCGTGTCTTTTTACAGATTCAATCGCAAGGCAGGGGAGAGCTGCTGGTTTCCCTTTGCTGGCAACCCATCAACAACCGATTGGCGGTGGTTGTACTGAAGGCGCAGAACTTGCCCAAGATGGACGTGACCGGCCTGGCTGATCCATACGTCAAGATCTATCTCGTGTACAACGACCAGCGCATCGCAAAGAGGAAGACGCGCGTGAAGAAACGCACCCTCAACCCAGTCTTCAACGAGTCCTTCGTTTTCGACATTCCGAACGGCGCGGATGGTCTTAACAACGTCAGCCTCGAGTTCCTGTTGCTCGATTGGGATCGTGTTACGAGAAACGAGGTACGTTATAATATGCTGCATTGGAGAAAAATTCTTTCTATTTTATAAACACTGTTATTCCTTCTTATCCACTTGAAACAACTGACTCGTCTTTTCAAGGTAATTCTGCTCTTATCCCAGAGTTTTTAGGAAGAAACTGTTTACCTTTTTGAAAATAAATTGAGGAGCTGAAATGGTAAATGATTTATTTAAGTGCTAGAGGTGAAAATTTTCAGTATTTTCTACAAACTAAAATAAATTATTAGAGCTCTTGCAGCGCTCACCGCCGAATTCAGTATGGAATTTTATTTTAATCCTTCTCCACTGAAAATGTATTTTTCATTTCTTTGCCAATTACATCGTTTACCATTTCAACTCCACAATTATTGCAACAATGCATTCGTTATATTCGATGCTATTTTTATTTTTAAATGTTTACCCTTTCTTTTCTTACTTCAGCTGAATTTTTTTAAACTGTTATAAATGTATAATAACAGTGGCGCACTCAGGATTGAATCTTGGGGGAGTCGAGTTGAATATTCAATAAAATAAAATAAAATTCATTAGGCGATTACAAAAATGTATTTAAAGAATAAAATCCAGTTTTCCTTTTTTATTACAAAGCTGTTGAATCAGTTTAATCGTGGTTACATTAATCTCTCTTTTATCTCTGGGTGCGCCACTGTGTAATGGTGTAATGCTGTGATTCTTAGGAACGTAGGAAGACAAAGGTAATATTTCTGGGGCTAACCGGAGATTTTACTGGCGACGGTGTCGACCAAGGAAAATACTTTAAATTGATCGAGTTAATAATTGCGTGTCGGGAAATATGTGCACACGGTGTACTACGCATTAACATTTATATCGTTTCGTATTATGCAATCCTCCGGCTGGTCGTAGGTACAGCGTCACGCTACCGAAAGCCGTACATCCGACTAGAGTAGCGTGATTTTTCACCATTTTCTCTCGTAACGCGATGCAAGACCTGGCTGGGCAGAATTTTATCGAGAGATCAATGCAAGGGCGATCTAAGAATTTTCAGAACTCTGCACTTCTCACTGCTGAAGCTGAATAGAAAGTACCTACACCGTGTAATTGGGACAAGCATCCACTGTGAAACAGCAGTAGACATGAAATACAGTTGTTACATAAAATACAGTTACACAAAATTGAATAATACAGTGAGCTATATCTGCTCTAATACTCTTGTGCTTCAGCGCACCCTCGTATGGATGCACGTTGCTTTTTTTAAATAGAACTCTTTGTTTAATATGCCGCCAATGCAGTGTGCAGATGGACTCTTATATTTTTATACTGTGACAGAAATTCGCAATCGATAGACGGTGAAAAAGTAAAATTATATTTAAAGGAATGTTCTATTCGGTAGGATACTCTTTTTGAATTAGAATTAACGGAATAAAGTGCTATTAAATGGGGCGGGTTTTGAGATTTGGCGCCTCTAGGCTAGCAAGTGTCTGCCGCCCTTTCTGCGAAATATAGTTAAATATTTTTATTTAAAAGAGTTGAGACTATTTCGAAATTAATTCAATGTGGCAACTCAGATATGAGTTATTGCTAATTTGCTGTGTGAAAAAGAAGTGAATTTTTTTTAAAAACTTGTCGTTCCTAAAATTTGATGCCCCCCAAAATTTGCCGCTCAAAATTTATCGCTCCCCCAAATTTACAGCTTCCGAAAATGTATCGCTCTCCAAAATTTGTTGCTATCCAAAAGCTGACGCTTCCCAAAATTTGTCCCTCAAAATTAATCGCTCCTCCAAATTTACACCTTCCAAAAATTTGTTGATCCTCCAAATTTTTTGCTCCCCCAAAATTTGCCCCTTCCCGAAATTTATCGCTCCCCAAAATTTGCCGCTCAAACTTGATCGCTCCTTCAAATTTACAATTGTCCAAAATTTATCGCTCCCCAAAATTTGCCCCTTCCCAAAATGTATTGCTCTCCAAAATTTCCCGCTCAAATTGTATCGCTCCTCCAAATTTACACCTTCCAAAAATTTGTTAATCCCCCAAATTTTTGCTCCCCCAAAATTTGCTGCTCCCCGAAATTTATCGGTCCCCAAAATTTGCCGCTCAAACTTGATCGCTCCTTCAAATTTACAATGGTCCAAAATTTATCGCTCCCCAAAATTTGCCCCTTCCCAAAATGTATTGCTCTCCAAAATTTGCCGCTCAAATTTTATCGCTCCTCCAAATTTACACCTTCCAAAAATTTGTTAATCCCCCAAATTTTTGCTCCCCCAAAATTTGCCCCTTCCCGAAATTTATCGCTCTCCAAAATTTGCCGCTCAAACTTGATCGCTCCTTCAAATTTACAATGGTCCAAAATTTACCGCTTCCCAAAATTTGCCGTCCCCAAAATAATCGCTCCCTGAAATTTGCCACCCTAGAATGCCTACTTAACCTCCTCACAAATCCCCTACCTGCAAACAAAAAACTCTATCAAAACCGCTTAATCGTCAAGCTACCATTTATAAAAAATTCTCCATCCCTTTTCGCCAATTTTAAACACAGTTCTAAGAAACTCTACGTAACTCAACTATGTAGTAATATCGACTCTACAAAGGTAAAGCAACGTTGTTCGTCACCCCGCGCCCACTTATAACGCAAGCGCGCGTGTTTCAGGTGATCGGACGGCTCGAGTTCGGCGTGCCAAATAGTCAAAAGTCAGCTATGAATCATTGGAGAGAAGTGTGCAGCTCGCCGCAGAGGCAGATCGCTGATTGGCACAAATTAAGGGAGTAACTGGACATCTCCCTGCCCTATCGACTTTCCTGGAAATCCCCGTCTCCAAAACTATCCAAACGCCCCGTCTCCTTCCCCATTGTGAAACCACCAACCCCTTGAAACCCCGCGATGAAGTGGGGTATCTGTTTTGTAAACCTAATACTCGATGTATATTAGGCTTGAAGCGAGTGGCGGCACGTCCACCCGCGATCGATGCGACTGCGGATGCACCGCGCGAGACCGGCTGCACGACTTGCGTGCACCATTGATCTTGATCGCGCGACTAATATCCAACCACCACGGGCATCGATTCAATCACAGGGACACGCGTGATCCTCGCCAATGTTCCAACCAGGAACGCCTCACGTTTTATTGCATTCATAAATATTCCACTATCGTCCTCGAAAGCTCCAGCTATCAACTTCATTCTCGTTAAAAAGTGTGTCATTAATTTTCCACAACTTTGCTCGTAATATGATTTCAGATTAGTTTCTTTCTCTTCTTTTATTCAATCTACCAGAGAAGTGCAAAAATTGTATTTAAATACAAATCTCTAGTAACGAATTAAAGTTAAAAAAATTAAGTTAATTATTTAAACTTTTATTCCCTATTAGATACTTTTATTTAAATAAAATTCCGCTTCAAGTTAAATGAAGCTCGAGCTATGTTTGTGGAATTTTCTTCTCTTCTCCATGAAATTATTAACAAAGCTGGAAAAATGAATCGAAGCTCTAATTTTGGAAATCAGTTCCTCCGCGCTTCGAGTGTTTAAAAGGACGACACTCCAATCTAGAGATCTTGGGCACTGAGATCGCTAAATTCGTGGTCCCGAGCAGATCTATTTTCTTTTTGTGAGTGGCTTTAATTTCCATCCGATCGCAGTGGCAGACGATCGCGGGTAAAACGCATTACAAAATGCTTTACGATATAAATATAGTTGTTAAGATTTCCGACCAGATGGCAAAGAGGGGAGGAAAGCGAAGCAGTTGACTACGATCTAATCGGGCATCCGCCGATTGTTGGATACTACTGTCGGGCACGCAGGGTCGTGCTTCCAAAAAGATCACTGCTTTTTTCACGGCAACTTTTTCGGAAGGGCTCCTTAATCGCGCGTCGCGAGCTCAGAGATGGATCGGCAGGCTCTCGAGGGGGCATTATCATTTTAAAAACTTCGGGAGACGAGTGTATTATACGAGAGGTCGAATCGAATAGGTTTTAAAAGTGACATTTTATCAGAGAGGCACAATCCACTGAATTGCTGATGAATAATAAACGCGGGTCAATAAGTCAGTGGTCCTCAATCCTTATCGCGATTTCTTGAATAAAGAACAAAGGGGACGTTCTCGAGAGATGTTCGCACGACCCTGCTGGATCACAAAGACCATCGTTTTTTGGTAAAGTTAATGTACATTAATCGTAAAAAGATGTCTAGAGCCAAGCGATGCACTCGCGACTGTGTTTAATTTGTTCGTTGCGCTGGTACAAGGATCCCTCCAAAAATTTTCACGGAGCAACAAACTGCTACCACTTCTTTTTTAACATATTTTTTTAACAATTACTGTCACCTTAAGCTATTTTACTTGAACGTTTATTTATTCGTTATTTTAAGTAAAATACCTTAAGGTGACAGTAATTGGGTTGGCTGCCAGTAATTGGGTCCTTTACCCTAATTTCCAATTATTCTCTGATCATTACAGATTAAAAAATTCGACTTTTTCATTCTCAATTACTTATTCTTTTAATATTTACGAATTAGGAAAGCCAGAGTGCTAGCAGAGCTTGGAACAGTGCAAATTCCGAACGAATAATTCAGACACATTTCCAGTAGAATTCCCTCCGAAAACTATTGGAGCGATTCTTGTGAAACGTAGGCAAAGATCCACGTGACGTGGGGAGGATCCTGGAAAAGTCGTGAACGTCGGTCCAGCTTAAAAACAATATTACGATTAATCGTTCCTGTTCCAAAATCCCCTAGCTCCACGTCAAGTGGCCGAAAAATGGCACGATCGTTAGTAGTAAGGATTCAAATCGCTGGTAAACGCGGGCTTCAGCGTCGACCTCCCCGCACTGTCTCCTGCAAAGAACGCTGCTTAGGGGTGTTCGATTCCGATTCGATTCTTCAGGAAATCGATTTTTTTGGTTAAAAGATCGATCTTTTGAATCGATTCTTTGGTATCCGATTTTCCTCAGAATCGATTCTTTAATGTAAGAATCGACAATCAATTCTTCGCCCTCTGGGGGAATTAATTACCATTACTGAAAGGACCAAACTGCTTGATGCGTAGGTTTTCCTGGTCTTATAGGTCCTACGTGTACAAAATATTTCTTCTATTTCAATACAATGCCCTTCAACAACTATCCCAAATTGTTCCTTGTAAAAGTAATTTTTATATCGATTCTTTCAAAATTATTCAAACCCGACTTCTATATGTACTAATTTTGGAAAAAAAGTTGTATGGCGATTCTTTTTCGATTTTTCCAGAATCGATTCTTTGGTTCGGATTTTTTAGAAGGATCGATTCTTATAATCTGATTTTGAATCGATTCAAAAATCGATTTTTTGAGGTGATTCGAACACCCCTAACGCTGATGGGAAGATCAAGTAGCTACGCCGTTCCGCAGCAACCCCGAGACGCGTTCGATTATTTTTTAAACCGTGCGCCTTCTTTGCGAGTACTATCTCACTTGCCAGTGGAACATCCATCCCCCTTCTTTTTTCACCACGAGACACTTTCTTGCATAATTCCGTGGAACGGGGTCGAGGAATTGTGGCGTTGTTTTCGAGTGGCAACGGAAGCCGCTTCGCGATTGTAAATATGTAATTTACGTTTGAATAGAAAAGGGAATGCGAAGCATTTTAGTTACGAACCCCTCGTGGTTTCGATCGCTAACGACGGCGGAATTGGGGCGTACGATTACGGTCCGTGAGCAAAAGAAAGTTTAAAAAAATTTAAACGGTGGCAGAAATGAGATATATTACGTCTTCAAATTTCCATCCCATAAAATCGGGAGTTAGTTGCGCAGGCATGTGAGAATGTGGCTTTTAAACTTTCTTTTGGCCGCCACTGTGGGCGAAGAAGTAGCTATAGTCGGGTTCAGATTTATTGGCCGGTGAGTTCGGTTTCTCGAGCAGCGCGCAAGGAGAAATCAGCCACCACCACCTGACGATCGTGGATTGGCAGTTGAAGTTCCTTAGGATCTTGGTGAGAAGCTAGAGAAAAGTAGCACCGAGGCAAGCAGCAGGTGGTGGGAGAATACCCTTCAGGAAACTCACCGGCCAATAAATCAGAACACGACTATAGCCGGATGGTACGCTTTGAGCAGCATGGTCACGCGAATACGGAAATTCGCTTCCCGCGTGCCAAGTAATCGTTGACTCTGATTTACACGATTAAATTGGATGCGTTGTTCGTTAAAGGTACCAGTGGTTTTGACGAAAATGAAGCAGTGCTTTTTCAATTAATTATAAAAAAATAAATTAAAGGTGGGGCTTGTCCTTCGACAAATTGTTTGTTAACATCGTAAGCTTTAAAAGAACAAGTTTGTTTAGCCAAAAATATGCATTATATATGACGCTACAGGTGGATCATTGAAGAGGCTTTTTAATAAAGTTTCTTTTGCTTTACAGCGATTTTGACGAAATGAAATTCAGCGACCTGTTGGTAAATTCTGCTTGAGAATACCTCTGGTTCTGCACTGAACCTGTAAAAGAAGCAGAGTTATGAAAATTACAGCTGCGAAATGACGATTTTTCGAAAAAACACATTTTTCGTTAGACAAGGTTCAGGTTTTAGTTTCTTTTCACAAAGAGTAAGAGTCTTAAGTTCTTACAGCCATAAATTACTGGTCCTGCCCAGCTTATAAATCTGCTTTAAATAAATTAAAAAAAAAGATATTCGTATAACTTAAATATCCAATAAGAAATTCCTGAAAGTTTAAAAAAGACTCATTACGTAGTTTGCTTTTATTAAATTTCCAAACATACCTTCACTTTTCGGACCATTACCGTGTTGCCCCCCCCCCCCCCCCCCCCCTTAAAGCTTCTGGTGTTAGCAAGACCCAGCTGCAATTTATTTCTTTGTAATTAATTAAAAAAGAAATGCTTCATTTCCGACAAACGCGACTGCCTAGTAGCCTTAAACACGCAAATGCTCGGTTCTGTTGGAAATTTGCTATTGGACAACATACCGGTGCGTCATAAATTCTTATCACACGATTGGTGTACTTTATCCGTTGTTTGGTAAATTTAGATACGTATATAAATATGTAATTAACCGACGATCCTAAACAGGCGGAAAGTTAATAGTTTTCTATCCGTTTTGCTAAAAGGTTGATCGCTTTCGGACTACTATCCGCCGGAAATACATTTAATTGTGTAAGAGGAGTTGTTTATGGTTCAAAGGCCCCGTTCGCATGCATAATGGCACCCGACGCTTCGACGAATATCGATTAGGCGTTGTCTTAGACCCGTGCTCGCCGAAACATTCGAGTTACTTTAAGCTTGAGGCCACCTTTGACGCGCAGCTTCGAGCAACGTCGACGAGTAAAGTAACTTAAGAATGCCTGGCATTAACCGATCATCGCTAATCACGGAATATTCGCTGCGCGCAGGACTTCTTTTCTGGCGGCGCTTACACACGTTTTTGTGCAGCGATAGGTTCACCATGAGAGCAACAGAAGGGTTTCCTAGAAAAGACTCGCGCGTGAATCAGTTGAACGTAGATAAGAATAGCGTGCTTGGCGAGAGGCAGTCAAAATTGAAGTGAGTAATTCTACGGGAGAAAATAAGAGGAAAGTCAAGAGTAAAGAAATTGCGGTGGAAGCTTCGTTTTTTAGTTATTCAGGTTCGAAAATTCGGTGAGGAGCGCCTAAAGGATGGCAACTGATTGAACGCGCCGAACGCAAATTGCCATCCTTCAGGCGCACCTTACTGGGATTTTTAAACGTTGGTAACTAAAAACGAAGCTTTCATTGCGATTTCGTTACTCTTGATTTTCTTCCCATTTTATCACGTAGAATTATTCATTTAATTTTATACTCTCTGTTGCCAAACATTCTGTGTTTCGAAAATAGAGCAGCGTTTTCCAAAGTAGCACTTACGAGCGTTTGAGAGATTTAATTTCGAGTAAAATTGTTTTCACTCAATTTTCTTTAACTTCTTTCAATCCGATTTAAATAGAATCTGAAAGGTTCGAGATGTCAGAGCTTAACACATTCATTGTTCTGTATAAAAGTCAATGTACTTATCGTTTACGGTGGACTTGAAAATAATTAAGTAACAGAATTGTAAAATGTAACACGGATATGATTCTGAAATATATAAAATGCCAGTGGAAGTGTAAACTTTACCTGGCGATCATATTACATTCTAACTTGCGTCTCAGAAAAGTTAAACGAGCTCCTGAAATTGACTCTATTTCTCTGAATACTTCACGTCCAACTTTGCGTTTCAATAACAGCTAAAATGACCTTGGAAAGCGCAGCTATTTAGAAGCTAAACTGAACCGAAATCCCGTCGGTATTTACGCCCGCAGAAAAGAAGCGCCTGACATATTAAAATGTTCGCTGACGCGTTAAAGTCAATAATTGGTAATGCGTATCCATCGCTTATTTTTTTATCGCGACATTCCGCTCCGTCGTCCTTCCTTCGCAAGAGAGACGCGAGGCGATGGTGGGAGCTTAGAGGAAACTGTTGAGGGGCACAGGGGCGGAGGGGGCAGGTGGGATCTGCGAGAGACTGCGAGAAACGAAGAAGCAACGATGAAAGTGGTACGAGCCGACAACCGAGAAACGAAAGTAATGACAGACACATCGCAATATATCACACAAAGACTCGAGAGATACACCGAATACATAAATTTACATACTTAAGTATAGCAGGAGAGAGAAGAGAGGAAATGTGAAGAAGGAGAGAAACACAAAGAGATCTGTATCGTTGCGCGCGACGATCCGATGGCAAACCGCATTACACGATCGAGAGTTTCAAGATATTTATTTAATTGCTATACAATTACAGATACAACTATATAAGAAACGACTATAATAAGTAGCACGTAGCAAGACGTCTCGTAAATATCGTCTGCCGCTCGCAGCGAGCGTGGGCACCGGTCGTCGGACGATTTTCTGGCAAGCTAGAACGACGTATCGGCGTGGAAGGAGCTCCTCGGATCGGCAGACGTGCTGTAACATATTGAACGTCGATGTGGAATGCTGGAAAATCACCGTTCTGTTCTTTATCTCACTTTGGTTCCCCTTCCTTCATTTCTCCGGGAGAATTTGTGGAGGCATTTGTCTTCTTTCACAACAGAGACTGTCTTTCGTATCGAAACTTACGATGCGCAGTTGATACTCGTTTATGGAATGTAGAAAAGAACCATTTAAACTGTTTCCCCTCACTTTTCTTTCTTATCTTCTTGCCCCCTCCCTTCCTTTCGCCCTTTTAGGTAGAGAAGTTAATTGGCGATTACATGAGATGTATTTTTTTAAATAAAAATGCCTAATAGCACCTTTAATAGCTAGAAATAACTCTACACGTATGAAAACCGATATATAAGTATATGAATATCAATCCATCTCCAATGATTATCAAGTAAATATTACTCCAGGGACTTGTCGAGAGAGCAGTACAAGAAAATTGTTCGCGAATAAAAATGTTAACGAAGAAAGTACGTCGTTGCATATCAGTTTGTATAAACCCACAGATTTTCCATGAAATTAAAATAGTTAAGACGATGAACTGGAATTTCTACCCTCTTCTTGCGTTTTTTTTTTTTATATTCATACGATACTGATATTTTTTTATACATCGTTATTATTTTCCACTGCTTTAACTAATATGAAATTATTAATTTAATAAATCGCCAATGTAGCAGAAGAGCACAGTGTAACATTTGAATTATATTAATACTTTTCTGCGCGATATATGCGTCGCCGTAAATTTATAATTGGCGCAGCGTTAATTAGCAAGGAACCGGTGCTTTTCATGCATTCCACAATATCATGTACGCGTATGGGCACGGCGTAAGGCGACATGCTGTGTACGGTCAGATTTTAAGGCTGTGCGGTCAATAAAATATTGGAATGAAATTATTCGACCAGACTTCTTCCTTGAAACCACCCGTTCCCTTTACACAGCCAATTCATTGGATTTTTCAGCTAAAATTCCGTCGATTTGCTATTGACAATGGAATAAAGCAATATAGGTTAAAGGACCCAATTACTGGCTCCCAACCCAATTACTGTCACCTTAAGCTATTTTACTTACACGTTTATTTATTCGTTATTTTAAGTAAAATAGCTTAAGGTGACAGTAATTGGGTTGGGGGCCAGTAATTGGGTCCTTTACCCTAAATAATCATACACATTACTAAAACGACGTCGAGAGAATGAAATATTTAACGAAAATAATGAAACCCCCGACACATGCGCAATTACAAAAATATTTTATTAGTAAGTGTAAATTTCGTTCACAAATTCATTCGGGCGGAGTACAAAAATGCGTTGATTGGAATGAGTAAATTATGCTTCACAGAATATCGACTTCTACTAGTCAGCGTAACATTATAGGCATACACACTAATCCTGTCCACACAAGTTAAAGAGAGTAATAGTCGATCGGACGATTACGGTGAAAAAGGTATCGATTAACGTCGCTCCTTTTCGCGCGACTTAACAAATGGAAGTATTTAGCTTATGTAGATACATCCAGTGTGACGTTTGTATAGAAATATAAAACACCTTTACATAAATACTATTTAACAAATCTTGTAACAGCGGCCACTGCATCCTGTATGCACGTGCGTCTAACTCACTCTCCTCGTGTTTGTTCGAAATTATAAGTTACAAAATAAAAATTTCCAAGTACACGCGTACGTGTTTAAATAACACACGAGTATCGAACTGTACAATAACGAAACGGCAAAAGTTACCAGTAACTTGGAATATTTGTGACTAGTAACTGTAATTTTTAAATATTATTTATAAGACGGGAGATTGATGTAGCAGAACAATTTAGACAGCTGTACTATGTACAATATAGAGAAAATATATATGCATTTTGTTTAAATACAAAGAAGCAATAGGGTTAATGTAGTAAATACTATACTTTTGGTCCACCTGTGTTTTCAGCAACTAAAACTGTAACGTGTTCCAGTCGCTTTCGAAATGGTTGTTACTATTGTCTATCTCGGAATTTGTACTCGTCACGTGCCTAAACCATTAGGCACACGTACATCAACAAAGGTAATGCTAAATTGTCAACTTGGTTTGTTTGTGCTTCGACGAACGACAGAGCAACACTCGATAACAAACTTCTCCAAAATAACCAACCGCACTCTACGTAACCTGTTGAAATATTGTATAAATACATTGTTTTTATTATCTTAGAAAATAGTATAGAAATTTGTAACGTTTTAAGGGGTCATTCCTGTTATCACGCCGCAAAATTCGGCAACGTTCAGGTTTTTTTTCTCAGTGAGTACAATGAATAACAATGTCAAACTTTTTTCTCGTTTATTTAGATACTTATAATGTATACGGATCAATTTTTTAAATACACTTTATGTTTTTTTAATGTTATCTGGAGTTAAAATCGCGCCTTTGAAGAGAAATACCGCCCTGGCGGGAGTGATTTCAGCTCACAGACTCACCTGAAACAGAAAAACCAAACTGACTCTTAATCATTATGAGCACCGCTATCGCAGGTGCAGGATTTAGGCACGTAAGTAAAAATTTAACAAAATTGCGCGCAACCAAACTTCAAGTTTCGAAATTTTCCATTTTTACTTGAAGTTTGAATGCGCGCAATTTTGTTAAATTTTTACTTACGTGCCTAATTCCGGCAACTACGATAGCGGTACAAATAATGATTAAGAATCAGTTTGGTTTCTTTGTTTCCAGGGCGGGATATTTCTTTTCTAAGGCGCGATTTTTAACTTCAGATAACATTAAAAAAACACAACTAAAAATGTATGTATTTAAAAAATTGTTTCGTATACATTATAAGTAACTTAATAAATGAAAAAAGTTTGACATTGTTATTCATTGTACTCACTGAAAAAACCTGAATGTTAAACTGACCCCTTAAGGGGGCAGGCCACTGTAACGGTCCGAAATGTAAGTGTGGTTCCGGGAATTTATTTCAACCAAACAACGCAAGTAAATCAACGTATTGCTTAGTATAGTTAATAATGTACATATCGAAGGGTAAGAAAAATTTTTTTTCACATCAAATTCATAGATCGTGCTTGACGCGTTGGCAGAAAGACAAAAATATTTAGAAACTAGAAACCTACCTCTATTACGTGACGATCAAAAAAAGTCAAAATCGTAAAAAAATTACAAAATGGCTGAACACTGAAAAAAAATCATGTTTTCGGGGTACAAAATTGGGGAAATGTTGATAAAAAATAGAAGCAGGTCGTTAATTGGAGAATAAATTAAAACGCGTTCAAAGTTTCGCGTGGCTCAGTCGCGCGCTTAACACCGTTTCACAGAAAATACTATATCTCCGTCAATTTTGCCAATTTCTTCATAAAATTTGGAGAGAGCATTCTTGAAACGTACATCTTTCAGAAAATATGAAAAAGGAAAATCAATTATTCCGATTTTTTACAGTGGTCTGCCCCTTTACAAAAAAGAAAAGAAAAAGGACAATATACACTTAACACGTACCCAGAAATGCCAAAACACTTATTAATCCAACTTGGCTAAGAATGCAAGCAGTTGTTCCTTCGACGGACTTATCTAAATTAGTCCACTTATGCGAACCCCATTTGCTGCCAACAAAACTAGCAGCGGTGTCACCTATTCCAATCGTCACAATACCGCTGAGTAATGTTAACAATGGAAGATTATTGGTAGGCATCCAGAGTGGAAAAGACAGGCCACAAAATAAGTATAGAGGAGTCAAAGAAATGGAACTATCTTTCTCGTCAACAAGCACGGAATATCCTTGTTGCAACGCCTGTCCAAGAGGCGGTGTTTTCAAACATCTCATCAACTGGAAATAAATGTTAATAATGTCTGTTTAAAAACATGAACACTGTGCGTATTTCTGAACAGTAAAAGTTGATATTTACCTCGAGAAACACGAACAAACCCATTATAATACCACTGGCGAGATACAGTAACGTTCGTTCATATATTAAGCCAGGTACATAGACGAGTACACTTAACAAGTGAAACAGTTTCCTAGTCGAAGTTGTCGCACGATAATTTAACAACACTTGATACACAATAACAATCGCAGCTAATGCTAAACATATAGCCCAGTATCCAACTAAGACCACCTGAAACATTTAAAGTTACTAGATGTAATTCCACTATCATTATCATTATGCACATAAATTATCATAACGTACCTTACTGGATTTACTGAAAATGAAGAAGACCATCCACACCAAAGCATTCTGGTCTAATATAATATACATTAATGGCAAAAATACAATTAATAACAGAGTGATTGTCATTGTATAAAAGTTTGTAGTCGATCGAAACATTGGAAAATATCCGCATATTAAGCAAACAGATATTACGTACAGCATTGCTATCTGAAATTATGAATCGTTAAATTATTACTCAGACATAATTCATTACTTCTGAGGAGTCCTCTTCGAAATACGTACCTGTAGCACAACCGTAGCGATGTCATCGTTATGAATCGGTGGTAAGTGGTATCGTAACGGTAAGTTCGTCACCACAGACATTAGGAATAAGACGCAGCCATGCATCGCTGCTGTCGCTTCTCCGATCGTAAAGCAGCGGGGGAAAGTGGACAACATTTGGAGGACGCCCCATGTTCCTAAACTTGCCACGCTTAAGCCCCATGTCACGCTCACTAGTAATCCTGTTCTTATTTATTAATAAACAAGAAAATTTAATTGAAACAGCACATATGATAAACACAGAGGCAATAGAAACGACGAAATCGTATTGAAAATGGAATACCGAGCTTCGACTAAACTTTAAAGCGTCGACGAACAATTTGTAAATTGGTATACCTTTATTTGCGATAAGGAGATACAACATGGACGTCACTATCGCTGGTAAAAAATATATTACTTGAAAATCTCTGGCCACAACCTTTTCTGTCGATAATCTCAAATACAGACATACACAACTAATAACAAGACCAACGCCCGTGAGACCAACGATCAGGCAAATCTCGGAGTAACTCGCGTCTTCCTTCAATATTGTCAAAATTGCGCTGAAACCTACTAACGCTCCGAGCCACAAACCACTACTGGCGTTTACCCTGGAAATAAATATCAGAATTTTTAAACTACAATTTCCCATAAATCTTCTTACGTAACGATTTAAAATATTGCATAATATGTTGAAAACTTGAGATTTTATCTATACCTTCAATGGAATAAGGAAAACAACAGAATTATAGATAGTTTTCATAAAATATTACGTGTTAAATTTTACATTAATTTCCATACTCGCTATAATAAAAGCATTGATACGAATAAATAATTTATGCAAATATATAAATGGTGACAAATGATATATACATATTTCGTGCAATTACGAACTAAATGCGCATAATCCTCTATTATAGTAACAAATCATGAAAAAAGCAGTTTTGATTAAGTTCGAGGATTAAAATCTGTTTAAATTAGTATACACGTTTTATTAAAAACGTAACATTTCGAAAAGGATGAAATATTTGAAAATAACAGATGACAAATATTCAAGAAACGATCTTTATTTTCTAATACGTTACAAGATTTTTAATATAGTATAAGGCAAAAGCTAGTAAATTGTAAATATATACATTAAATACGAAGATTCGAAAAGGGTTTAGAGGTTAAGTCACGCCTTCTTTACATTCGCACAATTAAAAGTCAACGTACCGATGCTCTATGCCATTGCTCTTCAGGCTCCGTAATATTCTTTCCTCGAAGTATTTGTAGTTTCTTATTAGAAATTCCATTGTCGACAGAATGCAGGAGACAGGCGTTTTTACACTATTGATAACCACACCCCCTCACTTTTAAATGGAAAATGTGCGATAGTCACTGGAAAGGTCATTCTTTTTCCGTCATATCTTTCGTTCTTGCGCACATGTATAATCGTATAGATTAGCATGTATGTAAATGGATAGAGTAAGTACGTATAACGTAACAAACCAATGACGAAATAAATTTAAGTATTTAGAATTCAGATATGTTTTTTAACGATAATACGCGATAATTCTTGGAAAATTCCTCTTTAAATTGATTAGTATTATTACACTTCGAAAAAAATATTTAAGGAGTATAACATTGGTATAAAAAAATGTTACTGCATATTAATCATTCAAAAAGTGTTAATCATAGGCAATGTTTATATAAGAATTTTTTAATGATGCAACAAGTGTGAAAAACCCAAACGGCGATATCAAGAGAATGATAAAGAAATATTGTAACGTACGTTTATTATAAGTATTTATAAAAACAGCAGAATAAACAGCACAGAAACAAAACAATGAACTACTGTCCCATTCAACAATTATTGTATATATTATATATATTGTACAATTACACAGAATTTGTAAAAAGGAATACCAAAAAGAGCATTAAAAAAGAGTCACTGACTATGTGACGAATTTTTTTAACATTTTTACAGATACGTTCGTATACATACACTCTAACAATTGATGTACTAACAGAACCTGGGGTAAAATAACCGTTCGTTACTAAATTGAACGCGGCTTTTTAAGATCTATGAGACTTGAAAAATGCGATCAATCCATTCGTCGATGAATCGTGGCTTGTAACTGTTTCAGCGCTCTCCAATTCAGGTTCGATTACTTTTGCCAACTGTTTACCTAGCTCGACTCTGTTGGAATAAAAGTGGTGGGTTCAGAGTTCGTTCGCTCTTGTGAACATTCTTAAGTGTAAACTTCAGAAGTAATTATTCGGTTAATGGTTGGTTAATTGGAAGATTAAAATATGTGTGTTTGAATATAAAGCTGATACTCACCCCCACTGATCAAACGAATTGATATCCCATATTATACCTTGCACGAAGATTTTGTGCTCGTACATCGCTTTAAAGAAAAAGGATACATATGTTTGAGTTAAATGGTACATTTGTACAGCCGGCTGAGAAATATCTTTCCAAGCATTAAATTTACCTATTAAGGCTCCAAGAGTAAATGGTGTTACTTTTTTCATGAGAATGCTGTTAGTAGGTCTGTTTCCCTCAAACATCTTGTGCGGCAATAATAAATTCACTTGCTCAGGACTCATTCCTGCTTTCTGCAATTCAGCTTTTGCCTCGTCCTCACCTTTACCTTTCATCAAGGCTTCAGTTTGCGCGAAGAAATTCGCCAGCAGTATTTTATGATGAAGAGTTCCTTGGACCTGAAATAGCGATCTGTTTTATTACGTATTTTTACATAAGAATGACCAAAGTACAGTTTAATTATTCACTGTACCTTATTCAGCGAATTTACTGGAATTATGAAATCAGCAGGCACAAGTCTAGTGCCCTGATGCAGCAATTGATAAAATGCGTGCTGCCCGTTAGTTCCTGGTTCTCCCCACACAATGGGACCTGAAATATCAGGATTTTTTAAATAAACTTTCAAACACTGACCTTTATAAAATATTTAAAACACTTACCAGTACTGTAATTTACAGTTTTCCCTGCTCGAGTAACGTATTTTCCGTTACTCTCCATATCTCCTTGTTGGAAATAGGCAGCAAATCTGTGCAAGTATTGGTCATACGGCAACAATGCGTGTGTCTCAGCTTTGTAGAAATTGTGATACCACACACCGAGCAAAGCTAGTATAACTGGAGCCTGCAAAATAATACACATTTACCTTTCGCTCTTCCTATTTTCAAACCATTGAGAAGCAATTACACATTTTAACAAGGAACAATTAAGTAGCACTCACATTCTTCTCTAACGGAGCACTGCAAAAATGCTCGTCCATGAAATTTGCACCGCTCAATAGCTCTTCGAATTTGTCAAAGCCAATGGACAAGGAAATTGATAAACCAATAGCGGACCATAAAGAGTAACGTCCTCCAACCCAATCCCAGAATCCAAACATATTCTTTTCATCGATGCCAAACTCTTTAACCTTCTGGTTGTTAGTAGACAATGCAACAAAGTGGCGTGCAACTGCTGCTTCCTACATAATCAGATTTCACGATAAAATAGTTGCATTTCATGTTGTACATCAAGAAACTATTTTGGTTCATCCTATACTTACGTCCTTTAAAGCATTCAAAAGCCATATTTTAGCAGAAGTAGCATTTGTGATCGTTTCTTGAGTAGTAAATGTCTTTGACGCTATTATGAAAAGAGTCGTTTCTGGATTCAATTTTTTCAGAGTCTCGGCTATATGAGTTCCATCTATATTACTAACGAAATGAACTCGTGGTCCAACATGGTATGCTTTTAATGCTTCCGTCACCATCAATGGGCCCTATAAATACATCTGCGTTGTTAAAAAATTTCCCATTCGTATTTCCAGGGAATACAGTTTATATTACCTACCAAATCGGAACCGCCTATTCCAATGTTGACAACATCTTCGATTGGTTTACCGGTGTAACCCTTCCATTCTTTCGAAAGTACCTACGCGACACAAAGAATGCTTATTTTTATTATTCAAGCGTACTAAACCTATGTAGCGTTTAGTGCAATACGAGAAACAAAAGTACACTCGCTAATTTTACCTCGTTAGTAAATTGCTTCATGTGTTCCAATACTGCGTTCACGTCCGGCGTAACATCTTTGTCGGCAACTAAGATAGGTTTATTGCCTCTGTTGCGCAAAGCAATGTGCAAAACTGCTCTGTCCTCGGTGAAGTTAATCTTCTCTCCTTTGAACATAGCATCTCTCGCTGCTTCTATTTCGCGTGCTTTTGCCTATGAATCAATAAAGTAGATTGCGATTATAAGTAGATTAGATTGCGAGTAGATAGCAGCTACATATTATTAAAAATATGTAGTACGCAAAGAAAACTGCGTAGAGAATGTCTTTGTTATAATTAATGCTTTCGAATTGTATAACGTTAAAATACATACTAGGTCCAACAATAACTTAAGTGCTTCTTCGGTAAGACGATTTTTGGAATAGTCGAGAAGAATCGGGCCATCTTGGGGAGTAGCAATTTCTAGGCTAAATTATAATCGAAATATTAGTACAGTCCTCTTGTTTAATAAAATATAAGAATAAACATGTGACAAGAAATAATCTATAATTTCATCATATTCAAATTTTATAATTATTTAATTTGTGGTTCTTTAATACTTTTTGAGACTCAGAATAACGAGACTTAAAGAAAGATGTGCTTTATACGAGATAAGTAACAGCAAGTGTTAAGACATTATAAAGTATAATAAACTATGGAAAAAAATTAAAAAGTGTTAATCTTTTCGATCTATAAATACAGAATGCGAATAGAAAGATCATTATGTAATAGTGTAATTTTAATCATAAGTAAACAACCTTCGAAAGGTCATGTCAAGGTCATATGTCAAGGATTAGCAAAAACTTGCCTAAACTTTTCGAAACGTTTGGGATCTTGTTGAAAAAGATCGTGTATTTTGATTTTCGATCCATCAGCGTCGAAATATTGCTGCAGCTTAGCCCACGCTGGCTCGCTTGTTAATTCTGGTTTCGGTTTCATTTCTTCAATATCAATAAATTAGGACCGACGGAGAACTGAAATACGTGTTTCTCGTGTGAGTGGCGATTCACGTATGCAATCAGTAACATATAGCACATTCACTGATGCCCGATGATGCCCGAATCGTGCGACGTGCGACTCGAGCAGTCCGAGTCGTGGCCAGGGGGACCAAGCCGTCATTCATTGGGCGAAGTTCCCGTTTAGTTAGCGCCTTATCGGTAGGAGGCGCTAGGTACATCACACACACATACCTAGGTGTATCAGTGAGCACGCACATAACCTTTCGACGTTGGTGAAATGTTACTTTGGCGCCATTTGGCCACATTTGGCGCAACGCGAGGAAGCATCAAGCATAACCTTCAAATGGCGTCTTCACTTTCCCTGGTTTACCTTTTCTAAGGCCGTCTGACCATGGATCGTCGCGTCAGTGACGCGTATGCAGCAGATAGAAGGATATACAAAGAAATTGAATATATTTTATTTTCCTATGAAAAGAAGAAATATTCAATTTCAATGTTTATCCTTCTATCTGCTGTATACGTGTCGCAGGCGTGACGATCCGTGGACAGGTTTTAAGCCGGTATTCATAGTCGCTATTTATTCTTAAGGGGGTAGACACGTCACGTGACACGGGCGATGCACCGCGCTGTAATACCGACAATCTAACCTGAAACATGGGTTTGGAATTTTTCCTTTTTCGTCCTTATATGAGCAGATTTTGGGCTTGGCGAGGTCTCATTCGAAAGAGGAAGGTTCAATGCGGAGCGCTGGGATAACCGTTTGAGTCACAAAACTCTTTTAATGACCTAAAAATACTTAAGGACGTAAACACGCCACGTGACATGGGTAATGCAGCGCACTGTATACCGACACAATCTGGCCCGAAACATGGGTCTGGGCGGGCACGTTGTTTGTCCTTATATGATCAGATTTCGGGCTGAGTGACGTCTCATTCGAAAGAGAAAGCTTCAATGCAGACCGCTCTGGTCATCGTTTGAGTCACAAAATTCTTTTAGTGACCTAAAAATACTTGGATTCTTGCGGGTGTATTTTCTCGACTTTTGCTCTACTTTGATCACTCATATTATTACATATCAACACAATCTCGTCGAATCATGACCAGAGCGGTCTGCATTGAAGCTTCCTCTTTCGAATGAGACGTCACTCAGCCCGAAATCTGATCATATAAGGACAAACAACATGCCCGCCCAGACCAATGTTTCGGGCCAGATTGTGTCGGTATACAGCGCGCTGCATTACCCGTGTCTACCCCCTTAAGCAAATGCTTAAGCATTCGGCATCTTTTACTAGCTACTAGGTTAATAGAGGATGACGCATGCTTAAGCATGTTTATATATACATAATACTTTAAAGTAAGCGGTGCATTACACGTATACACATACACATACGTCCCGATTCACACCAATTCACACATTCACAGTTTAGTTAGCGCCTTATCGGTAGGAGGCGCTACAAACTCTGCTTCACCTTTCGTAAGAGGGAAGCTTGGCCCCCCTGGTGTGAATAGGAAAGGGCCCCGTAGCTAACTGCTACGCTTCGTTACGCATGCGCGTTACGTCAAACCAATCAGCGCCGAGATGGGAAACGAAACGGCGCCACTGTTAAGTCAAGCGAAGCTAGCAAAGCAGACCAACCAGCGTCGCCGGTGGAGCATATTGTCGACGCTGGTTGGCTAGCTGTAATCAACCAATCAACGCCAAGATGAGAAACGAAACGGCGGCAGCACCAATCCGCGAAGCTAGCCAAGGTAAATGAAACCGCAGCCAACCAGCGTCGACAATATGCTCCACCGACGACGCTGGTTGGTCTGCTTTGCTATCTTCGCTTGACTTAACAGTGGCGCCGTTTCGATTCCCATCTCGGCGCTGATTGGTTTGACGTCACGCGCATGCGTAACGAAGCGTAGCAGTTAGCTACGGGGCCCTTTCCTATTCACACTGGGCCCGTGAGTGCCGTGGTGAGGAGTGTTTGTTAGTGAAGTGTGCCGCTGAACGTCAGCAACACACCTTACAGTTTACATGCATACTACGACCGCTATTGGCCACAGGGTGGGGGAACTACTCACGGCGTCGCTCTTCGCTTTGCTCACGAGCAGTCGAGAGCGCTCTTGCCCGCCACAGCCTTGCTGTGCAGCAGTAATGGGTAAAGACACGAAATTTCTGTTTTATACACGACTCGTGTCTTATACGTCGTATACGTCGTTTATGTCGTAAACGTCGTATAGCGCTGGAATAAAAATAACTAACATATAAAACATTTTTCGCATAGGTTATTAAGAGTGCCAATGTCGAAAAGTATTTTCGATTTCCAAAATTGAGAATGTATCGCAAATGAAACTCGGTCGAGGTGGCGCTCTGATCGTAGTGCTCTGAGCATGCGCGTGATGACGCCGCGACGTCAAACCAATCAACGCCAAGATGAGCTTGACTTTGCGCTGGCATTGATTGGTTTGACGTCACGGCCTCATCATGCGCATGCTCAGAGCACTACGATCAGAGCGCCATCTCGATCAAATTTCATTTGCGATACATTCTCAATTTTGGAAATCGAAAATACTTTATATTTGCAGTGATTGGAGGGGGAAATACCAACAGGACTGGTGGTAATGTGTGCATGAACTGCGCCTGCGTCAATCTCGCACACATTACCACCACTCCTGTAGGTATTTCCCCCTCCAGTCACTGCGCTTAATCGCTGTGAACCCTGTGTGTATAGCTCAGGAATCACTGATATGTATATACTACTATACGTATATACTACTATATGTATATACTACTATACGTATATACTACTATATGTATATACTACTATACGTATATACTACTATATGTATATACTACTATACGTATATACATATCAGCGCTCATGAATACACCAGCTTATAGCACTTTCAGGCAGTCTCTCAATGAAATCATCGATGTTCTCATAAAAACACTGGCCAAAGTTTATTTTGGACATGAAAACTGCGCATTTCTTTTTAGATTTCAACAATGATTTCTTCGTGGAACTACAGAATTAGTATTATTAGAAACGCATTTCAATACCAGGATGTTGATGCTATTATAATTATCTACATACTCAGAATCATTCATTCAGAAGGAATAAATAGAATATAAGAAGAAAAAAAGGTTCCATTGTGGTTTGATATAAAATTCCCTCGTATTTTAATTCAAAATATGAATTACCTACTTTACATTATATTTAAAAGTTTGCAATTAGTTTTACTACAGGTATTATACGCAATCGTAATAATCTTATGTTTAGTGAAACTATTATATGATTTTAAAAATTCCCATATTGCCGGGCGTCAATTTAGACACGCGGAACGTAAATTGAACCGTTACATGTGCAAAAGGAATGGAGGAACAATACAGTGTGTTCCAAGTGTATCGAATGTTATCGAAAACTCTGGAGTCTGAATTTTCAGGCCGCTTTTCTTAAAAGAAGTTGTGTATTATATTCCTTTGGTGCATATATACAAAGCGACGAAACTTCTAAAGAAAGCCAAACTCCACTAACCTAGTGGATCATTCTCAAACCAAGAGCAGAAATGGTAATCACGCTTTTGTTTTGACTACTTTCGGGATGCACTAGACATTTCATATTTGTTTATCTAGAACTGTTCCTCGATCAGGCTTCTCGTCATCCGACGGAGTTGCGTTAACAGCTGATATTTCTTAATAAATTCCTATTTACGAAGATGTTCGTATCTGACTTTTTACCTCGTACAAATTTTACGGAAGAGAATTGTAAACATGTTTAGGATATCGCATCGGCGTTAGTTTCGAATTAAGTATCTCCGTATTAACGTATTCTTCATTCATATTATACCTGTAAAAGATCCGTGATTGATAATAATCTATAAATATATCCGCAGTGCTTAAACGTAAAACAAAATACGCAAATGAAAGTTTTGACTTCAAACTTTTATTGATATTCATGTGAAGGACAAAGTGTACAATATTTATATTTTTTTTGCAGTCTCACACAATATTACTGGTTCAACCAGGTAACAGACCTGAAACGAGGACTTATTCCGATTATGAGAGCGTTAATGAATGTATGGAAGGTAACAAATATTTTATATTATTCTCGATCTATTATTAAATATCATAAAACCATTACTTATTTAAACATGTAAGTTAACAATTTTCAAAGCAACAAATTAAAGTAGCTAAATTGTTAGCTTTCGTGTCAATGTATATTTCATTTCTCTATTAACGTACAAAATCGCTCAAATCCCAAGTCAACACAGGCTGCTAAAAGTTTGATTTTTGAATACAGGAGTGTGCAAGATTTATGAGGAACACTTAAAGAGGCGAAATCCAAATACCCCGACCATAACGTACGATATTAGTCAATTATTTGATTTCGTCGATCAACTCGCAGATTTATCATGCTTAGTTTATCAAAAGTCCACAAACACGTATGCGCCGTATAATAAGGATTGGATTAAAGAAAAGATATACGTGCTACTACGCCGAGCCGCAGGACATAGCGAGTAACTAATGGATAAAGATAGACGTACACTTTTATGCTTAAGACAAATTAACTTTAAGTAAAGATCTATATTACTGTTTGTAATAATAAATATATAACCTGAAGAGAAACCGCAGCGTTACATTCTAATTATGGAACGACCCTTTCCTTAGTACGACACTTTCCGAGTAATGCTGTTTCTCATTTTGTACATGTACATATAATAAAGTAATGGTTTTCTAACTAAAATGATTCAATGAAATATACATTCTTCTCGACGCTACATCTTCTCGGTCGCTGATCATGCATATTCGTCTTTAAAGATCTGTGACAACGATATATAAACGAATCGATATGGATTTCTGTTCGTCAGAATAAACTTGCGAATAAAAGTTCTATCTAATATTCATTATTCGTTTGACAGTACACTACTGACCCGTGGAATATATTTATAACTAACGTGGAATCCCAGATTTTGGTGGGAACGTATTTAATATGTACTCATGAATGACGAAATCTATTCAATACCCATTCAAACCGTGGGATAAGAAACTCGTATGGTGCTAGAAATAAATGTTTCAGTACATATACCGGCACAATATATACTTAATATTTCAAATTCACTAAGCATCGAATATCTTGCGAGTAGATAATATTTGAAGCTTATCTAATCACTGCCATACATGTACTCGGAATTTGTATGTGTGAAGCAGAGGAAGGAAATGTGTTTACATAAAGTAGACACATCGAATTAGTATTTGTTTACACTTCTTTTTCAAAGTGCACGCATAAGATTCGAATACATTCCACAAGATGAGGAAGGACAATAATTTAACGAAATATAAATTTTTCTTAAATTCTACATATCATTACCACAGAATTAATTTACATACGTATTCCCCTTCTAAATAGTGATTATCAATGTACGTCAATATAGCAAATACAATGAATATTCATGATCCTCAAATAGGAATCTTCACCTTGACATTTGTTATTCGTTTGACAGAGAATACAGGTAAATGGAATACATTCGTAACAAACGTGAAATTTGAAAATCGCCTGCATTTATTCCATCTAATTGAGCAGGTCAAAGTATTACGAGATTTATTCAAAATACTTTCGACCCTCAACTTAATGTTGACAAACAGGACGTACGTAAAATTATATCAGGCATTATTCAAAAATATAAAAGAACTACTTATCGAATTATATTACCAATAAATCGTTTTACGATTTATACACAAATTAATCTCTATAATTCGAAATACCGTTTCGAACTTTAAGTACCAGACCACTTACAAATAAAGCAAAACCTATCGTTCGAATCTGTAAAAAGTGTAAAACATATATTACCCAGCGGAATAAATTAGTCATTTATTATTCCTAATCATTTCGCGTAACTACCTCGCGCGAATGATTCCAACGTGATTCATATTCATCAAACGATGCAACATTGTGTGCAATCGTTTCTCGATACACGCGCGCACACATGCACGCGCGTACGGCGATTTCACACAGTAATATAAAAACCACGTAAATTGCACATATCGTATACGGTTTTACGCATTGCGTTAGTGCATCAGCTGTTTACCGTTCGGCACAGAAGGGAGGATAGAAAAAGAATTACAGGGCAACGGGGACGGAATTATATAAGATAAAGATAGCGCGTGGGGTGAATGGTTTGTATATTGTTGAAGGAAGGAAGAGTTATACGGCAGCTTTTAGATAACGTTCACCACTGCAGCGAACGATTGTCAATTCGTCATTCGGTCCGCGACGTTGCTTCGCGTTGTGTGTAGTGTGCCGCGTCAGAGGCTAATGCGCAACGTTCCTCGGATTCTCGTTCGTCGAGCAACGAATTCGTGATATTCGGCGGTGACAGATGGGCGCTATGTTGTAATTACGTGTTCCCCCATCAATGACAAGTGCTCGACAGTGTGCATGATTAATTCGGAGGGAAAACGTGTTGTATCGTGCGCGCGAGTGCTACCCAACGTCAATTACGTTACCCACGTAATACCGTGGTATTTTTTGCAATCACACAACCTGAAAGCCGTTCGGCGGTAATTACTTGGTCGACAGGATGTCTGACAGTAGGACCGAGGTTGATCCCTTCAGCGAAACACCCCTGGAATTTCATCATTGCGAAGGTGAAATTACAAACGTCCTTTAACAATATTTCTACCGCCACCGAGTTATTTACGTGGTGGATTCATTCGAGCAGTCCTTTGTTCAAACTAATCTCCGCCAATAAGGAGCGGACCGTGTGCGGAAAATACTCACGCGGCGTGTATATATTTCAGTCGATACGCGAAATGCGATTAATAGTGTGGGAATTGCGCGAATTTATTGTAAATAAAATTCTTGAATCAATGTATGAATAAGAAGTGAATTAGCTTTAATGAGATTTTTAGTGACCCATAAATTGTATAGATGTTATTTCAAAACGAGCATATATTTTCGTACGATTTTATTCGCAATCGTTCGTTTAATATTGTTATTATTTATTTCTGTAATTTAACTATTTTTAGTTGAATTATTTAAGAAGATTCGGAATCCTTTGTTGTGCTCGTTAATTTTAATTTACCTCGTGTGTTATTTATTTATAAAATTTCGATATTAGTCATTTCTTTCAATTTTTCCGCGATTCGTAGTTTTACAGTTTGACGTTAATTCTAATTCTTAATGTTTAAAGGGATTGTGGAAGTTACAGCGGAGCCAAATTTGGAGGAGGTAACGGAAAATGTAATGAGCGAACTAACATATGCGGAGCCGTTGACGCCGGAACAAATACGCTGGTTTTATAGAGACGGTATAGACAAGAGATGGGTAGAATTCTGCGGATACGATAGTTTGAAAATCGAGAACGCTTGGCGGAATTATCAAGATCTGCTTAGTAAGAATGCTACGACCAGTAATTTGCCTCCAATGGAGAAAATTGTAGTTAAAGGAGGAATGTATGACGTAGAAATCGATAAAATGAAATGCGTTTCTATATACTGTCCAGGTACATATGCTGTTTAATTCAGAAATCTTTATTTCTGTTTTTTAAATCTAATGGGAATATTTAAACGTAAGAATCCTACTGAAAAGTCTACCAGGAAGATGAATATTAATGAAATTCTATGTTTCGTTAGATTATTTTATGTAACTTCTTGTTTGTGTAGTGAAAAGAAACTTTAAATTCCCTGTGGTTTATTAAAGTTTCTTTATTTAAGTAGGAATTTCACTTTCTCCCTTGCGTAGCGTTATCTCGACTGTAAAGATTCTTTTGTCCTTGAGTTTATTGAGGCCAGTTATAAGTTATTCCCCCTTAATATTATCAGTCTTCGTTACATGTTTCATATAATGAAAGCATAAATATGTGAAAGTAATCTTCGCAAATTTTTCTTCTCGAGCATTATTTTGCGTGATAGAGGAATAATTAATTTGAATCTTATCTAAAGGTGAAGAATGGGAGATTATGAGAGGTACTTGGTATTATGACGGTACTTGGATACCTTTAGAAACAGAACAGTCTAAAGTATTAGAAGACGTTCATCTCAATCTTTTTCAAAAACAATCTCCGAGTCAACCTACTTCAGCATGCAATACACCTTCCCACTCCTATAAAAGTATGAATTTCTTTTCAATTTTGCATATTATCTTTCAACCTAACGCGATATAATTGTGATTAAATCTTTTCTATTTCAGTATTACATACAGAGCATTTTCCCGAATTCCACGTCGACTGGCATAATATAAACGACGTGGTATTGTATAGCGAATATAGGCATAGTAAACTAATGCGTAGCGTTACGTCGAAGCTGGGTTTCGCGAAAAGTAAGTTTATTCCTAACTTTTCATTGGCTGTAGTTCTGAAAAGGATTGGCGGTTGATCGAGATGAAACTTGGTGGGTGTTACGAGGGGTGTGGGAAGGCCCGAAATATAAAATTTTAGCTTTGGAAATTAATGCGTTGCAAAGATACAGGAGTAGGTGCGCTGAAAAGGGTACACCTTACTGATTTTTTTAATCACTTTACCATGGTTGCTCCTTTTAACAATATTTCTGTTGACTTATATCGACAGAAGGCGTTCTACTTTACAATTTGTCCCGGGTATTAGTATTGATAGCAAACCGATGTGAGTTTGGCGATGCTAAAAATAAGACTGTGGTTACAGAATTTTCAAAATAAAAAATGGGAGGAGAAGGCTCCCGGATAAGGGGGCCTGCACCAACGTCCAAAACAATTAACAGTAATTTTTTATTAATATTTCGGAAACTAATAAATACCCAAAGCTACAATTTTAGATTTAGGGTTCACACCCCCCCAAACATCATCTCGACCACCAATCCCTTTTGGAATAATATCCTTTTCATTTCCCAGCAAAAATTGATATTCTATTATTTACAACGCGCATTACAGCTACCGGCTATCAGCTGAGAAGGGGCTATAAAATTACTGCAACGATAGACGACAAGCCTAATGACATTGACCACATAGTATTCGTAGTTCACGGAATTGGCCAGAAAAGGGATACCGGCAAGATTATACGCAACACAACATCGTACGTAAATAGTATACTCGACAATTATTACAACTACTTTACGAAGCTAATGTATCCTATTTAATATTCGAACAGGTTTAGAGACTGCGTAGACTGGTTGAAACAGAAGTATTTCCCCAATTCTAATTACAGAGTGGAATTTTTTCCTGTCGAGTGGCGCTCGTCGTTGAAACTTGACGGAGGTAAGAAGGCGTCTTATTCTAGTATCCAGAATTAAACTTTAGTGTAATTATTCACATCTTCGTTCTCTTTCTTCTTAGATATAGTAGAAGCTATTACACCTTACAGCGTATTAAGCATACGACACTTGCTGAATACATCAGCGATGGATATCCTCTACTATACGAGTCCTCTTTACGGCGGAGAAGTGAGGGCTGGTTTACAGAAGGAATTAAACAGATTATACTTCATGTTTGCCAGTCGGCATCCTGGCTGGAAAGGAAAAGTCTCGATCCTAGCGCATTCTTTGGGATGCGTCATTGTTTACGATATTGTCACGGGTTGGATGGGTCCCGACACGAGACCTCCGTCCCCAGAAACGCAAGAAGTTTTATTGCAACGATTGCAATTCGAAGTAAGTATTACATGCTTACTGTATGCTCTTCCATTATGTAGCACAAAGTATTTATGTATTTCAAGCGGAGTATATTCCGGAATGTGTCCACAAGATCGTGGTACAAACTTTGCACGCGTTCGGTACTTACCGGAACAAACAGAAAAGTGTCCCTGATTTTCAGTTCCTACAGATAAGATTAACTGATACAGATAAAAAAACCAATAGACTACTAGATAAGGATGTAACGTAGCTATCGCTGGAAAACGCTTGGTTTTCGTATTTCTGTTTATCAACACTCTTCCGTTCACGCTGATAAGCTCCGCGCGTGAAAAGTTTGCGATACCGATTTATGTAATAGGTTGATTGCGCTGCAAAGAAACTTTAGACGAAATACTTTCATTATTGCAGATTGAGAATTTATTTTGTTTGGGTTCCCCGTTATCTGTATTTCTCGCATTACGTACACGTTCTCCATCCAATAGAACGGACGTGATGCCTCAAGGATTGTGCAAAAGATTTTACAACATATTTCACTGGTCGGACCCTGTAGCTTATAGAATGGAGCCGCTGCTGGAAAGGGGGTATAGTAAAATTGAGCCAGTCCTCATTCCACCGTACGGTGGGGTCGATGGTCAACAGGCGATGGAACCAACGCCTCCATCGATGAGCACCGTTGACCAAGCATTTCCGCCTACAGGTGTGTTAATATTGTTATACAAATCTCTAAATATTTTATATAAATGTCTCTAAAACAACGTTGCGAAAACAGAGAACGACGAAAGGGACGATAGCCCAGATCTGTCCGCGCGTGCATCGGATAAAGGTTGGAGCCTCTGGGGTTTAGTGCGGGCTGGTTGGAACGCCAAGGAAGATGCTTCTACGCCACTTCAACCAGGCCAAGGTATGAATACGAAAATAGATACTACACTAATTTACCAATTACTAACATCTCTGTAACGAACGATCTAATAACACACCTTTTTGCTTGTTAGAATTAACACAGCGGCTAGATTATGTACTTCGAGCCACTTTGGGAAGAAATTATCTGTACACGGTAGCGGCGCACACAACCTATTGGAGTAATTACGATGTAGCCTATTTTGTGCTAACAAGGCTGTTCCCGACACTAGAAACATGATGTTGGTTTGTACATTTAGTACGAATTTCAACTAGACGCTATTAAAATTTGCTAGTCCATTATAGGCCTTCGAGATCTAATATTAAAAGTAGGCCTACCACCAAAACAATCTGTGATAATGAAAAATCGATACAATAATGTTATAGATACTATGTAAATTAATCATTTTATATCGCCCGCATATTTTTAAGACTCATATGGTCGAGTTTCACGATGAAAGAAAACGTACATATGTTTTTATATATGTATATTGTATATGTATATACACACATATGTATATATTTTAGGAGATACATACTTTCTTTACATCTACTACATCAAAGTAATTACTTAACCATTAATTACGTCGGTGACTTCACACGTTTACTTAATAGCAAATTCCCTGTGGTTGAAACCGTGAATTTTCTAACTTACGTTGAGCATGATGGATATAGTTTATCTAGGATGTTTACGGAAATGCCTCACTAAATAATTAATAATAGCTATCGCATAATGTAACGTGAGAACCGTTTTGTATTAGACATTTTATATTACTGAGAAATTGTTATTTGTTATCCTCGTTATACATTGACGTGTAAAAATAATACTGGCTTTCCACTTGCAACGAATAGCTTTAACAATATAATATATTAATATCGTGCTTAAGAAATGCTAAAATATGTTACCAATATTATGCTCGAATTAGCTACTCGAAACGGTCGTTCTATGTTGTAAAACCTCAGTTTATTGTTAATGATACAAATTTAAACGGTTTTTTCTTTTTGTTCGCGGCGAGATGCGTCGATATTTCATTGCCATGGAATATCTTTTGTTGTACGCACGTTATTATTAACTGAATAAATTCATTTCGTACAGATTGCACTTAAGTAAAGTGTATTTAATAGAGTTCTATTCTAACGCTTTAATGTATTTCAAGCGAATCAGGATCCGTACTTATTAAATACCTTTTTTTTCTTTGATGTAATGATGTTTTGCTTTAGTATAGGAAGTGAAACTCGTCCTATATACTGAAAGTTTACTTAAGATAAGATAAAGGGAAAACTTGTTTAACTAAATTGACCAACCGTCGTTGCGCAAAACTAACAAAATGATATCAACGTTTCTTGTATGTATATAGGTGGTTGCATTTTTATTACTTCTAATACGAAAGAGATAATTCTTCACAGTTGTGTTCTAACATCTGTGAAGTTGCGTAAAATTTTCTGTTGCGATTGCAGAACAATTTATTTATATATTATATTATTTTGTTGTACTTCGTTGATGCTCATTATAGTATAATTCAATGTTATTATAAGTATACAATTATAACTTTAATTTCGTTGCATGTAAAAGATATTGTTAATTCAAATTTAATATTAAGTTTATTAGTGAAATTTCTTTTCTTATAGTCAAACTTACGTTTGTTCCCCGACTTAGTTTCTTTTCTTTTACTTTTCGATTATGCGCATAAAATCGCCTAATTAAACATTAAAAAAAAACATATTACTGCATGTATTGTGCCATTGGGTGCCACGCAAGTCCCATCCACTTTTTCATACATTTGAATCTTGCCGATTTCAAATTTGTTAATACTACAGTTAAGACGAAGCAATTAAATAACGTTTTAGAGGAATATTGTGTGTGAAAATGTGTTCACATATTAAAAATATTGACTATTCGGTTACTAGAAAGTTTAATAAACGGTGCACTTCTCAACAATTGTTATATAGTGATAAACTTTCAAGGAGCTTCGTCCATAAACACAATTTGGTAGAATGACAATAATATTAAAGAACCCCCAAGGTTAATACCATATCAAATTTTAAAAGATAGAGTGCATAATAGGCTTGTAGGAATTATATTAATTACTCCTACCAAGTTATCGATATTCAAAGTCTTATTACATCTCACATATGGATTGAATTTACTGTTCAGTAATTAACTAAATATGCTCTAATATTAAAGAAGTTTTAAATTAGATTAGATACTATCGAATACACGCAAAGCCAAAGTTATCAAAATATTTAACTAAGATAAGGTAAATGTCCCCATTACTGACCACGTCCCCATTAGTGACCACTTCATTTTGTTATTGTTTATTGCAACACAGAAAGCGAAATATAAGCGAAATATTTCAGTTATTGTTTCATACGTTATTTATGTAGCCGTACATTCATCTTTAAGTAAATTCACATGTAAATTAAGACTTGGTCATTGACATGAAAGTTGACAGATTCTAATACCGTGAGGTTATACTCCAGATATCATTAAACTCGCAAATTTTACAATAAAAATACATGGATCCATGCAGTAACTTACTCAAATTAACGAGAAATATATACAGAATTATAAAATAAAAAGAAAATATCCATTTTCTTTCATTATTGTAGCAGAAAATCGTGGTATAAAATAGATGGTCACTAAAGGGGACATCAGGTCCAATATAATTTTCGCCATAATTTTTGTGTAAATAATCAAATATCACTGTAAAACTAATTTGATTGAGAAACTAGAGACTTAAAAAAATACAATGATCCATACTTTACTCAAATATTGTCGTATATTAGTAAAAAATATACTATTTCGAACCAGTCACACTCTTAAACGGTCGCTAATGGGGACATTTACCTTATGTGGAATTTCAGAAACTTCTGCATTAGAATTTCGTTTCAATTGAAAGCAAAATTTAGAATCAATACGCAACATGTTTGTAAACAAGCATTTTTTTCGAATTGATAGGACAGCCTATATATTCCTACATGCCTAAATTTTAATAATTATTATACACCCGCCGGTTTTTTGGAACAGTATATCGAACGAATCTAAAAACTATACGTATATAAGTTATGTAACAGAAGTTTTACTATTTAAATTCGACATGCAACTTCTCTGTAACTGAATTTTATTTTAATCACTCCAACGAGATTTCTAGTTCTGCTTGCATTACTGATTTTAAATAACGTTGAGAGCCGTGAAGAGATCCGGAAGTTCCGTAGAAGTTACAGAATTGCATGCGATTAGGTACTTCACTTACTACGATTACTTTATTGCAAATTGCAATTGAAACTGTATTATTCTGATGTAGGGTATATCTTTATTAATTTCGTACTAAATTACGAGAATAGTAGCGAACATACTATAACGGATTTTTGGTGCCATTTTTTAAAGAAATTACGTATTTTATAAGCGTAACTCTAGGTACACATTTTTTTTATGTAACTTTATGTATTTTAAGCAACTGTTTGAATAAATACACATACTGCAATTTAAATGCGCTTGCCTCGTCGATCGGGCAATGCAACAGTTACAACTTTGGGAACTAAATTGTTAAAGCATATCATTACGGCGAAAGAGTTGTTCAATTTTTACAATTACTACACAATTAGCCCTTAATGTTAATGAACGAGGAATAACGCATAATACAACAAATAATAGACTTTGTCTGAAATAGGACTGAAAGATACGAACAGCCAAGATTATGTAATAAAGGAATATTGCTATTAAACGCAGAAATTATTATTCATTTCAGGTAGAAGTATAAGGGCAGTTTCCTCTTACCCACTGAAATTCGATATAAGTATTCAATTTTTATTTAATTCTCATACATCCCCCTCCCAGAATTACAGTATTTAATAATAGTGGATTTTCATGCAGGGGTGGATTGACTAAGAAGGGGAGGAATAGAGAAAACGGGGAAAAAAGACATTGAGCCATTGAAAAGATTCAAAAGCTACGATTCATTGGAACAGTAGGATTGCCAGAATATCTGAGCGAAAGTGGAAGAGGCGAGAGTCAACAACTGATAACAGAAAATATGGAAATATAGTAAAGTGAAAAAGAGGGAAGAACGTGTGATTTGGAACGTTGGAACATTTAGTAAGAGATTGTAGGGAAATGGAAGGAGTTACGTTCGAAGATGTGCAGAAGAATGGCTTAGAGCACTGGAAAGGAAAAGGAAGGTGAGAGAAAGGAGGTAAGGGCAATAGGGTTATAAGAAATAGATAGTAAACAAAGCGGTAAGTATAGAAGAAAGTTAGGGGAATATATCGGAAACAAATGGAAGGAGGTCGAGAATCGCGGAAATTCCCGAAATCAGCGATTCTCGACCTTATTCTGTTATCTTTAAACGTTTGTAGCTCAGAGCAACGTTAACCGATTTTCATGAAATTTTCAGCATGTATACAACTTACTTCAATCTACAAACGGGATTTTGAATTTTCATTACGGGCTCACAAAAAAATTTTAAAAAACGACCTTTACTATTTTTTTCGCTATTCCGACCAATTACATTTTTTTTTAAACGACGAAACTCATCAGTTGGCAAACTAATCCTTCTAGCTTTAAAAAAAAAACTTAAGTTGTTTGGACCAATTCTAAAAAAGTTATGCGATTTTAAAGAGTGTACGATTATGGCTGTGAGTCACTGTAATTATATATACTCGAAGTCATGTAGAAGGAACTTGCAGCCGACGAGTTTAGATCGGTTCTTGCACATGTTGGTGCTCATTGGTGCCGAAACAAGCTACTATTGGCTATACCAAAACAAACGCTCCCTCGGAGCCAATGAGCTCATTCTACATGCGCGAACTGGGTTCCTTCTAACATGACCTCAAGATAGATCGAATTATATAGCTTTGAAAAGTTAGGTTAAGCGTAAATCAAGCCCAAATTTCTAGGCTCTACAGCTGCAAATAAAGAATATACTACTATATACAACTAGTGGATTTCCACGAACAAAATTAGTCAATTTATTATCGCACGCGCAAACAGAATCATTAAGTATGTATATATATGTATGTATATACATAAGTACATACGGTTTCTTTGCAATTTGTTATTAAGATTGTAAATAATTTTGCACCTCAGGTGTGTAAAACGGGAGTTTTATTACAGGAATTTACATTTAAATAATGAAATTTGATTATATATATACTTAATATGCATAAACTGTATTGTCCGCCGTTCGTCGTCATTCCTCCGACTCACTCCAATTGCCGGGCCGCCGTGCCGGTACGCGATGTGTGGTTAGCGGTCTTTTTTTTACAAAGAGAAAGAAAACCTAACTTTATATGCATTCACGAATTCAGAGAAAATAACGCTCGTTACTTTATCAACACGATAAAATGCTAATAGCGCGTGTGTAGTTACTATGCCGTCGACGAATGATAAACGTGGAAAATTCGTGCAGTCTCGGATACAATTTACGAAGAAGAATACGGAAAATAACGGTACATATACAGGGTAAGGTGGGGTAAAGGTCCCAATTAATGCCACCCTGAGCTGTTTTACTTAAAATAACGAGTAAACCTTGCGAAGTCAGGCGTAAAAAAGATTTAGCATTCAATCGAAACTGTTACATATACGATACAATAAACAGCAATGAACTTAAGTCTCTCAAGAATTTTAAGCGGATATTCGAAGAGTGAAAACGATCACTGACTATATAGCGGAAGAGAAAACATTAAAGAAAAGGCTGTAATTGTGGTATTCAAGCTACTAACACGACAACAATAGAATTTTTTACATAATACAGTATCATGGAAAATAATAACGCACGGAATTCAACGATTGATTAAATTCTTTTTACTTAACACTCGAGTGACAGTGATTGGTATGTATATACAAGTGTTTCAAGCATTTCGGAATTACTATCATGGCAGTATGTAACTGTTCAAATTCATACACGAAACCCTTGGAACGCCTACGCTATTACTATCAATTATCATCCACACCGTCCGCAGTGCGTGTGCGGCATAACCTTAAAATGAGATAAACAGTAATCGGGGTGTCAGTAATTCGATCAACCTCGCTTCAAGGGTGACAATAATAGCTCCCGACATATTTCTCTTAGATCAACGAATTTCTAAATAAAAATAGAGGTTTCCAAAGTTACCGGCATTTTTTTCGTAAACTAAAAATACTAGATAATAACGAATAAATAAATAGAGAAGCTTATACTTTCGACCAATAAATACGAAAACTATGGAATAACAGTAATTTGGTCCTTTACCCTGTCCGTACATTTATGTTAGCTTTAGAAAATTTTCTGTATGACTCGGCATATACTTTGCTTATGTAACTGGATGGTACCCGAGTTCGAACGTTCTTTCCTGATACAGATTCTGTTTCCAGCATAATGAACCATTTACAGAATAGTAATTTAATCGCCGCTGCCATTGGTGTGACCGTCGGTGTTATAAGCGCAGCTGGGATTTTTATTTATCATAAAATCTTGGAGAATCAGCAGCAGCACACCACGAGAGCTGGTAACTTAGACGCCGCTAATAAAAAGATCGCAGAATTGCAGGCCGAATTAGAATCGTTGAGGTAACGATACGCCGTACAAATCGTTTGCTATTATTATTTGAATTTATTTAAGGATAACGCTTATTATCTCGTTTATCTTCCTAAGGGTACAACAGAGCCAGAAAAGGAAGCGGAAGTTTACCCGGAAATTAACGTCTAACGATAGCACGTACACCGTAACGGACAATGATACCGACATCGATGCTTTCTCAACGGCGGACACAGACATCGGGGACGATGAATTCTACGACTGTTCGGACAGCGAGAGTGTTATTAGTGAGAACGATACGAGGTTGGTTCGCTAACGCGAATGCGTGTAATGTAATTGTGGTAAAGTTTGTATGCCTAACGCGTACAAGAATTTATAATTTATTCTAGTAAAAATGTGAAAGCGCTCGCTGAAGAAACATCTTAAGAATATTGCAGTCGTACTGTTTAATTCATGATTTAGGCGCGATTACTTGTACTAACTTGGAACATTAGGGTTTGATCATTTCGGCAAGTAAAGTTATTTTAAAAATGTAGAAGGAACAGATTGGAACTGAGCCAGTTGGATTTAATACTTAAGGAGATTGACGAAGGTAGAAATGAAGAGTTTGATGTTGGGAGTTACTATAAACTGCAGAATTTGGTGAAATCTCATCAGAATAATGTAGAGGTAGTGTGGAGGTTTGCAAGAGATTGTTATGAGTACGCGGAAACTATAACTGACAAAAATAACAAGAGGACGATAATTCTTGAAGGTGAATAGGAAAACTTGTTAGCTGTATTTTTTATATTGATTGAGAAACGCTGACGATGATTCTGTGTTATAGGAATTGAGCATTGCGAGAGAATTCTTGAAGACCGCGATCCCAATTTATATAAATGGTATGCTATACTCATTGGGATAAACGGAGACTACTTGTCAATACCTGAGAAATTAAAGAACGGTCTCCGTTTTAAAAATTATGTAGAGCTGGCCTTAGAGATGGAGCCGAACGATTCCGAATTGCATTATCTTCTTGGAAGATTCAACTATGAAATGGCCAATATAACTTGGATCGAAAGAAAGGTCTACCTTCTGATTTAAAGCAACAAGTAATTTTAAGGGGAAGCCACTTTTTTCTTTCGATTTTTCTTTTTGTGCATTTCCATAATATTTGGGGTCTGAAAAATATAAACGCGATTATCTCGAAACTACATTTTCCAACTGGGCGCATTAATAACTCGGTAAATTTTTATCGGATTCACTTGAAATTTTCAGGGAATATTCCTAATACAATTATCTTTAGTTAAGCGTACCAGTTTTTTGATCGAATAATTCATTTAATCGTAACATTAAAAAAGCATGTTGATTTTTGATACTTTTTGTTCAAGATTTCTTCTTAAATCCGCCACTTCTTCAAAAATGAATATTTTTTAAATTTAATACGCTTAACTGAAGCTATTGTAATATACTTTAAGAAACCATTGGAATTTTTCAATTCGGAGCAAATGTTGGATAGTTACAAGAGCGCCCGTTTTGTAATTCTTTTTCGCAGAGCCTAACGTTATCGTATTCTGTGGCCATACTACCGAAAAAAATTTCAATCTGGGAGCATAAAATATTACTTAAATATATGCATTTTCTGTTGATAATAAAGAAGTTTCGTAGAAAGTTACATTTCATTATAAAAGAATATCTTGAAAATAGCCTTTATTTTCGACCGTCACAGTGGCTTCCCCCCTTAACGACAAATATTTCTCAATATTGAAACGATATTTTGCTTTACTAACTACAGATAGCGGGGACGTTATTCGGCGAAGTTCCAATCATCTCGCATGAAGAGGCCCTTACTTGTTTCGAAGCAGCATCGAGGCTTGGAAACAACACTCTACAAACTCAATTATACATCAGCAAATGTCACATTGCTTTACATCAATACTCGCGCGCAGTCGTTTCTTTAGACAAAATTTTGGAGCAACCTGCATCAACGACTGAGGACAAAAAAGTCCACGAAGATGCGAGTAAACTTCTCGAGAAATATTCAGAATATCGTTCATAGCACGAAATAATGTATTTGTACATCCGATCCATATTTACTAGACATCCTATTCCCACACTTATAAATGAAAATAATTATGTTATAGAAGAATGTAAACAGTAACAGTACTAGCTTATAAAAAACAAATAATTATATGGAACACAGGTACTAAAGACACATTTTATCTACTATAGCAGCTATTGTGAACTTTATACCTTTATTAAAATTTTATAAACCAACGCAATTTGTAAAGATCTACGTAATAACGTGTACGTCAGCGGTACGGCGAAGTTTTGTAAATGATTAGGAATATATATTACGTTTCTACAAATTTAGCGAATATTTTATATAGATATGTGTGTTCATTAATCGAGGCTATCGGGTTCAATGATTTCCGCAAACGGATTTATAGAATTTATTATTGTTGATATTGATTGTACACATTCTCCGAGTAACGCTACGAAGAATAATACTTTGTATAATTACATTCCAATGTCTTTTATAAAATGTATAAGTAGCGTAATTCCCGAATATTTATAACGTCGACAAACGTGTCCTCTACTTAATGTATCTGCTGGGATTGTAGTTGAAATGAAATTCTGTTTTGTTGGCAATTATATAGTTTGTACACTACGCATCGGTTTTGATAATAAATTGTTAAGAAAGTGTCTCTGCTTTGCTCCGAACATGCGAATAAGAGAAGCCAGCGTTCACTTAGTTAAGCAATTCTTTCATTCATTTTTATATATATATTTTTTTAAACGTTTTACAACTTTTGTATTATTACAGTTTAATTCTGTATTAAGAAGGAACTTAAAATATAAAAGTATGATCGCAAGTATTTATGATTGTTCGAACGTTTTGTAACATTACACTATATACCATAACGGTGAGAAATTTCTTTAATTAATATAAACGAATAACAATGTCGATTTGTTTTGTACAATTGATTTTTTCTCTCAAGCATTTCAGGCTTTATGCTGCGGTGCTTAAAAGAAAATTGCGAGAACAGGCTGATATTTTGTAGATAATTCCGAACTTTTCCCCTGTTTTAGCAGATCAATAATGGTCCAACACAGCATCCCAGAACTCAATAGACACTGGGTGGAGAATAGGGTGAAAGGGGTGAAGCACAGAGAAGCCCCTCTAGTAAGATAGAAGGGAAGCCAGAGAAAACAATTCAGAAAGCGGTAGTTGACATTGAATGTCTGTGAAAAGTGGTTCTATCAGAACATACACATGATAAGGTGAGCTCTGTTACTGAAAGCACAGTTGAGTCTGTAGATTTTTCTGACATTAACTGACATTGGTATTAAGAGGAACCAAGGGTCTTTTGTTTCTCTCTTTTCTTAGATATAAATTATTACAGAAATTATTTGCCAGCACAATGGAAAGTTTTGCTTTCATAAAAATTGAAGTTTAAGCAAAAATATTCTGATCATTGATAAGAAATATTTTAATCCTTTATGTCGTTACAGGATTATTTTTTTATTAATAGCGAACAAATTGCTGAGAATATATGTAGCAGCTCCTAATTTTCACACGCCTGTAACAAGCATTGTAATACATTTTTCTTTAGATATCTGAGACAGACTTTGCGATGCGTGGAGTTTTACGTGGCACTTTATATTGTGCACTGTGGTACGGCAGCGTAGTGGCTGGATTTTTATTTATCGCTTGTCCTATGTTACCACTGTTATTCTTTAGCCCTCCAAAATTTCGAAAATGCGGGGACCTTTTATTCTCCTGTTGGGAATTATATTCCACGGTAAGTGTATGAATTTTGATTCTCCTTTCGCTTCTTTCTCTTCTGTTAGAAACTAAATACCTTTCCACCGTTGATTCCGTAATTATTAGACAAAAGAACCAACGGCTGTTTAAATGTTTCAGGCTCTTTTAAAACTGTTCGGTGTGAAGATTCTTGTGTCGGGAGATCATATCTCTCCATATGAATCCGCTATACTTGTGATGAACCACAGAACGCGAGTGGATTGGAACTTTCTGTGGGCTGCGATGTACCAGGCATGCTTGCCCAGTGTAGCGGCTCATAAATTGAAATTCATTTTGAAGGATCCCATACGACACATTCCGGGCCCAGGTAATAAAATAATATTACCAAACCTAGACCTAACGCATCTCAATTCTATGTCACGCGTAAGACCAAGCGGTGCTTCTTTCAAATATTAAACTTAATTTACTTTGTAGTAAGTTCCTTGCGCTATAAATCTTTATTGCCCTTTTCTTCTCGACGAAAATCTAGATCTAATACATCTCAATTCTTTATCATGCGTAAGACCAAGCGGTGCTTCTTTCAAATATTAAACTTAATCTACTTTGCAGTAAGTTCTTTGCGCTATCAATCTCTATTGCCCTCTCCTTCCCACCAAAAATCATCAACCTGGTAACGTAGTATCCATGATTTTAAAGAACTATTGTATAACAGGGTGGATAATGCAGATGAATGGCTTCCTTTACATAACTCGTCGCTGGGAAGAAGACAAGAGTCGACTATCGCGTACCCTTGATTACCTAGTGGCGTTGGACAGACGCTGCCAATTGCTGATATTCCCCGAGGGCACGGATCTAACAAAGAGTAGCAAAGAGAAATCGGACAGATACGCCTCGCAGCACATGCTGCCGCAATATTCATTCGCCCTTCATCCAAAGACAACAGGATTCAGCTACTTAGTCGGGCACCTTCAGCAAGCCAGCTACCTCGACGCCGTTTACGACTTAACGATCGCGTATCCTGACTATGTTCCGCAATCCGAACTAGACTTAATCAAAGGTAAACTACCAAGCGAGGTACACTTTCATATTAAACGGATACCGTCAGCGGACATGCCAATGCACGATTCGACGTTGAGACGATGGCTGGAAGAGAGGTGGTGTAATAAAGAGGAATTCCTGAAACAATTCTACCAGAAAAAGGCTTTCCCCGCGGAAATCTGGCCGCTGACGAGATTATTCCCTTTGCAAGTCGCTCTGGGCTTCTGGAGCATTCTAACTGGTGAGACTCGATTATAAGTTAGTGTTTCTCTTGAAGATACTTGTATTTTAAAGGAGCAATTAATTTATTTCAGGTGCCGCGGTACTTTTACTTATTATCTCGCCGCTATTCCAGTTGTGGGCTTTGGCTCATGCAACCCTTTTCATCGCGCTATCACTTTTTAGTACGGGTTTCAGTCAATTTGAAATGGGATGGTACTGGCGTTGGAAAGCTCTTTTCGTACAAGAGAAGCGTAGCTACTGAAATCTCAAATTGTACTCTTCGATGTGAGTAGATTCTACCAGGAAATTACAGTAAATACTTGTTTGTTTCTTCTATTTGTCGTTATAAGTGTACTTGAAATTCATAGAATATCTGTATATTTATGAATTTCAAAGGTATTAGAATTTTAAGGGTGAGTAGGGCCTTTTATTTTCAACGACGCAGCGTAGAGAATAGCTTAATTTTGCGGTAGAAATTGTTAGTGGTGTAAGAAGAATTTTAATCAGAACATAGTAACACGTGGGAACAGTTATTTTATAAAACAAGAAATATACAAATATCACACAGAACTATTTAAATGAGTTGATAGAAAAGGAAAATTACTCTAATATTGACTGATGTATCGTATAATAACGACGCTAGTGTAAAATTATAAGCAAAGATAGGGTAAAGGACCTGATTACTGGCAGTCAATCCAATTACTGTCACCTTAAGCTATTTTACTTAAAATAACGAATAAATAAACGTTTAAGTAAAATAGCTTAAGGTGACAGTAATTGGGTTGGCTGCCAGTAATTGGGTCCTTTACCCTATTACTACAGTACGCGAAAGGAAAACGGAGACTACAAAAGTTGCAATGAATTTATTTTAACATTGTAACGGGAAATTAACTCTCTATTACCTTCTTTTAACGTCGTAGTGAAATCGAAATTTTACAGCTTGAGATTCTAGTTACGATAAAAGTAATTATATATACACTATTACGATAATTTTAGTAAATTACTGTCTACAGTTCGCTGCTGTGTGATATTTTTTGACAATATAAATTTATTACATTACGTAACTTTGTCTGTATTTTGATACATGGTGGACTACGGGGGATTAAAATCAAAAGGACAAATTTTTTTAAGAACGATATTTTGCTAACTCGAGTATTCTGTGGTGGTGTCTTCTTAGTAGACACTTAGTATTAATGCGCGTACAGTTTGTTTCCAAATTCCTGAACCGTAAAAAGCAGTTTACCTCGCGTTAAACGATGTTTAAAATTGATAGCAAGTGTGTTGTTGAATTTAGGAGTTGCATGCGACTGGAAAATAATGGATGTTCGGACTTGATCATTGTAATAAGTAGCCAGAATTTTGAAAAGTCTCCGTATATTTTGGAAACTTGTTGTATGTGAAGCTCACGCATGGAATTATATGTAAAATTCATTTATAAACGTTTAAACTAAGGCTAAAAGCATAAATCTAATATCTGATTTAACAGAATTGATTCAACACTAAGGATAGATACTTCTAAATGAAATATATATTTCAATATAGTGACCTTTATACTCGTAAAATCGTGTTGTACAAATTTCTCAGAGATTTTACTCTTGAAACTATAATAATACGTTTATTAAATGTAACGTAGAGTGTAATGATTTTAAACGAAACAATTTCTTGTGTTTTAACTGGAGAAAGCCTGGCTAGAAGCCAAGAGAATCTCCGAATAGGAATATTCCTTTTTAAGATTGTACATGTATATAGTTTCGTAGACGAAATTTAAATGAAATTGTAGTTATTAAATTTGATAATTTTACAGAAGTATTTAGATCGACGAACTGTTTGTGAACAGGCAATGATACAATCAACGTTGTTATATTTAAACGATATAACAGTCATCTATATTCTAATTTGTAAAAATGCAGAATTATATTTCGGCGGTGTTAACAGTTATTCTAATTTTCTTTTCAAATGGAATCAACTTATACTGCAATGGAGACAGTGCCTCATTATCTCATATTCTGAAGTACAAATGTACATACGTGCTGTAAAAAGGATTATAAAATTCAGACGCATTAAGGTATGAGATAGTTATGCACTTAAAATTATCAACTGAAATTATTTCAGCAATAGAAAATGCAGTCTTTTATTTCACTTGTTAAATTACCTATTCAACATTCGTAGAACAACTTTACAGTGCTTCCCATCTGACAGAATATTATTATTCACATTTCAATGTTACCATTTAATAATGCATTGAGATCAAAGTTGAAAATCTATTGTACGCGAACGAGACGCGTAGTATAAGATATATAAACTTTTAGATATTTCGTTTCGCGACACTAGCTCAAGTTCTATTTTTCTATAGATGTAGGGATAGAAATTATAAACCTAAGCAAACGTGAATTCATGTGCCAAAGAAATACGTGTAATTAGTGTACCTTAATGAACTTTATCCAGATGGATATAGTATTAAGGATTTGTCTATTTAAAGTATTCCTAGTCGTCGATTACGAATTAATGAGAAAAGTTTCGTTTGCATCAATTTCCAGATTAACAAAGATAAATGCAGATATTAAATTGTTATTACATCAGAGAAATATTATTATATAATGCTTTCTTCCAATGTTATGTTTTTTAAAAAATATTGTTATATAAAGATCGCGTATAACTTTATATTTATTTTACTTCAGTATTGTTTAACGCGTAAATTTACGAAATACTCATTCAAATTAATTTTAGTAATTTATTGTAATCTATTTAGCAAAAATTGGTATAAGTGTTCATTATTTATAAATATTATATCGAACTTTGCCTGTAAGGATTTTTTTTTTAATAATTTATGTTTGTAAAATGTATCCAGTCATTTTTGTTCATCCTAATATTATATACTTATACTTTCGATCTGTCTCAGATTATTTTTAATTCAAACACATTTACTATTGCATATATAGCAAACATTACGATTACTTATCAAAGTGTATACCATAGTGTTTTTAAGAACGAACAAAAACTTAGAAAAGAATCAAAGTAACTATCTCGATGTACTCCATGCTGTGACTACCGTAGTTTCGACGTTGTATAAATGTTATACAAAGTTAGTGTAGTGTTATCCGAGCTATTATAATATAAATGTAACGAATAAGTGTATTCGAAGGTGACTATATCATGTACAAAAAGTTTCTTCCAGTTTATAAATCAACGATTAAACGTATATATAAAACTCTAATTGTAACGATTTTGTTAATGAGAAAATTCGTGTATCTTCCCGAATTACTAACAAATTGTAATCGATCGTGTATCTTTCCAAATACTATATATTTATCGTGGAATATTTACTAACTCCTGTATCATCGATAAGAAAAACTTTATAAAAAAAATATATCGTGCCATTTCAGTAGAATATTCATCGACGTAGGTAATTGTAAACTATTTAAAGAAGAATCTCTAATTACGCAAAAGATTGTGAACGCTGTATTGTGAATGATAAATATTAGTTGATATGTGTGTATGTAAAAAATACTATTAACGAATATCACCATGTTAATTAAACAGGCATCAAGTAAACTATATAGCGTTTATTTGAAAAAATCTATATATCTCCATTTGTTTTATTAACAGACAATTACATATCCTCGTTATTAATTCATCGGGCATTTGGAATCTTTTTTATAAAATGGGTTAATTGGACTAGGTATAGGACTTGCTTTCAGCACGCCTGCCAATGGTTTCCTGTTCGCGTCGTAAGGAATAGATGGGCTTTTGCGAACTTGTAGGATATATTCCGATGTGCGTTGAGCGGTATTCCGTTGAAGAGCTATTTTCACTCGCTTCTTCGAATCGTTATTTACTTTCGGCTGCTGTTTTACACTGACCGGTGTCCTCTGCAGTTTCTCATTCTGCAACTTTTTTAATGCGGGTACCAACCACGCAGGCCCTTTATCAAGCGCGTTACCTTTTTTGCTATTGTCGTTCGTAACTAACGCTTCAACAGTGTCTGTACGCGAATCTGTGCTGTTATCAATTATTAGCGTAGGCATAGATGGGACGTTGTCAGAAACATCCCATTTGTCAGAGAGTTTAACCGTGGTTGTCTTTTTCCTCTTAACCGGCGTGGCGCTTAATGCATTTTCAGGGATAGTTTTACTCTTCTTTACTTTAATCTTCTTGCAGTTACTACTGCTCTTAATTGGAAGCGACGAATCCTTCTTTGATTTACAATTACTATTCTTTACTTCGGTTTTACTATTCTGATTCTTCTCCTTCATCTCGTATTTCCTTTTCTTCGAACGAGGAATATCTGCGTCCGATGCTTGCGAATTCTCTCGAGTCGCGTTGTTGTTTATATTCGCTTTATGTTGCACTTTCTTCTTCTCCCTTGTGCTTTCAGTTTCGTCTACTTCTGCCATGCAATCTTGATCATCGACGTCTGAATTCTCTTCTTCGCTAAGCTTGCCATTCTCATCCTGCGTGAATAGCCCGTTCTTTTTTCTCTTGCGTTTCTTCTGCGCATTGTCGGAATACAGTTGCTTTTCGAAATCAAACAGACGCACCACAGCTCTTTTCGAATCTGTATCCTTCTTCTGCGGTTTTGGAAGCCTTATTTCTTTAACTCCGAGTGGCATCTCACCCTGCGATAACTCGGTGAACCTGTAAATGTGATTGATTAAGCAATATTTAAAACTTCGGAACATAAATGAATCTTTAACGAAAGAATACTTGCTCTTTAATTAGGCGACGCAATTGTCTACGTGACTTTGTCGTGGATGAAGGATGAAATTTATATTGCGCTAACAATGTAGCAATCTTTTTAGCGCTGAAAGGTATTTGCGGTAATTCTACATTTACCCTTCCAGCTCTTGGATCCAACGGTTTTTCTATATTACTTTTCGCTTGTTCCTGAGGACACTCTTCTTCCTCTACATCATCGTTGTCCATTTCCTCGTCAGACACTTCAATCCTTTCCATGGCATCGATACTTCCAGCAGGAAATCCAGCCTATATACAAATGAACGTTGCTATACGCTAGAGCTATTCAGCAAATCGTCGCTAACACATTTCATTCGCCCTTAAAAAGAATTCAATTTTTACGACTCACAGCCTTCCAGGCTTCAAATTTCTCCGTGTAATCCATTCCAATGTCGGACTGGAAAATTAAATATCTAAAAATATGCCTCATAACATGCCTAATTTGTCTTTCGTCGTCCATGATTAAGAAATGTGAAATAAATGGCTTGACCAGTTCAGTAACCACGTCTTCCGATATCTCTCCGCCACTGATCTACAAAATCCAAGTATTAATATAATATCGTTCAACTTCTATGGCAAGTATTAACATCGAGATCGATATACCTTGGAGAGTTCTTCCCAAAACAGTTGCGTTATATGCATATTAAAACCGAGGCATATTTTTGGGTCTACTAAAAGCTTCTCGAGTATTTCGGAAATACCTTTTACCCATTCAGGATCCCAAGATCTTTCTTTACATTTCTCGAAAGTCTGACGAATTATTCTTCTAACTAACTATAAACAAATACAATGAAATAGAATAGTTTGATGTACAATTATTATTGTTTAAGCCGAGGGAGATCTTTCCTAAAACCTACCATAGAAAACTTGTCTAATCTGTATTGATCTATGCCAAACCATTCGGTACCTAGAGTTTTCAGAACGCATGCAGTATACAATAACACTACGTCTTTAATGTTAAAACAATGTACAATTTTACTAAGAGATTCTGCCAATTCTTCTTGAATCAATGGTTTATCTGACATCCACATACAGTAAAATAATCCTTTCCATAACCGCATGAAATCTTGCTCTGTAAATGCTAATAACAAAACCCATTTTATTCATCAGTCGTCCTGTTGGTTATAATCGAGCGACTTCTATCGTAAAATGTTTTTAATTCAACACTTTGTGATCTATTAAACTCTATTTACGATTCATTCGATTCTAGTAGTTTGATTTTAATTAAGAAGATTCCATTAGTAGCCTTACCGAAGGAACTGTTTGATCGGACTGTCAACCATTTTCTCAAATTTTTCAGCACTTTATCCCTGACTTTTTTATCGTTGCTTGACAATAAGCGGGCGAATTTAATTTCTTGAGCAATAATTACCGCCTTCCTGTCTGTTTCATTAACAGCAGTTCCCTGCTTTTGTCGCTCTTTGCTTTTCAACATTTGTGGCGCAGGCTTCTGCAGCGATGCACGCGTGCACCGTTGCACTTTTTTAACCGCCATCAGCACGTGGCAAGAATTCTTTTAAATGTACAATTGCGCTTAGCACGCTTCCTTTAAATTGCTAGGTTGTATTTGGTAAGAGAAGTCAGACTATCTGACTTCTCTTCAGATATTCAAAGGAGTCGATTAATGACAGAACGGCCACGGCCGCGTGGTGACCAGTGGCGCTGGGGTTCGCGCCATGGACGTAAGAATATATAGATGGAGCGTAAGCTGATACTTTAGGCACGGTAGGTTTAGGGCTGTTGCGTGGTTTTGGTGGGAATTCTGGTGGATCAAAGCGACTTCTGCGTGGTTCGGCGTCTTTAAAGCTCTGAGGGGCTCTGATCGGGAACTCGCGAGATTGAATCAACGAAATAATGAAACGGTTGTAAACTATAACTTTAAATTCAATAAAACTTTTAGAATTGAATTGAATGAATTTATTTAACGATTTAAAGTATGTAAAACTATTAATTAAGAACGAGAAACAAGGATATTTTGAATTGAACAAGAAGGGATTGCTTTATTCAGATCTGACACGTCTGATGTGTTACAATGTCGAAAACTGAATGCGAGGAGAAGAAACAGGCTTCTTCGTATGTTTATTCCTCTTTTTTTTTATCAATACATTGTTTTTCGAGTGATAAGGCAGGAGGCGTAGATAAGCGGTGAAGTTCATTCTGAACTAGTTCAATTTTAACTTAATTTAAACTTCGCGCTTTAAGAACTTATACCAAACACCGCTAGAGCGAGGATCACAACTCGCAACAGGGCAAAGAGGATAAGAGGTTGTATTCCAATTCACGCATACTGCGCATGAAATTGATGGCATCTTATTGGTGGCATCGTAGGATTTCCTAGAATTTCTCTCACTTGCCACCAATACGATGCCACCGTGCAGTGACTGCACCGGAAGTGGCATCGTATTGGTGGCAAGTGAGAGAAATTCTAGGAAATCCTACGATGCCACCAATAAGATGCCATCAATGCAATATGCAGTACTGTATCGGTGTTGATTTCTGTGTCACACATAGATAGACCTAACACGTTTTCAGAAATCGTGTCACACGAACTGTAATATCGACATCGCAAAAATTCTGTGGGAAATCCAATTATACTGAAATGATTAATTGGAATCTAAGGATTCTGAATTAAGGATTATTAATTCAAATCTTATCGGTAGTGCGCCACACGCGTCACTTCGAGGAACTAAAGCAGATCTTAAAACAGACACGCACGTTCCTATCTACAAAAGTTCTTTCACACAGTTTCTCCTCGCTCTTCGGTTACGTTCACCGTTCTCCCATTTCTTTCCGGTTTTAGTCGGGCGTCGGGTCGGTTCGTTTTCACGGTCTTCGTGATCCACGAGCTGTTGAAATGACGTGAGTATCTCATCCTCTTATATTTCATTAATCCCAAGTTTCAGTAACTTCATATTATCAAGAAAACTTGTGTTAATATATAATTTCGCCATACTTATTAATATTTTCTTCAAATACAACTTTCAATATTGTATTAATTTGAACTTTGTACCTCAAGGTACAACGTGCCTTCATAGCATCCTACCATAAGTTCGTTATCTTCCTAATAATTTCTTTTTACTAAAATAATCTGCAGTTACTCGATTAGCATCAAGTTAAAGTTTCTTGTACAGTAGAGTTCCACTTATCGCACGAATTTTGGTCCAGTACCTGGTTAACCCAAGGTGTTACTCAGATATTCTCCGAACCCATGCAACGCATCGTACAATTATTTAAACTCGTATCGTTGCACAAAATGCATTTAAATGTCTCCTTGTATAATTTATCCAATTAGTAAAAAAAAAGATAGCGTATTCGAACGCGTGATTAAAGAGGGAATCACTGGACTCATATCGTTTGAGCGATCCAGGTACACGAACTGTTTGTCTCTCGACGGGTTCGGATAAATAGAATTCTACTGTACTCACTTTACGTTTAATTCTGTAAGGAACAATTTCAAGTATTCCACTATAGAATGAGATCGAAATTATGTATTACATACAGGTTATAACTGATCAACGCGTTCCGTGCCACGTGTCCTCCAGTGGCTCACGATATTTATCGGAGAACTTTTATTAGTTTTATTCAAAGGAAAATCGTGTTTCTTATTTCAGTATCGAAATCAGAAGAGAATAAAAAGAGGTTGAAATTATCGAGTATATTACATAACTATATATTATTTTCGTAAATTTGAATATTGCAATTTAGTTTTCTGATGATTCCAAGAATATTCCCTCCAAAAATCTGCTTTCCACTTTGGCACGGAACATGTTAAATTTAGAGTCTAGAACTGACTGTATTTCTACTTCCCCATTTCAAAGTAAAATTGTAATTTTACTCATAATAATACTGTAATTAATAGGTCCAAAGTATCGCGTGATACTCTCTACGAGTGTGTAAATTCTGTTATACAAAACTCGCAAGACAAGAAGAGGAATTTCTTAGAAACGGTGGAACTCCAAATCGGTTTGAAGAATTATGATCCACAAAAGGACAAACGTTTCTCAGGCACCGTCAAGTACGTTTCTACCTGAAATTGAGGATTCTTTTCGGCTTTCAATGACCACTTGAAACCTTTTTGTTGTTTTTTTTTTAAATTAACGCCCGAAAAGGTTGCCTCATGTAGAGTCAGGAAGCTGGGTTTCACCTGGCGGACCTTTACCCAGGGTCTTAAATAAAATGGGGAGGTTTTTTACCGTTATTTTTATCACAGGATCATAATTGATGATCCTGCGGGTAAGTTAATATTCAATTAGGCAACTATTCAATCGATTCGATTATCGAAGCCAATGGTTCGGTGATGAATAATATTGCATGTATTATCTGAATAATATTTGCGGATTACTTAAATATTACTGAGAACATTGCCTTTGATGATTGTTTTTGCAATAAATCATGAATTAGTGCTAAATTACGATATGCGAAAAGAACTAGCATCAAATCAACTATCAACATTGTCCTTGTTAAAGGCTGAAAAACATCCCGAGACCAAAGATGCAAGTTTGTGTCCTGGGTGATCAGCAGCATTGCGACGAAGCTAAGGCTAATAATATTCCATATATGGATGCTGAAGCGTTGAAGAAACTGAACAAGAACAAGAAGCTCGTAAAGAAACTAGGTAATTGAAGGCTTGTAGTATCGTAGATTAAACGTTTCGTGCCTTCCTAAAAGCACCACGGCTGGTTACAAATATTGTGGCTGTGGTCGTCAAATGGAAGGAGATTAAATTCTGCACTTGGTGAGGGGCGCCGCGTCCCACTGCTTCGCACCTCAATCCGTGTCGAGACACTACATTAAATCTGCTCTTATTTTATATTTCAATTTACTCTTAAATTAAATAGGCACTCTCTTTTCTTGCAGCTAAGAAGTACGATGCTTTCTTGGCCAGCGAATCCTTGATCAAGCAAATCCCACGTATTCTTGGTCCTGGTCTTAACAAGGCTGGTAAATTCCCTGGACTTCTTTCCCACCAGGAATCAATGGTGGGCAAGATCGATGAAGTGAAGGCCACGATTAAGTTCCAAATGAAGAAGGTGCTTGTCAATTTTCAGAATTATTAGAGAAAACGTTAGACTACAAATTTCTGTATTGAGAACGCGCAATATTTTAATTAATAGTGCTTGATTTTAATCGAATGATTTGCTTACAGGTGCTGTGTCTGTCTGTGGCTGTAGGACACGTGGGAATGACGCCAGATGAACTGGTACAAAACGTACACCTTTCGATTAACTTCTTGGTTTCGTTGCTGAAGAAACACTGGCAAAACGTGCGCTCTCTTCACATCAAATCTTCTATGGGACCTCCCCAAAGGCTGTACTAATGAGAATTGGTACAACAATCTTTTGATGTATATCGAGCGAATAAAACGAAAATTTGACAGCAATTTGATGGGTCTGGTTACGTTTTTATCATTCCCAACTCTTTATCACTTAAACAGAATACCAAACTGATAGTATAATACTATAATAAACCATTAAAATTTGTTATGCTATATTACCTTCGAATAAAAATCAATTTTATTAAGATGTACTATATTACAAAAACGATATTAAAAATATAAATCTAAGACTATAATAATGTTCAAAATCAGAAGGAACTGTGTACTCAGCACGAATATATTCAATTAAATATTAATTTCATTACCTAAATACCCTAAATATATATTTTTTGGGACATTCATGAGAATAATATGACTGAACACTCGGCAACAGCAGTTCCTAATTAAGCTAGAGAATTATAAATAAGTACAATTAGTAAATAATATAGAAAATGGAGTCGTAGATCCTACACATTCAAGGTTGCACGTTAAACACAGGAAATGTATAAAACATCTTGAATGATGAAGCAAACTACCATGTGTCCTCCATAAAAGATACCCCCAAGAATACTTTACAGGTTCTGCCGTGACTTGTATACAAGTCTGAGGGTTCATCGTGCACGTGCTATTTTTGACAAGCTCTGAGGGGTCTGCCTCGAACACTCCCCCTTCAAGGAGCACATGGTCTCCTATTTCACCTCATAAGCAGTTGTCGATACGGCCGCAGGTCCGAAGACATGTCCCTATCTTTTACTCTGTTCTACGATCAAACGTAACCCGATTCCGATATCTCGGAATCCGCTGCTGCCAGGTTTAACCACAGTGTGCTGACGTTTCGAAGACGATTCAGGAAGATCAATGGAAACGCGTTGACAGAGAAACAAACTTCCATTCAACTGCCTTCTAACGTAAGTCCAGAAGATTTACATGGGCGATTTATAATTTAATTTCAAGTATCCTGTTCGATGTGTAAGATAATTGCAGACTGAATTTAATTCGTTAACTGAGTTTAATGCACTTCGACCGATTAAGGTAAAAAATGGCAAGGAGCAAGTACTTGGGGATGAATTTCTCGGAGCGTGAAAACTTCCAGATCCAAGAATATTTTGAGTTTCGAGAATTTGAAACTGCACTTTTTTCGTCATTCGAAACTCTCGAAACTCAGATAAAAAAATTTAGTTCTCTTCAGTTCTTAAAGCAAGATTCCACTTAAAAAACGGAATCAGCTCTTCAAGCTTCGAGAGTTTCAAAGCCTTCCAAACTTTCGGATTCGAGTTTGGAGGATTTGAAAATTAGCTTCGAACCCACCCCTATTTATAATTACCCTAGTATTCCCATCCGCCGTTGTCACAAAATTATTTACCAGCGACTACGCGAAAGTCCGTGAGACAAATTCTTAATGCTACGAGCAACCCTAAAGGACCCAATTACTGGCAGCCAACCCAATTACTGTCACCTTAAGCTATTTTACTTAAAATAACGAATAAATAAACGTTTAAGTAAAATAGCTTAAGGTGACAGTAATTGGGTTGGCTGCCAGTAATTGGGTCCTTTACCCTAAATATTTTTAATATCCCGACTGCGTCCGATCGCGGTTAAAATCCAAAACCGCGTACGCTTTGTTAACGCGATAACAACTATCCACATAATGAATCGCGCCTCGACGGTTTCACAAGCAGGAGTGTATTTAAACTAAGAAATTTGAAAAATGCAGAAAAAGGGGGATAAAAGAGGCGAGCCAACGAAGGTGAACCGCGGCGGTGGTGTTTGATTAATAAAGTAGTGTTGAGTGCACTTTCGAGAGCGTCTAGAATGGACTGGCGATCCTTATCGGCGCTATCAATGGCCAGGGGGGATAAACGAAAAGCTGTCAGTGAGTGGTCGCGTAATGATTATCGAGCAAACGGTCAACGTATCACGTTTTCAAAATACACCTCGCTACCGTATCATTGCTAGTCGATCTCCACGAGTGCCCGAGCGTTTTCGACGGCTTTTCATCGAAGGAAGAAAAGTGAAGGTGCTCCGTCGCCGAATAAACCGATTCCGAAGACGCGAAGGACCATCTTCGTGCCACTCGAGAGCGATTATTCTTGTTTATTGGGATATTAAGCGACACGGAGCCATGAAGTACACGAAGTATCTCCGCGCCACGATCATGGAACGTGAAACGATACTGTCAGAGGAATTATGATTGACATGGTAATGACGCACCTATCGAGCTTACGAAACTTTCACACTATATAGCTTTTTATTTGCAATATTTCCTTCCCTCCCCGTGGAACTTCGAATTGCGTCGGAATACACTCGAGCCCAACAAAGTAACGCGAAGTGTTCTTTGTACGTTCCGACGAGCGTGGCATTAGACGCTCGAAAACTAATTATTCAAAGTTGATAATATCATTCAATAATATCAAATTGATATTCATATACTTCAAGTATTAATTAACAACGCCGACATAAGGGAACACTGGTGCGAGATAATAATTGAAGAACCGATCCTTCGTGGTTTCCTTCTTTCTGCGTAATTCTTCTTATCGTTGTCCGTTTATGCAACCTACGATCTATGAAATTGGTAGTTCGAAACGTGCCTGATCCCGTTTGTGAGCGCTTTCGAGATGGATGCCAAGTACGCGATATCTGCTCCTGTTTTAAATAGTCACAGGTACGCGGCGATCTGTTTGAAGTTCTCGATCGCTGCCCTTAATAATCGGTATCAAGTTCAGAACATTCCTTTGCTACTTTGGTACATAAAACGTGCTGTATAAATACGATACCTCTGTAATCAGTATCAGAATCTTTTATCTGTATTGTCACTTGCCTGGCCGTGAGGAGTAAGGTAAAATCATTCAGAGTAACAACAGCTAATTAATCTGTGTATTAAGATCTAAGTAGGAAAAGTACCGCGAGCTAAAATAGTGTACCTATGTAGCAGGATTGCCAGATCAAGTCTGATCTTTTGCTGGAGATTTTAATTTTGTGGAGGATTGGAGTGGGGAAAATGAGAAAAAAGGGGCCAATAAAAAAACAGGCGTTTAAAATTCATAATAATAATGACTTCTTATAAAAGAGTAATAATAATAATAATAAAAGTATTATGAATAAGTAGTTATTAGAATTTGTTACAGATTTCAATAATTATCTATTTTGTTTATGCTGCAACATTCTCTCTATTTTGCCGGAGATTTTTATTGTGCCTATCTGAGGTCGGAGGCAACGGTGTAAAACCTGAGACTCCAGATGCCGAAGATATGGTAACTCTGCTATATATATTTAAAAAAATATTTGGATATTGCATTGAAGGAACTGGTCCTATATAGTACTCCTCCATCATAATTTTATTTTTTATTTTATTTTATTTATTGTACTTACCTGTTTACAGTTTGTCTTCTAAAGGGTTTTCCCGTCGATAATAATAATAATAATAATTATAATAATAATAATCAATCAACGCCTCACCATAAAATCGCAAAGACTACTTCGCCCGATTCCACATTTTTCAGTTGCACTATAAATAAATCCTTCCTACATCGATAACAAACGTGTTTCATTATTGTACAGTGTACTTCATAGACCACTGCATAAAAAAAAATCATGATCAATTTTACAGTCTTCAATCTGACTGTATTTCCATTTTCCAGCCGTCTTACGCCATGTCTTTTATCGATCACGATAATATATCGCACCGATATTCCCCCCCACTTACATTTCCATTGTTAATTTCCAGCCTCCCGAGGAACATGATACCAAGAAAACGACTGAGATTCTTCATCTACGCGCTGCAAATTCTCCACGCGTTAGCCGAGGACCTTCCGATCGTAATAAACAATGGAGGAACAAACGATCCAGCTTCACCATTGGGTTACGTCGAACGCACGACGGTCTCGGAAGCCAGCGATCATTGCGAGGAGCTTCCGGCGGAAACGACGGAAGTCGCGCAAAGCGACCCCTTGAAGGACGACCACTCGAACAGCAACGACGTAAACACGCCCGCTGCTGATATATCGATGAACGATTTTGTTGAAAGATTTCCACAGATTTTTAGTTTCCCTGGCGAGGTGGACGATAACAACGTTATCGCCGATGAATCGTCGACGAGTACCGCAGAAGGTACAGGCGAAGAACAGCCTCTCACCCCGAGTTACAATATTTAATTAATAATTCAATTTTAAATCCTATGCTTCAAACGATATATTAAGTTTCTCCCGCACGAAACATGCCTTCTTCGAGACTTCAAAGAATTCGCCTCTGTTTACAGAGCAAAATTCAGTACAAAGCTTAAATGTGACCGGCACCGGTATGGAATGGATATCTCTGACTTGGGAGCCTCCTCCTGGAACTGCGTCGAATGAATCGCTCACGTATTTAATCGATGTATGGTCGAATGAGAAGCAGTTTCAAATAAACGCAACCAGCACACGATACAACGCGACTAAACTGGATCCGTGTACCGCATACACGTTTACTGTTAAAGTCATCGATAAAGATCCGGTTGGAGTTACGACGTCAGCGGCGACCAGTAGCAACAGTAAAATCACAAATTTAAATAAAATTAAATTTAAAATCAAAATTATTAAGTTATTATTATTATTTATTTAAGTATATCAACGGGATAAACACTTTATGAACGTTTATTCTGTATTCAAGAATATAAAATAGAAGATTTTTAGCTTCTTATTAAAGCAATACAGAAGTATAAAAAGGATCTTTGTAAAAGATTTACTTTGAAAATCAGTGAATAGTATTTCATGATTTCATGCAAGTTTTTATATTATTCCCATCACTCGTCTCACGTTTATCATACACTTTACAGTTACAGAGATTGGAGAAGTTCAGGATCTAGTAGTGAATACAACCACCAACGCAGTTAGTTTAAGCTGGAAGGCACCAGCGAAATATCCGACGTGTGTGCAAAACTACTTGATTACTCAATGCTTTAAAACTGATTGTAACGACACACGAACTGGAAACGTGGAACACAATGCGACAAACTTGGAACCTTGCACGGAATATTTTTTTACAGTCACAGCCGTTGCGTATTCAGTCGGATCGCGTGGCCTCAACAGAACGGTGAAAACAGATTCGCAGAGTAAGTTACTAATAGTAATGATTATCCTCTACGTAATTGCTGATAACAATTATTTCTCTCAGAATCTAGTGTACCTCAATATCCGATGGCAGAAGCAAGTGCGTTTTCTTTATTCATCCACTGGCAACCACCGGAAATAGGTTCGGCGTGCATTAAACACTATCGTGTTACTATCGCTCCACAAGCAATAACGAAAGAAACAGTTGGAACGAATGTAACGATACATGGCCTGCGTGCGTGCACATATTACTTCGTTTATATTAATGCAGTGGACGAAGATAATAACGACGGAGAAATGGTTACTAAGTATATCAGAACAGCGTCAACTGGTAAAGAACTTATGGCAAATAGCACTCGCTATGTGAAATATTTTTAACCATTTAACTATTATATTTGCAGCATCGGAACCACCAATATTGAATATCGAAGGACCTTCCGTTTCGACAAATAACATATCGCTTTCGTGGAAAATTGCGAAAGGTAATAATAATTGCAATGTAGTGTCTCTTAAAACAACGTGCAATTATATCGCAACCAGTGGACATGGTTACGAAACTGTGAACGGAGAGACAGAGGTACTTATCAATTCCCATATCCAGGATGAGTTTCTTATTATACACTCAACCGTTGCTGGTGTTAGTCCGTACACGATGTATTTATGTTGGGCATATGTTATTAACGAAGCAGGAAATAGTAAGCTAAGCGATTCTGTAAATATAACAACTTTAGAAGATGGTAAGTACGAATATATTGCTCGATAAGATTCCCACTTAAATCAATTTTGTGTAACGTTATGAGTCTGAATTAGAAATAATAAATCAAGCGGTGAATAGTAAGAAAGTTAATAGCGATACGTTAACTCTACTTTTCAGTACCGTCCGCACCTGCGTTTAATGTTGCGAATATAACACAATCGCAGTTCGCACTTGCATGGGAAACTCCAAAATACCTGGCAGGAAATCTACACGAATTCGAGATTGCGCTGGAATGGGAAGCACTTTTCCCAGTGCCAGAGTGGTGTAGTAAAAAGCAATCGGAAAGAACTATAAATCTGAGCGGAAGCGCATTTACTTTTGACTATTCAGAAGCGCAGGCATATACAAATTATAAAGCAAAGATTAGAGCAAAGACAGCCGCAGGTTGGGGAAGTTACAGCGAATATTTAGCATTTCGAACGCTGCCTGGGGGTAACTTTTCATTGCATAGTGTTCTGAATAATAATCTTTTTGTAACATTTATCACATCGTCTGTGTTTTTAGTTCCAGAAATGGTAACCAACTTTACCTATTTAATTACAAACAGTAAAGACGATACGAATATTTTGGACACTGTTTTGAAATGGGGCCAGCCATGTTCTTCGAACGGAATAATAGAATATTTCAATGTGTTTGTCCACGGGACTAGAACTAATTATACACCGCATTCTTTGTTATTTGAGAAATATGTACCAAGTGGAACTACAGAAAATGATATGATCGTACTTAATTTGAAAGAGCTGAAAGGAGAGTACAATTACACTTTCGAAGTATCTACTAAAGTCAATGGCGTTCAAGAATTTGGACTACCAGCGAGTCGCAGCAACATTTTATATCCTGCGGGTAGTGCGTATCTAATTTTAAGCTGCTTGAGATAATAACAGATTAATTATTGGAATCTAATGTATTTTACTATGAATTTATGCTTCTAAGGTACTGTTTTATCTATCGTTAAATAATTCTTCAGTTCCACCCGAACCAGACGAAGATTACATAAAATCTATAAGCATTGATCCGTCTAAGGCGAGAAGATCTACGACATCAGCCACTCTTTTGCTTCCCTTATTTCCTGCTACAAATGGTGACGTTCTTTATTATTCTATCATAGTCTCAGGGGCTGAAGCTAGTATTGCGTCGAGCACCAGATTCGATTTAAACGATCACACATGGCCGAACGTATCTTCCTGGGAAGAAGCTATGTTAAAAGATTTTAGCGTGCCTTACCAAGCTACTAGATTATGTTGGAATCCTTATCGTAGGTGATAAATTTTTATAACGAATTCGTGGATTTATATCGAGAAATATATACACTATTATAAACTTATATTCTCCGATAGCTAATTACGTTGCCGATTACGGCGACATGAAAGCAGTGAAGTATACACTGGGGGAAGACACAAACTGCGAAGAAATTTCGTCTAATTCTAAGAAGCGAGTTTATTGCAACGGACCCCTCAAGCCAAATACTTGGTATTATGTTAGAATGCGAGCTTTGACTCGCGGTGGATATGCCGACTCTAAAACATTTTTGATAAAGACCAGTTAGTACTTTATGGTTTATCGTATTATCATTGTTTCTTTAAGAAGTAATTCTTCATTATTCTTTAATTAGTTAATAAAGTATTATCGTACTAATTAAATATTTCATTTCCGAATAGATGCTGAAATAAACGTTGGACTTGTTAGCGGAGTTGTTTTTGGCATCCTATTTTTGGGAATTTTAACAACGATGATGTTATTAGTTCGCAAATGTTCCCCTCAAGTGTGAGTATAACTTTCGCTTGTATTTGTATTATTTTCTTCAAGATGAAGTTTCGAAACTAATTTATAAAAATAATATGTATGCATTAGATTGTATGAGAATATAGATTTAACTGGCAAGTAAATGTCATCGCGTGTATGTGTAAGCTCAAATGGAAGAAACCGTGTGTACGTTTATGAGAAATAATCAATATTTCTCTTGTGACTCAGAAGAGCACTATAGTTAGAAGCAACAAGGTCACTAAATGCAGATGTCTACTATACATGCTAAAATACACATTGCATTATGTCTGGTAGCTACCAAACTGTTGCTTGACCATGCAGTAGCTATTAAGAGATTGCACGAGAACACTTTGAACAGTACAGTTTTTAATATACGTGATGCAGTTGCTACCATAAAGTCTAGTACAGCAATAGAATTGTACTATAATTATAACACTTCATTGGAAAGACAGGTCATTATTTCCTCTTTGCACGAAGTGCGCGCGTTAAAAGCAATTTTCATATCATTGGCGTTAAGTGGTGTGCCTTTTGTGAATAGTATCAATGAACAATAGTAAACAATAGCTTTGACTTTCTTGGCTTCCCGCGAGTTTATATACAATAATTAAAATAACTGCGTTAAAAATCGGGAATTTTCGCGGTAACGGTATTAAATTCCTTTTTCTTATTTTAGAATATTGCGAAGGTTTTTACATTCTGACATGTCTGGTTCACCAGTCCCTACGCCTTTTTCAAAAAAGAAGTTTATAGCGCACTGTCAGCAGCTCATTGATAATCCTGGAAAATTGAGCAACGAATTTCAACTGCTTCAAACTCTCAGTGTGGACTTACAGATGTCAACAAATACTGCTTGTTTACAAGCGAATAAAAAGAAGAACAGATATTCTGATATTTTACCATGTACAGATTTATACTAAAAATAGAAAAAACATCGCTGCGTCGAGTGCGGTTTATTAAAATTATTTTACGTGTTTCTAGACGACTTTTCAAGAGTTAAATTGGAATCGATTGATAATGACCCCAACACCGACTATATCAATGCATCGTTTATAAAGGTAAGGGGAATATAAAGGTCAATTGAATTATTACAATTGATTCGCTGAACTTGTATTAATTTTAGGGCTACACTGGAGAAGACGAGTATATAGCTTGTCAGGGCCCAAAAGAAGAAACCACGTTTGATTTTTGGCGAATGGTCGAGCAATATAACATCAATATTATAATTATGTTAACTCAGTTAGTCGAGAAGGGCAAAGTAAGACTTTTTCCTGTCTACATACAATTAGACTTTTAATTAATATACGAACAATAAACATATTACTTTGTAGGAGAAATGCCATCAATATTTTCCAACAATTAGGGAAACTTTCAGGTATGAAAATATGACTATAAAGTGCATAAGTGAGTTAGACTATAGATCTTATACACAAAGGACGTTGGTGTTGCAAAAGGTAAAAAGTCTGATAAAATTTATGAAATGTATTCTTATTTATAACTGAACTCGTGTTCACTGTAAATAAAATATTACAGGAAAACAAAAAGAGAAACATAACGCATTTGCATTTTAAAGATTGGCCAGATCACGACGTGCCAGAGGATTTTGACCCAATGATTCATTTTTGCCAAGTTATACGTCGTAATATTCTGGCTAATAAAGGATATATTGTTATTCACTGCAGGTAAACAAATAGAAAATTTTTAACACAAAGTTTTACTATTTTCGTGACCTCTGTTTCTTTTACAGCGCAGGCATTGGTAGAACTGGTACTTTAATAGCAATAGATATACTTTTGCAGCACCTTCGCGATAATAGAAAATTAGATGTGTTCGGGACTGTATACAGATTACGACATCACAGGATAAATATGGTACAAAAAGAAGTAAGAAAATTCAAGATGTGTAACAAAATTAACGTAAATTATATCCTCCTAAATTCGTTCTTAAATTTTCAGAGTCAATATGCTTATATTTACAACTGCATAAAGCAAGTATTAAAGAATCCCTACTGCTTGAAAACCTGTGAGTCTAATATATCAAATTTAGCACGCTTTTCTTCGGATAGAAACATGGAAAAAATTTCTTTTTACAGACAAACCACCTCCTATGAATCCACTGAGTCAAAACGCTTCCAAGAAACCGAAAGTAATATCAAATTCGAATGCGAGTCTAGTCAAAAACTTTGAGATGTGTATGTAAGACTTTAGAGTAAACGATCTCTAAATATTTATTTCTATTTTGTACATGGTAGAAAGTAATAAAAATAATACCACTATATTTTGTCCTGCAAAGTGAAAATATTTATCAGTCTAACAAGGTACGCCACGATTACAAGCACTTATTACGCCTGAATAATTTTTCAAATTGCTTGAACGTACTTAGAATCGTTAGCTTATCTAAAGCATTTATATCTCGCTCCTAGTAAATCTTTAAATTTCATTTTACTGTTGCAGTATGAAAGCACAATTTCTCTCTATCTGCGAGACACTTTTATAAGACATTTTGCCAGACAAAAGATTTCGAACGAACAAGATATGTGCGTGAAATTCACCGATGATATTTTGCTGTATGATTGATTAGAGATCTGAAGGGATTCCCATCAGACTGCTGTATAAATAATATAAAACTAAACATCGAATTGTTAACGCAAGTATATAGTTTGCATTTTCGAATGAATCACAGAAATATGTAGTACACACAGCTCTAAATTTATTTATAATCACAACACGCTGTTACTCGTCGATATAAATTCAATTACCACATTTGCTCATCGATTCACTGACACGTACCAATAAAAAATATTCTTGTCAAAGTCTATTGACCAAATAAATTAATAACGATACTTCGTAGAATAATCTTTGGGTGAAACAACCAAACCTCTACCTTTCCTGGCACCTCTGTAGACGGTTTCAATAATATCGATCATTTCTTGTTTATCCTCCAGGGTCCAATTTATCTTATTATTATTTCCCGTTCCTAAATCGATCATTATGTGTTTATTTCTAAAGAAGAACATAACTGTACATGGGTCGTACAACTCGTACCTGCAAGAAAGTAAATTCGTAGGTGACTTAGAATCTCAGATTGCGCACATGATGGAACTTTGATCCATTTTATTCGTTAAAGTAGCAATAATATCTCGAGGAAATTAAGAAGAAATTCTATAATCCACTGTGAGAAGTTTCTATAAGGCCACGTTCAGATCTGAACCAAACTTCGAACCGAACTTGTATCTGTATCTCGCTGGCACGAACAAAACAATTGTTTCCAGCCGCTTGCTTTAATCGAGCGCTCGGCTCGGTGTGGAAACCGAGTCCTGGCTCGACTCGAATTTCGAGCTACTCGAACAGCTCTAATTATAGTGTCTCGTGTAGTATTCGATTCGGAGTTCGGTTCAGATCTCAACATGGCCTAACAACCACCAGATTTATCACTCATCTAAACTGACTATCTGCGACGGCAGCTGTCCGAAACTTACATTTTATTGAAATCAGGTACTTGAGTAATATCGACCAAATAGATCACAGCGAAGTTCTTAACCTTTTCGGCGATATTATACAAAACTTCGTCCATTTTCATACACATAGGGTCCCAATCATGACCGAACCTAATAACCTAAAAAAAAAATAAAACGGAATTTTTTACTGAATTTAATGCAATTCTTACAATATTTATATCGCAAACCAGAAACTTACAACCACTCTATCTTCTTCTGACAAAATCGCTTGGTCCACTTGCCACCCGTTGTGGAGATGCGATAGCATATAAGACATTGTATTATTTCGTTGTCAAACACGCGTCAAAAAGGAAAATAAATATAAATATATATTGTACAACTTGTTTCTTACGTCCACGGCCAAAATACTTTTTCCTTGGTATCACAAACCGATCATGAAAACACTAACGTACTTCACAAAACCCCGTGCAAATAATTCGATATTCACATAGTATTTGTTTATTACACAATTCTACTTATAAATTAGAAATTATACACCGTCCCTCACGTAGCGCTGTCAATTGCTGTCAATGCTGACTGCGCGTGTGTTTAAACTGTAAAACCATAATCATTATTACCAAATGTATCAGTGAAAATGAAAAATTCCTTGTTTTATCATTCGCTAAACGACTTTATAGACTTCGCTACAAAGAACACAGAATTTATTTATATTTACTACTCCATTTATTTTAAATCTTGCATATATACATATTCGCAATAGTTACAGATGCGCGATTTAATTATTTATCGATATCGAAGTTCCACTAGATACCTTAAACCGGACACATATGTTTACCACCTTTCGCTTCAAAAACAAAAATCAGTTTGTTATACTAGCTATAGAATGAAAATTATTGCTTCAAATATATTTGAATTCGATTTTCTTTTATTTCTGATACGTTAGAAACCTCTTATCTTGATTGGTTTGAGGAGTTTGAGAGAAAGGAAATGAATTAGTAACGTCAAATTGGGGAAGTGATAATTCGTCATAGGTACATATTTACTAAATTCGACACGTGCATTTCTTTTTGTTTGGACCTATTATTTTCTGTGTGTGGGGTGTGTTGCAGGTGTGTTGGTTGCGAAGGACGTGATAAAACCCGAATGTCAACGTGTACAATATCTTCTGTGCATACGCGCAGCGTTCTTTGAAACGAAAATGCCACGAAAGGTGAAATAGACTGTTTGGGTATTAGGAAACTAAATATATTTTTCTCAAGTAATTCAAATAATTAATAAACTAATGAAGTACTCCACTGTGTTTCTCTGAACAATGATTTAAATATGTTTACTTTATTAATGTTATTTATTATTTTACAGATAAGATGACCCATTAAGTTTTATATTAAAAAACCCGCTTAGAAAGAATATTACAATCATGAATAAACCACAGCAAAGTAAGTAGACAATTATACGTCTGTTACGAAAATCGCACTGCATATAAATGTTCATTACCTAAACTTTGTCTCGCAGGAAGTGTTCAAATGCTGAAGTATGTCAGCTTAATTACCCTCACGTTACAGAATGCATTAGTCGGACTCAGTATGCGCTATGCGCGCACAAGGTCTGGGGATATGTTTATATCCTCGACTGGTACATATATTTTATTTTCGTAAATAAATACTTCTCGAAATATTTAATAGCCGTACATATAATTATTATTTTTCTCAGCTGTCGTTATGGCGGAGATCGTCAAGCTAGTAACGTGTCTGATATTAGTCTTCGTCGAAGAAGGGAGCTTCCCGAAGTTTTATAATTCCCTAAAAACGATAATTGTAAAGCAACCACTCGATACTCTGAAAGTCTGTGTGCCATCACTTTTATACATTATACAGAATAATCTCCTATATGTATCAGCGTCTAACTTAGATGCAGCAACCTATCAGGTATGAATTATTCCCCTTCGTTCGTACTTTTATTATATTTGTCATCGTCGTCTAAAATTTATTCTCCATCAGGTGACGTACCAGCTGAAAATTTTGACCACAGCGTTCTTTGCTGTAGTGATACTACGAAGATCGTTAAGGAATACTCAGTGGGGAGCTCTAGTAATATTAGTCATAGGAATAGTATGCGTACAGTTGGCGCAAGGCTCGGATGCTGTTTTACCATCCGGCATAGAGCAGAACCATTTACTTGGATTCTCGACTGCGCTAACTGCGTGCTTCTTGTCAGGCTTGGCTGGGATCTACTTTGAGAAGATACTTAAAGACTCGGACGTATCGCTGTGGATAAGAAACGTGCAGTTGAGCTTATTGTCGCTACCCTTTGGATTAATTACATGCTATGTAAACGACGGCAAGGCTCTGAGGAAACATAGTTTCTTCTTCGGGTACGACTTGTTCGTGTGTTACTTGGTTGTGCTCCAAGCGGGAGGTGGCCTTATCGTCGCCATGGTAGTTAAATACGCTGATAACATACTCAAGGGTTTCGCCACATCTTTAGCTATTATAATTTCCTGTATAGCTTCTATATACCTCTTCGACTTCCAGCTAACTCTGCAGTTCTCTGTAGGCGCTCTTTTAGTAATATGCTCGATTTTCATGTACGGGCATCAACCGAAACCCGCGTTCATTGACAAGCGTTCTCACACTGACAAAGTCTGACATAAGCTAAGATGAATGTGATACTGCTGAGGAGAGAATATTTTTCAACGCATTCACGCTGGAGAATAGTTTAATTCATTTCTACACGCGAAGTAACGACCGGGCGCTCGATATATTAGTAAATTATATCACACCACTCACATTATCAGTATTTCGCGCTACGGCTTGTACAAGAATTTTTATTGATGCTAAATATTGACGACATTGGCGTGAATGTGTGGAATGTATGTTCGAGTTCATTATATTTCGCAGAGAAATTGATAAGCATTGGAGCACATTTTTATACCAAACGAACAGTCAACGTATTTATTACGTACACTTGTGTGCAAGCGTATAAAATATATATATTGTATATTTAGACGTATTGGCAGAAAGTTCTGTTTAGATAGAATTATCTAAATAGATAGAAGTCTATTTAGATAGAGATAATTAGATAATTATATCTATTTAGATAGAGAGAATTAGATAATTATATCTATTTAGATAGAGAGAAGTCTATTTAGATAGAATTATCTAAATAGATAGAGCGAATTCTGTTTAGATAGAATTATCTAAATAGATAGAGCGAATTCTGTTTAGATAGAATTATCTAAATAGATAGAATTCTGTTTAGACAAAATAATCTAAATAAATATAGCGAATTCTATTTAGATAGAATTATCTAAATAGATGGAGAGAAATCTATTTACATAGAATTATCTAAATAGATAGAATTCTATTTAAACAGAATTAACTAAATAGATAGAGAGAATATTATTTAGATAGAATTATCTAAATAAATAGAGTGAATTCTATTTAGATACAATTATCTATATAGAATTCTAATCCTATTTCTAATTCTCTCCTTTAAGAGCATATATAAAGAAAGCAATTGGTTTTCCTTAATTTGTATATTTTTGTACATTGCTGGCTGTAGGTATAAATGTCCATATGTATTAAGAAAAGAAGTATATATCTTTACATTTCTATTGTACTTAATTAAATTAAGTTTAAATAAATACAAGCCTTGTAACGTACAAGCAGATAATTTACAAGGGTTTACTTACTCTTAAGAACTCATTTATATTAAGAGTAAAGGTAACGTACTAACGAATTGAATCTCAATTCGTTTCATTATACGAATGTTCATGTATAATACAATAATAGAAAGCGTACATACATACATACATTTAATCAGCAAGTAACACACTAACTTATGCATGTACATAATTAAAACTGTAAAAGAAGTAGCATTCCTATTTTAGACTCGCCTAAACAGCTATAAAAGATTTTAAACCTATTGTTTTCTGTCTATTCGAGCAGGTCTATACGATTTCTTAAGTGTTTGCGCTTAAAACATTTATCCTTGGTTCCACTCGGCAAGAGCCGCTGGAGGGAAATTGAGCGATAGTGTTGCGTAAGTTGGCAAGCCTGCGAAGTATCGCACAGAGTGGCCGCTCCAGCTTGCGAAGCAAGATTCTCGATATCTGCTCGGTATATAAAAGAATCGGTAAGAATGAGCGAACCCCAATCGAAGAAAGTCAAGATGCCGAGCTCGTTAGCCCAACTGAAGGAGATCACAACAATTGTCGCCGACACCGGTGACTTTCAAGGTGAGCATGCGAAGAATTCAACGAGCCGCTTACACAACTAATACAAATACGGTCAAAGGTGAAGGTGCTTATCGAAAAGCGTGGCAGGGGGAATGATTGTTGCGCACGTTTAGTTTATCATTTAAATATAGAAAACCTGCTTGATTCCTGCGAAATAAAACGACCCTTCCTCGTTCGCTCGACGAATAATACATTTATATCGTAAATATGCACGAGTATTGTAGCGTATGAAATATTTTAACTCTGAAATGCGAATTTAAATCGTGTACGTTACGGGAAACAGTGGTATTGGCAATCACAGAGTCATGCGATGTTACGATAGCACTTTGTTTTTTATCATAATGCTATTCGAATTATTCTATTCTGATTTACAGGGAATGAATGAAAAATTATTTTCAATTGTTTCGGAATTCGTTGATGTTTCGTATTTAGAAATTTTTGTATGAAATTAGAATTACACCAGTTTACAGCCATTTTGCGCAACTAATGCCAGTATCTTTTTCTTATCTAAAATGTCTTTCATGGAAAAACTGCAAATTTTTCTGTGAATACGTTTTCGAGATATCGACGGGTGAAATCTTTACCTGTCTGTCAAACAGGTGGTTCCATTTAATTGCGAATACCTCGTGTTGCGAATGACCGATGCGATCGAAAATTATATCGAAATTAAAGATAATCGAATCACCAACAAATGTATCTCACAAATTTTTCAAATCGGTCGAGTAGTTCGGGTGAAAGCGATGGAAATAGGTGGAAAAGTCATTTTTTCGATCGAAATTAATACTGACAATTCATTTAATCATCTGGGAAAAATCTAAATCGCAAAAATGAGCCCAGTTTCTCATTTCCTACGTTGACTCTGCACTTTTACGAAGAAAATAAGGTGCTATTGAAGAAAATCTATGAACAAATACCGAATCTAGAGACAATTGTGCGAAAACACTAAAATTTCACTTTTTCTCGTTTTATTTTTCATTTTATTCTGTTATTTCAATTTTAATTCATTCTACGCATTTTCTTTTATTTTGTAAACTAGTGTTATGGAACAACTAATTAAATTTCGTTTGTTAGAAATCGAAGTAGTATTTTTGAGAAATATTATTTATTAACTGCCACCTATTAAAATTAAGAAGTAAAATTATTAATAGACAAAATTCTGCTTTTATTCTTTTCGTTTTAACATTCACTCCAACAATTATTCTTATATAATATTTCCCTTGATTCAAGAAGAAAGAGGTCTCTATTGCTTATCAGACAATGTCATCCATCAACCAGATAATTATTACGGGCTATTACCATGACCTATAGATGTATGGTGACCTCCGGGATGGGAACACTAAATATTATGTTACGCGAAAATAAATCTAGGCACAAAATGAGGAGGATCGATTGGATATTAATTTATTAATGAACTTTATTTACGAATTATTTTCAGCTATGGAACAGTTTGAACCAATAGATGCAACTACTAATCCTTCGCTGATACTTGCTGCTGCTAATCTAAAGAAATATGCACATTTAATAGATAAAGCTGTGCAATATGGAAAAAAATCTGGATCGTAAGTGCATTACACATTTATTTACCTATTTTGCACATACATAAAAATGGATCCTTTATATTTCTTTTTTATATAGATCTGGCATATTTTATTTGAAAAGAGAACTTACATTATTTTACAATTGTTTTGCTATATTGTAACTTACAAGGAAAGATCTCGAACACGAAAATTAAAAAAAATTCTGAAACTTTGTGAATATGTAGGGGATTTCCTCCTGATTACAATGCAATTTTTTTTTACTGCCCAAATTCACACGAAGGGGGTGAAATTAACCCCTCATAATTCGGCTATTTTCCTTTAATTAGATCTATCATTTTGTGAAAAAAAAATATATTTCACTGTTCACGAGTTATAACACAAAATCGGAAAATGACCGGATTTTCAGGGGTCAATTACAATTCAATTAGAGTGAATTTGGGCAGCAAACACAAATTGCATTTTAATCAGGAGAAAATTCCCTACACATTCACAAAGTTTCAGAATTTTTGAATTTCCGGGTTCGCGGTGTTCCCTCGTTAGTAGTGTTGTTAATACTAAATTAAATTATTTATTGAGAGTCGAGAAGGAGGAACGTAGTGTACTAGTATTAATTAGTAGAAGTAGTTTACTGTATTAATTATTCACACATACAGATCTGTGTGGAATTTATAGTACAGTAAAAGTTGAGTGGAGATATTATAGGGATTGTAAAGAAAGAAAGTTACGCATGAACAGAGAATGCATACGTTTCGAGATGTGTAAAGGAAAGAAACAAATTTTAATGAAAATATGAGAAATTATAAAGGATTAGTATTAAAAGCAAAAGAATATTAATATTTATAAATAAAAGAAAAGGAGGAATATGATCCGAAAAAATGTATTCGAATCGAATAAAATAAATGGAAATTGATCTACTTGTTTCAGTACATTGGCAGAGCAACTTGAAGCAGCCATGGACATGACGTGTGTCCTCTTCGGTAAAGAGATTTTAAATATCATACCTGGCAGAGTTTCTACAGAAGTCGACGCTAGGCTTTCGTTCAATAAGGAAGCTAGCATTGAAAAAGCAAAGAAGCTAATCGCTCTGTACGAGGAGAGTGGCATAAATAAGGATCGCGTGTTGATCAAGCTTGCTTCCACCTGGGAAGGTATCCAAGCAGCAAAGTAAGTGGACCGCTTATAATCGGTGATTTAATACAGGTGAAATTGAAATCGATACTCACGAAAACCACTCTTTCAGGGAATTGGAGGACAAATACGGAATTCACTGTAATTTAACTCTTCTATTTTCTTTCGCACAAGCAGTTGCATGCGCAGAGGCAGGAGTAACTCTTATATCTCCATTTGTTGGTAGAATCCTGGATTGGTAAGTTACATATGGAATTTGAAACGTTGATATTGCTCGCTTATCTTTTTATTAATTTGCAAGTCTTAAAAAACACTTAAATCTTAATAACTAATATAAATCTGTAGGTATGTGTCGAACACAGACAAAAAGTCCTACGAGGCTAAAGAAGACCCAGGCGTCGTGTCCGTAACCAAAATTTATAACTATTATAAAAAGTTTGGCTACAAAACCGTCGTTATGGGTGCATCGTTCAGGAACGTTGGTAAGTATTTATCTCCGCAAGAACTTCGCATAAATCAAAGATAACTGTAATACATGTGCAATGTTTGCGTTCAGGCGAAATTAAAGAATTAGCCGGCTGCGATTTCTTGACCATCAGTCCAAAGTTATTGGAGGAGCTGGAGAAAAGTAACGAACCAATTCGCAAAGTACTTGCAACGGAAACGGCGAAGAAGTCTGATCTACAGAAGATCAGTTTAGACGAGGCCGAATTCAGATGGCTTCTTAATGAAGATCAAATGGCAACGGAGAAGTTGAGCGACGGTATTCGCAAGTTTGCAGTGGATGTGCGCAAACTAGAGAAATTACTGAAAGAGAGAATTCAGTCTTAAATATAAGAGGAACGCGTGTATTAAGAATATCTATGCGATGGATGTTTTATTGTAAATACCAGCATTGTGAAATAATAATTACCTTGAACAACAATTATCCGGTGTACGATACATTCCATTCTTTGTATCTGTAAAATAGCGTATGAACAATGTACAAAATTGCACAGAAATTATAATGCTTATATTGTTAAATAAAAGTGGGATTTCCGCGGGGAAAGTTGTATTTTATAGCAGTGTTCAATGCTCATTTCTTAATCCTACATTTATTAATCAATCTAAGAAATAGGGTAAACTTTTCCTCGGGGCAGAGTTAGGCGTTAGTCGAATAAATTTTTATTCGACTACATTTCTATTCGAATGAATTCGAATAAAAATTTCAAATAAAGTGAAGTTATTCGAGAATAACGAATAAATTTTTAGTCGACTAAATTTTTATTGAGTCACTCGAGTCGAAGCGGCTTTTTCGTAACGCTTAGTCGCCACGGAGGTCCTTCGAATAACGAATAACGACTAAAATTTTAGTCGAATACAAAATATTAGTCACAAATAACTTCATTTTATTCGAAATTTTTTTCCGAAGGTTAATCGAAGAACAATTTAGTCGAATAATGCCCAACTCTGCTTCGAGGAAACCTTTTCCTACGCCGGAAATTTAATTTATTCGAAACCTCGTGTCGAATAACGCGTATAAATATTAATTTTGTGCTTAGGAATCAATCCCTTGTTAAATTATTTAAAAAATAGACTCCGTTATCTTGACATATATACTAATTGCTTACTGAAACTTAAGAATCTTAGCAACATCTTTTAAAAAGGGCACGCTCAAAGCTAAACGCCGGACAAATTTGAAATTCCCAGTTCTCGATCTATCGAAGCCGAATATCCGGTTCGATTAATCGAACGGATGTGATATAACAACGTGTCTGATACTTGAAGTTTCGTCCGTGCAATTGTAATTTTCTATGATTGCGAAATAAGTAAATTAAAATAGTCGCACGAAGTACGTAGGAAAAGGGACAAAATGCCTAAGAAAAAAACGGGCCAAAGGAGGAAGGCCGAGAAGCAGAAATTGAGGCAGAAAAAGATTAGAACAGCTAAGGATCAAATAGACTTAGCTAAGTTTCCCTGTAACGCAATAATGGCAAGTAATTACATATTATAACGCAACTGATCGTAGAATTAATGTCGCAAAACCTTAACCCCTAACGTTATACACAATTAATTGTGAATTACGATGGAAAATTCTGAATTAGAAATGCAGGACGAGCATGCAATGTGATCTGCACCTATACTTATTAAGTTTTAATGTACGATTTATATTTTGACGAAGTGGTTGTTATTTTCTACAAAGGAATGCGATAAGTGCAACAAGAAACAGAAAAGTAGAGCCTTCTGTTACTTCTGTCAAAGTGTACAGAGGCTACCTATGTGCGCACACTGCGGAAAGATAAAATGTATGTTAAAGACCGGAGACTGCGTCGTTCGTCATCCTGGTATGTTCAATACCGGTTTGGGCATGGTGGTAAGTCCGTCGCGTATATAATGAAAATTATCGCAACAACTGTAACCACGAAATTATAAATGACAAATGGATATACAATAGGGAGCGATATGTGATCACTGCGAAGCATGGGTTTGCCATGGCAGACGTTGCCTTACAACTCACGCATGTATGTGTCCATTACTAGATGCAGTTTGCCAAGAATGTGAAAGAGGTGTGTGGGATCACGGTGGTAGAATATTTCGATGCTCGTTTTGTAATTCTTTCCTTTGCGAAGATGATCAGTTTGAGCATCAAGCGTCGTGCCAAGTTTTGGAGGCGGAGAGCTTCAAATGTAAACGTCTTTCAGAACCATTATTCGAAGATTAATAATAGAAAGTGAATTGTGGTGGTAGTTTTACGAGAAATGATACTTCCAGGTCAATCGTGCAACCGTTTGGGGCAATACTCTTGTTTGAGGTGTAAGACGTGCTATTGCGAAGATCACGTTAGAAGAAAAGGCTTCAAGTACGAAAAGAACAAGGCTATACCTTGCCCGAAATGTGGTTTCGAGACGTCGCAGACGAAAGATCTTAGCATGTCGAGTAAGGAATATAATCCACCATCGGTTTCTTTATCTAATGGACTCTTAATTGTAATTGTTTCATACCCTTTCACAGCGAGGAACCATAAATTTGGTAGGCAAAATCAAACTGGAGCAGGCGAGTCCGACGATGAGAATGGATATGGTTATTATGGTAAAGAATTCTATTACAATTTTAATATCTATGTTTCTTTTCTCCATGTATCACTTTTTCTCGTAGGAAATCAATCTCAAAACTATTACTCTGAAAGTTATACCGCCAATGATGAAGAAGACGAAGATGAGGAGGAAGACGATGACGAGGACGACGATGACGAGGACGATGATGATGAAGAAGATGAATCGTCGAGTGAAAACGAAGAAACTGACAATAATAAATTACCTCGAACTTAATATACTAATAAAATATTTGGTAAGAATTTAAAGAAATATACCTTCGGTCAATACAAACATGAAAATAAATATATTAAATCATTGTTTTTAAAAAAAAGATTCTTTCCTTTACTTAAACCATAGCGAATAAAGTAATTAAAAGTAACGTTTAATAATAATATGTAAACGTAATGTTACATTTATTATACATTGGCTTTATGACGAATGTAGACGTATCACATGTACAAATATATTACACACGCAACGATGTATACTCCGATGGGAATGCGAAAGTGTGAGAACCGAGGGCATTAATGCTCGGTAAAAGTCCAGCATTTGGTATGATGTTCCACGACAATGTTAACGTTACATTTTTATTCCCTCTGGAAGAAAGAAAACGGATAAAAACTAATTACACAGTTTCTTGTATTATTCTGCGCGTACAACTTGATCGACAGTGGCGAGCATTACCTTAAACCATTACCGTCGTCCCAGAAATAGTATTTCGTGTTCATATTCTTAAAATCGAGCACAGCTTTGTCGCCGCGGAGCACTATTTTGTCCCACAATACAACCTAAAATGAAAGTAATTTCGTTTATGCGTCAAGTTGCGAACTAGAAGCTACACAATACTGTCTGCATTTTACCTGATTGAAGTCATTGTTTTCTGTTTGATATTCAGCTGTGAGGTATAAAAATAGTTGCTTAACATTCCAGTTAAATAATGGGGTGAGATGTGTGTCTATGTAAGGAAATTATGTATTTTATGCTGAAACTTTAAAATCTCTATTTTGTTTCTAATTATATCACAAATAACTTATCTAAGGAAAGTTTCGAAGATAAGTAATACGTGAATTATAGCAAGCAAAATAATGCCGAATGAAAAAGGATATCAGTCTGTAAGTCGAATGTTAAATAACCCAGATCATTCTTTTCCCTTGATGCGCTATAATCTGGTACATTTTTTCTGCAAAATAAAAGATTATTGATTACAAAACACATTATTAACTACGTGTTGCATCAATTGGAAAAATAAAAAATAGATGCTGCTGTTTATTTATACCGGATATTTTATTAAAATAGTGGTTCAGGCGAAATAAAGATTACTTTTCGTCATATTTAGAAAATATACACACCACACAGAAAGGAATCTGGTAGTAAACTCGGACTCAATATGGTAAATGAATAAATTGTAATCGAAAGTAATAAATGAATAAATGAAATTCTTTGGAACCCAATACTTGCAGTAGCCATTGGAAGAAATTCGCAATACTTACACAACTACTTTTACGGTATTTAATGTTGCATTTGCTCTGTAATCGAGAAATACAGTGGAGAGAAAGCAGCAAAACATTAAGCACGCCGAAATGCTTAACGTATATGCCAGAATAGAATTACAACGCGTAAAAACGGTATGCATTATTACGCTTTAAAACTGCCGGTTAGAACATACGAAACTTTAATACAGCAAATCAATTAGCCCAATCATACATCAACAGATTCTGACTGAAATCATCATCCACTCAACTTTGGTTCTCAACGTCATCAATTCGACACGACGGATCACCGGGTTGGCGTTCGAAAATAAGCGAATTCGAACGGCGTGTTCCCAAATGCAGCATTAGTTGCGAGTTGTATTATTGGCGGCATATTTGAATATAAGGAATTCTTTTATTTGTCGTTTGCATTCTGCGGAAATATAAACATTTTTCGTTGAAGAAAAATGCGAAGAAGTAAATGTCCGTTAGGAATTCTTGCAATTTATGTATTTATATCATGCTATTCTTGTTTTCATAATCATTGCAGTTAGCAGGGCCGTCTTCACGAATGGGTTAAATGGGGATAATGTATTTTATTAAAAAGTGGGCACCTAGCTACGCAATAATAGTGATCCTCTAGAGAGTGATCGGAACAACGTGTATCGTCGCTGATTGGTTGAAGCAAAAGCGGAAATAGACAGAGAAAGAAACTGTAAAAATGAAAGAGAGAGAAATACTGATAGAAAGAAATAGATATGTTTATTTCCGGCTTTGCTCCAAGATGGCTGCGGTTATATCGATCACTCCCTATAGGATCACTATCTGTACACAGCCACGATTTTGTCATCCACTGCGCGGTGGATGGGTCGGTGCTGCCCTCAGAAATAACACTACCCAGATAGCACACCTCGTCTTAGAGACGTCTAGTTTATGTCCATTTTAGGTCTGAACGTCTTGATTTGTAACCAGACGTCTTTGAGACGTCTTTTGGACGTGTTTAAGACTTTATCAGACGTTATGCTATCTGGATACATGGAGGTTTCATTACCTAAGATTGACTGCCTCGAAACTGTCGCCAACATCGCGCGAGAGAGAAAGACACGTGCAATCTGGTGCGAGAGGCAGAAGTATAGAGGTCTAAGGTGCAGAGTAGGGGTGTTCGATTCACCTCAAAGAATCAATTCTTGAATCGATTCAAAATCGGAATATAAGAATCGATCCTTCTAAAAAATCGGAAGCAAAGAATCGATTTTGGAAGAATCGAGATGAAAAGAATCGCCATAAAACTTTTTTCCAAAATTAGTTAGTGCAAAAAGTAGGTCGGTGACGTCACGACTGCCAATCCCAATAGAGAGATAGATGGAATCGAAGTTCCATCGAACCCCCTTGTACATGAAATCCTTAGCCTAACAAACGAAAGAGAGGGATGGAAACAAAGTTCAATCGAATCCCCTTGTACATGAATTCCTTAGCCTAGCAAACGAAAGAGAGGGAATTAATTACTGAGTTCTCTCACTTTAATTTTGCTTCGTGAAAATTTATATTGGTATTTTGAACTTTTCTCTTTATTAAGGTATTTTTTTCGGGTTGAAAATTTTAATTTTCCATATTTTAATAATTAAAATAAAAATACATGTTTTTGTCCCAATTACCGTGCCCTGAAAAATGCGTTGTCCCTATTCCCGTGCCCCCAATTACCGTGCCCTTTTTTAATAGCTTTCTTGTGGTTAGGTTATGTCTTTAAACTTTAAACTGTTCAAAACATTTTTTTGCTCTACGAGAGATGTTTTTATGTATATCATTTTAATATGACCTTTTCATTACAAAAGCAAAATATGCAAATATAAATTTCTATTCACTCATTCTGAGAAACAAAAGTAAGGTTAGGTTTAGCAGTTACAGAGGGAGCCAGTGGATTTTCTAGGGGCACGGTAATAGGGACAAGCGTTAAATTCCTGTCCCAATTACCGGATTCACTTTAAAAATACGAAAACGTTTCAAAAGTGCTCATTTTCCTATTTTTTCATAAAATTTTAACCTTTAATGATACAATAAACACTTTACATAAGTGCGAATCATTATAATTATCAATTTATTCACTTCTGTAAAGTACGTGGTCCTTAGCGTTTCCGGTAAGGATTTAAGTAAATCCATCAAAATCTTCATATGTATTTTTGAAATATTTTTAACTATGCTTGAATTGTTTATAAATGCAACCTTCTCATTTGTAACACATACATTAATAGTTCAACTTAATTAAAAAAAAATTTTTCCTTATTTATATATGCGAGTTTATTTGTACGGCTTCATTAAGTATAAAGGCACGGTAATTGGGACATCTACCCTTAGATGAGTCGTTGACAAACCGAGTCAAAGTGTAGCGTGCCGAAAGCCCGCCCCCTATGTTAAACTCCCACTCTAAACAAGTCACACGTATACAAGCACGCACACATTTCAGCATTTCAACACCTTTCAGAGTAGTTGCTGAGTTGGACGCTGTTCATGAGCAGATGCCACCACATTCAGTCCTCAAATTATGGGTCGGTAACACAGTTTGGGTGGCGACACGAGCATCCATAAGGTGATAGGTCTATCCTATACCTCGGCTGCGATTAGGCATCCATCTGTTTACACCGGAACGCTTAGATCGATTCGGACCATAACAAAAATGAGAGGGCAACCTTAAGTTCGTATTTAATTTGATCGGAACAAATAAAGAACAAGGTGACGCAGAATTATGAAAATAAAAATTCGACGAGATTTAAGGAAGAAGGAAAGCAAAAACCTGCGCGCCCCTTGTGATGAATAAGTAAACGCGATCAGCTGCTCTTCTCAGAACATTAGTAATCGCCGGGACAAAAAACCGAGGCGAATATAGAATACGCGTGCCATTAAATTTACCAGGGCACAGCTTGACCTTGTTACATCTAGTCCACTAAAATCTTGAAGCTGTATTCAAACAACGTCTTTACCAATGTGTATGCAGGATATTTCCTACACTGTGGATATAATTTCAAAGAAAAGAAAGATTATATATATGTTCGTACTTCTGAGCCTCCTTGAATACTTATAGTTGCTCCCGCGTTTCAGTAACTATACAGCACTGCTGATTCTATACGGTATTTATCATCAGCGCCCCATACATCAACAGCAGAAACTCCTGATCGTATCATAATGCCAATGATAAATCGCTTTAAGGATCACATTTAAGTCCACAGTGATTACTTCAAGCACTTTCTATAAACATTCACGAACAACAGATCAAACTTGGATGTTTCGTTTATGTTGACCACTGATCATCTGCATTACATTGATTTATAATATCGAACTTAAGGGGTCCCCCTACTTTGACTGCCTGAAAATCAGCGCGATATTTGGGATTTTTTTTAAGAGAAACCCTCAAACTATTTTAAATGAAAACTTTATGCCTATATTTGTACATATTTAGGCAACATTTAAAAAAAATGTAATTAAAAGAAACGGTACCTAAAACTTTAAACGCGTTTTTCTCAAAACGATGTTTTTCGAAATGGTTAGCATGATATCTCAAAACCCAATCACTCGATTTGCTTCAAACTTAGTACATATCTTCAGTAGATGTCCATTCTCGTTGTTACTAAAACTAAGTCCGTTTTTGCAAAATTAGATTTTCGCGATTTAAAAAAACAGCGAATTTCTTGTAGAAATCGATGTCTGTTTTAGACGCTGCTATTTTTTTTTTACTTTTCAGTATTTCTCATTTAATCTAAGTAGTTCAGTCGATAGCCACGCTCGAACAGATTGCACAATTTTTTAAATTTTCTATTTCAGACAACTACAACGGCTGATTTTATGTTAACGATGCGCATATGATTTTTGCAAGGCGCTCTAAGTATTCGAAGCACTATAACTCGGAATATAACCACTATTTTCGCATACATTTTTTTTGCATATTCTCTAAAGATTGACGAATAAAGCCACAAAGCTGCGAATAAATATATTTAACAGTTTCGTTTGAAAAAATTCCCAAATTTCGCATCATTTTTCGTGCGTCAAGGTAAGGAGACTCCTTAACGCAGTCGCTATTATGCATGATAAAATCTACCTTTCGAAGCAAAATCTACTCAATGACAGCTGGTCGGGAGCGCCAGCGAGAACTTTGCAAAACGATCTATGGGCCAATAAAAATCGTGAAACCGCAGAAGAGGCTCCATCACGATAAAAGCAAAAAAGAAAAAGATACGTTGCTAACTCTTTCGAAAGGTTACATAGCGCACGGTTCAACACTGGCTTGCCCAGTGCCCGGAATAAGAACAAGAGGAGGATGAAGAAGACAAAAAAATAGGTAAAGATGGCCGATCAGCCGTGATTCAGCGGTCGGCGATGTACGCCCCGAAAGCGACCGGTCTCCTTCTTGGTTCCGGGAATCCATACTCCGCCAATCGGGCCTTCAGCATCGACTCCATTCACGGCCACCGTCCCTCGCAACCGTGACGACACTCTGGGAAGCACGCGGCTGATTCCACATCAAGCATCTCACGGGCCTTAACGCGAGAAGTGGTGATCGTTTCTTCAGAACCGGCGTATCCGTCGTTGGTGATCCCGCAGAGACGTAGAGGAAAGATAAAGTAGTCAAGGAAAAAGTTCCACGTGCTGTCCACTGCGTGGCGAGCCCCGCGTGCGAATTTTCGCGGAGATGAGGGGACCGTACCTTGCTACAGTGATCGATGGATTAAAAGATCAGCTGATCAGCAAGCATTCGCGAATCGTTTACCGCGAAAGACGAAGTGTACCGGGATCGCTTTTACAGTGACTATTAAGTCTACATTAAATTCAACTTCATCTACGTTCCAACGTGCACGAGATAAATAAAGATCCCCAGTGGCCTCGAGACTTGTAAAGGGTCTGGCGATAAGCTTGCAATTATAATAGACGCGACAGGAAACAAACTTTTCCGAGCTCACGAAGTGGAATAGGATAATGAGCTTGCAACTCACCGACACAAAGATGCAAGTGTCTCCGAACCGATAATCACCTTGACACGTTTACTTAAACGTAACCTGTTAATTTCGAGCGCGTGTGTTCCGCCCGGATCCTCATCCGAGACAATAACATCGATTACCGGGCGGCCTTTTTCATCCGGTTTCTCGGATCGAAGCTGACACGAGAGAACTGCTGGCAGGATCCAGTGGAGAAATCGGCGCGCCCCGATGACGCACGCGGCTCGATTCAAGGAAACGAGTGAATCGGACGGTGCTCGAGTCACAACGATCCCAAAAGTGATTGCCTTTACGCCGTCGATGAGGATTATTATTATTATTATTAAATGTCTTTATTGCATCATTACAATTAAAATTACAATGGAGAGTAGGCGAGGTTCAGCATTAACTGCTGCTCTACAACCTAACCTAAAAAGTTGTTGATAGCTAAAAAATGAAAGAAAACAAATAACACTAAATACAATAAAATAAAATAACTAAGAACTAAGAACAGGGTAATCATAAGAAAAAACCATCTTCAGGATCTTCTCCATGGATTAAGATTCCTCTTAAACAGTTTTAATAATCTGAATTACTCTACGCGGGGAGAATCCAGACCTCGACGACGTTGCGATTCGTGTATTAAAAAGCAAATGTCCAGCTTATGTATTACACATGTCGGTGAGTCATCGGCGGTTGGAGAGGATCAAGAGCACCGAATCAAGTCCCTTGGTTATCGACGAGAAAAATCGACGGAGATGAAGCGGCAGATAGGGTCGCTCGTCTGGAAAGGAAGAGATGGGCGAATAAACGATATTCTCTGTGCAAGGAACGCGCCATTGGAATAACATCTCGGCGAGTGTATTGTAACGCAGGATGCGAGTCGTGGTATTCTAAAGCGACCAGACCAGCCGGATCGTATGCTCCCGACGTCATTGGCGAACACGGAGGCTGCGAGAAAGATGCGTGAATTGGCGATTCGTTGGCGAGCGAGTTCGAAATTTATGCCATCGATCAGACGTCGGGACGGACGCGAGAGTGGATCGAACGCTGGTGATAGAGATTCGACTGAGCGAAGGAAAATGGAGGGTGAGCCGGTGATGGTTCCGTCTGGTAAATATCTTTCGAGTGCTAGCTTCGTCGGGGAAATGCCTGGCGGAAGTTTCCTTCGATATAACGCGACGATATAACGCGTAACAATGAACTCTGTCGTACAGACCCGTCGGAATGGAACTCGACGCACATAGCGTCGTGGGTTTCATGGTGCAGCCGCGCGTTTTCCATAGCACCGCCGCCGAGCGTTAAGTTCCCATCGACGGGTAAGGAGCTGTTGAAGCTATCCTCGGATTACTGGCAACGCATCCCTGGCGGGAAGATTTTGGCACGGCATCTCGGCTATCTGCAATTGCAAGCAACCGGTGTGGAAACTCCAGATTTGCTGCAGGAGGAGAAGATCGACGGTGAGTGGATTCTTTTTCTTCTGCAAGCGTCGTTTTATTGTTTAGATAGGGCAGACCGGGGCTGGTTGTCTCAAGCGGAGGTTGACTAATTGTTAATAATTTTGCACCGATATGTCGCACGGTTTTTAACAGTTATCAGCGTTTCTCGAAAAATTTACTACGTAAATAAGTATTTTTTTCTTAAAGATTTTATTTTTTCACGCTGTATATAGTTACAATAGAATAAATGTTAAGGGACTATTTTAAAGCTGGTTTATTGACATAGTATTTTTGTTTATACATAAATAAGTGAAGGTTATACGGATTATTGGAGTGAAAATGATCGGTCGGGGCTGATTGAATAATAACGTTAATAAGGTTTAAATTGTTATTTTGTTATTCATAAAGCGATTTTTATTTTTGGTTTAAATTTCACTGTGTTATAAATACATTATAATTAATGATTAAATTGAAAGAATTTTCAGCTTATTATTAAAATATGAAGGAAAGAAATTAATATTTTATAATGAAACAACCCTTGTGACATTGTGGTATTTTATTACCACTGAGATAAGTTACTAATATGATTTTCTTAACTGTTTGTTCCTATAGTCAACCTTCTCAATACTATAAGTCAACCAACCCCGATCATGGGGCCGGTTGACCAGCATGGAAGGTGTTAGAAAAACATTAAAACACCTTAATTGTTGTCACATCGAGTAAACATTAATAATTTAATCAGATAGCCAACTGTATGCCCTATCAAATATACTAACCGGTTTAATGATAATTCGCCCACATAGTAATTTATTAAAAATCAAAAACTAAAAAACTAGCCTACCAACCCCGGTCTCCCCTACAAAACAACACAGCTTATGCTGTTTCCTCTACTCCCCTTTCTCCGTCACTCTTCTTGCCACGTAAACTTCAAAGACCAACTTCGGAATAGAGAATATAATGGCGTCGTTTATTACACCCAGCATCGCGAGGAAGTCGATGCAAGCGTTACTGATACAATTCCCGCAGTGAATCCAAATGGATCCGTGGGGCTTAGGAAAGGTTAATAGGGGTCCCAGGTTCAGATTGAAAATGACCGGATGAGGCTAACCGTTCCCCAGGGCTCCTCTGGTCCACTCGCGCCCGCCCTTTGACCTTATCTAAGGCTTTAACGAGCGAGCGATCTATTAGAGATAAGAAAGGTCCGGCAGAAAAATAAATATCGCTGGCGATAATAGCCTGGCCCCCTCCTTCGTTCCCCTTTCACCACCCCCAGCGTTCGATTGGCCGAAAGAATGATGTCGATCGTTTGTACGATTCTGGAGAATACGGTCCGCCATCCGAGCCGTTTCACTTCAAAGATCTCATTTCTTCATCAAATAAAAAATACCCCGGTCCGAGCCTCGAGTAGAGGAGGCATCCTCCCTCGAAATTTTCAATTCGACACTGAAACATGAAATACAGAAAGCTCGCGAGGAGGGGGTCGTGGGGCACGCGGGGGAGGAGAGGAACGAGAAGATCTCGGCGAACAAAGGGAGCCCGAAGTTTCGAGGGTGGTGCGCGCGCGCGCGCGCGGAGAAAAAGTTATTCGCCGGCGCGGGGAGCAAAGAACGCCGGGCCCGAGTTTTCCGCTGGAGAAAGAGGGAAAAGAGCCGCCTCGCCTTTCGCGGACGTGGAAGAACGGAGAAGAGCGGCGTAGTCTTGGCAGCGTAAGCCTCGGAGATATATCGTCCGTTTGAATAACGTTGTAGGTGCTCTTGGGGGGGCCCACTCCGCGCCGGCGGCGGCCGTTTATTAAACGAATCAGTGTTATCGCGGTGAGAGAGCCCTCATGAATAAACCATCGAGTGTTTAGGGCGGCGGAAAGGTGGTGGCATCAGGGGTTACGGCCTCGCAGTAACCGCTTCTACCCCTCTCCCTCCTCCGTAATGCCGGCAACGCGGGGGTGCTCGGGGTGCTCGGCAAACTCTAACGGGCCAGGGGCGGTAAGCCCGCCACGGGGTGCGGCTATATTGTTTTCTTGATGAGCGCGAAACATCCCCCCCGAATCTCCGGCGCATACGGGATAATTTTACGCGTCACTTGGTACCACAGAACTTTCGCGCCATCGCAGACCAGCCGGCGCGAGAGGGTTCAACGGGGCGGCGTGGGTGCACCTTTTCGATTAAATAATCCCCCGTGCGGAATGTGTGCTGCTGTTGATGATCCTTGCGAAGGTGACTCTGCGCCGGCGATACCAAAATTGCCAAAGGCTCAGGTGCACTTCGAGGATGCGCTAGAACACTTCACCAGAGCGGGACCAATTCTCGTGGGACCTAGCTGAAAGAATCGTCGTTGAGCTTTTTTACCCGCTCTTGCAGCATGCTTTTTTACCGTAAACTGGGAGAACATTGGCATGTTTTTGGAACATTTTGCTATATAATATAAAAATTAACATTTTTTACATTTGCTGTAAGTATCTTACAGTGGCGGCTCCAGAGGGGGGCGATGGGGGCGATCGCCCCTCCTAAGAATAATAAATTATTCAATAACAGGTAAGTACTGCAATTATTCTGATTTCTTGTGATGTATAAATAATTAATGTGTATTTAATTATACAGGCTATAGTATCAGATAGATATATTAAAATATAAATTACAAGCAAATTTTAAATCTCGTAAAAGAAAATTCAAAAATGTAGGTATGTACTTTTACAGGTTTCGTTTCGCCCCCCCCCCCCCCCCCCCCCCCAAGAAAGACTCCTGGATCCGCTCCTGGTATTTTATCATAACATTGCATCTTTTGTGATTGTACTGCAAGTGTGAAAACGCATAATAATTTTTATCCTTTTCCTTCCTTAATGCATGTTAATTATAGTTAAATTTTACCCCAGATGCGGGGTAACATCATATATAAATAATACTAAAAAGCTAAAGTTTTACCACATCTGAACTTACAATAACACTTAAATTTGTGTCTTTTTGTGTTCCATGCTCTTTCATATTTTTTAATTTTTTATTTTTTTATTTTTCTATTTCACATTTTTAAATTTGCTTTAGGTATCCTGTTATAATATTGCATCGTTTGGGATTGTACTACAAGTGTGAAAATGCATAATAATTTTTTGATTTTTCTTTTTAACAGATATTAAGAACTGTCAATGTTCCCCAGTTTACGGTATCTACTTAGATATAAATTCTTTAGTACTTATCCATGCAGTGGCGTATTGGCCCGAGTGTCAGCTTGCCCGATGGCAAGTGGGCCCTACGTGTTTTTGATGAAATATAACTACAAGGATGTCTTAAATTATAGAAATATATTTTTTGATTTATAATTAATCATTGCAGACGGCACTGGGGAGTCTTTAAAGTCAAGGCGTCAAAAAATTGATCCAAAACGGTGGGACTTGTATCTTCAAAAGTTACTATCCGATTCAACTAAAACTTTTTTATTTTGAAGAATATACTTCTGCCTGGGGGGGGGGGGGGGGGCGAGACAGAAGAAATTAAAAAAATTACGTTTTTTAGAAAATAGCGACGCTCGAAGTTTGAAATCACTTTTCCCCTGTATTTTCCATCCTTTCAACACCTTCAAATATGATAAATTTTCAATTTTTTGTAATTTTTCCTGGTATCACCCCTAGCCGAAAGTATATTCTTCAAAATAAAAAAGTCTCAGTCGAATCGGATAATAACTTTTGGGGATACAAGTCCCACCGTTTTGAGAACACTGCTTCGAGAAAATCGCGTTTCAAGTTTTACGTGTTCGCCGAGTGGCCGGTTGTTGCCAATGCATTTGCTATGACTCAAATGCCTATAACTTCGGGAATTTTACGAATTTCAACAGATCCTTTTAAACACGTATTCTTAAAAGGTTGAACATTCGAAAAATTAAATAAAAAAAAATCGACTTTTAGACCGTAAGGTCCCCTTAATAAAAAGAAGAAAAGCAGGAGCATTGTAAATAGGGGATGAAGCTGACGTTTGACTCAAACGTGTAAGCTGGCATTGGCCCTGGCGGTAACCAGAGTGGGTGAAGCCAGAGGTACACTCGCATACCGTACAGAGGTGTAAAGGTATTCCGTCCACAGGAGTTAGAGTGGGGGGCGATAAGGGCTGAAATCACCGGGGGCAAAGATCGCTCAGTTTCTCTCTGTCCACCGACTGGTACGTTTTACTCTGCGCGTATCCACGGTTTATCGGTATCGGCCATCGAGGTTTTTCATTCTGCACGCGCGTGTGTATATACATTCGTCTACGTAGCTGTGCAAACTGTTAAACATGTAACACGTGCCTCGTTCCTTCATCATTCCCTCCGACGGTGCATACGCAACGATCCATAGATCTCCGTACGATCCCGCGGGAACCGTTTGAATACGCGCGCTGGTTTTTGAATATTAAAAACTGTCCTATGGATAAATATTTACAATATTTTCGCGCAAAGTGCGTGCAACGCGATCAACATTCGATGTGATGAATCGGAACCATGAAGGAAGCACCCCAAAAGAGATTCCTACGTTTCGTTTCTCCTTTTAAGTCAAACCGTATCGGTGTAGACTTATTTTATAATCGTTTTTCAACGTTGATCCTTCAGTTCGTGAAGAACGTTTAATTGGAAACAAGCACCGCGTAGAAATGGCTACGAACTTTTTAGAGGGAGGCGGTGATGGGCGGTTAAGCAGTAAACGCGGATGATTGCTGTATTACACGCGTGATCGATGTTAGTAAGAGGATTAACAATGGGCCTGTCAACCACCGTTGCTCGCGCGGTGAAGGATTAGGCTTACGATATCGTTCGACACGTAATGTGGAGGATTCAAACGCATCCGCTGCATCTTCAGCAGGACACCAGATTCCACCCTTCTGCAGCTGCCATTCTTTATAACGGTAGATACCGTTACTGCATTCTTGTCGCAAACGAATAGCCAGCTTCCCCTGTTTAGATGCTGTACGATAATTAATTGGAGTAGGTGCCTATTCTATACGAGCTTCCTCGCGTAAGCTTCTCTTCTGGGTTTAAGGGGGAGCCCTATTTAGGACGCTAGGAGTAAGGTGATTCTTGGGAATTTTTTTCTAAAAAACTGTTGTTCGGATCTTTTCCACACTTTCGGGTAATTTTAGTTCACATTCAAACAATAAAAATTAATTTTTATGATACAAAGTGTTCGGTAGAAATGAAGATATATATGAACACGTTCGTTAGGACTCGCGCGTCGGAGTTGCAAATTGGCGATTGTAATGGTGGCCCCATTTCTTCCCTGAAATAAAATACCGAGGATTCTCTTATTCCTAGTAGGGGAAACCTGTCCAAAACCGTATACCGTACTTATTTCTGAAAACAAATGAACGAAGCCCACGCGCGTTTAGCAATTGTTTTCTGCCATATTGAACTGTTAGTCAACAGATCCTCGTGACAAAATACATGCGCTCCAGCTAATGATTAAATTTATTATATTTCTACGTGGTATGATCTTATTTTCGACTGTACTTCAAGTGGACTATATAGTGTTCTGGTATTTAGAAGGTAAGTTACATGAAGATATATATTAACGGTATCTATTTCTATTATATTTTGATGACCGTGGCCGATTGTTGTCATTTTCATATTTAGTTGTAACCAAAAGTGTGGGATCTTACGTCTTGGGGCAAAACCGTACGGGGTAAAACCGTACACCGTGCAACGGTTCATAAACTAAGTAGTTTTCCATTTTTGTTTAAAAGTGTCAGCCAGATGCTACGTAATTATAAAAGGACCACCACCAGACAAGTTTGGAACTCTGAAAATATGAAAAAGTCTTCAATGAGTATAATCAATCGAAACATGGGATCAAAATTGGGTCCAATGTACAAGGTGTGGTGGATGGGTACACAAAGGTTGCACCGGTTTGGGATCTAAAGAACTCAACGATTTTCAATGCTACCGTTGTTAAATTAGACCGTATATAGCATATACGGTTTTGCCCCATAAGGTGGGCAAAACCGGAAAAAGAAGAGGTTTTGTTTTATTGTTTAATTAAGTACCATATTTAAACTTTTAAATTATATTTTTGTTATTTTGTGTTGTTTGCGAAACCCCTGAATAAATACCGTTTGCAGTACCCAATTTGTTTTATTATTTAAAAAGTTATGGACCTATAACCTTAAGTATACGGTTTTGGACAGGTTTCCCCTATAATTACATTGTCGATGAACCTGAGACATTGATAAATAAATTGAATTGAAGAACTCTTTTTCCATAAATAGTACGAAATATCTTGGGGCAGAATCGTAACATTTTCTTTCAAGTCCCATCAATTAGTCAACTTTTTTTTCGTTTGTTAGGTTTATCGACAATGTAATTATACTAGAAATAAGAAAATCCTTGGTTTTTTATGTCAGGGAGGAAATGGGGCCACCATTACAATGGCCAGTTTGCAACTCCGACGCGGGAGTCCTAACGAATGTAGTCGTATATCTCCTTTTCTACCGAACACTTTGTAACGTAAAAATTAATTTTTATTGTTTGAATGTGAACTAAAATACCCTGAAAGTTTGGAAAGGATCCGCCTAACAGTTTCTTACGAAAATGATTACCAAGAAACACCTTATTCCTAGCTGTTCTAAATAGATCTCCCCCATAAGGGTTATTGCCTAGTTGGCAGGCGAAAAAAATGTAATTTTTGGGAATTTTTGTGGAAAATCTAATGTATATTTTTTACAACTATGGGATCGTCCTTAAATTACGTAAGGCTTTTTTGGGGGGGAGGGGGTCGCGAATTTCTTACGTTTTCTTACAAGGGGGAGGGGGGAGTCAGGTAGCGTCTTACGTAATATTTTTAACCTAATTTTCAATAAATGCAAATTCTATCATTAATGTTCCAGAAAAGTTGTTTTAGTTTAAATTTCCCGAAACCGAGTTAAATGAATTATATAAACCTTTAAAAGAATTTTAATAACTGAAGAAATTCAATGTAAAAAATATTACGTAAGATGGGGGTTGCAATATCAAATCTTACGAATTCTTATACTGGGGGAGGGAGGGAGTAAGAAATCGACAAAATTACCCTTACGTAATTTAAGGACGGTCCCTATTTGCTTATTTTAATAGTACATGTATTCAACAGCTCTCAGTAATTTTGATATATGAAAATATTAAAAAATGAACGAATAACAGCCATTTTCCTGGAAGCTATTTTGTTTTAGAGGTGAGCACAATTTTTCCGAGGTGGATAATCTAAAATCGAACAGTGAAGAAGATTCTGTTAGTGCCTACATGAGTTTATCTAGTTCGTGTACGAAGGATTTTTGTTTCCGATGAAAACTCTATTTTTAATTCACGAAAAACGAACAATTCAGACATCGAAAAATCATGATTTTTCGTTAAACGAGCGCCGTTTTGTCTGAAATCATTGTTTTTTAAATCTTTCGTTCACGAACCAGATAAACTCGTGTATTAACAGAATCTCCTTGACATTCTGATTTCAGATGATCCGGCTCGGAGAAATCTTGCTCACCGCAAAAAATAGCTTCCGGGAGAGTGGCTGTTATTCCTTCATAATTTAATATTTTCTTATAACAAAATTCCTGAGGGTTCCTAAATATATATACTTCCAAAATAAGGAAATAGTTGTAAGAAACCTACATCACATTTTTCACAAAAAATTCCGGAAAATGGCGTTCTTTTTCGTCTGCTAACCAGCTCAACGTCTGCTAATTATTGGACCCTAATAATTATAAATAGACTCATTCAATACTATAAGTATAATTCTCACAAAAAGCACCTAAAATTTCACAAAATATGGTCAGATTCCTTTTCGATAAAACGGCCAATGAATAACGCGTAGTTGAAAACGGTTATAGGAGTCTCGCAGCTTTGAGACAGAAACACACAGGTCATCGAGGAGCTCGTCCAGTCTCTATTTACTCCCTCTCCTCGATCAGAGGTGACCAAGCCTCGATTATCGGTATGAAAAAGCGAGCGTTGTGCGCGGATATGTGAATCGTGGCGGGAAGAGAACGAAGGAGAGGCCCTAAATAGAATGTTAGAACGGATGGCGCGACCATCACTACTCTCCTCGAATCGACCTCGCCTCGAGGCGAGAGGATCACGGTGGTCGACTGGTGCATGCGTGTTTCTGCTTCTATTCCCGCAGAGAGGTTCAGCCTCCTACAACGGACTTGCTCGCTGATTGGATCGACAGCAGGAGCCGGCGGCTCCGGGGCGGTCGGAGGCGGACAGGTTCAACTTTGGCAATTCCTGCTGGAGCTGCTCTCGGATTCGTCCAATTCCTCCTGCATCGCGTGGGAGGGCTCGAACGGGGAATTCAAGCTCACCGATCCGGACGAGGTAGCGCGGAGATGGGGCGAGCGGAAGAGCAAGCCGAACATGAACTACGACAAGCTGTCACGGGCCCTCAGGTAAATGTGGGCCTTGGAGATTTCATCGTTTAACGTTGCCAGGCTGCGATCTCATCGCCCGCTGCATAATCGGCCAACTTTTGCTTAGAACCACATGTGATCGACAAGCTTGGACCGAAAGTTCGAAAGTACACTTGTAGATACACTGCATTCCACTTTAGAGCGGACTCGTTTCGCGCAGGGATTCACTGTTGATTGGTAGTAAATCGGCCGAAAAAGTGCTACGACCAATCGCGCGTGTCAGATCCGTGGGAGCTGCGCAGATCGGTCGCAAATCGGTAGGGGCGCAGGTCCGCTCTTATATGGAACGCAGTGTAGCTGATGATCGTGGCAATCGAGGCTGCTGTATTAAAGAAACAAGCATATATTCGAATACTATGTAGTGCCTATGTAAAGCTCTCTTTGCCCCGCAGATACTACTACGACAAGAACATAATGACGAAGGTGCATGGGAAACGTTACGCTTACAAGTTCGATTTCCACGGTCTAATGATGGCCTGCCAGGCCCAAGCCGGCGTCACGTTGGAAGCGTCCCCGTCGTCCCGAGGTACAGGCGCGAATTGTTATCCCCACCATTTGCGTCACACTCATCACCTATATCCGACAGGACCGCCGGGTTCGCAACCACCATCGGTAGCGGTAGGTCCACCAGCGCTACCGGCACCGCCACCACCGCCGCCACCTCCACCGCATTACTGCTGGCCTTACCATCGGTATACTCCACCAACGTAATACAAGGAGTTAGTTGTTTTACATTTTCGGCAACGTGAAATGCCATGCCATGCTATGGACCATCACAAATTATACTGTCGTCAGTGGCGGATTTAAGGAAAACGGCCCAGGGGGCAAACTTTCTGAGGGGCCCATTTTTTTCCGGGAAAATGAAGAGGTAGTTTATGAAAAACGAGCTAAGTGTTTTAGTGACACAGAAAAAAATATAGTGTTTAGATAAAATCATGATTTTTTTTTTGTAAATGGGGGACTTCTAAGCAGGGGCCCAGGCGGCAACTGCTCATCATCCCGTTAAATCCGCCACTGACTGTCGTTCTACTAAAGGAACGGCCAACGTAATATAAAGAAGAGTGACTTACTTGATTGGTGACCATGAATGAGAATTGCTTGATTATTCGTAGTACTTAATGTCCATGAAGACTCACTATCTGTACAATCAACTGAAAATAAAGTATTACGATGGGATCTGTTAAATTACTGGCAACAGCGTGCGGATGACGATGTTAGGACGGGCGTTGAGAGCAGAATGAGTGTAATACATAAATTAAGAAACGATTGTATACATATCGATATTGCTGTAAATACATTACAATATTTAGGTAAATATAATTATGGATAATAGCACAGGCGAGGTATAGAATAGACGAAATATGAGCCAGTGAGAGCAACAACGGACTAACCTTCATTTCTTTTCGAAATTGTGTTAGTAGTAATAATGTATTCCAATAGGCTCTACTAATCATATAAAATAGGGGGCAACAAATTTCAATGTGGGTTAGTCTGTTTTTGCTCCCACTGAAATGTACATTTTTGTCACACTGCTCGAAGTCTCTGAAGTAATTTACCATTTTCGTATCGCATGCGACATTATCGATTCGGAATAGAATAAGAATACCATCGCAACGCCACTAGCGGTTAGAAGTAACATTAAATAAAGTGAAATTACCAGTCCTTTTTATCATGTAAGCAAGATTTATACAGTATTGTCTCCGTGTGTGCCCGCTGGTCGGGACCGGCGTTGGGTACTCAGAAAGCGCAGATCCCTAATTCCGAGTGTGCGTTTCTCGCTTCTTTCTGGTCGAAGGAGTGAGCGAGATGGACCGGTTTTCTTGCGCGCGGGCGTGCGAGCACTCAGAAGGCATCGTGATTGCCCAACGCATGCGCGCGACGGTCAGATAGCCAGGCACGGCACAAGTCTTTCTTGCGCCCTAGACAAACTTTTCAAATTACGCCCTATATTATAATACATTTATTTGAGATTATTAATAACCTTACTTTGAATTTGTATTCGTAGTTTAATCCACTTATAGTACAACTTGTAATATTTAATTTTAAAGTTTATTTTCAGCAATAGCAACAATTTGAAAAGTTGGCCTAGGGCGCAAAAAAAACTTGAGCCAGGCCTGCGTCTCGTGCTTCCGTATGTGCCTGCGACCATCGCGCACGCCCGTCGCGCACGCAAAGGACGGAGTGTCACGGCGCCCGAAAGACGGAGGGAGACAAAACATGAACGCTGTCGTCTGTCTCGTACTGTCCTCGCTCGGTTTTAGTGGCTTTCGCTCGCTCTCGTTCCATCTCGCTCTCGCCTTCGCCGGACAAGAGTGAGACAGAAGTGGTGGGGATAGCGACAGGGCTATATCGGATACATCAAATCGGGTACATATGGAGACAATACTGTATTCCTCTATAAAAATTCGTTATCCCAAACAGTTATTGGTATCAGAACAGAGCAGGTTTAGGATATATGTACCTATCACGCAATGTGATTTTGTGTTACACGCTCGGGAGGCTCGCGAGCCCCCTTACCATTTCCATGTCACACCCAACGTTATCGATTCAGTCTACAATAAGATTATAATGCTACGAGCACAGACGAGGTATGGAATAGACTACTCACCTTATGGGACTTCGTGTCACCGCCCAAACTGCGTTACCGACCCATAATTTGAGGACTGAATTTAGCGACCTCTGTTCATGAACAGCGTCCAATTCAAGAACTACTCTGAAATGTGTTGAAATACTGAAAGGTGTGTGCGTGCTTGTATACGTGTGACTTGTTTAAAGAGAGAATTTAACGTAGAGGGCGGGCTTTTGCTAAGCTATGCTTTAGCCATACCTCGTCTGTGCTACGAGTGATAGGAATTAATATTAATTGTTATCGGGAACATTTAAAATCTACGAAGTATTGTCACGTCACAGACGAGGTATAGGATACCTCGATCGGATAATCTGTATCTAAATTCTCACCGTTATTATAACTTTCGTTCCTCTCCTGATATGATTGGCAAATGTGTTGCGCGGTTTCCATTGGTCGACGGCATTAGTGACCTAAACCGGAAATAGAGAGAGCAAGTAAATAAGTAGAAAAAGAAAAGAAAAGCGGGATCAGCAGCAAACTTCATTTAATACTGAAGTGCCCGCCGATTTGTGACTTCCGCTTTAGGCCAAAATGGTGGACACATATGCCAAAAATTACCTAGGACGGTATTCTCAGTCGTTGCTTATTCTTAAGCAAATGCTTAAGCATTCGGCATCTTTTACTAGCTACTAGGTGAGTAGAGGATGACGCATGCTTAAGCATTTGCTTAAGAATAAGTAACGACTATGAATACCGGCCTAAAACCTGTCCACGGATCGTCGCGCCAGCGACACGTATGCAGCAGATAGAAGGATAAACATTGAAATTGAATATTTCTTCTTTTCATAGGAAAATAAAATATATTCAATTTCTTTGTATATCCTTCTATCTGCTGCATACGCGTCACTGACGCGACGATCCATGGTCAGACGGCCTTAGAAAAGGTAAACCAGGGAAAGTGAGGACGCCATTTAAAGGTTATGCTTGATGCTTCCTCGCGTTGCGCCCAGGGGGGTGCTACTCAATGTATTATTTTGTCAACGCGCAACAGCACCATCTACCGAGATGTGACCGAACCAAATGGCCGAAAGCGGTAAATTCGAAACTAGGATTAAAGCCTTATTTAAATTCATTATACAGACTTATCCACTTAACTCAGAAAACGCGCGCAAGAACAGATGAGAAAGGCATCTGTTCTTGCGCGCGGGTTCTGAGTTAAGTGAACAACTCTATATTTTATAAATGATTGAAATACTATGCTCTGTGCGACTATACAATCATATTTTATGCATCTTATATACAATTTGAAATGGTATGTAGTCGTACAGAAACAAAGTACCTCAATCATTTGCTTTTCAGGAAAAAGAAAGTACATATTACACATTTGTTTCTTTAATTAGATTTTTTATTATGCAGACGTGCTGCTTGTTGTAAAATTTGCGATTTGGTAGTGTTATCGACTAATACTTTCCCTTGCAGTACATTATTAATATATTTGCAATATCGGGAAATATAAAAATCTATTATATTGTCAGTTAGATACTTGATAGTTGCTTCTTTATCTTCACAGATAAAACTAAAAGCTACATATTGTTTTGTATATATACTAATAATTTGTTTTAAATGTGTAGTAAATCTGTAATTTGTAATCATAAACCTACATATATTATAAATTTTTAACACGCAACTTATAAAATACGATTTATATCGGTTATTTACATCTCCGGTTTCGATATGTAATTTACAAAATGGGCATTTAATTTTATAGATAATTTTATCTAAAAATTCCATCAAACGTTGTTTCCCTGGAACATTTATATCATGGTTTAATATTTTTGGAATGCGTTGATGAGTTTCTATTGATTCATACAATATTACATTACTATCATGATGATCCTCTAAAATAATCTTATGTATCAAATCGCGCATCTGTATCAAGGTCGTATCACCTGTTTCTTCACAATTGGCCATAACAGAGTGGAACGTGATGTTCCTGATCATTATGGTCTTATAAGACTGAATAAAATGTTTTGCCGTCAAAATATTGTGCCTTCCTCTGTGTTGACGAATTTGACCGAAAAAATTTTCTATGCAATCTTGATTTAGCATACGGGAACAATAGTATGGGACATTACGTTCAAATAATAAATCGTTTAAATCTATGAACCCTTGGATCGTAGTAATAAAATTTTTTAACGAGGGTGGTCGTATCTTTTCAATAGTTCCCTCCTTCTGGAAATACATTTTTTCTAACGACCGAATAGCTTTTTGCCACAGAGACCTGTGCGCACTGTCTGGTCGGATACAGTCTGTATATTCTTTTTCACGCACAATACCCCGCGAGGAAACGTTTAAACTATCGAATAGCGTATCAAAAAACTTGCATATTTTCGATGTCCCACTTGCCTCTCTTCTCATGGTAAATATTCCTGTGGCGTCCGTTTCGTCTGAAATACAAATGGATTATGGATTAATTTAAATTTGGTGCAACGATTCCGAATTCGTTAATATTAGTGATATAATTTCTATACTTACTGTTTCGAGCCATGCTACTTATGGCCGAACACATTGAATGGCTGAAAACTTGTGCGGCATAACACACTTTCATTTTCTTAATTTTATTTATTTTAACATGTTGTTCGGTAATATGTCGTATAGCTCTCGAGTGTACATATCCCTTATCTATTTCGTAGGCTGTTTCTATGTCCTTCCATTTTGCTACGATGAGTTCATTTTCTTGCCACACTAAATTTTTGTTTAGCAAATTATTCCGTATCCCTTTTAGAAGATGTGGAACATCGTAAAGTTGAATAATTTCAGTGTTATTAATTATGATGCGGCGTCGTGGCTCCATATTGTTGCGTAGATAATGTTCCCGCGCATCCGCGATTAAACTTTTAATCGCTGATCGATTGGTCGGACCTTGGTCGCAAATCAGCGCTATAACGTTTAATCCTGTAAAATGACAAATGGCTAATTAGTGAAAATGAATATCTGTAAGTATAAAACTTATTTTGGAATTGTATACTTTACGTACCAATTGCATTTAATTCTTCTACTGTATGGTTTATTAGTGTCTTTAATTCCAAGGCCTTTGTTGCACTCTTGCAAAATTGAAACGATATTGTTTGTTTCCATGGTTTTAAAACACCCTTCACCATGAATACCAATACATGGTCCACTATTTCCCTATTTTCGATCCCAGTAATGTCATCTTGGAATTTATCGTATTCCACATGTGGTAATAATGCCATTTCATCAAATATGACGGAGCACAGTTTGTCGTTCGGTTTCATTTTATCGACATATGCTTTTAAGTTTTGCATTAAAAATTTATTGATCCCGGCTTTAATGGGTATCTTCTGCAAAATTCTTAAAATTGTGCGTTTGGATGGGAGGTGGAACCAACGCGCTAAAAAGCGGTAGGCAGAGCCTGATATTTTGTACAAGCCCAAACACATCAATTTTTCTTCTAAACTATATCTTCTTCCCTTTGATTTTACTGTTTTTTTCGACAATTGTTGTATACAAAACCTCACAGCTTCTCCTCTCAGACCATTTGCTGAGGTATCAAACATATTTTTTGCTAACTTTAATCTATCTTTGAGCGTAGCAGCTCTTCTTTTGTACAATAGGACAGTGCTTTTTAAGTTTCTAGTTCTTTTATAAAGTTTCTTAGCCTTTGGTGTTAAGTCAGATGACTTTGTAACACCTAAGTCTTTCAATATAGTATTTGAATGCCCTGAAAAGAGAATGTAAATAATGAATAACACGACTTTGTACTTTCGTTTATATCGTTTATTATTAACTCATCGCGATTAGGCGACGAAAGTTGAAATAAGTTATGTTTTTTGCGTGCGTATTTATTAAAAAAATGTTGATAAATAAAAAATATTATAAATGAACCAATACATGAACACTTAAGGCTAATGAATGAACACTTTTATAAAATTATGTTTGCAGTGCGATTGATTCCACGTGTTGCAAAAATTGTTTGGACATGAAGCAAGAAACTGGAAGAAGTCTCTAATTAATTAGTTGCTTATTTTAATAACTTATTTTACTCGTTTTAATCAAAAATATCCATTCACTGGTACGTGTTCACTTACTGGTACATCTACCCTATCTGCCAAAACTTGCACGATAGGCCGTTTCCTATTTAAACTAAACGCTGATCACTTACATACACAAAAATTGATTCTTAATTCATTCACAATTAAATTATCTATCAAATACTAATTCTCTTACTTTTTCTACTTGTTGGTGTTACACTACGCTGTGTATCTAAAGATGATGCCCCCTCTGAATGAGTGCTTATTACATTCAACGGCTCTGATGCAGTACAAGTTGATGTAGATGTAGACGGGTCTGATGCAGTACAAGTTGATGTAGATGTAGACGGGTCTGATGCAGTACAAGTTGATGTAGATGTAGACGGGTCTGTTGCTATAATCAAAAATTTCAACATAATTTTTGTACTTTGTAAGGAAAATTTTAAGAATATTATCTTCTGCTGAATCCTCTTACTTCTGTTACTTGTTGGTATTACACAATGCTGTGTATCTAAAGACGATACCTCCTCTGAATGAGTGCTTATTACATTCAACGGCTCTGATGCAGTACAAGTTGATGTAGATGTAGACGGGTTTGTTGCTATAATAAAAAATTTCAACATAATTTTTATACTTTATAAGATAGTCCTGTATATACTGTCGTTTACTGAGAAGAAGAAATAAGAACGGGCAAAGGGACTACTTCGCTTGTGTTAGCTCGCACCGTCTGTGTCTCATTCACTCTCTTTATATTCGTCGATGTTGTCACATCTGTCAATAGAGCGACATTGTGTTAGAGCAGGCGTGCCCAGCTGAATGCCGGCCGAGCAAAAATTTTCGGGCTCGTGCGGAAAGAGCATCGAAAAACACTAAACCACGCCTTCATGAGCAACATTGCCGTGAGTGCCGTGGTGGGGAGTGTTTGTGAATGAAGTGTGCCGCTGAACATCAGCAACACACCTTACAGTTGACACGCATACTACGACAGCTATTAGCCACAGGGTGGGGGAACTGCTCACGGCGACGCTCTTCGCTTTGCTCACGAGCAATCAAGAGCGCTCTTGCCCGCCATGTGGACCTATGGGAATATACTAATCGGACAACCAAGTTTCTCTCGGCAACATCTCAGTAAACGACAGTAGTTATAATATTCATAATTAGTACCTTCTTTAAATGGTAATTTCTGAGATGGTACAGTTGTACGTAGTACATACATATTCGTAGATTTATCATTAGGCGTGAAGTGTTGATGGCACACACGATAGTTGGAATATACTTTCATAGGGTCCATTGCAACCAATTTTGGGTTTGCTACCAGCACAACCCATATATCAAACCTTTTTTTGTCCTTAAGAGGATTGGGAAATCTATGCCTCGTCGATGACCTATCTTCGCACCCAGGGACTGCACAAGTAACCATAATGAATCTGCTAAAAAGTATGAAAGCTAATCAGATTTTTAAGTTCCTAATTGCTATAAAACGAAGTTGATTAGAAATACGCATAGGTAGTAAGCTACTCGTAATGTTTAGTAAATAAATACCTACTCTCAAAATATGTAGAAAGATGCACTATAAATGACAGTAAATAACAATTAAATAATGATACACGTTGAAATATGATGAGATGCGATCAGCTCAGGTCAACTCAGATACAAAAAACGTGGATCGACGGATCAATCACGATCAACGACGAAAAAACGTTTTCCGATGGCGTCAGGTCCGGCTGGGGACGCATTCAACGCGATGCTATCAGTACCATCTAGCGTACGATTTTCTTAACTCCATTGAGAACAGCGCCGTCTGACGAGAAGTGATCCTACTATAATCGTGCTGACAATCCCCCCATTTGAGTGTCACCCCCCTGGTTGCGCCAAATGTGGCCAAATGGCGCCAAAGTAACATTTCACCAACGTCGAAAGGTTGTGTGTCGTGCTCACTGATACACCTAGGTATGTGTGTGTGATGTACTTAGCGCCTCCTACCGATAAGGCGCTAACTAAACGGGAACTTCGGCCAATGAATGACGGCTTGGTCCCCCTGGTTAGGGCGCCCAAATTTTTTAGCCCAGGGCTCTCAAATTTGTTAAGACGGCCCTGGGAATCAGTAGTATATTGCAGGAAACAAGTAGAACAAAATAACAAAATAGACTTCAAATGCTTTATTTTAAGAAATCGTAAAACGATTTCAGGCCACTAAAGATTAATTAATCCCTTTCGTAATTAGGCTCATAGATGCATACATATATGCATAGATAATACATATAAAGGCGTGTATATGCCTATTTACAATGAATTAGTAAAATATCGAAGAGAAGATTTGATCAATGATTTAAATTCGTCTATTAATAACAGAAATACAGCACACACACATATACATAACGTACGATTTCAGATCACAATGAATAGTTTATTTACTTTTTTTCTCTCTGATCTGCAGCAACTTCAAGGAAGTGCAGATTAGTACGCGACAGTGTTTATGTGGAATGTGAGGTTTATTGTTTGCAAAGGGATAAGTAATTTTCTTTCAGAAACGAGTTAAATGTTTTGGATATGTCGCATTTGGTAAGTATGCGAACGTTATTAAGGAATTATTTTCTACGGGCTGCTTCGTTTTCGGGGCATCCACTTAATTTAACGACGAATCGCCGAAACTAGCAATCACGTCTTCGTGAAATTCGTCTGAATTGTTTGTTCCTAATATCGTTTAATGTTCCTTGTTTCTCTATTATTCACGTATCATCGAGACTCGTATCCTATACTTACGAACGAATTAAACTGTTCGTTGAATAAAGTCTCGCAAATAGATGACAGGTATAATAATATTATTTACAAGAAACCGTGTAGTTAGTAAACTTGGGAAACGACTTTCCGTTTCTATTTACTCGAAGTATTATCTGCGTTTTTTTTTAGAGAATATTAGCAGCTTAAAGGATTTAACGTTTAATCCTGTAGATTAACGTTAATCTTACACTTATAACTTGTAAAACTAACGACTGTAGTATATATTTAACAAGCATGCAGTAAATGCATTACAAAATCATTTCGTGTGCGAATTTACTTTATTTATTTCCTCTGTTTCAGAGCAAAAGAGAATGGGTTGTGTTAATAGTCGGACAGATATTAATGACCTACATCCAAATGTTTTCCAAGTGATGAATGTAGATGACTTAGGTAATTTAATCACACCCGGACGCTTGGAAGTCACGGAGACTGATATAGTGCTTTACCAGCGAGGTAAACAGCCTATTAAATGGCCTTTGCGTTGCTTGCGTCGATACGGCTATGACGCCGAGATCTTTAGTTTCGAATCCGGTAGACGGTGCTCTACTGGACCAGGCATTTATGCGTTCAAATGCCACCGAGCTGCGCATTTGTTTAATCTTGTGCAAACGAATATTCAGGTAGTTACCTCTGTGTATTTAAATCATAAAGATCTCGTGAATGAAAAGTAGCTAAATGTCCGAAACGAAAGACGGACGTTTGATGCGAGTTATTGTTTTCAGGTTTGTAATAACAGCGGGGATGACGCAATGTCCAGAGAGCTTCCAGTCGCTTCTCATCCCGGTCCGACAGTGACGACAAGAGTGACAATACCAGTGGAGCCTAATTATTTGGATCCTATTTTAAGTAGGAGTAATAATCGCATGGGTCCTAGATTCGCTCACAGCCAGCAGAATGGAATTGGAAGATTAGGTAGCGTGGGAAGTAGCACCGGCCTCATATCACCCCAGGGAACCATGGGTTCTCCTTCGCCGCCTCCTGTGCTGCCGCCGCCACCGCCCCCAGCGCTCCCTCAGCCGCATCCGTCCTCGCTTTACGTCAACGAAGAAGTGCTGTCTTCGCCGCCATTAGAAATGGAGCATAATAACAATAAAAGCCTTAGAAGAACAATACAGAGGTAGGTAGAATTGTAATCGCATCTATTCCCCACGCTATTCGACGCTAACAATTTTGTATCTCTACGCAGACCTTGTACAATGACTAGCTCTGTGTCTGACAATGGCTCGACATCGCTGGAACTGACGTCTATGCAGAAAGACATAGAAGTCGCTGCTCAAACTAAATCACTGGTTCCAGCAGCGGCTTATATGAACGTAGATATTAATAGCGATGTTAGCCCACTGTCTCCGACACACAGTGTCTCCGAAACGCTACCACTTAAGGAGGAGAAAACTGAAACCAACGAGCCTGGGCATGCTTACATGAACATAAGTCCTGGGCAAGAGCATACAGAGTCGTTTGGTGCCAGGGTACGACCTTCGCCGTTGCCTTGCGTCCAACCCGACCCGGACGAAGCCATCAGACATTGTTACGCTAATCTAGAAGCAAGTGAAATTGAGAGTTTGAGGAAAAGGTTCTCCGGGGTGTCCGTAGCGGAGAAGTCACCTTTACCTCCATCCACGCCCACGGGCGGTCCAATTAGGGAAGTGAACTACGCTGTGTTAGACCTGGATACGAAAGATGTGCCAGCCAATTCACCATTGGACGGCCCCTCGAATTCGACCGCGTCTCCTCCGGAGTCTCCGAATAAAATTCAGAAAGGGTACGCTACGATAGATTTCAACAAGACCGCTGCTCTGTCCCATTCGGTGAACCCGAATCTTGTAAACGATAACGAGGGCTCGAGAAAGACGCGCCACAACTCTACGATTAGCGACTTAACGGCTTGTAGACGTAATTCATCTGTAAGTGAATAATCGATTTAATTTCATAATTGTGCCTGCGTAATGAATATTCATTATATTTTATAGGACGATAATCTGCTTTGCCCTTTCATTAAAATCGAGCATTCTGCGAGATAAAGCCAAAGAACGGATATTAAATTAATTCGCGTACTTCTCGCGTGATGTTCGTCGAACGGAAATTCATTGAGCGCGAAAGTGAAATGCATTTATTTCAGACGCTTCTTTTGTTTCTTCGTTTCTTCTCCGCGAATTATTTATATGTTTTATCGATCTATAGCACCTAGCGTTTAAGTTGCATGAGAGTTGCATAATGCACTTGGGTACATCACAGTATTTTTAAAGGATAGGCCTTTTTTTCGAAGCGCTGTTGAAGTGCGCAAGCGGAAAACATTTTTATATAATATACAAATGTGTTTATAGAACATTGTAGACGGAATGATCTTTTACATTGACTCCTGTCGGAGAATTGGAAGCTAAAGTGCCCTAATTTTTCCTGTATTATAGGAATTGATGAGGCTCAAATAGTCTAATTGAAGTAAGATTATAAAAGTATATACACGACATGGCATAATAAAGATGTATACAATTTTAAATGATCACTTCCAAAGTAATCACTTAAAATCTAACTACGGATATGAAGCTATAAATTACTTTGAAGTGATTTTGGTAAATAATAGAAATAGTGGGACGTTGCATATGTATATACACAGTCATGTAAGTTTGTTGCTCGTAAACAGATTTTAAAGTACACAATTCTAATGAAACACTATCATATTCTATCATTGACAAGATATACTTTATGACTACTTACGTTACAAATTAAATCGCACAAGTACAAACTCATTGAAATTAACGTGTTTCCTGTGTACAATTACAAACGATTTGTTGAAACATAGTAAGAACATATATTTAATATACATGTTGGATGGCACAATACGTGTATTTATATGATAGCATAACAATTTTATCAATGTATGCTAAGTTTTAAAATCATTCAGCTCTTTTATTGCGTAGACTGTAGAGCGTCTTTTCAATTCGTGAAAACTATCACGCGAACAGAATATAATTGTTTGCAAGTGTCTTTAAATTTGCAAGGCAGCAATGTTACTTCGTTCGAAGCACACACGCAAATGACATTGCTTTGGTAGTTGAATTTTTACTGGATTACATTAATTTAGGTAACTTTCTCTTCCAATAGCTCCTAATATGCTTATGAAAATATAAATCTATCTACGCGACATACGAATGTTAAATTCTCGCGAATAGAAGCTATTTCTTTATCGAAGATATCATATATCATCGAACGCACATACGCAATATTTCATAGTTAAAATTTAACGGTGATAAATTGTACAGAAAGAAATTTATTAAATTTTTCGAGAGATTTTTGTATTATGCTGATAGAATAGCTTATATTTAATTAATATACAATATCATTTTCATTGATATCTTCTTTTCATCAGTAATAATTGTCATTGTTATTATAGTTTAGCGTCTAAAGTCGCGCGCTAAATTAGTAAACAGATTCTCTATTGTAAAAATATTCTAACAATCATCCAAAGTGTAAGGTAACACGTACAATTATTTTAAACTTTAATTTCGCATTGCACCATATTTACTACAGTTTTATTAGCCGTTTTCTATCGTAAGCTGTTAACATTTGAAAGGGGCCATTCGAAATAGAATATCAAATATGGTATATCGCTAACTTTACGATATTAAGAATATAATTTTCGATGGTGTTAAGTATCATTTATTTCGTGCACGGATATAAAAATGATTGACGAGCAAGAGAAATAATCGCGATGCTCTTGGATTATATTCTTTTAAAGTACGGACTGTATATTGAATATATAGTTATTTTTATTTCTAGCGAGAAAAATTGCATGCTACGAGTACGATTTTAAATACATATTGTAGTAGAGCGATAGTAGAAAAGTTGTAGGCGAAAAATTCAGCGCATCGTTACGTGTTGTCTCGCGATATTGACGTATTTACTGCCATAGTTTTGACGCTTGCAGCACAAGACTTAAGTGGAACTGTTACAAAATTTCTACAGATTATACGTATAATTCATTGGTAATTATCGATAATATTTTATATTGCTTTCATCGTCGTCGAGATGGGGATGAAACTTTGTTACAGCTGTTCACAGTTGTGAATATTTTGTATTAATAGGAAATGGTAGTGAATAAGTTAATATAAAAACACTAAAACATTCTGCTTTATTATATTATAATTTTATATGGAAACATGTACGGCCTTATATACAAATCCTATATCATTGTTTGATATACATAACACGAATACAGAGTACACTTGCAAAAAGCCGTCGTCTTGCAAGTTTATGTATATTTAGAGCTTTGTATTCAACTTTTACTGTTACGTGAAAATCATCAGGCCTATGTGGAAGAATGAATGTTTCTATAGTACATGTAGCGTTACGTAGATCATAGGAGCTATTTTAGCAAATAATCACACATTATACGCATCAAATGTGTATTTACATAGCCATATCTCTAAAGCCAAAGAATTCATTTTTATTATTTACTGGATCTAAAATCTCATTCAAATTATTTCATTATCACATGCTCTAATAATGTTCCTAAAAATATTTGAGAATGTCACGTCCTTACAGGCAATTATTGAATCGTTCAATTACATTTAAGTCAATCAAATGATTTAATATCGATTGCAAAGTTTGCACGAGTGAAAAAAGATAGCATTATTTTGTAAGCTGTATTCTCTCCGACACAGTTTCCACGTACCAACTTTGATTTTCCTCTGATCAAGCGTCTTTTTATCACTGTATATTTTTTATTATGAAATATTTATAATTCACGTTTTCGCTTCAATTTGAAGCGTATTAAATACATTTGAAATGAAATAAAGAAATCATAAAAGTTTAATTAATTCTTGGAACGGAATGAAACAAAGTTTTCGAAGTATATAAATATTATTGAGAATAAGAAACGGATACAGCTTACTTAAATTTTGTTTTTTATTTTATTACATCATTATCATTTATAACGTTTATGCGTGACAATAGTCAATTTTCATGCATCAAAGAATGACAGTGTGATATTCGCGAGAGAACTAAATTTACATAAAATTTTCTATTGCGTTACACATTTTATATTAAGCTTTAGTGAAAATCTGAGTCATATATTGTCCATGAAAAGCGAAATGTTGCGAGCAAGAATGAGTGAACCGAGTGTTTCCACGATTATAATAGAATTGAAACATAATAGTTTTGAGACTACTGAAGCGTGCCAAAGGAGTTTATTTAATTAGTGATGATTCTAAAGTACCAGAAATTCTAGTACAAGATACTAAAGAGCTCTTAAGTTAATGAGAAATGATTAGGAAGCATCGCTTCACTACTTGTGCATGATACGGATGTACTATAGAATTATACATTGAATCGAATGTAAAAGTAATTTAACGCGCGAGCGTTTATGTACGATATAGATACTAGTTTTGTATTATTACGAAGATATAAAAACTTATTCCCGTTTTAAAATACGACAGTATTATATCAGGCCAATGTTTATAATTCGTTACTTCCAAGAAGTTACAGAAATCTCTTTTCTTCAATAAGGACTCCACTTTGAGTCTAGAACAGTACGGTACAAAAGTGTTCTAAAAATCTAATGCGACGTTCTAGAATTTGCGTTTCGCAGAAAAGGACTTGTTACTTTCCTGGAGAATTTTAAACAGTTGCACGCTTTCGCGATAGTTTATTTTCCTATCGAACAAAAGAGAAGAGTAAGGTTGTTAAAAGAACTGAAAGAAGTTAACTTGTGACTAATTTGTAAAACGAACATTGCATTAGACTCTTTAGAGGTCGCATACACAAAAAGAAAAAGGAGCAATTTTTACATAGCAATTTATGAAAATGCGCAATGTCAAATATCGCTGCGATGCATCGGCAGAATGAAGTTGTAAATAAGTGTGGCGCAACGACAGATTAGGCAAGCACGCTGAACGTGCAATTACTGAACGCGATGGCTGTGAAATATTTAATTCTTCGACTGTCATAATTACGGGATGAATTTCAAAGCCGCTGAAATTAGAGCAGAAAAAGAAAATGACGGATTAACGTTTTACAGTTTGTTTAAATTTTAGAATGATGAAATAATGATTTGTAATATTATCGAGGCTATGAAGTCTTCAGTAGCTTGATATTAATTTCTCAAAATTAAACCAAAATCGGTTTGATAAGATAGGTTTCGTAATTTCCATGCAAAGTCATGTTTCTAATTTTCTATAAACTTTGTACTTCCCTCTGTACGCCGAACAACTTCATCTTTAATAATTAATCACGTAATCTCTGCACAGATTCTTGTTACCAGTTTCTTTCGTTCTTAAATATTAGAATACTCTTGCTTCGATTTACTTGCACTTACTAAAACGGCGTTGGCACTTCCATTTTCAATTAAAGACATGATAGTCGAAGGATTAATAATGTACATTGTTGGAACGAGATATTGGTTACATTACTTCCCTCGACATTACATTGCAATTAGAAGGTATAACATTAATGTGTTACAAAATATTGAAATATTTATTTTTGTATGTTTTTTACGTCGAGGGAAATCCGCAATTTGAACGCTGTACTTTGAAGTCGTTACGCAACTTTTGTTTACATGTATTACATTATTGTCAAGTTATTTTTCAATAAAAATTGACTTCAAATCGTTTTATACATACTTGTGCATATAAATAACCAAACAAACATTACGATTCCATTATTTCCATCCCTATAAAACATACACCCACGTTATTTCAAATAGTGTACTTATTTCTCTAAAAACAAAAGTAGTATTATAAAATATTTAACTAGAGATTATGCGTATAGGTATATTTCACAAGAAATTACGTAAATCGTTAATATTCTTATATTTCAGATGTATATTTCAGTATCACACAGTCTTTAAAATACACTTTTATCCACAGCCAGAAATCATGGCATTCATGTAGCTTTAATTATTTTAGTTCTAGTTTCAAGTAATTGAATACTAGACCACATTGAGCAACAAAACACATACTAATATTTATAATTCAACAACAGAAAGGGTATACACAGCCCATATGAATTTTATAATTGAAACTCACACGAGTCCAACAAAATTAAATCGCATTTCCGAGCACTCTAGAATCTCGTTTGAAAATTCCACTGCATAAATGAAAACGTCGGCCTTGATTTACTACCAATCAGAATCAAAATTCTGCAATCTTTCACTTTAGCACCATTTCAGTGTCTAAATCGAGCGGATGAAATTACTTTGCACATCCTCCAGGGAAATTAACAGGTGTCGGAGTCGACGCTCTTTAAATTACTCTACGAGAATTACCTAGAAATATTAACTGCTCTTTACACTAGTATAAAAATAATGGGAGCTATAATGATTCAACACAATCAACCGTCTTACTTAATTAAAAGAACAAAGTGCAACATTAATAATGAGTGCTAAACCCTTCGCTTTCGGTAGCGCAAAAAGAGTTCGTAATAACATAGCCAGCGGTGTAATTGACTTGTCTACAAAGTGGACTGGAGCAAAATCAATTCTCTATTAAAAGTCACGTTGCTTTGAATTGTCGCAGGAAGACTTCGATTGTATTTACTAAATCGTCCATCTATTAAAGGAGAGTGATACGGGAAGCGATCAGGCGGCGAGTTGGCGACGTCTACTCAGCTCGTGATCTATTAGAACGGAGATGTCGGGATGGCGGTGAAGCATGGTCGCGCAATAATGCACTGTTTGGCTTGGATCCGCGCCCGCTTTCAGCAGCAGCCTCACCGCGTTGACAAAGCCGCTCTCCGCGGCTACTTGAAGGGCAGTCAACCCTTCGGTGTTGAGATTCTCTAACTGGGCGAGGGGCGACGTAACTAACAAAGAGACGGTCTGGTGGAAGCCTCTCGCCGAAGCTAGATGCAACGGCGTGTTCCCGCCGGCATCCTGCACGCTAGGGTCTTCCCCATGCTCCAGCAATTTCGCCACCATGTCCGCGTAGTTTTTTCGAGAGGCAATGTGCAACGGGGTCTCGCCGTAGCGCGACATTATGCCGGCCGGTGTGTGCGGCACCAGTAAAAACGCGGTGTTCAAAGCGCCGCACTCGAGGCACTCGTGCAAAGCAGTTTCGCCACGGTCGTTCTTCAGCGCCGGGTCCGCGCCAGCAGCCAACAGCGTCTCGATCAACAACTCCACTTCGGTTCTGTGGTTGTTATCTGTAAGAAGGCGATTTTGTCATCGGTCATTGGTTCGCGGGAATGGAAAAAACTCGGGATAACCGAGTGGTAAGCATTAGTTTACAAAAGGGACTTTAAAATGCAAATGAACCATTTCAGTTCCTTTATTTTATTTTTCGATGCTTAATATTTCAAGTGAATTTGAATTTTTTATTTAAAAGTTTGCAATTCTAGTAAATTTTAAGTTTATATTAGTTATTTAAAATTTTATTTTGAAACACTTTGCATGGAAGCAAATTAAATTTAATTTAAATTATGGACGAATGCGCGTGTTCGTGAAGATCTCCTTTGCCAAGTGAAAATGTAATATTACGGTATAAAAGGAAAGAAATGAGAGTAAAGTAATGCTTCCAGCACTGTATCCATATATCATCGAGCATGTTTAAACGAGACTGCACCAAAGATAGTGGAAGACGCTAAGATATGGAGTGCGCTGCGGCCTTGGTGATCCTTCGCGTTAACAGGACCAGCGCGCGCTAGTAAATCAAGAGTCTTCAAAGCCGCGTCAAAGTTGTGGTGGAGATTTTTCGATCCTTGGGCATGCGCCAATTGCCTGGTTAATATGTGCAGCGCAGTCAATCCGCCGCCGGCTTCTTTGACGCCCGGCGGGCAACCGTATTTCAGAAGTTCGCCAACAAATTGTAATACGTTCCCTGGCCCTCCATTTAAAATCACTCTGTGCAGCGCCGTCTCGCCGCGAGGGGAACGCACAGCTGGATCGCATCCGTTCGCAAGTAGTAAACTACAAACCACAAACTTTTAATTATTACCTTCCGTCAATTCTTCTCCAAGTTTGCAATACATCCGTGGAAGTATTCGGCGAGGAATTCAAATCAATTTTACGATTTTTGTAAATTGTAAGGCGCGATGATAGTACTTTTATATTAAATTTGTTGTTAGCGAAATTATCGCGTTACTCTTCGCGAGATTAGTGAATCGAATATTAAGTTGATTTATCGCGGGCAAATGATTTTTCAGCGTGTGAACTCGCGAGCCGCGATCTTGAAAGAATTTCAAGAGCAGTGTGTCTTTTGAACATCTGGTTACAATATGGGAAGAAGCTATAGACACGAAGCGTGTAAAGTGGAAACCGTTTTCACGGATTATTTCACGCGCGGTGATTTCCAATGTTCGGAATTTTTTACGTCGTCAGCGAACTCCCCACCGAAATTGAGTGGTCAAATTTAGAATTCCATATAAAATCGATAAAATTAGATCGCTGGACTTATATGGGCACTCGCAAAGAATCCCAAATTCTACGGCACACTAAATTTCTATAACTTCTAACTAAATGGTTCGTAATAAATTTGCAGAGATATCTATATTTACAACGCGTGGTTTCTTTGAAAAGTGATATATCAATTTGTAATAAAATTAGGTTCGAAATATTTTCTCCACCCATACGAAAAAGAAAACCAAGCTTTCAAACGAACCGAAAAGTCATTTTAAGAATATTCGTACCAACAACTTAAAAAAGATATACATTCCCGTAATTATTAATTATAGAACGCAATTATTTCAGTATCCCAGTATTTCATTACGCGAAACACGAGATCTCGTGCATTGCGATAATATATATCGTTAATATTCTAAATATTCTTTACCTAAGGACGGGCAAACAATGATTCGTGGCAGCGACTAAAAGGGGTGGATCGCCCGAAACATTCCAATCCGGTTCGTCCAGGTTTTGTACGGAGTCCCTTGCAAGAAGCGCCGCGACGCACTTGGCGTCCCCCGTCCGCACAGCTTCGTGGAAGTTCAGCTCGCTTTCCGGATCGTATATTTCCTCGGCGGCATCTCGTATACCTGCACCCTCCGCTGACCCATTGCGAGCCTCGAAACCGTTCGGGAAATTGATCGTTTCCGTGGCGACACCCTCGATGGAATGTTGTAATTCCAGCATCGTGAAATCGTCCTTCGTGGGAGAACGCTCGGCCCCACGTGTTCCCGACGTTGCATTTTGGGAATCACTCTCCGCGAGAAATGCCTCGATCCTCGCCGATACTGTCGGATCGGCCAGCGATCTCGCTTCACTTTCTTCGCAGTCGATCGACACTCGAGCCAGCTCGATATCCGCCGACTCGGTAATCGCCTCTTGGCTATCGTCGATCGTAGCTGCATCCCCGTTTCCCTCCGAAAATTCACAATTCTCCGTAGCTATCTCGCATTCCGAAACATCTTTATCCTTTTGCTCGAACGCCGACGTGTTAGCCGATACGCAAAGCGACGCCTTCTCCTGATCAACGGGGATTTCCTCTTGGTCCTGGCCACCTGTTGCAAGCTTCATCATTTCCGTGGAAGCAATTTCTGCACTTTCCTCGCGCGGCGTTTGCTCTTTCTTGTTGTGCAGCGGTTTGCTGGCTAACGCGGCCGTCTTCTTCTCCGCGCTCTGCTCCTGGCTTATGGGATCGTTCGTGTACGCGGCAGTCATCGCGACGATTTGCTGGCCGCCTTTTAATTGAGCCTGATTCTTTCGTAATTGGCTCGACGCCTTTTAACAGGATAGCCTCGCACCGTGATCTACTTTACCGAACTCATCGCTGTCTTCTTACTTTTCTTTTCTTTCCGCTCGTTCCCTCGAAACACCTGCTTGCTCATTCGTTTCTCGGCGATCGTGTGAATTGTCAACCGCACGATCGAGATATGAGCGACGTACGAGTTATGAATGCCTATGCGTGAACACGGGCGCAGGAACGACTCATACACGGACCGACGAATCGAGAATACGTGACTAAAAACCAAATGAGCCTGCCTGTGCTTATGAAGCGTCGCTGCAGATCTCTCTATGCTTCCCCTCTCCTTAACTTGTTCTTAACTTTCCCCACCCCTGCTCCCTACCCCACTTCTCGAAACCCTACTGTGCGTGGCGCATTCGAGGAATTCGTTGTAGATCCGACGATACCCTAGAAATTCGATGCTACTCGTTTTTTGAGTGCCTTGCGTATTTAAATCGAGCCAGATTTACGCACGTATATTGGGAAAATATCCTGATTATACTTTATATCCTCTTCTTTCTCCTATTATCAATATTTCTAATACGAAAATAGCATTTTCCTCTCGTGGAATATTCCTCCAAAAATTGTCCCCTTTGCTTTGTTCTTTAATTTGCAATTTTTGTAAAGGAATTTTTTTTAATATTTTGTATTTAAGAAATACGCTCTCTAAGAATAATACGATTTTTTCGTTTAAGTAATTTATTTACAAGTATTAATTATCGATGTCTTTTAGTACTGCAAGGATAGGACGAAAGGAATTTCTGTCTATATAGCGATGAATTAATAATACGTTGGGTTAGGGACCTGCAAGAATTTTTTAACACGTTTCACGCGTGGTAATGCGCACAAAAAGCATTCCAAGCAAGTCGCGCGGCTTTTCAGCAGACTGCTGCAAAAGATCATGTATACAGGGAATTGCATACATCGCTACCAATCCCTCTCCTTTCATCACCAATCCCCCTGGTCGTAACTCTTTACCCCACTTCTTAAACTTTCCCCTCGCTTCCCAGCGATCCGTTCTGCGGACATAGGTGTCGGTTCTTAGGAATGTAAGCATTCCTTGCGTATGCGTGGCGTGCACTTGCATCCGTAAACCGCGCGAGTCGCATTAGCCCCGGAAATGAGGCCCATTATATTTGGGCGTTGTGAAATCACGAGCGCGACAAGAATCTTCGGAACCGACGAAACAAATGTCTCTTCCAAAATTCATAATTTCTATTTTTGTTAATCAAATTTTTGCTCCATGAAGATTTAAAATGAGAATATCGGGGACATATCTCGTCATGGTTCGCGAACAGGCTCGTAATATTATTAAACATGTTTCAACATATATACGTTATTAAAAAATTCTTTATTGAATGCAAATTTCAATGAACATAGTTGAACGATACAGTGTATCAGGACCTTTGTTCGTCAAAATACAGAACTAAAATATAAACTGAATATCGATGAAAGGAACACTTTTATTTCTCTTAAATTTCATATGTTGTTTGCTGAGAAAAAATGCACTTTGGTGTAACTTATTCAAGAAAAATAAAAAAAAAATTATACTCCAAGATTGGACGTAATACTTATAGCTTTATTTATTAGCTTCAGAAAACTGCGTCTTGTACTTCCATTAAATGTGTCCTCTGCAATAAAAGCATCGAGTAGAATAAAAGTTTACAGTTTGTATCGGCGTTTATAACGCGGGATATCTTTAAATCGCCAACTCGAATAATATCGCTTCGCTGGGTTTATTGAATGTATACGTACACGTGCATAAATTTCTTCATTAGAGACCGCTATATGAAACTAATATATGAATAATATTCTGTAAGCATGCCACGAATAAAAGGGAATTAGCTTCGAAGTAATTGATTTTGCGAGACAAATCGTTAATCGAGCAAAAGTGATGTAAATATATATCCACAGATTTCTACGTACCATTTTTACCTGCTTCGAGATCTAGAAACTGATTTAGATTTAGTCCTGCGGGGACTACGATCCTTGGAATTGGACCTCCGTTTATTCTGAATCTTTTCTTTGCTGTAGCCGCCTCTACTGCAAGAGCGGCTACGCGACGAAGATCTTGAACGCTTGCTTTTTGACCTTGACCGCGAACGAGAGCGCGATCTTGATTGCGATTTAGATCGCGAATAAGATCTGGAGTGGGATCTGTAATAAACGTTGCATTAAAACGATGATTACACTACCATTGCCTGTAACTTTAAGTATTCTCGCTCTCGTATTGCCTCGAGAAATAATTCCTCCAAATTAACGATATTAGGTGAAGCTTCGTATTCTCTCGACGAGTGACGATTCGCGGAACCGTGAGGCTTGCAAAAATAGTGACAAGTATTCAGGAAAAATGTGACAATTTACTTCACACTGAAATCGACATTACAGTCACGGTGATTATTACGTGTAATCGTTCTCTGAATATTCATGACTCATCGCTATCTAAGCTACTCTCTATTAACTCCCAATCCCATTTGCTTAAATGCCAATATATAAGTCTGGCCTCTTTGCGCTTCTTGCGAATCATGATATTACGCCGACGAGGATCGCGCGGTAATCGACAAGCAATCATATTCGTTTCTGTTGAAAATATAGGTGACTGTTCTGCTTATATACCATCTTTCGAAGCTGCTTATAGTAGACAGTTGTAGAGTATGCAATGGTAATGCCAGAAAGGACGATCACTTATACAGATGAAATCACGCGAAGGTCAGATGTACGGACGAAGAGTGGCTAGGACGTTTACGGACGAACAGTGTGAGAGGAGCGAAGAACACCACGGGGGCACCGCAACCGTTGGACGTGCAAAAGTTTCACTCTAAGGTGATGTCAATGGTTATCGGAAGTATCGTGCGTAGAACTAGCCACTCCATCGGCCGCGTTTCCCTGTTTAGCTCGTAGAATGCAGAAGGAAACCCGAAGTACGTGGACGCTCTACGCTGTAACTACGCAGTGTCAGAAAGTGAACCCAAGGCGAATCTCGCGAGAATCTCAGTAGCAACACATTTCTCGTACGTGTGCCTGATCAGCCGCATCCCCTATAAATAACGGGCAGTATTACATCGGTATCATTAACTGTCCTTCAACCAGTTTTGTTTAGCGTATAGAATCTCCTTATCTATTACAAAGTACTCTTTAACATACGCGAATTACTTTCTGTACGTTACTCAGAAACAAATGATCCATAGGAAGTTGAACAAAGTAATTTAAGCAAATAAATCGTGCCGTTATACATAGAAATTAATTTATACAAATCTATCGAACATTATGGAACGCTCTGCTCGCTATGGAATTTAAACTCGACCGTTATACAAAGCTTGTTATTGTATAGTAGTCGCATTGTACATTTAAGCATACGTTTCTTGAATCGAATCATACACCATATAAGTCATGTTTCTTGGTTACTTGTCCGATATTTCTTTGCATGCCGTAAGAATTTATGTAACAGGTTTAATATACTCACCGCTTTCTACGAGAACTTCTATGACGTAGGCAATTCCTAGCATAGTGGCCTCTTTCGCCACATTCATAACACCTGTCCTCGGGATGAAATAGCCTTCCGACGCCTCGTCTAAAATAACTTCTGTCTCTTAATCTTTTCCCATTGGATAGCTCGACGCGAGCTCGTCTCCCGCATATGGTCCTGCCGTCGAGCCCTCTGACCGCGTCCTCGGCGTCTCTAGCGTCCTCGAATTCGACAAAAGCGAACCCAGGTGGATTTCTAGCTACCCAGACATTTCTCAAGGATCCGTAATAAGAGAAAGCGTCCTCTAGCTCTTGTTTTGTCGCGCTGCTTCCTAAATCCCCGACATAGACCTTGCAGTCTGACGGGTATCGTGACATCTGCAAAGATATACGTTGGCAATTTTATGCGCATCAATCGGTCCGAACAATAATTTTGTTTAATTTCGGTAATGTATTTGTAAGGTGACTCGTAATATGGGCAAGATACTAAGTTATTTCGTCGGGGGCCAAGAAGTTTCTTACTCAAGTGCGACTTTTTGGGGGAAGTAATACGGGATATATTGTGGAGAATTATACCTTATTCATTGCTCTTCGATTTATTGAACACGAGTGTATACGAGATGCTGCTCAGTGTCCAAAGAATTTTACATTCTACAGAAAGAAATTATACGTCAATGTTTTCCATTCACGCATCGATCTCGCCGAAACATAGGGAATGACTCTTAAAGTCCAGTTTTTAACTGTTTAAAAGAATAATCGCAATCGATTAAAAATATTTAGCTGGTCGATATAACCATGCGTAACTAGAGCAACTTCAGGTAAAAATGAGTTATATGTAAGCTGTTCTTACTCCGGATCAACCGACTCTAAACAAACGAGGCCGCGACCTTCTAATTAACGAATTTTGTTCGTTTAATTTATGTAAAAAGCAGGTAACGATATCTCATGAATGATTATATTGGTAGAACTGAAGCTAATTCGAAATAACTTTCGCGATGCTGCAAATGAAATTAACTGCTGGCCTGGCAGCGACGCATTTTCGCGCCAACGCGCTCGGATAAATGTTGAACTAACACCGGTCTAGTGATATTTCGGAGCGTTCGGCCGTTCTTATAGCGAATTCGGTATATCGCCGACTTGTGGCTGGTGCCAGAAAATGGCTTGGATTGGTTGATTCTTATAGAGCTGTTTTAGTCTCTATCAGAAACAACCAATGTCAGTTGCTTTCTGGAACTAGGGCAGAGTCAGTGCGAAATACCGAATTCGCTAGGGGAGATGACCCGATTACCGTGCCTTTATGCTTAAAGAAGCCGTACGAAGAACTCTCATAAATAAATAAGGAAAGAATTTTTTTAATTAAGTTGAACTATTAATGTATGTGTTGCAAACGACAGGGTTGCATTTTTAAACAATTAAAGCATAGTAAAAGAAACTTCAAGAATGAATATGAAGATTTCGTGGGGATTTACTCAAATCCTTACCGGAAACGGTAAGGAACACGGATTTTACAAACGTGAATAAATTGATAATTATCATGATTTGCATTTATGTAAAGTGTTAATTATATCATAAAAGGTTCCAATTTTATGCAAAAATAGCAAAATGAGCACTTTTGAAACGTTTTCGTATTTTTTAAAGTGAATCCAGTAATAGGGACAGGAATTCAAAGCTTGTCCCAATTACCGTGCCCCTTAGTGCCCACTGCCTCCCTCTGCAACCAGCGTCGGCAGAAAATAGTTGTGAAGAGGTTTCGGGTGAAGGGGGAACCAATATTCGCGTTGATTGGTTTTGAGCAATACCTATCTTGGCGTTGATTGGTTTGACGTCACGGCGTTTTTATGCGCATGCATGCTTCGACAACCTATTTCCCCACCGGGAAAAGAATTCCCCCAAAAAGGACACTTAATACGGACGACGCACTCTTCAGGGCACCGTAATTGGGACAAAACATGTATTTTTATTTCAATTAAAACAATATGAAAAATTAACATTTTTAACCTCAAAAATGCCCTAATAAAGAGAAAGTTTCAAAAAATCAATGTAAATTTTCATGAAACAAAATTAAAGTAAAAGAAGGCAGTAATTAATTACTTCGTGAGTAAGTTGGTGCCAAAGCACCGTAATAGGGACACGTACCCTATTTACCGTGCTCCTCGGTACCCACTGGCTCCCTCTGTAACTACTAACCTAACCTTACTTTCGTTTCACAGAACAGAAATTTCTATTTGCATATGTTGCTTTAATAATGAAAACGTCATATTAAAATTACATAAAAACACCTCTCGTAGAGCAAAAAATGTTTTGAACAGTTCAAAATTGAAAGACATAACCTAACTGCGGGAACGCTATTAAAAAAAGCGCACTGGAATAAGGACTAGAATAAGAATTTTTCAGGGCACGGTAATTGGGACAAAAACATGTATTTTTATTTGAATTAAAAAAATATGAAAAATTAATATTTTCACCTCAAGAAAAATTCCTTAATACAGAGAAAAGTTAAAAACATCAATATAAATTTTCATCAAGCAAAATTAAACTAAGAGAAGTCAGTAATTAATTCTTTCGTGAACAAATCAGCGGCAAAGCTGAGTAAAGCACTGTAATCGGGATATTTACCCTAGCTTTTCAACAAACTCTAGGGATTCTGTTAGCGCATTTAATGCACTCACTACTAGCGGGGTAAATATTGTCCATGGGATTGTCATATTTCTTTCCAAACGTGCAATTAAACGGACTCTACGCTTTCAGATTTAACTGTACAAATAGCTATCGATTTATTCACCGTTTCTGTGAAGTTTCAAAGGTTAAATCGGAAGCGTAGACTATTTTCATCACACTATTGAAAATAAAGATGACAATCGTATGGACAATACTTACACCTCTGCTAGCGAATGCATAAAATCCCTAGCAGGCTACTGACAGTATTTTGATTCTGTAGCGCCAGCGAAGGAGTTAAGTGCCATTATTATAACAAAGCTGATATAGGCAGATCCATAATTTGGATTGTGTTACAAATGACCATTACAGATGACTCAATCATGGGGAAACTTAAATCTAAGAAAATTTCTAATACATGTTTCGTATAATTAAGTGGTTGATGCAAGTATTGCCGGGTGGTTGATAACATAAATACATGCAGATATATATTTTAGAATTGCATAAAAACGTATTAATAAATTAAGTACGTACAACTCCTTCAATTATATACTTCTCTACTTTATTCAACACATCGTAAAATTGTTGAATTCCTCGCATGCAAAATAAGCGTTCTTGTACTAATGTTATTTAATAAAATAATGCCATTAATCGTAGGCTCCAAAATGTGCCCGGCACTTCTAGAAAACGAAGAGCGTTGTTTCGGTGGGATGACATTCTTCGCGCAAAGCCATCCAGTCGAGGTTTGCGGTAGTAACGGTCTACCCCTTACGCCAAATTCAATAACGATATATGGTAAATCACAATTCCTGAAAACTATTCAGCACCCACATCTATCGACTTATCTCGATATAATCAGAAGCAAACATGGTAAACGTCATATTTATAAATTACAATATTCCAAGTTTCTTACACCAGCGTGTAACTAAACTCATTGTCTTTGTAGAAAGGATAGTTGTGGTAACGGAATACAATGGGGATCCGTTAAGCAGTAAAGAGAATTTCGAGACAGACGATATTATAAAAATAGCATTTCAATGCTTATTAGGATTGCATTGTATGAACACGTTAGATTTAGTGCACAGACACCTGAGCCCTGATAATATACTCATTAATAAGAGCAGAAATGTACAATTATACAATTTCGGCTTGTATTACATGACAGATAGTGGGAGAAACGTATGTTTCCCAATCGGGTATGTACGAGTAAAAAAATCGATCGATTAAAGTACTGTGCGTCGACGAGAAGATGGTCCTCGAAATGGCACAGGGTTCTTCGCTCGCATTGGTTTGCATTGTCTGTGTCTCGCTGGCTCGTTAGGCATTTAGGGGTACACAATTTGGGCCCTGGAATTTCTTGGGACATCTCGTAGACGCACAGTATTAGACTAGGCACTCTAGAAGTATAATGTACAGATTAGAAAAGATTCGAATGCCATAAAGATTGTCGTTCGCATTTATAGATATCCAAAGTACACAGCACCTGAAGTATTTCTGAGTGCTGGTGTTAGCAGTCCGAAAGTGGATTCTTGGTCCTTGGGTATGATTATTGCTGAATTATTATTAGGTAGATCCATATGGCCAGGTGTGAAATTATCTCAATGTTTGCGAAAAGTTCTTAGCTTAATACACTGCGAAACTTCTGTATTTGAACGCCTTGCAAGAGAAAATAATTGTTATAATACTTACAAGGTTGTAGTTTTTCATAGTGCTACTTTGCAGCTTCCCGTTAATTCTTATAGTAGTGATAATTTATTACTGTGCTAGGAGTTGCCCGATAAAGTAAAGGAGTTTGTAGACTCGTGTCTCCAAATTCATCCATTGAAACGTAAGATACCAGAGGAGTTATTGAAGCTGCCGATATTCGAGGAATATTTGTTGAAAGCTGAGAAGGAGAGGGAGGAGAGTCTTTATAAGAATGTTATTACTAGAAGGATGGATGAATTGTACTATTTATGGCAGCTTGCAGGTGGAGACATTACTGTGGAATTGAAGAAGCAGGGACTCATTAGATCGAGACCACCTATTCTATCTGTTCCAAAGTAACTATAAAGTATCGGGGAATCGCTTAATCTTTTGTTAAAGACACTATTTATTAATCTCCCTTTTAGTTTAGTAATACTTCTAGGTCAAATGTTTGGCCGCAGAGACACGGCAGGCTTGCTTGACCTGCGTGTAGTTAAAGTCACTCTTGATACTCTACGCCAACGCTTGTTTCACATTCCGTATATAGCAAATTATCCATGGTTAACGAACCAGTAAGTATAATGCGGCGGGTGTAAAATGTCTTTCTAATTTCTATTAACTGTTCACCAATTTTTTTTACAGAATGCGTGTTCAATCGCAAGACGATTTAACAGATGCTGCCTCTCAACTACCGTTAATTATAAGAGAAAGAGATACAGAATACCAATTTTATAGGATCGTTTTGTACGATAGATTGTTACAAGTAACTATACTGCACCAAATTTTAAAACTTAGGATAACTAGGTTTTTATTAGAATCTAACAAGGGACCTTCAGGTTTCAATTCAGGTCAAAGGGAACCTTAATATTCACTCGGATATTATTTTCCCAAAGCAATAAGACGCGCTTCTCAGCCGAATTCGAGAAAGTATACTTTGAAGAATTCTGTGCGCGTAAATCACGCGTATTTAGGTGAAATTGAAAGGCAACTTTCTCGAAAACGAAGATTGTTTTTGCCACAGTATTGCCCATAAGTCGAGGAACGCAGAATTTTTCAAAGTAGATTTTCTCGGATTTGGCTGAAAAGCGCGAGTGAAGAGCTTCGCGTACGCTAAGTATCCAAATTTTCTGAAATCGCCAAATCCGAAGGTCTCCTTGTTAGTAAATTTCTTACATTTATTTATGCGTAATTATAATGCAACTCAGGTTTATCCGATTACTCGGGACGCAATTATAGAAGAAGCACACAAAGATATACCTCCGCCTGTTAGAGGAGCCGTTTGGGCAGCCTTACTTGGCATCACTGGTGACATTCAGAAACGTTATGATATGATCGATAAAGAGACACCTACTCATACAGACCGACAGGTAACTTGTTAGCAAACTGCATCGCATTCTCTGTATCCATGCTCTAATTTATTAACCATTTCTTAGATAGAGGTAGACATACCAAGATGTCATCAGTACAGCGAATTATTATCATCCGGCGCTGGGCACGAGAGATTACAAAGATTGCTGAAAGCCTGGGTCCGCAATAATCCCCATTACGTTTATTGGCAGGGACTGGATTCGTTAACAGCCCCGTTTCTTTACTTGAATTTTAACAACGAAGGTGATAGACTAAGTATATTATACTCGGCTCTTTATACCATTTGTTTCTCAATTTAATACATAGTATTTTCATTGTAGCTAGGGCATTCGAATGCCTCTCCGCATTTATACCAAAATATCTTCACAAATTCTTTCTGAAAGATAACTCTGAAGTTATACAAGAATATTTAGGAAAATTCTCACAGATTATAGCGTTCCACGATCCTCAACTAGCTAATCATCTTCGATCGATTAATTTCGTACCCGAACTGTTCGCTATACCGTGGTTTCTAACAATGTTTTCACGTAAGCTGTGTACAAGCAATGCCCGAGTCACGGAGGGATTCTGTGTTTATTTTACTTCTTATTTTTTCAGACGTATTTCCACTTCACAAAATACTCCATTTATGGGATAAGCTGCTACTAGGAGATTCCTCGTTTCCACTTTTAGTCGGCTTAACAATATTAAAACAATTACGCGACTCACTTTTAACTTCGGGCTTCAACGAGTGCATACTTTTATTCTCCGATCTGCCTGAAATAGACATCGAATTGTGCGTTAAAGATTCTATGACGATGTACCAGAACACACCGGCTAGCATTACTTATAGGAAGCATCAGTTTAATCAACCAAAGGTATAAAGGCACATTTGTACAGGTTGCTTATAAGGAAAAATCTGGAAACCGGAAATTCAAAAAATTCTAAAGCTTTTGTGAATATGTAGGGAGTTTCCTCCTGATTACAACGCAATTTTTGTTTGCTGCCCAAATTCAAACTAAGGCCGCGAATACGTAAAGAGCGGCAAGCGTCAACATTCAATCGAATCAAATACAAATCTATACTATATTTTTTTAGTGTAGATTTGTATTATCGCCATTTATGTTCGCGACCTAAGGGGATGGAATTGACCATATAACTCGTGAACTGTAAAATATTTTTATTTTACCAAATGATAGATCTAATTAAAAGAAGTAACTTTTGCCTTGAAACTTTCTTTTAATAACACGAAATCGGAAAATAGCCGAATTTTCAGGGGTCAATTTCACCCTCTTCGAGTAAATGTGGTCAGCAAACAAAAATTACGTTATAATCAAGAGGAAATCCCCTACTAATTCCCAAAGTTTCAGAATTTTTTGAATTTCCATGTTCGGGATATTCCCTTCTCAGCACTTTTAAAAGCTTCCAAGTAACGCGCTGTGTTGTAGGATATAGATTGGCCTGAACCAGAACCGGGCACCGAGAGAATGCCGAGAATTAGTGTCGACGATTTTCTGAACTTAGTACACAATAATCCTGAGAGATTAATAGTTGTTGACGTACGAAATAATATACAGTGAGTGTCCCAACTCAATTAAACAGAAAGCACAGTTCAACTAAAAATCAAGTAAATATGGTCATTATTCTCTTTAAACAGATTTGAAAGAGGTGCTGTAGTAGGGAGTATCAACATTCCATTTACAAGTGTTCAACTTTCCCAAACTCAAATCGAAACTCTTGGACCGCACGCAAAACCACTGTCTGAGAATAAAAACAGCATTGTCGTAATCATCGGACCACACGATCAGAATAACGCACTGGTAAATACTGCACCACTAAATTATTCATCATTCTTGAACAGTATTAAGATCCAAGTGTTCTCTATAGTTTGCAGATTTCCTTGTAAAATGCAGCGTAATGGGAGTTTGTTCTTTACAAGGAGGAATTCACGCCTTGCGATCAAAGTCTCCGAATGTTATAGTGGCTGCTCGTTAAAAGCACTATGCGGCTACTATCGAGATTGAAATTTTAACGTACGAAACATTCTACTGAAATTATACATAATATTTAAAAGTTTATGATTTTACTTTATATAAGATATATCGCATATCTGTTATATTCTGAAAATTATATAATTTGTACATATTAATTTCATTGCGTTACACTTAACTTGTGATCAAATTATAAACATTGTTATTGCATAAGGATTTATTATTAAATGTCATAACACTTTTTTAATAAATTTGTTATAAATGAGCACGAGGCATGCGTTGCAGAATTAAAAAGATTATGACTTTATTACATTCCCTGGGATATACAGAGCCTGTAATCCACTTGAAATGGTAGTCATAGAAACTGATTCCAAACATTAGAATTTAGAAGCACATGCTTCATGTTCGCGTAAATATATTCGACTAATTTCTCGAACATGGAGAGTAATATCTCCCCGAATCTTGAGAAGTGGATAAAAAAGTGTTTAAAGAGGGAGTTCGAATTTACGATAGAGAAGTCATTGGAAGAAGATGAGGACTATACTGACATAGCACAGAAGATCATACACTCCAAGGAGATGTCTGTTCTGTTGAATTCTATGCGAACTACTATTGTCGAGCAGTCTTCCTCAAGATCTGCGTCAACTCTAGTTTCCGAATCTCGACCTCGATCATCCCTCTCTTGCATTAGCGACCAAACAAGCGAAGACTGGAATTCCCCTCTAATCAACGACGAGTGCTACAATGTTATTCTTGATAAAATCAGCCACGACAAGCCTGCTCATGTTAGATTGGCTGGGTACGAGATTTTATTAAAGAATGAGCTGTCGCAAATAAGCAACAGTTCCGTGTGGGACTCGCTTCAAAAGGCTTTACTCGATGGTCTCACTGACGAGAGTCGCCCCATCTTCGAAGCTAGCTTGCAAGTTCACGCAAAGCTACTTACTTGCTCGCAACCCCAGAACATCTACACGAACTTACTGAATGCCTTCAACGCTCAGTACCACTCGCAGAAGACATTTGAGATGTTACCCACCCTAATCGCTGGGATTAATTTCAAATTCTTCTTACACGAAAGGATATATCGTATCATGCACCTGATAATGCGTTACAACGAAGAGAAACTGAAGTGCGCACGAAGCGCTGACAAGTCGACGGAAGAATTGATAGAACAGTTTATGACGTTCTTGGCTAGCCATGAATTTGGCAACACGATGCAGCAGAAGAGATTAAATATATTGAATATTATTTCTGTATTAGAACCACGCGCTGACTGGAGTAAAAAGTGGATCATCAGTCTCGCTACTAGAAGAATGTTTCTGGCTGCGTTGGATAAATCGCAGAGCTTGTTGCAGCACGTAATGCATTACGTGCAGAAAGGACTGGAGGAACCTCCTCGCTCGATAACAGTGTCTGTTTATGACGATCCGATGGAAGTTATCATTAACGGAAACACTGTAGAGACAGTAACTTATCTCCACTGTTTATGCTTCGTGTCGCAACTCTGTTCTTACGAGGCAGGCCGAAAACTCTTGGGGGAGAACGCATTCGAAAGCCCATTCTCAATATCTAACTTCCTGATCGCTTCCTTGAAAGCTCTGAATAAATTGTCTGTGGAAACATTGAACGGTGTATACGACGTTTCTTGTTACGCTTTAGAAATTATTTTAGATAAGCCAATAATTTTATACGACCATGAGTTCTACCACATAGCGTTATGCCATTTACCATCGCTCTCTGAGAATAATATAAAAATATGGCCCCACACGCTAAACATTATCCTACACATGCTGGATACAGTCGACGGCTCTCTGTTTCTTATATCAGAATGTAAAGAGCATACGGTAAATTTCGACAACCGAGTGTCAAAATGTCCAGCGATGTTTATCGTAGTAATAGCATCGAACATGCTGAAGCAACCATTTTCTATAATCAATATCGAATATCTCCTGAAACTATTCAAAGTAATAGAGAAGCTATTCGACGTGTTCGATGTGTATGAAATTGTACAGCATAAAATAGAGAAGGTGTTTTATCCCGCTGTATCGTATTTCTATAACAAATTAGACAAATCTTACTTCGAGAATGAAAACAAAGCGCAACAGATAAATAGGTAAATTTCTATTCTTCTGCGATCCCCTTTCTCGATGAAGCGTAACGAAGTAAAATTTTATTTACAGCGCAGTTAATGCATTATTACTTAAAATGGTGTCTATACCATTTGGATTGAAAGCCCTTGTCGAAGAGTCATCGGTCTTTCAGGAATTAATCGAAGGGTCCATCGCACCTCTAAGAATGTCATGGACATCGATGGAAGTAGTCAACCTCGTGACTACAGCGACATTCTTTCAATTGGGATACAACGTGGTTGCCAATTTGGCACCCCACGTTTTGTCATCCTTGCTTTCGGAAACATGTAAAATATTAGAAGATCCGTATTACTTTCATGATCCGTGGGACCATGAGAATATTAAAAATTTCTTGCACATACTAACGTTCTTTTCTCTCAACTTGAAATGTAAGACTGCGTTACGATACAATGGTTCGCTTTGATATTAATTCATTAGTGTCAGCTATAAATTTCAAGCATTATTAGGTTTCTCTGCATTCATGACAAACATAAAGGAATCGTACAGCAACGATGTGCAAAATTGCCCGTTGAATTTACACGAACTGTTTAGAGAATCAGTAAATCCTGAATCGAACTATCATTACTTGGGTCTTTTATCGCTGAATACTGTAATTTGGAATTTAAATATCAATATATATTTGCTGGAACTATTGGACTTCCAGGTACAGCGCAAAGAAGATTCCAGAATTTTAATTCTCTTCGTATTTTTTTATAATGTGAATGTCTTTCAGGATATTTTATTGAAGCTACAAAACTTCGATACAGAAGAAACTGAAAACGAAGAAATGGGTACAGAGTATATTGACGATTACACTCTGCTGAGGCATAGAATTATATCTAAAACGTATTTCGTGAAGAGTAAGGATGAGGAAGAAAATTCCAAATCGGAGGAATATGAATTGCCTCAGCTTCCACCTGCAAAACTGGACAAGGAAGCTGCGTTAGTCTCGGAAAACGATTATAATACAGAGCTTGAAAGTATTCTTCAGGCGGACAAGCCTGGATTATTAGATAGCGACTGGGTTGGGCAAGTCAGAGAAGCATATACAGCGTCGCCTGAGCCACTAAAAGTGAATATTTCAATCTTCACTTTTGTGTTATAGGGTAAAGGACCCAATTACTGGCAGCCAACCCAATTAATTAATTATTTTACTTAAAATAACGAATAAATGAAAGTTTTTCCAGTAATTGGGTCCTTTACCCTAGATCAGTATCTTGTGATCTTATTATTCCCTGAATTAAACCTTTACGAAATACATTTCTTTAGAACAGAATATTGATTCTATTAGTGGACCAAATGCAGAAAGCAATTCCCACCGCGGAGTGGGGGCAGAATTTTCAATGGGACGAGAACGTATCGTCGAGAACAGATTTTTGGTTCGCCGAAGAAGTACAAGGGATCAATTTAGCGCTGTATTATGCGGATCAAAATGACATTCTGGAAAATACAGTCGAAACGAGAGATAAGCTACAAGAATTTATCAACGCGTGTTACGAATTTATACAGTATGAGAGGCCAAAAAAATTCGATGGTTTCGATTGGTTTTTAGCGACAGTGTTTATTATTTGTGAAGCAGACATGGCGAAGTACGTATTAATTAATTTCTCTCTTAACAAACTAGATATCTTCACATAATTAAGGAAATCCTTTTGCAAAAATTGGCACAGAAATTATCGTCCAAGTACCATGTATATTGCAAATAAATGTCTCAGATGGCCGCGAATATACCCTCCGCTAGCAAATCCAAGATATTTTATCAAGACTTTCTTCGTGTACAAGAATATCTTAATAGAACACTGCTAGACTTGCTAGCACTTTTTCAAAGAAAAATTTAGGGCTACTCTAGCTAGCCAAGTATCATCATCGACAGGTCTCAGGTGGAAAACTTAATCACCATCATTTAATAACATTGCGCGTCAGAACGCTGTTCATCATCATCGACCTCCGGAAATTCTCTTCAAGATGATACTTTAAAATCTGATAATTGCAGGTGCAAGACATTTATTACGCAGTTGATACAGTTCCCAGTAACGAAATTTCTGTGGCCATCTTTGGGGAAGGTGGTGGACAGAAATATTAAGGAAGAATGCGCCATACAGTTTACTTTTATGCAAGCCTTAGAAAGCATTGTTAGCAACGAATTACCAAATATCAAGTTCGCGTTAAAGGTACGTTTTAATTTTTCATCGTGTCCCGTGACTAATTCTGTGTCAATTTTATTTTAATCCGTTTATATCGCGACGCAGAGTACTTCTGGAATGGATTGGTCCTTGATATGCAACTTAATGATGTCTCAATGTTTCTGGGGTATACTGCCCTGGTCTCAGATCGTGCATTTTCTGGCTACTTGTGTACTATATTCGCCTGATTATGTAATCTACTACTGTGTATCACTTTTGAATCACTGTCAACATACGTTAATGCAAAACGTGACTTTCGGAAAACTGTGGCCTGAACATATAGTACGTATATACTGCAATATTGACTTTAGTATGTATACTTATAATTTTTATTTATTGCACAGGTGTTAGATGATTACCTATGTCATAATTACTTCAGATATATGGATATCTTAGATAGAAGATATGGAAATAAAATCTCGCCGAAACTCGTCATAAAAGGATTTGATTCGATACACGAAGCATGAGAATCTCTTGGTAGAATATAAAGCGTCCAATTTTGTAATAAATGCTTATGATGGCAGAAGAAAAAGAGAAGAGAATGCGAATAATTGTTTAAAAATATGTATGACAATTTCTCTCGAAACTATTTATTCCTACGCGTTATTCATGGAGTGCATTTTTTTATATTTCTCGACGAACGTTCATACTTGTGCGTATACATTTGTTAGTGTACCACGAAACATACTCTACGCGCACGCATGCATGTATATTAATCAGTGATATTAAACTCCGATTCAGTAACTAATAAAACAGTTTGTTTTTTTATTTATTTCTTAATAAAGTTCACATTTAGTAATAATGTAATAAACACGTCTGAATGCCTATAAGAATGCTTTCGTCTCTAGATTTCATTTGGAAATACTTTTGTACGCGGTATGTGCAATATTTATACAAGTCGTACCTTTTTCTGGACTCAGGAATAAGATATCAGTTGTAGATTTTATTTGTAAAAATGTTTCAGAATTGATGGATAAATAACTTTATATACAGCAATGACACGATATTGTCATGTATTCATCACATTTTTTTGCGTCTACGGAATCAGTCGTCGTGAATGGTAAACAGTTTTGCTACTTCGTTTAAGTCATCATACTTTGTGCCCCTGGCGAGGACCTGCAACAAATACGTATAAGCGGGGCTTGAAAACTGTTGTAATATCGATTTCGGTTCTCCAAGCGGTTATGAAGAATCGAAATTTCCAACTACCATCTGCTTCGGTTATTTTTTCGATTCTATATCGGTTCCGAAACGGTTGTAGAATTAATTCTTGCATCGACTTTCCCCTAATTGGGATTATTAATTATAGAAAATGGAGAAACATTTATACATATCATTGATTTCTAATAAAGCGTTGAGAAATAAATAAACCAGCCACATATTTTTTCATTCACACACACTGTATTATTCAGAATAGGAAGTTAAAAACTTCTCCTGTTTGTATAAGGATTTCTATGACACAATAATGAATGATGTCAATTAGGGAAGGTCGATACGAGAATTGATTCTGGAACAGTTTCGGAATCGATTTAGAACCGAAAAAATAACAGTTATGGGAACTGATATGAAGAGGGAAATAGGAAGATAATAGTTGGAAAGGGTGACCTAAAAAATAGCCTCTTTTTGGAACTGAATTTCATGCGAAACGATACTTTATGATGAGCCATCAATCACACGAAATTTTCAAGTTGAGGTGACAATTAGTTTCTTAGATGTGGGAGGTCAACGAAGTGAAAATTCGTTAACGCATCAACACATACGCTTTGATGTACGGACTCTTATGTCCGTCCAATAATTTAATCAATTATTTCCAGGTTTTTTCCTGACTGCTAACAACGAATTCGAGCTTAGATTTTCAAAATTCACGAAAAAAAAAATTAAAATTAAGAAATATAAATGACCGTCTAGTGGGTGCTTTTTAATATATCAAAATTCGTAATGGCCGAATCAATCTGGTGGACGATATATTAATAAAAGCACCCACTACACAGCCATTTATATTTCTTGATTTTGATTTTTTGTTCGTGAATTTTGGAAATCTAAGTCCAAATTCGTTGTTAGCAGTCAGCAAAAGCCCTAGAAATTAATGTTTAAATTATCGAACTGTCATAGAAGTTCGTACATCGAAGCACATAGGCTGACGCGTTAACGAATTTTCACTTCTTTGACCTCCCATATTTCAGAAACTAATTATCACCTGAACTTGAAAACTTGTTGTGATTGATATCCCATCATAAAGTATCATTTGGCACAAAATTCAGTTCCAAAATCGTGGGACCAAAAAGAGACTTTCGGTTCTTCGTAACAATTATTAGGAATAAAGGTTCTCCACAACCGTTTCAATCAGAACCTTTATATATCAGTTTTAAACAGTTCCAAGCCCTGCATACAAGACAAATCCATTCTACTTTACACGATCCTCGCGTTTCGTACACGTACCTGCCTAGCAATCGACATTCGATTAAAGATGTTCCAAAGAACTATGCCAACCACAATGTCATCTCGTAAATAGAAGACGACACCTTTTACAAAGTCGTCGTATCTCTTAGGTTCTTCTGTTGCTGGCGTTGTATCATCATTTCCATTCGAACCCGCTTGCTCGTCTGTACTTTGGGACGGTTCCGTTACTAATTCCGGTTTCACTGAACTCAGTGCTTGCGGGGTCCTTGATTTCTATATTTTAAAAACATCGGCTATAAAAATCACGCGAATACAACGCCATTAGAAGACCAGTTTCCTATTAGTTACCTCTTCACTCGCGGACCGAGCTGTTTCAGCTGAATTATTAGTGGCCGTTGCTTCAGCCCCTTTCGCAAAAACACCTACAGTTGGCAGTGACGAGTCCACAATACCGATTGCTTCGTATCCCACTTCTGGCCCCAGGTCTGACCAAAACATCGACTGATGCAGGTACGGTTTTCCTGACGAAAGGATAAGAGATTCATTATCCTTCTCTCCTAGTAACTTTCACAACGGCATCTTTCAACTTACTTGCGCCAGTCATATTTTCTCCCGCTAATCTTCCCGAAACTACAGCGTGATCGTGGTGTTCTACTCTCCTTCTGCCAAGTCTGATATCATAAAAGCAAGCTGCGTCTCCAGCGACCCAAACATTACTCCTTGCCTCCAACTCTGCGTTAACTAGGAAGCCGCCTATGTCCGGATCTGTTTCTAAATGCGAGGCCACTGCCAAATCAGTATTTGGTTCAACGCCTACTGCTACAACCACTTGATCGGCATCAAGCTTTTCATGGAAATAGAGAAAACAAAATGATTACACATATGTTCTTAGGGCATGTTTAAATAAATCGTGGAATATAGACGTACAGTACGATTTCCCGTAAGAACGAGCGACAGTTGCCCATTCTTGTAAGTATAGTCCTCAACTTCGGCACTAGGAATACATTTAACACCTTCTAAGATTGCTTTCTTTGTTGCCCATTCGCTTAAATATTCCGGCAACACTTGATCCATTATAAATTTCTCTTTATATAGTTGAAATACTCTTTTATGCTCAGGTACTGAACGAAAATATATAGTCAGTTATGTGTTTATATTCATTGGCAAGTGAACAGTTATATCGACGGGAAGAGAAGCGAAAAGAACGTACAATTACGTGCGAGTGAACAAGCGAGTTCCGATCCGAGAAATCCGCCACCAATTATTACTATATTTTTACAATTAGGATCGTTCACGTTATCCTCTAGGTCGAGAAAATCTTCCCTTGTTCTGAACGTTATAATTTTTTCTTTGAGATCATCTCCGAGGGATTCAAAGACTGGAAGATTTTTAGGCGAAGCACCTGCAAGGAATTCAGGGTGAAAACTTTGTAGCTAATATCTTGAAAAAGAAATTCTCTACACTTACCAGTTGCTATAAGACATTTATCGTACTTTATTTCATAATTATCGTCCAGTGTCACAGTTTTATTTGGAACATCCATCTTTGTAATTTTCCAACCCGTGGCTACAGCTACCCCACCTTTATCGGACTCAATCAAATCATTAACATTCGAATAAAATTCATGCGGCTCGTAAAATATACTGCAACGTAATAAATGCACGAATTAGTGAAATCGATGTATCCATGGTTATTAAACAATTACCTCCTTTGTGTTCCATTCCATTGCTTAAAAAATAACTGTGCCGTTGTCTTTCTATCCGTATTGTACCAAAGTTCCTTAGATAATGGTGGCCTCATGTATGGAAAGTCTCCTTCTTCCGTTACCACTAAAACCTAAACAAGATAGCTACATCACTACCTCCGCGTCGCCCAGAATAGATCTATTAACGAAACAGGACCGTAGCGACGCACCTTAGCTTTAGGATCTCTAGATTTAATTGATCTAAATGCAGAAAACGCGGCGGTTCCTCCGCCTATTAGAAGGTACGGTACTTCTTTAGGAATTAAACTAGAAGAAGCTGGAGATTTAATTTTCTGCGCCGACCTTCTGTGTCTCCTTCCATCTTTTTTCCCTAAATTTAACGTAAACAGTAGTTAATCGTGTCTTTCCGCATCATACACAAAAGTTTAATTGCGATAACTTGTAGCTCAACTTACTCTTACTTACATCCTTTTGAGGATCTGTTTTTTTGGATGTAAACAAATTTGTGGAAGATATCTATGGGATACATTTAAATAAAAATATTAAAGGAAGAAAAAGAAACAGAAACATGTCGCCACGAGCTCTAACGATAATTCCATTAAGCCGTCTTACGCACGATCGAGAGTTAAAGTATAAAAATACCGTTTACCAACGGTACCGTACCGCGTATATCGTAACTCCTGCTATAATTAAAGTAGCCAGTATCTTCCAATACGGCGGCGGTGGCTTATCACACTTCTGCGGGTCGTCCTGCCTCCCGCAAACTTCATAACAAGACGATGGACAAGATGCATTAGGATAAGATTCACACGCAGGGACGCTTTTCTTTGGTTTGGAATACGTACTTTCAGGTACACATTCTTCAGGTTTTATAGTGGTGCCTGGAGACTTATACGGCTTTTTGTCGCTTCCATTGCTACTATACCGTAAATTATTGACACTAACAATTCCTAGAAAAAAGAATAGAGCATTAAAAGCTATAATAAATACAGGTAAATTAACTCAATGTCAAATTAATCATATTCATCTTCAAACACACTAACATATAAAACGAAAATCGAGGTGTTATTTATTTACAAAACGAGAAATACATAGAACGCAACATAATTATAATTAATACTTTCAACTTTCGGCTGAATTACTGAGCAGTATTAATTGATATTTACTAATGATTCTGCGATTCGAAAAATAACAACTTTGAGGTTATGTCGCGTGGTGTACACTTCAGATCGAACGTGCCGCACGGAGATTTAAAGAAGTGTTACTTAAAAACTTGTTATTAGAACGGGTTTACGTAGCGGTTATAAAATTTCCTTGCTTCCCGGAGGCCTCGCGACGCGAAGCGGAGGATTAATTAGATATTTAAACGGAGAGAAGCAGCAAGTTCGAAAAACAGAAGAAACATTTCAAGTGGAAATGGGAGATAGTTCTTAGAGGAGTGATCGGATAGTTGCTCACCGATGTATTTGAAGGGCCGGGAGAAGTGGTTCACATGCGAATGCCTTGTAAGTTTTGGAAATCGTCCGATAACTCTACCACAGCTTAACATTTTTGACGGGCCAATTTTGGCCTTACGCAATATGGTGGTGGCGCGTGTGGCCGGTTCTGTTGTCCACGCGCACAACTGGAAGCCGCTGCACGGTTTTCTCTTCGCACGCGATTGATGCGAGACACTCCATTACCTGATTTCTTTTGCGACCAAGTTACCGTGCTTTCGATTCATCAATTTTGAGGCACTATCAAAGAATTTTACCCTGCAACCTTGAAAGAAAAATGTGCGAATTTGATAAAACCTGTATTAGCGCACAGCAAACAGATAACGAATGACAGCCGCGCAGGGCTGCGCTGTAACAAGCGCGCAAGTTCATTCCAGTTCAAAATTTTGGCCCACCTTGCGCACGAACGAATATGCGTTTATATATTTAAAAACAATTAATAATATTGCGATTAAATATTATAATCTTGAAACTAATTGCGGGATTCCTGCGTAGTCAAATGAACAATTTAATGTTATGTCCACTTTGTTGGTTTTTTATAAATCAGCTGTGTAAAAAGATTTTACTATTTTGATTTTTACGAAATAAGTAACTTTCGCGCCGTTGCTGCTTGAATAATAAAAGTTTTACTTATTTCTATATTGTAAACTGGATAGACTGTTTGAACATTTTTTTAATTTTTAGATAACCATATTTAAATAGTAATTATAGAATAGGAAGGTTTTTAATTGCCGTAAAAAAATCATATATTGTTTAGTATTATTCGAATGCAATTTAATCGGTTGCTTTTATTCAACAAAGAACGGTCAGACGAGTTCATTTATCGGAACCCAACGCGGCCTTTGTCAAATTCAAGGTAGACAAGAATGAGTCACATCACCTTCCAAGGAAGACAATGTCACGTATACCTTGAGACTTTCGAGATACGAGACTTTATTATCGCGACGATGTGATTACGCATCATTATCTTGAAAGTTAATCTATCGAAAGTTAAAATTTCTCGCGTGGGTTTTGATGTATGTCAACGATGTTTTAATTACCCACTGACGCTGTGGTTTTACCACAAATTCTCAAAAAATTTTCATGACAAAATAGATTATGGTACTTATACAGAAATTTATTTAAATTTTAATAAGTTTTAAAATACGCATTTTAAAAATCCTCGTGGTTAGATTCTTTATGCTCTTAAACTTTGGATCGCAGATATTTGCAAGTTTAATTAATACAAATAATATTTAATAATCGTAGGAGATATTAATATAAAAATAATTATCGCGAATGACTAATTGAGAAAAAGACAATTTGCAGAGGACGCTACTGTTTTGAAAGCGAATTCACGCCTGACTTCACTATTGAACAGCAACCTAAAAAGTTGTAAATACACAATCCACAGCTGTTTGGGACGCAATTGATCTTTCGACATGACGATCTCCACGTAAAATTGTTAATAAATCTGCCATAGAAACATGAATTTTATTATGACGAATGCTCGAATATTTTCGTAAAACATCAGCACGGGTAAGATTCCGCACGATTTTCCGACCTTCCAATAAAAGTGTAATTACCTTAAGAATCCTTGAAATTCATTGAACACAAAGGAGCAGCTTCGTAACATTTTCAAACCATTGATCGGGGAAACGTGCTTCGAAGTCGCAGGATAAACAAACAGTAGTTTGCTTTCGTTTGTAAACAGATCAATACTTATTGACTGATCAATGAGTGTGGCGTATTAAATAGATATTAATAATCTCCGAATGTTTAATTAAAAATGCTTCAGTACATTTGTATTGGCAATGAAATAGAAATATCCGAATCAATAATTAAGATAAATACTATCTTAAAATTTCCTCCCATGAATATTGATACAAATCCACTTCTTTGCACTTCCATTTAATGGAAACAGAAATTGTTCATAGCAATTTCGTGTTTCATAAATCTAATAAAATTTTTATATGCCACATTATATTACTAAATAAATTAATAAATTGACAATTGCATTATTTCATATATCGGATAATTTGCAGGGAATATAAAAATACATGGCAGGTTGTTGGAAATAAAAATATTATAATAGTCCTCTGAAACGAAGTAGGAAGGAGATGATTCTTATATGTACCTTGTGGATGTTCTTTTTATAGACAAAGTTTGACCTCCTTCTCTTCAGTAACCAGTGCATTCAACTGCCAGCTGCCTCTGAGTGCAGATCATGCTACAACTAAACATTTGAATTCAACGTTAACCATGCCAGATAGGTATGTTTTACACTTCCTTATTTTAAATTTATATATTGTAAACTGTATAAGTTATCGCATTGCGTAATCTAATAATCATTTTCTCAATGTGTTTATTTTATTGAAAGAGTTATAAACAATCTTTACGCATAAATTCAAATTTATTATGTTTTTTTTATTTATGTCTATTATGTTTTTAGTTCTTTATTCTACTTTTAAATAGATTTTGTATTTATCACTTAAAACGAGATTATTTATTTTTATTTTAATATTACGCGCATAGTTAAACGCTTTTCTGTTAGGAATAAAGTTTTGGTCGGCGCTGGAGTAATATGGGGTATTACTCTTTGCTGTTTCTTCATTAGTCGCAAACTTCCAGGCTCGGTGGCACTGTTAAATTTCGTTCCTGGTATTTTGTTTTGGTCAGTGTGCTTTTGTTTGGCAACAGTGTTGGATATTTATTGCAGAACAGTTGCGTTGTGTTTGGTGTTAACGAACTGTGGCTTTAATATTAGTTATGGAATTTTAATATTCATGTTTGCTATTAATACACCTTAATTTAAAAGCCAATTTTTTATGCTGGTTTCATAATTGATATCGAGCTCTTAAATATATTTAAGAATTTAATAATAAGCATTGTGTTACCTATTGCAGTGTGCATAACACTTTTTAAACGTTTCAACATGATTTTTAATTACACTACATTTATAACAAGATATACTTTACAGGAATCAAAAAATGGAAAACGATGAGAAACAGAAATGCAACGTTAACGAAGCCGGTACATCAGCGCCCATAGATTACCAGTCTAGTTCTCGTGCCGAGACAGAAGAAGAAAATGCGAAAGAGTAAATTACCCAATTATCCGAGAAATATTAGAAGGGCTTGCGATTAAATTGATACTTTGCAGAGAAAAGACACCGAACCTCATGGTGAGCGGGTTAATAGGAGCATCCCCGCCGAAGTTTGTTTCGCTGGAGGAAATCGTAAAGGCTGCTAACGGCATGAAGAACATGGCCTTGGCTCATGAAATCGCAGTGGACAAGAATTTCCAATTGCAGAAACTCGATCCCGACGACGGAACATTCCACAGAAAAGTGAAGGAAATTATGCACAAGGCATTTTGGAATCTGTTGGCCGAGCAATTAGCCGAAGATCCTCCGAGTTACACGCAGGCGTTGGTCTTGCTGCAAGAAATTAAAGAGGTAACGTTTATATTTTCTCAAGCGATACAAGCTTCGTGTATTAATAATTCTCCTCGCTTCTCCAAGACGTTAGACGAGCTGGTGTTGCCGCACCACGCGAAGATCCGGGAGAATTTAAAAGAGGTACTTGACGTGGATCTAATCAAACAGCAAGCAGAGAAAGGTGTCTTGGACTTTCATCACTACGCGCAATATGTGATTTCGATTATGAGCAAAGTGTGCGCGCCGGTAAGAGACTCGATGATCAATGAGCTCAGTCTGAAGACAGATGTGATCGAAGTGTTTAAAGGTATAATGGACGTGTTGCAATTAATGCGGCTCGATCTGGCGAACTTCACTATAACTATGATGAGACCGAATATAGTTGCCTCGAGTATCGAGTACGAGAAAGCAAAGTTTGCCGAGTTTCTAAAAATCAATGCGAACGGTTTGCAATACACGGAGAAGTGGCTGTTGAGGCATTTCGACTCTGTTAATGTTACTGGCGATTCATCAGACGTGAACGCTGTGCGACAGATCACGCATGGGCTTTTAACCGAAGCGTATCTTGATCTCCTAGAATGGGATTTCAATCCAGACGCAGAAGTATGTTTACTTTTTTTCTGTAGCTTGGATTAATGATCTTGCGAAGGCTAATCTTGTTAATACATTCCCTTTCAGACTCTGATGCTGGATCAAGGCAGGTTAATAGAATTACGCGACAAAACCAGTCGGCTGAGTATCACAGGATCCGTGATATTGCTGATAAACAACACAGTGGGACCACCGATTCATGGGGTATCGGGTTTCAAGAAAGATATTAAACAGCATCTTAGTGTGCTGCTGGATTCTGTACATTCAAATAAGTATGTAATCAAGTAAAATGTCCTATCTAAAATTTCGAAACATCCGAGAAACCTGGAGTTTTATCATTTTCTTGGTGCTATCCATGCAAGAAATATATAAATTAAACTGTTTCTAAATCTCTACGAAGCACGTAGGGTTTTCTAATTTTACTTAAAATGTGAAACGTGTGGAACTTCAAATATTTCAAGATTCTTTGAAAAATGGAAAAATGCTAGATAGGACATTTTACTTAAAGAGGGCAGTGTAATTCTATACGAAGGTAATAGAATTCTACATTGAATTTTATGCTTTTAGGGACTTGGAGACTGTAATGCCAAATATCGTGCTGCAAGTGAAGACAGACCTAAGTACAACATTACAAGACATCGGTGCTGCTCAGTTAACACCGGAGTTGGAAACATTATTAGAAGGACAAATATTGGAGCTCATGAAGCCGGAACATAAAATCAGACACCTTATAAGTAAATATTGCAAATGAAATACTAATCATAAAATTTAATTAAGTTTCCTTGACGCATTTTCTGACTTTTCAGATCTGAGAATTCGGCAGTTTCTGCAGAAAATAATATCATCTCAATCCGCGGCACCGCAACAAGTGCCACCGGGGCTTTCGTCGCTTCAAGAAGAGTTGACGGCCATAGCGGCTCAATTCTTGATACTGATCTCTCATAATCGAAGCGTGTTTGTGGAATACTATCAAGAAATCGTCACCAACGCGCTGATTAAAAAAGAAGCTGACAATAACAAAGATGCGACTGGAGTTCATACCATGGAGCTGTAAAAATACTTACGATTCTTAACAGATTTCTGTAAGGGAAACATTAACGTTATGTGTTCATAAAATAACACATTAATTAAAAAAAAGAAATGTAATATTCATTTCCATACATCAGATTCTGTAACAAAAAAATCGTATATTCTTTAAAAACGTGTAGACAAAAGTGTCGGAGTGGAATGCACTCTGACGTCGATATAAGTTACAAACGGTAAAGTTTAATATGCGACTAAGAAGCATATATTAGAAGGAAGAGTACACTGTGTTCGACGCGGTCCAAACGCACAGATAAATAATCGATTTCGTTTGAATGTAATGAATGTATTACTCGACATGTAACTTTAATTACTATTCTCTTCAACGGCTAACATTATGATTGACTACAACTTTATTTTCCGTACTCGGTGCTTCGAAAGGTTTTTAGAAGAATGTTTCGAGACGTACTGAAAAGTAAAGTGTAACATATATGTGTACATAGCTCTGAAAATTAAATGAATTTTCAATAACATTTTATTTCCATTTCTAAATACGGTCTATGCTTGTTCGCTGACGTTAGATCTTTTGACTAATATCACACGCATGTTTACACGTTTCCGCTAAGTCCGGCTTTTATACAAGTATGTATAAGCATTTAGCAAGAACAGTTAGTATATTAATTTTTATAGCCATACGCATAATACTTGACCATTTACCTGATTTGTATTATAAAGGGGCATACATTTTTTAAAATAGAATAATTATTAAATTAATACTTGGTAGAACAATGCTGATAAACTTCAACGTATATACATTAGTGATATCTACTGTAGTCGTGCGATAAGAAAAGAATATATACGAATGGTTGTATATACTTATTATATTTGTATTTCAAGATTATTACGAAATATTATTTGTAGATTTTAAAATTGTACACTACTATGTGATTACAGCATGTGTTAATACAGAGGAATAAAATATGTAATGGAGTTAAACGTTTGGTAAAAAGTAGAATTTATTTTCGGTTGATCTTTTGCGGAGAAAAAGTATACAAATCTATATATACGTAATTTATTAATGCACTTGTATCACAAATTTTAATAATCATTCTATAGATTCAGATATCAGTCTCCCAATTTCTGTTAGCTTCTAGCATCATAACTGCACGTGTTTTAAACAAGCAACGTGAGTTTCAAATGCAGCGATGTGTTGCTTTTTTAGAAAATGTTTAAACCCTGAAAATTTATACGTTTCTTAAATAATTCGAAATTAATAATACAATGCGAATAATCTTTATAGCGTGGAGAAGAATACCTATAAATAAGTGTAATAGTTCTTTTGGTGGGAAGAGGCTTCCAAGTACTTTCAGCAACTCCTCGAAATTTCCTGTCTTCGTGTAGTCTTGTATCATTTTTGCAAATGTTTTGTAGTTCACTTCCGATAGAGAACGTTTCACCTGAGAAATATATTTCATATATGCGTTTAAACTGTTAAAAGTTCTTTATAAAAGAATATTTCCGAGGCCCTACAAACTTATTGATTATAATCTTTCATAGACTACATGAGATTTTGAGTATTTACCTCTTTCAAATACGTTTTCCCTAAAGCCTTTTTGTCAGTATCACTATTGACTTCTTCAGATATTTGTTGAAAATTCTTCGAACTGTCTTCTTTACAATCCGTGTTCGTGCCTGAAGAAGTCGAAGGGCCAGACAAGCATGCGTTGAATTCCACCGGCAGCACTTTTATCTTTCTTTTCTTCGTAACTGGTTCAGCGATATTCTTTATTAGTTCACACTTGGTGTAATTCTCTTTTAATTTACAATTGCTGAAGTTAATCACGGGCTTTGATTCCATTGCCAGAAGCTCGGAGAAATTCTTTTTCTTCACTTCGGTTGATTTATTGTACGTTTCATTCTCATTAGTATAAGTATCAATATTAAACGCATCCTCTGCTAAAGATGTTTCTTCAGAACTTCGTTTCGCAGTACTCTTTATTCTCCGAGACGCAGTTGTATCGAAAGATGCTGTTGTCGCGGGTAACAAAGGCCTATTACTCGAAGAACTGCTAACCATATTCGGTTGCGGTAACTGAAAAGGAAATTTGATCGTAGTGAATTGAGAGTTGAAGAATTCTTTCCACGAAGTAATGAAACTTACAGTGTGTTCTGCGTATCTATAGAAGTCCCTTAACATCCTCGTGATCATGCCAAAGTTGCTAAAATTTTTAATATAAGGCCTTAGCCAGGCAGATAATTGCTTTTTAAAGCTTGGATTGTCGAATCTGCAATCACAGAGGACTATAGCTCCGTAATCATTCTTATGTCGTATTATTCGGCCAATTGCTTGATTAACAGCTCGCGAAGCTTCCAGTTGATACCACTGCTGACCAGACAAAGCCTAAAAAGAGTACAAAAATTCTTGAACTCTTCCCTCTTCAATTGGTACTTTAATACAATTTTGTAGCTTAGTTACTTCTTTGTCCTTAGCCCTCGTTTCTTCCAAATATCGTTGTTTCAATATGATTCGTGGATCTTTCAAAGGTGGAAATGGAAGACCAGTAATCAACACAGCTCTACCGTTTGCATTAGCGAAGTCAAGCCCCTCGCTCACTTTGCCTCTACAGACCGCCATAAAAATAGCCCCTTTGCAAGAAGGATCTCTGATTTTTTCGCAATACTCTTTCATTACGTTCGTGAAACCGTCTTTCTGTTGTGGTTCCACATATATGGGCTGAAGAATGTAAACGAACAGTTTTATTACGCGTAAGGAATAAATAAAGAAATGTAACAATATTAAAGATAATTACTTTACGGTCCGCTATTTTTGTCCACAGACCTGTGTTTTGCCATTCTTCTCTGCACTTCTTCATTATTGGATAGGAGGGAAAGAAAACTAAGAGGCCATGAGGAATCAGACAACTGAAATTGAATATCGTTCGCCCGAGCGATGCTATATATTTAGGATCGTTCCTGAAAGTAATTATATACTCCGATTAATACAGTACATATATACTGTATAAAAGTGTGCTTAATAAAAATACCTTGTGTTGTAGGAAGAATTTAACGAATAACCATCAGGACCTTGGCTAAGAACACCCACGCAGATTTGGTCTCCTTTTACAATATGTGGACTTTCTAGTTGAAAGTCAATCGGTATTCCAAGTTCGGATATAAACGGTTTTAAAGGAGACAACGTACCACTCGTTAATACTACTGAGCGTACACCTTGTTCCATTAAATTCTGCATGCTTTACAAAATATATATTACTGTAATAAATATTTAAGCGTACAGAAAAGTCAATATTTTACCTAAAACCAGGACTGAAGCACCAGTAACTGATAACTTTGCCATCGTTCTTTGAAACCGTTTTCTTCGCTCCCCAAATATCATTCTTTTGATTCTTTTTCGTTTCTTCTAATTGAATGTATACTTTATAACACTGCTTGACTCTTTCCCTGAAGTGTGCGCTATTGCCCCTGCTAAATACAGTCCTCAAAAGGTCGCTGAACTTTTGGAGCGCGTTACCTTTCCTTGTAAACGGAGATGTACTCGTAGTTGTTAAATAAGTAACAATTTTCTCTAGCTTCTCTATTACCAGCTGCTCCTTGCCATGGGTTAACTAGCAAACATAATTATTAAAAATTCGTGTCACAAAATTAATGTTGGAAAATTACACTCACTTGCGCCTTTTCCAGTAACTCAAAAATATATCCTCCGGGATGTGTATCTCCTTCGTCACGTTTCACAATTTCTATAGCGTCGATAGCCTTTTCTAGTTCCAGAAACATGGCTTTCAAAATGCACAAGTCGTCGGCAGTAAAATCTTTCTGGGGATTGCCAGCATTTTCCATGAAGAAATCATTTTGTTGGTCCATATCCTTAGCCATGTCTTCCATCACCGCTGTTAGTTCGTCGATGCACATTGCAACGTCTGTACTGCATATCTATGAAAGCAGGAATAGTATGTTAATTCCGGTTCAAGAACAATTTTGAGAGAAGAATGAGAATATTTAGCAGCACAGTGAAAAGTATCTTGCTGTACGCGGTAGAAATTTGGGGATGGACGGATAAGAAAAAGTAGAGAAAATACAGGAGAAGTAGATAAAGTGGGCTTTAGGTTTGGACTTTGACACACCGGCATATCTAATTTTGGAGGAAACAGAAATGGATGAAGTAAGGATAGAAGCGGGGAAAAGAGCAATAAAATATGAGGAATCGAAATGGCTGAATAAGAATAAAATAGTAGAAGAATGCTGGAAGGAAATAGACAGAACGAGAGGAAGAGAGTTTGCAGAAGAACTAGCGCAAAGACACAGGGCAGAACAGGTTCGATGGCACTACGACAATACGAGGAGGCAGATGCAACGTTCGTTACACAGAAATCAGGAATAACCACAGAGCAAATTAGCTAAACGGAGATTACAGAGGATGAGACCAAAGCATGATCGCAAGGTTCAGATGTGAGAACGAAGAGCAGGGAAGGAAATATTGGAAGGAAGAAACAGAGACAGTATGCAGATTATTTAAAAGTGCTAGAGAGCAGAAAAAGTTCTCGAACCCTCGTTTTTTAAAAAATTCTGTTAGAACTTATATATTTCGTTTAAGAAAATATCTGTTCCTGTGGAATTTTTATTGAAAAGAATGTTACCTATAGGAACTTCTTTAAAAAGTGTTCTCATGGAACAGATATTTTAGAAGCTATATAATAAAAGTTCCATGGAAACAAGTTAAATTAGAACATTTATTAAAAAAGTTTTCATAAAATGAAGAAAAGTACTAAACTATTGGGTACTAGTTTTATTTAACAATATAATGTCATAGTCTTCATATGTTTAGTACTTTTCTTTATCGTATGAAAACTTTTTTAATAAATGTTCTAATATAACTTGTTTCCATGGAACTTTTGTTACACAGATTGTAAAATACCTACGCAGGTAAATATTACAAATAAATAATACATTAAAATATCAATTTAACTGTAAGAATTATTTAATATTGTTGTAGTACTATCCATCGAATAGTATTCAGTATTTGTTACAACGATTGAGAACGTTTTTAATATCAGTGAACAAAATATCTGTTCCTGTTGAAGAGAAATTTTTTATTTTTATATTTTATAAGTTCCATTACAATTACTAGAATCTTTATTTTCAAGAACTTTTATTCTATCACCTCTCCTGGGAACTTATAATGTGAGAACATTTTTAAAAAAGTTCCACGGTCCATTTTTGAAATGGAACCTATTGAAAAATTCCAGAACTTTTTCGATCCCTGCTAGAGAGACACATTGGGTCACATGCTACAAGACTGCAAGTAGTTGAGAAGAGAAAATTCAACGATAAGAGGGATTCTAAAGAGAGAAGAAGGAGTAAAGTGGATTATTATGTTTCTTATAAAAAAAGGAGAAGCAAAGAAGCCCAAGATGAAGAAGGAAGTCAAACCAAAATCACAATCTTGAGTTAACAGTCCCAGAAACTTACACACAACGCATGTAATCCCATTTCGAAACCAGAAGGCAAAAAATAAACCTATTTACTACAAACATCGCTACACAAGTCCACTACCTGCAACGACGCCGCCTCTTCGCACGTTTTCTCAATATTATGCGCTTCGTCGAAAAGAACAATATTATTCTGTAGCTCGATTCCTTGAGCTTTCCGTGCCTTTGTATCTATCAAGTAATTATACGGCATAAAAATTATATCCGCGGTTTGTTTAAGCTCTTTGGACAAGAAATAAGGACAACAACTGAGCTTCTGCCCAGCTTTTACTAAATCCTCTATATCCAGCACATCCTGCTTAAAAAGAGGATCTTCTTTTCTACGAGAAAAATTCATTAACGCTTTCTTAAAACCGAATAACACCCGCTAAGCCATCGATTATTACAAAAGAGGAGTTTACCTCGTTTCAACGTTATTGTAATAAAAGCAACTTCTAGTCTTGACTTTAGAATGGCACATGTGTATTTTATTCGAACTGTTGGTCTCTTTGGAAACCTCTGGATGAATACAAAGTTGGTCCCTGGATCCCAATACGGCAACGCTTACGTGTTTGTAAGAGGTCCTTTTTAATTCCTGCATCGCCTGCGACAACTGAGAATGTGTCCTAGATGCGTAGATAATTTTCGGCGGCGCCCAATTAAAAGCGCTAGGATCTGTATCTCCGGCAGCTTCTTTGAGTCCATTATTTAATTTCTTGAAAAAGTGCCCTCCGAAATTCGGCGTCTCTATCGCGCCTACTAACGATTGCGCTTGCAACTGTGCTTTCTTCGTTAGTAACCAGCTTAAAGAGGAACATAATAAACTGAGAGTTTTCCCCGTACCTGGAATATTTCTGCGAATTAATTTCGATGTTTCGATCGTCGGGAAAATGTTGAAATAGAATTTTACCAGTTGGGGATTCTAAAACGGCATTCTTGCTGTTTTGAAGGCATTCTATCACTTTTTCCATATATTCCTCTTGAACGGGATACGGTTTAAAAGGAAAATTAACGATAACATTGTTAATCGTTACTTCAGGCATCGTGCTAATGCGAATTTCACGAAACGTGCGAATAAATATCTTTAGAATACAAGCAACATCGTCCGAGCAACGCAAGTAGAAATCTTAACCAACCATTCCCGCCAAATTCGGAACTTAACTCTGCTATTAGTAACAGCGAGTGACATTCGCATCTAACTCGATACATTTAAATTAAATCCAATGATTTTTCCCGGATGAAAGGTTAAGAATAAAACGAAGAGGTAGTATTTCAAAATCAATATATTTTATTTAATAAACGAGGGGTTCAGTTTCTACAATTAAAAGCGAATCGAGTGGGAAGCTCTATTTTCCAGCGAGCACTTCTATTGTAATTGAGATTACGCGTTATCTTCTGAATATCTTGCTCGGGGCGATGGTGTGTCTGTAAGTGGGACAGATTATTCATGCTTTTGCAAAGTAACAAAGGATTGAGATTAGGTTAGTCCCGTGTCAGCTGATTTGGCGGCTGGCCGACTGTGCTTCAGGAGCGGTTCCCCGTTTTTTCGTCAGGTTCGTATTTTTTCTCGCATTATTATTTGCTTCCTCGCCGCGAGGGTGAGTCATAGTTTCCCGCTTCCTCGATAGAATTCAAATTAACAAATAGACGACGCTAGAACCTAATATTAATCGAAGTTAACACGCCTCGCTCTTAAGGTCAACAGCCATTGGTTATTGACCTTCGAATTCATTCGAAGTGACTCCACGAAGGGCCACTCAACGCGCCCGAGTTTAATCACGTGCACGCACGGCGCTACAAAGATGTATCGAGATAAATTTCGGCGACGAATGCGCCATAAGTAACACCTTTACTCCTCCTTACGTATTTCAAAGATAAATACCAATAAAAATTTATTTACGAGATTCGCTTAAATAATGCATCACGGGGCAGGCTTTTAAACGCACGGAGCTTAAGTAAAAGCCACTTTTACGCTTCCCACACGCTCAGATAAAAGGTCATTGCCATAAAGATATCTCCAACGTACACACTCGTAAATTTTTTATTGAACATCGGTAAAAAGCACACCATATACCGCTTGGATACTCTTAATCACAGTATTAATTCTATCACTGCTGGCTCTTCTTTCGTGCAATTTTTCTTCAACACAAATTCTTCATCTGGAACTTACGGAATTTTGTATTTTTTTTCAGTCTTAACTGGGAGTTTATATACAGCAGAAATTGAAAATGCGTTTGGTAATCTGTGATACGGTGGATTATGTGGCAGAATGGTCGGCCAAATATGTTCTAAAGAGAATCAAAGACTTCCAGCCAAATGAAAATAAGTATTTTGTTCTTGGCCTTCCAACAGGTATACGTCTTTTTATTTGATAAAATTTAGAGCGTAGCTTTTGATATAATAAGCCACTTATCTTTGCTGTTTTTTACTCAGGCGGCACACCTTTGGGGATGTACAAGAAGCTGATAGAATATCACAATGCAGGAAAGATTTCTTTTAAATATGTAAAGACGTTCAACATGGACGAATATGTTGATTTACCGAGGGATCATCCAGAATCCTACCACTACTATATGCATAATAATTTCTTCAAGCATATAGACATTGACCCACAGAATGTACATATTCTCGATGGCAATGCGTCGGATCTTGTGAAAGAATGCGACGACTTTGAGAGAAAAATTAAAGAAGCTGGGGGAATTGAGTTGTTTATCGGTGGTGCGTAATTATAAATGTACGGATATCGTTGTGTAATTTGTTGTTTAATAAAATGTTATTCCCCAGGTATCGGTCCAGACGGTCACATAGCTTTTAACGAGCCGGGTTCTTCCTTAGCGTCGCGTACACGAGTGAAAACACTGGCGCAGGATACTTTGGAAGCTAATGCGAGATTTTTTGGAAATGATATTTCCAAAGTTCCGAAGCAGGCACTGACCGTTGGCGTTGGCACAGTAATGGATGCCAAAGAAGTGATGATTCTCATCACGGGATCGCATAAAGCGTTCGCTCTTTACAAGGCGATAGAGGAAGGCATCAATCACATGTGGACTGTATCGGCGTTTCAGCAGCATCCTCGTACGATAATCATCTGCGACGAAGACGCGACTTTGGAGCTGCGCGTGAAGACTGTGAAATATTTCAAGGTATATTTCGAGTTTTGTATTGGTTGAAAATTTTTTGAATATTTAGATTAGATCCTGAGGATTAAAGATATTTAAATTTCGATTTGAATTCTGAGTTGGTTCTGCAATGAATTTGTATGGTATACAGGCTCTCAGTGCTGTGCATCACAAATTGATCGAAGAAGATGGAGATGCGATCCCACGTCGGTCAATACAAAACAATTAAAATGGTAGTTATTCTTTCAGCATTGTGTAAATATAGTTTGTGTATAGGCGTTCTTTTTAAATGTTGTACAGCGTTGAACAAAAAGAATTATTTGGTGGTAGGAAGCTTTTTAGATTTTGCTGGACCTACAGTGGCGGATGGAAGAATGTTTACAGCCTTTAGAATTGTATAGTATTTTAGAATTGGTATAAAGGACTTGAGTTTCTTTTTTGAGAAGCTGGAAGGATTTGTTTGCTAAGTGGCGTGTTCCGTCGTTTTGAAAAAAATAGTAAGGGTCGTTTTCAATTTTTTTCTTTGAACCTGTAATGAAAATTCAAAAAATTCCGTTTGTAGATTTAAGTTTTATACGTGCTGAAAATTTCATCAAAATCGGTTAACGTTGCTTTGAGCTACAAACGCTTAAGGGGAGGTTCCGGTCTAGAGCCCATAAAAATAGGCGATCTTTAGGAATTAATTAAAGGGAAACTAGTATATATAATTTAATGGGATTTTTTGCATTGTGTTAAGGATGTCTTAGATTATGGAAATATATTTTTTGTTTTATAATTCATCATTGCAGACGGCACTGGGGAGTCGTTAAAGTCGAGGCGTCGAAAAATTCATCCTAATCGGTGGGACCTTTATCTCCAAAAGTTATTATCCGATTCGACTGAAACTTTTTTATTTTAAAAAATTACAAAAGTTACATTTTTTTTTAGAAAATAACGGCATATGAAGTTTGAAATCACCTTTTCCCTATATTTTTCGTCCTTTCAACGCCTTTGAAAATTATAAATTTTCCATTTTTTCTAATTTCTTCTGATTCCCCCTAGCCAGAAGTATATTCTTCAAAATAAAAAAAGTTTCAGTCAAATCGGATAATAACTTTTGGAGATACGGGTTCCACCGTTTTGAGAACACAGTTTCGAGAAAAACGCGTTTAAATTTTTACGCGATCGCCGAGTGGCCGGTTGTTGCTCATGCACGTTATCCCAAAAGGTCGAACATTCGAAAAATGAATTAAAAAAAATCGATTTTTAGACCGGAACCTCCCCTTAAAGATCGCAGAATAAGGTCGAAAATCGCTGATTTCCGACCTTTACTATTTTTTTCGCTATTCCGACCAGTTGCAATTTTTTTCAAAACGACGAAACACATCACTTAGCAAACTAATCCTTCTACCTTTTCAAAAAAACTCAAGTCGTTTGGATCAATTCTAAAAAAGTTATGCGATTTTAAAGTGTGCAAACTTTCTTTCGTCCGTTTAAAAATTTGGTCAATTAACGTTTTATCGAGTATTTAATAACGCGCGTTTAAAATGTCTTTGCATACTTCAAGCTTCGAAATTTTTAATACGATTCACGATAATAAAACGAAAAACGTTGCGCGAAAAAAAGGTAAAACACTAAGTTTCATATACCAATTTGTATGTTCTATTAAACAGAAACCTATGAGATTTTAATTTTTACAGAATTTATGGGACATTCATAGCAAACTAATCGACGAGCTGGGAAAGACATCAATTTAAAACAATATCAAATATCACTGTACCATACATATAAAGTCTCTCATCAAAAGGACTCTAAGAAGATGGATTTGAAATCCTTAAAATGTTACATACTCCACAAACTCTTAACTGAAAATACTATATAGTCACTAAAGACCCATTTTAATAAGCAACGCGTTATTACATTGTTATTTCTGTTCTACTATTACAGAAATGCCATATTTTTGTATCATTATACTTTTCCATAAATAAATTTATCCTTTTTATCACTACGTCTTTCAATGATAATTTCTCCACCCGCGGAAAGAAATTAAACCAATCATTACCACATTATGCTCCTTCACTATAATATAAAGAATCTCTTCTACACAAAACGTTTCATTTGCAGCAACCGAAAGCTACAAGAACCAAGTACATATTTACACACAGTGAGCAATCAGTTTCCATGCTTACTACCTCACCAAGGTCCGATGATCCTTGACACAATTGGAAGATATCTCAAGCATCATTCCCAACAAGTATCCCCGCGTGGCCTGCATTAAAACGCGCGACTGTAAGCGTTCAACAGAGGACAGAGAAGGAAATTCGCGAATGTCCACGCAGCAAGACGTAGCACGTTGAGGAAAGTTCCCGTTCAGGGTTCCACGATACAGAAAGCGATCGACTCTCTGCGTTGGAACCATGTACCGGCAATAAGTGGGGGAGATCTGCCGGAGGAGCGATGATTATCAGCGCATACACGGGAGATAAGTGGAGCTATGGTACAGCGTGTAAGCTGGCTATCGGCATCGGGCTGTCTAGGAGAAAATAAACGCTGCGTTTACGATTGCGCGGCCATTTAGATTGCGCAGCAATACGCGTACTGTATTCGATTGATAAGAGCGTTGGTCCGCGGGCCCCATTGGCGGCCGATCTTATAAATTCAAAGGATACTTAAAACGTAACACGAATCAGTCTTTGGTGTTCCAGCGGCTGTAGCAGGTCAGAGAATTCAGAGTGTCGAGGACTCGCACGCTTAACCATGAATGACAGTGACAAGGAACTGAAGGAGATCGTTCTGCGCAATCTGGAACCTGTTCTGCGGCAGCGGCTCGGGGACAAGGTGATCGTGGAGAGTTACACGAGCGATTCTCTGCTGCCGCCGGGCGAGAACTACGGCAGCACGATCCTGCGTGTCCACGTTGATTACCAAAATGGCCAGACAGGGAAAAAGGAGGAGCTGGATCTGATCGCGAAGATGCTGCCGCCGACGGAGTTCCAGAGACGCATCTTCAACAGTTCCCGCACGTTTATTAAAGAGATCTTCATGTACGAGACCGTGATGCCTGCGTATAATAAGTTGGAATTGGAGTGTGGGTTGAGGAAGAACGAGGTGTTCGATATCCTGCCCAAGTTTTACGGCTCGAGGCTGTCCATGCAGTCGGACCTCGAGTTCGATGACAATGCGGTTTTTCTTATGGACAACTTGAAGGCGAAGGGCTACTACACTGGGAATAGAAGCATAGGTGGGTTAAGTGCTTGCATCCTCTCGTGGGGGACAAGAGATTCTAAGCTGTTTTAATAAGGCACGATTTTGATGCAGTACTGATTTTCAACGCGAACTACTCGCAAGATTATAAAGTGCCTATTAATACCCTTTTATCTTATATTAACTTATATTATATTTCGTATCTCTATTAAGCTAATATTAGACCTCGTATCAATGCGGCAGCATTTAATCCAATTCCCCCAGTGTCATTAACGCCTGGACAGCAATGAAATCTTAACGAGTTCTTTGATATTCCTCTTCCCGCGGAATCATGCCGCCAACCAGGCGTAAGCAGTTCTGTCAACACATCGTTCTAAATGAATCAAAATCGCGCTGCAATGGAAATTTTAATAGCCAAAACAAGATAAGAAGCCCTGGGCATACGTCTCATTTCGACTGTTCTCCGTAGGTTACGACCTGGAGCACTCGGCGATGGCCGTCAAGAAGTTGGCGAGATTCCACGCTTTAGGAATGGCCATGAGGCAGAAGAAGCCCGGCATCTTCGAGATGTTCAAGATGCAGGCGAGGTCATTGCAAATAGACGGCGACGCGGTCCCCCTGCTGAAGGTGACGTTGGAGAAGATAAAGGAGGACCCTGAGATAAACATCTATTACGACAGGTGCCAGAAGATTCTGAACTCCGCGATGATAGGGGACATTTGGGCGGAGGTCCTGCGGGACCCGTGGGTGTCCATTATCCACTCGGACTTCTGGGTGAACAACGTGCTGTTCCATCAGGACGAGGGCGGAAAGATCGACGACGTGAAATTCGTCGACTTCCAGATGTATCTCTACAGCAGCCCGCAACGCGATCTGATCTTCTATCTGTTCTCCAGCGTGCAGCTGGACGTCACGGACGATCAGATCGAGGGCCTTATGGATCTGTATTACGAGACGCTGGTCCACACGCTGAAGAACATGAGATGCGACACGTCGGCGTTCACCAAAGAGGGGTACAGGGAGAAGATATCCCAGGATGCCTGCCGCGAGTTCATACACTTGTGCGTCATGGTGAAGATATTGACGATGAACGTTGAGGAGTCCGAGTACAGTGTGGAAAAGATGCAGACTGTCGTTGTTAACTACGGCGGCAACTCGACGTTCATGGACCGGCTTCGCAGGATCGTGATATACTTCTGTAAACACGATTGGATTTGAATGCAATAAGAATCTTTGCAACTATTCTGAACATTTCATTTCGCTTTCGAACCAGTTGCGATGGCACCTCGGACTTGCGTATTCATTCGTTCTTGGGTGACCGAAGTACTACGGAAAAAAGTTTTTAATTATTAATTCTGAGAAATAGGCGATTCACTGTGACTCTTGTAGCTTTTATTGAGTTACATTAGGGTGGTTTTTATTTTCAACCTGCGATTTATTTTGTCCGCACACCCTAATATGGTTCTACTTCGTAAAAAATAGTCCCTGAAAAAGATTATTGCAGTCGGGCAATAGGGAAGAGCGCCGACCAGGTCTTAAAGTTTAGAATTCATCAATGATTTGAATTTGAAGAATTTATAAAAAATGGTAAGCCCTATCGAAATTTTATTCAAATAACATTAAAAGAGCATTAAATTTTCTACAATTACTGTATATATGAGTTTGTCGTGCTTCCAACCGTTTTTTAGGTAATAGCGTTTGAATATTGAGAGGTCGGCACTTTGCGCGCGCCACCTGTACAGCGTGACGTAAATATTGTCTATACGCGGACCATTGCATATTCAAACGCAATTATCTAGAAAATGGTTGGAAGCACGAAAAAATGATATATACAGTAATTGTAGAAAATTGAATGCTCTTTTAATGTTATTTCAACAAAATTTCGATAGGGCTTACTATTTTTGAGAAATTCTTCAAATTTAAAGCATCGATGAATTCTAAACTTTAAGGGCTGGTCGGCACCGTTTTCTGTTGCCCGATTGCAATAATCTTTTTCAGGGACTATTTTTTTATCAAGTAACACCGTTCTCATACAAAAAAAATTTCGACACGTATCAATAACGGCCACCGTCAGGTAAGTAAAAATTTACATGAGATTCGCATGTATGAGAATTTCATTTCCAATAACTGATTGAATTTATATTTGTGTCTGATAACTGGAAGGAACTATCAGTTGAAGATATTATCGAAGGAAGTTTCGGATTTTATTGCCGTATCTCATCTTTCAAAGTGAGATATCATTTGTTTTTTTATTGAAAACAAGCACACGCTTTAAAAGCCACCTATCATTTGCGGAATGAAAATATACGCTATGGTTGAAGAATCAGTCACTTTTAAGTGGATTTCTGTAAATAAAATTCTATAATTAATAGAAAATTTGTGTTGTGTGGTATTTACTATGGGTTTTTATAAAGTAGTATTTTTTTATACAAATTTTGTAATGGCATACTTTCGTATGCCGATAAGATATAGTAAACGATTTATTGATAATAATTTTTTAATTAAGCATTTCGGGAGCTTTGGTACGATTTTATTTCAATAATTTATTTGGCAGCAAAGTATTCCATTCGATTTACTTATCAATTCATTTTATCTTGAGCAAATAGAACGGTATTTATGATTTATGTGACTTGCGGATTATTTCGAACGGATACAGATTGGAGCGATTTCGAAGATAAATCATAAGTACCATGCAATCTTAGTCTGAACTTTGTTGGTATGATATAATCTCTTCTAAGTATTATTTACGATAAACGTAGAATATGATCAATATATCTTTCTGGGAATATATTGTTGGATTTGTTAATGGCGTCAGTGTCGATATATATAATGAACTACTTTTATTTAGAATTGGTTAGAAATTGCAACATTATCTTTACAGAAATTATGAGATCAAAAGTATTATGCAATGCTACGTAGACTGCAGCTAAAAATAATTATAATAATTCAGTGTAGCATAATAAAGATAAGGCTGATACTAATCTTTCTTTATGGACTTCACACTTTTAATATCACGAGACAAGATCTCAAATCTTAGTCTGCCGTCGTGTGTAAATGTTAAGCATACGATACGGGGCGTCACGTATCCGATTTTTAAGTCATATCCTACATTATCGACTTAAGGGGAATGAGATTACAGCGCTATAGACGGTGCAAATGCAAACTAAATATTGCAATCGGTAATTAAATGAATAACGAGGTCGGTATCTTTACCAAGCGAGACAAAGTTTTAGAATATGTTAGAAATATTTCTAATCCTTGTTTGTTATAAAATGTTGGCACCAACAAAGTATAGGATAGACCCAGTTTTCGTCGAAGTTCTTAATAAAATTGCACACAAAATTTAAAGAAATGTTTATGTAGCCTCCACTTTTTATAGCTGGACGAGTCGAGCTCGACTGAATTGAATGACCAATTAATACTTTATTTAACGCTTAAACTTAGTGAGTAGTAATTATAACTAAATAAAACGAGTAAAAAGATACTTGAGAATGAACAAAGATGTACTTGAGAGTTTGTAGTATAGGTGGCGTTATTGTCCTTTTCATGAAGCATGCGCGCGTAATTAAGCGCAGTTCAAATTCGAATACAGGAGATTGTTCGGAATTAAATTTTTATATTGGGAATGAAGGATATTGTTGAGATTAAAAGAGCATAAAGTGCAGTATTCATCGATGTAATTTAACAACAAACAATTAATTTCCACATATATCGTATTTTTGGGCTAATCTTTGGAAAACGTCTATAATAACGAAATAATGTTCGCGAGGAATTTTAGCGATAATTATTATAACAATAAATACACAAGTTAAACTCAAATGCAAGGTGATATCAGAGACGATGTTCAACGTCTATATTTCAACTATAGATGTGACGAAATATTTATATAAAGATGTTACATCGATCCTATTCCTCGTCTTTGTTTTTACGTTTGACAATAATTTTTCACTTCAGTTTGTATGACATAAACTTGCATAAGTTGCTAAGTCTATCATTAAATACATTTTCTAAAATTGCAACAATTACTTGATTTCTAGCCTTTGATAAGTAATGCTGAGAACCAATTTGTGAGGCGTTTTGACGATATAAAGAATAGAGACGTTACAATACGTAACTGATTACATATGTCAGAAATTATGTAACTGGAACCAAGAGCGTTCGTAGACTTTTTCCCAAGGGGGGGAGGAGGAGAGTAATTTTGGGGTGATGGTAAAGAAAAATATAATAATGAAAATACGATCATTCTGCAATGCCAATTTAATTAAAAATTTAAAACCGCAATTTAAAAATATTCACTTTTTTTAGTATAAACTTAATAAAAAATCAGTTTTAAAAAATAAGCGATTTTTTCGCAAAAGCCAATGGGTGCGACTGCTCCCCCCCCCCCCCCTCCAGCGCCTATAACTGGAAAATTTGTATTATATATTAAAACTCGATCATCGATCACTTTTCAGTCGCAGAACCATTTATATTACCAGTAAAAATTATTTCCGCGACTTTTATATATAAAAATAAATATTCCTCCAAACTTCTCTTAGCATACTTCTCGACATTAAATTAAAATATCATACTGATCACAAACAACTACGTTTATTGTGATTTAAAATTCTGCAGTTTAAGTTCGAATAATCATCTTCCTACGAACTTATATATATCATATTATAAAAGAAATATAATAGTTATATTACAAATTAAAATACAACTATGGAATAAGAAAAGTGAAACCGCACGACTGCAATTTTATTGCGATAGAGTTCCACTCGTCGCGTACTCACACAAATGTGTTTACGCAACAGTAGTGCGCGCTTGCGATGAAGCGTCAAGTTTCTTAGTGGTTCGGGCCACTTACTTTTTTTTTAGTTTTTCTATATTTTTACAACAGTTTTTAACCGCATTTATCTGAAATCAGAGCTATCTCGAAGCACGACCCCACGGCCGAAACAATGCATTTGCACGGGACGCCGAATTCTCATGGATTAACTCTGTTTATATGGATCCTGTCTATCCTAACCTTATCAATCGGCGATGAAATTAAAACGGACCGCAATACGCCCGCAACGTCTGCACCGAGCACGAACTTTACCAAAGCCTTCACCGAAAGCGATCATGCAGCTCCGTCTTCAATAATTCAGCCACTTTCTGAATCCGTTCATTCCACAAAATTATCGAACGTACGTAGCAACCATTTCTCCGCCAATTAACCTGCACGCGACTAATCGCAGTTGCAAAATTTCATCTACGATTTATGACGCGCGATCGTAACGATTTAGAGCGTCGCTCAATACGGAAACTAAATATTTCTAATAATCCGTTCGTCTTAAGTCGTTTCAACAGTACAGTCAACCCTCCTATAACGCGATTAATTCGTACCGCGTTATATGGAAACCGTGTTATAAGAAACTTAGAATTACATAGCACAAATCATATTAATTCGTACCGCGTTATATAGAGACTGTGTACCGTGTTATATGGAAACCGCGTTTTAAGAAATTCATAATTAGTAGAAACCAGATTAATTCGTACCGCGTTATATGGAAACCGCGTTTTGAGAAAACCGCATTATAGGAGGGTTTACTCTACAAAAGGCAATAAATATATGGTTACATATTTCAAAACTAAAGGTGCGTCTACACGACGACACTTTTATGTCTAGATCAAGTATATACGACAATCAAAAAAAGTTCCGGAAGATTGGAAACTGCTTAGAGTCCGCGACACTGAATTTGACCTGTCGTTGCGGGAGTTGCAGCTAGAGCTAGACTGATAACACTGCAATAACTAGCCCTAGCTAAACACAAAAGACACTTGATCTAGACACAAAAGTGTCGTCGTGTAGACGCACCTTTAGTTTTGATAAAAAATAGCAATGCTGCATCATTTCGGCAATGGCAGGGGAATTCCCTGGCAAATGAAATTGAAAAATGTTGATGTACATGCATAAAATCAGGGGAATTGCCTATTAATTTCAACCGTAAAAGTGAATTAGAAAAATTCATGCTATAGGGAGACTGCTTAAGCTAATTAAGTTGTATTACTATAAAGAAACCGTGTTATAAGAGTACCGCGTTATATGGAAACCGCGTTATGAGAGTACCGCGTTATAGGAGGACTGTCGCAATTTTTGCTCCGCGTTATATGGAAACCGCGTTATGAAAGTACCGCGTTATAGGAGGGTTGACTGTAACAGGTAAGTCCGAAGTAAACATCAATTTCAACGTAATTTCAGACTAACGTCGTCACCTCTTCGTTCGCCGGAGAAGGTGGCCCGATTTCGATCGCTCCTACCACTCAACACGTGTCTTCTACTGCTTCCCATTTAGAGAACGTTTCCGACAATCTGAACGTAGAAGATAATTTATCGAAGGAGAAAGATGATACTCAGAATGCAGTGAGAAGGATCAATACCGTGTCCAAGATTGTGCCAAGGAAAGGAGCGAACCAAGCGTTGGATATAAAAAAGGAGAACTCGTCTTTCGTCGAAACAGAATCGTCGAATGATTCAAAGTCGTTGGTTAAATCTCCTGTAATAGTAAACGGTACTCGAGAAGATAAAGAGCATATCGCTGCTGATTCGGGTACTTCAAAATTGAATACCGACGATGGCGTAGCTGCTGTAAATAATATCTCACCGCATCTAAATATATCAAGACAGAATGTATCAAGTACTACTGTAGTCGCATCCACGATCAAGGAGCATAAAGCGAAGCCGACTGTAACGATAGCAGGACCTAATAGCGATAAACGACCATTTATATCGTCCGTAAGATCGCACTTGGGGATGCCAAAGAAAATCGATTACGTGTTGCCAGTTATCATAACTGTTACAGCTTTGCCAGTATTGGGTGCTATTATTTTTATGGTGTATAAACAAGGCAGAGATTGTTGGGACAAAAGGCACTACCGCAGGATGGACTTTCTTATCGATGGGATGTACAATGATTAATCTTTGGAAATATCTTACTACGCAGCAACTTGGAATGAAACAATATTTTCGTCTGCCGGATATGTTTCCAAGAATCTGATAGAATATTTTGCCATTATAGGATCGATCGATATACCGTACCAATTATATTTTGAATTATAAACTGTTTATTATGCTGTAGCTTGCTCCGCATGTAATATTCTTACTATGCTACTGCCTTATAATGAGATTTGTTGTTTCGTATGTATTGTGTAACAGTTTATACACAGAAATCAGCATTTATTTTCACTTGGAAACGTGGATACTTATAGTTCTAGACGAACGATGTACGAAGAAGACAATATAGGAACAATAACAAATTAAATGATAAAGATATTTTATGAATGTTACAAACGAGACTTTAAGAATAGTGGATTAATTCTACGGTCTCAGTAAGCATTGTGCAATGTTTATAAAAATGCATAAAATTCTATCTGTATATATGTACATTGAGACAATTTTGAAATTGGGTTTCTTTAATTGCATAGTTTTATGCGAGAAAGATTTATAAGGAATTCGGCTTGGTTCGATCCGATGTTGAAAATTTTTAATTTAAAAGAAGTATTGTTTTCGTGTGATATATTAAAGTAGACTGTTTCGTTTCTGCTTCTTGAATCAAATTTGGTAGCATTCGCCTTTCTGTGGGATTTCTTCTGCATAAAAATTTTGCTGTATTTCTAAAACTTTGTAGAATTTACTTTTGTTATTTTACGAACTGTAAGGTAGTATCTGTATCACCAAAGAAATATTTGATTTATGTAAAACAAGTTTTGTAATTACGTGTAATATTATTTTAACGTCTCTGCAATCTTAGTTTCCTTGTTAAAGAGGTTTATTTGCGGAAGATAATAATAATTGCCATGCAAAAGTTAAGTGAACATTGCCCCGTGTTCATATGATTATCGTACTGTTACAGATGTAAGCAATGATTTGTGCAATCACTCATGGTAATAATATTTTTGCAATTGTTATCCGTATATGCAGAGGAGATTCTATGATCCTCCTCTGTTGTATAATGTTCTTGAAGTTTGTATTTTGTCAAAATGTGATAAAGCAATAACAGCTATTTTTATATATGTATGTAAAAAAAACATTCGTATTGTTATAAAATATAAATACTTGTAACTCGAGTTGTTTGATTATTTTACACATTAAACGATATTGTATAAAAAGAAACATATTGTATTTGATTTTTAAATTTCATTACGAAGATTCTATTAATAAAGGCGTGTGGATTTTTCATTAATTCATTTTTATAATTCCGTAAGGACTCTAAGTTCACATAGTTTTTTTTTACATGAAAGTTAATTACTTTGCAGAGTTAAAATTTAAATTTTATTGCTCCTTAGTGTCTGTTTCCAATTCGTTCTTATTCTCAACAATTTAATGTTACATACATGCAATATTAACTAAACGAAGTATTAGAAAAAGAAATACTAGACCTAACCTATAACATATAGGTTCATAAATTATAAATTCCTCTTTTAACAGAAGAAATGTTAAATAAAATGATTCGAGTCACTTTTCGTATTTTACTCGTTTTAAGTATAATAATGACGTACTTTTCATCAACTTATCAGCTGGAAGGTAATTTTAAATAATCCGAGTACATACGAATGAATTATAGTTTCATTAATTTACTATAATTTGTTGATTTATAGATTCTAATACTCTTCCGAATGTGTCCCTGACAAATGACACAGAGTTATTGCATATATCAGGAGAATTATTCCATAAATCATCTCACGAGATGTATAAACATCTTTGTATAAGATACCAAGGACAAGCAACATCGAAAAATTTTACTGATAATGCCCCCGAAAGGTTCTTCGTTTCTTAAAATCTGTTTAATTTTTCAATATACTCTTTATCTAACAGAATTCCATAACTGCAGGTTATTAAACATCTCATCCAATGTTTTCTCGTCAGTAACAACAAGATCTCTTATAAAGTTATTTGATAATTACGAATTCGATACTTACCAGACGGAAGTTCTGACGAAAGAGGAGGACAGAGAAGAGAATGAATTTATTAATAACTTAATGAAATCGGACGTAATGTTACATGTTATGCAGTTCTTATCTGCGAAACGTTTTTTCACAAACGACTCGCAAATCCACAAAGACATTTTGAAGGAAATTTGGTTTCATCCGTACTCTAGAGGCAAAGGAATAAATAGTAGCTCTGGATTTGAACACGTATTCGTCGGGGAGAGAAAGCCGCGTAAAGGCGTCACAGGACTCCACAATTGGATTTTCTTTTCCTTTGGAGAACTCTCGAATAAAATCAATTATTTTGGATTTTCCAAGAGCAAAGAATTTTCTGATGTAAGTGGAAGCACGAACATATTGCAAGGATGATCTTTAATTTCAACAATATTTTCAGAGAGCTGCCGTTTTAGAAGCGTGCTTCACTTACGATGGAAAACGTAAACGATCAACTATGTTAATCGGAACAATGCCGGAATTAGAAATAGCGCTCTATACGCTTTGCTTCTTTACAAGACCGAACAGAAAGTGTAAAATCTCTTTCGACGGATTCAAATTTGCTGTTCAAACATACGTATTACGAAACGGAGATAAAAAATACGTTGCAGCTGCCTTTCCCGTTATATAAGAGGCCCGAATGAAATGAAGCGCTGGAAATTGCGAAAGTAGAATGTTTTATTTAATCCAATATAATGTTTTATGTAACAGTTTTATATTACGATAAAATACTGTACGGACTTCTAATATAAATAAATGAGAATGCGTGAAAGCTTTGAAGTTTAAACTGTTTTAAGTTAAGTCAATTACGAAATTTTGTGTATCCCGAGTAGCAGAGGTTTGTGTTTTACTGCTCTCTCTTTTCTTCTTTGGCATACAATTTGTAAACTTACTATTATTACTCTCGTTTGAAGTGTTTCTATCATCATTTGATATTCTAGATCGCTTGGGAGCCATTGAGGAATCATTAGACGAGCTGCAGTTTGAAAGATTCATATCAGAATTAATCGAGTCATTTTCTATTTGCAACACAGCTGTTTTATCTTCAATGTTTCTAGTATCGCACACGGATATCTATAAAACAAATATTAACATTATTAACTCCTACTTTCAGCGACCTCTCAAGTTAAATGTCAATCTGAACGCTATACTCTTTTCTTTTTTCGTTTAGTAGGCGTCGGACTTTTACTCGAGGCTTCTTGACTACTCGGCTCTCCTCTCGACATTCTTTCGCGAGGACTCTTTTTACTAACGTCAATCTTAGTTTCCGATTTTTCCAGTTCAAATGTGTCATTGCATTTTTCATTAATACCAAGTATTTCTTCTAATTCGTCGACTCTTTGCTGCAGAGACATACTTTTGCTTTCTGAAAGTGCTACCTTCTCTTCTAATTCCCTATAACAATATTCTGTATTATTTAATCGAACTGTAGTTTCGTTAATTTTTGGTACGCGAGTAGTTGTATATCTTACATCCGTCTTTCCAACATGGAATGACATTTTGCGTTAACTCTAGCGACTTCCTCCTCGAGTCTTTTAATAGTCATGCTCGACTGTTTCCTCCTCCCGAGAATTTCAATTAACTCCCTGCAGATCGTGTGAGCAATATTCTTCGATTAACAGTTTTATACAGTTATACTAGCATCGATAGAGCTTATTAATGATTTTGAAAGCATTTCATTCCACGATACTTACTTCTTCATAACAGAAATGTATTTAATGAGTATATCCGGGTCTCTAGTGTCCCCGACCATTTTGCTAACATCACTAACAGGGCCACGTAACAACGTTTGTATCCTGAAACAAGTAACGAACACATAAAACACAAGTAACAACAAATAACAATTCAATACCCAGAATTTACATACGGCTTAAGCTTCTCAACCGTATGTTTCAACTGAGCAAGCTCCTTCTTCAAATTATCATGGTACTTTGTGTGCTCTTTCAGTTCGTATATCACGCAATTCTGCTTGCTGATCTCGCTTTCGACTTTACGGACTTCCTGTCTAAGGCCGACGTTCTGTTTCTCCAGAGTAACATTTTTCGATGTGTAATGTTGAATGTCCTTCTCCTTCAGCAGGATCTTGAACTTCAAATTGTCTATTTTTTCTTGTAGAGTGGATGTCTGGGAATCGATACGTTCATTGTTCGAAAACGTGAAGTACAGCCTGTGTATTCTATTCTGTGTTACTTTCTCCCTGCACTGCGGGCAGCTTTTCGATCTGAGTAGGAGAAAGTGTTACGATTATTGTTAGGGAGCAAGTAGAAAATCAATTGTTATACTGTGTAGTGTAAGTTACAGTGATGCCACGTCTGCAAAAGTTTTGTTTACCTTTCAAGCCACTGATTCAAACAATTGTAATGAAACACATGCGAACACCGAGTGTAGAATATATCATCCGTTTGCGCTAATTGATCCTTGCATATAGAGCATAGGACGTTCATTTTGAATTCGTCGAAAGATCATAAGTTTAGAGGAAGTCTGTTATTTTTAGATTTGTAATGGACGTTACTATCATTCACACAAATTTAAATGTCCGTGCCATTCGCTCTCGCTCCTCGAAAAAGCGTCTAAAATCAGCTGCGCATAATTGGGGCTGTTACATTCCGGTTGAAGGTAGCTTAAGGTTTAGAGCAGGTTATACATGCGCGATAGTGGGTGGAATTTAAATTTATTCCCTAGATAATCCTGAGTGCTATAATTTTCCGAACAACAAATACAGAAGCTTGCTCTAGGCGTGCTAATAAAGTATATGCAAGACTGATTGCACATTAAACAAGAGATTAATCTTATATAATCGAAAATGAATGTTCGCATCTTAATTTCGAAAGAGTGAAGTTGAGTGTGCAAAAATGTTGCGCAGATTCGCTCTACATTTACAGTATGGCCAAATTAAAATTTGGGTTCGGGAAAGTACTATTTTCTGATAACCACTGGAGTCATGCGACGTGAATATTTATCGTCGCTTTCGGCGGAGAAATAAATATATGATCGTGGGGTTTAATTACTTTGGTATAAGTTTATTATATTTGTAGTTGCGGGTTTCTTTAGAAGAGTAAAACAAGTGTTCTGTGTTACTTTGGTTTTGTTTGTGCACAGAATATCGAGGTTATGAGCCGACAACAGGTGTTGCTCGGAGTTAGCGCCAGTTAGCGCGAAGGGGTAGGAAAATTTGCAACGTTGGTCTAGGGAATTTTCCACGGTTTCTCCTTTGGTTGTTGGTCAGTGCCGTAGCCGAACAATCGATTTCGCCAGCATTTCAGCTGCTCGAAAGTTTGCGAACAAGGAACCAGTTACCAGTGGTACCTTCTCGAAAGAACGTCTCTCGTAAAAACACTAGCCAGTACCGAAGGATTGCCGTTATACATGTGAGTGCGCGAATTAGCATCGAGTTTTTTCTGCAGCTGTTTGTCGCCGCTAAACTGTCACGGCGGTATGCTTGGACACCGGCGATCACGTGAATGAAACGAGGAAGTTCAGCTTTTTAGGTGGGTGTCCATGTGACCGCCGTTTCTACAAGGGGCGTGCCGAATTTCCAAAGCCGGGAAACAATTTGAATCTGATGCGTTTCGTGTTTCTCGCCTCTGTCATTCTCCGCGGTCCATTCCCCTCTGCGAATCTGCACCTGGGCCGGTTGAATCGTAGCACTGTGTTTGGGTAGAAACATTTTCAGGGGCATAGAATGTCAGCCATTCGCTGATTAAACGATTGTTGCGTGACAGTGCGCACATCTCGCGAGGAAGGTTCGGGAAGGTTTGTTGATGGTGTAATATACTTGTCAAATGGAATGTTGCAAGGAATTTGTGTTACCGACGGTTGTTTCCTCGAAATATTTCGTTGAGATTTAAATTTGTGTCTTATGACGTTCGGAATTGATTACGTTCAAGTTTATGTTCTTTGTGATCGATGACATTCTTCTTAAAGTGTCATGCTCTATTATCGTAAATTCTTTGACATTCGAGATTGCAAATTTGCAATTGGAATGTTTGATCGAACAGTTTCAACGAATGCCTCGTTTAATTTCTCGCGTTACATCACTTTTGGTGTGTTTACTGTTCAGAGAATTTTCCTTCGTTAGGGAAGTGTGCTTAGAATTTATGCGAGGGGAGTTTAGTTGCGCAGAGTGGGGCGTTTACGAGTGGCATTCGAGCATCGTTAATTCTGTAGGGATGTCGAAATAAACATGTAAATTGATGTAAGGTTGCGTAATATTTCTCAGCGATGGTTGCAATCGATTCAAGTCTTGATTCGTTGCGAACGGTTTGAATCTATTTCTACGCTAAAATTGTCATTCTGTGTTTGCATCGGTGCAAGAAATGTACCGGTTCGCGGTCATTTTTGACGTATCGAATTACTCCGAAGTTCGACGAACTTTTACGAAGCAGTACGATGGTAGCTGAGACTGTAATTGGCCACGAATTTAAATAAATTCAAGTGGAAGGAATTGGGGCTTTGGAGGTTTCATCATCAAAAATATTTCGCAAAATTATCACAAACATAGTATATTCATCTCTATTTAACCCTTTCGTAGCAGTCACTTGTATGTATGCAGTGATTATCAAATTCCATTGTTGCTCCATAGTTCCGCGTAGAAAAATTCGTAAATAATTTCACTTCGTTCATTCCTTCCTTGTTACTTTTTCCATAAGCACACCTGTCGCGCTCAAAATTATGATACAACCTATACCGTGTAAGTACTATCAGGCATTTGTAAAATTCCACGAGAAGATATTCTAGATTCTTTATAATTCTAAAAAACATTTCACACTTAACAATTTTATTAAAACCTTCTCCTTCGATTTTCGCTAACTTCCTTTTACACATCGAAGTTGTAAAATATTCCACACTACATCTGCTTCACATACAATCCAAACGTGATTAAAATCCATCATAGATGTAATCTAAACTCGATTCTAAACATCTGAAGAAAAACAAGAGCCCAAAGTAATTACACAAAAGAGCCTAATTGCCGTTATTACCGCAGTCTATCGCCTCGAAATAGTAATTCGAAGTAATTACTCGACGTCGTTATCGATGGTACGCTCGATGAATTGATAAGAACCTCTGTTACCAGTATACCAGACAGTTCGCACGCATCGTGCGTCATTTGATTGCAGAATGGAAAACGCTTCTGAACCACGCGTTGCGCAACGTCGCGTCTCGTCGTGTCGCGAAAGTAACCGCGAAAAATTCCCCTTTATCTCGGCACACTCAAAATAGACTAATTTCAAGCGATGACGCCGCCTCTAATTCCCGTCCACGCGTCTTCGATTTTTACCAGTCTCCGTCACGGTCGCGGCGACGGTGCTCGGCTATTGTTCCTCGCCTCTCGACGCCTACGGCCCCGTCGCCGTCGTTCGCACGTCAGCCTGGAAGTGTCCTTCCTCTTCTCGCCGGCGGAGAGCGAGACAAGAGCGGCGTGCGCGACGCGTGCCAATTTTCTTCGTTACCCTCGAGCTCGTTACATTAGCTAACACTAGCACGTGATGATAACGTGACGATAACGCTTTTTTCTTCCCCCCTCCCCGGGCGACCGGTGCGGCGTGGCGGTATTCCAGCGGACGATACCCGGATTCTGTGCCCCGCGATCGGCTAAATTGTTTTCATCATTTTACAAGCATACTTTACGAGCAAAAAGTGTGCCGCTTAATGGGACCATTCTAACGCCGTTTCGTCGCGATTGTGGATGTAATTACATCGTCGTTAAAGCGTCGGTTGGATGGAGTAAGACCGGGGGGAAAAAAAGAGGGGAATCTGTTCCGCGAGATTTGCTCGTGGTTTCGTAATTAGCACGCGGGGAATCTTGATAAACATCCTCGCGCCCGTGCCCATCTTGTCACCGCAGATTACTCCGTCGAAATAAATTGGGGTGACGATTGCGCCGCGCGATTCCCTCGAGGAGCCCGGCCGTATTGAGATTATCGCGGCGCTGGCGATAAAACGATATTAAGTCGACGGGAAAGTAAATATTTTTCCCCTGCTTCGTGGTGGTTGGCGCGCGGTTTCTCGGAACTTGGGTTAAAGAACAATCGCGCCGAGGAATTTGGAAGTTGCTCCGATTGGGCAGGATAGGAGATAGGAGCCTGCGCGAGTGTAGAGCAGGGTATCGCGGTTACGAGAGCCACGAGACACGTGGAGTTCAATCTAGAGCTGTAATTACTCGAGTACTTGTTACAGTCCTAGTTCAAGCTTCACAAGCTTGCTCGAATACTGTTCACTCGAATCGAATTGATTGGTAGGATCTTCTACTTCATCTTTGCGATACGGAGAGAAATTGTTTTTGTTTTGGAAGAAGAAGAATTAAGAACGGATCGTTGAACTGAATATTGAAGACTGATTTTGGGGTCATTAATCTTTTGTACACAGGCGGTTACAAGAGTCAGTTAACATTTTGAAGTAAAGTTTCTGCTTTCTTTTCTTTTGAAGATATCTTTGTGGCTGTGCTCTCGGCATTAGGGGCAAGTTTAATGTGTATTGACGAATGTAAATTGATTCGATAAGCAAGAAGAATAAAGAAAAATGGAAGCATGAGTAAATCTAGATAATATATGGATTGCGGATTTAGTGAAGAGTTCGCTGAAAGATTTGTGGACGGTTTTGATTTGGAAGTTACTTTTTTGTATTAGTATATGTTTTGCTTGTTAAGGGGGGATTCTTGCATAACAACCCCCGAAATTGATGAATATTTTTTAAAATACTATTGTTAATATTGCATTAAACTGTTTTGGAATATAAGGAGGCATTTTTAAACTTGCAGAAAATATTTTTTTATGTCGATCCTTCTTATTATTTATTAATTATTGTAAACCTCTTCGACGATGTTGGCGGCAGGTGTAGCACCTGTCACAGTCAGTTGATTGCAAAAAGGAGAAAATTTTCTTAAAGTGAAATAATTTACGCTGTTACTGGATCTAAAGTTTTAATTTCAGTTTTTATTTATAATACTTTTTTCGTCGATATAAAGAATAATATGAAAAATTTGTCTATGGAGAAAACATTTTTCTTTTTTCAAACGCTATAACTCTTTCAATTTTTCATTTTTTTTTCTTTAAAGTGGAAGGAATCCCAGCGTAAATTATCTAACTTTAAAAAACTAACTTCCTATTTTTTTTTGCAATCAGATGACTGTGATAGGTGCTACATATCCCGCCAACAGGAGTTACATCGTCGAAGAGGTGGACTACCATAATAATTAAGAAATAATAAGGATGATCGACGTAAAAAAAATATTTTCTGAAAGTTTAAAGACGCCTTCTTGTATCCCAAAAGAGTTTAATCCAATATGACCAACAGTTTTTTCCCCAAAAAATCCTAAATATCAGTTACTTTTGGGACTGTTAGACGAGAATCCCCCCGTAAGGTAATAGAAAACTCAAAGGGAGTCGTTACAAACGAATTTTGGAAATATGCTTAGCAGTGTTATACCAGGATCTAATTATATCATTTAACCAAGTGGGACCAATGGGGCCCAAGGGGACCCGGCACCCCGAAAAGAAGGGGCTTTGTCAAAAGAAACGGAAACTGGATTTTATTCTTCAAATTAATTTTAATTACCTAATGAATTTCATTGAATTTGCATTAAAAATATTTTATCCCTTTATCTCGGTTCTCTCCAAGATTAAATCCTGAGTGCGCTACTGGGCAGGACAGTGGAAAATGAGTGGAAACTAAAACTGGTTTTCCTCCATCCTACTCGATGACATTAGGGCAGAATGGAAATCAGCAACGTTGAACATAATCACAGTTATTGCGGTTAACTGACTGTTACTGTTCACTTGAGGCAAAATCCTCTTATTTCAGAATAATTGGCTACAACCTGGCTGGTGTATGTTTTTCGTGGTATCAAATCCGAATATGACGTTATTTTTTTAGTAAAAAAAATCCTAAGGTAGTTTTCTTAATAAAGAAATGTTTTTTTAGAGATAACTCAAAAAGGAAATGCCGAAGAATTCTTTTAATATTTTTTTCGGATACCTCGCACTAATTTACTTCAAAATCCATATTCGCATTGACTGCTCTACCGTGTTCGAATAAAATTACAATTGTTTTCGTCATACTTCCCCACGTTAACTTTGAAATCGTTTATTTAAACAATTCTATGGCCTTTCCTTTTTGAGTTATCTCCAAAACCCGACTACCTTAGGAATTTTTTACACAAAAAATAACATCATATTCGGATTCAAAAAAACATACAGATGCCAGATTTTAGCCAATTACTCTTAAATAAGATTTTTCCGTTTCTCGCGCACACCTCAATAACACGAATAAATAAGTCCATTGCAGATATAATTTTCCGTATTTCTTAGTTACTATGAGTACTTCCAAAAAATATATTCCAACTCAGGAAACTCCATTCAGTATAACTGACTGTTTACTTATCAGATACCCAAAGAACAAGCTCCACTAGATTCGATCTGTTCACATTCCTCATTCGTCAGCTGGTTTTCGACAATGCGTATAGAATTAGCCCGTGTATGCCGATGGTTGAACAAAGATTCGAGGGGAGTACGTGCACGTCGTATCTGGTTTATCGTTCTGGGAGGAAAACTGCGGAGGGAGAGAGGCCCACAGAAAGTTGACCTTAAACATTGCATTTACCTCGGCGGAGTAGCGTCGCGGTGGAACAATTCGACGCCGCGCGTTGTCACCGCGATACCGAGCCGGAAGCTCCTCGTACATTTTGCTCGAGGACAGAGTGTCGAAGCTCCTCGATTTCGCCCCTCGCGTTTCCGCGTGCGATCGCTTGCGGTACAGCCGGGCCGCTGTTGCGTAACCGCCCCCATTAATCATCGCCCGTTTCGACTTTGATCGTTGCGAGAGGCAGAACTACGAGAAGTGTGAGGAATAGATTAGCGAGACCCGGGGGAACGAGGGGCAGGGAAAACTTTGCGCCCTGTAACGGTCACTCCGCGTGTTGGGAAACTCGAGTGCATGATTAATGTAAGGGGTGACCCATGAATGTTGATATGTACCTTCTAGGAATAGTCTGTTAAGATGACTGAGTTCTTTTTTTACGTTAGAGATGGGGGGAGATCACTGATTTAGGATTAATATTGTGTGGGGATGGAGATTGGTTAATACTTGACGGAGAATATTTTCCCAGCCGAGATGGTTTTAGGTCTTAGCTCACTGTAAGAGTTGGAATGCTTGGGTGGGGATATGTACATGGTAGGGTTTATACAAAAACCGACTTTTGAAAAACCGGTTTTCGAATTCCACTATTCAAAAAAAAAAAAAAAAAAAAAAAAAAAAGTTAAACCGGTTTTCGAATTTTCACAAAAAAAAACATAATTAAAATAGTAAATACATGTTTATACATATTTTAAAAATTCTCAGGTTTTCTTCATGTTTATAGATTTACAAAAATATAACAATAAAATACACTGCATACTAAACCAAATGAAAAAAGAATTAAAATAACTCAAATCCGTACAAAATATGAAGTATATATCTTTATTTCATTAAGTATTTTTCTTTCGAAAATATGAGCTCATGAAGATTAGTTTTAAGTAAACTGTTACCTACTACAATTTGCTTGTGTCCGCAGCGATGTCAAGTTAAAATGTTAACGTTTTTAATTAAATAATTAATGCATTTTTACATATTAATTCTAGTATATAAAACCGGTTTTTTAAATTTAAAAACCGGTTTTCGAATTTTACAAATTTATTAAAAAAACCGGTTTTTAAACTCGGTTTTTAAAAACTGACAAACCCTAGTACATGGGGTGAGTGGTTTTAGAGAAGCGAGGGGGAAGTGTTTAGCAATTTTGATTAACTGAGGGATAGGGTCGGGAGTAGACTCTGGTTTTTGAAATTTCTCGTATTGGCCAAGAAGATTATTTCTCTAAACTCATGGTACATATTTATGGTAGAATAGAGTGAGGTAAGATGCGCACTTAAAGTTTAGAGTTTCCTAAAATCCTTGGTATTATACTGATACACATATCGTTGTGTAAGAAATAACTACTGTCCCTTATTATTCGATAGCCAGTGACTTTAAGTAAATTTACCTGTCACAACATACCTATATAAAATAAATATTTCCATAAAGTGTGAAATGCGAACTTTTACTCGATATGTGGGGCAAAAGTTCGCATGTTACGGGATAAAAGAACGCAACGAGAAATTTTCACAAAAGTGTTTTAATTTTCTACATATAATACCTAGTTGTGGTAATATAGCAAAGCAACTAATAGTTTTCAATTTTTTTTAACGTTTGACGTTGATGGTTGGGCAATTCTTTTTTGGAACCGATTTGTTTTGTTCCTTTCAAAATTTTTCAGAAGTAGGTAGATATTATATTTTGGATCTTTGTTGCTTTTCTAATTATTTCTTTGCTCGCTCGCATTCAGATTTTTTTTCATTACTTCGTTTACTTCAAGCTGATTTTTAAATAGATAGTTTGCTTTCGAACTCTTGCCCCACTGCATTGTACGAACTCTTGCCCCCACAGATACTTTTCTATTGTTTAATTAATCCTGTTATCTGTGAGGAGAACTGAAAACTTCTATTAGTTCTTTTGAATAGAAAAATTTCAGCTCTTTCAGACGACGTATTAATTAAAATATTTACTGATCAATTTATAAGAATAATATTGATTCCTAAAAATGAGAATATTATATTAGAACTAACGAATTTAGTACTTACCGGATTGTACGATAATAAATCGAAGCACAGCTAGATAATTCGACACTGGTGATTCTACCTTGATTGACACTTGACTGTCAATTATCATTGGCAATTGCCACGACTCAAACAATGAAATTCGCATGGTGCGAACTTTTACCTCACTCTACTCTAGAGATGAATACATAGGGTAGATGTCCCTATTACGGTACCTTTCTCTATTAGTGTGCCTTTATATTTAAAGAAGCTGTACAAAAAAGCTCGCATTAATAAATAAGGAAAGAATTCTTTTTAATTAAGTTAAACTATTAACGCATGTGTTAGAAACGAGAAGATTGCATTTTCAAACAATTAAAGCATGGCGCAAAAATTTCCAAAATGTACATGAAGATTTCAATGGATTTACTCAAATCTTTATCGAAAAGGGTAAGAAACACGTATGTACTTTACAGAAGCGAACAAATTGATAATTATCATGATTTGCACTTACGTAAAGTGTTAATTATATTATAAAAGCTTTTAATTTGATGAAAAAGTAGTAAACCGAGTACTTTTGAAAAGTTTTTGTATTTTTTAAAGTGAAGACACTAATATGGCCCTTAGTGCTCCCTCTGTAACTGCCAAACTTAACCTTCTTTTTTTTCTCAGAAAGAAACGGAACGCTAGGGATTGCTGGGAACGCTATTCAAAAAGGGCCCCGTAATTGGGGGCACAGTAATACGGACAACGCACTATTCAGGGCACAGTAACTGGGACAAAAACGTGTATTTTTATTTTAATTAAATAAATATGAAGTATTAACATTTTCAACCCGAAAAATGCCTTAATAAAGAGAACAATTAAAAAAAAACAACAAAAATTTTTATCAAGCAAAATTAAAGTAAGAGAAGTCAGTAATTAATTCATTCGTGAGCAAGTCGGCGTCGAAGCACTGTAATAGGGACAGCTACCCTATCGTAAACTGGGGGAACATTGGCAGGATTTTGTAACATTTTGTTATACATATAATATAAAAATTAACATTTTTACATCTGCTTGAAGTATTTTACTATAATCTTTTATGATTGTATAATACTACAAGTGTGAAAATGCATAAAATTTTTGTCCGTTTCCTTTTTTAATATTCTGCCCAATACACTATTTTTTACCGATCGGTCATGCGAGAAGTTGAAAGAAATTCGTGTAAAGTAAACAGTATATCAACTGATATATTGGTGGCATTATTGTAAATTATCAGTTATTAGTTAGAAGAAGTTGGTGTATTGTATCAAATTTAAGAATGAGTAAACAAGTGACTAGTTAAAAATTAAAAAAATGTGACGCAATAAATTAGATCTCCTTATAAGTTTTCTAAAGTTGTATGTAAATTACGTGTATTGAAATTGTTCTCTCTGTCCTATTTACCTCTTACATAATTTTTAAGAAGATTGTAAGTATATGCCTTTTCTTGGACATTTATTTTTCAATTAATGTACACATAATTATATATTCGGCAAAAAATAGTGTCGAGTAGTATATATGTTAATTTTAACTGCCAATGTTCCTTCAGATTACGGTAACGTATCATGAGGTGTTTATCGTCAGTTTGAAGTGCCCAGGTTCTCTACTTGTTAACTAGGGAGGCCGAGGAAAAGTTTGAAAATTACACTGCTACATAGACAGTAAATACACCATCATAAGGGAATAAGTAGAAATCGTCGAAAAGGGAATAATCCTAGCATCTGTTGTTGTTGGCAACGCGTTAATTCTGAATAAAAAAAATATATAAACAAAATTTATGTTAAACGATTTTATTGAAAATGCATTAAAAAGTAAAAAATAACTCATTTTTTGTACTACAACTTCGATGGTGATATGTCACTTTAAGTAAAATCGTCAGTCGACTTGCCAACCGATACTTCAACTTTTGGTTACACATGGTGTCCCGTGATTTTACTTAAAGTGACATATCACCATCGAAATTGTAGTACAAGAAATTAGTTATTTTTTAGTTTTTAGTGCATTTTTAATAAAATCGTTTAACATAATTTTTTTATATATTTTTTTTGTATTAGTGACTTTTTAGTGTCTAAGTTTTATTTGTGGTTATAGGCTGGTTTCAAGTTATTTGGATATGTGGTTTTGGGTTGTATTTATTGATGACCGGGTAATGTTTTAAACCCCTCGTATTGTTATCCAAACTACGTACAGTGAGTAAGGAAAACGAAAATATTCGTATAAAGTCGAAAATCGCTGATTTCGGGAATTCTGCGATTTTCGATCTTATTTTGCAATCTTTAAGCGCTTATAGCTCAGAGCAACGTTAACCGATTTTGATGAAATTTTAGGCATGTATACAACTTACTTCAATCTACAAACGGGTTTTTTAAATTTTCATTACAGGCTCACAAAAAAGTTAAAAAAAAACGACCGTTACTATTTTTTTTGCTATTCCGACAAAGTGCGGACACGTCATTTAGCAAACTAATCCTTCTAGCTTCTAAAAAAATCTCAAGTCGTTTGGATTAATTTTAAAAATGTTATGTGATTTCAAGTCAATTGGATAGTTGAAAGTGGGTTAAAATTGAGCAAGAAATGTGCAAGAAATAGACAAACAGAGGATCGAAGCTGAATAAAATCATTTAAAACGACGACACAGTCCCTAGTACCTACCCACAAACTATCCACCCTCCTACACCCCTAACACTCTAATATCCATTTCCACCCTACCCTCTTCACTCTCCTCTTATTTCTCCCTGCATTACGCATTAGCCATTAGCCACCTACAACATACCACCCTTCGGCCTCCAAGCAACACTACCACCCCCAGTGGTGGTCGCAAAAAATCTAAAAACTCATCTTTTAACCAGTCCGGATAGCAACTTTACTACCACACTTCCCACATTACATTACTAATCACCATCCTATTCTGGGCAACCCCTTAATCTACCCTATACAAAAACCCCTCTTTTCCTTAACCCTTCCCCTGTTATTCGCCGCGGAGAATCTTGTTATGCGGATGGTGCGTGCGGGCGCATGCCACGCGAGCAATCTCTATCGCCACGAGGGGTTGGTGGGGGTAGCCCGGCACACTCGCTCCCCATACGATCGCCGCGTGGAGCGGCGCGATAGAGCTAAATATCGGCCGGGTCCAGAGGGGTCAGGCCGCTCGCCGTAGCGGCGAGTTCGCCTGCGAGGCGACCTTGGGACCATAGCGATTGATTTCGCGCGGAACGCCGTCGAAGGACGAAAGAGTTAACAAATGGTGGCCGATCGCGCGTCACGGCATAGTAGCCCGGTTATCTGTCGCGTGTGTGTTGACAGTCGAGCGCCGGTACAACGTGTGCAGCTGGACGCGACGCGGACTGCGTACGTGCTGTCCCATTAGCGTGTTATCCGGGAATTACGAGTGATAACCGAAGGGTGGGAGACGTGCGGAGGAGAACGAGAAGAAGGACGGGCAAGGGGAGGGGGTGGAGACAGATAACCCTGATCGTCTGTCATGACACGCGACGATGTAAACGCGGGAGGACAAGGCAAAGGCGCGTGGAGGGGAGCGCCGCGAACCAGGGAGGAAGGCGAACGGGACAGCAGCTTCTGTTTACGTGGTGACGACGGTGGTGGTGGTAGCGGCGGCGGTGGTGGTGGTGGCGATAGTGATACCGTGCACGAGGAGTAAACCTAGCCGCCGGGTGGCGAAAAGGTCGCGGCCCCGTCATTGATACGGTAGCAGAGAGAGCGCACTTTGGACCAATTCCTAGCCACGGCTAACTCGAATAAACTCAGGGGAACGCGGCTTCGTCACTTCAGTGCTACTTCGGCCACGCACCGCGGCACACTCAAACACCGAACAATCAACACCACCACCCCTCTCTCTCTCTTTCTCTCTCTCTTTCTCTAATTCCCATCATCCCAATTATAACCACTCTTGCACTCTCTACTTCCCTATCCTCCGCCTCTCACTACCTCCTCATCCTCGTACCTCTATTCCGTTTCAATCTCGGCACTCCGCATTTGCTCTCTCATATCCAAGTCCCCGTCCTTCCGGCTCTGTGTTCATTCCCGGGCGCTGCGAACCGCCCCCGCGACCAGGCGAAAGGGCACGCATCCCCGCGCCACGGCGGTTCGCCCCCCATCGGACGAAACTCGGCACAGTCGTTGAGGAAGAGGCGAGAACACGCGCGGCGCTCGTTATAGAGGCGAGCGGTAAACGCGGACGGCTTGGTGTTCACGCGGCGCTCGATCAGAGATAGACTAGCCAGCCGAGCCGCTCTCCTCGCGGTTCTCCTTCGACTTCGCATAGGCGCGCACGTGATCGCACGTGACGCGCTCTCGCGGTCTCTAGAGTCCGCGCTACCGAGCGCCGCTCGACAAAGAGGAGAGACGGTCGCGCGAGACCGACGATCGCGGTGTCTCCTCGTTTCCGCGGCACAGGCCACAGACAGCTGATCAGAGAACACGTCGAAAATGTCTACAGAACCGGGCTTCACCTCCAACGGGAGCATGATCGTGGTGAGCAACAGGTTGCCGTTCGTGCTCAAGAGGAACGATGTCACCGGCAAACTGGAGCGCAAGGCCAGGTTAGTACGCCGCCAGTGGGCAGATGCTTTTATTCTTACTTCTTTCCTTCCTCTGTTTTGTAAACACCGTGCCGGTAAACAGTTTAACGCTCGCAGCTTTACGCCTGCTAGACTAATTTCATGCCAAGGTTTAAGTGTCACGTTGGCATCGCTGACAAAGAGACGCTGCCAACTCGGGAATCCAGACTTCAATGAAACTTCGCGTGAATGTGGAACATGTTGGAGGTTTTTTCCTCGGCGGAAATTCACTGCGGGAGGGTGAAAGGCTTTGTGGTTTCTTTATTTTTCTTGTGGTAGTGTTATAGAGCGTAGATCAATTCTTAATATTAAAGTTTCATTCTGTCTCGCACTGTTAGAAGAATCTAATAAATGTGATAATTTTAAGGGTGCATTTTATTTATTCAGAGTGAATTTCTGTAGAAAAGGAAAATTGCTCTTTGTGTACTCTAATGTGCTCTATATTCACGCGAAGTTGCATTAAAATTTGGAGTTTTGAGTTGGTAAAGTTCCCTTGTTAGTTATATTAGCAACTCTCCAGTTGTTGGATATCAATTTTGAGATATAATTCTTCGCGATGGAAGTATGTTTTTTTTCTTAACGTTCGCTGTTTAAGCTTTCTTTTGTCCACTACGGTACATGTTGCTGGTGCCCTTTTAGAGGGGATACTTATGTGCCTCGTAATTGGTATTCATTTATTCTTCGTTTTTTCTGTTGTATTAACAGAAAAAACAAGTGTGGTGCATGAATGCATATGCTTTACACGTGGCATGTTAGTATCGTGTAGAATATTGTTTGAATTTCTTGCTCGTATAAATTGTTACTGATTTGAATGAAGTGAATGAAGTTCGAGTCACTGATTTTGTTGAAATAATGTATCGAAAGGGTGGGATGCAGTATTTAAAATTTGACTAGAAAATTGAGATCAATTTAAGTTACATTGGTAAACAGGACGAAGTTTTCAATTCGATTGTCTCAGAACATTTGTTTGACACTTTGTTATACACGGTATGCAAAATGTTAAGCCAAATTTGTGATCGAAACACGTTCATTCCTCTTGTTATATGAGACACAGAGAGAAAAACTGGACAAACCCCCATTTTTTGCCAAATTCAGTTAATAGCAATATAAAATAGGAAAAAAATTGACGTGAATTCGCCTTTAAAATCGGAATAGTACTGGGGGAATGCACAAAAAGTCTAGCGTTACGAAAATCGCGACAAAAATGGGTGCTAATGTTTCGTCTTATAACTTCGAAACTAAAAGCAACACCCAAACAATAAATACAGCGTCATGTAGACAAAGGACGTCGGTACCTGAGATGACCTCGGAACCGAGTGCGTAACCGCAACGAGCGTGGGTATGGGGTTCGCAAGATGTAAATAATGACAGAATTGTAACGCGTCTGCCGGGCTTTGGGCTAGTATAACTTTGAATTGCGTCGAGTGAGAACTGCGAAAGCGGTGTCATTCGACAGTGAATTTCAGTAATCAATAAAATAATCCTTCGATATTAATATCAAACTTACTGCTTCAATATAATCGTTCAAACTTATTCTGTCTACTTCATTCATTCCGAAATCCAACATCAGCGCCGAGTATTCACGCAAAAAAATGTGGTTTGTGTCCCCGACACAACCTACCCGAGTTTTTTTTATATAGGTTAGTCCGTTTTTGCTCTCAACGCCTCATATAGTCTGCAACTGTAAGTGCAGACCACGAACGTTTATTTAAATCCATTGCAAGTTACGAAGACCTTAAATTTAAATAATATTCTACAATAATACCAGAAACTTGAGATTCAGCGCCAAGATGGATTGAGCATGCCAATATCTGTGACACGGTTGAAAATAATTAGAGGACCATTTATTTGGTACCTACTTTGAAACAATAGAGTAGGTGATTTAATCTTTCAGTACCACGTGGCTTACTTATTTCATCTCCAGTGATTTATACAGTAATTTCATTGATAGGGAAATTAATTGTAATATTAACTTTTCCATTGTTCGCACGTAGCTAAAGATAACTAGAGAATAGAGACCTATTCAAATAACTTTACCGCTTACTACGACGTTTATCTACGTTGGAAGTAAAGTTCCCTCTGCTGCATAACGAGCCGTTGAGAATTAGTCTGTTAAGTCAATAAAGGTGGAAAATTGAGTTGCCTCTACGTACATTGCTGTTCCTTGCCTCAATGCTTTACGAAGAAAATTGCTATTAAATAAAATAAAATATCAACATTCAATATTATACAGAATTCGATATTTGCATCTTCAGAATTATTTAAACTCGATCGTTTAATCACCCAGAACAATCTACTTCCCCCTTCTTTCTATGCTTAAACGGCACTCTGCAAAGGTTGATAAAAAAGTCATTGTTAATTGTGACTTAGTAATCGATGCCCGTCGATGTTGCGCTACCCGTGTTTATTTATGGTCGGCGAAAAAATAGTTTGCGATTACACATCGTGCGTGTCACTCCGTCGAAAAGTTCGGTGCTATACAGTGCGTTAGCGGTGTCGAAATTCTTCGTAAGAACACGCTTGTATACATATACAGAACGACCGTGCCGATATTCTGCCTCGATGCTACCGAGAAACCCGTTCTCAGGCGCGTGGTTTGCTATTTTGTGATCCCAAAAAATAGTCATGCTAGCATCGATATTATTGCGTGTGATTACGCTGTCTTTTTAATTCTTGCGTCGCCTTGCTCTATTGGTTGCATTCGTGTCGGATGATCGAGCTTCTGTTAGTCGTAGGTGGCTAAATTTGGTCGATGATTTATTTTATAAAACTGAGGATAGCAGTGGCGGATTTAAGGAAAATGGACCAGGTGGCAGGCGTTCTGGGACACCCTGTGTATATAACAGAATTGCAAATAAATGTGGTATAAGAATTATGGGAAACAAAACAGAATATAGGGTTTGGATAAAATCATTTTTTTTTTGGATGTTGGGTAAGAACCCAGGCGGTAATCGGTCGATTGCTTATCGGTCGCACTGGAGGGTAAATACTTACTTTAAAATTGAGAGAGTGAGAGCGACAACGGACCTACTGACATTAAAAAAAATTGCTATTTTATATGATTAGTAGAATCCATTGAAATACGTTATTTCAACTAACTCAATTTTGAAAAAATGTAGGTTCGTCCGTTGTTGCTCTCACTGACTCAATTGCAAATACATATTGAATGGTTGAGAGAGTTTATGAAAACAAAGCAGTTCTTATAAAATACGTTGAACATTTTTTTTCTTGGAGTTTTCGTGGAAATGATATATTTTTGTGGGACCACCACTAATCGTAGGCTCGGTCACATTGTTGCCAAATTAGTAGAATTTTAATAGCAAACTCGTGGCTTTGGTTTTATATTGATTATTTTGTAACACAGAATCGGGGGCTATTATCTAGAACTAAGTTAAATTTAAAAATTAAAAAAAAAACATGATACAAAAAGAACGGTTTATTAATTGAAAAAATAAATAACGAAAATTTTATAGAGTATAAAATAACATTATATCATATTATTTATTTCTCTGTTATAGGTAGTATGATCCCAACATATTGTATTCAGTTTTCTAAACTTCTACGATTGAAACTCAGCTATTTTATAATTTTTATTTCGAGTTCTTATAATATTCAAGAATGCGTTAGAGACTGCTGTGAAATGTTAAAAAAAATAAGGACGGGGGTTAAAAATCAGGAACAAATGATTACCTTAAATTCAGAATTGGGACAAAATCGTCTTCGTCCTCGGAAATCGTGGACAAATGGTCCCTTATAATATAAAACCAAGCTCACTAATCATTGCAAAGGTTAAGCATTCACAATAATTTGAAAAATGCCCCTTTAAAGCCCCTTTCTCACCATTCAAAGGCCCGCAAGCAATTCTTCACCGTTCTCGAAAAAATATCGACCGCGAGAATACGCAAAAACGTTAGGAATTTTTTTAACACAAAGCGTTAAAGTGTTAACACAGATTTTCCATATTTAATCAAAATCGAGCCATCACACTAAAATTAATAGCCAATTTCGAAAGAACATACCCCCACTGGCCAGGTTTGTTTATATTTTCGCTTTTCGCGTGGCGCCACCAGCCCAGCCTCGATAAGCGCGGATTAACCACGAGTGTGACAATAACCACGCGCGGCCGGTCGAAATTCGGGAGCGCGTAAAGTTCGCGATAGGATCTCCGCTGTCCCTGTCTGCTGTGCGCGCTCTTTCCGGATACGGGCGGGTTTATCTGTCGCGGTGACATAAGTAGAAATCTTATCTGTTTATTTACGTGAATCACGGTATCGTCCGTTGATACCGAGCGCGGGGTAAATAAAACTGTCGTTTCGCTAAGTCAGAAAATAGAAGCCCTGCGTGACCGTTAATTGAAACGAATCGATCGGCCCGGCCGAGGGCGGGGGGTGGGGGTGGGGGAAGGAAATAAAAGGGACCGCGGCTCGCAATCACGGTCGGTAGAAAGTAGAAAATAAGACGCGTAATGAGCCAGTTCCTTTTCAGTAGACTGGGGTTTGTTAATCTAATCGCCTTCGCGGAATATAAACTCCGTTGCAAAAATAGGAATATTGCTGAGAGTGCACGTGCCCCGCCCACCCCCTCCGGATTCCCGGGCATATAGAGAATACATGCGCAACGTTTGATCACTCGAGAAACATGATTAAAGACCGTGCTCCGTAAACAGACACCGAAGATAATCGCCCCGCGATTCGAACGGGGGGGTTTCGTTTAAAAATCCCTCCTCCCCCCCCCCCCTTGCCCCTCGGTGTGTTTTATTTCACACGGTCATCGGTGTATCCAATGAGCATTGGTAAACAAGCCGGGATGGAAATAAGAAAAGTGTCACCGCGAGACGATAAACAAGTTGCATCCGCGATAAAGCGGTATCGGTCGCCAGGGAACAACAATTATATCTAAGCTCTCCGAATCACATCGGGGATTGCAGGGGGTGGTTAAATATTCTTATCTGTGGGCGAGCGTCTTTTAAATGCGTAGGAATCGCGGTCGATGATAACGATACGAGACGAAGTGATATGAAAATCCCAATGGAGTTTCCTCGTGGACCACGCCCGTATTGATTCGTAATTATTTATCGGTGGCGATCGATGTCCGCGGCGAGGGACCTTCGAGGTACAGCGAGGGAAATTTGAATAAGCGCGCTTCAAAATTTTCGAATTTTTACTTTGTATGCATTTTGCTGAGCGCTCACTTTTGGCAATTCTACGTTGCTGTTTTCCGCGTTTTCGCGCAGAAGTACAGTAATTCTTCGCTATTGTCCCGTTTTTACCACGCGTAATAGTCCCGCTCACTATCCCCACCATTTCTTGGAATTCTTCCGTCGAGAGTGAGAGAACGAAACAGACGACGGCAACTTCGGGGCAACTGTTTCGTTCCCTCTCGCTCGGCTCCTGGGTTTTCTCACTCGCGGCATCGGCCGCACGGAATAGTCTCAGAGCGTATACTACTCTAAGGAAATAGTGTTTGCATCGCGTTATTGTCCCGCCGCCAGCCCCGTTCGTCGGGATTATTACAAGGAATTACTGTAATTCACTGAGAGAAGCGGTTATGGTAATTTATGTGGAAGTGAAATTCGCGTTGTATGTTCATTTAATGGCTCGTTCATATAGGAAAAATTAGGAAGCCGTTGTCATTGTCAAAAATTGTCATTGTTGGCATTTTTTAAAATAATGTTTTAAATGGAATCTTTCAAGTTGTAGTATAAATGTTTTAAGCTATGAATAAAAATTCAGAGTAAGGTCATGAAAAAGCTCAAATAAATGTATTACATTTATTATGAAAATTTATTTGAACTTTACATGTATTACATTTAATTAAATAATAATAATAAATTTATTTGAGCATTTTTATGACCTTACTCTGAATTTTTATTCGTAGCTTAAAACATTTATAGTTTAACTTGGAATATTCCATTTGAAACTTTATTTTAAAAAATGACAACAATGCGCCCCTTGCCAACTTGGCGCCCTAGGCAGCTACCTAATTTAATCCGGTAATCGCAATTGGGTAAGTTCGCTTAGGGCGCAAGAAAGGTTTGAGCCAAGCTTTAGTTTAAAATATATCAAATATATGACCAGATTAGTTAAAAATATTTTAACTCTCTTCCGCCCCTTGCGCCAATTTGACACAAACGCGAATGTACACAGTGCACGTTGCGATAAATACAACAAAGCATTATGCCCTGTAGATCACATTATTATATGAGGCATTGAGAGCAAAAACAAACTAACACACATTGGAAAAAAATTAATTTTTCCTATTTTATATTAGTACACCATATTGGAATACATTATTGCTACTAACTCAATTTCGCACAAAGTATGAGTTAGTCCGTTTTTGCTCTCAATGCCTCATTTGTGAACCATTTAACCAATCATATGCCTAAATATACAGAAACTCCATTTTTATTTGCAATAAAACAATTTGCAAAGTCATCTATTTATCTTTTCATTATATTGATTTTTTACCACTATGTAAATTTGACACCAAGGGGCAAATTAACACGTTCGCGGACGTGAATGCTATAGCATTCAAATCTTGAAGTCAATTATTTTGAGTTTAATTTTATATAACCTTAAGTTTTGTAATTATTATACCTGCCAAGCTAATGACTATATAACGATTAAAATATGTTAATCTGACTACCTCTATAAAATGTGTTTAATCAAATTTCGAATATCAACCAATTTAAAAATAAAATAACTCACTTTTTGCACCTCGCTGAAACTTTTACTGTCCGCGAACATGTTAAGTTAGGAAACTCAGGGGCGGACGAGGGTCAATTTACCAATAATTCTCATTCATCACTGTCTTCGTCTTATTTGAAATCGAAACTCTTACCCTATAGTGTTTGATAAAGCAGACGCGCTTAAACGAATTTCGCTGACTCAGGTGATAAGGAACCTGTCTGGCGCGGAAGAGATACGATATTCATTCATTAGGTGGTGCGCGAGTGCCACGTGCTTGCCGCGTGTTTCCGCGTCACTCGTTACGTGCTCTCGGCTTAATATATTACCGCGGTTGTCGTAGCCCGGCTTTGTGTCCCTCGGCGAGGGCGCAGTAAGTGTCGTGGAAAAACACGATGCTCGCCGGCGTGCGGCATTGATTCCCGTACGAAATCGGATGCGTCGGTGTCGTGTACGCGCGATGCACATTGCGCACGGTGGCTGCTGGGAACTGATGCCTTCGTAACTCGAGGCGACGTTAACATGTGGCAGATCGATGTTGGATCGGGAGCATTATGTTGCTTAACCCTGCTGTGACCTTCGTCTCCGTTATAAATGTAACGTAATGTCAAAGAACGAGGAACAATATTGTTATATTGATTATATTGCTCTTGAAGTTGGAAACATTCTCGGAAAAAACGTGGGCGGGTTGGTAAAACACTCAGGAAAGTAGGTGGGTTAAAGAAATGAGAACACAAGTGGGTTAGGATAGACCTGAGGGAAGTAGTAGAGTTGAAGAATTGAAAGCACGATTGGGTCGGGGAATACTCGAAGGACGTAGGTGAGTTAGAGATGAAAAGTCTATTGGGTGAAAACAGAGGTGGTGTAGGGTTGAAAGGATTACAGGGTTTTCTACTTCAGTTATCTCGTTGTTTAGTGGAGGGTGTAAAAGGTACTTTCAGTGCAGGAAAGTAGTGTAAGGGCAGTGTGAGGTAATTGTAATAAGTTACTTATTGTATAATATGAGAAATATTGAGAAATAGATCGTGTAAAATAGTTAAGGGATTTTTCTGGTGGGTGGGCAAACGAGTATAACTCAGAATTATGAATTTTGCAGGGAGACACTTAGAATATTTAAAGTGCTATGTAAGATTAGGTGTTAAATTTTGGACATGAAAGTTGATAACATATATGTTAAAAGAAACTTTTATTTTTAATTCTCGGTTGTCACACTGGGTCAAAATGGCCCACAATTTGACTCTCAGGTAAAATATCTTTGAGGTATCATTGGAAATAGTGCTACTGTTTAAACATGCTGATACTTTAAATGTTTATTTTCAACGATGAATGTATATTCTACAATGTTCAAACTTTATCTCTAAATTTTTGCGACTTAAAGTTGCAGATAGTTTTTAAACAGCAGTTGATTGAAAATTGGCTTGGGTCGAATCGACCCAGTGTGACAACTACGTTCGAAAAAATATGTGTGACAACCGAGGGTTAATTTTGATTCATGGAAAAGAACAAAATAGGGATCTATTTGAGTCAGCTTCTTGTTCAGTGAAGGTTCAAATAGTTTAAAGCCCTGGAACACTGCAGAGAGCGATTCTAGGAATTTGAGGAACTTTTTATCTAACAATAGGTAAGTGAAGATGGAAGCAATTAGCAGAGAAAGATGGTGTACTGTTCTGACCATATTTTTATCGCAGCTCCCTCTGGAAGGAATCCAATATATTTTCTGTTACACAAATCAATTCAAGTAGGGACGTCGAGAATTAATAGGCTAGCGGATGCTTTGGTCTCAAAGATATCTCGATTGCACACTTGCAATTTGATAATAATGATAATGTCACTCGAGATCCAATTCAGTTACAAACTGCAACGTTCGGTTAATTAGTGGGAAGTGTAATCAGCATACAAGTGCCTGACAGTAAATCTTGAACACGGATGTAGCAGACATGTCGACAGTTCGTGTTGAATATTTGAATAGTTGATCGCTCCGGTACCAACTATAACATATTTCGTGAAATATTTCCTACCGGCATCTAAGGGGTCGTTCTTAAATTACATAAGGCTTTTTTGGGAGGAGGGGGTCGCGAATTTCTTACGTTTTCTTACAAGGGGGAGAGGGGAGTCAGGTAGCGTCTTACATAATATGTTTTAACATAATTTTCAGTAAATAAAAATTCTATCATTAATGTTCCAGAAAAGTTTTTTAGTTTAAATTTCCCGACATCGAGTTAAATGAATTATATAGGTAAAGCTCTAAAAGAATTTTAATAACTGAAAAAATTAAATGTAAAAAATATTACGTAAGAAGGGGGTTAGAATATCAAATCTTACGAATTCTTATACTGGGGAGGGAGGGGGTAAGAATTGTCGGCTTATTGTGTAGTTCAAAAACGCGTCAAAGAGGGCCACGTGCCATTTTAAGTTTATGCTCATATAATTTCTTTAAATTTTTTACTTAGACCACTTTCACAATTAACACTAAATTAATTCCATATAATGTTGAAATTACAACCACTTCATGTTTGACGATATCCTAAAAATTACATTGAATTAATTTAGTTTAAAACAATGTGGTGTGAAATAACTGATAAACACATTTTTTTTTAAATTTTGACTTAGCCCACTTTCATAATTATGGGCACATTTAAAATGAATTATTTTCTCTAAAACAAAAAAGTGGATATTACCACCCCTTCCACTGGCAGTCTTCCAGCAGGTACACATCGAAGGTTGCCTTTCCTTCGACGAGAATGTCAACCCTACCAGAAACTAACGAGCTCCGAGAAATAAGCAAACTCTACTTCCCGCTATTCCCGCTCGAGGATCCTGTAGTGACGAAAGCCGCCGCGTGGGTGGTGACTTTTTCGCAGCGCGATCGCAACGTTCGGCGCGCACGAATAACGACACCCGGCTGTGTTCTCTGGGCGTACACGCGTGTACCTACACCACGCTGGAGACGCGGCGCTCTCGAAATAGATCGCATCCGAGTGTCCAGTGATAATAATAGCGCGCATTAATCGCTTCCGTGTCGTTGCAGATATTATCGTTCCCGACGAGTGGTTCGTAAACACAGCCTTCGATATCGCTCTAGCCTCGAGTGTCGCGAACCAACGGCGGGTAATGACGCGGAGTTAATATTCTGGAACGTTCCCCGATTTTATCAGACGTTGGATCAAATTGTCCTCGTCGTCCTCGGCGAGGTCGGCATTCTTCATGGGTTTTTCGCTTCTCGCGAGTTAATACTTGGGGATCACAGGAACCCGTGGTTTAGTTTCCTGAGACTTTGCTCTACTCGTGTTGGCGATGAAGGGCTTAAGTATGCATGAGAATACGTTTCTTCGCGAGTTACAAAGGCGTTGTGTCCGCGGTAGAATTTTGTAGAATTCCTGACAAGGCTGCGCGTTGCTGGTAAATGGTGATGGTAGTATTTATGATCAGATAAGACTGTTGTGTGTTTTATTGTTAGGTGTTCTCGCGGCGCTCTGTTATAGAGCAGGGAAGTTTACGACTTGAAGCAGTATTTTTATTTTAGGTGTATCATCTTGTGACTTTTTTTCATCCCCGATGAGAGTAGAGAAGACATTTTATATTTAATCTGTTTCTGGTTGACAGCTTGTAATTCTCTGTGAGCAACAACTGGTAGGATACTGTGATTTACAGCATTTTTAACTGTTTGTAACTTGTAGCTACGTTAGCTGATTTCAATTAGGGTAAAGCACCCAATTACTGGCAGCCAACCCAATTACTGTCACCTTAAGCTATTTTACTTAAAATAACGAATAAATAAACGTTTAAGTAAAATAGCTTAAGGTGACAGTAATTGGGTTCGCTGCCAGTAATTGGGTGCTTTACCGTAAAACTTACTAAAAACTTATAACTTACTTATCCTTACAAGGGAAGAACCTGAATCCGGAAATTCAAAAAATTCTGAGATTTTGTGAACATGTAGGGGATTTCCTTCTGATTACAACGCAATTTTTGTTTGCTGCAGAAATTCAATTTAAGGGGGTGAAATCAACCCCTTAAATTCCGGCTATTTTATGATTTTGTGTTCTAATGAAAAGAAGTAACTTTTGTCTTGAAATTTTTTTCTATCTCTTATAGATTGCGAGTCACAAAATAAAATATGAAAATATCCGAATCATCAGGGGTTAATTTCACCCCCTTAGAGTGAATTTGAACAGCAAACAAAAATTGCGTTGTAATCTGGGGAAAATCCCCTACATATTCACAGTATTTCAAATTTTTTGGGGATCTTCCCTTGTCAGATAAAAAAGTTGAAAAAGCGACCTTCGCTATTTTCTTCACTATTCCGACCAATTACATTTTCTTTCCAAAACTACGATAAACGTCACCTAAGTAGTAATCTAATCCTTCTAACTTCTCCAAAAGCTTAAGTCGTTTCACACAATTTTAAAAAGTTTTTCTGTTTTAAATAGTGTCCCAATACTTTCATCCGGCACTGACATATCTGGAGGGTTCAAAACCCACTCACTCTAAATCCAACATTCCCTGAAAATGAGTTTCATAGTTCAAAAACCTTATTATTCTTAAATCTTTCAGCTGATAAATCAATTAAGTCACTATTTTCACACATAAACAATAAATAGCGGCACTTACCTATATTAACCACGGAATTAACTACTTAGGAAAAGTTATTCAGAGGACAAACAATGTAAATCTGGGTTTTAATACTAATTTGCTTACACTGATTTGCTTTTAAACCCTCCAAGTTATTATGACAGCACACATGTCACATGACGGAGGGTATCACTATATTTATTAGTGTATATAAGAATAATTGCGCGAGTAAAATCGTTCAGTTTGACCCATTCCCCACGCGTGATGAGCCTCACGTCGGTTCCTCGCGCTGAAAGGCGGCCAAGTTCGGCCATATATTTATAATTATTGCTTGCCAATGAAGCAGCCGAGTGCTAGCCTGTGTCCCATTGACGGGCACTACGATGCATCGAACGACTGTATGCGTATGTGGGTCGAGGTTAAAGGTCGCGTTAGATCGCGAGCACTCCAGAAATGTCACGGCACCACGCGGCCACGCATCCGCCCGAGTTTCGAGCACGTGCGCTTAGGAAACGCATGTACATTTATCGTCGTATAGCCATAACTTCTCTATGTGATTGGTATAAGTACGATAGAGAATTTCAAATGTTTAGAAGTGAGCAATAAAGTGTCTGTATATTGACACTTTGAGGGGGCGAAAGGTTTTGAAACATCCCCCTTTAAGTCTGTCAGATCGTTCCGAGCGACCGTCACTGTCAGGAGAAATTTGTTCAAAGAGAACTACGAGCTTCGTGTGTTTTCAAAGTAAACGCTCGAGGACTGAACGATATTTTAATTACTTTCCAGAAAATATCATCGTGAAAATACGGAAAAATCTACGTGTGTTACTCAAAGTGTTAACCCCTTAACGATACATTAAATTTTGGAGAAACGTTAAAATATTATAAACTTTTTTTATGTTTCTATTTTAGTATATAAATGTCTCCTAGTATTCAATTTTGCAGGGATCGATTTATCCCCACTTTTCTAAGATAACTCTTCTCCACAAAATACCAGTTTCTTTTTTCATATCTCGTGTCATTTTTGGAGTGGCGGACTCAGGATTTTATCTTGGGGGAGCCGAGTTGAACTGATACAAATATTTTTAAGAAAATTTAATTTATTGCAAATTCAATGAAATTCATTAGGCGATTATAAAAATTCGTTTAAAAAATAAAATCCAGTTTTCTTTTCTTCTTACAAAGCCCCTTTTTGGGAGGTGCACCTCTGGGTGCGCCACTGGTTTTAACCCTCTATAAAATTTCTACGCCATTTCACAAAACAGAATATTATAAAATAAGGGTCTGTGATTTCCATGTTACAATAGTTGAATATGGAATATTTGTACAATCAGCACATTTAATATAAAACACAGATAATGGATGTTACTATTATACAAAGTTTCATGACATTGTAGTGGGTTAATCTCCTAGAATCTTACCCAGCCTTCTATTCAAATTTTCAATATTTCTTACATATGCTTTCCTTTAAAAAAACAAAGCCCCGCTTAATAGCAAGCTGGCGTGCAGGTGCGTAGGATTAGCGAGTCGTAAGTAGGTTGCGAATGTTTCTTTGTGTTGTTTTAAAGACCAGTAGAAACAGTCGACGATAGCCGTCTTATTTGCATTTTTAAGTCTCCGACGTCTATGTTCGACTTTGGTATTAATACTTGTTATTTAGCGCGTCGCGAGTTGGATATTTAAAGAAGGAGAATACGAAAGAATCAGTTTCCGCCAAGGACGCGTCCGCAGTTTATGGTCTTACCGGTGGATTACGGAAGAGTGTAGTAGTAAGTCAAAGGCGATCAGCTGTTTCTTATAAATAGGTGTAGTATGTATACAGTCGCACGTCAGAGACCATCGACTTTATTTGACGAAAGAATGCGGCGTGCACACTGATACCTGTAAGACTTCCAACCTTCAGAAACTAAGAAAACCTAATGCCGCGTCAACGCGTTCCGATATTTACAGGAAGTGAAACTTTCATTCAAAGACAAAAGGTATTTCTCGATTCTGCGTCGAAATTAAAACACAACGCGGAAAAGCTGGAATTATGAAGAATATAACTACGATTTTTTTATAATTCGATATCCCAATTTAGTTTTCTAAAAAATTAGAATTTCCACCGTGGAACGCGTTAATATCTCATCTATTATAAATATACGCTACTGTATTAGAGATCCCAAATTTTGGCTCATAAAAAACATATGTATTACAATATAAAATACTGTACCTAGTTACCAATTTCAAATTTTCACAAATTATAAAACACGACATTTTATAATTGAGGACCTTGCAGCTCCATCTTTACCAACTTCGAGTAAATTATAAAAAACTGTTTACAAAATTACCTATTACGTTGACTTAACATTGAAAAAAGAACAGTAATTAAAAAATACATATTTTCACACATCGTTAGTAGCAGTTATTGAATTAATAAGTCTCTATTTCTATTTCTGTCAAATTTTTCAACTCTGGAGCTGCCTGTGTCTTACAGCAGGGTAATGGGTGCAGGTTCAAAATTTGCAATAATTCGCTTATTTATTATCAGATTTGCATTAAACGATGTAGAATTTTTTACGAATATTACACGTCATAACTCAATTAGCCGCGGCAGAATAAACAAGATTTGTCGCGGAAACACATAAATATGAAATACCAAAAGAGCAATAAAAAATCGATGACCAAAGGTCTGCATAGATCTGAACGTGGTTCACGGACATCGTGCATTAAAATAGAAAGAGGCTCGTTAAAAATTACACAGTTGCACGATCGATGGTTTATAAAACGGGATCCGCGACCTGTTTGATAGACGCGATCATGTATTTGTCATTATGTAAATATAGTTGCTCTATGCTTCACCAAGCAGTTGCAGAGCTGATCGAATACGTCTTTCAGTATTATCCCCGCCTTATCAACCGATACGCCGGTGACGGGCGCTCGGTGGACTTTTATATTTACGCTCGGGGTGTTTTCTTTTTCATAGTCGCTATCTTTAATGTTATTGTGTGGACGATAGGCGGTCGGTTAAAGGCGGAAACAGCCAGAATTCTTCGATCGCTCCTCGATTTTATTCAGCTCACTAAATAACGACTTTCTGCTGCGTTATTTGTAGAACTTTGTGCGCTCGCTTGACAAAGAGGGACCGTGACCTGTGGAATTTTTTTCCGGGGGAATCAGATTTGAAATGTGGGGGTTGATGAATATCGGTGACTTCTAGGATATTAGTTGCTGATAGCTAATCATTTTTGTAAGAAAAGTCGGTTCAAATGTTATATGTTTATTTGTGTAATTTAACCCTTCGTGGTCACATCTTCTGAGTTAGCATTTCCGTGTTTTTGAATAGTTTAACTTTTCAGTGATAATTGTACATTCTAGAAATGTAAATTTTTATACGGTGGAGTTTGTAATTAAAAAAGAGCGATTTTTTTCCGCGATAAATCCTCTTTGGAAGTCATAAAGGCGTGACATTTGAACTCGAAAATTGCTTTTGGGGTGCGATACACACCGTGTGACCACGAAGGGTTAATTTTTAATCCTTTATATTCTGCAATAAACTGGGATGAAATATTTATGTGGATTGCAATTCGAGATTGGGGTTTTAAGGGTTGAACACTGAAAAGAGAAATTAAGACACAAGTGCACAAACTTATGCCTTACTGATAATATTATTATACAATTCTGACCTTTCCTCGTCCAACCCAATTAATGTGATAAAATTCAGTGGTATATCGACTCCAGTTTAAATTTAGTAGACTCTCTAGTCTTCTATTCCCTATTCATCAAAGCTTCAACATCCCTCTATGAAACATACAACACCCTTCTGCCAGTGAAATTGAACATCATTGAATCGAGTTCCAAAAGTCGTGGAGAAATATTCTTGGTGACATACGAAAGAGGCAAAGACGCGAAGAAGCTCCGAGAATATTGATCTGCTTGTACCTCGATGAAAGAGGTTTCCGTATTAATATTTTCGACACGTGCACCCCAGCTGCTCTACGATAAAGCTCACGTAATCTGTCTTCGCACCCCTGTATTCCCTATGAAGCTTATTTTTCCGGATAACTCTCACGTGTGTTTCTTTTCAGTGCTGGAGGCCTTGTGACTGCTGTAGCACCGGTGGTTATTAGCGGAAATGGAGTATGGGTGGGATGGCCAGGGATGCACATGGAGGACCGGAACGAACCGATTCCTGAGTCCGATCCCAACGATCGCACGCCGACAGCTGGTCTCCTGTCCCGCAAGGTATGTTTCTTTCTCCTGTTATTGAGGTCACTGTTTTCACGAGCGAACTAGGTACATAAAGTTCTGTGCATCTAGGTGAATGAAACATTGTGGAGAAATGTGGAACACTTGTTGGATATTTTATCATTTGCATTGACACTTCATCGTTTAAGAAACATTTAGATAGATTGTACAAAAGAAATACTTTTTAAAGAAATATTTTTTAAAAGAGGAATATTTTTTAGCAAAGAAATATTTTTTAAAAAAGAAATGCTATTTAAAGAAGAAATGCTTTTTAAAAAGGAAATACTTTAAAAAAAAGAAATATTGTATGAAAAAGAAATACTTTTTAAAAAGGAAATACTTTAAAAAAAGGAAATATTGTATGAAAAAGAAATGCTTTTTAAAAAAGAAATGCTATTTAAAGGAGAAACACATTTTAAAAAAATAAACACTTTCTTTAAAAAATAAATCATTTTTTAGTTCAAAAGCTTCTGGGTTAAATAGGTCACCACGGTTCTCTTACTAAATGGCATTCTTGATTTCGTTACTTCGTTTCCAAATTCTGTGGGAGCTTTCAAAGTTTCTAACTATTTGCCTTCACGACGTCTTCAAAACACGTGTTCGCTAAATACAGCAAGGGTGAAAAAGTTTAAACTGTGAACGGTAACAGAAAGAAGATACTTGCATGATAAAAAATTGCATCTTAAAATTTATAGGGGTTGTCCATAATAGACTAGTCATATCAATATATTACGTAAATCTTATTATTAATATATTAAGTTTGTTATGCAGACCATTAGAAATAAAATATGCGTTAAACTTTCTTTCGACCACCACTGTGCACCCCATAAATTTGAAATGCAATAAAGAATACAATAGTTTCGATAACCCTGCTGGGTGTAGTCTGACGCAGATTAGAGTATGTAGACTTCTGTGACTAAATGTCCAAAGATCATGTTTCGTCTGTTATCGAATTAATTCACCATGACAGATCTAAATTGGTTGATGAATAGGAAGACGATCTGAACATAATAGGAACAAGCCGGTTCGTATATCTTTGTCCTCTGGATTACACTTATCTTTTCGCTTATTATTTCGCGACAGCTGACGACAATGCGCGGTGCTTATTAGATATTCTTATCCACGCGCGTAATATCGTGGAAACGCTATTGATTAATGGATGGGACCGATCAGTAATTTTATCGATACACTTTAATGCGTTGAAAGAAATATTCGACTGCTGCACAAATGTTAGTCGTCGTGGCGGCGTTGTTGACGATAGGAGCTACCTATGCGTGAAAATGTTAAGATCGTGTAATATCGTTCGAGGCTACAGTCAGTCACGAAAGTCTACGCAGATCTTATAAATTTACAATATTGTAAAAGGTGGAAAAGGATTTTAATATAATATATATAGTTACGATACACAGAGGGTCAAAAGAAGAGTTCGAAATTTATAATGGATAATACTATAGCGTGTGAAAAATGTTTAGTAAACGTAGATAGGTCGAAAAATTAATATTATTAATATTATAAGGAAGAGTTGGTGGATTTTCATTTTGAAAGTAGCAATGATTTACTTCCTTCTTTAATGAGAAACAATATTAAGAAAATATAAAGTAAGTAAATGTAATTAACAATTGCATTTGTACTAATTTCGCATTCCCATAATATTGTTTTCATTTTTAATTAAAACTGTAATTAATAATTCACTTTGTACAGCGGCAGTAGTACTGTGCTGCGGCAAGTAGATAATGTCTGTCGTGGACAGACCAGGAACTTTTCGATGCACACAGAATTCAGTGATATAAACATGTATAGTGTTTATGGAAATTTAAGGTGTATGCATAGAGTATCTTTTTCTAGCCAACAAAGGAATTGCAAAGTATTTATTCTGCATGCAATAAACAAAAGCAAGCAAATCGATTGCGTTACCAAAACCGAAAGTCCCTTCTAACTCTGGCGATATTAATTTTTCGACCCATGTTCGTTAAGCATTTTTTCCTTCATTTATCTGACTTATAGATCTTGAATTCTTTTTTAACACCCTACACAATCCTTAAAATTAGGAATATCTAAAAAAAAGAATTTTCCTTCGTGAAACCGAAGAAGCCGATAGAAAATGACTTGGAATCGTGTCTTGGCTACATCGTGCGTCACTGAAAGCTTAACTTGAATATTATTTACTATAGTTTGTCGAGCATCGTGAATCTTCAGGAATACTAAGAAATAAGTAGAAATAACGGATGATAGTCAGACACAGTAGTCCAGTCGTATTCAATATTGTATACATTAAGGATTCTTATTCTTAGATCTGATTTTCGTGGAAATGAAGCCTCGAGCCAAACAATTTTATTTGAAATATTCGATTTATTTTTATACAAAGATTCACTTCTTTTCCATGGCACTAAAAATCACTCAAAAGAAGAAACGAAGTAGTGTGTGTTTTACAAAAACAGTGCACTGATTTGGTTTTAATTTTGTATATAGCTAGATCATATCAAGCATAATTATGTGTCAAACACATGTGGCCAGTTATCCAAACTTTCGATGGAAAAACGAGTTCAAAGCTTCGTTTAGACCCTCCATGTGTATTTACACATTACAATGAACCTAAATCCAAAATATCCTTATTTTATGTTAAACGGTACTCAAATTTTTCTCCCAAACCAAAATATACACTCTTCCCAATGAAATCCAAAATTGAAGAGCCCTCGTAGAAAACACTGTAACTGCCAAAAATCAAATTCTATACTACATTTTTATCATTGGCACCTAGAACATTTTCCGATAAAAAAGGCAAAACATTTCATTTTGTCACTTACAGTGTTTTCTACAAGGACTCTTCAATTATTTACATAAACCCATTCATTCCTCCACATAAATCAGAGATGGGAAAATTTTGTATTTAAATAAAATTTCAAATAACGAATAAAATTTAAAAAAAATGATTCGTTGTGTCGAATAAAAAAAATCACTTTATTTGTCAAATAATCCAAAGTTAAAGTAACTCTTATTTGATCGGTTATTTAAAAAAAATATTTAGTTACCTTATACTGTCGAACACTAACATATAGACCCCACGCACAAAATCCCAAAACACTGAATTCGATTTTCCCTAAAAATTCCGGCACGTTTACCCCATTATCACACATACTCCGCACCAACACCACACAAAATTTCAATCAAATCGGCGATCAAGTCACTCCCCTCCTCCGCTCCCCTCGCTAGGCCAAAGGCGAAAACTATCACGCCGCTACAAACACGTCTGAGTAAACAACAGCCGTTCGTTTTATAATCATGGAAATTTCACGCTTCACTGGAATAATTGCAAAGTCCGTTTCCCTCCTCGCAGTGTAAACATTAAAATCCGCAAAAATTCCGCGCCGAGCGGACTCGTTTATTTTCGTACCGCGAATCCGGAGTACGTGCTGGGGAATCCTCTAAATATAATTCCCGGTGTGCACGCTCACGCGACCAGATTTTCTCGATTGATATTCCGAAGGTATTTTATAATATCCAATAGCCTTATTCGCTGGCAGATCCCGTTCCCCTTCGATTTTAATTAATATCGAATTCCGCCTCACGCGGAATTATTTCCTCGCCCCTCCCCGGTAACCCGCATCACCAGGCTTCGACTGATTTCACAAATTTCCTTCGAGCTTTAATCCTCGGGAAATTGGGGACATCTAACCCGGACTTCCGCGACTTTGTTGTGGGGAAAAGTGGGAAATGTCCTTCGATGCTTGCAGTTTAGAGATTCTGACACACGTTTTGATACACTTTTCATGATATTTTTCAGTATACCTATACGGTGCTCAAAGTAATTGAAGAATCGCTGACTTAAATAAGGACACAGTGCTGTGTCTCAAATTGCACGCGTTTTCGGATTCACCTATACGCGCGAAGCTATCCCCACTACTTCGTTTGTAGTCGCCGCGCCGGGCATCGGGTATCGGATGTCAAAGAGAAAGCCGAAGAAAGGTTCATAAACATTCTCGATAGTGACACACCGCGTGAAATCAAAGGAAGCCGAATAGACTACTCGTCTCACAAATTGCGTGCGCCCGGTCCCGACACATGCGGCTATAGAGAGACAGAACTGTATTTAGCAAGGTATTTATACAGGGCTGTAATTAAAATTGAGGGACGTTTGTTAGAATGAAAATTCAAACGCGGTTGTCGAAATTGAAATTAAGAATTAGTAGGTAAGATTCATTTGTTCCTTCTCAGATATTATTTTGAGTAGTTTGTTATTATTTAGTGTGATTTAGTATACATTTTAGATACTCATAGACTTAATTTTTGGGAGACTTCGTGGTCAAGTTGTGTAATATTCTTCGAGAAACGGATGAAGTGGTGAGCGGATGACTGTGATAAGTCTTTCATTCAGACAGCTTGGCAGTGGCTTGAATATGTACCAATGGATTCGTGCCAGGTGAAATAAATATAGATGAGATACCACTGTTTACCCAATTTGCAAGATTTCTTGTTGCTTTACTGTAACACTGCCATTTATCCATATACAATATAATCCAATAACTACTTTTTGCTCCTCCACTTATCTTCCACGTCTACCAAGCAATTGGAAGAATCAGATAAGCTAATCAGTTGGTTGATTGGAAAATTTCAGAAACTAAAACCTGACACAGCTTAATTCTAAGAAACAGACTTATATATATCATAGATATATAGCAAAGATTACTCTAAAAAAAATACTAGACAGATTAACTCAGGGTAGATTAGAGGCCAGAGTGTGAATAATTATTACTTCAACAAGAATAAAACAAACACTACACAGTAATCGTGTAAATACAGAAATTAGTTTAATAATGAAATGAATTCTTTATTACGTATAGAAAATAGAAAATCCCCGGGTGACCGGAGAATTTTCCATTCGTTTAGGAGCTGGTCCCAATTTTCTAATTACTCTTACGTTCCCCAATCCACGGTATTATCAATTATCCCAGGGAAAAATGTTTGTGAAACGTTTCACGGAATTATCTCGCAGTGCAATTCCATGTGACGGTTCGAGCGGCGGGTAAACAATGGGCGAAGTATGTCAAACACAGGGAAACATTGCCACGATCTTGTCGCATGAACAGTGACGACGTTTGTCGCGCAACACCCACGCGACACTTCGTGAACCGCGGTTCCTTGATATCGCGGCGTGCACGTCGGCCTTGGCATTGATAGCTTCTTCTGAGTCACTCTATCCCGCAACGCAAGTAATGTTCCATCGAGATCACGTTACCGAAAAATATTCCATCACGCGCCGGGACTTTCGGGAATTGCATTCCACGCGATGATTCATTCTTTTTCCACTTCTTCGTTTGTTCTTGGTTTTAGAAGACGCGGAAGTGGAGCATGTCGGAGGATCGAGGATCTTATTTGTTATGTAATTTTTAGGACACAGAAATTATTAGGCTTCTTTAATCACAAGTGTCCCAGAAAGGAATAGGGACACATTATAATTAGAGACTTAGATATTATTCAAATACTTTTGCAGCTTCTCCTTTAGAAACTATCGATATTTGGAGGTAAACTTGTTTGGTTTTGGGTTGCTTTTTACATAATAATTATCATTAATTATGTCTTAAAGACATCTGTGTTAGCAGCTTTAATTATAGCAGACTTTATCGTGACCCATACAGCACACTTCGTGGCGGCAACGTTGCAGGATGGTTGCAGCAACCTTGCACTTGCTTGCAGTGTTGCATAGTTGCAGCGCAATGTCGATGTAACGTTGCTGCGACGTTGCTGTGCAACAGTGCACGGGGCGGACATGGAATTATTGCTGTATAGTTGCATCAATGTTGCGTTGCAATGATCCTGTAACTTTGCTGCAACGTTACGGCAACGTTTCCACAATGTTGCTGTAACGTTGCGCCAGTATTCAGTCTATTTGTCTAGTCTTTAATCATTCCGTTTTATAAAATATTAATCTGGGATAGAATACCAGATGTTTTAAGTGAAATGATCAATTTTCTTAGAAAAACACTCATTTTTCATTCATAAAATAAAAACTATGCATTGGAAAAACAAATGCTTCAATTAAAGATTAGATTTGAAATAGGTTATTGAGATAAAATACTAAAAACTGAAATATTTCCACAAGCAAATACTGTTTGATAATACTATTTCATTCAATGCTTAAATCATGAGCAAATAATATTTAGGTACTATTTACACTCGGATTGGAATAGTTATAGGAAATAGTGAATCGAAAATGGCAGATACAAATTCCAAACCAAACAGTTCACGTTGCTCGCTATCTTTTTAAGATTAAATATGTATATACGAGTAGGTAAATATTTCCTGCAAGTATTTGTGAATGCAGGTATGTATGGTTACACACATTTTTTGTGTCAGTCAGTCAATATTTGAAATAAGGGAGAGTGAGGAATTACGAACATCTAAGCAAAAAACAAACAAAACGAAAACTATATGAGAACTGAATTTGTTTATTGTTTACAAACATACTTAAACTATTCATCTATAAAGTACTGTGATGATTTTTTGAAAAATTATAATCGAAATCTACTTTATAGTGAAAAATCAAAACTCAAAGTCAACTGATAAAAAATGTTGCTACAACCTATTCCTCATGTATTTTTCAAATTCCTCTTCTTGCGCGTTAGAAAAAAATTGCAATTGGTCAGAATATAAAAAAAATAGTAAAGGTCGTTTTTTAAACTTTTTCTGTCTCAGCCTGTAATGAAAATTCAAAAATCCGTTTTGTAGATTTAAGTAAGTTTTATGCATGCTGAAAATTTCATCAAAATCGGTTATCGTTGCTAATCTCGAAGGTTCGAGATTACCCCATACGAGTTGTTCGTCATTGCCTCACGACATCAAAAAATAAAAATAATTTATTTCAGAGGTTAGAATCATAATTCAAGCAAATTCTTGGCCATAAAATGTTGGTAAAAAAGTGCTTTATTTCAATTTAAAAAAAAATATAATTGTATCATTAATTCAACAGTAATTACATGCAATCGAAATGGACAAAATATTACTTGAAACACGATGAAAATAATAAATTGTGTTTATCTTGAATAGCATCAGCGTTCTGTATTTATTACTTTCTGCCCAGCGTTGGATACCCATTTTACAATAGTATTTGCACGAATTAGTATTAAAATATATATTTAAAATACTATTCCTTTGTGCACTACGTCAACTACTATTTCAAAGAAAAGTTTATTTGTCAGATCCTGTAACACTCAAAGAAATACAAATAATTATTTATTTCCATCTATCCATTTCAAAAATCTATTTTCCCCAGCCCTGGATGCCACCCCACTGATGCTATTCCCTCAACTGCGAATGCTCTCCGCATTTCACCCAATTTGACAATAAGATCCTTGAAAAACAAAGCGATTATCGAGTGGCCCGATACCGATTACGCTTGTTTCCACGACTATTGACCGCGAGCTTGCTCACTCCACCGATAATTGATAACTTTGTTTGCCCACCCTTCGTATCTGTTCAGAAGCATCGCTCGGACTCTCGCTGCGGGTGCAAAAGTCACTGTCGACTTCGTATCGTGACGAAACGAGTTTTTCGGCAAGCCTGTCATCGTGACGACACAGTAAATATTGTTAACAAGCGACCCAAAGAAATTTAAAAAACTCTTCCGTTCTGCTTTCCATGCTCATGCGGGATTCTAACTCGTAACTCGCTCTATTAAATAGAGTGTATGCCGCAGTTGGAGTGCATTACGTAATGGCAGACTTCGGAACGCTATCGGTGAATATCGATAACATTTTCTCGAAGCATATTACAATAAGTAACACTGTTAATAACACGTCGTATGCCGAGAGCAAATGAAATTTCGGAACGAAGGGTAGCAAAAATAGTTCGATCCGAGTGGAATAGTCTTAGACTGCTGGAATGAGTTTGGTGGGATTGTTAACAAAGTTCATTCGTTGGACAATTTCCATTTCCGAGTTTCGGGAGGATAAGTTTAGTTCGAAGTGGTCACCTTACCGCAATTTCGGTGGGATTACTAAACGAAGGATATTGATCGGATGCTTAAAATTATTTTAGCTTCCTAATTTTTTTCTCAACCTCGGGTTTTGGAGGTTTTAAACTTCGAACTTTTTATTCTGTTTGATAGAGCAAGTGGATCGCAATTACGTTGGAGTTACAGGTGGAAGTGATCATCGAACTGGATAAACGATATTCACTGAGCGACTTAAATTTTTCTACAATTTATTTACTCTTATAGAATTGTTCGTTTAGTCGATGTTGCGAGGTAACCGCAGTTTTCCTTGAACTGTAGGCAGAAATGCTGATGAAATTGAACCAATTTGAGGCTGATGAAATTGAACGAACTTTAAACTAGATTACGTGATATCGAGCATCAAAATTGTTTGAATCATCGGAGTTGCTTCATTTACCAGCGTCTGGATTGTATCAAGGTTGGAAGCTAATATCGTTTTCGCTTAAATTGTAGTTGGAACTGATAAACTTTCCTCTATCCTAGTTGGTGTTAGTACCAATCAGTAACTAAAAATATCTGAATTTTTATAAAAAATATTCTTCTACGTAAGATATAGTACCACGAATCTTTCTCGAGGCTTTGCAAACACTTCTAACCGAGGAACCCATTCCTCAACCAAGTCGCATAGAAATCAACACTGATAGGGGCAGGGATGAGCATCATTGATAATAACAAGCATCGTGATTGCAGCCGTCAACTCGAACGTTATCTAGATGTCCATCTTTGAACTTGACCCAGACCAAGCTAATCGGCGTGACGACCACCAAGTCGAATCGATGAAGATCGAGTTAATCGAATCGTCCCGATGCGTCCAGAAGAAATTCGATTGCCCGTGAAACGATTCAATTGTTCCTGTTTAATCGTCGTGTCTCGTGATTGGGAGAGCAGCTTCGTCGAGATGTTTCCTTTTAAAGTGGTATAGGTCCTCTTTTTCTTATTTCGAGATTTTTAATGTTTTGCATTAATTTTTATGTGAAGCAATAATTTTTTGCAAAGTTGAACTTGCACAATTTTTAACAAATACCGTAAACTGGGGTATTTTGCACGCCGGGGTGATATTGCCCAGTTTTTTACTCTGACTGAAAAATTACCATATGATTGAATTCGCTATGGTTTTTTTCGTTTGACCTTGGAGAAATTATAGCTGTCGATTATAAAACACCATATGTTCTAATTACTGCGTAATAAAATATAATAAAGTTCTTCCGAAAAGTGGGCAATGTCACCCCGGACGGGCAAAGTCATCCCAGTTTACGGTAACGATTTATGTATATGTATAGGTACTTGTAGCTTGTAGGACACTACTCTGAGTGGATGATATTCGTTTATGATGAACGTTGTGTAAACACACAGGGGTTAGAAATTTTTTTTGGACATTGAGGTGGGAGGGGAGGGCAGAGTTTTTTTTGCAATTCGTATTATTTTTATTATTATTGCACGGGTACACTATCGTTTAGTTCACAATGATTAGAAATAAAGAATAAGGATTACATATAAACCAAAACTAAAGCTAAAATTAATATTAAATTGAGGATCATAACTGAATAATTTAGATTAATTTAATTCTAATATGTAAGACGAGTTACTATTCTCACGAGGTGTATTTTACACGGTTTCTAATAGGGATAGATGATCAAGGAAAAGTTGAATGAAGGAAGTTGAAGTTTAAGGGGGTCGTCTGATGTGACGGCCGGTTTTTCTTTACTTTTTTGGGGAATTTTGTTTGACGAACCATGAAAACACAATACGTTGAATTTTTTACTACATATTTATTAACATTTCAACAGTTATTCAGAATATTTTGAAGTTAAAATATGGAGTGGAATTGACTTTACACAAGTCACTTGCGACAAAAGTTGGTCGACGGCTGACATGATTCCGGCTGTCCTGCTCATCTGAAATCAAAAAGTCAAACGGCACATTAATTTGTAGATTTGTGGCTATAGCCTGTACCAGAATGGAGTCAAAATATTGGAAATTTAATGTTTGGCACAGTTTTGAAAATAAAGTTACGATTTCGTCAATGCGCGTCAATGACGAAAATCGTAACTTACACTTTAAGGGACTAGGCAGTAGAAATATCGATTTTTTTATTGCATTTTCCGAAAGTACTATCCTTTCTGAATAAAATGCCGCTTGGTTTATAATAAAATTCGCAAAATTGTAGAGTTGGCAGCTAAAAATGTCAAGCGGCAACCTATAGCGTCGCCTTTGCCAAGAAACTTTAAACGCGTTTTTCTCGAATAATTTTTCCTCTTCTTTTTTCCCTCATTGCGAACGAATGGAGGTTCAGATCGACTTGAAAAAAATTACAGGATGTGTAAAACATGTGCCATTTCCGACCAAACCTCTGATATGGTCTGTAAAAATTCAAGATTTTCATAAAAAAATTAAAAAGTCACCGGATTCTAGTAACGCACAAACAGGAACAAATTTTTCTCGGAAAAATCGCCGTTTTTCAGCCACCAATTGCATAATTTTGATTTAATTTTTTTTATAGGTTAGGTCGGAAACTATGAATCCAAAAAACAAGAATCATACCTTTGAAATCGGATTGCGTTACATTTTAAGGCCGATATTAAGGGAAAACGCCGGAAAAACGTTAAAACGTTTAAACGTCTGCAGCGCCATTTTTTAAGCACATATATTTTTCTCACCAATTTTTATTTCAATCTGTATGGTAGTAACAAACATTGGGTAAAAGGATACATCTGGATTTGCTTTCATTTTTTTACAAATAAATAAGGGACAGAGTCCCTTTCTCACTAAAAACGACTGCCTATAGTCGTGTTCTGATTTATTGGCCGGTGAGTTTCCTGAAGGGTATTCTCCCACCACCTGCTGCTTGCCTCGATGCTACTTTTCTCTAGCTTCTCACCAAGATCCTAAGGAACTTCAACTGCCAATCCACGATCGTCAGGTGGTGGTGGCTGATTTCTCCTTACGCGCTGCTCGAGAAACCGAACTCACCGGCCAATAAATCTGAACACGACTATAGTCCCCTTATGGGGAGGTTCTGGTCTAAATGTCGATTTTTTTTATTTCATTTTTCAAATGTTCAATCTTTTAGGAAAACGTGTTTAAAAGGATCTGTTGAAATTCGTAAAATTCCCGAAGTTATAGGCATTTGAGTAGCGGCAAATGCATGGATAACACCCGGCGACTCGGCACTTACGTAAAACTTCAAACGCGTTTTCCTCGAAACAGCGTTCTCAAATCGGTGGGACCTGTATCTCCAAAAGTTATTATCCGATTCGACTGAAACATTTTTTATTTTGAAGAATATACTTCTGGCTAGGGGGGGGACTAAAAAAAAATACAAAAAGTTGAAAATTTATAATTTTCAAAGGCGATGAAACGACGAAAAATACAGGGAAAAGTGATTTCAAACTTGACGTATCGTTATTTTCTAAAAAAAATGTCATTTTTGTAATTTTTTTTAGTCCCCCCCCCTAGCCAAAAGAATAATCTTCAAAATAAAAAAGGTTTCAGTCGAATCGGATAATAACTTTTGGAGATACAGGTCCCACCGATTTGGATCAATTTTTTGACGCTTTAACTTTAACGACTCCCCAGGGCTGTCTGCAACGATTAATTATAAAACAAAAAATATATTTCTATAATTTAAGACATCCTTAACACAATGCAAAAAGTCCCATTAAATTATATATACTAGTTTTCCTTTAATTAATTCTTAAACATCACCTATTTCTTTGGGCTCTAGACCAGAACCTCCCCTTAAGGACACAAGCAATCTTCCATCATGATTCCATCATACGAAGTTCACGTGAAACAAATAGCAACGCTCCCAGTCCTTCCCTAAAATCCCAGATATCTCTAATTTCCCCTCGAAGCGGACTGCCCTCCCCGCCTTGACGCCCCTCATTTTTAATCGGCCAGCAAACGCTCCCCAGTGACCTTACACGTGCGCTACGGGGGAGAGCTCGCGCGGGACCTCCTTAAATGGCTCTCGCGGGTCGTCGATCATCTCTCGTGCGAGTGGATCTGAGGCAAGGATCCTGGATGTCGGCGATAATCGTGTCGAGAGGTCGAGGAAGCTCGGGTTATCAGTGGCGTGACGCTCCGCGAATCTCGCCGCGTTTATCGCCTCCAGGCTTCTGGGCCTCGCCTGGATCGCGATACAGCGATCGAGGACAGTCGATTCGCACGTTCGTTGCGTAAAACTTCGGCGGCGTGCACGCTTCCCGTGCAATCGCCACGTCAAAGTTTCGCCCACGCGGATTGCCAATGGGAATCACGTGGAGCGTGGCGGGGCTGTCGAGAAATATCTTGATGATGAACGGCGGCGATCTGTCAGTCAGCTTGGCGGGGTGGATGATAACAGTCGCCGAGGCGATCGGACCTTATCGCTACGAACGATAAGAAGCGATGTTTACGGCGCAAGATTTGAACGGTTATGAAGGGATGATCTTCGATGCTTCGGAATTATTGGCGGGTTTTGGAAGGTTCATTGGCTCTTGGCGTTATGGGTTTGGTTTTGTGGGAGTGTGAGCTTGTTGGTTTGTCATAAAATGATTATGAATCGAGGAGCTTGTAGCAAGAGGGGTGTAGCTACATGTTTACCAAGTTTGAGTTAATTAGAAAAAATTGTTTATAAAATTATTGCTTTGGATTATGATTGGAAAGAGAAGACTGATTGAAAAATATATTTATTTACGGAATTTGTAGGGGGAGTTGGGACACTTTGGTGCAAGGGTCATGATGAATTAATATTCTCTTGATATGTAGAAACAGTTAGACGTTAGTAGTTATTATATAAAAAAGATTCTACTTATAATAAAAATATTAATATTAATATTTCTATTTTTATTTATTTGCAATAAATTGCTCTTTGTTATCGGATTTGCATTAAACGTGCTCCAAACGATGTAGATTTTTTTTACGTATTTTACTAGTTATAACTCAAGAACGGTAAAAAATGAAGCTGCACCTCTGTTATTGCAAAGTCCTCAATTATGAGTGACAGTACATGGGTTCTTTTTCTCCTCTGCGTTTGAATTTAATCTGAATTTTTGTATTTTCTGTGGGAGGCATTGGATGAGTAGCTAGGAGTTGTATGAAAGGCTTGATGAAGTCTGAATATCTTTTTCTTTTCTACGTTTCAATTTAATTTGAATTTTTGTATTTTCTGTGGGAGGCATTGGATAAGTAGTTAGCGGTTGTACGAAAGGGTTAATAAAGTATGAACTGTGTTAATGGAATATTAAGTTTAAGTAAGAATGTTTGAAGAAAATTTAAGACTGCGTGAGAAACTTACTACTATAGACATCACGAGTCTATTCTGCACCCCCTCCTCCAAATCTGAGGTGTAAATTTTAAGGTATATTTTTTTTTTAATGAAGCTATCTTATTTCCGCCATCGCATCGTTTACAGTTTGCAGTTTCTTTTCACCACTACTTTAATCCTGGATTGAGAAGATCCTGTTGACTGTTATATTTTCAGTATTTAATGTCAATGACTCAGAAGTTGTCCCTGCTAGTACTACTTCAAAATATTTGCTTGTGCATCGAACACATTTCAAAGAGACCGACGCGACTTAGCTTTATTTATAGCATTGTTCCTCGTAACGGGAATCTTATCAGAAAACCGCTCGACGCAAAAGATACACTTTTAAACAATAAAACTACAGTGATCCCATTGTGAAAGGATAAACTTTCATGTGCGCCCTCGTAAATGCAGATACCGTGCACTCGCGAATAAGTATATCATGATAAACCGCGAAGAGCCGACTTTTATATTTAAGTTGTAATCTTGACGTTTGATATTAGACGTAAAAAAATTAAAAAAATGAAGATATTTTCCAGTTTATTGCCTTCCTTTAAGGGAAATTGTTAGGCGACTATGTATGCACCTGTATACATGTTCGTACACTTTTTAAGTGCATAGTTAATATTCCAACAACAAGACAGTGAATATAAATATTTATCACTAAATGAACACGTGATAAGTATGGAAATTTGAAAGAAAGCTTTTCATATTTTTCCCCGTAGAGACAGTTTGATTTTTTAACAGTCAACACAATTTATATCAACACAATAATTATATTAATTATCAAAATAATATATCGACTATTTAACACAATTCAAAACGAATAATATTAGTGCTGCTTCGATTACTTCGTTAAAGATCGTGTCTATTGATTTATTTTTATCTTGCGTTTTCAACTCAATTATTAGTACAAATGCGAAAGGCCTCGATCAAGTTTACACTATCTAGCCAGCTTTTTTCTCTAATGCATTCCATTGACCGTTAATGCACATTAAAGAGAAACAAAGGAGTGGTGCGATACGGCTCGGTTATAATGCCGTTTACATTTGTTGTATCGGTGAGCTTCTTTGAACTCGGCTGGCCAGGGACGAATCTATATCACGGCTTACGTAATTTTTTTCGCAACAAGTTCGCAGAAGTATGAAATCGCCGATCGCGGATAGCGTAAAAGTTCCTTTGTTTATGCTGGGGGTACAATAAGAATTGCGAAGACTGGTTTACTACTCTAGAAATATCACAGAAAGTAAAAAAAATAAAATAAATGAAATTACTATCTTCTTGGGTATTTTTAGAAAATTTATTTTTGCTTGTATCAAATTTTGAGATTTTCGTCTATTATGAATGAAACACTTTGAGCTATTTTGCATATTTATTGCTATATACATAATTTAATTAATGATACAATTTTCAGAAGATACATTCATCAGGTTTATAATTAATTACACTGGTTTGAAATGCGGGGAAGGTTTATCTGTAGAATTTAATTGGTACAAGTTTTTAAAGAGACAGTAAATTGTTAAGAAAAATAATGGAGATTACGTTGGTGACTACTATTTATAAAGAATCTTTTGTCACGTTTGGCAGGGTGAAAATCATTTTTGACAATTCTGATAAAGAACCAGGAATGTTAATATACTAGAATCTGAGAAATACCCTGTGTGAGATATTGCTCATTTGTAGTTTACGATGAAATATGTGCGATTGTACATGAAAAGCGAGTTTCGCGATTATTTTTCCTACGCGCGGTACTTTTATTGTTTCTTTGGTGAAAAAGAAACAATAGAAACCGTGATAAAAAAGTGGGTCGCCCGAAGTAGCGTAACGTATACAATGTTTTGTATCGTATCGTGTAATAACGCTCTTGTTATTCCAGAGCAGAGATATCTGCCTGCAATCCCATGACATATTCGAGTCAAATTCAAATCCTGTAAAATGTCGATCAGAGAGTTGACCTGAATATTCCATTATTCGTGCATTAGTTTAGTTCAGTTTGAAAACATTTCGACCTATTGGACCACTTTGTTAAATTCGAATATTTGAGTAAATTTGAGTTTCCAGTTGAATTTAGCGTCTTTAGATTTCTTTCAGTGTATTAAATTAGGAAGGAGATCAGAATAAAATACTCCACGGGAAGGAAAATTCGCAAATATGAATTTTCATGCATCTGAAATGACTTGAAGAAAAACAGTTTTTTTTTTCTCGAGATATCTGTGTTCCACGATTGATAATTCCTAATTTACATATTTTAAAAACTTTCCACCTTTCTCTCACCTTTTTCAAATTAATTCTGTGTATAGAAAGTGGATGCTTTTTAAATATCAATCACGAGCCATAGAATTATCTCCTGTAAAAAGGGTTCGGGAGAGATTAAAAAATAAAGGTAATGCAAAATTTTGGAGTACAGCTCATTATATTCCAAGAGCTGTTCGTTAAATTGCTAATTAGCAATTGGGTTAATTAGCCCAATTCGAGCTATCGAATCCACGAAATTCTTTATAATTCTACTACTCAGCTTCTTAATTTATTTAAATACTCAAATTACCCAAAACTAAAATTAGTAAATTACCCAAAACTAAAATTAGTAAATTACCCAAAACTAAAATTAGTAAATTACCCAAAACTAAAATTAGTAAATTACCCAAAACTAAAATTAGTAAATTACCCAAAACTAAAATTAGTAAATTACCCAAAACTAAAATTAGTAAATTACCCAAAACTAAAATTAGTAAATTACCCAAAACTAAAATTAGTAAATTACCCAAAACTAAAATTAGTAAATTACCCAAAACTAAAATTAGTAAATTACCCAAAACTAAAATTAGTAAATTACCCAAAACTAAAATTAGTAAATTACCCAAAACTAAAATTAGTAAATTACCCAAAACTAAAATTAGTAAATTACCCAAAACTAAAATTAGTAAATTACCCAAAACTAAAATTAGTAAATTACCCAAAACTAAAATTAGTAAATTACCCAAAACTAAAATTAGTAAATTACCCAAAACTAAAATTAGTAAATTACTCGCCATCCAACTCAAATTATCGAATTACCGGACATTCAACTCAAATTATTGAATTACTCGACATTCAATTAAAATTGTTGAATTACTCGACACTCAACTCAAATTATAGAATCACTAGAATCTAATAGAAATTTTTGAATTTCTAGAAATCCAACTTAAATTCTCATATTAAGTATTGCTCGAAACCCAATTCAAATTATAGAATTACTTGACATCCACCTCAAATTATTAAATTACACGAAATCCAATTCAAATTATTCAGTTACACAAAATCCACCTCAAATTATTGACTTACACGAAATCCAATTTAAATTATTAAATTCCACGAAATCCAATTCAAATTACATATCCAATTACCCGAAATCCATCAGAAATTATAAAATTACTCGCGATCCGACTTAAACTACCCAGCAACCTACTTCCACACACAAAATCACTCGCCAATCTACCCAATCTCCACCGCCTTCGCGCTCCCCGACCCAAGACTCCCCCCTCGATCTTTCCCAAAACCCCCGAGAGATTCTCTCTCCGTCGCTGTCGGATCACACAACTAAATACCATATTCCCGCCGCCTCGATAGAGCAGCTAGATCACGCGCTGAAAACGATACGTTTAACAACATGTTTTGAATAAAGGAGGATGGTGGGGAAACGGGGGCACGCGAGCGTCTCCCTACAATATCTCCCGCGATTGAGATGCGTGCGCGCGGGTGTGCGCACAGTGGTCGGCCCCCGATAGCGGGTAATTAAAATGTTTTCGATCGTTCCGTTCGTTTTTTCAACGATCCCACAAAGCCCGCGCTCCCCCTCCATTGTTTACGCTCTCTCCTCTTAACCGAAGCGGGTAATCTTTTTCAAACGTCCTGACCCCTGGAGCGTTGCGAAACAGAGTCGCGACGCGACGATCAAGCTCTTCCTTTCCCCCTCCATCCCCTCTTCTCTCCCCCCCCCCACCCCCCTCGAGGAAATTCGATTCGGTTATCAGAATAAGTAATTACGATTTGACATAACGCCACGGTCCCTCGTTTCCGATAGCATTGTTGTTGTTATTGTTATTAAATTGCCACCGTAGCCTGGGGCGCACACAAAGAGTCGCGAGTACGTGCACTGTTCTGGTTCATCTATTGTAGCAAGGCGGATGTAAATGACGCACATGTTGCATTGAAGAAGTCCGGACGGTTGGTGCGTTAATTGGCTGCGTCACATATTGTTGCACGAGGGTCGATAACAGCGGTGTATCTCGAAGCGTACAGTTATTTGAACGAAGGGGGTTGGTGTACTGTTATCGAGGGTGAGTTTAGACACAGTTGTTTGGACGTAGGACAGGCGAGTGGTGAATACCACCCCAAATGGGGTTGGAGGGAATATTGGTTTGTTTGGAATGATGGGAAGCTTGAATGGTGAAGTTAATTGCTTATTCTTTGGTTGATAATGCTGAGAGAATTTAATCTGATAATTGGAATAGAATGAAATCTCTGAGAAGTTAGATCAAATACTTTATTTTACGGTTTCTAGATACTTTTCTGTGAAGAATCACAGAATTTGATAGTTATGTGTGAAGTTAGGGTGGTATGCTTAATTCGAATAAGAAAATTATATATAAACATTTTTATTGTTTCTTTACGGGTTCTAATTTTATTTTGCTTCTTTACTTATTTGCTTCAATTCAATGCTAAATTTATTTTAGGTACTATAATTTGTGTTATTTATTAATTTATTTAGTTTAAACTATTTTATTTTGTATCTTCTACTCACTATTATTTCCCTTATTATTACCTTATTATTATTACCTTATTATTACCTATTATTATTACCCTTTCGCTCCTCCTATTCCTATTTTAATCTACTTGTTCACCCTCAACCCCTATTCTCACACTCCTCTCCCTCCACCCTTCTCCTTTCCAGCCAAGTACCAAAATTATTACACATTAGAAACTTCGTAATCCACATCCTATCCGAGTAAATTAGAAAATGAGTGGGACAGAAATTTCCTGGAGTATTCGTGTAGTTAGATGCATAAAAACTGAATTAATTGGTTCCCAAATTGGATGCCTTTGACGATCGATGCATCGCAGCAGTTCAAAGGCAACAATTTACCAGAGTAACCAAAAAAACTGGGTGTTTGTTATCCGGGGTAACGTCATCAGGGGTGTTTTTCAGTTTCAAATTATCCGTCGCGTTAAAGGTAAAGAAGGAAAATGAATTTACACGGTGAAACTGTTTGTCGCCAGGTTTTGTTCCTGACGCGCGTTGTTCGGTCTCGGCACGATTTTTACAGGTGACTAAACAATTTTGCTCGCGTTAATTAAAGCCTGAGTTTTTCACACAGGCTGTGTTATTCTTCGGGAATATTTTCAAGAGTTTGTGTAGAAAATTAATTTATATTCAATTACTGCTGCATAGCTTGAGTATATTAATTGAAAATTAAGGCGGGGTTCATTTTGACTCACATTTGTATTCATACACACCTTAGAATAAGCTTCTTTATTCGAATTAGTTGAATAGAATTGATCAATAGAATTCTTTTCTTCAAGAAATAATACTAAGTGGCACGTGTAATTTGATATTTAACCCCTCGTTGGCACACCTACTTTTTGAGGTTGATCAACTTTGACATATCTGGGTGGCGCTCACCCAGACAGAGTTGGGCAAAATGTAATCTAATTATAACTTATAAATTACGATTCAAATGTAATTGTGTAGTTGATTACACATTATTTTCTGTAATCGTACATTTATGTAGTTGTCGAAACCAAATGGTGAACTACTTAAATGAACGATTACAGAAAATAATGTGTAATCAACTACACAATTACATTTTAATCGTAATTTGTAAGATATAATTAGATTACATTTTGCCCAACTCTGCACCCAGAGCAATTTTTAAGAAAATTATTATGAAAAAAATCATGAGTCAATTTCAAAGTCTCTAGAATACATTCCAATAGTTTTTTTATTCAAATTTTATTACGGTTTTTGTAAAAAAAATCTAGATTACCGCATATCGAGAAAAAATAAAGAAAATCTTTAAAAAATTGTAACTTCCACAAATTTCAATATTAGAAGCTAAAAATCTACAGAGTAAATCTTGTTCGGATATAATATTTTGAGAGAAAAAATAGTTTGCAAATCGCCTTTGGAAAAAACTATTTATTTTGCATATAGAAGGTGACCGAAGAAGATTTAGACCGTCAAAATCAGCTTATCGGTGGCTCACACCGTGGGTTTTAACGGGTCTAAAAATGTGAACCCTACCTCCGCCATGCGAGGGTTAAATTTCAGACCCAAAAGAGACGTTATATATCTAAAACAGTACCATTTCCCCTGAACGTCCCCATAACGTTGCCTCTCTTACATAACCTTCATATTACTCCCAAACCCCTAAAAAACCCCCCCTAATGTTTCAAAGTTTCCCTCCAAGACCATAATCAACAAATGAAAACGAGGCAGCTCCCGATTGGCTTTCCCGTTGGAGCAGTAGAAAAGGGGAAAACTGGTGACCAGTCTTCTACGAGTTAAAAAATCAATACTCCGGAGAACACGTGTAAATAAGCGTAATCGTGCAACAAGGCTCTCGAATGTTTCTTTCGCCGTTAAGATACGTGAGATATCCACCCTCGGACGGTTGTGTCTACGCGAGGAGACATTAATAATAATCTCATTAGCGATTGCCGGCGTGCTTGCGTCAATCAACAGGGATCGGCGGATGGAGGGGGAAGATAGACGTGTTTTCACGCGGTCAAGAAAATAAAGGAGGCCGTGGCACGAGCAAACAAACCAAGCCGTGAGGATAACGAGCAATTAATCGGGGTGGGGAACGCATAACGGGGGTAGAGGCGGGTGTAATGCAACGTGTAATTTAAGGGTCCCGCATGTTTAGACGCGATTCCAGGAGATCTGATTTTTTTTCTCGATTCTTAATCAGAACTCAAAATTGTTCGTATTTTACGACCGGACGTGTTCGATGCAAGAAGCTCGCCTTGTTTATCTAGTGGAGCTGATTGGGCGAGAGATTGATTTTAATGAGGAAAATATGTGGCGCGAATTTCTTAGTAGCGTCGAGGGCAGATAGTTCACTGCTATTTTGCTGTCGAAGGATTTATGATAGAGACTTGGATGTTGATCGAGTCACTAATTGCGCGGAGGACAGAGTTCTTCGCGGAGATTTGTAATCAGGATATTAGGAGAAACACTAGTAGTCTAGCATATTTGCAGATTTTTTGAGGTTTTGGGTTGAGCTAGCAATAACACGGGATTGCTTGCAATGAAATATTGTGGAGGGGGATACCAAAGGTTGTTGAGAGTCTTTGTCACTTTGTCTGTGTCCGTGGCTTTCTTTGCAATCAAGTCTTGCGGGGGCGGCTCGTGGCAATGTAATTTCCAATGATCCTCCCTTTATTGGAACGAATTCATCTTCCTGATTCTTCATTTACCAGGAGAGTAGAAAGTATAAGGGTGATTTTCTGTGGGAAAACGTTTGGTTTGCTTTATGTCGCTGCTGTGGAATAAGAGCAGGAAATGAAATGTCTGAAGAACTTTGGAGATTGACTTTACCTTTGGAAATGAAAATTATTGTATCTTATAATTAAAACAGTAATGCTGAAATAAAATTTTCTTGCTTGAATTTCTATGCTTTCGAACAAAATTGGTTTGAACTTCATCTTTCTTTTTAGAAGTAACTTTGGAAATATAAGATTGCGTAATTAAAAAATGTGTAAAATGGTCTGACTCTGGAAATAATAATAATATAATATTTAATATAATATTTAATATAATATTTAATATGATATTTAATATGATATTTAATATACTATTTAATATAATATTTAATATAATATTTAATATAATATTTAATATAATATTTATTAATATTTATACTATATTATTATATTATTAATTTTGTATATGGAACTTGCATATTTAATCTTACAAGAACATTACCAGACTAATCTGACTCGGAGGTTCACTGCGACTTGTATAATTTTGGAAACAATCTTGATAAAATGAGAGAATGACCCAGCGAATACTATGAATGCATATTACACTTTGCTCTTCCTGGAATACGCGATTACCGTGCAAACGCGTCCTCCACCGATCACCATCAGGGTCTGCATCGTTATAGATTTAACATTCCCAGCGCTATTCGTTACGTTTGATACGGCGGTTAGTGATTTGTAGCAATTGAACGAATATCTACAACTTAAGACACGATAAAAATAGATACGCGCTGTGTGCAGTGGATGCGTTAAAGTCCAGTGGGACAATAACGAAAATACAAACACATAGATACTTTAATCAAAAGACAACTCCGATTTAAAGAAGCTTTACGAAATCACATAAACATCGATACTCTTTCCGTAAATTACATCTTTAACTATATTTTCATTCAATCCTCAAGGAAACAAAACTTGAACTCGGAACAACCCTTCATTCTTCACTTCTGACTTATTTTTCCATCATTAATCCCACCGTCTTTCGAAATCGAACCGCAACTTTATCGTATATATTTTCGCACGGTTCCAGTAGGTTAAAAAAATGCTGTTTCTAATGTCCAGGTTGTGGCAGTGCACGTCGACCCGACCATCTTCGATTCATACTACAACGGATGCTGCAATGGAACCTTCTGGCCGCTGTTCCATTCGATGCCCGACAGGGCGACCTTCATCGCCGAGCACTGGCGCGCGTATTCCGCGGTCAACGAGGAATTCGCGGCGAAGACGGTGAGTTCCATCGATTATCGTCACCCAAGGGGTGCACTCTGAGCAGGGGTTAGGTAAAAAGGGGATGGTAACAGAAGTAAGATAGGGTAATTCCGGGAGACGCGGCCGGGCTGGAGAGTTGGTCGAAACAGTTGATTTCTTGAGAAATAATTGTTCGGAACCTTAACACATTTTTACATATACACAGATGTAGAGCCTGAATATAGCAACTCGACCAACTCTCCAGCCCGGCCGCGTCTCCCGGAATTACCCTACTTCCATCGCAAATAATGAAATTGTATCTTAAAATTCATATCCCATAGAATGGAGCTCTGCGTAGAATAGACCAGTGATACTAAAATAATACGTAAAGCCTAGTAGATTACTTGGAAGAGTTTATAGCGAGGTGGTAAAATCAGTGGGAATGTTAGAGCTATTTTTTAAAGCGACTCCTGAAGCTTTGAGCGTCGACAGAAATCATTTGACAAAAATATGAAAAGACAACGACGAGAAGCTTGAATCAGTTGGTACCACCACTCGGTGGTTTAATTCACGACCTCGCTTTCCTCTTCCAGCTATTATGTTAAGTCCATCACGCAAACATGTCTAAACTCTCTTAATATTGCAGTGCAAACTGTTCAGTATTTCATGCCTAAAAGGCTTAGTACCTTTTCTCAGCCTACTTTGACATTCTCACCCTGTGGAATACTAAAAATTCAAATTCGTTGAAGAGTCCCACAAAATTCCCACGAATCAATAGAAATCTTAGAGATGCTCCAACGCGTTGAGCCAATAGGTCTCATTGTAACATTCTGCGCATTGAAGCTCCTTAGTTTATTAGGGACTAAGACAAAAACACCGAGTGCACTCCTTCTATTTAACTCTATTTCCTTCTCACGTGTACATAAACATAACAGAAACTAATAAACAATTTATCATCCGCGGTTTCAGGTCGGGGCGCTGGAGCAGATCCACAAGGAGCAGCAGAACCAATCGAACGGGACGCCGTTGGTCTGGGTGCACGACTACCATTTAATGTTAGCCGCGAACTGGATCAGACAGGCGGCCGAGGACAAGAATCTGAGGCTGAAGCTGGGCTTCTTCCTCCACATCCCATTCCCGCCGTGGGACATATTCAGACTGTTCCCATGGGCGGACGAGATCCTCCAGGGAATGCTCGGTGAGTGATCCGTCGTTGTTTCCGCTCGGCGTTCCGCCGGCGTCCAATCGTGATCAACCCAGGTCTGACGAAAGTGTGCGAATCGCGTGTTAGGTTGCGACATGGTCGGTTTTCACATTCAGGACTACTGCCTGAACTTCGTCGACTGCTGCCAGAGGAGCCTCGGCTGCAGGGTCGACCGTAAGAACCTGCTGGTGGAGCACGGCGGCAGAACCGTGCGCGTGCGACCGCTGCCCATCGGCATTCCGTTCGACAGGTTCGTCTCGCTGGCCGAGACCGCCAACAAGGTGATGCTGACCAACCAGAAGATCGTGCTGGGCGTGGATCGTCTCGATTACACCAAGGGCCTGGTGCACAGGCTCAAGGCCTTCGAGATGCTGCTGGAGAAGCATCCGGAGCACCGTGAACAGGTAATTGTTGCTTTGCTGGCGTGTAGGGTGCTTCTTCAGGCGTGCTGGATGTTATTATTGGAGATTGCGAGGTGGGGGTTGTAGCAGGGTTGGGAGAAATGAAGCAGTTGTTGGAAGTCAAGTAAGGGGAGATTAAATAGTTGTGGTTCTGGAGGTTTATGTGTGGTAGAGGTTTAGTCAGATATTTATTGATTTGAACCTTGGGATGGGAAGTGAAGATGAAGATCAGAAAGCAAATTAATGTACTGAAGATACCAGTTGTGGGACATGGAAGTGTCTACTGTGAGAAGGTAGAAATATTGGTTAGAAGTTTCAGTATTTGAAGATTGAGAGGAGGTCATTGATTAAACAATACCTATTTTCAAATTCGAGATCTGTTTTCCATGGATTTTTCAGTAGTCAGTGGTTAAATGATAGATAATATATTAGCATAGGTTAAAGTTACACAAATAACTAAGCAAATGCAGCATGTCTCAGCATTCTTCAGCCAGCTCAAGGCACTAAGATCGCTAGTTCCCATATTGAGGTTGTGCTCCTGGGGTCTTACACATTCAAAGGTGTAGACCTCAAGCTTTGAAGTGTGATTATTTAGATGTTGGGAAGATTGATCATAGAAATATCGAGTTGCCAAGATCGAAAATGCCTCTCTTATTAGGTCACCATGCTTCAAATCGCGGTGCCATCGCGAACCGATGTACGCGAGTATCAGGACCTGAAGCTGGAGATGGATCAATTGATTGGCCGCATAAATGGTCGGTTCACGACGCCCAACTGGTCTCCTATTCGATATATTTACGGCTGCGTGAGCCAGGATGAACTGGCAGCGTTCTATAGGGATGCTGCTGTAGCCCTCGTCACACCACTGAGAGATGGAATGAACCTGGTTGCGAAGGAGTTCGTCGCTTGTCAGATCAACACACCACCTGGAGTCTTGATTGTTTCCCCGTTCGCTGGAGCTGGGGAGATGATGCACGAAGCTTTGATCTGTAATCCTTACGAGATTGATGAAGCAGCGGAAGTTATACACAGGTACGAAGGGGGGGGATTAAGGCTTTCGTGATCTGCATAATAGGGTTGCGGGCGCTTGAACTTCTTGGCTGTCAACTGTTGGAATGTTGTTTCAGTATTATGTATTTTAGTGGAATATTGATTTAGTATTCCATATTCTAGTGGAATATGATTTCAGTATTCTATATTTTAGTGGAATATTATTTTAGTATTCTATATTCTAGTGGAATATTATTTTAGAATTCTATATTTTAGTGGAATATTATTTTAGTATTCTATATTCTAGTGGAATATTATTTTAGAATTCTATATTCTAGTGGAATATTATTTCAGTATTCTATATTCTACCGAAATATTATTTTAGTATTCAATATTCTAGTGGAATATTTTTTCAATATTTTATATTATAGTGAGATATTATTTTAGTATTTACATTCTAGTGGAATGTTTGTTCAGTATTGTATATTCTAGTAGAATATTATTTTAGTATTCTATATTCTACTGGAATATTTTTTCAGTATTTTATATTCTAGTGAAATATTTTTTCAGTATTTTATATTTTAGTGGAATAGTATTTTAGTATTCTATATTCTAGTGGAATATTATTCCAGTATTCTATATTCTAGTGCAATATTGCTCCAGTATTTTACGTCATATTAGAATATTATTCCAATAGCTCATACCCTCTTAAAATATCATTCCACCAATCCACATCCAATTACAATATCATTACCATTCCTAAACCCTATTTCAAGAAATTTCACTTTACACCTGGATATCTCAAATAATATACCAGTATAATATACCTTTGAAATATTTCTGCAAAAGAATGTTGCAACAGTCATCAGCACCTCCAAAAATCAGCCTCCCATTTAATAAATTCCCTTGGTATCAACATGCCAACAACGAATATTAATATCCCTCTATTCCTTTCCATAAACTATACCCAACTCTCTACCTAAAATTCTAAAACACTTTACGCTCCCACTGAACCCTTCTAACGCAAAACCAAGTGCTTAAAGTTACACGGGTATACTCCAGAGCGCTCACCATGCCGGAGGACGAGCGTACGCTGAGGATGAATCACTTAAGACGCCGGGAGAGAATCTACGACGTGAATTACTGGATGAAATCCTTCTTACAAGTCATGGGATCGCTGGAGGAGCACGATGCCGTAGGCGCCACGACCATGCAACCGGTCACCATGGACGACTTCGACGATTATTTGAGCAAGTAGGTACCTTGGGAGTTAGGGGATCTGCATGACTGGGCCCGACCAGAGCATGCGCTTGAACGGGGATCGACTCAACGATTTACGACGGGAGTACGCTTAATTTCAACGTGTTAATAACTTAACACTGCACGTGAAACCCTCACGGGGCCACACAAATTAACCGCACTTTAACGTATGCCTGTGCTATGGGCGAACTGTCACAGTGAACATTAATATTCTGGTGTGTATACAGGTTTGGCCGTGATTCGTGGTACGACCACCAAGGGTATGAATCTTCTTGTGAAAATACATAGAAAATGTAGAGTAACAACGTTTCCCTGTACAAGTTTCTGCTTTCGAGAACATCGATTCCAAAGCTGCCTCTGGCACTCACTAACGTGTCTGTCTATTATTTGTTGTTTCCACTTGTGTGGTGATCGTACAGACGGTGATTTGGTTTAAATAATACAGTGCTGTATTGTCAAATTACCTGTGATTTTGTAGTACGTTTTAAAGATTTCTGAGTTTCTAGTGTCTGTATTTGTGAACTTTCGCTTTATATGTGTGAGTTTGTATATAGTGATGAAGGGAATTACTGACGATTTTGGAAGGCAAGGTACTGATTAGAATACAATTTTTAACGTAGCTTAAAGTAATCTATAAAAGTCTGCTGTGTTATTTAAACTACATATGTCACCGTCGACTTTACGAATACTGCCGCAAGTAGTAATATCCAGCGATAGTCAGACGCGCGAGCAACTTTGCCAATTACGCGGTATCATCGACTGTTTTTTCTAAAATACAACCTTGACATTAACAAATCATATATCTTCCAATTAAAATCCGAACAAAAACGCGAGCAATTTACTTTGAAATCAGTTGAATCAAGCTACACTCTAGCGAATGTGAATTTAAAAAATTATTTCGTACATATTATATTCAATGGCTATTGTGTCCGAAACAAAGCTAAGCTCGAAAAGTATTCATTCCAAATTTTCGACTCATTTCTCCACTTAAAATCATCAATCCCTCAGCAGTACCACTAATTACGAGACACCCTGTGTAAGTGTTATTATTCTAAGTACACACACGAATTGCTGGGGACGCTTACAAAGCCCACAAGCTTTTCCTACACAATACGAAACTCTATGTAAAGCAGATTATTAAAACATAGCATGAGTATGGGTACGTCGCAGCGTGGGGAATACAAAATACCACTGGGTGCTTTCGACGGTTTAAACGCCAGGTCGAAAACACCTTACGCTATCGGTCTAATTAACTATCCTGACGGACCATCCTGTCGCAAGCGAAATTCTCCCAGCAGATCAAAATTAACGAGAATGAAACATCCCTTGGGACCTCATATCGTTTCAACGTGAATCATATAATAATGAGAAATACGGAAAGTGAAATTATATCTGGGTGGAACGAGCGAGTGTCGACGCTCTGAAATGCTTGGGAAGGCGATTCTTTATTCAGACGAGAACGCTTCTGGAGGACGGGCGGGCCCGCGCGTGCGAATGCGACCCGACTCATGATGAAAGCCGGGTAACGTTCCAGTGATAACACATGTCCCCTAGGTACATCGGCGAGAACCATAAGTTGGCTCTGTTGCTGGATTACGACGGTACCCTAGCTCCTATTGCGACGCATCCAGACCTGGCCATTCTACCCCTGGAGACGAAGAACGTGCTGCAGAGGTTGTCCAACATGTCTGACGTCTACATAGCGATCATATCGGGCAGGAACGTGAACAACGTGAAGTCGATGGTTGGCATCGAGGGGATCACGTATGCCGGGAACCATGGGCTGGAGATCCTGCACCCTGATGGCAGCAAGTTTGTTCATCCAATGCCAGCTGAACTCGAGGACAAGGTTGCTAACTTGATGCAGACGTTGCAGGAACAGGTGGGTGGTATACTGAATGATTTAGAAGGTTTTTTGTGGATTGGAGATGACTGAGGTTTGTTAGGTATGCGCTGATATTTTTTTGAGTTAAGTCTTGATCAGTGATGGGGCTTCAGATACTGAAGCTAATGGTGTGTGGTATTGGGCGCAGATGGCTAATAGGTTGAGAGGTGTCTAGTGTTTAAGACTTAGAAGGCTTCGGCTATTGCAGAGGTTCCCCACCTGTGGGTCGCGAGGTGCTTCCTTGGGGTTGCCACGGTTATTCTTAGTTGGCGATTTTTAGCACTTATTTATTTTAATTATCAAGTTAAAATTATATTCTGAAATACCAATATATTTTTTACGTGTTTTCTTTGCTTTATTAAATTTACTTTATCTTATATGGGGAACAGGGATCGCAGGTTCCTTTGACTATTATAAAACGGGATCGCGACTCAAAAGAAGTTGGGGAGCACTGATCTATTGTAATATGAGGCGTAAGCAGTCTTCGTAGGAGTGAGGATGTGGTGGTAATAAATCGACGCGCGTTACCAAAAGTAGCACGTTTCATTTTTTCTACATGCAGTTGTCTGTTAGAAAAAAATGAAACGTGGTACTCTTTGTAACACTCGTCAAAATGTAGTTGCAACGGGCACAGTGAGCTTTTTGGAGGAAACTCATGATCCTGAGTTTAGATTGCTACATGTCTAGTACTACTCAGTCTGCTCCATTGCTTCACTACTTATGCTTAGGGCTGCCATCCGTCCGGGTTTGTCCTCTTTTTTAGGGCGTCTGGGGTGATTTTCTGTAATGATCCGAGGTTTTCGATACTGCTCGCTCAAAAGTCATAAATATTTTATCTTCATTTCTTGATTGCGGTTACAGTCTATAATTTACAGAAATTTTTGTCTTGGTATTTCCTACCTAATATATGAAATAGTTCAAAGTGTCCGGGTTTCAAGTGTAATTATCCGGGTTTTTCATGCTCTGTGCTTCATGCTACTTATGCCACATGTTCTATGGCATCACAAGGTTTTTGTAGACCTGCTGAAGAAACTCTTCTAAAAATTCTTCATAGCTTCATCCTCTTTTTCTCATCAGCATAGAGTCGAGCAGGGTGTTCATTCACTTAAGGCACCCTTTGCCATCTGGTATATGGGTCCCGAATGACCCAGTAGGAAAGAAAATGTGTTGATTCGGGGCTGTACAGTGCAACGGTGTTTAACAGTCGCAATTGCAAATTGAATGCAGCTCTGCAGAGACGGTGCCTGGGTAGAGAACAAAGGAGCGTTACTGACGTTCCACTACCGCGAGACGCCGATGGAAGGTCGCCCGGAGATGATCGAACAGGTGAAGAAAATCATCGAGGCAGCGGGTTTCAAAGCCTGCTCCGCGCATTGTGCCATCGAGGCGAGGCCGCCGGTGGAATGGAACAAGGGTCGTGCTTCCATCTACATCCTGCGCACAGCTTTTGGGGTCGATTGGAGCGAGCGCATCAGAATTATCTATGCTGGTGACGACGTTACCGACGAGGACGCTATGAAGGTAAGAATTTTACGGCTATACATCTATTTTAGTTTAATTCATTATCCGCCATGATCCTCATTTGAATGTGTAGTGTTATTCACTATAGTTCAGTGATGGAAGAATAAATAGAATAAATACACTGTATATGAACCTATTTATTATCGCACGCTCAGCTGAATTGTAGCGACAGATGCTATTAGCCGAGCTCTAAAGCTATTACTGCTGACGCGGGGTATAGGATACACCAAACATCCAATGTAAATTTTTATCACACAGCTCGGGGGCTTTAGAATTCCTATATCACTTTCGCGTCACACGCCACATATCCATTCGGAATAGAATACCATCACAGCGCCACTAGCAGTTAGGATTAACAGTAAGTATAGCGAGATTCTTAGTATTTTTATCATATAAGCTCGATTTATCCTCTCTAATAAAAGCTCGCCGCTATCTCCGCCACCTCTTGCCACGGTTTAGAACAAGCCAGCTACACTTTTATCTTGCCCAAGGCAAGAGTGAGGATAATTGAAAGCCAGTTTGAAACTGTATGAAGCCGCTGATGCGACCGAGACTTCCTTCAAATCGTGATAAGAAATAATGGAAATTGCGATCAGCTAATTGTACAGAGAAAGATAGACCTTGTACCAACAAATGCTGGAAATGCTGCTATATTCAATTTTAATTCTAACCACTAATGGCGCTGCGATCGCTTTCTATCCTGGATCGATAATGTCGCATGCGACACGAAAATGGTTGGTACTGTATTTTCCAGAAAGTCCCTAGCTTTCTTCTGTTCGGGCATGCGCGCGTGGGGGCATCACTACTGCTCGGTATACCCTATATCGAAGTTCGGCATAATAATAATCTCGGTCAACTTTATTAGACGAATAAGGCTAATTTTTTTATATGTCGAGTGTTTTAACTTCAGCGTCGAATAAAGTTTTCAACTTTAACTGTAACTTTATTTAACGTCGAATAAAGTTACAGTTAAAGTTTCAGATATTGTTAAAGTTACACTTAAAGTTACAGATAAAGTTAAAGTTACAGATCAAGTTAAAGTTATAGATAAAGTATAAATAAAGGTTACAGTTAAAGTTACAGATAAAGTTAAACTTGCAGTTAAAGTTACAGATAAAGATAAAGTTATGGTTAAAGTTACAGTTAAAGTTACAGATAAAGTTAAAGTCGCAGTTAAAGTTACAGAACTTTATTTGTCAAATAAAAAGAATCAATTTTATTCTACACACAACGAATAATTCTTTTAACCTTTAATCGTAACTCAAAATTTTCATTTAAATAAAAATTTAGCCCATCTCTGCCCTGCACCATTTATTTGCATCTTTCCCTCATGCTCACCACCACTATTCTCTGTGCAGGCGCTGAAGGGTATGGCGGCCACGTTTCGCGTCGCCTCGTCTCACATAATTCGCACGTCCGCGGAGAGACGTTTGCCAAGCACGGACTCCGTGCTGACGATGCTGAAGTGGGTGGAGAGGCACCTGAGCAAACGCAAGCCGCGCAACAGCACCGACATCCCGTCGAGATTCCGTCGCAACAGCGCTGGCATAACCATGGAGATGTCCTACACGCCGTCGAACACGACCCTGGAGTCTTAGGTTGGGCATTATTCCTCAAATACCACACCGACTGTGTCCCCGACAAGAAACATGCACGCGCGTCGCGGGATTCTGATACACTCGTAGAGTAAGGGCAAAGTAAGCGAGAAAGCGAATCGACAGAAAGTAAGGAAAGGGAATCTCTATTGGCGGGGCAGATAAAACGTCGTGTACATTGTATATCCAGAGACAGATATACGTTATAGATATATAAATATGTATGTGGGTGGAGAAACCGTCATCATTATCCAGAAAACAAAAAAAAAACAAAAAAAAATGACCGATTGTCAAACTGAAAACGGTTCTTCCTCTGACTATCTGAAAAGAACCAGCTCCAATTTCGACCTTCGGAGTACCTCTGATCTCCGAGTATATTATATTAACGCGTTACGGATCATTCGAGCATGAAGTAACAAGGCAAGCAAGAGCCAAAGAGGAGGCACTCCTGGATCATCATTGGTGCCGAACCGAAACCATTCTCTCGACTGTTCAACATTTAAATCGATGTACAACTCCGGTAACCAGTTGGAATGGCTTTAGCCCGCGGAATAATTTCCAAGAGAAGTAAAAAATACCAAAAAAATTATGAGTGTTACGTGTACGATCGCTGAATCTCTTATTCTAGCGTCAAACGCGATTATATAAATATATAAGTACGTGTTTTTCTTTTTTTATTATTATTATTTTAGCATTTGCCATACGATCGTGATGGTGTACCATATTTGGAGGAGCGACGTTTCCGACGAACGTCGCTCGTCAAAATACCACGGTACTTGCTAGCTGTGTATAGATACTAGGTTCGCGTCGCTCAAAACGAAACGGAAACCATACTCGATTAGTATTTCACGTTGCAGTGACTTGTCCGACAACTGTTTCCTATTGAGTTGTATCACTTGTTACCAATCCCCGAGACAAGAAACAGATGTGAATTTAATTAGCGCGGATAAGAAAGCTGATTGTATTCGAGATTGTGTATTTCTTTTCTTTCTTTTCCTTTCTCTTTTGGGTTCGTTCGTATCCACGAAATTTCAGGTTTTTCGTTTGGTCTTTTTTAATTCAGGCTTTTCCGGCGCACGAAATTGTATCGGAACACTGTCAGCTCGTTTACGAAATGATTTCGTGAAAGTAGAATCGAGGAAGCGTAGGTGTTACCAAGCAATAGTGAGATCTGCGAGAGCTAAGATCAGGGTTTGGAATGAAAAGAGTTCGAGGGAGGTCTTTGGTTGCCATTTAACAGAAATGCTTCGATAGTAGAACGCTAGCTGAACCTCCAAACTAGTCATCACTATGCCTACAGAGTTCCTGTGCTGTGAAGTGGAAGCTAGAATGTTGGAGATCTTGCTATTGCTAGGTACAGCTGTATAGTTTCTTATAAAGTCTATTTTTCATTGCCCTTTGAGAGAACGTGTATACTTTTTATACTAATGTCGGTGTAAACTTTGCAAGTTGCTGTATTTATATCGATATTGACGATGGTGGGAATGGAAACGGATTGCGGGCGTTTTTAATATATTGTACATGTGTCTTCATTGTGAAGAAATGGAGTTTTAAGTTCGATGATTGTACAAGGTGTTTTTCGAGTGTAGGTACAAAATAAACTGAGAGATGGAATTTGCAAAACGAAACACCAAAGTGTTGATAAATGTAGGTCTTCAAATTAAAACCTCTTGAGATATTCAGCTCTTTGATAAAAAATTCTTTTGGAGCTCCATGATGACTAAAATTAATTAATTGCAGTTTTCAATCAAAATTTATTTTAAAGTAACTTTGAATTTTGAAAAATTGAAGCGTTAGAAATACAGATTTCTGCAATAATGAATTTTTATATTATTAAAGATGCAAGTAGAAATCATCTATAACAAAAGCTGTTGCTCGAATTATGAAAATTTTTAATTTAATATATTTATTTATTTGAATATCGAATTCTGCAGAGATCAGTAATCCTACAAAGAACCATTAGCTGGCGATATAAAAAAGAAATATCTTGAAAATAATTAGTTTCTGGACCCATGTTTATAAAATTTTTTCCTTTAAACCTGTCAATTTTTGGAACGCCCTGTACAATCAGACCACTGGTTCGTCCGATCATCGATTTTTCTGAAGAGCACAGTGCCAATTGTACCCTACATTCTGATCAGTTTCGCACGAATCATTAATAAAAAAAAAACTAGTGTTCAATCATTTCACACGCGCGACGAAACACACACACAGATATGGAAACTCATACGTTGAGCGAAACCAGTCGAAACACGGACAACTTTTACATTTTCTAAGTACAATAAGCCACTCGAGGATTTCTTATTCCAATTGTTTATCTCTTTTTTACGCGAGAGAACAGACGGCGTGAACGACGAAGCGGAGGAAACGGAAAATCGAATGTTTCAGGATTTTTGGATGAATTCTCGATCGATCCTTTTTCAAGACCCACCGAACGGCAAAAAGAAGAAGAATAAATCTTCAGCATTGACTAGTTCAATGTAGCCCAGTGTGAGATTAATCAAAGGATCTTGAAAGTCTGTTGAAGTGAAAATAAAATCAATGTGCCATGTTGGTCGCATACTAGAGTCGACCGATGAAGATAATTTATACGCAAGCTTGTTTTTTAATGAAAAGGGGCCTCTTCTTTAGTTTCAATGCAAAAGAACAAGAGAGAACGAGGATTGTTACAGGCACGAAGAATCGACCGGTGAATTCTTCTACAGAAATCACTCGTTCGTCTCCTTTCATTCAGAACTGATATTCATAAGATATACCACTATGGAGTCGCAGGAGGAATCGACACGAAAAATCATAAATAAAATTCTACTTCAGTCTTTCTCTTTACAATCTTTTCTTTGTTTAACATCAGCATCAAGCTCGCCGTTTATTCTCGAGTATCTAAAGTTTCATTCTGTTCGCATCAAGAGTTACTCGTTCAAACAAAAATGCTCGTGGTACGTTCGAACCCATCACTACTTTCTCCGAATCAAAGTATTCCTGCGAGGTGTTCAAAGCCGATTCTTCCTCCGACTCTAGGGTACGTTAATTTTTCACACAGCCGTATAGAGGATGGCTTACTACTCTAAGCGATTGCACTTTGTTACATGTTTTACAGTAGCCAGTAGATTGATCGAAAAAGTACGACAAAGCTATGAAAATAAGGGATTCTTGTACATCCTGTCTTCACTGTCATTAGGTTTCCATCGTGACTCACAGATTTATTCGCAGATTTCAGAATAACTGATCAGACTTTTGGACTCCGAAAAGTGCAAATCTATTTATTCTAAATGTAAATTTTGAAAATCAGAACATTTACAAAAATCTTGTTATTAATTCCCAGTGTAAATTTAAGTGTCCACGAGTTCTTACATAGAAGTGAAGCCATAATTCTAATAATAAATATTTATCATACTCATGCACCGATCACCTGACTCGCGTCTATTTCCCCACTGAAAAAAATTGAACGTGCCTAAATCGATGTGTTAATCTCATTCGAATACATCTGTGTGTCGACCTCAGTTTATAGAAGTTAATATATACATGCACACAACGTGCGCAAAGATATGTATACATAAGTGGAATGATGAAACTTGAAAGTTACACAGACGATAGTTAATTACGGTACATACACACGTGTATTTTTATATGTAGAACCTGTGAAAATTCGATACGAGGAAGGATATGGCAAAAAAATAGAAGAACAAAAAACGATAGAAAACGAGAGTCTCGCGAGCAAGGATATAATACGAAAGCGATGTTTCTGTAATTTTATTACTTAGTGACCTGTTTCTGTCCCGGACATCTATTTCTACGACTGTACTTACGATTATAGTAATATAATGATAACAATACATGCATACGTACAAAATAAGAAGCGAACAAAAAAACAGGTCGAAGTGATGGGAGATTTTGTTCACGAATCATTTTCCGTTTTTAATTTCGAGGTCCGAGAAGGAACACATTTTATCTTTATATACCTACGTTTTGTTGTTGTTGATTAAACTTCGATCTTTACATACATCGTGCGAATTTATACAGTGGTGGTGAAAAGAATGTTTGAAAGTGTGTGCATAACAAATTTAATAGTATATAGTCTATTTTCCAAGCCCCTCAATCTATATAAATTTTCAGATACAATTCTTTCTACTGGAACTATCTTATTGCTCTCACCGTTCAAAGTTTACAATTTTTTCACCACTATTGTACGTTTTTGGATCCCCAGTCATTTCTGTTTTCTTATCAACCAATTCTTCTCCATTTTGTAATAATATTATCCAGCTTTTGATATCTACCTTTCCCTCTTTACTTTTACAGTTCTCCTTTATCGTTCCCCGAGTAATCTATTAATTTAGAGCGTAAGACGATCGTTTTTTAAAAATACAAAAAAAAACGATTGTTAATCAATACAGTGTAGAATTCTGGCGACTTGACCTGTGAAAAATTCAGCCCTCCCCATATCCAATCTCGTATTTTCACCTTCATATTTATTAGTCAATTATTATTACCGCTAGTCAATATATAACAAGTGAGCAGCACGAAGCACTTTGAAAAGGGAGAAGCTAAATAAAAGCGAGAAAGAAAGCCGACGAAGAAGCTAAAAATTGTGTGAAGCGACGAAGAGCCTGTGAAGTGAGAAATCACAAGCGAAAGAGGGAAGAGAAGCACAGCGATATCGGATGTCATATCTATTTGAAAGTATGCAAAGAAAACGCATATATGTATAAATACGATTGTATATGTATAAAGAAACACACACAGAGCGCCCTATAATGCGCTCTTAATGCGAAGCTGTAGGAGAGGAAAGAAGAAAACGGAAAACAATATCAAATTAATCTACGTTTTGTATGAATATTTTGTTTTTACCTCGAATATACAGTGTACGAATAAATGAGTAAATAAATAAATATATATATGTGTGTATATGTGAATAGGTACAGGAGAAAACACACATACAGGATAGGCAGATACACGTAGGAGAACGAAGAGACAAGATTTTTCAATCGAGTCAAATTGTACGGGCTGCTCCCGTGGTTGTAAACGAGACTAAACGAAGCAAAGGAAAAGAGTGGAAACGAAATTGCAGAAATAAACATCGTTTGTAAACTGTGCGCAACTGTTTCCTTTATTTTTTATTCTTCCCCATTTGATGTTCACGATCGCCCCCTCCCCGCTCCTTTTGCCTTCGAAACGTTGAAATTGTAAAAAAAAATTCTGACGAGAAACTGGTCGACTATTCGCCTTATTTTTCAACGAATAATTTTAGTTGATGCTGCGAGGGTTTGAAAATTTCATGGACCTGTGTCGTCTCGATTGAAATAAATTTTTTGCAACAGGTACTTTTCGCGATAGTGCGTTATTTTACTGGCGACACATTTCCCTGTGTAACTTTTCATTTGCAGCGTTATCGAGACGCAATTAAAGGTGTTCTGAAAAGCGAGGTTTGTTGGGAATGGATGTTGATCCGAGGAATTGAAGGGGTTACTGATGATGATGAGTTAAATTGTTTATCATCCACGGATAGGTACCACGATAATTGCAATAAAATTTATTGAATTTCTAATGTTATGTGCCTCGTCGAGGATAATTTTAATATCAAATGGAAATCGTTTCCAGTGCCAGCAGCAGGTTCAACCGATAATCGAAATGTTAAGGGTACAAATTTCGTGAACATTTAATGAGAAGCTTCGATCGGTTATCGTCAAAGGCTAGATAATAAACCACAATTAGCCACGTCAAATAACAACATTAAACGTGATATGTATAATTAATGAAGGAAATGAATCAACTGAACGAAATTCTGATGCGATCTCCAACGCAGGATTTAATCAACGTCCATTTAACATTATTCCGAGAATCGTGAATAAGTTTGACTAAAATAGACGTTCTATTTCATTCGATGTTTGTCGATAGGAGTAATTGTTAAGTTATTGCTGTTCCTGAATAAAACCATTAATCTACAAATTACTTTGTACCAAAATGAATCCAAAATGGGGAAAAATTTAATCTTTGATGCCATCTTTCATAGGTACTTTAAATAGGGAACGAATAATATACTATTTTTAGAGATTGCTTATTTTTTAAACAATTCCAAAATTGTATTATTCCAACTTTAGTACCTCCACATATTACCCCTATGTCCAGCAACCCTCCATACAATACTCTTACGATTAATAGTGTTTTCATTTCCCATCACGAGCACAGTGAAACTAGAGCTCAACTAGAGAGAACTCTATTTATTCACAATTTCGCATTAATAGAGCCTACGGGAAATCCTATTTTTAAGGCTAAAAATATAACAGAATTTGGTATTTCTTTTTTAAGAAACTAGAGTTTCGTTTCATCTGAAATTCGGATTATTTCTTTATGCATCTTTCAAACAAAGAGGGACTCGAGAAATAGCCTCTTTTTGGTCCCACGATTTTGGAACCGAATTTTTTGCCAAACGATACGTTATGATGAAACATCAATCACAACAAATTTTCAAGTTGAGGTGACAATTAGTTTTTCAGATATGGGAAATCAAAGACGTGAAAATTTATTAACACATCAGATTTTTATGTTAGTCCGATAATTTAAAAAATTGTTCTCAGGGATTTCGCTGACTGCCAACAACGAATTTGAACTTAGATTGTCAAAATTCACAATGACCGATTCAATATAGCGAATCGTATATAAAAAAATATTCTAATCTTCATAAAACTTTGGTCCAATAATCGTAACGTAAAAAGTTATAAAATGAATTTTCGAAACCGCTTTACTAATATTTATGGTTTTTCATTAATTATTATATTTTTTTTATTATTTTATATTTTATTATATATTTATTATATTATATATATATATATATATATATATATATATATATATATATATATATTATTATTATTATTATTATATATATAAAATAATAATTAGTTCCAAAATCCTGAAGTACTTTATAATTACTTACTAACAAATGTAAGTAACCCTCTTGCCTTATAAAACATCAAACTGTACGGTAATCAGAAACACTGCAATCACAATTATTAAAAAATATTCCCCACACAACGTAATTTCAGTAACAATTGCTAAGTGTCCCAAGAAGTTCTTTGCATTTAAATTTGATTTTATAAAATCAAACCCCACTAATAAAAAGCGTCCACTCCACCAACCCCTTAGCGAGCCACTCCCAGCAATCAAATCCGCGCGAAAAATCTGAAAGCTCGTATCGCGAAGCCGCCCTTATTCCTCCAGCAGGCTTTCCTCGGCGCGGCGTGCAACCTCTCCGAACAAGATTCTTCAACAATGGCGGTCTTTGAAGGAACGTGGCCCCACTGCCGATATCGCCTCGAAATATCCAAATATTTTCATTAGAAGTCTCTGTGTGCAGGAAGAGGGTGGGCCCGTGCGATTTTCACGGTCGCCCAAAGAATCGCTCGTGGGGAGGCTTCTTTCTGGAAGGGCCGACGGGCATTTATTACCAAAAAGGGAGGGGAGGGGGGGGGGGGTAGGTGCTCGATGTGCATGCCTTGGAGCCAGGGAGGCACGGTCAATGCGGCAGTACCGCCGTATAAAGAGCCGGATTACACGGTGTCCATTTCAGGGTGTACAAGGAGCTGGTGTTTGCGGTAAGTCTTCCACGGAGAGGCCCCAGCCGTCCACAACCACCGGCATTATCATCGCTGTTTTGCCGATTCAATTGTGTGTGCGAAGAAAGGCGGCGTTTAACAAGAGTTTAATAAAAGGCAAACACCGGGGTCGCCTGTCCTCTCTTCATCTCCCTCTTTCATCCCCGTCCGCCATCCTCCTTCCATCTTGATTCCTTTCCTCCGTTTCCCTCCCCTCTCCGTCTGGCCCACGCCGTTTCCATTCGCTGGTTCTGCATCCTCTTTCCTCGTTGCTCTCTGGCTGGAAGGGATTATGCAGCCGGGGAAAACACGAGCTTTCCAGCCCCGGCGAGGAAGAAAGGAAGGAACGCGAAAGGGAAGATTCGGGAAAGAAGGATCGCAGCTGCCACGCACGGGTGGCTCTATCGAATAACCGATTCGTTCTCTGCTTACTACTCTATCTTTCCCTCGGAAATCCCCGCGGATAGACGTATTTTCGGTTCCATCGCGCTCGCGCGCGCACCAGCGCGGGGTACAGACTGATTTTCGTTTTACGCGTGCCCTTGTTCGTACAATGAGGATTTGGGCGGAGGGCGGGATGAAAGGTGCGGGGGTGTCGTTCGTTCGGGGGGATGAAAGGTGTGTGAGATAGTCACGAGCTTGAGGATATGAATGTTAGTTTGTAAGGAAATGTAACAGTGTTATGCACCGCACCCTTTGTGGTCAATCTTTGCGCTCTTGAGTATACCTTTCATTTCTTAATGAATTGTTTGTACTATGTTAATTCTTCGTAAAGAGGGAGCAATGCTATAAAAGGTTCATTCTTATTTATTAGACGTAGGGGTGGTATTAGAGTGGTATTACAGTAGTGATGGTATTACAGTGGTATTAGAGTTGTGATGGTATTAGAGTAGTGGTGTTATTAGAGTAGTGGTGGTATTAGAGTAGTGGTGGTATTAGAGTCGTGATGATATTAGAGTGGTATTAGAGTAGTGATGGTATTAGAAATAGTTGTGGTATTAGACTAATGATGATATTAGAGTAGAGGTGATATTAGAGTAGCAGTGGTATTGAAGTTGTGATGGTATTAGAGTTCTGATGGTATTAGAGTGGTATTAGAGTAGTGGTGATATTAGAGTATAGTGATGGTATTAGAGTAGTGATGGTATTAGAATAATGGTGGTATTAGAATAGTGGTGGTGGTATTGGTGTAGTGATGATATTAGAGTGGTATTAGAGTAGTGATGGTATTAGAATTAGTTGTGGTATTAGACTAATGATGATATTAGAGTAGAGGTGATATTAGAATAGTGGTGATAATAGTGTAGTGATGATATTAGAGTAGTGGTGGTATTAAAGTTGTGATGGTATTAGAATGGTATTAGAGTAGTGGTGGTATTAAAGTATAGTGATGGTATTAGAGTAGTGATGGTATTAGAATAATGGTGGTATTAGAATAGTGGTGGTATTGGTGTAATGATGATATTAGAGTGGTATTAGAGTAGTGATGGTATTAGAATTAGTTGTGGTATTAGACTAATGATGATATTAGAGTAGAGGTGATATTAGAATAGTGGTGGTATTAGTGTAGTGATGATATTAGAGTAGTGGTGGTATTAAAGTTGTGATGGTATTAGAGTTCTGATGGTATTAGAGTGGTATTAGGGTAGTGGCGATATTAGAGTTGTGGTGATATTAGAGTACTGATGGTATTACAGTAGTGGTGATATTAGAGTAGTGATGGTATTACAGTAGTGGTGGTATTAGAGTAGTGATGATATTAGAGTAGTAGTGATATTAGTGTAGTGATGGTATTAGAGTAGTGATGATATTAGAGTAGTGATGATATTAGAGTGGAATTAGAGAATAAAGTTGAGAAGAAAGTTTAAACTGTGACTGTTTAAACTGTAAAGTTTGAACGGTGACAGAAATAAGATACTTCCATTAAAAATAATAATATCTCAAGATTTACATTCCACAAATTCGGGGGGTTGTAAAATAGATCAGTGATACCAACATAATAATTACTATATATAACAAAGAAATAAACATAAAAAAAACATGGGTCTTACACTTTCTTCGAACCACCACTACACTTCCACAAGCCTCACCTCAACCCTTCCGCACTCAGCTCAGCGAGATATCGTTTCGAGGGCGACTCAATATTGAAGTGTCAAGGGTTACGAACACCCCATCGCCTCCTCGTCGCGAACAGATCATCACTTCATCTATCGAATCCGAGCGAGCTATCTCGTCCGCCGCGCAAACATCCGTATAAGCGGAGCAGGAAAAGGGTGGCGCCGAAGTAAGTCAGTGACTCAGTGGAAATCCGCCGTGGGGGGTTGGCCAGGATCGATCAGCTCTGATGTAATTATCCGAACGTTGAATTTTTTATCGCGGTGAAACAATAACGTATTTTCAGACCAAACAACATCCCGGCCCGATGTACACGAAGAGACGCAGAAACCCGAGGCGCTCGTGTCCTACGCCTCTACTCCCTTTCGTCCCTCCCCCTCTCATTCTCTCTTTCTGTTTACGCAACGTGTAATAGAATAATCTGCGTTACGGGAGTACCACCGCGGGGCAAACTACGATTTCGCGTCTTTGTTTTTCGCGAGGACGTTTCGACCCGATAACCCGCGATCCATAAGGGCATAAAATAATAATGCAGAGGGACACTGCCGGAATCCTTTTTTCTTCTCCCTTTTCGCGGATATCCGCGCGATATGGGGAATATGGATCGCTTTTTTCTGAGCGGCAAAGGGAATGTTAGCTCACGAATGGTGGCATAAGGTTTGATTAAATTTTGGAATTATGGAGGGAAATCTTCTAGTACTTGGTTTTAATGAAACTTTAAGGCTGGTGGGATAGTTAGTGTAATAGGAGATAGGTATTTATTTGGTGGTAGTAATTGAGGCTTAAGGGATGCGAGTACACATGCATATACTATTCAGAGTTTTAATCTTTCAGGAAGGAAGTATAATTACTATGATCACCCAAACATAATGATTTTTAGTAGTCAAATTAATAAAAAAGTCGAAGTATCACACACTTTTTTATGTAATTACTAGAATTGTAAATATTAGAATAATTCTAATGATTTTAATTCTGAATAATTTCTTCGAAAAATTCGAATACTTATACGCGAGGAACGAATGCAAGTATGCAAGCACTGGAAAATGCTAATAGCTGCATTAATTTGTGTGATTTTTCACAGTTCACCCTCTCCTTACTGTCTTAATGATCACAAGGACCACTGCGAATCAGTGAATATATGTATAATTTCAAAGAAAGTTCGAATGTTCCTTCCAGACAGATATGTATATTAATATACAGCATCGAAAATATTTATTGCATCAATTTCAAAGTTACGTGGTACAAAGAATTTTCACAGCAATATGATTGATAAAATGATTCGTAACCAGGTTATTTTGACCAACAGATTGAGCTACACATTTTTGCAATAATATTTACCTAGTACTAACAAGGAGAGTATTTTAGATGTCCGCCTCCGATCATTTTGATTTTTGGATATGTTATAGAGGACCGAAAAATAAGAAATACGCGTTTTTTTATTTTTCCCCGTTTTCATATTTGGGGGGTGAAAACTGTGTTCAAAGTTAGGGTTGAAAAATCATTTTTGTGGAATATCACGAGATTTTGAAAATCTGGTGAGTCAGTCATATTTCGCCTTCAAAGACACAAAATTCGTCCATTGACACTATTCCCCTGTCTCTAATAGTTTTCGAGATATTCCACAAAAATGATTTTCCAACCCTAACTTTGAACGCAGTTTTCACCCCCCAAATATGAAAAGGGGGAAAAATAAAAAAACACGTACCGTTAAGGAACTAGATCTTGATCAGGCACTAATTTTTGATCAGTTCATGAAATAAATCGTTCTTTTCAGTTTATGTCCTTAAATAATTGTTTGAAATAATTACTAACATAAAAAAGGATAATTCAAACTAGTTCCTGACCTGATCAAAAATTAGTTCCCATGTATTTTCAGATGATCAAAAACTAGTTCCTAGTCACCTTATTATTCCCCAACCTTATAAATAATTAAATTATACTTATTTTCAACTTTTTAAAATTTTTCCTTAAAGTGTAAACATTAATTCATCTTTTAGTATAAAAAAAGTCTATGGTTGAAAGTTTTATTAGGTTAAAAATAAATATTAAAGCGGGAAACTCTCTAAACTGATCAAAAACTAGTTCCTTAACGGTATTTCTTATTTTTCGGTCCTCTATAACATATCCAAAAATCAAAATGATCGGAGGCGGACACCTAAAATACTCTCTTGTAAATAATAATAATATAAGTGATAACGTGTTTATTCAAGCGCTGCAATAAACATTTAGAGCATATATATACACTTCATATAAAGTCGATTTTCGTCTCGACGTAATTCAATCGGGGCACAGGCGTGATGAAGTGTCAGAAACTCGAGGAGAGGCTCTCTGGTCCTCGAAACAGACTCCGCGGGAATGTTCACCAAACGCAAAGTTTCGGGTGGGCCCCGAGGGCTGGAAAAAATAAGGGTAATCCAACGCTACATGGAAACCACATTGCGCTTTGCCAAGCGCAAGTCGTAGAATCAACAAATCCACAGGGATTAGATAACATCCCCCGGGATTGGTGGCCCTTCGTTTATCCGCCGCCGAATCCTGAAGGGCCCGCCTTGTTGTCCCATCGGGTTATTGGTATCACTTAGCGAAATCCGCGCCGGAATAGCTTTAAAAGCCCTCCGCCACGAGATTCAAATCGATTTTTCAAACCATTACCGAGAACCTAAATAGCGGGGTTACACTCTTGTGTTGTGAGAGGATATCGCGCGAAAAAGTAGCCAATGTTATTCTCCACTCTTCTTCGATTAAAGTCCAAAGCCATATCAACGTTGTCCATTATTTTAATACTCGAGACTCAATGTTCAATATCTTGCACACTTTTGTATTTGATATTTCTGGAGTTAAAATGGTAAACGGTGTAAGGTAAAAGACCCAATACGTGGACACGTCCCAGTAGCTGGACACTGGTACAAAAATACTGATTAGTACATTTAATATCCGCTTTATCAAAAAAAGAACTATTTTATTAAATTATTCAAATATTTAGTAAAATATATTCATATATATATTTGACTAAGTATTTGAATAATTTAATAAAATAGTTCTTTTGCACCAGTGTCCAGCTACTGGGACGTGTCCACGTATTGGGTCTTTTACCTTAAGTGCCAAAGAAATAAAGAATTATTTTTTTAGTGGAAAAGAATGTGAATTTCGTGTGGAATACGGTGGTAAAAGTTAGAATAATTTATTTTACCTGTCAGGGCTATCGCAAGATAGGACTAACTTCGACGTGGTGAAAAATGATGGAAGTGAAATCTTTTTATTTTTCTCTAAATTTGTAAAGGCTGGTTCAGACATCTCCTGTAATTTAATCGAGTAGCGAGTAATTTAGTAATTTACCTTGTGTGGACCCAAAAATTTACTCGAGTAGTTTAGTAAATAAAGTGATGGTAAATTAATAAATTACTCACTACTCGATTAAATTACTGAACGTGTCTGAACGAGTCTCAAAGGTAGTAGGGTAAAGGACCCAATTACTGGCAGCCAACCCAATTACTGTCACTTTAAGCTATTTTACTTAAACGTTTATTTATTCGTTATTTTAAGTAAAATAGCTTAAGGTGACAGTAATTGGGTTGGCTGCCACTAATTGGGTCCTTTACCCTATACGCTGAAAGTCCATAGCGATAAACGATCAAGTTGAAAAAAACAATGTAATTCACAAATTGAACAGGCATTTATTTTCTTTCTACTCAAAATTCTAACTAATGGCACTTACATCATTTACCATTTCAACTCTTCACTTAGCAATGTATCTTAGATTTCTGCACCAAAATCCAGTATAATAATTAATAATTAATTCTGAAAATTACCATCTCACATTTGCCCTTTTATCTGTTACCTTCTGCAAGTCTACGTTGTTCAAAAATCTTTTCCCTGAAATTGAAAACTATATCTCCCTACAATCTCGCGATCGGACTTCCAAATTTCAATATTCCACTAATTTTATCCACTTTCCAAACCAAGCTTTTGTCCCAAATAAACAACGCTATATTTCTCTATCACCCCCAAAAGGAGGGTGGCCGTTTCTTTGAGCGTGCGTTTTGACACGCAATTGTTTATCAGACGGCTCGGCACTCACGCGAGGAGGCGCGCGACGATCACGAATTTATTGGGACGTTAATTACTTTAATTATTACACCGCTGTCAAAGGCTGATCGGAATCACAAAGGAATAAACATTCGACGCTTGGAACTATGTTTCCCATCGCCCCGAGTCACTGATCGCCAATTAATTTTCCATAATTGGACGGACACGCCGGGCCGCGATGTACACATGCCTTGATGCTGCCTCTCCCACCGCCACCCTCGCGCGCGCACGCTCGCCCGACACTAGCCGCGCACACGAGCGTCCTTTAAAATGTATATATCGAAGGGGGGTTGGGGAGCGATGGCCAGCGGCCACGCCGCCGTATTTTCACCGCACGGAACCAATTAACAGTTTTCACCTATTCTTTTTTAGAGCGGCTCGGCCGAACGAGGGACACAAAAAAAAAAGGGAAAACACAGAACGGCGGTGTGTGCCCCCTGCGCGCGACACGGAAAGAAAAAGAATAACGGGGTAGCGGTGGGAGGGTGGCGAAGAAAATTGGACGAAAAAAAAAGCGCGCGCCTGATGGCCTTACCCCGTTGGAAAAATCAACTTCGATCTTGTCGAACATGTATCGCGAAACGACCGCTTTGTGGCGGTCCTTTTCAGGGGCGGGCCGCGGATTCATTGTACCCCATTTTCTTTCTCTACGTTTTGCAGGCAAATTGGAACGCTAGGTAATCACGGGGGGATGATTCGGGTCGGGTGAGTGGAGATTTTGGGAGGGGAAATGGGTTCTTGAGATTCTGAGGCTGTGGATTCTTTTTGAATCTCGTGTGGGGGATGATTGCAATTGTGGAAAAGTAGCTTGCATCTAGAGTTAAAATAAATGATTTGATATTCCAGGAAATATCTGCTGTGTAATGTAAACTAAGAGTTATTGATTATAGAAATAAATTTTGACTATAGTTAAGGTTTCTTAAGGGTACATTGTCGTGGAATCACTTCCCAAATTTAGGATTTATTTGAAAGAAATTTGTAAAATGTTTTTTGGTATTTATTTATACATATTTTAAGATGTTAAAAAAATTATTTTAAAATAAATTTTTTTTTCTCCGATGTAATCTTGACTAAATAGCTATAGGTAACGATAAACAATGGTGTACATAAAAATAAAAAAGTAATTGACGGATTTAAAAAATTCCTTTGGGTTTCTTTTCGCAAATGAACTCGCTATCGTATTACCAACTTTCATAAGTCTTGGACCACTCAATTTGATTTTATTCAGCATACAAAATTAGCAGTTTCAGGGTCTTGTACCAATCATTGAATTTTCATTATTATGCAGTAACGATTAATAATACGATTGTGTAAAACTTTCGATTTTTTATTTCAGATGAGCCATCTTGAAATATCGTGTACACCGTGTTTTTATCACCGTCATAGTTATAGCTATTTATTTAAGATTACATCAGAGAAAAAACATTAAAAAAATATTATCATCTTGAAACATATATAAATCAATACCAAAAAGACTTTTTACCTATATGTTACAATTTTCTCTAAAAAAAATCCTAAATTTTTCAAGAAAATACACGAGAATATAGCCTCAAGAAAGAAACTCTATCGAACAATTAATCGATTGCACTTTGGAATGGAGAAGCTGGGCGTTGATAGATCCTTGCATTAAAAAGATTAAAAGGGATTAGAAAGCAACGCGATATGGGCTGCAATAAAATGGTGGGGGCAGCGCGGAACGAGTCAAAGAAATCCGTAAAGTGTGAACATTAGCGAGGCAGCGCAAATATTTTTCGAACGCTATAGTCGCGCGACGTTCCTTGCCGAAGGGGTCCTCTATTCACGGTGCTCCGTGGAACTATGAAGCCCGTGCTTAACGTATACCGTAAATATTGTTCCTGCCTTGAGAATCGTACGCTGGCTCGGCTCTGACGGGGGTCTGGACACTAGTCAAAGACGCCGAATCCAAAAAAAAGGAAAGAAAAAAATCATAATCTAGCCGAGGAAGTCTGCAACGTCTTGTCGAGTTCCACGAGGATTAGCTCGCGGTTCGTTATAGGATGTAAATATTTACCTTGCCCGGGTCAAGACGGGCATTCCCTACTCGCGCCCAAGGAACGCTCGTAAAATCGAAGTGACCACGCGGATGGAGCGTAATCTGACGAAGATTCATGGAAGTTTTAATAATGCTCAATGTAGTGGCTAGTAAACTAAGCGTGGTTTCTTGATGAAACGAATTTTGATTTTATATCTTCCACTGAGACTTGCTAAACCTTCATCTATTTTCAAAAATGCTATAGGTAAACCAACCAGTAATTGACTGTATATCAGTGAATGACCATTAGGCAAAGAAATGTAAATTATAAATTTAAAAATATTATATGTTTATAAATAGAGTGTAGTTGCACTTTTAATATCCCAGATTTTTAGTTACGCGTGTTAAGAAAGCATTAATAAGTACAATTCTTATTAAAAGATGCGGTTATTTACTGGGCTTCTACACGTTTTGTATTTTATAATCGCTTTCTTTTTAAATTACGATAAGAATAAGTAATTATTTTTTTAGAAATTTCGAGGAAAAGAAATTTAAATGCAATTTCAACAGTTTTGTTGTTGTTATACATAAATATATTCAAGTATTAATTTTAAAGGTCCATAAATTTACGACGAGACAAAAATATTGTGTCTCGCATGAAACTTTAATCTCAAGATACAATTATTTAATTATTTTTTAATTATTTTGTCATTAGGTTAATGAAATTAGACTCTCATGAGATAAGTTTTATGATACATTTTCAAAAACCCCATCTCTCGCGACGATTTCCATTATTTACATTTAGATGTTGCTGAGATTTTTGTCTCGTGACAGAAAAATCTCACGTAAAATATGATAGTGTATTCCCATCTTGAAAGTTTCAGTTCAGAAATTCCGTTCCAATTTCATGTCAGTTCACTTGCAGATCCGAATTCTGAATTTGAACTACTATAACTAATAACTATACGTAAACCTTCGGAATTCTTCGGAAACTTTATCCCGAGTATTTAATTTCGTGTAATCACATCCACTAAAACCCCCGTAAATTTTATCTTCCTTTCAATGTATTATCTTTTCAATGCTACGACGTTGGTGCTTTATAATCTCAGATCTGTCTTGCAATAATCCTAGAAACTAAAATAAGTTTCTAGAATTTACATCCTTCTCCACCAAAAAATAATTTCCCATTTCTTCAGCACATACAGTGGCGGACGAAAGAAAGTTTTAAGAATCACAGAAACTCACAAAATCAGCGATTTTCGACTTTATTTTGCGATCTTTAAAGGTTTGTAGCTCAGAGCAACGTTAACCGATTTGAATGAAATTTTCAGCATATATACAACTTACTTCAATCTACAAACGGGTTTTTTGAATTTTCATTACAGGCTTAAAAAAAGTTTAAAAAACAACTTTCACTATTTTTTTTTGCTATTCCGGCCAATTGCATTTTTTTCAAAACGACTAAACAAGTCACTTAGCAAACTAATCCTTCTAGATTCTCAAAAAAATTCATGTAGTTTGCACCAATTCTGAAAAAGTTATACGATTTTAAAAATTGTAAACATTCTTTCATCCGCCACTGTAAGGTAAAAGACCCAATACGTGGACACGTCCCAGTAGCTGGACACTAGTGATGGCGATATAGCCCCACATGTATCGATATTTCGTATCGATACGTATTGACAGTCCAAGTATCGATACAACTGATATATCGGAGACGAAGTATCGATATATCCAATATCGATACCTACGTATCGGCTCATATATTCCTACCCCCCTTTCATGACCTTTTTTCACACAGCATGCACAATATTAATTAATATAATTCAATGTCTAGGATACTCATGAAATCAATACGAATAGTCATTCTAATCGATGCATATGGTGTCGATGCAACTGACATATTATTATTGACATTGCTAATTAAATTAGAAATGGAATCCAAAAATGAAAATATTAATATACAAAAAAATAATTTATTCATTTATACATTTGCATTGAAATTCCAATCTTCGTAGGATAGTGAGCCCAGAAACAATAAATGTTGCAAGTGCGCACTATTTAACCGATTCCTTGCTTCGGTCATAATCCTACCCGCTTTAGAAAATAATCGTTCCGACGGAACGGACGTCGCAATCACTGATAAATATTTCTTGGCTAATTTGCTGAGCAGTGAATCTGTTTGATTCCAAAATTTAATTGGCGAATCGTCTATTTTAGTTGGTGCCTGACTTAGATAACATCGTAAATCTTCAGTCCGCGTTTGTGCTGCGGTGCAGTTGTATCGATATTCATGGGTTAAGTATCGATACAGCAATATATCGTTACATTAAGTATCGATACAAAATATCGATGTATTGGTTGCAAAGTATCGATATTCCGATATATCGATATTGTATCGCCATCACTACTGGACACTGGTGCAAAAGAACTATTTTATTCAATTATTCAAATATTTAGTCAAATATATATATGAATATATTTTACTAAATATTTAAATAAATGAATAAAATAGTTCTTTTTTGAATAAAGCAGATTTTAATTTTGCACCACTGTCCAGCTACTGGGACATGTCCACGTATTGGGTCTTTTACCTTACATCATTTACCATTTCACCTCCCCAATTATAGCAACCCAAGGTGCAAAATCGATACTTGCTGACACCCTCGCGTTAAACAACCCAGCGATTCCGTATTTCCGCAGCAACGTGGCCCGAAAGGATTGCTGTCCAGCCGTCGGATCCTGGCGAAGGGACCAGCCTGCGCAAAGCGACGATTTCTCAGTCGAATGATCCAGAGACACTTTATCAGCCTAAACGCTAACGACGCTAGGCACGGTTCACCCTTTATAACCAGTTGCGAGTCTCCGTGTTCATGAGTATTCGATGGAAACTCCGCGTGCAGGATAATCGTAGGCTCGAGGAGGTTTCACTTGGTCCTTTAAGCTACCAGTCGGCGGATCTTCTTTGGATTTCCGGAGTTTCGTATTCTCTTCGCACGGGGACGCTAACCGGAAGACATCCCACGGGGAGAGCGAGATGGCGCGTCGCATAACGAAGCAGAAGAGGAGAAAGGAGAGACGAGGAGGCAAGGGGATAATTCGCAGGCTCAATTTCGCTTGGCTTTTCGGTGCTGGTCCTTCTCCGGTCGATTATTTCCCCACCTCGAAGAGGCAAGAAGGCGTCCAGTCAAGTGTAACGTAAACTAACGAGAACGCGAGACGCTCGCCTCCCGAAGAACGTCGACAAAGCGGTCAGGTAAATACCGAGTTGGCACCCCTAGGTAGGCTTCACGAATCGAACAGAAAGGGGGGAGACAGCAGAAGAGGGACATCCACTTAGCACGCCGCTTAGACGTGAAAACATCTGTATTGTCGCCGTATTAGCGCCGAGGGGGGAGCCAGCCACCCCCGTCCCGATTATTACCGTGGAAATTGTAATCTCTCGCGTGGAAGCACTCCCGCGGCGGAACTTTTTAAACCGAGACACCGGAACGTGAAGGAGAAAGAAGTCTGCGTGGTAGTTCGAGGGAAACCGATTTCCTGTGATCGTGCAGATTTCAGATTTAGCGGGTAAGATTTTTTGGGGACTGGTATTTTGCGCGGGAGTGAAATAAGATTTATGCGCCACTGGTTTTGTTGCGAGGAGTGTATTAAATATAAATAGATGTTGTACTACTATTGCGAATGAGGGAGAGGTGGAAATATGTACATAGGTGTGGTTGAAATTAGGATGAGAATCATTAAGTTTGTAAATGGGGATGTTGAATTTAGGGGGTGTTTTAAGTTGCAGTATACATTTTAGTTTATATTTTAAGGTCGTCAAAGTTGTTTGATATATACTAGTGGACAAAAAAGTTACCCCTTTTTGGATTTGTTCTATTGTTGTTATTTTTTAACGTTCATTTGGGATTGTGGTATTTTTTATATGCATATTCTGATGGAGAATTTAAAGCTGTTAGAGTTGAATTTATTAGAGTTGGAGTTGAATTTATTTAACTGATAAAAGTGTTATAAGACATTGAACGGGGTAACACATTTTTAGGACCGACAAAGAAGTCACCACGTTTAATAACTTTTTAGGTTGTTCTAAAAGCAAAAGGCGCCCTCATAAAATATCAGATTTTTTTATTAACGTTCAAATGTGGTAACTTTTTGTTGGTTTAAAAGTGTGTTGTCTTGTTTAATGTTATGTAGGGTTTTTGTTTGTTAGTTAAATAAATACAACCATAACTGGGCTTTACACAGCTTTTAATTATGTTTCAGAATAATGTATATTAGGCACATGCTGCAGTTTTGAGTTGATATTGAAAAATAATAGTAGTAGGGTGGTAACATTTTTGTTTGCTACTGTAGAGTCTATTTTTTATAGATGTGGAAAGAAAGTAATGATATTTAACTGTGTTGTGTATTGTGTGGCGTTATTGAGCAGCTATGGAAAATTTGGTGTATTTGAATAAATCAGTAATTTAAGCCTCATCTGTACCTTGTATCAATTTGACACAGCTTTCCTGTAATAAGTTATACTATATCCAAAAAACACAAGTGATATCGGCGCATTTGTTCGGTCAAAATTTTGATCGAACATATTTAATATTTAACAAATAAAATGATGTGCATACTGCTTGATACAAGAATCACAAATAACAGAACAGTATAACTTATATAAAAGAAATTAGAATTTCGATCGTATTTATAGAATATCCAAAAAACACAAGTGATATCGGCGCTAGTCAAAATTTTGACCGAACAAATGCGCCGATATCACTTGTGTTTTTTGGCTATTCTATAAAAACGATCGAAATTCTAATTTCTTTTATATAAGTTATACTGTTCTGTTATTTATGATTCTTGTACCAAGCAGTATGCACATAATTTTATTTGTTAAATATTAACTCACCAATTTGAATAAAAAAATGTCGAAAAATAACTGTTTATCTTGTCATTTCATCCATCTTTTACCACCGTGTCAATTTGACACCGAGGGACAAATTCAGTTCGTGAAATGAAGAAGGGACGAGGGTTAAGTAATTTAAAAAACGCGTAATAACGTATGAATGCTACAATAATCTGTCCCATCGACTTAAACTCAGGAAAAAAGCAATTGATCGGAGCAGCACCAGACTGCCAGGAAATCCCGCCGCACCCGAAAGAATCGATAATCCCGCGGGATGGATAATCCTGATTCGCATAGGCAGGCAGCGGTGTTGGTCTGCATCGAACTCGTATGTCCTCCAAATCCTTACATCCCGCCCAGCTTCCCCAAATTCCCCGCGCCTAAAATCGAAACCCACGAAACAGGAAGCTCAACCAAAAAAAAATACAATATTACATTTCCAAACCACAGGAAAGCGAGGCAAAAATAAAATCCAAGCTCCACAATAAACAAACAAGATTGCAACTTTATTTACCGCAGCTTCCGTTTCTTAAATTTTATCCAAAACCCCTTTAGCACCCCGCAAATACAATTTCCCTACAAAAATCACCAAAATCAACAACCCCATCTAATTCCCTCCAAACCTCTCGAGTCACACATTCATCCGGCATTCCCTCGTCCACCCCGAACCTGTTTCCAAACCCTCAGGACCACCTCGACCCTGGCAGCAGCGTTAAAATTCATTTCCCCCATTCTTCCCTCCTCATTTACACGGCTAACTGTATTCATCCTCTAAATCACCGTTTAGACGGCATCCGGAAAGCCTATCAGCGTCCCCGAGACTGGTACAGGCGGCTAGCATCAGTTTCTAAGCGACTGCAAACGGGGCGAGATTACCATACGAATAAGATGGCCGAATCGAGGGTGCCATTTTCGTCTGTTCGCCGCGGTGCTAATGGAATTCACGACTGCCGCGGCACAAAGGGAACATCTTCGCGGAAACGTCGGCACGGTCCTCTCACGGATTGGCGGACAGCGGTTCTCGGGATCTAACGACAGCCTAAACCGGTGGGTACATACACGAGGAGGCTTGGGATTCTGTCCGCGGGATCGGGCCACGATTAACGTACGGATTAGGATTAAGGGTTCGCACAGATTTCGCTGCGTGCTTTTGGCCTGGAAGCGTGCACGGAGCTTCAGGGGGACGCAGGGTGGGCAGGGAGCGACGGGAAGGGCGCTGACAATGTCGGGGGTACGTGCGCGCCCTACGGTGAACCTTTTCACGCTCGGTTCTCCACGTATCGCATCACGATCCTCCCCACCCGGGCCACCCCGGCAACAATGATGACGACAGTCAATGCGCATTACAACGGTTTTATGTTATTAATACGGACGCATTGGGCGGGATTTGAATAATTGAACGGATCCAACGGGGACCGGCGATGCGGAGGATTAGACGCGATAGGCTCGACATCCGCGTTCGAGACGTGATGCGCTTGGGCACTCTTTGCTGGACCGCGTCGCGAGGCGATAACACTCGGAGGGTAACGTCTCGCGTGGCGTGGAGGGATGCTTCGGCACGGTTTGTGGGAAATTTTTGGGTGTACGATGCTTTATGGAATTGAGTGGGTTGGTAATTTGGAAGATGCTTTGGAAGAGGCTGTGATTAAACGCGGGGAAGATGTTTTATGGGGTTGATAATTTGAGTAGAATTGAATACAGGGTGGGGCAATGAGAATTATAATCTTGAATGTTTCTGGAACCATGGAAGAGGAAAGTATTTAGAAAAAAGGAAGAAGTTGTTTAGTGTGGAAAGGGCCATCGTTATTCTTGTGGGTGCACCCTGCCCATACAGCACACTTCGTTGCAGCTGTATTGCAGGAACGTTGCTGCAATATTGTGTTGTTGCAGGTTGCATTGCAATATTGTAGGAACGTTGCTGCAATATTGTGTTGTTGCAGGTTGCATTGCAATATTGTAGGAACGTTGCTGCAATATTGTGTTGTTGCAGGTTGCATTGCAATATTGTAGGAACGTTGCTGCAATATTGTGTTGTTGCAGGTTGCATTGCAATATTGTAGGAACGTTGCTGCAATATTGTGTTGTTGCAGGTTGCATTGCAATATTGTAGGAACGTTGCTGCAATATTGTGTTGTTGCAGGTTGCATTGCAATATTGTAGGAACGTTGCTGCAATATTGTGTTGTTGCAGGTTGCATTGCAATATTGTAGGAACGTTGCTGCAATATTGTGTTGTTGCAGGTTGCATTGCAATATTGTAGGAACGTTGCTGCAATATTGTGTTGTTGCAGGTTGCATTGCAATATTGTAGGAACGTTGCTGCAATATTGTGTTGTTGCAGGTTGCATTGCAATATTGTAGGAACGTTGCTGCAATATTGTGTTGTTGCAGGTTGCATTGCAATATTGTAGGAACGTTGCTGCAATATTGTGTTGTTGCAGGTTGCTTTGCAATATTGTAGGAACGTTCCTGCAATATTGCCGTGCATTATTGGAGTGGCAATGATCTTACAATATTGCAGCAATATTGCAAGAACGTTGCCGTGCAATGTTCCAGTGGCAACGATCCTACAATATTTCGGCAATATTGCGCGCAAATCGATGTGCAATGTTTCAGTGGCAACGACCCAGCAAAATTGCCTACATATTGCCGTGCAATACTGTAGGGCAAATATTGTAGAAAAAGTACAGCAATATTCTGAAGCAACTATGACTTTGACGAAATTTGAAATATGACGTCGAGTATATTCTACAGCATGTTTCATTTAACTGGATATGCTAGAATTTCTCGTTGGCCGTTGAAGATTTGAAAAAAGTGTTATTGTGAGAGTTGTTTCTACATGAATTTAAATTATAGAAGAGATTTGAAAATTAATTTAATTTGTTTAGATAGAGTAGATACTATATATTTTAATGTGTGAAATTATTATTATTATTATTATTATTATTATTATTAAACGTCTTTAGTGAACCTGCAGAGTGAACCTGCAACTTCCCTGCAATGATACGGTGCAACATTTTCAATCTCGCATCGCAATATTTCCAAAGAGTTGCAGGATCATTGCCATAATTTTGCCGTTTCGTTGCAGAATTATTGCCGGAACGTTTCAGGACTACATGTTTGCAATGCTGCCGCAACATTGCAAAATACACACCTGTAATATTGCGAAGGCGGACATAGGACTGAACCTGCAACGTCTCTACAATGTTATGGCACAACATTGCAATCTTGCACCGCAATATTGCAGAGACGTTGTTGCAATGTTATGGTGCTATGTGGGTGTATTAATATTGGACTTTTTAGACGGGGGGTTCTAGAATTATTGTGAGTTGTACCGTTAAGGAACGGCATAACGAAAATAGAAATGAGGTATCAGGTTCAGTTCTGTTTTTTGTAAGTAACAAAAGTGGTTTCCGATGCTGAAGACAGCTAGCACTACTGAGTGGAATAAGTTTCTTATTTTAAAGAAAGACTTTACCAAAATAATCTGTAGGTTTTCCAAGTTACTAGTAATTTCTTCTTTTCGCCAGAGGATATGTACAAAATGGTCTAAGTTATGGAGTTCTAAATCAGGTCTACTAGAACTCATGATTAGTAATTGTATTTTTATATTTCATAAAAGACATGAGAATTTATGAGAAAAATTTATAAGAAAACCATTCGTCAGTTGGGCATTTCCTCTACCCGTCGGACAGCACGATTCTAGCTCACTGGAAAAACTATATTTCATGTTATTATTGCTTGTTAGTGCGTATCACTGAATAAAATAAAACTTTGGATACTCTTCAAGAAAATTTCTAATTACCTAGTCCGATCATTAAAAGATTAAACGTTCACAGTACCCTAAAGGTGCGTATCCTCTTATCGCATCACCGCTGTGTATCATGCAGTGGTACGATACGGTGCAACGGTGCGTGATTTTTTAACCATTGTTACATTTTGACCATTGTAACAAATTTTGACACGCGACGGCAAAAATGCAGCCCGTCTACACTGACATACAGCAGCGATACGATGCTGAGGCATATTTCGAGATTTTAAGGTTTACCATTCGAAAGCTTTTAGGTGACAGACAAACACACAAACAATTATACACTGTCTGCTTTATATATTAAGATAGCTTCATCACTTTCCCTAACTTCCATTATTTATTTTTATTTATCTTTTTATTTATTTATTACGGGAAGACCCTTTGGTACATATAGAATAGAGACAAGTAGAAGACTAATACATAAAAGTAGAAATGCAAAGATGATCAATATAAAGCCAAAAAGAAATAGTGCCAAGATAGAGTAGAAGCAAAAAAAATAAAATAACGAGGTAAATAATCCGCCTTCCTCACTGACAAGGAAACATCCCGAACCCGGAAATTCAAAAAATTCTGAAAGTTAGTGAATATGTAGGGAAATTCATCCTGATTACAACACAATTTTTATTTGCAGTCCAAATTCACTCTAAGGGGATGTAATTGAGCCCTGAAAATCTGGTTATTTTTCGATTTTGCGTTATAACTTTTGAACAGTAAAATAATTTGTTTATCAAATGATAGATCTAATTAAAAGAAGTAACTTTTGTCTTGAAACTTTCTTTCAATCTCTTACAGTTCCTGAGTTATAACACAAAATCCGAAAATTGCCGAATTTTCAGGGCTCAATTTCACCCCCTTCGAGTGAATTTGGTCAGTTTCAGAATTTTTGGAATTTTTGGGTTCAGGATCTTCGCTTATGAATGCCTGAAAGAATATAATGCACAACAGAATTTGAAGACCTACACAGTCTATCAATACAGTTGTTACCTACTAACAAATCCTTACGAACTAGAATTTATATCTTCAGCCCTACTTATTTCTTTTCCCCTCAGTATAAAAAATACTTACCTAACCAAACTACTGCAGGCTGTCCTTAGGTTCAAAAGAGTGAACACCTTGGTGACCCAATAAAAATTACAAAATATCAAAAGCAGTGATATTTCAACCTCTACCAAGAAGAAGGAGAATTTTCTACACAAGAAGAATGCCAACCAATATCCCTTCCCCCCATAATTTAAAATTCCCACATTACAAATACCATAAACCCGGGTGACTTTACCCACCCGAGTTAACATTGCCCACTTTTCGGAAAACTTTATTTTATTTTATTGTCAAGTAATTAGAAAAAACATATGGTGTTTTGTAATCGATAGCAATTAATTTCTCCAAAGTCAAACGAAAAAACCCCGAGTTTATAGTAGTACAAGTTTCACATCGAGGAATATTCTACAATCCCTCGGAACTCCGATTCGACGATATGGAAATTAAACAGTCGGGAATATCCAGTTCGTAATCCAGCGCCGTTCGATCCCCAAATATCCTAATATCAGTGTTTTAATACATACACCATTGGGGATCATCGGAGCGATTAGTATCCTCGTGATTAGCTACGCGTCACATCGATTTAATTCTACTCCGACTGCATGCCAACATGAATTATTCGTAACCTCACGAACGTCACAGAATTTTGTGCTCAACACTAGACCGACGGTTTCAGCCTCTATCCATCCGGCTGGCATTAAATTCGCTACACCACTGTGCGCGCGTTGTTTAGGCAACTGTAGAATTCAAGTTCCATGATTTGGCAGCTTGGTATAATCTCTGCATTAGAATGGTTATCGAGGCAAATCGGAGCGGCGGGTATTACGGAAAAAGCAATAGTTTTGTTTATAGATTCAAAGCGATTCACCAGGCTGTTTCAATTTCCGAATCAATCAAGCGAGCGCGCGCGCACTCGCGAGGGAATTTGCGTTTCATCCGCGGTATTGCGATTGCATCGGCAAATCAACGGGGTATAATGCGTTATGACGCGCGAATTTAAAATATCCAATCTTAGTTTTGTGTTTTCGATTAAACCCAAGTAATCTGGTCGGTGCGAGTCCACCGAATTTTATGGAATCGGAGTTGAACAGGGTTTGTGAAATGTTGGAAACAACGAGGCTGGGGAATTAATACTGGTGGAGGGGTGAGCTTTGTATATTATAATAAAAAATTTTGTTAGTGTTGCTTTTGTGTTGATCTTCGTAAAATAAAATATTTATAATATATGAAATTAATACAGGTTTGTAATTGGTGTTAGGAGGTTCTATAGTGACAGGCGTGGATTCAATTTTTCTGAAAAATCGAAGGATAATAAAATTAAAGATGGGTAATAATCACTTATCATGTAACAAATTATATACACATAAATTTAATTATACTATACTAAATATGTTACTTTAAGGAGCTCTCAAGCTTTATAACCCGATTCTTCGAATTTCCCCAGATCTCACCAAACATATTTTAACCCACCATCGATTATTTACAAAATTCTATAATACCCTATACGATGTATATAGTCCTGGTAAAAGGAAAGTTTAAACTGTGAACGGTAAGAAAAATAAAACAGTTCTACTGGAAAAAATCGCATCTTAAAATTTATATCTCACAGATTCAGTGGTACTAACATAACACCTAAAGCCTTACGTTAACACCTTATAGTGTTAAATAATTACAACTAATATAATAAGTAAAAGCACACAAAATTCTTTTCTAAATAAAACTAAAATTGAAACTAAGGTCGACCATGCAAGCGTGTCGATTTTAGCAGGCGATATTAATTTCGAAAGTAGATTAAATCTCTCACGCAAACATACAAAAATATAAATTTAAACCTTCCCCGCCCCTCAACGTACAACACACCCCAACATCGCATCTCCACATTACACCGAACAAAAGACCCCGAAGAAGAAAAAAAATACATATGAAAAGGCAAATGTGATGGACGCTTTTAAGTGTCAGCGGCAGTATTTTCAGAAACAATACACGGATCGGTTCGATCGCGGCGCCCCGGCTGCGCGCGGCCGCATATTTCCGGGGAGCATGATTAATTCGTGAATACGATTCGCAAAGGCAAACACGGAAAGCTCTGTAATACGCGAGACACGTCGTGATTATCCGTTGTAAATACGTTCCCTCCCTCCGCGGCGTTTCCGTTTCTCGGCGGAGCACTCGCATCTCCTCCACCCTCCCTCGCGACGGGGTTGAAAGGGCATTCTGTCGGGCGGTTCGACGTTCCTCCCCCCGCCGACCTTTTCCACCCTCCTCCCCCCCCCAAAACCATTGCTGTCATCAGGAGATTGCACCTCCGCCTGCATCCTCCCAGAAACCATCCGCTCCCTCTCTCTCTCTCTCGCCCGGCCACCCTCCGCAACCCCTCCCCCCGCCGTCCACCCTCCCGCTCGGCGTTGCCTGTCGCCGCGTAGGGGATGCCGCGCGACGCAGGGTGGTGGAAAAGTGGATGGAGCCCGCCTGGGCCACGCCCTCCCGTTCCAGCGCCGACAAAACTTCGCCGGATATATTCGAGGGTGTCTCTCTGTCCCTCTGTCACTAACACGGGGGTGGCTACCCGTACACGTAGACGCAGCCGAGGACCTAAGCGCGCCCCCGTGAGAGGTCAACGCGTACACGGAGCCGGGCCAGTCGTCGGATACCGTTTATCTCATCTGTGCCGCACACCGTAACCGGACCTCTCCACGCGCGTCGGACAGCTTCCTCGTCCTCGTGGCACAGTCGTCGGCAGAGACAGGACTCAGGACGCGTCCCATCCGCGGCTCGCCCTGTCCTGCGAGAGGATCGCAGGGAGCCATACAAGGGGAATCGCAACGCCACCGTGGACCGATTGCTTCCGAAGGGCACTGAGGACATCCGTCAGCCGCGGGGGTCGCCTGAGGGAGATACCAAGCTCGAGGGGTGCAATTGAAGTCAGTGCGTCGTGGTGCTACGTGATGGGACCAGAATAGTATATGCATCTTGCTTCCGGACGGTGTTCTACGTGACACGAAGCGTTTGACATGTGACTGTCGTTGTTACGGGGAGAAGCTGTCGTTGTTTCGGTGTGAAGGACGCTAGATCGAATTTTTAGAGGCTACTGTATGAGTGACAGGGGAAGCTGTTGGCTCCGTCCTCACCGAGGAATTCGTTGGGAACAGTGTGGTGGATCGCGAAGCTAGGGGTGTCTTCCCAATGCCATCAGTTCCGTCGGCGTGATTAGACTGTTTGGAATTGACACCCAACAACAACCCAATCCTCAGGAACAGGAACATCGAGACGGTGGCTGTATAAGAAGGTCCCAGCGGCGAGGATCTCATTCCCGTAACATGGTAGAGAGCACCTATGCGAGCGACTCGCCTAGATCGCGTTCCCCGATGACGGAGCCGTCGAGTCCTCTTCAAGATGGCCCCGGCATATCCGGGTACGGGCACCGTTATCTTTACAACTACTCGCCGGAGAGCCTGCAGCAGAAGCTGAAGGGCAACGACGAGCAGCACAGCATCGGCGCAAGAAGGCACGATAGCGAGAAGCCGTTCTCCAGGAGCTCGCTGACCTCCGACGAGGCGCGATTCAGGCCCCGCGAGCTCTCCAGACCTAGCTCCTCGGCTACCATGTCATCCCCCACGTCTGCCTTCACCATCGAGAACATCCTGGCGCCCAGGCCCATCGGGAACATCACGCCTACAAGCACCACGGGCCTGGCCTCGATGATCCCCAACCCCGACGCCATGGGATCGAGAACCACGGCGGCGATGCATCCTCTGCAACAGCAGATCCATCATCTGGCCTTCACGTCCGCCGATCTCTTTGGTAAGTTGCCTCAAGGTAGTTGGGGAATTTTTCAGCAGGTCGTTGCTTGAGGAAATTGGGGAATGTATGGTGTATGGTAGATTTGTGGTGCAAATCATGTGGAGGTTAGGTATCTGAGGCTTTCGTGGGTTCCTCGGGTGAGAGTGTTTAAGGCTTCTGGGTTTGAACCGGTTCCTTGTCTCGACAGCATTGCAGTGGGCTTCAGCGGGGGTCTCAAGATGGGGTATAGTATGCTAAGCTAGCAATGGTGATTGATGATGAATGGTTGGTATGCTGATCGAAGGGTGGAATGTTCTTATATGGGGTAAGGTACCTACTTGGAAGCTTTCAGGAGTTGCTAGGTGGTGTTTTCTTGGGGAAAGATAGGTAAACAGAGTTGAGGAGTTTTCTGGATAGTTTTAGGGAAAGGTGGAGGTTGGAAGTAAAAGTGGGTTTGACTGTAGTTTTTGATTGATGAAATAGCTACCGGGGGTTGTATTATGGATGTTTTAGTAGTCTTTTATATGGACGTTTTGGGGTTGTTTTATTTGATAGAGGAAGTGGAGTGTGTTTGGAATACCAGTTTGTTTAAAACGAATAAACAATTACGATAGAGGATGGGAATAAATAAAACTGTATAATATTATAGGAAAACTAATAAACTGTCATATTTCATAGTCTCAGTAATAATATAAAAGAAAAAGTAACTGGAACTTTGGTTTGAATGAAAAATGACAAGAAGTATTGATTTTGTTAAGCTCCAGGTAATTTGGAATACCGGTATTACAATTTAGCTTCACTTTATAAACTTAAACAAATCCTGCGAACTCCACTACCTCCTTGTTTTGTATGTGTTTACCGTTGTCATTTCTAAAATAAAGATATCTTAAGGAGATATGTATAAGAGAGTATTTATAAAAATGATAAGATTGATAAGAACGGTTACTGAAAAAGTTTTGCAGATTGACGTTTTCTTCCTCTGCAAATTAAGTCGAAAATGTAAAAAAGGCGGTTCATTCACAAATGTCACTAATGAACATTAAATAGCATTAGTAGTTTATTAGATACTTAGGTATTCCAAATTATCAACAGTATTCCAAATATTCTGCACTTCCTCTAATATACTGAGTTTGTACATCACTCGGGGATAATCAAGTACGCTATATTTTTTCCACTCATTGTAGAAATAGGACGATTTTTTTAGGGACACTGCTCAATATCGTAGAATAATTTTTATCTTCAAACGTGACTTTATTTTTGAGAAAATCAGTTTAGGAGAATTTAGAATTTGACTGATTCTTCCTTTACTATCTTCTAGATATCATTATTATTACTCACTGGTCCTTATACAAATGTTGACAATTTTAAAACTGCAGGGAATAAAATTAATTTCCCTTAAAAATTCGTAATTATAGATATTATTATTCTCCAGTCTCTGTACAAATGTGGAGAACCCCTAAAGTGAAGGTGATAAAGATAATTTCCCCTCAAAATCTTTAATCACAGACATCCTCTGGTCTTCATACAAATGTCGACACCTTCGAAAGTGAAAGTGACAGAAACAATTTTTACTCTCCTGTAACACCCCATAAAAAATCAAACTATTTATCCAAGAAACCTCCACCCACTCCCAATAATTTCCAAACCATCAGCAGATAAGTGAAACTTTGGAGGAAGAAAATCCACCCTTTAAACTCGTATCGACTTACGATCCAAAAACAACACACGTCCTTAGTTCCGTCTGCTCCAGAAACTCCGCGAAGTTTCGTCAAAATCAAAGTCGACCATCACTTGGACCGAGTATATCTAAACTTTAAGCATACTCAGGCAGCGAGTAAACGATACCCTCCAAGATCAAATATGTCCCTCAGTTCTGTGTTCCTGCAGCGACTAACTTCTTGCCCCCAAATCCCCCTACACTCTGCAATTATCCTGCGCCACTTTCGCAAATTAAACACCAACGTGCAGTGTCTCGCAGAGATATAATAACGTAAAAGCAACAAGGGGGCGAAGTCTATAGAGCCCGCAAGTATCACCCCGGGGACATATTCAACAGAATTTTTGTACACAAGTATCCAGGTCAGCTAACGCAACCAGGAATTTTGTTGACGTCTTTCAATGCTCCCTGTTTTCCTTCAAGGGATCTGTGTATTCTGTGATGCGTTCTAGTAACCTTGTAACGAACTAGTGGTAGTCAAATAGTAGTCTAACAGTATATAAGGTGGTATCGGCGCACTGATTCGGTCACAATACAACGATTTTATTTTATTTATTTAAAAATAAAATAAAGTAACACAGCTATTTTGCAAATAATTATAAAGCAATCCGACGTTTCGGTTCTTGATTTGAACCATTATCAAGGAAAGTTAATCTCACTTTCCTTGATAATGGTTCAAATCAAGAACCGAAACGTCGGATTGCTTTATAATTATTTGCAAAATAGCTGTGTTACTTTATTTTATTTTTAAATAAATAAAATAAAATCGTTGTATTGTGACCGAATCAGTGCGCCGATACCACCTTATTTAATATTTCCGGTCGAAAATTTTAATATAATAATAGTCTAACAGTATGGTACATGCTCGTTTAGGATTTGTCTCTCCTGCTATTGAAAATTAAAGAGCCTAGATCCAGTAAATAAATTATAATATAATAAATAAATTATAATACCCTGGGGCGCATAAGAACGTGGCAAAATAACTGCAACCCCTCTAACAAGTAGTAAAGAACACATTCGATGGTTCTTACCTCCAAGAACATCGCCTGATCACTCAAGTGAATCCTAGATTAAATAGTTGCTATATCTTTGTAATATTTTTTGTTAACTCTTTAGTAGTGACAGTGGGAGCACATTGTTCCTATTTTATTTTACAGCTATGTTTGGGAGTTACAGAATTATTCTGAATATTTCTCCGTTTAATTTCTTAGTAATGCTATTCTTTGCTTCCTCCTTTTATTTTTTCTCCTTCTTCAGAAAATTGTTACAAAGCTTTCTTGACAGACGTGAGCGAGGGTTAATTTACACTTTGCTTGGCGTCGGCGTGCTCCCACGCCGAGGGACTTGCACTCTCTGTACAGTTTTAGCAATTTTCCGGAAATCATCTAAATTATTGTCCAAGAGTCTCTGAACACTCTGCTCGAAGCGAGTTTAGCAAAGCTGTCGTCTAACCTTTCGCCACGCGAAGCGTTAATTCGTAAATACTTGCGCAGCAACGGAGGACAATTCGCCCCGTTGCGTCGCGCGGCGGCACAAAGCCCCCGTGGCGGAAAAATGAAAGAAGGCGTAAATCCGTGGAGGGCAGACGCGCTTCGAAACGAAATTTTTCCTTTATGCCCCCGGAGGGCTTTAAGCATTTCTCGAGGCAGAACCGCGGCGGCGGGCCGCAGATTGGGTGATGCGCGGCCTGAAATCCGTTTCGATCACGCACGAACGATTTAGCTCCTTGCAATCCCGCACCCGCGAAAGATGAAAACCGCGTGACGGGGAAATATGCAAGCGTGGGCGAGAAAGAGACAACGGGGGCCGCGGAGTAACCGGTTGAAAGCGTAAATACGCCCTTCGCACATTTTTGCGCGGGCGACGTCGCCTCTAAGCAGCTTTCTTCGAGATTTTAAACCAAAACGTCCCTCGGGGCTGGGACCTTCGCGTATACTTTCGCCCCCTTGCGGCGAGGGGGATGGCAGATGTCGGGGGATGATGTAATTCCAACGCCGCATTCGAAGTTATTTTTAATTTCGCGTCCGATAGTTTCAGTGTTTAACGTTTCGTGGATTTTATGCTGCTGAGCTCGTGCTTCTTTGGTTGAATAAAATCGTGGGAATTTTGGGGTCGGTCACAGAGTTCGTAGTTCGTTAAGAGTACTAGGCAGTCGTTTTTGTCTAAAAGGAAGCATTTCTATTTGAATTAATTACAAAGAAACAAATTCAAAATGAGACTTGTTCTTTGGTATGAAATTTATTAACAGCATAAGATTTAAAAAACCTGTATGTTTAATAAAAAATATGCATTATATATAACGTTATAGGGTAGGTGTCCCTATTACTGCCAGTTTATTTATTTTGCTTAGTAAAATGTAACGTATAAAGAATAGTTTACAACAATAATATTATTAGTAAATTGTAGCTGTTTTTATTATTATTTATATTATTGTTGTACATTATTCTTTATAAGTTACATTTTTATTAAGCTTAATGAATAAAATGGCAGTAATAGGGACACTGACAGTAATAGGGACATGTACCCTAGATGGATCATTAAAGAAGCTTTTTAAAAATGTTTCAAAAACGGAGGTTCAAATCAAATTCGAGCATGTTCATAAAATGTATAGTTTCGGACTGGACCTAAATTCAAGTTAATTAAAACGCGTATTCTTTATGAAAATAAACAAAAACCCCATTAATGAGGTCTTGTATAGTTTCTTTTCATAAAGAATAAGAGTTTTCTTTAACTTCAATGATCTTTCTGCAGTATTATATATAATGCATATTCTTGATTAAACGAAAATGTTTTTAAAGCTTGTGATGTTAATAAACTTCATGCCAAGAACAAGTCTCAGTGTCAATTTGTTTCTTTGTAATTAATTGAAACAGAAATGCTTCGTTTTAGACTTCAAGAATATTTCTTGAAGAGCTTTATAATATCCCACACAGCACACCTCGTTGCAGCAGTATTGCAGGAACGTTGCTGAAATATTGTGTTATTGCAGGTTGCATTGCAATATTGCAGGAACGATGCTGCAATATTGTTGTGCATTATTGGAGTGGCAACGATCCTGTAATATTGCAAGTTCGTTGCCACTCCAATAATGCACAATAATGTTGCCGTAATTTTGCAAAAATACACTCCTGCAATATTGCATAGGCGGACATAGGAGTGAACCTACAACTTTTCTGCAATGATGCGATGCAACATTGCAATCTCGCACCGCAATATTGCCGAAGAATTGCAGGATCATTACCAGAATGTTCCCGTTTCGTTGCAGAATCATTGCCGGACCGTTGCAGGACTACATATTTGTAATGTTGCCGCAACTTTGCAAAAATACACACCTGCAATATTGCGAAGCCGGACATAGGACTGAACCTGCAACGTCTCTGCAATGTTATGCTGCAACATTGCAATCTTGCACCGCAATATTGCAGAAACATTGCTGCAATGTTATAGTGCTGTGTGGGATAGTATCCTGAAATGAATTTCAATATCCATCCCCCTTTATTTTTAAAGTTCCAAATTCCTGCGGTCCTATGGTTTCAAATGACTCAGCAATATTATTGCGTCTCTAACTACAAATCCTCGAACTCAACAGGACAAAGGATCGCCCCGAATAACAGTCGGGAAGCTCTAAAACTGACATCGCAATAACAAAGTGTTAAACATTGCCTTTTTTCTGTTTTCAGCTGCAGCATATCCCAGCTTGTACTCTGGCGGATACGTGGCAGCGATGGCGGCCGCCGGTGTTTCACTTCACGGCCAGCCAGCCTTTTATCACGCGGCTCATCCCTATCAAATGAATCCGAACGCGGGGGCCGTGGGCCCCATGGCGAAGAGGAAACGTCGTCACAGGACAATATTCACCGAGGAGCAACTGGAACAACTGGAAGCCACCTTCGACAAGACCCACTACCCAGACGTGGTCCTCAGGGAGCAGCTCGCGCTTCAAGTGGACCTCAAGGAAGAAAGGATCGAGGTAGGTTCGACCCCTTCGATTGCTTGGCCCTTTCGATAGAACGAGGATTTTAATCTGTGGGGTTGTTTAATCCGTAATCACGTTTATAGAGTGAATTGTTGTAAGTGGGACGAGGTAGAGAACTAAAGTATTGACTGGTAAAGCAAAATATATCTCCTCGTGATGTTCTCTTTTTTAGAGCAAGTGTGCACTGAAGAATTACCATTGTGCTTCTTTTTTTAATCGTGTCTTTCTGCTCAAATCGACGATTGTAAGGATTTTGTATATTGGAGAGTAGGTTTGAGAAATTAGTTTACGAGATAAACATAATATTATGGAAAGATATGGAGGCATAGACGTTATTGTAAATCATTTAATAGTTTTCTTTGTTATTTTGTTCTATTTTGATACCAATAATTGTGTCACCTACCCTCAGAGCCGGGTTAAGACCTTTAGAGGCTCTAAGCACTTAAAAATTTTGAGACCTCCTTATACAGGGTGATCACTTCAAAGCAATGGACGATTTCTTAGGCATTTCCGATAATTTGGCTAAAAAGTGTTTCGAACAAAAGTTAGATTTTAAAATTCAGAAAATTTCTGCGGTGCCCAATTCTTCCGATACCCTAAACACGTACTTATTAGTTAATCCAGCACTGTCCACCCTATATATAAATGATGGTTTAGGAAAAATATTTCTCCACCATAAGTAAAACTTCAGATTTTAAACTGATCGTTAGAAATCTATAAATACAATATTCTGTGTTCATGAAAGCTTTTATTTCCGTAATAATTATTATTATTATTTCCGTAATAATTATCGAGCCGAATTTGCATACAAGAACGTTACTCTCGAAAGCGGACACTGCTTCACTCAGTTGCCACCGAAATTCCGATTCAAAAATCAAATTCAGTGAATATGCCTCAAATCTTCCACACAAATAAAAACCTAAAAAACCTATAATTTTCTAAAAACTAAACACTTCCTTTCCCACATCAAAAGGGCTAAAAAATCTTCCCCCGTCCCTTCATACAGCACGAAACATTCAAGTACCGCGACCGATTCCTTCAATTTCCCGCTCGATGTTCCTCACACAAAAAATTTCGTAACACCTCAGGCACCCCACCACGGTAAAAACCCTCCAAGATTCCATGCCCATCGGTAGCTCCGCCTAGACTGACAAATTGCTGTCTCGGACCTAAGAGAATATTAGGCTTCCCCGTTCACAAACATTGACCATTCGGATTGTCCAAACTTTGTGCCCGGAACGCATAATTCGTAGCTCGAACAAAACGTTTCCAGCGGAGCGTGCGGTGGGACATGTTTCGGCCCCCGTCCACTGTTTGTCGCTTTAATGCTCGAGCAACGGCTGGCATAATACTTTCATGGGGTCATTAAAATTATTTGTGACCAGTATTTATCGGGCGTCGCTCGACTTGAGACCAACAAGTTGCACGCTAGATTAAAAGCTTTGCCGTTTAATATGTTTGCTTCCATTATACATATGATTATCCACTGGCGCGGCCACTCTGCGCTGGCTACAGTTTAATAGCATCGCTTATTTAGCGCTGAAAAATGTTTACATGCCGCGCACAGCGATCGCTCGCTCGTTGCTTAATCGAGGGCACCATTCGTTGGCTGGATGCAATCGAATGGACGATTCTTGGGCGATTTTCGTGCGCGATGGCACCCAGCGTGTGGCTAGGAAGACGATTCAAAGGGACTTAGTGTCATTGAGGCTGGATTGCGGAGGAACCCTTTTCCGCCCTGGCATTGTGGGCCTGTTTAAAAGGATCTACAACAGATCGATGCTCAGTTTCAGTTCGCCACTTTTCTTCGAGGGTGTGCCTTTTCGAGGAAGAATAGAACGCCATGCTGAAGATAACTCAGTATACTCTCGTTCGTTACAAGTTTATTCCTAAGTTAATTATTCTTGGAATTATTACCTCATCGCCACCCACACAGCACCATAACATTGCAGCAACGTCTTTGAAATATTGCGGTGCAAGATTGCAATGTTGCGGCAGCATTGCAAATATGTAGTCTTGAAACGTTCCGGCAATGATTCTGCAACGAAACGGCAAAATTATGGCAATGATCCTGCAACTCTTCGGAAATATTGCGAATAATATTGAGTATATTCTCTTGCTCGATTTTATATACGTGTTTGTGCAATAAAGACGTTTAATAATAATAATAATAATAATAATTTCACACATTAAAATATGTAGTATCTACTCTATCTAAACAAATTAAATTCATTTTCAAATTTCTTCTATAATTTAAATTCATGTACAAACAACGTTCATATCTTCAACGGCCAACGAGAAATTCTAACATATCCAGTTAAATGAAACATGCTGTAGAATCTACTCGACGTCATATTTCAAATTTCGTCAAAGTCATAGTTGCTTCAGAATATTGCTGTACTGTCTCTACAATATACCCACTACAGTATTGCAAGGCAATATGTAGGCAATTTTGCTGGGTCGTTGCCACTGACTAGGAACACTGTTCAATTGATGATGGAATTGCGTAGATTTTTTTATATAGATCGATTGTATATGTCAAAACGGTCACAAAAATGTAAATTAAAGATGCTCCCAAAAGCTGGTCTGACCTTGAAAAATTAGGGAAGGTAGAATAAGGGAAAGAAAAGAAATGAGGGAAAGACAACGACAAAACCGTTTGTTGAAATTTAATTATCTCTATTATATGAAAATACATTATATTAAATGAATGATAATGGATTAATGATAGATAACAATTAGAAAAAGTTCATGATAATAAATAAAATTAATGATAATGCTATTGAAATCACAATAGTGAGTAATTAACCATTAGATTTATGATAATCTTGTCAATAAGAAAGTTTAAAAAACTGATTGAAGCAAAAATAGATTCAAGAAGAAGATGGAGTATTGTTTCAAATTTAAGAATTATAATCGTGTTCTGATTTATTGGCCGGTGAGTTTCCTGAAGGGTATTCTCCCACCACCTGCTGCTTGCCTCGGTGCTACTTTTCTCTAGCTTCTCACCAAGATCCTAAGGAACTTCAACTGCCAATCCACGATCGTCAGGTGGTGGTGGCTGATTTCTCCTTGCGCGCTGCTCGAGAAACCGAACTCACCGGCCAATAAATCTGAACACGACTATAGTAAATAAGTGACTATTGAAAGCGACAAACTTTCGCTTCAAAAAAATGTGTCGCAATAAATTAGACCTTGTTATAAGTTTTCTAAAGTTCTATGTAAATTCCGTATATTGAAATTGTTTTCTTTGTCTTATTTGCTTCTTACAATATTTTTAAGAAAATTGTATAAACCTTTTCTGGCCATTTATTTTTCAATTAATGTATACATACTCATATATTTGGCAAAAATAGTGTCGCGCAGTATATGTGTGATATGTCGATCAGTCTTCGCAGTGACATGTTTAGACTGTCTCGTTGGTCAAGGTATAAAAAAAGCAGTGTTCTGTCGTTACAGTCATTGTATTTTCAGGTAATGGAGATAATTAAATTTCAACAGACGGTTTTGTCATTCTGTTTCCCTCATTTTTCTTCTTTCCCCTGTTCCACCTTTGTAGATTTTTCAAGGTCAGACCAGCTTTTGGGAGCATCTTTAATTTACATTTTTGTGACCATTTTGACATATACTTTCGATCTATATAAAAAAATCTGCACGATTCCATCATCAATTGAATAGTGTTCCTAGTGAGACATTGCACATCGATTTGCGCGCAATATTGCCGAAATATTGTAGGATCGTTGCCACTGGAACATTGCACGTCGATGTGCGTGCAATATTGCAGAAATATTGTAGGATCGTTGCCAATGGAACATTGCACGGCAACGTTCTTGCAATATTGCTGCAATATTGTAGGATCATTGCCACTCCAATAATGCACGGCAATATTGCAGGAACGTTCCTACAATATTTCAATGCAACCTGCAACAACGCAATATTGCAGCAACGTTCCTGCAATACAGCTGCAACGAAGTGTGCTGTATGGACAGTCAAAGCCAACTGAAAAGAAATACAGTATCAAGACCACCCTCGTATAGAACTATGAAGTAAATTAAAATCCAGAAGATTCCCACTCAAGATTTTCATTTCCAAATTACAGCAATCAGAAATTTCATCCCCCAATTTTTTCACGAAGGTGTATCGGCCACAGGGTGTCGTTTCCAAGGGTGTCCCGGTTTCTGGTTGTTTAAACTGCCGATAGCAGGCGGTGTTTGCGGCGAGTAATCGCGAGCCAGCGATAAGTCAGCGCGGAAAGGGAAATCATGAGATGTCCACGCTCGCGGCCCGGCAATTTGCTCGAACAATCGTACAATCCCAAAGTCATTCACACTTATCGCGGCCCAAACAGACCACCCGCGTCGCGTCGGCTTCGCCAAAGGAAATCCCCCGGCCTCGAGAGCCTTTAAAGACTTTGAAACAACATATACCTGGGGCGCACCTGCCGCGTCGAAGCAAGAGTTCCTGGTGTTTGCAGAGAATTAGTAGAAAGGCGACTTTTTGAAACGAGACGGTGGAGAGGGGCTCGGCGGGGGCGGGAATAAAGGGGAAGACGGGGGTGGAACGGCTCCTCGAGAAAAAGGGAGACCCCGAAGCACTCCCGTCCCGTGTTTGGAAAGAAGCACGCCCGTGTTTATACGCGGGACGACCTTTCTCCTATCTCCGTGATTGCGTCCACGGAATGCGGAGACGCGACAGGTGCTGAGCTGCAGCAAGGATTGTACAGAGGCTGATTAAAGTGCTGGGTAAGGTGAAGACAGGGGATAGGGAAATTCGGTTGAGTTCGTGTGTGGTGTGATGGAGGGTTTCATTGAAATTTCATAGAAAATAGATGAAAGAAGTGGATTTTGGGAAATTAGGATGCAGAAGTTTTAGAAGCAGTGGTGTTAGTTGCAAAGCATTCCATGAAAGGATTTTCTGTATGCAATAGTGATGCAGAGGAATTTAACACGTTGATTGCCATGATAATTAGGGTGGATTCTATTTTTCAACTATGAAAATATGATATTCCTAGGATATCAATTTCTTCATTTTTATATAAAATAAAATCGAGCAGAATATGAGCACGATTTATGTATATTTAGGGGTAGCTCAATGATTGTGAAGTCTTCAATGTACATAGAATACTAGAATTTTTTTCAAATGTATTTGTTTATTGAGGAAAATTGAAACTGGGAACATGTAGTGATCTTCTAGGGAGTGATCGATATAACCGCAGCCATTTCGGGCAAAACATTTATCTGTCTCTTTCTGTCAGAATTTTTGTCCCTCTCCTTTTTGCAGTTTCTTTCCCTGTCTACTTTCGCTTTTGCCCGAAATGGCGGCAACCAATCATCGACGATACACGTTGTTCCGATCACTCTCTACAGAATCACTAAGTAACACGTATCATTGTGTCTCATCTGACATATAATTAAGTAAAACAATTAGTAGATTGTACCCTGGCAGCAGGAAACAGACACTGTCTGACGTCTGAGTCTCTGTGAACAACAAATTTAACGAATTATCAAATATGTAAATGTAATCTTAATATATAAAGCGGAAAGTGTTTGTGTGTTTGCCTGTCGACTTAAAACTTTCGAACGATAAACTCTGGGGTCACGAAGTGTGTCCCAGCTCATTATGCCAGTTAATCCAGATGAATCTGTCTATTTCCACAACAAAAAAATAAAGAAATTTTTTTTATAAAATCAGAATCTAAATTTCCATTGCCATTCTATTTTGATTTTTAATAATTTCTATAATCTTTGACTCACTTGGGCTACCCCTAAACATAAGAACGTTTCGTCAAAATTTTTTATATAGTGTTTGTATATCTGAAGGAATAAATCATGGTCAGACTTATTAAAAATATTTAATTTCTTTTTTAACTTTTAAGCTTCACCGTAATTCAAATGTTCATTGTCAAGTTTGCAAACCTAAAGGTTCGTTTATTGCAAGCATTCTGAATGAAAGTTGCAATTGTAAGGGGTGACCTACCCCCATGGCAGTCGACGTGTTGATAACCGACAAGGCAAAGAGTCTGTCGGTAATGATAGAGGGATATTGATTCCCTGGCTTGATTTAAACCGAGTCAGACAGGCGTGGGGAACAAATGCTGATTTCGAATGTCGGATGAAGCCTTTTGATCTTCGCTGGCTCCCTTCGCCTTGTTAAGACTCCTCTCGATGGCTACGCCAACGCGCAGGTAAACGGGGTTATCAATTACTCGCGTCTAGCGTGATTGAAATTAAAATCCGTCGGCTGATTTCACGGTACAGTGATGATGAATTTGGATTGGAAGCAACGAAGTGGTTAAACTTCAGTAACCAATGATCAAATTCTCACCAATGGAAATAATTGGGGGGGTCTAACTAAAATGTGGTAATTAATATTTTGAAAATTAAATATACAGTAAGAATCCTACTGTATGAAATGAACAATTTTAATTTCTTTGGATAGTGTATTAATAAATTATTCTCAACGTGGGTGACAAATAACACATAAACACCAAACATTCCATAAAAGATTTTACGTCTCAAAAATCCAAATTTCTTTCTTTGACTCCATATTCTATACTTTAAGTACATTTTTAGTGCCAATTTGCATAAAATATACTTTTCACTGCTTTTAATTTAAATCACCAACTGAAGTGAAATTTTTTAGAGTTCTTCAATAAATTTGCAACGATTATTTCAAACGGCATAAGTGTCCTAATACTTATAGTTACTTAACTGTTATTTAGCAGTTGTTCGTTGCAACTCCACATTTTCGAATTCGTGGAAAATAAGCACCAGCCTGCACGCCTCTAATGGAACATTTGCAATTCCAGGTGTGGTTCAAGAACCGACGTGCCAAGTGGCGTAAGCAGAAGCGGGAGGAGCAAGAGCGATTGCGGAAGCTTCAGCTGGAGCAACGTCAGCGTACCGACGACACCGTGTCCACGGCTACTGTCAAAGTGCCCGACCATTTAATGCTGACCAGACAGCAACAACAACAGCAACAGCAGCAGCAACAACACGAGCAAGACACAGACAGTTCGGACCTCGAAGTGGCGTAGTCCGAACACTGGTTTTAGACTCTTTTTATTGACGAGGGAGGACAGAGTTGCTCCCATTGCATGGGAGAATTTGTAAATATTAAATTAGAGTGTATATATATTTGTACATATAGCTCACGTTCGATGTGTATAATAGACAGTGAAATAAATTATTGAGTCGAGATACCAACATGATTATGTATTTTTTTTCGTCCCCTGCGTTTCCTTTTTATATGAGAAGGGTTGCTACTTGAGATTTCTTTGGTTTATATTTGAAAGAAGGTGTATCTTTAATTGTGAAAATTATTATGGTCTGTGGTGGATCAAGGAATATTTATTTAATAGTAGTTGCTGGCTATGTTTAAATGGAAATCAGAATTTCTATTCTTTTAAATAACCATTTTCCAACTTTTATTCGTTTGCCATTTTCCCCATAAATATGCAGGGTGTGGGATAACTCGTAGTATAATTTCAAAGGATATGAGTTTTAATTAAAAACCGAGTAAAAATGTGGAGGGGAATATAGATTTTGATATGAATTAAACGGACTCATTAAAGATTAGATTACTTTACACCAGAAAGAGTAAAAACCTTCTATACAAACATCGTCGTCCAAGCTACCAGAAAACTGAAGGATCTCTTCATCAACCAAGTAAGATTTCACGTTCCCTGTACCTCCTTCCTAACAATAACAATCCAACAATACCGAATTAACTACATATAAACGTATTGGAAATGTATATATATTTAAACTATGTATATTCCAATACTCGTGTTTTCTTTTGAGAGCCACGCGTGAATCGACGCGCAAGCCAAGGCGTAGCTCGGTTTCTGTTTTTTTTTCAAGGTGACCCGGACTGTTGTGCTCGTCGTCAACGGAACCGATCGAGAGTCAGTCGTGGTTTGAACACGAAGTAACGACAACCGTCGCGATATTTTTCCAAACCTACATATTATATTACTTTTAATTATATTTACAAGTTCATATAAATCTAAGTATAATTCATTTAAACACCCAAGACGTGATTAAAACTAGGAAAGTAGTTTTTCAACAAAAGTTAAAAAAATGCAAAAAATCTTTTAACCCTTAATTCACGTTTATAAGCAGCTCGAATAAAAAAATCATCTGTAACATCCAAATCCCCCAAAGAATCTTCAAACCCATTCCTCTGAATTTATCTCCCCACTCCTCCCGTTTCGAAACACCCCGTGTATCGGATACACCCTCGTCAGAGAACGGATCGGTGATTAAAATCCCTCGTCGTTTGTTAGTCGAACTTAGTTCTACGTGCCTCGACGATTATATTATTAGCATTGTGCGGCGGGGGCCCAAGGACCAGCTGGCTGACTAGCGCCAACTCTAGGACACCGTAAGTTCGCCTCGAGTTCGGGGCAAGTTTCGGTAAGTACATAAATCCCGAGGGCGACCTGGAACTAAGACGTTCTCTGCGGTGCAAGTTTAATAGGTTCCGCGCCGCTGCTGCGCTGAGACCTAAAGACGATCGACTTAAATACAGCTTCTTTTATTTCCACCAGCATGAACAGCCTTTTTCTACCCTTCGATTACTCGAAGTCACCAGCCACCCCCTTCGTTGCTGTGCAACCGGCTGGTTACACTTTGGTTGTTTTAACAAGTCACATAGAGCAGTGGCAAAAGAAAGTTTCAACTGTGAACTCTGATAGAAATCAGATAGCTGTATTAGGAAGAATTATATATTAAAGTTTATATTATATAGATTGAGGGATACCAACATTAACACTTCGTGGTTATACCTTATAATCAGAAATTGGTAACATGGGATTCACTGCACGCTAGCGTCATTTCTGAGTTACTATTTTCGCATTTTTGAATCCTTTAACTTTTCAGTGATAATTGTCTTTTTCCAGAAATATAAATTTTGATATAGTGAAATTTGTAGTCGAAAAAATAGTTGTGAAAAAATGATTTTTTGGTTACAATTCACGAAGTTTTTAAATTTTAATATTAAGGTCTAAAAATTTTCACAAATATTGATAAAGAAAAAAATTGCCTGGGCTGCGATACACCCTGTCTGACCACAAAGGGTTAATTTTATTTGAAGACATATACAAATTTGAGTTTCATACTTTCTTTTGACCACCACTGTACGTCTGGTATTATACTTTGTGACGTGGCAACGAAACTATAATGTTTGCGCTAGGTAATAATTTATGGGGTTTCTGAAGCTTTGTTAATGATTATGTTATAATAGGATTTAGGGATCTGGCATCGCACCCGTTGCGGAATAGTACGCGGTACTCCGAAAGGGAACGTGTTCACGCAAATACGATGAGATGAATGTATCAATTTGACATGGCTGGCATTAGTTTCGCGAATTCTTCTACAATTTTTCCAGAATGTGGTCTGGAGTAGAATGTTCACGAAATATTTTGAAAAAGTTCAGAAAAATGAACGCCAATAAGGTAACTCTCAGCCGTGGAATTAATTTAATTCTGGCAACTGTACACAAATGCATTCGTTTCGTGAATTCTTCTACAATAATATTTCGGTAAAATGGTTTTCACGAGGTCAGGAAATGAACCAGGGATACCCACACAGCACACCTCGTTGCAGCAGTATTGCAGGAACGTTGCTGCAATATTGTGTTATTGCAGGTTGCATTGCATTATTGCAGGAACGATGCTGCAATATTGTTGTGCATTATTGCAGCATCGTTCCTGCAGCAATATTGTTGTGCATTATTGCAGCATCGTTCCTGCAGCAATATTGCAAATTCGTTGCCACTCCAATAATGCACAATAATGTTGCCGCAATTTTGCAAAAATACACTCCTGCAATATTGCATAGGCGGACATAGGAGTGAACCTACAACTTTTCTGCAATGATGCGATGCAACATTGCAATCTCGCACCGCAATATTGCTGAAGAATTGCAGGATCATTACCAGAATATTGCTGTTTCGTTGCAGAATCATTGCCGGAACGTTGCAGGACTACATATTTGTAATGTTGCCGCAACTTTGCAAAAATACACACCTGCAATATTGTTAAGGCGAACATAGGAGTGAACCTGCAACATCTGTGCAATGATGTGATGCAACATTGCAATCTTGCACCGCAATATTGCAGAAACGTTGCTGCAATGTTATGGTGCTGTGTGGGTATGTGAAATGTAGTCACTATCCAAGATCAACCAGAATCGAATGAGCACAGTTTCTTGGATTCGTCATTCGCCATGTTGTGGAGCACGACGAGGGCGCAGGTTGTTTTCGTAACGTATTCCCGCGAAGCTCGTTAATTATGTCCGAGATTTCATTGCACCCGTACAACTTCCCAGGGCACTTCCAAGCAATAAGAGTGGATTGAAACGCGAGTTTCGATTTATGGAGTGTACGTGGTTCAATTCAGATCGAGAGAGTGCTATCGCGTAACAAAAACTGATGTGTTAAAGGTGTTTGCTCCAATTGAAGACGTTCTTGCGTTGTTGCTTGGATGGCATTAGTTAATATTAAATTTGTGGATTCTACTGCTGAAGTGATGCATGTGAAATTTGTGTGAGGAATAATGTTGAGCTATATGAAATTTTGTATAATAAATGTAAATTTCCAAATTGTTTAAAAACTATCATTTTACAGAAGTCATACATTCTCGTATTCAGAACAAATGCAGAATTTAAATACTAAAAATGAATTTAAATATTCACGCGCAAATACATATTTACGTATCACACAGCAGGAATTATTTTTGAAACACGAAACACGAAAATTGAAGTACCATGCCATGAATTATCTCAACGAAAACTTCATTAAAATATTAAATTCCACTGAAATTACTTTATACAACTTCTGGGCCCAGAGAATCTCCACTGTGGCTAGGATTACTATTTAATTGATAATGGAATCGTGCAGAATTTTTTATATAGATCGAAAGTATATGTCAAAACGGTCACAAAAATGTAAATTAAAGATGCTCCCAAAAGCTGGTCTGACCTTGAAAAATCAACAAAGGTGGAACAGGGGAAAGAAGAAAAATGAGGAAAAGAGAATGACAAAACCATCTGTTGAAATTTAATTATCTCTATTACCTGAAAATACAATGACTGTAACTACAGAACACTGTTTTTTTTTACCTTGACCAACGAGACAGTCTAAACATGTCACTGCGAAGACTGATCGACATATCACACATATACTGCGCGACACTATTTTTGCCAAATATATGAGTACGTATACATTAATTGAAAAATAAATGGCCAAAGAAAGGTTTATACAATTTTCTTAAAAATATTGTAAGAAGCAAATAAAACAAAGAAAACAATTTCAATATACGGAATTTACATACAACTTTAGAAAACTTATAACGAGGTCTAATTTATTGCGACACATATTTTTGACGCGAAAGTTTGTCGCTTTGAATAGTCACTTGTTTACTAATTCTTAAATTTGAAACAATACGCCATCTTCTTCTTGAATCTATTTTTGCTTCAATCACTTTTTTAAACCTTTTTATTGACAAGATTATCATAAATCTAATGGTTAATGAGCCACCATTGTGATTTCAATAGCATTATCATTAATTTTATTTAATTATCATTAACTTTTTCTAATTGTTATCTATCATTAATCCATTATCATTCATATAATATAATGTATTTTCATATAATAGAAATAATTAAATTTCAACAAACGGTTTTGTCGTTGTCTTTCCCTCATTTCTTTTCTTTACCCTATTCTACCTTCCCTAATTTTTCAAGGTCAGGCCAGCTTTTGGGAGCATCTTTAATTTACATTTTTGTGACCGTTTTGACATATACATTCGATTTATATAAAAAAATCTACGCGATTCCATCATCAATTGAATAGTGTTCGTAGTGAGTTAAAAGCAGTCAGTTACTATATCCATTGTAAGTCGATTTCTGAAACTTGGATCAGCAAAGAGTCAGACACCGTTCACCAAAGGTGACCCAAAAAAATCGCCCATCATTCAGCGCCCTTGCAGCAGAGTCTATCAATAATCCGCGCAGTTTCCTGTCTCTTATGCTTCCACTTCCTCATCTGTTTCTTCTTCTGCTCGTCATACGGGCACTCGATTTTGGTCGTCCTCCTAGACCTCTCCTTCTTCTCGAACCTACCAAACGGTAGTGCGGATGGTCCCACGTCCACGACTTTCAAGATTTCAATGGGATTCAAAGCGAACTGGCTGCACTCAGGAGAGCCAATCGTCAGCACCAGAACCGTGACGAACTTATAAAGATACGTGGCCCTCATCATGTAAACGCCCCCTTCGCCATACTGGAACAACGGCGGCCCAAAGGAGTTGACGTCGCACATGTAGTAGGAGCCGCAGAACTTGAACACCCCCAGGCAGGAACTCTCGCATGTGAGAATGCCGAAGTGGTACTTGAGGAACATCTGCTCCAGCGACTGCCAGAGGTACCTGTTCGCCTTGGAGTAGAGCCTGCCGCAAATAGCGGGCAGGACCTTGGCCTCGAACATGGTCTCGCCGATCTTGAAGTGGCTCATCAGGTACCTGTTCCAGCAGTTCACGTGGCTGTACTCGTTCTTGGTGGACTTGAACTCAGCCTCGAGCTTGCTGTGCGTGTAGTACCTGTCCCCGCACATGACGATCACGTCGAGGGTCTTGGTGCTCCAGTACTCGGGCGCCATGATCCTGGTCATGCCAGCGCAGACCACGTAGCAGGCGTAGGTCTGCATGCCACGGTTCTCCCTCTCGAACATCCCATCCGTGATGTGCAGCTCGCCCCACAGAGAGAACAGCTTGTTCGACTCCTCTACCACATACTGGTGCCACCGCATCTTCCCAAGGCCAGGCACATCTTTCACGTTCTTCTTCTTCGCGGGAATAGCCACGCACTTGGCCCAGGTGATCTTGTAGAGCTTCAGCCAGGTTGGCTTCTCGATGGCGTCCTTCAGGTCACCCTCTTCCTGCTCGATCGTGCACGGGTCCCTCGTGTCCAGAGGATCGAAGGGACAGTCGTCGATCGTCTTCTTCTTCACCAGGTGCCTGGGCGGCTTCGGTGGCCCGCGCTGCAGCACCTTCAGATTGTGCACCTGGCAGCAGTGGTGCGTTATGTGGAAGATCTGCACTGTAAAGAACTCCTCCTTTGTTGGTTCCTCTTCGGCTGGCTCCTCTACTTTCGGGGTGTCCTCCGCTGGAGTCTCAGCTTCAGCCGCTTGGGCTTCCTCCGCTGGAGTCTCTGCTTCAGCTACTTGGGCTTCCTCAGCTGGAGTCTCTGCTTCAGCCACTTGCGCTTCCTCCGCTGGAGTCTCTACTTCAACCACTTCGGCGTCCTCCGCTGGAGCTTCTGCTGCAGCCATTTTCGCCGCTTCCTCCTTCTCCTTCTTCATGGCTGACTGCGGGAGCGTGTGCACGTAGGCTCTCAATAGCAGGATCATCAGGTGCCTTCTGAGGGACTCTTTCGAGCAGAACTTGAGGATGCAAGCGTAGCCATTGTCGTCCCAGTAACCGAATTCGTCGCAGCGGTACGGGTTGTACAGGTACCAGAAGAGATTGTCCTTCCAGTATGCCACGGAGAACCGCGTGGTGCGGAATATGCAGTTATTGTAGCGTATGGGGATTTTGTCGAACCACTCCTCGATCTTTCTAATGCCTCTGTGAACCGGCGCAGTTTGCTGATCAGTGATCTTCTCGGACCCGATCTCCAGCTTCACGTTCATCAGCTCCCTTCGCTCCAGCACCATCTTTCGCCTCAGATTCCTCTCCTCGTAATCCCAGGGAATGTCTGTGACGATGGGTACGTCGTTGCACTCGCGAATCAGCTCCACCTCCACGCTGTACTTGTAATTGTACACGACGATGTCGTCTAGCCTTTGCTTCTCTTTGATGTTAATGGCGCCGATGTGGGTGTACAACATCCAAGCGTGGTCGTAGATGTAATCGATGTTAGCGCTCCACGCGTACTTGTATCTTATAAGAGTACGTTATTGTTATTTGCCGTGCCAAGAAACTGGAAGCTTTTTAGCTTCTAGGCACTGAATATTGATAAAAACCCAACGAGCGACTGTGCTGTTCAAAGTAATTGATCCTCTAATTCCTTTGAATAGCATTGAGTAGATTCTCGTTGTAAGTTCGCCACTCGGGACCAGTCAGAGACTTATGTTCATCACGAACAGCTCGAGCGATTGTCACCTTATTGCAGCTCGAGCTGGTGTTTATTTACACTCATGTCGCCCTTCCCCCTCAACTAGATCCGAGAGGATCCCTCCAGTTGATGAGGGTAGAGATAAATAATCACACAATGAACAAAATCTGGCGATCTTACAACGCGAATTTACTGTACATATTTAGAAGTCACTGGGAACCCTGCTAAGGTTCACAATTCATTTACCCAAGATGTTTAACAAAATAGACCAACGAAGTGATCACATTGCGCAACTTCCTTATTGCAAGGAATCCTTTACAACTGGAAGCTCAGTGATAGAATTACGTAAACCAATCCAAAGTGATTCGCGAACCTTATCAGAGATAGCCAACAGCCAAGTTTCTAATCATCAGCTTTGCACAAGAAGTGTACCTCAGCTGTGTCTTCGCCAGAAGAGCAATGACTGCCTGATAGAAGCAGAACTTCCAAGTGTTTTGTCGCGCTCGTAGCACTCCCAGTTCCGGCAAGTGCATTCCCTTCAGGCCACGAAGGCATACATTTGCGTAGACTCTGTCACCCCTCGCTTTCGATGGTAGCTCGAATACGATGTAATCACCGTCGACCAAGCCAGGCTGTTCACCGGCAGCCTTGTCGACAAGAAACTCCTTCGTAGGCGGGGGACAGGCTTGCGGGATCCTGGCGTGACCCAGTTCCTTGCGATGAGAGAAATCCTTCGTAGGGTCGTCGAATACCTCCTTGTCGTCCAGGTCTAGATCGCAGGGGAACAGGTCCTTCCTCTTCCTCCGCCTCTGTTTCCGTCGTTCTCTCAGCTCCTTCACTAAATCTCGCGTGGTGCACGGCCACACGCCTCGCCATTGCTCTTTAGTAGTCTTCGAGGGTCGAGGCCCCACTTCGATGTCAGACTTGGACGAGTGTACCTGTTTAAAGGACTCTTTCCAGAATGGTAGCTTAACACTTTGAGTTGCGCGAGCCCATACAGCACACTACGTTGCAGAAAGGTTGCGGAAAGGTTGCAGTTACGTTACGTGCAAGATTGGAACATTGCAGACAATATTTCTGAGATGTTGCAGAAATCTTCCTATGTCCGCCGATTTGCAACATTGCGTGAAATATTTCTGCAGTGTTTCAGAGATGTTATAAGCAATTCTCTTGCAACGTTTCGGAGATTTTAAAGCAATATTTCGGAGATTTTACAGCAATTGTCTCGCAACGTTTCGGATATTTAATTGTCTGTATTTATTGTAATTTAATTAATTCCCTTACATTTTTTATCTTTTCTGCAATATCACACAAATTTTGCTGAAACATCATTGCTGTAAAATGAAAAAGTTACGAGACAATTGCTGTAAAGTCTCCGAAATATTGCGGGACAATTGGTGTAAAATCTCCGAAACGTTGCGAGAAAATTGCTGTAAAATCTCCGAAACGTTGCGTGACCATTGCCGAAACGTTGCAGGCGTTATATTGCACCGCAACATTACTGAAATGTTGCAGAAATCTTCCTATGTCCGCCCGTATGCAACATTGCAACCGCAATGCAACTGTAACCTTTCTGCAACAGACTGTGCTGTATGGGAGGTTTGAAAAATGCGGCTTCAAGTCGCTTTGACCTTCTCTAGCGATCACTTCTGCTGGAAATCCTTGGTCCAGCTGGCCCAGTATGTATTTTGAAAGTGAAATTTTTATATTGTCTGTTAAATTTTCATTAAACTACAACCAAAGATTCAAATAACTCAAGTGAGGTCGAGTTTAAACTCATTTTCATCAGTGGAATCTCGACAACCTAATTGGTGATACTTTGACAAAAATAAATAATAGAGAATATAGAAATTTAAATTTTCATTATTAAGGATCGTTGAGGTGCCAAGGAACAAAGGTAACTGCGAGCTTGGATTGCTACAAGCTTTTATTTAGCTTCACTTGTGAGTTTGTTAGTTAGTTTGTTAAAGTGAAATCTTGTAAGCTAATTTTGACCCACTTCCACGTAACCGATCGACTTGAAACTTTGTATGCGTGAGTAGTTTCGATTACAATACAATATTTTCACTAAAAAGCGTAAAATAATTTATAGTAAAAAATTGATTTTAAAAACTGGCTTTTATTAAAATGTAATAGAAAAGAAAAATAAGTTTGATACCGGCCTAATGTCTATCTTGGAAGAATTCGTTCATATGACTAAAAATAAAAACGTGATGCGTAAGTATTGAATATTAAAAGTTGTGTAAAAATTAATTGCTGTACGACATGATTTTGTCTTGAATTTTAATCTGATTAGATCTCAGGACATACTTTGAAATCAGGAATTAGATTGTGGAAGAAACTCGTGCAACAAAGATGACATTTATAAATATTTTTATAAAAAGGACATTTCAATATTTACGCCCCACGCTATCATTTTCAGTCACACGAGGGAATTCTTTTAAGACAGTCATTTAGGCCGATATCAAAGTTATTACTTAGCAGATTTTAAAAAATGTACTTTTAAAAAAATTAATATAAATTATTTATCAAAGTGAACTTTGTAGAACTCACAGACAATACTTTCAACGCTTTTCAAAAATATCAACGTTACCGTTCGCCTGGCGGATATAGGGTCCATTTTGACCCACCCTAAATCTCGAATTACATATGTTACTTATAATTAATATTACTTCTTGAAACCACATGAATTTTAGATCACGAAAGATTGAAGCGTAATCTAAAATCTTCGTTTGAACTGTGTATCAATGGAATTATGGGTCAAAATAGACCCTGCCTCTCTCTAGAGCGACATAAGAATATCTGTTCAAGTGTTAATATAGAACACTGTCAGAACACTCAGCTGAGATTATTCCCGATAATTTACTAACTGGCAGATTCAACCTCATGTTCTTCCAAATTCGAATCATCTGCTTCCGATCGAGCTTATTCGGCAAGGCTACTTCATTTTGAAGCTGCAAGGCGTGGAGGGGCAAGCATTTGTGAGGAGTGACCAATTCCTCTTCCGAATGTACTCGAGGAAATTTTCGAATGTTGGCTGGTCTTCTTTGCTTGAAGATGTCATTCTTCTCAAACTGTTCTTGATCCTCTACGAATCTGAGGAGGTTGCCAAGTGTCATGTGAAGCAAATACGACAACTTTACCTGGGTAGCGTCTTACGTGTTCATGAAAACCCGCCATGGTGGCATTCCGTCGCAGGTCCACTTCTTCTCCGTGCATTTTTCCATCCAAGTTTTTGCTTTTTTTCTTCTTGCGAGAGCTGTATCCGCTGTTGCGTCGGTGTCTGCCAGTTCTGTGGTAGTGTCATCAACGTCGGTTGTAAACTCTTCATCAGTCTGCCCTCGTTCAGACATTTTTCTCAAGTTTCTAATATTTCTATATCTATGAGCTTTTCTCTGTTTTCAGGAAATTCTTCACCCTTATATTATCATTGATTCGAAGCAGCTTCGCCAAATTCATCGACGGTTTATTGGATCTTCTCTTCCTTCTTGACAAACTGGTGCTGCTTATAGTTCGCCATTTATTTCTTGATTCCTAGTTTCGTTATATTCACAAGCTATTCTTATACTGTGTACCTTTGAATTTATTTACTACAACTCCAGTAAATTTTCCGACACTTTTAAATTAAAAATTCTGCACATTAGAATCTCTAATTCGATGGGATTATCAAAACTTGATACTTTTGACAATTAGGCCACTAATTATCAAAAAATTCTGATTAAATTCCAAAGCACAATTGACGTTACAACTTTCAATTTTGAGGTAACCTAATATCCAAAATCAGAGCGGGATATCTGACGTTTTATCTTGCTGTATAATTTGAATGTGTCGCTGAATATTTTGCATGAAAAATTCGCAAGTTATATTCGCTCGATGCGGCGATCACTTCGCGCATATTAACGTTGTAATGAAAAATTGTTTATCGATCCAGTGGCGAGGGGAATTCGCATTCCGCGTTCGAATGTAATATAGACGATTGTACGGATACACGATTGTGCTGAAAATATGAGCTACGTTCTGGGTGTTGGAGGGAGCCGAGGGAAGCTGGACAAATGCCACTTCTCAAAAGGGCTGACGAAAGATTTAAAGCGTTCCGTTCTGTGATTTTGTAATTATTTTCCTCCTCTCGAAGTAGACGAAGCCTTAAAACGGCAAGCAATCTCAGCGCGCGAAGCCCGACTGGCGGCGCAAAATTTTCGAAGTGTTTATAAAATTACGCCGATACACGATGGAAATAACGTGAAACCTTACTGGCTGGGTAATATTCGGATCATTATTGGATTTAGGAGCCCCTTGAGTGCATCGGCCAACAAATAATTCCTGTTGCGCGCTGGGCGAGATTCGTTTTCGCCAATTTCACGCGGAAGAAGAAATGGAGAAAAGGCGTAAATTATATCGATTATATAGAGTATAGACGATATCTATCGCTCTCTCTATCTTTTGTATATAGGATACCAATAATCGATAATAATATGTAAATATGAACTTTTATATTTAACTGAAATAATATATAAATACCAACTTCTTGAATTTAGGATTTTTGGTAATAACTTTTCGGTGAGATGATGAATTTGGATATTTACGTTGCTGGGAATATTATTGGGAGATTGTTGACTAGGCACTCAGAGTAAATTTGGAATTTATTTAAATACAATATTTGAGAAATGATTATTTACATAATAAATTATTTATTACGTTAGTTCATTTGAACAAGCAAATCATTATTCCCTGATTTATTTCGTTATTTGTTTAGAGTATATGTCCCTATTACTGTCAGTGTCCATATTACTGGCACATCATTTATTTTGTTTAATAAAAATGTAACGTATAAAGAATAATGCACAACAATAATATTATTATTAAATTGGCACTGTTCTGATTATTATTAATATTATTTTTGTACACTATTCTTTATACGTTACATTTTTATAAATCAAAATAAATAAACTGGCAGTAATAGGGACACTGACAGTAATAGGGACATCTACCCTACTACTGAACAGATACTTTATTTTATTTTGTATTTGAATAAATGTCTCCTGAATTTCTGATGCGACTGTCTTTCAATCGAAATATTTGTGTGTGCTGTTAAGATCATCTACTATTTTATTTGAAACTGTTATCCAAAATCAAAATCACTTTGAAAGAATTCATTTGGGTTTGGCACAAACTTAGGTGAATTTTTCTAAATTAGTTTGAATTAGAAGTGTTAGTAATTTGAATAATTCATCACTTCAAATTTTGTATTTTGCATTTCAAATAATTTCTACCCAAATCTGATTTAGATGTCGATATCTTCTCTTAGAATTAAGTTTATTACACAGTATGTAAACATATAAATTTTAAACTATCTTTTGCCCACCACTGCATCGATTCATGATTGATATATTAAATATTATAGTTCCATTAGTATACACCTACAGATTTTGTAATATTATCCATAGTTATGGAGCGCCATTAATTTTTCATAAGATCGCTTAATGTTATCGCTAGTGGAAGGGTACGTGCAATACCTATTTACTTCGCCATGTGGCGTGTGTGCGTGTGGATCGTCGAAACGGGGATCTTTCTCAACTTTAAGTGCAGCCATTCTCTACCAGGTATCCATCGAGACACAGAGAATGGAGCGAGTGGATCTTTGCTCGATTTTTCCAGTAAAACGAGAAGAAGAGCTTCCAGCGGACTTTCTCGTCGATGTATCCCGTGGGAATCCGAGCAGCAGTTCGAGTCAAAGTGAATTTGAAGCTGAAATCGGTCTGATCCCCGCAAGGTTCCAGCGGCAGCACGAACTTTCCCGGGCAAATCAAAGATCAAGACAACTCGCGGTGAAATTTTAATGAGCTGCTCGGCGCTCGCAGTTCCATCGAGGAAAGGTGGATCGATCGATTGCACTGGGACTGGCTAAATCTCGAAAGCTCGTCGGAAGTGAATTATTGCGCGAGACGCGGTCGCGTAATATGAATTACGGAGGAGATAACTAAATAGGAGAAGAGGAGGAGAATGTCGATGGTGTAGCGAGATACTTGGAGATCTTAATGGCAATTTTGATAAATGAATTACTTTCGGAATTAAATATTAATGGTAACTTAGTTCTGTGTTTCAGTTAAAAAATATTTTCCTATATTTTCGAGTAGCATCACACACTTTCGATTTTACCTATAGTTTGGTGACACTCTGTATACTTCTAAGAAATATACAATTGTTAAGGTTATTAATTTGAAGATTCTTAAGAATTTTATTCAGTGGCGTACATTTTTTAATGAATTAATCCCTTACTAAATTTTTCTTCAAGAGGATCAAGATTTATAAACTGTAATGTGACACAGGAATTACGAGAAAGCTACTAATGCACATATTATACATGCATATTTAATTTCTCCACTGCAGCTTCCATACAAAGAAGACAAAAAATAAAATAAATATATCCTACACTGCCAACAGAAATATTCTTGTACTTCGAATTTACCACTTTGAGTGGTGATTGTAATGCTTCTTGTTCTCACAAATTCTAATATTCTATCAATCAAAGAAATTACTAACGTTTACTCATTTAACGATAAAATGCTTTCTTTCCTTAATTCCTGAAATGATTCCAAATTTTTGCCCGGTAGTGTGCATCTACCACAAACTAAAAACCCTATGGCACCGAAGACCCAAGACAATTCCCCAAAAATGAAACTTTAATCAACCAATCAAACATACTTCTCAATTCACCGTCGAAATAAACCAGTCACAATAAAATCCAAAATTACAAAAAACATCCACCCAACCACCCCATACAACTCCCCTTTCTTTCGCCGCTCACAAAACCCTCACCAGACTCCCAAATTCCAAAATATCGCAAAAACGCGTGATTAAATCACAGAATTCTTGTCAAATCAGCCAGCAGCATTAAAATCGCTGTACAGGGACCGAACAGGTACCCCCGTGGAATCGAACGGATGCTACTGTACCAAGTTGGATGGGGTGGAAGTGTCCGTGGAAGAGCAAAGAGGAGAGAAGAAGCGGATTGACGCGCGTACACGCGTGCACGCGCGTGTTGCGCGAAGGGTGAGGGGGTGGCCGCGGAGGGTGAATGCAGAATAAACAGTGCATTATATGCAATAACGCACAAAACGCCCCTACGGCAGAACAGCCATCTCCTTCGAAAGTTCCCGTCACGGGAACGCGCACACGACCAATCCAATTAATTTTATTTTAATTACCGCATCGTCGAGCACACGCCGATTGTTATTGTTTCGGCGGCGACGAATCGACCGACGGGTTCGTTATTTCCCACCCCCCTTGACAATTTCTGTCTGTTCGCACCGCCGCTAGATAGGAGGAGGGAGACAGTCGCTCGAATGGGAATCAAATTTTTCAAAGTGACCACGATTCTCCATTCATGAACGCCGGGATATCGCTTTTTTCCGCCCCTCGTTCGCCGAGCAATCGCGGCGACGACAAATTGTTCAAGCTATCGAAACTTGATGGTATTCCGGCGCTTGACGAGCTGACTGCCTACTGTCGGGGGTCACTGAAAACTAATGCATATGTACTCCTTAACATTTTTTTTTTAGAGGAAACTCTGGAGGGGGTCGATTACTTTTTAATAAGTAAACATAGCAGAACAGTGTCGCAATTTTATAGGATAAAAGGGGTGAGATGGGAGATTCTTTTGATCGTAGAAGCAAAAGATGAATTTAATGCAGCTGAGTAGATTGATTAGGTTTTGTTGAGAATGAAAATTCTTATGGCGAGTGGAAGTATTATACGCCACCTGTGTAGGGTTTTTAATTTATGTTTTTAACTCGTCGTCCTCGATGAAAAGTTTAAACTAGGACACCAAAGTGTGGATGGAATCTGAGCAAAAGGGAAGAAGATTGAATTACAGTGGTGTTCTAAAGAAAGTATATAACTCAAATTTTTATATATCTATCTACATAAATAATTATAAATTAATGTTAGAATTTATGTATTATTTCGGTATTACCGACCTATTCTGCGAACCCTCCAATCAATGAAATATAAATTTTAATTTGATCTAGATATCTTAGTTCTATCACCGTTCACAGTTTAAAGTTTATTTAAACTTCTAACTATATATACTTTACTGCAAATATTTAAACCTCCCTTATTATTAGTACCACACAAATATTATTACAAAATCGCGTGGCTCACTATCTTTCATATATTTCATATCAATTATACATTTACTACGTACACACGAGTCATGCAATAAATATTTCCCGGCCTGCACATTCTACCAATAAATAGTTTCGTTTGCTGCAGCATGGGAGGCGAGAAAGTTCGAGGATCGAACCAAAGGCTGCCATTACCAATCGGCAGAATTGCGACGGTGTTAACGTAGGATCGATCCCCTGAATTAGCGATTTCATGAGCGACCAGCGAGGTAACAATTTTCGAACGTTTCGAGTTATTTGCATACGCGTCGGTACCGTAAATATTTGCCACCGATCGACAGCGCGTAATCACGTACGATTCAACCGCGTTGCAGCCATCGAAGTACTGTAATTACGTTGGCTATGGAAAAGCGACGAACAATGTGCGCTCGCGACACGCAGCTGAACCTGTAATGACGGTTAAACAATCATTGTCGCTAGTCACGTGGCATTATTATACTATTACAATTATACTAAATAGGCGAGTAAATACCGCGATCTAATTTTCATGCCGAATGAAATTTCCAGCGCGTCCAATTAAGTAAAAGAAGAATTACTTAGGCTCGAAAAGCCGCTGTCGCGTAAATGAGAAATATCGATGAAACGTTCCAAAGAAGAAGATGGAATGATTTGGTAATTTTATCTATGCTCGCCTACATTACGCTTAATTAAATTTACAGATTCTATTTACCAGAGAATTTTTCCCCGGAACATTAACTGCACGCGTATTAGCAAACATTTACAAGCCTAATAATTGAATTGCCCAAAACGATTACACTGATACCGATCCTTTCCGAATGTAATTCGAGCAGGTGAAAATCAATACACTTTTAATTATCGGACTGCATTTTCTGCTAACATTAACAGATACCGTTGCAACAATGCCAACCACCCTCCCACCGCTGTTCTTTATTTTCCTTTCTGTGATTGCCTCGAAAACCACCAATTAACGGGACCCCGCAAATATCGAACAACCGAATTTACAATTCAGTGGAAATTTTAAAATATACGAGACAAATCGTCGTCTGCCGTCCCATGCACCTCGCGGCAAGTAAAATCTCTGCATTTCGGTGAATTTGAATTTGGTTTCATCACGGAGGGATGGAATTACGATTACGACCTCATTTCAGATTGTTTTAAATTACATACTCCGAAGGTGTACAAATTGGTTGTCTGTTTTTTAATTATTAATGGTCAACTTAGCGCTGCTTTTGTTTTATAACTAATTACATCATTTAATATGGTTCCACTTACATGTTTAAACATGTGGAACAATTAAGATTCCTAGCCTAATACTAAGACTTAATAATAACAATTTAAATAATACCGCAACAGGACAATATTTTTAAAGAATTTATTTTTAAATTAATCAATAACAATAAAATATCCAGGAGTTTTAGAACTTACAGTTCACTCACAGCTTCTTCAGTTTTCTCAATAAATAGGACCACCTGATCCACAATTTTTTTTATTATTCTTTAATCACTTCAATTTCTTCCCAATTAAATCCACTCAGATTAAGCTGAACACACTCACGCACAGACGATGCCGAAGGGACCTCGACGCGGAGAACTCGATGCTAAGGAAACCCTGCCAAAGTTCTCGACGCTGAGGAGGCCTCATCGCAAAATTAACACCTCGAGAAACAAAAACCTCTCTCCGAAAAAACCATCGCCAACAATACACATCCTCGAATTCATCGGACATCGGATTACCCAGATTGCGGATTAAACGAAGCCCAATTTACCAAAATACCGCATACAACACCAACAAATATTAACCCGTTAATAATAAAACAGTCATAAAATCAACATAAAACAGTTCGCGCAAACGAAAACACCGCGATTCCCGAATTTCCGCGGAGGTTTCCCTCGCGTATCGGCTGGTTCTCACGTCTGGAGCAACTTTCGCGATGGGATCGCGCCCTAGGAGAGCCGCGTAACTAAACGCAGGCACAAAATGTCCCCAGGAGGGATTTACGGGGCGAGAAACCGTCGGAGACGTTCCACCAGGTGGATTTTCAGAGTGGCGAAGAGAGAGAGAGAGAGAGAGAGTGTCCTAGCGGAGACCTGTCCCCGAGGCCGGGTCCTTTTAATTACCCGACGTTAAATTCTTTATCTGGCTGAAACAATGTGGCGGGCCCGTGTTTTCAGACCAAACAAACCCCATGTTGATACGCGGTAATAGAATAATCTGGCAGCTGATTCCGGGGATATAGCCCGCGGGGATAGAAACCCACACGATTTCTGCACCCGGTCTCTGCGCCTACAACCCAGAACGAAAATCAACCCCCCTAACCATCCCCCCGCGACCCCACGTCCGCCGTCTCCGTGCGCACCCTCGTAACCTCGTATCCGCCTAGAGGGAGAGAGAAAGACCAAAACCACCCCCTTCTCCGCGTGTTTACACACTCTGTGGCTATGCCTGGACAAATGGTTTTCCGGCGCGGGGAGGGAGCTTGGACGAAGGGGGTACCTTCCCGTATTCCGCGTGACAATAAACGGTATTCAAATTACAACCACGATCTTTCCGCGATCTCATGTGTTTTCGAGGAAAACACACCGGCGCTGGATTTATTATTCTTATTTTGCAGATTTTATAGGGCTTCGTGCGAGGAGTCTTCCATTTCAGGGTTGTGAAAGTGGAGGTGAATAGCTCCGGCGGGGTATTTGAATATTGAATATTTTAAAGGAATTTGTGTACGGAGTAGAAATTAATATCTACTTTTTATTTAGTTATCGAAGGTTATTTTTAGTAGTGAATGGATCTTGGGGGTTGAGGATTCAGAATCCAAGGGTGGGAAGTTTTGCTTGTTATACTTTTGTAATAGGTGGTGTATTTAAAGAGTTACATCCACCTAGAGGCTCGGGAAGAGTATAGAAGTTTAGGATTTTTTGGGGAAACGTATAAGAGAAAATCATGCATAATGTTTTTCTACTAAAATATACATCTTTTAATTGGGGAACACCACTGTGACGGTTGGAAAAATGAGACCCTTTTTAAGATTTTTTTTGGGAATAGCTTACAGTTTTCATATAAAATTGTTATTACCTATGTTTAGTAAAATGTCTTAAGAGACTATAAAAAAAAATGAATAGAAAAATTTGCATAGATTTTCATATACAGTTAGTCTTCTTCACCCCTCACAAGAAAACATAGGTCGCTTATCGAAAGGGTATATTTGGAACGGCAACTCTGAAATCAAATTTTTTTGTTTTAATATAATCTATATGAGTGTAGTTTCCGTTGTACGTACTGATTTTTTATAAAAATTATTTTTATAAAAATGGTGTGCTTTAGAAGAAAGAGTTTCGAAAATCCGCAAAAAAATGGATAGTTTTTCAAACGTATTTAAAAAAATATGTTTTCGATCAAAAAATCGGTACGTACAACTGAAGATAATCTTGTTTTAAAGATCCTGTCAAAATTTCAAGTCGATCGAATAAAAATTGAGAGTTATGGATTCGATCATTTAGAAAAATGTCGTTTCGAGAAAATCGCGTTTAAAGTTTGACTTGCAATGCGTTTGTAAGCGTGATGCGTTTCACAAAAGGCACTGTATCTTCGGAAATTCTTCGAATATCGACTTGAAATTTTCAGAAAGTATTTTTGACGAGTTAATCATTAAGAAAGTAAAAAAAAAGAATCAAAATTTTTTCAACTTTCACAGTGGTGTTCCCCCTTAACTACATTATTCTAAATTTTCATGAGATATTATTATTAACTAAAGAAGATATCGGCTTGAATATGAGCCGTGTTTGTTTTCAAGCATTACCTGGTGAACATTCTCTAGGCTAAAGGATGCACCTGCAAGCAAAAATTGGTATAAATAACCCTTCTTTTAGCAGAAAAACATTGTGTATGATTTTCACTTATACTTTTCCCAAACAAAATTCCAGAATTTATATGCTTTTTCCGGATCTCTAGGTTAATGTAACCCCTTAAAGGAATTTATGTACGGAATAGAAATGAATACTTTTTATTCAGTTATCGAAGTTTATTTTTATTAGTAATGGGGGTTCAAAATCCAAGGGTGGAAATTACTGCTTGTCACTCTTCCCCATCTAACAGATGGAAAGTAACTCAGAATTTTAAAACTAAGTAGGACGAACGTACCAGTAAATAAACACGTACCAGTAAATGGACATTCTTTATTAAAATGAGTAAAATACATTATTAAAGTAAGCAAATAATTAATTACAGACTTCGTTTCATTTTTTGCTTCATTTCCAAACAATTTTTGCAGCACGTGGAATCAATCCCACTGCAAACATAATTTTATAACAGTGTTCATTCATTAGCCTTAACTGTTCATTTACTGGTGCGTTTACCCTATGTATTTCTGCTGCCTTTTCTTATCCCCCGTTTCTTTATCTGCTGATTTATATGGTTTATAAGACACCTTAATAAAGCAAATATGTGACAGAATAGAAGAGCAACAATTAAGTGAATAGATATATCCAAGGGTTGTCGATGATTTTCCGCCAAGCATCCTTTAAGATACGGAAAACGTACATAAACCAAGTCGTTACGTGAGCGATCTGTGTCGCAGCGACTGTATCTCGATGCGGGAAATGCGTATATTCTTGAATGTACATACGAGCGTATCTCGATTCTTGGTCTCACAATGGCGGAACGATTGAAACACGGCATTCCAGCCAGCGACTGTTTTATTGCCCTCGACAGACTCGATATAAGCAACGCGACTGTCAAACAACCCCCAGCTACAAGTTCTCCGCGTCTTTCGCTGCCGATACTTTCATTCGCCGCCCCGCACCGTTTCTCCAGAGGGATGAAGGAGGAAAAGATTGATTCGCTTCTCTTACGTGCTTTCGATATCATTTCCGCTACTGTTCTCGTCCCTCTGCGTACATATGTACCACTGAAATCGATGCAGATATTAGCTCTTTCTGGTCCCTTCGAGTTTTACTTCACATCGTATTTCCTTCTGGTCAGGAGCTTCGGAAGTGGTGGATGAACAGATTTTTGCTAGATTCTGTTAGTAATTGGGTATGTATTTGATAAGGGTTGTGGAGGAACTCCATTTAAAATAAGTTATTGATTACAGCACTTTCCATTTCAAGGTTTAAAATATTACCAAACCTGCTGCAACTTAGGGGTGGTCCTTAAATTATGTTAGGCTTTTTGAGGGGGAGGGTGTCGCGAATTTCTTACGTTTTCTTACTAAGGGGGAGGGAGAACTAAGTAGCGTATTACGTAAAATATTTTTTTAACCTAATGTTCAATACGAATAGCCTAAACAAATTTAAATGAGTTAAAGATGAGAGAATTGAGAAGGAGAGAAGAGTAAAAAGAGTTTCAAATGAATCTTATAAACCTTTAACAGAATTTTAATAACTGAAAAAATGGAATGGAAAAAATATTATGTAAGGGAGGGAGGGAAGGGGTTGGAATATAAAATCTTATGAATTTTTACACCTGGGGGAGGGGGTAAGAAATCCGCAAAATTACCCTCACGTAATTTAAGAGCGGCCCTTTATAGTTCACGCATACACATACATTGAACATAAATAATGCCAAAGACTGGAATATGTCTACATAGACATATTAGCGTCGACTTTCTTGCGTCTCTACAATGTTAATAGAACTTTTAATGAAAAGAAAAGACGAGTGAGTAAAAAAGACCCGAGGGACGTAGTAGGGTTGCTATTATTACTAAGGGCTATGATCACCCTCTCTAAAATAAACAGATAATCTATTTAACGCTTTATACTTCTCGTCTTCTATGCACCTCATGGAATATGATAAGAGTTTGATAAAGTACACTAAAATGCTAATACTAATCGATACTTTGGAATTATGCTTGTCGATTTTTTTTTAGTTAAAATCATATTATGCGTGACGTTTTCTTCTGAGTCGAATTTCATATTTTTATGAATACTAGGGATTATTTAAACATTTAAAAAAAATGAAAATATCTGTACTTCCCTTAATTTGCAGAGTGAGACCAAACTTTTAGAGAATATAAGTGTATTCTATAAAATTGTATCTCATTAACGTAGTGAATCCTTCATTTTTTTCTAATATTTTACACTAAATATTTAATATCTAAATTTCACTACACCCCAAAGAGGAATAGAAGAAAAAAAGTGATCATCACAGCGACAACGAATACTTTCTCTAATAAAACAGCACAGCATTTCCTATCTTTCTTCTCCACACACTGCATCCAATACTCGGCATTAAAAATTTCTGCATATTCCTACCATCAACACAAATTCACTCCTCTAAATTTATCATTCCCGTAGATACTAAAACATTAATCCTTAACTAGTGAGATGCAAACATTGTTACCTAATTTATGAAATGGGATCTAACACACCCCAATTTTTATTTCTATTTACGGACTAAAATTTCGACTGTTCCTTCGGAACAAAGTATCCAAGTCTTTTTAATAAGTATATACTTACAAGTGCCACAAATAAAATCGTATAGTACTGAAAATATTTACTGCATCTCTATCTTTACGTAGCACCCCTAATTTTCATTGCAAAATGATTCGTATCCAAACTTATTTTAGTCAAGAAAATGGCTACAAATTTTTGCAATAATATTTTCCTAAGTAGTAGGTACTAATAATAATCAAAGTACAAGTGATACAGTGGTGTTTATTCAAGTGCTACAATAAATATTTCCAGTGCCTACTCTATTTCCCACACAGCACCATAACATTGCAGCAACGTCTCTGCAATATTGCGGTGCAAGATTGCAATGTTGCAATAACATCGCAAAGACGTTGCAGGTTCAGCCCAACGTCCGCCTTCCCAATATTGCAGGTGTGTATTTTTGCAATATTGCAGCAGCATTGCAAACATGTAGTCCTGCAACGTTCCAGTAATGATTCTGCAACGAAACGGCAAAATTGTGGCAATGATCCTGCAACTCTTCGGAAATATTGATTAAAAAATCATTGCACGGCAACGTTCTTGCAATATTGCAGAAATATTGATGAAAAAATCGTTGCACGGCAACGTTCTTGCAATATTGCAGAAATATTGTAGGATCGTTGCCAACGGAACATTGCACGGCAATATTGCAGGTACGTTCCTACAATATTGCAATGCAACCTGCAACAACGTAATATTGCAATGCAACCTGCAACAACGCAATATTGCAGGAACATTCCTGCAATAAAGCTGTAAAAATATAAAACTGCAGTAAGTCGTTTTGCATCCCCCCGTGGAAAACCTGGAAATAAGCATCTGAAGCACGATGGCGAGGTCCATGGGACCTCTGCAGTTAAGAGTTGAACTGAAATTACAGGATGCGCTGCGGAAGCTGTGGAGTCCACGCACGCTGGGAGAGAACCACGAAAAGAGCTGGGACCGCAAAGTGTTAACGTGTGCCAGCCTTTAAATCGTTTTTTCGGCCTTTGGTAACGAGACGTCAAAAGTTCGAGAGCTTCCTTTTTGGTAGCGCGCACGTTCCGTAATGATCGTTCCTTTGTCTGGCTCGGGAGAATCGGATGGAAAGGAAAGGGACGCAGGCTGCGCTAAAGGACGCTGGCGCGATCCGTATTTGCAAAAAGGGTGCCTTCTTCTCGACCGTCGCTTTACCCGCCTTTTCCTCGCACGTAACGAGACGACGTCGACGTGGGCGAGCAAGTCGCGCGTGAAGAAGAGCGATGAACGCTGTTTCTCGCCGTTTCCACGGGGCCTTTTTTTGTTTTATTTGGCCGTTGCTTTCCGCCACCTAACGAGCAGACTTTCCTTTCTTCTTTGCTGGGATCTCTTTCCCCGGCGGGGGAGGGAGGGCGGGGTGCGGAAACGGGCAAACAACGGGCTTCGTATTGAGGGAGAGAGAGTCGTAAACTCTCGTCTCGGGCAGTTTTATGTAAATCATCGTTATCCTGATTGTCGTCCCTTCGAGCATTACCTCCTCGTTGTACAAATTATGTCGACGCAGCTCTCGTTTCCATGCGCGAGGCGACTCGTAATATCGAGAGGCGTGATAATTAGTTTTGTGCTCGCTGTTACGATTATACGAGGGTCGATTGATAAGTCAGATCTGCAATCCTTTGGAATAAGTTCGAGGTGAGATGGGATAATGGAACTGGTATCAAAATTAAATGAATTTATTTTTATTCGAAATTGCAAGCTCGTTTGTCAACATGGTCGCCATTTAGTGCGACGTATACATTTTTTCAAACGCTTTTATACTCTTTTTTTATTCCGTACGTGGAGGAAGATACTGGTTTGCGTCTGATCCAATTGCGCACAGAAACTTCAACTTGGGCATCGAAAGAGAAGAAATGACCTTTAAACGCCTTTTTCAATTTCGGGAAGAACCAGAAGTCAGTGCAACAACTGTGAATTTAATGGTTTGTCTGTCGTGACGCACAAAATTTTTATACTTTCGGGTTGTCTCCGAAATTGACAGAATCGTTGAAACTTTCGACTTGAAAGGTCAACATTTTCCACACTGAAGTTGAAGTTGCTGGGCGCAATTGGATCAAAAGCAAAGCAGAAACTTTCTTCGTGAAGGGAATGTAAAAGTGTATGGGACGTTTGGAAAAATGTGTAGCATTAAATGATGACTTTGTTGAAAAAAAGTCTTGCAATTTTTCAGATAAATTTTACTGCATTTTGATACCAGTTTCGTTATTTTTCCTCGTCCCAAACTTATTTTAGAGGATTGGAGACCTTACTTATCAATCAACCCTCATAGTTATTTTGCCCTCCTTAGTTAGAACGTCCTATCCAACATTTTTTCATTTTTCATGATATGTTGAAATATTTGAAGTTCCACACGTCTTTTACCTTTTAGGTAAAGTTAGAAAAGCCTACATACTTCGTAGAGATCTAGAAACGGTCTAATTTATTCGTTCTAACTGCTTTTCAGATCGTTTTACTAGTTTATAATGTCCTATGTATTATCTACTAAATTAGATTGTCCTAAGTTTAGGTAAGGTGTTTGATTTTAATGATTTTAAATGTACTGTGCAGGAGGCAAATTCTTCTCAAGTAGACGTTTGTGAAATGGACACCAATAATTTCTTTTATTGGGAAGACTTGACTTCTCAGCACAAATTAAAAAAATTCTCCTAGACCACATCTTCAGTATTTTGTATCTGTTCAATTCACAAGAGGAGAACAAAATCTTATAATATAAAAATGATTTTTCTGCTGAATTTAAGGAGTTAAATTTTGTTAATGCAAAAGCAATGAAAACTAAGTTATAAAAACCAAAAGCCATAGTTCAATGTAAAGGAATTTCAGCAGAGAGAAAAGAAAATTTAATTACGAAATTGAAGCCAATCGCCTTGACTTTTCGGAATCATTAAACGTGTCTAATAATAATGACGATGATGATTATTAACTTGAAATCGTTATGTTTTTGTCTATGTTTAATTTATTCGTATGTTTAAGTTATACGTATATGTTTATGTTGGTATGCTCATTTTTAACTACCTAGTTTATGCCAATGTTATTTTCGTTTAAGTTGTACATTTAAAAGCATGAATTAAATACGATTTCAAGTGTTTGCTATATTAAAATATCCTATCGTACCTTCTTTACTAAATTAAAATATCCTATCTGAAACCCATTATATGCCAGTACATCTATGACAAAAAATTATATAAGCCTGCTACGAAATAGTGACTACATTTTTTAAATTAAATGACGAAAAACAAGGACAGCACAAAGGAAGTTATTAAACTTCAGTTTTCTTTGAATGTGCTAGATAGGACGTTTTACTAATGAGTTGTGTGTTGTTTCTGATTTGGATATACGGGGATTGTTTTTGTTATTGTCGAGTGACAGTGGAAATGAAAGAAATGTGGACTACCTACTTAGGAACGAATATTGTGCAGAGATATCTGAGCTTTACACGTGTTTTTAATTAAGAAAATGGGTAATTGTTTGTGGTATGTTTGACACACATATTTTAAGACTTCAGATGGGGAATAAGGATAGAAAATGGGGATTTCAAGGGGGCAGACCACTGTAAGGGGTTCTCCAGACGCTGATGCATGTGCAGTGAAACACTGATGCATACATCATGACGCAGGTTTCATGATACATGTTGCTACGTCTGTAGATCGGTTTGCAAATGCAAGAGTCATGAAACCTGCATCATAATGCATGCATCAGCGTCCGGAGAACCCCTAACGGTCCGAAATGTAAGGATGTTTCCAAAAATTTATTTCAACCAAACAACGCAAGTAAATCAATGCAAGAAAATTTTTTTTCAATCAAATTCATAAATCCGTTTTTGTATACTCTTCGTCAAAATGTGCGCTGCGGCAAAATCGTGCTTGTCGCATTAACAGTGCCCATGCCATATGGTTAATCCGAATTCAAACAGACAAAAATATTTAGAAACTAGAAGCCTGCCTCTATTACGTGACGATCAAAAATAGTGAAAATTGTAAAAAATAAGAAAATGGCGGATCACTGAAAAAAAAAATTTTCTTTGGTACAAAGTTAGGGAATTGTTGATAAAAAAATAGAAGCAGGTCGTTAATTGAAAAAAACTGAACGTCATGTAATAGCGACGGACGGGTTTTTCGTACAATAAATGCCCTTGCTCGTGTCAATTGGATGTATAGTTTTCTCTGTAGACTGTCAACGGGGATGAAAAAAGTAATTCTCAGAAAAACGCGTTCAAAGTTCCGCTCGGCTCAATTTTCGCGTTTGACACCACTTCACGGAAAATACTATATCTCCGTCAATTTGGTGAATTTCTTCATAAAATTTGGACAGTGCATTCTTGAAACGCACATCTTTCCGAAAATGTGATCAAAGAATTGGCAAAGAAAATTCAGAATCTTGCGATTGATAATGACCCCCCCCCCCCCCCCCCCAATACTCATACAGCCCACTTCGTTGCAGCTGTATTGCAGGAATGTTGTTGCAATATTGCGTTGTTGCAGGTTGCATTGCAATATTGTAGGAACGTTCCTGCAATATTGCCGTGCATTATTGGAGTGGCAATGATCCTACAATATTGCAGTAATATTGCAAGAACGTTGCCGTGCAACATTGCAATCTTGCACCGCAATATTTGAGAGACGTTTCTGCAATGTGGGCGCTGTGGGTGCTGTGTGGGCACAAGCAATTTCAGTCACAAACAAAGTGGACTATTTTCAACGACATTTTGTTATTTCGTCAAGAACCCATAGGATTACCATACTGAAACGAAACCATCACATGCAGACGATCGATTGATCCCGGTTCTCAGTAATCACGCTGATCTCTAAAGAAAGTTCAGCCGTAGGGTCTAATCCAATCGCGAGGCATATCGTCGATCGGTGACGTTAATTAAACTCTTTTTCGTCAAGCCACCCTCGGCAAGATCGAACGAGCACGCCTTTTTATCAGCCCCGATCGCCTTTCGCCGTTCCAGCGCCCCTCGCCCGGCGCTGATCTCCACCCCCGCCGAGCGAGCCAGGCCGGATAATATTAATTAATAGGTTGATTAACTCGCAGTAACGAGGGTCGAGCGCGGTCTGGCGCGGCGCACTCGATGTTTTCCTGTAATCAAATGAAACGATGAGCGAGGAGCTCGGGTCGGCAGGTAACGCCGGGGGTGAGATCGAGTTTTAGGGTCGAGTGAACTCACCTTTGACGGAGCTGTTGTCGGAGTCTTTATCCTAAGGGATTTCATTTCCATTAGTGCGCCGAAGAAGCTCAAACGGGGAAGACCAGCGAGGGAAATCCGTCCTCCGTTAAAACCGTGGAATCAGTCGATTGCGTGGCGTTACTCGCGCCGCCTCGTGCTGCTTCCACGGGGGCACTTTCTTCTTAATTACGCGTAGATTTCTAAGTCTTGAAATAAACAGTAGGCAACTGTAACAAAAATAAGTCTCCATCAACACACACTCTGCGAGCGAAATATAATTCTCGCGCAGACCATTAGCATCTGTTCCACTTTAGACGTTCGAAACATTAGATGCGTGGGCAGATTGAGAAATGCCTGCGGTAAATTTATGTCAAAAGGGGTGAAGGAGTGGCTGCTAATGGGGGCATTACCGGTTTCCTACGAAGGAAAAGGTTCGCCCAAGATGTTTGCTTGATTTACTTCCGTCACGCCTAATTGGCCGCTGTGGACGCTTTAATCTTAAGCGAAGATGAGGAACAAGAACCGCGAGCACATATCGCGGCGTGACTCCTCGAGCCCCTATTTAGATTGCCTGCCACGTGGCCGTTTAACTCGGACGAAAACTCAGGCAACTTAGGGCGCGGGGATCGGACGTTGAAATTATCATAACGATTCCGTCAAAGAGACGGGCGTCCTGGAAGCGGTCGGCGAGGGATCGTTTCGGGGTAATTCGAGCCAGGGACTCGTCGCGTGCTCTAAGTGTTCCTCTGCCGCTCCGAGCGGAAAACACATTGGCGAGGGTGGCGGTGCTGGCGTTATCATGGCGCTCGAGGCTCATGCAGCTGACGGCTCAATTATCTCAGCGAGGGTCTCACACAGTCACGCCTGCGACCAAACCTGCCCCCCTCCCCCCTACCCTCGCGGTACTTTACTCCCAGGATCCTTGGAACAGCCAACCCCAACTCTATTGTCCTCCAGCTATTAACTGCCTCTCGTCTCGTCCCCGAATGAAGGACCACGGTTGCTTTCGAATGCTTTGACTCCTGTCACGCAATCGCCACCGTTCACTACCCCGATACGCCCGCCTTCTCATTGGCGAGCTAATCCCTTTCGAGGATTCGCAGGCTGACGAGCGGCCACCTGATCGAACAAGGGGCCGATGGGAGAGCCTGCGTACTTCAAGGAAATGTACAGTTTGGACTTTTTAGTTTTAGGGTTTTAATGCTTTTTTTGGTTAGTATTGGCCGGTGCAAAAGGTTTTGGCTCACTGTTAGGTGCTCGTAGGCTAAGGGAAATGAATTTTTTTAAATAGGTATTTGTAGTTTTACGGGAAAAGGGGGGAAAGGTTGTAGATAGCCGGAGAAATTGTTTAAGGGATTACACGCAGTCAGGAGGTAGAAGAAGGACGATTTTTTGGGAATTTATTTTGGAAAGTGTACATGCATATTTTTATGCAAAGGTTTTTGTATTCTGATGTGGGACAGTTTAACAGGTTGTTATATTGTGTTTTGGTGTATTATTTATTGCAAAATTACAAATGATTGACCGAAATGGGTTAGGTGACCAGAATTTCGAAAAATCGTTTCACCAATGGTTCTGAAAGTTTGTACTTAGGTTTGTTCTAGATAAGGTAGTTGACCCAGTCACCGATAGGTACCCAGTCGTCGATAATTTGAATTAATATTGAGATTTTATAAGGTTTTTGAACAATATTGCGTAAAAAATAAAATTGCAAATTAATATTTAAGTCTTTATCTACATATATCATCACAATATTGTTCAAAAACCTTATAAAATCTCAATATTAATACAAATTATCGACGACTAGGCCCACCTGCTTAACCTATCGGCGACTGGGTCAACTACCTTATTCAAATTTAGTCTTTAATCGAAGCATTTCTTTTTTCAATGCATAGTTTTTATTTTATGGGGAAAAATGAGTGTTCTTTTCTACGAGAATCGATCACTTCACTTTAACATCCGCCATTTTGTTCTAGATTAATATTTTATAAAACGGAACGATTAAAGAGTAGATAAACTATTGTACTAACTAAATTTTCTTCGTTTTTTTAGCTCAGATAACCCAGTTCCGAATAATGTTGGTCACCGCGAAACGCATTTCTAAAAACAGTATCCAGGAAATGAGTTGTAATTTTGCAATAACTAAATACTTTTATGCCAAAACATAATATAATAACCTGTTAAAGTGTCCCTCATCTGAATACAAAAACCTTTGCATAAAAATATGCATTTACTTTCTAAAATAAATCCCCAAAGAATCGTTCCTTTTCTACCTCCTGACTGCGAGTAACCCCTTAAGAAAACGTGTAATATATTTTTAATTTTAACCCTTCGTGGTCACACGGAGTGTATTGCACCCCAAGCAATTTTTTTATTAGCCAATATTTCTATAAATTTTTAGACCTTAATATTAAAACTTAAAAATTTAGAGAATTTTAATCAAAAATCCATTTTTTTAACAACTATTTTTTCAATTACAAGCTTCAGCATATCAAAATTTACATTTCTAGAAAAACACTATTAGAGCATGATTGTAAGAGTATTGCAATTATCGCTGAAAAGTTAAGAGATTTAAAAATTCGAAAATGGTAACTCAAAAATGACGCTGGATTGCAATGAACCCCGTGTGACCAATTTGTGGTTTAAGAAGCTGTGCCCACGAGGATTAATAAAGACTTTGGTTCAATAACAAAAAGGGACATAGAGTATTGTGGATATGACGCAAAAAATGTTGGTCAACGCAGCTGTGCGAACCAACACTCACAGGGATAGAAGTAATTTGTTTGATTTGTGGAATACAGTCACTCGCAGGTTTGCTCGCGTAAATAAAAGGAAATAATTAGTTGTGGAAATTGCTGCGTGGCTTCTGTGCTTTTATTTACGTCACTTTAAGGTTCTACGTCCAAAGAATAAAATTGCTTACGTGATCTAAACACATGCATATTTTCATGCAATAATTTTTCGAGACCAAATTTGTGGGTCACTGTAAATGGTTTTCATTTTTAAATCTGAAACTTTTGGATCAGCTTTTTATGAGAATATACGAACTGGGTAGTTAAGATATTAATTTTCAAATAATGATGCAGAGCCTTTAATAATATTTGGTGGAATTCAAAAAATTTCAAATTTGAATCGTGTTACAAATATCTCAAGCGAATATTGAACTAACAAGGAGAGGTTCCCAGGTGTCCGCCTCCGATTGTTTTGAATTTTGGATATGTTTTAGAGTACCAAAAAATAAGATATAAATACGCGTTTTCCAAAATTGAAAGCAATTGGAGGCGGACACCTGGGAACTTCTCCTTGTAAGTAGAACACAGTACATAAAGTGTGCTTCATAGAACAGTAAAATTCAAATCTGAATTTAAGTAAACGCCCGTCTTTGAAAAACAGGTAATTCTTTGTGTTTTTATTCTATAAAAACGGTTCCAAAATTAAATATGAAATACATAATAAAAAAGGAGCGGTAACAGATACGGCAATAAATCTGCTCAGTTTTTCACTGCCACACAAATATTAATAAAACTAGCTGAAGATACAATAAAACAGCCTGCCAAACCTGAAATTAATTTATCGAACCGTTTTCGTCCCAAAAATTCACAAAGAATTACCTATTTTTCGGCATAACAAGACGCAATCCCCCCTTAAGTCCGCGAGGTTGCAACGTTGCGAGGAGAGTACCTACTGCGTAAAGAGGATAAAAAAATAAGCAGAGTTACGAAGACTACGGCGAAGCCGTTTTGAAAAAAGACCTTAGAACCTATCTCAACTCGTTATAATCCCTCTAACTCGATGTAGGATTCAGTAATGCGACCCGACGCGTGAAATCCCGACGGGTTTCCTCGCGATGAGAATTCAGCCGAGGCAGCCCTCGTAGGTATGCAACTCGCAGTCTGAATACGGTGTACTGGCGAGGCTGGGAAATCTGCATAGGTCCATCCGCCCTTTTGAAATACATACCCCGTAAGAATCTTTGTGAATTTAACTCGACCGTGGTCTACTGCACTCTTAACTCTGAACGAGTCTCGCGAAAGTCTTCGTTTCGCCGAGCAGAAAAACGTGCGTGAGAAACGCGTGAAAATCTTTGTCACAACAATTGAAATGTATAACTGAGATTCGTGAGCTGGCATTAAAATAGATTTCCAATTTCCAACTCAATTGCAATAAAAGTATATCAATGGGTGATGAGTAATAAGAGTTTCAAACACGAAAAAAATATTCTACAAATATTATATTCCTCGAGTAAGAATGCAGTTTGGGAACAGACACTGGTTCATATTTTTACGATACTGTTAAACTTCGCTTTGCAGTAGCAATAAAGCAGTTTTTGTGAAAACAAGGGGTTGCAGAACGAAGTCAACCCTTCCGCTGCAATATTCCCCTGCTTCGTCTCCACCGGATATTTTCTTCTTCCTCCTAAATTGAAGCTACACTGAAGTAGTTACCCTTCTTAGTTAAAATGTCCTATCTATATAGCATTCTTACATTTTTTTGTTGAAGGATTTGAAGATCCACAGGTTTTTACCTTTTAAGTAAATTTATAAAACCATACGTATTTATTTATTTTGACTACTTTATTTATTTTTCACAAGCTCGGCACAAAGAAAATGATACACCTTCAGTTTTCTGTGAAGCTTCGAAATGCTAGATAGGACATTTTAAATAACTCGGCAAAGGGAGCCTTAAGGGGACCGTCCGGTCAAAACGCTCGAAAAATAGGTGATCTTTGTGATTTTTTCCCAAAAAAGTATACAACTTGCAGTAAAAAAAAATTATGACCTTTCTTTAGGTTCTTCAAAGATATAAAAACATTTCTTTTTTTCATTTTCCTGTAATGGTTCTAATTTTACGTGGCGCTCAGTGCACTGCTGCAATAAAAGAGGCGTAAACGCTAGACAGTAGAACTCAACGTAGGATTGTCTGAAATAAAAAAACCAAAGATATTCTGATAGGTTATTTCAATCGCTATCGCAACAGCCTTTAAGAAGGCAAATAAAGCAAAATGGCGATGTTTGGTACACGTTTGAACGCAAACATACAAAAAAATGGGTAATTCTGCGCCTAAAAATGATAAAAACGAAGAACTGTGACCTCTAAAATTGACGGTCAAAGGTTGATGCGATAGTGAATTCAATTACAAAGAAAATGCCACCAAGTTTTTTGGAATCGGTTAATAATTTCTTTTGTAATGCTGTCTACCATTCAGAAACGTCATGATTCGAGAAAAACTAAAATGCCTATAACATCGTGAATTTTACGAATTTCAAAAAATCCTTTTAAACGCGTATTCTTAAAAGATTGAACATTGAAAAAATGAAAAAAAAATCGATTCTTAGACCGGAGGGTCCCCTTAAAAGAAACCCAAAAAAGAAACTTCCTTGACACACCTAAACGAATAGAAGAATTATTTTCGACCAGTCTATCTGCGAGCACAAAAGTGCATGCGCGTAAATTACAAAATTAAAGGGAATATCAAAAGACATTCTTTCCTCAACTTGCCCAGTTGCCACCCAACATATTCAGCAACGAGTACGTTCCAAGCTCGCAGCATCGACAATCGAGCCCTTGTGAAGCCGCCGATCCCGGAGCACAAACACAGCCTCTCTTATCAAGACGAGGAGACCCGGCGTCAAACAATCCTGGCCCTTAAGAGAAAAGGTCCCGACGCGGCTCGCGAAACAATCTAACAACCCCTTCTGTAATCTACCGCCGTTTATTGCGGCCGTAAACGCGCGTACGCCGCGCGATAACGAGGGAGTGAAATTGCTGGCGATACCGCGAGGAGCACCATCTCGCCGTTTCAGAAATTTCGAAAAAGAAAAGGGAGGTGTAGAGAAGACAAAGAGCGAGAGAGAGAGAGAGAAATAGCTATCGTTACAGGGTGACAGGGGTTTCCATCAAATTTTCTCCGACTAAAACGGCGAGCATCGTTCAAAGCGCGCTACGCGTTATTGCAGACTTTACAAAGCATTCTGCAGAGATAGTGACAGAGGAAGAGAGGGTTGGTCGGGGGTAGGGAAAAGGGGGGGAGGAGAGAGAAAGAGAGAGGCAGTAATGCGAACCGATTATCCGTCCCTAGACACAGATACCTCCCTCTCCTTTCGCCAGGGCCCCCTACCCCTCGCCGGTGCTTCCCCTTGAGGAACTTCCAACGACACCCCCCACCCCACCCCCCACCGCCCCTCTCCGAAACGCCGGAGCGCGGAGGGAGGGCGACGGGGCAGGGAGGGAGGTGGTCGAGAGGACTCGTTTAGGTAAGCTGCACATTCCAGAGGGATGGAAAAGTAGAGGGGATCCCGTGAAGTCTCGACGTCCAAAGGGGATGATGGTTTCCGCGGGGGCCACACCCACCACCCCTAGAGACAGCCAATCGCATCCGTGGGCCGAAGGGTTGCCAGCGATCCGAAAGCTGTCATCGTGCCGGCTCCGGCTTTGCCGGCGTTGCACCGATATAAATCTAGAATTTAAGGTCTTAAAACGTCGCTATTCCCTGGGCCGCGGCTCCTCCTTTTCGACGCTCAAACGGCCCTTCCGACCTCGCCGCCGCCAGTCCGCCGGAACGTCCAACAAAAAAGGGCACCATGTTGCCCGCTCTCGCGCGGAACAGTGCGCTCCCACTGTGATTCCCGTGGATTTTCACGTAGACTTCCGGGGCGAGTACGTTTTAGGAACGATGCTGAGGACTCCGGCGACTGGCCAGCAATTTTTCACGAGACTTAGGGTACGTATGGACTGTTCACAAGTATTGAGCTTGTAAGCACACTCGGGGAGTTTTTTGAAATTGAAATTCAGATTGCTCGCTTATAGAGAAGATAGAGATCTTGTTCTGACGGCAATTACTCCTTCCACGTATGTTCTTTAACGGCACGAGGCAAAGATATGTAGGAAAGACACTTGGAAACGGGGAAGTGAGAAACGATTCGAAGGGATTCCCCCGCTGATGTCACTAATACGATTAAACAAAGAGAAAACGTGAGTTGGGGAAATGGGGAGATGGAGAATCGAGTGCAGCTCTTGCAGCAGAAGATAATCAGCCGGGTTATCATGACGACACCGACGAAACCACTGTTATTCGATTATCACACGCGTAAGGATTCCCATTTCCCCGGTCCAAACAAGGATTCCCGATGTTGCTCCTGGCAAAGCACAGATGCACGGCTCTTCCCCACCTCTGCGCCTCGAACCCTGCTGTTCGTTAATCAAGTCAGCGGCCCCAAAATGGCTTCCTGCCTAGTAACACCCCCGAATCGTCTCTTTTCCGCTACCACCTCGCAAATGCTGCCTCTATCAATGCAGAATCTCTCGCATCGCTGGCCACGGTCTCTTTGATTTCCGCGATTACATTCTGAGCTGACAGGTGCGCCCGGCCCGCTCCGCGGCGCCGACACGTGTTCACGTACGCGTGAAACAGCACGCGTTTCATCGTTTCGCCGGGAGAGATTGTATTTTATCATAGGACGATTGGACCTTTCGGCCGTCGCGTTTTCGGGGCTATCGATTTCGCTCGCTCGCCGCTGGGAAAGAGTGCAGCCTCTTACTTTCGCCGACGCGGGCGGATGGAACGAGGGGGATCGCTGGCGTCGATTTGAATACGTCTGCCGCGCGCCAACTTAAAATATCACGCCACAACTATTGTGATAAAGTTCGCATGGAAAATCAGGAAAGTCGTTTAAGTTTGAACAATATCTATATATTGTATAGCCACGAAAACATTCTATTATCCAATTTATGAATAAGGGTACCTATCCCGCACAATAACATTGCAGCAATGTGTCTGCAATATTGCGGTGCAAGATTGCAATGTTGCACCATAATATTGCAGAGACGTTGCAGGTTCAACGAAGTCTCTGCCGGCCTTCGCAATATTGCAGATGTGTATTTTTGCAATGTTGCGGCAGCATTGCAAACATGTAGTCCTGCAACGTTCCGGCAATGATTCTGCAACGAAACGGCAAAATTGTGGCAATGATCCTGCAACTCTTCGGAAATATTGATGAAAAAATCATTGCAGGGCAACGGTCTTGCAATATTGCATAAATATTGTAGGTTCGTTGCCAATGGAACATTGCACGGCGACGTTCTTGCAATATTGCTGCAATATTGTAGGATCATTGCAACTCCAATAATTCACAGCAATATTGCAGCAACGTTGCTGCAATATTGCGTTGTTGCAGGTTGCATTGCAATATTGTAGGAACGTTCCTGCAATATTGCTGTGAATTATTGGCAATGATCCTATAATATTGCAGCAATATTGCTGCGAATTATTGGCAATGATCCTATAATATTGCAGCAATATTGCTGTGAATTATTGGCAATGATCCTATAATATTGCTGCGAATTATTGGCAATGATCCTATAATATTGCAGCAATATTGCTGCGAATTATTGGCAATGATCCTATAATATTGCAGCAATATTGCTGTGAATTATTGGCAATGATCCTATAATATTGCAGCAATATTGCTGTGAATTATTGGCAATGATCCTATAATATTGCAGCAATATTGCTGTGAATTATTGGCAATGATCCTATAATATTGCAGCAATATTGCTGTGAATTATTGGCAATGATCCTATAATATTGCAGCAATATTGCTGTGAATTATTGGCAATGATCCTATAATATTGCAGCAATATTGCTGTGAATTATTGGCAATGATCCTATAATATTGCAGCAATATTGCTGTGAATTATTGGCAATGATCCTATAATATTGCAGCAATATTGCAAGAACGTTGCCGTGCAATGTTCCATTGGCAACGAACCTACAATATTTATTGCAATGGTTTTTATTTATTGCAAATAGTTATTGCAATGCAACCTGCAACAACGCAATATTGCAGCAACGTTCCCGCAATACAGCTGCAACGAAGTGTGCTGTATGGGTACTCGAGGAGGTTCGAGCAAGTCTCAAAGGATTGTTAGATCCTTTTCATTATTCGCTTCTAAATTCCACCACACGAAGTCCAGGAGCAGGCTACCTACCTACACGATACAAAGGACGTTCTTCCCGGAACTTTAACCGGATCTTCCGCGAAGAGTCGCCCTGTACATTTCACCTTACAACGATAGAACGAAGCACTGTATAATAATAAGCCACACGAGGGTGAGCATTTAGAGCGTTTTCAAGTGTAATCTAATTCGCCCGCTATGCAGGCGCGAATTTTCATTACCGTCCAATATCGGCATTTCGACCGCGAGCTGGCAATAACGGCGGCCGCGGAACCGCGGAACGTGCACGCAAAACTATAAACGGGCAGGTGAAATTATCTCCTAATCAATAGGGGGCGAGCGAAACCAGACGCCCGAATAATCTAAATCATCGATATTGACGGTAGCGTGGCTTCGTTACGACGACGTATTTAATTGCACAGGCTCCTTCGAGTTTGGCATTTTCAGCTGCCCAAGGCACGCGCGGCTTGAGTAGCGGGAAGTTAATATATATGCAAAAATATCGGGACGATTCGCGAGGAGCAGATAGACTGATATCATCTGACAATCCCCCAACAATAACGCGAGCATTAGGGCAGGACGTGTATGATAGGAGAGCGATGATTCTGGGGATGGCGATAACAAAAGGGGTTGTGGCGTGCAACCGCAAGCGAGACCGGATAATTGCGCTGTCAGAGACAGCGGCGGCCCGTTGCGCATTGATATCGCCTACAATTCTCCAAACTATTATATTTTCGCCTGTTGCCACCGATGGCTGATGTATTATGCGACGCCCCGCGGTAACCGTCGCGATAAATCACATTCAATTTTCATCGTTCCGGCAGCGCTGCTCGATTAGCAAAAGGCTTTCGTATATTGGTACGATTCGACTGCGACACGTGGATCGGGGATGTACGCCCCCGCGGAAAAGTCTTGGGACATTGGCTGGGGTTGATAAAGCTATGGTATTCTTTTAGTAACTGTAGTATTATTAGGAGATATATCTGTTCTTAAGGGGACTAGGCAGTCAGATCGCTCGAAAATCAAGTATTTTTTGCGAATTAATTACAAGGAGATGAACAGAAATTGTGATTTGTACTTTTGGGTAATGATTATTAATACTATAAACAGTAAAAAAAATTATTTAAAAAATATATACATATGTATAACAACGTTACAGCCATCTCATGTGTAAGCGTTTTTTCTGGAGCCGCTGTAATTTTGCAGTGCTTCTGACCGTAATAAATTTAATTTGGACTTATCCTTTGAAATTTATATTCTGCTCTGGCCCTTCTGCCTTGAACCTATTAAAAAAGAAAAAATATCAGAAAAAATATAAAACGGCAAATTTTAAAGAAACGTGATTTTTCGCCAGGGAAAAGAGCCGTTTTATTTTTTTTTTGTCGAAAAAGAAGTTTTCACCGACTTATGCGTCGGTTTGGGTCGTAACAAGACATGTTTTACATATGCTCAATTTTTTTCAAATTGATTTGGACCTCCGTTTTTTCGCAATCACTGCAAAACGAAGAGGAAATATGATTCCGAGAAAAACGCGTTTAAAGTTTCGAAAGCCGCAGAAACGGTTTATGGGGCGCTCGACCTTTCTGGCTGTAAAATCCTTAATTTTGCGAATTTTAACATAACCCAAACAGCATTTCACTCAGGAAGGGTGGTACTTTCGAAAAATGCAATAAAAAATCGATTTTCTGACTGCCTAGTCCCCTTAAGGGGAGGTTCCGGTCTAGAGCCCAAAAAATAGGTGATATTTAGGAATTAATTAAAGGAAAACTACTGTATGTAATGTACTGTATGTAAACAATTTTTGAGTTTATCTAATACTTATAGATCCACAAAACTATAACACAATAAAATACAGTGCATACAAAACCAAATGAAAAAAAAAATAAAAACTAAAATGCGTACAAAATATAAATTATAAATCTTTATTTTATTTAGTATTTTTCTTCCGAAAATATGAACTCACGGAGATTAGTTTTACAGTAAACTATTACCTACTACAATATGCTTCAGTCCGAGTCGATTTCAAGTCAAAATGTTAACGTTTTTAATTAAATAATTATTTCATGTTTATATATTAATTCTAGTGCATAAAAGCGGCTTTTTTAAATTTAAAACCGGTTATCGAGTTTTATAAATTTATTTAAAAAAAAAAAAGTTTTTACAAACCGACAAAGCCTACTCTGAACAGGGAAGAAAATATTCGCCATAATACAAAACACCATAAGAACCCGATTATTACATAGAACCCTCACTGCTCAGCAATATTCAATCCAGAAAACCAGCGATAGAATGAATGAACACTTTTATAAAATTATGTTTCCAGCGCGATTGATTCCACGTGTTGCAAAAATTGTTTGGATATGAAGCAAGAAACTAGAAGAAGTCTCTAATTAATTAGTAGCTTACTTTAATAACTTATTTTAGTCATTTTAATAAAAAATGTCCATTCACTGGTACGTGTTCACTTACTGGTACATCCACCCCATCACAAAGATGAAAATACCTATTCATTCCTATAAGCCACAAACGAAAAAAAATCCTACAGTAACTAAATCCAGCTCAATCTCCACTAACGTGTATATCTAAGGAAAAACAAGAATCGCGTATCCTAGCTCGTCTCCTGATTAAATGTGCACGGCGAGGGTGGCCGAGCCAGGTGAGCGTGCGATTAAGTTCATTCCGCAAAGAGCATCCTCGGTAGCTCATTGCAGATAAGTTTCGAGGGCTTTGATAGACGTTGGTATCATGAGAGCACCATTAACTCTAGATTACAGCGCTGTGGTATTTACACAGCCCAGGGGCGTAACGTAATACGTGCCGAGTCCTGTCCCTCTTCTCAACCCTTGTGCTTTTGACCAGGTTCTCTCCGCTCTCCCTACCTCTCTCTCTCTCCATCCCTATTCGCCACCGCGCCGCTCTCTGTCTCCCCAGCCTGTCCCTCGTGACACCGTCGCATCATCCCTATTTGCTCGCCTATCCCCTCGAAATGTATCACTTCGCCTCATTTAATATCGTGGGACGCGGCTCGCACCGTCGTCATTGTTCTCCGCTAACGGTGGATCACGGCTAAAATAATACCAGCTAATGGCTCCTGGTTTTAAACTGACAAACACGGCCACGAGCGTAATAATATAATGCGAGATAACTCTCTGCACTGACGTAGATAACGTGCTTGGTCTTGTGATACCATACGCGGCTTTGGCGTCGCATTTGCGCGAATCGCGTGGGATGTATCGAGGAAGAAATGCGAGAGAAAAGAGGCTCGATTTGTACTTAAAATAGAAGCGCGGTCTGATTTTTAGAGTTTGATAGCTGTGGAGGAATAAATGCGTTACGTCGATCCGTGAAGCCCGTGCGGTGAACGCCCATGGGCGTTTAGAAACTATAGTTAAGAGATGCGATTAGGGGTGGCACGCACGCGACGTGCGTTCACCGTTCCAATCGTCAGCAGAGGAAGAGTTAATGTTTGTAATCAGTGCAATGGGATTAATCGAAGGAAGTAACTACTGCAAAAGCTTCTGCTGGGTCTTTCAATTTTCCAGCAGAAAATATAGGACCACCTCAAGCGCGATGGACTTTAATAAGCTTGAATTAAACATGGAATAAAGAATTGAATATCAATGTATCTATGGTCGCTGCAATTCTACTTAAAAAATTCTTACGCTTAATAAACACAGAAGACCAAAGGCTGCCGACAAGAGATCGCCGGGTTAATTGAAAAAAATCTTAGGAAAGGTAGGAGAACCGCGTATAACATGCGCAGCTAGTATTTTAATCGTTCCGTTTCGTTCCGCAGCCTTTTTTCGCGGAACATTTACGAGCAGCGCGATTCATGCGAAAATTAAAAACTTTATGTCCGTTCATTTCGACCTTTTAAGGGCGCGAGGCAGCCGGGTGGAAAAAAAGAGAAGAAGAGGGGAACGCGAAACACGGACATACCTATTTGGAGCGCGTTTTCATAAAGCGCGCGCGATTCTCGCGAGCTCTCCCCGTTATAAAATTTCGACGCGATCTTCGAAGTACGACCGTGGAGCGTTTTATTATTTCCCGTTCTCGCATATTATACCGTTGTATAATTTCGCGGGGCGAAAAAAAAAGGAAGAAGGAACGGACGAGAGGGCGAACGACGTGGGGAGGGTAGGAGACGGCGACGAAGTACGTTGCACGCGGCTATGCACCCGGCGCGGTAGTAATTTGTAGTTTTTACGAGAAATTCTATATTTGCACGAGCTTTTCATTAACCCGCTCGCGCTAACCGAGCTGCGACACGGTAATAAGGGTTGCAGCGGCGGGGGAGGCATCGACGGCGGGAGCGAACGCGCGGTTATGAGCGAGTTCCACGGGGGTCACGGTTAGAAAAAGCGAGGCAAAGAGCGGCAGGAACTTTCTCTGATGTTAATTAATTATTTCTGTGACAAATACCAGCGGAGGCAAACCTTACACCGGCAAACTTACCCTCGGCGAGAAGGGCGGAGACATTCTGAGAAATTGGAAATTGGTGTATACTTTTTGTAAATTTAGTAGAAGGTGTTCTACGGATGCGCTCGGGAAAATTCTGTGCGTGTAGAAGGTGATCTTTTTTAAATGACTGTCAACAATTGTCACTGTAATGGGTTCAAGGTGTGATAAATCAAATTGTTTGTGGGAATTTGAGAAGATGTAGGGTAAAGTTGGATTTATTTATGTGGAGCGTTGTTGTATTAGTAGTAGTCGAACAAAAGGTTTGAGATTTTGTAAGTTTAAGCGAGGAATAAAATAGATAATTCGTTTTAATGTTATAATATTATTTTTTGATAGTAGTATTTGTATTTAAGAATACGAATTAAATACATTTAGGTATATAGGTTTAAGGGGTCATTCTACTTTGATCAGCCAATAAATTAAGCTATTTGTAAATATTTTTTCTGAGTAAATACAACATATAATGAAATAAATCTTTTTGGTATTTATTAAGCTACTCTTATGTTATACAAAAATAATTTAAAAAGAAATTTTGTAATTTGTTTTAATACTTTTTTTTACAGTGTCAATATGCACCTGTCAATATGGCTACTTTCTGTAGTTTTGGAATATTCTGCCATACTGTGATGATATTCTCTATTATTTCTGTCTTATTGGTAATAATTTTATCCTCACCCTTTTAAAAACAAATGAGATTGATATGTTGAAAAATTACTCGCAATGTTGCCAGATGTTGCAGTTAATCAATAAATGAAAAACAATAACATGCATGCACTGTTGTTTTAATTACAGCCACGATTTTCACAGATTTTGACGAAAATGTTTTGAGTATAATAATTTGGCCAACCTGTAATATTGTAGGGATTCATCGTTGAGTAGCAATGTATTTATGGATCTTTAATCATTTATTATTGTGATGCATTTATGACAATCTTGCACTTGCTTCAACTCAGCATTCACATCTGTATACTACTTATAATATTTCGTTTGAGAAGATAAACGCAATTTTAATTACATTCATATACCAGAAACATCAGAAGAATCCTCAGAAATGTGCCAATATATACACAAAACCCAATAAATTCCTCTTTTCTCCCTCATTATATTTTACTGTTCATTAACCAGAGATGAGCAAAATTGTTATTTAAATAAAATTTCGAATAACGAATAGAAGTTAAAAAAAATTACTTTTTGTTAACTCTTATTCATTATTCCAAATTGTATTTGAAGAAAAATCTTACGCGTCTCTGGACCACACTATCAGCCACCAAGCAAGCTTAAGATCTGGATGAAAATTCATACGAGTGGCTACGTATTGGAAACAGAATTGTACTGGTCGGTTACTTACATACATCCGATGCATTTCGGGAACCCGGAAGGCGCGGGCATGCTCGTGCTTAGGAGCGAAGGATTGGCAGCTGCGCGATTCACAGAAAGATGGGCGCCGTCTCGCAGGGACACAGGAACAAAAGTGTGTGGACAGGATATCTCGAGAACTTAAGTAATACCAGGCTAGATGTTCCGACACCTATTGGTATCTTGTCCGTTGGCCGCACGAGTGGCGCTCGTTTCTCGAGTTACAAATCTTCGCTAGCCAAGGGCCGTGCCTAAAACAATATTGGCGGGGGCAATAGGGACCCCCACGACCCCTTCACATTAGATATTTATTTAAGACCGCCCGACACGGCTGCTTTGCTCTTGTTCACCGTGGAAATTCGTGCTTCCGTGTATATACACGCGCGAATACATAGGGGCACGAGCAGCCGTGCGCGTCTCACCGGCGAAAGGTACCGAGTAGTCGGGACTAAGTACCCCAAAACCCAAAATGTTGACCTAGTTAATAGCCTGCTGTTTGATTTGACTACTGTTGTACGGGTAAGCGGCCCCGTAATGCGAGCCCCGTGCTTTTATTATTATCGGCTAGGAAACCCAATACTATTGAAATTATCTTCAATTAGGGATACTGACACTCCTTCCTGCCGCATCCTTCTCCATTCTGCGACTACTAACACGCGTTGCAGACACATGCTCTCTCTTCTTAATACCTGGAATAACATTCACATACTTTATTCAAATATACGACTGGAAAATATTTTCCCGCGTAAATGTAAATATTATAAGGAGCGCAACGCGTAAGAGAAATTAGATCTTAATTATCATCGATTTCGCGAAATTTCGAGCGACGAATTGAAATTGGGGCGGGAAAGACAGGTTTACAGCGAACCGTGGTACGATACTCCTTCGAGCGTGCAGAATTTGACTCTCGAATCTTAATGAGGATTCCTCCAAGTTAAGATCAAGTTTATCAGAGGAAGTTGTTTTCGCAACTCGTTTTACAATTCGGCGCAGTATCTCGCGCGAATTTGCATTTTCGCATTAGCGTTCGCCGCGAGGAGGAATAAAATAAACTATTTCAGAAAAAGGCAAACAGAAAACAAATTACCTTGGAATATCTTCGACGACTGTACTTCTTTATATTTCAATTCTATTTCCTCCCCCATCTGTTTCCCTTCAAACCCTCGCGTACTCGAATTCTTGCAGCTCACATGTTCCTGCAATTGAGTCATTTTTTATAAATTAAGAATTCTTCCATTCAATTAATGTTTATGAAAATTTACGAAAATGTCTGGTCGTTTGGTGCTGTGTGTATATTTCCTACGCGTTTTCGTGGAGATCTCAGTGGACCAAACGCAGGCACTCTTTTCGCGTTACAAGTTCGTAAACCACAGCCGCGACCCCCGGGGGGCGGGAAAGCTAGAATTCAAAACTCGGAAGCCAGCGAAAGCCATTGATCCTAATACACAAGGAAGCGATCACTCGCTCCGGCGGTCAATGAAGAGAGAAAAAGAGGACTTTTCGCAAGCCGACTTACACGTCTCAGTGACGATGTAACGACTTCACAATTCGAGCCGAGGCCTGTTAATCCTCCACCCGATCGATCGGGGGCCGGGATTCACGCTGTTTGCCGAGGCGCCCGCAAAAACTCTCTTTCAATGCTGCGTTCTCAGCTGTGCCTCTTTTCCGAAAGGAGCCCACTGTACCATGACTCGACTTACGAATTTCCCTGCTCGTCGATCCTAAAATGGCAATATGAATTTTTGCGAGGGACTTAATGCTCAGACCACTGTAAAAATAGAATAAATTCATAAACAGAATAGAAGAGTAGGTATCTTCTTTGTTTCTTTCCATTCTTTCATTTTCTACGTTATCGTGAAATCATTAATTAAATTACGGAAGACGTAACTTGTATTGTACAATAAATGGTATTTGATATGCGTGCCTCGGATTCCTGTGAGTTTGAGCATAATTTTTTGGACGCTACGTTGCCCCCGAAATACCATCTGTGCAAACGATTAAGCAGCCTGTAGAGCGGGTAACGTGGAGTGTACAAACATTTCGACGTTCTTTCATGCAACGTGAAAGGATGTCTCTTACGGTGCTTGGCACTGAAAGGAACGAACCGGGGCACTTTGTAGCCGGCCCCTGGCCCCTCGTTTCAGCGTTCCGCTTCGGCAGAATTTAGCGTGCGCGCGTGTACAAATTTTTGGATTAGGACTTGTATATTTTGCTGCATGGAGAAGAATCTTGTACAATGAATGTTTTATGTACTAGAAACAGATATGTAAATCCAGGCTCGGCTTGTGGAGTTCTAAAAAAAATTATTTTGCAATTAATTGCGAATAAAATGAACAGAAAATGAAAATAAAATGAGAACCTCTATACAATATGATCTTACTCGTGTCCTAGTTATACTTATAAAAATTTGGGTTGCTTAAATATTTATTTCATATTTTTTAGGTCTTCTAGGCGCTTTTTCTCTTGCGGCGCCCGAGTGCGTCGCGCACTTTGCACACGCAATCAGCTGTGTATATCTCTAAAATATCGTGTAATTAGAATTTTTCTTACGTGTATAGAACTACCAAACGATACCTCATATCATAAATCCGTAAACCATTCAAAACGCTTTAATAGATGAAATTTATGGATACGGTAGGAGCATACTTCTGCGCTCCGTCTTCGTTCAGTTTTCTTTCTCTCTACCCTCGAATGGCGCGATTGCTATTCAGATATTCGAACGGCGGGGCTTTAATAAAAATATTTGCTAAGAAAGCAGTTTGCCCGAGGTAGCCGGGGAAGCAAGAGGAGTTATTCTTATATCCAGATTCGCGGCGTATTCTTCGCCCACGATTTCCATAAATGCAGTAATTCGAAGTAAGACGGCCGCCGGCGTTCCCAACTTTTAATGGATCGTATCTTTATACCATTGTAAATACGATAAACTTGAAATGACGTGGTTAATAAATGGATAATTTCCTCCGAAGCATATTCGTAAATTAAGGGGAGCCATGTTTAGGACGGCTAGGAATGAGGTGATTCTTGGGAATTTTTTTTCTAAGAAACCGTTAAGCGGATCTTTTCCAAACTTTCAGAGTATTTTAGTTCACATTCAAACAATAAAAATTCATTTTTACGTTACAAAGTGTTCGGTAGAAATGAAGATATATGAACGCATTTGTTAGGACTCGCGCACCGGAGTTGCAAATTGGCGATTATAATGGTGGCCCCATTTCTTTCCTAAAATAAAAAAAAACAAGGATTTTCTTATTTCTAGTATAATTACATTGTCGATGAACCTAACAAACGAAAAGAAAGTTAAAAGTTGGCAAATTGGTGGGACTTCAAAGAAAAAGTTACGATTCCGCTCCAAGATATTTCGTACTATTTATGGAAAAAGAGTTGTTCAATTCAATTAATCTATCAATGTCTTAGGTTCATCGACAATGTAGTTATACTAGAAATAAGAAAATCCTTCCTTTTTTTATTTCAAGGAAGAAATGGGGCCATCATTACAATCGCCAATTTGCAACTCCGGCGCGCGAGTCCTAAGGAACGTGTTCATATATCTCCATTTCTACCGAACACTTTGTAATGTAAAAATTAATTTTTATTGTTTGAATGTGAACTAAAATACCCTGAAAGTTTGGAAAAGATCCGCTTAACGGTTTCTTAGAAAAAAAATTCCCAATCACCTCATTCCTAGCCCTCCTAAACATGGCTTCCCCCTTAAATGCAGTAACAAAATTATTAAATTGTTGTACCTCACAGTCACTAATATCAAAGGTAATCTGTTATACTTACTTTATTTAAAAAACATGCGTATAAAATACATAATCTTATTGATTATAGGAAAAGATATTATCAGCTAAGAATATAAGCGACACACATAAAAACGTTACTTCTCTTACAAGCTCTGTAATCAATAAAATCCTAAATATCAATGTTTTCCATGTTTGTAAGAACACACTCTTCATTTTTACAAACAGACATTTTCTTCAGATACTTTCTGAACTTATATCTATGATGACGCTTCATACTGTATCCAATGTTTTCCATTTGATAATTATCCGTAGTTATGTTGTAAGCTTCGACGTAATGCTGGAGAGAAATATCAGACATCAATAATTGAAATACCATGTGTACTCTGATTTATCAATAATACCTTGTCATCCTCAAAAATACAGAAAATATCGTTGTAACGCGGAGACACGCGGCGTATGCAGCTAAAAGTGTTATTTGCAGCATCTTGACATTTGCATGCCATATCTTTCATGCATAACTGGAAAAATAATAATTCTAAATAAAGTAACACTCATGTTAGAGATATTGTTCACAATTACATAGGAATCTATAAGTCTTACTGCAACGTTTGGATCACTATCGCTTGGGCAACCTGACGAGGGAGTACCATTGGATCTCTCTCCCCTGTACTCGATTAAAAGCGTCCTGTCTTTCGGTAATGCCTTCTTTAAGAAGGAGGTCCCGTCTGATGGACGGTGCATACCAGCTATTTCTAAAATCGTAGAAAATAAATCAACACTGCTAACAGGTGCAGAAACCTTGGACGCTGCAATTCCAGGACCTCGGATTAATAATGGCACTCTGACGTCTGTTTCATATGGTTGGCGTTTATCCATAGGCATACTGAATTGACCTACGTGACATAAAGCTCGTTTATAAATACACGACTTATACTTGCGCATATGTATCAAACACAAAATATATTACCAACGTGATATCCATTATCAGATGTGAATATGACGTAAGTGTTATTTAAAAGATTCTGTAATTTTAACGACTGATACACATTCGTTACAAGCTCGTCAACAGCTACCAGTGTTTCCCACCTTCGTCTGTATATTTCATCTAACTTTGGCAGTATATCGTCGGGAAGAGGAGATGGACCTTTTTCCACTAACCAATGTTTGTCCTATTTTATAATAAATTTAGCAACACAATATAACAGTACCAGAATACTATAAAATAGAATGTACCATTTGCGTTGGCATATTAAAATTAGGTGTTCTTTTAGCCTTCGTGTCTTTGTATATATCGAAATGTCTTATTGCTGGCGTGAACGGTGCGTGAGGTGCGGGTGGCGCTAAAACCATGAGGAATGGTGGATCGTTCTTAAGACGAGCGTTGATAAAATCTGTTGCCATGTTACTCTGAAAAAGTATTATAGTACTATAAACCAGGGTTGACTAACTGGCAACTCACAAGCCACTGGGCCACACGCTGAACAGCCCCATTCATACCTACTGGACTCTGACAATCGCAGTCAAAAAGAGAAGGAAAGAAGCAGGAATTGACTGCAATCGTCAGAGTCTGGTCGATATGGACAAGGACTGTTCAGCGTGGCAGTAAAGCAGAGAGGCCCCTGGTGGCTCGTGAGTCTCCAGTTAATCAACCCAGCTGTAAACAATAAAAACACATCGAAACAGTGTCGCAATTATGTACATACAATTACATCTGTAAGATATTCAGTCGGATCAGCACCGTAGTCTTTTTTAGTTCCATTTATTGACAAGGAATAGTTATAATATTTTGAATTTCCAATAAGACCGGCCCACAGATCCCATCCTGCTGGTACGTGGCCTGCTCCACCCGTACTTTTGTGTCCATACTTTACAAGATTATTAATTACAGTTAAATGTTACTCTGTACGCAATTAATTATATTCTGTAGCTTAATGTCGCAAACATAATACCTGGTTTAAATACTTTCCGGCATAAAAAGTTTTATATTGCATCTCTCGCTTCAAGTGCGCTGCAAATGTATTTGGTTCCTGTGCCTTCTGCCATTCAATGCTGTTGCAACCGCCGCTAATAGAGTTATTCACTACTAAATGATTGTGTTGATATCTCCCAGTTAGGATCGAGGCTCTATTCGGGCAACAAATTGGCGAAGCGACGAACTAATTGTTAAAAAAGTTTCTAATTAAATTCGCTTATATTTAATTAATTATCGTGTGTTTAATTTTACGTCTGAAACCTTACACAATTCGAAAATGTCGCACCCGCATTTCCAATTAAATTCACTGTATTTTTCAATGGTGTCTGAAATAAAACGCAATTACTTTTATATTTGTTTCATACATTCCGAGTACTTCTTTATTGCCTGCATATTTACCATTCCATCGAGGAATATATCCAAATCATCTGCGAGGATTAATACAATATTATCTGCACTATGCGATATTGAGAAAAAATTCAGCAAAATCCAAAGCACCGAGACAATCATCTTTCCCAACTGATAGCTCTGCGTAGTATAAAAAGATTAAAAAACAACGTTGCTGCTGAAAAGAAGCGCGAAATGGAGGAGGGTATTCCCCTAAATACGTCGAAGCTTACAGTTTTACCATTTTTAAAAACCTAATCGAGAAACCCGAAAATTTCGTTGTCCGAAACTACTTTGATAAATTTTATACAAGGTATATTCACTTCCTCGATGATTTGCCGCTATTTTTAATGAACAATATCAATTACAAATTAGAATTATAACAAAATTTGTACTCTAAAATTGAGTTCTCAAAATCATAATTCTGTAGTGATACATAAAATTCACGCGGGAGGTCGTTAGTAAGCATCTAAAACTTGTGTATTTCTACAAAAATTTCCAACGAATATTGTACGAAAAAATATAAATGGAAGGCAACGAAATGGTTAACCAAATTCAATTTTCCACCTTTCATTCATAAATAATTATTATAAAGAGAAATAAAGTACTATTAAGCACCTCGTATTCTCAGCCAATCACAAGAACGCCCAGTCTTACCAACTGTCGTGCAACGCCTGCCAAATTGTATGCGCTCAAATAATTTTCCAATAAACAATGCATTGATGCGGTACTTGTATTTTCGCAATTAAATGCAATGAATATTGGCAAGCGAATAAAGTACACGAGAAAATATCGTTGAAACTCGAAGGACGATAAGTTTCGAACAGATTGGCAATGTAGGCGTGAGACATCGATATCCCCGCGATATCCGTTTCCAGACTCGGCATTTAGTTGTCGCTCACATGTGTCGGTTGTGCACGGAACATATTTTCATCTATTTATTGTGAATATTTATTAACTTATTAATAAAAATGGATGTCTCGACGAACGAAGGCAATCCGAATGCGTTGAAACTGATAGTCGCAGCTAAAATGGCCCAGCAGCCGATTACCGTGAGAACGGTACAACCAAACGGTAAGCAACGTAACCTGCTCAGCTCGAACTCGAACCATATGACGAAATACTGAACGTTTCTTTCGCGTGGATCATTTTAGCACGTGGATCACGCAACATTCTTTAAACGAATTGCACACGTTTCTGTAGATGAATATGTCACTGCACAATTCGCATTTGCCGATGTTTATCGTTTATGTATCGTGTCGTGTGTATTTCCGACTTTTATCGCAGTATCCTTGAAATTCGGGTGATAAGCCGCGGGGTTTGATTCATAAAACTGTATTTAACACCAGAATAAATTTGTCTCCTTTATACAATGATTATTTATTTGGTACTGCTTTTGTTTTTCAGTGCATATCTTCGATCTCGTTAGCATTTTATTGTTTTGTCAAAGAAAGGTAGTTTAGTATTCTAAGGTCGGGGCCAGATATATTGGCCGCTGAGTTTTGTGAGGGGTATTCTCTCACCACGTAGTTTGCATGCCTCGGTGCTTCTTCCTCAACGTTTTCTGACTTGCTCTCGCCTTCGTAGGACAAGAGTGAGGCAGAAGTGGTAGGGATGGTGCCAAGCTTCTGGGGTATAGGGCACACATCAGGATAGGTGTGCGTTAGTTCCGAAAAATTCTGAAGTTCTATTGGTCAGAACATTGATTCTTTCTCGATAGCTTCATCTCGTATTGGTCTACGCATAGCTTTGTAACGCATACAACTATTACGCTAAGAATAAATAACAGCCACACAGCTACGTTCAGCCAAAGCCGAGCAGCGTTCCCGTTACCCCACCATACCCTTCGGGAGCTAAGTACCTCCAACTGACAAATCCAGGATCGTCAGATGGTGGTGGCTAATTTCTCCTCGATCGCTGTTCTCGAAAACGAATTTACTGGCTCCGACCTTGGTTGCTTGATGAAATTCTTGAATTGTTTCACATAAAATTGTTACGGTTGATATAAAGCGATTGTTACTCTCTTTTGCTTAGCAAGCTTTCTGGGCCGTTTACCTTCAATTGAACTATCATCTGGATCTGTGCTGTTTAGCACTAGTGCAGCGATGCAGCTTTTAGTACCTCCATCTGAAGAGTCTAAAATTGTAAATAATAAATGGTTAGAATGGGATATTTCTCAATTGCAGGTGAATATAAAGAAATTGTGTATGTACTTTTACTATGTGCGTAAGAATTTTTAATTAATTATTCGTTTTACAGCCAGCTGTTGTATATTATGGTAATACGGGAACATATAAAACCACTCATAAATCTTGTTTGTGGTCCTTGTTAAAGGAACTTGATAATGAACTAAAACATAAAAAGTACTTAATTAAGGTAATTTAAAAGAAATGTGGAAGTATCCTTAATGCGACGTTGATTAAAGTATAATAGAACTAAGGTTTAATTAATAATATTCTAGGATAACAATGATTTATCATTGGCAGATGCTTGCATTTGGGTAACTATATGGTCGACAGTGTTCGTTACAGAGATTGGAAAGGAACTGTGTAAAGAATATGTATCTATTAAAGATTGGCTATCGAGTATCGAATTAATGCCAGTTATTCAAGTACGAAATTTCTTAAATAACATTTCGTTAGATCTTATATGTTGATCTTACAGTCGATGATATAAATATGTTTGTCTATTTAGGATTCCCTTAAGGAGTACAAATTTGAAAGAGGATCGAAAGCAATTCTCAGTATTCAAGCTGCGTCTTGGTTTCCTGGCAATGCCGCAATAAGTTCACGATCCTGTAAACCAGCCTTGTGTGATGTAAGTGCGCTACGGCGAACCTATTACTTTGCGTTTCATGATCTAATAGTTTGAACATTCAAGATTATCAATTCCAGCTTAGCCCCACTAAGGAAAAGGGAAAGGAAAAGGAAAAAGAAAAGGAAATAGACGCAGTTAGTCAAGAGGAAATCCAGAATGTTACGAGTAACTGGTCTTCTAGGTCATACCCAGATATTAAGAACTTTCCTTATCCTGTGTAAGCTTAATACACATATTTATGTTGTCCGAGGAATATTAAGGCTCCCCCGATTCATTTCGCTGCAGTTTACTATACGTGGCGTTAATGTTTCGCGTTGGTTTGAACAAACCTACAGGCCGCCACGTATAGTGAACTGCCGCGAATAAATCGCAGCGAAATATTCATTGCCGCCGCGAATAATCGCGTTGCTTTGGTGGAGCCTTCAGGCACATCTTTAATCTAACTGTATGCATTATCTTTAGATTACCGAAGAAAGGTGAAAAGAATATTCTAATAACATCTGCATTGCCCTATGTCAACAATGTTCCTCATTTAGGAAATATTATTGGTTGTGTACTTTCTGCTGATATCTTCGCCAGGTTTGTCTCGCGATATGAGTAACAACGTCGTACTGATATAAACATATTCCAATTTCTACTTTTTGCTTACAGATATTGCAGGCAAAGGAATTATAATACGCTGTTCATTAGGTACGCAGCTTTTCTACAGTTTATGTTGATATATTTAATATTATACATTAAATGTTCTAATAAAAATGAAATGATATCGTAGCGGAACTGACGAATATGGCACTGCCACGGAGGCCAAGGCTTTAGAGGAGAAAACAACCCCGCAGGCTATATGCGACAAATTCTTTGATATACATAATGACGTCTATCGATGGTTTAGCATAGGTTTCGACTACTTCGGTCGTACTACTACATCTGAACAAACAGAGTAAGATGCTTCTCGCACATTAAATCATTTTTAACTTTGCTCATGTTATCCCGCTATTGAGATACAGAAATCAACATCCTCCACTATTTTACAGAATCGTGCAATCATTCTTCTTAAGGATAAAATCGCAGGGATACGTGTTAAGCGAAACGGTGGACCAGCTCCTCTGCGAATCTTGTGATAGATTTTTAGCAGATAGATTCGTTGAAGGGACGTGTCCAAGGTGCAAATACGAAGACGCGCGAGGCGATCAATGCGATGGTTGCGGTCACTTAGTGAACGCAACAGAATTAATATCTCCGCGGTGCAAAGTGTGCAGTAACCGGCCAGTGGTTAAACAATCTGAGCAATTCTTCTTAGACTTACCCAAGGCAAGTGTTTTATTACGATGCAGGTAATATTACTTCGTGTGTGGCGTTTGTTGTCTAAAGATATCGCTGTCTACAGTTAGAGGACAAGTTAAAGGAATGGTCTGCGACCGTGGAAAAAGGATGGTCGGGTGTTGCGAGGGTAGTTGCAAGACCGTGGCTGCGGGATGGGCTTAAACCACGATGTATAACGAGAGACTTGAAGTGGGGAATACCCCTTCCGTTAAAGGGTTACGAGAACAAAGTGTTTTATGTTTGGTTCGATGCACCTTTCGGATATATCAGTATTACAAAGAGGTATACCAAGGAGTATGAACAGTGGTGGAAGCCTAAGGACGTACAAATTGATTTGTATCAATTTATGGCGAAGGATAACGTACCCTTCCACGCGATAATGTTCCCCGCTTGTTTGATAGCGGCCGACCAGGGTTACACGTTAATGAAGCATTTAATGGCAACTGGTGTGTTGTAACAAAATTTTATAGACGATAATCATGGTTGAAGCTACACTATTTTTCTTGTACTTCGGTTATTAATATCTCATTCTTCTTTCAGAGTATCTGAACTACGAAGATACGAAGTTTTCTAAATCGAGGGGGATTGGGGTGTTTGGAACTGACGCTAGAGATACGGGTATACCAGCTGACGTTTGGAGATTTTATCTTGCATATGTTAGACCAGAGACTCAGGATTCAAATTTTAATTGGGAGGATTTATCTACCAAAAATAATAGCGAATTATTAAACAATTTTGGGAACTTCGTTAACAGGTACGTGACCCTTGTCGATAAACTATATGAATCTTCAGTAGTTATTCCTTTTAAGGGAGTTCCTAAGAGTTGTTTTTAACGAATAGAGCCCTGGTATTCGCGGAGAGATATTTCGAGTCGAAAGTCCCGCCGATGGAACTCCAAGAAGATGACCTAACGCTTCTGGCGTTAGCTCAACGCGAATTGTCGTCTTATATACAGGCTTTGGAACAGGCGAAATTAAGGGACGGTTTGAAGCACGTGCTGGCTATTTCGAAACATGGGAATCAGTATATGCAAGCTCAAGAACCATGGGTGAAAATCAAGGGGACTGATGACGATAAGTAAGTGGCGTATTGATTTTAATGAAATAATATTGCAACGCTATTTAACTGTACGCTGTTCTACTTAAACATAATGTAATGCTTTGTGATTTTATTGTTCATAGAAAGAGAGCTGGGACAATCATTGGTATCTGCAGTAATTTAACGTGTCTGTTGTCAGCCCTCTTGGCACCATTCATGCCAAACACCTCCCGCGAATTAAGATCTCAACTAGGATTGGACAATTGTAACTACGGCTACATTCCCGACATTATTACAAATACACTTCCCACGGGCCACAGAATTGGTAAACCGTCGCCCTTGTTTAAGAAGATAGAGGACAAGGACGTAGAAATGTTAAGGAAAAAGTATGGTGGGAAGCAAGAGACTGCGAATAAAGCTAAAGCAACTAATGTCTCGTATGACGACGCGAAAACTTTGGAAGCTGCGATAGCAGCACAGGTTGATATATGTTTTTAATAATATCGCAAAGGAACTCTGGCGATATTTCGATATTCTATATACTCGTTATATTTTCAGGGCGAGAAAGTTAGGGAGATGAAAGCGAAACACGATAAAAGCGTTTGGCAACCGGAGGTTCAAATTCTTTTAGACTTGAAGAAGAAACTTGCTGATCTCAAAAGTAAAGGAGGGAAGCCTTCTGAATCGCCGTCATCTAAAAGCAAAAAGCCTTCTGAATCGCCGTCATCTAAAAGCAAAAAGCCTGAAACGGTTTTCGTACCTGAACAAAATGGAGATGTTTCGACGGATGCAGCGACTTTGGAATCGGCTATTACCCAACAGGTACGATCAAACTATTAGCTAATGGACGTATGTATTATTTATATTTTTGTGTACTAATTCCATTTTCAGGGTAACCTGGTTCGCGAGCTGAAAGCTAAAGGCGACAAAGCAGCGTGGCAACCCGAAGTGCAGAAACTACTGCAACTCAAGAAACAGCTGGCAGATCTCACTGGAACAGCTCCAGCTTCGACTGACAAAAAGTCAAAGAAAAAGAAGTAACTTAGTTGCTAGCCCTCGCACAAACATTCTTCCATCATCGAAAATCTATCAAGCTATTTTATAATAAAACCTCATCTTTCATCCTCTACTATCGAATACTTAGTTTAAAAATATGTGCATCGATGTTATATGGCATTCTTTTTAAAATCACATAACCAGAACGATTTATTTAATAAAATTAATTTATACATTAGAGAGAAAGCTGTAATGGCGAAACTCGCAATTCTCATTTTATTTCAATTATTGGCAGAGAACATTGTTGCAAGTGCAATGTTAAGAAATATACAAAATACAAATATTGCATTCAATTGTTACATCCTCAGAGAGGAGTGCTTAGTTCTGTGCTGTATAGTAGACGTCATACTTTGTAATATTGCTTCAATTTATCTGAATATGAACTTGTAAATACTACCACTCAGTATATTACACGCACACACTTTTCTTTTCATTACTGCTTTGCTCTAGACCTCTACAACAACTTTCACATCTTCCAATTATCTCGTTTCTTCCTCTTCGCGCGCACTGAAAATGTACGGAACACGATATTTTCTAGGACGCAGATCACAAGAGAAACTACCACGCCGAAGATTAAAAGTAAAAGGATCGGCATTGTCTCGATGATCGTTACGCTCGATGCCTCTTGATTGATTTTATTGTAGTAAGGCTTTCTAGACGTCCATCGCAGCAACTCTCGACGTCGAATCCCCGCGGTATAAGTCCTAATTAGACTGCAGTTAATTGAAAGTTAGGGATCGATCTAGAATCTCGCCCATTGCCGGGTAAATTCTGATGAAGGTATCGTGCAACCATCTTACCCGATCTTCACGATTTCTTGAAACTGACCGCGTGGTGCCGACCACAGACCCAACGCGGAAGATCGAAGTAGATGGACTTCGGTAAGCTGGGAAATCATATCGTTGGTAAACATGCGTTCGATAACTGGGTACACAATATTAGGATCTGCGTGATAGGCAAATCCAGAATTCATAATTCCTCTAATACCCTCCATTAATGGCTGATACCTCTCCTCCTCTGGTATGGTCTGCCAGTATTCCCTAAAGTATTGGGCATCTGCTGTGTCGGACTATAAAAGGATCGTCGAAACGAGACAGTTAATTGTTAGTCGTTAATGTTCGATAGCTAATAGAGGAATTTTAAGCGAGGAAACGTGGGATAGTTTACACTTATTAGGATGTTGAAGAAAATGGTCTTATGAGCGCCGAGTTTCATTCTGCTTCTTATCAACGAAGTCAAAGAATCGTTCATTTTATTCGTGGGGCCACTGCTCAATCGACTCGACACTATCGCTGCCGAGTAACAATTGTACAGGAGCAGACCAAAGATCAGTGTCTGGAGGAAGGCAACGCGACTCGAAAGTTTATTGTTCTCGAATGGTAGTCCTGTAGTTCATCGAATAATTAGTAGGCGAATTAAGAATTTCACGGTAAAATAACTGGGGTGTGACCGGGTACCTTGTTGGCATATCGCACCAATAATGACGAAGACCGTCTCACCGGAATGGGACTCTTTCTCGGATTTGAAGATTGTCCGTAGAACGAGTACCATAACGACCGACAGTAGGCAGATCGTATACCAAACATTCTTCTCCAACGGTCGGAAGATTACGTTCATATCCACTTTCTGTGAAGGCAGAGTACGAAACATGAAGCAGGTTCTATGAAAGAAATTGTAAAGTGTTACTTTAGTCTTCTTTAGTATTCGAGACTAAAAATATTTTTCCTACAAATAGCGTTGTTTTCTATTTGAGAATACCTTGCAGGCCAGACTTGCAGAGTTACATCACACCAATCGAGCCTTTCGGGCGTCAAGATCGATGGATGATATCCCAAATCGAAGATTCGATCTCTGAGACCACTCATCAACGGTCCATTCCTATCTTCGGGCGGCCAATAATTTAATTCTATCACTTCGAGGCTGGAAATCATGCGTTTAACGGATAACCACCGAATAATAAATACAATAATAATGCAGCAATGCCCCGAAACGTGGGAACTTGTTACCTAAAATTGTACATGTAAGCTACATTCACTAAAAGAGAGTACCCAAACTTGGTCCAGTTGTCTTCCAGCATAGCATTCTGTTCTGTGAGATATTCTATCAGATCTTGATCCACTGGCCTCTTTGCTACCTAAATGTAACATTCTTACAAACAAATAAGATTCTTCTACACTTTTCATCGTAGGAAATAAAGAAAGTATCACTAACGTAAGCAAAGGACTTAAAAGTTACAAGTGCAAAATTAAGTTGTTTCTTTTATCCTCTTCAAGTGTAATAACTTTCAATATCGATGGCAACGAAATCATTCAAACACATCCATTTGCATCCTACTCACAATACCAGCAGATTTGACTTTGATCTGCTGGAAGTCTCGTCTCCTGGAAAACTTGCCCTCCAACAGCGTAACATTCAATCCAGTCTCTCTGTCCCAGGTTCCAAAATTTGTAATGCTGAGCGGGCCACCGCAGTGCTTGCAATGGTTGTAGATATCGTAGAGGATGTAACCATCGTCCGTTGGCAGAGAAATCACGAAATCTGTGGTGACGCTGAACGTACTTTCGTTTAATAATTGAACGGTGTGTTCCATGTTCCTTCCCAGAATCAGCCACTGGTGCAAGTGCCCGAACATATAGTATCTCGATGCCTAAATTATAGTTTTCCGACTATGAATCTTCGAATTCAAAGGGTAACATCGTGAAACAAAATACGCGACTCGGTATGGTTGCAGACGTTTCAATTATACCTCGTCGAAGATATTCACTACGTCTTTGTCCACTACTGAACACCGTAGATCTACGAACACACCTAAATTCCAGTAATCGGTACGCAATGCTCTCTGTATATCAATATTTGGTCCGAGTGTTTTTGTCGACACGAAAATGCCAGCGTCGTTGAAGGCTCTGATGATCTTCTGATCATCTGTAGAAATTGATTGATTGTTAGGTGTTTGAAGACTCAAGGGCTTGAAAGCCACAGGACTCACTTTCGTACCCCCCACAGGAGAAGCCAACAACCCTGGTGATCTTTTTGAAGAGGAAATAATCGTGAATCACGTCGATGCTGGTTGCACACGAGGCAAGGATTAACTGCAGATACAAAATACCTTGCAGAAGCATTTTCGTTGTAAGGCTGCACTTTATCGGTGGTTGTAAGCCGAGCGACTGCATGCCGAACTTTCGTGTCGCACGTGAGGTCGCCTATTGCTCCATTTTGTATGAGAAACCGTCAGTTTTGACGTGATAGTTCTTCATAGCAGAGGTATGTACATATTATGGCAAGAATGGGTGATTTCAAAGTGTTTTGCAAAGTGTTAAGTGAAGGTGCGATAATGGCGGACAACAGCTGGAAACGAGTGTCAGCTATACTTAGAACTTAATTAATTAAATTTATTGATTACGGACAATGAGTGATGCATATGATTATGGGTACAATTAATATGGATAATGATGACAATTTTATTATACTAATAATATTCCTAATTCGATTGTGAAGTATAATTAAATCTTCATTTAGAAGAGTGTTCCAATGCGGTTAATTAGTCTTTTTTAAACGATTTTACTGAGCTTCGATCTTCTGTTTGTTTGTATCATGTTTGGTTCAAATCTGGAAACTCAATTTTAACCCATTTCCAAATATCCAATAGACTTGAAATTTTGCAGGCGTGCGTAGTTTGAATGACAATACAAAATTATGAAAAAAAAGTAAAAAATATATATATAAAAATATATAAAAAATCCACAAACACTAAACACTAGATAATAAAAAATATATAGAATGAAATAAAATCGTTTAATAAATTGAAAACGCACTAACAACTAAAAAATAATTATTCAACATAAAAAAATAAGAATTCAACAAGCCAACAGAAAGAATAGAACTTTTTTATTAATATCTGGGAAACTAATAAATTCCCGAAGCAATGATTTTAGATTTATCGTTTACACCCCCACCCCTGCCCTCAAACCTCGTGTCGGTCGGCCACTGGGGCCATTCAGAAATTCAGCCGAATTTTCCATAAAAAATATATTTCTACAATTAAAAAATATGCTTTTTACGAAAATTAAAAAATATATATTTTATAAAAATTAAAAAAAATATTTGACGATATATTTTATAATATATATTGTTTATAAAAATTAAAAAATATATTTGACAATATATTTTATAATATATTTTTTATAAAAATTAAAAATATATATTTTTAACAAAATTAAAAGAAAAAAATTTACGCGAGTTAAAAAAATTCTAAAATTTTTGCCGACAGATATATAGGCTTTCAGGAACGGTGTACCATTTATATAGCTAAATGTTTTTCAATACCTTGTGTAATTTACGAGTTATAAACATAAGTAAAAGGGGTGATTCCTCATTTAATCTGCAAAAGAGGCACCAACCCGAATACGGCAAAATTCTTAGGTTGATCCCACGCATAAACGAGTAAAGTTGTACAAAAATCGGCGCTTGTCGCCCATCGATCTAGGTACCCTTTGTTACTCAGGGATCCGAACCGTAACCCATACTGTATTCGTTAACTGCTTATTGTTAGTTTAGAAATATGTACATCGATGTCATATGGATTTTTTTTAAATTATGTAACTAGAACGATTTATTTAATAAAATCAATTTGTACATTAGAGAGGGAGGTGTAAAAGTGAAACTCGCAATTCTCATTTTATTTGAATTTTTACCAGATAACATTGTTGTAAGTACAATGTTAAGAAATATACAAACTACAAATATTGCATTCAATTGTTATCATCCTTATAGAGGGGTGCTTACTTCTGTACTGTGTAGTAGACGTTATACTCTATAACACTGCTCCAATTTATCTGAATATGAATTTGTAAATGCTACCATCTTAATATATAAAGCAGAAAGCTTCTATAGTATGTTCATGTATTCCTCTGTCGCCTAAAAACTTTCGAATGATAAACTCTGGGATCACGAAATGTGCCACAGCTCATTATGCCTGACTAATCCAGATAAATGTGACTACAGTAAATCCTCGTTAGCAGCCCGATTCTACCACGCGTTAGGAGCCCGGCGACTATCCCCACCATTTCTTGGAATCCTTCGGACGTGAGTGGGGGAACCCGGGAACGAGCGAGAGGGTCTTTCGTTTCCTCTCGCGCGTTCATTGGGTTTTCTCACTCGCGCCAGTGGCCGCGCGGAATAGTGGCCAGTCGCGTTATGAGCCCGCCGCCAGCCCCGTTCGTCGATCTGATAACGAGTATTTACTGTATTTTCATAAAAAAAATTAAAAAATTTTTTTTTTAAAAATAAAATTTAAAATTTTTTTTTTTAAAAATAAAATTTAAAATTTTTTTTTTTTATAAAATCAGCTTAAATTTCGGGCGAAGACGAATAGTAAAGCTAGTTTAGTACATTACACGTACACACTTTTATTTTCATTACTGTTTTGCTCTCCACCACTACAACAACTTTCACATCTTTCAATTTTCTCATTTCTTCTTATTAGCGCGCACTGAAACTGTACGAAACACAATATTTTCTAGGATACAGATCACAAGAGAGACTACCATGCCGAAGATTAAAAGTAGAAGAATCGGCACTGTCTCGATGATCGTTACGCTCGATGCCTCTTGATTGATTTTATTGTAGTAAGGCTTTCTAGACGTCCACCGCAGCAACTCTCGACGTCGAATCCCCGCGGTATAAGTCCTAATTAGACTGCAGTTAATTGAAAGTTAGTGATCGATCTAGAAGCTCGCCCATTGCCGGGTAAATTCTGATAAAGGTATCAAGCAACCATCTTACCCGATCTTCACGATTTCTTGAAACTGACCGCGTGGTGCCGACCACAGACCCAACGCGGAAGGTCGAAGTAGATGAACTTCGGTAAGCTGGGCAATCATATCGTTGGAAAACATGCGTTCGATAAGCGGGTATACAATATTAGGATCTGTGTGATAGGCAATTCCAGGATTCATAATATCTCTGATACCCTCATTTAATGGCTGATATCTCGCCTCCTCTGGTATGGTCTCCCAGTGTTTCCTGAAGTACTGGACATCTGCTGTCTTGGTCTACAAAAGGATTGTCGAGTCGAAGCAATTAATTGTTAGCCTCTAATATTCGGTAGCTAAGTTCTGTTACTTTGAATTTTATGCAATGATTACGAGGAAACGTAGAATTGTTTACATTTATTAGGATGTCGAAGAAAGTGGTCCTATAAGTGCTGAGTTTCATTCTGCTCCTTATCAACGAAGTCAAAGAGTCGTTCATTTTGTTTCTGGGGCCATTGTTCAATCTACTAGACACTATCGCTGCCGAGTAACAATTGTACATGAGCAGACCAAAGACCAATGTCTGGAGGCAGGCAACGCGGCTCGAAAGTTTATTGTTCTCGAATGGTATTCCTGTAGTTCGACGAATGATTATTTGGCGAATTAAGAATTTCACGGTAAAATAACTGGGGTGTGACCAGGTACCTTGTTGGCACATCGCACCAATGATGACGAAGACCGTCTCACCGGAATGGGACTCTCTCTCCGATTTGAAGATTATCCGCAGAACGAGTACCATAACGATCGACAGTATCAAGAACATGTACCAAACTTTCTTCTCCAACGGTCGGAAGATTATGTTCATATCCACTTTCTGTGAAGGCAAAGTACGAAACATGAAGCAAGTTCTGTGAAAAAAATCGTAATGTGTTACTTAATAATACCTACCTATCGTTTTCAAATCTTATAATGGTAAATGCTTACTTGAGGAGAGGATTCTCCGATTTTAATGACCTTGACATATATTGTCAAGGTTATTGACATATATTGTCAAGGTTATTGACATATATTGTCAAGGTCATTGACATATATTGTCAAGGTCATTGACATATATTGTCAAGGTCATTGACATATATTGTCAAGGTCATTGACATATATTGTCAAGGTCATCATGGTAAATAACATTTTACTTTAAACCTTTTGGTGCTCGGCTTTAGTTTACGAGATGTAAAAAACTTTAGTTAACGTTAAAACTATCGAGTTTAACACCTACTCACATTGATTCGCTACCAATACTAATGCTTAGAGGGTAAAGGACCCAATTACTGGCAGTCAACCCAATTACTGTCACCTTAAGCTATTTTACTTAAAATAACGAATAAATAAACGTTTAAGTAAAATAGTTTAAGGTGACAGTAATTGGGTTGGCTGCCAGTAATTAGGTCCTTTACCCTACCGTCAACGGTTTCACAGCGTACCGTCGGCTGTGAAACCGTCCACGGCGACGATGGTTGCGTTAGTAACATCTGTATAGGCAGATTTTAATGTACAATTATGCCAAGTTTTTTGCGAATATCTCGTAAACCAAAACCGAGCGCCAAAAAGTTTAGAGGGAAATGTAGTTCAAAATGATGACCTTGACGTATGTGAAGGTCAAGGTCATGAAGAATCCTCCCCTAAAGGAAACATTTACCGAGTTGTTTTCTATTTGAGAATACCTTGAAGGCCAGACTTGCAGAGTTACATCGCACATATCGAGCCTCTCCTGCGTCAAGATAGATGGATAATATCCCAAATCAAAGAGTCGATCTCTGAGACCACTCATCAATGGTCCATTCCTATCTTTCGGCGGCCAATAATTCAGTTCTATCACTTCGAGGCTGCAAATCATGCCTTTAACGAATAACCGCTGAATAATAAATTCAATAACAATGCAGCAATTCCCCGAAACGTGGGAACTTGTTACCTAAAATTGTACATGTAAGCGACATTCACTAAAAGGGAGTACCCAAACTTGGGCCAGTTGTCTTCCAGCATAGCATTCCGTTCTGTGAGATATTCTATCAGATCTTGATCCACTGGCCTCTTCGCTACCTAAATGTAACATTCTTAGGAGCAAATAAAATTCTTCTACACTTCTCATCGCAGGAAATAAAGAAAGTATCACTAACGTAAGCAAAGGACTTAAAAGTTACAAGTGCAAAATTAAGTTGTTTCTTTCATCCTCTTCAAGTGTAATAACTTTCAATATCAATGACAACAAAATCATTCAAACGCATCCATTTGCATCCTACTCACAATACCAGCAGATTTGACTTTGATCTGCTGGAAGTCGCGTCTCCTGGAAAACTTGCCCTCCAACAGCGTAACATTCAATCCAGTCTCCCTGTCCCAGGTTCCAAAATTTGTAATGCTGAGCGGGCCACCGCAGTGCTTGCAATGGTTGTAGATATCGTAGAGGATGTAACCATCGTCCGTTGGCAGAGAAACCACGAAATCTGTGGTGATGCTGAACGTACTTTCGTTTAATAATTGAACGGTGTGTTCCATGTTCCTTCCCAGAATCAGCCACTGGTGCAAGTGCCCGAACATATAGTATCTCGATGCCTAAATTATAGTTTTCCGACTATGAATCTTCGAATTCAAAGGGTAACATCGTGAAACAAAATACACGACTCGGTATGGTTGCAGACGTTTCAATTATACCTCATCGAAGATATTCACTACGTCTTTGTCCGTTACTGAACACCGTAGATCTACGAACACACCTAAATTCCAGTAATCGGTACGCAATGCTCTCTGTATATCAATATTTGGTCCGAGTGTTTTTGTCGACACGAAAATGCCAGCGTCATTGAAGGCTCTGATGATCTTCTGATCATCTGTAAAAATTGATTTATTGTTAAGTGTTTGAAGAGTCAAGGGCTTGAAAGCCACAGGACTCACTTTCGTACCCCCCACAGGAGAAACCAACAACCCTGGTGATCTTTTTGAAGAGGAAATAATCGTGAATCACGTCGATGCTGGTTGCACACGAGGCAACGATTAACTGCAGACAAAAAATACCTCGCAGGAGCATCTCTGTATCGTTGTATCACTTTATCGTTGATTGCAAGTTGAGCTACTGCGGACAGAACGTTCGTGCCGGAAGTCAGGTCGCCTGTTGCTCCATTTTGTATGAGAAACCGTCAGTTTTGACATGATAGTTCTTCACAGGAGAGGTAGGTACACATTATGGACATGCACAAGCGATTTCAAAGTTCCGATCCCAGACAGCACGCGATGTCTTTAAGGCGTCCAGTTTGCATCTGTTTTTGGTCTGAATGTTTTACGACGTTATTAGGACATCTTTAGACGTCAGTGCGCTATCTGGGTGGGTAATGGTGGACAACAGCTGGACACAAGTTAGTCAGCTATGTTTACAACTTAATTAATTGAATTGTAGTGATTTTTCAGTAGTTAATACAAATGATTATGGGTCCAATTAATATGGATAATGGTCACAATTTTATTATAATAATAGTATTCCTAATTCGACTGTGAAATATACCTAATTCAATCTTCGGTTACAAGCGTATTCCATCGCCATTAATGTAAATTCGACGTAGATAATCAAAATTCTAGACTAATTATTTATTATAGTTTTTTGGTTGTTTCTACTTTCTAAACCGTGATAGGTAATGATACATAGTTTAGGGTTGTAAATCCAAAAGATTATCTTTACTGTTCTCACTAGTAATGCTCCCCCTCGCGCCAACAATCTTCTTTCGATTCATCACTGCCTTTCTGCAAAATGTATGCAAATTTTCATTAGCAAACTGACATGGGAAGATCGGCGAGTGATACGTGCCAGTTGCGATGCAACTTTGCTCGAAGTATTCGGTTGGTGCGATTTTTGCACTTTAAGGGCGAAACCACCCCTTTTAATTATGCGCTTATCACTCGTAAATTACAAAATGTATCAAAAAACCATTTAACGAAATGATACACTGTATCTGAAGGTCTACATATTTGTCGGAAAGAATTTTCGAAAAAATAGATTTTTTTATTTTTGTAAAAAAAATTTTCCGCCCTTAAAGCACTGAAGTAGCACCAGCCGAATACGGGAAAGTTCTAAGGTTGGTCCAACAAACAAGCGAGAAAAGTTGCATCAAAATTGGAGAGTGTCACTCACCCATCTTCCCTTGTTAGTACCTGTTTATTTTACTTTCTTGACGTATTAAGAAAAAATTGCTTCGAACTCACTCCCTCGAACGTTTGTAAATAATGTTCTCTGAGATACAGATTCCTCCAGCCATGATCATCCCAAATGCCAGTAATATCAGAGCAGGGGCGGTTTCGTAGATAGTGATGCTTCTTGTGGACAATGTGTCGGGCTGACACTGAGGTTTTCTTGACGACCAGTGCTTGATTTGTCGATCGCGAAGCCCCGTGTTGAACATCTTCGTTAATCTTACAAAGATAATAACCTTTAGGGACACTTGCACGTAAAATATTACAAATATTGAAGTTAACGTGTTTATATATTTCAAAAATGTATTGCATAATATATATTTGTTAATAACGAAGTCTTTGGGGAAGTAAAAAATCAAGGATTCCTAGTATTTATTGTTAAATTCAATGTAATTCAATTAAATTGAATTGTTTACTCAACTGGCCATCATAGATATCTTCCCTATTTTTTTACATAATCGCCTTTTCTGTTGAGGCGTTTGTCCTTAGACCCGAACTTCTTAACGTAGAAAACTAAAGAAATAAACAAATCTCCGTATTCTCACCCTATTTTCGCCATCTCGACGAACTGCCCATTGTGGCTAGCGTACATGCCCATCACGGATTGTTTAAACAAGTGGATCTCCGTGAGCTCGCAGATTTTATTCGAGTCGAACATCCTTTCGACGTAAGGATACGCTGTATTGGGATCAGTATGGTATGCCAAAATCCCTTGGCTAACTTGTTTGATACCCTCTTCAATCGGCAAGTATCTCTTCGATTCTGGTAGAGGGTCCCAGCGCTTCGTTCGAAAGTAATCCGACTCCCAGTTCAGTTTCTAATAATGTCACGATATTATAGTACTCGTCGATGCAGAATCGATTTCTTCTCAAATTCGAGTAAGTGTAGGGAGATAGGTAATTCACAGGAATCAGACAGGAATCTTTCAATAATTATATTTTTTTAAAAAAATTGAAATTAATTTTGTTATCCTTATTCAGCTATCAATAAGCATGGACGATCTTAACAAATTTTATTCAAATGTATAAAATTTGTGAAATTAGTGAAATTTGTGAAATTTGTGAAATTTGTGAAATTGAAAAATTTGTAAAATTTGTGATTGATAAAATTAGTAAAATTTGTAAAATTTGTGATTTATACAATTTGAAAAATTTGTGATTTATAAAATTTGTAATTTATAAAATTGGTAAAATTTGTAAAAATTGTGATTTTTAAAATTTGTAAAATTTGTCAAATTTGTGATTTATAAAATTGGTAAAATTTGTGATTTATAAAATTTGTAAAATTTATGATTTATAAAATTTGTAAAATTTGTGATTTATAAAATTTGTAAAATTTATGATTTATAAAATTTGTAAAATTTGTGATTTATAAAATTTGCAAAATTGGTAAAATTTGTGATTTATAAAATTGTAAAATTTATGATTTATAAAATTTGTAAAATTTGTGATTTATAAAATTGGTAAAATTGGTAAAATTAGTGATTTATAAAATTGACAAAATTTGTCAACGTTTTTCCCCAAAAATGGCGTATAATTACTGAATTGGAAAATACAGAATGTCTTCTGATCCACAGATAAGGATGTCGATAGATTAAATCATCAAGGTTGTGGGCAAATTCTTTTTCCCTCGATTTATTAAGTAAAATAATTTTCGTAAATAAAATACACTCATCAGTCGACACTTACGTACAAAAAGTAGTTCAGGTAAGGCACAGCCTCAGCAGCAATTTTCAAATTGCTATCTGCGAGTACGGTCACCGAATCCTCCATCATGTCAAGGGGCTCGCTCAGCCGCGCGGAAACGATACTGCCAGAATAATAATTGTACATTATCCAGCCGTGTATCGTGATTTGGAAAAGTGCAATGCGGCATGCCACGCGTTTTGGAAAGAGATTCACACCTGTCACGAGGATACGACGTTCGTTATATAATTTAACCGACGATTGCTCTTTAATACCCACCTTGCTGAGATAAGATTCCCACTGACAGCACCACAGCCCCCGAATATTTCTCTTTCTTCCCAATTCCCTCGTGATTCATTATTAATTTTATAACGAATATGGAGAACAAACCGAAAGCCGCGAACGTGTACCAGGTTTGTCGGGTGAAAGGTTTCAGGAAGATCTCCAGCTTGATCTTGTTGGTCGAAGTCGACAGCAGCATGAAGCAGGGCCTAACCGAGACGATAATGTCTCTTAATTTTTGTAAAACATATTCGACATCCTTAATATACTTAGGATACTGAGAATACTTAATAGAACTTGATATTCAAATTCTATAATGATTTTCGTGAATTCATTAATCAAATTGAATAAGGTGACAGGATTGTTATTAACCCTTCATTGACTCTCTGGGTGTGATCCACCCATAAGCTGATTTTGACGCTCTGAACCTTCTGTATGCAAAATAAATACCTTTTTTTTCAAAACCGACTTACGAACTATTTTTTCACTGAAAATATTATATCCGAGCATCAACTCTGTAGATTTTTAGCTTTTAATAATGAAATTTGTAAAAGTTACAATTTTTTTAAAATTTTCTTGTTTTTTTTCGACATGTGGTAATCTAGAATTATTTTACAAAAACTGTGACAAAATTTAAATTAACAAATTATTGGAATACATTCCTTGAAGAGACCTTGAAATTGACCCATGATTTTTTTCATAATAATTGGATTCTTTGGATGAGAATGGCACTCGTTAAAAAATTGCTTTGAGGGGTGGTTTCACCCCCTGAGCATGTAAGCAAGCCAAAATAAAAGGACACCAGTTTCTTATTTTTCAGTCCTCTAAAACATATCCAAACCAAAGCAATCGGAGACGAAAACCTGACAATCATATAATTTTGAGGGGTGGTTTCACCCCCTAAACATTCAAGCAGGCCAAAATAAAAAGACACGTATTTCTTATTTTTCGGTCCTCACAATATTTTTCGGTCCATACTTATTGTCATTTTCTTACCGAATTGGCCAAGCCGCTCCAATAAGACTAGCATAATCCAATCGCTCTGACACCATGATCCTCGGATTACTGGCGAAGTCGATGTAATTCGCTTGCAGAAATTCGAAAATCAAACCGTGCACGCTGTGCCTGTCCCAATATATTATTTCAGAGGCATGAACACTGAAAAAAGAATTCTCTATCAAAACGGCAGAAAATCGCGACACTGCTTCCATTTATTACCTGAAATTAAAAAGGTCCCCTGTATGCAGTATCATGGCGTGCACGAATTTGTGCATACTGTCTAAGGACCTTGTATTGATATCCTGCATGTAATCCTCGAGACGCATGTTCTTTGGTCTGTATTGTATCTAAATGGAGGATTTTATAAGAGGACGATTTTATAGATATTTAATGCTTCCGATTAAAATGACTAACCATGAAATATGAACACCTTGATCGTTTGCAATATTAATGGACATATTAAGATTCATCAGAAATTTGGTTTGGGTTTTGACAGACCAAAAGACGATTACAGTGGCGTTTTTGAAATTTTAAAGGTATCGTTAAATTTTTCGAATGAGAGTCTATGAGTCTGTAATTTTGTTTGTTTCCTTTTCTGGTAAGTGGAAAAAAACGGAATTCAGCAAGAAAATTTTTACGATTAAAACTGGAGATATAGAGGGAAAAAGTATTAAATAGGAATAATACAACTTTGTATACTTTTACTACCTTAATTTTTAGAATAATAATCATTTTTAGAAAAACAAATGCTAGAGTCCCGCTTAGGAACACAGAAGGTAATTTCAAAAACATTGAAAAATATTCTATAATCATCTCGTAGATCCCATTAAATCAAATTACCCAAATCGATCCATTAATCAGAATAATCACCTCACTTAGTTCACCCTTCATATGCAATAAGGGAATATATTATTATCAACGATACTAAAACATTACTTCAACCCATACTAATTTCATAATTGCCCATAAATCTTAACGCTCGCAATTACTTTTACGGCACACCATATCAGCCTCGATTCACCGCGACCGTTAATAAAATCAGAAGTTTGATTATCGTTCGCGGAATAATTATCCCGTATATTTTCCTATTTAATCAAGCATTAATTACCCAGCTACAGACACTCACCACCCCCGATATTTTCAGCCTCATCCCGTGCATGTTGGCTCTCCTGTTAATTAAAGGCTGCGTCAAAGTGACGCTCAGCCCCAAATCGTCCCGCCATGTGCCCAGTTCCGTCACGTTCAGCGAGCCGCCGCGATATTTGCAGTGATTGTAAACGTCGTAGAGATCGTAACCACCGCGGTTGCTCGATATCGCCAGAACAAGGTCTGTCACCATGTTGTAGGCGGTGTCGTTCAAAAGTGATAGACTCTGATTGTAATTAGAGCCCAACACCAGCCAATTGTACGAGTAATCGTACATTCTGTACTTGGAGCCCTAAGTTCCATGAAATTATATTTTAAATAAATATTCGATTCTATGTACCACTTTGACGGTCACATTTTAAAAAAAAAATGACGCTCGCAATCTTTTTTAAATTTCTTAAGTATTATACAGGGTGTCACAGGAGGGTGATTTTCCATGAAAAAGTAAATCGAAAATATACATTTGGTGGGCGAGCAAAAGAGTAGATCGCGAACGTGATCGTTAAAGTGTTAATTGTGATTGCTATTAGGGGCCGTCCTTAAATTAAATAAGGGTAATTTTTAGGATTTCTTACCCCTTCCCACCCCAAGTATAGAATTCGTAAAAATTTATATTCCACCCTTTACCCTTTCTTACGTAGTATTTTTGCATTGAATTTTTTGAGTTATTAAAGTTCTTTTAGGGGTTTATATAATTCATTTAATTTGGTTTCTTGTGTACGATGAAACATCATTTTTTAGACTACTCATGTTGAAAATTAGGTTAAAAAAGTATTACGTGAGACGGTGCTTGACTCCCTCTCAGAGCCGGATTTACCTTTCAGGGGCCCTAGGCCGAGTATTTTGTGGACTCTCGGTTAAATGTAAAAAATAAAATAACGCTGATTTGATTTTTTTTATCATAATACTCGTATAATCTAAATAAGAATTTAATTTCAAAATTAACATTGAATATCAAAACTGAACATAACATTAACATAAATAAACATTAAAGATACAAGTTATTAAAGATAATATAAAAAAATGCTAATTTTTCGAAGAAAATATTTAGAATCAGCCTTGTTAGCCTAAATCCAGCACTGTTCCCTTTCTCCCCTTGTAAGAAAACGTAAGAAATTCGTGACCCCCAAAAGCCTTACGTAATTAAAGAACGATTCCTTATGGAGGTTCTAAATTCTAAGGGTAGGTTTATCTTACTTCGGCGAAGATTCGAACAGCGGTTTCATTGTGGCAACGAAGGTCAACGATGACGCCCACCGTCCAAGTGTCGCTTCTCAAAAACCTACGGATGTCGATCTTCACGCTGGGTTCTCGTATTATGGTGTACACGCCTGTAGTGCTCAGGGTTCTTAGGAGATTGAAGTCACCTGACTCAGATCGTGCATTGTTAGGGGAGCGCGCGTGAACACTATTTTTTTTTAGTTTTTTGGGAAATTTAAAATCAGAGTTCTGTTGTTTGGGAAAGTTTGAAAAATGTTCACTGCTTTAGATTCATTTTGCGATATTAATGGGAAATGAATGAAACATTTTTTTGATAAGCCTACATTATCAAGTAAAAATGTGATGTTCAGTTTTACTGCTGGCAAAATTGATATAAAAAATTGCACATAATGGAGATGTAATTTGGAGTTTTGTAACTTTGGAATGTACTCGTGGTAGGAAGCACCGAGTTTCGGAGTGAGTGGGGGGTGAGGTAAAATTCTTTGACTCGTGAAAAGGCATTTTTAACAAAAAAAGTTCAGCAACTCGAAAATTAAAAAAATCTGAAACTTCGCAGAAATGTAGCTCAAGTGATATTAATAACGCAACTATTTTTGATTCAGTAATAAGACGGTTCTACGGGTAAAACACACCTTCGAAAAAAGGTAAGTTTTCAGATTATCGTGAATATCTACGAAACTGTAAAAGATATAAAAAAAGAAGTTAAATTCGAAGTTCTATGGGTTTTGATACCCTATAAAGCGGCGATAAAGAATTTGGAAAAAATATTTCTTTTTTTTCAAATTTTATCCTCACCAATCCATTTTTCGATAATTTTTTATTGCCATATTGTAGGGTTTCGAAAGCCATAAAACTGTGAATGGAACTTTTTTCGATATCTTTTACAGTTTCGCAGATATTTACGATCATATGAAAACTCACACTTTTTTACAGGGTGTTTTCACCCTTGAAACCATTTTATTGCCGAATAAAAAAATAGTTATTAGCATCACTGGACTTATTTCTTTACATTTCTGCAAAGTTTCCTTTTTTTTTTTAATTTTCGATTTGCCGATCTTCCCTTATAAGTTCTATTCTTAATAATAAAAATCCAGTAAACTTGAGACCTTCCTTTATCTAAAAAATTACTTTCCCCAAACTAGAATAATTCAATAAATAAACAGTAATGAGTAGTACTCAGCAAAACATGAGATTATTAAAAACAATAAATAATCACTTTTAATTAACTCCAAAAACTGATTAGCACAAACTGAATTTCACTGAATCTCTGCATCCAAAAGCAACTATAACAGCCTATTATTCTAAACACCCCCAAAAATATCGTACCTATAGTGTCACCACAAGAAAATCCCACGACATTCCGCACCCTCTTATGCAGGAAATAATCGCGAATAAAAATATGATCCTGCGCGCTCGACACCAAAACCATTTCCAATAAAACGATTAAAAACCCGCGCATTTCGAGAAACTACCCCTTTCAAGGGTAACAAGTCCTTCACAATCCTTCCAGCTACCAAAATACCGAACCCTCTACATCTCCCGCCGATATTCTCTGCACCTGCATTATTCTAATACATTTTATTCGCGCACTTGCATCGAACGCACCCGACATCATTTCTTATTCCGATATGCAAGATTGCCTGTCAAAAGTGTCAAAACGATACCGAGTGATTGGACAAGTTGCTCGAGTCACGGAAGGGATCTACGGGACTGGATGAATTTTTCATCGAACGTCCGATGAGACACGCGAGTCTCGAAAGAAACGAGCTAAATCCTACGGAACGTTGCAATATTGATTGCACTATTATCAGAAATTGAGGGGCCCAGTGGAAAACAGGCACATGCCACCGTTTTGTCATCTTAGAGGAAAGTAAGTTGAAGGAAACTATTGTCAAATTTCAACTGAAAAATTATTTTCAGTTTATTTAGGTGGTAAATGGCAACTATTATCAAATTTTAGCTGAGAAAATAATTTTATTGGGCAGAGTTGGGTAAAAATTTATTTGCATATAAGCTTCGAATAAAAATTCGAATAAAATGAAGTTATTCGAGAATAACGAATGATTTTTTAGTGGAATAGATTTTTATTCGAATGAATTTTTTATTCGACATATTTTTAAAGTACGGTCACTCTGGGCAATATGCCACTTCTTCATCATTTTTGCAATAATGCACAAGTGACGTTACATTTGCACTAATTCCGTTCAATTTAGTGTAACTTTAACTGCTAAGGGCGCAACGCTCACGACTTTTATTAAGGTAGATTTTCCTATACCGAACTGAAATCAACGTCAAGAATTTCAAAGTCAATTTTCTCGAAAATGAAGCGCAATATCAAAAAATTTTATTCCTCTTTCTCGACTTATTTACTTGTGGTAAGCTCACTCTGTTTTTATTTAAAATGTTGTATCAAATAAATTGCCTATGAGTTCCACAACTCCTAATTTTATGTTTTTATTTTAAAATTTAATTGTTTAAACGGCCTTTATAACTATTAAAATTTTTGAGAATTATATATTTTTAGAATTATATACGAGATCCCCTTTGAAATTTCGCAAGCAATTACAGTGAATTCTCGTATAACGAAAATTTAAACTTGTTATTATTTAAACTTCTTACCGCCCCCCTCCTTTTCAATCACGGGGACTCTAGAAACTTTAATACCCCCGGGCCCCAAAAATCTAAATTCTGACCTGTATGTTTCATGTTCCTGTTTTTCACTGGGCCCTTAAATTTCTATCAGCGTTATACACAACATTTCCGTGTGTTATTAATCCTGCTGATGTCGAGGGAGCCAGCAACGAATTTCACGATTTCACCAATCATCAATCATTAAAGGCACCGAAAGGGTACTTGTTTAAAAATAAATGATTACGCGATCCAGGATCATCGTGGCGTATCAAAGCTTCGCAACGAAATCACTGATCACTACGGTAATTAATCAGCGTGCTTCAAGCGAGTCGTTTATTTTTCAATTAAATCGTCAGCGTGCGCGCAAATCCTCGCTGCGTGTATCGAATTTCATTCGACGCGCGTGCATTTGGGGAATAATCAAGTGGAAAGAGACACGCGTGTGGTTGGATATTAATAACTAATCGCTGGTAATATTCGAACTGCTGTTGCTTAAGGGTTGCGCAACCCAACCAGGTCCCCAAAGACGTGGAAATTCCGTAGCGATTGCAGATTAACGTCTCGCAGAGACGGCAGATGCAGGTTCTTTTCGATCAGGCGCCTCTTCTCCATCATGCCGCTCGATATTCTGAGAGTCAGAGAAACTTAGAGTTCGTATTAATGAGCCAAGTTTAACACTTTTTGTGGCGTCGGCGTGTTTTCACGCCGAGAGATTTTTTGGAAAGGTTGTAAGGATTCTTCGAGAGCTACTGAATGCGTAGTTTGAAAACAAACCAGGTACAAACTTTGTACAAAATATTCTGGTCAGAAGACTTAATCATAGAAAGGCACTGTGACACTTTTAAAAAGATCTGACACTCTGGGATCACGGATGACTCTCAAATTGAAATTGAAATATTCCAAAATTCACTTAACATTTTCCAAAGATTCTTTTGTATTTTTCTTTAGGTATCTTTGGAGAAGAGATTTACAGCTTACAGAATATGTGTTTTACCATAAGAAAATCGAAATTTGGGAGTGAAAGCTTAAGGGGGCCGTCTCAGTTTTGTTATTGTCCGTCTCACCGGGCCTTGAATGTGTGCGGACGCTCACACAAGCTAAGTTAAGCGTGTACGTACACGCGTGTAGTAAACAAACCGTATCAACCGTTTTTCGTCCTGGAATCGGCCAGAAGAAAGTTTTTGCAGGTACAGTTACCTTCAGTAAACATCTGTGCAGGGTGGTCTGGTGTGTTTGAACGCTAATAAGCACTGTACGTTGAAATAATAATGAATTTATGAATCAAAAACTGACAGAATGAAGCTTCCAGGCTTCTCCGTTGGTGGCGCTAATGGTGTACTGTAGCTACGTGGCACCAGCGTGACGTATAAATTCATTATTATTTCAATATACAGTGCTTATTAACGTTCAAACGCACCAGACCACCCTGCACGGATGTTTACTGAAGGTATATGTACCCGCAAAAACTTCATTCTAGCCGATTCCAAGACGAAAGACGGTTGAAACGGTTTGTTTACTACACGCGTATACGTACACGCTTAACTTAGCTTGTGTGAGCGTCCGCACACATTCAATGCCCGGTGAGACGGCCCCCTTAATATTCTAGACCTCTATAATCTCAATAGACTCTAGATTGAGCTCTACGACCCCCTAAAATTTTAAATTTCTCTGCAAATGTGTATTGATACATTTGTATTGCCACACGTATATTGACACATTTCGCAGAGAAATTTAAAATTTTTGGGGGCCGCAGACGACCCCACAGTGTCGTTTACGGTTAAAGGGGCATTTTTTAAAATCTTACACTACTCAAAGCGTTAACATATTGGGTACAGTTCTTTCATTGTTTATTCACCGTGTCGGTGAGATGCAGTAGAAGACATTCTCCACTCCGCAAATTAAAAGGGAGATTCCCACTGAGATGGAAAAGAAGACGAAAATCGGCGCTGCTTCCTGAATTGATAGTGGCTCCGCGATAAGTAGGTTGCTGGGGCAGAAGGGTTTTCTGGCTGACCACCGTTTCCATTCGCGGTTTTGCAGACCAACGTTGCGCATTTTCGTTAAACTAGAATAATCAGTGTCTTTGAAAAATTTGCTCGTTTAAAGCGTTTTTTTTTATTAATTATTTACCCTAAAACACAAACGTTATTCTATATTCTTTTAACACAAATGTTCGTAAAAGTTACCACTTTCTCCAGATTTTTATTTCTACGACATTGCAAGTTTCATCTTTGGTTAATGGTTTTATATTACAAACATACTATTTAGAACAATTAAGGCAGGATACCACCTTTGACTGCGATTTTGAAGGTGTTTTTCATGAATTTTATTTTGCATACAAAGAATGCGCAGAAACAAAATCGGTTTTAGTCATTTATTAATGTAACTTTAATCTGTAATTATACATTTTTTGAACCTGAAAAAGTAAAAAATAATTTCTTGTAGGTGGCGCTAAAATATTGATGTTTTTCAAATCGGCGTGTCGGATTACTCTTACAAGTTTCATTGGATTGACTTGAAACTTTGCAGAATTCTTCCTCGCGGTATAATCTAATGATGTACGTAGGACTTTTGCTCTAGCGTTATTTTTTTTTTATGTATAATTTTATAAACTCTTTTACCCTAAAAAAATGGACCTTTTTGTTAAAATGACCGTCGTTTTCTTAAAAATCGAAATTTCGTAAAATCTCTACGTACAGCATGAAAAAATATTGTTGTTAATAGGAACATTCTTTAGTTTTTTTTTCTAGGAGCTCCTACAGACCAGAATTTGACACGCCGTCTAACGGTATTCCTCCAAAGGAATGTATTTTGGCGCCACCTACAAGAGATTTATTTTTACTTTTTCAGTTTCAAAAAATGTGTAATTACAGATTAAAGTAACATTAATAAATAACTAACACCGATTTTGTTTCTGCGCATTCTTTGTATGCAAAAAAAAACATGAAAAACGCCTCCAAAATCGCAGTCGAAGGTGGTATCCTGCCTTAATAGGAGAGATTTCGTAAAAATTAAGAGCCTTTGTGTTCTGGGGTTGTAGATAGGTCTGCAGACTTTCGTACCCTATTTTCAAGAGTTCAGTGAAAGGGCTCTTGTGCCTCGCGTAGAATGCCAAAACGGTGCGAAAGAGGTGAACCTCGGTGAGCTCGCAGATGCTTCGATCGTTGAACGTGTGCTCGATATAAGGATATGCGGAATCGATCATCGTGTCGTAAGCCAACGTACCCTCTGCCACGAGATTCAGTCCTTCCTCTAAGGGCAAGTACCTGTGGTATTCTGGTATCTTTGTCCAACGATGTTCGTAGAAATACCTGACTTCTTTGTCTGGTACCTGATGTGTGAATAAATATACTTTGCTACACATGAAAATTTTGTGTACTTTGCAGATAAAACAGATAATTGAATTAGAATGTTTCAAGTTTCAAGTTGAGTAAGTATTCTTTTTAAAATTAATTTTGTCAGTTTATTATTGACGAGCTTTGTTTTTCTGGATTATTTAATTGTGTCTAATGATATGAAAGATTTTTTGTATTAGAAAAAATTGAATCTGACGTTTTTTAATCCTTGAGTGTCGCTATCACCCCTCCTACGATCCGAAATTTAGAAATAAATTCTACAAAATGACAGTCGGTTAAAGAAAATATACTTTTTGCCCTGCGGTTTTCGTAACTTTTAGGTGCAAAAAAATCGAAGTTTAGGAAATATTGACCTGATTTTGGTAGGGGAATAGCGACATTCATAAGGATTAAAAAAACGTTTGATTCAATTTTATGCTCAATATAAAATCAAATTTTTTTAGCTTTACAGTAATAAACTATTACCTACTACAATATGCTTGTGTCCGAGGCGATTTCAAGTAAAAATGTTAACGTTTTTAATTAAATACTTAATTCATTTCTGCATATTAATTTTGGTATGAAAAGCGGGTTTCTTAAATTTAAAAACCCGGTTTTCGAATTTGACAAATTTATAAATAAAAACCTTTTTTTTAAAACCGACAAACCCTTGTATAAAAGAAAGTATTTGCTTCCGTATTTATTTTATATTTACTAAAGAAAATATTTCCTTCTTATTTTTTATTTGACATTTACTAAAGAAAGTATTTCCTTCTGTATTTATTTTATACTAAAGAAACGTCACCTGAAGGAAGGAACGAATATACGGCGTAGGCTCCGCCGCGAGTTTCATATTGCTCCTCGCCAGATCGAGCAAGGAGTCGTTCATCTTTTCGCCCTTGTTCTTCAAGCGATTCGACACAACGCTGGCCGAGTAATAATTCAACATTAATGTGCTAAATAGTAGAATGTGCAGGAAGGCGATGCGACCTGCGTAACGAGCTGGGACGAACGCAGAACCTGAGCAAAACAACCTTCGTGACTTTTCGACTAGGTATTGCTTTATCGCACTACTCTTCCTTTACCAACATTTTTCAACAGGGTCTCCGTACCTTGCTGAGATAAAGCTCCGATCGTGAGTAAAACAGACAGCCCGTAAATCTCCGCGGGTCTGCGAATCCCCTCCATTTTTACAAAAATAATTAAAATCGATGTGACGATGCCTATCATGGTAAGAATCGCGTACCACACTTTCACGGACAGGGGCTTCAGAAACTGGCCCGGTTTTACTTTCATCGAGGAAATCGTGCGGAACATGAAACACGATCTGTGGATTTGATGATAACCGTTAAATTTTAATCATCTCGAATTGAGCTGAGATTTTTGTGTATCAGTGTATCAGTAATAAAATTGAAATGTTTTAAAAAATTTCAAAGCTCGAATTCTTAACTATTCGTGATAAACAATTACAGAACACTTGAGACGAATTTGTTGACGTCAAAGTTTCGTGAAACTAGATGTATAAATAAGCTATATGAAATTCTATGATTTTAGCCAGTATTTATATTCCAATGTTTTTTTTTACTTTGGATATCTATATAGCTGTCCAAAAATGCACTGTGCTCAATTCACGAAGCATGTAAGACTCTGAATTATTGAATATTATCGCGGGTTTGATTTTAATGTTTTCTACCAGAAAGTGGGGATTTAAGTAGCCCTTAGAAATTGGTTTAAAATTTTATAAAGGAGGAACTGAAGTTAAATTATTTAATTAAATTATTAAATTATTTGAGTTAAAGTATTTCAATTATTAGAGATATTAGAAATTATCAAATGCTTTATGGTGTAGCAATCAAGTCTAAAATTCGTTTCGAATGGATTGCTAGTAGCAGGACTGCTCTCCTTAGTTAAAACGTCCTACCTAGCATTTTGCCATTTTTCAAGAAATGTTGAAATATTTTAAATACCACACATCTTTTACACTTTACGTAAAGTTAGAAAACCCTACGTGTTTCGTAGAGATCTAGAAACAGTCTAATTTGTTTATTTATTTATAAGAACGGCACAAAGAAAATACTAAAACTTCAATTTCACGGATGTTTCGAAATGCTAGATAGGACATTTTAACTGAGGGCAGAGGCGAAGCAGAAATCAGTAGTTACGTACCGTATTGGCCAGACGGGCCCGATTATATCGCCGGTATTCAATCTCTCGGTCTTCATCGCGACTGGGCTTGCCGACAGATCTATGAATTTCTTTTTAAACGCAGCGAAAATGGGACCAGAATTATCGAATCTCCTCTGCGCATTTATTTGCTCGATCTCCATGCTACAAAATGGGACGACATGCAACAAACAAGATTCTATCGATTTGCTGAACTTTTAATAAGAAACGTAATAAGTATATTCACACGACGAATATAATAAATAAACGTAAGGAATATAATAACGAAATAATAAATAAAATAAAATAAAATAATAGTAAATGATTATATAAAGAATAATAAAAAAACTTAACAAATATAAAACGAAAAGTAAATAATCTAGAACTAGGTTCTTTGTTAATTAATTAACTTCGTGTTTACGTGAAATTGAAGAGATCAGACATGTGCGTCAGTAGTATGTATAAGAATTTCGACCGCCCATACTTCGCTTTCATGTTGTACTCCAACATCATATCGTGAAGCGATATGTTCTCCGACTTGGAAGTCAGCTGAAAATTGTAACGAAAATTTTAATAGACACAATTATTCTCCGTTCACTATTCAGAAGAAGAGCCAATGAACCTTACAGAGATAACGTGACAGTCATTTAAATAAAGTTACCCTTGATTTAAATTAAATAATCGATAGCTTGAGTTTCTAAATTCGAAGAAGAAATTTTGCCAATTTTTAATCACTAATTCCAAACTAAAATTTAAGTGGAATAAATACGTTCTATTTGACTTCTATTCAACCGAAAATCATTTATTAATCAATTTATATCCTACAGTATTTCGAGCATTGTTCAACATTTGCCATAGAAAATAATTAGTCTAATTATTATTTCGCTGAGGAATATCGACTTACTACAACCCCAACTTTAAGCTTCATTCCGTGCAAATTTGACCTCCTCTCGAATTTTGATTGAGTTAAGGTGACGGTCAATCCTTTTTCACTGTTCCACGTGGCATACATTGTTACATTCGTTGATCCACCTCGATCTTTACACGGATTGTACACGTCGTACAGAATATAATCGTCCGCTGATGGGACAGCTACCACCACGTCAGTGGAGATAGAAAACGCGTCGTCGTTTAATATCTGCAAGCTGTGGCTCAGGTTTGATCCCAGGATCAGCCATTTGTGCATCTCGCCGTACATGGAGTACCTCGTTGCCTGCATCCCAGTCACAATTTTCACGCTTACTTTTTTTAGAGTAGCAACCCCATTTTTAAGGTAGCAAATCAGATGGAGAAATAAAGCTTGAAAGCTTTCTTGTAATTCTTAGAACGGAGGATGTTCAAAATAGCAATCTAAATCTATTTAAATGGTCGTTATTCTTTCGAAATTGCACTTACACCACTTTCTAAAATAACGGTTCATTAAATAGTTATTTGCGTAATTGAAGAGTCTTTGAAGAAAACACTGAAAATGTCAAAAATAAAATTTTCCAGGAGAGAAAAAAAATTTGATTTATTTTGATTGATAAATATTCTAAAGTATTCAATAATCCAAATATATCACAAAAATTTTTACTTTTTACATTAATATAGTTGAAATTCACGGAAAGAAAAATTCTATTTGTAGAACACCCTCTATATGCTATCTCTTAGCTGTAGAAAAGGCTGAATGTGATATTAATTTAAATTTGTAAGTGCCAATCTAATTTACTTATCGCTTAATTAGCTGTTATTTACATTGTTCTCTACAAAAGTGGCGTTACACCATTTTTTAACACTATTGCTAACTCTGTTAAAGAGCAATTGCATTAAAAATCAATACTAGAAAATTAAATTGACCGAACTAGTGCGCCGAAACCACTCTCGTTTATTTATTCTACAAATACGGTCGAAATTCTAAATACATTACTACAAAATTACCATTGACACGTGGAATATTTCCAGGTGAAAATTTTTATTAATTTTGGCACTTACAGTGTTTTCCACAAAGACCCTTCAACCAATACTAATATCCTTCCGCAATTTCCAATATCCATTTAACTCGACCAATTTGCATTCCGCCATCCTCCTGCCATTTTCTCACAAAATTCCGCTAATAAAACACTTACATCAACAAGAATTCTCGCGTAACGCTTACTATTGCACCGAGAATCCAAGAAAACGCCCAGTTGATGGTAGTCAGCTTCCAGGATCTTCCTAAGGTCCAGGCTCGACTCAGGCACGGAGTCCACCATGGAAATGTACGTGACGTACATATTATTAAACGTCTTCGCGAGCCTAAAGTCATCTGTTTCGCACAAAGTGTTCAATGGACATTTGCACGTGTGAATAAAACACAATTTAAAAATCGTCGAGTCCCTAGTTTCCTACGCACTTTCCACATTGCCACAAGAGAATCCCACGACCCTCTTCACCTTCCTGAACCCAAAGTAGTCTCTGACAACATTATTCTCATTAACGCACAAAACACCAGCTAATTGCACCGTTAAAAATATTAGCAAGTGCATTCGACGCATGATGCAAAAATTAATCCTCAAAGGAGCGCTACTGAAGCGACATTTCTTCAGTCTTGCGCAGATACTCTTCAGGAATATTGCATTAAATTCTAATATCCCGTCTCTGTATTTATTAATCGCGATCTCGATGAATTATATACTTCATCGTGCATATTTCCCGATGGACATTAAAATTTTACGTGGCACGGTGAACAATTTATCAGGAAGAACGATGGTGGGGCGAGGGTTTAAGTAACCAATAAAACGTTTATTTCTCCCTTTCCGTCGGCACGAGTGCACGAGCAAGGAAAAGGCCTATCGTCTGAGCATGCCGGTTTAATTAATATAATTTGTACTTTTCTAAGGGCATCCACGACCGAGCAAGGAAAGGATCTCGATTAAAGCTGCGCACGCTGCATAAATAAAAGTAACTTATAAATGACTAGTACGGATCATTCTGTGTCGCAAGAGCATCGTCGCCGTCACAGTGGTCCCCAAGCTTCTTTCCCGTCGCCCTCGCGAAGCGGGTTCATTCTATCGCGAACGGGGGTGCGTCGTTCGTCTCCAAATAGAACTTTCCTCGTAATCTGCAACCATTGGAAGGAAATCGTCGTTTGCGTTTGATAGAAATTTTCGTGCGAGACACATCTAGGGTAGATGTCCGAATTACTGCCAGTGTCCCAATTACTGCCACTTTATTTATTTTATGTAATAAAAACGTAACGTATAAAAAAAATGTACAAAAAGAAGGTATTATTAAACGGAGGTTCTGATTTACATAAAAAGAAAACAAATATATGTATTTATATGTACCTAGTGTTTAAAAAATAATATTGAAAAATGAAAGTGCCATTTGAGCGTCAGAAACGCGAAGACGTTAGTAGGAAGTGATGGAGAAATCATACTAAAGAAAGAGCCACAATTTTACTATTCAACCTCTATCTTTCGTGTAAAATGAATTATTCCGGTCTAGAAGAATTACTTTAATGATGTAACGAATAAAATACATAATATTTATTGTTAAATTATAATAATTAACGGTGACATTATTAGGGACAAAATTTTTGGGCTTGTCCCTATTACTGCTGGCAGTATTCGGGACAAAAGAACGTGGAGTACGTATAACTGTCATATATCAAAGTTCCAATTCCTAACCCGAAAGTCACGTGTAGCGTGTGATGCATGTAATGTTATTTTATAAAACTTTCACATATATTTTATGAACAATTACAGTATACGACAAATAAATTAATAATTCCAAAACTATGCGTTCGATAATTCTGGCTATTAATCGGTAAAAAGGACTGGCAGTACCTAATCGAGTCTTAGTAAAAAGGACTGACTGTAATCGGGTCTCATTGTCAATAATAGGGACCGTCAGTTATGTGGTCACAGTTATTAGGACCGACAGTTATTGGGTGGCAGTCATACGGACAAGACAATTTTTTAGGTGACAGTTATAGGTACAGTAGGATCGCTCGCGAATTTTAATTAATTATTAATAAGTTCTTCATATTTAATTCCCTAAAACTATTTTTTGTTAATGAAAGAGATGTTAAATAATATTATGTTTCAAACTGAGACGATTTTTAGGTTAAACAACACGTGAAATGATTAAATAAAGTTCAGTTATAATCTTAAGGTGGCAGTAATTGGGACATCTACCCTATGGCTCACGATTGCTATTTCAAACATATTAAATCGATAGAAATAGTATTGATTTTTTTATTTCGAATGTAAGGATTTGGTTCTCTTTTGTTGATTCTAATGGGTCTTTATTTGTATATATATATTAAATAAATAATACTGAAATACTAGTCGTCAGCTACAAAAGGGTTTCGTAAATTCTCAACAGAGATCAAAGGAATTTGATATCTTACGACGTGGACGCGTATTCTCCCATTAACACCACTGGATTGTAACCGCAACGTCCGTCCTTGTACTTTTCCCAGCTCTCGCAGGTCCTTGCCTTGAAACCTGCCGTGCTCCCTATGCTCTCTGTCATGAACTGGTGCGCCCGCGAGTGGCTGCAATAAGCTGACGACCATTTTGGTTGTATTAACGGAAATATTTTTTCCAGGCTGGCAGACTCTTTTTATGCAGTAATAAAGTGCATAATAATAAATGGGGGTAGTATTATCCAGCCAAATTATAAGTATCCTTAACACTATTACTAGCAGAATTTTCATTTTCTATGGGAACTTTGATTTATCAGAAACAGAAGGGGACAAACATTTTGTATAAATAAAGTTGCTTTGCTCCTAGAGATGAGAAAAATTCAGTGAATTTAATTTCATTTGTATCAAACTTGATGAAATCTACGTTATTGTGGCAAACCCATCCTGAAAGATCTAAAAAATATGAGATAAATTTTTAAATTAAAAATAAATGTCATGCTATGATGCTACAAATATGATTTATCGATAGTGGGACACCATTCTTCTTTTTATGCGAAATTTATTTGAAAAGAAAAAAATTCTAGAAATGCACTAAACTATTTACCGCACACAAAAGAAAATACCACGTGTTTCAAGTATCCTTAGATTAAATATGCAAGATAATTCCTTCCCAGTTGTTTTGGCGTGGAAACACGCCACTAAGAGTGGCTAAGGAACAAGGAAAGTATAGAAAATGCAGTCAGAGGGTTGAATTCTGCTGAAAATTAATGTACTAAGTCTCTGCCACTTAAGGGTGGCCAAAAGAGGCGAATGTTTGTGAATTTTTTTTGAAAAGCGTAAGCATGTATTGTTACAAAACTTTTTGCATTTAAAAAAAGCAACATTTAAAGAACATTTGGTAATTTTTTCATAGAAAAGTATTTACGTTCATAATAAAGCAACAATCAACATCCAAGTCATTCGGTAACCAGATTATCTAAAATCCAAAAACAAAAAGATTTCGTTAGTATATTAATGCGTCCTCTGATTAACGGAGGGAATTTTCACAATATTAACTTAAAACAAAATGACAGCTATTTACAGTTAAAGTCCTGATTTTTTCATGCAGAAATCACACTAAAAAATCAAGATTTCAAATTTAAATAGCCGCCATTTTGTTTTAAATTAATATTTCGGAAATTCCCTCCGTTAATCAGAGGACACATTAATATACTAACGAAATCTTTTGATTTTTTTATTATGATTTTTTTATTATAGATAACCTGGTTCCGAATGACATTGCTCACCGCAAAACCAATTTTGTAAAAAGGCTTCTTGGACGTTAATTGTTACTTTACTATGAACGTAAATATTTTTCTATGAAAAATTACCAAAATCTTCTTCAAATGTTGCTCTTTTAAATGCAAAAAGTTCTGTAAAAATATATACTTCCGCTTTTTCAAAAAAAATTCACAAACATTCGCCTTTTTTCGGCCACCTGACTAGGTATCCCCCCTTAATCACAATATCCACAACTCTCATCCCTCACTCACCATAATCGATCTACCAATATAAAAAAAACGAATGAGATGTTTACTTGTGGTTGGCAAAAACGAGCATCCAGGCTGAGGGAACCTTCCGTTGTTAGGATAGAAATCAGCGTGACCCAGGGGTGCCAAGAATCCAAACGCTGGCCCGCTCGTGTGAATCACGTCCACGAACTGCGCATCGGCTGGGTCCAATCTGAATTCCGGGTCGACAATGCCAGAAATCGTCTCGAACAAGGGACTTGCTGGATCCAGGCCTTTAACAGTTACATCACATAATAGTTAATATTACAATTTAACAATATTCCTCTGCAGTGGCAGACTGGGTCTAAAAATATTGGTTGCCAGAAGATAAAAATGGCCCACCCACAACTATGAGGTTATCATTTAATTTTTATAAAAAATAACCTATGTGTTGGCCTCACATAACCCGAATCAGAATTATTTATTATATTCTTAAATATAAAGTATCCTCGAAAAATGATGTTATTAAATTTTTTTGTTAAGATATTAATACAACGTAAACTTTAGTTACACACAGTAATAATATAGAAACTTCTATTATATTTTCAAGCTATTAAACGTTTAGATATTAATGGAAGACTCGTCGTAGAAAACACTGTAAGTGCCAAAAATCATTGGCACGTAGAGCATTTTCCAATAATTTTTTTTTTTAATTTTGGCATTGACACAGTGTTTCCTACAAAGTCTCCTCATCCATACAGCACACTCTCGTTGCAGCAAAGTTGCAGGATGGTTGCAGTGCAAGATCGCAATGTTTCACGCAACGTTGCTGCAAGTTGTTATCAATAATTCTATCTTCGCCTGCTGCAACGATTCGGACAGCAAGGCCAAAATTATAAATAATAAATAACGGTATATATATTGAATGTTTGCAATAAATAATAGATGTAGGGTGGTTCGAAAAAGTGGTAACTTTTTTGTCCGCTACTGTAGATATGTACTACAACTTCCACCCTGTGTCATTCTACACATTAAGGTTTATACAAAAACCGACTTTTGAAAAAACTGGTTTTCGAATTCTACTATTCCAAAAAAAAACCAGTTAAACCGGTTTTCGAATTTTCACAAAAAAAAAACATAATTGAAATAGTAAATACATGTTTATACATATTTTAAAAATTCTCAGGTTTTCTTCATGTTTATGGATTTACAAAAATATAACAATAAAATACACTGCATACTAAACCAAATGAAAAAAAGAATTAAAATAACTAAAATCCGTACAAAATATGAAGTATATATCTTTATTTCATTAAGTATTTTTCTTTCGAAAATATGAGCTCATGAAGATTAGTTTTAAGTAAACTGTTACCTACTACAATTTGCTTGTGTCCGCAGCGATGTCAAGTTAAAATGTTAACGTTTTTAATTAAATAATTAATGCATTTTTACATATTAATTCTAGTATATAAAACCGGTTTTTTAAATTTAAAAACCGGTTTTCGAATTTTACAAATTTATTAAAAAAACCGGTTTTTAAACTCGGTTTTTAAAAACTGACAAACCCTACTACACATTAAAATATACAGGCTGAGACACCTAACATTTAAACTTAAAATTTTTCCGTTGTTTTTAATGATACGAGAAAATGTCTCAGGAAAAAATGATTGCTAGATAAAAGAAACAACATATTATCCATGATTCAATTTGTATTTTTATTAGCTATAACGTTATAGTAACGAAAATACGTCATCCCATTAAAAAAAAAAAACCGATGATCTGTAAATTTCGAGAAATATAACCTTGAGAATAAAATCGTCTTCGTCAGAATAATTGCCTCTCTGAAGCAAACATTTTTTTCCTTAGACATTTTCTCGTATCATTAAAAACAACGGAAATATTTTAGGTTTAACTGGTAGTTGCCGCAATACTGGCGCAACGTTACAGCAACATTGTGGAAACGTTGCCAAACGTTGCCGTAACGTTGCAGCAAAGTTGCAGGATCCTTGCATTGCAATATTGCAACGCAACATTGATGCAACTATGCAGCAATAATTCTATGTCCGTCCCGTGCAATGTTGCACGGCAACGTTGCAGCAACGTTACATCGACATCGCGCTGCAACTATGCAACACTGCGAGCAAGTGCAAGGTTACTGCAACCATCCCGCAACGTTGCCGTCACGAAGTGTGCTGTATGGGCAGTTATGGAATTATTCCACTAGCTACTTCTCAATACAGACTCCTGCATTTAATATACACAGCCTTTAGCAAAAGTATCTTAAATTAATAAATGTGCGAACATATTTAAGGCCAAAGAGTAAAGACCCGTTGTTATTTATTTCTTGGCTTGGTTTACGAGTTTATTTCCCTCCTCCACCTAGACACTTCCAATTAGAAAATTGAAGTGCACCTGTTATTCTGCCAATACGTCCATCCAAGTAAGCGCCAGCGAATCCAGCCACGTGGGACCCCAAACTGTGTCCGCTGATGTGTACGTCCTTGTACTCGAGGTTCGACTCGCGGTTCAAGAACTCCAGGAAATCCCCCAGGAACTCGCCAACGCGACGAGTGTTGTTCGCTGCCACGGGATAGACGTCGGCCGCCAAAATGCCCCATCCGACCACTATCACGTTCACATCTTCGTGAAGCAGATACGCTGCAACCCATACATGAACGCGTGGCGATTTTTAACACGTTCCGTGCCGCGTGGTGACCCACGACATTTATCGCAGATGGAACTTTCGTCGAATCAGCAAGAGTATATACGCTCTGATTTGATAATAAAATGAAAGGGGAGGGGAGGCTGAAATTATGAAATTTCATTAATCGAACATTGGTGTACAATTTTCTGCGCTCTAGGGTTTCGTTGATAACGTGACATTCCGTGGTGGCACGAAATGTTTTAGTAGTGATAAGAGAGTGTTGAGGAAATTGAGGAGGAATGGGAAAACAGACATTACGTTTGAAGAAGATGAAATATGGAAGAGAATTAAAATAGCAGGAAGATGTAGAGGAGGGAGTTTGAAATTGGGGAGTATTTCAAGAGATTACGATCAAAGTTAGACAAATTTTATTGATAAGGGCTCTTCTAGACAGGGTTGGTGTGAATTGCGTGGCATTAGGGTGGCTCTTATTTAATCTTGGTAAAAAAAATTTTCAAAATTTTCTTCTGGGCACTCTCTAGAATAGTTTCAAATAATTGAAAAAAATCCCTGTAAAGTTTGAGCTCGATCGAACAACGGGAAAGGGTTCCCCTGGGCCCTTGAACATTTAAATCATTATTTAACAGCTCGCGAAGTCGATTTGATATAATATCCTCCGAGTTATTGATGAAATAAAAAAATATGTCAAACAAAAGTTGTAAATCCGGGCAAGGAGCATCTTTTTGTTGTATTACTTTTTCTCACGCGACAAACGGTTTTCGAAAAAGTCCCAAAAACTAAAAAAAAGAATATCGAAAGTATAGACTCTATATTTTCGATATTTTTGCGAATTTCGGTCCTACATTTTCAGGAATCATTCATTACATATCAAACACTGAAAATAAGAAAAACATTTTGTTTATCTTTTTTGTATATTTTGGTATATAACCCCCCCCCCCCCCCTTTAAATGTTTAAAAAATAGTCCTCGAAACTAAAAATTCCATTTCTTCGTTCGCCTTCATAAATAAAAAGTGTTCTAGAAGCATTTAAACTTTCAAAATTTGAAAAAAAAAGTTTTTTCAGGGGATTTTTTTTTTTAATTATTTGGAACTATTCTGAAGTATGCCCCGAAGAAAATTCAAAAATCGAAAATAAGAGCCACCCTAGTGTGGCATGTGTGGAGTATTCCACACTTGAGATTTCGCTGTTTGTGGAATTCTATATTCGAGATTTTGGAAGACATATTACCATTTTTTATTTTTTGTTTGCGTACTAATGTTTGTTAGGCTGTTGTAATTCGATCTTTTAATTTGTAACTCTCCCCGCAACTCTACTCTCTGAAGAGGCTCGTGCAAAGTGGACCACGTAGATGAAATCAGATACACAGGCGTTTCAAAATCAGGCATTGAATTCTAGAATTAAATTACCACACTTGCGAGAAAAATAAGGAGACATGATTTTTTTAGAGATTCAGAAGATAAATAAAGATTACAACATACCTCAATAATAAATAAGGAACACCACCAAAGAATGGCACAGTGCAATTTAAAAATAAATTAACAGAATATAGCGAAATGATCGTAGCCTCAACGAGAAAATACAGAGCACAAGGGATTTAATCCTTAGAACCCAACAGATCAAGAATTTCAGCAAATATTACATACAAAGATAATGTATCCAAATCAAATATTAGAAAAAGACATACTCCAAAGAAGAAAAGAAAAAACAAATCGCTTCCAAAGAACATTTAAATTCCGTCAAGAAATCACTCCAACACCCCGCGAAAGGGTCGAAGGGCCTGCCTCATAGGATCCCGCACAGACTCTAATTCAAAATTTCCCAGTTACGTCAGAAGCTTAGCGCTAGCGAGCAAAAACTCGTTAAATGACCAATTAAGCCGTTATCGTGGTGACCCTTGAACCTGACGACGTCGATTCCGTGTTTACCGAAACGGATTGACCCTGATTGTAATTAAATTTCACTCATTCCTCCTCGTCGACATTTCTAGAAATGTGCTTCAGCAATCGTCCTCCCCCCTCGTCGATCGAGTTTTTCGCTTATTTTCGCCGGGCTTCTTCGCGTAACCGTCTCTATCAAGCGTGTTTGCGTACCCTCTATCAAACCTCGTACCCAGGCCTCGTTTCCGGTGTCGCTGAAACCGTGGATGAGGAACTTGGTCGGCCGACTCTCGTTGAAGTGGGACGCGTAGAGGACCTCCGTGTTATTTAAAAACAACTGCTCCTCGCCGAACGGATTTTCTCTGTGAAAAAATAGAGAAAAATAGGAAAGTAGATTATTGAAAATATCAGCAGCTCCATTTCTGTTTCTATTTTAAAATATATTGCTTTCCGCTAAAGTTAGTTGACTTATTTAAATTTTATTAGTATATAGTTTTTACTTGGAGATTAAATGCTGAAGTTAAATTTCTCTGGCACATCTGTAATTATTTCTGCGCGCTGTTATCAACGGGTTATCAGGTTAATAAGAATAAATAAAATAAATAGCCACACCTTCAGTTATCTCGAGATTACTCTCTGTCCTTGTTAAAAGAATTTAAGAATTCTCTTCGGATTTCGAGAGCTCCGAGAGGAGAATTTAACGAAAGCGTGCATGCCTCTCTTCCTCGAGGATTTTCATTTTTCCCAGGGGAAACGATCGCTTCGCGTGGAAATGTCGAGGAAATCCTCCGGCCGCTCCAAGTGGCGCCTCGTTTTTTCCTCGATTTCGAGGGAGAGTGGGGTGAAAAAAGAAGAAGAAAAGGAGGCGCGTCCGCGATATTCACGCATCGATGATAGTCAGTGGAGCGTCAGCGCTGAGAATAGAATTCGCCGCTCGCTGCTGATTGCACGTATCGTTAAAAAATTGTTGCATCGCTTACGAGCGATAAAGTCAGCTACGCACGGGCGAAAAATTCGCGGCGCCAACTTCTCCGTTACCATGGAGAAGCGCGAACTTTCTTGAACGTCTTCGATTACCATCTTCCCGAGCCCACTGTTCCATTTCGCGATTTAACTGACTTTAATGTGGCAGTTGTAAACGAGACAGAAATTAAGTAACGACCAGATATCGAGGATAGAATTACCGTCGAGAATAAAGATTCCTAAATGAAGGACTTTAAAGGGGAGTAAAATGGGTTCTTAAGCCTCGTTCCCACGTGACTAAGCTGCAGCACAAGTTGCTTATTTAAAATCAAAATCTTCAATGTTAGAAATTACTTTGAAATTTGTGAGATTATAACTGCAACATTAAACTTTCGCGACGAGTTACTTAATAAAGTCCAAAGAGAGGGAATAAAAATCCTCCCCAATTACCACTTCGACTAATTAAAATTCTGAGTTGAAGAAACTTAACCAGAGATAACTGTTGACAATCATGATTCACTGAATTAGAATACGAACACTTAACATAATTATTTCCAACTTCCACAATACTGTTCCTTGCCGCGAGTTACACAAGTGGGAGCGCGACTTAATAGAAGCTTCCATGCCAACCCGACGCAACCATGCAGCCACGGTAAATGCCAAGCATATCGTTCGCGATGCAACTCCATTCCTTCAACGAGTAGTCACACCATACGTACCTAGTGTACAAGTTAAATGTGGCAGGCTCATGGGCAGCTTTGAACACGGACTTGATGACCGTCTCCACGTCGTTCAGCAGCGTGTTCTGCGGGTACGTGTATGCTGGAACCACGGGAAGCAGAGAAGAAATTTGTTTAGAAGAAGCCGACTATCCTGTGAAACAACTACGCGTCTTGGTCCTTGATTAATAATTGCCCTTAAGGTGATGTTCTATTAAACACCCCTAGTAAACGAGGGTATATAAAAGAGGAGGGGCTGTGCACAAAAGGGAAGAAGAGGAAATGAAGAGGAGACGAAATTAGGGAATGCCCACTGTTCCTTCGAACGACAGGCCACTTTAACGTACTCCCGGATGAGCGTCGAGTGATCCACGTGACTTCGTTTACCTGACGTGAGAACAATCGCCAGAAGGATGAGAGTTTCGACCAGCGACATGTCTCTCCGCGCGATACCGCTCGCCGTTCCACTGGATTACTACTGCAGCCGGCTTAGCGGCGGCCCACCATTCATCCTACGCGGATCATTTCTCGTCTTTGATGTCCGATAAGCCCTGGCAGCCGCGTTCATTTGTTTAATTAATTACGACGCTCCCACGTCCAACGTCATGAGAGAGTTTCGGGGGAACCCCTCCTTTGCCAAACACCGAGCACTTTGCAATTTTATCACGATTGGGCTTCTTTGTTGGGAGGGTGGCCCTTATTTATACGTGTCGACATGTGTCATTTGGTGAAAGAATAGTCGCTGAAAAAGTTTATTGTAATTGGGCAACAGGAAAGGGTGCCGACCGGGCCTTGAAGTTTAGAATTTATCAATGGTTTGAAATTTAAGAATTTTTCGAAAATGGTAAGCCCTATCGAAATTTTGTTCAGATGAGATTAAAAGAACGTTCAATTTTCTACAATTATTGTATATGTCATTTTTTTGTGATTCCAACCATTTTTTAGATAATAGCGTTTGAATATAAAGAGATCTGCACTACGCGCGTGTAGAGAATACGTCACGCCGTAGAGTTGGGACGCGCGAGGCGCGGACCTCTCTATATTCAAACGCTATTATTTAAAAAATGATTGGAAGCACGAAAAAATGATATATACAATAATTGTAGAAAATTGAATGCTCTTTTAATTTCATTTGAACAAAATTTCAATAGGGCTTACCATTTTTGAGAAATTCTAAACTGTAAGGCCTGGTTGGCACATTTTCCTATTATCCGATTGCAATAATATTTTTCCGGGACTATTTTTTTTAAATGGAACTATATTAGGAGGTGAAAGCAAAAGAAATCGCAGATTTAAATTAAGGGTCACCCTAGTGTACGGGGGTGGTTTTTGCGTTCCTATTATTTGGAGGGATGTAAGGGTGTTGTTTTAACAGGTGACCTATTTTTCGAGGGATTTGATGGCAGGGTACCCTTAGAAATAAAAAAGTAGATTGACTTCTGAAAGCTATGACCATTAATCTTTCTACATTCTATATAATGTAAAACTGGTTTAAATTCTGAACGCGGGTGTAATTACATTGATAGCGAATTCAGCTAAATATTGCTAACTGTGTAAACTCGATTCTTATGAAATTGACTACGTGATAAAAGTATGTAGTATCTACTTTTTTAAATCTATGAATTCGCGCCATGGACGATTAACACTACTGCCCTCTTGCAGGAATGAGATGGAACGGTTCAGACAAGCATTACTTTATGGACAATCGGTAACTGTTACATCAAAAGAATATGTAATTTGCATCGAAAAAATTCTTTCATCTATTTTACAAATACTTTTTATATCTATCCTTAATTTATCAACCCCTGAAAAATAATTACAATTTTAATTAACAAAACGCTATATAATACTTGTTAAATATTTTCCCCAGAACCAGAAAACAGTAAATAAAGACAATAAAATTCTATTTAGTCAAATATTAATTTAACTACATACTTATAGTAGAAACATTAAGTTTCTTCGCTACAATAAACGAGTCCATAGCGACATCTACAACTGACAATCTACAATCACAGACGCTGTGCTTCAGAATTAATAAATACAATCAATTTCATATTCTGATTTTAACATTTATAACAGTATTTAATAATACTTTTCTAATCTGTACCTCGCAATCCCTGTCACTCAGAATAAATATCTATAGTTATTTAATAACAATCCCTTAAAGTGGTCCATGTAAATTTATTACACTATACACATCACGCTATAGTCAAACAAAAATCAGCTGGAAGCTACTAAAGAAACACCCCTTGTGTGTATTATAAAATATATCTAATGTTAGTCATTCAAATCGAAAACAAATGGAGCTAGACACGGTACTTCGAAGATGTGCCGTACTAAATAAGTGTAAGCCTTAAATTTAAATAACTATTCTTAATACACATTTCGTAATACATTTTAAGATATTCATTGTATAACAACATTGCGTTATTATCACAGCGGTAGGAAGAGTGGAAGAAAATGAACGAAAAGAGGATAAGTACTTCCAAAAGATATACGAACAGTGGAAGGGAGCCAAAGCAACGGACAGGGACTTAATGTATAAAGTGATTCCGAAATTTTATTTCAAGGTAATACCATATGCCTGCAGAATTTAAACATTCCCAACAATCATTTCTTTAAGTATACTCATTTATCCATTCTAGTTACCAAGGGAAGACGAGGTCTTACCACAGAAATTGCGAGAAGAAACACGAGCGTTATTTCTGCAAAGACGCTCCCGACAATTGCTAGATAATAATGAGCTTAAAGCCTTATGGGTATTGTTGGATAAGCACCATAGTCCACCTCTATCGGGTGACGAGCAATTAATAAACTATGAAGACTTTAAGAAAGTAGGAAACTTAGCGGGACCGAAGTGCAACCCATATTTCACTGCAGTCGTATTTGCTAAACTGCAACAGGGCGATCCTCATGGTAGAATCAGTATAATGGCGTTATTTAATTATGTTATGAGGAAAGTTTGGTTGCATCAAACACGAATCGGTCTTTCTTTATACGACGTCACTGGTCAAGGATACCTTAGAGAATCTGTAAGTTTCATTTTACGCTGTTTAAATTCCTCTGAATTATTGTGGTCAATTTAAATGTATTTGTCTCTTACAGGATTTAGAGAACTATATTTTAGAATTGATACCGACCTTACCGCAGCTCGAAGGGCTCGAGAAATCCTTCCACTCGTTTTACGTCTGCACAGCGGTGAGGAAATTTCTGTTCTTCCTCGATCCCCTCCGAACAGGCAGAGTTAGGATACAGGATATTCTGGCGTGCAGCTTCCTCGACGATCTCTTGGAACTAAGGGACGAAGATTTACCCAAAGACTTGCAAGAAGCTAATTGGTTCTCCGCCCCGTCGGCGCTTAAAGTATATGGGCAGTATCTCAACCTGGATAGGGATCATAACGGGATGCTTAACAAAGAAGAACTTGCGGGGTAACTTGAGCGTAACGATTTGGAGAATCACTTTATTATCGTGTTGATTTTACAAGAGTTTCTCAACAGGTATGGCACGGGAACGTTGACCGGAGTATTTCTTGAAAGGGTGTATCAGGAATGCTTGACTTACGAAGGAGAAATGGATTACAAGACCTATCTGGATTTTGTTTTAGCATTGGAAAATAGGCACGAACCGCAGAGCCTGCATTATTTATTTCGAATTCTTGATATTAACAGTCGCGGGTATCTTGATACCTTCTGCCTCAATTATTTCTTCCGTGTATGTATGCGCATAATGTTTCGCTTAAGTTCAGACATTTTCTTTGATATAAGTTTCTAAACTTTGGTGTATTATGTAGGCCATACAGGAGCAGATGACGATGCATGGTCAAGAGCCAGTGAGTTTCGAAGATGTTAAAGATGAAATATTCGATATGGTGAAACCAGCAGATCCGTGTAAAATTACGTTGCAGGATTTGCTGTCTTGGTAAATAAATTCGTAACTTATCGCAGATCAAAGTTTTTTTAAAGGAAGGCTTTATTTATTTTGTGATTCGTATTTTACAGCGGTCAAGGTGACACAATGGTCAGTATTCTGATAGAATTTCATGGCTTCTGGGCTTATGAAAATCGGGAGGCAATGGCAGCTGATACTGGTGACGAATCGTCTCATGTTTGATGGATGAATGAATACGGACTATGATACATTCCTGGGATTATACATATGACAATTTGTAATAGTATTTTTTCAAAAAGAAAGCACTGCTTAATGGTCTTATGATTCTGTACCATGGATCTTAAAACTGTTGGTGATAGAATGCGTAATTTTATTAAGTAATAATAGAGTTATAATTTTTTAATAAAATAATTCTGTTTTTAAGAACTGTGTTAATATTTAGTTTTTTTTCTATAACGTTTTAAATCCTACAACAGAGAGCGCATTTTGAGAATTAGCGCCCCTAGGCTAGCAAGTGTCTGCCGCCCTTGCCGTGATATATCAAATATTTTAATTGAAAAGATTCGGGGAAATTTCAAAATTAATTTAATGTAGCTATCCACATGTGAGTTTTTGCTAATTCGCTGATAAAAGGGAATTTGTTTTAAAGTTGTCTGAAGCAGCTCTTGGGTTTAAGGGGGGAGATCACTGTAAAAAATCGGAAAATCGATTTTTTCTTTTTCACATTTTCTGAAAGACGTACGTTTCAAGAATGCTCTCTCCATCTAAATTTGATGAAGGAATTCGTGAAATTGACGGAGATATAGTATTTTCCGTGAAGCGGTGTCAAGCACGCGATTGTGCCGAGCGGAACTTTGAACGCGTTTTTCTCAGAATGACATTTTTCAATCGCGTTGACAGTATACAAAAAAAAATACATATACATCCAATTGATAAAAATCCGTCTCTATTACGTGACGATCAGTTCTTTTAAATTAACGGCTTCCTATTTTTTTTTAACAACTTTTACCCCCAAGAAATGATTATTATTGCAATATTGACTTTTTTCGATCGTCGCGTAATAGACGCAGGCTTCTGGTTTCTAAATATTTTTGTGTTTTTGACTTGAGATTAACCACATGGCTAGGGCACTGTCAACACCACAGGCACAATTTTCCCATAGCACACATTTTGACGAAGAGTATACTGGAAAGGGATTTATGAATTTGATTGAAAAAATTGTTTTTTTACCCTTTAATATATACGCATTAATTGTACTAAGCAATACATTGATTCACTTGCGTTGTCTGGTTGAGAAAAAATCCCGAAAACATCCTTCCTTTTCAGATCATTACAGTGGTCTGCTCCCTTAAATATTTTCCAATTTCTTTCGCTCAAAATTTATCGCTCTCCAAACTCGCCGCCCCCGAAAATTTGCCACTCTACATAGGCTGCAGCTTACTTATTCTATTATAATACACAAATCCGCCTCGGCTCCGCAAACAAAATGCATTTACGCATGATAAATTAATCTTAGCGTATTTCGAAGTCTGCTACATCAATGAAATATTAAATTAGAAATAATATTTCCTTGTAATAATTTATATAATTAACAAGTAATTGTTCGTTATCCAAAAGTATTTTATAAAATATGAAATAATGTATCCTGATACATCGACTATATTTATAAATCGTATCGCCGAGCACATGGTTAGGGAAGACACATGCGTGATTGTGTCTTGATGAATTTCACATTTTCTATTTTCGTAACTGTATAATTTCCTTGAAAATGAGTGTAGACAAAGAGAAGGCAAAAGATGATTCCCAAACCACCGAATTTGTGGCAAATAAGGGGAAGAAGAAACGACGTGCGAGCGAGCATCGTATGGAGGTATGAAAGGAGGTTATGTCGAAATAAATTTACCCTTTACACGATAATACTTTCTTCTTCTCATTTAGTACATTTATAATCCCGCATACTTACACTACCCCAGGTTGAAGTAATCAACGGCGTAGAAGGAAAAGCAAAACCACAAACAACATCGAAAAGGCCAAGGAACGTTCAAGGCGGCGAACAGAGAAAAGTGAGCCAAGCATTTACGTTTAATCGATACGAATCCTAAAATTCTATAATTCTACAAATATTTCCAGATATCTGTGCCCGCGCATAGGTACACTCCCCTGAAAGAGAACTGGATGAAAATATTCACACCCGTTGTGGAGCATTTACAATTGCAAATCAGATTCAATTTGAAATCCCGTAACGTCGAATTACGTGCAGCTCCGGAAACCCCCGACATCGCTAATCTACAGAAGGGGGCTGATTTCGTTAAGGCTTTCATTCTAGGATTCGAAGTGGAAGACGCCTTGGCTCTGTTGCGTTTAGACGATCTGTTCGTAGAGTCGTTTGAGATTCAAGACGTAAAGCCGTTGAAAGGTGACCACCTCTCTCGGGCGATCGGAAGATTAGCAGGAAAGGGCGGGCGGACAAAGTTTACTATAGAGAACGTTACGAAGACGAGAATTGTTTTAGCGGAGTGCAAAATCCACATACTCGGCTCCTTCCAAAACATACAGTTAGCCAGAAGGGCTATATGCAACTTAATTCTGGGCAGTCCTCCGTCGAAAGTTTACGGGCAATTAAGGAACGTAGCGAGTAGGATATCAGAACGATTATAATGTAAATAATACAAATCAGTATCGAGTACAAATACGAGTTTCAGAGTGTGCAGAAAGAATGTGCAACTCTTAAGTGAGATTCTTTCAATCTGTTATACATGTTTTACACGAAACATTAGTGTTTAATAATAAATAAATAAAGTTACTTTCGACCTGCGTGTTATAAAATTTATTTTTAACTTAATATAAGAATTCGGTTTAAAGCAGTATTTGATATTTATACTTTCTGGGCACTTTGTTCAGGACTAATCTGCCATCGTAGCTTAACGATGCAAATGTCCAAGGGTCTGCGGATGACCATTCAACTGCGTAAACGCTGTCTTCGTGTTCTTCGTATCTACCTACAACTCCATCCTCCAGCCTAAAAGTATTATCGTGTTTAATATATTTCCCTTCGAAGATTGTTTTTATAATGTATTCTCGTTATAATTACTTGTCTTTCTTGCAAGTATAGTCATTTTGTGCAGAATCGTCTTCGGGAGGTACTATATGTCCAAAGGGCTCCGAAGAAATCGACGCGACGCTGCATAATATTACTCTTGAATCGCTACTAGAAGTCAGAACCAATTGATCGTGGAAGCGATTAATTCTGATGTTCCACACCCAATGCGAATGCTCCATGCGAGACAACACTGGCTCCGCAGGTGACCTGATATCCCAAAACTTCATGTATCCATCATCTCCACATGTAGATAAAAAGTATTGACGATTAGCGTTAAAATCTAGATCTCTAAACATAAAATTTAAATCACAGCGAATTACTTATTACTTCGACATTCAATGTAAGACTAAGAATTAAGTTGTCGTTCTGGTAATCACGCCGCAAAATTCGGCAACATTCAGGTTTTTTTTCTCAGTGAATACAAGGAATAACAATGTCAAACTTTTTTTTCATCTATTAAGCTGCTGAACAAATTTTTAAGTACACTTTTAATTGTGTTTTTTCAATGTTATCTGGAGTTAAAAATCGCGCCTTTGAAAAGACGGGAGGGATGTCAGCGCAGACTCATCTGAAACAAAAAACTAAACTGATTCTTAATCATTATGAGTTAAGACTGTTCAAGTAGCTTGAAATTTGGACCGAGCTCACCGAGCCGAGCTGAGTACTCGAAGAGAGGAAAAAAATCGACTAGTTTGTTCTCTTCGAGGCGCTCGAAAAAATTCGAGTACTCGATTTTTTGACCACTCGGCTTTTTCGAGTACTCGGTTCTTCGAACCGAGCCAAGCTTGGGTCACTTTTCTCGAGTACCCGAACAGCTATATTATTTGTACCGCTATCGCAATTGCCAGAATTAGCCACGTAAGTCAAAATATAACAAAATTACACGCATTCCAACTTCAAGTAAAAAATGGAAAATTTCGAACGATACTCATAATGATTAAGAATCAGTTTGGTTTTTGTTTTAGATAAGTCTGTGAGGTGAAATCACTCCCGTCAGGGAGGTATTACACAATTAAAAGTATACTTAAAACATTGTTCCCTATACATTATAAGTAGCTTAATAAATGAAAAAAATGTTAGACCTTGTTATTCATTGTATTCACTAAGAAAAAAAACCTAAATATTGCCGAATTTTACAGCATGATTACCAGAATGACTCCTCAAGAAAAGGAGCAACAAATCAATCTTATTCGATACCTAATGATCTGCGAATGGGCAGACAAGATTGTCCACGACGCTTCAGAAGGATTCCTGAAATCCCATCCACGAACATTGTTCTCATTTAGCGTGACGAACTGAGTGCAACCATTGTGAGGATTCCACTTCCCATTCGTAAAGCGCGGCTGACCTTTACTAGCTAAAGTACCAGAAGTTGTAGCCTAAATAATGTAACAGATAAGAGGTAAACTTGATCAACGTTAAATGAAGGATTTCGTTATTACCTGCGGTCCGTTGTCAGCCAAGTCCCATAATATAAATTTATTATCTACAACCGAGACAGCCTTCGTCGAGTCCATGGGATGATACGCGATAGTTTTAAGATCCGAGCCATACGGCGTTGTATCGATATCGGCTAATTTTTTCAGATCCTCCACATCGTTTGTGTATTCCTTTAGTTCCGGCATTTGCCAAATGGCCCCTTTCATTTGGCAACTACCATCATCTGCGTTCAAACGTAACAGGTTTGCAATTTTTTTAAAAATATATAGCTGATATCTTTTGGCTATAAAAGTTATTCGAAATTACAATTACCGCTTAAACTATTGTAACACGTAATGAAGACATTGGGCTCCGTGGGAGACGCTTGTAAAGACCAGATTTCCCCGACAGAATGGTGAAACACTTGAGTCTTTAAACCACCCGTTTCCTCGTTAAGTTCCACTAAATGAACTTGGTTGTTACTAAATTTCAGTGACTGTGTGCCAACCAGAAAACGAACAATGTCTGTTTCCGCCGTTTGGGCCGACAATGCTCTCGTCTACGACATCGGAAAAGCATTGTTATTATCGTATAAATTTGATGGTTATTTTCTATATATTTCGATACTCGTAAAATTGTATGAAAATAAATTTTATTAAGTAAGCGAAAAGTAACTTTTACACTCGTGTACTTCTAAAAACGCATGTTTTGTGAAATAACTGTAATTGTTTAAGATTCCATAAGTTCGATTGCGTACTTGAAATTCGAGTCCGTATATCACAGGGCTGTCGTTCTCCATTTTTTAATACAATCTTCCTTCCGTAATAACTAAAAAGAATCTTTATTTACAATAGAATCGTAAACCTACGATCTGTCAAAACAACTTATGTTAGCGGCACTATACACGCGCTACATATGTATACACGTCGCACCACGAGACTGAACAGCAGTGAACAGTGACTAGAGGGCAGCAGAGCAATTAAAAAGACAGCTGTTGCATTATTACGAGAAACCAATATTTCAATCCACTGTCATTCGATCTTACGATAAAACAGAAAAGCATGTATTCAAAACTTCATTAAAAAAAGATTGAAGTTTATATTCCAATAGTGATCACGTGACATAGCGCTCCATATTCAAATACACTACACGCAGAACGAGTAATTGCCCCAGTATAATTCATTATAAACACGCGTTAATCTATTTAAGAATCATATATACTTCTTTATTGATTTCCAACAGACAATTTAAGGTATGGGATGTTGTATATCGAAGAAGAAACGTGAGAATTTATCGTGCATATTATGCAGAAGTTCGTTTGAATCGATGTACCCGCGCAAACAGAGGGGGAGGTGTATCGGCCAATGAGCGGCCTCGTTTTGCCTCGGAGCTAACGAGCCACAAGGACATCTACATATTTACGTTATCCCTGGTTGTCCCCACCACTCAGTTTAGCAGCTCCCTGCGTTGCTTTGCGTCGGCCGACGGGTAACCAGCCGTGGGGTCACCAGATAAATTATGTCAAACGGAGTGGTGTTACGAGCGTGAGCGATCGTCGGGATCCGCTGTGCCTCGTACACGAAACTGTCGCGAAGTGCGCGTTCGTGCGGTCCGCGGGGTCCAGTGTCGATGCGATCCACGGACTGGCCGGGTCCCCATGCCTGTTGGTTAAATCAGTGTTAAACTTGAATGATCGCGAAGAAATCTCTGCTCTCCTATCGTCCCCGCACAAATGCACGCATCTGTATTTACTTCACCGGGAAGACCATGCTGACCCTGCAGCGTCAATTGTAAGTACGCGGCCGTTTGTCACATTGCCTCGTCGCCCGCCCGCTATTGACACTCGCGGACCCGCATCTTCAAAATCGCGGAAGACCTGTGCGCGTTTTTGCCTCCTCTTTCCCCGTGCACGAGGCGACAACGCGGTCTGTCAGGTATCCGGATTTGGCTAATGTGAAACAGAAAAAGCGCGAACATCGTCTCCGTAAGTCCACTGGTATTTTGATCGCGGCAGAGGCTGGGGGGTATCGAGGTTCGGTAGTCTTAGCGATTCGGCGTTGGTTTTGTTGTTTTTCGCTCTTTGCAGGACCTCGCGAATCGGGGTCCGCGAACTTTTGAGATTATCGATTGCTCAAGGTGGCTCGTGCGAGCTTACGATCGAGACGTGCAGGATCGTTGGTGTAATTGTCGGGGATGTTGCGAAGTTTGTGTTTCATGAAACTTGTCTGGAACTATTGTAACGTGTAATTACGCGAGGTGGGAAGCGAAACTGCTGAAATCGGTAAACACGGTCGATGATATTGTTTGTTTCGCGAGAAAGCTGTATCTATGGTTCGTGTAAGGAGCGATTTGAAAATGTTGCACGCGAATTCTTAATCTTCTGTAACGTTGCACGACTTTCGGGTTACATTATCTGTGTTTTACAGATATTCCTGGTAATAATTCGCAAAAAGTTTGTACTCGAGTATTGATACATAGGAACCACAAATGTTTGTTTTACGATAAAATGTTTATGAAATGATATGTATATGCAATCTTTAATGTTTATCAATATTTTACAAATTTCGGTATTTACTGACTATTGAAATAGGGTAAATTAATTCTTCGACAATTTTAACGATTTTTTACACTGATATTCAAATTGACGTATGTATGTCAATGTGTTTTATTCATAAAAGAAGGTAGATAATTATGTTCTTCCAATATGCAAATTCTCCTGCCGTTTTTATCTGCGTTCCAATTTTCAGTATCATAAAAATGCAAACGTTGCTTGCAGTTGTTCTATTAATTCTCAACCGTATATTCTAAAAAAACGGAAACGCGAGTGTAGGAACGTTTAACTTCCACTTCATCAAAGTTACTAACTTCTTCAATCACCCAAAGAAATAAGCGGCGTTCGACGTCGCGTTTATTAGAAAAGAAGTTTCGCTTTGCGGAGTTTTAATCTCCACTTTACAGTTCGAGGCAAATTGCAATTACGGATTATTTTGCAACGCATGCGATCTGTCTTTGTAGCCAGGAAACTAATTGCAATTGAAAGTTTCATAACGGTTTATAATGCTTTATTATGATAGGTATAGTAGATTGCAATACTGCTATAGTTTGTTACTATACTGATATAATTATATTATAAAGGGTTATTATCCGTAATAAATAAATAAATAAAAATAATATTACACTATTTGCACTATAGCCTTCACTATGTTACTATTCACCATAGTGTGGTACTAATATAGTTAAGTATACGTATTTATTCTATTGCAGTAGCAGTCAACTATATTTTGCAATAGCAGTATATTATATTTATTTTGCAAAATACGAGAACATTTATTATTTTTCGTCATATTTATCTGCTGAAGTTGAGTTAAAATTATAGGATCGGCTACAATATATCGTCTGTAGTAATATGATATATTTCGCTTAGAAGTTACCACGCATATGGTAGATTAATAGATTATAATAAATTATAGTAGAGCATAGAGGGAAACCATAAATTATACAGAATGGGTGTAACAGAATATAGTAGCTTTAGCAAGATATTCACTAACGTGTGTGTATGACAGATAATATACTATTTATATCTCTATTCAATTATTGGAATAACACAGTTTTACTAAGCGATAGGTAATGCTGCAGTAGAACCGCTTAATTCTGGGAAATCATAACTTATTAGTACATAAAGAAACAGCTTTTAAATTATTTTAATTCTCAATTTAACATTTAATATTAGGACAAATATGCACGAAGAATATTCATTTGTGATAGTACAAAAAGAGTACATATAATAGCAATGATATTTTTCATATTTTCTAGAATTAATGGTGAATGCGACCACCTCTGGTTTTAAAAATCCTCGCACCCGCAGTCTACATTGCAACCCCCCATTTCTCTGCAAGACGTAAATTTCCCGCGTTACAGTACAAATCCCCTACAAAACACCGAAACTTTCCACCAGCTAGTATTCCCAATGGACTACAAAAATCCCACTGTAGCCGTATTATTACAACCCCATACCACCGTGCTCCACATTTCTCTGCAACTATTTCCATTCCCTTTGTTCAACCACCAACCTTGCACTCCCTGCTAAATACTACCAATCCCAACAAACTATTTATTCACTCCTAACTGACCATTACACATCCCTATAGTAATTGCAACAACGCATACCAAATTTCTTCTTTACCCGCCAACCCTTAACCCTTAACCGGCGGTACTGGGTCTTTGTGGACCCAAGGGTAACATTACCCAATAAAATAATGTATACTACGGAAATCTTCAAAAATCGAAAAATTTCTCTACATGCTCGTAAAAAAGGAGTGGCGTTTAAAACGCGCATAGTAGGGTAGTTAATTATTGAATAGCGAATAGGTTGCTCACACGTCGCATGCAGGGTCTATTCGGACCCACAATTTCACTCATGCAGTTCTCAGAATAAGATTTTATATTAGAATCTAGTCTTGTTATAATCTAAATTCTTTATATCCTCCAAGAAGTAATACTCATAAGTATTTAACACATGTTGTCTGATATTTACGGTGGGTCAAAATTGACCCTGCGTTCGCCGGGCGATTGTTAATACAGGTCCAAAGCAGGGCTGTTATGAATAGTCAAATGTTATTCGAATAATTAGGAGCATTCGAATAATATTCGAATAATTAGGAGCATTCGAGCATTATTCGAATCATTAGGAGTATTCGAATGCTGAGCAGTATTCGAATATTTGAACATTATTCGAATACTTAAAAGTATATATGGAGTATTCAAATATTCGGATTGTATCGAATAGGAATCTGAACACGAAATTCTTTTCATATTGGCTTTCACAATGATTTGATTTTCAAATCTTTAGATTCGTATGCGATATAATTCGAAATCTGAATTATTCACTTTGAATTATTTGATTACTCCGAATTATTCGAATACTCCTAATTATTCGAATTCTCCGATTTATTCGAACACTCCTAATTATTCTAATACTCCGAATACTCGGAATTATTTGAATTATTCGAATACTTCGAATACTCCGAATTATTCGAATACTTCGAATTATTCGAATACTTCGAATTATTCGAATACTTCGAATTATTCGAATACTTCGAATTATTCGAATACTTCGAATTATTCGAATACTTCGAATTATTCGAATACTTCGAATTATTCGAATACTACGAATTATTCGAATACTCCGAATTATTCGAATACTCCAAATTATTCGAATAAATTATTCGCATTTAAAATTATTCCACTTATACTTGGATTATTCGAGTATTTACAGCTCTAGTCTAATCTGACCCAGGCACCAACTTCCGTGCGATTACTCGAATCCTTCGCCCTTCTTCATTCTACCCCGAAACATGAGCGAGGCTATTCCCGCGGACCTGAATCGCGTTCACTTGTCGCCGTTGCTTAGAAACGGTGGCCGTCGTCACGTTCGGTCGAACTCCTCGCGTTTTAAATTCGCCCCCCTCCCTGACCGCGCGACATGGCTGGAACGAGGAAGAAACGAGGAAGAAACGAGGAGGACACAGGCGCGTTACGTCCGCAACTCGTTCCGTGCGTTGAAGCGGGGCCGCTTGGCAAGCGGTGACCCGCGTCGACGCCACGCAATGCCACCATCGGCCCTCTCCTTTGAATATAATCGAGCGCTGCTCGGGCGGGCTCTGGCTCTCTCGGGTTAATTGATCGGCTGGGATGTTCCCGTCCTCTTGGCCGACCTCGTTGCCGACGCGTCGTCGGTCAGCTCCGCGGCGGTGCCGACATGGCAGCCCGTGTCCACGTGAGATCGATCACTCTCTCTCGACTGGCACAGGCCAGTATCAGTTGTTGAACAGATGACGGGGGGCCAGCCGGCGAGGAAACGGCCCGCTTTTTTTCGCGTGACCAAAAACGTTTCGCGGCTGCGTGACGGATCCCTGATCACTGGTCTCGCTTCCTGCGCGAGGGCCTGCAGCGTGCCGGCTACTCTCACGCCAGCCCATTGGCGGGCTTTGGCGATCCTTCATAGATCTTTGTATGAATGCATATTCGCTGTAGATTGGGTGTTGAAAGGTAGGCGAGTGTTTCGGGAGATTAGGTAGGGAGATGCATTGTACTTCGAGTCTGCAGAGGCGTTAATTTTTCGGCGTGCAGTGTGTCAGAGAGGTAGGGTAAAGGACCCAATTACTGGCAGCCAACCAATTAGTCACCTTAAGGTATTTTACTTAAAATAACGAATAAATAAACGTTTAAGTAAAATAGCTTAAGGTGACAATAATTGGGTTGGCTGCCAGTAATTGGGTCCTTTACCCTATTAGCTACTGATCTATTATCTGGTGTGCAAAATGGGAAAATATTTTGTGTCTCTGCTGTTTTGAAAATGCAAAGTGTAGGACATTGCACTCTGCGATTTTAGTTGCCACTGGGTTGTAATTAAATACGTACTTGGGTCGTGTTTGTTCCTCGAATAAATCACATTTTTTAGCAGTTAGGTTTTGTTGACGAGCAACTTTGAAGTCTTAATAGAAAAATTCTTTAATGCAAAGCTCTGCCCCGTCGCCCCACGCACATTGTTTACTTCTCCCCAGTCGAGGAATTCGCGTCAGAAGGGACAATTAATCCATGTCGCCGCGAATGAATGAACGTAACGAGGAAAATTGATGATTTTTTTTTCTTGCGGCTGGCAATTCCCGAGCGCCCGAGCAACACGCTGAATCTTTTTTCATGGCACTGAAGCGGCCCAACAACGCGCCCCAAGCCTCAAGTTCCATGTCAATCAATACTGTCGCGTGGTCGCGTGCAGAAATTTTCATTCTTTTCCTTATCGCGAGCTATGCCTACGACATATTCCGCGGCGCAGTCTACGCAACAGAAAGTGCATTTACTTCGGAGCAAACTGTACGAGCTCTAGCCTTTTCCCTCGTAGATAATAGCCTCGGGCATGTTAGATAAAAAATTATTTCTTTCTGGTAGCTCGACTCCCTTATCTCCTGTCCCATGTGTGCTTTATCTTCCGTGAGAAACGATAAGAGGATGATATAATGGTACACCGTAGTAGCCTTCGATTGCTGCTTCCTCCTTTTTTTTTTAGGGGGAGTTGAGGAAATGGACCAATTTGATAAAGGAATTGTTTATTCGTCTGCGATTAAGCTTATGCGAGATATAGCGTGGAGGGAAGAGATTTTATTTGTATGGTGTATTGTGAAATAAAAGTAATGATGGAACGGTAGGTTTGTAGTTTGAACTTGGACACGCGTATTGGATAAATTTATTTAACCCTGTATATATTTATATGAACCTTGACGTTACGCGAAGCTGGAAGATGAGGCCGTGACATTTTCCCTGGTTGTTTTCCTGTTCAGCCTTTTATAACCTGCGCGAGAGCGTTTCGAAAAGGCAGGAGATATGGTTAGGCAGCTCGATGTGGTGTCAGGAAGTGTTTTAATAGCGCAGTAAAGCTGTCTGGCCACTTGAAATACCCGAGTAGCTCAGAATTCTAATGGATGAGAGCTCTAGCCATTGAGACTTCGATCTGTTCGGATTTCTATTATTAGGAATTATATCTGGGGGCAGTTTAGGAATTTAGGAATTCCGTCGGTTGGGATTTCTGTCAATGAAAAATTTCATCAGAAAGGAAATCCGTCTTTTGGGAATTCCAGTATTTGGCAATTTTAATATTTTGGAATTTTATTTGGAGGGAATTCCATCATTTGAGAATTCTATCGGTAGAGTACTCTATCAGAAGAGAATTCCATCACTTGAAATTTTCATTATTTAGGAATTTTATCTGGAGGGAATTTTATCATTTAGTAATTCCGTCAGTTGGGAATTTTACCGATAAAAAATTCCTTCAGAAAGCAAATCTATCTTTTGGGAATTCCATTATTTGTGAATTCCATCATTTGGCAATTTTATTATTTCGGAATTCTGCTTGGAGGGAATTCCATCATTTTAGAATTCTATTGGTAGAGTACTCCATCAGCAGAGAATTCCATTATTTGGGATTTCCATTATTTCGAAATTTTATCTGAAGGGAATTTCATCATTTAGTAATTCTGTCAGGTGTGAATTCAATCAATAAAAAGTTCCATCAAAAAGGAAATCCATCTTTTGAAAATTCCATTATTTGGAATTTCATCATTTGAGAATTCTATCAGTTTAGAATTCTTTCAGAAGGGAATTCCCTCACTTGGAATTTCCATTATTTAGGAGTTTTATCAATAGAGAATCCCATCATTTTAGAATTCTATCAATTCAGAATTCTTTCAAAAGGTCAACCTCATCATTTCAGAATTCTATCACTAGAGAATTCCGTCAGAAGGTAACTCCATTAGAGCATACGACGCGTAAAAAATTTTACGAGTAAAGACTTCCATTAGTAGGAACTTGCTGAAACCACAGCCCAGTATATGAAATAAATTCACATAAACCCTTGTCCGAAATGGTTTCATAAAGACTCAGTGGAAACCAGTGATTCAAAAGCAAACTTCTCATCAATTTCATAACTCCTTAACTACTTCCTAATCGCTAGTTATACCTCCTGTAGTAATTAATATTGAACCCGGATGGGAGCCAGGGGGCGGGAGAGTTAACTGACATTTATTTGCTTCTGAGTCGGACTGGTCCAAGGGATTACATTTAATTAAATTTGTAGAGTCGAAAACGGTGTACGGAAATGTACCAAGAAAATGGAATAATTTACATCCGTTAAGAATGAAATGAAGGATCCTCCGACTTATTGACATTATGTCCCACGCGCTGCCATATGCTGTGCCATACGGTGGTAATTAAACTCTCCTCGGTGTATAAAATTACCATTTTCTTTATAGTGTGAAAGTACATAAACTATTTAATATTTACACCGTGCAAGAACACTGAAACAACGTCATCTCCTATTTTATTGGCTAGAGACACCACATCCCTCGGCAATATCGCTTGAGTTTCTTGATTTTACAGTCTCTGTTAATTAATATTAGAAATTCCCATGGCTACATCAATTTTATAACGTTTCACGTGGCTCCTTACGTGGTACGAAATGCTTTCATTATATTTTTATATTACTCTGCAGCAGGTACTTCACGCCGGGTTTTCTGGGAAAATTGCTGCTAAACCTTCGACGTGCAACATTCCTTTTTTCTTCTCTCTTGGCAATCTTCATGCCGTGCACGTGAAAATAAGTGCAGCGCTGGTCTTGTTTCATTTTCTTGCTCCCGTGTGCAGCTCACGTTACGTCGGTGATTTCGCAAAAAAATTACTGGAAAATCCTGAATGTCGTACAAAATTTTTCTTTTCCCATTTCTTGCCAATCTTCAAATACGATGCACTGGGGGATTAAAACTATTTGCCCAACGGCTATAAATTTGAAATTGAATACTTGGATTTAAATGGCTGGATATAATTCCGATTTTCGAGTAGGTATTCGAATTTTAGAATATTTGTGTATTTCTGTTTGAATATTTCTAAGTAGTATCCAAATACTTCTAATGTGCACTAAATACAGAATTTTGAAATAGGGAAACATATAGTATAACAATTTGAAAATTAATAAATCATTTAATGATATCAGTATGTAATATTTAGTTAAATTTTGGCGTGCCTGGGAAGCGTATTTGAATTCCAATGGGTCAAGTCCTATAAATTTCTCGTGCCTTTTTAATGTTTATTTTCAGTAGAAATTTTACACTGTGTACAACTTGCAATTTTCTACGCCATTATATATTTTACATTTATACATATGATACAGAAAAAAAACTGTGTAGTGTCTTAACACGTTTTGAATGCAAATAGCTCTCTTTTCCATTCCCCATGTTTCCACCTCTAAAAAAGGACACGTTCACTGGAAGATAGTAAACCATGAATATTTAAACAGTATTTACCTGGTTTCTTTGCTAAAGGAAACTTATCATCACTCAATTTCCACCATTTTAGTGGCTGTGCACAAACGCATAAGTTTAATATCTGCTACTATATTACAGTCTCTATTACTTGATTTTCTAATATCCACATTATTTAAATTCGAGTAGGTAAGGATAAATAATCACGTACCTTAAAACTAGAACCGCCGAAGGTTTATATTGACCAGCACTGAAACACATAATATAAATTGGTACTATTAATTTTAAATATTTTTACGTACAATTAATATAAGTATATATTCGCTTAAACTTATTAATATAAAGTAGCAATATACAGTGGCTCACAGTCAAAAGCGTACACTCTTTAAAATCGCATAATATTTTTAAAATTGGTCCAAACGACTTGAGTTTTTTTTTAGAAGCTGGAAGGATTTGTTTGCTAAGTGATGTGTTTCATAGTTTTGAAAAAAATTGCAATTGGTTGGAATAACAAAAAAAAATACCTAAAGGTCGTTTTTTCTGTTCAACTTTTTTTCTGAGTCTGTAATAAAAATTCAAAAAACCGGTTTTTAGATTTAAGTAAGGTGTATACATGATGCAAATTTCATCAGAATTGGTTAGCGTTGCTCTGAACTACAAACGTTTAAGGATCACAGAAAAAGGTCGAAAATTGCTGATTTCGTGAATTTCACAAATTTTCGAAAAGTTGGAAAAACGACCTTTACTATTTTTTTTGCTATTCCGACAAGTTGCAATTTTTTTAAATTGCACTTAGCAAACTAATCCTAGCTTCTCAAAAAAAACTCAAGTCGTTTGGACCAATTTTAAAAATGTTATGCGATTTTAAATAGTGTACGATTATGTGAGCCACTGTGGCACACTAATATAACTACACAGCACATGCATTGCAGTAGACAATTTTTTTACAGCCCGAAAGATACCATCTTTAAAGAAACTTCACAGAGGCACATATGTATAGTTGCAAAAATAAGAAAATAATGAAGACACAAAAACTAAGAACGGTCAAAATGACCAGTGCGGCGGTTCTAGTGTTAATATTTGCCACCTCCCGGTGCTCGCCATATATTTATACATTAAGAACCATTCGACTATTCCTAGCCCTAGTGCACTCCACCTAACGTGCACCCCCTTTCCGTGCACTTCTCGCGATGCACTCCGGGCCATTTTACCCCGAAAATAACTGGAAGCTCTTGGACGTCGAGCGGGATATCTTCTTTCTGATGTTCCCCGTCGGTCTGCAGACTGGATGCATTGAAATTCCCTAGCTACTCGCGCTTCCCACACCGAAGTACGCTGATACGAATCCCTCCCTTTTGTTCCCCGCGGCACATGGCGGGAATTCAATGTCAAAAGCGAGATGGAAATAGCGGGCCGAGAAAGTGGCGGCTATCGATCGCCGCTTTAGCATGGGTTTGTTGTGTTGTGTACGTACAAAGAGGAGCAAAATGCAGATCCTCCAGCTTGAAGTTCACGGATACTCTACACCCACGTGCAGCGCTTTTAATCGCTGGGTCTCTTGCGCGCATCCATCAGCGGCTCCAAACGAATTCCGAGCGAATGGACTTTGGCGAAAAGTGGTGTGTTATATATTCGTTAGAATTTGTGGGAGGAGAAATAAGTTATATAAATTATATTGGAGAGAGTTATAGATTCTTCTGTGCGCATCTAATCAAATTGAGTGCACAGTGGTTGTAGGGCTTGCTAGAATCAAACGAGCGATTTGTGTCGGGGCTATTTTGTTTATTGTATAAAGGAAGCTTTAGTTAGGGGAGAGGCTTGCAGGTTGCCACCTTTTTTGATCATAACTCGTCATAAAATTAACGTATCGTTGATTTATGGTATAAGTTGGAAAGAGGAAGTGTTGAGCTACAATCCTGACCTAGAAATCATGTAAACTCTCGAAAAAGAAAAATTATACTGCAAATTTTCCAAAGTATCTAAAATTGACTCCTTGAAATTTTGGCTTGCAGGTTGTCACCCCTAGAAAAATTGCTGAAAGTGTAAAAAAACTCAAGTAAAAACCTGATTCAGAAAACTTTTCAAAATTTATTAAATTTTATTAATAAATTATATTATACAGTGGCCTTATTACGAAAATATGACTAAAATGCAATGAAAACACTTCACTTCAAACTCAGTGACAATATTAAACATCTCATAATCACGAAAAATGACATTTGCGTGTAAATAAGCGCGAAAGAGAGAGGTGGCAACCTGCAAGCCAAAAAAGGTGGCAACTTGCATTCCGACGCATTTTTGGAAAATATGAGAAAACAATTGTCAATTCATGATATGTTTGGAAATCTGTTTAGTATATGTAAATTAGATGAAAAAAAACAACACAGTACGAATAGTTAAAAACACAGGGAAAACACGCAAATTTAATAATTCAATTTCTTGACAAACACTATATTACCCTTCGCTCAGAAAACACAGCGTTATTGCGTCTGTCCGCTCCAGAGGTTAATAAATAGCGACATCTACTCTTTTAACGTCGATTTATTTCAGAGTTCAGGTTATGACACTGCTAGAAAGTCGAAATACAGCAGGGGTGGCAACCTGCAAGCCTCTCCCCTACTGGTAGTTAGATCGTTTGGGTGTTTTTTGTGTAATCTTTTTGGGATAGATGTTATTTGTTAAATTATTTGGGTGACTTTCTATTCTCTGTTTGTACCTCTTAGCGAAGCGTGCAATTACTTTTTCAGTGGGCTTGACTTTAAGATACCTATTTTCTGAGATCGTCGTTTCTGATATACCATGAGGTATTGACAGCTCTATGAAGAATTATTGAGTATTGGAAATGGAAGTTTCGTGTTTTAAAATGATCTCTAGAGGTTGAAATAGGTTTCACTTGCTGCGAAAAAGAATCGCATTCCTAAATGTTCCCTAGTAGCATTTATTGTTGGTATTTTGATGGCCAACTAATTCCCAACTTGGGGATACTGTGGGCCAACCAGAAATGCTACTAGGGTTACATAGGAAAAGAATACGTATGTTCAAGATATCGCAAAACTGCTACGTACTTCCTTAGTTTTAGGCATGCAGAAAATAAATCTTTTTGGTTTTTTGTTCTAAGTCAAACGGTATAGGCGTGAGATTGAACACCGTGGAAAACGTCGCTCCTCAAGATCTTGCGTATCACGGCTCTACCATCGCCATTTTGTAGGAAAAAAATCGTATTACTTCTGGCGAGAGTTGTACAATAACAGGCTTCATATTGAATTTTCTGTTTAATTCAGTATCTTTCTAAAAAAATGCTGAAAATGGCTGCAATTTTGCTCCGTGTAAGCTGGCCTAACCCCTTAACTGAGGGATTGAGAGAAAAAACGGACTAATCCACATTAAAAGAAATAATATTTTTCCTATTTTATATGATTAGTATAGCCTATTAAAATACATTATTGCTACTAACTCAATTTCACAAAAAGTGTGGATTAGTCTGTTTTTGCTCCTAGCCTCAAACATACCCTATTTAAGTTTGACTACTCTATGCTACTCGGTTCGGGTCCTAATTTCCAATCCTCGATGCTCAATTCACATCGTTCATAGTGTGGTAGTTGCTCCACTACAAGAATAACCACAGATCATTCTCGAATTATTTGGAGCAATAGGTTCCACCTAATTTATCTTTTCATTTGACAATGCGAACAGGTTCCCCCTTCGAATCGGAACGATTTTATTCCTGGTCCCCTGCCATCTCTTTTCCGTGTCAAGGTTTCAATTACTTTGGAACTTCCATATTTAATCCAGCTAGAAAGAACGAACGCCAGAGACAACGCTACAGCGAGTTTCAATCGAGTCCAGAAGAAGAAGAAGAGAAACTATATAGTTGCTTGGTGGAAGTTTCACGGTATCCCACATTCCCCCTGGGGGCGTCTAGGATTTATCTTTTGTTTGAATGGGAACGATTCGCCCAGAAACGTAAAGCGTCGGTCCCGAGGCGTGAGCCTCGAATTTGTTTTCCTCTGTTGTCGGCCGCGTCCTCGGATCGTCTCAGAATTTTCCGTTTCCAGTTTCCACCGCTTTACATTCTGTCGCAATACGCTCCTCCCCATTATACTTGCCTATGAAGTAGACCGAAGTAGACCGAGAACGTGGATTCGTTGCTGCGCTGCTTGCTCGCTAGTTAGACCTTGTGCAACGAATTGATTGAACAAAGTGAAGGGCAGGGTTGTTGGATTGTTTTCCAGTGATGGATTTTTCTTATTAAGCACAGAAATCCCCGAAGGAAGTAATAAAATTGGTAGAATAAGGTTTCTTGCTTGGTTCTGTAGTTTATTCGAATTCGAATATTTGGGATTTATTTCTGGGTCTATTCGTGTATGTAGGTACAGTATTGTCTCCGTATGTGCTCGGTTTGGTGCACACGATACGTGCTTGTCGCTATCCCCACCACTTCCGTCTCACTCTTCTCCGGCGAAGGCAGGCGACGCGTTGATGTTTTGTCTCGCTCCGTCTTTCAGGCGCCGTGACACTCCGTCCTTTGCGTGCGCGACGGGCGTGCGCGATGGTCGTAAGCACTCACAGTGAGCACGAGAACGCGCACGCCGCACAGTGTTCCGCGTATATGGGCGTTCGGAACAAAACTCATAACTTCCGAACTAATCAGTTTTCGTCCTAAGTACCCTAATACTTTTTTAAAGAGAATATAAAAATGCATCGATTGGTGTATAAAAATATATACAGTTAGATTAAAAAAATTAGGGCGATCTTGATTTTTTAGTGAATAAAAAGTTTTTTTTATTAATATTTACTTTCGCAATTTGTTGTCAACTGTATACTGACTAACTTTTGATCGAAACATTTTTTTATCAAATTATTTTTTTCGCGTGTATCACGTTTAACTACTATTTTAAAACTGAAGACAGCATCCAGAATGGAAAATTTATGGTAGATATTGTATAAACAATTAGAAAAAAGCATATCGGATGTGTAGATTCACATAAGTATCTTATGCTTTCGCGGGACACACGAGAGGAGACCTAGCGACTACGCTAAGGGCCGGAGCGGTGAGCGTCTTAATAATGATTTTGGCTATATTTCGGTTTTGTGCAAATATGTGCAGCTGAAATTGACGTTAATATAAAGTTTAACGATCCCTGAATCAATATTCGAAAACATCACGGAGGTATTTTTTGATGTTTTTTTTAAAAGTCCAATTGAAGTTGGTCAACATTTAACATAAAAAATTAGTACAAATTGTTAGTATTGTAAAAAACTGACTCAGCAGTTTTGAAGGTATGACAATATTAAACACAACTTATAAACATCAAATGAAAAGCATAAATATTCTGTTAATGGCACGTGTTTGAAAAAATGTAACGAAATTTGTAATGAATTTCTAGTATCACTTTTGGCAACAAAATAAAAAATTCAGCAGAAGCTATGGGTAACATTGAAATCTACGTTCCTTTCTTAACATTTTAAGATAAATGAATTTGTGGATCAAACACTTCGGATACTTGACTTTTGTCCATTACGCGAAACACTGTGCGCCGGTGCGCACGCAAAGCGTTCCACCTCGCTCCGTCTTTCGACCAGAAAGAAGCGAGAAATAAACACTCAGAATTAGGGATCTGTTCACGATAGGAGCTCAACGCCGGTCCCGACCAGCGAGCACATACGAAGACAATACTGTACGTACTTGAAATTCGAATGCAGTGAAACTGATCTTAATTTCATATACCTCGAACATTAAATCTCGCTCGACAGAAATTCGATGTGTTGATCAAATACCCAAAAAGGATTATTTAGATATTCCATGCACATATTTAAATTAAATTACTGAAATTTCCTCAAATATTTTGCGCTGTTCTCGTTCCAGTAAATCAGACGTAAGGAATTTATTCGAATCCACTAATATCAAAACTACGGATTTAGCATTTGAAATAACGTGACCGCAAACGTGGCCGTTGTCTATTTATTGATTTATTGCCAACAGACAATAGTAATCTCTTAACGTGCAACAGTGACTAACAGTCTACCAGCAAAGATCGAGAGAGGGTGGCCGGAGCAGATAAATCTGCGCACGTGGGATGAGAGGAACGGGAGGGAGGATGAATGTGTTGTCAATGAATGAACTATTTCACATATGAACGCGACGCCGCCTCAACAAAACGCGTATTCTCGGTGATCGTTGCGTCTGATATCTCATCACGCGAGCCGGAAATCGGTGACAGCAAAACCGATATGTCGAACGTCGCTCGAGTCCTCCCACACTCTCCCTTTCTTGGTTCCTCTTCCTCTTCGCTGCCCAAGGTCATTGCTAGCGTCAATACAGAGGCTATTGGGAAAGTTTCATCTACGAATCTCACGATTCACCACGACGATATAAAGGAATATAATGTTTGTTTTTGTGTTGGTTTCTTATTTTCGAGGCATGCAGGTTGTCGAGGATTTTTCGGAAGGAAAGTTGGGAAGTAATACGACAGCTTCGCACGCGATTTTTGCTTTCAGATTTTGAAGAGATATTTTGCATTTTTAGTGGGAAATATTTGAAGTATTTTTTATTTATTGGTGGAAGGATACTGATTAGGAAGTGACTTTAATTCACTGTGATTTTATTTCAGTAATATTCAGAGTGTCTTTTTATTTTTGGTTTGGAGCACTTTAAAAGATTGAAGGATTTTTGAATATTTCTTGTTTCCTTCGAAATTATTTTTAAATTATAATGGTAATAATATAATAAAGTCTTTATTACAGCCTCAATTTGACTTAATTAAGTGATGAATGGGCGAGACTCATTATTACTGTTGTTTTAAAACCTAACTCTATAACATAATTTTAGACTTAGAACTAAAAGATGGACAGACTAATCTAAGACACGAAGACTTGAAGTACAAGAAAGTTAAAAAAAGTGGAGAGGAATAAATAAATTATTGTTTATCTGAAACAGTGCTAAACTGGGGAATTCTCTAAATTATTACTTTCTACTGATTTCTCTGACTACATACATACATGGATTGTAATATTTTTGGGGCGATGCTTTGTTAGGTTTCTTTTTTAAACGAAGATGATTATGTACTAACGAACTGTTACGGAGATTCTCTGCTACTAAACTACCTCGCAACGTTTTACAAATGCGAACGATCTCCAGCTTTCGCTCTCGATTCTCGGAACAAGATTACAATAGAAAAGTATGTTTGCCAATAGGTGATGCGAACGAAAACGGGTCAGCCTCGTATGAATACAATGCATGTAGGAGCTCGTGAAACGAAGTAATGTGTACCTAAAAAGAGTTGCTTGTAAAAATTACTGCCTACTATTTTCTACTATTTCCACTATAATACACGTTCAATATATCAAAATGAATTAGAATAAATTTCCAATTAGGATATACTTACTCATTTCCACATAATTTCTACGTAAATACTGCGTTAAATGAAATATATCTTGAATAATTGGTCACACAAAAATCTCTCACTATCATCTGATTTTAAAAGACAATTTTCCCACTTGATTCTAATCCCATCAAAGTACCTGCTACTGCAATGCAGTAAATATTGAACACTACTCGGAGAATTCAGGTTAAGAGCCAATTCTACCAACAACTATTCCAGTACCACTCAATTGTAACAATTGGGTAGCATTTTACTGCTAAGAGACTAAACTATTCAGTAAACTAATAGAAAGCCTTCCAAATGTGACGAATAAATAATAATTACGTACACAGCTCAGTGAATGTGGTGTTAAGTTAAAATAAAAAGAGAGAGAGTGTAACATGTGCGCTGCTTTCAGTGCACAATGTGCAACGTTGGAGAAAAGTAATTTCCCTGCAAGATCAAGGCCCAGTTCGCAGTACATAATTTGCTGTACCTACTGGCGTTGGACGGAATGACAGTCATCAACATTTCGCGGCGAGCTGTCGCGTTCGCAACGCACTGGTGCATTAGTCTCTGCCTTGGAGATTGCTGGCAAACGAGCATCGCGTGTGCCAATGGTGCCTATAACAAGGATCTTGAAGGACGTCGGGTTTCCTCGAACTTTCTTACCCATATCCTGACATCTGTTTTCAATTTGCACGCGCTGGGAAGTGCTTGGCGAACGCCGCGAAAAGCGAAAGGAACGGCAATTTCGAGCGGGTAAAACCAGCCGTTTTGGTACCATTGGGAAATCCGAGTGGCCAAGGTGTCGCCCACAGTTCAAGGATAGAGCTGACGCCTCTTTGCCCTGAATTTAGTGGGGTCGAGTGTAATGGCGGGTGGTCGTTAGAATTCAGTTGGTTGAGAGTTGGACCGGTCGGGGAATTGATCAGTTGAGTCGTTGATGAGTTTAGAGATCGATCAATTGGGAATTAGATAAGTTGAGAATTCGGTAAGTCGGGAATTCGATAAGTTGGGAATTCGATGAGTTAGGAATTCGGTAACTTAGGAATTTTGTAATTTGGGAATTCGATAACTTGAGAATTCCATAACTGGGGAATTTGATAACTTGGGAATTCCATAACTGGGGAATTCTATAACTTGGAAATTTTATAAATTGTGAATTCTATAACTTGGGAATTCGGTACTTTAGAAATTCGATAACTTGGGAAGCCGATAACTTGGGAATTCGGTACTTTAGAAATTCGATAACTTGGGAAGCCGATAACTTGGGAATTCGATATCTTAGGAATTCGGTACTTTGGGAATTCGATATCTTAGGAATTCGGTACTTTGGGAATTCGATATCTTAGGAATTCGGTACTTTGGGAATTCGATAACTTCAAACTTCGATAATTTGGGAATTCTGTAATTTGGGAATTCGATAACTTGGGAATTCTATTATTTAGGAATTCGATAACTTGGGAAGCCGATAACTTGGGAATTCGATATCTTAGGAATTCGGTACTTTAGGAATTCGATAACTTGGGAATTCGGAAACTTATGAATTTCTTAATTTTGAAATCCGGTAACTTAGGAGTTCGATACATTAAGATTTCGGTAAAATGGGAATTCCATCAGTTACTAATTCCATTACCCAAAAATTCTATTAGTACGTAATCCCATCAATAAAAAGTTCCATCAGCAACGAATCGCATCAATACTGAATTCCATAAATTAACTATTCGATCACTCGAGAATCCCATCACTTTAAAATAGGAGTAATTCAGGAGAAAATCGTATAACCTAATTAACTCTGGCAATAAATAGCTCAATAAACCCGAATGGCCACGGGTGCCCACAGTTCAAGGATAAAGCTGACGTCTCATTGTCCTGAATTTAGTTGGGTCGAGCGTAACGACGGGTGGTCGTTAGAGGTGGCAAGGCTGGGTTGCTGGGTATAGGTGACTAGGATGCTTCCTCTGCCCCCCTCAGCTTGTCCTGTTCGCGATGACAATAATTGGCTAATTAAGTCACCCTCACGCTCGTCCGTTGCCCCTTCGCTCCTGTGTTCCGGTAATTCAGCTCCAGGCATCTCTTCCGGTGACACAGAGATCTAGGTCAATCGACGCGTACGCCACGAACTGTTGACTAGGCGAATTCACTTCACGCACCCAACGTCAGGTACGCCTACGAACAGTGTTTCTTCTCACTTTCAACAGCTGAATTAAGCTTTCAAACCATTTGTCCCCATATCCTCCGCGGGAACATTTGAACTAGTGGAATATTCATGAAATCAAATTTAAATATTGGAGCGTTTGAATATTACATTAGAATTGGGGCTGTATTCAAATACCGAAATACTCGAACTATCGCATATGATTACAATCTTCAAGTAGCTATTCGAATATCCACACAGCACCATAACATTACAGCAACGTCTCTACAATATTGCGGTGCAAGATTGCAATGTTGCACCATAATATTGCAGAGACGTTGCAGATTCAGTCCTATGTCCGCCTTCGCAATATTGCAGGTGTGTATTTTTGCAATGATTCTGCAGCATTGCAAGCACGTAGTCCTGCAACGTTCCGGCAATGATTCTGCAACGAAACGGCACTAAAAACGGCCAACGAGAAATTCTAGCATATCCAGTTAAATGAAACATGTTGTAGAATCTACTCGACGTCATATTTCAAATTTCGTCAAAGTCATAGTTGCTTCAGAATATTGCTGTACTGTTTCTACAATATTTCAACTACAGTATTGCACGGCAATATGTAGGTAATTTTGCTGGACCGTTGCCACTGAAACATTGCACATCGATTTACGCGCAATATTGCCGAAATATTGTAGGATCGTTGCCAGTGGAACATTGCACGGCAACGTTCTTGCAATATTGATGCAATATTGTAAGATCATTGCCACTCCAATAATGCACGGCAATATTGCAGGAACGTTCCTACAATATTGCGATGCAACCTGCAACAACGCAATGACTCTAATGAATAAAGTGTAAGCAATTGCTTTTTCTTAATATTTTAGTAGGCATTGCTTAACTCCATGCGAATAAAGACACAAACATTTGCTTTATTTTGTAGGAATTCCTAAACTGCCAAGGAATTGCTTAAAGGAATTGCTTTTCCTTAATTTTTTAAGGAATTGCTTACAATCGAATGAATAAAGGAAGCAATTGCTTTCGTTAAATAAGCAATTCCTTAAGAATTTTTAAGACTGCTGTACCCCATGCTAACATTTGCTTAAAGCAATTCCTTATGACTTTTATTCATATGAAAATAAGAAATTCGATTTTTGTTTAAGTAATTATTTTTTAAGCAATTGATTTTGCTAATAAGGAATTGCTTGTAAGGAATTGCTTAGTTTTTATTCATCAAGCTCATTATTGCAGCAACGTTCCTCCAATACATCTGCAACGAAGTGTGCTGTATGGGTAGTCATGGAACGAATGCCATGTAAAATTCCAGCTACATTATCTCAGCAATCTAATAAAAATATAAGTAATAAGTAATAATTAATAAAAAAATTCCACTATCATTAAAAATACAAAATTTAATTTCTCAACTAACTGCAGTAGCTAACTTTCATTTATACCTCCCACAGTTTCTATATTTCAAGTAATTTGCAATTACTTAATATTCAAAGATTTTAAATCTGCTTGAAACCTTTTCCATGCCAGCCACTAAGGACTGATCAACCTGGTTCACATTTTGACAGACTACTGAGTTTGAAGACACCTTACAAGGAATAGTATCTCGTTCTTAATGTGTCAACGTTATCTAAAGGACTCGGCTATCGAACACCCCACAGCCAGTGGAACGAATTAGCTCTGCACTTGACACACGTTGCTGCCCTAGCAGGAATTCGCAGTCAGCTTCCGTCCGCCAGACAGTCGAGCAGACTATGCAAATAACCCGCGAAACCGTGTACACGCGCCGCGTGTACGTGAATGCAACGCTGCTAACTGCACCGGTGCTGGTGCACCACATTCTCCCGTGCACGTGAGCCTCGTACACACTTGCACGTGTACAAGGTGTCTCGAAAGTTTGCCAAACTCTATTAACGCTTGATCCCAGGGCATTTCTTGCACGCGTCCATTGTCGAGGCTCGGGGTCATTTTCTATGCAACTGCAGTGACGAGGGACTCTTATAATTACACCATTATTCCACTTCAAGTCCGTCAGGAATTTTTCAGCATTTTGGAAAATTTAAATTTCTGTAATTTTTATTAAAATTTTTGTGAGAGTACTACCTATGGGTAGGTGAGATTTGCTTAATGAAAATTAGTTCAAACACTATAGTTTAAGTACACATAATTGAAACCGCTTCGGAAATCTTAGGCTAATTATTTAGAGGCTAATCAGAGTTTAGACTCATTTACACCAGAAGAGAATCTTGTTAGTACATTGGTAATACTTTCTATACAATACTTTGAATGCTTTTCAAAAAATATCGACGTGAAATTATCAGTTCTGTACGTTCGTTTTGCTGATGCTGTAACACTTTGGGAGCAGTGTTGCACAATTTTTACATTGAAATATATTTAATTTTGCGAATCCTGGTACATATTTTGAAATTGTATGGTATTGGAGCGATACCCTTAGAAATGAATCGTTTCTTACATTTCCCTTGCAAAATTATTTCTAGTAAAAGTGGCAGTGTTTAAAAGGAATCGTGTACCTTGGCGCATTTTCATTTAATTTTTGATGCTGTTGAATTCTAAAGTAAAATAGGTAGGTGTTTAATTTAAATACTAAACGGGTCTTCTTACCCCAGATCAGGGGTTGTTAATCGTGGGGCCACGTACCCCCAAGGGATCCGTAGATAAATTCACAAATTTGTTATACAAACATTTCGATAATAGTATTTCAGTATAATTCGTTTCTTCGCAATCCTCTATTTTCCATCTTACGTATTTAAAAATATAATTTCGACATGGAGCCCATAGGCGTTACCAAACTACCAAAGGGGTCCATGGCACGTGTGATTTCGTATCACGATACAAAAACAAGATAACAAGAAACCAACTGTTGCGTCACACGTTCCCTTCAATTTCAAAATACTTTTCCGTAGAACGAATAATTTATGAGTGATTTAAGGTCGTCGAGTTAGGTGTTTCCCTCTCTACATAATCTCGGTGGTTTGTAACTTAAAATTCACTGGCTCAACTGGTCAATATTATTCAGAATTTATTCGATAATAATGCGATGGTTCGAGGGAATAGATTGACGATGAGTTCGAAGAACATCATTTGTTCCACGTGATATGTTATCTTCTATGACACAAACGAACAAGTGTTTCCTCTCTTGTAATTGCCTCCCAAAGCGAATTGACAGTCTCTTACCAAAATTTATTAACTTCACAGGAAATCGATGAATAATTGTGTACACAGTGAATCACGCGACCGGATGAATCATATCTCTCTTTCTTTAATAAAAACCAAAATAAACATTAAGGATTCTGTACTTTTAAAAGTATGTTTATGATCTTTTTTACGATGTCTGGTTTCTCATTCATAGTGTGGCCTTGTGGGTTTAAATTCTTTTCTCTCTGCATTTTCTTTTTCCTTCTTCATTTTCATGGAGATTTCTGTTCTCTTAATTTTCCTGCTTCTATTTTTAACTTCATCTTCTTTTATGTATTTTTCCTGTTTCAAATTCATGCATTTCCATGCATCCCAATGAGATATGTAATTTAAAAATTGTTTTATTAGAGTCTCTGAAAATGAGGCTCAAACATTCCTGCGTTGTGATCACAGAACAATAATAAATACATAAATTGATAAATTAAATATTTCCAATTTCACGGTTTTAATTAATGTTTTGATGAATATATTTGTTAGCGACTTTTAATGGAAAAATACTAGTGGGATGATAATGGAAGCGAGGTCGATAATGGGGACATTTACCTTATTTGTTCAACACTCTTTCATTAGATTATATACCGAAGCACGGAGACGTATAATGACAGATGAAAGCATCCATGCATCTCTTTCTTTCCACCAACAATAACAGCAAAATTGAAAAAGAATGTCATACTAGAATACAGAACCTAATGAAAAAAGTATCCATATTTCAGCTCTAAGTATAAAACTTATATATATAAAATAAACAATAGACGCAGAAAAAATTCCTTCTTGCATAAGATTTATCCACCATATTCAATTTAAAAGCTATCTTACATCTGACATCTGATACCACTTCCTATCACAATAAAATATCTGTATAAAGTTGATACCTACTATAAAATTTCATCCCAACGCTCATAATTTTTATTTTATCAATTTCCTAAAAAATTATCACTTGAAATCAAGAAACACCTTTTCACGACTTCCTCTTTTCTCATTATCATTCCACTTTCACTATCCACAATAAAAACCACAATAAAAAACCCTAGTTCCCAAAACTTAAAAATTAATTTTAACCATTCCAACATAATTTTTAATTCAAAGATTTACGTAAGAATAATTCTATAAATACGGTAAAAATTCTAATTACATTATTTACGTAAGAAGTTACGCAAAGATCAGTTTGCACAGACACGCTCTCTGCAACTGCACTTCGAAGACACCGTGTGTGTCGTGGAAGCGCGCTCGCCGATGCATATCCAGCATGTAGACGTGTACTTAGGACATCTCGAGCCTGTGTACAGGAGTTACCCGTACATAAGCCGGGATCCCGTTCGTCGGGTACATCGGGGAAATATATGGACGCGTATTCACCGATATTATCGCCGCCTTAAGCCTGTCTCTCGCGCCGCGTCTCGTTTCCCAAGGGGGGCTTCTAAATATTGGTTCGCGATAGAAATTATGCACAGGGAACGTTGCGGGGCCCCCGATGAATCTTCCACCCTGCTTCACCGAGTCGTGCCGCGATATGGGAATTTTTCTCGCAACTAATTCCCGCGCCACAGACACCAGTGACCCATATCAGACGCTTCAAGTGCATCTCCAAGCGCGAGCACGACGTAATGCAACCTGCGTTCATTTACTGGATCACAAGTCAATTTGGGTCAGTCGAGAATGGTCGATTGTACCGTTTATTTTGCAACATTAACTGTGTCCATAACGAGGCCTAATTTTGCCTTTTTTTCCTGTAGGAAAATAGCTGAGTGTGTAGATATTTGTTGATTGTTATGTTTTGAGGACTGTTTGGGAGTAGAAGAACAAATTTATTGTGAGGTGGGTTTTGAGTGGTGTGTGGAGTTAAAGGGGAAATGTGTGTAACTCGACGAAAATGAGGCGATCTTCGTGAATTTTTTTTAAAAAGTGGTTCAATGGATCTTTTTGAAAGTTTCAGGATATTTAATTGAAGATCTGAGGAACTCGAGAAAATTTTGCTTTGTGTAAAATACTTTGTTTATTTTAAACTTTGGAGGAATATCTAGGATTTTTCGTATTCTTTGAGAAATAACGCGTCGGGTGGATGTAAATATGCAGAAAAGATGTAAAATTGAGCAAATGACAGGACTTTAAAGAAAATGTTGCGACTTTCACGGCAGAACTTTTTCTTTAAAGTCATTTTGCATCTCTTTTGCATATTTACATTCATCCGACGCGTAATTCCACGAAGAATACGAAAGGTACGGGATTTTTTGTTTCAGGTGAGTAGAATGGACGCGGAGAAATACTTTCACAGTTTACAACACACGAATCATTTCACAGAAAACGAAATTTTCTCGTCTTCCTTAGATGTTCAATTAAATATCTTAAAAGTTTCAAAGAGACCTATTAAATCATTTTCTTTTTTTTTTTAAAAATTCACGAAGATTCCCTCATTTTTGTCGACTTACAGGACTCTCGCTCTTTAAAAAACATTTCCGGTCTCATGGGGATAATTTCAGAAAAATATTATTCTTATTATTCTTAGAAACGGGAATGTCCCACTTTCACCTAAAAAATTTTGAAGACTTGACAAAAGATTACCTACGTACTCCCGAGATTAGAGAATTCCCCAAGAATCACAAAATAAAAGAATGACAAAGTAAAGTAATGATTCGAAGAGTTTTCTCCATTTTGATGCTTCCCATTATCTGTCGAATCATGAAAACTGACTCCACTGTCTATACCCATACAGCACATTCTCGTTGCAGCAAAATTGCAGGATGGTTGCAGTGCAAAATCGCAATGTTTCACGCAACGTTGCCGCAAGGGTGTAGCAACAATTCTATGTCCGCCTATTGCAACGATTTTGGGCAGTAAGACCAAAATTATAAATAATAAATAACGGTATATATATACCGTTAGAATAATTGTCTCTCCGAAGCAAACATTTTTTCCTTAGACATTTTCTCGTATCATTAAAAACAACGGAAATATTTTAGGTTTAAATGGTAGTTGCCGCAATACTGGTGCAACGTTACAGCAACATTGTGGAAACGTTGCAGCAAATTTGCCGGATCGTTGCAGTGCAATATTGCACCGCAACACTGATGCAACTATGCAGCAACAATTCTATGTCCGCCCCGTACAATGTTGCACAGCAACGTTACATCGACATTGCGCTGCAAATATGCAAAACTGCAAGCAAGTGCAAGGTTACTGCAACCATCCTGCAACATTGCCGCCACGAAGTGTGCTGCATGAGTAATAAAACATGGCTATCTTAAGAATTCACTTGTAAATTATCTTAAGAATTCACTTGTAAATTATCTTAAGAATTCACTTGTAAATTATCTTAAGAATTCACTTGTAAATTATCTTAAGAATTCACTTGTAAATTATCTTAAGAATTCACTTGTAAATTATCTTAAGAATTCACTTGTAAATTATCTTAAGAATTCACTTGTAAATTATCTTAAGAATTCACTTGTAAATTATCTTAAGAATTCACTTGTAAATTATCTTAAGAATTCACTTGTAAATTATCTTAAGAATTCACTTGTAAATTATCTTAAGAATTCACTTGTAAATTATCTTAAGAATTCACTTGTAAATTATCTTAAGAATTCACTTGTAAATTATCTTAAGAATTTACTTGTAATTAACTCGTAACTAATCAAATCGTACATAATACAAAGACTCGTTCAAAGCATCGATCTCCCCGATATTGGCATTTTATGACCCACTCCCATTTCGTTGGGAAATTTCTAGAACGTCCTCAGACGCCGAGCACGGTGGCCGCAACCTTGGCTAACGTTGTCGTCCAAGGGTAGCGATTTATGGCTCTGCCCGCGAAGTCCAGGGCGCATAAAATACAATATAGCCTTCCACTGTGCTAGATTCTCAAATGGGCTTCTCAAATTGCCCCCGACTTGGAACACGACAGAAGCATCACCTACATTCCCCACAAATCGAAACTTATCTACGTGTTGCCCGTATCTTATCGTCGTCAACGTTCCACGAGGGAGGTCCACGCGAAACCGTGACCGACATTTCTATTCAAGCTCGTCGAGCCGTTTCATCCCCTTCAGTGAAGAGACCAGCTGATTTCAGTGCGTGCCGTGTTTGACCACGAGATCTACCGCGTCGATAACGATTCGAGCTACAATAATGGCCAGATAACGAAGCAGATCGGTTGTGAAAGGTTGCCTCGTCTTGCGCCAGAAGCCGCGAGCTTTTTGGGAAACTAAAAGCTGGAACGAGTCACCCAACGACCACTTTTATCGTTTCCCATCGGCGGAAACAGTGGGTTCCTGCCAGAAATCTGACGGAACGACGTCCGCGTGAAATTTCGGCGACCTTGTAGCACGTACCCGGATTCCTGGCGCTGCTGGACGCGGCTTTAGGGGGTATAACCGTTTGAACCCTCGGAAAATGTGTACATTTTGTGGATTTTTTTACAAGTCAACGGTTTGATGCAGATTTCCCGTGTTTTTTTACTATCTTTACATAGTATTATGAACTACAAAAAAAAAGTTTCAGTTAAAAAAACTATTGTTTGTGGGAAGTTATGTATACACATCCGAAAGTCTTTCGATTTTAGACGGCTAAACGGTGGCCCTGAAAACAGCTGTATGTCGTATCTGGAATAAAAAATAATACAATTTTCTTATGAAGTATGTTAATAGCTATCGTCCAACGAAGCCGATTTTGAAAATTTTGAAAAATAAAGAAATGGCGAGAGTTCAAAGGTAAAGTTAGATTTTTGTAAGAGAAAAATCCACCTTTTTTCTTTATAAATAATAAACGGGGAATCGGAATAAAAAAAGCCTTCGTTGGACGATGTGGAATCTTATTATGATTCTGCATGCAAAATTGGAAGTGAATTGGTTGAACGTAGCGCGAGTTTTTAGGGCCACCGTAATGAAAAATATAGTTTCGCTGCGATCGGTCGAGCCGCCGCACAGTGTCGCGGTACGTGTTCAAAAAGAAAAAATTAGAGTTTTGAAATTTTGTATTTCGTTGCATAGAATTGATAGTAAACAGTCCTTCGATATAAGAACGTCATAATTTATTAACATAAATAACGCATTTAAGGTTAGTAATTACATTCAAAGTTGAATAACCAAACGCAAGCTGCCACAGACAGCGCGTAGGAAATATTTACCCATTGTATTTTTGTTGCATTTATATGTTCATTCCTTTCTTTTTTTTTTTTTTGAAAATAAGCAAAATATATCCTTTTTTCGTTTTATTAATTAAAAATTCTTGCATCTAAGAATATGGATACGAATCTGTGGATACGTAATTATTACTGTTTTATCGCATCTTCTAAATTCTGGAGAGAATTAAAAAAAAAACGAAACATATCGGTTCTTTCATTTTTTTACTACAATTAGTTCTTTTTACGCTCTTTAATTTGGTATAAATTTTGTCTGCCCCCGAGTGCTCCCACATAAGAAAAATACATATAATAAAACGAAAAAACTTGACAAATCTGTGCTCGAATATTTATTTTTAAAAGACACTGAGCTTTGAATTCCTTCAGATTCAACTGATAGTGATGAATATGTATAATACGAATGAATAATTTAATATTTATTATAAATACGAATTATTTAAAATTAATTTTATTTTTTATAATTTTTTCATATGTTTGTTATTAATATGTGTTTGAATGTATTTAAAAAATGTATATTTTATTTATTTAACTTTTATTATGTTCAAAAATATATTTTAACGAATTATTTTATATTAAAAATTAATTTTTCGTGTATAAATATGATTAACATATCAATTACATGTAAATAATTGTATCTTAATGGAAAATTGATTTTTGATTCTTTTTCCTATATACTCGTTACACTGTGCGCCCCGTGCTACCTGGGATGTTCCACTCAAATGCCTGTAACTTTGTCAGTCTTCCGAATTTTTACATCGGACTTGATTTATAATATTCCTTAAACATCAATCTATGAAAATATGTAAAAAAGAAAAAATCCGATTTTTGACACTTTCAAACGGTTATACCCCCTTTAGCCACTAGTCGATTCTCGGAGACTCGTCGGGGCAAACAACTCGACTCCGTGCATGTGCAAACGAGACGTTATTGGAGCTTCTTCTTGAAAACGATTAGAGGATCTCGTGTCTGGGACGTGAACTAGGCACGAGGCGAGGCGCTGCGAGTTACTACCTTAACTTTTACAATGCGTTCGCTGGCGAGGCGGTTTTAGTGAAAGTGTCGCTCGCGGCCACGCGGGATTCTCGCGTGGGTGAATATAGAGATCGTTTAAAAGCGGTATTTTTCAATTTCTTGATGGTATTAGGTAGGTAATTGATGTTCAGGTGGGATTGTTGATATTCCTTTCGTTTGTATTTGTTATTGATTTTGACAAGTGATTTTTAATTTGTTTCTTTATTAAGGTTTCTTTCGTCGTGGTGTCTTTTTACGTCTTGGATTCGCATCTCGGATATATGGTTTTGTATAGGGAATTATTTGATTAAAATATTTTAGAAGTGGTTAGCTAAATAATATATTATCTCGTCTGATTAAAAGCTGTTTTTTAATATTCGTAGATTAGTTTATTTGAAGCAAACGAGTTTTCCTTGAATTATTTCGTTATTTGGTTACCGAGCAAATGAATTTTCATTTAATTTTGTAACTGATTAATGTCTCCTGAAATTGTTTCGTAAATAATGGTCTCTAATATCGTAAACATGTGTTAAATTTCAAATATTATTTTTTATTTCCTTTTTTAAATACCCTTTCCCCAAGTCTGGTTGAAATCTGTCAACTCTCGCTCAGTAAATATTACAAGTGTGCTTATTACGCCTATATTAACAAATTAAATAATATTCAATCATGAATAAATTAGTATATGAAAAATTCTGTGTTTTAACTTTTGAGCACTGTCCTCAACACTTTCAACCGATTGTTGCTTTCGCTGAAAATTTTAGCTAATCCTGTTATTCTTCACTCCAAAGTTAATCCTCTCAGGCACGAATTACGCAGCAAATAACGTGATAAATAGAACACGGTAATCCTTTTCAAACTATTATCCTAGTTAATGCAAAAAGGAGCTACTCTGCTTGGTGTCAATATTATTATTTAAAAAAATAAACAGGCCAAACAAAAGCTGCATAGCTTCAAAACAAAGATACATTGCATCAAATACAATCTTTCTCCAAAGACTAGAAAATTCCATTTTTAATGCAAATATCAATTTGTTCTTTCTATATCAGGAGTGCACAGATGTTCTGCCTGTAATCACCATCGACTTTTGTGGCCAGGCACCTGCGGTTACTTGCAGTTGCACCGGCGTGCACCATTTTTGCAGCCTTTTTGCTCGGTCGATTCGAACGAGCTCGTTTTCCATTGAGAAATTTACCGTTTAAGAACGAAACGGTAGTCTGGCGCGCTTCGCGATAAAACTAATTACGCGGCGTGGCAATGAACGTTCATTGCTCGCGTTCATTCTCTTTTCCGCGTCGTTAAATATGGAGGATGTTCGCGGATACGAAAGAAATTCTTCCAACGCAGATCCCACTTGTTGGAATACCAAATGGAGATTCTGCAGACTCGTCTTCGGACGCTTCCTGCTTCAATTGTGGCAGATATATTTTTCAATTTCCAAATATATTTGGTACTGTACCCATATTAAGGTTTCGTGGCTATGGTATCGACGATTTCGTTTCGAAAAGTTGCGTTGGAAGCTGATATTATTCGTGTATATAGATATACCAAGAAGTGAGGTTTTCGTTACGCATATCCGAGCAGAAGATGAGAATTGGGCGGACGCATTCCTCCTCCAATCCACAGCACAGATTATAAGGGAGGATTCTACCTTGTTTGGCCGAAAAATAGGTGATTTTGATGAATTTTTTATACAAAAACGGTTTGAAAAATTAATTTGAGGTTTGACAGGCTGTTTTATTGTATCTTTAGCTATTGTTGTGAATTTTTATGTGACGGTAAAAAAATGTGGGTGTTACAGAACGCTGACTTGAGGCGTTGAAAAAAAATCAGGTGGTCCTGGCGTTGACGGAAAATACCCTAAGGATAATTTGAAACAGAAAAAGGAAGAGATTCTTAATCTGTATGAATGTGGCTATCGATGGTAGTAGACTCATTAAGATAAATGAAGGAATGTTAAAATGGCAGGCTTCTGAATATGATGAATCGAATTTTTCTCAAAAATCGACAAAACTTTATTAAGTAAAATCAGGAACGGTAACAAATGCGGCAATAAATCTACTACCATAGTTAGACAGACGCTTGCTCAACATGTATGTAAAAGTTCAAGTTGTTTGCTTCATTGATTGTCGAAATTTCTTCAAGGATATGTCGAAAAATGTGGTTTCGAGAAAATTGGGTTTAAAAGTTCATATTATTTATAAGGATAGAAATTGACTACTTACTATTATTAAGCTATTTCAGGGCCATAAACACAAGACTCGTGGCTTTTAGAAAAAGCAAAAAAGAAAATATGCAATTTTTCGGCCAAACAAGGTGGAATCCCCCCTGAAGGGAATAATAATGAATATGCTATTGTCTACTATTCAGGCATGAGTGATCAAGATATCAAAAAGTTTTTGATTGCAATATCTCTGTATCTTCATGCAAATAAGGGGAAATTTCTAGCGAACATTTTGCATACGAAGTATACCACTCAGAAACATCAAAGTTTATACACTGATCCCATTAAGCTTTGTAAAAGTGGAACATCAAGCGCTCTGATTTTGAGAATTATAATTATAATTATAATTATGATTATAGTTATTAGTCCATCAAAGAAAATCAGCGTGTCTAAGGCGCAACGCTTTCTATTAAACTATTAATGACTTTTTTCAGGGGTTTTATTAGAAACATAAAACAAAATAGTTATTACCTACCCATCTTTTATTAGTATATAAAATGCACAAATAAATTATTTAGATATTTCTGTATTATATCTATTATTTATGATTTTTTAAGTTCGTTGACCACTGCAGAAAAATGGTCAGCATGCCATCTCCTCTAAACACTGATGGATCTGAAAAATAAAATGGTATTCTTGTAAAATAATGTTGCCATTATGGGCTGACGGGCCATTTTTTTATATTTTTATTCATTAACTTTTCATGCACAATTACAGAGCAAAATTTTGCAAGAAAAAGTTCATTTAACCTAAAGTACCATAAACTGTTTATTTTTCTTTTTTTTTTTTAATTAAAAGATTCGTCCCGTCAGTCAAAAATGACAACATTATTTTACAAGAATATCATTTTATTTTCCAGATCCATCAATGTTTAAAGAAGATAGAATGCTGACCATTTTTCTGCAGTTGTCTAAAGAACCTCAAAAATCCTAAATAACTTAATACAAAAATTATTTTATATACTTTTTTCGTACCTATTTAAAATTATTCATTTCCATTGCGGCTAAACGTATGTATCCCCTTACGCCATTAAATCTCACAAAAATGTCAGAACTCTATATTCGTAGAATTAAACAAAGTGTTAATTTTAAAACCACCACATTACATCTTATTCCAAACTTCTGTCTTAATACCCGCAGGATTTAAGAAATAAAAGATCTGTGGTCGATCAATGATCGGACAAGTCAGGCTGCAAAAGGTCACCAATGCTCCCCTATCCTACGATTCTAATCTCCTAAACTTCTGATTTGGAAGCACCGATAGCCCGCTTAGGACAGCCGAATTCTCTAATCGACCACTGCGAAGTCTTTCGCCGGTCGCGTTTATCAGGTCGACAGTGTATCGAACGATAACTCCTCCATCATTCCGTGTTTCCTCTGTCCGCCCCGTTTCCTCCTTTCGCCCCCGTCGCGCCGGCCGATAAGGGGACGCTAATGTTTCAGGAATCGATTCCGGAGCGCGAGCACGAGTAGACGAATGTAGCTCGCGCGCTGTGTCAGCCAACTCAGCAATCTCATTTATATTCTCCCGGGGCATGTCTCAGCTGTTGATAATATTCGCCCGCTAACAGCATCGCGCGCGATCCCCTTTCCTCCCTCGTCGATACGCAATTTTATGGAAACCCGGTGTGATTCATCCACTCGCTGTTTATCGTGCAGCCTTTACCCTAGACTGCCTGTCTCTTTGCTAGGGCCCCTGACACTGTGGGGCCACGCAGATAGTTAGTCGTACGCGGCTCGACAGGGTGCTCGTCCAAGCTGCCATTGAAATAATACACTTTATAAAGGAATGATAATATTTTTGGCTCGAGCCTTGATAATCGACTGATTGCGAGCTGGCCAGTGCTCGTGAGCACTCGCAAGGAACGGTATAGAGTTTCTCTAGTCCTCCACTCTGACGGGTACCGTTTTGCAACTGTTAACACAAAGCTTACAAGGAAACATCTCGAACCCGGAAATTCAAAAAATTCTGAAACTTTGTGGATATGTAGAGGATTTCCTTCTGATTACAACGCAATTTTTTTTGCTGTCCAAAAACACTCTAAGGGGGTGAAATTTACCCCTGAAGATTCGGCTATTTTTCGATTTTGTGTTATAACTCGCGAACTGTAAGAGATAGAAAAAAAGTTTCGAGACAAAAGTTACTTCTTTCAATTAGATCTATCATTTGATGAAAAAATATTTTACAAATCAAGATTTGTAACACAAAATCGGAAAATAACTGAATTTTCAGGGGTTAATTTCACCCCCTTAGAGTGATTTTGGGCAGACAAAAAATTGCGTTGTAATCAGAAGGAAATCCCCTACATATCCATAAAGTTTCAGAATTTTTGAATTTTCGGGTTCGGGATGTTACCTTGTTAGTTTATTGCTTCTAAAAGACGCGAAATTTGTTGGATATTTAGCGTTTGTAGTGGCAGAACACTGCATAGGAAAAGACCGATTTTCGAACTTTGGGAGGCTGTTCCAGCTGTTCAAATTGAGATTGGGCAAAAGTAACAACACACATCTTTTAGGTTTTTGGGCTTAAGGGACCTGTTAGACCACCTTGGCCAGGTCAAGAAATATCGTATATTTGGGAATTTATTTCTAATTGTAAGTGACAAAAACACTTTCATCCATAAAATTTTTTCAACGAAGATACAGACATCTTTGAATAATAAATACAATTTTTTTCAAATATCAAAACATTTCGAAAACTTTAAATGCGTTTTTCTCGAAACCACGTTTTCCGAAACGGTGTACCCTGTAATTTGAGTAAAACTCTATGGATTTTTATACAATTTTGCGCAGATGTTCTTAAATTTATTTTCTATTGACCGACCACCAATTTTTTCGATATTTTAATTTTCACCTGACTTATGTAAAGTCCATTTTCTTACACACGAAAATGAGCTTTTCACATGAAACTGTAGCTATTTTGTTATTTTTCAACCAATCGAAAAAAATTGACGGTCGGACGGTAGAATATACATTTATTTATTATTCAATATATTATTGAATAATATATTTATAATATATTTATCGAATAATATATTTATTGAATAATATATTTATAATATATTTATCGAATAATATATTTATAATATATTTATCGAATAATATATTTATAATATATTTATCGAATAATATATTTATAATATATTTATCGAATAATATATTTATAATATATTTATAATATATTTATAATATATTTATAATATATTTATAATATATTTATCGAATAATATATTTATAATATATTTATCGAATAATATATTTATAATATATTTATTGAATAATATATTGAATAATAAATAAATGTATTCTGTATGAAATTATTTATTCAAATATGTCTCTACATTCATTGAATCATTTTTATCGATAAAATTGTTTTTTTCACTTAGACATAAATTCCCCAAAACGCGGCCAAGGTGGTCCAACCCTTTAACGACATATTTAAAGGAGAAAAAAGTCGACACTGGACACCTCGATAGTGTTCCTTATCGAAGGATCGAGATTGTCTGGAGTTTATGCTTGGAAAAAGAAATATTGGACTTAAAAGGTCGTTTTCTTGGTTAAAAATCGCACTTGGTGCTATTTTCTCTTCTTGCCGGGGTTAGCTAGGTCTTCTATTTCAACTTGCAGATCCCGCCTTTCGAATGTAGCTTTGGGATCAGAAAGAAGATGGATGGGTGTGGGCTAATGGTATGGCGGGGATGAACACTGAGTGATTTTGAATAGTTAATATTTCTCTCACAGCGTAGAAATCCCGAAATGTGAGGCGGAGAAAAATTTAGTAGAGTTTAAAAAACAATTGAAAGAGTCTTTGTAAAAAACACTGTAAGTGCCAAAACTTATTTTTTTTTTTATAGCTGAACATTCTTGAATTTGATTTTAGCACTTACAGTGATTTCTACAACTCTTCAATTCCACTCCAAAAGCAAACAAAAAATGTAGAATAACAAAATAGATAACAAATAAAATACAAAATCAACTTAGAAAATTCAAAATCAATTTCCTCAAAAACCCACCTCTTTGATAATTATCAAATTAAAATTTTCGACCGGAAATATTAAATAAGGTGGTATCGGCGCACTGATTCGGTCACAATACAACGATTTTATTTTATTTATTTAAAAATAAAATAAAGTAACACAGCTATTTTGCAAATAATTATAAAGCAATCCGACGTTTCGGTTCTTGAGTTGAACCCTCATCAAGGAAAGTGAGATTAAAAATATAATAATGCGTTTGCTGATGAAAAATCTGTCGCAGCGTTAAAACTGCGTTACTTTATTTTATTTTAAATAAATAAAATAAAATCGTTGTATTGTGACCGAATCAGTGCGCCGATACCACCTTATTTAACCCACCTCTTTATTTAAAAAAGTTATCCCACACTTTCACTTCTGTCTTACACAAAAAATCATCTCACCACCACTCTGTATATTCCTAAAAAATTAAAAGAGCAAAGTGTCACAGAGCCACGAAGCCACTCTACAAAGACACAGAACGTTTGAAAGCACCTTTCATCGGGAATAATAAAAAGGTGACAAGTTTTCCGACGGATGCTAGCTGCCCGTTGCTCCATTTCACAACGATATCTAATTCTGCTTTTGCTGTACTTTTGGTACGGCCGAACGCTTTCACCAACGCGTGTGTCATGTTTTCCTAGAACAGCTATCTGTAGGTGATCCGTTACGAAGATGCTCCCACGAAGTGCTTTCACTATTCTCGGTATCGGGCGTGATTTACAGCGGCCGTTTAATTACGATGCAATCACTGCTCGATCGCGGCCTCCTAGAATTATTGCTGGAACCTCGCCGCGGCGCGCGTCGATCGCGTTCGGTTGCGTTCCGTTTGCAGCGGGGCGGTTCGGTCGCTAATTCAAATACCGTGGGCAGAGGGAACGTGATCGTAATAATATTTGATCTGACCGTAATCGAATTCAAATTGAACGGCCCGTGCAAATGAGAGCCGAATAATATTTGAACGGACCGCGATTACATCGCGACGGGGCACAATGATTGAAGCATGGAACGTTACAATCGCGGCGTCGTTAGGATTGACGAACGTGAATGACGTTCTAATGGAGCGTAATTGTACCGTGACTGCTCTGCGACCGAATCTCGGCTTCTCGTGACAAGTTGAGAGCATATCTAGCCTGGCGAATCGGCGCTGGTGCTAGCTGAGTATATCCCTATTGTCGTCCTTGCTTCCTTGATGGACCAAGTGATTTGTAGTTTTTTATTAAAAGTGGGTGAAAATGTTGATACGTTTAGCGAAGTTGCGCGAAGTAATGCGGAAGCAGTTTGGAAAGGAGAGGGGTTATTTAGGGAAAGGTTTGAAATATTGAAATTGAAAGTATCGTATTATTATTTTACTCGTTATTGGTTTGTTATTGTATTTATTAAAATAAGTGTAATTGATATGAGACGCTGAGACCGCGTGCGTTATATCTTATGTAATAGAATGGGATACTGGTGCGTTGTGGAGGAAAAGTAATTCAGGAAATAGATTTAAGGTTACTGGTTTGAGGATTAGATTCCTTGGTGTAAGATTTGCAGGAAAAATATGTACGTGTTTGTTTGTGTTATTATAGAGTTGTATAAATTTATTTGGATGGCAATGTTGTGTAATAGGAGATTATTTACTCGAGTGGGCAATAAGTATAAAGTAAAGAAAAAATAATAGCAAACAGAATTGAAATTCATCCAATTTCGTTTTGTTAGCTATGTATTTCCTTTTATGTTTCCGTCTCTATTCGCCGAACAGTGTTCAAGCGACCCTCGAATAATAATTCAAGGACCTCTTTCAACGCCATATTTCGTAATCTAGTCACTACTTTTAATTAAGCCTCAGTAAACTACCTGCTCGACCATAAACATCTTCTAGCAATTTAAAGGGAATTGTGAGCACGAGTCCTCTAAAAACTCAAATAGGGATCAGACATTTAAACGTCGTTCTATGGGGCATAGCCACGCTCGCACTTATTTAAAACGTTCCTCGACAATAGGCAGGAAAAACCGGAAGCACTGTTATCCCCCTGAATGCAGGTAGCCCGATACATTGTGATCGAAGAATAGTCGGGTATCGCGGGGGATTCGAGAGGCGTGTGGCTGATTAAATATTTAACGAGGTGCAGCATACTCCTTTGTGCTCCGACGGTCTATTCCGACCAGAATTTGAATGACAATTTTGCATCATGGGAGGAACACAATGATCGCTCTCGTTTACTTGGAGCTTGCGAATGTTGAGTGATAAATGCAAGAAAAATTTTTAAAATTATAATTTTTTTAAATTCTGATTATTGAAATCTTTAAAATTTGTGGATTCGCCAGTTTAAAATCTTTACAATTTTGATATTTTGGAGTTTGGAATCTTTTCAAATTTTGATTTTCGGAAACTTGAGATCTGTAAAATTTTGAACTATTCGGAATTTGTGAATCCTGAAGTTTGGTATCATTAAAATTTTGAAATCTTATAATTGGTGAATTCTCAAGTTTAGATTTTTTAAAAAATTGATATTCTGAAATTAGAAATCCAAAAAATGTTCAAATTCTGATGTTTGAAATCTTTAAAATTGGTGAATTCTGCAGTTTGAAGTCTATAAAATTAGTGAATTCTTAAGTTTAAAATTTTTATTATTTTGTTATTCTAAAGTTTAAAATCTTTAAAATATTGATGTTCTGAAGTTTGAAAACTTTAAAAATGTGCTATTCTACAATTTAAAATCCTTAAAATTTTAATATTCCGAAGTTTGAAATCTTATAATCGCTGAATTCCCAAGTTTGGAATTTTAAAAATTTGATATTCTGAAATTTGAAATCTTCAAATGTTTTAAGTTACAATTTCTCGAAATTTTTAAACGTGAAATTAAATTTAAAAGAAAACGGGTGTCCAAATTATAAGTTGGAGTCAGCGTTCCGGATTCAGGGAATTAATAGACTCATTTTTCAGGGAGCAGACGATCGCCCGAAAATGGGGTTGAGACGACGGCGCAACAAAGCGGGGCACCGATGAAGTGATTAATTCTCGGGTTCAGTTACGGGGAGGTAAAGAAAATGATGACTGCCATGGCCAGGTTGCCTTGCAAGCAGACTTCGCCTTCGCAGCAGCCACGGGCCAATCATTTTGGAAATAGTCGAAACCCCTACTGGGAGATGCAACCCAGGAATCCGGCACCCCCTTACGTCAGGAATCATCATCGGCACACGGACCATACTGGTAAGTTTTATCCCTCAACATTTTAAATAAGGAGAAATCAATTTCACTGAAAAAGTAACTCAAGTATAGTTACTTGGCTGAAGGGAAACATTAAGAGGATATTTTTAATATTCTGTCTTCTGTCTTATTTGGGGTAAAATTGCAGTAATACGTCACTGTTTCTTGAATAAAGAATCAAATTGACACGGTATGATAGAGGATGTAATACTTGACGTGGTTGAAAGAGGGGGAAGTGTCCTTGAGCGGTCAATTAAAATTGCTCTGACTATAGTTACTGTATAATTTAATTTTCAAATGCACAACTTGGCACAGTCGCACAGAGCATCCTATAATACAAGTTTTCCCCTCACCAAATCCTTTAAAAACACTAAATAATGGAGCATCCTCCACATTCCCATCTCCCAATGCTAATTACCTTGAGATGTATCGAAAGTGCGGTGATCACTTTCTATCTGCCACGTGGCTCCTCGTCGACATTGAAACTCGGAACGTTCACTTTTCCCCGACCATCTTTTTTTAAACGTGTCTTTTATGCAAAGCCAGGGGAAACTGTAGGTATAAAAAGAAGCTTTCAACGTAGTATACAATACTAACACCTTGTTAAACTAACTCGTCTTACTCAGTACCTGTTCTGATAATTTACTTGAAGAATAATTACTCTAACTGACAAGATATCCGGATGTTCAATATTCTCCTTCAAATTCTAATTCAGTAATAGTGTATTCTTCTCACGTCAACGTTTCAAATTACTGAAGTTGGTGCGAGAAGTATGAAAAATGGTAGAAATTTGGGGATTTTAAGGTGAAGGAGGATGTTTCAATTAAAACTTATCCAAAATCAATTCACTAGAGAAACTTTGGCGGTTCATGAAACTTTTCTTTATTGACGAGCTTTGGAAGCTTGCCACGAGCAATTTTGTACCCTTGAACAAGGTTTCCATCGACCGTGCTGTATTATTTTCACCCTTTGCCATTGTTGTCGTTAATTATCCCTTTCATGACGGAAGGGAAACACACTCGAACGGGTTAGTTGTTCTAATCGTTGCTCTATGAGCTAGCTATTACATCGGCTAGTGTTTGGAGCAAAGCTACCTTTGATGGTAAATAATTTATCGATAATTACACTTTTGATGGCGATAATGAAGTGGAAGTGTGACGGAGGTAAGAGCAATAATTTAGAAATGTCCCTCGTTTATTCATTCTTGGAAGGTGTTGGATGATTTTTAGATGAAAGGAAAAAGATTTACGACTCTTCGTCAGTTTTAGAGATTCTTTCACAGATTGCTAGCAGCTGCTGCGTTAGACAGTTTCGTGTCATCGCGGAATCCGCGTTCCTTTGAGCCTCTGCCTCTTTCTTATCTTTGTCCTATCGTCATTGTCGCTGTTTGTGGCCGTCGCAAAAGAAAGTCTCCCGCAGTGTGTCAAACGCGTGTCATCAGCTACCATGACTGTCACGTGCGATCTGCGAAAGGGACGTGCATCGTGCAACTAACGCGCGTCACCAAGGAATTTCAAGTCAATCTGAGTACAGAAGAGGAATGACGTGGATGATTCTTTGCGTCACACGAATTCCTCTTCGATGTTACATTTGAGATTTTTCTTTCATTCTTGAATAAGTGCAGTAGAAACAGTATTACCCATCTGAATTATATTAGTACGCCAAGTGGTATGGACGTGTTTTCACGCCGAGGGACTTACATGTTTGCTTTGAAGAGAAATCAAGCTCGGTGGTTCTTGTTTACTTGGAATAAAAGTAATGGAGATTTTAAATTTTTTTTTCTCTTAGATATTGGTGAAAGTATCACCAGTGAATTGGCGAGATTCTACCGATGAAAATGAGTATACACACGACTTGCGACTTCCATGAGTACCAACTCGAAATATTTTGATTATCAAATTTTGAAGTGATTCAAATTATGTGTGGGTAAATATAAGTAACACGAATATGGTCATGTTTGGACTCATTTTAATCAGAAAAATCTCGTCTATGCATTGGTAGCACTCCCATGAATATTTGATAGACAATGTAAAAGTTTAAATTATTATCAATGAAGGCAAGTGTTCAAAGTGTAAGTGAGCAATCTTCTTGACTTGAACAGGCATTGTTTAAAACCTTTGGTTGCTCAAAGTATTAGTAAATAACAAAATTAACATAAAGAAATAATTGTCTAAAAATAATCACAATGTTCTTAAAGCCCCTAGGCGAGAATACAAACATAATAATCTTTCATCACTTCCTATTTTTAAATTTCCGACATGGAAAGGAAATAAAAATGTATGGCATAGTAGTTATCTGTCTTCATAAGAGGTGTTCGAAAAATATTGTTTTACTTTGTGGAGAGTCAAAATAAAGGGGAAGTGCTGTTTTACGAACCGTGAACAAACTGCTTTCGTTGTCTAGCTTCTAAGTGTTAAAAGAAAACCAAACGAACTTCGTCACGCAGTAGCTTCTTTTTTTAGAAGTGTCTTCAAGATCCTTCCAAGCATACGAAGAAGGTTGAGCTTCTTTTAACCCTGAACTAACAGGCTAGGGGAGGGTCAGGATGGCCCACGTTGCTCTTTCAAAGGGTCGTGTCCGATTATTTATAGCAATCGTCCACCTGAAACCTCGTGTACCTTGTGCTCCGATTATTCTTCAACTTCAGACGAAATAAATATGAATTAAATCCAGCAGAAAGTATAAATTGAATTGGTACTTTATTGTTCATAGTGGTTTTCTGGATCATCGTTGCACAAGTTCATTTATAATTAACGTAAATAAAGTCATTCACAGTATTTTATGGTGAATATACATATCTGCCTCCTTTTTCAATGTTTAAAGAACTCTCATGGCAACAAGTTGTCAGTGATAAAATGTTATCAGCTCGTACTAGCGATGTAACAGTAGTTCCAGTTAAGAATGATGAGCAGGGGCCATTTACATTCCTAGAACACTGCATTCCACTTTGTTCCGCAAGCCATCGTACTTCTTCGAGAATTTTTGTTGCTCAACGTTTCCTCCATTGTGCCATTGTGTGGAAAGAGGTTAGCGACAGTAAAAATCACGTAGCTTGCAATTTTCTTTGAATGCAGTATTCTGTTCCTTTTTATCATTTTTGAATATTGAAAAGAAGTCCGTCGATCAAATTGGTAGATCAATTCTTCGAGACACAAAGCGTTCTGATTTCGAATGTTTAGGTAATAATCGAATTATCCAATTTGCTTTCCTCTTACAATTATTTAGAAGCAAAAATTGTTGCACACTGTCAAAGAGTTTCTTATTTCTTTCGTGTAACAGTTTTGATGCTTGTGCGTGCTCTTTGGTGGCTACGCTTGTTGGCTTGATCGAGTTGATGACTGTAGCAATTCTCGAATATTAACCTTAAGGAGAAGGAATCTGTCGATGACCTCGGTAGTTCAATTGGTAGAACAGTTGTCTGGCAGACGAATAGTCTGTTACAGTTGACGAGTGCCCTACAAAAGAAATAAAGATAGTTGTGATGGAGCACTTAGTTTTGCGAAGATAGAGCATAATTGAGGAGTTGAAATGATAGACGATGTAAATACCATAGAAGTAACTTTTTTATATTTTTTTTTAAAGAAAAAGGGTGTAATAAATTCCACGATTAATGCGATGGTAGACGTTGCAAGTGCTAGAATAATTTAATTTAATTTCTACTAAAAGCTGGGCTATCGCAAGCTGGAACTGAAACCAGAAGTACATCCCTGAGGTTGAAAAGAAAATACTGAAAATTTTCACCTCTGGCACTTTCAACTCCATTTTCAAATATGCACGAATTCAACTGAATTGAATGCAAATTGAGACTTGGATACTCCCTCTGTAATGTTTTTAAATTGAATGCTAACTGTGACCTGAATATCCCCCCTGTAAGTGTCCCTTGGGGTTTTAAGATCTCGCGCAGGAAGGGTGAGAATTTCGAGGGTGATCTTTTGGCACATGATTGAATTTTAAAATGCTGAAATAACATAGAGTTTACGAAATAACCTTGGAGGAATATTAATAAATAAAGAAATTTGAATACATAACTAAAACCTCCACCAATCGAACCAATATGGAAACAAAACATTTCGTACAAAGTATATTTTCAACACTAGCATACTCAACATTTTTTTCAACCCCTCAAGACACTATGTGTGGCGAGAAACGCCTATAGGCGTACAACGAGTATGCTCAACAAACGGGACTAATGGATTTCCGCACACCGCGAATGCTTATCTTCAGAATCTTCATATACTAAAAGGGTTCTGAAAATGGAGTTCCTGTAAAACCGTAGGAGTGGTAGATCGTTCAGAAAACAAAGTAATCGACTATCATAACAGAGGTTCTGCTGTATGTGCCTGAGTAATTCGATCAGGCGGTCCCTTTTCGCCCAACGCTATCACGATCGTATCGGCGATTGTTCCAAAGTGGGAGTATCAGCTTCCTGGGGCGTGTGTCAGTCGTATGTCATCAATCATCGACTTGCGTGGTACGCGAAAACGGGAGAAGCCGCAGATGTCGGCGGTCTCGTCGTTAACGTTCGAGCCTTGCCTTCTCATTGGAGACGAGGACACTTTAACCCGCGCTGGTGTGTAAAGTGCATGCACGTGCACCATCGACGTTCACCATAGGCGTAGTGAATTGAAAAATTCAGGGTTAATTGCGAGGGCCCCGTAGAAAGTGTCAATTCTTGTTCAAAAATTGAAATTAAGAGGTCACACCAATTTGTGATTCACGAATTCTGGTGCCTGAAAATGAGATTCTATCGCGTTAATGAATTGTATCGGATTTTATTAATGAAGAAGGAGGCCTTGGGAACGTGCTCCTAAAATATCAGGCTGAGATTTACATATTTAGTGAAGGCATAGAAGTATAAGTGCCAATACGTTTCAGTTTTCAATGGCTTTTTATTTTTTAAATTGTTATTCACGTTTTTAATTATTTTCTTTTTATGGTAGATAAGGTTGGTGAGAGGGGTTAAATAATAGAGGTACCAGCTGTTTTCGAATACTTCAATTTTACAAGCGGATATGGATCGTGCGAGGAAGTTTTAATTGCACGTGATTAATATTGATTGGAGAGACTTCAGTGGAATTTTATTGTAGTAACTTGGAATGTGTTTACAAAAGTAGAAATTAGTTGTATAATTGCCGGAAGCCTTAATGCAGGCACGGGTAATTAAATTAAAGCGTTGAATGTTTTCATTGGATGGTATCAAATATTTATCTGTAATGCAATATAGATGAAAAATATTTTCTTGTAATGTGATAGGTATAGGGAAATGTTTGCAAATTTTTAAAATGTCATCCAATACTCGGGGGCGTTGGAAACATTTTAATTAACATGATGCTCGTGAATCTATATTCCAGCAGAGCGGGATTCTGAGTAATTTCTTATAACTAATTAAATCGGCCGCGCTTAATGAAATTGATATACACGCCGCTCGACGTATTACGTTATTAATATTTCAGATTTATGAGCCTCGTATCGAGTCGTATAAAACGCAGCGTCGTAAATCCATCCTCATAGCTCAGTTCGACTGACTATTATCAGCGAAATAATTTAACATGCACCGATTACTCCTTCTATTATGTCCCTCTTCTCTTGACATTTAGCGCAAATGCAAATTCTATCGTAAATTCTTACGAATGTTTTCCATTACTGATAATCGGCTGCTTTTGAATCCAAATAAACTCAATCAGCAATCATTTTTCCCCTTTCTCCTCACTTCCAATTTCTAATTTCTTAAATGTATTGCTGTTTACCAAGCAGACCAATGCACAATCAGTGTTCAAACCTCATTTTCTACTTTTTGTTTCCAATTTCAAGTTTTCCATTCCAGTGTCTACAAATATTTAATTTATTTACACATACACGGTGGTTGGTTTTGTAGATCACATACTTTTTATTATTATTGTTGTTTTATTAACGGGTTAGGAGGGATACAAAAATATACCTACACATGGCGAGTGACGATTAACGCAATAGTATGGAGCAGTTTAGATTATCACGAAATGACAAAGTTTGCATAAAGGATTTTTTAAATTCGTATTAATAGCGTATGTTAGCGAAATTATTCTTACTTCATATTTCATTGAAAAGTGCCTACTCTATTTACAATGTCCAATTAGAATAATTGTCAAGAATTAGTAAACAGTTTAAAAATTTGCAAAACATCCTTTAACATAACTTTGCTCCAAAAGTATTAAAAACTCAGCACATACCTACACTATCGTTCACAATTAGGTATTATTTAGGACACCTGCTGTATTTGCAAAAAGTGTGATACCAACATATTTGATACAGATTGAATACTTTTCACTGCTTTTATTTCTTGGTTATTATTTAAAATACCAAATAAAGAAAAATTTCTTAGATAGTATAAATTGAATTTCGACCGTAAATTTTTAAAAGATATGGTTTCGGCGCACTGGTTCGGTCTTTTTTTAAACAATTTTAATTAAATCAAAACTGTTTTTCACTTTTTGAACATTTTATCAATTTCCAACGTTTCGGTCACTGATTCTGACCATTATCAAGGAAAGTTTATATAAAAGGAAAAATACTGCGTATGCTATTGAAACAGTCACCAGTCAACTCGCGTGTCGCATGTTCCTTTCGAACGTGTGATTTGTTTCAATAGCATCCGCAGTATTTTTCCTTTTATCTAAACTTTCCTTGATAATGCTCAGAATCAGTAACCGAACCGTTGGAAATTAATAAAATGTTCAAAAAGTGCAAAACAGCTTTGATTTAATTAAAATTTTTTAAAAAAAGACTGATCCAGTGCGCCGAAACCATCTCTTCCAAAATTTTTTAGAAGTATACTGGGCCAATATTCGCATAAATTCTTCCACTACCGACCACTGAAAATCATAGCTGCACCAGAAATAACAATAACAGTTCTTTGCTAATAAATAGTAAATTGCCTAAAAATATCTAGGCTTAGGTTTCTGAAAGACGTTCCATCGTGGACGTTGATCCTCCTGCATGAAGGTTTGTGACGTAATTAGAGTGTTTCGTTGAATTATTCATGAGGACCTGGCACACCAGGAGCTTCCATACTGCCCAGGAGATTCTTACGAGCAGTTTGTCCTTCATTTATTCCTGGCGACTAACTAATCTCATTACTTTCGTGCATCGGCGCGGAAACATCGCACTGCCAGCACGTAGAAAAATATTGTTAATCAGCACGAAAGGATCCACGCCTACTCCACTTCCGTTTTGTTGTTCGCTGGCTATCAGCATACCCGTATCACGCTGCGCATCATTCCCGATCGTCGGGTGAAAATCTGCCCTGGATCCGGATTCCCTGTTTTCCATTTGCTCGTTGCTAGCTTTCTTCGTTGGCTTCCCTCGCGTCTTCCTCTCGAGCTGTAATCGATATGGAAATGATGATGTGGAGAGAAGGTTGAAATATTGTACAGTCAACCCTCCTATAACGCGATTAATTCGTACCGCGTTATATGGAAACCGTGTTATAAGAAACTTAGAATTACATAGCACAAATCATATTAATTCGTACCGCGTTATATAGAGACTGTGTACCGTGTTATATGGAAACCGCGTTTTAAGAAATTCATAATTAGTAGAAACCAGATTAATTCGTACCGCGTTATATGGAAACCGCGTTTTGAGAAAACCGCATTATAGGAGGGTTTACTCTACAAAAGGCAATAAATATATGGTTACATATTTCAAAACTAAAGGTGCGTCTACACGACGACACTTTTATGTCTAGATCAAGTATATACGACAATCAAAAAAAGTTCCGGAAGATTGGAAACTGCTTAGAGTCCGCGACACTGAATTTGACCTGTCGTTGCGGGAGTTGCAGCTAGAGCTAGACTGATAACACTGCAATAACTAGCCCTAGCTAAACACAAAAGACACTTGATCTAGACACAAAAGTGTCGTCGTGTAGACGCACCTTTAGTTTTGATAAAAAATAGCAATGCTGCATCATTTCGGCAATGGCAGGGGAATTCCCTGGCAAATGAAATTGAAAAATGTTGATGTACATGCATAAAATCAGGGGAATTGCCTATTAATTTCAACCGTAAAAGTGAATTAGAAAAATTCATGCTATAGGGAGACTGCTTAAGCTAATTAAGTTGTATTACTATAAAGAAACCGTGTTATAAGAGTACCGCGTTATATGGAAACCGCGTTATGAGAGTACCGCGTTATAGGAGGACTGTCGCAATTTTTGCTCCGCGTTATATGGAAACCGCGTTATGAAAGTACCGCGTTATAGGAGGGTTGACTGTAATAGCATTGCACGGTTGATACAGGGTGTTAAATAAAAAAGGGAGGGGAAATTTTCAGTAGGGCAGCTACGTTTTTGATTTTCGTTTGGAAAGTCTGAGTGGGAGTTTAAATCGGTACCTCTGATTCTGGATTCACGTGATGAATATTCGGATTTAACGAGATTTTGGTATAGGTTTTTATGGGAAAGTATATTTAATGATTAAACAATTAGGTGCAAATGTTGAATTCTATAAACACAGTATTCACGCGCCAACTCTCATTCATTTAATTAATATTTGTGTTACAATATTTACAATTTTCCTTTATTCATTTTTAGTAGGGCAGCTATGTTTTTGAGTCTCGTTTGGAATGTCTGAGTGGGAGTTTAAATCGGTATCTCTGATTCTGGATTTACGTGATGAATATTCGGATTTAACGACATTTTGGTGTAGGTTTTTATGGGAAAGTATATTTAATGATTAAACAATTAGGTGCAAAGGTAGAATTCTACAAACACACTATTTACACGCCAGGTCTCATTTATTTAATTAATATTTATGTTATAATATTTACAATTTTCCTTTATTAATTTGAGAATATTTCAATAAAATTATGGTGGATTCGATGTGGTATTATTTTAGTATATAAATTTGGGACTTGTTTCATTTTTATGGGGTGTATGTAGGTTTTCCTTTCAGTTATGTGCGACGCTATTAATCTTGTATTAAGAGTATTTAGATTTTTAGTTTCATTCCACGCTGTTAGGAATTCAAGTAAATACGATTTGTGGTAAAAACTGTGCAATACGCTTTAGAAAGCAATTTGTGAATTTTACAGGGGAATTGAGTAAACGAATGAACTATTATTTTCTGTACCTATATTTCGAAATATGTTTTATTTCCATCAGTTGCTATAAAACTCGAGGATGTTACTTCCCGTTATTTTTCAAACGACCAATTCAATTGTAAACACTTTCTGCTCATCGTTTCCGGCAGCTTACTGCACAACAGGATGCGTCCAACGACCACCCGGAAATTAAGTGAAACTAGTGACAAAGCTGAATTTACTCACAATATTTCATGTGGCTTTCGAAATAGGTATTGCAGCTCGATTCACAAGTGAAATTCTCCCTTCCCTCGCAGCTTGAATTATAATTAATAACGTGTAAGTGCGTGCATGTAAAAATACCATTGTGAAATAACTTCAATTACCCAAGGAGAGTCGTATACATCATTTATAAGGTAAACTGCATTCACAATGCACAGGATATATCATGAAATGTGTGCAAAGATTCAGGAATGAATAAAACACCTAGGAATTATTGAGAAAGTTAATATAAACGTTTTACCTAATATTGTTTCATAAGCTAATATAAGACCATCTTGAGCTTTAATACCAGCCCCAAAATAAGTTATTTACTTATTCACTGCTTTATAATAATTACAGAATTAATTATTCTGCAACTTTTCACAGTATTTCTATAACCCAATAATTCACCCCTCAAGCTTCCTTCTTAGGGGAGAGTTGCCAATATTGTGCTGGTCACCTAAATCATACCTCATAAATTTTTCAATAATTAATGAATGTAAACAACATCTGACAATAAAAATATTATAAGTAAATGCGAAATAAGAAATAGAAACAAAACCTTTTAAGCTTACACCGTATTTTGTGCGTGCTATAAACATTTAAAAAAATCGGATATTATTAATGTAAGTTTTTACCAGTTTATTTTAGCTGATAATAATTAAACGATGCAATTTTGTCCTGTATTTTTGTATTTTTCTAAACGCGGGTTTAATGTAGAATATTTTACATTCATTTTAAGTACATATTACATTCATTATAAAGTTTAAATTGGTATTTATAAATAAATTGATCATGTTTCCTAAATCGTACCACTACGATCGTACCAGTAGAATTTAACAACTCGTATCATATAATATAATCACATATATATGTAACTATATAATAATCATTACTTGATGTTGAATATTTTCTTCTCTATTTGTTATTTATACTATTTTTAGTGGAGGTACGATTTAGGAGACCGGTTGCCTAAATCGGACCTTACATGACAAAAAGATTAATAACAAATTAATTTGTTCTGATCAAAAGATTAAGCATATAATAGTAGGTGCCTAAAAGATCAAGCTACAATACTCAATTTGCGTTCAAATTAGTACCAAATATGAAATATAACGTAAAATGTCTTAAGTGGTACGATATAGCCAACCCTCCCCTACATGCATTGTCAATTTGATACAAACGCAAATGTGCACACTGCATGCCCTGCAAATTGGTATATGTATTATCCACGAACGACGTGAACAATGGTATGCCCGAATATACAGAAATTTCATTTTTTATTTTCAATAAAAGAATTTTCAAAGTCAACTATTTATCTCCTTACTCTATTAATTTTTTTTACCATTCTGTCAATTTAACATCAAGGAACAAATCAAGTTGGGAAACTGAGGAACGGATGAGTGATATACAACTGTTGCGTCCCAAGATCTTTCTCAGGAAAAAAGGAAAAAGGAAAGATTTGTCTCATTACCTTCAACAGTTCATTTTTTCATATACCTACCAAATGAAAGTCTATTTCTTTCGCAATAACCCTCCATCTCCGCAAGCCACTCCGCAATAGCTGTCCTCACTCTCAGACGTTTTCCTCGGGATTGCCGCTCTTCAAAAACCGCTCGCCCCGGCCGTAACCTACCCTCGTTATACGCTCTCCATTATACAGTAACTCACGGCGCGGGCCCCCTCTTTAAACGGCAGCGAAGTTTGAAGCGGGTAACGAGCCTCGTGCCAGCGCACGTGGCTAACCCTGTCTGGCTGGTGTATCTGGGCTCTCTCTCTCCGGTGTCCGTTTACAGGAAACGGGCTATTTACCGTTTTTACTCGAGTGTCACTTACAGCCGTCTGGTTTCCCCGTCACGTGCCACAGGGAAGCGGAAGAGCGCGGTGGAGCTGCTGCAGGAGACGAAGGCCTTTTACGTGAAGAGCGAGACCGTGCTGGATCGGAAGCAGGAGCTGAAGAACAGCGGTCACCTTCAGGTGTCTCAGCTGAGCGCGCCACCCAGGCTGCTGAGGAAATGCGGCGCAGCGTCTAGCTGCGCCATGCAGCCGACGTCGCCGTCGCAGCTGCCACCTGCCCCGCTCGCGCCGCCCTGTTGCTGGGCATCGTGCCACGAGCAGGACAGGCGTAAGTTCCACCCTTGGAAGTGGCCGTGTAGCAGAGGCGTCCCGACGCGCGTAATCGATTCGACTTTGGCCACTTAAGAGCTGCTGCTTCACACTTTTCCGATCCACTGCCACGGGCAACTTGCCCAGCCGCGAGTCAGCTAAGTGGCCCGAGTGTGCAACCACTGCTGACAGTCGGAGTAGCTGGAGCGGGTACGGCGGGCTCGTGAATTAAACCATCGAGCTGGGGTACCAAATGATGGAGCGGTTCTGATTAAGGGTCGTTAGATTTTTAATGTTTCTGTTACTTTAATTAATCAGCAATTTTACGCCTTAGCTGTACCGATTCCAGCTAGTAGGGTAGATGTCCCTATTACTGTCAGTGTCCCTATTACTGCCACTTTATTTATTTTGCTTAATAAAAATGTAACGTATAAAGAATAGTGTATAACAATAATATCTATTAATAATGTAGGATCACGGAAAAAAGGGAAGTCGCCTAACCGGGACTCGAACCCGCGATCTCTAGATTTGCGCGCTGGCCAGCCGCCTTAGCTACCTCGGCTACCGCCGACTCCCCCAGATGTCGTTGTTCCGTGCCCTCACTTATGGTGGGGGTTCCTGATTCCACAATAATAATAAGAACAGTCCCAATTTAATAATAATATTAATGTTGTACACTATTCTTTATGCGTTACATTTTTATTAAGCAAAATAAATAAAGTGGCAGTAATAGGGACACTGACAGTAATAGGGACATCTACCCTATGGGAGGTGGCTTCCTGGGAATGGGCTTGGAGGCCAGTAGCAGCTTGGGGGTTTCTTGTTCGTTAGATGTATACACGTTTGGACGTTGCCCTTCGGCTCCCATTTCCTTCTTCTGGTGTCACTGAGTGGTTTAACGTCTGGGCACACATATCAGATAGGTGAAGACACAGTGCCGACGTGCCAGAGGTAAGAAGAGGAGATTCTCTACGCCCCTGTTCTTCTTACCACTGACACGCCGACATTCCGTCGTCGCGGAACTGATAATCTGTTTAATAGGGAGTTGACGATGTTGTTGTGTTTCTGGGTTTTTTTAGGCTCGTGGAATATTTAGGTGTGATTGTAGGGAATTAGGATTTTAGGTGGGGGAGGAGAAAGTTGAAGGATTCAGGGCGTTATAGAGCAGTGATGAGCAACCCGCGAGCTAAATTTGGCCTTCTAGTTACTGACCTGCAGTCCGCAATTATCACAAATTTCAAATGTGAAACTATGTCAAAAATAACAAACTCACCGCGTAGATTAAAATTCTTTGATTAGCGTATTTAAGTATTTAATATTGCGGTCCGCGGAGAGCATTAGGTTTCGGCTTTTGGCTCACTACGGGTCGAAGATCGCTCATCCCTGTTATAGATAAGGGTGGTTTTCTTAACCCTTAATTAGGTATGCGATATAAAATTACGTAAGTACATATTAGGCTGGGCGGAAAACGGGCATAAATATATTTTTTTTTAAATTTGACTTGACATAGGGAAAAAATGTGTGAAGTGTCAAAAAGCTCGCTGATTTTTTTTTAAATAATTTTAAAACTTTTATTTTGAAAGTGGTGTAAGTCCATTTTTAAAAAAAAAATGAGATCACGTAATTCGTGCTTAATTTAATGTAAATTTTTTATTTATATAATTTTCTCGAAACAAGAGAAAATGGACTTACACCACTTTCAAAATAAACGGTCCATTTAGCCGCGCTCCGGGACGGCAAAGGGATGCCTTGTTAAGGGTATAAGTATCAACACTATCGGCTATATAATACACATTTCTTTTTGCTTGGAGGACGCAGTGAAACATTGAGATAATTCAACAAAAAACTTTTTATTACTTACTAGGTTGGTAGAAACCGATTGCACCCTATGATTTACAAAAACTAAATTGAAAAATTAATTTGAAAAAAACACACCTTTGACGCCCTCCCCCCGGGGTGTGATTAAATATAGTTTTAAAATTATAAAAAAATCAGCGAATTTTTTGACAAACCTTACACCTTTTTTTCACTACGTCAAATCAGATTTAAAAAATATATTTTTGCACGTCCTCGACCCTGCCTACCCTTAGGGTCCAAGAAGCGTGGCTAATCCTGTTTTTTATGGAAAAAAATCTAATTTTCGTGCAGAGCTACAACTTTTTTTTACTATGACGGAGAAAGAATCAAAAAAAAATTTTTCGGTCCAGCTTAAATATGCGTATTTGAACTGAACGGATTAAATACCTTAAATATGATCCATATGTTTTATGATACTGGACGTTTTACGCAGATTAAATAATCGTACGTTTTCACTTATTACATTGCGGTCGCGGGCTGCGGTATTCTCGGCGACGTGCTTTTGCCGTTTGGGTCGGATGTCGGAAATGATCGGCTCGTTTACCGTCAGCGGTTTTGTTTGACTCAGGTGCAGATGCAAGGAATCCCCTACTTTTATGCGGGAAGTTTAAGATTGGAAAGTATATACGTCACATTATCCCTTGCCGTTGCCCGATGAAGTAAAGAATTCTGAGCAGTGTAAGTTCGTAGAGCATTAGGAATTGGAAGAAATGTAGGTTTATGGGAGCGAACTTTGTGAAGCAGATCTTTTCGCGGTTGACTTCTTTGGCAAGCCAAGTATATCAGAATCGAGAATTTGTTAAAGGTAGATGCACATATTTGGCAGGTGATTTTGAATTGAGGACCTTGCAGCAAGAGTAAATTAGAAAAAACTGTTTATAATTAGTGCTCTAATTTAAGGGGCGACCCCATTTTCAAGCCACTAACAAAAGACAAAGTTGTGGATTTTTGTTCGTACAAATAAAAATATGGAGCTTGGATTTTTTATATAGTTTTAAAGCAATCTTTATTTTGCTAGGAAGAATTTTTTTGGCCCACATTCACGGGGTGACTGGATCATCTGAGAAGCAAATATAAAAGAGATATATAAACTGGAATATATTATCTTCCATGTTGCTTAGGATTTTTTCAAAATTCGGATTATTTTGGAAATTATAACAGCTTGAAGAATTTACTTATATATAGAATTGATTTATACGAGCAAATAAATTCCTAAGTTTCTTTTGATAGTGGTTTCAGGGTGGAGTTTCCACTTAACATTAAAAAGAGAATACTAATTGAAACATATATATTTTCACACAATAAGTAGTAGTTATCGAGTTGACAAGTTTTTATTTATATTTTTGGCAAATTTGTTATCAGAGTTGCAATAAACGATGTAAATTTTTTTACATATACTACACGTCATAACTCCAAAAACTGACAAAAATTGAGCTGCACCCCTCTTGGTGCAAGGTTCTCAATTGAAAAGACCGTAAAATTTGCGAGTATGTTGCTTAATTTTCTGATATCAAGCCTGCTAATCGTATTGCTTTCCACGATGCAAAATGAAACCACTGACCCTCAAATTTCTGCATTCGTTATGAAATATGAATATAGCAAAGGCTGATTTTCAGTAGTATCTAAAAATCATAGGCCGATCTCGATATCAAGTTGCAACATATCCACTGAGAATATATTCCCTTCTTCAAAATTGCCTGCCAAGCATGCCAGGAAAGTCAGTTAATTACCTCCTGGGACACCATATACATCGTCGTTGACATCTTCCACTATCGCAAACTAATTTCAACCAATCCCATATAGGATACTCGCACGTCCAAACGTGTTAATTCCAAAAGATCGACTCAACGAATCAGTGTGCTTCGACACCTTCGCGTATTAAAGGGTCAGCTCCTCTCAATTAAAAACTTAAAGCTGCACTCCCACGAGTACAAAGCGCGCACATTCGAAGCGTCCGTTTATTACAAGCTTCACTTTAAAAAGGCAATTTATGTTGCCTACAGGATCCATTTCGACTTTTTGAATAAATTTTTACATTGGATTTAAATCTTGCTATAATTTAAAATTCTTATTTTCTTGGAGCAGTGGTGCTTGCAATTAATGGGTGACACCAGTTTCCATCAGGAGAGGGTTAAATAATTATATTCGAAGTGTGTTCTGAATTTGAAGGGTTCTTAGGGGCCAGGGACCTTTGTTTCGCGCTCGGAATATCCCCACGCGTGTGCCAGTCGATTATCCGCTAAGGGCTGCCTCGAATATCGGATGGGGAATAGGTAGTTGGGATAATTTCTAAAGCGCGTTTGGGCTTTGCTCAACAGCAGACGGAATTCTGAATCCTCAACAAACACTGCCACCCGCGCTGCCACCGAAGAGCCCACGCCTGGTTCCCGTTCCGCAGCGACGCACGATTTCAGGGCCACCGAGCAGTACCGGTGGAGAACAGCTGCAAACGAAATTACGACGACTACTAAATACCGATAGCAAGGAGAATGTCTTTTTCTCCGACAACCCGGCCCAGGTCGTCATGCAGGCGAACGGTGTTCCCCAGGAGGAGAAATTCCGCTACTCGCCTGGGAGTCTGTCGCCGAATTTCCGCGACGAGGACCGTGGAAAGGTGATATATTAATATCCATTACATATTACGATTTGTTCTGTTTAGAGTACTTGGTTTGTTTTTTATTTTTTAATATTAAAGTGATTATGTGGTTTTCGATTTTTGTGCAAATGTTTTTTTTTTATCGTAAATGTTGATCTCTGTAGAAATTAATTCAGAAAGGTGAGATATTAATATGGATTACATATTACGAGTCGTTCTGTTCAAAATGCTTGGTGTTCTTTTCTTTTTTAATGTCAAAGTGACTATGTTAGTTTTCGATTTTTGTGGAATTTTTTTTATCGTAAATGTTAATATGGATTACATATTATTATTTATTCTGTTTACAGTGCTTGGTTTTCTTTTCTTTTTTAATGTTAAAGTGACTACTTTAGTTCTCGATTTTTGTCCAAATGTGTTTTTATTCTAAATATTGATCTCTGAAGAAATTAATGGAATAGTATTTCTTCCTTTTTTATATTCTGTTAGTAATGCCTCTGAATTATACAAAACTGTAATCTATATTCTAATATATTTATTACTTGAATACTTAGTTGTTTAATATAGCTTAGTTAGTATATTAAGCATAGTGCACAGTTCTTCCAATATTTCCTAGATTACCCTAAAATATTATTACACGATTCCGGTTAAGAAACTTAACGTAGTCCTAACTTTGTAATGAAACAGACAGTTGTCGACATTTTTGTTATTTTAATTTGCTAAAAGTTTGCAGATTATCACGGTTTACATACTGCATGCATAATATTTATTCTTGTATGTATACTGAAAAGAAGTAGGTCTACTTAATTCAGCATTTTTGATTAAATACTATTTATATATTAGATATTTATGATTCTTCTTTTAAAAAACTATTATTAATATTGGATTAAACTCCTTTGGAATTTAAGGAGGCATCTTTAAACCTGCAGAAATTTATTTTACGTCGATGCTTCTTATTACATATTAATTATTGTGGAATCTTGTTAACCTCTTCAACGATGTACTTCCTGTTGGCGTGGCGTGTAGCACCGACCAGTCATCCGATTGCAAAAAAGAAACAAAATTTTCTTAAAGTTACATAGTTTACTCTGGAATTGAACCTAATTTAAAGCAAATTAATGAAGAATTAAAAAATTTATAGCGTTCGAAAGAAAAAGCAACCTTCCCTTAAAAAAAATTACTTTATACCGATGAAAACAGTATTATAAACAAAAACTAAAATAACAATTTTAAATCCAATATTAACAATAGTTTCTTAAAAAAGAAGTTACATAGTTTACTCTGGGATTGAACCTAATTTAAAGCAAACTAATGAAGAATTAAAAAATTTATAGCATTCGAAAGAAAAAGCAACCTTCCCTCAAAAAAATACTTTATACCTTTGAAAACAGTATTATAAATAAAAACTAAAATTGCAATTTTAAATCCAATATTAACAACAGTTTCTTAAAAAAATAAAATCATAAAAACCAGTTGCTTTTGGTGCTATTACACTGACTCTCCACTTAAGTGTCGTATTTGTGGTGTGTTTTGTTACATCAGTTGTACATACACGTGTACATTTACTCGCGCTGAATCGTAAGCATTGGACAGTCAGTGGGAGGAAGCATAATTAGGAACCGGAAGCTGTACATATGTACGCATGTTCGCGAGGTTAACGCGGGAGACGTATTCCTCCGCTGTGTTAAATACGTGTACAGCATGATCAATGGAATTGTCACCAAACCATAATGAATTGTCTACAAAATTTAATTTCACGATACAAAAAAGGGATCGAAGAATTCAGGGACATACACTCCTCACGAAACTACACAACAAAAGTGCTGTCGACGTAGGACGGCCAATTAACTTCGACGACGGAAGAAGTACCATTTATTTTATTCTCGGAGATCGATTGCGCGAGAACTAGGATACCTTGTGACGCAGCTCGGTTGACCTGCAATATTTTCTTGTCAGGTCGATATTCTTGATCTCCAGACCTCGATATGTACCCTGGATTTCTTTTTATAGGGACACATGAAAAGTTCAGTTTCTTTGCTCCACATTTGATATAAAAGTGATATAAAATATGACGTAAAACGATCGCAAACATAGTTTGTAGTTCGAGAATTTTCCAAAGTGCACATCGCTCCCTGCTATACAAATCTCAAAAGCGTATCAAAATCGAAGATGAGTACATAGTAAAAAAGCTTCTATAGAATATTGAAATAAAAATTATTTCCATTGAAATTGGTTTGTGCATTTTCAAATCAATCTCGAATAAGATTGAAGATCTTAATAGAAAATTCAAATAAGGTTGAAGATCCTAATAAGAAAGTTCAAATAAGATTGGAGATCTTAATGGGGAAGTTAAAAAAAGATTGAAGATCTTAATAAGGAAATGCAAATAAGATCGTTTCGTAATTTTTTGTTTATTTTTACGAGCCACATGCGCCGCTAAATTCCTCGAGTCTACGTTGTTTTTGAATTTACAGCATTGCCTGCAACCAGATCCTCGCTTCAAATTCGGTCGAAGCAACTCGCACTCTCACACCTCAGGAAGAGCTGGTAGGAAATCCACCAGTTCGCCGTCGGTGGAGACCACCGTTTGCCACAAGTCTTTGCCCGACCTCCATACTAGTACACGACGGCGAGCCTCGCTGTCGCCGCGCACGTCGACGAAGTCATCGAAACCTCCGGGGCATCATCAGCCCCCGAACAATTGCCCGGACTGCGAAACCAGCTCGGACTACTCGGAGCACAGCTTCAAACGAGACGGGGTCTGCTACCGCAGGTACTAAAACCATTTCCACTAGCGCGTCCTGTGAATACTGATAGGAAATTTAAAAAATTCATCGAAGTCTTTGATCTCTTCATTGCCTGGGAGGCAACGAGGGTTCAAAGTTTTCGAATGGAAGCTGTGTCCTTTTAGAAGAAATTGAAAACTATTCGAGATTTATAATTTGGAAATTAGAAATTATTAGTTTCGAATGGATACTTATCTGAGGTGCCTAGTTGTTTTAATGAAGTATAGATAATTTGTTATTTGTGAGGAATTAGTCAAATGAGATTGCTGAGATTTCAGCTTCGATGCAAGCTCGCTGCTCTGTTTAAAAAATAGAGTGAAGCTGAATAATATAGTAGGAGTAGTCATCAGTGGCTTTGAATTGCCAGTGTGATTCTCTCCCGTCTATATTTTCATCGGGAATCTCAAGTTCACACTGGTATTCTTTTGAGTGTCTTTCAAAAGAACATAACTTTGCATATCTTTCCACATGTATATCTATACAGGGACGGATTTGGAGATTTCGTTATCCCCTGGGTTAACTGCCCTTTCCGTGAAATATCATAAAATATTTTAATTTACAAGACTTGAGAAAATTTTAAAATTAACTCAATGTGACAACTCACATAGATATAAATTAATGCTAATTTGCTAGTTGACAAAAAGTGAATTGTTTTCAAAGTTGTCCCAAGCTTTTGTGTTTTACTTTTTCCAATTTCTTTCGCTCAAAATTTGCCACCCTTAGTTGCCGCCTACTTACCCAGTGGCGGATTTATGAAAATGAAGAGATAGTTTACTAAAAACGGGCTAAGTAGTACAGAAAAAGAATATAGTGTTTGAATAAAATCATCATATCTTATTTAAAAAGGGGCTGATCCGGCCTAGTGTCCATAAAAATAAGTGATCTTTAAGAATTAATTATAGGAAAACTACTACATATAATTAAATGGGACTTTTTGCATGGTATTAAGGATGTCTTAAGCTATAGAAGTACATTTTTTGTTTTATAATTAATCATAGTAGACGGCACTGAGGAGTCGTTAAAATCGAGGTGTCAAAAAATTCACCCAAATCGGTAGAAACTGTAGCACCTAAACCATTGATCTGAAATAAAAAACAATGCCAGATTATCAAAGTGCATGAAACTCGCTCGTGGGTTAAGCAGTAAGAATTACAAAAAATGTCATTTTTTTTTAGAAAATAACGACGCTTGAAGTTTGAATTTACTTTTTCCCTATATTTTCAACGCCTTTAAAAATTACAAATTTCCAATTCTTTAAAAATTTGTCTAATTAATCCACAAGCCAGAAGTATATTCTTCAATATAAAAAAAAAGTTTCAGTCGAATCGGATAATAACTTTTGAAGATACAGGTTCCACCGATTTCAAGAACCCTGTTTAAAGAAAAACGCGTTTAAAGTTTTACATGAATACCGAGTGGCCAAGTGTTCCCCACGCATTTGCGCTACTCAAATGCCTATAACTTCCGGAATTTTACGAATTAAAAAAAATCCTTTTAAAGACGTATTCCTAAAATATCGAAAATTCGACAAAATTAAATAAAAAAAAAAATCGATTTTTAGACCGGAACCTCCCCTTAAGATTAACCCCCTTGGGGGGGTCCTTCTGGGCAGGGATCCAGGCGGCAACTGCTCATTAAATCCGCCACTGTACTTAGCCAACACACAAACCCGCCCCTGCATCTATAAGTAACATAAAATCATCGCTTCAGTTCCAGACACATTAGACGCTCCTTAGGTTCCGGGGGCGGCGACGCGAGCAGCGTGTTATCATCCGGGGGTCGGACGCAAAAATCCTCGGGCTCGAGCAAACTGAGCCATGGAGCCACCGCAAGGGATTCCGGTGGGTCATCGGGGCATTGCACGCATCGCAGCGAGCCACCGCCGATAATACAAGTACGCGTACAGCCGGAACATAAATCTGTCTTGTAATGGACGATGGTAACCGCTATTCATTCACCGAAACGTTCCCTTCAGGATTGCTGGAGCAGTCATATACGCCGTGACAGCGGCGCATCTACTCAACACTCGACTGAAAAGGATCGCTCGAGACGAGGTAGTTACGCTAACGGTACCCCACCTTCCGTCGTCAGACACTACAGTCCTGACACCGAAAGTAGCAACAGCCAGACCGATTACAGCCCGACCTGCAATTCAAGGTATGCATAGGAAGAGATTGTACAAGGTGTCCGGTGTGTGTCGGTACAGTTGGGAAGCTAGGAAAATTGCATAAGGCAAGTTCTTGTAATAGAAATAGGATTTTCAACAATTTTCAGGTAGATACGTGACTAACTTGTTCTTCTTCTTGAGAAACTTAACTTTTTAGTGTACGTAGCTTTGAAAACTTTGTCTATTTAATGCCAGACGAACCAGTGTATTATTTTAAATTTTATTTTAATTATATACCTACTTAAAATTCAGAAGAAATTTGCGTAATAATCATCTTCCCCGTTGTATCAGCAGTTGAAAGACACCCTGTACAAAATTCCTTCGCGGAGAGCAAACTTCGTTTCCTTATTCTTAGACGGAATGCAAAATAAAGGGGCTAATGATTGCTGTCTTAGGTTTTCCGATGGCTGGAAAGAAGGTCGTGGCCGGCCGATATTGAGATCAAAGTCGGATATCAGTGATCGTTACTGGCGTCAGGATAACGGCCGCTCCAACAAAGTACCTGCCCGACCTCCGCGGTCGATCACCCAGCTCGAGAACTTCTTCGATCGCCTGGGCCTCGATTCGGACAATTATCAGCGCATCACGGAGCCGGACTCGAAGTCCTCGTCGCCTGTATTCTTCGACAGCGTCAGCTCCGTGGACTCGGCGTTGGGCCTTTATTCCTGGGTCGGGAACAACCAGACCAGCCAGAGCGGCCAATGGCAGAACAATAACTGCAGCGTCGGCATGGGCAACGACGACTGCAATCAGAGGGTTAGCGATCCTCCCAGCATCGTCGAGCGAAACGCCCGCATAATCAAATGGCTCTGTCAGTGTCGAAAAGTGCAGTTCGGATATAGCTAAACAACGAGTTAACGACGTAGACAATCGACCCTCCACTCTCAGTAATCCATGCATCCAGGTCAACGAACATATGTGGTTCTTCATCTTGCCAGCGATCATTCTTGTTTAGATTCTAATTCGTCGCGCAAGCCTGTCACGTTAAGTTTAAGTTCGTTAGTACGTAGTGGTTGAAATATCCTTTCCTCCCCTTGCTTCCTCTCAGTTACTAATGCTGCGACTAGCAGCGCCTTTAATTTATGATCCTCTCACTTCGGAACAACATGTGCCATCTACATTTTATACCTTGTTATGCATTTCTATTGCGTCTTTAATATTAAATCTGTCACGCAAACATCTCGACGTGGCATTCGTTGTTTTTATCCATACATTTACACGTCAAAATTTGTACATATAATTCGTAGGCGGTAAAAAATTGTCTCGTATTTTCATACACGGTAGTCGCGTAGCTTCTCGCTTCTTCGGTTAGCCTTGTTTCCATTTCTAGCGAGTAAATTTATTATTGTACGTTCTATTGAATTTGTCACGAGTTTATGGCACGCGGATCGAATTGTCGCCGCGTTCGTGGTGTATTGGCTATGGCGGAAGTTATTGTATAAAATGTTCGAAGTTTATTGGAATGTTTTGTATTGGAATTTTTAATTAAGTTGTAGATTAGTCGTTGCCAAATTTCATTATTATGGTGGGCTTCGCGGGGGTGCCAGCGATTTAGTGGGGTATTTGTCATTCGCCTTTCTGTTCTTCGAGCCACACATTTCCACCTTTGATTGATCTTGCCGTTCGATGAGTAATTTCGATGTTGAACGCTAATCCATGATGCGTTTAGATTTTTCTGGTTCAGTAGGAATTGAAATGGTAGCGTTACAGTGCAGAAGAACATTCTGTGTTTCCAACAGTCCTTACTACGGTAGCCTTACCTCGATTTCATTAATGTTTCTCCCGATTCTACCTAATTACATTAACTTGGACCGTATTTTAGAAATACAAACACTACTGGTACAAAGCAGAACAGATGTGATTTAATGAATTTTTAAGAACTTTTCTCTGTAAAAAAAATGTTCGCTAATGGAATTTGTATAAGGAATTTAATGGAATTTTCACGTTGCTGTTTTTATATCTCGTAAGTGTTGTTAGGAAAGCCTGCATTAAATTGTTGCGAAATTCGTTCGACTGTAATTGTACTGAAAAAAGATTAGTGTAATTTTGAGCATTGAAATTTGAAAAAGGGTTTTACTTCTGTGCACGAAATAATTTGGATTTGTCGATTTTTAAAAATCAGTTATTAAAATTGACGGATGGATTCAATTGTCAGATTGAATTGTCGAAAACAGTTTTTATATATTCGGTGTCTTGTTCGTTGTAAGTATCTACTTTGTGCCTAAAGAAAAATTGAGAAATCTTATTTTAATAAATAAATTTATTCCGATTGTTTAATATATCTATACGCATGTTCAATATTTTATTAACAAGATCGATCGATATCCTGTGTATTTTATAAAATTTAATATTATCATTTAAGTATTAAGGGGATGCTCGAATCGGCGCCTCGTATTTTAGGACATTCAAATTGAATACAATCGCTAAAACGATACGAACATAGATAAGGGATGCCTGTAATTTTTAAGAAGACGTATTGTTCGTTTACCGCTTAAAATGTTCCCCGATATATTTCACCGTGCAATAATACGGATAATTCACTTAAACGTTTCTTATTTTAGGCGATAATTACTAGATTATACTTCTTGAAATATTTTACCTACTGTGTGGCAATCAATTACGGATATATTAAGTACGACTTCGAATGTTTCGCAATGGAGAAATTGTTAATTATGTGATCCAAGTATTTTAACAAGGAAAGAAGAAAGAATTTATGTAATATAACGAAAGAAAAAGTTACTCAACTACTCTCATTTCAAGTGATATAGGTGTCTTAGATAAATAGTGAGTTCGCGTAGGTTGTAAGCGAAGCGTGGTAGTGCATTATAAATTAAAAAGGAAACGAGGAAGAAGAGTTGAAATTACTACCTTATGTAGTGAAACCTTGCATTTTTCAGGCAAATGTATAGTGACGCTTGCATTGAATATTAGATGTTTCCGTAGTTATATATCCAGTATTTACTGTAATACTTGCAGTTTTTTGACAAAAATATATAAAGTGTGTAATCGAAATTACGAAGACAGCTTCGGCAGTCAGTGGTAAAGTGTTATTGCACAAAAGTGAGCACAGAATACGTATGTTTGCGAGAAGGATTTTGCTTATAACTTTTTGAGCTACGGAATGTTTAACGTGCGTATATTTAGTCACGATTGACAGTATTTTATACCCAAAATTAAAATTCTTGTTGTGTATTGAAAGCCTGTTAATATTTGCCAGAGTTGTAATTTATGTTTTGGTGGATAATTTTATTGTAAAATGTTCGAGACAATTTTAAAATTTAATTACAACTTAGAAGTGTTACGAAATTCGAGCAACGCGATATCCAACGTTATTGATTTTATATTCGAAAAGTTTTAAGCAAAATGTTTGGACTAAAACTGTACGTTGCTTCTTGAGGGTACAAGCACAAGGTGTGTTCTATTTCTACTCCATTAAAGGTTCAAAAGCGAAAAGTTCGTTGGAAGCAACATTTGTTTCGATGTTGTTTTAAATTTATCTGGATTCGAATACTCCTTTAGGTGTTTAAAAATCTTGTTACTCGTTAATGTAGAAATATGCATTCCACTTCTATAACATGTGTTCAACACGTGAAAAAGCCTTTAACACGAATCTCAAGAAGTAAAAGGGTAAATTTCATTGTTTCTTTCTTTTCGGTAGAGTTACGCTTTCGTCGATTACATTTGTTAAAGTAAGTGAAGGAATTTGTATAACATTATGCTGTAATTTCTTTTAGATCATAGTCTATGTGATCAAAGTACTTGTACATTAAAATTAACTGCGTTGTGTTTACTATTTCATCGACTTGAGGCTTAGATAATTTTAATATTAAGTGAATTTGTTGGAATTTATTCGTAATTTTCAACCGAAATGTATACTTAAAATATGGAACTTACGTATAAATGTGCATAATTTGTGATCCATAATATTTAACATTGTTAAAGTCATACATTTTTAATTGCTTTTTTTATAATCTAGTCACGTACATAAAAATATGTTAAATTTCGAAATAATATTATTAAATTCCTTCTGTGTATTGCTGGTAATTTTATTTTCAAACCCAATATTTATGTCTTTTAAATTGTACTTAAAATTTAATTAAAATATAATATAGATTCTCTAAATTATAAGGTATAGATATTCAGTTACTAGAATTTGAAGCAAACTCTTTTTTCCATTGGAATATTTAAAACGTGCATTATTCGCTCATTTTTTGTAGTAAAAAATCACAATTTATTCTGAGACGATTTTGAAGTTGTTGAAATACATACGAATACGTTAGTCCATAAAATAAAAAATGTTATACACAAAGTCTGCAACATATCTTTGTAAATTTACGTGTTGAAATTTTATTCCTATGTTAATTTCATCTTAAATATTGAATTAGAATATTTTAGAAACAAAAATCGTATAAGCACTGGGCTAATAATTTACGTTAATCTATATTTAATTCAAATAGAGATTCAAACAATAGTCACGCAATATCGATCAATCGAGACAGAGTTTTTATCAGAAAAATACTTGGGTTAATTTAAAAAATATCTATATACAGGTCGAATGAAAAATATAAATAATGTAAAAATCGTATCATTGGATTTTATCAATTTAACTTTACGTTAAATGACTGTTAGGTGATATAACTAATTATAACTAAAGTATAACTAATTATAAGTACAAACATTTTAGTACTAAGAATATTTTACTACTCCAACATTATCTATATTTATCCTATACAACTATTACTAAATCTGTCTACTAAATTTTCGAAATACGATATTTTTATACACACAAAGCAGGAAGCTTCAAATTTCTCATTTCTACAAATTACCCATATCTCGTAGACTTATATAAAACATTCCAAACTGATAATATAAAGAGTCATTAATATTCACACTTAAGAAAAACGATATATCCCGTTTATTGCTTCGCCTTTGAAAAGCAAACACCCTCGAATGTAGCGTAAGAACCGGACGAATTCAAATGTGGCGCGGTTGGCGGCTAGCTCAAAATCGGTACGTCATGTCGGCCATGGTGCCGCGTGGACGCATGCGCGAGAGTGGGGGCTGCGCCTCTGCGGTCTGCCAGTCAGTCAGTCAGTCTCACGGACGCGCGAAAGACGTTTGACGCGCAGTTTCGGTTGCGCGGACCGAGCGAAATCGTCGATGGTCGTTCGTTCGACGGCGATACCATTTGGCGAGAGAATTCCGTCTCGTACGCGGCCGACTGGTGATCCGTGGCGCGACGGTTTCTGGTAAAGGGTGATCGCGGTGGCGCGTTTAGTTATGTCGCAAGTGCTTTGGCCGCGAGAGGCGCAGTGACGACGACTCGCCCGTGTGTGCTTGCCGACATCCTCGACAGCCCTGCGATGGAGTCGATCAGAAAATGGTTCTACAGGCCTAAGGTGAGTGGCTTCCGTTCCGTCGCGTTAACGTCCCGCTTCCCGTCCCTCTTTCCGCGTTTGGCCTTTGTCGCGCCTTCCCGTCCACTTCTCCCGTCCTTTCTGTCCGCGTTTCTTCTCGTGTGGCTTAGCTGATCGAACGCGTGCGCTCGTTCTTTTTTCTCCCGTCCCTCGTCCCCGTGCTGCTGGGCCTGCGCGCTGTTGCCACCTGTTTCGTGAAAATTCGCACGATACCCTGAGGCGGTGTGTGCTTCAGGCGACGCGCTACACCTGCGTGGATATACGCGCACGTACTTCATTGATACGCGCACGGGCCTGCCGCTCGTCCTTGTTTACGAGACGACGCTTCCCCCCTTTTTTTCGCGCATTATCGCGATCGCACCGCGTACAAAGAGATCGCAACTTCGCTGATCGAAGCTGCAAGTAGCGCTGGCCGTGCACGGCCTAATCAGCTGATACGGAACAGAGCCAGACGGTTTTTAATCTTTTGAGCGGCGCGGGCAGCGGCGGGCGCCCTCGACGCGATGTTTTTTTCAACACTGCCAGGAAGACGTGGGAAAAACACCGCTCGGGACTCGAGCTGCCTTTCCAGTAGAAAACTAAACACAACGACCCCTGCGTGTTCTTTCCCGAGATGGTTAAATCCATTATAACTTCAATGGGGGGAAGGCTCTTTGTTTCCTCGAGCTACAGCGACATCCTAGGTCAGGATTATTTTCAACCAGCGATTTCCCTTTCAAGATCAGCCGATATGAGTTTCCGAAGTCGGTTCCCATTTACCAACGTACTTTCTCTTTCATTACCGATGACCTACATTTGAAATTACACGATCCCGGAATCCGGTGACGTCTAACCTCGGTGTCGAGCAGTTAGACTACGAACAATAGATTGCGGAAAAATCGAGGTGGATTTATACAGGGTGTGACGTTATCTTTAGACACACGTTTCCTTCGTTAATTAATGCGTCGTGCGTTTCTATCGCTGTAGAATATTCGTGACTGATTTATCGGACATTCCGGGCACGTATCAGGAAAAGATTTTCTGTTCCTGTTCGCGTCGTACGTTTGCCATTGCCGCGTCCAAAGGTGTGCGACGGCATCCGCGAAAACGTCGCAAGCAATGTAGACATTCCATTCGTTTGGACGGCGCTTCCTCATTGCTTCAGCCGCTGTCGCGTACTTTATGAGTCGGGAAATGATGCAGGATGATGAAACGGGTCGCCCGTTCTCCCATCGGACCGATTCCCACCGATTAGTATCTAATGACACGTCTTGTGCGTGTACACACAGCTCTCCTTGTAGATTGTTCCATCTGACATGTATGGCGTCACGTGACCGCGTCGAACTAGCCTGACTGTCATGAGGCAACCGAATTGTTTTCTTATTAATCAACGATCTCGTTTCATTAGGTAGTTCTTGATTAACGAGTTAAGCTTAAACTTAATTTCGAGGTTATTTGGTCGTCAACACGTTTTTATGGGAGGAGCAAAAGAACTAATGAAAAAACTAAATCGCGATATTCAATTATAGAGAAACAGTAGTTGTGTAATATTCTCCATAAATTCAGCTCTTTTTTATTCTGTTTCCATTTCGACGCTGGATTGAAAAACACCTTTTGCTTTTGAATAAATGTTTCACCACCTATAATTTGAGTTAGTGTGTAGGGATTGATATGCGCCTATAGTGCCTTCGTTAGCAACACCCCTGTGTTCGTGTGCACTCTCGATAGCAGACTCGTCGACCGTGGACGAAAGTCAGTAGAGCCACTATCCGAGAGCTCGAAAACACTTGAGTAGCTTGAAATTCTAGCCGAGTGAAACTCGTTTTATCGGGCAGCATCGGATACTCGGTCACACGAGCAATTGTGTAATTCAATAAATTGGGAATGGTTAGGGAAGTCTTGGGTATATAATTCGACAAATTCGTAGCAGCTCAGAGATTCTAATAGATAAAAAATTACAGTGGATCGAAAAGTTGCAGTGCTACCTCGGAGAATAGAAATATGTCGGTAAAAAAATTGGGAGATCTTATAAAAAAATTGTGCGACGTCACAAAGTCGAAGTACCTCTCATGAAATGATTTTAGTGAGCTGGAGAAGAAATTTCAAGTAGCTGAAAGCATCCTGGCTATGTCGAAAAGAAATCGAGTGTTTGGCTTGGCCCGCTTTTCTCGGATGCTCGCACACCTCTAGACGGTAGCACACTTTTCGTGTTTGCTGTGCCGCGAAAGTAACGATTTCAGTTACTTTACGGTGCCTTGACCATGGTACGGTTGGATCAGGTTCAACGCGTTCTCAAAACATCGGTAGACCGAGTATTCCCGCGAAAACAACTACCGATTGTATAGTCAGCCAGATATTTGTTGATGAAGGCTGTTAAGTTCGTGCGACTACATTAAGGGGGTAGTTTTATTTTTGCTATTAGAATAATTAGAGATCAAGGGGTGTCAGTCTGGGCCAGGGGTCGGCAACTCGGAACATGATATTTATAATTTTTTTTAAACTTAAACTCTTTTGGAATATAAGCAGGCATTTTTAAACTCGCAAGATTTTTTTATGTTGACCCTTATTATTTATTAATTATTGTGGAATCTTGTTAACCTCTTCGACGATGTAACTCTTGTTGGCGTGACATGCAGCACTTGTCACAGTCATCTGATTACAAAAGAAAGAGAAATTTCTTGAAGTCAATGGAAAGAAAAAATGACTAATTTAAAGGTAAAAAATTAAAAATTGAAAAATTTACAGTATTTGAAACAAAAAATAATAAATGTTTAATCAGACATAAGTTTGATAAGATTTGATATTGGAATCACATAAATTGTTTAATTTATTACAAAGAAAGGGTCACTTTTTTCCTGAAATAAATTTACTTTATATCGACGATATAAAGCATATATTATAAAATGTGAATTATTATAAATAAGAACTAAAATTAGAATTCTAGGTTCAGTATATTAATTCATATTAGGTGGCGGAAACTTTGCAAAGTTTCCTCAATTAGTTATTCCTCTGAATTTATATAAATAAACTTGTGAGTCACTATATCTCTCTCGATTGGATTTACAAACCAGTGGCTCAAAATAAACTTGAACTTTTTTATTTTATCACGCCCGAGGAAACATTTCATCAGCTTGCAGTTAAACTCGATCGACGTTCATCTTATTGCCCTCGAAGACTTCTTCCTTGATCGAGAATCGTAATAAACCGTATCAGCCTGCCCCGAGGTCTATAAATACTATCTTTCTATGTATATTAACTTTCTTCTGACTTTATACAGCGGAGCAACTGGTTCCTGCCTCCTTAATCGTTTTGTAGAAGATAAGTGTACAGCATCTTGCTTTAAGATTAATTTATTCTCCTCGCACTTAAGTGGCTGGTGAACAAATCGACAGTCATATTTGAAAGTCATCTTTGGAGTAATTTAGGTCGTTAATATTTCTCTCAGATAGAAATATTCTATGAAATACATTAGTATTTTATTCTCTAACTAATTAATTTACTATAAGTTAAATTGGACCAATTGAAATAGCAAGCAAGTGCTTCTAAAGATATTTAAAATTAGAGAAATTTCTATTTCTTTATTTATTATAATTTGAAGCTTATAGAATGTTTCTAGAAGAATGATATTCAGCAGAAAGTTGTTGCCTTTTCCTGAAATTTTCTATTCTTCCTACATTCTGAATGAATCTAACGATCTAGACAGATGAAGATATCAGAATTCAATTATTTCGTACCTGAATGAAGTAAGTGGAAGGCTAAGTATGAAAATATGAAAAATAGAGCGTTATTAAGTTTGTAGTAGGCGGAATACGGAATATTAATATCCAGAACGGATACTCAATTTCTCTGGGAATAATTAGTCAAGGATCGAGGCATGCTCACAGATCCCAGTACCACGCCTGTACTTTCGTTTGATCGTGACTCGTACACGTTGGAACAATACAGTTAACGCTCGTACGGGTTAGAGCGGGCTGGTTACTTAGTATAGTTAGTATAGGCCGCGTAGATTGCTCAGATCGGAGACACTTTCATTTAATTCCACACTACGTACAGCGAAATGAGATATCGTGCTTGTCCCAATTAGAATGTCAGGCTGCATTTTGATAGCAGGGACGGGGTGATAATCGTTAACGGACGAATCAGTAACTGTTTCAAATATTTCAGGGGACCCTTCGGTCGAAACGCCTGAAAAATAGACGATTTTTATGAATTTTTTACAGGAAGAGGTTATATAATGATACTAAAAAATGTTTTTGGCTTTTATTGGTACACTCGTTAGTGTACAAAAACAAATTTTGTTCTATGTTTTCTAGGTGGCGTTTAGTGCAGCGCTGCCAAAAAGGCAGGATTGTTCGAAGTTAAAAATGGCAAAAATTTCTTAAACTTGATATCAATGTCTGTCGCAATTACCTTCTGTCGCCGCAGAAAATACAAAAAATTGTGATGATGGGTGCACATTTAGATGACAGAGTATAAAAAATGGGGAATTTTACGCATAAATGCGCAGATAAAAAAACCCGTGTTTCAAAAAATTATGTTAGACGATGATGTGATAGCGAGTCCAGTTACAAATCAAATGCCTTAAGGTTTTTTTGAATCGGTTCATTAGATCTTCTGAGATCTTTGTTGCCGTTTAGGCATCTCTTAATTTGGTTAAGCGCCACCTAGAAAATGCATCAAGACTAAAAACATGGGACAAATTTTTTTGTATCCCAACGAGTATATTAACCCTTCATGGTCAAACCATATAATTACAAATTGGTCACGTGGGGTTCACTGCACCCTAGTGTCATTTTTTACTTATCATTTTCGTATTTTTTAATCTTTCAACTTTTGATTGATAATTGTACATTCGAAATAATCATGCAATCATTGTAACTAATAATATTTTTCTAGAAATTTAAATTTTGATATGATAGAATTTGTAGTTGGAAAAGAGCGATTTTCGACGTTTGTGGAAAAAGGCGATTTTTGTCGCGATAAATCTCCTTTGGAAGTTGTAAATGCGCGACATTGGAACTCGAAAATTCTACTTGGGGTGCGACACATCCCGTGTGATCAGGAAGGGTTAATAAAAGCCAAAAACACTTTTTAGGATACGTCATTTCTTATTTTTCTAAAAAAAAATCATAAAAATCACGCATTTTTCGAGCGTTTTGACCCGCTTAAATAATAAAGGAGTCGAATGGTCTGAGAACATAAGATCCCAATACAAGATACAAATTCATAAAAATATTTTGGTATTTATTCGAAATCAGGTACACCTGTGTTGATCGTTTCCAAGATATCATTATAAAAACAATAGGTACTGTTAGTTTCCTTTTTATAATTACACACCAGAATCTTTTGCATAATATACATATGTATAAGACAAGTGCAATGTTTATTACGATCCACTGCAATAACCGGTTAACTGTATTTCGTCGATTATCTGTAATACGAGTAATAAAAAGTAATATATGTTAATCGAGTGCGGAGTTCAATACAAGAGTTACATTTTTAAACATTTTTCAAGCTTTAATATGTATTATGAACAGTGAACTCCTTTTGTAGAGACATTTCACGAGTCTGTTCTATATCCGCAGTTATGTCAAATCAATCCAGAAAATCTAACTCAAAACTAATTCAAATTCTAAAAGCAAGACAAAAAATTAAAAAATATTTTTGCGAATATCTCGGAAACTAAGGTTCAGAAGCGATAATATGTATATGAAAAATTTATTCAGAATGTGAAGTTTTAGAATATATTTAAATTTGATCAAAATCGGCGATGAAAACCTAAAGTAAATAATTACCCAAATTTACATAAGCATGTCTCATTAACAATATCCTCGGAGCGGTTAACAATAGCAGAGGGGACTCGGCGAGAAGTTAAGTTTACGATTTACTAGCCACCCTGTACACGCAAGAATGAGCATCCTGCACAAGGGTGTACCAAAAACGACGCGGAAGCGAGGCGTCGTATTCGGGGGGTGGATTGGCGGCGACAAAAGAGGGTCAACGATGCGTTCGAATGAGTCATTTCAGGGTGCTGTTCCTTACGGTGATACCGTCAGCGCGGAACGACGTGAAAAACATCCGTTCGCTATAATTCGTCGCGGTAATCTGCATGCTATAGCCTTTCTCCTTGAAGCGTCGACATAATTACAATGACTTTCGCATGTCTCATACTGGCGCGAGAGATATGGCACGAAGCAGACTTGGGCATTATTTCGACAAAGTATTTAAGAAATTATTACGTTCACACAATATATCATTTTATTTGATTCAAAGTCACAGAAGTGTGTTTTATTGAACCAATGTCTTTATTAAAAGTGAAAATATAGTACATATTTTTGGGATTGGTGCTGGGAAAGGGATAGGAGTGATTTCTGTTTTGGGGATAAGAAGGAAATGTGGAGAAAGTAAGGAGTTTCATTGTGCACCGTTTGGATTAATTAAACCTCTCAAAAATCTAACAAATCGACTCCATTTTCTATAAACTCCTTTATTTTAAGGGTGTATCGGACGTGCAATATTGGACAAAAGTATATGAAATGTGAAATACTTGAATATTTCGTCTTAGGCATAGTAAATCTAGAAGTTAGGAATTCTAATGACAGTTGGAGTCTTATTTTTACTCCTAGAAATCTATTTTTCACTTTACAAATGCTTTTCAATCATTATTTGCGGTTTTCTTCATTTACGACCCTAAACTTTTGGCAGCAAAACTGCCCTCAATTCAACTTTGTAAACTGTAACGCACAATTTTCTCAAGTTATAATTTATATCTTTCAAACGGTGTAGTGAAAACAATTAAAATCGGCAGATATTTTCATTTATCCATATACTACACGTACAAAAAAAAAAATTGAAAACTTTGGTACCATTTCTTCACCAATTTTTCAGCTGTTTTATCTGTCAAGATCGTCTGTTTCCATAAGAGTACGTGTAGAATCGATGAAAATTAAAATCTTTATAACTCGGTAACTGTTTAGCGAATTTGTTTAAAAATTTTAGAGCACATCAGGAAGATTGGAAAGATCTCACAAATTTTCATCAACTTGGTAGCACTTTGGAGATAGGTCCCATACATCCTTAAAATCCCAACACTCTATTTTTATTTAACGCAGCTAATCAGTTTAGCTTCCTCCATTATACCACATCTCATTTATCCGATCTGAATCATACGCGTATATTTATTTTCCTTTTTCCAGAGATTTGTGTCTCTTTTCTTCCCATTCGTCGTGATGCAACCAGTGTTCGGTCTGTCACACGCGGTGACTGGCGTCATTAAGTCACCTCTAATAATACATCCATAACATCGCGACGGATTAGAAGTTTGTGGCCCGGAAAGTAAATAAAGAGGTTCGACAGTGTTTCCTTACATACCGGGAATCGGCTCTTCGGTGAATCACCGGGCGTTTTTTCAACGCTATCGCCGAATGGAACCGCTCGGACTCGATAACGCGCCAGTGACACGTTTTTACACGTGCGCTCTTGTTACATGATTGCGGTGTCGTTGTAAACGAAGCCCTCGGTTTTGTCATCGAAAGGAGAGCGTGTCGTTGCAGCTTGCATCGGCGAGCACGGCTGTAATCGAAATTAGTGGAACAACGTTATGATTGAGTCCTTCTTGAAGCATGTCAGGAAGTCAATTTGTGGTTAGTCCACCATGAAGCGTATTACAGTCATCAGCGTTGAAAGTTCTGAAACGCGTTCCGCGCGAAGGTTGGACTCGTACGTAATAAAACAGGATAGTGGAATCAGCTCCTCGTGAGCTCTGTACAAAACTATAGTTTCGCAGGGAGACTAATTTGTTCTGCTTCGTTTTATCCAACGAAATTGTGCAAGATTGTGGAAGTCGTTACAGTAATTCTTCTTTTCGATTTGGAAGCGGTTTCTGTGTGATATCAAATTAAAAAATTGAAATGCATAGATGAGTTGGTATTTTTATGTAGTTGTTTACATTCTGTTACGATTTAATTTCTCGTGGTCTTTATTCGAGATTCGAAGAATAGAGGGAATTGAAACTTCGTTTCAATGTATTCGGTATATAATTTTGTTTAGACTACAGGAACTGCGATGAGTCATTGAAGGCTCCAGGGTACTTACATAGTTACGGTACTCTTCACTGCTGTATTTTTCTTTAGAACCAGGTGCTATTTTATTTATAGGAATTTCTGAATAAAGTTGGTGAAAAGGGTTGAGGTCATTTCGCCTGCCAATTATTTTTTTAAACAGAAACTTTTATATACAGTGTCATCATTTGTTCACGTGTAAATATACAAGGTCGTCGAATTTCTGTCCAATCTCAATGTCAATGTCTCTTGAAATTTCGAAATCTGTTAACACGAGTCGCTGTTAGTGGGTCAGGTGATAACGGCCTTCCACTGGATTACGCAAAATAGGAGTCAATTACGTTTTTAGTGGACTCGCATTAGTTTGATAATTTGCATCGCCCTATTAGGGTTGATCTGAAAATTCAGTATGCCATATTCAAATTATCGTGGCTCGTTCGCTCGCAATACGTCCAATTAAACATTTCATTGAGTGCAACTTAATTAAATTACAGTCGACCGTTCTATAGATAATAATGACCAATTTGCGATTGCGTGCTTGAAATTCACCTTCTGCATGAGTTCTGGTCGTGCCACGTTTCTCGGACAATCTGTACCATCTTCGCCAAAACTGTATTTGCTTTTATAGATTTTCTTCACGTTTTGTTGTGGAGCGTCCAGAGCGTCTCATCCTAATTGTATTTAAATAATTATATAACGTTGATACAATATCAGTAACTAAAAAAAAACTTTCTTTCTTGCAGATATTCACCTCGTTATCACAATGTCTATTTCCTTATCACGTTCTTACAGTTTAAGTATTCCGTTTTTGATACGAACAGTACCAAGAAATTACTTCTCAGTGGCCTTGAGTAATCACATGTCATGAATTAGCGCCTACAATGGTACGACTTACAATAGAAATTGCGTTTCACGCAATTAACCCTTGCGAGGTGGATAGTTTAACCGCATGTCGGATGTGGGGTCCGTTTTGACCCATAGTTTCCTTCATCCACGCCTCAAAAGAAACTTCTCATATTAGATGTTATTTACAAGAGAACCGCAAACCTGCACTCACCAATTGGAACGCAATTTTGTGGGTTTATAAAGTGACTCAGGATAAAAGCAACGGTATGTTTCGTTCGCGCCCAATCGCCTTTTCAGGGTGTGAAAACTAACCTCAAATTCAAATAGGCACTCCCACTTTTTCCCCGCATAACTCCTAAGGTACAAGAGGCAGAAAAAAATACATTAAACAAAAGTTGAATGGTACAATAAGCGCTATAAATCTGCATTAACAAAAATTTGAAAAAAAAACTTTGCCAGGTATTTTTTAAAATTCTTTTCAAAATTTTGTTAACGGAACATTGCAGTGTTTATTGTACCATTAAACTTGCGCTGCAATTTTTTTTCTGTCCCTTGTACTTTATGAGTTATATGCGAAAAAGTGGGAGTGCCTCATTACCTTTGAGGTTAGTTTTTGCAGCCTTCAAGGACGATTGGGTACGATTATACATACAGTACTGTCTCTCAAATGTCACGCGTTTTCGGATTCTCTATAAGCGCGAAGCTATCCCCACTACTTCGGTTGTAGTCGCCGCGTCGGGGCATCGGGTATCGGATGTCAAAGAAAAAGCCGAAGAAAGGTTCATAAACATTCTCGATAGTGACACATCTTACACTCTGACCGCGTGAAATCAAAGGAAGCCGAATAGACTACTCGTCTCTCAAATAGCGTGCGCCCGGTCCCGACACACGCGACTCTAGAGAGACAGAACTGTAGTTCCCTTTTTAGATAATTAATGTTCTTATCTTCTTACAAATGAATACTTGCAACATGCAACGCCGGTAGTCAAAATTTAGGGTGGGTCCGACGACCCTGCGCTCTCTAGGCGAGTGTTAACCAGTAGTGGGCGTGGCCTCGAGCGGCCACTGGATTTTACTGCGCCTATAGCTCTCCACATCTTTTCCTCTTACAACCATGCATCTATACATAAAAAAAACTACACGAATTCACAAAAGAGAAAGTAACAAACCTTCAAGTCCCTGGAATATTATCACGTATAAAAAACAGCATTATACATTTTTCCTCGAAGACTCTAAACGCGCCTTCCCACAATTTCGTGACATCAGTCTCTTATCGATAGGACGTTCCGAGGACCGTCATTAATTTACAGCAAAGTAAACGATCGTAGGGGAACCATTTCCATGCGGGATTCATTGTGCAAGGTTCCGTGAATCAGCAACGCGTCCACGGTTCTTTGAACGCGAACCACGACGGCACGATTCGCACGTTACACGTCGCAGAATTATTGTCTAGTCGCGTGCAGTATTTTTGCATACGCGCGCGATCGCGCCCACAACCCCGTCGCCCCCCCCCCCACGATTTTTTTCTCGCGTTTTGCATAATCGCCGACAATGATATTACTCGTCGGCTAGGTCACATTCGCGATTGAATCCCGATACCCGTCCTTTGCAAAATACGTTTCTTGTAGTTGTTAATTTACATTTATTATTTCTTTCTGTTTTTAACAACGCGTTTGCTTCTTCTCCAACGATTCATATATACGGTAACAGGGACTATTACAGTAATTACTAGGGGAAGCTGAATCAATATTTCTATAGTAGGATTCAGTAGCAATGACTGAAGTAATTCAAAAGCTTTGTAATTAGAAAAAAATGGATTTTATTCTTGAAATAAATTTTTATAATCACATAATTAATTTTACTGAATTTGCGTTTCGGAATATTTTTATCCGTCCAACTCGACTCGCCCCAAGATTAAATTCTGAGTGCGTTACTGGTAGGATTATATGATTGTGAGCTTTCAGCAGGTTTAGCCCAGGGTATTTGTAAGATATAGATTCAATATATTACAGCTAACTTCTGCCTAATATATACAGGGTGGGCCAATAAGAATTACCACTTTGGATATTTCCGGAACCATGGCAATAAAAGACAATTTTTTTGTGTAAAAGTCGTTTTTTCTAAAAACAATTTTTTAAACAAAATTCTCTTCCATGATTTATGGAAATATTCAGGGTGGCAATTCTTATTGGTCCACCCTGTATAATATAGTAAGGTTATGCGTAATGTAGATGAGGTGTCGAGTATGCTAGGTAATTCAAGTAGGAGGTTTAATAACGGAAAAGAGTGGCGAAACTGCATACTCTGCTGATTTTATTTACGGCTGTTTATTCTCCGCGCGTGGGTCACCGATGACCCAGTGTGCTGATACAGGGTGGGTGAAGCGGTGCACAGTGGGGAACACATTTGTGGCGGTTGTTGAAAAGCGTTTTGAAACTACGAGAAAGTGAGAAGAATAAAAGTTGGTCAGTTTAAAGGGGGGCATGCGATAGCGGGGAGATTACTGTACTCGAGATTGCTTTCGAGTTTTTCAGGTCATCAGCGGCTTTTTACTTGTGAGTGGAAACATATGTTTTGTTAATGCTTAAGCCAATATGTATTCATGTGGTTTTATTTATATATAGCGTGAGATGTTTTATGTGAAAAATCGTCTGTTCTAGTGTTGCCAGTTTTCTGCGAATCACGGGGTAAATAGCTTATAGTGCGTGTAATTCAGTGGCTGATAAACACATGTTATTGAATTTAGGGGATTAAGGAAATATGTAGCTTGTATTAAGAAAACATGGACGATCATAGAAACTCGAAGGCATCTGCAATTTATTATAACTTAGTATAACATTAATGCTGCATGATAGGAAGAGAAATTACATTATTTTCTATTCGTTTCTAATTTAACATTCTAGATATGCACATTGCAGAAATGAAAGATCAGTAATATTCCCCACAAACTTTGAATCATGAAGGTTACATTCTTGTAACCCTTCTGTAATCCCTTAAAAAATTTAGGATTTTTTAAAGAAGACTGTAGCAGATAAGATAAAAAGTTTTTTTGGTATTAATTTATAATCTCTTATATAATTGTAAATAAACAGATTCTTTTATCACCGTCAGAGTTATCGCTGTTTATTCCAAATTACATCGAAGAAAAAACAATGAGAAATTTTGTTATTATCTTAATATATGTATAATTCAATACCAAAAAGACTTTTTACCCTATATGTTACGGTTTTGTTTAAAAAAAATCGTAAATTATTTAAGGTATTTGCACGAAAATGTACGATAGATACAAAAAATAAGTAAATTATTTCTCACATGTTCCTAATCTTACAATTACCTAAATCCGACAATGTTCACAATATCCTTCCCTAAACCCCACCGTGAAACACCCACTTTTCTACCAGAAGCTTCAAAATCAATATCCCCGAAAACAAAACCTTACCAAAAAAAAAAAATCTACACTACACTTCCCACTCATTTTTACCCAACAAAATGTCCCCTCACTCGATCCTATCACGAATTCGTCTCCACTTTGCATCGCTGCAAGTCCCGATATAGTCGATAGAAAATGATTAATCAACGTAAATATCGCCGATGTATTTTTGTTCGCGGTCCGCTGGGGAGTTGACACATCAACGAGGGTCAATTAGAATCCAACGAATTATACGAGCAGGGTGGTGGATGCAGCAATAATAAAGCATCAGTCGGGAGGAATTACTCCCGAGATTGGAACCGGGAATATTTCTAGATCGACGAGTTCCTCTGTTTCGAGCTTAAAAAAACAAACAGTCGCTACGTATTCGTCGCTCGCTGTCACAGCAACAACCGTTCCTTCTTGATGGTTCGTTAGCGAGGAAAATGGAAATTCCCTCGCTCACGATAAGCCGTGCGATTCAAACCGGATTTTGTCCTTTTGCGGTCTTATGCCCAGTTCTACTCGATATCCCATTTCGTTCGAGGCCAACTCGACGCACGTAGCTACTGGAAATATTTATTGCGTCACCCCCAAATCCACGTCTTATGAAACAATCTTCGTAACTACACGATTGCCGTAAGGAATATTGTGGAAAATAGAAAGGTAGTATAATAAGGGTTGCGCATTATTCTTTTGGAGAGTTACACCGCCCGTTTAAAAGTATTAGGGGGGTTATTGGATTAACTCTAACTCTGGAAAATTTGATATATTTTAACGCATTAGGTTAGTTTTAGCAAAAAATAAAAACGATGTATTCGCTGCTTTTCTGTGAAGTTACTCATTAAATTACGCGAGGCTTTTTGAGCGGGACGGGGTAGCGAATTTTTTAATTTTCTTACAAAGGGAGTCGGGTAGCGGTTTACGTAATATTTTTTATCGTAATTGTTAATATGAGTAGGTAATATAAAAAATGATATTTCATCGCATACGCGAAACCGAATTAAATGAATTATATAAAAATTTAAAAGAAATTTAATAACTATATAAAATGCAATGTAAAAATAATTACGTTAGGAGGGCGGGGTGGAATATAAAATCTTACGAATTTTTATACGGGGGGAGGGAGGGGTAATAAATCGCCAAAATTACCCTTACGTAATTTAAGGATTGCCCCTTATTACGGTCTTTCCTACCTTCTTTCTTTTTTTAAGTATGTATCATTTGTTTCCATGCAACATTTCTATGGTTTCCTTATCGTTATTATTTCCGTCCTTTTCTTACAATTTTTCTGTGCACCGAGGCGTTATATTCAGAGCAGTAAACGTATAGATAAATGAGCGTATGGCTGTTAATTTCGAAACTACCGTCAACGCTCCACAATATATGGTCACTTTTAGTCCCACATACACAGTTGACAGTTTTCGCCGCGGTTCGTCGCGATAAGCGCGTGGCACGCGGCTTTGCTGTATATCGATTGCGATAAGGACACATATGGGGACATTTGCATGGCTCACGGTTGGCACTTGATCAACGCGCGGAGAAGGATTGTCCAAACAAGACGCGTGCTCGTTACATAGACGTATTCTATCCGCATAACTTGTCGTCCCTTATTTGTCACAGAATTGCGTATCAATAGTGTACCATACGTTCCAGGTGAAAAAGAGTATTTCGCTAATTGAAATGCATCTGATTGAACGAAGAATTAAAATACTGACAAAAGCATATGTAAATGTGACATCTGTCGAACGATGATGAAGTGTCATTGGTATTCCAAAAACGAAGTAGTTCAAGCGAAGATTATCAACTAACAAATAGCTTTGATCATTTACATAAAACTTTCACTTCATGCGAAGATTAAGTTCAAACATATTCAAGAGCACGAATTATTTCGACTACGGAGCTGTACTTTATTAGGATAGAATAGTACTGGATCAAACAAAAATACTCGCGGTTCGTTCGAACCCATCGCTACTTTCAGCAAATATATATCGCTCAATGTTGAGACTCTGGTTAAGGAAATTAATACAATAAGAGTTCGTTTTACGACTTTTGGGATGTCTGTCCGAAGTCGCTTTTCATTTCGACCCCAAGTTAATTACTCGATAATCTTGAAAGGCGTTCTTAACGGGTCCACCCACAGATTAGATTACGTTGCTCGCTACGAAAATAAGCACTTATGCGGTCAAAATGCGTTTCTCTCTTTTTTTCCCACTGGCATATCCGTTTTTATCGCGGCTACGATCGTTCCTCATCTACTTAGAAATTTTAATCGCGCGATTAATCATCAGATGATCGACGGTTTATCGGAACACGTTATACGTTTCACTGAAAATTCGTCGTGGGACGTGCGAGAATGACTATCTCGTGGACTTTCCCAGACCCATGAGGCAACAAATAACGCGCCCATTGAACAGATGTTCGTGAATTTATTAATTGCACGAGTTTTCAAGCGCAAAGCCTCGAGAAAAACTCATAGCAAATTTCTTACTTCCACGTCGCGATGTGGGGAAATTTGGCGATTTTATGGCCAAAAGTACAAAAATAAATTTTTGAATTCGACAAAATAAATGCAAATGTCAATTGAAAAACTAATATCAGCATCAAATGCCTCCAATTTTACTGTTAAATGTTTTAATACAAAGCTCGTGTAGACTCCCAAATGTTTATGTTCGTGTGAGGTTAGACCGATCGCAAAGAATTATTCCAGATTTTTCAAGTTGCTTGAAACACTTATATTGTGTTATCTAAAGTTCAGAAAATAATTTGAAGGCTTGGATTAAATTCCTGGTGGTGCGTAAGATATCTTTTTCTTCTCAAAATAATTATGTTTCGGTTTTTAATAAGTAATTTATACAATTTTGAAAGTAGTGTTTAAAAATAACCTTTTCATATAAGAATCAATTTTCAATACATAAAATAGTTATAAATCCCATAATATCCCGCAATATTTATCATTCCTATTTTACGTTGAACTATTTTGATTCTATAAATGCAACTATTAATTGCTAATAGTGTAATTATATGTATTTTTTTAACTGTGACCGAGACTGGTTTACATGTTATACATTACAAACTTTTTTATTCTTTTTTAAACGATTTTATTCAGCTTTGACGAAAATGAATAAAGTTCTTCAACTGAGATTTGTATCAAATTGGTAAAATTCAAAAATTTCATTTCTTTGGTTTTGGCCATAAAATGGCAAAATATCCCCACTGTGACGTGGGGTCGTAACAGTAGCGAGAAGCGTTTTGAAAATCGTGGTTCACACGTTTGAAGCCACTTTACGATCGCCCGATGGCGGCCATTAAAATACACACGCGTCAGGGTTACGATGTTACGGCTCGCTTTTCTTCGTCTCCTTATGCAAGATATTGTTTGCACGGGCAATAAATGCGGGCCCGCCTCACGTGAGCCGATGGTATCGATTCAAAGTGCATCGACACGGCCGTTATGCAAGCGCAATTGCACGAGCACCGGTATCGTTGTGCATCCTAATTTACGTATCGTTGCGTCGCTCGAAATAGATAAGGGAGCACGAAGGCATAACACGTGCTCGGCGGATTTTCGAAAGTCCCGTGTGCCAGTTAGAAAAAAATTCTGCGAAACCGCGAACGGTGTTTGCTTCGGAAAACGAAACTTCCTGCGTGTAACTTTGCTAAGGTGTTAAATTGCTGATGCACGGCATTGCGCCGACGATAGAAATTCGCTGTTTGCGAAATGACCGGTGTCGTTTAGATGCACCCGATAATTCCTTTCCAGTCGCCAGGTGTCAGTGAAACTTTCTTGTCCATTTTGTAACGAATTTGGGCAAATATGTACCTGACACTGTTTTAGGTTTGGGTATTTTTCTTTGAGCGCTGTGTTCCAGTAGAAGTTTTTTTGAAAAAGTTGACGGGAGATTTTGTGACCTTCTGAAATGGGGTTGGATTTTTAAAGCAGTATGGTTCCAAAGTAGCTGGGTTTTTAATAAATTTGTATTGAATCTTTTTGAGTGATTTTGCTCAATTTTAATCAAATTTGGAATAATGAATGTTTGGAGTTTAAAAGTTAGTCACAGATATGGATACCGATTGTGAGAATTTTGAAAAATTTATACGGAGAAAAGTATTCTATTTTTTAAATTTTTTTTTTAAGAAGGAAGAGATCCAGATTTGTTTTTGAATATATATGCATCGCTATTGCTCCCCAATTCCGCGGACCATTCTGGAATTATTGGCGTGTACTAACTGGAGAAAACATTTCGTCACGCTTTCTAAATCCGTTTTCGATGTTGATTTTTACGAGTCGTCTTCTGTGCCGCGTCTCCCGTGGTTAATGGGTGATTCATGTTTCGCGTTTAATATCGTTTAATAACGACTAGACGGAGAGAAAATCCTTTGTTATTTCATCGTGCTAAATTCTAACTTCTGTAATGTATAAAAAGAAAAATAAATCGAACTCCATTACTAAACACTAATAAGATAAAAAAATTCCAAATTTTCTTACACTTCCTTTTGAAAGTTTCATTACTAAAATTCTTTAATTTTGTGAATTTAAATACGTTCCCAAGAAAGCAAGTTAAACATTAATCTTGTATTAGATAATTTAGTACTTAGATTATATTTATAAAATCACTTCTTAAGGTTTGGAATTTTTTTTTTATTCATTTGAAGGTCTAATTCCTCATGAATATTTAGTTTAGTTAACTTTAGACTTTAGAGAAATCCCATGAATATTATTTGTGTCTTAAATAAAAGAAAATTTTAGGCCTTTTTCAAAAAATAAATTTTCCTCTGATTTGCACCATTCCGTTCATAAAATATTGAAATACAAATCAATATAACATAAAATAAAAGAAACCTCAATTTTTTTTCACTTACACCATTTTTATAATCACCGACACAATTAATAAAACATAGCTTTTACATTTTCTTTATTGAATTTCTTCACTTCTCCATCATTCGAGTGACTGTATAACAAAGAAATTCGATGTTTCCCTTAAATTGCAGTTGAATCGCACGATTTGCTCTCGTGAACTTTTGCAATTCCATAAAAACACCCACGAGGTGTGCCTCGAGTCAACAAGTTTTGTTTTTCATCAGATAGGTACCTCCCGCGAAAACAAGAAGAGAACCGAACCTCTAGCTTCTGCGACTAAACACTTGCGAAGCTGTCGTTAATTCAGAGAGAGATAAGGCGATAAGGGACAAATGCTTTATACACAATTGTATCCCCGGTTTCTCAACAACATTGTTCGCTGCTGTCGCTGGCGAAACATCTTACTTGATGCCACTAATTGAAATTATTTCTTCATCGACACCAGAGCCTGATAATGTTTTCTGCTCTTTATTAGAAATTAACACTTACCTTTTGATCGATTACTATATATTTTCATGGATACACTGTGCCATTTATCACACATTTGTGCATGGAGATTAAATTTATCTTTGCCAATATTCACAGGATTAGATTAAATTGCTCTTTACACGATAAACATTAAATTCTTTTATTTTTTCTTTTGTCATTCACTAGTATTCGTTATCTCCACTGTGTTCTTGTAATAAAGAACTATTACCATTCTTATACTCGTGGTGATATCTACTAAGTGATTAATCAGAAGCACACTTTGTTCACCTCGTCAAATGCGTCTCTAGACGGGACAGAACAATTTTATTCGAGAAAGAAAGTTTTATAGCAAGCACCATGCAACCATGGTTACATTAATTCCACCCTGTATGTACCAATATTTTCAAATTTCTTCATCACAAACATAAATAGTACATAGTTTTTAAAATAAAACGGGGTACATAGTTGTGCACTTGACTAAAACTAGGTCCCATTTTAAAACAAAATTTCTCAAAAATAAAGCTTAATCCGAAAACCAAAATTATTCTACAATTTTGATTTACTTTTGCACAATGATTCATATTCATATTTATTCATATTCATATCTCCCATATTTACTGATAAATTCTATAAATTTTCAGTCACGAATTTTCAAGCTTGATTTTCTCAAAACTGGAGACACATGAAAACATGTTATTCGATCTGTTTCCGCGCAAGAAATTTATGGCCGATTCTAGCACCAGCCCTGACCCACCCTGCATAGGTAACGGACATTCAATTACCGTTATTCCGTAGTGGTGTCAATAAAAGCACGCGTGGAAATTTCCTTTCGTGCGGCGGCGAAATTAATTAACTCGCCATCTGATTAAAAAAGAACGAGCTATCTTTGTTCTTGCTGCGAGCCGTGCGCTGTGCAAGTGATAAAGCTGTGGGGGTAAGGGGAAGAGCAAAAAGTTTCGACGTTAAATAAATCAACGCTGTTTGACGTAATTAGGATTGAATCGCTACGCTCGTTCATTGAAGATCGCTGTTTATGGAACATAATGTATCGTGCGGTCCTCCCCCATTTAATTACTGCGTAGGTATAATTAGCGGGATTGTTCCGCGACGCACGGGTTTATATCAATTTATAAATATCTCTTTCTCTGTCTCGTGCGCAACGATTTCCCCTCGTGGAGAACGTGCACGGAAAATTACTTATCGTTCCACTGAAAAGGGGAACTTTTCGATTGAGTTTTCGACGTATGATTGCAGTGCGATCTGTGCGCAATGCTGGTGAAATACAGAGTGTGGATTCATATGGAGTGTAAAAATAAATGAAAAACATTTTTCGATTTCGAGAAAATTTAATAGGCACACGTGCAGCTGACTGAAAATTGGCAGAATGCGTCAGTAACCATGGTGAAGTTTATAAAATATTTCTATATATTTGTCGAAATTGAAGAATAACTTTTTTTCAAGCGAGGGCTTGTTTTCGAGAAATGTAATTTAGAATATTCACTAAAAATAGATTTTGTCGAGAATAAAGGGAAATGGAAAATAAATGGAGAAAGGGTTGAAGGGGAAACTTTTATTGCCAATTATCTGTTTCCTTTTCAAATACTTATTGACATTTCGACCAATAATTGGCGTTGTTCAGAAATGGTGGCTCTTACGTGGTTTTATTTCTAGCTGTGTATCGTAGTAGGACGCAAAACGAAAAGTACCTAGTTGCTTTCAGGTACGAGTTTTTTTGGGGGGGAAATTTCATTCTTTTGTTGAGTAGAACATATATTAAATAAAAAAACTGACGCTGAATTTTAAACTCGCGAAGAATTTGGTGACATGTTTTCTTTTTAACTAGTCTATACTGTTCCAGATACATAGATTCACTTGTGAAAGTTGTAACCATTACCTTTTCTGCACTCTATAACAATTCCGAACCTAATTAGTAATGTTTAGATTTATTAATTCCTCTGTTATCTCATTCTCTTTTAAATCATTTAATATTATATACTTTAGTACTTCCTTATTAGATATTATTATAGAGCATTAAACACTAAAGTTATCGTTACAAAATTAAATCATATCGTTACGAAATCACTTTATAAAAGAAGTTTATTTAATTTTAAAAAATTCTGAATATCTTGGTGTTCAGTATTGTATGCAAAGAAATTATCTTTCAAAGAGAATGAAATCCATATAATTTACATACTCCATTTACCATACAATTATTGATGAATAATTAATTATTCTTACATAAATTCTGCCACATCTACTGTTCGAATAAAAGATTCTACGATATTTGCAAATAATTACGCTTGTGCGTTTACACCATATAGGACTTATCTCTGTGATAAGACGTTTATTGAATTACCGTACATGCGATAAAAATTGGAGAGACATATAGCTGGTGTAACCCCGCAAGACACATGTAAATGTTACTCAAACGAAACTTCTGATAACGAGACATATGTATGTATAGCGAAACGTGTCAACTGTTGGTCCATATTTGTTGGTACATGTTCCTTCAGATGCATTCACATACAATGAAGATACTTGCGAAATTTTTTTTATCCGAAATTAGACTTTAATCAGTGACTAAGTATTTTGATTATTCTGTATTTACAACACATATCGGCTTATGTTGATGATTGAACAGTTGTATATGTGTCACAGGGCAATTTTATAATCAGCCTTTTTGTAAGAATCTTAGCGTTTTTACAAAATTTTTACTTTTATTTGTAATACGGCTGGAGACTCTAGCTTTAATGTATTGGAAACATTCGAGAACCAAAGGTATTAAACTATCATATACATATATAAATATATTAATATATATAAAAAAGTATTGCAGGAAGGTTATGATTCTTCAGTCTAACTGAGGAAAAAACGTTTTTTTTTTCGATAAAAAGGGTGGTTTTACAGTTGTTCCGTGACATATGCATTTCTTTTCTCAAAAATATTAAAATAATGCACTGATATTAGGGACTTTCTCCTACGGAACATTTCATAAATATCCCCTTGATCAAAGTAGCATTGCATTGAAGAAAATAGAAAAAGAGCAGATGCTTGTGAACTTATCAAAAGTACCAATCATCAATCATAAAAGTGCCCCGTGACTCTCGTGTAAGGAGGTTTTAATGACATCTGAAGAAATACATGAGGGGAGTCATGGAAAAAAGTTGCCCAGCTTATCCCCATAGATGACTTTGATAAATTTCTGCAGTCTGGACAAGTGCCTCGATAAGAAAGGCGATTATGCTAAAAAGTAGACTAGACGTGTGCTTACATCAGTCGAGTAAGCAATTCAATTGAACTTGATTACATTAACATTTGATCTGACACGCATTTTTAAGCAAATTTACGCTCACTACTGATCTCCTTCAAATTCCCTTATTCATTCACTCTTTAAACCCTTTAAACTCACACTTAATAATATCTCAAACTTGTGAACTCACATTTAATAAGGGGTCATTCCGGTTAGACGAGTTGAAAAAATAATTTTTTTTTAATAACATTTTTCCAAAGTACAATCCTCAAGAATGTACTGCTAAATTTTCATGGAAAAAATCCGATTATTCTAGCTTCTACAGAGGCATTTTGTAGGGAGGGCAGAGACTTGACCTTTATAGATGAACACTTTGAACGCGTTTTTCTCGAAACGGCATTTGTCCACATTGTGAAGGTAAAATCTGAAAATCTATCGAACCGATTGCTTTATAAATTTGACTGCTTCTTCTGCACACCTGTGACTCGCAGGGACTACAACCAAGTACTTTCATTGAGTCTAACTTGCTTTTAAAATCGGAAACAGCAGAAGGAAAAAGCCGAAAAAACATTTTTCTTGCATTTTGCCCGTTATTTTGCTAATTTTTAAGATAAATTACTAATTACAGTCCGAGCGATAGCGACAGTCATATTGACCAAAAATCTGTTTGAATCGGCTGCCAGATCCTGCAGGAACAGAGCAGGGTTGCCAATTTGACTTTTTTTGAGGCCAAATTCCAGAAATCTGTCTTTTAGTCAACTTGTTTGGCTTTGGGAAATTCATTTGGCTTTTTGTTTTTTTGGCTTTTTTAAAATCCTTTTCCCTATTACTTTTTTTTTTAAATAATTTCAAACTGAGCAGTTTTGGATTGTTATATTTCAACATCAGGGATTTAAGGAGCTTACTACATTTGTCCTTACCTGCCTAATAACACTTGTATGCAATGCTGTAGTAGAGAGGATTTTTTCTATTGTATCCTCCGTTAAAATAAAGGCAGAAAACAGAATACAGCTTCTGCTTCTGCTTCTTGATGCTATTATAAGAATTAGAGCAGAATTAGTGCTCTCAAATAAATGTTGCAATGATTTTAGTGTATCTCAACAAATGCTTCAAAATTTAGTAACGAAAAATGTTTATGATGCCAGCCAAGAGAATCTGGATCTCGAACTTTTATTGTAATTTAATTACTATGAATAATTTTCACACATATTTTTCTTTTTCTGTCTTCGTTTTTTAAGTCTTATTTGGCTTGAACGTAAGATTTAAAGTTGGCAACCCTGGAACAGAGTCCCTATTCTTTGGCAATAATGCATCGGGCCGATTGCCATTCCCATAATTTTTATCCTATTCTAAACAACCAATCCTTCGACACCCGATGAGTAAGAGACCCAACGTGGTCATCAGCCATCGCCCGTCGCCAGGTCTGTTTAGTCTCGCGTACCCTCTGGCAATACCGCACGCAGCCTAAGTCCCTGCCATAAAATCCTAGAAGGCAAGACAGCATGGGGCCATCCGCCTTCGACCTCACCCTTAAATTTAGTGACGCTAATAAATAAATAGAAAAAAGTTTTATTCCATTACAATAATTATTTTCGTCGCAATAAATTCCTGAAAATCTGCGCGCTAACCGGAACGACCACTTAATAATATCTCGAATTCGTGAACTTACGCGTAATAAGGTAAAAGACCCAATACGTGGACACGTCCCAGTAGCTGGACACTGGTGCAGAAATACTGATTAGTACATTTAATATCCACTTTATCAAAAAAAGAACTATTTTATTAAATTATTCAAATATTTAGTAAAATATGTTCATATATATATTTTACTAAATATTTGAATAATTGAATAAACTAGTTCTTTTGCACCAGTGTCCAGCTACTGGGACGTGTCCACGTATTGGGTCTTTTACCTTACCATCTTGAATTCGTGAACTCAAACCTAATAATATTTCGAATTCGTGAACCCACACGTGATACTATTTCCAATTTTTGAACTCCCACTTAATATCTCCAATTCGTGAACTCACACGTAATACTATCTCAAACTCACGAACTCACGCCTAATAATATATCAAATTCCTGAACTCACGCGTGACACTTATCTCCAATTCTTATCTCCAATTCCTAGTAAAAACTCGTCGAGTTTCCCTTTCCTCACGTAACACAAATTCCAAAATCTTTATCTCGTGTTCTACTAAAAAAAAATCGTTCTTTTTCACGCAGAGAGATGACACGAGTCTGCTAGCCCAGTTCTTCTACGCCGACGAGTCGCTGAACGCGGTAGCGTGCGAGTTGGACTCGTTCGACGGTCGACAGGAGCCGGAGAGGTGCACCACTCTGGTGAATCAGTTGCGCCACTGCCAGGACAAGGTGTTGACGATATGCAGCCAGATAATGGACGACCTGATCCCGGACAGTAGAGCGAACAGGGACTTCAGGGTGAAATTCCCGGATGACGTGATGCAGGAGAATCTGGCCGGGCAGCTGTGGTTCGGCGCGGAATGCCTGGCAGCTGGGTCCTCCATCATGAACAGGGAGGCTGAAAGTTCAGCCATGAGGCCGTTGGCGAAGGCTCTGACCAAGTCGCTGGATATCGTCAGGAATTTGCTCAGGGAGCACGCGCTGAAAGGTCACATGAACCTGAAGGTATGTACTTATCGCCACGCGCCGATAGACCTGTTGGCGATGCAAATCGTGTTTAACTTTCTGCGATTAAATTTCAATTTGATCGTGATGAAGACGTTCGTGGATCACGAACACGTGGGGCTGGATAGACATTTAGAGCAAGATTGATGGGGGTTTTGGAAGTGGGATAAAACAGGTTTTTTTTTCTTTTTCCAACTACTTTAGTTTGGAGTTAGTTTGGTTGGGTCTCGAGAACTAATGAGTTAGTCCAGTTACTTATTGAGAGGTTTTGAGTTACTCCAATTGATTCAAGAGAAGTTTTGAGTTGGTTTAGTTACTTACATTAGTTCTCCCCATCAGTTGACTTAAGGGGACTAGGCAGTCGTTTTTCGTGAGAAAGAGACTCTTGTCCTTTATTTATTTGTAAAAAAATGAAAGGACATCCAGATGTATCCTTTTACCCAATGTTTATTACTACCATACAGATTGAAAAAAATTGGTAAGAAATATATATATATATGCTTTGAAAGTGACGCTGCAGACGGGTAAACATTTTAAGGTTTTTTGTCGTTTTGCTTTAATATCGGTCTTAAAATTTGATGTAACCCAATTTTAAAGGTGAGATTCTTGTTTTTTTGGATTCATAGTTTCCGCGCAAACCTATAAAAACAAAAATTAAATAAAAATTATGTGATTGGTGGCTGAAAAACAACGATTTTTCCGAGAAAAAATTGTTCTTGTTTTTTTGCGCTACCAAAATCTGGAGACTTTTTAATTTTTTTATGAAAATCTCGAATTTTTACGGATTATATCAGAGGTTCGCGGCGAAATGGCACATGTTTTACACATCTTGAAATTTTTTCAAGTCGATCTGAACCTTCGTTCGTTCGCAATCAGGAAAAAACGAAGAGAAAATAAATATTCGAGAAAAACGCGTTTAAAGTTTCTGGGCAAAGGCGACGCTATAAGTTGCCGCTTGACGTTTTCAGCTGCCAAATCTACAATTCTGCGAATTTTATTATAAACCAGGCGGCATTTTATTCAGAAAAGATAATACTTTCGGAAAATATAATAAAAAAATCGATTTTTCCACTGCCTAGTCCCTTTAATTCTAGGGAACAGTAATGTTCTGTCTCGACAGGGGCATTACATGACTGATGCAATATGAAATGCATTAATAATTCTAATGAATAGAGTGTTGTAAGATGATTTGTAGACACAAGAGTAAACAGATTTCCACACAGCACAAATATTTGCTATTTAAGTCGTTGCATTCGGTGTTAAATGCCTGTCAGACCATAAAGTACCTAATTATCCTTAATAAGAAAACTGCCATTTACAAACAGTTGAAAATATAGAATAACTGGTAATGAACTTAGCTGCAATTATCAAAGGGACCCATGACTGAATATAATTCTCAATATATTCTTCCAAAATGTACCTACTTGAAAATAAATTTAATTTGAAGATCGAAGAAATTAAAATTTACTATAATTCTATCATTATTAGTTCCAATAAATACGGTCGAAATTCTAATTATATTATTCTATCATTATTGTTAAATATTACTCCGATAAAACGTACCTCAATGCTACAGAAGGAAATAGTTATCACAGAAGCATTAAAATTTAATCAATACGTATTAATAGCTTTCTATATTCCTTTAAAATTACCCACGAGTCTCTCAGGCCAAGTCTACTTCTTTAAAAAGGTTAAAGTGCATTTACCTCACAATTCCATTGTAAAAGTAATGAACTTGCTTCACGATGCATACTGGTGCATCGTTGGGTGCGTGCAACTTTCTCTTCTCGTGTAATGTTCTTTCGAGGACATGGCAATTATAAAAACATTCTTCTATTTTTTTTATAGACGTACCAGTCCCTGCAATTTATGCACTTATATTCCTGCATTTCATCGATAATTTCTCATTTATTTATTAATGATGTCCCATTAAATTCGTACACAAACAATAACAGGATAAGAATCGAAAAGAATCTAATTGCAATATAGATTTATCTTAGCAAGAATACCTTATAAAATAAAATTGCTTTTGGCAGCAAGTATCTCTTTCGGACGTAAAAGAGACATGATTGGCTGTTAAATGCAAAAATACTGGGTCACTTGGATTTTCTGCTTGAGAAGCCAGAATATGGAATTTTTCCAGCAAGACAAAAGACTGTAATTAAAGGCGTCAGCTTCAGAATCTCGCATTCACATTATCCCATACCTCCTGCTACGTAAATCAAAAGTCTTCTTCGTGATATTATACCCCGACATTCTCGGTTGTTCACTTATTATTGAGTTAGAATTATTAATAAACTTCATTGATTCTAGCAATAATTATTATCATCACCGGGAGATGATTAACAGGAATTGAAACTTAGTGTATTGTTTTATGAAATAAAATTTAGTAGTAGTAAAACTCATTACAGTAACATTTTTGTTAGACATAAAAATCGAGTTGAAGTAACTTCATTCCAGTTAAAATTACTCTAGTTTAGTTGAAGCTTGCAAATATTTCTCACAAGAGAAAACGTATCACTGACCAACAAGGTTGCGTTCGAGCATTTGAAATGTTAAATTCGATTAGAATTTAAAATCACTCCTTTTTTTCGTTGTATAACCGTAGCACTTTGATCTCTATGTTGAGGATTTATATTTTTACAATATGTTAAATCAGCACGCATATCTGAATTTATAACACACGACCAGAGGACATGTCAACATGGAATACTTAATGTATTCTGTATTATATTCCATATTCCTAATACATTCCTAACTATTTATAGCACATTCATAATGCACACATACATTGACTCAAACCTTGTTCGTATAAAATCAGAAGAAGCAGGATATATTTGCGAAAAACGTGATCCATGATTCTAATTTCATAAATGAAGGGTAAAAGGAAAAGGCGAGGAATGTTAATTTTTCATAATTTTGTTGGTGATAATTGGGACCACAGAAGTGTTGAGTCACAAAGGGTTATAAAGTCCAAATGCCACCGCAAGATAACGTGAAATATCTGATGTACTGGTTAAAAGTATGCAATGTCCACTGTGCACTGGAACAAACCATTTAATTTTCGCGATAAAGCTGTTTGGTGACATTCCCTGTTTTCCCCATACTCTTAAAATAAGATTACATACACTAGAGTGGTCCTTATTTTTCAACTTTAAAATATATATTGTCTGACCCTCTTAAAATCTTCTATTTGACAAAAAAATATCTCCGTGTTTTTTATTTGCATATTTTGATATATAAAGGTCGCTCAAGGATTTTATATTTTTCATGTAGAGGAGACCGGGGCAAAATCGGGACGTTAAGAATAAAATCTGATAACTTTGACGTTATTAAGTAAAAAACAAATTGGGATTCGTTAGAATAAACTCTGTTTTAAATAATAGTACATATCCAATTTGTTTAATAGAAGGAAAAATACAAAAAAATAATGATTTAAAATATGATCCGTTTTTACGATATTTTATCATACTAGATACTGTCCCTAGCACCTATAACAACGAAACTCATTCAATTCTTCAGTCCCCAACCAGTTAGAACAAGCTGCAAAAGAAAAAAAAAATTCTTTTTAAATTTATACCAAAATAGTACCTTTAATCCTTAATATATTTTAATAAAATTTTATACGAAATTCTTTTAAACTATTTGGAAGCTCCTGAGAGTATCAGAAGCAATTTTTAAAAAATTTAATTTTTTACCATACATATAAGGACCACCCTACCATACACACATAATGTGATCCAGCGAACGTGACAATCTTTCGTGAACAAATTTCCGACCTACTACACATCAGTCTAACACAAACAACTTTCCATCCAAATCCCTTGAGCCCACAGCAAAACAAACCACGATCTTCGATCATTCGCCTCAACCCCTCGAAGAATAAAGACGTCACGCTGTGACACAGGCTTCGTACATTATGATCCTCTCTATATATTGTTTATCAAAATAGAAAGAATCTAACCTTGCCAATTGGCAACATTGTCGCGTAAACGTCCCGAGCTCACTCAGAATCTCAAAAAAAATCCAACAAACCCTGCCCACCACCGATCCGAATCCATTTCATTAAAAACCCAACGAGCCTCCCGATCGAATTTACTTTAGAGGCTCCTCCGACACAGAAATACCTGCCTCTTCATCGAGCACCGATTAACTAACGTTTCTATTCGTAGTATCTTTTCCAAACGCAGAACCCGCTGGACCCGTCACTGGAGAAGCTGATCGAGTCGCTGAAGATCTTCGATCGGCTGTTCGCCGATTTCGAGCTGTGCTACGTCGGCGCCATGGTGCCGGTGAAATCGACCAAGGAGTACGAGCAGCAGGAGCTCGTGTGCGTTTTATTTTCGGAGACGCTGCAGAGAGCTCTCGAGCGTGGATTGCTCAGCCAAGCCGACGTCGATAATTACGAGCCAGCGCTGATGTTTACTATTCCTCGTTTGGCGATTGTTTCCGGCCTCCTGGCACCGCCTGGAGGCCCGCTGTGCCTCAACTCGCCCGACAACATTAGCGAAATGTTTAGACCGTTTAGGGTGAGTAAACGGACGATAATAATTGCCGGTGGGACTTGTAATTGAGTGGACCGCGGACCACGGGCCGGGGGGAACTCGATCGTGTAAAGTGGCTCGGTGATTGCTGCGGGTTTGGTATTTATGAAATCATGGAAGTTGGAGAGTGATTTGTTTGGAGAAAGTTTCGGGTAAGGTAGAGGCACCATGGGTTGGGAAGGATTTGCGGGAATGTATAGAATGTTTTGATGTGTATAGATGGATTTTGGGATTAGTATGAGGAAATTTTTAGGATTTTTTTAGAGTTTTGGAGGTTTTGTTGGGATATTTACTAGACTGCTTTGCAGTGCAGTTTTATTTTTTTGGTATCAGATGTATACGTGTAGTAGGTACTGTTCTTGAAGTTTAATTATTCGTTGGATGGTATATGGTGCGTTGGAGTGATAATAGTTTGTAATTATTAGTTACCATCGGTTATCAGTTGTTCGTAAACAGTTATTAGGTATTATCAGATAACGCCAGGTATCTATTACCTGATTTCTGTTATTACTAGGTATCACTTATCATCAAGCACTCGTTATCAAGTTCTAGTTGCCATACGGCATCAGTTATCAATGGGTATCGTTCATTAGTCATTAGTTGTCATTGTGTATTCGTTATTAATTATTATTAACACATATTACTTTCATCAACATCAGCCCAACTTTTATTAAAATCATTGATGTTTCCTACGTTTAACGAAATGTTACTTTCATCTCTGTAGTGTTGAATGTGTAATATTTTTACAGTCTTCTTTTTAGCTCCATTTACTAATAAGTATCTAAACTTTCTTTTCTCATTATGTGAATAATTGGAATTGAATTATAAGAAGAAGTCACTGCACATTACAGTGCTTACTTTTTTATTTCATAGTGTAATAGACGTAGATTAAAATGCTTATCAATGACAGTATTATAGACACTTGCTACGTTGTAACTGATTTAGAACTTTTATAGTAGAATAGCACAGTGATAGCGTAAGTGACACAAAACCAGGAAGGAAAAAGTAATATCATAATTGTAGCAGAAGTGTAAATAGAATCCAATCTGTTATTTAATAACCAACAGTGGTTTATCGTTTGTATTGCACGTTGACTGCCACGTTGTTGCTCAATATTTTTCATTTTCTCACATTCACTGATATGTGTATCGTAAGAATATTTCGTAGTTTAATGACGCCATTAGTCGTCTACATCAACCCTAATTTAATTATTAATCAGAAATTTGCAAACCTAAGGGGTTATTTATTATAATTATTCCACAAAAAGTTTGTGAACTTTGACCCTCAGATTTATTAATCTTTGGTAAATTTTGAACTTCCTACAAAAATGTTTGCTTATACTAATGTTTCAAACTTTACGTCGTAGATCGACTGCGAAACAGAATTGGGCATTATTCCAATGGGTTTTGAGAAAGTTTATACGTATTTAACGTACTTATCCGAATAAATTCTTTTTAGTAGAATATTTTATTTAGATTATAAATATTTACTCTGTGCGACATAATGTTTCTTCTATTTATTCGAATAATTCATCAGTATCTATTTGAATAATTTAGTCGAATAACGACTGTAAAATAATTAGAATGGTAATACTAAGAACAGATGGTTGATTTCGCTTCAAAATTAATAAATTTAACAAAGATTAATAAAGTTCCATATTTATTGTTTGAAAATATATAATTGTGAAGGCCAATGTGAAAAGAATTTCAGGATAAAGTGTGAAAAAATATTTTATGTTCAGATTCCTATTGGGTACAATGCAAAATTTGATCACTCTGAATATTCGAATGGTGTTCGAATATATGAATATGTACTCCTAATTATTCGAATACTCCTAATTATTCGAATACTCCTAATTATTCGGATACTCCTAATTATTCATATACTCCCAATTATTCGGATACTCCTAATTATTCATATACTCCCAATTATTCGGATACTCCTAATTATTTGGATATTCAATTATTCGAATACTCGCAATTATTCGAATACTCGTAATTATTCGAATACTCGTAATTATTTGAATACTCGTAATTATTCGAATACTCTTAATTATTCAAATGCTCAAATATTCGAATACTCCCAATTATTCAAATACTCAAATATTCAAATACTCAAACATTCGAATACTCAAATATTCGAATATTCAAATATTCGAATACTCCCAATTATTCGAATATTCGAATCTCAAATTCGAATTCTCTGATATTCGAATATTCGAATATTCGAATATTCATTACAGCTCTAATTTGAACCCGTTGTAACATTCCGCGTACCTTTTATCAAATCAGTTCATTTGCCCGATTTCCGAGGTTTCCTCCATTACTGTTTCCTTTACGCTCGCCTTTGGGCACTGGGGTCCAGAAAGACGCAAGTACCGCGCCACACTCCTGCAAATATCGTCGCCATAACAACGTTACTAACCCTAGGAACCAATCATTCTCGTTTCAGACGCTTCTTCTAAAGATCAGAGAGCTACTCTGGACGTTGAACAATCGCGAGCTGTACATGCTCGAGAAGCTGTTATGCTCGAACGAGGAGCCGTCGGGCCCTATCACGCAATCATCGAAATCGGCGTGCCAGGACATACCTGACCTGGAGGAGTTCGTTCACAATTTTTATACTGGTTACCCGAACTGCAAAGACTTCATCGTAGATTTTTACACAGTGACGAGGAACACGGGAAACAACATGGACGAGGTAGCGAACGACGCCGTTCAGTCATTGACGGAACAGGGGGTGAACGTCGATCGTTTGACGGGGATCAGGGGCGATCAGGATGATGATGAAGTGGTGGTAGATGGGAAGAGGCGCGGCGGTAACAGGAGAAGCGCTGTGGAAATGGGGCCTAATCGTTTGAACCCGTCCGCGGAGGTGCAGGACGAGAGTGTCAGGTGTAACGGTAGCGCGAGGACATCGAGTGAACGGGAGAGTGTCAGTGACGAAGTGCAGTGCAACGCGAAGAGACCGTGTAGTTCGAACGGTAGCAGACAGCAGTCCTGTGATAGTAGTCCTTGCTCCAGGGTGGACGAGGACGTGGCCAGTTCCGTTTTCATGGGCGTACCGAGCTCCGAGGCTCAGATGAGCGGCGAGGGCAGCGTTTCCAGTGGCAGCGAGGGCAGGCGAGCTGGGCAGCTTCACAAACAGCAGGACGACTTCATGACCTCCGATATATCCGAGATACTAGGCTCCGACAACATCGAGATCCCTCAGACGCAGTACCTGCTGAACCAGGTGTCGCACGAGAACAACGTGACTGGGGAGACCGTGCACATCCAGAACTCCCTGCCGGACCTGGACTCGAAGAAGCTCATCTCCGAGGCGAACAAGACCCTGTCGAACCTGTTGCTGGATGGCGACTGCCAGAACGAGATCTCGGAGCAGACAGACTCGGGTATCTGCACGGTGATATCGTCGGAGAACACGAGCCTCTATGACAAGAGCCCCGAGGAGAAGAAGACGTTCGCTAATGAGATCCAGCAGGATGAGCAGGTCCTGGATGACGAGGACACGCAGGAGAATACCAGCTACTCGTGCTCGAACATGAACTCGCCCAAGAGGAAGAGCTCCGCTATATCAGAGAGCTCCTGCGTCTGCAGTCTGAGGAGCGTTAAAACCGTCACGTCCCTGGACCATTCTATAGAGGTGCACAACCTCCACTCGGCTAGCACAGAGGCGGCGAAGAACATTCCAAGGATATCGTCGAACTTCGACGGGACCAACGAGGAGTTCGTCGGGGTGGCTTACGGGAACGGGCACATATCCGTGTGCGACTCGAACCAGTCCAGCTTCCAGATCAACTACACGGAGAACTGGGAGAACCTGAACCTGAACATCGACGCGTCCACGTCGAGGAAGGAGTTCTGGAGCGACCTGAAGTGCGAGAACTGCCCGTCCACCTCCCAGAGTATCGGCAAGATCGGGACGAAGATCGAGCAGTACGCGCAGGAGAAAATCTCGTCGAGGAAGGTGAGGGACGAGAAGCAGAAGCGGCGCCACCAGCGGAAGCACGAGAGGAACAGCCAGATAATCCATCAGGCGCAGGAGAACAGGGCGCAGACTTTCCCGAACGTACGTTCAGCGACCAGCACGGAGAGCTCCAGGTCGAATTCCACCGATCGTTGCCTGAACCCCAGGCTGATCAGTTACGGGGCCAGCTTGCATCCTAGCCAGAACACGAGGCAGATGCCGAACTTCGGGAGCCACAGCCCACACGCCAGTCCGAGGCTGCAGCACTTCGAGCCGCGCAATAACTCGGCATCTGGCCAGCAACGGACCAGCAGCGGCGTCTCGAAGGTGGCTAGGAACCTGTCGCCGCAGAATAGGAAGCTGCTGGACCATAGACGCTCCAGGTCCGAGCAGATCAGCAGGATGAAGAGGAGGGACCTGGAGAAAAGGGACAAGTACGAGCGGGTTAGTCATCGCTCGGAGCAGACCAAGAGGAAGCTGGGTAGTAGGAGCCCTAATGAACTGATGAACGACGGCCTGGGACCAAGGACGGATAAGAGCGGCTTGGTGACGGAGCCCACCTCTCCCGTCACGCAGCAAAACGTCCCTTACGGGGTGCAGAACGCGAACAAAGACAATAATACGCAGAGGGCAGCGCGAGTGATAAGACTGGTGAACGCGTCCACGGTTTCTGGGACGCAGTCCTTCAACTCCGACCACGCGATGATGCATAAGCAAGATGTCGGCTCCAGTTCCAGCTGCTCGAGCTGCTGTGACTCGAGCTCGGAGACCAGCGAGTTTCAGAGCGACTGCCAGGATGACGAAGAGATCGCCCTGGCGATGCAGGCTGCTGAGATCGCGAACAGGAATCAGATCAGAGCGAAGTTTCGGTAAGGATCGTTGTTTCTGAGCTTCGACTTTGGAATTGGGGACAGGCTTGGGCACTTTATTTGAATGACGTATCTGGGAAATGATTATTCAGATAATGTATGTATTGCTTTATTTGAGTAGAAGTTAGTTCGTTTGAACAGGCAAATGATTTTAATAATGAATACTAATCGAATGATTTTTTATTTCATTTTACGCGCGAGCAAGTGTGTTTGGCAAGTGAATGTTGTTGAGAGTGAACGTTGTAAGATCATTTATAATTTTATTGGAAACTGTTAGCTGAAATAAGAAGTCTTTTTGAAAGGATTGATTTGGTTTTGGCACAAAATAAGGTTACTTTTTATAAACTGTTTTTAAAATAGAAGAAATTCAAATAGTTCAGTATTTCAAATTTATCTTTTATTTTGTATTTCAAATCATTTTTGCGCAAGTCTGATTGGGAAAGAAGTTGAGTGGTTGATGGTGCATTTGTTTTGGAAGAAATCAGTTGATTGTTGGTGAGAGTTTAATAAAAACGTGTTATTAAAAATAAATGTAAAACGAAGTCGAATTCTTCGACTCATACGTGATAATACCTCGAACTTGTGAACTTATATATACATTTTGACTCCCTTTTGAAAATTTCATAAAAAAATTTGCCATTCTCAATAGAAACTTATTGAATTTGCCTTTTTTCATACAACTTCTACTTTGAAATCTTTTTAATAGAAGATTTTTATATAATTTTTTTGACAATAAATATAAAATAAGATAACGATCTTCGGATCACATGTGATAGATCTAAATCATAAACTCAAGTGTGCGCGAAAGCAGCAGATAAAGCGTTCGTCACCATTTAATTTCAGTCATTCGATTAGATTTCGCCTTTTTACAAGGTACCGTGCGTTTTTTATTAACACAGGTGTAACGTGTACAACCAGTGCCTGCAACAAATTTAAATAAATTATAATCAGAGATGACACTGGCGATAATAACACGAGGATAAAATGTAAACAAATACACACGTGGTAAAATATTAAGAATTATGCTTATTTAACCTAACACATCGACCTTAATGAATGATTTGCATATTAAGTCGCCAGTGTGGAGTTCAATTAATCTCAATCTTTTCTGCTGCTCTATTAGCATTTCCTTCTTTTTACACTACCTTCGTTTCAACGTGGAATAAAAAAATCTGCCTGCTCGTTCAGTGAAAGTTTCGCGTGCGGTAAATATCGTGGATCATTGGTGATCGACAATGCCCTCTTTTTACTTCGAAGCACCTCCTCCAATAATAATTTTCACAGAACAAAATACTTATATAATTGCTTTCGAAGTCGCAAAAAAGTGTCATAGGTAAAAGTTGCTTTATCAGGAAATGTGATGATAAAAAGTGCGGACTATTTTGTTTTAGCTCGTCAGAGGATCTCGTTCATCGACTGTTCGTCTGCATAGCTGGCGTGGCTGATCAACTACAGACGAACTTCGCGTCGGATCTACGCAATATTTTGAAGTGCGTGTTCCTCATGAACAGCAGTCAAGCCGTGGAAGACGTGGAGGTGAAGGGCGAAAGTTTGACGACGGATAATCAGCTGGCGAGTCCTTTAAACGATACGGGTACTAATCACGACCGGCAAGATTCGTTGCAGGAGTATGAAGATGATTTGGAAGAGATCACCCTGGCAAACGACCAAAATACGAGTATGTAAAACTACTTAATTAGCACACCTCCAGCTTTACTTATTTTACTTGCTGTTAATTTTGAGTGTGTGCCTATGAGAATTTGTGCCGAGTGTAATTCTATCAACTGTCGATAGTACTTGTCAAGTTTAATCTTATTAGCTCACAGCAGGGACTATCACGTTTTGCCAGCTTGCGACGGTGTCCTTAAAATTCTAATCTCTTCAGTTCGCGATAGTAGAAACCCAATCTTCTCGGCTCATAATAATAATTCCTCAAGTTTAATCTTATCACCTCGCAACAGTACCCCTCAAATTCCGATATTGCTAGCTCGCAGCTGGCAACTGAACCTCGCAAGCCCCGACCTCTCTTCGCAAGAGGATCCCTTACTTCTAATCTCTTTCACCCACAATAATACTCCTCGAATTCAATCTTATCACCTCCTAAGGGCACCTTAGTGTCTCCAACTCCCATCTTATCACCTCGCAATACTACCCAAATTTCGATTTTCTTAGCTCGTACTAGAATCCTCCAATTCCAGTCATTTCCTTTCGCAGGAGTGCCCCTCAATTCCAACCTACTTAGCACATAACAGTCTTCCTCAAGTCCAGCCCGCCCTGTCAGCAACAGTACCCCTCAATTCCAATATCCTCTTATCAAAGCACAACCTCTCAAGTCCAGTCTCCTCAGTCTGCAATAGTAACAATATTCCCAGGAGCCCAACAAGCTGTACACCGTGACCTTTTTACTATAATTTCAAAATTCAAGTGAAGTATAACACTCTGCAAGTATCTAAACTAGGGTAAAGGACCCAATTACTGGCAGCCAACCCAATTACTGTCACCTTAAGCTATTTTACCTAAAATAACGAATAAATAAACGTTTAAGTAAAATAACTTAAGGTGACAGTAATTGGGTCCTTTACCCTATATTTCAAAAGAATATCTGCCCAATTACTACCACTCCCCACTCATAAAACTATCAAACACTCTATTGCTCGCAGTAAATCAACCTCTCTGACGAACAAAACTTATTTTTTCCAGCGTCCCACGTAACCGAGCGCGGAGAGGAGTGCGTGGAGAGGGCACCTGCCTGGATCCCCGACAACGACGCGCCAAGGTGTATGGCTTGCCAGGCTGGGTTCACCGTGGTCCGCCGCAGGCACCATTGCCGAAACTGCGGCAAGGTGTTCTGTGGCCGTTGCAGCGGCAACAACGTGCCCCTGCCACGCTACGGGCACACGAAACCCGTGAGGGTGTGCAACAGGTGTTTCCTCTATCAGGTGACGCCGTTCACGGTCTCTTCCCAAGTAACGCCTGCGAGCTGAACGTTACAGGAGCGAGGTAGAAAATTTCGGGATCGTTTCCTTCATTCGCTATTACGTTCTTAATCAATTATCCTTGGAGCATTCGGCTACGTAACCGCGCGGATTGTTCGCCCGTTTCTTTCTTCTAAATAGAGATACGGTGTTTCGGAGTTTGTCTCTTAGGTAAACGTTACGGAGATATAGATATATGTATATATATACGTATGTATGGAATATAAATGAATGTACGCGTGTAGAGTATATCGGGAGGTGGTGGTGTTGCGTTCCTTCGATTTTCATTTCATTCGAATCCGTTGGATTGCACGGGGTTGGACACTTTGCGTGTTTCGTAGAATCGGTGGAGTTTGGGGTACTTGGGATTTATTTTTGGTTCTCTAGTTTCGCTTTCAAGGGCGTGGAGGATATATTTGAGTGAATTTTCCATGCAAATTCTTGCATATTTTGCATATTTATGTGGGCTAGTGGCTTCTCTTTTTGAAGGTGCATATGTTATTTTTTCAATTTAGTACGCTTCACTGAGATTAATTTATTCATGCTTTAAAATGGGCCATTTTAGCGGTCTACCTTGTGTTACTATAAATATTAAAAATTGGAGAGCGGAGATAGTATGAAATGAAATGCGAAAAAGAAGGAAGATTAATAGCCTTATGAATAAATGATATTGTTGAAAGGGAATTAGAAAGAATGTTAAAATATAACAATTCTGCAGCTCTCTTCATGAAAGGAAGGCGATTTATTCGAGCACCTAAATGCAAATGGTTCACACAATTTCAAAAATGAAAGAATATATTTTCTCTATTTTTATGATTTCTTAAAACAGAAAGTGAACAGAAATTAAAAGGATGTCGCTCTACTTTCAAACCTTCAGCCCTTAAATTCGAGTCTATTAACAATTAATAGGAAATCACATGTCGCTTAATTATCGTCGATCTGCAAACACGCAAAGTTTCGTCGCGAAAACGTGTCAGCCAGTTCGTTGACTGTTCCTGATTAGAAGCTTATCAGATAGGAAGGCGTAATGGGAATCGAAATAATGTCAACATTACTCGATCGTTCTTTACGTTCATTTGTACACTTGCGTGCACTTAAATCGTAAAGCTAGATATACACACACCATACATATACATATATCGGCGCCGATCGCTAATATAATAATATTTTTACACGTGTCGTGATCGAACGTTTTTAAAAGAGCTAAATTCCAAACCAGTTGTACCATAATTATTATCTTACTTGCGCGTAGGCGATACCGATCCGCTTTATGGATCCTGGATTATATCGAAATGTAGAAAAAGGTGAAATGACAAAAAAACTAATAATAATGAAACGCAGTTGTTGCTTTTACCGTAGGATAACGCGGTATATTGTACAGAATATTCCTTATTGTATGTCGAATTCTCATCTCTGTCCCCTTTCGTCAATTCTCTTCATCGACGTTCCGTTTATATTTTATCTACTTCCGTTACGTGTATTCATGTAAATATAAGCAATCGAATTTCTCATCCCATCGTGTCATACTTCACTCACGAAAATCGTTCGCTTTTTTTCATACAAAGCATCTTCATAAACTGTGGGAGTGCAGATGTGAATTCAATGCGAGAAAAATAATGGAAAATATTTTTTTATAATAGTTTCGCTATTGTAAAAGCTGTTTGTGCCTCTGTCAGTCCTCTTTGTGCTTGAAGAATAGTAGTTGTAAATTCAGCTGTGACAACTGATTTCACTTGCAAATGATTTTGGTGAAACTTTGTAGGTTTGTAAAATAATTGACTTTCTAAATTTTTCACCTACTGAACTGTCTCATTTCCTTCAAGTGATAGTTTTATCCTTCAGATTTGAGTTCTGGTAGTTAAAAAAATACGTATGTATGCAGTACTTTCTAGTTTTAACAAAATTCAGTAGTTTGATTTATAACGACCGTGTAAATTACCGTGCAAAATTTTTTAAAACAGTTGCGAATGCAGCTACCTATATCTTGTTTGGCACGAAGGATCAATAAAGGTAGGGAGACAGTGTCACTACTCATTAACAAAGTAAACTACAGATATCCCCTTCGTTCTAACGTACTAAGTCTTCAAGCAAGCACTCAGATTTTTATCTGCATATGGCTACCTTTCAGTTCCCCTGAATTCGTAAATTCTCTAAATTCCAATTCAATGATTTAAAGACACTTTCTCAATGCCTAAAATTTGAAAGCGAAACCAGAAGGCCCCCTTAACACTTTGACTGTTGCGCTGCGTTTGCCATAAGTTCTACCAAGATTCCAGTACAGTGATTCCAACTATAAATAATCCTATTCTCAACCAATTTTTTAATACACTTCGCAGTGCTTTCTTCATTCCAACAGTCTCCATTGAAAACTCTGACATAAATTAACATTATTCGAAGATCGCATAAATAAGACTGTCACGAGGTGACGCAGCAGTCAAAGTGCTGAGAGGATGGCTTCTTACATTCAATTTCTGTTATTTCTTGCCGTGAAATTCGCCTCTGGAGCTGTGTCCACATTTTATGAAGCTACTTTGTACAATTTCCGTTCGCGTTTTCGACTGGATCAGATTCAATCGCTGTGTAAAGAGAAGGATCGTCAGGGCCGCGTGTAAACTAATGTAGTTACGAGAGCCGAGGAACATTTCGTAAAGTTGCGTTGTAAAATAGAGATATTTGTATTTATATACATATACATACACATGTATTTAATTTTGGAATATACTCTTTTTAGGGAAATGCAGGAATCGTGAATTAAGGTAGAGGTGCGTTTAATGGCGGACCGTTGAAACGGCGGCAGACGAAGGAGATGCGTATCGTAGACTGAGAAAATTATCCTTGCGTCGCGTTTTACTCTAATCGTGTCGGACGTTCAGAGAGCGATAGCGACCGTAGCGATTTCTAAACTTTTAATATCGAATGAGCGTGCAGAGGATCCGTAGGCAGAGGGCGATCGCATCCATGGCCATCATCATCTCGACGAAACGCTTTTATTTCGACCGTAGTCGTGTGCACGCCTTTCGTGCTGCACAGCGTCCTGTATCCTCCACTATTGTAATATTTCCAACCAAACAGAAACACGGAGTAGCGACGTCCAGTGTCTACTCGTGTTTGAACCACTAGTTGTAAGGGCCTTTCCACACTAGACACTTGTGTGTCTCACGACTGGTACTTTAATATTCCATTGCTAGAGGCAGCAGTGGTTTAAACCTTTTCTAAAGTCCAAAGAATATATATTTTTGCTCGCGATTCTTTCTCTTGAGTTAACACCTTGCCTCACGATTTTTGCAAAGCTTGTAAGTGCTGAAATTAATTTAAATAGAAGAAAAAGCCTAAGAACTCCTAAACTGTGCGACTCGCGTTATAAGACAAGAGGTAAAATGCGAATTTGTGTTTCCCAGTTCTAAAGTAACGCTTTGTTACTGCCTCTTATGTTACCAAATGGGTTAAAGAGATATTTATTAACAGAGAATGTGCGGATGTATTTAAAGTACCAGTCGACCAGGCACAGAAGTGTGACGCGTGAGAGGGCCTTAACCAGCGCAGAAACTTTCAGCCAACGCGCGAGAGCGACTCACCGCCGAACGAAGGGAGAAAGTGAAGATTGCGTTCCGATCTTATGCAAGCGCGCACCTTGGCGAATCGCGGCACAGCGTTCGAAAGCTCGCGAGAGCCTGGTAGAATTTTAGAAGACCACTTTCAGACTTCCTATCAGGTGTCCTGCGACTCGACGAACCTCCGAAGCATACGTGCGCAGCGGCGCGTTATTACTAGCTTCTGTGCCAAATTTACGTGACAATAAGCTTCCTGCTCGATAACGCGGTTTCGCACGAATTCCATTCGCAGATCGTCGGGAAACCCGACGCAAGCTCCTCTGACAAAAGAAACGCTATGTTTTTCGTAGATCACTGCGGCCTGTGCGGAAAACGCTCGCGGGCGTTCGACGTGCGCCGCGAAGATGATTTTAGAAATTGAAAAGGTTCGTGTCATTGACGTGCCATTGCAATAGGACTGTCTAGAACAATTCCAGTGATCTTTTCGTTAAGGGAGCCGCTGTAGTTCGTGTGCGTTTCGATTTTTAAAAGACTGCTTTCGATTGTAGATCGTTCAATTACCCCGCAACGGGTTCGATGATTCGCCATTAGCTGTTGCAGATGCGAATGACTGTCCTTCGTGCAGATTTCCCCGTTGATCGTTTTCACCGGCGTTTTCGTATCAGCCCCTTTTTCTCGCAGGCCAACCGTACGCTGTCGATTGACGGTTGCAATAAGTTGCAATAAATGAAAGTAGAAACTCTTTGCTGTCGTTAAGGCTTTTTCACGCGGGACACCTTTGTGGCTCGTTACTGTTTTTCTTTTTTAAAATAAATTCTATTGACTGAAAGAGCACTGGTTTAACGAAGATGGAAAAATATGAAAAATGTGCGAACGTGTATAAAATGTCAGTAATGGACTTTCACGCGGGACATTTCTGTGGCTCGCGATTAGTATTTTAGATAAGTTGACTTGGCAGAAATAGCGTTGCTTTAAGACGGATATAAAAAGATAGGGAATGTGTGTATGTATCTGAAATACCAATTGTCAGTCTCAGAAGTGTCTCTTGTGAAAGAAGGATTATATGAAGAGCGATTTCATTTGAAAGTGATAGCAAAGAGAGATTTCAGCAACAGGTTTCGAAAATTCGAGCCTCGTTTTTCTTCTGTTTCTTACTGTTTTCCTCGAGTAGTTGGCATATTTGAAGCAACCTGTACATTTTGCAACTAATTTGCAAATTCTCGACGTAATACTTCGCTCGAGTAATGTTCGAAAAGAAAAATTAATCTTTATTCTAATTATTAGGATGATAGCGCAATTATGACGTAGAACTTCGTTTACAGCGTTGAGTTAATATTCGACGTGTCAGCGAGCAGAAGGCAATGTACAAGACGTTATTATATTCTGTAAAAGCTGATGATACAGAGGATACCAAAAAAGAAAAATGAAAATAGAGGAAATTAGATACGAAGGAATGCGAGTAATTTGGACAAGAAGATAATGCAAGTAGTGGATTGCATTGGGATCTATTTTTTTTTAGCTTAAGAACAAAAGCTTGAAGAAATTTTGGTTTCTCAAACGGTGCCACAATTTCCAAATATTTTTATAAATCTTTCGGAGTGTATCTACTTCATGGACTGAATTGAACGTTTACATCCTGTTGCATTTAATTTCCTCACTCGAGTTTATGTTTCAAGATATTTTATTGTTAAATTCGAGATAACTGTACTACGTTTATATTATTTCTGTTTCATATTAAAGAGAACAAAATACAAGTGTTTCGAGGAAGGATCTGTGGTGGGAGAACGTGGTGGTTGAGCATGCTTGATTTAATGAAATTATGTAAGAGTGTTAGGGTGTAACGCGATGCAACGAAGATAACGATTTTAATGGGGTAATCATTGAATTTGTTAGGATAAAAGTAATTATACAGTGCTAAACGATTGTGGCCAACGTTTATTAGGAAATTGAAGTTCTTCGAAATCTAAATTACTAATACAGTTTCAACAAAGGAAAACTTTTCTGTTGCATTTAATTTCTATTATACTTGTCGAATTCCCTTGCTATAAGATTATCACACTTTTTTTTTTAAATTTTACCTTGCTATAAGTACTTTACACTTCTTTTTTGTTGCTTTCAGGCTTCGAAATTTTTCATTTTTTTTCCACACGAGGTTTCCATTCTCAAAATTACTGGAATAAACTCAAAATCTTGCATTTATTTCAGGGACACTTTGTATATTAATACCTCCGACAAATTTATATAAAATTCAGTAGGATGTTCTTTCAAGTGTCAACAAAACCTAAGTTAATATTTTGTTTAAATACTAGGCGACCTTGGCAAATTGGAGCAAACTTGGTTCAAAACTCAAAGAGTACTCAAACGAGAAAGAAACTACCAAGCAGGGTAGAAAATCAGAGGAAATCGGTATAACTTTCGAAGCACAACGATTGCACCGACGAATTCAATGAATTACCCTGCGTACGTCCGCTAACGAGCTTGTAATCCCGTTTCTGATGACACTTTCTCTATGTTTTACCGAATGCATCGATCACGGTGAACCTTCTTTATCCAAACTTTCACCATCGTAATAACATGTGATCGTATCTTCCCAATTGAACACGATGCTAACACTTCATCCACTATACTCTTCGATGCAAACTTGTATATGCCACTGGTTTCTTTCCAATGTTTCAAATATCCACTGACTATCGAAAAGACTACGACTGCATCTTACAAGTAGTATCGAGATTTTTTCACCTCCACATATTACCAAAGATAAATATGAAATTAAAGCTTCCATAATAGGAGAGGCTGAAGTATTATATCGAAGCTGTGCAGGTTCAACGAATCAATTATAAAATGAACTAAATTATAGAATTATCATTAACCAGGAATTTCCCTGTGCCGATAACACGAAGGTTCACTGTTTTCGAGATCGACGAGCATACAGAGATTGTTTACCGGATTGCGAATCGAAGAAAGCAACGTAGACTTCGCTACGTTAACTAATATTCCACGGTGACGTCAACAAACGAAATTATCATAAAAACATCTTGATACATTGTGACGTCGACAGCAACCAATACTTTTACAAGGTTCAATTGTCATTCTCAAAAGATTCCACAGGCTTTGGCAATGTCCTAAGAACGCGTGGTGTTGAGCTAAGCCAAGATAATAATAAATAAAACTCTTTCGAGTGTAGGATAAAAAGTTCGCAGTCACTTGGGCGATGTATTTGGATTCAAAGTGTAGAGCCTGTGGTATTTCTTCGAGCATTGAAATTCAGTAGCTGCAACATGTCCGGGGCCTGTAGGACTGCGAATTTAAAGACTTCTGTAAAGGGCGTACGCGGTGTTCTAGCTTCCGGAGAGGATACATAGAATGTGAAACATGTATTCCTTTATGGAGCAGATCCATATTGAGGAGTACCGTCGAGGTACGAGCTATTAGGACGCGAGTTATTTTTTACATGTAATCGATGCCTTGCTGGAGCGTCGTGCTTTCCGTCTGACGAAGTACGATTCGACTCTTCGCACATGTCTTTCGGAGCGTTGAAAAGAATTACGTTTAATGATATATTAATGTTAGTGGTTGGTGAACAGTAAATGTAATTGTATAGCTTTGGCGATATTTCAAGAGGAATTGATCGAAAATGTGAGCGATAAAGAATTAATAATTGGCCTTGAAGGTATTATTAACACACCACTTCATTTTTTTCCAAGTAAAAGTGATATTCCATTTCTCACAACTTTCCAAGAAGTGTGTAGCAATCAGAATACATTTTTTGTTCACAAATCACTTCACAGACTTAACATTGCCCTTTCGAGTGATACTATTAGCTCGACATTTGTAAATGTACAGTGTAAAAAAATGAATATCATGGTTCGCGTAGGTCACAGGTGATTCTACACGCTTGACCTTAACATTCGGGGTTAAATCTTTTTATTGTAACGTGTTTGACTCACTAAAGCGAGAAGAAGTGTCAAAGCTACTATGTTCCAAGGAACCTTTCACACATCGAACGACAAAAATGGTCGCCTTGACACTTTTCATCCTCCCACTGAGTAGAACAGTTATAAAATACAAAGAATTGTAGCTTGAATTGTTTTGCACCCCGTGCATCCAAAAGGGTATCCTCCGAGTTACCCTTTGAACCTACTAGAAAAAGCTCGTTACACTTTCCCCTCAGCGTAAACTCCTCCCATAAGCCGCATGTGCGAAGGGTCGACGCAATTGGCACGCCTGGTAGTTGTACACACATACCCTTTCTCCCTTTCTTGCGCGCGTGTCGTTCTGCTAACCAGGAATTCCCCTGTGCCTAAATGTCGCGGGCTAGCCTGCGCGTAGAATGAATGACGAGCCAGAGAGCCGACAGGGAAATGGAGGGAGAGAAACCAGGAACAAAAACTGAATTAAGAAAAAAAAAAAAAGAAAAATAGCGACGCCCTGCGGGGTGCGCGTTTACAGAGGAAGTTTGCGACGAACGTGGTCTGCCAATTAGTTAGGAAATTCCGACTACGAGGAGAGAGAAGAGTACCTCAGAATTATTTTTATATTATTTGCCCTCGTGTACGCGTGTGCGTGTCGTGGCGTGGCGAGCGTTCAGGATGGGCTCTCGCACGAAACACCAGTTTCTCTTTCTCTGGGCATCCCCCAGAGGACGTCGGGGTTTAGACTCGAAAAGCTTTCGTCGCGGAAGTCTTGTATGAGCGTGTGTGCGTATATGTGTGTGTGTATTTTCACGAGGAAGCGATCTTGAACGCTGGCCACGCCTCGGAAGATCACAGTTAGCATGTGTGCGAGGAAAACGAAGTGAGGAAAGGAAGATGTTAACGCGAGGAGTGTTTAGAATATTGGATGGCGAGTGTGGTTGCAGCGATATTCGAGTATGTCGTGGTTTCGGTATGGACACACTAACTACGTGAATGTAAATAAAGTTTGTTATTCAAGGTGTTTAAGAGGTGTTGTTGTTCCGATGCTGATGCATAGGCCTCTTTCATTTTTTCTTTCTCTCCGAAGTACGAATGACTCTACGTATTGTAAGATAGAGCTTAAGAGGAACTTAGCGGGAGAAGTAATATATATATACATAATAAGTGTTACGATGTAAAATGTTAATATATATATATGAACGATGGCAATTTTATTAATACAATGATATTTTCGTTCAAGACGGTCTTCTGTTTAGCAAATCGATATGCTCGGTTCTTGTAATCCTTTGAGTGGTGGTATGTAGGCCGGGACTTGAAAGACGGTGAGGGTGCCAAAGTGTTACTGACGGAACAGGAGCAGATTGCTGTATTCTCGAGTATATTTGGCGCGGTTTCCAATTGGTGAAAGGGTATTGGTTGTAGTGGGAGGAATTTTAGGAGTACTGTGAAATTATAGTTGAATTTATGACATGTTAAATTAGCTTTCATGGTGACGGGGAGTGGATTTACCACGTGGCAAATGTCGCAGGAAGTGCGGGCACGCGGATGGAAGCAATTTAAATAAATACATACGTGCAATAGAGTATGTCAAATACTTGAGTGTTTTAAGTTTCACATACTGGTGGAAAATATATTTTGGATAATACTTAATTAGATTGATATAGTAATATCATTCTATAGCAAAGAACTTGATACTGCAACTCAGTCATTGTTAAATTCTTCGATACTTTATGTTTTATCATTGGGAAAGACTTCAGTAGTTCAATTCCGGCGTTGTGGCACACTTCAGTAGTCTGATTCCATGACTGTCGAACACTCGAGTATTTCAATTCCATCACTAACATCAAATACTCCACAATGCTTCAATTCCATCATTATAAAGTATTCCAATATTCATATTCCTCCATTGTCAAACACTCCGATACTCATTCAACCATGTTCAAACACTTCAGGACTCCAAATTCTACCATGTCCGAGAATTCCAAAACTTCACCATATTCGAATACTTCAATTCCACCATGTTCGAATACCGATACTTCAATTCCACCATGTTCGAATACCAATATTCCAATTTCACCATGTGTAAACACTACAATTCCACCATGTTCAGATACCGGTACTCCAATTCCACCATGTGTAAACACTACAATTCTACCATGTTCAGATACCGGTACTCCAATTCCACCACGTTTAAATACCAATACTCCGATCCCATCATGTTCAACTACTGGTAATCTAATTCCCCCATGTTCAAATACCGGTACTCCAATTCCACCATGTCCAAACATTCCAATACACCAATTTCACTATGTTCAAACACTCCAATTCCACCATGTCCAAACATTCCAATACACCAATTTCACTATGTTCAAATACCGGTACTCCAATTTCGCCATGTTTAAATACCAATACTCCAATTCCACCATGTTCAAATACCGGTACTCCAATTCTACCATGTTCAAATACCAATACTCCAATTTCACCATGTGCAAACACTCCAATACGACAATTCCACCATAGTTAAATACCAATACACTAATTCCAACATGTTCAAATACCAATAATCTAATTCCACAATGTTCAAATAACCAAATACTATAATTCCACCATGTTTAAATACTAATACTCCAATTCCACCATGTTCAAATACTAATACTCCAATTCTACCATGTTCAAATACCGATACTCCACTTCCACGACAATCATACACTTCCTAACTTTAATTACTCCATTGTCAACTCACATTAATACTTACTCCAATGCACCATTTCTAGTAAATGCAACCAGAAACCAGCTACACACACTCAAAGGATTATCAACGAACTTACTCCTTTTTAACGCGCACATATCCTTGAAACCTCTCGCATCGCAATCTTTTCGATGCGGCTCAAAACGTGGGACACTAACAAAATCTCTGACTATTGATCTCTCGCAGTCTGTCATGGAATTAAAATCCTTGCACTAGGGGCTTCCATGGAAACCAGTCAACAAGAGAAAATCGCGATAGTTAGGTTCGAATCAGTATCACATTCTTCCACGTACTGTGTTGCTCATTAGAATCTCTAGGTTTCACTGCTTTTTCTGTTACTTCATGATTCTACATTCTTGCTCTTAGTTTCATAGAATAAAAATTTTTAATTGGGGAAAGTTTACCCTGCAATTTATTATTTCCCGCAATAGGAAGCTGATAGGAGCTTTAATACCTTAGCTTTTTGCGAAACAGGCCGTATTGTTTCAAGAATTTCTATTTCATCGCTCGCGATTTATTTTAAGCCTCTTTGCATTTGCTGTAGAATTAAATAAGTCTATTTTTCTACGGGTAATTACGCGAAAGTCGCCATTGAAACTGGAAATCTTCCATTAATTAAGTCTGAGTGATTTGTGAAACGAACGAATTTAATTTTGACCAATTTTCCGTGAACACTTCCACCGAGCAAAATGATGGACATGGAGATGAACGCTGGTTTGGACGATGTAAGTACACGAATTCTATAAAATATTTAATATATTGCTTGGAAAAAAATATAAATTGCAGAACTAAACCATTAAACCAGTAATTTCGTTACATATGCTTATCTCGATATAATTAAATTGATAACTTAAATAGAATCTGCCATATGAGTTCCATAATCACTTTAAAAAATACCATTTCAATTAAATACTTTGTCTATGACACTTTACAACAAATTTTAACACTTCACGAATTTGAAAATATTACCTTCAATTCAATGATCTTCATATTAAAAACATAATTCACCACTTGAACTTGTTTGGCAGTACAGAACCATCCCTTTTCTACTTACACTGTGTTCTTCAAAGCACCACAAAAAATTAAATGCGAAAGCAAAGATTTTCACCAATATATCGTTCCATTTCTTAAAATATTTTAGCAACTAATTTTTCTGACACCATGCGGACTCGTGAGATAAATTCCTTTTAAATCTACCGCGAAGCTTGCCTTTTGTTTTCCTAAATTGAGTGTTGAAGTGGTACCTTGAAGTACTAATTTAATTAACTTTTGATCGATCGTTGCAATGTTCGTTATTCTTCATCTTTGCACGTGCAGTTTGTGAAGTCATGCATTGCATTTTATCGTAATTTTGCAACACCGATAAGTTTTTTAACGAAACAACGAGGATGGCGGACAATGACACAGAGAATCAAGAAGAAACGGGGAAACAACGTGATGTTATTATATTCAAATTGTTTCAAGTACCTGTAACCTAACCGTGCCACTGTCTGCGGTAAGAAATTGACCAAAAAGAGATTAAAAAATGGAATATCGCACATTTACACGGTACTTTCGAAAATTTAGTTCTTTGGTGCGATAGTGATGCAACTCTTTATGGCTGTAGTGATAACTTTGGTCGGAGACTTGCACGTGAACTGTCTGAATGTGAATTAAAAAAGAATGGTGACTGTTAAATAAAGTTAGATGAAATTAAACATCTAAGTTCGATAAGGTTTAAAAACATTTTGGCAATATGATGAAAAGAGAAAAATATATATCGCAAATAAATTAGGAATAAAACTTTTATTTGACTGTTGAAATGAGGATGCAAATGATAATAAAAAGGTATTCTTTAGGAAAATGAAGTGTATTGTGTTTGTCGTTATGTATGAGTAAATATCTGTTCTATTCCTGGTTTGTAATTCATTCGAAAGAACGTTTTTTGATTACAGCAGCATTTTAAGTACATTATTTAATTATTTAATTTATGAATCCTAGATCTCATGCAGGCATATTTCTCGTTATATTGTGCGCAGTAGTGTGCGATAATATTAATTTATTGTTTGTTGATTTATTAAAGACTGTTGTATTCAGTCTGAATTTGTTAAAGTACCATTAATAATTAAGTAATTATGATCAAATAAATTACATAGGTGTACTATACTGCCCCCCTTAGTTAAAATGTCTTATCTAACATTTCGAAATATTCGAGAAAACTGAAGTTTTATCATTTTCTGTGTGCCCTCTTCCTAAAAAAATAAATAAATTAGACTGTTCCTAGATATCTACTATTCGACGTAAAAGATGTCTGGGACTTCATATATTTCAACATTTCTTGAAAAATGGTAAAATGCTTAGTAGGACATTTTAACTAAGGAGGCCAGTATATGAGGGAAATTAGTTCTGGGTCTCTATTTTACGATTTCAGTGCAAAACTACATACATTATTTTTAGAAATTCTACAATTCATTGAAAAATGATATTTACAATTCACAACGTCATGTTGTAACCGTGGCGGATAACTGTTAATAACGAATTAATTATGAACAGAACAATTGCAAATGTTATGATATAGGACAACAGTCAAGGGTATATATTTTATGATTAAACTGCAAATCTGTATAAATTATTCGTAGAAAATCCATAATTATTTAAAAGAACCAGAGGATTTAATAGACAGTGATACTCGTATATGTGTAATTACCATGTTCAAAAACTGGTAATAATTTACAATTTAATTATACCCGAAATAATTACAAACATTATATAACAAAGTAATAAAAACTCTATATTTTGCAATGCAGCTCTAGACACACATAAACTAATTACTGACAATCAATAATAAATCCATCAATTTTCTGTGATAGTACAAGTCGCTGAAAGGAAAGGTACAAGCAAGAATATACAAATCTTTTGATTCATTTGTTTATTTAGAATCGAAGATCCTACTTGGGCCTCTTGTAGAGACTCTAAAGATCATTGAGTAATTGTGCAATCATTTCCGACAATAAAATTGTTTATTTATTGTTAGAAGACATGCTTTAAATATTTATACAATTTGTTTTTTATTAATTTTTTTTATTAATTTTTTTATTAAATACTTATACAAACTTTTCATATTTAGCATACACATTTAATGTGTTGGTACTTATAAATTAGCTATTTATAATGCCTTCACAAGCATAAAAGTGAAAATGTTAGTTGTTATTTATAAAAATAAAATATTCTCGCTTAAGATTATTATAGTAAAATTCAAATTTTGGACACGCAAATGCTAACGGCGCGTAGCGGCGAAAGCTATGAACTAAAATGAGCGTTAAAACACGTCGATTTGCCAGTTTTGAGGATAAAAATTATTCAGCATAAACTGGCGTTGTCGTATTTTAACGCCCACTTTCCCGGCATTCATAGTGTTCAATAATTACTTAAAACTAATTAAGCTTATGAACGAAATCGATAGAAATATCACGTAGGAAAGCCAAAAAGGGTTTGTATTTCCAGATACAATGCTCAAAGTACACAAATTAATTTTAAAAAAGCTTCAATTTCCAATTTGGCGCAGGGAGTTCAAATCTTTATCTGCGTTACGCTGCCAGAAGTGAAATAGCGCTTTTATTTATTTATCTCTTTGCAATTTGAAGACCTATGAATTTTTGTGGAGTGTTATCTATCATTGGGCAGCAAGAGATGGCAAGGAAACTGTTTATTTATTGCTAAATAGACGATATAAAGTTTTGAACAAATGGGCGCTAAAACACGTCCGCGCCAGTGAATATGTTACATCCTCAAGACTGGCAGTTGGACGTGTTTTGACGCTCATTTTAGTTCATATCTTTTCCCGCTACGCGCCGCTAGCATTTCTGTACACCAATTTGAATATTTATTTAAACCATGTTTTCTAGCAACAAATACCTAAACAATTTTTTTATTGAAAATTAAACAAATTAATTAATAAGATTTGTTTGCGGAAAATTAACGAATTGTTGATTTTCTTCTAGGAACAATTTATGCACTTTTGCTATAGAATATTGAAGTATGGACTTTCAGCTACATCGTGTTTGAAATTATTTAGTTTATTATTAATTAGATATGAACTATATTTGTTCACGTTTTGAACAAATCCAGTTTTTAGTAGTTTTTAAATTCTCAGAATTAATTTGTGTCCTTTTGCTGTTGAATCTTAAAATACAGATCTTCGACTACTTATCTCTATATTTATTGTTAATTATTGTTATTTTTCCGGTAATATTACAACAAATGTGACTTTATCTTTAGTATACTCTGGTTTTTCAATGAATAATGTGTTCTCTATAAATAATCTATTCATTTCTGTAATTAAATTTTATAGTAGGTATAGACTTTGAACTACATTTACGCGTGGTATTTGCATTTATTTTCTTTTCAATTAACAACTTATACAATTTCTCGTATATGCTAAAATATAACGCAGTTTCCAATGAATTACACATTTCTATAAAATAATTTATACATTTATTCAATTATATATTAAAATATAGACCCATTAACTATTCTCTACACAACATCTACAATAATTTTCTCTATATCCAATTAATTAACAATTTCAAGACACGGTCAAAATAAATAAAAATCGTCTGTAGTTACTTAAAAAGCAATAAATTAACAATACTATCCCGCAACATTATTTACAACAATCTCTAAGAACTTTAAAAAAGCTCCCCTTGTATTCCTCAGACGAATAAACAACGAAACAAACAAACAAACAAATAAATAATTCACACCAAGTAATCTCGTCTTTAAATACCACACTCACAACAAAACAAATGTTCACCTTGCTCTACACACCTAAGCTCACTCACCACCTTCACCAACGTCCCAAGCTAATGCAAACACTAAACCACAACTGCGCCCGTAAAAGCGAAATATAAAACGGAGAGTTGGAATAAAAAGCAAAGTGCGACAGTAAACGCAGCCAGGTCTCAGACTCGGGATCAGACAGCAATAACGAGGTCACTGACGCACGCAGTCAATTTTAATTGCCTGCGCGCGGGAGGAAAAAAAGATACCACTCATCTCGTCGGTGTCCGAGGAGAGTCGTAGTTTATTAGCGTCCTGGTAAAGCGGGTCGAAGTCGTGAAAAAAAAACGAAAAAGCAGGAGAAAGGAAGGGAAGGGGGAGGAAGGGAAAAAGAGAAGTACGGCTCGTAAATTTCCCATGGACCCTTATCGAGTCACGTGACACGATTAATACCGCGCGGGACCGGCGGTCAGTGGCGCGGCTAGGTGGCGATGATCGTGAAAAAGTAACGGGGGATGCACGTGGAGGGATGCCCTGTCACCGTGGCGGAATGACACGTTTCAGGACGAGGGGAGCGAGAGCAGCGAGTCCTTGTCGGAGGGGAGCTCGGCCAGCACCACGTTTTGCGACATCGAGAGGGATTACTCGAAGGTGAGGGAGTTTTTATCATCATCTTGAAGACGACGTACATCGCAGGGGATGAATGAAGGCCACGAGCTGTCTCCTCGACGATGCCTCGTCCCACGGCTTTACTTTCATTTGTAGATTTCTGTGTCTAACAAGGAGAAGCCTCGAAGTGTTCAGATTTGTGGGTTTAACCCTTTCAGTAGGGAGGATGAGACACTGCGCATATGTCGCGTGCGGAAATCCTACAGTCCCATTTGCGGAGAGTACAAGCTGAACGCCGATAGGCGTTGCCCGCACGGAATGCGTGCACTGACTGAACGCGTTTGTGTATGTGTTCGGCGTACTGAAAGGGTTAAATTAATTGGTTAATTGTGGGTGTAACTGAGGATTTATACGGTGATGGAGATTGAAATACTGGAGTTAGGGATGTGTGATTTTAGGGGCAGGGGTTAATAGTTTAAGAAATAGAAAGATGTGAAAGTAACATTTTGGGACTCCTCTTTGTCGGAGTAAAAACTAAAATGAGTACACGGAGGGTGGCTTTTGGGATAGTATCATTTTTTAGCTACTTTTGATAGTTTTTACTATTCTAATATGCACATGAATGTATTGAGTAGTAGCGAGGTGTCTAATGCACGTGCATAAAGAGAAGATAGTTCCATAGTTTGATTTCTGTAAGAATATGGGTGACTCCTTTCGAGGTTTAGTAGACTAGTATTGAAGCATTAATACTGTGTGCAAGAGCGTGCAGAGAATTTTTTCAAGGGGAGGGGGGCGCAACTATGGGATGAAGGTAAAGAAAAATCTACCCCTCTGGCTTTTTTTAAATCCATTTTATAGTGCCAATTTAATTAAAAATTCAAAACTGAAATTTAAAAATATTCCCTTTTTTAGTATAAACTTATAAAGATCAGTTTTGAAAAATAAGCGATTTTTGTGTGGCTGGTAACCAAAGATCGTTCATGGCTTTCTTTGTTCCTAATGTTTTTTTCAATTTCTACAAACCTTCAAATGACTTGGCACGTTTATAAATTAATACATTATTATTCGTAATCATGCAAGGAGTACTATTTCTTGCGCATAATTAATGTGACACTCAAAACTGTAAACGTAATTTAGTTACAATTATTATTCTCTTCCTGAAACTGGCTTTATTCAAATTTACAGAAAATATTAGTACACACAAAATATCTTATAGAAACATTTACAAAAGGACAATTTAAACCGATTAGAATCCTTTGTCAAATCTATACAAACTTTCTGACATACGATATTAAAGTTATTTTTATTAATTTTACCCACTTTTATAATTCATCGTTTGTCTATAAATCGGAGACTATCCATTCAATTAAAACGTCACACCATCTTTCCTATTACATTTCATTTCTACTTTTACATTGGCTCACCATTATCACGAACTGATGAGTAATTGGCAATTAAAGAAGTTCTGTTATTTAAGCTCGGCGAAGTTTCTATGGCTTCATTTATTAATTACCGGTGTCGTGGGACCGGTGTATTGAAAACTACGCCAGTTCGTTTATTATTTCGTTCTTCAGGTCTTGAAGGAAATGAAAAGCAACGAGACGCTGGCCCCATTCCTCAGTGAATACACCAGACTCTTCGAATCGCTGTACAGAACACACAAATTGGAGAAGGAACTGTCGGAAAAGTGCGATTTATTACAGGTATAGTTCATACATGCAATATACATTACAACATCATATGGAAAAGATACGGTAAAGAATGAAAATGAAATAAATTTCGTTACCCTTCTTTCTGCATTGCAAATGAAGGCTATTTTGGGCTTTTTAAACCTCATCGTACGATTTTCTTTATATAGATACTATTTTAAAGAATATCATAATGTATTATGTGTCTATCTTTATTTTTAAATTTTTCAAACTACTGTTTTTTCAAAAATTGTAGAAGTTTGAACTTCAAGGTTCTGAGATAAGTGTATTTTAATTTTAAGTAGAGAATCTTTAGTCGTTGAAAATTTCGAGCAGTTAGATTTCGATCTAATTGTAAGTATCAATTATTATAAATTGTATTTTATAGGCCTCAATTGTTACTCGTTTATATATCCTCTAACTTTAATAATTTGCAGTTTCTAATATTCTCTCTTAGCCTCGAGATCTACAAGTGCAAATTCGAAGTTTATTCCAAAACTACATTCTACCAAAATTGCGTTCCCTTCTTTGAAACTTTACTTAAAATCCCTGAAATTAAACTACATACCTACTAATTTAAACGAAATTTAAAATGACCATATGCTGAAGTCTTAAAATCTAATATAATCCTCTTTTTTCTCACAATAGCGTATGAAATTTATTACAAAATTATTAAAATTGTTTTCCAAGAGACAATTATATCCATTCGATTTTTTCGAAAATCTCATCGAACGGTGAATAATTTTCTCATAATCGAATGAAGAAGGAAATGCTTGAAAAAGGCGATGTGATTTCAGTGCGACGCAGACGAGAAGATCCACAAGATATCCGAGTTGGAAGAGACGATCATGACGAACACCGAGGAGATGGAGAGGCTGAAGCTCGAATTCGAGAACGCGATAAAGCGAGCGGACGCGGCCCACACGCGCGAGCAAAATGCGCAGGAGGTGATTGAAAACCTGCGGCTGAACGTCAAGCAGCTGAATCAGGAAATCGAGCAAAAGAACAAGCAACTCGCATCTGGGGAAGAGTGAGTACCTTTTTGAAATTGAACAGAGTGTTTCTTAATCCTTCGTCTTCGAAATTCGTATACAGGGTGCACCATTTAAATCGATCCACTCGAATATCTTGGAAGCTTTTGATGAAACTAAAAAATACTTCCGACAAAAATTAAATGCTTTTTAGGGGTTTATCACTTGACAAAAGTGTTTATTTTTTTTTCGTAGTTGAAAGCGTGGAAGACATATGAAGGTCAACGTTGTATTTTTAAATAGAATTATATGTTTTTTATTGCATAAATCTATGCAGCTAGATATTCCCTACAAAAAGTACTAAGTCACTTTTGACAAAAAACTTCAGTTTAATTCGTGTCGTTAAAGTTGAAATTAGTATGGTAGAAGTCACGCACACAGTAGAGCGTTAATTATCCGAACCAGTATTGCATCATTGCTATCCCCACCACTTCTTGGGACCAGTATAGCGGTATAATATAATAATTACTGTGCACTGTACCCATATATTTTGCGTAATATGAATTACATTTCAAATTACAGCAGTAGTGCTCTTGTATTTAATAAGTAATTACAGGTGTAATTCCTATAGTTATAAACTGGGTAAGTACATGCATCATTCTCCGAACTGTTCGATTTTTCCGAACCACCTCGGTCCCATGTATGTAGTTCGGATAATTGATAATTAACCCTCTACTGCATACGCCTGCCTTAAGGGGACTAGGCAGTCGAAATATCGATTTTTTTATTGCATTTTCCGAAAGTACTATCCTTTCTGAATAAAATGCCCCTTGGTTTATAATAAAATTCGCAAAATTGTAGATTTGGCAGCTAAAAATGTCAAGCAGCAACCTATAGCGTCGCCTTTGCCCAGAAACTTCAAACGCGTTTTTCTCGAATATTTTTTCCTCTTCCCTTTTTCCTCATTGCGAACGAATGGAGGTTCAGATCTACTTGAAAAAATTACAGGATGTGTAAAACATGTGTCATTTCGGACCAAACCTCTGATATGGTCCGTAAACATTCGAGATTTTCATAAAAAAATTAAGAAGTCACCGGATTTTGGTAGCGTAAAAACAAGAACGAATTTTTCTCGGAAAAATCGCCGTTTTTCGGCCACCAATTGCATAATTTTGATTTAATTTTTGTTTTTATAGGTTTGGTCCGAAACTATGAGTCCAAAAAACAAGAATCACACCTTTGAAATCGGATTGCGTTACATTTTAAGACCGATATTAAGGGAAAACGACGGAAAAACGTTAAAATGTTTACACGTCTGCATTGCCATTTTTGAAGCATATATATATTTCTTACCATTTTTTTTTCAATCTGTATGGTAATAACAAACATTGGATAAAAGGATACATCTGGATTTGCTTTCATTTTTTTACAAATAAATAAGGGACAGAGTCCCTTTCTCACTAAAAACGACTGCCTAGACCCCTTAAGGCGGGCACCTGTTTAACCCAGGGATTGAGAATTCTCATTTGCCAGCCTAAAAGTAGTGTCACAGCGCAGATATTGGTTTAAGAAACATGTCAATCTAAGTTTGTAATTTGACAGAAATCTAGTTTCAAGTTCATTTTTGCATTACGTACCCTGCGAAAATTATTATTATTATTATTATTATTATTTCCTCCAAATTGAAAACAGACATCGGATTCCGCCTTTTCATCCCCAAATTAGAGTAGTATAATTTTTCCAACTGATTTAAAAATCTATGCACTAGAGGGTTAACACACTTAACTCGAGTAGCGTAGGGTAATATATTGAGCACGACTACTCAATATTAAAATGAAAATATCTCCTCAATTTTTTGCCACAAGTGGCTGAGTACTCCGCCAGCTCCATCGGTCCCACCAGCTTTCGAGATCAAAGAAGCCTGACTATCCATACGTTGAATCACTTGTGACGAAGTGCGCAAAGTAGTAGTAGAGGCGTACGAATGGTCAGCCCGCACGTAACCTTTCCCCATGTTTGAGTGGATTTGCGGCGGTTCGAGGACAGGACAATAAATGAACAACCCATTTACGGATCAGGGAGTGGGCTTTATTGAACGCAAAGGGCTCGCGGAGCGATCCAAAGATCCAGGAATGAGCACTCGAAATCCTTCAAAGCCACAGCCCCCGCGGGGTGGGATGGAGCTCGTTGCATTTCGCGGCCGTGTTTTCGCACAGCCCGGGGATTTAATTTCCATCAAAGGCGTTCGGATTAATTCGATGCGGTGTTATCGATGGAATCGATGCACGCTGGACGTGCGCATGCATGTTTCCTGGCCATGCAAATGCAATCCTGTCGGCCTTGGGGCAGATACAGACAATCTCCACCGATGTCGTCTGAATATTTAAGGGCGCAGAATGAACGGCTTTAGAAATAGAGCAGGGGGCTTGGTGGCAAAGGAGATTTTTAATAACGTAATCATAAATGTAATTTACAGGGTGGTTCTAAAAATTGTGTCGAGCTGTAGATCCTTTCTGGATACTTGCAGCGGTTTTTATAAGTGGACGTGTATATCTTCTTTTATATTTTCGTTTAGATGTAGAGATATAATATTTTGCGAGGTATTTTATACTCTACATGTCACACAAGATTGATTTATTATACAGTGGTGGTCGAAAACAGTTTAAAGCTCATGTTTTGTTTGTATAATAAATAGTATAATTAATTGACTTTGCGTATTATCTTGGTATGATGCACAGTGGGCAAAGTGATGAAGTTTGTGTCAAAATCAAAGGACTTTTGATAGAAATTTGATAGAGCGATGATTTTTTTTTAAAATTAAAGCTGAAATATTGTAGAATAGGGGAAAATTAAAGAGATTATGGTACGAACGTTTTTAACTTTGAAAATCTGTGTTAAAATTGAAATTTTACAACAAAATTGGGATTTATATATAATACTATGTACGATTAGATTTTTTCTTGACATGTTGTATATCATTTCCTGCAGATATTGTCACGCTGATTTCAAATCCGTTCGCAAAATTTGTCTACTACCTCAGGATTTTGAAAAAAAATCAATTTCAATTTTAACACAGATTTTCAAAGTTAAAAAACGTTCGTACCATAATCTCTTTAATTTTCCCTTATTCTGCAATATTTCAGCTTTAAAAATTCTTGATTTTGACACAAACTTCATCACTATGCCCCACTGTGTCCCGGTTCTATTGTACAACCCCCACCCCCCAAAAAACTATAAAATATAAATGTTAGCATATAATCATTTCTAATGGAATTATCTTTATTCTGTTTCTACCGTTTACAGTTTAAACTTTCTTTTGACCACTGCTATAGTAAATGTTTAAATGTACCACCATTTACCTCTAAACAATTTCTAACACGTTTTCTTTTACATTTCTCGTAATATTACTGAAAGCTCAGTGCTGAATATTGAAGAATTGATTGTAATTCGTTTCTTTTGTGTTATTTATTGAAATGAATGCTTTCAGCTGCATTTTATTATTTACAAAACCCCACGTGAAAATCGAGAGGTGTTTCAATTCAAAGAACGATGTGAGTGCATTTCCCTCTCCATTGTTTCTATCTCCGTATAAATCTACACCCCCAGCCTGTATCCTAGAAGCACCCTGCATAATTATAACAAAACACTTCGCAATTCTATAATAGCGCGACTTACAATGTAAATTTTCCAAAACCTTATCGGCCAAACATTTAATGCTTTACAGGAGGATTAACAACAAACATTTACTTACACACTTTACTTACACATACTACAATACCGTTTAAAGTATTTGATCACTTACAGTTTGCACGTTCGTTGACAGAGAAAATAGAACAAAACATAACATAGTTGGTTATTGCTTGTCTTTATCAAATTGCTACTCGTCTTTCTTATTATACAGGGTGATTCACCTAAGTGTGCCACCTAAGTTGCTTGCGAACTCTTTGTTATATGAAAAAATGATTCAAACAAAAGTTGTATGGTACTAAAGAGAGTATACAGTGTAATAATCAATTTTTTCAAAAAGTCACTTTGAGTGTTTTAATTGTAATGGGTAAAATATGACCTTGCAATTAGAAAGGGTGTCCAAACATTAATAATTATTGAGATATTCTTTAAATGATTTTTAATATAATTAATGTTCAAAATGTAGTCTATTACAATTAATACCAGTGCGTAGTCGATTAACAAGTGCAAATGACTAATTATTACATTGTGAGATCCATTTGTTTGAACCATTTTTATATAACAAAGAGTTTACAAACAATTTAGGCGAAAAGCCATGTACGTGTAATTTTGCCACTTTAATTCATAGGCATGACTATTATTATTGTTTTTTATTGTGATCGAACTGTTCAGACCCCAGTAGATTATAATCAATTTTTCACATGAAAATTGTTTAACGACATTTGAATGTTAACACTGTTACATTAAATTTTATGATTGCCTATAACATTGGCAATTGCGTTATTGAAAAAATCAACAACTTTCACACTCGAAGAAAGAGTCTACAGCTGTGTCTAATAATCGAATGCTAATAATAATAATAATAATCAAATTGCATTTTGAAATCCACTTCTGAGATAGCAGAATATATCAAACTAATTGCTACGAACTAAGAAAAATATTCAAGTTTCACCACGAGCATGTGGAGAATAGGGCTGGGACTACTTGTCGAATTATTTGGTATTCGAATATTCGAATACTTCAGTTGTTCAATTATTTGGCGAATATAATTCGAATATCCAAGTATTCGAATATAATTCGAATATCCAAGTATTCGAATGTAATTCGAATATCCAAGTATTCGAATATAATTCGAATATCCAAGTATTCGAATACTATTCGAATACTATTCGAATATTTGAGTATTCGAATACTATTCGAATATTTGAGTATTCGAATACTATTCGAATATTTGAGTATTCGAATACTATTCGAATATTTGAGTATTCGAATACTGATGTATTCGAATACTATTCGAATATTTGAGTATTCGAATACTGATGTATTCGAATAGTATGGTGTGAATTATAAATCAAGTTGTTGAGGTTCATTTGTCAGGGTGAAATCTTGTAAGCTAATTTTGACCCACTTCACACCATACTATTCGAATACTGCTCTATTCGAATACAGCGATATTCGAATAGTATTCGAATACATCGATATTCGAATAGTATTCGAATAATAACATTCGAATACTCAAATATTCGAATTTTATTCGTAGTATTCGAATACTTGTAAAATATTCGAATATTAAATTATTCGAATAATCCCAGCCCTAGTGGAGAAGCGTTCCCTATTCTCTTTTATTAAACGTACCCGTAACAAATCATGGAATACTTATGAGCTGTGGCGTACGTGCTCCAGAAACTAGGGAAGCTAACGTTGCCCACGAGCGTCGCCAGATTCAAAGTGTTAAATCACAGCAGTTTGTCCACGATGTTTCGCGCGATCGGGGTAAACGACATCGTCATCGAGATACTACCACTAGTGTGTGTACATCGTGATCACATTGGAGGTACAAGGATGTCGAGACTAATCCCCGGAGGAGGAATGGAGCGTCCAATAGCGGGACGTCTTTGTTCAGTCAACAGGATCGGCCTGCAATTCTCCTGAAACACGATCGCGGCGTTGTGGCGTAGTAGCTCATAAAGATGTTGCGCTTCGTTTCCCACGGACTTGCCGCGACAAAGGGCTGGCAACGGCTGCCCCCTTAACTTCAGACCCAGCTCCATTGCAAATGGTTAAAATAGGAGACTGATATGCGTCCCTCGTGAGGACCCCTGTAACAGCTTAATGGAATTGCTTCTTCCGCTTCAACCTTTGCTGTTTCCCTCGTTAAACCCTCTGCTATCACTGCTCTTCCCTCTTCGTCTCATTTGCATCCTCTTTTTGTTAGTTTCCCTATGTACTGGGCGTGATAGTTTCGTTTTTGAATGATTCCTCTGATGTATCTTTCACGTTGGGCATTTTATTTTCCTGATCCTTTTCAGGATCTCTTATTTTCTGTTTGTTGCAACGAAGGGATGAGATACTTTTCTCCGTCTCTGTCTGTCGCACGGTCTTCAATTTCGCCGCCCATTACCTTCCCTCTGTTGTCTTCCGGTCTCCTTGGCTCTCTTCTTATTTTTCTGTTAGAGGCAATCTTGAAGTCGCTTGATAAGAATGACCTCGGTCTCGTGAGGCTTGGTAGGGGTGAGTCAGATTCGTGAGATCCAATCGGGATCAGACTGAATCTTGCGTGGCCACTTGACCTTTGGAGCTGAAGAGTTTGGAAATATGACGGATGCGATTGCGAAGTTGGGGAAGGATATCAATTGCTGTTCAACAGCTGTAAAGTCGTGTACAAGTGTCATACGAATACACGTTTTATTCTTATCGAAAGGGAAATAAATTCTTGGAACAGGGATACCTAACGATAGGGTAAAGGCAGGTAATATGGAACATCTGATTTCAAAAGCTTGTCAAAAGCAGGGGAATTTGTGTTTTGTAATAAAACGGACATGAGGGGACGAAGGAACTAATGCATAATCATACTTACCTAGTCAAATGTAAAAAAAATCCAATGGTTTTGCAGTTATAATAAAAAAACTGAAAAGACTGAAAATCGTCCGTTCGAAAAAATGGGTCCTAATATGGAACACCTAGGAAATTTGTAAAGAAAACTTAAAAATCTTTACCTTTTTTTACTAAAACTGAAGATTTATTAAGTAGAAGATACAAATAAATAAATATACATCATTTTTGTAATTTATTCCTGCTTTCTGTGTCTCCTACACGTTGGGCACGTGAATAATACGTCAAAAGCTCCACATTCTTCGTGTGCCCACTGAAAGCAGCGAATATATTGGGTCTACTTTTCATTGCCATTATTTTTATAATTACCATCGTAAAGTGAGCATTCCGCATCATCGTCGTCATCATCATTATCAACTTCATCTATGTTACTCGGTATGTTCCATATTACGTACACACATGTTCCGACAAGAAATTAAGAATTATTCTAAGAAGAAAGTAACTTTATTAGTAAACTATTATTGAATAATCAAGACCACGCATATTTAATGATAAATTATATCAAAATAATACTTTGTAACATACCTTCGCTACAATATTGAACCGTTTGTTGCACTTTTCAGAAACTTTTACACCCCAGAAAAAATATAAACGTTTCTCTTTCAATGATAGATGCCCGACTGGTGCTCAATTGTCAGTATCATCGTCTATTGTGTCTGGGGATCTAATATACACGATTGCCTGCAGTGTTCGTTATTTCGTTATCAAAATATTACGAAGTTCCATATTACGTGCCGTTCCATATTACCTGCCTTTACCCTATATAAAACAAAAATTTGTGATGACGAGAGTAATTTGTATTAGTATGACTACCTCATTTAACCACACAGATTTTGCGAGTATTTATAGTAAAGAATATTAAGGGGTTACATACATTTGACAGGTCGAAAAATAGGGTCACTTTTATGATTTTTTTTCCATATAAAGATGCGTCATATTTAAAAATCAAGATATACATCTTGTTGTAGATAAATTAAGCTGTCTCTTGTTTAAAACGAAATTTGATATCTTAAGAAATGGTGTAATGGCAGCTCCTTCTCCCAAGGCCACTTCATACTTCATTGTTACAACATTTGCAGTACCGAAAATATCTTAGAGATTACTGGACGGATTTGAATAAAATTTTGCTCGAATATTCTTGCGACTATAATATAGTACTTGTCGGCGCCGATTTTGGAGAAATAATTTTTTTTTGAAAAATGGTAGCTACTCAAAGTCAAGCATGTGATTTTCGACCTAAGTTTTCAACTTCTTTTGTTAATAGAAAACAAAATAAGAGACTAATCGAAAAATCGTTTTGATAATTACTAGATCATAGTCTTAAGAATATTCGAGCAAAATTTTATTCAAATCGGTTCATTAATCTCTGAGATGTAACTATGAAGAGGCTTTAGGAGAAGAGGCTGCTATGAAAGACAAGGCACCACTTCTTAAGAGCACTTCAAAGACCACTTTGGCCAGGTCAAGAAATATCCCGTCTTTGGGAATTTATTTCTAAGTGACAAAAACACTTTCATGTAATATTCAACGATGTCTCTATCTTCATTGAAAAAATTTTATCGATAAATGTGTTTTGTCACTTAGAAATAAATTCCCAAAGACGCGATATTTCTTGACCCCTTATCATATCAAATTTCTTTTTGCAAACAATACAGTTCAATTTATACACCTCAAGGTATATATCTTGATTTTTATATACAAAGTTCCTTAATATAAACAAAAAATCATAAAAATGACAAAGACCCTTAATTCCTAACTTCTCCTCCTACCACCTTCAAAACTATTCAATTTCCCTCCCGACTCATTCTATACGCAAGAATCTTCCTATTAGGCCAGCACAAAAGTTCGTTCGCTCACTGTCAGGGTATGTTAGGTGCACGGAAATATCTTTTACTTGTATTTTCACCATCGAACCCTGCAAAAGGTCACAGATATCCAAGAAAGACACCTTGACTGAAAAACTCGTAATATATTTTTATTTTTAATAAAAACTTCGGCTGAACAAAGCGAAGGAACTTTTGCACCGACCTAATAATTATCGTCTTCCGCTGTTCAGTAGCGAAATACTTAAACAACGAACTCGATTGGACACGCAGCCTGGGCGTCACGAAGCAGATGGAGAGTCTGATGAAGGAGAAGGAGATGATGGCGAGCGAGATGGACACGTTGAGGCAACGTTTGAAGAACATGGCCCTCTACACCCAGGAGCTCGAGAAACGAACAAGCGACACCGACCACAAGGTTCACGATCTGCAAGAAAACCTAGAGCTGCAGCTCAGCGAGTTCTCGAAGGAGCGCAGAGGCAGGCAGAGGGCGCAGGACGAGGCGCATCAGCTGCAGGAGGAGCTCAGCGCAAAAACGAACGATTTGGAGGTAAAGGGTCCCGAGCTACACCTCTAATCACGCTGCAATTCCACGGCGAAGCTACATTGCTTCGTTGAAATGCCTGCATCGAGGGGTATTCTCTGCTTAATGGGTACAGCGGCGCTTAATTTCGTGCCAAGGCTGCTTCAATTTGTATGGGCGATGCGGTGCGTTTTGTGGCTAACACCTGCATACTTTGTGACAGTTTTGGAATAGATATTAGGGAATTTATGGGAATTTGGAATTTTTTAGTTTTGTAATTATCTATTTGTAAATAGTTGGGGTGTAATAAGATGTAGAGGAAGTGTGGATGATTTAATTTATTATTTTATATCGGATTTGGTAATGAAGGAGGTAGCGGGACTGAGGGAGAGAGTGTACGAGGTTCATGCCATCGATTTCTTTCAAATTTTGTATGTAATTAGGGTACGCTGTGTGTAAAAGGTTTTGGAAGGAATAGAAGCCAAATTGGGGAGAAGGGCGAAAGATGGAATGCATGCTTGTATTTCGCAGTAGAATTTATAGTAATACAAAATATATAAAAATACGTTTTGAGTGAAACGGTTTTACTTAACTTGATTAATAATGCACTAAAATGTAAATAATAATTCTATTCTTGTACTACAATTTAAATGGTGATTTGTGACTTTAAATAAAATCTTAGATACTTTGTGATTATCCTGTAGAATTGTTTTAAAGCAATTGTGAAGAGAAAGGATAATTAGAGAGGTTGTATGATTTTACTTAAACCCACATATCAGCATCGAAATCGTGTTACAAGGAAATAATTATTTCTTACTTTTTAGTGCATTACTAATCTAGTTAAATAAAATCCTTTCATTTATAATATCTTTTTATGTATATTTTTTATTTTTTACTTTTTAGTGTTTGTGTTTTGCAATCAATTTTTTTCTTATAAATTATCCACTCAAATATCTCTTTGAAAACACTTGAAAGAAATAGTTAAATCTGAATATTCACAAATAACAATTTTTATTTTTAACAAATAACAATTCATTTCTAACAAGCTACAATTAATTAATTTCTAACAAATTACAATTCATTTCTAACAAGCTACAATTCATTTCTAACAAGCTATAATTAATTTCTAACAAACTACAATTCATTTCTAACAAATTACAATTCATTTATAACAAACTGCAATTAATTTCTAACAAATTACAATTAATTTCTAACAAATTACAATTCATTTCTAACAAATTACAATTCATTTCTAACAAATTACAATTAATTTCTAACAAGTTACAATTAATTTCTAATAAATTACAATTACTTTCTAACAAATTACAATTCATTTCTAACAAACTGCAATTAATTTCTAACAAATTACAATTAATTTCTAACAAATTACAATTAATTTCTAACAAATTACAATTACTTTCTAACAAATTACAATTACTTTCTAACAAATTACAATTACTTTTATCAAGTTTCAATTCGATTGGATTTGTGGAAGTGAATTAAAATTGATTTACAAGATTTAAACGAAGCAAAGGAACAAACATACTGAAATCATTTCATTTCAAAGAAATGATTGCTAAGTCCACTAAAGCACATAAAGAATAGTCCTCACTAAATGCCACATAAAAAATGCTACTAGTTTGACTAAAGAGCAATTAGAAATTATTTATGTATCTTCCCTAAAATATTAATCATCTGATATGAACATTATGTTTCTATAGATAGCACAGGCGTCTGTAAAAGCAGCAACTATTAACGTAACGAAGCTCGAGGCTATGCTGAAGGACCACAGACTCTCCGGCGAGAAGATGCAGAAAGAGATCAACAAGCTGCTAGTAAAGAGAATGAACTTGGAATCGGATATGGACAACGCGAACGTTCAGATAGAAGACTTGCAGAAAGAGATCGTGGAGAAAGACAAGCAACTAAAGGAAACCAGGCAGAGCGTTCACAGGTAACCACTGAATTTTCAAAAAATGTATCGATGCTATAGTAAATTCAATTTCATCGAGGAGTAATTCTTTTAATTCCCACAATCCTTTTCGTATTCTGAATAGCATAGGCACATAAATGATGAATTTTGAATGACATACAAAACCCATTCTAAACTCCAAAACACATAATATGTTCCTAATATAAATATAATTCAAGATCCAAAGGTGGTCAAAATTGTCTAAGGAATTCCATTGGTGAACATGATTGTTTTTAAAAAATGCTTAACACATTCACCTTAGTTCTACTGTTTTTAAATACGAAAAATGCCCCAGTTTTCACGTTGACATTTTCTCGCACAGGAGATAATTCCAAATGGCTTTCAAACGGATGATTTAATCCCGCGCCCAGTCGTTTTGGCGAAACGAAACAAAGCTCCAGGTCCTTTTTTTTCTCGCACAGAGACGAATATCGGCCGCATTATTCGTAACGAACGGCATTATTTCAATTTCCGCTAATAAAATATCAGGCGCGACGGGGCTGTAATTGATTGCTGCGCGCAGGGGTAATACGAGAAACATTATTCGCTGAGCTATTTGTGAAATTATATTCGCGGCGTGCCCGCGCCGAGTCCGTTCGGCAGAAGGGAGCCGAGAGGCGAAATTTATTTTCCATTAAATTTTGCATTACAATGCGTCGATACGTACGCGCCCGGTATAATTGCTATGCAAATCGTCACATATTTCTCTAGGGAGGCGATGGAGGAGCGAGAAAATACGACTCTTCGCCGTCGAGAAGAATCGGGATTGTTTTTTAACGCGTTCATGAAACGAACCTTTTTCATCAGTGCTCACAGCGATGGATAAAGGGATTTATAGACCTTCAGCTCTTGATTTCAACTGACAGTAGCTTTTTATATAAATGTGTGAATTATAAGTGATGTGTATTGGGGTATACTTAGTCGTAGAAAGACGCTCTGACAGTTTTAGAGCGTATCTGACACTTTGGGGTCACAGGCGACTACAAATTTAAATTTTAATATTTTAAAATTTACTTAACGGTTACAAAAATCTTTTCCTATTTGTCTTTAGGTATTTTTAGAGGTGGTATTTAGAGGAGATGGGTTCGTTTACAGTAAGAAAATTGAAATTTGGGAGTGAAAGCTTGATATTGTAGTCTCTATTGATAGGTTTGTAGAAAACATTACAATTTTCTGAATGCTAGAAGTGAAAGTTTGTGTTTCTGAATTAAAAAACAAGTCGGAAATGTGGGGAGAAATTGTTTCATAAGAACCTGAGTTTTTGAGAAAATTTTGTAGTTTACAGTTTTTTAATTCTTAAGGGGGTGGGTAACCCTCAACAGCACAAAATTAGGCCCCTTTTTCAAACGCATATTCTGAAATAACAAATTAATATAGAGTTAATTTTTAATCGCCATTTCATTGACTTTAATGCATCAGAAGAAAATTTTAAATATATTTACAGGAAAAAAGTTATAAATATAAATGTAAATTACCTAAAACACAAAGTAAAGGCATTTTTATAATCTGTATGACAGTCCCCATCTTGTGTCGGAAGCAAAATTTTGATAAACAAATTAATACAATTTTTATGTTGATGTATATGATTTTATCCCTTTTTGTGGGAAAAATATTTTTTATTTATTTTTAAGAATTTGTATTGAAAATGTGCTCCCGACACATTGTGGGGAATAGTTTCTCGCACCTCCCTGTAAATTTTCATTCAAATCGTTGGAGTGATTTTCGAGGTTTTATTTTCACAATTTTGGAAAACGTAGTTTCTGGGAAATCACGTTTAAAGTTGGACATGCAGTTTTGTCGTTATGCGATCTCATTTGCAGGCTCATACATTTTGGGTTGTAATTCCTTCAATTTTTGGAATTTCGGGGTCCAAAAATTCCAAAATCGTTATTATACCTAACATATTATTTCAGGCTTCTTCCATTAATTATTTTTCTACGAGTATATATGGTAGAGCAATAAGAATTACCACCTTGAATATTCCCAGAACCATGCAAATGACAGAAAAATTTATGTCCAATAAAAGTTGTTCAGAATGAAAAGGGTCATCTTCTGGCCACAACAATTTTTTTTACAGGTGGAGTCACTTATGAAAGATTTTTTTCTTAGTTCCATGATTTCGAGAATATTGGAGGTGGTAATTCTTATTGGTCCACTTTGTATATGACGTCAGTAGGGAATTCAATCCCGTGATCCCTGGGTCCCGGCTGCTTTTTGTATTCCATTTTTATATTTTTCAGTTGTTCATAAAGTAATTACGTTTTTAAAAATTTTCAAAATTCTCGAGATAAGTTATAACTTGATATATAAAATCGAGGAAGTTTTAGAATCCAAAAAACAGCCGGGATTTCAGGATTGGATTCCCCAGACATCAGTCTGTCACAAGAAATCAGGACGCCACAAATATCTGACCCGTCATAAACATATAAGCCTCCACAATCAAAGCCCCTCGTTCACCAAGAACTACGCGAATCCACGGTTTCAAACTTCTTCGCTACCGCCTCAAAGACGCCACCCCTCTTCCCTGACATTGCAGACTGAGAGACGAAACTGCGAAAGCCAAAAACGAGAGGGAGTCCGTGACGAAGCGTCTGCAGAAGGCTGAAATGGCGCGGGCGCGTCTCGAGCAGGACTTGAAGCAGGCTTTGGCGAACACGGAGAACATCGAGCAAGAAACGGCGGCCCTTCGGAGGCAGCAGGTGGAGAGGCAGCAGCAGATCGACGTTCTGGTGCGCGAGAAGAACATCCTGGCCCGCAGCAAGGAGACGCAGAGCGAGCACATGAAGAGGCTGAATCACGAGACGGTGGTGTGCGAGTACAGCAGACGGAAAGTCGAGCACGAGCTGGATCACGCGATGCAGACCGTCGCAGATATAACGAAGCAGCTGGACGCGGTGGAGAAGGAAAGGGACAAGCACAACTTGGTGGCCCAGGAGTTGGCGCAGCAGGTGAGTTTCGGTCGCTGGAACGCGGGGAGGGATGCTGTGGTTCGAACACAGACTGGGAACATTGATTGGGTTTATGAATGGTTTGTATGGTCGGTTGGAACTTTTGCAAGATGATAGCTGAAGGTGGTGGTCGGAATTTGAAATAATGTATTTGGTGGGAGGATGTTTTAGAATTATTATTATATTTCATTTATTTCTTGATACATAGATGGTATACTGTTAGGGTAGGCGTAAGTGGAATTCTCTACTGTGAACTGTGATTGGATATTTGTAAGGGGTTAACTTTACCTCACCGACAATCATTTCATCGACACGATTTTATCGACACTGAATTTGGCCGGCAGTATTTATTCACCATGTTTAAATCACCGGAAATCATTTCACTGACAATGTTTACTTAGCGATGTCAACTTGAAGTGCGTATGATTGTTATTTTGATTCAACTACTGATTTCACTGTGTTGATGAAAACATTGTTGGTGAAATATTTATCGGTAAAGTGATTGGGGTGAAATGATTATCGGTGACCTAAACTTGTCGGCGAAATTCGGTGTCGGTGAGGAAGAATTAACTCTTTTTAAGTGTAGGATAGAAATTGAAGAATTTTTTGGGACAATTTAATATTTTTATGTGGGAAATGTAATAATCTGGTGAACTGATTTAGATAAGAATTATTTGATGCTATTTAGAAACTAAGTATTTGAGAGAAATAGATTAGGAGGTTAGTCATTATTGACCTTTCACACTCCACCTTATTGGGTCATCAATCAAACAGAGATCTTTCGCTAAAAAATGCACTTACTAAATATAGAACTCTGGAATAGAAAAGAATATAGTATAATTTTAAAATTAATACCAATTCTTCCGCCTTCACAATTTATAAAAAAAGTATGCTTAGAGTGCAAATTTTAAAGCACCCAAATATTCCAATATTTTTCTCATCGTTAATCGTAAAAGAGCTGTGGCCTGATTAAATTGCATAGTTCATCCTGTATAAACGATAAATAATGCGTAGGATTCAGTCAGGAAGATGGAAAGCAGAATTAGGCTCGTACGCGTCTGGGCAAGTAGGATAAGAATACATATACGGTTAGATAAGTGGAGTAGAACCACGCCTAAGCGCACGAGTGGAGCGATCCCCTACGTAGCTAGGCAAGTGAAATGATACCGTATTTGTCCCAAGCAAGTAGAACGGGACCGCGAGCGAGTGAAATGAGACCGCACACGGACCCGCGGACCAATATGGCTAGGCAAGTGAAATAATACGGTATATGGTCAGACAAGCAGAACACTAGCAATACATGTTGAGCCAAGTAATCGTGAATACAATGAGTTTTTTGGAATGTAGAATGGAAATAATGTGTGGCACGATGAATATACATTTTGGGGATATTATTTCTGGTATATTATACAGGGTTGAAGTTTGTAGAGAGTTATAAAGTATTTTGTGCTTGGGAAGTTCTTTGGCAGAATCATAAAATTTGTACTTGCATAGAATTGTAATTTTGTCACGTGATTGATATTCTTTTGAAAATATAAAATGGGTTGGGAAGAGATAAAAAATTGTTTGGGTCAGTTTGTTAACAGAGATTATTAGAAAAGTGGATGAAGATTAGAGAAGTGGGAAATCATTAGAAGTTGGAAACTATTTAAAATAGTTGTAATTGCGTTTTGATAGAGATTACATATTGTGTTTACCTCGAGTTAGCAGTTAATTTTGTGTCGGTAAAATGGACGGAGTAATAATATTCAGCATCCACTTATACACCATGCGAAGAACTTTTAAATGTGGTATATTTGAAACAAATTAAAGGCTCGAATGGGCCTAGTTATGCAGAAAGCTACCACCTTTCAAAATGACAAAAAATTAGTTAAAGGCAGTACGGGTCCCATAATTCTCTAATCTTTACTTTGCAAAAAATTACTAACTCATAGAACAACTCTCACAATTATTAAAACTCCCAAACCATAGTTCCATTTTTGCCTTAAAAACAAAAGTTACAGAAAATTTAGAATAATATTCATGATCCTACTCACTATTGAATAAACCATTAAAAAACATTGTAAAACAATAACAAAAAATAAAATATATCCAACAGAAATAAAGCTACTTTTCTAAACCAATTAAAATCTTCAAATTAAAACTCAATCTCAGATTATTAAGGGTTGGTAGCTTTCCGCATAAATAACGATAAAAATTCGCAATAATCTCGACATCTCGAGAAACGTAATCTCCCCCAAAAAATTATTTTATCCTACCGCATAATTTTATCCTCAAAACGAATATTTTCTCAACAAACATAGGAGGACGGTTGAGATTCTCGTGGCAGGTAAACTCGCACTGTACAATAAAACGCAATATGGCGCGTATGCCATGGAATGGGGAAGATCGTTCGGATGTTTCGCGTAATCGGGCATCTTGCTAGTGGCCTAGGTAGACGCGCGGTTAAACATCTATCTAATAATAGGTGTTGATATAGCGTGAGCTGTCAGGCAAGTTGCAGAGCAGACGTATAGCTGAGGGTTCGCCAGCCGGGGCATGGTCGTTGCTGTGTGCTCAGACATCGTGCAAGTTGTGCTGACGGATATACGATCTGGTGCTCAGCGGGAGGTAAAGGTAGACGTAGGTCAGTCGTTCATTTTAGGTTTGCCCTGGGTCAGATGCAACCGTCATGGCCTCGGAAGATTTGCGACTAGATACGACGACAATTTGCCACTGGCGCCTTCACACGACAAATCGTGATTGCGTCTTGTTAAACAGACGCCGCGGTTGGAGTGTCTATCGCGGTAGAGGGTACGCTGATATCTTTGAGAAGGTTAATCTGACGCGTGAAAAATTATATTATTTGTGAAGAACGTTTAAGTGGATGTTGCTCTTTTTCTTCCAAATGAGTTTAATTTTGATCCTATTAGAGATCGTAATTTGATAACGTCTTGGCACAGTTACGATTTGTTTATGGACGTTAGAGGTGGATGATGTTAAAATTTTTTGAGTTAGAATACGTTTTCAACGTTGATTTGGTTTACAGTGGGCTGGATGGTTTTAATTTTTATTACAAGATGTGATCAATTTTATTTCAATTAGTCTCAGGGTTTTAAGTATTTTATTGGTATTTTGGCATTTTAGTATTTATATTTTTGGTCACTGAGCTGTATTTACTACGTTGTGTAGGAAATATCGTCTTGACAATTGTTCGATGGGGAATTCATCAAGTGTAACCACATCGCATACGTGTATGTGGTTTGAAATTATCGGATGTAGTAACCGGCTCGTTTCGTGATTGTACATGGAATTGTAATTAATACTAGATTAGTGCTAGTAACTGCAATCATTGACAGCATCTACAACCTACACTGTGAGTATTGGAGCACGTTGCTCCTTGTACAGCAATCGTGGCTGATAATATCAAAGGGATCTTCGTGGGAAAAGACCTCTAACAAGGAACACTAGGTAAGTGTCCCCCTCCGATTTTTTTCTCGTTCAGATATGTTGTAGTACTAAAAAACTAAGAGACACGTGTTTTTTCATTTCTGCGGATATTTGTTTAACATACTGTGTTTATGAAAAAGTTCCTTATTTTCTTCAATTCAATTACAATTGTATTAACGACGATAAAATATTATTTTATGAATTTTACAAATTCTTTTACAATTCACGTCGTTGTTTTGATTTGAATCTAGGAAAAGTTGAAACAGGCGGAATTAGAGTTTATTCGATACTTTGACACATTAGAAAATTATGCACGTTTATGTTGTCAAAATATAGTATTAAATTACTGAAGGGGACGCGTGACCATCGCGAAAGTATTGACCATCTCGCCCGTGTTTGCAGAGCGTGCGTTTGGACTAAACCTTTGCAGCTGTACTGAAAGTTGACCGCGCAGTTTTAAATCTTTGACGGTGGATTTTACCCCTTTAAATCGAATATCCGCAGAAATGAAAAAACACGTGTCTCTTAGTTTTTTTAGTACTACAACATATCTGAACGAGAAAAAAATCGGAGGAGGACACTTACCTAGTGTTCCTTATAAGTTGAGTGACAAAAATTTATAGTGGATATTTGTTCTATCCTATACCTCGTCTGTGTTTATATGTATATATATAAAGTATGTATTTCTCTGTTAATAAAACTTAAAATTGTTATTTTAATTGATTATTTTCAAGGGGATTGTTACCATTCTCTACGTCCTTCATTTTCTTGAGGGTACCTTACAACAACCACCCTCAACATTTTATTTTCTAATTGAGGCTATCAGCGCAATAGTGGCGTAAACTCAATACTTTGGTTTTGAGATTACGGCTAATGAAATTATTGACGATCTAATTATTGACAGTCGTTGCTTTAAGGGTTTACATTTACCTAGAGGTCCGGAAAAAGCATGCAAGTTCAGGATTTTTTTTGGAAAAAGTATAAGTGAAAATCATACACATTGTTTTTTTTTACTAAAAGATGTATCTTTTAACTATATTATTCCAAATTTTCGTGAGATATTATTATTAACTAAAGGAGATGTCGGCTTAGATGTGAGTCGTGTTTTTTTAAGCATTAGCTAGTGGAAATTCTCTAGGCCAAACGATGCATCTGAAAGCAAAAGTTCAAATAGATTTTAGAAATAAATAATTTACAGAAGTACCTGACGCTCTCAGAATCTCAATATTATATTTTAGTCAAAAAGGGCGACCGTTTGAAGTTGAAATATCGAATTTCGTGGAAAATTGTTTTCTTTTTTCAAGAAGGCTTTGCAAATATTTCCATAATTGCAAAATTGAAAGCAAGTTTTAAAAATATGAGAACGTCAGGTACTTCTGAAAGTTATTTATTTTTAAAATCAGTTTGAATTTTTGCTTTCAAATGCAACCTTTAGCTTAGGGAATGTCCACCAGCTAATGCTTAAAAAACACGACTCATATCCAATCCGATATCTCCTTTAATTAGTAATAATATCTCATGAAAATTTAGAGTAATATAGTTAAAAGATGTATCTTTTAGTAAAAAAAACATTGAGTATGATTTTCACTTACACTTTCCCCCCAAAAGAATCCTGAATTTGTATGCTTTACCGGACCTCTAGGTGAATGTAACCCCTTAGTCTCTACTTTTAGATACATAGGTATGATTTTGTAAAAAATATAATTGCTATGGTATATATTATTAGTATATAAAATAATGGACAATGCTGCACAGACCAGTAGTGTGCGATGTAAATTAACAAATGCTCAGTGCAAAAACACGTTTTTTGGTACCATTTTCTGGACGTTTTTGGACGATTGTTCACAAGGGAAGATCCCGGACCCGAAAATTAAAAAAATTCTGAAACTTTGTGAGTATGCAGAGGATTTCCTCCTAATTGCATCTCAATTTATGTTTGGTGCTCAAATTCACTCTAAGGAGGTGAAATTAATCCCTGAAAATTCGGCTATTTTCCGATTTTGGGTTATAACTCGTGAACTGTAAGAGATAGAAAAAAAGTTTCACGACAAAAGTTACTTCTTTTAATTAGATCTATCATTTGATAAACAAATTATTTTACCATTCACGAGTTATAGCACAAGATCGGAAAAGAACCGGATTTTCAGTGGTCAATTACACCCCCTTAGAGTGATTTCGGGCAGCAAAGAAAAATTACGTTGAAATCATAAGGAAATTCCCTACCTATTCGCAAAGTTTCAGAATTTGTTGAGTTTCCGGGTTTGGGATGTTCCCTTGTGAGCGGACTATAGAATTCAAATTTTAATCTATAAGAAATGGTTTAGGCTGAAATGTGAATCCGCTAAAAAATGGTGGGTTAGGCCACTATTGCCTCAATTATCTCTGAAACTTCTTACCGTGTTACTAACTCTAATACGTCCACCAACGTCACATACGAACGCAAAGCACGGTTCCCCTGTTGCACACGAATAATTTCTCGCGGCATCCCGACAAATTGCAAAACTACTAACCGCCCCAGCAACAACGAAACACACAGCCACTCCTATTTATACCCGTGGAGGCTGCGACGGGGGTAATCTCAGCCGTGCACGGGAATGGAGAGGCGGGGACAGTGATTTGCATGCATCTCAATTGAGCTAACTTCGTCACGCTAATAGGTTGAGAACTACATAAGCGAGGTCAAGTTGAAGCAAGTCGAGATCTCCAATTACAAGAAACGGCTGGCGGAGGCCGAGACGAGGTACCGACAACAGCAGAACCTGTTCGAGGCAGTGCGAGCCGAGAGGAACTCGTGCGCTAAGAGCTACACGGAGGCCCAGGACGAAATACAGGAGCTGAAGAATAAGCTCAAGGTGGTTAGCCATCAAATCGAGCAGCTGAAAGAGGATATCGCGACGAAGGAGGCAAGCCTGGTCAAAGAAGAATTCCGTAAGCCGACCTCAATTCTGATAACCGCTCCACCCGCGATAAATTGTCGATCGAGCTTGATAATTTTGTTCGACACGATGACGCGTCGCTAGTTCTACCCTCTCCACTTTCCTGGAATTTTTCGTCAGAGTTTTTGAGTCTGTTTTATTTATTGCAAACGACGAAGAATGTTACCTACTGTTCTTTGGAGGGGGAGGATTTTAATGTTTTATATTGAAGGAGATTTTCAGGCTGTCGCTTGAATAAATTTTCAAATTGTGGTACTATAAATGGAGAAGTAGGGGATAGGTGCCATAAAGGGGACACGTCTTAAAAGGGACAAATCGAATTTCCAAAATTCTAAACGCATTACACATGCAAGTTATTTTCCTGTTTATTGCAACACTAGTGCCTAGTCCAGCGCTGTCCAGCGTAGGGGCCCCTCACGCGCCTGCTTCCCCTTCCAACCTTTCTTTCGAGCAGCGTGATTTGTTGTCAAGGAAACCTCGCGACGTTAAAAAGGAGACCGTAACAATTCCGCGGACAAGGAAACTCAGACGACACGCGCGATGCCGATCAACGGTCGATGTTCATGTACCAAACATAACCGTAAAGGCCAGTCCAGACTGACAGACATTGTTTGTAGACGTTCTACATACATTGTAAACCGACACCTAGACGATATCGCCAGAGAATGCATCTAGTATTCAAACGCATGTACGTAATGTGTACGGATTGTTTGCGGAGACATGTCTGCAGACAATTTTTTGTTAGTCTGGATTGGCTCATAGTGATGCGCGCGACAACAGAAGCGCTCGGATTAGTTATTTTGACTCGGCGACGACTTCGCGCCATGGTGACGGCGGACGGTGGTGGGGGACAGGTTTTGTCTCTCAAGAGCCAAGTTGGACGGCGCTGGCCTAGTCGTTTGACGTAAATTTCACTACGGTCTCACTTGCAACAGAGTAATAATCCACGGTTGATGTTTTTCAGCAGTAAAAGCGAAACTTTCATTGGGTTTCTGTATCGTGTTCTGAAATCAAGGTATATACAAAGTGTTAAAGTGTTATATCATTAAAATTTGTATCATTAAGATTCAGAATTATAATTTGTAATACTTAATAAGTTTATTTTTATTAACGTGTCCCTTTCATGACATATACTGTCCCATTTAAAACCACCTAGTCGTAAAAGGGACATTTCACACTTTTTTGTAAATCAAAGATTTTGTTATTTTCTATTACATTTGATGAGTTTGCAATATACTTTTATTGAAGGGAAATAAACACGCTTTCTTGTGATGTAGTTGTTTTTTAAATACCTATAACGACATTGTCAGAAATAGACGCTAAACAAAAGTGTCCCTTTTATAGCACCTCTCCCCTAATTGTTTATAGATGAATGGCTTGGAATGTTGAATTTAATGTGAGGTTTTGAATAGAGTTCGCCTTTAGCTGTTAATTCTTTTCTGCCTGAAATTGTGGAATGCAGACGGTATTTGGTAGAATTTGTGTATATGTATATTTGCTAGTTGTGAAACATTACGATGCAAGGGTTGGGTTTGTAGGTATTTATTTATTTGAGTTTTGCTTCGCAGACTATTATTAATTTCACAAATGATGAAAACGGGGAAGGGGGCAACAGTAGAAATAAATTGATACTAGTGACAGAGATGAAAGTGATTATTTTATTAAAGTATCGATATTCACTATATTTTTTACGTTTATGTATGTGCCATTAACCTTAAATGAAGTGAAACAAATTAGAAATATTATGTTCATTGTGTTCTCAATGAAACTAACATTTAGAGGAGAAATATTTGACGCAATGGGCATTTTCTAGCAAGTAAATAAGTTTCAAGTAAACACAATTTGCGTTATAAATACTGTTCACACGAAAAGTGGAGGTACTTTATATTAGTATTAGTATTTATGCTCGAATTACAAAAGATGATAATAAATTTGACTGTTAGTAATTTACTATTGTAGCATCTGCTTAACAATGATATACATGTAGTGCAATTGGACATGCTAATGGAAGGCCAATGCAATTTGCAAATTAAGCAGGATTTAGTTTTAGAGGGAAATTACGAGCGCCACACCATATCGAAATTCATAATCAAATGACAATTACACGACGCTCTTGGTGCAAGAATTCACTTTATTCAAAATATTCCTCTTATTTTTATAGCGAATATAATATATACTAAAATCGTTTTATATCCGTTTCCCCTCATTCATAAATATTAACTCTTTAACGTCCCTTCTGCCTTCTCTTCCGCCATGTATCATATTATTAATAATTGATTCACTTTATACTCTGTAATTTTCACAAAACACACTTCATTTCCGAGATACTTCATACATATTCAATCGAAACTCATTACCGTTATAATGTCAATTTTCAATTTTCACGAGACATTTCCGTCCTGTCTGTTTGAAATCGAGGAAGGAAAAATGTATAATCTACAACTTTAATACTTAGCGCCACATTTAACGTATTTAAACTAAAATCAACTTCAGACATACAAGCAACACTCCTTGTCAGAAAATTTTCATCTCCACAATTAATAACATTGTTACAAAATTTTCATTATATTCCACATATTAGCTAAACGCGTTAAAACCGCCCCAAATTTTATATCTCTCAAATTGTAGATCAGTCCAGGAATAATTTCTGCCTCTTCAAACATTTCAAACAACTTCCTAAATTCCTCATAAATGAAATTCTCCGTGCAACTTAATCAGTAAACGAATCGAACAACAGCAATTCTTCCACCACACAAATAATTAAAAACCCCTCACTCATATTTCGCCATCGAAACGAGCCAACCAACTGTCTCTCGTGCGAATTTATCAAGACGGTCTAGTGGAGGCTCGTTTAGCTGGATCCTGGGGTGTGGAAGTCCCTCGCACGTGTCCATTTTTCTTGCAGTACGTAGCAGGGTGGAGAAGCAGAAGGAGAGCCTGAAGGTCGAGTTGGAATCTTGCCACAAGGAGGTGACTGATTTGCGGCACGAGATCGAGGAGATGAAGCAGGAGGAGAAGAGTCTGAGGCAGGTGATCCAGCGGTTGGAGTCGGACATTGGGCGGCACAAGAAGGACATCGACAACGTCATGAACGAGAGGGACATCCTGGGCACGCAATTGGTCAGGAGGAACGACGAGCTGAGCCTTCAATACAGCAGGATAAAGGTGCTCCATGGCACGCTGCAGCGGGGCGAGGTGCAGTATAATCAGAGATTGGAGGATATCAGGCTGTTGAAGCTGGAGGTGAAGAAGCTGAGGACCGAGAAGGTTCTGCTGACGAAGAACATAGAGAACATGACCGACCTGCGTCAGGAAGTTTTTCATTTGAACCGCGACCTGACGAAAGAGAGGCTGAAAGTTATGGCGCTCGAGGAAGAGGTACAGACGCCACTGAACATCCACAGGTGGAGAAAACTGGAGGTGCGCTAGTATTTATTATTATACAGTTGTTCAGAGATTTGTTCAGGAATAACTGTTGCATTCATTCAGGTAGGTTATGCAGATAATTTTGTTTTTTGTATTGGAATTTAACAAACTGGGTAATACTTCGATATAGAAGGGTTTGAAAAATGAAGCTATTTTTAAAGATTTTTTTTCTTCGTAGATACAACATATAATGCAATAAATATTTTTGGTGTTTATTAAGCTACTCTTATATTATACACGGCAATATTTAAAAGAATTTTTTTAATTTGTTTTAAAACTTTAATTGCGATTATCTCAAAACAATATTTTTTCAACTGGTGCAGGTGATTGCAAAAAAACTATTTGACCAAAGAACCTGAAATTTTTACACGTTGATCAGCACATCAGTGGCTATGGCCGGGAATACGGAAACCTTTTTCGATTAACTACTTCATACTTTTTATAAGACAAAATGATTGAAAAATTCGCCGTTTTTCGACACTTAAACTTCAAACCTCCGCCATTTTGTTAATTTTTTATTAGTAAAAATAATCCTAGTTCTGGTGATAACCACACTCATAATGAATACAACACACTTTGAATTTTTTGTTTAAAATGCGTCGTTCTCACGGAATCACCTGCATCAGCACTACATCACATTCTCAAGACGCTTATATCAGTGCGATATATATTTAGAAAAAACTGTTAAAAATTTGAAATAGATTTTTTTATACTGTCAATAAGTGTATTAATAAGTAGACAAAACATTATTTACGTTTGATATTCCGTTTACTAAAAAATAAATCCTAAAAATGACAATTTTTTACGACTTCACAGTGGACTTATAAGTAGTCAGGCGGCCAAAAAGAGGCGAATGTTTGCGAATTTCTTTCGAAAAAGCGGAAGCAGATATTTTTACAAATTTCTTTGCATTTAAAAGAGCAACATTTGGTAATTTTTCTGTAGAAAAATATTTACGTCGTGCTCACCCCAAAAAAAGTTTTTAAAAAGGCTTCTTGGATATTGGTTGTAAGGTAAATGTCCCCATTAGCGACCGTTTAAGAGTGTGACTGGTTCGAAATAGTATATTTTTTACTAATGCACGACAATATTTGAGTAAAGTATGGATCATTGTATTTTTTGAAGTCTCTAGTTTCTCAATCAAATTAGTTTTACAGTGATATTTGACTATTTACACAAAAATTATGGCAAAAATTATATTGGACCTGATGTCCCCTTTAGTGACCATCTATTTTATACCACGATTTTCTGCTACAATAATGAAAGAAAATAGATATTTTCTTTTTATTTTATAATTCTGTATATATTTCTCGTTAATTTGAGTAAGTTACTGCTTGGATCCATGTATTTTTATTGTAAAATTTGCGAGTTTAATGATATCTGGAGTATAACCTCACGGTATCAGAATCTGTCAACTTTCATGTCAATGACCAAGTCTTAATTTACATATGAATTTACTTAAAGATGAATGTACGGCTACATAAATAACGTATGAAACAATAACTGAAATATTTCGCTTATATTTCGCTTTCTGTGTTGCAATAAACAATAACAAAATGAAGTGGTCACTAATGGGGACGTGGTCAGTAATGGGGACATTTACCTTAACTTTATTATAAACGGAAATAATTTTCTACAAAAATTACCAAATGTTTTTTAACCCTTTCGCTGCGTATTTAAATTTTCGGACGATTCTTGAAAAGTGTAAATTTTACATGAATAAAAAAGTTTTTAATTTTCAACTTCTTTTGCATTTTACATGTTTATCACAGTACAAGAGAATCAAACGTAACATTTATGTGAACAAACCTATGATTGTAGTTTGCACACTTTTGGCTTAGTTTTTCAGGGGTTTTCAGATATTTGAAATTAATCACATATTTATTTATAATACTCCAAGTAGTTTTCTTTCTAAGCAAAGAAGTTGCTCTTAGATTCTTAGAATCTTTTAAACAGCAGCTTCTTCCTGTAAATGCGAAAAAAGTAATGTAATTGAGTTCCTCTTTACACGAACACAATTAAAATAACACTGAATATTTTCAGGGTTCGGATCCTGCTACCTACGAGCTCCTAAAGAAAATCCAGATCCTCCAAAAGCGGGTCTTGAAACTGGACGCAGAAATGATCGAGAAGGAGAAGAAAATAAAAGACACGGAGAAATTGTACATGAATCTCCGTGAAATCCTATCGAAGCACCCAGGACCACAGGTGGCAATCTCATTGAACAAAACTCAAGAAGCGTTGCGCGCCAGGGGGCAGAAAATGAAGGTATATAATCAACTCTTTTCACAATAATTTACACTTCCCAAGGGTAACCAACTCCGACCAAAATAACATCAAACTCTAATAACCAAAAATTACCAATATTTGCAAACCCACTCGCGCACAACTGTCCCGAAACATCCACCGGGGAATCGATGAGGGGTGGCGGGTATCTCAAGGGTAACGAATGCCGTCGTGCACGCGAGTTCAATGATTCAGAAGGGCATTTCTCAGTGTCTGCTGGCGGAGGTGAGCATGTACGAGGTCGAAATCGGCGAGTGCAGGCTCGGCATGGAGCGGGCGAACGGCGAGATGAGCGAGCTGAAGGAGAGGTACTACGCGCAGAAGAGGAAGCTGCAGAAGTCGAGGGACTCCAGGCCGAAATCGATGAGCGAGCCGGTGCTTCCGGCCGTGAATGGGAAGAAGTTCTGCGGCGGTGGCTTCAACATGGCCACCCCGACCCCTCGAAACTGTTTCGCCGTGGACTCTGTCTGCCGATAAGCTTCTTCTCGCCCGCGCCAGGCTGACGAACAGAGCAGAATACCCCGCTCTATTTACGGAAGCGGCGATACGACGGTGTAATGAAAATATAACGGTGTACTTTGCAGGATCTCTCTGTGTGCTCTCCAGTAACCGTCAAAACCTCTTGTTTTCGCTCGCTCGTTTTTCCGGTGTCTGTGATGTCTGTCAATATTAGCCACCCCCTCCGGGGGTGTTCTCTGTTTTGCGCGACGATTCAAACGCTCGTCGGTGATTGTCGGCGGATGAAAGAGCAAAAGGGGTAATTTGTTTGTTTCTTTTTCCCTTCGGTTATACGGGGGACGAGGGGAAGACGCGATAAATGCTTTTCAATGGGCGATTTGGTGGGTTTTATTTGACTTTTTGGGGAGAATAAGCTTTCGAGAATGTGACGCGCGTGTTGCAGTGGAAAGTTTGGGTGATCGTGCTGAGGGGAAGTATGTGTTTATTTATATGTATCTGGATTTGGGGGTTTAGGAAGACTATTGATGTTTAAATGAATCGCGGATCTGGGAGTTTGTTTATGCTGGAGAGAAGTAAGTATCAATGCCAGGGAGTGCAAATGGGAATGGGTATGGGAAAATATATTCTCGGAACTGTGAAAGGTTAAGAGTTTGGCAAGGAGCTGAGCTTTCACCTCGGGATTTCATGAATTTCAAGATTTGAATATATTAGACTTCTCATTTGTTTAATGGAAACTGGTAATACGTGCGGTTTAGGGCAATGATAGGAAAGTTTTAGTGGGGATCGAATTAGTTAAAGTACTCTAGGAGCACTTGGGAATTTGTAAGTGTCAAAATTAAAAAGAAAAATTATCGGAAAATTTTCTATGTACCAATTGTAATAATATAGTATGGAATTTGAATTTTGGCACCTACAGTGTTTTCTGCAGGGACTCTTCAATTCTTAGTATAAGTGAGAAAGGTTAATTCATTATTTAAAAGTAAATAAAAAACGGATGTGGAATTTTTGTGTTACGTGCTCTGAGGTTCGAAATAATCAATTTGGAATTGATGAAATATATAAGAAATATGGAGTGAGAAATATTAAGCGACTGTTTAAACAACAAGTTTTTCTGCTTCAAAATTTTTGCAAAAATATGTTACTCTTATTTAAAGATCCTTTTCCTTATTTTCAGATCTTCCACATTCTACTTTTTCGTTCTCCACAAATTAACTGTTTAAGAAAGAAGAATAAAAGCAGTCTTTGAAATATTACCCCAATTTGAGAAATATTTAAGAAAATTATAAACATGTCTTTCATTCAAGAAGATGCTTCGTCCCTCAAAATTCTCTTAGAATTTTCTGTTTAAAATCTAAATTTCCCAGCGACTGGCATTTCCTCATCAGCGCGATAATTTATTGAATGACTTCGTCCAGGTGCCTTTCAGTGGGCATTCCTTTCCTTCGCGGCGATTGCAGTCGTCTCGAATGTTCCCCCCATTTTCCACCAGAATTTGTGGTTCACGATACACGGGAAGTAATGGCCGAAGTAATTGCATGACCACAGATAAACGCCGCGGGGGTGTTCATCGACGCGTAAATCGATTGTCGTTCGAACGGACACCAAATTAATTTCACCGCGAAGGCCCGTGATGAAGGTAGTCGAGAAGAAGAAACTATAAGAAACGGGGATTAAAAAGCTTCTTCGTGTATTCCCTTAATTTCATTTCGACTGCATTTGATGGAAGTGGGGTCGCGTAAAAATTCACTCTTGAAGACCAGTTAGAACAGTTAGAAGGGATGAGGGGCCATTAAGGTTAAAAATGGGTGCGTGAAATATTTACGCGGGAAGGTTTTCTCGCGCGATGCACTTGCACGGGAGCTCACGTGTCACAAATGCGATCAAACCAATTCTCCCTGGTTTATGAAATATAAATTCGCATGGAATGCTGACTATCGTGCTGGCAAACGTTTCCACTCGGTTACGCAACGGAAACGTGCCAGGAATTCGAAGGGACTCGTGCATGATCCTCGATCTCTGACATTTGGAAGTTATACCTTAAATGTAGGTACATAAATCGATTCCTCTCGGCACTCTACGTATGAAAGTCCTTGAGTCGTCAGGATTCAAAATTGGTGGGTATTTCTGCTGGGTTACCTGTAAGAATAATTGCTGAATACGTACTAAATACATTGTTGAATAATAATTTAAAAAGAATGGGAAAGGATGCGCGAAGAGTTTAAGGGCCGCCCTTAAGTTACGTAAGGAAAATTTTTGCGATTTCTTACCCCCTCCCCTCCTAAAGTATAAGAACTAGTAAGATTTTATATTCCAACCCTTTCCTTGTGTAATATTTTTTATATTATATTTTTTCTGTTATTAAAATTCTTTAAAAGGTTTCGTTATTGATTTTTTTTAGTTAAGTAATAAGAATAGAATAATTTGAAAAACCTCATGCATTATCATTTTTCAAACACCTCGCTTTAATAATTTAATAGATAGAAGATTGAAAAGAATCGATATACGTAACAGAAAAGATTTCCCCAGGAAGATGGATTTATTTACAATTATACCATTCAATTTTTTCTTCTACCATTTTCTTCTAATTGGCAACCGAATAAGAGATACAGCTTGTCCCAGTTACGTGATCCCCTTTAGATAACAATAGATTCAATAAGGGTTGCATATTAATTCAAAGCTATTCAAAGAAACATGCAAAAACGATGTAAAACGAAAGTGCATACTAGTAACGCGTATAACACAGAGATACATGATGGGATAATAAAAGTTTTCAAAGAAAGTTGCAGCTGAAAATAACGGGGAATGCAATTTTCGAAGATGGATTTTGGAATTAAGCGCCTTGTGTATCAGCTTCGAACGAAGATTCACCCGAGTCGCGCCCGGTTTTAGCAATGCGTTCGCATGCCTGTGAAATTGATCAAAGGTTTATCAGAATGCAACGTGTAAATCACGCCGGGCAATATTGTACGTAAACCGCCATTGTTTTTGGATGGGAAACGAAGGTGTGTATACATATGTATGAACCAATTAAACGGTCAACGTGCGATGGCACACTTCCTAATTCTGACAATTGTTCTGCTTCCTGCTTGAGCTTGCGGATTACACGTTTCTCGCCGGGGACAATGTTAATGGAAAGCTGAGTTATGTAAACAAGGCGTGATCGCGCATCAATCGTGCATTCATGATTTAAACTTGATCAGCGTAGGGGCTGTTTCACGATTGCAGGTAGAAACGTGACATGCACATGTTGTATAAATGTAGAGTTGTATACAAACGGGTTTTGTGATGTAGGTACAGTTTTTATAATGAATCTAACAATTGAACAAGTATTTAGTCTAGATGATATGAATTTTCTTTACATCTGCATTCGAATAGAGGCAGTGACTTTAAATTAGCATTGGACCCATACAGCACACTTCGTTGCAGCTGTATTGCAGGAACGTTGCTGCAATATTGCGTTGTTGCAAGTTGCATTGCAATATTGTAAGGTGAAAGCACTAGTTGTCGACCACTTAAAGCTAAACTCGAATGAAAAGTTCTGAAAAAAAATAAACAATCAATGTTATAAAATATATAAAATGTATTGAAGTAATTCAAATGTATTTAATATATCACTAAATATTTTGTGTTAGTAGGAAAGTTCGGGGAAAATAAATAATTAACGTTAAAAATAAAGTGTCCGAATGCTTTAATAATCGACCGCTTAACTCTAAAAGTCGACCGGTCCGATAGCTAGTAGTCGACCACCTTTTTTAATATGAAATTCAAAACAGGTTATGTGCGCATTACAAACTAAAATTTATTTTTAAATATAATGTGCAACATCAGTAAATAATTAATAATGACAGGAATAATGCGTAACTAAAATAAGTTCTTTTAAAAACTTTATCAAAATTTTAATAAGAAATAGAATTTTTTTTTTCCAATGTAAATTAATTTACGTTTTTAAGATAGGAAGCAGTAACAAATTTTAAGTTTTTAAAGTGGGTATTTGTATTCTATAAATAAATTATATAAACTTTGAAGAACATTAATCCATAAGAAACGAATATACATACAAGAAACAATTATATATAGTTAATACGTGGTCGACTTTTAGCATTCATTGTGAATCAGTTAGCTTCAGAAGTCGACCGCTGTGGTCGACTATTGAAAATTGGAAGGGAATGATGATCCAGTTACCGACCTCCCATAAATAAATAAATTATCCCATTTTTTAAATTTTTGAAGCTCATATAAAATTGTTGATGCTTTTTCAGTGAAATAGCATAATTTTCCAGTAAAAAATGTATAGAACTGAATTACATTTGTCGTTTCTATTCAAAGCACACTTATGCTTCTCGGGTTAGAAAACAGCAATGACACATGTAGAATCAAAATGAGTTTACAAATCACTTTAAAACCATTTATTTTTTTTACCTATGAAGGGCGCTTTTTGTCGTATTGTAAAGTTGGAAATTCAAAGTATAATATAAAATTGTCATTTAATAAATTCTTTATTTCAGTACTTATTTCTTTAAGCTAAACAATAAAAGTGGTCGACTACTAGAGGGGTGGTCGACTACTAGTGCTTTCACCCTAGGAACATTTCTGCAATATTGCGTTGTTGCAAGTTGCATTGCAATATTGTAGGAACATTTCTGCAATATTGCCGTGCAGTATTAGAGTGGCAACGATCCTACAATATTTCTGCAATATTGCGCGCACATCGATGCGCAATGTTCCACTGGCAACGACCCTACAATATTTCGGCAATATTGCGCGCAAATCGATGTGCAATATTTCAGTGGCAACGACCCAGCAAAATTGCCTACATATTGCCGTGCAATACTGTAGTGGAAATATTGTAGAAACAGTGCAGTAATATTCTGAAGCAACTATGATTTTGACGAAATTTGAAATATGACGTCGAATAGATTCTACAGCATGTTTCATTTAACCGGATATGCTAGACTTTCTTATTGGCCGTTGAAGATATGAAAAAAGTGTTTTTGTGGGAGTTGTTTGTACATGAATTTAAATTATAGAAGGGGGTAAAAATATGTTCTTTGAGAAAAAGACACACGGACGTTATACTACTACGATTTTGCACACATTCATGTTGTCGCGTCCCTCACTGCCCGAAACGGTGGGACCATTGCTGTAAAATTTCCGAATCGTTGCGGGAATATACTCCTGCAATATTGCTAAGGCGGACATAAGAGTACATCTGCAACTTCCCTGCAATGATACGGTGCAACATTGCAATCTCGCACCGCAATATTTCCGAAGAGTTGCAGGATCACTGCCACAATTTTGCCGTTTCGTTGCGGAATCATTGCCGGAACGTTGCAGGACTACATGTTTGCAATGCTGCCGCAACATTGCAAAAATACACACCTGCAATATTGCGAAGGCGGACATAAGACTGAACCTGCAACGTCTCTGCAATGTTATGGTGCAACATTGTAATCTTGCACCGCAATATTGCAAAGACGTTGCTGCAATGTTATGGTGCTGTGTGGCGAACTAAGAAAAACTATTAGGAATGATCAGGGTTTGGCGGACTCATGCCAAGCATTACACCTACAGGAGCGGTGGTAATGTGTGCGTGAATTGATGCTGGCGCCAAGCCAGCCACGCGGCGACATCGCGCAACGAATGTGACGTCACAAATGTACCGACGCCAACGACAAGCCAAGCCAAATGCGTGACGGGCGCGTACAGGAACTACTACTCGATTGAAGACGAACCGACGCCAGCGCCAAGCGAGTGACACCGCGGCCAATCAGCGTCGACAACCTATTTCCCCGGCGACGCTGATTGGCCGTCATTGGTTGTTTCCTTCTGACCAATAGCAGCGGTGGCCGGTGGACCCTGCCTGAAATTTCCAAGTGCTTAGGCTGGGTCCCGCCAAAGCCGACGTTTTACGTGGCACAGGGTCCACCTGTGACGTCACATTCGTTGCGCGATGTCGCCGCGTGGCTGGCTTGGCGCCAGCATCAATTCACGCACACATTTTAGGGAATATAGATTCACGGATGCCTGAAGAACTCAGCGCATTTAGACTGAATCTTTCATACATCGTATTACTTTTTAAATAATAAATTAATGTTCAATTGCTATACTTCGGTTTGTAATATATTTTTATACAATTGAGATTTCTATTTCGAGCATTGGTTAATTTACAGAAGAATATGAATTATGTGACGTACCTACGTTATAGATCTTTCAGTAAATCGAAACTTTCTTCTCCATTAGACAGTTTAGTTTATTTCTGTTATCTCCTTTACGATAATTAGAATTGCAACTTCAGTTTATTACAGAGAGCCATAAATACTTCGTGCATGAATTATAGTAATTTACGGTGCAGTTGGTGCAACGGCACAAATAGGTGCTTAGTTCCAACCGAAGTGAGCAAAGTTTTTATTTGTACTTCCCAACGACCTGTTCCTACATAATTAATCGACAATAATATGGACCACTCTTGTCGACACCGCGAAATATATTTTTTCCAGGCACACCTGTGCAATTAGTCTCTCGCGACACTGGTAGGGTTCAGGATTATCTGTACTGGAAGAGTATTTCATATTTTACTACCGAACGTCTACAAGAATCGGTGAAACGTCGAAATACGATGTGACCCAGTATCGTGTGTGTCAATTTCCTTCCGCAGAATTTTCAGGAAATGTCAATCACAACGTTTTCGTGCCATTCTAAAAGCGGCTGAAAGAATAGATTGATTCTCATTCCAGTTTCTCCGTTTCTTCGCAGCCATTCTTTATACGAAATGTCATTCAATTTCGATTTTATTAAATTCTTATCTAGTCACAAATAATCGAACGGCAGAGATAAATAATGCTATATTGCAATAATGAAGATTATACTATACAGTGTGAGAAAAAAATTGTAGAACTTGTATTTTTACATGTTTGCATAATAAATTTAATACTGGGGTGTTAGGATTTATACAAAAACCGACTTTTGAAAAAACCGGTTTTCGAATTTCACTATTCCCAAAAAACCGGTTAAACCGGTTTTCGAATTTTCACAGAGAATATACAATTAAAATAGTAAATAAATATTCGTACTCACTTTAATAATGTTCAGTTTCCTTAATATTTATAGAATTGCAAAAATATAGTAAAATAAAATATACTCTATCTATACAAAACCAAATAAATAAATAAAAATTAAACTAACTAAAATCCGTACAAATCCGTACAATTTTTGAGTTCATTTAATATTTATGGATGTACAAAAATATAATACCTAAAAAATATAAACCAAATGAAAATAAGACTAAACTAAAATCCGCACAAAATATCAATCTTTTACAATGGTACGAAATTATAAATCTTTATTCCATTTAGTATTATTCTTCAGAAAATATGAATTCATGAAGATTAATTTTACAGTAATAACTAAACTGTTACCTACTACAATATATTACAATAATTAAATAATTAATTCACTTCTGCATATTAATTCTAAGTAGTATATAAAACCGGTTTTTTAAATTTTACAACCGGTCTCCGAATTTTACAAATTCATAAATAAAAACCGGTTTTTAAACCCGGTTTTTAAAAACCGACAAACCCTATGGGGTGTTGCGTATTATTTTGTATTGCTGATCTATTTTACAAGCTTTACAACCCTCTCAAACTATAGAATGTAAATTTTAAGATATAATTATTTGTAATGGATCTATCTTATTTCCGTTACCATGCACAGTTTAAATTTTTTTTTATTCAGTAATGTGCCAAACTCGAGAGGACTTTGCAAATTTTCAAATTCCCATCAGTTCCAGCACCTCGATAAAATATTCCCAGTTTCACTTATCTTCCTATTTTCATATTATCCTCGTAGATATTCTAAGGTAGGAATACTCGAACAACACTTGATACTTTCACATATCTTTATTCACTTTTATTTTCATGATTATTAGTGGAATTACTTAAAATTCCACACATTATCGTCTATAATCCTGTAACTATACCACTTACACTCCCACTTATTTACACGAAATCCGACTAAAACTATTTATACATTATTATTAATACATTTATTTAACATATTTTATTTAAACATTAAGAATAAAATAAAATTCATTCGGCGCAGATCATTTCAAAGTCCAAGTGTTATTAATCGTTTTACATCTCCAGTTGTATCGATCATATTTAATAATAATTTATACTGAGCGATTAGTGTAAATGTTGTTAAAATCGTTTTTCATAATAATACCCACTGAAATGAATATTTTAGCGGAACTGTCAATTTCTGGGGAATAATTAATTGGCTTTCGTAATTGAAATTAACTGTCCACCTTGCTTTGATCGTGGTTGTTGTTTCCCGAAGTAGGTTGGCATTCCATGTAGCTCCAGATCCTCAGTGTTGGTCAGTCCTGCGGGCCTGGAGGACCTCCGAGAACTGCGGAGCTACCGATCCACGTTGACTACTCGAACTACCCGAACCTTTGAGTACTCAGAACTAACTGGACCTATTGGACATATGGAGACCCAGAAGTGACCGAACCAACTGGGCCAAGTAGACTTCCTAAACATAATTTTAAACCTGGACCTCCCTGACACCCTGTCCAGATGTAGCTTATTCGATTGGTGCCAAAAAAATTGTGGAGTCCGTTGAAAGACATTCGAAATTCTGCTTTGCTGCAAAGGTTCAAATTCATTTTTAGTATTTTCGAACTCCTTTCTTCGATGGTATTTGCATGATTAATTCTATTTCATACATTTCTTCGATGGTTTTTGGATGATTTGTTCTATTTCATGCATTTCTTCCATGGTTTTTCCATGATTTGTTCTAGTTAATGTAGGTATTTCTTCGATGGTTTTGCATAATTTATTATGATTTATATATTTCTACGACGGTTTTGCACGAGTTGTTCCCCCTCGTGTATCTCGTCGATGGGTTTACATTTCCTGCTCTCTTTCATGTATCCCTACAATGGTTATGCATGCTCGTCTGCGTTTCAAATAATTTCGCTCGGCACCAAACAAGTAAGTCTTTTGTTAGTTTCTTTCCAAACCCACCACCCAATTACTAATATATTATTTATAATATTTAAAAGAAAGTAGTGACTGATGATAGTGAAATAGGATAGTGAAAAGTGATGGCGAAAGAAGACATTTAAGGCTCCATATAAAATTGCTAAGTAGTCACTGAATTATTAGCTTTGTTGCTCGGTTGTTGGCTCCTCAACTCTGATGAGAAGGTTACCGCTGCTTCCATCTTTGGAAGCAAGTGACTGAGCATGGAATGTAACAATAAATATGTAACTTAAAATGTTTGAATAAATCGTTCCTTCCCGTTATTCTACACATGTAATATGAAATAAAGATATGTGAAATTATCAAGTGTTATTCAATAATATTGGATTTTGAAAATTGTCAAAGTTCTCTGCTTCAGCACCTTATTGAAATACACAACCTCGACTTATCTTGTCACTAAATCTTGCACCTACTACTCATTCCTTCCTGCCATTCTTACCTGTATCCTCCTTATGTTTTCATTCATATCAATTTTAATGCTTCGTCGCTCATCCTTGTTACCTTACCTAGCCCCTACAATTTATTCTACGCTTTTTCCTTTCTTACCCTATTACCTGCCCACTTCCGTCCTCCCCCCTGTCCACCTCCTCTTCTACTTTTATCTAATTCCTTCGATTAATAATGATTATATTTGTAATAAAAATATTCCCGCACATTTTGAAGCATTCCCACCTTCAGAAAGCGCATGGGAAGAATGAAACTCCACAGAAATAGTAGCTTTCGAGGAAATATACGATCTGACAACTCAAAGTTCAGTGTTCAGAGTACACGACGAAAGGAACCACTAAACTAACCCACATTTTTTTCGAAATTGAGTTAGTAGTACCTAATAATGTATTCCAATAGCCTCTACTAATCATATAAAATAGGGAAAACATTTTTCTTTCAATATGGGTTAGCCCATTGTTGTACTCTCACTGCCTCAATTGTAATATTACATAAAAAAATCATTTTTCCAGTAAATACCTAAATTCCACTACCACAGAAAGATCGATAATGTACCAGCTACTTCTATCAATGCCTCCACGCGGGAACACTTCAGCCGCAGCTGGCTTTTTAAATATGAAAGGCAGCTGATGTGCCTTATTCTATAAACGTCTAGACTGAGACAAGGTAATACACTTCCCTCTCGTGAAGCACGTACCTTGACTTCGAATAAATTACTTTCGATATGCCTCTGCTCTTGGCCAGACCGAACTGGAATTACGACCAGCGGAATGTCTCTCGCTGTGGGATATTACTGTCTGCATGAATCTTCGGTATCCGACCGATTCTCTGGGGCGTCTTTAAGGATGTCCGCGTGAACTTACCATATCGACACCTTGTTCGCTCGCCGCACCTTCCGGGGTGATATTTCACCTGTGGGCCCAACGGCCATGGTTATAGGCAATTTCTATTTCGCCCTAAACTTTGCATTCCGCCGATAGCACAATGGCGCCGGGGAATTCTGCGACGGTAATACGGTTATTAAAGGAATTACGCACCGACGCTAATTAATAGTTTGTTGCCGAAACGAGGGCGAGATTACCGATATGAAATGTTAGCCCTTGAAGTAGACCTGGGGGTGTGGGTATAGGGGAGACCTGGGCAAGTTGATACAGAGGCAGGTTGATACAGACGAATTATCTCGACACTGTATATATGCAGCTCCTTGTGAAGCTTCTTGATCAAGTCTTTACTACGATCTAGCGTACGTCTGTGTACCTTGACTTTAGCAATCCATTTTGAACTGTTTTCGTTTCTATAGAGAAAAAGTAAATAGTTGTGTTCACTTTCCAAATTAATTGGGTATCACATTGAGTCCTTTGAAAGTAAGGGAATTACGTTTTGTTATTTTGTTTATATGCGAGCTATTCCACGTCAAAACGGATAGAGGGAAAATTTAGTTTCACCGATTCTCTTCAAAATTACAGTATGTGTCTATAACCTTGCAAAAATAAAGTATACTGAATTATAGAGGCCTATGACAAATAGTTTTCGAAATATTTAATGTTAAATTCTTAAAAATTGGAACAAAATCGGCTGCCGCGTCATCACTTAAACTGTAATATCTCGGTCATTTTTACAGATAATGTCTCCGTCATGGGCTCATTTTAAAGCTGAAGGAATGCTTTCTCAACCCGTATATAGAATATTTTATTTATTGTTAATAATCGTGACAGTAATTGATGTTAAAGTTTCAAATCCCGATTTGACGTCGTTCCCCCCCATGTTCCGCCTTGAAAAAAATACCATTCGATTCGAAACTTTTTGTTCAGTGACAACATGTAAAAAAAGAAAAGGGAGAATCACTAAAAGCTACCTACTATTGCTTATCTTTTGTATGGTAAGCAGATATTCCTATTATTTTTCTCGAGAATACCGAAAACACTGAACGAAAAGTTTGTTTTGTCGCATCGTAAGGTGGTTGACCCAGTTGTCGATCGGTTTAGACGTAGTCGTCGATCACTTAAATATTGAGATTTTATAAGGTTTTTGAACAATATTGTGATGATATATGTAGGTAAAGACTCTTAAATATTAATTTGCAATTTTGTCCTATACACAATATTGTTCAAAAACCTTATAAAATCTCAATATTAATTCAAATGATCGACGACTGGGTACCGATCGACGACTGGGTCAACTACCTTATATAAATACTTTCCTACTCTAGGCGATTGTTTTGAAAACGCGTGCGTGCGAACTGAGCATGGGATCCATGCAGTTCTAAGCGGTGTGCACTATCGTAAGTTTGATTTTTTTGTTAACTGTTCCCAAAATCTCTCCACTTTTTTGAAAAACGCATTTATTAGCTGAAGGCTCAACGAATCGAATGGTATTTTTTTCAAGGCGGAACATGGGGGGGGGGGGAACGACGTCAAATCTGGATTTGAAACTTTAACATCAATTACAGTCAAGATTATTAACAATAAATAAAATATTCTATATACGGATTGAGAAAGCATTCCTTCAGCTTTAAAATGAGCCCATGACGGAGACATTATCTGTAAAAATGACCGAGATATTACAGTTTAAGTGATGACGCGGCAGCCGATTTTGTTCCAATTTTTAAGACTTTAACATTAAATATTTCGAAAACTATTTGACATATGCCTCTATAATTCAGTATACTTTATTTTTGCAAGGTTATCGACACATACTGTAATTTTGAAGAGAATCGGTGAAACTAAATTTTCCCTCTATCCGTTTTGACGTGGAATAGCTCATGCTCTACATTTGTCTATGGAGAGGTTTGTATATAATACTTCCTGTGGGGTAAGTTGACACGTTTACTCTGGGACATGTTGATACTCATGGAGAGTGTATCAATTTTTCCCGACTACTTTTAATTGGATTTTTCCTTTTATTTCTGGGAAGATGGTACGAAATTATGTCAGAAAAACGAATCGCGGGAAAAATGCCATAAAATATTTTTCAAAAAGCGTGTGTTGGTGTAGAAAAGGAGTCAAAGCGCCAGAATATACGGAATAGATAAAATAGCTTTATTAAGATACATTAATAAAAAGAAGCAAGCACCTCATATTAAAGTGGGATATTCCAGACTTCCATCTTTTACTCATTAAACGGATATTTTACAGATGTATCAACATGCCCCAGAGCAGTATCAACTTGCCCCGCATTGGGGTAAGTTGATACATTTTACCTTCGTCCAAATAACATTTTCTCATTCATTTTATATGTATTTTCTCAACATTTCATTTACAATATTTTAAAGAGCAAGGACCAAAGTATATTTTAGCGTATTTGTTATTAAGTAATTAATTCAAACAAAAATGAAAAAAATTGAAAACTGAAAAACGTATCAACTTGCTCCGGTCTCCCCTATCGTTTCTGCTTGCATTCGTGCGCCATTGAGATTGTTTTTTAATTAATCTCTGTTTGGCAGTTCTATTTTATGTTTATAAGAAGAAGGGTTATTGATTTGAGTTACTTTCCTGGAGAAACAGGAGTAGGTGCCTGTGATGTGTGTTCGAGAATGGGCATTCTTTGGGAATTTATCGGTGAAAGTTTTGGTACATTGAAAGTACATGAAGTGTACTATGGAACGTGGAGTTCGTAAAGATGAATTTAGACTTTTCACTTTGGATATGCATTGTCCATGGTGAATGTCAATTTTTCCTTTCAAAGATGTCTCTATCTTTAAAAAAGCGTTTTTGCCACTTAGAAATAAATTCCTAAAGATGCGATATTTATTTCTTAACCTGGCCAAGGTGGTTAACACCTTAAGAAATAATTTACTGCGGTAAAAGTAAATTTCAGAGTTTCTGCTTTTGACACTAAAGCTGGGAATCCACCTGGAAGTTAAGCTAATGCTATGCTACCTTTTAAAAAATTAGTTTCAATACATTCTTATGGATCTAACTTCACCAAAAGCTAAGCTAAGTTGCACCATTCTGTGCTATGTTTAAAAAAAAACAGCGTCGAGATAACCCAACAAAAACATAGTGGAAAACGATGTATTGAAGTGGTTTCTTTTTTTAAACAGCATAGCATGGCACAGATTATCTTAGCTTTTGCTGGAAATGGTTTCATAAGAATATTGAAACTAATTTTTTAGAACTCCTAGCTTAAGAATAAATTTAAGCTAATAACACGACAAGGAGAGAAATAACAAAAGTAATGTCAACACTATTTTTTCTAACATAAGACCACCAATTCAGAACATTTTTCAACGATTTAATTATACTACACGTTCAATTAAACAGAATTGTACGGTCAGTGCCAATACACACGAGCATTCTTTAAATTTTTCAAGCAGGTAGCCCAGTTTTTCCCCAAGAAATTCAATACCCGAAGCCCTTTTCTTCCCTAGAATTCCTGGCTCGATGCAATCCTTCCAGGACGTCGCCCAACGACCTCGTTGAGTTTCCGAAATAACGTCCGAGGTGGAACACAAGAGTCATTACTTACGGATCGACATTGACTTCAGTCGACGTTGTAATATCGTACGTTATGCACATCACTGACGCAATCGACATTCTGCCAGCTCCACTCTTTTTCTTCCGCCGTTTTTCCTCGCGAGAGGAAATTTTCAAGACGCTTTCTCGATAGCTCTCCATTAGACCGTATTCAGCCAGAGAACGGAGTTGTTGTTCACGTTGTAATCATTCATCTTGTTCTTGCAACCCACATCGACGATGCGAAAAATGTAGTTTCTTAGACGGTCAGCTTTTTATCCCGTTGGAATGCATAATTCTACGATTGTTGAAACAGTTAATCTTTGTCATTGGAAGTTATACGAACGACTGAAAGCGTTTTACTTATACCTGGCTGAAGTTTTCTGTATAAATTAGATTTACAATTAGGATGCAATTTTTTCTGCACTTTGACAATTAGACTTTCCCATGATTCTTTACTTTTGGTTATTTTTAAGGGTTCAGGCTAGGTGATTATCAGAGTGTCAAAGTAGACTTTTACTATACAACTCACTGTATTTTTTAAACAAATTAACAACCAGCAAAATGATGACTTAAACCGTCCCTAATTTCAGTGAACTGTATCATATCCCAGTTTCATTAAAATTCCAGGCATTGAGAATTGAGTCGAAAAAGATCCAAAGAAATGAAAACGCTATGGGTCAAAAATGACCCGAGGGACGCGGTAAGGTTAAGTAGGTTTAATTATGGGTCAACGTCCAATTTGTTAACGATATTGTTTGCATAAGTTTGAAGGCTGCTGCACCTCCCATTTCCCGCGACTTTGAAAGAAAATTTAAACTGCTTTGAATCCCGCACTGTTTCTAGTTGCGGAACGAGGGTATCGAAGTCTCGTGCCCTTAGATCGACGTGGCCGAACCGTTCTTTATGCGGCTCGCGTGTGTAAGTCGCATTAATTCAACGACTCAACGGGGCCCAAGAGTAACTATCGACTCGCTCGAGCTTTTAATTGCTCCGCCGGAATTGTGTCGGTGACCGTTTGCGACTCGTTCCCAATTACTCTTCGCGCGCTACCCCCTCCTTCGGCCCGCGCGTATTTCTCCGAAGTATTTTGCGTTTAATTGGTGCACCGTTCCGGAGCACGATTAAAAGGTGCTGGCCAGCAACAATTGAAATGGCGTGCGTCGTTTTCGCGACGCACGTGACTCGTGCACGTGGACAACTGTCGAGGATAGACTTCGGAACGTCTTCCACATTGAATGGCAGTTTAATCTGTTTGACAGACGAGTGGCAAAACGATGAGAGTTACATTAAGGTGGCTTTTATTTAATATTGGTAAAAATTTTATCAAGATTTTTTTCAGGGTACCCTCCAGAAGAGTTTCTAATAATTAAAAAAAATCTAAGTAAAAGTTTGAGCTCGATTGGATAACGGGAAATTTTCAGGAAACATTCATGACTTATCAAACACTGGAAATAAGAAAAAACAATTTTTTCTTTTTCGCATGTTTTGGTATATGTCCCCTCCCTTAAATGTTTAAAAAATAGTCCTCGAAAATAAAAATTACATTTTTTGTTCGCCTTCATAAATAAAAAGTGTTCTAGATACATTTAAACTTTCAAAATTTGTCGGAAAAAAGTTTTTTTTTATTTTTTCGGACTTTTTTCGAAAACCGTTTGTCGCGCGAGAAAAAGTAATAGAACATAAAAGATGCTCCTTGACCGGATCTACAATTTTTGTTTGACATATTTTTTTATTTAATCAATAACTTGGAGGATATTATATAAAATCGACTTCGCGAGCTGTTAAATAATGATTTAAATGTTCAAGGGTCCAGGGGCACCCTTTCTCGTTATCCGATCGAGCTCAAACTTTACACGGAATTTTTTTAAATTATTTGGAACTATTCTGGAGCCACCCTAGTGTTACATGTACCTTGCCACGAGGGAAGTTCAGATTTTTGGTAGGACTATAAAGAGTGAGAGAAATATGTACACTGTGATATAGAATTATAGAAAAATTGTTGTATTATATTTCTCATGATTTCAGTCATGCCTTTTTCCTTTTAATGAAAGATTTGTGTTTGATAAATATTGGGTACGGGGCGTGTTAAATAATAATGTGAAAGAAGAACTTAATTTCTTCCATTTCAGGAGAAATTTTTTTCTATATGATGATACGAATGTTTTTAATCAAATATAGCAAGTATTTACACAAATTGTCAAGAATGACATATGACATTTTCTTTGATAGTTTGATTTATAGAGAGATGTATTTTCATTGTTAATATAATTATTTTTTCACCTCGTAGTTAGTCCTCAAGCAGTTTCAAAATTGCAGCCTGAGAGAGGCGGTTAGAAAAGAATTGCGAACAAAGCCCTGTCATTTGGCCACCGTGCGTTTATTTTTACAAGGCGAGTCTTATAAATTATCCTTTGTTCGCTGCACGCTAGTTCCCTGTCTTCTCTGCTCTGGCTTCTGCAGAATTTTGCTTTTAATAGAGAACCGCACCAGCTTCTTCTGCGGCCTGGATACGTTGCTGCTTCTCTTTTTATTCAAACCTTGCTTCTCTTGGTCCGCTGTCCAATTCTATGCGTTATTATTTAAATAAGCTTCTGCAATTCTTTTTTTAATATGTCGAGCATGTTCGCAAAAAGTGAAGCATCTCCTGATGTTAGATCACGAGCGGAGGGAAAATTTTTTTTAAGGGGACACTCCGGTTAAAATTTTTCAGAAAATCGATTTATTTACATACATATTTTTGAAGAATAACATCCTGAGGATACCCGGTGAAAGTTTCACATCAACATTCGTATTGGTATAGATCTACAGTCACATAACTAATTCAAACTCTGAACATAGATATGAGCCAAGAACACTTTGAACACTTTTTTCTCGAAATACGATATTTCGAAACGGTAACCACGATTTCAGAAGTACTAATGAACTGAATTAAAAAAACCTTGAGGCTTTTGATTCGTAATTGGACTCGTTATCGCAGTACCAAAAAACATAATTTTTTCAAAATTTGTTTTTTTAACTGCATATTTGTGTGGAAAATTACCCGCTTCTTGCACTACTTCGTTCAAATGTACACCAACATTGCAGTTTTGGTCCTTTTTCACCCAACCAGGGGTGCTGCGATAGATATTGAAATAAATTTTAAGAAATTGTTTGAATTTTTTATTTTGGACGATCCTGTGAGTAAATTTATGGCAGCGTCTGCATCGCCACCTAGAAAATGCATCATGATCGAAAACATGAAACAAATCATTATTTTTGCGCCCCAACGAGTGTCTCAATAAATGCCAAAAAAAATTTTAGGATATGTTATAACCTCCTCTTGTAAAAAATTCATAAGGATCACCTATTTTTGAAGGGGTTGACTGGAGGGTCTTCTTAATACAAAGTGAACGACTTATCATGCGAGATTTGAATTTTGTAATGAATTATTTTATTTGCAACTCCTTTAATAATTGTGTCAAATCTGATGGGAGTTCTAAAATGAACTGCAAATTACTACGTTTTGAGATAGACAGAAATACATATATCTTTCAGATACATCGAGGTAAATAATACGATATAAATTGATACGTATACATATGGAACGTATGGAAATTCAATTGCAGTGCTAATCTTTTAATTCTCAAATGCGATTACACGCAACAATAAACAGCACGATTGTCTTCATAATAGGAATTTATTACTTCACTCTGATCGAACAGTAATTAATTACACGCGAACGTATTAAATGCATATTTCATTTTCCAGCGTACAGTCAACATAAGCTGCATTCGAACTCGTCAGTACATTTCAAATTAAAAGAAGTGATTATTCATGATCCATCGAAATGTTACTTTTCGTTCGTTTATCTTCCTCTGTATTGTAATTTCTGCCAATCGCTGCTTAACGAATTTGAATTTATTTTTATTATATCAGAAGTTTTATTGCATCTTCAGGTAATTATTCAACCCAATTAACTTCTTTGATATCTCATTTCACTATCTGTTCTTTTTCTCTTCATTTTGTAAATCATTTATAAAAACCACAAAAACTTTATGTAATCTCATAGAATAATTATCCACAAGTGTAATAAAAACAACTGAATTTAAATTTTCTCTCAGTTATAATTGGAATCAAATTTTATCAATTATAGCTATGTAGTAAAATGCTTGCGAAAAACTTTCGAGATACATCTTGTTATCTACAGTATAAGAAGTCAAGTGGATACAGGATTGTTGAGAGGCTATTGTTTCGTGCGAATTCCGTTTTCTAGTATACTCCAATATTTACACCTGTCGATGATCTGATTAATAACGATCGGAAGTGTTTATGAGTATATACTCGACACAATTTACGTAAAAAACGAAAACGGATGAGCACGTGGTATCCGTTTTTGAAACTCGTTAAGGGGGAATCCAATTTTGTATGTATGTAGCTTCAGTTTGGTTTGGTGAACCAGAATAAAACAAATAAAACAAAAAATTTATTGGGAAGAGTGGTGAGTTTTCAAACGAAAAGCTTTTAAACTATAATTTTTGTAACAAAGAAAGTATATACCTTATCGTTATTCTGGTTCATGAAATTGAAGCTGCATATGATTAATGTAAAATGTTGTTTCACATTTTTTGAAACTGAAAAAGTAAAAAATAATCTCTTGTAGGTGGCGCCAAAATACAGATGTTTTTCGGCGTGTCAGATTACTCTTACAATTTTCATCGGATTGACTTGAAACTTTGCACACTTCTTCCCCTTGGTATAATCTAATAATGTACGTAGGACTTTTGCTCTAGCGATGTTATTTTTTTTGGTGCACAATTTTATAAAATTTACCCTAAAAAAATTGACTTTTTTGTTAAAAAGAGCGCCATTGTCTTAAAAATCAAAATTTTGTAAAATCCCTACGTACAGCATTAAAAAATATTGTTTTTAATAGGAACATTCTTTATTTTTTTTTCTAAGAGCCTTTTTACATATTCAATTTAAAAAAATGTGTAATTACAGATTAAAGTTACATTAACAACTGACTAAAACCGATTTTGTTTCTGCGCATTCTTTGTATGCAAAAAAAAATCATGAAAAACGCCTCTAAAATCGCAGTCAAAGGTATCGTGCCTTAATATCCAACACACTATGATTATGTTCGACGAATTATAACGACTAAAGAATAATAAAAAAATATCTTATTTCTCCATCCAGTGATAAAGAAACAGATACCTGAAATAGCAAACAACCCTAAAATAACAAACAAAGACAGTACATACACACAAAACGCGTCAATGTATTGTGAATAACCGTCACGAGCCACAAAAGTCTCTGGCTCGGAATAGCTTTCAGATCCGTTTCAGCCATTCAAGCACCGTTTAATCGATTCAACGCGTCTCGCCGTTGAAAATTTCCCGCTCGGCTGGCACGTGTGCCGCGAGACTTCCGCGGTTAACGCGCGAGCGTGCGAATGACGGCATTCAAGCTCGCGCTTTTCATCATTCGTCGGCCTGGTTTCTGCCCCGGTTTTCACCTGTTGATAAACCTGTTGATGACGCGGACCGTCGCTGCGTAAGCCTGTCCGCGCGCGTTGCAGCGCAAGAATCCTTTCGCGGTCGCCGGTTTTCTCTGGTTCACGCCCTCCCTCTCGGAACAAAGGATATCAATTCGACCGGGCACCGTAAACGCGGCTGGCAAACCGCGGGCACGATTCATCGTCGGATTATTCGGCGAATTTGCATGCATTGTTCACCGACGCGGAACCGAAATTTCGTATCGCCCGGACGGATGTTGCTTTCCTGGCCCCCCGGCCCCCCTGCGCGCCGCCCTCGATGGTCCACCTATGCCCGTATTGTTCCCGATTCGGATGGTTATTTCGCCGGTGGGCCGTGTTTTCGAATCGGAAACGGCTTGCTAAACCGCTCTTCTCGCCCTCTGCCCGTTGTACCTCGCCGCGCGAACGATTCGGTTTAATCTCAACCCTGCGCCGATCGTTCCGCGATCTGTCAATGTTCCGGGCTCGCGATTGATGGTCCGGGTGTTGTTTAAATTATGATCGATGCTCGCTGAAAATTCCCCGCGTCTGTTGGAACGCGGTGACCGTCCATCGTGTTCTGGTTCTTTGACGAGTTTTCAGTGTTCCCGGTGGCATGTGCCGTGAGGGAGTCAAAATTTTTGTGGAATTCTTTGGGGGTGATGAAATATTGAAGATGTAATTTGTGGTGTAACGGGGCTTAGGATTTAGAACTTTTTATTGTTTTGTAGGTAAGTTGTTTAGAGTTTTAAGCGGAAATATTCATTTGAAACTATTTTTTTTAATAAAAGAGATGTTAAATAATATTATGTTTCAAACTAAGACGATTTTTAGGTTAAACAACACGTGAAATGATTAAATGAAGTTAAGTTATAATCTTAAGGTGGCAGTAATTGGGACATCTACCCTATATGTTTTTAAGTATAGTGATCGAAATACAGATAGGTTCAGGAATTTTAATCTTTTATTTTTGTGATATTTGTTTAGGGGGGGGGGGGGCTTTTTTATTCATTTTGGGTAGTGAAGTGTTTCAGTACCTCTTAAAACTTGTTGCACATGTGGAACAACAATTGGTATATTTCTCCAAGCCTATTAAGTATATTTCTCTAAGCCTTTTGAAAATTCTTTCCCTTAGCCCTCCGACAAAGTTGCTTGGACGTTGTTTTGCAGATTTTTTAATAACATATTTATCACTTAATTTTATGTAACAGTTGACAATATTTAAAGATCGCTGATTTTTTTAGCAATTTTCCTGTTTGAGAGGCCACATGTCCTTTAAAGCAGTAATCTACCACTTGTTGTTGCCACTCAGCGTTTTTCCAAGCCTCATTACGCTATATAAGTATTAAATGAACACAATATTTATCTTAAAATATTAAAACATCATAAAATCTTCTACTTTAAAAAATATTTCCAAAATATTCACTATCAAAAGTATTTTTTCAAAAATGCACCTTCAACCTACGATTATTTTGTTTTATAAAAACGATACTTTCTACAATACGTCTTTACACACTATGTCTAGTCACTTACGTTGTCAAAACTTAAGTTACTGTTGGAGCAGGTATTAAAACAAATTCTTGCGAAACAACGAGAAACGTCGTCATTGGCTTTCAACAATGGAAAAGGAAATAAAAACAGAAGATAAATTGTTTGAAGAGTGAACCTATCATTGCTTCGGTCATTGAACCTAGATTAGTTCTCCATAGCTTGACGAGTAAAATGACTATAAGTGATAACAAAATAGTAGGTACAGAATTGGCAGAAACTATCTCTTTCCATTCGCGTGCACTCATCATTTCTGAAGCACGGCGGGCAAGTAGTAACGCCCTACATGTGGTCAGCCACAGGTTACTAATTCACACCCTGCACGCGTCTAACGATTCATGGCAAATTAAATTACAGATACACCATCAGTAAATAAACTATTTTCATATTAAACATAATATTCGATATTTATTATTTAAAAAAGTGTTGTTAGTAAGGAAAGGATTTTGTAATTATTAAAAGCATCCCCTCTTTACTTAATATTTTTCCTTTACCTTATTCATCAAGATATGTACCATGAAGATAAGTATTTAAAAACATATATCGTTATCTAAAAAAGAACAAAGAAAACAATACCTACTCTATACATAAAAATTAATCTATCCACGTGTTTCCCACCAGACCAAATAATCACCAAGAAATAAAACTTAATATTTTCCTTATATTTAAAAACACAATGCTCTTAATTTCAAACTCCAGATACCCAACAACTTACAAGGAAACATATCGAACACGAAAATTCTGATTTTAATGAAACTCCGTACGATTGTAGAGCATATCAGAGTATGTAAGAAACGATTTTTTTCTGCGGAAAAACACTTTGAGGGGGTGAAATCATCCCCCAAATTTTCAGCGATTTTTCGTTTTTCGAGTATAACTTTGTAACGGTGCGAGGTAGAAGAAAACCGTAAATGGACAAAATGTTCAATGTTTGATGCCGTATAACGCGCTGCAAAAGAAATTTTTGTACGCCCAAAGTTATACTCGAAAAACGAAAAATCGCTGAAAATTTGTGGTCTGATTTCACCTCCTCACTAGGAATACTATTCAATTGATGATGGAATAGTGCAGAATTTTTTATATAGATCGAAAGTATATGTCAAAACGATCACAAAAATGTAAATTAAAGATGCTCCCAAAAGCTGGTCTGACCTTGAAAAATCAACAAAGGTGGAACAGGGGAAAGAAGAAAAATGAGGGAAAGAGAATGACAAAACCATCTTGTTGAAATTTAATTATCTCTATTACCTGAAAATACAATGACTGTAACGACAGAACACTGTATTTTTTATACCTTGACCAACGAGACAGTCTAAACATGTCACTGCGAAGACTGATCGACATATCACACATATACTGCGCGACACTATTTTTGCCAAATATATGAGTACGTATACATTAATTAAAAAATAAATGGCCAGAAAAGGTTTATACAATTTTCTTAAAAATATTGTAAGAAGCAAATAAGACAAAGAAAACAATTTCAATATACGGAATTTACATACAACTTTAGAAAACTTATAACAAGGTCCAATTTATTGCGACACATTTTTTTGACGCGAAAGTTTGTCGCTTTGAATAGTCACTTGTTTACTAATTCTTAAATTTGAAACAATACGCCATCTTCTTCTTGAATCTATTTTGCTTCAATCACTTTTTTAAACCTTCTTATTGACAAGATTATCATAAATCTAATGGTTAATTACCCACTATTGTGATTTCAATAGCATTATCATTAATTTTATTTATTATCATTAACGTTTTCCAATTGTTATCTATCATTAATCCATTATCATTCATTTAATACAATGTATTTTCATATAATAGAGATAATTAAATTTCAACACCCGGGTTTTGTCGTTGTCTTTCCCTCATTTCTTTTCTTTCCCCTATTCTACCTTCCCTAATTTTTCAAGGTCAGACCAGCTTTTGGGAGCATCTTTAATTTACATTTTTGAGACCGTTTTGACATATACAATCGACCTATATAAAAAACACTACGCGATTCCATCATCAATTGAATAGTGTTCCTAGTCAGAGTGTTTCTCCGCAGAAAAAAATCGTTTCTTACATACTCCGACATGCTTTACAATCGTACGGAGTTTCATTAAAATCAGAATTTTCGGGTTCGATATGTTTCCTTGTTAATATTTCTTACCTACCAAACCACTCCCTTCCCAAATCGACTTACTAAAATCCGCTTACACTGTAAAATACCAACCTTACAATTCAACTGGAACCCTTCTCCACCTACAAACATCCTTCGATCTAGTCCTGCTCGGGGTAGCTCTTCCCGATCGCGCGTAAAGTATCGAGCTTCCGATTCTAGCCGCGCAAACTTTTAAAGACATTTCGATCCAGCTTACTTCCGGTAGACATAGCCCGTCGCTTGGTAGAAATACCAAGATTACTATTCCGTTGGAAGCGTAAAAATTTTCAAACGTTTCTCGATGCAGCCCCGTTAAGGTAGACCCATCCGGCGAAGGTGAAATACCGTGATTGCCATTTCGGTGGAACCGTAGAAATTTTCAAACCTCCCCAGATCTAGCCCACCCCCGGCCACTCTGTCGCATTCGTGTATCTTCTCGTTCATTCGCCAGCGATTTATTCCCCGCTCTTATCGGTACGCAGCTGGATTACCAGTATCTGGTCCCCTTTCGCTTCACGTACGACCTCGTAAATGTTTACCCCACTCTTCCTCTGTTATTCCACCGTTGTTCCTTCTTTTTTCCCGCCGCTTCAGCCAGTCGCTGGCAATACATTACGAGCAGCATGTAAATGAAAGTAGAAACCGGAGGGAAGGTTTGGGGGACACGGTTCCATGCTGCAGCTAGTTGGCCCGCGTAAGTTTCAGCAACTGGTTTGCATTCCGAAAGCTCGGCCACGGGCTTCAGAAGTTTCATCCGAGCTGGCCGCGGAACTGTGCCCGTTCTTTGCGCCGGCTAGGGGAGCTGAAAAATGGTTTCCCGCTGGAAGGAAACAATAATAATGCGCGAGCTCCTTTAGCGGAGGCCACTCGGCCAGCCGCGAACGGCCACGCGGTTTTTACGATTTCATTTCGCCTGGTAATTCCTGTCGAAATTCCCGGCGAGAAAGCGGCCTCGCGTGGCGCGGAGCGCCCTTGCCACCTTCGTTTTTATTGTTTTCCACCGGCGGCCTCGCCAAGTAACCGAGAAATAAAGGAAACTTTCCGCCGGGCCATGGACGGTAAAAACTTGCTATTGAAAATTTTGCGAGAGTAAGATTGCTGTTCGGAGTTCGGCGGAAGTTGGTACTCTGTGAACGTGAGAAATGGTTGTCCGTCAAGCGAGGAATTGTTGGACGGAATTTCGGGGGCCATTAAGGTAAATGAGGCTATTTCTGGACAAGTTAAGAGTGTGATCGTCTGAAAGCGGGTTCATGATAATCGTTTTGCTGGGAACGTTGGCCTCTTTAGTATGGAAAGTAAGTTTTGTTTTTAAGTTTGACATAAATTTTTATGGCGACATTTATTTTCTCGTTAATTAGTTTCTCGGTGGAATTTTTCTTCTTCATTTTAAGCAGCCTCTTTAGGGGTTGAGAAACTTTTTATATTACGGTTTAGATAATATAAATTGATACTGCATTAGAATCTGTCTACTCTTATAGCAGTGAATAATTTCAGAAGTGAAATTTAAGTTGTTTAGAAAATAATTTCACAGGTCGTTATAACGAGGGGGATATTTAGTTTATATTGGAGATGAATGGTTTTGGAAAGGAAACCTGTAGATTATTAAGTTTCTAAAAATATTTCTTCATTCAGAGAGATTAGCAGTGCAGAGTGTAAGATATAAAATGTCATTTCAAACTGTAACTAGGAAGGTAAACAATAAATTGGTAAAATGGAAAAGTTTCATTGAAGAATTAGAGGATTATAAATTCTATGAGATTTGGAAGTTGCTGAAAAGAAAGTGGCTAACGAGGCCAGGGAATGGGCGACGCGCCTTAATCTTCGAAATCAACTAAACGTAATTTGACCCAATCTAGCGACAGTACTTTTAATTGCACTTACTTAAAACTTCACAATTATTGAACACAGTTTGAAAGTTTCACCCTCCCTTGGCACTCGGTGGTGAGGTAAACGGTATGAATCCCGCTTAAATATTTTATTCCGGTCTGTGAGATAATGATTTAATTAAGGAAGTTCCGTTTTGCCGCCGTTGGTGAATTGTATCTCAATCGCGGAATTCTGTCAGTGAAAAATGAATATAAAAGACACTAGAAGTCTAAGTTTCACTGTGACAACCATCAGTTAGTTAAATAAGTAAATTCTTTGCTATTCACGTCAGAATGGGGCTAAACAAACGTGATCCATTATTGGAATTCGAGAGGAGATTATGAATAATATCTTTAACTAAGGATATTGTTTCACAAGTTAATATAGCAATACCTTATTACCAGAATACCTAAAATTACAAATATTATATTTTCGAATACTGTATCTAATTACTACAGTATTTTCGTATTATGCTGCAATTGTTATTTCTTTTCGAGACTAAGTGTCTTCTTTCAAAACTCATCAAATCACAATTTTCAGAATCAATTTTCTCTAGTACCAAGACTACTACAGAAATTTTCTATTTATTCCTGTAGAAAGAATTTCACCCTTTTAGAATTTATATTAATTTGAATATTAAAAACCAAAATACTGAAGAATTATTATCCACACAACGTATGATTGAAAATTGGTAAATTTACACTGCATTATCAAATATATAAATATAAATTACGCATATTGATATAATCAGGAAGTTTCTTGTTACATAAACATATCGACAAGTATGTATAAAAAATCGTAAAAATCGTTGCAATATATTATTTACAGCCTCTCCACGGAGAAATCGTTCAGGGGACTGCCTGGGTTTGCTTAAGATTAAAAAAGTGGGGTCCATGTGGAATTAAATGTTACGGTTGTTGGCTGCTTGAATCCAATGAAAGGCGAAGTTCAGGAACGCGCGGTAGATGTTATTTGCGTAAATTGTTGAAGTTTGCTCGTATAATATTTGCGGTGCCGTTTGATGAATATATACGACGCGGCGCCTCTCTGCACCGTGTACATACATTTTAGGGACGCCGTTTAATCTGTCGACGAACATCGACGCAATACGACTGAGAGATATTGAAGAACGGATTGCTGGTATAAAATATTCTGCAGTATACTTTATCGATTCTATATTCCCCTCGAGCTGCTCAGAGAGGAGGGCGTAATGTTGTACACGAATGTAGGGTTGAATAAATGTGACAGATTATTGACAGAATTTGGCGCAGTCGTTGTACCAGTGTAGTATAAATATTGTATTTCTTATGGAGTTTTTATGTGTCACAGTTTTTCTGATACGCAGGGATAGGGAAGGGTATTAATCGTGGTACAACTGGGAAGAGGATGATTTTTTAGGAAAATGTATTTGAAAGTTGAATGGAGTAGGAATTAAGAATCGGTTCCATAATTAAAATTAATATTATTTTATAATTATTCTATAATTTTGACGTAGGTATGTTTTCACGAAGGATCAACTTCTTTCTAATCACACCACGATTACAACTTCTTATTTCAAACTATTTTTTAGGAAATCACTTTCCTCGATTTAAAATACACAATATCAAATTATACACCAGAAATAATATTGAAATATTAATTTTTAAGCTATGAATTGAAGAGATAAAGACACAGTAATTAATTTTACAAAAATTCTAATTTCTATGTACCCTAATTACAAGCTTCTAGGACTTAGTTCATTGTATCTGCGAAGGACGGAATAAATATCAACTAGGCGCCTAAAAGAATATTATTATCACGATTATGCAGCATGTCTTCACTAGCGTTTTGTCTGAGATGTAAAGGGATTGTCCATTTTCTCGTCGCGTTTCTCGCGCCGAAACTCCGCGGCTTTTCTATGCATGCAACGCGACGAAAATAAAAGACACGGTCCGTAACAGCCCGAGCCATTCTTCGCCGTCTTCAACGCCGTAATTCTCTCCCTCTCGAGATTTCATACATTGTACAACGTTCCTTACCGGCTAGTATCTCAGTAATTGCATAATTTAGCGGTAGGTGTAGTGGGAGAAAAAGCGGCTAGACGGTACCAGTATGCATTTAATACGGCCAGCTGCTGGCTGCTCCCATAGAAAAAGCACGTACCTCGTCGCAGAAATTGCTTTAATCTCGAGATGAAGACAGAACGTTCCTTTGTGATGCTTTCCCCAGGACATCCCCCGTTCTGTTCGCCGCGGCCATTTTACGGGTATCGTAATTTTTTACGTTCACGAGTTGGTCGGGAAACTTCGTCGATTTCGCTGGCCAGCCGCGACGAAAGTACGATAAACGTGTATTTATTGGAAAAATTTCTCGTTACAAAAAAGAACGCGGTGTGTTTAAAATTTCACTCTTGAACGAAGCCTAAGCCGAATCTCGATCATGGTGGTGGAAAAAGTTACGATTATGAGAGGGCTAAAATCGAAGTGTACGTTAATCATTTCTTTCGTGATGGGAAATTTAATATGTTGTGGGAAACGAATAAATTCCTTTGCTGGAAGAATATCTTTTGAGAATATAGTAGTAGTTAGAATAGATTGATAAATTGATGTTCTGCTGGGAGAAAATTAGCAAAGATTTAATTTTGCGAGTAAAATGAAGTGAATATTTTGCTACGAGGTTTTAAAAAATTCCCCTTTATGTTAAAACCATTACAGGATCAAAGTGTTAATATATTTCCTGGGAGTGGAAATATACTTAATCGATGATCTCAGAAGAGCTGCAAGAAAACGACTGAATTTTGTTGGACTGTTGTTATTAATAATGAATTATTAACAAGTTATTTGAAAATCATACAAGTGTACTGTTTTTAAATCGTTGAGTACACAGTGTTTGCGTCGGTTAAATTCATAACAGCCACTTCAGCACGTAACCAGAGACACACGATGTAAATTTAACAAAGTGTTAATTGCCATTAATTATTCTCTACATCCTAAGAGTGTTGATTCAATATACTCTCTGGAAATTGGAAAAACATTCTGCACGAGTGGGATTTAAAAAGTACAAATCGTGGTCGACTGGATGTTGGTATTTCAAAGTGCAGCAGAGCGTGCTCATAGAGATAATTCGTGTACTAGATATTTACTTTTATTTTTTAAGTAGAATTACGAGAAGCATTTATTTGGTGGCGAAGCGAGAAATTATTTACTATTATCGCCTTGTGAAACGTGCACAGAATGAAACTTTAATAAATTCCACCTGAAATCAAAACGTCCAACGGGAGAAAATGTGATCGCGAGGGGAAAAATTTAATTTTTCTCGTAATTTGATTCGCTGGCGAGGAAAAGCGAATCGAGGTTGCTGGGGTTTCAATCAGTTTAGGAAAAACTCAACTCCTTATAATTTCTCGATGCTGATAGTATACAAATATTGAGTGCAAAATGTGTTGTAATATATTGCGAAGTTTTCACGTGTTTGTTGCCTTTTATATACTTATTTCAGTCAGCTGTGAAGAAAGAATATTACATAAAAATATATTGTAGTATTTATTCCCAACTTCACGTTACACACTTGTTTACTATATCCCAGAAGGAAAATCTTTCTAACTACCCAGGTTCGATAATTTAATAAATGTAATAAAAGAACAATATTTTTCATCAGATAATATTATTACAGAAACTTGGAAAAACGTAGACAAGAATATCTGAAATTATAGTATTTGTAATTTCTACTTTAATATATTGCAAATGCAACTAGTCATTCCAAATAGGGTGAAAGCACTAGTAGCCGACCACCCTCTAGTAGTCGACCACTTTTATTGTTTAGCTTAAAGAAATAAGTACTGAAATAAAGAATTTATTAAATGACAATTTTATATTATACTTTGAATTTCCAACTTTACAATACGACAAAAAGCGCCCTTCATAGGTAAAAAAAATAAATGGTTTTAAAGTGATTTGTAAACTCATTTTGATTCTACATGTGTCATTGCTGTTTTCTAACCCGAGAAGCGTAAGTGTGCTTTGAATAGAAACGACAAATGTAATTCAGTTCTATACATTTTTTACTGAAAAATTATGCTATTTCACTGAAAAAGCATCAACAATTTTATATGAGCTTCAAAAATTTAAAAAATGGGATAATTTATTTATTTATGGGAGGTCGGTAACTGGATCATCATTCCCTTTCAATTTTCAATAGTCGACCACAGCGGTCGACTTCTGAAGCTAACCGATTCACAATGAATGCTAAAAGTCGACCACGTATTAACTATATATAATTGTTTCTTGTATGTATATTCGTTTCTTATGGATTAATGTTCTTCAAAGTTTATATAATTTATTTATAGAATACAAATACCCACTTTAAAAACTTAAAATTTTTTACTGCTTCCTATCTTAAAAACGTAAATTAATTTACATTGGAAAAAAAAAAATTCTATTTCTTATTAAAATTTTGATAAAGTTTTTAAAAGAACTTATTTTAGTTACGCATTATTCCTGTCATTATTAATTATTTACTGATGTTGCACATTATATTTAAAAATAAATTTTAGTTTGTAATGCGCACATAACCTGTTTTGAATTTCATATTAAAAAAGATGGTCGACTACTAGCTATCGGACCGGTCGACTTTTAGAGTTAAGCGGTCGATTATTAAAGCATTCGGACACTTTATTTTTAACGTTAATTATTTATTTTCCCCGAACTTTCCTACTAACACAAAATATTTAGTGATATATTAAATACATTTGAATTACTTCAATACATTTTATATATTTTATAACATTGATTGTTTATTTTTTTCAGAACTTTTCATTCGAGTTTAGCTTTAAGTGGTCGACAACTAGTGCTTTCACCCTATTAGAAAAGAAAAAGAAAACGTGTTAACATCACAATGATCCACTGTTATTACTATAAAACTCACTCACCCAAATTAGCTGAATGAGCGTTTAAACGCAAGAACACAATAAATTGCTCGAAGTGAATAAAAATAACGCTATCCAATGCAGCCTGGTAGCTGAGCCACGGAAAGTTATGGTGGACCATCGTGGACGAATTAAAGCGACGGCCGATGTTCCACTTTGCTAATTATACCCCTGATTCAATTGTCTAAGGCGAAAAATAAATTCGAGAGAAGCGGGAATGCCGACCGAGGGGGATTAAAGCATCTCTTTCCTTCTCGAACGATACTTAGAAAAACGTGAACCGAGGCGAGCAATCTGAAGTGGTTTCCACCGTTTAACGAGATAAAGTGCAACGTATCCATGAAACGACTTCCTCGTTAGGTTGAACAATTACGGAAAAGTGAGACCATTTCGAAGGGTGAAAAACATTCATCAAGCAACAAGGATTTTTCCTTCCATTGCTTGTCTCAACATTTAATTTTATTTATTTTATGTATTTTTATGCCGGCAGTTCTGTTTGTACAAACTCACAATAACATTAGCTTAAATAATATTCTGCACTCCAAATATGCCACCAAAGTTTACATTAATGCTACATACTGCTACCATTAAATTTCGTAAAAAAAATAAAATAGAAGATTAATTGAAATTGGAATATTAATTGAATTATTGCTTTTGAAATCACTGTACTATATTTTTCCCCTATTCCAAAGTTGTCTATTTAAGGACTGAACAATCGACGAATAAATAATTAGGAGTGTAAAAGGTTAAACTTGTAATAATTTGTTATGAATGATAACAACATGATAACAACTTTCTGTCATAAGTCATTATGGGATTCCAAGGAGGAAAGGTACGTTCATTTTCCTATTTACCGCGAGTAGTTATTAATTTCTCGATAGCGTGATCCAGATCGAAATACGAAAATCGATCAACACGTATCACTATCGTCCGGCTTAATTAGACGAATGAAATGGAATTAAATTACGCGATTCGGGGAAGCTTGCCTCGTCCCACTTAAATTTTCATTTCATTGATTACATTTCCTGTTGCTCGAAGCGGATTTCTATTCCGTCGGCGTGAAAATCAAAACGACTTTCGCAGCGTAATTGCTCAGAGAATGCGTAATTAAATGCGTAATGCGTATTAACGATTAAAGGAAACTTGTCGCTCCGCAAGCGTAGTTAGCAAGGTGCCGAATGGGCGGCGGCATAAATTCCCTAGCGGGCACCGCGCGGTGAAGAACCTAACTAGACATTATACAGTAAAGTTGCGACAAAGTTGTATCCTTCATGGAGTTTATTAAAACTTCGCTCACTATGGAATACTTTCATTCAATTATTTCTTCCAACTTATGACAGAGGGTATTAGCGATAGCCCCGTCACATTAATAACTTATACACTTCCAGGAAATTTAGTCCCTAGGAGGGAAGCGCAACAAGCTTCGTAATCCCTTTCCCTACCCGCGTGTAAAATTCAAGAGAAACTCTTCAAATAATCGAAAAACAAAGAATAACTACATTACGTCGCATTAACATTATAACATAATAATTATCCTCTACCTCCTTATCTACTTTCAGAAATCCAGTTCAGCGGATTCTGGATGATTAAGTTGCAATATTGATACTTGTTATTTTGATGTTTCTATTGTTTCCTTTGCTATTTGTGTACTTTAATCTTTATAAAACTTAAAAAGTAAATGTTATCGGTGCACTGGTTCGGTCTATTTTTTTTTAAGAAACAAATAGCGGAGAAATAAAATAACATTAAGATAAAGACTAAATTTCGACCGCAAAGAATTTTTAAAACTTAAAAGTAAATGTTATCGGTGCACTGGTTCGGTTTATTTTTTTTAAGAAAAAATAGCGGAGAAATAAAATAATATTAAGATAAAGACTAAATTTCGACCGCAAAGAATTTTTAAAACTTAAAAGTAAATGTTATCGGTGCACTGGTTCGGTCTATTTTTTTTTTAAGAAAAAATAGCGGAGAAATAAAATAACATTAAGATAAAGACAAAATTTCGACCGCAAAGAATTTTTAAAACTTAAAAGTAAATGTTACCGGCGCACTGGTTCGGTCTATTTTTTCTTACAAAATTAAAAAAAATCTTAAAAAAATAGACCGAACCAGTGCGCCAATAACATTTACTTTTAAGTTTTAAGAATTCTTTACGGTCGAAATTTAATCTTTATCTTAATGTTATTTTATTTCTCCGCTTTTTTTCTTAAAAGAAAAAATAGCCTGAACCAGTGCGCCGATAACATTTACTTTTAAGTTTTAAAAATTCTTTACGGTCAAAATTTAATCTTTATCTTAATGTTATTTTATTTCTCCGCCCTCTACTCATATCGTTCCATGTCATTATAATGTACCAAATTATTACCAGTAATACATAAATAAAAAAATACAATCCCGAAATTTACCTTTAAATTTAAACACCATACAATTCTCAATCAATTAGTAAAAATTTAATTATTCGATATTTATCCCCCGAAAAGCCTTACCAACCAAATAGCACCTAAAAAAGCACAAAATCCTCGTGATTTTCAATCGCGCCACCGAAACTCGAAATGCACAGTTCACGAGTTAAACTCGCCGCCCGGCTCGTTCACGCGAGCAGCAAATTTCGCGCGAAAATTGGTGTGCCGCGCGTGGTTACCTTTCCTTGGATCTTTTTTTCTGATTGTTTGCGCTCTGTTTTTGGCCCGCCGGGGCAAATCACATCCGGCGGCGTGTATTAAATTCACACGCCTACGCGTGCACGTACAGTGGCATTGTAAATCCGTCGATACGAGGGTGAAATTGAATCGCGCGATTACATGTTCGTACGATCTCTCGCAGCCAGCGGGCAACTCTACTTCGCTAATTGCGCCCGTGATTTGATTGTCCGCTCGAAAAATGGATTCAGATAAACCGGGAATTTATGTAATCATAAAGGGAGGCAGCGAAGGGGCTGCAGAGGGGGTGGAAGGGTTGGCACGATCTGCTCGATGCCATTCGTTACGCGATAAATAGAAAACGATAACCAGCGTGCGGGCAATATTTTAAACGCGCGCGGTTCCACGCGGCCGGAATCGACAGGCTGGGATCGGAAACGTTGCCCGTTTAATTCCTTCGAGTATCGCTACTTATTACGCGGGCATGGCTACGTGATTCCATTCCCCGACGTTTCGGACTCGCGAAGTTGGTTGTTCATTATCTTTTGATTCAAATGTGTAACCAACAAAAAGTTTCGGTATAGGGGAGACCGGGGCTAGTTGGCTAACGAGGTTAGTTGACTAATTACATTTAATTGTTATATTATGGAATAAATTATTCGGCGATTCGCGATATTGAAACATATGACTGACCAGCTTGCCATTTAAGGGGTCATGCTCAGTCACAACTTTCAAAAAATCGATTTTTCAATTTTTGTATTTTCTTTAAGTACAACATGTTAGAAATATTCTGTAAAAATTTTAAAATTGGCCGAGATATAGGCGTTCGAAGTGAACCATTTTATATAAGTATAAACTTGACTTGAAACTTCAAATGCATTTTTCTCGAAACAGCATTTTCAAAATCGGTGACCAAGATATTTCAAAAACCATTCAACCGATTTACTTCAAATTTTACAAGCTTACTATAGGAACAATAAACTAGTCTTTGAACGAAGGATTTTTTTTTCCAATGCTTAGTTTTCTTTTAATTGACGAAAATCAGGCACGATTTATGATGAAAATTGAAACTTTTACTTTAAACATCCGCCATTTTTTCCCAAATCAATATTTCGAAAAATCCTTCGTTCAAAGACAAGATAATTTAATATAATAAGTAAATTCTTTGGAATTTTTTAATTTAGATGATCGACTTTTGAACAGCAGTGGTCACCGCAGAAGCCTTTTTTTTAGAGGACCTTTGAGAGATGGACAATAACTTTGTTATTAATAAATAGTTTTAAATAAAAAAATTACGATACACAGTACTAGATGCAATCTTTAAAAGGAAAAAAGAATTTTTGAGAAATGTGTTATAGCTTTCGAGTAAAAATTTCCCAAAGATCGCCCTTTTTTCGGCCTCCTGACTGAGCATGACCCCTTAATGTGCCGCCGTGACAAAAACTTGCGTATTCTGTCAGTGAGAATGAAAAATCTAAAAAGTTCGGCGGGAAGTAAATATTTTTATTTCGACTATTTATGAATTTTTGCCCACTAAGTACTGCTTGATGTTTTTTCATGAATATTTTGTGAAAACATGATACCTTGACTATAATTTGTGGTATTTTATTTTATCCGGTGCGTGAAGGTTTCGTACGTACGGCCCTTAACATGTTAACAATGTCGGACGGGGTTAGTTGACTAAGCATAGGAATACCACTAGATATTGCATTTTTATCCTCAAGATGCAGTCGAGGCAAAGAGTTTAGCTGCTCAAGTCCACTTCCCCCATCATAAAATTCTTCCAAACTCACCCCTACCAGTTTTACACCCTATCCTCCCTTCAAACTCTCAGGCCTTCCAAATAGAGCATAACAAATAAGTACAAAATAATTACAGTATCTAACACCATGATAATTAATAAAAAAATAACACTGTGAAGGAGTGAAAAAAAAATTTTAAAAAATTATTGGTTGTAGTATACATATGTGCGCGTTTCGTATAGTATATTGGTGGAATTGGCAGCGTATATATACGCTTTTCATACATATTGATGTACTGTGACAGCGTATATATATGCCTTTCGCAAGCAAAGGTTTAAAACTGAAAAGTAAATGTCAAGTCAACTAACCCCATCGTATTTGTCAACTAACCCCGCAGCCGGGGTTTGTTGACTCATTCGTCTCACTACTCTAAAAACCATAAAAACAACAACGTAGACTCAATTAAAACGATTTTAAAAATTAAGCCTGTATACCTAATGAAATTTGTAAACTTTTGGTATGCAGCATGTCAAAAAAATAACAATGGTATATTTATAAAAATTAGGAATGTAAAAAATTAGTCAACTAGCCCCGGTCTCCCCTACCATTATTTATTTAGGAGTAGATGAGACAATTCTGCACTGATGTAATACAATTTTTTGGTAAAAGAATAAGGCGGATTTTATTTAAAAATTTTCAGAGTTCTTGAGCAATTTATGAGTTGGACTTACCCGAATCGAATCGGACGGCTATCTCACTGGGCGCGACTATCGAAATATTTTGATCGATAAACCGTCGATCGTACTCCGCGGTGCTAGCGGCGATAATGGCTTGTCACTCACTCCCTGTCAATTTTCGTTAGCACGGTGAACATGCAAAGTTCAGCGTCTGCCGTGCTCAATGCTGTCGCGAGGATTAGAATCTCGTGATTATACAGATTGAACTTGTCGGTGGGAGCCGCACCGCCGTGTCGTTCGTTAATTAAATTTTATCCGCGTCTCGTAGATGGGGGAGACTTGTAGTGCCTCCCTTCAATTGCTGTTTCACCGTGATCGTTCGTGCTAAGTCTCGACAACCAGCGAAACCGAACGGGCATTTCGTGGCAGCTAAAATGCGATTACTCGGTTGGGGAACGTGTGCAGGGTGTCTCGTATTTATAACGAAGATACGGTTGAGAGAATCGGGACAATCCTAGGCGCTTAGGAAGAGAAACCCAGAAGCTTTATGCCGTAAAAGTCAACACCCCTTACCGAATATACTCAGAAGCGTTGAAGGTACTAGCAGTTCGGAGTACGACGCAGAAGATTCCAGCGTTACCGAACCGAACGACCCCACTGAGGCTATAGAACTCGATACCAATGATACTGAACCCATGAAGCCGCGATACCTACGAGCCCAGCATTATGCGACTCGATACAGGCGATATTGAAGTCGTAAGATTCCATATTGACGACCGCTGCGTCATTGGACTCGGTACTAGTAATAGTGGAGGCGTAAGACTCGATGCCGATGACCGTGGTGACATGGGACACGGTAGAAGTCACCGAAGTGCAAGTCGCCTTCGATGATTTGAGTGCACGGACTTGCTATTGGGATTAGTGCTGTAAAACCGGATGTTGATCCAGCTGGGGTGCGGAATTCGACAATGATGAAGTGTCGTGGGATTTCAGTGGCAGTGGAGTGAAGGGAATGGATGTTTGACGATCGTGTAAGTCTTGATTGTAAGTCGTAGGAAGCCTGATGGCTAGCTACTTAGTAGAGATTGTTATTTTTAATTGTAGTTAATGTTGATAGTTATGTAGGACAGTTTCACATACTTACAAGTAGGCAAGAAATTTAGTTACACTGTAGATTAGGGATCGCAAAAGTTCTGAAACTCATATTTTTAAAAAATTTGTTTTATGTTTTGTTTAAGAAATATATGCTCCTGTGGAATTTTTATTGAAAGAAATGTCAGGCTTAGGAAGTTTCTTAAAAAGTCTTATCATGGAACAGATATTTTAGAACCTATGGAACAAAAGTTTCATGGAAAATGGTATATTAGAACATTTATTAAAACATGTTCCATAAGATAAAGAAAAGTATGAAACTGTTAGGTACTAGTGTTATTTAACAATGTAATATTATATTCTTCGTGTTTATTTAATAAAAGGTATGAAAATCATAACATAAGTAATTAATAGTTTCATAAGAAGTATTGAATAGAAAAGGGGACTTGTCAAGAATAATACCTAAATAACAAATTCAGAATATTAATTCAATTGTAATAATTATTTATTATTGTTGTAGTACTATTTATCGAATAGTATTCAGTATTTGTTACAACGATGGAGAACTTTTTTAATATTAATGAACAAAATAGCTGTTCCTGTTGCAAAGATATTTATATTTTTTTGTTTTATAAGTTCCATTCCAACTAGAACTTTTATTTTCCAGAACTTTTACTTTATCAGTTCTCGCGAAAACTTATAATGTGAGGACATTTTTAAAAAAGTTCCACGGTTCATGTTTCAAATGGAACCAATTGAAAAGTTTCAGAACTTTTTCGAACCCAGCTCTATATTAGTATATAGCAACGGTACTACCTTTGTAATGGATCGTGTAGGTTTCATTTCTGTCAGAATATCATAGTTTCAAACCCTCTTTTGAGCAGCTCAAAGGAACATCGAAATTTTAATGAAAAAGGCATAGACTCTCGTCCATAAAAGCTAGTTCAAACACGTCCAGGATTTTATTCGAGTAGCGAGTAATTTAGTATCGTGTGTGAACACTAAAATTTAATCGAGTAATTTAGTAAAATAATGGTAAATTATTAAATTACTTGCTACTCGACTAAATTTCTGGACATGTCTGAAGCAGCCTTAAAACATCGAACACTTCCTAGGGAATATTCCAAAGTGACGATCGTAGATTTTGATGAAACTTGCGTAAAAAGTACATTTCACAAAAATAACTATAAGTAAAAAATGATTTTTTTTCCTTATTTAAATTACGACTCTCAATTTTTGTATGTCGACGTCTCATCACTTGCACTGTGTAAATGTGGCGCCGACTTAAAAAATTGAGAATCGTAGATTAAATAAGGAAGAAAATTATTTTTTACCTTTATTTATTATTATTTATAATAAATAAATTACGTCTTGTTTTTGTCATTTTTGTTCGCTTTTTAATTTTTTTATTAGCTACCATCTACATTGAAGAGGCAAACACACTCCGCAAAGTTGGCGCTGAGAAATGGATCTCAAACTCATTTGGTTATAAATATAACAGAATTAAATTATAAAGCTACTTTAGACATTTACATCCATATTCCAATAATTGCCACAATGCACACTTCGTAGACTATTTTCAAATACCTTTAAACCCATCCATTGTTTCTAAAATTTGCTAACCTAAAATTATGTGATGGGATACGTCCCCCATATTAGAATGCTAAGAGTTTACTAAATATGACAAGCGCGCACAGCCTCGGGGCAAAGTTATAATTAAGTGATCCTCAGTTGCCAAAGTGTCATCACGATAACGTCGTGTCAGTGCGAACTCGCTTGCGCCGCTATTACAGCAGGATCGGTTTAAAGCTATTTTTCTCAAACAACGTCCCATCGAATAAAATATTCTGTCCACGTGTCCGAGAATTTCCCTGTCAGTACGAATCTGTGGTTCCCATCTGTAAACCAATTGTACTCCACAACCGCCGACACCGGCGTGTAACGCGTTGAATTCGCAGGATCACTCCGCACGGACGTACGTATATCTATCTTGTCTAATTGTTTCTGTCGTTGAGTTCGTTACAGAGTTTAGTGTAAACAGAAGTTTCCGTGAACATCGCGAGTGTTCAACAAGTAGAAACTAAATGTTGCTGAAACTTCTGTTGGGTAATCCGTCCAGGACCGGAATTAAGGGGAGGTTCTGGTCTAAATGTCGATTTTTTTTTTATTTAATTTTTCGAATGTTCAACCTTTTAGAAAAACGTGTTTAAAAGGATTTATTGAAATTCGCAAAATTCCCGAAGTTATAGGCATTTGAGTAGCGGCAAATGCATGGGTGACAACCGGCCACTCGGCGCTCATGTAAAACTTTAAACGCGTTTTTCTCGAAACAGTGTTCTCAAAACAGTGGGAGCTGTATCTTCAAAATTTATTATCCGATTCGACTGAAACTTTTTTTATTTTGAAGATTATTCTTTTTTCTAGGGGGGGAACTAAAAAAAATTACAAAAAGTTGAAAATTTATAATTTTCAAAGGCGATGAAAGGACGAAAAATACAGGGAAAAGTGATTTCAAACGTGAAGTGTCGTTATTTTCTAAAAAAAATGACATTTTTGTAATTTTTTTTAGTTCCCCCCCCTAGAAAAAAGAATAATCTTCAAAATAAAAAAGGTTTCAGTCGAATCGGATAATAACTTTTAGAGATACAACCCCCACTGTTTTGGATCAATTTTTTGACGCTTTAACTTTAACGACTCCCCAGGGCTGTCTGCACTGATTAATTATAAAACAAAAAATATATTTCTATAATTTAAGACATCCTTAATACAATGCAACAAGTCCCATTAAATTATACACAGTAGTTTTCCTTTAATTAATTCCTAAAAATCACTTATTTTTTGGGGCTCTAGACCAGAACCTCCCCTTAACTCAGGTATGAATCCAACGTGTGATAGCCACCGTGTTCTTCCTATTAAGTAGTTTTCACGGCGATTGTTATTAGACGTGTCCTGCACTTTTGTTGTGCAGGGTAGTTTGAATTTTAATAAATGCAAATAATTGAATTATGCAGATTTTAAGACGATATTATTATTGTATATATTTTACACTCATCCTCTATGGCTTCACCAATAAATATCTGCAGTCGAATTATCCGAAATAGAAATTAATGATGCGATCCTTTGAGAAGCTAGATAACCGTCCCCGGTAATATGTACGTCGCGACAGGCAAATGAATAATGAACAAAGTTTCGTTTCTATAAGGACGAATGCAAGAGTGTGGTAGCAACCCAAATGCATCAGTTCTAATTGTGCATAAAATGCAAGGACGAAACAGTGCGTCAAGGGAAATTTATGCTCCAAGTTTTAAATGACGAGGAAGACACATAAATGCTTCGCTATTGCAATTTTTAAATCCAGTATTATTTGTTCGTAAATTGTTGATGTCACTGCAATCATATTTCATGGTATGCAAGTTGAAATTTTAATTGAAATGGATTAAAAAGGGGATGGAACAGTAGGTCTTATTCCTTTTCAAAATGCATCGTAAGTGTTCGATATATAAATGAAATACAGGATAAAGTATTTATTTCTGGAGCACCTTAACATTTTTATAAGAAGAAGCATATATGTTTCGATAAAGAATTGTATTTAGAAAATTACAATTGCAGTTTTCCATATATGGCAGTGCATCTGAATTTTATCAAAATATTCTAATAATTTATTTAGGCCTTATTTCTTTGTAAAGAAAATTAGAAGAAATTTCTTTTTTGTGCACTTCAGCAAAGCTATTTTAAATTCGACACACACAGAATAACTTGAGAATTATTTATGTATACTTAATAAAAGTATGTAGCAGCTAACGTAATATTTATTTTAACGTTAATGAATATCCACGCTTTATGCGAAGCGAAGATTTTTAAGCGTGAAATACTTGTGAAATGATTAAGATTTGAATTTTTTCTGGATTTGGGGTCCAAGCCATCGTTCATTACATGTAACCTTTCACCAGCATTGCAGTTGAGTTCGTCAGCATTGGAGAAAGCACTTTTGTATTTCTCTCGTGGCAGGAACCCGTATTTGTACCTGTGCTTCTTGTTATGCATGAACGATTGGTCGATCAATTTTTCGTCCAATCAACGGTCCAATAAAACGATCACTGGTCCGCAACAACAAGCATCGCTACAAATATGGATTTCATGAAGAATACATTTAATGTTGACTTTCTCTTTGACTAATTGTTAGATGAAGCTGCATTACAGATGCCGCGTTGTCTTGTAGATAAAAGTATATTCATAATAACATAATGTATTCTAAACACATCTATATTCAAGATTGAAGGTAAGTTTGATAATGAAAATCGATATCTATCAGAATTCGATAATTTATCTCGTATCAAAACGTTTCGAGAAATTCTATTGTATAAAAAATTTAATTAGGAAGACAGTCCTTCTTGATTAAAATAAAAGAAGAATGAACTCCTTATAGTTGATAGTTTCGGATTTAAAAATTGATTTCTGGTTTCATAAAAACAGGCAAAAATTGAAAAAATTGAGAGCCTGTATTTTCTTAATATCTTTGAAATCAATGAAATGATGACTTAAACTTGCACTTTGCAATTTCGAGTACAGAAACTGACCGATTTTTGGAGTAGTTTGACCAAAATAGCATTAGCAGCCAAGAAATGACGAATTCCATCGATTAGACGAATATATGTAGGTATAATTAGAACCCAATAGAAATTTGAGGATTGAGTTGGACCTCAAAAACGTCAGACTTTTTAAATCTTGCATGACCTCAGCAATAAATTAATGCGAGAAATATTATATGAAGCAAGGAAATTCCTACGAAATCTGTGTTAAACCTATTTCAATTCTCCTATAACGTCAATGATTAATGAGTAACGATTGACATTGCTCGATGGAGAAAATTTGTGTTTTAAAGGTGAGACAATTGAGTTTCTCGACATCTCAATCTCGCGTAGATCAGCAATTTGCGTTTCGCACACGCATATGCCAGACACGTGTTGGGAATTCGCAGAGAAACTCCATTGTGACGGTAGTTTAAACTGTTTAACGAGGACATGCAAAATGAATAATCCTGTTCCTCGTGTTTCAGGCAGCTTATTAGTCTGACTAAATCCCATAGACGTAAGGTGTTTACTTAATAGTGTATCAATAGTTCTGAATCGAGCATTCTTAGATGCTTTTCAATTATTCTAAATATATTTTTGATCATGTTCCAGTTCCACTGAATCTGTGAATGAAGTTCGATGAAGTAAACGGTGGATAAAATTAAAATAAGTATAAACTAATTAATCGATAATATTATTTTGTTTCAGATTATTTAGATAATTCCTGGAAGCAAAAACTTGAAAACTTCTGCAGCTTTATTGCTAAAGATGTTTATATATGTTCTTTTCGGTTTTCAAAAGTGTATTACAATTTTAAATAAACAAGATATTTACTAGTATAATTTTGACTATCAAGTTGATTTTTTACTGGTTTTTTATATTGGTAAATATTAGTTGTATAAGTGAGCAAATATCTAAAATCGATAGTATAGATACAAAATTAATTGATAAAAAAATAAGTCCATGCAAGAATATTGAAATATTTTACAATTTCATATATTTTGTAACGTTTTGGTTATGCATTCCACATTTGCGAAATTCTGTGGTACAACTGATTGTGAGCTAACTGTAAGGATTTAAACTAAATGGTTGAATATTGGATTTACACGGTGATTGGTACTTAGATTTATTACTGCACCCGCGTTACTTGTATCGAGAATCTGTTCATGTAACTTTGGTTAAACCCGGATTGTTCCTTGGAATTCGCCGCGAATTATTCCAAATGTACATACTGTGTTCAGGAACGTCCATTTTGCGAATGGACGATGCTCGAGGGAGGTCCGATGTATCATATGGCCGAAGGGACAATACAAAATGAATTCAGGCGGTACAAATGTTCGAAATACATCGTCGAAACGTGCACACGCATTTCAAGATTGATGTATGCTTACTACGCTAAAAGTTTTATTTATAACTGTGCTGTGAAGAAAAAAAAATCAACTACTTGGAAATGTCGTCTTCTGCTTTTTCAAAAAAGCTGCAGCAATTTCTAATCATTTATAAAATAACCATTTATCTTGGCATATATGCAATAAACAGAAAAAAAGAAATAGAGTATCAAAATCGAGAATTTTCTCTAATTCTCAGAGAATTAAATTTCTAATTTGCGCTTACAATTTAATTATTATTCTACGTCCTTCAACTTCCAGTTTTTTTAAATAGCCTAAATACATACTACCAATTTTACGAGATTCCTCCCTCCAAGTAAAAATTAGCAAAGATAAATGGGTCTAAAATTAATAATACTAGAAAATGGTAGAGAAGGATGACACATAAAACGAAGAATACTCGAGGAAAACTTTTAATCGTACGATCCCTAAAATGTTCGTTGAAATTAAGTTTATTAAATTCCTCCCCTTCGATGAGGGAGAATATTAATCCGTTGACATGAGCTGTAGCGTATTCCGAAATTAAATTAGATTTAGATGTTCCCTGCAAGAACATCGATGCAGCAATTTAGCCGGGTTTGGCGCGTTTTGGATGCATGTAAATAACTATCGCCGTGCACAGGAATACGCGGATACGGGGAAGCGCTTTAAACGATGGAAAATTACTGTTCGCAGATAAGTCGCTTGTTCGGCCGAAGTATACACGAAGGTACGTGAGATCGATAAGGCGTAGGCTGTTCGTTCAATAAATAAAATAGGAAGCTTTAGATATCTTCTTATTGTATTTTCACGTGTTACCTTGGCTTTAAAAATAATATCCGGCCTACTCCGAAAGTTTTCGGTATCAGGAATGCAATCGAAATGGCGTGCAGAAATAGGAACGTTAGCTTCGGTTATTCGTAGCGAAATGCTTGCTGAATATTTCATTTAATTTTCTGTACGAATGATTCAATAAAATAACTTGAGGAATGATAATGCAACGCGAACGCAAGGCCACGAATGGCATGCAATTTCAATTTGAAAGCTGTGCAAATGCCTGCGCCAACGAACTATCACTTTGTTATAAATTACTTACATCGTATATTTCGTTTGTTCGAGGCATGGCCATAAATTTAATTACGTTCGATTCTATTGAGCCTGGTATTATATTACCGTATAAATTAATCTCGGTGGTACAGTTGTGTAATGTAATAGTAACTTTTTATTGAATGTACGAGCCCAGCTCGTGGATTTTGTTAACCAAAATTTATAACTGGTAGCTAATGTCAGAAAGTTTGAAATATTATCTATTTTAATTAAGCAAAATGTGTAAAAGGGGAAGATAACCTTATACTTTGCTACGTATAAAAGATTAATAATTTCGAAGTCTTTTAATTTAAATTCTGGATCTATGAAAAAACTGTGATGAAATAAGATTCTATGAATAATTTAAAATTGTCAAATTGAGTACCTATTCGATTTCCTAGCTAGATTATATCAACAAGAAGTTCTGTGATTTTGCAAAGCAAGTCAAATGTTGCATACCATGTTTAGCGACAAAACACAAACACATCGCAAATCACAGTATTGAAATACATTCATCATGGAAAACGTTCCATTTTGGGCACTGCTATTTTGGATTATGCATAGATCTGCGGGAATAGCATATTAATTTTGGAAGCTAAGTGTAGCTGTCTGCCGAAATCCATGAATACGATAATAAGCTAAAGCATAATTGATTGAAGTATCATTAGCTGATAAGAATAATGCTATTTTAAATTAAAAGATATCGACTCTGTCAAGGTTCACGTTTTCTTAACCACTGAATCGTAGAAATACTACTTATTAGATATTTAAAGAACATAGTACCAAATAATCTCGAAAACTGAATATATCATCTCAATAAATCCGGCTGCTCTGTGCATGTATAGACACACTTAACTCTGTTAGGGCGTAGGGAATTAGAACTTCAGAATTTCGGCGTACGTGTGATGTTAGGGAGCCCCTTATTAAATTATAGTTTCGGAGTGCTTAACATGAATTTTCCTACATTACCGTTCGCTTTGACGGGGATTGAATTACCCGCGAAACGAGTAACGCGCTGCTTTATGTTTAATCAAATCCAATGAAACACCGAATTTTCAGAATTTATAACACATTTTCTGTTCCGGATTAATATCTCTATTTGTTTATCGTTTACAATTATTTCATTTCGAAGTGAACATCGTATAATCAACTTATATTGTTTTCCGATTGAAATATGCAGTTGATCAAAGTTATCTTCTTTTTTGAAATGGCAATATTTATTTTTCAATAGCTGGGTTCGTAGCCCATTCTGTGACAAGTGAAATGGCTATAAATAATCAAAAATAAGTGTGCAAAGAGACAGAATATCTCTTCGCGAACTGGTTGCTTCTCAAATAAGACGGACAAGTAGTGACGCCCTATATGCAGTCAGACAGACCTCAATAACTCACACAGTGTACGCGTTAAACGTTCCACTTCAAATCAAATTACAAATATACCACCAGTAATTAAATGATTTCAATATTGCACATAACATTGCAAAAGCATTATTTAAAAATTCATTGCTTCTTTTTCCTAGCAATAAAAAACAACTGCTTTTCACGCACTATCTTGCATTACGTCCTCATTGTACTCATCTGAAAGTCACCAGTAAACACACATGTCCACGACCATATATCATTATTTAAAAAAGTCAAGATGACTCTGCTATCACTTAATCCCCACCACCTACACAAAGATCAAACCAAGCACATGGTATTTCCCAAACGAGATCAGAATACTTCATATCTGGCTTAGTGTTAGGAATATCAGTAAGCCTATGTTCCACGGGAAATTTAAATTGCATCCACTTAGTGGAGTTTATCGGGGAGGGCGACAAAGGCTGAACTATGCACTCCCGAAGTTTTCGAATGCTTTATCCGGCAGGGTCAGAGGCGAATTAGCCCGTACACAAATTTATCCCTGAAAAGAAGCAGGGTGGAAGGCGGCAGAAGTCGTGCTCGGAACTTTCGTCTTAACTTCTTGAAACGGCAAAGTCGGTAGCCCGCAATCCCCGGGCGGGGCAAACGGCGCGCACATCAGAAACTCGAGCCACGTTTAAATTGACAAGTAGCTGCACTCTGTCCGGCTTGCCGTGTCGGTTCGCAGGGCAGAGATTTCCAAATTCCCGGCTCACCGGATGGAAATTTACGAGCGAGCCGAACGCGTAGCTACGTTAACTTTATAATTCCATTCGACGACTATCGATTGGGTGCTTTAAACACCGGCACGTACGTGTTTTCCACTGTACACCACTGATCTGTAATTCCGTCCGCAAATTAGTGGCGGCCCACGGTCTTTTTTTCGAATATTTTTCGATACTGGAACTGCATGCGTTACACGCGATGGCTGGTGCATACAGTGGGTCGCAGGTTTGTTCATATAAATTCGGAAGAATAACTAGTTGCGAAAGTTAGTATCCCTTTTTGCATCGATGCGTAGATTGGTATGACCTTATTCACAATTTTAGTACGAAAAATAATACTACACATATTTAGAAAATTGTGAAGGGAATTTTATGGTAGGTATGTTGATTATCAGACTAGATAATGAATACACTTTATTTATTTATTTATTTCACTTGTAAGGGTAAAACCTATCTGGCAACAAAATAAGAATAAATCGATCATCGTAGAGACACACGTTACTACTACAAATACAACAGAGTAGGGGAGACCGGGGCTAGTTGGCTAACGAGGTTAGTTGACTAATTCCATTTAATTGTCGTATTATCGAATAAAGTATTCGGCGATTCGCGATATTGAAGCATATGAATGACCAGCTTGCCATTTAATGTGTCGCCGTGATAAAAACTTGCGTGTTTTGTCAGTAAGAATGAAAAATCTAAAAAGGTTGGCGGGAAGTAAATATTTTTGTTCCGACTATTTATGAATTTTTGTCCACTAAGTACTGCTTGATGTTTTTTCCTGAATATTTTGTGGAAACGTGATACCTTGGTTATAATTTATGGTATTTTATTTTATCCGGTGCGTGAAGGTTTCTGAAACGATTAACAATTAAAACGATTTTAAAATTAAGCCTGTATACCTAATGAAATTTGTAAATTTTTGGTATGTAGCAAGTGAACAAAATAACAATAGTGTATTTATAAAAATTAGAAATGTAAAAAATTAGTCAACTAGCCCCGGTCTCCCCTGCAATAAACATGAACAATCAAGAAGAATATATGGCTAGCAAGATTTATCATGGATAACTACAGCTCTATATACGCTTATCTTAAAAGTAGATGGAGATCCGTAAAAGAAATCAACATCTTCGCAGTGCAAATTAATCAGATTACAGATCCCGTTGATAGGATCAGTGATGCCAAATCTGGAGGTGTAGTCTAGAGGTTTAAATAGCAAAGTATGCCTGATAGTCCCATCCAGAGCATTAAGATTGATTTGACTAATAACAGATGGGCTGCATGCCAATCCATTAATGATTTTAAATAAAAAAAGTCAAATCATTAACCGTCCTCTTACACTTTATCTATAGTTTAATTTTCTTTATATACATCACGTTTATATAAAGTTTTATTTCCTTGAAAGAGTGGTAGGGTAAAGGACCCAATTACTGGCAGCCAACCCAATTACTGTCACCTTAAGCTATTTTACTTAACGTTTATTTATTCGTTATTTTAAGTAAAATCGCTTAAGGTGACAGTAATTGGGTTGGCTGCCAGTAATTGGGTTCTTTACCCTAGGCCTAATGTGTAACGAAAAACATAAATAAAGTGAATTAGAATTTCGACCGTTTTACGTTTTAATTTTTGAAAAACGTAAATAGTTCACCAGGAATACTGCCCCCTTTAGTTAAAATGTCCTATCTAACATTTTGAAACAACCGAGAAAACTGAAGTTTTATCATTTACTTTGTACCGTTCTTATTTCCCTTCATTCAAATTAAAACATGTTGTCACTATTTGGTAACAGCCTAACATAATTTTTTGTAATAGGTATACTGGTAGGTAATATATTATTAACGTACCAATTAATTAATTGCTTTAGATAGGATATTTTAACCAATTGGAAAAAAGTTAGGTTAAATACATTAGAGTGTTTATAAATCTTTACGAAGCACGTAGAGTTTTCTAACTTTAGTTAAAAGGTAAAAGACGTGTGGAACTTCAAATATTTCAACATATCTCAAAAAATGAAAAAATGCTAGATAGGATGGTTTAACCAAGGAGGGCAGAATAGTCGAAATGCCTTACCGTTAAGGAACTAGTTCTTGATCAGGCACTAATTTTTGATCAGTTCATGAAATAAATCGTTCTTTTCAGTTTATGTCCTTAAATAATTGTTTGAAATAATTACTAACATAAAAAAGGATAATTCAAACTAGTTCCTGACCTGATAAAAAATTAGTTCCCATGTATTTTCAGATGATCAAAAACTAGTTCCTAGTCACTTTATTATTCCCCAACCTTATAAATAATTAAATTATACTTATTTTCAACTTTTTAAAATTTTTCCTTAAAGTGTAAATATTAATTCATCTTTTAGTATAAAAAAAGTCTATGGTTGAAAGTTTTATTAGGTTAAAAATAAATATTAAAGCGGGAAACTCTCTAAACTGATCAAAAACTAGTTCCTTAACGGTACATGCAATTATTAGGAAAAGTAAACTGCGATTCGATCCCATACAAATAAGAACTGAAACATGCAAAATGCACCCGAACATGTGCAACGTTTCCACGTGAAAACGAGTAGAAAGAATGCAATAATTTCCATGAGAATTTCACTTTCTGTCGGACGTATCCTCGTCGAGAGGTGAAAAAAAAGGTCGCCACAAAGCTCATTCTTCTCGTGACCACAGTATGCACAGTGGCTATCGTATGCCGAGAGTTCAACGAAACGAAGAAGAATGTTACGAGCACGCCGAAAATTCGTGTCGTTTCCTAGTTGGAACCGCAGTGGCCACTTTTTAGAATGCAAAGCGACGTTAAACAACGTGGCTAGCACAGATTCAAATGCTTTCGTCGCTGGTCCACCGAGTGTCGCGCAACATTTATTCGCCCCTCTAATAGGAACGCTGGCCGCCATATGCGGGAAATTTTTCACAGAGAATTGCTTGAACCTCGATTCTTGCACCGTGAAATTTCGTCCACGAAGTTTGTCGGTGGTTAAGCGATCGCCGCCAAGCGCAGACGATGAATGAACCGTCTGCGCAGAATATTTTAGCATTAATCCTGGGGAACACGGAAGGTGGGCAGCTTCTTAATGGAATCGTATCGCTAATCAACCGCTGCTGCTTCCGAGAGGCTGTATTTGCTTGTGCCCGTTCCCTTCGGGGCTCTAGAGCGGATTTACGGTTTGACGTTTGTGATTAAGGCGTTTTCCTCCTAGCACGTGGGAGCGTGGTCATTTTGAAAATTAAAATGACGTTTTTGCTTTGCTTGACCAGGCTTCAATGAAAGAGTTGGATGTAGTGAAGGGAGTTTGCAGATGAAACGGTGATGGTTCGATTCATTTTACTGTTTTATTTATTTAGTTCTAAGAATCTAGAAATTTGTTCGTGATTATGTTCCAATTTATGTGAGTAGTTTCAAGTTGAGTATTAGAATGGAAAAAATTTGACAGCTATTGGATTAAAAAATTGGATATAACGCGAAGGAGAGAATGAAAGGTATGAAGTAGCTTTCAGAAGCATCAGACTGTCGAACGGTTCAACTTTGCTGTCAAGTGTTTTTAACCGACTTCAAAAAGGAGGAGGTTAGGTACTCAAATTGTATGTTCCGCGCATAACTTCCGTACAGGTGCACCGATTTCGATGGTTCTTTTTTTTATTTGAAAGAGTATGAAGAGCCGGTGTTGGCATGTTAATTTTTTTATTATTATTTAGATACTCCAGAATTATCTAGAATTCCTGTTTTAATGTATGTTCGCGCATAACTTTGTAACGCGTGGACCGATTTGGATGATTCTTTCGTTGTTATTTGGAGTATGTTCCCCAATTCGTACCATGATAAATATTTTTCAACCTGACTACAAACAAAGGTCACTAAAAATGAAAAAATAATGATCTTTTTAAAAAAAATAAAGAACCAACTTCAAATATTTTTTTTTAATGGGTGCCAAGATAGAAACAGAATTAAATCAATTTCTAAACCTCTATCAATTATAATCCATTAACAGACTAACGCCTGGGAATTAGAACGCGCAAGAATTTAGTGGGACTTCACGCGTCGAGCCGATTTAATTTTGTTTTTATTTCGGCGTCGATTAAAAAAAGCATTATTTTATCCTTTTTAGCGCAGTTTTGAAGTCGGTTTTTTACTTTTTTAAATTGATATTTGAAAGATGGAACGAATTTGACATTGAATGACTACAGAATTACTAAAATTTGTAACTTCATGTCACGTACTTTGTATTTACCCATGAATATTGCATATTCATTTATGATTTTAAAGAACTTCTGATATAAAAGGTTTCAACCTAAAAGTTATTCTTAAAATATAATTTCTAGCAGTATTAAGTACCCAAGTTTTCAACACTAACATCAAACCAGGAAACCCATTCATGGGAAGAATTCGTCAGCAGGAGTGCCATCTCGTTATTTTTACTCCCTACAATCTGAATACTTAATATCTTTCATTTGTGACAGTTCGTTCGGCTCGTAGAAATATGATGTAGATATTCAAATTGCTCCTAACAGTACGGACAGTTAAAGTGTGCTCAATCACGGGAATATTTTCGATTTTAACATGAAAATATATTCTGGTCACTATAGAACTTTTCCAGGCAACCCGACGGAGCATAAAGGATACGATTATATTGGCTTCGTTTGATTTATACGTATGCCGTGAAATACTTTATTCCACGTCTATTCAAATCGATCTCTTCACTAATAATAATAAGCAACAATGCCCAGGTCACTGAATTGATTCCCTGTTGCTTCTTGAAATTTCTGACGCACAAAAAAGTGAATTGCCTAAATTAATGTAATAAGAATCTTCGATAAAGTTTCGCGATACACCCATTTCTTCTATTCTCATGATTTCGCGCAATAATCCAATTGCCTTCTATATTCCAATAGTCTTCATCTTATTTTAAATTAATATTTCAGAAATTCCCCCGTCAATTGGAAGATACATTAACATACCAACGGAATCTTTTTTGTTTATTTTAAATAATCTGATTCCGAATGGCAGTGCTCACCGCAAAACAATTTTTTAAAAAGGCTTCTTGGATATCGATTGTAATTTGATTATAAACGTAAATATTTTATACGAAAAAATTACCAAATCTTCTTTAGATGTTGCTCTTTTAAGCGCAAAAAGTTCTGTAAAAATAGATGCATCCGTTTTTCCAAAAAAATTCACAAACATTCGCCTCCTTTCGGCCTCCTGACTAGGTATAGGGTAAAGGCAGGTAATATGGAACGGCACGTAATATGGAACTTCGTAATATTTCGATAACGAAATAACGAACACTGCAGGCAATCGTGTATATTAGATCCCTAGACACAATAGACGATGATACTGACAATTGAGCACCAGTCGGGCATCTATCATTGAAAGAGAAACGTTTATATTTTTTCTGGGGTGTAAAAGTTTCTGAAAAGTGCAACAAACGGTTCAATATTGTAGCGAAGGTATGTTACAAAGTATTATTTTGATATAATTTATCATTAAATATGCGTGGTCTTGATTATTCAATAATAGTTTACTAATAAAGTTACTTTCTTCTTAGAATAATTCTTAATTTCTTGTCGGAACATGTGTGTACGTAATATGGAACATACCGAGTAACATAGATGAAGTTGATAATGACGATGACGACGATGATGCGGAATGCTCACTTTACGATGGTAATTATAAAAATAATGGCAATGAAAAGTAGACCCAATGTATTCGCTGCTTTCAGTGGGCACACGAAGAATGTGGAGCTTTCGACGTATTATTCACGTGCCCAACGTGTAGGAGACACAGGAAGCAGGAATAAATTACAAAAAAGATGTATATTTATTTATTTGTATCTCCTACTTAATAAATCTTCAGTTTTAGTAAAAAAAGGTAAAGATTTTTAAGTTTTCTTTACAAATTTCCTAGGTGTTCCATATTAGGACCCATTTTTTCGAACGGACGATTTTCAGTCTTTTCATTTTTTTTTATAACTGCAAAACCATTGGATTTTTTTACATTTGACTAGGTAAGTATCATTATGCATTAGTTCCTTCGTCCCCTCATGTCCGTTTTATTAAAAAACACAAATTCCCCTGCTTTTGACAAGCTTTTGAAATCAGATGTTCCATATTACCTGCCTTTACCCTAACCCCTTAAAACAAGACGGAAAAACTAAATAAATTATGCTAAGAATAGTGTAATCTTGTATGTCGTTTAAGTGTCAGATTTTAATTCGCGAATGAAATATGTGAGTGTTAAAGTATGCCGGGCGGCGGTGTAGGAAAAATACGCTTCAATACCTCCATAATTTACTCAAGCATCTACATCTCCACCCTGTACATAAATATCCCACACGCAACCCCCAAACAACGTTTCATCGAAACGCAGATGTGCAGCGATGACGTTCCGCTTAATCGTCCCCGGTAGTTGTCTCGAGTCATTGAAAGCCTGCAAATTGCCTTAATGCCGCCGCCCCGTTTATTATAACAAACGATTCGGCCGGAAATTAGTCTCGGAATTGCTGGCAACGGATTCGGGCGTATCGTGGCGAAGCGGAAAAGGCGACTCGTCGACGCGGCAGGTGGCTTTTCTGAAACGTTTCGCAGTTAAACGAATAGCCCGGGGCGCGGACCAAGTAATTTCAGCGTGAAAGTAATTCGAGAGAGCCCGGGCTGGTGTTGCGTTTCAAAGAGCAGCGAGCTGGGGAGCGGACCGAGCCGAAAGCTTTCGAAAATCTCGTAAGACACGAGGCTTTTTAAAGGGTGAATCGCAAACACGGGCTTCCGACGGCTCTACTCGCGACAGGGCTGGTTAATTGACACTTTCCTCGCGAGCTCCATCCCTTTCCGATAGTTTTCACTGGACGAAGCGTTGGCCACCACAAAGAGCAGCGAGGATGGTCAGGATGTATCTACAAAACCGTGAACCGCTGGATGTGACATCCTTTTGAAGAAGGGTTTCAAGCCAATTTAAAGGGGATAGCGGGAGATTCCATCTCGTAATTCTGAAGTTTGTTTGCTGCTTCCGGCAGTCACTGTTTGGACTTTGTCTATGTTTCTTCTTCGCCATTCAGGTAGTGGGAAGTTACGAGGACAATACAATGGTCATGATTAGTTGAAAGATTTAAGACATCTCCGGGCTTGACACGAGTTGTTTGTCATGGGATTGTAATATATGAGATATAAACTGCCTATATGTATACTGTGGAAGATGGGAGTGAGTAAAAGTACTTTGAAAAAAATTCTTGTATCAATTGCTAATATCGCTCTCACTTTCCATCCCTCGAAGATGCTATAAACTTTACGAGGACGTTTCAAATGCCCTCGAGAATTCGTGGACATTTTGAGCGGGGCACTTGACATAAGATAAAATGCTTTCAATTTCGAAAAGCTCGTAGATCCAGGATATTGTTTATCCCGTGTTTTGCCACAAGACAGAAGAACCTTTCAAGCCTTTTAGCTATGAAAATAACGAAGTTTGGTATTTTCGTCAAAAGAAAAAGCTCCTCCCAATCCTTTTATTTTATTTCAGAGGCCATCACGGACGTGGAATTTTTTTGGGAACACAGCTAAATTTATTGCACGTAATAACACTAAATATCTTTCACAAGAAACTTAACAATCACGCCTCTAAAGTTTCGAAAACGTTGAAACACGCAATTTCACAGTGATCGTTTTCTGATCGAGGCAAACAGTGTACCAACTGCGCTCTGTTTCATTACCCAAGTCAGAAGTAGGATTTCCAACGAACCTTTTTCAATCAGCCAGCGGCGAAAGCGAAGCGCCAGCAATTTTTAGCAGCGATCCAACCGGAATTCTCAGCAACAAGTGTTGGACGTGCGAGTGCACGGCGTGTGGGGGGCTGGCGACTATTATTTGCGATTCAGTCTCTCTCGTCTCTGAACTCTCATTGTGCCGGTTGAATCCGGCTATCATTGTCGGACAGAAGTCCATCGCGGGAGTTGCACGCCACGATCGTTAATCCGATCTCATGTACGCCGCACGTACACGGTTTTATCGAACAGAGGGCACTCTGCCCTAGCACTAATAATGTCAGATGCAACAGGACACTCCGTGAAATGCATCGATATGTTGGGACGATGCATCGACGTGCAGCTGGAATATGGAGTATAATTCAGAAGCGAAGTCGAACGAGGTCGTACATCGAATCGGTGATTTCTCGCCATTCCGCGGAACGGCTGGATCGAGATTTAAAGCGTCTCTGTGAAACAATACGGGGACCTTTGTTGGGGGTGAATAATCGTATGGGTGTCGAAATTTATTTCAGTAGAGTTTCTGTTTACCTTGTCATTTCATCCATCTTGTACCACTGTGTTAAGTTTACACCGAGGCACGGATTCAGTTCGTGAAATGAGGAACGGATGAGGGTCAAGTGAAGATAAACTGGATGAAAGAAAGGAATTGTAACTACCTAATAATTTATATATCTATGCAAGCTGTAGAATGATTGATATCTTCTAGAATTTAGTACCTACAGTGAGCCACGAAAGTATTCGAACGACCTGAAATGAAAAGTTTGAGGTTCAAAAAATATGAGTCCTATTACGAATTATAAAATACTTTTGTTTCTATAATAACATATAAGTATCATGATTATACATGTAAAATTTGAAGTGTCTCTGATGACGTCAATAATAGTTATAAAACATTTCTTGGTAAAAATCGACTAAATGACCGTCACAAAAGTATTCGAACGACTAAATTCGTAATAGATATTTTAAATAAATGTAGTGTTTTAATATTTTGTCGGACCACCCCGAACACTTATCACAGCTTCGAAACTTCATTGCATACTGTCAACCAAATTTTCAGTAATATCTTCTTTTATATTACTCCAAACTTCAAAAATTTTGGTTTTTAATGCTTTCTTGGAACTAATATTATATTTACTAAGTTGTCTGCCAATTTCTGCCCATAAGTGTTCTATGGGGTTGATGTCCGGACTTTGTGGGGGTGTTTCTAAAATGTGGAGAACGTTGTATATGATCCAGTGTTTAACAATATATGCGGTATGTTTCAGATCATTATCCTGCTGAAAATGAAAATTTCCATCTAACCCTAATTTTTCCGCACTTTGCGTCAAATTATCTTTTATAATAATAATAATAATAATAATAATAATAATAATACGTCTTTATTACACCTACAAATTGCATTGGGTAAATTTAGTTGTTTTTTTTCCTTTCGTTTTATTTTTTTTTTGTGGCGCAATGGGCGGGATTCAGCAATGTGCTGTTTTAAAATCCAACCCCCCTAACCTAATGATTAATTAATCTTATAATTAAGTGATCTTACAAATTTCTTACAAATTCGTATTTTTTATATGTAACGCAGCCGCCAACTTGAAATTTTTCTTAGATCTAATTAATCTAACATTCTCTGGTAATAAATTATAAAAATAAGTGGCCACGAATGTAAATGTACCACGAAATTTCGCTGACTGATGGGGATACATCACTAATTTAATATTCATTTATTTATATTTATTTATATTTATATATTGCTAATTTAATATTCATATATTTATATTTATATAATATGCGTTCAATAATGGGATACACCCCACACCATTATGGATCCACCCCCATGCTTCAAAGTTGAGCGTAGATTTTTAGGATCCATTTCTTTGTTTACTAATCTCCAAACCTTATGACCTCCAACTGAACCAAATATATTAAATTTCCTCTCGTCCGAGAATATAACACGTTTCCAAAAGTCCTTATCCTTGTTGACATACTTTTTACCGAAATTTAGTCTCTTCTGCTTATTTATTTTGCTAATGAATGGTTTCTTTCGAGGGATACGACCATGAAAATTATTTTCACGAAGTTCAGGATGAAGTTGTTTTTTAAAACTATCAGCGACTAGTGTTGCAAGTTTGTCAACGACTAAAAGATCTTAGAATGAATATACCTATCTTCATATGGATTGTTTCAATTCACAACGTAAATACTATCCCCGTTCAAACTTACCAAGCTTAACGTTATAAGTCTCTACTGAATTTTTAAAATTTTCTACCTTCCTCTAGAAAAGGGATTCGTGGAAGAACCTCATCAATGCTCGAACGTTAAGTAATCAAAGCAATGCCAGGTTAAACAGAGAGATAGTTTAATTCCAACAAACGTAACGTTTGTATTATATCATTCCCGCGAGGCAGCAGCGTTTACTACATACGGCATTCGCGTGCGGAGGAAAGTCAAAGTTCACTTTGGGGAGATTACAGAGAGTCGAATCGTTCTCTCTGCCAGTCCGGTCACGAATCGATGAGTTACGAGAATTCGTTCTTGACTCACTCTTCGGCGAAACTTTCCTCGTATTAAATTTCCTTCTCATTACCTCCACCTGTTATTCGCGAACCCCGGGCGTTAACGGTAATTTAAAGTCAGCCGCGTCCGCTGCAATCGAAGGAAACTTTTATCCCGCCGATCTCGACTCTGAAATCTGTCTTCCGTTTTGTTGTTTTTCCGTCGACCCCAGCTAAATGCACCGTGAAAGGGGGGCCAGAGCGGCGCTCTTCATTTTCTGAAATCACGTTTACGCTCGGCGGTAAAAATGTGCTCCGCCTCTATCTTTACGACGAGAACTATTCGCCCCGTTCCTTTTTGCGGGGACGGCGCGCGCAACGTTACAGTCCCAGCAAGTCGACGCGAAAATCTTTTTTACATTCTTATCATCGGTGTAATGGGATTTTTTTTAAGATTGCGCTGGGTCACTCCGCGCCCTTTGTGACCCTTCTAAACATTCGCGCTGCAACTATCGCGAAATGATATTTCGTTTTCAGAGAGGAGATTTTGCTGGAAGGCATTATCGTGCGGAGGGCATAAGAATGTGGAATTGCTTATGAGTTCCACGAGGTGCACACGTTTTTACGTGGTTTTCTGGAAGGTATTGTCTGACGAATATTTTTTAAAAATAATTTTTCTATTGCTGGGGGAATTGTGGAGATCAATTTCGATAAAGGTAACATTTGTTGGAAGAAGGGGATGTTTCTGGGTCAAGCTTCTGTTACAATCTTTTGTAGTCTATTCCAAAAACGAAGCTAGATGAGATAGCTTTTGCGTTGGATGCCAGGTACGTTCGTTTTTGGAGGACAGCATTTCGTTATTAGGTTGACCAGCGCTCCCCGAAGTCCATTACCTTCCATTCCACTGTCTTATATTATTATCCCGAAAATTCACTTCCGTTGTAAAAACACGTTCACGCGGGGTGTCAGAGGCGCGTCAGAGAGGCACACGATCGATGTGGAAAGCTCGAAAGCTCTGTCTTTATGTACAATGAAAACAGTCGCGGTTGGATATGGTGCTTTCATATCGACGACGAAGTGACGAGTGTTCTTTCCAATTAAAATTTTACGTCGGATGGAAAATGATATTTATTTTCACGATTTGAAGATGAAGAATTTGGAATTCGATGAAATGGAGCTGGAAGATTTGGAAGAAGATAAAAGGTTTCTGAATTGTCAAAAATGTGAAAATACAGAGTAACATCCTTGGCTAAAGTTTATATCTCGAATGTGTAAAAAAAATTGTAACTCATAGTATGCCAAAGTAGTAAATAAATATTTATATTGAATTATTTTTAGTACAAATAAAAGAAAAAAATAGTGGGCACGTGTAGGTACATATTTAAAAAACTATGCATGGAAATTAAATATGCAAAGCTAAAAATATAATGGGAAAGCTTCTTCTATCGTGGAACGAATATATTAAATTAATTCACAAATGGAGTACTGGCATTTTGAGAGAAATTTAACAAAGATTAAATCATAATTCGGATGAAATGCTTTACAGGTTCATTTAGTACATTACAATGCATGCTACATCCAAAAATTGTAACAGAAAATTATAATAATTAATGCATTCCATAAATACGTTTATTGCGTTTAATATTCGGATACCATACTGCTGCTGAATTTATTGCTGAATTTATTGCAACACTTTGCCACGATAAAAACAACTCTTTTTCAATTATGCTACTGTCTAATCTAATTAGCTTTAAAATAATACGAAAAGGAGTTATTTGTAAAATAAGCCGATTGGAGAATTTAGTTCAACGACGTCTTTCGTTCAAATTTGAAATAGTTTTTATTAAATACTCGTCCAGCTGCATCTGTGACAGTCCTTTCAAATATCCATATATTCATAAATAGAGCTTTTGCAAATCATATTACTCGAATGCACCCTACAAATTTTTTATAAAGTTGATATAGAGTGATCGAGTGGTGTTGAATATTGCAATATCCTGGTATTTGACAGAAATGAAAAATAAACGGCTAAAAAGTTATCGTCCATCAATTTTATTCAAGAGAACATTGACCTATTTGGGTATCACGGTCTGCGAATATTAAAGTTAACGTGTGCAGAAGACCATGTAAATAATTACAATACTAAAAGTAAGTTAAGTATAAAAATGAAATGCCACGTGTTAAATTCAAATCGAGCGCCCTTTTACGAGCCACACAAAAGGAAACTTGCACATCAAAAAAGCTGAAAATATGCTAGCATAAAAGTAAATATTGCTCACGAAAGATAAAATAAAACCCGCGAAATTCAAATTTTCGCTGCTATTTCGACGATCGTTGAAAAGATTAATCCTTTAAGCGCTCCGTTATTCCCTGCACTGTTTCCTACCTCTGTTGGCTAAATAAACACACGAGGTAGAAAATTTCAGTTTCCCACCTCAAACAGTTCTACAAAATATATCTACGTTCCCACACAAAACGGCAAATATAACAATGCAAATATACACCGTAAAATTATAGATAAACATTCTTTCAACTCACCTGTAACATTACTAGTCCGCCCGAGACTCGCATATCCCCGCGGTAAGGAAATACACCAGAACTTGCATAGACACGGCTGAAGAGTACGATCTCTCGAAGCCCATTCACGAGCAAACTACTTTGTACAGGTTAAACTCTAGAAATGCGTGGCGCGAAAAATGCATCGGCCGAGCGGATGCACGCGGGCAAGAAAACAACAGCGGCAGGGCGTAACGATACGTTGCGTCATGCATCGGACGGTTTTCCGGATAGGGCAGTAATTTGGCGGCGCGGCGCACGCGCCGCAAGGCGGGTCCAGGTCAACGGCAAGAACCCAGTCTAGTCGTACGACGAACGTCCAACTGGCATGTCTATGTCGCGGCGCTCCGCAAGCTCGCGGGCACATCCGGTTCCCCCTCTATCTCGCTCGGCGAGCCAGTGAAGGCACGAAGCAACAGGACGAAGCCGCAAACGGACGGAGCGCAGCAAATCGTGCCGCGAACTTTTCCTCCGTGAAAACGATACGTCCGCACGAATATCGTCTGCTTACCGATCCGAGAGGTTTCTTCTTTACGAGGCACCGATCGAAAGTAATCCTGTCAGAGAATCCTGCCATTGCCATCGTCGAAGGATTCAGTGACCAAATATCTCGGGAAATATCTCGTCGACGGGAACAGTTTCACGATTATTACACGTTGATAGTATCGAAGAGTGAAGATGCCGATGCAGCAGAAATGGCACTAGAACGAGATGACAGAGAGTCCTGCAGCAACGAGGTTAGGGAAGCCACGAATCTTCTGCTAGTCGAGGCTTTTTACCTCTCGAGAGGAGCGCTGTCAATCACAGGAGAGAGAAGCGGGGGGAAAGTAAATAAAAACGATCGCCCTTTGGGACGCGTTCGCGGAAGCAATCAAGAGGCTTGAAGTACGTAGGAGGAAAAAGTTGGCGGGTAATTCGAATCTCGACGGGAGCCGGCAGCGGCGGGGGAATTCGACGGTGGTGTCTCCTTTCTTCTACAGTGAGCGCGACGAGGAGGGGCTGACGCGTGAGTCGCGAGACGGACAGAGGTCGACGCACCTGTTTTGTTTTCGCTCGTTCGCGGTAGTTGCTAGTCGGGGCAAGTGTCTTCGTGGACGGTTACCGTACGAGTGGCGTGTGAACGGATCTGGTGCTACCGACGGAGGTTTTCTCGAGGCAGTTAATGATCAGCGATCGATCATCGCGGAGCAGAGGAACCCGATGGAAATTGGCATCCCTTGCTACTGCTGCGCTGCGACGAGAGCATCGCGTGTCACGGTCGAGCAGGTACTGTGAATTTCGCCACTCTTAACCTTAATGCTCCGTGCCAGAATTATTACTGGCCAGGGCGGGGGGGATAAGAGTGTGTCGGCTGGAAGCGGTGGAAAAGGAAATTGGTTCGTATTGACCTCTCTCGGTCGTCTAGGAGCGCACATGGTGCGCGCCGAGGAAAGGTTGGCCTATCGGGTCGTTGCGAGCAAAGTTTTAACACGTTCACTGGCGTGCTGTACGGTTACTCATATTGAAAGCGCTCACCACTCCAGTTTATGTGTTACGATATAAACTTTATCGTAGTTAATACCGAAAAATGCTGATTTTGATAGTAGGCAGTATGGAGAGAAAATTTCGTGGGATATTTGTGAAAGTATACTGTTCATAAAGGTGGATGGGTAGGATGGGAACTTAATGTTAACAATTGTTTATCTCATTTTGCGTTGAATATAGTTTTTATTTTTTGGATCTTTTAAGGATATGTTTTATTGTTTTATGACATGTGGTCATTATTTTTGCAATTTCAACTTGAGATTTTCCTTGATTATGACGAATAATCACTAGTTCTGGTTCACTTGATAATTTTTAGTTAGCTACCAAATAGATATCACTGCATATCACTTGAATTCACCTGCATTCACTGAATTTTAATACTTTATTAATACTTCTCAAGATTTTCCTGAATAGAGGAAAGTGAGTCACTCACGCTTCTGAATCAAAGAATCACGAATTACACAGGCAATATTAATTCCACATATTTTTTATATGACTCCAAATTGGTCGACCTTCACCTAAATCTCTCTATATTTTAATATATAAAGCAGAAAGATTCTATATGTTTGTGTGTTTGTCTGTCGCCTAAAAACTTTCGAACGATAAATTCTGGGATCATGAAATGTGCCGCAACTCATTATGCTCGACTAATCCAGATGAAGTGATTATTTTAAAAAATTTTCTTTTATAAAATCAGTATCTAAATTTCGGGCGAAGTCGAGTAATAAAGCTAGTGGTATCATATTAAGTGATTCTATTTCTATTTAAGCATAATCACCGCCAAGGTGTTACAAATAATCGATAAAAGCTTGGCTCATGACAGAATCGACAATGTTTCCAGTGATAATTCTTTAACTGACCAGATGCCCGAGAGCTTCCGTAATGCTAGCCTCGAAAGCGGCGGATGTCGAGGTCAGAGGCTCGTTATAAGATGCATCGAACAGGGTGATTACTTATTGAGATGTCTCTCAGGCCGTATGTAGTAGTACGAGCTCTGTCGATGGACAGATTATAGAGTAACTCGACGTTTTCGAGCTACTTGAAAGGAACGTCCACTACATTTTTAATAATTCTCCTATTTGATGTTCCCTCCCTCAGAGTACCGACACGTTTTTAAACCCACATGATTTCTAAATTCTCGAAAAATTTGTTTGAAGCCCATATAATATTTCTTCGTATTCTATATACTCAGGGTAATCTGAAGAAAAACACCTTTCACTAAGAAACTTTTGAAGCACATTAAGGTCAATGTGTTCGTGTACTTGTGAAGTTTTATCGGTACCCTTAAACCTGTTAAATCTCCCATATCTGATATCTATTGAAAGAAAAGCCAGGTTCTGTAATTTACTATTCCAGTACTTCGTACTATTTCATAGTTGTAGAACGCATCACACAATTATTACACACTTGTTTCAGTTGACGTAATATCACCAGATTTGAATTTTGAATAATAAAGTATCACGATGGTTTCAGAGGGACGTTTCGATTATTTTGATCGAGTCGAACGCTTCCTAGGAAATCGATCGATTCCCGTCGTCGAAATCGTCGACATTATTGAAAGACAAACTGCGCGACCGCATATGGGACAGCTGAGTATTCCCATGGCGGGTGTGCCTCGCGAAATGCTTGAATTTAAATGAGTGATTTAATCACGCGAAAAATTGGAATAACCCAGTTGCATCGTTGACCCTTTTGTGCACACGGGAGCTTTAAAACAAATGGAAATATCATGGTAATACCCCATTATCAATCATACCGTCGTTACAAAACACACGCGACGTCTTCAAGGCCTCCGAATGCAACGCTTGTCACGAATCCGTTGATTACTCTTTGCGCTCTACGCTGAGCGATCGGCTATCTTCGAGGGGATCAGATCCTTGAAACTTCCACGACTTTGAGTTCTCGCAATTAGCAGGGTTCGTTTGCGCCGGTGAAAGTAATGGGTTATCTTCGCGGGGGTGGCAGCAAAATTGTGCAAGTATGTAACAGAACCTGGCGAGGGCAAAGATGCGAATTTCAGGATTTTCTGTGTAATAGATGTTTCATACTAAGGCTTATCACTGATTAGAAAATTACAGTAATAATCATAGCAGTAGCATTTCCTTTTATATTAATTATTCCAATACAGTTAATTATATTCCTTAGATCTATTTACGGTCTGCCATTTCGATAACTTTCGAAAAGTAATATCATTTCTTAGTAAAGATCTGTAGAAGACACTATTTTCGAATTAAATGAATCCCCTCACAGTTTTCTATAAATGGACTTCCTACTTGTTAACAAAAATATGTTACTACACATCCTTACTTTAGTCTAGAAACTTGAGCATCTCATTTTACCAACGAATCCCGATAAAACGTTGCAAATATTTTCCAAAAACTCATAGTTTATATCCAAAATACCTCGAAGCAAACATTCCAGCTAATTCCTAATCAATTTTTATCCACAAAAATCTGTCAAAATCCAGGATAACTCAATTGCTAGAATTCGATCAGCAGACAAAGGATTGGGGTTGGAATCCCAGTCTAACCAATCTGATCGGTCGATTCTTCTTACTCCAATGGGATTTACCTACTGGGATTCCGCAGAAGTGGGATCCACCATCCCACCTCCGGGTATCTTCACCTTTGAATTTTCCTCGCCGAAGACAACGGCTGTATTTGTCATCCCACCCAATCCCTCAATACCATCCACTTCTGAATATTAAAATCCGCTAACTGTCCGAACAGCTTGATCGATGGGCCAGCCCTTCTCCAAGCGCGCAATCCAGGTTCGATCTTGCGATCCAAACTCTGGCAATCGGACTCCCGTTCCTTTCCAGCAGAAAAAATATCCGTCATTCGTTTGTCCCGCGTATATACGTAACGATGCACGTGCACTACATAGTACGGCTCTTTCCACGAAGTTCATAAAAGTTGCAAGCTTGAATTATTCAAAGGGCAGGTCGAAAGGAGTCCAGCGACAGAGAGAGGATACCGATTCGAAAAAGAGAGATTTCTCGTTCCTACGGGGCTCGGATTAACGAGATTTTATGAGCGATGAGGGATTATATGGCTCAGAGAATGAAAGAGACCGGATGGAATTAAGCCAGCCTGTCTGTATTTCTCCATTCTCTTTTTCCTTTTTTTTCCCCCCCGTTTTGTTTTAAATCTTAACAGGTAAGTTTTTAAGGCACTTTGGCTCCTTTGAGGTTCCCGCTAATATCGCCTTCCCTCTGTAATCGCGCGGGATGTGGAGTTATGTTTCTCGTGAAGCTTTTTTAATTACCTGTCTGGGATTTTATATCCTCCCGGAGATCTCCTACGATTCAGCGGACCTCTCTCTTTTTTCCCCTCTCGCCACTTGAATTTATTATCGAGGGATGAAACGGTAATGGAATAAAGTATACGGATATGTTTAAACTTGCACGGGAACGTTTAGGAAGAAGGAGGTCGAGTCTTTTTCCTCGAGCCGTGCTATTTTCGTTCATTTTGGAAACGTTAAATTATTTCACTGTTCGCGCGGCGGAACGTCTTCGATGTGCATCCCCGCTCGATTCCCCTGGATATTACACAGGCGACGAGAAGCATTCGGGTTGTCTTTGGCGTGGAAATATTTCAGGGAATTTCTATCCAGTTATATTTCACCGGCGCTGTTTCTTTCATCAGCGAGACCCTCTCCTCTTTAAATATCACTTACCCCCGGAGTCACCGTGCCGAGAAAAAATAACTTTTCCCATTTGAATTTTCATAATCCAGCTTCTGCGTTTAAACGCTTGATACCCCTCGCCACTTTGTTTGTTTGCCTGCTTTCGTTTCTTCTTTGCGGCTTATCCCCGGAACGCGTCAGTTTTCAGAGTTATGCATTTCAAACGCATCTTTGCACTGCGAGCACAAACATGTACCTTATTTATATATTATTACTGCACACTTTTACGAACAGAAATAACGGGGTTCCCACTGGAAAATAGTGGTACTTAATATCATTCATAAAACGAAGAACATTGTTTTGAATATTTGATTAAATATACAAGTATGTTTGTTTGAAATAAATTGAGGAATATTCACACTTATATATTATTCTAATTTTTAATTTCTAAGTGGCAAAGATAATACCGGGAAATACATAATTCTATATCTTGTAAAAGTGGGGGAAAAAAGAGTACGAGCGTACACGGTTGAATATTTAAATGGAGTCTAGTTACAGTCGACAACAGATGTCCATGTTAATGTCTTAAACATCGATTACCTTCGAACTTGGAAAGTTCAAGACTCGTCTTTCCTGGAATGCCTGCAGACAGTGTCCATATACATTCGTGAATATAGTACAGTGTCGCGGCAGCTATAGTTCTTTACTTTGCATGTACACATTGCCGTGGAAAATGTTGTCGCTACAAATATCTATCGACAGGGCCGCTTTGCGCACGTTGAAGCCCCTATTCTGCGAATCTCAATGTTTACTTCCTCGCCGGTCTCTGGCGATACACAGCTCGTATTGTTCCCAAGTCTGTTTGCTTTAGTCACATACAGACCGCTGGAAACTTCCTACTTGAACGGTCTTCGCTTCCTTTTAATCGAAATATTCTGCTACATTTTTCGATCCGCTGAGTGTTTTCTTGTCATCGCATGCTTATATGCTTGCTTTCGAACTGATTTCAATATCGTGAAACTTTCGCCACGAATTCTCCAGTTTTCAGATGAAATTGTATTCTTGTACAGCGAAGTGTAAAGCAAAGTAGCATTGCAGAGCATTTTTACTTAGGTTTGAAACGTTTCAGTCCCTTCTCGAGTCATCTTGGGGAAAATTCTTTAATTTGAAGAAAAGACTGGGATGTGGGAAGAATGCTCGTGTATCAAGTTTCAAATGTTTAATTAATATGTCTAGTATATATTTCAGTATTTTTTCAATTTAAACTTTAATTGAATTATTTTCTACGAGGGTAAGATAATAAAAGTGATTAACTTTATTCCTGGTTTCTTCGTTCGTCCCTTGAAAGGTTTGTGGAAATTACTGTGCAGAGAAACGTTTAACAAACTTTTAAATAAATATTATTTCCACGGTAATTTGATATGTAAAAAAAGTAAGTTACAATAACTACTACCTCTGCCTTTTTAATACCAATCACAGGTGCTTCATGCATTATACCCTCTATTGCTCAGTTATAATGTCTTACTTCGGTATGACATTAAATAGTAGTTTGTTCACTTGTTAGAGAACTATACCACGTTTCTCAGTACGTGTGCCTGTTCTTGGATACCTAGAACACTTCTAACACTTCTCTGTGTAAAAATATCTTGCCTTGTATAGCTTATAATTGTAAGGTAGCCAAATTGTAGTGGTGCCGAACTTCTGACCGCTATAAGAATATAATTGTGAGTATCGAAATTCACTAAAAAATTCACTGATTACACATCTTTTCGTTTCACATCCTCTTCTTCGTTGCTTCTTTCCTGGTTGGCCGGTTTGCTTTTATTTCAACGTCCCCTATTATTCTGTCCTTTCAAGCAACACATATCCCCAGTTTTATTCTCCAGTGGTCATGCTCGTTTGACCTATTACTTTACTTCCACTGATCACAGCCCTAGCTATTGCAAAATCGTTCTCCATTCCACAGTTTCATATCTCACTTTGCGCCCACTTATTAGTTCGCGTTTGATTGCATTAGTCTGTCGATGAAATCCATTCTGGCCCTGGCAAACGAACTTCGACTTTTTCCATTGTTCAAAATTTTGTTTCCTTTTTATCAATACGATATATATCGTTCGCACCTCGTTTCACAATTTTTTACTCGCTATGCACAGCGAGTAACAAAAATATTCTGACGGATTTATCTCGTTATATTTTAATTATTTATGCATAAAATCAGCTCGTTCTTTATGCTTGTGTTAATTATTTAGCATTGTGATTAAATATATGGAGTTTCTTTAGCTAAGAAACTCGAGCTCAAATTTGTAACCATGTAACACAGGAATTAGTACAGTTCGTGAAGATTAAATAAATTGGACGTGGAATATTTGCACTATTCGCCATATTCACCTGATTCACGCGATCAGATATAAGGATCTTTCTTTGGTGAGTGGAGCAAGCGTTCGTGTGTAGTAATTCCAGAAGAGCTGATTATTATACAGCAATGATGCCCTGCTCTGCTTTAGCGAAAGTGTACTTAAGCGAGTGGCACTTATTTCGATTGAAAGTCTTTATCCCGGCCAGAGTCGTGTCTATTTAGAACATTGAGGATATTAAACAGTTGTTCACGGGAATTTAAATCATTTCGCTCCTGCTTTGCATTTGGAAATGATTAAAGTATACCACAAAGCTTCCATTATCTAAACTATTTTAGTTTATTTAGCTGCCTTCGACGATATTTTTCTTGTGCTTCAAAGTATCTAGCATAAAGATTTTTCTTGTGATAAGAACGCTTTAAAAAATCCTCCATAAAGATATTTTTAATGCCAGTAATCTTAGTTACGATACCATATATCCTTGCCAAGTTTACGACGCTTCTACCACTCTCCACATTTTAAATAATCTCTTCTTTAGTTTCTACAGCCAACGCCACACGTTTTCCTTTTATACCATTATTGCATGTGAACACGTTCATTATCACTTTCATATGAAATTATTAAGATTACAGTTATAGATAAAATTTAAATGCCAGAAGGCATTTTTCGCGAAGGCAGGTTCTATGCAGCTAATAAAACGTTTGAATAATAAAGCTTTTAAAATAGCACACTCAGTTAATAAAAATGTGAATAATGGAAATTCTGTACGTTTTTAATTTTCATTCGATTCCATCAATCAGGTCGAATAAAATTGAAGGAATCATTCACAGAGCTTGCCACTATTTTTTAAGGATGCGACACTTGGAATCAATCCTCCTCAGAACACAATTCTACGTTCCCCGTTGGACGTTGAAATTGAAATTCAAACTGGAAAGTAACTCATTCGCAACCTACATTTGCGTCGATTCTTAGTTTCATCCGCCATTCATCATTATCGTTCATAGTCGAGGATTCCGCTTTTAGATTTCCTTCTACGCCCTCGACGTTATCGTTGCAACGCTTGAAAGTATTTTCCTCCTCCTACTAACAGAGAGAGGAAGGAATTTCGACCTTATATTTCACGGGTTACATCTCCCTCGATATCTTAGCAGACTATTTCGAAAGCCTATTCAGCATACTTTCGAGCTCTCGCCTCGCCCCGTTGACACTCAGGTTACACCTGACGTTGTATCCACTTTTAAATCCATGCGGTGTGCACTTCTACACAATTTCGCACTTTAGCCCACCCTCGGGGCAAAGTCGAATAAGATGCACATTATTTATGACACCGTTCTTCCGGGGGATTCGCTATTGTTACGGGGCAACCCTTTCGACTTGATTTGTTTCGCCCAAGACTCGTTACAGCGCGATATAACTAGAAACGTTCCTCTGCTACTTTCATCCCCTCCGTAGAAAGGAAGGGGATGCAAGAGAACTTCTAGTTCGTACAGATTATTCTTACTTACCTATTCATTTTCATCTTCTCCCATTCTCCTTCCTCGCCTTTTCATTCCCGCCCTTTTATTTCACTTTTGCGAGGTGCAGGATGTAGGAGCAAGCAATGAAATAGAGGGAAATGTTTTAACTATTTGCACTTCAAATATGCTTCCCAGGCACATCAAAGTTGGAAGCTTATATAGGCACTGGTAGTTTTGAAGCTTGAAATAGTGGAAGAATTCGTGGTTTGTAGGATTAAATGAATTATATTGATCTTTAAATCTCTATACTGTATTTTTTTCTGTTCCAAAGTTCTGCGTTTGATGAGCTAATAAAGTTGGAGCGCAAAGGGTTGATATACGAGTAAACGTGCACATGATGTATCGTAAAACGTGGATGTAATTTTAGTGGTAAATTTGGCACAGGGAGGTGATAAAAGTAATTTATAGGAACTTCTTGTTCAGCCTTTCCCCTCAATCTCTTTGGAAAGATTTCTACCTTAGCGCTTCAATAATTTTTATCTTGAATGTGCTTCTACATGCTTATCTGCAAATAATTCTATTCTTACTTAGAATAAGTCATAAAGCGTAGTATTCAAGTTCAGGGTGATTAGTTTGAGTAAATTCACGAATGAAGACATAAAACAATATTAATTCAAGCGTGCAAATAAGAAGTGCAGGAAAAGTTTGCCCTAAAAATCTACGTCTACTAATTTCTAGTTTTTCTACATTGAATTTAAACATTAAACTTGTTCCAATTTAAAGCAGCACTCGTCCACAATCACTATCATATTGCACCACATTTAACGTTTTTTTTCCAGTTCCTCATGCAACCACAACAATTTCGATTTATGCTCCAGCAACAACAGTTTTTCCACCCTCATTCAAACACTGCTCATTGTGCTTTCGTAGGTATCTCGCGCATCGATGGACAGGAAATCGGGGATCCCTTTCAGCATTCGTGTCGCGTTATTTTCGAGTAATCTCGAGGCAGCGCTCGCACCAGGTCCTCTGAAAGGGAATAATTCCTGGGGACCCGTGGTGCTTTCGGAAATATCGGACTCTATCGGGAAAGTCTGTTGGGATTGAGGAAGCGTTTGGAGCGTTCTCGAGGACTGCGTTACGTTTCATTAAATCCATTCTCCGGAAATCGACGTTTCGCTGTAGTTTTTTGGGGAGGGCGCCCTTTTAAATCGCTCCGCGGAGCTGGTGACGGGATTTAAGACGTTTTAGAATGTGAGTTAAAGCTCGAAACTTGGGTGAGCCCAAAACGTTTCGCAAGTGCCTTGTGTTCGGTTGTTTGTACAATCTTGTAAAATTTATAAAGTCTTGAAGATGTTGATTATGTTGAAGTGGTTAAGTTTTGAAAATTTAACACTTTCCACTCTATTTTTTCCTATTTTATTTCAATTTCTTTTGCTGTGATAAATATCAAAGTTTTGCAAGTGCCTCGTGATTGGTTGTGTCGTAACAATTTTGCAAATTGATGGTCATGGAATTATTGAGTTTTGAAAATTTAATACTTCACCTCTTATTTTTTCTATTTTATTCAAATTTTTTGCTGTAATAAATATCAGACTCGTAACTTCCACGTCCAAGTATTTCCAATACTTTCCAACCCATTCAAGACGCTTTGAAATTCCCAAAACACCGTATCCCTCATCTGTTCAAAACATTCACAAGACAAAGTCTCGAGGTCCCACCACTGGCGCGAGCTGGACCATAACGCGTGCAAACAGGAGTCTGAAAGAGGGGGGGATGAAGTGTTCCTTGGGAGACGTCGAAGATTCCCCGTTTATCAAGTGCCTTCATTGGGATTTATGAAGATTTACTGGTCGAATTTCCTTCATAAATCGGCGGGGACCGCGCGTCGCGCCAACGACGTGGAAAATAAATTCGACGTATCCGCTTTAAGGAAACGGAGCCGCTGAGCATATCCCTCTTTAAGGAGCTATAGATAAAGTTGCGTGAATGAAAACACGAAAATACGGACGTCGGTTGCAGGAGGTATCGCTTCCCCGCCTTATTTATTTATTAATCGCTTAACCTCGAACGATCATCATCCGTTCAAAGCCAGAACCTTGACCCGCGTCAATTATCGTGCAGCCTGTGCGGGCCACGGTCGCTGACGAACGAGGATAATTCATTTTTTAATTACCGCATCCGGTGACTGATAGATCTCATTCTCCTTTCAAAAATCGATCGGGTGTACGCCACCCTCTCCGTTGTTCGTTCGCTCGTCGAGTGCTCTCCTTGCACTCCAATTATTCCTCCATTCGATTATTACTCGCTAATCCTTTTCACGGTGCAGCCACGTTTCGCGAATATATGGTTGACTCGGGGCACGGGGGATGCAAACACATTCGCGGTGGATTCTACAAGTAATTCTGAAGGAGAAACGTAGTGGAAGCGTGGGTGGGATTTTCAGTGGTCATTTTCAATCGTGCAGTTTGTAATAATACGACGTGGTAGCTGTGGATATATTATTATAAAAAAATTCAGTTCTATTTATATAATTTAGAATAGTTTCCTTTGGAAAGTGATATTTTCATTGCAACAATTTGGGGAGTTTAACGTGGAAGCTGATTATTTGGAGTTCTGAATTATATATAGGAAACGTGTGTTTTGTTTATAAACATTGTCATAGGTACTAGATGTTTTTAAAGAGATTGTAATGAATGTGTTATTTAGAGGCGCTGACTGAGTTCATACGTGTAAGGTATTTCGTTTGACGAAAGAAGCATAGAACTTCTGTTCATGCATATCGCTGATAATTATTATTTAAAACGACGCAAGTGTGACGCTGTTGGCCGTTATGATAACGCGGATTTACAAGTGATCGTTGTTTTGGTGCAACGTATTGATTGCACGCCTCGTTCTGCGTTTCGGGTTTATGGACAAATTATTCAATTTAATAATTCATCGTTACGTTTCATCATGGAGTAATTTAGCGCTGCTTCAATGTGTACATGACGTATTGTCGCTTGAATAGTGCACCTAAAGTGCCACGGAAGATATATCGTTGCTTCCGTAAGCCGTTAAACAAGTGTTTGTAGATCACTTTAACCAGTGGGTCACTGGAGAGGCAAAGTGCATTTGCTAGGATGAAAATTCGGCTTTCTAAACTACTTGCAATAAATTCTTGTGAAGAAGGAATTTTATAGGGATCCTGGTTTCCTTTTCCCATCCTTTAGTTAATTGAATACTAGTGATAAACGTAAGAATTGATGTAAGTTAAAAAATAAAAGATCTCTAGTTGAAGAAAATTCAAGAAGGATATTAGTTTGAATAATACAATAGGACCTCGATTATTCGAACTAAGATAATGTAGTTACAAGATGACGAGTAGTCGTTTTTTTCGAATAATTAAATGAGTGACATAACTAATTGTAAGTCTCACATGAAAAATGATAGTTTTATCTAATTTCTTAAGTATTATTATTACTTTCTTCGCGTTCTAGTGTTCTTGTCCAATATGTCTGCGTTGCTAAATATTAGTAAATTTTCTTTAAAGTTAGTAGTTCGGCGTTTTTTGTTCTTCATTGTTTCCGTTTCGTTGATACATTAGTATACAGCACAAGAGTGTCCTGAGAATGGTAATTACCTGGCAAACGAAGAATATACTAAATATCCACAATATTTCTTCTCTGTTTTAAATTATTGGGACAATCAAGGCCTTCCTTTATTATTAAAATCTAGCTATACAGAATATCACCAAACATGTAAAACCCCGAATAATTTCAAACAACCCGTGTATTTAAAATTAACCTTGTTTTTTTTTTTACGAAACTACTATATTTTTGCTCGCAAAATTTCGAGAATAATTTCTGTATTTTCTCGTTGTTAACGCGAGTAGTCGCGAATACTTGGTCGCAATATAAATTTTTCAAAAGTTTTCTCGGAACCACGATGCATACCTAATCTAATCCCTCGAGCCATCGGTACGAGCTGTGAATTGAATATTAATACCGATGTTTGCCTGGATGTCCGTAAAGAAATGGAGAGAGAGAGAGAGAGAGAGAGAGAGAGAGAGAGAGAGAGGGAGGGAGGAAAACGGAAGAAAAACGCGACACTTTCGCTTTCGGTTTATCGATAACGCGCCTCAGTGGCATATATCTTGTTCGTGGACAAGAAAATATTTATGAAGCAGAGGTACATGATTTTTACATTGTCGCTGGAAATTTCGCGTGGATTTACGTGCTCCTCGGCGACCTGTATAAATTGAACGTTAGCATGTCAATGGGGCAGAAAAGTTTTATTTATAGAGTCTGAATGTATTGTGCATGTTAATCCTACGCTTTTCGTAGTAATATCCTGGGAGTTAGTAACTCGAATTACGGCAAAATTTTATAACGGGAGTTTGTGCCGAGCCTTGTTTATAATATTATAATCATCGTTTGCGTAGATTTTGTTTTATTTTTTTATTACTGGTGTGAAGTCTGTACGTTATCAGTTATAATTGGTGATGTTGATATTAATATTCTTTGATTTAGTAGGAATTTTTTGGGTACAGTAATTTGGAATTTGTTATGAAGGTATTCGAATAAGTGTATTAAAATTGATTCTTTTTTATTAATGATTTTGGAAGAGCACAGGTTACAGCGGTTTTTTGATATTGTTGTTTACTCTCTGTTTTGAATTGGACAAATTTTTAAAAGATTGCAATGCAAACAAGTCTCATTGCAGAGGAATCTAGAAACTCCGTTCGACTAATATAGAGTGTACATGAAGGTAAAGTTTGTGAACAATAATGAAGGTAACTTGAATCACTTTTTATTAATTTCAATCAAAATTTGTGAACATTCATTCAAGCTCACGAGGGAAATTCGGTTACCCGAACATTTGGATTTTTTTTAAATGGTGCAGGTTTGCAGAGGACCTCAATAGAAGTATCAGGAATTTTTTGTTTGTACCCGTTTTCGCTTCTTCAGAGGAAAACACCCCTTAAAGGTTAATGTGTGGGTTTCCACTTTCTTGTATATCTTAGCATATAAACAAAATATTTGAATGAAAATATACCAGCTTTTTATGCCTTATAAAACTGTGCAATGAACTAGTTAAAATTTTGTGGTTTAAATAAAAGATCGTTCCCCACTACAAATCTTAAACAATTCAATTACATGAATTTATAGGGCATAAAAGGCCGTTAAGTTTCCATTATAATAATTTTTTAATATCTACTACAGTTTTGCTGTTCTCATATACAGGAAAATAGCAAAACATTTATTAACCTTAAGGGGGTGTTTACTATATAGAGATCCTCTTCAAACCTGCTCAGTTTTAAAAAAATCGGAGTGTTCATAATTAATAAGCAATTGGTCCCAGTAAAACTGAAATAATGATCCTTAGTTAGCATCTATTTAATTTCAGTCAGATGCAATTATTATCTGACGAAACACTGTAGTCTGAATCAATCTTGCTTAAATCTCAGACAAGCTGGACCTCTGTTCACATTCTGTCAATTTCAACTAACCCTAATTAATATGCAGTAAATGTAAGGCAGACTTGATCGACTTTCGTTAATATCCAGTCAATCTCAGACGATCTCTGTCAACCTTTGCTAACCCCAATCTGTCCTAGTCATCGCCAGTCAATCTCAATCAACCTTAGACAACCTCATCAATTTCAGTCAATCTCTGTTCATCCTCCGTGTCCACCACCCAATTCATTATAATCAACACAATTTATAGTGTCTTATGGCCAAAACAAATAGCTTCTTTAATTCGTTTCGTCGCATGTTTCATTGTGTAAATTAATTACCATTTGTATCGTGATAAGACAGTGGACACCTTCAGTAACTAAATATTTGTTACACGAACGTTCTCTTATCCTGCTGTTCTGTCAGTCGAACCTTGTATTATCTGAACAATCTTTCCTTCTGTGATTGGGTACGTTATGTGTACTTATGTATATCATTTACTATCGAAATAGATACAGACGTATCTTCCTTCCTTCTATAACGATCAAATTACAGAAAGTGTGACTGAAATGATAGAAGGTAGATACAGTGGTTCTGTGAAGGTATATTTATTTTAGTTTTCTTTCTAGTATTTTTATATGAATTATTCGAAATAATGTGAAGATTGTGAGTGTTCCATTATCTGAAAATTCTTTTATTCTAACGATCACGTCTACTAATTTGTATTTTAAAGATTCTACTGTAGGTAAATGGTTCTATTTCTGTTAAAATGTGACGTTAGACGAGAATAAAAAGCTAGTAATTCAATTTCTTATCCAGCTTAACACCCTGTTAATTTACCAATAAAGACACCATGATTACCTACTGGAGTATAAATTATATAAAACTTCATACGACCACCACAAAAATTAACAAAAGGAACATAGCATCAATGGTGTTTCAAGGTTTCAGTGAAACTAAATATAGCTACAGAATTAAGTTCCATTTCAAGCACATGAAAGGGAACCTTCGAGCAGCCAATTTTTAACATTTTGCTAATATTATTCCAATGGTAATGAATTCCGTCGTCTACGTCTATTCTCACAATCAGACGAATGCGAGAGAAATCCAGTGATCTCTTTAATTAAACAGGGAAGCGAGTTTCTAAGATGCTCCCACGTAGACGTTAAATCGACTAGAATCTCTTGTTTTGCCGCGGAATTGTGCGAATAATTCCATTACAAACAGAGGACCCTTCGCCGAAATTCACTGTCATTCTTAATTGTCGCGTTGACATCGCCCTGCTAGTGAATTATTCGAGTGGAAAACTCGAATACCAATTCCATTGCGAAAATTTCCACTTAACTATGAGAAAGTACCATGTAGAAATGAGAATGCGATCGAACCAGCAGGTAAATTAAAACAAAATAGAGAAAGATTCATCGTCGTCGCTACTGTGTGTTTGACACAAACACATCAAAGGAGTATCAAGAGAAAGATGTTCCCTTAGTCAGATAGAAACGCGTTTCCGCTACTAAGAACTTCCCTCTACGACCTTTCAGTCTAGCAAACCAATTTCCTGCTTCGCGTGGACTTGTATCTGATATTTTCGCTGTTTTGTGCGATCATGTACGTATGGAATTCGAACCAGCAACTCGAAAGAGATACCCTTTTTGTAGAAAGTCAAGAGGTAGGTACTTTTGGACGCAAAAATTCACTTTGCACTTTTTATTTTTACTTTTGTTACTTCTTTTGCTTGTGGTGTAAAAGTATTGATTATTTCATCCGGTTATATTCGTTGATCAATACCCTTATGCTGGGTAAATATATTTTTGTATAAAAGGGGCCTTTTAATTAAGTTGTTGGTTTAATAGTTAATTGCAAGTTTATCAATTGGGCATTTGTTTGTGATTTTTCTTTGTAGCTTCTGCTCATGTGGTTCCTCTTTAGCAAGTGGCAAGAATTTTCTGTAATTTAGTCCATTTCTTTCACATTTTTTCCAATTCAAAGAAACTTTGAGAATAAAGTCGATGTTACAGATAAATAGACACACTCGTCATTTAGACAGCCAAGATTATCTTTGTATACTGAAATTCGTGTATTTTAAAACTAGCAGAGGGATATAAGGTAGAAGAGTGAAAGTTGCTTGTTAAGCCTCGAGAGTTATCCTAAACGGTGAAAAAACGTCCCCTGCACTCTAACGCCGTTTTAATCAAGAGCACTCCGAGGATTCTCAGGAGGAAACACTTGAACCAGCCGTTCTGTACTGATCTTTCCCTCTTTGCATGCCAAACAGCGGCTCACCCTGAGCCGCGCAATTAATTAGATCAAACGGTTGACCTTTCGAATGTTTCTTTAACTCGAGCAGATTAATTAATCTCGGAATAGCTGAGTGTCGGTTTCGAAGGTGAAGACGATACTCGAATTATAAGGCGTTTCTACATTTCCCTCTCGCGATTACGCGCGTCAGAAGTAATCACCAGGCGTCACGCATCGCGATGCTTTGAAGGGATGTTCTTTTTCAATAATATTCTGGCTACGTTTCCAGTCTTTATTATACTAAAACCCTGGAATACATTTGTTTGCTTCTTAATTATTTGCCTTCCCTTGTGCACGTGATACGAATCGTTTTTAAAAATACCTCCATCAAAGTATTGAAGCTTCTCTCCCCTTACGACTTTGTAGTACAGTCGTACCGAACTTACGTATTAATTAGTTTAGAGGTAACTGATGTAGGTTGGAAAACACTCTGATTGAGCTAGAATTGATTCGTATTTTATTAGATTCCCAGGTAGGTTTAATTAATTAATCCGTTAGGTGACATGATGGAAGTTCAGATTTTTGGTGGGACTATAAGAAAATTAGGGTGTTCAAGTTAAGTTGGGTGGACGTATTTCAGGGGATCACTGTACATGGAATTGGCACATGAAATAATACGAGTAGCATGAAATTCTTTTGCGTTTATTATATCTATGAATTGAAAGGAAATTACTTAACGGAGTCACAAGATTGTCTCATTAATTTGATAGAAATTCAACTTCAGCTAGCTTTCGTGGACGTCACACCTTTCGGATGAAACAGAAATTTTACTGCTCTGTGCCAGGCCTTAATGCGTTCAGTGAATTTAGACGCGTGGCATATTGCTGGGCTGTGTACCTTAGTAGAGTCAAGACATTAATTACTGTCGCCACCGTAACCTTAATCCTGGATCGAGTAATCCACGGATTATACGATACACTCCTATCTCGACTGTCCAAGCTACTCCGCATTCTCCTCGCTTACTGTTGTTTGAAATTGAAGCGCGCAAAGCCGTTTTATATTTATGCCCTTCCAACCGTGAAAACTTTAATCAAATTGCAGTTGGTTTATTAACCTCTGCATCTTCTGGAGAAACGTTCAATGGCTTTCAAAGGAGTTTCTGTGTATTCTTAGTCAAGCAGGAGAATATCACGACTAGACATCTAGAGTCAGATGGTGCCATTTTGATATCCTCTAATGGGGATCTGAGAGAATCTGAACGGAGACTATCATACGGTCGAATCTTAGCAAATAGATTGTGCAATTTGGAGATCATGCCACTGTTGAATAATATCAAATTCAGTCGGAGTTCTTAGACCTCGCAAAAATGGCCAAACCCTGCGAGATTTAGCTATCCCAGTTAGAAGATGGATGCAATCTAGAAGACACTCAGATGTCGTACCCTAAGGGGGTCACGAAGTGTTTTCTGGTGGGTCGCCATAGTTGATGATTCTTACCACTTATTTATTTTAACCCTCTAGTGCATAGATTTTTAATTCAGTTGGAAAAATTAGACTACTCTAATTTGGGGATGAAAAGACCGAATCCGATGTCTGTTTTCAATTTGGAGGAAATAATAATAATAATAATAATAATAATAATTTTCGCAGGGTACGTAATGCAAAAATGCATTTCAAACTAGATTTCTGTCAAATTGCAAACTTAGATTGACATGGTTCTTAAACCAATATCTGCGCTGTGACACTACTTTTAGGCTGGCAAATGAGAATTCTCAATCCCTGGGTTAAACAGGTGCCCGCCTTAAGGCAGGCGTATGCACTAGAGGGTTAACATGATTACATTGCCATATTCTATTAACGATGTAACACTGATTTTTCATAAATGGAAAAAGGAAAAGCTGGTTACCCAGATGCAAGCATAACCATCACATTAAATAAGATAATTGTATATAATAAATATCTTTACGTAGGTATATTTAATATATTAAATATTAAATATCTTTAAGTATATTTAATATATTAAATATTAAATATCTTTAAGTATATTTAGTATATTAAATATTAAATATTAAATATCTTTAAGTATATTTAGTATATTAAATATTAAATATATTTAATATATTAAATATTAAATATCTTTAAGTATATTTAATATATCAAATATTAAATATTTTTAAGTATATTTAATATATCAAATATTAAATATCTTTAAGTATATTTAATATATCAAATATTTTTAAGTAGATATTTTATATCTTTAAGTATATTTACTACATGTATTAAGATAATTAAATATTAATAAGTTATAATTATATTCTAAAATACCAGATTTTGAACGTGGTTCCTTTACCTTATTAAATCTACTTTACCTTATACACGGAGCAAAGGGTCGCAGATTACTCGAATATTATAAAATGGTGTCGTAACTCAAAAAACGTTGGGAAACACTGTTACGAGATCAGGCGAAGTTCAACGATTACCCCATAAATCATTCACATGTAATTCATTTGTCTTCCTAAGCCACTCAAATCTCACAAAATCTTATTAAACTCACCCAACCGGTCGAAGCCGGCCGAAGCATTGAAGATCGCCCGATCTCATAAGCACGATCAAGATCCTGCAAAGGGCAATCAAGCACCGTAGACGTTAGTCACATCTTGTAAAGGAGGCGGTCAGAAGTGGGTCAGGCATCTCGGTAGTCGGCCTGAACTTCGATGCGCATATCAAGGGGTCGATAAAGCCACGTAAATCTAAATAGAGTCGCTTCGACCCGTCCAAGCCGAATGGATCACAAAAGCCGCGAAAGCAGGTCGCTGGACCCAATCGAACTTCTTGCCCAGTTCCTGTTTCCTCCTTCAAAGAAACACGCTTTGTTCGATCGGACGTCGATTCAGACAGACGCTGTTTACGCACGTCCAAATACCTAATTACGCCGGATTCAGCCAGCCGTGGACAGCCCCGCTGCGATCTGTTTGGATCACTCCCTTCAAGTACCAGCAGCTCTCGTAATCTCTGACTCTACTCCACTGCGTTAAACTGGATCGCGTCGGTTCTAAGAGGGTTTTTGGATTCTGCTCGAGGCTGCGGGGTTCTGTCAAATTTCCTGGCTCTACTCGAGGTCGTTGACGTCTGGAATTGCTAGTATACAGACTCATCGCAGATGAAAACTTTTGCTTTTCAATCTCTTCTCTTTTCTGTTCTTCTCTCGCGTTTCGTGCAAAACAAACATTATAGACAGTGATGAATTATCACTTCCAGTGGCGTACGGTTTTGAAAAGTGCTCTTTCAAGTTAGTTAGACTTAACTGTAAAAACACCGCGACGCCAGCAAAATTGTTAATAATGTGAGCACAGTGTGAAGGATGTCCGAACTATAATCGTGAGCTAAGATGTATAGATATGGTTTTATCTGGGCATTTCCTTCATCGATCGCTCCCGATCACATGACCCAAATCTATTGTTCGGAGATAGCGCCTTTCGATATCTGATTCGTACAAAAAGGAAACGTCGAAGGCATCCTCGGTATGCATGAGTTTGTCCCACGAGAATTGGCGCACAATCGCGCAAAAACTGTTGGATTCAGTGTAGCAAAAGCTTTGGGGTACGTTTCGCGAAGTTTCCTGGCGTGTCAAAGATTTGCCGAACTTTGTCAAGAAGTTTGGCTACCACTTGTTTACGTCCACGCAGGGTCGACGATACTGTTTGGTAACGTGAGCAGTGAGAATTGGTAGAGCGCGAAACCAAGAGATGTTTATATTATGCTGTGTTGATTAATAACGAGGAGCAATCGTTATTCTTTAATTAGGAATTAATTGCACGAATGTGTTATATCTTTCCCTTGGGATCGCCCACGCGTTATTAATGCCACGCTATTTGTTCCTATCAACAGGGTTGGGATATTACACGCTGTATTTATTATTCACTTTGCGATGTAACGCGGAATTGTTATGGTGGAATGTCGATCGACGGGTTCTGCAACATTTTGTCAAGCAATTGATAAAATTGGATGATTGAGGTGGGACTGAACGGTAAATAAAGTCAGAAGTCAGAGGATTACTTGACATTTTTATTCGAGGAAAGAAGCGTCTTTTAAGTAGGGAGAAATTGAAGTTTGAGCTTTGAAATTGGGTAAAAAGAATTATCTATGCGATGGAGTATAAAGATAATAGGAAGCATTTCTAGATGCCTCGAAAAAGGAATAGAATTATATAGAAAGCCTGTTTTGTATGTTATGAAATTTCAGAATAGTATTTCAGTTGCTTAGGTTATTCCCCTCAAACACTAATTTAGTCGATAACACCTTTTACCTCGCACATTTCTTTTCCTCCTTTTTAACATAAAATAACAACCTACTTTCCAGCTAGATAGAAATGTGAAAAACAAATCACGCGATAATCTAAAAATATATGGGTTAGTCACGGCCGTACAAGTTCACTTCATATTGACGCAATAAAGTTTATGCATGTGGACGTATGTGCAAAAAGAAAAGCAGCATGAGAAAAGGGAAAGACGTGGTGTTTTCTGTCTTATAGGTTTAACGTCGCATCAACATGGATTATTAGCGACTGGACGTCAGTTTAATAAGATCTTCTTTCCCATATTTTTGTAACTGCTAAAAGTGGTTGGTAAATAACTGTCGCCGTTATTGAGTGGTAATGAAGATCGAACGGCTGCGATCACGCGATGCCACGTTGACCAGTATCGATCAACGTCTCTCGGCTGCAATTGGAGCGGCGATTTCGGGAATGGAGAAATTAAGTTATCAAGAAGCCTATTATCGCCCGTTAATACACGGCGATGGGATGGAAGCTGGCTCAATTACATGCGATTTCGCGTAGCGCAATTAGTGATCTTCAAAGAGACGAAATTGAACAGGAAGTACAGAAAATTGCCTTTCTGCTTCCACTAATTTCAATAGGAAGATCGCGATATTTAAGGCATTCGAATCTATATAACATAGAAACACCTTTGAAATTTTACTTTTAGTATAATATCAGATATATCCGAGTTTTCTTAATTTTTCAATTAATTCATTAAAATTAGCATTCAAAGTTCAGCGAGGAGTAATATATGTTTCCTATTTTATCAACTATGTGATAGAATTTGAAATTATTTAGCATATGCCTGGAAATGCAAGCTCTGGTCAATTTGAAATTTGGTCTTTAGTTTCAGAAAATAATTTGATCTTTTAATAGCACTATTTTTATTATATAACTTTCAATACGTTTCCTTAAGATTTTCAAGACTCTGAAGACATGTAGTTTCTTTTAGGATCTTCACTTTTATTCCATCTTCAAATTTTTAATCGATTTCATTATACAAGCTCATATTATTAAACAATCAACGTCTTTGAAATTTGACTTCAGTGTGCTTCAAATAAAACATCTGCTCACCCTTTCCCATCTCGACATTCTTCTTGCACGAATTCATGGCGCAAGAAGTGCTCTCGGTACAACGTTATCGATCTTTCGAAGAGTCTTGACAGGACCAAGAGATCCACAGGCTGATTTAAAATACTCAATACAGCCGGAAGGTTTATTGGCTTAGCGAAGGAACTAAGAAACGAGATAAGTTTTGTTCTTCCTTAATAAAAATTGACGTTGACAAGTTCTCGCGAATTTGATGAAGGAAGTTCCCATTAAGCAGCAGATTCTCGTAATTACGACCCAACTTCTTTTCTCTCTCAATTAGGCACTCGTCGTTCTGCTTATCCTATCGAAGTTGCCCCATTCGACGAAACTTCCAGCTCGTCATAACCATCCAATTAATTAATCAACGAGGAAATATGGGAACAGCATCGACTAAATGACTGCTTTTATCATCACACTTTTTCGTCTTCGCCACGAGGTTTACTCGTAATCCGTTCGCTCTTTCCTGAATTAATTGCCGACGGTTTGACGTGGCGTTTGTGCACTCGACGAGCTGATTTGCATGCGCGCGTATCGGTGACATTAAATTTCAATCAACGACGCCAATTTGCGAATCTGCCTATTCCAGCCGTATTCTGTGTTTTCTCTGCGTCCCCCCGTCGTGTTACCGTACTTTCTGATTAACGATCGAACCAATAATACGGTAATTACAGCCCAGCAATATTAACGGTTAGCCTTTGCAACGCGCCCTGTCGATTTTCATTATTGTGGTACGTCATTTCATTGAAAGCTCGCTAACAGCGCAGGGGAAAAAAGGGAAGGAATGGAAAATTTCCCAGCCAACTGCTTCTCCAACCTTTCATTTCCTGTTCCCACAAGTCTCCTCGCGATACGAGACGCTGAAAGCGAGACGACGCGAAGAATTTCCATCGAAAGTTACAGTCTGTGTGTGCTTTTGAAAAGATCAATCTCGCGGGGGAGGAATTATGCAATGTCGGATAATATTTGCAGATCTTGCAGGTCGAATGAAATCTCGCCGGGTCTATGAAATCTGTGCTGCAAAGGCGCGTGAAAGGGATTAAAAGTTTATCTTAGAAAATTCCATTATCGAGCCGCCGGTGGGGTGGGGGTGGGTTTGGCTCTAGTCTGGGGTAGCCGATACCGTGGCAAAAGGAAGGCGAGGTGTGAATACCTTTATAAGAGGCCCTGGCTCTCCTCGTATCGCGTTTACTCACTATTTGCACCGTTTAACTGCCTCCACGAGGAGCGACGTTTGATCGACTTCGGCCCATTATTAGGATCGATGGCGCGTCAGGGGCGTTACTTGAATTTCAGCGCTGGCCGACGACGAAGCGAGAGGGTCGGAATACTAGACCGCCAGATAACGTCCCCAGAAAAGTCGAGGGCCGCCCGACAACCTCTCCGACACTGTCGCCGGGAAAGAACGAGCTCGTGTGTCGTAAAAGGGATATTTCATCCCTTCGAAGACCACTTCGGGGGAGAATTAACACGATAACGTTTCGGATGTAGGTGTTTCGTTTCTGGGTTAAATCGCTGCTTCTGGTCGGTGGCTTGGATAGATTTTCCGGGGAGGAATGGGTGGATTGTGTTTCATGAGTTCTGATTTTGTACGTGGATTTTGAATTTTAAAGTAGTGCGTGTGGTTTTGAGACATTCTGTGATTCGATAATGACGGAGTGGGAAATTGTGGTATAGATGGAAAGAAATTTTGATAATGGAGTTCGTGAAATGTTCGGTTCCGTTTATCAGTCATAAGTTTGTCATATGAAATTAAGGGGTAACACCACTGTAAATTTTTCGGAAAATTGATTTTTTTTTATTAGCTTAAAAGATGCTTTGAACCTTCTAGAGTATGGGGAAAAAACAGTATTAGTTGAAATAAATTTGTTTCCTTGAAATTTCGAGCTCCTCCCCAAGCGCGTCGGACTGCTTCGAAACGACTACCGGCGTCAAATTAATAGGAAGGTACAACTTAATGTTCTACCTTTTGATTTTTAACTTCTCTAATACACAACGGATGTCGTTAGAAAGTTGTTACGTTCAGATAGAAGCATTTCCAAATAAAAGTATGTTAGCGGCAACATTTCATTTCTTCATGTCTATAACACATTTCAAAACTTTAAACGCGTTTTTCTCGAAACATGATTTTTCAACACGGCACGCAGCATAACTCCAACAATTTTCATTCTTTTCATTCGACCCTTTAACGATATCTTTAAAATAACATTTTGAAGAGAAATACGTACGGGATTTTCGATAAGTTAATTTAAACATTACTTATTAACAAATGATTGCCCTCTTTTTATAGAAAATTGAACGTTTTTCATTCAAATGCTCAGCAATCACACAAAAATCAATATTTTTAAAATCCCCTACGTATTTCTCTAGCTATAAACATGTAGATTTAAGCCATATTTTTTTTTTTAAATTCAAACTTGCACCAGCTACACTGCGTGCCGCAGAGCGCTAAAACTTCAACATGCCTCACGAGAATAGCTTCAGTGCCGCCATTTTGTAATATTTCTCAATACCTTTTTTTTTTTAATAACAAAATATGTGCTTAATAACTTCCTCCAGTATAGTTATTCTATTACCTTTCCTTCCATCCAAGAAAAATTGCCAAAAAAACGCTATTTTTCAAGCTGTTACAGTGGTGTTACCCCTTAACGCATATTAATTGTTGTATTGTAGAGAATGTCCACTTCAAATTGTAGGTTAAAAACTCTTTGAAACGGCTGCTAAATAATCTTGTCTTGAACAAATGCATTTCAACTACTTACTTAGTCTCTGTAATCTTTTCCATAACACGTTTGATTTTGACTACGCTTTTTTATTTTTTTAGCCACTTTATCAAACATTTTCTCGATTAGGTAAAAATTGGTGATTGTATAGAGTCCATAACATGATTTGCACTTCAGTATTGCTTTCTAATTCGTTTAAATTAAATATTCTATACAAATCTTTTAAATATGTTATAAGTACAACAAGTAAATATAACAAAATAGAACGATAGAGTGTGAAGTTCACATTTACAGTCAGCAGAGTGTTACTTAGCAATATAATATTTGAAATAGTTTTTATATTACACTACAGCATTGGAAAGTTTTGACACAGTAATTACAGTTTCCAGAAAAGATTTCGCTTTAAAGAGACGTGAGGGAGGAAATGATTCGTTGAATTTTAGTAATATTTTTTATAATACGCGTTGGTGTGAATAAATCGAAACGCAGAAACGATTCAATATCCGACTGCAAAAATGGAAGAGGTTGGGCGGAGGAATACCTTCTAATTGTGATCGAAGATTTTTCCCTCCCATTTCATTTCCACTGCCTTTCAGCTACGAACCTTTGCTACTATTACAGTCGCCGATCTGATGGATTATTTTGCGAATAATAATGAATATTCAGACGTTCACGGAGACGATATGATTTCTATCAAAGGAGAAAATTCCTACTTTTCGCGTCGCTCTACGTCTCCGTAATTTCGCGATTCCATCGTGTATAATGAATCCGTGGGGATGAATAAATTATCGACCTTAAAATCTTTCCTCGTGGAGCTTTCAATTGGAAATGACTTTTTACTTCAAAAGTCTTTACTAGAAGATCAATCCCCCAAGTATTTATTAAAGTTTATATGAATGTTAACACGAAAATTCCATGCAAACTATTCAGTAATTTCCAAACACATAGAAATAGGCATGAAAAAAGAATTTAATTTAGGAAAAAGGACGTGTTTCTCTAATAGAGTTCTAAAAATCAGATTATCGTTTCTACAAAATTATACTTGAGGGAAAATATGCCAATTAAGTAGCGTAAAGGACTCAATTACTGACACCTAACCAATTACTGTCACCTTAAGCTATTTTACTTAAAATAACGAATAAATAAACTATAGTATATAATCTATAGTATAGTTTATAGGTTGAATTACATAGTTCTTTTTGTGTATGACTTTACAAGTTTATTTATTCGTTATTTTAAGTAAAATAGCTTAAGGTGACAGTAATTGGTTAGGTGTCAGTAATTGGGTCCTTTACCCTAGATACTTTCTGAACGTCAAAATTTAAAGTGTACCTATAAAATCAAAGTACAAGAAAAATAATTACGAAGTGAAGTAGACAAAGTACCAATGAAAAGAAATTAACGAATTTCCTTATATGTAATTAAAAAATCCTGCAGTATAATATTCTAAAAAGTCTTGTTTATTTTACCGCTTTCAAAATTTCACACCTTATTCCGTTGCAATATTTAATCGTTATTGTAGTTTCCTTACGTATTATTTCGACTAACACCCACGTTTATGTGAGAACGATGAAAACTCTTCCGAAACTCTGCCCAGGGCCATTAAAGCTCGATAAATCGTCCGATCCGTATCGACGAATCTTTGATTTGTTTCACTTCCACGTCGCGGCGCAACCGGTTGCGTTTGATATATCACAAAAGCTCCCCTGTGCCGTGAATACTGGTGACGAGCGAAGGAAAGGCATTTCTGATGGTAACACGATGTGTACTCAGCAAATACGTGTCGAATACTTGTTGGAACTTGTAATCGATTTTTTCCACAGTGTGACTGCAGTTCCCGCCACTCTTGGCGGTATATTGGAGGAGTAAAAAAACACACTCTGTGTGAAGGAATGTACGCGTACGTAAGTGTAATAAATTGTAATGATACAATATATTTACATTATACAGTAAATTTAATTCAAAGTTCATTATCTAAACCAAATACTAGCGTTCTCTCAAAAACACCGATTACCCCAAGAATCTCGAGCCCACGTATGTTGCAGCGATTATCGGAGCAAATTACAGCGCACCGGGCATGAATAATTATTACAAAGTATCGCGGCGGAATTATTTATCACACGGAAGGAATGCCTTTTGTACAAACACCCAGTTGATTCGCGCGGCCCACTGAATCCGATCGTTAATTACGGAAGTGGAGTGCATTATTAAGTTTCCCTTTCCATTGGAAGGAAGCGAGCGTTTGAATAATGAAGCCATCGCGACTCATTGACTTCTAGATAAATTACGTGAACGAAGGAAGAAACAAGAAGCATTCTGAACGAAAGTCTGATTGTGCTAAAATGTCTGAAAATAACGTCCCAAGTCCTTGTAAAATTCTAATCGTACAAAAGGACGTACTACAATCAGTGCGCCTATAGTTGTCCGCCCCTTTCAAATTACATTACTCCGAGTAGAAATAATTAGAATCGATCTATTGGCACTGCGGACGACGTTGGCGTGTTTTCACGCCGTGGAGCCAACTTCAAGGGAACATTTTTCAAAACCTTGCGCTAGTCAAAGTATTAATGATGAAAATAATCGACCTAATTCAACCTGATGATAATAATAATATGAAATGATAGCTAGTACCGTTAAGGAACTAGTTCTTGATCAGGCACTAATTTTTGATCAGTTCATGAAATAAATCGTTCTTTTCAGTTTAAGTCCTTAAATAATTGTTTCAAATAATTACTAACATAAAAAAGGATAATTCACAAATATACGTGTTGTCTGTAAAAGCAGTTAGTATTGTTAGTTTTTGTGAAAATAAATGTGTAAGGTAGCTCACTTGAAGGAAGCCTCTGTTGAACGCCATCTCTTAATGTACGAACTAAGAGATCACCATCGACGCCACAGTCGATTTCTTTACTGGTTATTGCGGTATTAAAGATTATTTTCATACGTTTTGCTTACAATAGTGTACTTTACAATGTGGCGAAAGAATTTAGTATTATATGTATCATTTTGCGTTAACAATCAGTGATCATCATTTAGTTCCACTTTTTTCTTATGGAACCAATTTTTGATCACCTGAATAAAAATTAGGTTAGTGCATCATAATATTATAAAAAAAAAATTAAATTTAGATGGTTTAATACTAAAAATAAGTTTATTTGGTACTTTCTTTTTAATTAGTATTAGTATCTGATCAAATATTAATTCCTTACCTGATAAGAAATTAGGTCCCATGTATCTTAGATGATCAAAAACTAGTTCCTGACCTGATCAAAAATTAGTTCCCATGTATTTTCAGATGATCAAAAACTAGTTCCTAGTCACCTTATTATTCCGTACCTTATAAATAATTAAATTATACTTATTTTCAAGTTTTTAAAATTTTTCCTTAAAGTGTAAACATTAATTCATCTTTTAGTATAAACAAAAGTCTATGGTTGAAAGTTTTATTAGGTTAAAAATAAATATTAAAGCGGGAAGCCCTCTAAACTGATCAGAAACTAGTTCCTTAACGGTAGATATGAAAAAGCAAAAGGCGATGAAGACGTCGAATAGGATGAAGCCAAGGAGCAACTTAGAAATGAGAACGAAGGAGGGCCATGAATTACGATTCCTGTTTTGCCGCCGCGGTATTTTATCATTACACTAGGTGAAATGAACAGGGTCCAGCGGGACGTTTTCATTCTTATCGGGTCAGTAAGTTACGATGCAGATAAAAGTTGGGTGCTCCTACCGCGCTGAAAAACTCTCGAACCAGCGGCGGGATTCTCTTGCTATTTCTCGATCTCGCAGTGGGAAGTGCAATATCTACAACGACGCCTTCAGGATGCGAGTGAACTTTCGCGGGGATGCATCACGAAGTCGACTTTTTCAAACTTTCCGACGATGGCTTCTCTCGCGCGAGAACTCGTCGCGAATAAGAAACGATCATCCCCGTGATAGGATTTGCATCACAAACACGCAGAATGAACTCACTTTAATGTTCCCGACGCTTTCGTTTTTACGGACTTTTACCATGCTCGAGACGGAAATTGTTTCCTCAGCGACAGTCTCTCGAAAGAAATTTTCAAGCTACACACGTTGGCTGTTGCAAAATTTAGTGCTTGGCGAGAACGATTTTATAGATTTCTTGGCTTCTGCTGTTTTAATCGCGAATGCATGTAGCTTTGTACAGTATTTTTATTTTTCCAGTGTTTAGTGTAATATTGTTGGGAATCAATCTGTTCAGTTGCAATTTGGGTTAGAGTAGGAAGGTTCTGTGGAATAGAAATTTGATTCTGATTTTGGTATTGATTCGAGTGTACTTTGGAATTCTGCCAGGCGACAGGAAGAAATTTGAAATGGTAGAACCAGTTTTAAACAATTCGATAGAATTTATACGAAAGGATGGAAGTATATTACTGAGAGTCGAGGAAATATGCTTGGCAGTCGTGGAGAAAAAGGTGGAGGAATATCTGACCGTGTTTTCAAGCGAAGTGACTTACTTGATTGTGATATCAGAAATTGATAATATCTTGAATAGGGTAGATGTCCCAATTACTGCCACTTTATTTATTTTATGTAATAAAAACATAAAGTATAAAAAAAATGTACAAAATATGTTATATTTAAACGGAGATTCTGATTTACATAAAAATAAAACAAATAAAAAAATAAAAAAATCATACGTACAAGACGATTTTTGACGTGACAGTTATAGGTACACTAGGATCGCTCGGGAATTTTAATTAATTATTAATAAATTCTTCACATTTAATTTATAAAACTATTTTTTTTTAATAAAAGAGATGTTAAATAATATTATGTTTCAAACTAAGACGATTTTTAGGTTAAAGAACACGTGAAATGATTAAATGAAGTTAAGTTATAATCTTAAGGTGACAGTAATTGGGACATCTACCCTAGTACAATAATTAAGGAAGTAAACAAGTCTTGTCTTCTTATAAATTAATTTTGCCAGACAAACGTTAAGAAAATTACTGTTATACATATTTACGAAAATTATTATCGATGAAAATATACGATGAAATTATGAATATTATATTTTCGATGTATAGATAGATACAATTTTTTATTAAATTATTAAGAATGCAAGGAAATTTTCTGTACAAAAGTTGAATTCTTGAAGAAGGAGCTTCTGTTAATCTCTTAGCTTCCACATCATAAGTTCAATATGGTGACTGAACTTGATCCCTTCCGCCAATATTCATAGGCATATACAGTGACTGATTTAGGAAAAATATGTGTACCATAAAATAAGGCAAGAAAGTTATACGAACGTGCCTTATCCAAACTTTACTTTCAACGTGAAAGTGATTGATAGATCGTATATTAAGTGCACACCTACCACTTCAGCGTAAATATATTCAGTCATTCTGTCATTTCATCACTTCAGACGGAAGTAATAACTCTCTTTAACTCGCCACGACTTGTAAAATAAAGTTTCAGCATCCTGCATTCACATAACATTCTCATCTGATTTTCTGCTACAGATTTAGCCTTCGAACCATTCACATATGATTACAATAAAGCTTATTATTGTATTCTGCGTATGTTCTGTATAATTCATACGTATCCAGATACCTACGTTTTATTTGCATAAACGAGCGCAGTCTAATAAATAATACAATAGCTGTAGAAACGTGTCGGATTGTTCAAGGTCTTGAGAGTCTCCTTAAGGTTAAGGAAAGAGTAATATCGCAAGGTTTGAGAATGAATATACCGGTAATGAACGCATTACACGCATGTGGAAACACATGGAAGGAAGCATATTTCAATAAATCAGTGTTATCTGCACAAGGAATCGTTTCTTAATCGTCTCGTTTATTTAAAAGAATTTATCGCGTAAGAAGCTTTTTCCTCTGGCATGACAAATCCAGAACTCACCTTGCAGTACATTTTCTTCTGACTTCTCTCCACCACACTTTTCCTTATTAAGAGAACAGAAATCAAAGATATGAAATATGTTAAAAGAAACTTACGAAAATAATTATTATCATTGTATATAAGTGACTTCAAAAACAGTTAAAAATTTTTTACTAACTAGTATAACAGTGTCTACTCTTCACTTCAGTTTATTTGCATCACTATCATAGTGAAAATCAGGTAGAATAATAAAATACAAGATTGGTGGAATAACACCTCGGCAATGGTGGATTCAAACATCGCAGTTTATCCACCTAAATCAGCTGCTCCCCTGGTACCTTTTCTAGGTGAATCCCTGGTTGGATTCCTCGATTCAGGCCGTTCAATTTATTTACCGAAATGAGAGTGGAGGGAAGTTAATTCCTTTAAACCGATAGCCGTTAGACTTTGATGTATTGCGGTAGTGACGTCGCCGCTGATATTTTATGTATGAACCGACGAAAGTAGATGCGCGCTCGATAATATTTGAATTTCCGACAAACCATTAGGATCTACCTTCTCCGCCACACCTCGGCTTTAACGCTGCCATAATTTGTACCCCCCGCGACGTTCCTTCGTACGAATCAATGCTCACGCTTAAACTACGTTTTATTGATTTTGCGTAACTCCTGCTGCCTGGTGGATTGTCAATAAAATGTGTGGTCGCCCCGCCGAGGCTCGTTGCGACCGTCCTCGGTGAAAATTTCTGTCGTGCTTGTGTCGCGCGTCGTTGAAAAGCAAAAGGAGCATGGGGATAAAAATTGTGGAATCGTGTATTGACGCTTGAGTGATAGAGGAGGATTTATTGTTGTGTTCTTGGGAAGAAATTTATGGTATTATAATAGGGTAATGATGGTGTGAGGGATGTACAGTGGGTGGCTAAATTATTATACTGAAAGAAGAAGGTTTGTGATTTTGTAAGATTAATATATGGAGTGGCTGTATCTCTGCGAAAAATGGTTTAAAAAAATATTTAAGAAACGCATTTTAACGCTTGAAGTTTCTAGTTCTTGAATCAGGGGCTCATTTTTCATCCATTATGATATTGTTTTATTAAGATGAGGCGCTGGAAATAAAGTTTCAAAAATTTTTGCCTAAGTAGTTTGAACTAAAAATTTCCTACACAGCAAACATTTCTTTTTAATTTCGTTTTTTCTTTGTTTTGTTGCGTGATTTTTATTGACCGAGCTATTCGCGATCAAAGCAAAAATGGTACTTTTCACTTTGAACACCTATAATTTGTGAACTCGTGATCGTAGACAAATTTGCATGAGTGTTTTGGAAAGCTAAGAAAGTTTCCTTTCAGGACCTTTAGTTGTCAATTTAAGATTTTTTTTAATCGCATTAAATCCATTTTAAAATGATCCCAAAAATTGACGAAAATGTTTTTAGTATATTAATTTGTCCACCCACATTAGTGTATTCTTTAGGTTTTTTTATACTCTTTGATGTTTACACTCGTTTGGGTGAAGTTTTTTAAGTTCGAAAGCTCAATAATTATTTTCTTAGTAATTAGTTTCGCAGTGACGATTTTTACGTGTGATATAGATGGCCAGTATGAATAACTGCAGTATATTAAGCTGAATTATTATTAAGAGGTGAAGAAATGATGTATGTGACACGTAGAAGTCATCCCTGAGACACTTAATTAAGTAGATAATAGTTTTCAGGTTATTGAAATGTTAATGGGTCAGTTCATTTTAACGAGAGTTAGTTTGAACGAGGATAAAGGATATTGAAAATTTTGTACTTAACGTTGAGGATTTTTGTACTTAAATATAATTTAGGTAGATGAAATTAAATAGTTCGATATGTTCACGCGAATTAGTTTGTCTATTGGGTAAGCGACACTTCAGAATTCTTTAAAGATATTCATTAAACATTTAATCTAAAATGTAGATTTAAAATACTTTGGAAGATTCATTTTATTATCGGCTATATCGTATTTCACTGTTTAATTTCGTCTGTGATATAGAATTAATATTACATTTAGTATAAGCTATAAGTTCCACTAATAACAATTTTCCAGAACAGATTGAGCTGTTATAATAACAAAGTAACACCGATGTGCTTTAAAAATATTTCATTCTATAATTTATCACAGTGACTGTAAACGAATTAAGTAAACATTTCATCATTTTCATGGAGAGAACATTATACAAGGAAATTATGTTTATTTTCATTTCGGATTTAATTGAAAATATCAGTCTTTATTTTAACGCAGTCATTGGAAGAATCTGTTATAAAAGTCTAAAGAAAGTACTAGCATGGGAGTAAAGCGCACGGTATTCTGGAAAACGAAACAGTGACTTACGTTCCTTAAACCTATCGGATTTTCTTCTTATGTTTTACCTTTCCTGGCTTCACTATGATCTTTTGTGTTCTTCGAGTGCTTATAGTCCCCTTCGATTATTGTACTTTCTATCACAATATTCGTTTTATACTTTCGAAATGTTTTGTCTTTGCCGTTCTCTTCGCTCGACATCAAAGCACTTCTGAAATATCAGTAGTAAGAGATTGCACAGATCAGACATCGATTACCTGGAAGTAAAGTTCCTCGTAATAAGAATGTACATCGGGTCCTTTGCTCGTGGTTTTTAGAATTCTTTCTAGAATCATTTTAAAAGTTCCTTCTTACGTTTGATTTCTTCTTCGAAAATAATTTTTTTAATATCTATTCTTGAAAATGAGCCATATATTTCGACTCTTCTAGGACTTCCCGGTCCATAGATCTATGCGGTGACCAATTCGATGCCCAAAATGATATCGACCAGAGGAAATGGTTAGTACATGTAATAAATAAATCTCTTATTTGCAAAATTAAACAAATTCTATTATGATAGAAAAGGGGCTAATAATAATTTAAATATAGCTCTGGGCACTTGACTAAGAATTGGCAAAATTCAGCCTGTAATGTTACACTAGGGTGGCCCTTATTTTCAACATGGGATTTCTTTTGCTCTTACACCCTAATATGGTTTCATTTCATAAGAAAATAGACCCTGAAAAAGATTAGTGCAATCAGAGAACAGGAAAGTGTGAATGTAAAATTTGAATGTAAAGAATTTCTCAAAAATGGTAAGCCGTATCGAAATTTTGTTCAAATAATACTAAAAATTTTTTCGTACTTCCAACCATTTTTTTTACATAATAGCGTTTGAATATACAAAGGTCCACGCTATAGGAGGTTCTCTATATTCAAACGCTATTATCTAAAAAATGGTTGGAAGCTCGAAAAACTTATATATACAACAATTGTAGAAAATTGAATGCTCTTTTAATATTATTTAAACAAAATTTCGATAGGCATTACCATTTTTGAAAAATTCTTTAAATCCCACCCATTAATGAATTCTAATCTTTAAGGCGTGATCTAGTCAACAATCTTTTTCGGGGACTATTTTTTTAAGAAATAGAACCATATTGAAAGGTGAAAGCAAAGAAATACCCCCACAAAAATTCCCCATGTATAAATAAGGGCCACCCTAATGTTACACAGCAGCAAATTTAACGAATCTTTATGCAAAAACAAGTCAACACTCCAAAATAATTATTTGTAAAACACTTCATTCTGGAGAAAATCAATCTTGACGATCTCTAAAATACGCGTGTACTTGCCCAAAAATCAGGTCCACCTAACAACCTCATTCTCTCCTAAACAAATCCCAATAAAGAAAAGCAAATCGTCCTTATTCCACACTAAACCGCACAAAAACAAATAAAAAACAACGAGACGTTAAAAGGAACTTTCACATTCAATAACACTGTGCAAACACCCAGGTTCAGCGACCTAAAAGTGCGCTGCCATTACACCCAACCCCGTTCTAACACTAATAATCACCCTCCCTCCGCTTGCGCCCCTAATCCCTGTCACCTGCGCAAACAGCATGAAAAAGTACCGTCTCATCTGCGAGCAGCGTAAAAACATGATTCCTCCTCAACTCTATCATTCCAATTCTTCATTTCCTGCTGCTCATCGCATTAAATCGACCGCGGTGCTTCAAAGGAGCTCACAGCGGCCAATTTACCATCCAGATCGCGCGGCAGCTAAGTCTTTCCCCTTTCGGAACGATACACTCTGCGCTTGATGCCGCGGGCCTTATGAAATCCATCACGCCGCGCCGAATAATTGAATAAACACTGAGAAGTAACTTTTCCGACGCGGCATGAGGGTCGTGACAGGTCGGCGGGGCGCGACGCGACCATGTGTCACCAGCATTCCCCGGACACCGAGTGTAAACAAATTCTACCGTCAAATATACGGCCGCGTTAAAACGTCGGGGAGCAATGTAATAGTTTCCTTCGGTGACCCACAAACTCGAGTCGCCCCGGCAGGTGGCCGCACTTTTAGCCAGCGTTCAACCGTTATGCATCTACAGGCCGTAATTATAATTTACATCCCGAAACTTTGACGGTCCCGCGACCCGTGAATTATGACCACTTCTGGGCTACCCGCGGTTGTCACACGGTATTTCGTGTTCGCTCGTTAGACTCCTTATCGTCCATCTCTTTCAGGTCCTCCTTGATAAATGTTACGGCCCTCGTTTGCGAGGAGGTTTACGGCGTACGGTTTCTACGAATTTCTCTTGTGTTTCTTGGGTGGAGTTGGAGATTTTGGCGGATTTTTTTTATTTAATTATGAGAGCTTCAGCCACTCTGCGCTGCGTTTTTGGCGCGGTTGGTCTGGTGTGATGTTGGTTTACAAGGGATGTTTTGGGAGGATGTTTATATTTGATTGAAATCGGTACTTTGTAGATAGTTAGAGAGTGTTAAATATATATGTGTTTACTGTGTTTGTTACGGGACGGTTTGACCTGATTGAAATATCCGTTGGTACTTTGGTAGTTTAATGATCATTCGAGTGGCGTGTGGTTTTGGGAAATATGAATGCGGGAATATGTGGAGGACGAGGTGTTATGGGGAGCGCCTCGTTGGGCAGAAAAATAGATAATTTTTGTGATTTTTTTGTGTGAAAATGATTCTGCGAATTAATTTGAGGTTTGGCAAGCTGGTTTGTTGTATCTTGAGCTATTGTTCTGAATTTTTGTGTGACAGTGGAAAATAAAACATGGCAGATACAAAATGTTTGCTGAGAGCGGTGACAAAAATCCGGGGATCCTGGCGTTGACGGAAAGTATTGTGAGGGTTATCTGAAACACAAAAAGGAAAAAGATTCTTAATTTATATGAATGTGCTTACCTATGGTAGTAGATTCATTAAGGAAAATAAGAAAATGTGCCTTCTGAAGAAGATGAGTCGCCCTGATTTGAATCTGAAAAAGATTTTGTCCAAAAATCGGGAAGCATCTTTAAATAAAAAAGTATAGATTAATAGAATTACTTAGTCTTCCTATAATTAATCTGAAACGAGCTCGTAATTGGAAAATGTTTTACACGAAAGTTACTTGGTTTTAAATGCTGATCCATTGCAAAATGGAAAAATTCTGTCACTATTAATTGTAAAGAATATTCCTCCACTGCTTCGGAACTACCTTCTGCCAGAAAATGTTAGTAATTATAAAGGTGGCAGGATAGCAATACGTTCAGTTATTCCCCACAAATATATGGTCAATTTGAGTATTCCTCTTTCAACTTTATTTAAGCAAATCTCGTAAATCACTTCAACAACCACGGAAGCACCATGTTTGATGAATTTCATGCAGATTCGATTTGGAATGATTGATAGGTCCATTATATTAGACCATATGAGATTTCCAGTACAGTTCAGTCATTTATTCTGCACCCCATATGTAATTGATTGATAGTGATGACTATTATAGGTAATGATAGGTAGTAAGTCAGGATATTCAATATAATGAACACGATATTCGAACGTGCCTCGTGATCCATCCAGCATAATCCCTTCCCTTTATATCCATCATTTACATGGGAAATTAGGGAACCCTGAAATTCAGAAAATTATGCATCTTTGTGTGCAAGTAGAGTAGTTCATACGTAAGACGAACTCATTTTTTGTTGGTGCCCTTGAAAAAATGCAAAAAAATTTCTCAGTGGAATATCTCTTTTTTTTATATCTACAAAACTGCAAAAAATAATTTTTGGAAAATCCATACTTTTCAAGTTACACCCACCACCAACCCTTAATTCGATAATTACTTTCCCGCAGTTTTGTAGATATAAAAAAATATGCAACTAGAAATGCGCAAAAATAAAATTCTGCTTTTTCAAGGGATGATTCCACCCTCTAAAACTACACAATTGCATCAACAAAAAATAGGTTTGTTTACGCATAAACTACTCTACTTGCACACAGTGGTACATAATTTCTTTAATTTTCCGGTGGCCTAACTTCCCTTCTTACTAAAACTCTGAAAACCGTTGGAAATCTCGAAATTTAACTCATCCATACAATCAGAGTTATAAAACACCATGCAATATAGAAAAGTGTTAGAGGTATGAAAGAAATATTCCAAACTATAAAAATAAAAATATGTCTATATAAACTACAGAAAGAAAAAATTAAAAAATAATAGTCACACAATTTCCATGTTTTTCTTTTAATACTTTAATTTGTTTTAAAGTGAAACAGAACGTAGGTAATGCAAGAAGAAGTTCGCATCAGTGAAAACATAAAACATCGAAACGAAATTAATAACAAAACTGCACTACAACTGCGTTTAGAAATCATCGCCAAACATTACCGGTTTTTTTAAGTAATCAAGCTTACAACCAATTCCACCAGCGTCTTGCGTGACAGGAACTCGATATCGAATTGTACAAACTATTTCACTCAGCCCGCCATACCGCTTGCCGCATAGTTTTGACATGTAATTTGGTATTACTTTGAGGCAATTTGTAGCCCGTGCCTGTGTACCCCATATTTACCACAGCCCTTGCACACGTCTCCCGAATCGCGCGAATAATCCCGCATAGTTTCGCTGTTTTCGCGAGCCATATACCGAAGTCTCTCCATTCCGCGTTTCTTCGCGCTGCGTCGTGCTGCTTCAGATTTTGAGTAAGATCGTAATACACTGTCAAGCAGAAATAAGGGTAAGAACGTAAAAGGTAAGAATACCATCCCCGGGCAATTTCTTTTATTCCCAGGGACGCGGACAGCGAGCAACGGAATCCAAATAACGTAGCTGGCTGTTTTTCAGCGACGGAATTGCGACAAGAAAAGCGCGCTTTTCTATTTACTTTATCTTTCGCGATCCCACTTTTAAAGGGCCTCCGAGCAACTTCGCTGTTGGCAAATCGGATATGTGAGTCGACGAAATACGTTGGCAGGACGAGCCGCCGCGCCGCGACTCTCTCGCCCCGTTCTTACCGTTCAGGGAAGCACACTTAACTTATTCAAATAAGTCTGCCTGCTACGACGGCGACGAGCGCGCGAGAACGATGGGACTTCATTTGTCCTGTTATAAAGTAAGGGAAAGATTTGCATTCCCTTCAACTCCTGCCTTTGTCATCCTGTAGCTCTCGTTGGATTACGCCAGCAAGATTAAAAACTGTTAACGAGGAAAGTGCGAGAAGAGGTCTCCGACTGGAACATTAATTAATGCCAACGGTACAGATATTAGTTGAGTAACGAGTTTACTTGGATTTTCGAGGGGCATGCATAGTTGCTGGCAGCTTGCAAAAGGGTGCTTCTAACATGACAGATGTTTGAGGGATGCTTAATGTGAAGTATCAGTTGATTTTGGTTTTGGTTTAAAGGAATTGAGGTTTAGGTTTTTAAGTTATTAATGTTGCAGTGTTTTGGTGTAGAGTTTGAATGTGGATGAGTAGATTTCGGTGATACTTATAAATACTGATATATTTTTTCAGAAACTTATGTAGATTTTGAATGTATTCTGGTAGGATTTGATTAAATTTTTAAATAATACTTTTGTTTGTCGAAGCGTTCTATTAAATTTTGAGGATAATTATGTTCTCCTACAGAAACTCTAATAGGTCTATACAAGATTTGTCTAGGTTCTTATGCCTTTTATAGAAATAAGTTTCTTTGCATTGATATAATATTTTGGAAGCTGATTGGGTTTTGTACAAAAATAACAAATAATAGTTGATTAGATATTATAATCTGGGTTTGCTATTTTTTATTAAGCTACGTACTTCGAGCTGATTTTTATTTAAACCCACCAATTTTTGAGGATCGTCAATGGATTATTTATCAGTTATAGTAGAGGCCAAAAGAATTTTCAATTTTTAATGAAAACTAGAGAATCATTAATTAAAAATCTGTTTCATTGCGTTTGTCACATTTATATTGATTTAGGTAACGAAATAGAAAGGGTATGCTTTCGTACAAAAATTTAGTGGCAAATTAGATTGAAAAAATTATATGTATGATGAGAATAAAATTATAAATTGTATCTCGTTTATCGGCCGAAAGGAACGCAGACATACGGGTAAACGAAACCATCAATTTTTCCCTTCGTTTGCACAAGTGTACAAAGAGGAAATGTTGCAAGTTACACACGGTTTGATATTTTTCATCGAGTTATGAAGCACCGACGACAACGCTGAAAATTAATTTTATTGCAAAATTTCCGTTATGGATGACGATGGCGTTCTCGCATAGTATAGCAAACTATAAAACATTTGTTCAAATAAAGTAAATAGGTAAATGATTAATCACTTAATTTCGAAGTCACTTAATTTTCGATTAAATCAACGACGCACAATGTTTGTTTATTTCGAATCGTAAATATATTCAATTAGAAGTCTCCACATAATATCATTTGCTTCATTTATAAAATTCTCAGTAGTAATAATGCGAAGAGAAGAATTTGAAAACAAATATATTCTGCCCAAAAGTCTATTTCCTACAACGTTGGGGTCCCATTTTTATTTCTACCATCGTTCATATACTCATTCCTCCCTGCTGATTTCTCGTAGATAGAAAATATTGATGATTTTGCAAAAGAGGTATTAAAAAATGTAATAAGATAAAATTAAAGCGTTTCAGAAAATTAATTCGTGGAAGAAATTTACTATCTTGTACGTGAAATCGTTAGAGCTATTTCAGAAAAATTCAAAGGAATAATTCATTCTTTTGATATAAAAACACACATAAATATTATTTAAGCCTCTTTATCTGTCCAACCAGAAAAATTAACTTAAATAGCACTTATAAAACAGTAAAGTCAAGTTTTCCTAGTCTTGGCTCTCGAGTCACCCGGGCAAAGCTAGTGTTACAGCGTGATATCGTGAATTTTCGGTGAGTGCTCGCCTATTGTACCATTATTGATATAATTGAGCACAATTTGGTGTAAACAGAATTCCATCGTTCAGCCATTTCCCGCCAATGACATGCGTCGTTAATGAGTTACGTTTGACACGAAATAACCCCTCATAATGCAGCCTAGCTATTGAAACAGATCAATACGATAAGTTCTATTCCGACGTCAAATGTCAATTCAGCCCCTCGGTTCGTATTTACATCGAATCCAGCAATACCTAGTTGATTTCTGTAGCGTGCTCGTTTGCTTGACAAACTTTAATAAACACGCGTATAAATATTTCACCATTCGAATTTCCTATTGTACTATCTCACCGGGATTGCGAATCGTACAATTTTCGGGGGAACATTCTCTCAACACGAACAATTTAATTGTCGATTTCAGCTGCGAAAAGCATTGTACTAAGCGTTGCTGTCGGGCGTTTACGATTATGAATAAATTAACGAATAATCATTCGATCCAATATCCTCGTAATATCATGTATCAAAATTGATGCCCCAGTATTTCGTTACACTCGGAAACCTTTCGCTTGCAACTCCATTTAAAAGTAAACTTTGTAGTTCGCTTGCCTGCGAATGTGCAGGAAGAGTTTAAATGTTTAAAATATCAAGTATAATAGAGGACAGCTGCTTTATTTTTAATAAAGAATTAATTTTTTTATTTACTCAAGCACAATACACTCCTAATCCCATTATTGAAATTACTTTCAATCTTTTCATTTCCTTTTCCTGAAACAGTTGTAACCTAACGAAAAATATTGAAGTCTGCATATTTGTCACTTTCAGAATATATTTAAAAAATTTCTAAATACTTCACTGATCTGGTTAAAAAAATTAACTCGTGGTGGTTTACGTGACGCATAACGTATGCATAGAACGCACATGCTTAATTAATGCAACAGGGCAGGAAATTCAACAAGGTTTTAGCAAACGTTTAGGGGAAACTACGACGCAACCGCAGACCGTCAAGTGCCGGTATTCTGACGAACCACTAAAGAGCGTGTTACAGCTACATACGATGGATTGGTTGAACGGTATGTACTTTGACCACTTTCGAACGGATTCGGTTTGGTCCAGTTCAGCAACCACGCACCACCAATGCGTTCCGTTTGGGAACGTTTTGCCTCGTGGTAGGTGTCGTTGCTCCTGGCATTGACAATATAATTCTCTCCCTTAAGTGGGGGAGCAAACTTGATATTCGATAGAGCCATTAAGTCCTTTGAATTACATTATTACCTTCGATTTTTTTAACGAGGAGTTATGGGTAGTAGTAAACCATATCGTGGACGTACAGGGAAATTCTCTAACTTCATAAAACTAATGTTGGAAAAAGAGTGTTATTTTTCACAAAAAATGTAAATGTAGTGCTGGTTAAGGGGACTCTCTCATAAAATCGCTAAAGAAATAGATGACTTTTAGAATTTTTTTTTAAAGTATACAACGTGCAGGAAAAAACTCGATGGTATTTATTTGTACGTTATTTAAATATGTGAAAAAAAAATATTTTCTTGTAGTGGTTCGATTTCTTCGTGGCATTTGGTGCACTGCTACAATAAAAAGAGGGGTATGAATCTGTAAAAAGGCAAAAAAGATGGGAATGCTTATTACATGTTGAGTCAAGAAGTGCATAAAAATTTAGAGTTAATTTTACGCATGAAAATATTGATAAGAAAATAGTATGTGCTCTAAAATTTATGACCAAATGCTAATATGATAGCCATTGATATAACATTTAAGAATTTTTTCGGGTTTCTGATTTCAGACAATCCTGCATGGAATTATGGCTAACGCGCCAATAAATGAACACTTAAGGCTAATGAATGAACACTTTTATAATATTATGTTTGCAGTGCGATTGATTCCACGTGTTGCAAAAATTGTTTGGATATGAAGCAAGAAGCTAGAAGAAGTCTGTAATTAATTAGTTGCTTATTTTAATAACTTATTTTAATAAAAAATGTCCATTCACTGGTACGTGTTCACTTACTGCTACATCCACCCTATAATGGCTACAGTATTTTGTTGAAGCAGTGCACTGAGCAGCACGTAGCAATCTAACCAGTACAGGAAAATGGGAGAATTTTTTTTCATATCCTTAAATACCGTATAAATAAAAGCCATAGAATTTTTTTACTGCAAGTTGCATACTTTCTAAAAAAAAATCCTAAAAGTCACCAATTTTTTGAGCGAGTTGCTGAGAAAGTCCCATTAAAATATAAATTTGAGCAAAAATGGACATAGTTGATTTTCCTTATACGCCCATGATATTCACTTATTTATTTAGAAGTTCTTAATTTTGGGGTAAGTTTAATAGCAGCGCACTTTTATGTCGCTGAACCTTCTCCTTTACCCACTGCTATGCATATAAATTTTCTTTTTTTTTTCTTTTCTATGTTAGCGTGTCTTAAAGCCGCTTTATTGTTATGATTATGAGTACCATCCTTCCTAAATGCCGCCATCTTCTGGCAGCAGCGTCTAGAAATCCCAAGGCGATGCACAGCGGGAAAGTTCGTAAACTTTTCCTATCTACAAGTCTGGGTGTGTTTTTGACGTGCCAGTGAGTCAGGTCAAAGATGCCATCCACCTATAAAAACCCTCCACCTATGGAAACTGACTACATAATAGAGATGTCCTTCGTAGTTCACACAGTCGTGCACCTAGTTTCTGCTCTTCAGTTATTCTTTCGGTGCATAAAGTTAGTTTATAATATATCAAATTCGATTAACTGTATCGCAAGGAAGCAGACACTGGCGGCAATGTGAGGTGGATGGAAAAAGTTGCACTGTGTTTGTCTGGAGGCTATGCGCCACAAGCTTGAACGCTTTCGTTCTGGTACGTGAAAATAAAGTTTCTGCTTGTCAGAGGCAGTGGTTTGTTATTTATGGAGAAAGAGAGGCATGGGGTGCCCTGATTTGAAATTCCAATTAGAGTCCAACGCTCGTCCTCGACTTTGTTTCGCTCTTTCTGCTGATTTTTCCTGGTTCTCCGCGGATTTTGGTCTTCTGCAAGAAGCTCGGGACATCGTAACTTTAACGGAAACGTTTCTGAACGAGTCACAGGATGTGTTTATTAGAATGCTAAAGGACTGCGAGTTTTGTAAAATAAAGAGAAATTTAATTTCAATATCAATAATTCAATTTCTTGGGAGTGTGTGAAAGAATAGCTCTTTCGTGGTATTATTGGATTTTTTAATTGCTTCAGTTGTTTAATTAAAAACTGCAAACCTATCGCCTGATGAAGTTTCAGTTATATAGTTAGTAGAACTTCCTGTATCCAAATTAATAGGGAATAATTTAGAAAATATGGACGCCACTCAAAGTGTTAATACTTTACTGTCAAGAGGAAGAAATAAAATTACACATGTTACTCTTAAAATCAATTAATCACCACAAGCAACTACAACTATAAATACCATATCTTCTGTTTAAAAATATCACAATAGAAATCCAGGATTCACCCACTAAAAACAGATCATCTAAAGAAATTTCCCTCTTTTGAAGACACGATGAAATATCCAACACACAATTCAAATAAAATACAGATCATTTTTCAAAAATTTCCAAGCTTGTCACCCCCTGTTTCTAAATACCAAAAGCCCGTGCCTCTCTTTACGTTCAAAAGGCGAGAAAAGTTGATGGCATTGCAAAAGAAGTTAACTTGCACGAAGGAGAATTCCTGCACCAAATTCTGCCAGAGTATACTTTCGCATCGGTGATAATTCTGAAGGGAAACTTTTCGCCCCGTAGATCGCGAGGGGTCAATCGATTTAATCCCAAAGTTACGTCTGCGTTCGAGGAACTTTGCTCGACTATTTTCATTGACTGGAATGGCCGCTTTGTAATATTATATTCGAGGGTGTCTCGTCGAAAGTTGTTCAAACTTGTTCCGTAGCGTGTTCGAGCCGGCTCGGCCGAAGTTCGCCTGGCGTTCAACCTCGATGCTTCGTGTGTCAAGGGAAATTTGATTCCGTCCCCTGAACCGAGGGATCATTTATAACGCGTCGAGCTATTGACAAAGATTGTTCAATAATTTACTGCCGCGCGGGCGCTCCTTAAACTTCGCCAGTGCTTGTTTGACTCTTGGAGGAAGTTTTAGTAATCGTCGAGCAACGACGCCGGAAAATTCGCACGGTCGAAATAAAAATCGATTACACCCTTAATCCTGCGACGGAGCAAGACGGACCTCACGGATCATTCTCGTCTCGGGTGAGAGCAGAGATGGATGGTGGCTTTTCGAAGCTCCGAATTTGGTCGTTTGTGTGTCGTTGGGATGGATTGAAGGATGAATGGGAAACGGTTGGGACTGGTGACTGAAGATTTCGGATAAGTAGGTGTGTGCGGGTGTAAACAGTGAGTATTTTCGTCAATGTGTACCGCAGTACAGGATAATCTTTTTATCAAACTTGGATAGGTTTCATTCTTTCATCGTTTGAAGTGAATTGTTTCGAAAGATCAAGAATTCTTTTTCGTAGTTTGCTCTGTTCTCTAAAGAATATTTTAAAGAAAGTTACATAATGTTCATGTGTACTTATTTTTTTTTAATTGATTGTCACGGAGTATCATATCACTTTTGAGATATATGAGCAACTGGATTTAATATCGTGTCATTCGTAAAGGTTTCAGGTAACAGTTTCTAAAAGGTCATCCTAGATTCCATATTATGTAGCTTCATCTATTATAAATAGAAACATGTGCAGTAAGAAATATCGTGTCACATTTATTAAACTTTCTAATCATTAAATTGTAATATGGTCGCCTTGTGTTAGGCAGTGTCTTATTAAAATTTTTGTTTTAATCTCTTGTTTAATAATCTCAATATATCAGCATTTCAACACAGTTTTTATATTTAGAATCATTTCCTAAAATAAGATAACAGAACTTTAGGTACCTACTTTAAAAACAAAACAACCGTAAAACAATTATTCTGAAAGATCTCAGGCCTTCCACAAAATTTCCAGAAATTCTCTTAAAGTACCACAAACATAAAAAACTAAATAGATTCAATTTCAATGATAATCAAAACCAAGGTATTCCCCGAGTACCTAGAAGCTACATACATTTTCATTCAGATTTATCAAGAAATAAGTCTCATTAGTGGTAATTATTTACATAACAATTTTTAGATTGCAATTGAAAACTCCAATGGTTTCTTAATGTTGCATGAGTCTCAGCTGCCAGGAATCTCGCTCCACAGTGCCTGATGGTCCACGGAAATTGCAATTAGTTCGATAATTACGCGACGTCAAAATAAAAGGGAGGGGGTAGTGGAAAGTCGAGAAATGTACGAAGGAAAGGAAAAATCAGAGGACATTTAGTCGCAATGAGAAACGCAATTAGGGTGACGGTACCTAATATCGTCTAGCAAAATTGAAATCGCTGTTAATTAAATCATAATTGATATTATTATATGCGACTTGTTTCAAAGTAAAGAGAAATTATTCATGTTTCATGTAGCATAAGTTGGAATTATTGAAACTTACAAATTTTTAATTAGGACTCAAAAAACGTAGACATGCAAAACTCGGGTGCGGAAAAGGGGGTAGGTAGGTACCTAATATCGTCTACTCAAAAAATATTGATTAATTCGTGTATATATAAGTTTTTAAAGTTATTTTCACGTGTGATTTCATGATTGCATTGAAACCTGAAATTTCATGTCACACTTTGTATTCTCAAAATTATCACAAAATTGGCACTGAACCATAGAAGGAACATGCAAATATGTAGATTAAGTGTTTAACTGTAAAGTTTTGACATATTTTAACCATGATTGTCGTATCGTATATTTAGCTGATGTATTGTAATTTAGACTCTCATTCTCCTTTAGATTTTTTATTATGACTCTAATACGAGTCTTCTTTTGTATCTAAGTATTCAATTTATTTGTAAATGCCCCCACTAGTGTCTACATATACCGTAGAATGTTCAATCGAGAAAAACGTACAAAACCATCGCCACGCCGTTTAGTAACACGATGATAATCTCGTTTAAGTTGTTCTGAACAGCCTTCTCAAATTATAATTGCATTACGATTCATTTAAAAGTCATTAAGCGTAACTACTCTTTTCCCTTTTGGAAAGAACTTAATTCAATTCACGTTCTTTTCCGCTCGAATGCCCCGCATTTGTCGCCATCAATCTTCATTAGCGTTTGAAACTTTAAATACGGCGAAACAATGTCTTTTTGAGGTATTCCCTTAGTTTCTGGTATCCCGGGGAAGTGTTTAACAAACGCTTAATTTTCATTATCGAGCCTTCAATTCCATTCATTGTATCGAAATTGAAGAAACTCAACAACAGCTGGGTACAGAAACTTAAAGATTAATGCGGATAGATGCACAGAAGCTACGCAGTCATTTTTACAATTAATTATTCCCTGTCGTTTATGTAAAGCAACTTCTGAGTGACTGTATTTGCTCCGTACTGTAGCGACCGTGTTATATAACACATTCGTTACGATACAAGGTACACGTGGCTCCTCTTTTACGTTCCTTACAGACGAACCATATTTCACTGAATCTTATCACGCGTTAAGGAGGTACTATAGTGTAGCTGCACGTTTTTCAACGCCAGCTTTGAGAATTTATTTAATAAAACCTATTAGCTTATACTATCTGACGTTTTGCTTGCATATTAAGATATTTTTTATGCAATACTCAGAATTTTTTTCCGGCGGGAACTAGTGTGGAAACTGCTCTAGTCCTCCAAGATGGAAAAACTAAGGTTTATTTTCTTTATTATGTTTGTCGCTATGGTTGAAACCACAGAGGCCCCCTAATAATAAAAATTTGTAGAATGACAGCAGTTTGAAAGAAATGTTCGATTTTGCTAATGAATTTAGCTGTTTTCGTTCTGTAGAATTAATTTTATGTAATATAGAGATTCGTCCGTGGTTCCAACCATAGCGACAAACACAATAAAGAAAATAAATCTTAGTTTTTCCATTTTGGATGACCAGAACAGTTCCCACACCAACGCCCGTCGGAAAAGACTTTTTTTAAGATGTTTGTGTCATCGACTATATCTTCACATATATAAAGCGGAAAGTATTATTGTGTTTGCAACGGGTAAACTCGGAAACTACTTAACCAATTCTCCTGCGATTTTCACAGATGTGTAGAGAGAATATTTGGGAAGGTTTTAGGCTATTTATCATCTGGATATTACTAAATGGGACTGAGTAATTAGCGAAATAGTGAAGCGAGGCAGATAAATCTTATCTTACCCGACGTCCACCGCGGTGCGCGCAAAAGATGCGCGTACGGTGGCCCGCACAGTGGTGGGGATCACGGGTGCCAATACAGACACGTGGCGCGGCGTGAGCAGCGGGGGAGGGGAGAGTCGGATTAGTATGTATAGTTCTATAAATATATATCATACCATAATTTAATATATATACCATAAAAAAAACTTCAAAAGTAAACAAAATTACGACAAGTACATGAAAAAGTCGAGAACAAAAAAGAGTTTTATCAAATAAATCACAAGAAATATAAAAGAATAAAATAATATATATATTTATATACCTAAGACCCTTGACTCATGTATTTTGCTCTGCAGTTGTAACAATTTCATCGATAAATGAAGCCGTATTCCTACCAACGACCATACTGCGTCGGCCTAAACACCAGTTCCCGTCTGATCACTGAAGTTAAGCGACACTAGGCGCGGTTAGTACTTGGATGGGTGACCGCTTGGGAATACCGCGTGTTGTTGGTAATTTTTTTTTGTTTACAGCCTGTTTTGTATTCGTCAACGATCCAAACTTTTTGGAGCGGGTGAGAGAACCTCGGTATCGTCGCCTATATATATATATCTTAATATATAAAGCAGGAAGCTTTAGATGATACTTTGTCTCGCTTCGTCGTTCACGTGCGGACATTTTATATGTAGTTGCACGCGTGGGTCGAGCTCGATTTTAATTCTATGTAGCCCATGTTACTCAGACTGTTGAGACGAATCTAATGCTACCTCATTTGTCAAAATCGGTCCAACCGTTGAAGCTCTAGAAGGGAACATAAAGGACTTCTGATGGATACAAACATGACAGTCAAACACATTAAGGGGGGGTTCTGCTTTGTGGGACCGAAAAAGTAGGCGACATTTGCGAATTTTTTATAAAAAAAAACTGTTGAACGGATCTATTTGAAATTTGGCAAACTGTTTTATTGTATTTTGAAGTATTATTACAAATTTTTATGAGGCTATACAAAAAAAATGTGTGTGTGTGTTGCAGAACGTTAAAAAAAACGGCTCGTGCTGGCGTTGATGGAAAGTGTCCTATGGTTTATCTGAAACACTAGAAGGAAAAGGGATTCTTAATCTGCATGAACATGGCTATCTCTGGAACTAGGATTATGACTGTATCCGTTACCGTTCTTTTTTTATTTACATAATTCCTTGCGATTTTTGGACAAAATTTGAATTTTTTATTCAAAAGGCTGCCATTTTAACAATTTTTAATTTTTCTGAATTGTTCTAGTTCCAGAGATAGCCATGTTCATGCAGATTAAGAATCCCTTTTCCTTTTTGCGTTTCAGATAAACCATAGGGCACTTTCCATCAACGCCAGCACGAGCCGTTATTTTTCCAACGTTCTGCAATTAACGCTTTACACACGCACATTTTGTTTGTATAGCCTCATCAAAATTTGTAACACTACTCAAAAGTATAATAAAACAACTTGCCAAATTTTAAATAAATCCATTGAACGGTTTTTTATAAAAAATTCGCAAATATCACCTACCTTTTCGGTCCCACAAAGCAGAACCCCCCCTTAAGGGAATTTATACCCCCTTAAGGGTACTGTTTCTTTTTCAATTAATTACAAAGAAATGAATTGAACCCGACACTTGTCCCTTGACACAATGTTTACTAACATCATAAGTTAAAAAAAAACGTGTTTGTTTCGACAAAAATATGCCTTATAGGTGACGCTACAGATGAATAATTAAAGAGGCTTTTTAAAAAAGTTTCTCATCTTTTCCGTTTTGCAGTAACATTTGAAAATTTTTCCCGTCGCGTCTGAAATGCAGCGGCTTATCTGCCAAATATAAAACTCCAGAAAAAAGGCTACTGCTTACCACGTGTTATTTTCGAGCAAGGGCATTCGAAACGCGAGCTAATCGGTTCCGCGATTTTACTTCCTAATTCGTTGAAATGGGCGAAGGTGATTATAATGGCCGCTATAATGACACGCTAACGGCGTACGTAAATGTTCATTAGACACATACTCGACGTAAGTACCAGTGGTGCGTGGTAAAATGTTACATGTAATGTTACGCGGTGGAAAATTACGGCAGGAGTTGGGAGATAATGATTGTATATTATCTATGTACTTAGCTTTAATGATTGTGACATTACGACGGCGTGAACGCGAATATTCGCGTGCTACGTCCCAGTAAAACCTGCTCCGAAGATTATCATTGTTTACGCTAATACTTGATTACTGCTCCGCTGCTGCTGTTTCATTAATAACAATGTTTCAATTATTCCCCGCGCTGCGTCTTTAAAGATTCAAACACGTCAGTTGTTTTCTGGAATTAGCAATGGCAACAGGATAGGAAGGCATTGAAAAGGATATTGTATTTGTATTTTGAATCTTGAGACAATTCACTTGGAAATCACTTTTAAAATTGTGGTTTTGGTTTAATTATGTGGGTTGGTGAAAATTGATCAGGTAATTTAAATGAGTTCCTACGCATGTGGTCGCGGCGAACAACAAATGTTTCTGGTCTCTTGTATACCAAGTTGCGGGAACTTGTTGGAAGTGTGTAACAGGGTTTAATGCCTTGAGAACTTGAAATAAAAAAATTCCTTACTCCATTTTTCAATCTTCTGAGGTATCGAATGAAAAATCCAAATAGATAAGTCACTTTTCTGGGTTCCTCTTTTTTTAATTTGCTATGGAATATTTGACACTGGAATGAAGTTGTGTTAAAAATGTGCAATTCAGATTAACAAATATCAGTAATGTCATTACAACCATACTGAAATTCCATATGTCTACTGACAATCAGTCGCAGAGAAAATTTCTCAATAATTCATTATCCTACTTACAACTTGAATGAAACCAAATTCATTTGTTATTCTATTGCCAATAAAATAGCAATTATTGATTTAGATTTCCTTTTTAATAGAAAGAATATTTATTCAGCAGAGTGTTCACACATAAATAGAATTTTAAGACAACAAAACTCGCAATGTGCAATTTACAACTCATTATACCGCAAATGTATTTGCAATACAGACCATATTCCCTGTGAAATCAATGGCATGGTAAATTAGTCACACTGTGTGAAACACGGATTGACACGGCATGTATGAATTGCCAGTTTCGATTGATAGGTGATTGATGGACGCAGCTGCGCGTCTATAGAATTGTTTCTGATAACGCAAGGATGTTTATTAGTGAAATGATTCACAGTATGCCCGGTTTGTTTGCATACATGCTCTTATTTTTCTAACTATTGAAAAAGCGAAAAAATGTTTCATATGAAAGGTGTTTGATTTGATGGAGGAAACTTAATGGAATATTAGGATTTGCGTTTAAGGTATTATTTACAGAGATTTCAATATCAATGTAATTTTTTTAAATGGAACTATACATTTTTATCATTGCCATTTTATTGTGCATTTCAAGATGCGTTCAATGATGTGTATGAAGCGTATGTTTGAACAATAATCTACTGGATATCTTTATGAATATTCACGGGAAATTTTAAGTCCGGTTACTGCAGATCATACGTTATGAGTAACAGACACTAACCGGACTTGAAATTTGCCACGAATATTTATAAAGATATTCGGTAGATTATTGTTCAAATATACGCTTCATACACTATATAATAAAACAATAATAAGAATACATAGTTCGATTTAAAAAAATGATATTGATAATGAAACCTCTGTAAATAATAACTTAAATGCAAATCCTAATATTCTATTAGAATTTCCTCCGTCAAATCAAACAACTTTCATATGAAACATTTTTTCGCTTTTTCAATAGTTATAAAAACAGAGCGTATACACTACCTGATTTCGACCATATTTGAATTTTTAATTTTTACATAGAAATGTACCTCGTTAAATTTAGTTTCATCTTCTATTTAATATAAATAGTAAAAACATCGATGGTTTATAATTAGTGCACAAATATTGTATGTCCACTTTAGCATTTTTGAGAAAAACGGGTTTAAACATGCAATGGTACATAAGATTCAGGGACATACAATGAAGAAAAATATTATTATTGACAAATTTATGAAGTACCTAGATACAAATATGATTTTTATACAGCATAAAAAACAGTCAATAATTATTTCTTACATAAAAAGCTTAAATGTCACAAAAAATCGATATTCAATATTTGTACTCTAAGCCATCGACACGTAATTCCATTAAAGAAACACACACTAATGACCTCGAAAGCTGTATAATCAATTAACACAAATTCTTTCTCAATTCCATCAACTCACTTCGCATTCAGCATCCACTTTTCCATGCTCTTAGTCTTCCACCACCATCAAACTAAACAAAACAATTCATCCGACTGAAAACTTCTCACACTCCCTGTCACCTCCCACCAACGTTTTATTTTTGCGAGTCCATCTTTCAACGGCACGCCGAGAAAGTAGCGGAGCTTTAAAGCGCTAAATAACGCTTTAGAATTTACTGCCTCGCTTTCAACGAATATATACCTAACGCGGCGTGCCTTTAACGTCCTTCTATAATGCCTCTTTACTTCGCAAGATTTATTTCGACGAAGCCCGTCGCTGCGAGGCTGCTAACAAAAACATATCCTCCCCAACTGGGAAACAAAAGATAAAAATCCCTTGTCACCTCGCTCTATTCTACACTATTGTTACCAAGTCACCCTTCATACGTCTACCAGTTGACTCGGCACACGGGGCCTTGTAAAATCTTCGTTTTCTTCGGGGGAAGGAAACGTGTCCTGTTATCTCGAGGCGCAACTGCGCCAAGTTTCAGCGTCGCTTCCTCCAACTACTATGGAAATCATAAGTAACTGTGGTTCTGCTGCTTTCATCACGAAATCCTCGGGGGCCATAATCGCTCCTTGGTGGCGCATTATAACAGCTAGTACTTAACGCGAATCGCTATAGCGCGTGAAAATGGAAGTTTCATGCAACCCAGTCCCTCACTTCCAGATTGCTGTCCCTTCTTGGTAGCTGGCGTCTCTTGGCTCGCGCTTCCGTATCCTGGTTCGCTCGAATACGTCCATGTGAATCGCTGAGTGGTACCTGGGCAAGTGCTGGCACTCGAGGTGTGTTTTAAAAGCGTACCTTCTATGGGGCATCCGACATATCGTTGCCACGGATTAAGTGGGCTTGAAGATGAAAGTGAAACACGCGGATCGAGCATGGGCTGGTTTCCTCTGAGGAGAGCAGTGATTCTGAGATTGTGATAACCGTGTCTGTGTTCGCAGTGGCGGAACATTTGAGCATCTTCTTTAATGGAGGATAGATAAGTTTGGACAGTGGAACGTTTGTGGTTTACCTACTAGGAAGAGCGATGGTTTGTTACGTAATATTTTATTTACTAGTTGAGACTTTTGTAAAAATTGAATTCAATTTTTGGGGGTTAAGAAATAGGGTAGTTTGAGGGAGGAATTATGTACTTCCGTGGGGTTCCTTACTGTTTATGCTTCATGTAACTTCAAAGAAATATTGATTTTAGGAGTGGTTAATTATGTAGGTGATATGAAATAAATATTGAATTTGGAGAAATATTTTTGTTCACAAGCAGAGTATCCCAGGTGTCGGATATGTTTTAGAGGTGAGAAAAATAAGACAGAGGTGTTCTTTTATTTTGGCCTGTTTGCACGTACAACGGTGAAACTACCCTTCAAAGTTATAAAATTTTAAAATAAATAAATACCCCTTTCTTATTTTTTGTCCTCTAAAACGTATCCAAAAACCGAAGCAATCGGAGACGAACACCTGAGAATTTTATAACTTTGAGGGAAGGTTTCACCTTCTAAATATAAAAACGGGCTGCTATAAAAATACGTATATCTTATTTTTTAGTCCTTTAAAACATACTTACCCAAAAATCAAAGCAATTCAATTCACTGTGCATGATAGTCAGTGTTTGAGTATAGTTCCCTGGTACTGAGTTTCCTATCTTGCGTTATTACCAACTCCTAAAACAATTGGTTACATACAGAATTCAATATCTTCGTTATCACCTCCTGAATCCATGGCAATTCTGGTCCACATACTGAATTTTTCCCGCGCAGAATTGACTTCCATTTCTGCCAACGTCTGCATATCCATGGTGATTCCCGTCGAGAGTCTCATAATCCCACACATAAAATTTAGTATCATTCCTACTGTCATCCTTACGATATTCTCCGTCCAAACTCTTCCACTTCCATACCCACGCTACCCCAAAGAATCCAGCGCCATAGAACAATGCTGCTCCACAGTTGCATCCGAGTGCGTCGGAAATTAAATGGTTAAGTAAGTAGTTGCGTTTAAACAGCCCTCCTGATATATCGTGGAGAATTAAGTAACGAAGTTGCGAGAATAAATGGATGGTTTCGCGGCATCGTGTACCTCGCAGTTACTCTTAATGCTCGTGGGTTTAGCTCGAAGCCTCCGCGGATTAAAAAGATTAAAAGTACGAGAAGATACATTATGCAGCCACGTGAGAAATGCAACGTCGAGGCGATCGCGCGACAGTTTAAGTAGATCGATCTGTCTCTTTCGATGTGTGGATTTCGATTTGGCATCGATCCTCTTCCTTTTGCCTATAAATATGTCGCGTCAACCGAACTAATTGATTCCCACGGAACTGTTTCACGAGATCCCACGACTGAGAGAAATTGCTTGCTCTACAGTCGAGATGGAGCTCGTATCGGAAGAGGCTAATTGAAAAAACGAATTACATACCGCAAGTTGCGCGTGGTATGCTGGTAATTTCTCTGTGTGTTCATCCAATTTCTAAGCTCATCCTTGGTGCATAAGGAGAAACTGAAATGCCAAGTGTGTCTTGCAAGATTAATGGTTTGTTTAATATTCAAACCTGGGGATCCGTGGAGAATTATTCTCAGCTCTAGATATTAGTCAGTCGAGGATTTTGTCGGTGGTCTAATCGTATGAAACTTCGCATTAGCCCGTAGTAAATCAATCGTCGAAGAAATAATTGGTTCCATCGCTAAATTGAGCATGATTTGGAACTCGAGCAAAGCTGTACATCAGTTTCGCGGATCGTGCCCGTTGAACTCGAATCGCAGATATTCCAGCTGGTCGCGTTGCTGCAATTAACACGTTGACTGCCGCGCAATTGGCCCGTGTTTTCCGATCACTTGCATTTATTTAAATCGTTAAAATAAGAATGCTCTATAATACAAAGTGGATTTAGTATTTTTTTTGTACTACGTAGGGCAGTAATTATGCTAGGAGTTTTGCGAATTGTTTGTTTATAGGTTTATTTAAGGAAGAATAGTAATTTCGAGTCCCTAATCATCGATAACAGTGACAGTTAACGTATTAAGAGTTTAACCTTTTCGAGTGCCTCGTTGATGAAATATTTGAGAAATTAATTCCTCAAAATTATTTATGTTAAATTAGAAAACCCGAGCTTGGAGTGTAATATTTGATCTCTGGTCATCAGAGTGCCCTTATGGCAGTGAACCCGTTAGCATTTCAAATTACTCGAGTGCTTCGTCAATGAAATATTTGAAACTACTCAGAGTAATTAAGGTAATTTAAAAAACTCAAGTTTCGAATTTAATAACGTTAGATCTCTAGTAATTAGTGGTTCTTGTGGCAATCAACGCGTTTCCATTTCAAATTACTCGAGTGCTTCGTCAATGAAATATTTGAAACTACTAAGAATAATTAAGATAAATTAGAAAACTCAAGCTCCGAATCTGATAATATTTCCTCTTTGGTTATCAGAGTTCCCTTGTGGCAGTCAACTCGTTGCCAAAAATATTTGCAATTCTGTAAAATAATGGAGTTAGAAAACTTACGCTTTGAGTCGAATAATAGTGATAACCACAAAGTGAAGTGTATTCGTCAATTAAGATGTCTTTTCAATTCTATTACTTTCTAATACTCGTCCCTAGCCTCTACTCAAGCTTCCAAAGCCCAGTTTCATTATTACAGGGGAATACCAGAACACAATTACGGCGGGACACAGCGCACCTACCCGTCGCGTAACATTATGATCAATTCAAATGGTGCACCGTAATGCGATCGCTGGTTGTAATGCGCAGGTACATAGGGTGGATGCAACGATGTGCCAAACTCTGTGCTGCACGGCTACGCAATGCACAATATCGCGCGGCTTTGATTTTGCCCGAGTCTTGGCAACTTGGTACGTGAAATTTGACTATAGGGAGGAATGTATGTAATTTGTGGCGCAATCGAAAATGAGACGAATCTCTCTATGATTTAAACTATTGCGTTTGAAAGTTAGTTGAATGTAGGTATGTACGCTTGAAAGTTAGTCGATATTTCTAGTTATCACTTACTCCCACTATTTGTCAATGCTCGTAGTTAATATTGCAGACTGATATAACTGGAATACAACGATTAAGGGGTAACACCACTGTAACAGCTTGAAAAATAGCGTTTTTTTGGCAATTTTTCTTGGATGGAAGGAAAGGTAATAGAATAACTATACTGGAGGAAGTTATTAAGCACATATTTTGTTATTAAAAAAAAAAGTTATTGAGAAATATTACAAAATGGCGGCACTGAAGCCATTCTCGTGAGGCATGTTGAAGTTTTAGCGCTCTGCGGCACGCAGTGTAGCTGGTGCAAATTTGAATTTAAAAAAAAAAATATGGCTTAAATCTACATGTTTATAGCTAGAGAAATACGTAGGGGATTTTGAAAATATTGATTTTTGTGTGATTGGTGAGCATTTGAATGAAAAACGTTCAATTTTCTATAAAAAGAGGGCAATCATTTGTTAATAAGTAATGTTTAAATTAACTTATCGAAAATCCCGTACGTATTTCTCTTCAAAATGTTATTTTAAAGATATTGTTAAAGGGTCGAATGAAAAGAATGAAAATTGTTGGAGTTATGCTGCGTGCCGTGTTGAAAAATCATGTTTCGAGAAAAACGCGTTTAAAGTTTTGAAATGTGTTATAGATATGAAGAAATGAAATGTTGCCGCTAACATACTTTTATTTGGAAATGCTTCTATCTGAACGTAACAACTTTCTAACGACATCCGTTGTGTATTAGAGAAGTTAAAAATCAAAAGGTAGAACATTAGGTTGTACCTTCCTATTAATTTGACGCCGGTAGTCGTTTCGAAGCAGTCCGACGCGCTTGGGGAGGAGCTCGAAATTTCAAGGAAACAAATTTATTTCAACTAATACAGTTTTTTCCCCATATTCTAGAAGGTTCAAAGCATCTTTTAAGCCAATAAAAAAAATCAATTTTCCGAAAAATTTACAGTGGTGTTACCCCTTAATAGGATTTTTTGTCTATGTAATATTTATTTATTTTATTCATTTATTTCCATATGAACGGGCAAAACTCATTTATACAAAAGAAGATCAAAAAGACGCAGACTAGAGACACATCATTTACAACAATCATGACTAGGATAGAAAGAAACAATACCATACTGAAACAACAAAAGAAAAAAAAAGGAACGAGATGTAAAATACAAAGTACAAGAACAGAAGTAACGAAATATAAAATGTAAAATACAAAACACGACTGGGGTTCTATATAATGCTCGTCGACGTCGCTCTGTAAACATTGTCTTTAACGCAGGAAGTGTTCCATGGAACAGATCGATCTCTTTTCTAAAATATTACATCATGCAACAAGGGTTCAGTGCCAAAAGTCAGTTTCGAGAAAAGTACCTATCTGTAAAGATTTCGAAGTTAGATATCTTTTGTACACAGTGAAGTTGTTGTAAAACTGTTTATAATATTTAAAAATTTGATATATCTAATTTGTAGTTGTATTATTACAATCGAAATAATGTAGTAAATTACTCAGTGTAATTCATTTTAATTATAGCACCTTCTGGCCTTTTTGCATAAAGTGGAGAAATATAGGAGGAATGTTGTTTTTTATTATTTTTTTAATATTTGCATAATATTTGAAAAATATAGAATATTGAAAAAATATAGAATATTGAAAAAATATAGAATATTGAAAAAATGTAGAATATTGAAAAAATATAGTCATAAAAATGGTTTGGCTTAGATAAGAATTAGGGTCAGTTGGTCAACATCAATTTGCAATATTTACCATAAAAATTTACTGTCAATTTTAAAGACACCGCAATCAAATTTAAAGGGCATATGTATAAAAGAAACATGAATCTAATTACGCTTTTTTTGCAAAAAGGCACTGAGTGTCCTGAGGCCGTTCTTTCATCCAACAGTAAAATTCTGTTACAGTATTTATCACTGCAATTTACTTTTGCAAACTGCAATTTAATGTACAGTACAACACTATTATTGTCAACTATTTCTAAACTGAGAAATACCCTTACAATAAACAGCATTAAAAATACAGCAAGCACAGAAGTATATCACTTGAAAAGGTCCATACTCCAAACAAAATAAAAACTTTTTCACACGAGTCACTTCCGAGTATCACAACCGATATTCCAAATACATTAATTTCCTCCAAATAGCGCTGATTCAATAACCAAAAAACCAGGTACAAATAATGCAAATATATCCAAAATATTTCTCGCAAGTTGTAAAATACTCCCGCGTGAAAAAGCCCTAATCGAGGGCCATTGAGCGGAAGACGCGCGGTGGGTTCGTGGGCGAGAGTACATCGGCGATGCGCGACGAAAGCGCGGGGATGATGGTGCAGTTCCGCGAGGAAAATTATGCGAGGCGTCGGGGACGTGGAAAAAAATTACAGGGCGCTCGTAAATCACGCGGCTGATCGCGCGTTCCGCGAATGGGGGGCCGAAGAACCCATAGGCACTCCGACTGTGGAAATGGTTTCTGGTTTTTGTCCGCCCTCGAACTTTCGACAGCAGAATTTCCACGAAACACCCCCCGCCCCCTCCCCCCGTGTAGATAGGAACCACGTTTTTATCACTCGCGGCTGGTGTTCCCATCGAATATTGTATTTCTTCCCCCGAAGTGGATTGTTATTTTATGCAGCGGCCACGTTTCGCCCGGCTAAACGGATCTCGGCCGCGGGCCGCGCCTGGTAAATTGCAAGAATTATATTTCGTTTAATTTCCATCCAGTGGTTGGTCGACGAGCGAAAATTCAATAAAGCCCCGGTTGTAATTAGTTAGGCAGCTTCGCGCCGAAACTACCGATTGTTTTCGCTGGGCGTACATCCAACCGCCAAATAATATCGCGGCTTTATTGTTTCCCCGCTATCTGCCACGTTGTAATTGCGCGAGCACGGGTGGCGCTCTCGGTCCGCCGTATCGTTCCAATTCAATTTGATTTGGTAGCCTTCTTTCACTGTATGGAAGTAAATCGTTGAAAATGGACTTATAGTTCCGAAGGAAACATTCATGTAATTCCGTTCGACAGCTAAATTTCTGTTGATTACTTCGTGGGAATATTTTAACGTATTGCTTTTAATATTATAAACAAAAGGAAGATGTTATTCTGTAATTGAAACTAGCATTAATACATTTTTTTTTAAGAAATTACAGTTATTGCAGTTTTGAAATAAACGACTCGTTTGTTGGTTTTCCATTTTTTACTTTTAATTTTTTTATTGCGTCACCACTGTGCTTGGTAGCACGTGAGCCATATGGGAATTAAGGAACAGCAGTGTGACTGGCTGGGGAGAATTATGTGAATCGGGAGTGGTAAAAATTTCAGGAACTTGGTAACTTTGACACCACACTTTCTGCTTTCTTTACGAACACGGGAACGACTGATGCGAACTTTTTACTCGAACACCTTTATCGCCGCGTTCGAACTTTCCTATTATATTTTTCTGAAGTCTGGGAACATCGTTATCCTTTATGGACAGTGTGATGGCACACCCGTCTCGGGAGGTGTATTAATGTAGTAGCGGCTTTTGTTGCGTTGAACATGTCTCAGGTGCGGTGTTTCGAATTATTGGAGATTGGGCGAGAATTTTGTCGTGGATGACCCTTTGGAGTAATGGATAAATGATAAAGCGATTTTTGGGAGCAATAAATGGATTCGTTTGAAATTGAGTTGAGTAGCTTTTGCTTCCTACGTGGACTAATTAATATCGTCATCTTTATTTCGAAACGCTTAACGACATGTTTAAAGTATAAAATATGAATTTAAAAATTGAAGAAGAATTTTCTACGTTGTCCAAGCAGGCAGTTCTAATCCCTTACATTATTAAATAAGTTAACGCCCTATCTCTCTCGGTCGTTTAAACGCTAAATCATCTTGTGTCCTCTGTTATCGTACTTCTTCTTCGTCGTCAAACATATGCTTCCCAACTTTACTTCACCCAAAAAAACTCCCAAAAATTCTACACAAGAACTAAGCTCATTCTACTTACCAAAAATCGTATTTTGAGATTATTTAGTTAGTAAGAATAACGTCATCTCGTTGGTGAGTACTTTCCTGCGATATTCATCCTTTGCAAAATCATTCATAAAAAAAGTACATATTTCGCCTGGGAAGGCCTCGACATGCTCCAATAGAACAGTAGATTCCACTCGCCCGAATTCACCAAGTTACCAGATTAACAGAAACCCCCGAAATTAGTCAAATTAAATAGCAATTACTCGTGGTGACTATGTTCTGACGGGCCGTGCAATTTAGTACACCGTGGATCGCAGTAAAACAGTAAGCTGAACATTAGAAGTTGAACAGATGTGCAATTGCATCGCTCCTCACCGCTCTGTCGTTTCATTGCGCTCAAGCTGGAATAAATGCTGGCAATTATATCGTATTAATTACATTGGCCACGAATACCTTCTGTTTTCGACGACCCGTAATAATTTATGGACACCGATTTGGAATAAAATATGACTCAATGTATTCTGCTCACTGGCATTCTTCGATCGTTAGCATTTAATAAATGCGTTTATATATAAAGGAGGAAGTGGAGTATAATTTATTTCTAAAATATTTTGGTAATAAATATTTTGGTAATAAATATTTTAGAAATAAATTATACTCCACTTCCTCCTTTAATATATTTCCTCTAAAATATTTATTACCAAAATATTTTAGAAATAAATTATACTCCACTTCCTCCTTTAATATATTTTCTCTAAAATATTTATTACCAAAATATTTGAGAAATAAATTATACTCCACTTCCTCCTATAATATTGATTACTAGAATATTTTAGAAATAAATATAAAATACTATAACACTAGAGTTATGAATAAGAAATAGATTATATACTAGTATTGGTGTTTTTAAAAATATGAGAATTTATTTTATAGTTGAGATTATATTTAGGATAATAGATTAAATGGATATGGAAATTAAAATGATTTGTGTTTTGTTTGCTGAATGATAAGTACGTATTAAAAATAAAGGGGCTGGACTAGAATTTATGGGAAAAGTAGTTAGAGTTTTCAAAGAGGAAAGGATATTTTCGTTTTCTTTTTTGTTAATTATGTACTTTGAGACGTAGGCTGTTGAAAAATTCTAACAATAAAGAGTGCTTTTGCTATCGTTTTATATAGCTCTTCTAGAGCCCCTTCTATACGATCAAGTGGTAAAAAGTTAAACATAGCTTCCTGGAGGTGGCTAGAGTTGCTCTGGCATTTTTGTATGACTTTACGACATCAAAGTTCCATTCGATTTTACTTTATGGGCGTTGATATCGTTACATGACAAACTTTGGAACTTCAACTGCTATTTGCGCAGATTACTTGCTCAAGATACGAAACTCTCAAATCGTCGTCTCGATGCGAGAATCCTACGTGGGAGGCTGAAGTTTGAGTTTATCTTGTTTCTGATGATGGTCGAAGTATTAATCTTGTTTGCTCCTGATTTCCTTTACACTGAAAATTAGTGGCAGTAAATATTATTGAAAACCTGAGGCTCTAAATATTTATTAATAAAACTAAATATTTAATAGTATAAGTGATGTAGTAGTAAAAAATATGGTCAACCAAGTAGCAAACTACTGAAACTAGAATACGTAGCAAACTAAAAATTCGAGTTATTAAATTTAACGTATTATTAATTTATTCCTCTCATCATAGATATCAGAAGAGGCCACACAATTGTGTCTCTAGAAAAGCTACTCTTTCTAGTTACAAGTACTTCTAACTCACGGTAATAATTGAGAAGAATATTCACAAAATTAGATATAAAATTGTTAGTAATAAAAATTATAAAAATTATAAAAATGTTAGTACTAAAAAATAGCAGAACTTTTTCTGCCCAAATAAGGAAGCTTAACACTCCACTTAAGTATTCAATATTAAGAAAATAATTTTCTAATAACGTCTAAGTGAGTAGAGTAACCTTAGTCATTTATTTCTGGAATCTCCTGTGCACAAAGACCATCTTCTAAGTTTAACTGAAAGGTACTCAAAGCCTAGTGTCCATAATACATGCAGTCTCGCGTGCAGCAGAATTCCTCGATGAATTTTAATGACACTCTAAGGCTGACCTTTTTCAGGCAGACCGTCCATTTTCTGTTCCCTTGGAGGAGTACGCGTGCACTTGTATCTGAATATGCGAATGCTACTCATTCTTTGCGTCAAAGGGCCGCGGATTTGCGCGAGTTACTATTACACACGAAATGCCTTGCCGCTAAGAACGAACGATCCCTTCGTTTGTGAGGAATTAAAATGAAATTTCAAGGCTGAGTGCCTCGAACGCAATATCTTCTTTTGATATTTCACCGAGAAGAAAGTAGGTACATTTCTCAGATATGCTGTCTGAACAATGCGTAAAGTCTTCTACAATTTTAATTGTGAAGTGAAGAATGTTCTTCTTATCGTGAAACATTTGGGATCAGCGAGGCGTGATGAATTTAATCTAAAGGATGCAGAATTGCAGCCATATTGGCTTTTATAAAATACTTTATTATATCCTGGTAGAGAAATACTATTCTATGTTTGTTAATTCGTACAGATGTAGATGTGTTGTTAGTTAATTTCATGTTATTTGCTTTTTTCGTATTTTAGCGCGTTGGAGATTTTCTTTCCTAAATTTAAAAGTGAGTTGAGTTTCTTTATAATTGAAATTATATTTCTAATTTTCTCATAAAATATTTGAAGCTGACACAGAATTATTTGTGAAAGTATTTCAATCATTTCTAAGGCAATGCATGAATTGGAGATTTTAATAACTATTAAATATTGGAACCTGAATTAATAACAAAAGACATTTTACATTTTCGGTTTACTCTTTCATGAGGAGTTGCCTACTCTCGAGTTACAGAACGTGCCTCGAGACATTGCATAATAAGGCACTGCGTTCATATCGACACAACTAGAAGAACTTGTTAAGTCGAAAGATATTCCGTGTTACTCAACTTACAAGAGACGTACTCTACGAAAGTTGGAGACAAGAGACTGTACCTAAATTACGAGGACTTGTCGTGGCACTCGAAATCCATTTTCACACAGTACACGTACCTTTCGCTGAGGAATACTTCATTTATGAATTCCTTGAAATGTATCTCATTGGTGCCTTGAAATATCAAAAATTCAAGAAACACATGTACAGTATGTTCTTAAAATAATCCCGGTTACAATTTCATACAGAATCTATCAATTTTTGAAACTTCAAAGTAAATGTTATCGGCGCACTGGTTCGGTCTATTTTTAAGAGATTAGACAAAAGCTATTGTGCAAATTTTAAAATTGAATTTCCAACTGAGTCACTCTCCAACCGACTCGTGAGTTCGCACGTTTATTGTGAGCAAAATTTAGAAAAGCAAACGCAGTATTTTTCCTGATTTAATTCTTTGATAATGTTCACAATACTGACCGAAACGTTGGAAATTCAATCTTAAAATTTGCACAATATCTTTTATCTAATCTCTTAAAAATATACCGAACCAGTGCGTCGATAACATTTACTTTGAAGTTTTAAAAATTCTTTACAGTCGAAATTCTAATTATTTTATTTAGAATCTATCAATTAATCTCCAATTTCAAGAAAACCTTCAACCATATTCCATTCCGAAGAAATATATCCTAATGCACCATACGTTAGGTGTCGTTGAATTAACGGATTGTAAGGCCATCCAAAAATTCAAATAGCTCCATTTCAAATTAATGACCATTCAAGCTGTGCCTTACTAAGTTTATTGTAAAATATTATAGAAAATATGGAACATCAATATATTAAATAACAGTTTATATAATTGCCTGAATAGAAATTCCGGTGTGCAAGACTCGACACTTGTCTCGATACCAGATTTATTTTGAGGTTCTTAATTACTTCAGACTTCCGAGTTGATGCCACACGAATCCTCCTCAGTAATATCAACTCACAACAATAAAATAAAAATACACGCCCACAGAAATAATATCATTTGTCACTCGATAAAACCAAACACAACGACGATCGCCACAAAAATACCATCATTCACCCGAGAAGGCTCTACCACCAATAGTTCTGTCCTACGAAGTAGACATAAACGTCTAACGAGGCACTAGCGTACGTCCGCCGAGCGGGATTTACGCAGTCTCGATACGCGTGGTAATGTCGTGTACCTTCCTTGTATCACGATCAAGAGGAATCCCATAAAGTGGCTAGGTGGATCAGCGTTGAGATGGAGGAGAGAAGTGGTATAAGAAGCTGGAGGAAATGGCATCATATCGCGTGACAATGACCCGTCCCCTCTCGGTTGATCGTTGCGCGGCGACGTCTTCATACGTAAAAGCAGTTTCTGGTCGGACGATTTCTCTGTAATAACAGAGACAGGCTGACGGTGGGGGAGGGAAAAGAGGGTGCCACGATGATCCGGGTTGATGGAGGAGCCTCGAGGACTTGAGGAAATAGTCTTCTGCAGCACGTGATCCGGTTCCAACGACGCTTGTACCGCGAGCGCGTCGCGGAAATCGCTTGCCTACTCCACTCGCTGGGGAAGTAAACTCGGATGTAAAGCAGCGCGAACTGCATCCGCGATACAGTTGACGCGGCGGGAATAAAATTTCGGTTGAATTATTCAGGCGATGTTATCGGGCGGCCAGGTATTATCATTGATACGCAGGCGTTATTATTCATGGAATTTCTTATAAACCGATCGCTGTGCGCGATGTCGCGCGCATTTCTACCGAATTCATGCTTCTGCGTACGTTCATTTCCCTGTGCAATGCCTTTGTAGCACCGCATTTGCTTTATGCTTCTACAACCTGGAACAATTTTTACCGCAAGCTTTGTGTCTGTAGTAATTGTGTGTATTTTAGTATTCGAAGTGGTGTCACGTCCCGGGCCCACCATGGGATCGCGACTTACAAGGAGAGGTTCCCAAGTTTCCGCCGACGATTGCTTTGAATTTTGGATATGTTTTAGAGGGCCGGAAAATAAGATATACGTGTTTTTTTATAGAGGCCCGTTTTCATATTTAGGGGCTGAAACTAATCCTCAAAGTTATAAGATTTTCAGGTGTTCACCTCCGATTTCTTTGGTTTTTGGATAGGTATGTTTTAGAGGACCGAAAAATAAGAAATACGTGTCTTTTTATTTTTGCCAGTTTTCATATTTAGGGGCTGAAACCAATCCTCAAAGTTTTAAGATTTTCAGGTGGTCATCTCCGGTTTCTTTGGTTTTTGGATAAGTATGTTTTAGAGGACCGAAAAATAAGAAATACGTGTCTTTTTATTTTTGCCAGTTTTCATATTTAGGGGCTGAAACTAATCCTCAAAGTTATAAGATTTTCAGGTGTTCACCTCCGATTTCTTTGGTTTTTGGATATGTTTTAGAGGACCGAAAAATAAGACACACGTGTCTTTTTATTTTTTTATTTTGGCGTGTTTGATTATTTAGGGGGTGAAACCACCCCTCACAGTTATAAGACTTTTAGCTGTTCGTCTCCGATTGTCTTGGCCAAAAACCAAAGCAATCGAAGAATGACACCACCTATTCTCATAAAATTTGAGGGGTGGTTGCACCCCCTGAGCATGTGATCAAGCCAAAATAAAAGGACACCTGTTTCTTATTTTTCGGTCCTCTAAAACATATCCAAAAACCAAAGCAATCGGAGACGAAAACCTGACAATCATATAACTTTGAAGGATGGTTTCACCCCCTAGACATTCAAGCAAGCCAAAATAAAAAAAAACACCTATATCTTATTTTTCGGTCCTCTAAAACATATCCAAAATTCAAAGCAATCGGAGGCGGACACCACTAAAATGATGTTTTACACGCAGCAAAATATAATTTTTGAGCTGACACGAAACACATCTCTTTCTAAACAATTTATTTCACGCAAATATTACAAAAGTATCCCCCGCAATATACCGATTTTTCCGTAAGCCACGAAATCTCATAAACGAGTTTTGATACACAACCCCTATTCCATTAGTCAAGCAGAACTTCCCAAAATGTGTTTCTGAGAGTCTCCGTCCCCTCCGTGCCAGCCCCAAGAAAACAGCGTATCACTAATCTTGTTATAACTTGGTGTATAACATGACAAATTAATCCAGACCTCTGTTGATTGAATTCACCGTTCGCGGCCAATATTCGGCCACATATAACAGGGATTGCACAAAACGAATCAGCGTCCAGAATTATCCACCATTATTGCGGAAAGATTAGACGTCGATCCTAAGAATTTTTCGCAAGGATTACACGGATTCTTCGTCAACTCCCACCTTTCCTAGTTAATCTTCTCAGCTCACGGCAACGATAAAGAGAAATATTCTAGAAACGTGTCGAGCGTGGTTTAGCGTGTAAGTTGTCGGTTATCGCGTTGTATTCCCGTCTTGTGACATGTTTGGCCTCGATAAAACCAATCACGTTGACGTGGAACATAGTAATCCCTTCCGATACCCACTTTGAACGACGTGGCCGTGCCTGGGATTGTACAGAAAGCATATATTGAGAAGTTTGGTGCTCGTATAAAGACATTATTAAAACGAAGGAATAAAAATGAATTCGGTTATAGTTTACTCGTCCTTTGGATGGAAAACTTATCGAAAAGAATAAAAAATCGTCGTGGCGTTTAATGAAGTCACTAGTGATAAGGAATTGTCTACAAAGCTTCGTTTTCATATTTTTGAGTTGCTGGGAAATAATATCCTCGTTGAAAAATAATATTTGATGATGGATTAGAAAGTGCTTTCGGTAGATGAGTTAAACTTATCCATTTATAAATTTTCTCCTGTTTCGACACTGATAGTCTAAAATATGGCGTCTGTTCTAGCAGGCCAACGAAGATTCAATTATAAAATTACGGATCGTTTTAATTGGATTTGACTGTGTATCAAAGTGAATTATCTGAAACGAAGGTACGATCAGATTATTGGCCCCCGATTATACCTGAAGAATATTGAATTTTCGAATTACAGCGGCATCCTCGTGGAAACCGACATTTCATTATCCACAAGGGAGAGCTTTTGCTAGTAAAAGGCTACGATCCTCGAATTGAACAACGCGTTCGAATGTTTTACAGTTTATTGGGGTCTAAAATTCGTCTTTATGGTTTGGTGAGGCTTCAGGCACCTTGACGTACTTCGAGAACGCTTTAGAATCTCTGAAAATGAGAGCTGTTAAAGGATTTAAGCTCCACTGGAGGCCTCTCTTAATTTTCGTCTTGGATATAAATTCGCCAGTAAATAATTCTGCTACAATTTATTTCGTGCTAGGATGCGCAAGTGATTCGAGAAGATTTTCTGGAGGATAATATCTTCACCATGAACAAAAGTATTACACTAAATTTTCTATGAAATTTGATTTATTTTGTACATTAGAGAAAATTAAGGGTGGTTTTTCATTCTGAAGATTTAAGGTTGCGGGGGTGAAACTATTCTTCGATTTTCTATGCAGTGTGTTTTATAGGAAAACATTTGTTGGCAATTTTCTTTATAACCGAACATTTTCATGATTCCTTAAGAGTTGTTTATCTTAACAATATTAAATGGGGTTGTTAGCAATTTTGGTATGTTTATAAAGTTTTTGATCAACTGATTAATTTTTCCTTGACCCATTTTCAAGAGTACTGCTCGTGTGAAAAGTTACAGTGACATATAGTTCCTGTCGTGTAGGTTATACCCTGTCTGACCACATACGGTTTTGTTTCCCTTACTTTCTATAAATCATTTCTTTCTTCTACTGCATCCGCACAGATCAATCATACGTTTTCATACCATGCCACACAAACGTGTCTAACGTGTTTATCTTCTTCAAAACGGTTTACAGTAAAAATTTCTTAAATTAACAAAGGGTTACAATAACGTATAAATGACTGTGCAGTGGGTGGCCAAATTATTATACTGAAATAAAAACGTTTGAGATTTGGTAAGTTTAAGCGATGGAATAGCTGTTTCTCTGCGAGAAATTGTCACAAAAATATTTAAAAAGTGCATTTTAACACTTGAAGCTTCTAGTTTTTTAATCAAGGAGTCAAATTTTTTTCGACCATTATGATACTGTTTTATCAAAATGAAGAGCAGGAAACGAAGTTTCAGAAAATTTTGCCTAGTTTAAACGTATGCACGGGCCAAAAAAGTTTTTTTCCGGTAAAACCAATAAAGAATTCTTATAGAGCAAATATTTCTCTTTAATATCGTATTTTTTAGTTTTGTTATATGATTTTTATTGACCGAGTTATTCCCGATCAAAGCAAAAACCGTTATTTTCACTTTGAACACCAATAACTTGCGAACTCATGATCGTAGACAAATTTGCACGAGTGTTTTGGAAAGCTAAGAAACTTTACTTTCAAAATCTTCAGTTCCCAATTTAAGATTTTTTTTTAATCGTATTAAATCCATTTTAAAATGACCCCAGCAATTTACGAAAATGTTTTGAGTATAATAATTTGGCCACCCGCTGCAAACTACATGAATAATAACAATCAGTTAAACAATCAGCGTGTTACGAATCTTATTAAACACTCAATGAAACATAACTGCGTTATTATCACTCTCGTCACGTTCCTATCAAATCATGCTCCTCCCTACTACACATATATAATTTATAACCCTTTTCTTTTTCCTTCTTTTTTTCTTGTAACCATTTACCTACATACTTTATTTTATGCTACGCTATTTATCCTCTGCATCCCTCCTATTTTTCTTTTGTACCAAAGGGTTTATCTCGTATAAGAAATAAACGAATAAAATAAATTCCCTAGGCCCAGCTAGTGTCTGTCACCCCAGCACAATGGGGGCCTCCGAAAATTGCCCTCGCGTGCTAGGAAAACTGGCGCCCCGGCTATGGAAAGTCGTGCTCGTGCTACGAATGCTGGCGCCATGAATTATAAACATTTTCACTCCCGACTCTAGATAAAAATTTCCGCCTAACGATGGAACACATGGTACACTCTGAAACACATATTGTAAGTCCGGGAGAGTTCGACCACTTTTTGGAAAAGAAATTGTAGCATCGTTGTTTTTCACATTTTTGTTGTTTTATACACATTAAAGCAAAGCCCAAGCAATTTAGGGTATATATATAAATTATAGTGTGCGATAATTTCAAATATTTATTTTCATTTTCAATCAAAAACATTGGCACTGCAACTGGTCGGTCTCACTCGCATGTCGGGGTTAGACCGTCCACCCCTACGAGTATTCAAGGTAGTGATCGACCACCTTATCAAAAAAAAATAATAAAAACGAATAGGGTAAAGGCAGGTAATATGGAACATCTGATTTCAAAAGCTTGTAAAAAGCAGGGGAATTGGTGTTTTTTAATAAAACGGACATGAGGGGACGAAGGAACTAATGCATAATGATACTTACCTAGTCAAATGTAAAAAAATCCAATGGTTTTGCAGTTATAATAAAAAAACTGAAAAGACTGAAAATCGTCCGTTCGAAAAAATGGGTCCTAATATGGAACACCTAGGAAATTTGTAAAGAAAACTTAAAAATATTTACCTTTTTTTACTAAAACTGAAGATTTATTAAGTAGAAGATATAAATAAATAAATATACATGATTTTTGTAATTTATTCCTGCTTTCTGTGTCTCCTACACGTTGGGCACGTGAATAATACGTCGAAAGCTCCACATTCTTCGTGTGCCCACTGAAAGCAGCGAATACATTGGGTCTACTTTTCATTGCCATTATTTTTATAATTACCATCGTAAAGTGAGCATTCCGCATCATCGTCGTCATCGTCATTATCAACTTCATCTATGTTACTCGGTATGTTCCATATTACGTACACACATGTTCCGACAAGAAATTAAGAATTATTCTAAGAAGAAAGTAACTTTATTAGTAAACTATTATTGAATAATCAAGACCACGCATATTTAATGATAAATTATATCAAAATAATACTTTGTAACATACCTTCGCTACAATATTGAACCGTTTGTTGCACTTTTCAGAAACTTTTACACCCCAGAAAAAATATAAACGTTTCTCTTTCAATGATAGATGCCCGACTGGTGCTCAATTGTCAGTATCATCGTCTATTGTGTCTAGGGATCTAATATACACGATTGCCTGCAGTGTTCGTTATTTCGTTATCGAAATATTACGAAGTTCCATATTACCTGCCTTTACCCTACATACGTATTGTTGGTGTTACACTGTAGTTATATGCATATTATATCCCCAATATCAGAAGAGCGTAAATAAACTTACCTGTTTTTCAAATATCGCCCCCACTGTAAATTGGTCTAAAAACTTTCTGCCTCGCATAAAGTCTTAAATGTATCTCATAATTCAAATATGGATTTGTGACAATGGCCAATGTGAGATAAACAACAAGCGCCCTCATTTTTTTGTGTCAGTGACACACAGTGTCCTATCTTGCGTCAGTCTTAAAATATCAGCACTGGCCGGACTCTCCCGGACTTACCCTACTATTCAATCCACTATTTCCCCTATAAAGTCATAGTCAATTAAAATCCAAAACCTGACACACACAAGCACCTTCTCCTGCCATTACAAATCTCACCCAACAATTTCCCCATTCTATCCACCACTGACGAGCACCAACCACCCCATTTCGCGCCCCCTCGCATGGCGTTCCCCCGCTGAAGGCGACGCGGCAGCAATTTCTAAAACAATATTATCCCTTGCGCTTGCAGGCATCCCGGATGCGCCACCGTTCGCCGTGTGGGGAAGAATCCGACGCAACCAACGGAGATGTTCGCCTGAATTAAGTGCGGAGGCGAGCCCAGCCCCTTAACGCCCCGCGACGACCAACAGCAGCCCGCGTAGCTACGTGCATTCAACCGGCCCATAAATTACTCGCCGCGAAGGATCCTCGATGCTGGACGGACAGTAATTCGGAGGATATTCGCGGATCCTCATAAATTCGCGGGGGCCGCGTGAGAACCGTGGCTTCGCGGGGGAAGAAAGGAAGAGACTTGGCCGTGGCGGGCGGCCAGGTGCCGTCGATATCCTGGCTCGACGTTTCCCCGCTGAGTTATTGTTTGGAATATCTCGGTGGTTCGTGCTGATCGATCGGGCCCGGCATTATCATGTAAAACGACCGTCGGACATGTAAATTTCGGCGGATCAGCGAAGAAGAGAGCGCGTTCCGCGCGATTGGCCCTCATCATGGAGCACAGTGGAGCGGCCACGATCGATTAGATGCGGGATCTTCGCAGCCGAGGGGATTTAATAACGCAGCGGGACCCATCCTCGAAAATGTCAATCGGCTGTCACGAGTTACCGGTAAGCTGGAAATTTGTGTGTCACGGGGCTCGCGGGGGGAGGGCGGAGGCAGGCTTCAGCGGAGCCCGTTTACGCGAAATACGTTCTGCCGCGGTTCAGTCACGTAACTGGTACCGCTTGTGGCTTCTTTTTAGCCGAGGCGATACGGCCGGGAGGGGGTGGTTCGATAGCATCTACCTTGGTCGGTCCTTAGGCTTTTAGCTGGCTGTATACGGGGTGTGCAGGAATAGTTTGCGCGAAATTTTAGGGATGGGAGATTTTGGGGGTAAATAAATGATGATGGTGAGGTAAGTAGGGGTCCTTTCAGGGGAGGTACTTCTGTGGCTTCTGAGCGGTGTTGGGGATACATTGCCGTTCATAAGTATTAGGACATCAGCTGTGTTTGGACAGAGTATGATATTGGGTACAGATTTAATATTTTTCACTGCTATTATTTTAAAATTGTGGATAACGTGGAATTTGTTAGAGTTCTTTAATAAATTTGCAGTGTTTGAAGAACTGTTCCAAACAGGGGAGGTGTTTTAATATTTATGCACGGCAGTGTATGTATATTAGGGTGGTCCTTATTTTTCAACTTTAAAATATATATTGTCTGACCCTCTTAAAATCTTCTATTTGACAAAAAAATATCTTCGTGTTTTTTATTTGTATATTTTGATATATAAAGGTCGCTCAAGGACTTTATATTTCGGATGTAGAGGAGACCGGGATAAAATCGGGACGTTGAGAATAAAATGTCATAACTTTGACATTATTAAGTAAAAATAAATTGGGATTTATTAGAATAAAGTCTGTTTTAAATAATGGTACATATCCAATTTGTTTAATAGAAGGAAAAATATAAAAAAGTAATGATTTAAAATATGATCCGTTTTTACGATTTTACACCGTGGCCTGGGTAAAACCGGGTACCATACTAGATACTGGCCTTAGCACCTATAACAACGGAATTCATCCAATTCTTCAGTCCCCCAACTAGTTAGAACAAACTGTAAAAGAATTTTTTTTTTTAATTTATACCAAAATATTAATATTTCGTTGCTATTGAGTGACCTTCAATCCTTAATATATTTTAATACAATTTTAGACGAAATTCTTTTAAACTATTTGGAAGCTTCTGAGAGGGTCAGAAGTAATTTTTAAAAATTTAATTTTTTACCATACATATAAGGACCACCCTAATGTATATTTCGTAGAAACTGAAGTTGAGGGCGTAGGAAAGGTGGGAATATTTATAACGCCGTGATCTAATGTCGTAGAATTTTTTTGTGCAAATGGAAGTGTACAGGGTATCAGGAGAAAGGTTTAGGGGGTGAAAAGTATCCACGAATCGGAGTGGAAAATGAATAGTGGATGTAGGACGAAAGTCAACTTCAAGTTCAAGTGTTATACTGATTCAGTCGATTTGTGATGCGACAGAAATGAGGGGGAACACCACTGTAATGGCCCCAAAAGTAAAGGTATCTTTGGAAATTTATTAAAAGGAAACTACGTAACGAATCTTTTTTAAACTTTCAGGAATTTTTACTGGATATTTAAGTTATACGAATATCTTTTTTTAAATTTAATTAAAGCAGATTTGTAAGCTGTACAGGACCAGTAACTTTGCGCTGCAAGAAATTTCTGCTGACACGGTTGACAGTTTTTCCTCGAAACGGTTCTTCGGAAATGAAAAACCCAAAAAGTTGAAAAAAGAACCATCTGAAAAAAATTGTGAAATTTGTTCCTTGTAAATTAACTTCTTTCGTTGAAAAAGAAATGGGAGGAAACGACCAATCGAAAAAATCTCCCGGCGTGCCATAGCCATCCGCATATAGTTTCTAAAACATTTTTGTTTGTTGATTTTAGAAGCACCGTTTCGTCAGAAAACTGTCAACCAGATGTTTTGCAGCGCAAATCTGCTTTAACCAAATTTAAAAAAATATATTCGAATAACTTAAATATCTAATAAAAATTCCTGAAAATTTAAAAAAAACTGGTCATTACGTAGTTTACTCTTAATAAATTGTCAAACATACGTTTATTTTTCGAGTCATTACAGGTGGTGTCCCCTCTTAAAGGTGAATCGGATAAAATCGAAATATGCAACGTCAATAAGACGTTTAACCCTAAGTTTAACCCTCTATAACCCAAATCTACCATTGCGTCTCAAAAGTATACACGTAATAGAATATAGTCAACGTTAGAAACTATACCTATTATAGGCCTATTACACCCCTTAATGTATAATAGATATTAGTAGATAGATTTAATCTAATAGAAGCATTTTTTAAAAATAAAAATTTGTGACTTCCAAAGCTTTAATAATGGAACATTTATACTTTGCTATATCTACGTAATAAAAAACACAGACATATAACATTTTACCTCAAACTTTTAATAGTTTACAAAGGTTTAAATCGAACAGGGGAAATATTACCAACCTCTTCAAATAACAATCGAGCTTCCTCAACCATTGAACCCTTCGGGGGTTCCTCGAAATTCCCACAACTTCGAAATCCATTCGTTGTAAAAGCACCAGGGCGGTAGCGGCGCGAGCGAGTGGAACATTTAAATCACACGTTCGATGACCCAGTGAGCACGTAATTCCACAAACAAGATATATTCTGTCTACGTAAGTATCAGTTGAATCGCGACTGACCGACTTACCCACCGAAATTATAGGGCTCCGATCTCGCCCGTACGATGGAACAGGTACGAAAGCTGGTGGAACGCAATCCCTGAAATTTCGCCGGCTATTCCCTGGTCGAAACATTACTCGTGGATTCCGTTTAATGAAAAAAAAGGTGGGCCACGATGGTAGTCGCTTCCCCAATCCTTTCCACATCGACCTGAGGAGATTCGGTTCGAATAAAATCAAGCTCGTAACTGCGACGGCGATGAGCCTCGACAAATTCCTCCCGGCGAAATGTACTTTCGAAGAATAAGCTCCAAGATAAACCCTTCCCCGGGGCAACGTAATTCGCGCTAAGAAAATGAAGATTTCTGTGGAATGCAAAAATCACTTCTCTCGCGAGGTAATTCACACTTAATATTGTTGATGTAATATAGTTATTGTTAATTAAAATTCAAGGGGCGAGGAAGAAGGGAAAAGTTCAAAAAGCGAAGTAGACTAATGAAAACATTTTTAGAGTACACTTCTCCTGAGCAAAACTGAGGGGGATGATTCACAAGGGAAGCTTGCAGTACCTTTATAATGTTATTTAAAGTAGAATACTAAGGTAGACGCACCAGTAAATGGACACTTAAGGCTAGTGAATGGACACTTTTATAAAATTATGTTTGCAGCGCGATTGATTCCACGTGTTGCGAAAATTGTTTAGATATGAAGCGAGAAACTAGAAGAAGTCTATAATTAATTAATTGCTTATTTTAGTAACTTATTTTACTCGTCTTAGTAAAAAGTGTCCATTTACTGGCATATTTACCCTACCGCATACAAGACGAACCTTTTACATCAACCTAATATTATATCACAGCAAAATTACAGACGGCACAGGTGCGCGCGTGTGTGTCGGTGCACTTCACAAATGGAATCGTTATGATTCCGTATTCACGGGGGTAGTTCGTTCAAGGTGTCGTATGAAGTTTATGCGAGGGGGAAACCGTGGCGGCTAGCAATTCCAGCGAAGCTCGAACTCTTAAGGGTAGTAAAGCGCTAATTAACGTTGCCCAGTCACGGAAGGCTCGATCGTGACCACGAATCGCACACGAACCGCGGCTTCGTCATTTTCTTTGTCGTGCCGCCGTGATAGCAGTTGGTCCTATCATACCGAGAACAAACTTCCATCTGACCGCCGTTGCATTCTCCGAATCGCAATTCAAACCCTTCGTTTCAGCCGCTCGCGAGTTCCCACCCCCGCGTCTCTTCGGGTCGCGATGCTTCGAACTACCGGAGCACCCGGAACACCGAAAACAATCGCGACACGCTCGATACCATTCGTGCCTATGGCATTCATCTGATTTGCACTCTCGACTTCGTCGGAATATTGCTGGGCGATCGGTGACGCTGGTTTCTGACGCGTTTCGAACCACGTGGACTACGATATATATAGGGGATAGGTGCCATAAAGGGGACACGTCTTAAAAGGGACAAATCGAATTTCCAAAATTCTAAACGCATTACACATGCAAGTTATTTTCCTGTTTATTGCAACACTAGTGCTTAGTCGTTTGACGTAAATTTCACTACAGTCTCAGTTACAACAGAGTAGTAATCCACGGTTGATGTTTTTCCGCAGTAAAAGTGAGATTTTCATTGGTGTTCTGTGTCGTGTTCTGAGATCAAGGCATATACAAAGTGTTAAAGTGTTATATCATTAAAATTTGTATCATTAAGATTTAGAATTATAATTGTAATACTTAATAAGTTTATTTTTATTAACGTGTCCCTTTTATGACGTATACTGTTCAATTTAAGACCACCTAGTCGTAAAAGGGACATTTCCCACTTTTTGTAAATCGAAGATTTTTTTATTTTCTATTACAATTAATGAGTTTGCAATATACTTTTATTGAAGGGAAATAAACACGCTTTCTTGTCATGTAGTTGTTTTTTAAATACCTATAACGACATTGTCAGAAATGGACGCTAAACAAAAATGTCCCTTTTATAGCACCTCTCCCCTATATTGGAAGTGGAGGTTTCAATCGAAGGAAAAATTAAGGAATTAAAGTGGAACAAAATGAAGTTGTAATTACGAGGATGTGATATTATTAGTATTTTTTTGTAATTGAATATCGGAAGTGGAGCTTTTATTTAGAGGAAAAATATATTTCTAAATGCAATGTCGAAATCGAGGTAGGAGAAGGAAAACTGAAATTGGGGTAATTAGGGATACTACAGTTAATTTTGGAACGTGATATTTTGCTAGTAAGGGAGCGTGGGGTAAATACGAACGCGGGGTAATTGCGAATGCGATGATACGGTATTTTGATAAATAAAAACGATGTTCCCTCTCCACTAGCTAACAATTTAGGTCGTATTCAACGCCGGGCAGAAAGTAATAGATACAGAACGCTTATGATATTCAAGATAAACATAATTTATTATTTTTATCATGTTTCGAGTAATATTTTGTCCATTTCAATTGCATGTAATTACTGTTGAATTAATGATACAATTTTTTTTTACGTCGAAAAAAAGCAATTTTTTACCAACATTTTGTGATCAAGGCGTTGCTTGAATTATGTTTCTATCCTCTGAAATAAAATCTTTTTATTTTTTGATGTCGTGGGGCAATGACGAATAACTCGGATGGTGTAATCTCGAACTTATTAAATTGGTTCTAAAATATATTTTCCATGAGAACACTTTTTAAAGAAGTTCTTAAGGGTGACATGTCTTTCAATAAAAATTTCGCAGGATCAGGTATTTTCTTCAACGATACATATAAATACTAACAGAATTATTTTAAATATGAGAGATCCAGATCTTTTTCGATCCGTGGTTTATTCAGGGGTTTCATGAGTCTGCATGTTGAGAAGGAGCACTGTTCTTGCATTTGTAGTTGAATTGACTAGTGTGACTCGGTACAATATGCCACGTAACGTTCCGATTTAATTCAGAGATGACGATAATTGGCCGCTCATTCTGTTCAGTTTAGTGCAACCGCCAACACTGATTTCCATGAATTGTTAATCGTTAGTTTCCAACCCAGGGCTTGTTGCATATTACCCACCACCTTGGATAATATGCCATTTTTTAAGACTTTTGTATTTATAATTTGATTATTAAACTAGAAGAGCTATATACCTGTAATTATTACCGAATAAACATAATTAATCATACTTTCGTATGGTTATATCGTTTTCCCTATATCTATTTATAAGGGAGAGTGGGGGAATTACGAACACCTAAGCAAAAGAAAGCAAACAAAACGAAAACTATATGAGAAATGAATTTGTTTATTATTTACAAACATACTTAAACTATTCATCTATAAAGTACTGTGACGATTTTTTGAAGAATTATAATAAAAATCAATTTTATAGTGAAAAATCAAAACCCTTGGTGTTCATGATTATTCGTCTGCCGTGGGGTAATCACGAAAAGAATGTTAAATATCGCAGAAGTCACACAGTATTTTTCAAATTTCTCTCCTTGTGCGTTTGAAAAAAATTGCAATTGGTTGCAATATTAAAAAAAACAGTAAAGGTCGTTTTTAAATTTTTTCTGTCTGAGCCTGTAATGAAAATTCAAAAATCCCTTTTGTAGATTTAAGTAAGTTTTATACATGCTCAAAATTGTATCAAAATCGGTTATATAAATGCTAAACTCGAAGGTTCGAGATTACCCCATCCGAGTTGTTCGTCATTGCCCCACGACGTCAAAAAATAAATAAGAATTTATTTCAGAGGTCAACGCCTTGGTTACAAAATGTTGGTAAAAAGTGCTTCATTCCAACTTAAAAAAAAAATTCTATCATTAATTCAACATTAATTACATACAGTTGAAATGGACAAAATATTACTCGAAACATGATAAAAATAATAAATTTTGTTTAAAACCCAACTAAAACTACAAATCATCAAGAAGCAACCAACAATCCCTACGACATCTGACCACTCGACATCCCTTCGTTTCAAGAATCCGGATCCAAGGATCGTTCCCTTGCAAAGCCTCCGCTTCTTAAAAGCCCCTTCGGTTTGTTTACCATATATAACATATGGCGAAGCCAACTGAAACCCGTTCGCCGGGTCGATTCGCCAAACAGCACGCCCACCAGCCGCAGATACATTAAGAGCTAAGTGCTTCGGCGAAGCCAGACACGGGATCGCTCCTCCTTGCGCGTACGTGCCACGTGGTCTGGTCGGGGAGCGTTTTCAAAAATTACCTTCCGCTTCGAGAGTGAGCTCACGTACGCGGCTGAATCGTGGCCCGGAAGACGGAGAACCGTGAAACAGCGGCCAGTTAAACTTCGGGGGCTGTTCACTTCGGAAGCTCATAAAGCGTTCTTTATGGCCGCCGGGACCTAGGGCAACTCGTGCATCCGCGTTTTATCATCCGCGGAGGACGCCACTCATGAGGATTTTTCACCTTCGAACGCTGCTCCGCGTGACCCCGTGCTAGGGCCATTCATCAGGCAATGGCTTTTGCTTGGGGATCGCGCCGGCTGAACACGTGTGTAATTTTCCCTTCCATTCACGTGGTTTATGTGGGTGATAAAGAACGAGCTACTGCTGTTTTGATGTTTGGTGAGAAAATATTGTGCTCTGGTTTGACGCTGTGGAGATAGCTAATTTAGTTCTTTTTGTTTGTAAATGGTAGTTTTTGGTTGAAGTCGACCCGGTGTTATTGTGATTTTGTAGGTATTCTTGTTTAGAATTCGTAGGGCAGTTGTTAAATTAACTTTTCGCGTTAACGATCGGCACAAAATAGTATCCAGCAGTATATGAACCACCGTTATATTTGAAGAATTACTGAAGAATAATACCACAAAGTTCTACTCCAGGAAACACTTCCTGATGTTTAACAGCCTCACTGATATTTAAGAATTTTTTAAAAAAATGTTGGTCATATTGGATTAAACTCATGGGATATAAGAAGGCATCTTTAAATTTCAAGAAAATTTTTTTTTACGTGGATCCTCCTTATCATTTCTTAATTATTATGGTATCTTGTCCACCTCTTCGACGATGTAACTCCTGTTGGCAGGATGTGTAGTATTTATCACAGTCATCTGATTGTAAAAAAATAGAAGTTTCTTAAAGTTAGATAGTTTACGCTGGGATTGGTCAACTTGAAAGAAAAAAAATGAAAAATTGTAAGAGTTATAGCGTTTGAAAGAAAAAGTCAGATTTTCCTTAGACAATTTTTCATATTATTCTTTATGTCAAAGAAAAAAGTATTATAATTAAAAACTATAATCAAAATTTTAGATTATAGAAAAAATTCTACAATTTTAAAGATGCCTCCTTATATCCCAAAAAAGTTTAAATTAATAAATTTCGGGGATGTTACACGAAACCCCCCCTTAACCTCCACTAACTGACGAAGTTTTCCAAACATTCTGATTTATCCCTTATAAATTAACCGACACTTGGCGGCAAAATTTTCTTCCCTCCCCTTATAAACCAAAATTTCGTTCCAAATCGCTGTTGATGTCCAAATTCCCACCTTCCAAACTATCCAAGACACCACGTCCATATGGAAATTTTGGAAAACGACATAAATGTTACTAACGAATATCGCGTAGCAATTAGTTATCTGCAGCGTAAAATTGAGCGACTCTGGCGGAAAAGTTTCCGCGCTGAAAAATGTGAGCTGTGTATTTCAGCTGCAGGCGTTCCTTTATATTGACCGCGTATGTCCTTCCCCATAATTCACAAATACGACCTTTGGTAAATGAAAAAATATGGTATATTTATATGAAACGTTTAACACACGACGAGCGTGGCGGTTACACGCCGCACGAAAATGAATAAGCGCCAACAGCCATTATTCATTCCTCGCGCGCTCACTGTAAAACGATATTTTACGGGACTGTGCTCTGATGAAAATGTATGGAGTACGAAAAAAGAGAAGTAAGGAAAGAAGAAAAAATGGGGGAATGCAAAATAATTAATCTTGTTGTTGAGTTAAGACCCGCTGTAAAGTGGGATAGGTACATGACGCCAGCTGCAGGCGTTTGTCGCGAAATTTTATACAGGGTGAGTCCCTGAAAGCCGTCGTTCGGGGTAAGTTTTTTATCCGCCGGTTTCTAGAAAAGCGTACATATGCACGTGTATATATTTTCGTGTGCCGTATGCTGTCAAAAATACCGGACTAACCCTGAAGCTTTTATATGCCATTGTGTAAGAAAGTTTAATCTGTGAACAATAGTAAAAAGAAGGCAACCCCACGAAGAAGAATTTTTATATCGCATATATTGGCGAATTGACAAAATTTGCAAGTGATACCAAAACAATATATTTCATATTTCGCCTATAAGTTTTTAATAAAGAATTTGTGATAAAGGTTGCATGAAAATGTATCAGACACCCTGTAGGAAGATTGCAATAAAAATACAAATACCTACAGTGCTTCCCGAGAATTTTTGCAGTTTACGCTCAGTGTGTGCTTAGGTTGATAAATATTGTTTAAGATAACGTTAGTGGAGGGTATTATTTAAAATTATGTTAAGTGGCAGCTCTTTAATATTCCTCGCGTAATACACCGGTGTCTTTTTTGAAGGTAATTACGGCGAATTTATAATAGCAAAGGTATGCAAACGAATTTTGTACTTGAAGCTTGATACATATTAAAGTGCAGAATATAAAAATGCACGCCTTATTCGACACTCGAATCCTGTGCTTAATTTTTAGTACTGTTGTTTGTTAGGTGGCGAGTATTTAATGGAATAACGAAATCACTTGTTTCGATTATTATATGAATTAATTAAACGATATAACGTACTTACAGTAGCGGACAAAAGAATTATCACTTTTTCGAACCATTCTACTTCTATTACTTTTCAATATCAATTCACAACTGCTGTATGTGCCTAATATACATATTCTGAAAGAGAATTAAAAGCTGTATAAAATCCAGTTACAGTAAAAGTTATTTAACTAACAAACAAAAACCTCACATAACATTAAACAAGACAACACATTTTTAAAGCGAACAAAAAGTTACCACTTTTGAACATTAATAAAAAAAATCTAATATTTTGTGGTGGCACCTTTTGCGTTTAGGACAACCTAACAAAATTAATAAACGTGGTAACTTCTTTGTCGGTCCCAAAAATTTTACCCCATTCAATGTCATGTAACACTTTTGTTTGTCAGTTAAATAAATTCAACTTTAACTGGGTTTTATACAGCTTTAAATTCTTCATCAGAATATGCATATTAAACAAATACCACTGTCCCAAACGTATGCTAAAAAACAACAAAAATAGAACAAATCGAAAAAGTGGTAACTTTTTTATCCGCTAGTGTATATACAAGAGCTACAACTGTTTTAAAAAGTTTTATGATTCCTGAATGTTTAAGCAAAAGTTTAAATTTGGCATTTGGTATTAAACAACATCGTGTTTGATAAAAAGGAGCATCAGATTTTAATATTATCACTTTGATAGTGGGATATGTTAAAAATAAAATATAATTCAAACTAACACGAATTGCAGAATTTGCAATCGGGTCATTTTACGCCAACTCGATCACTTTTTTCCCTCGGTATCTCTGATTTTGTTCAAACTTGAATATGTCGTAGTCCTCGTGAAATTAGGGAGGGTTTAATACACCATTGCGCCGAATTCGAGTTTGTTAAAAAATTACAAAACCTTGAATTTTGTGATGTTTGCCTATTTTCGTGAAAACGGGTTGTACTTATGAATTTTTATCTCGGAAACTATTTGTCAGATTTTATTGATTCTTGCGTTATTTTAATCTAAAAGAATCGGCATTCCTGAATAATTTTGTTTCCGGTTAAAAAATCGTTTTTACAATAATGAAACTTGCAAACAAAGTTTTATTTTACAAATTTAGACCCAAGGTCGCCATTTTAAAAATACTACCACATTCTGTGAAGAATTTTCAATAAAACAAGCCTATCTCTTAAAGACAGCGGCGATATCAATATAAAAAAGAGGCAGGTTCACCTAAACAAACACATATGCACCTACAGTGCCCGAAGGATTAAATATCTACCTCTCCACATCAGAAATATCTATGACTCGCGTTTAGTATTTCAAACCCATTCACTGGACAAAGGCATCTCTGGTTCAACGAACACAGAAACAAAAGGAAACGTGTGAATACCCTCGCATGGACATGACACAAACGAAACAAGGTGAACCACAAACAACGTACAAAAATCACGAAAAACCACAGTGCACATGTATCATTATTAATTTATTATTGAAATACAGCAACCCTGCTGCGCGTCGTTAAATAAATCACAACAGTGGAGAAAGTATCCTCTCTCTCAAAAATTAATATACGCAGAGTACTACAGTGTCTACGACCTTTCCAGTTCACAACGGCCTAGAGAACGTGCTAGCCACCGAAGTTCCGCGGGCTTCCGCACGGTACACACTGTGCACGCAGAAAACCATCGTTCCCGGCGAGATGGCGGATAACGTACCGTTAGATAATTATCGTTCGTTATCTCTGAAACGTTTCCACGCGCCCCCGTCCGGTTAGCCCTTTTAAAAGTAAGTTATAAACAGCAATCTCGCGATCTAATCCTATCCGGAGACGCTGACGGTAACCGAAGGTTTCGCCGGCCCCAGTTCGGTGGGACGTGTACCGAGAAAGGCTCAACGCTAGCCAGAACTGCTTAGCGTGTCGCTTGTAACACGAGTTCCTCTTATTTCAATGGTGGCACGTAATGCTGCTTTCGCGTGCATTCCCATCGATCGGCCCGAATATCGCCGAAGTAATCTGCCAAGCGTAGGAAATAAAGGAACGGAACAACCGAGACGGTCTGGCAGCCCTTTCATTCGCGCTCTCCGTGAATCGCGCCGCTCGCTTTTAACGTGTTTCGTTCAACGGAGTTGCAACGGCCACCATCTGTTTTTGCGGTTCGAGTGCACGGGCTGCGAGGGCGGAATTAGAACCTTTTTGAAGGGGACACTTTGGTGGTTCGTTAGTGGTATTTTAGGTTTGTTTGTTTGGTGGAGGTGGTGATCGGGTTGAAGGGGCTTGGAGGAAGTGGTGAAGTGAAATATTGTCTTCGTTTATTGATGGAAGTAGAATTTTTAAACTTTTTATTCATTCTTAAGGGGTTGATCTACTTTGGTGATCTGAAAAGGAACGCGATATTTGGGATTTTTTTTAAAGATGAAAAAAATGTTAATTATATTAATTTTAATATAAGAAAATATTAATTATATTAATTTTAATATAATACAAATATTAATTCTATTAATTTTAATATAATAAAAATATTAATTATATTAATTTTTTCTTCTCAATTATATTAATTGAAAACTTTATGTCTATATTTGTATATATTTAGGCAACATTTTAAAACAATTTAAATAAAAAACTGTATCTTAAAGTTTCAAAGGGTTTTTCTCAAAATGATGTTTTTCGAATTGGTTACCATGATATCTCAAAACCAATTACCTGATTTACTTCAAACTTGGAATATCTTCAGTAAATTTCCCATTCTCGTTGGTACTAAAACTAAGTCGATTTTTGTAAAATTAGACTTTTGCGCTTTAAAAGCAGATTTTTTACAGAAATCGATGTCTCTTTTAGACGCTGCCATTTTTTTTTAATCTTCGGTTCATTAAAAATTCATAAAAAGTGCTGAAGTTTCAAGTGTGTGAAACATGGGCACATTTAATGATTTTTTTTTCCTTTTAAAATAAACCTTCTACATAGTTTTGGTTTTGTACATTTGTTTACTAATATTTTACCTTTACACATAAATACATATTTACTATGTTAGACGTGTTTATGTGCGACCACTTTAAAAAACTTCTCCTTCACAATTAATATAATTTTGTATTCATCCGAAATAAAAAAATAGAAAATTAAGAAACAATCATCAAATCCTTCCATTTCTTCACAATCCACCATGATTCTCTAAAAGTTGAAATACAAACATTACAGATACTCCAAAATTTCGTTGCTGTTACTGGTAAATTAATAAGCTATGTCCATCGCACTGATTATATTTCACTCGACAGTTTTCCCCGTCTATTGCAATTTGTCCTCCGGCGTTAATTGAAGGAATGATCAACAAAGTTCAGTCCCCACAATGGTTGATCCAGAATCTTGTAATCTCGACGGGATTGAAGGAACAAATGCACGCAAGCAGCTCGCGATATCACGCTTCCGGACGATTTTTCCGTAAACTTGGTGGCGTAAGGTCGCTTGAAATCTTCTTGTAAGCGTTAACTTGGAGTGTATCGCGCTAGAAGTTCGCCGGAAGTTTAGTCATATATGCTAGACTCGGCAGTAACTAACAGCAGAAGCTCGCTTGAGATGTTCTTGTGCGCGTTAGTTCACGGTAATTCAAACTAAAAGCTCGTTTGATATTTGCTCGCGTTCGGAATGAATTCGAAATGAGTTTTGCAATTTGCTGGCGCGGTGTGTAATGCATTTACAGTGTACAGCTTAATGGATGCCGCGGAGGTTGATCATCTGAAATTGAGCCCTGCAACACTGGAATTTAGGCTGGCCTCTTGCTCTTACCGATGATCGAAGAAACTATGGTAATAAAGTTCGCAATTTGACGAGAAATTTCTGTGACAAGTAATAGGTATTTCTTTTGAGATTATTTTTCACTTTCATTCAAATTACTGATTTTTCATTTTTATTATTGTGAAATAGTAAATAAATGATAAAGATTGCTGAAAAAATTCGTGGATAATCTTGATCAGATAAGTTGGTAAAAAATGTGGTCTTGGATAAAATTGTAGTAATTAGGAAAGGAATTTTATGTTATAAATTGAAACGTCTATTCTTAATTTTCTTTTTGTATCTATATTTATATTTCACGTTTCTGATTTATCTCCTTACACTTATTTCCTTAAGAAGCAACACGAAGCTGTACGGACACTCTTCTAAAGATTTAAATTCAAGTATTCGAGAGCTGTCGATCAGTCTTTGCTAAGAACAGAACAGAGTAGAGTTCTTGATTAATTTAGGAGATAGAATTCAGAAGAGTAGGTTTCCGTAACGAGCAGTAAAACGATCAAATAAATTCCAATCTGTAGAAAGGTTCCTTTATCTTTATCTAAATCTAAAATGCACTGTCTATCATCGCAGATCCTTGAGTGACTTCTTTCCAAAGAATCAAGTCCCTATTTAATCCCCCCAGAAGCAGTCATCGATTTAAATAATCGTTATCCCAAAGTATCACTAATCGAAATCTCATTCCTATCGAGTACCACCTACATCCTCTGTGCATTTCCTTTAACTATCTTCCATCAGGCCCTCGTTTCCATTTCGCCCCTTTCGCAAACCCTGCATTAACGTTAGCCAAGGACAAAATTTGATAGTAAATGGACAGTGTTCGCTGTCTGAATAATAAGGGGCCGTGATTGTGCGTCGGTGCTTGATATGCCAGGGAAATTTGATTTGATATATTGCCACCCAATCTCGCGTCCACTAATGTTAATACCAGCTTCACACGCGAGCCGCTTGAATCGCGATGCAGTGGGAATTTTGGGTTAAGTAGAACTCGTTGGCCGAGTGGCGTTGTTTATGCTGCGTCTCTGCTTCAAGTCTGCCGATTGTTTATGTTGTTTCGACAGCTTGATTAACAGTGCACCAATTTTACGCAATTTTACGTAATTTTAATATTTTCCAATGAAGAATTTTGCGGGTTCCTACGTTTTGGGTAATACAGTTTTTTTTATAAAATATTATTATTTTGTCGTGTTGGTCTGCTGTACTTTATTCTAATTTATTTTATTCTATTATTTGAGATTTGGTTTAATTGTGGCAGTAATTCTGAATCACTTTTATTTGTCATTTTAAATGCTATAAAAAGTCTTAGTTTTTGTTGGTTCTTCGGTTAAAAGCCACGTAATTGTAATTTACCGTTTGTTTGGTATGGATTTTTTAAGGCTAACTTTCTGTGCTGTGGCCTCATTTTTAGAATTTGTAAGCAAGCAGACTCCTTGAGTAAAAAGTTAATTTTTTTAAGTCCTTTAGGAATTCCAAGCATTCAATTATAGCACTGTAATAAATGGTTTCTAAATTTAAATTTGTTTTCATCGAGTCATTTTTCAAATTTCATGAAATATTGTATGCAAATTGTATTTTATTGCGTGAATAGATAATTCAGGGATTATTATTGTTCAAAAATCTACTAAATTTCGTTCGGTGGTAATTTTTATTCCATGAAATTCGTCGCAATAAGCGAAGAATTCCTCGAACTCCAGGATATTCTACCGTTTTCTGTGCAGAAAAACGTCGATTTTCGAAGCGATTCTTCTGTTTGAGGTCATCGACATGTTGCAGGCGCCTTTTGAATGGCTTTTGAATCGCGTGACCAATAACACCTCTGCTCTAGATATTCCGCGTTCCATCGCTCGATTTATTGTTTAATTTGGAATGTAACACCGCCGATTCAATAATCGCCCATTGTTCCAGGGGGCAATTATAACGTTAATACTCGGTACAATTATGTAGCTTTACGAGTATCTACCATGCAAGCTCGCTTCGAGCGAAATTCTAGTAAACCAAGTTGATCCTGTTAATATTTTACACCTTTAGGCTTGAGTACTTGCCACGTGGCAGTATATGGTGCCAATTAATAGAATTGAACCTTTGACATTAAGCTACTGTGATGATCATAACTAGAGAAAAAGATGATCATACTATCATTAAATTTCTGACGTGGTAACTTTGATGAATATTACTTATATTTTAGAATCTTTAATAGAATGCAGAGATAGAGTACTTTCATAGAGTCCAGTCATAGATAGAGTACTTTTTAACTTATTTTTAACAGTTTATCACTGTCAATTTCAAAGGTAAAAATAACAGAGGTCCTGAGAGAAGGCCAGCCTATTTTATAACCACATGTTAAACATTTCACTTAGCATAAATTCCTAAAGGAAGAAACTACTTGCAAACTTAAAAATCCCTTGAATGACTTTCTTTAGGTATCTCACTTTATTTCACCGTTAATAATTTCTTATCATGGGTATGCGAATAACTTATAATGATGGCTTTACAGTAGCGTTATTATTATATAACAAAGGAGTCTTCCCGCGTCGGTCGACTTACTATAGCATGGATGAATCAGAATTTAATAAGCTCTGGGTCAGTTATTGTATCCCAGCCTTTGTTTCGGGGCAACATGGTACATACTTGGTCGTCTTCGTTTGAAGATAGCTACATTATGCGTATTAAAGGAAGCATCACCGTGTAAGAAGGGTTGACATAATAACGAGCGTTGCAGAAATATGCACATATGCTTATCTTAGGCTACTGCATAATAATAGAAGCATTAAAAAGTGGTAGTACAGAAGAAAGTAACGCGGTACTAAAGAATATAATATAAAGCTAATAAACACAGATAAGTGTTACTGGCTAGTTAGTCAAAATGACCCACAATTTGACTTTGAGGTAATTTATATATCTTTGAGATATCATTGAAAATAGTACATGACAATATTTTAACTGCTAATCCTCAACAATTAAATCAACTAAAATCGTTCAAACTTTATCTCAGAAGTTCTGTGGCTTAATTTAACAGATAGTTTTTAAACAACAGCTGATTCAAAAATTGGCTTGGATCGAATTGATCCACGGTGACAATTACGCCGAAAAAACTAGATGTGACAATCGAGGGTTAAAATAACAAGAAATGGTTTCATAAAAAGGATAAGTATCTATATTCCTCCTTTAATTTATTCTTCTTTTGGTATAGTCAATATTGCATTTCAGTTTCTTTCATTTAATGAAAGTAGAATGCAGACACCCATCGCAAAATCCATTTCTGGACCTACCCCTTAAATTCCGGATAATTTTGCAGTCAAATTCCGACTGACGAAGCAGCGATCGAGCTTTGCTGTGAGGATGTTCGGGAATTAATGAGACCAATGTACCGTAACACCAGCGATTCCGGCGATACAGGTCGACTTAGGTCTCGATTAGGGGATGCAGCGTTGCTGAACGCTGCGCCGTGCTTCAGCGTAATGGATAACGGGTTAAAAAGGATTTAGATCGAGTGATTAGCCGCAGTTTATCGAGGCGGAGGTGGCTATAGTCAAATACACTTTGTGTGCAATAGGGTAAACTGAAATTTATATTGCGAGCTCGGGGATTATTACTTTACTAGGGCTGAGTGTTCTGCGAAATTTCGTGTAACTAGGGAAGGGATTTCATGGGGTGCTTCATCGAGGATCTAGCTACAGCGTGGTGGATTTTATTTAGGGGCCAAGCAAAGGTTATATAATACGTTGATCCAGATGAATGGAGGGATAAGGTCTCTATTAAATAAGGATTTTAGGATTTCGGTGCCTATAATAGACCGCGACACCGACGGTGTTGTGGGATTTAATGGTGATCATTGACGGATTGTGAGATTTCACAACGGCCGTTCCGTGAGTTGGTGACACACTTTTTGAGATCGTTGATCAGATTTCTCGCGATCACGTCACCCAATAACTCCAGAAATTAAGACTCTGGTGGCGTCGGCATGATTTGCATTCTGTGCGGGCATGGTTTTGGCGGGTCTTCGCGTCGATATTTAATGGGAGGCATCGAAAATGTTGTCCGAGACTTTGTGAATGCTTACTTTGAAAGCAAGCCAAGCAAGGAGTTCGCTTTATACAAAAGTTTCTCATCTGAAGCATTCTTAAGCTCTTAAACTCCGTTTGTTGGATGGAGGGTCAATTTGGACCCATACTAAATATTAGCTTACATATGCAATTTATTATTAATACTATTTCTTAATCTATTCGCATTACCGCTGTAAGTGTATGAACTTAACCAAAATTGGGCATTAACTGAATAAAAAATTATTTAAATAAGGGTCAAATAAAAGTTAATTTAACTTTAGATTATCTGATGAATAAAGTTAACTTTTTTATTTGGTGAGAATTTATTTGACGAACAAAGTTAATTTTTATATTCGACGAATAAATTTAATTTTTTTACTCGTCGTGAGTTTCAACTTCAGCGTTGAATAAATTTTTTAATTTTTACTTTATTCGACGGTGTATTTAGCGTCGTATTTTCTTAATCACAATTTAAAAGTTTCCGAGTCTCAGGCACCCGATAACTTTTAAGTTGTGATTCTGCAGTGTGATCAGATGTAAGAATTTTTAAGTAAGAAAATCGACTCCCAAATCGCAAATCGGGTCCTGTAATTTCGAGTACTTGCACACCCCTACTTAGTTATCTATATTATAAGAATAAAGAACCTCCGATTTTCCCTTTACTATTTACATTTCTAACGCCAACATCGTAAATTCAATATTCCTGTAAAATATGATTATGAATTGCATTCCATCGCTGAATACTTTTCTTCTGTCGAATATCCGTAGGATCCACATTTCCTTAACCCGCTCCAGTATTCCTGGTTTCCGTCATCGAGAAACCGCGTACCGTCGCGCAATTTCTGGAATTCGAATAATCCGAACGGTGAAACGAGAATTGAACTCGACACGATCGTATGATTTATTACTCTCCCGTTTCCCTTTAATTTAGATTTTAATTCGTACAACGATCTGCCTTCCTGGGAGCGTCTTAATAATGCCAGCGATAAAGCAATTAGGCTTTTAATTACCTAAACTCGAGAGGAATTAATCGCGTCCTTCTTCCTTCACCATCTTCTATTCCCTTCCCTCTTCTTAGATTATAATCACCTTATATGCTGCAAAAATATTTTCTTATGCCCAGTGTAAATTTATAAGAGTGTGAACATGTTGACAATAACAAGGTTATATTTTAAACAGTTTCGGTAAAATATGGTGAATAATTATTGAAGAAATTTAAGGAGATTACCGTGAAACGAAAATACTTTTATCATTGAGAACTTCTTATGAAAAGATGGTAATTTAATGACCTGCATTTGGTAAAAATTTTGTGCCAATATTTACAAATTATAATGTTTTCATATTATTCAATTTTCATATTACATAACTGTTTTACACAACAGTTTCAAGACACTGAAGGACTCTATTTAAAATGAAATTTTGTTAGTTTCTAAATACAGTTCATTCTTCTAAGAATTTTCTAGAAGACATTATCCGAAATATTGCCAGAGAATACTTCTTTTCTACTTCCTTCGTTTTGCTACATCAGAAAAAGCAATATAAGGTGCTTGTACAGCGTCCTCCCTGCATTAATCAACTGTATTGAGCTTTAGCCGACGACACCTCATTTACAGTGGCCCTTTCCATAAATCATGAGACTAAACTTTTAACCCTTCTGTTCCCTTGAAATTTATGAAGTGTCAGAGCAGTTACGTCATGAATTTTGTATCTATAAGCGAATGGGATCGTTGAAGGACCTCGAAAGCGTCATGGCCCACGTCCTTGCAGTTTACTCTCCCCGAATCTTTCAGCTGTAAGTCGTGCTCCTCCGGAAAAGTGCTCCCTTCCCTCGCAAACGGTACGGCTTCATCAGCATTCTAACAGTGGCCACTGTTATCCATTCTCCACTCTTCATCCAATTACCATTTGCTCGTACTATTCTTTTAATCTCTAAATGATCGACAAAAGTACTTCGCGACTATCACGTGTTCTCAGAGATCAAAGTGATCAACTCCACAAAGTATGGATATATGAAAAGGGATGTTATGAAGTCTTTGGCAATTCTAAAATTAAGAATTTTCACAGAGTAAAGCTGGCGAGTGTAACTTCAATTTTACTCGAGTGATTTCAATTTTTCAATAAGTACTCATAGCGACAGGAAGCAATTCCAAACTACCACGTGTTCTCAGAAACCAACTGATCAGCTCTACAAAATAGAGAAGTAGGGAAAGTTGATAAATGAAGCACTAATCATATGCTTAATTAATAAAACTGGAAAACTTGCGGAAATAGCACTTGATAAATTTAATTTCCGAGTTACTCACAGGATCCCAATTTTGTATAGCGACCACACATTGCAACAACCACGTATTTTCAAAACCACTTGATCAACTCCGCAAAAGAAGACACGGAAGACAGATTGCACTTGTAGTAATCACAAGCCGAGCTACTAAAACCGCATCTTTACACAAGGGTGGAGTTGATCAATTTACCTTCATGGGAACCCCACCTTGCCAGTAGCTACGCCTATAAAAAGCGTTCTGTAGCCACCTTGTGTCCCACTAATGATAATTCGAATGTGGTTTCAGGGCAGGAACGACAGTACCGCGCAAACGACGAGGATGAGCGGCTGAGGTCGTCGGCAAGTGGAGGAATCGAGAGAAGACTCCCATGCACGGCCTGAGCCTCCCTGGAATCCCATGGTCGAGAGGAGAGAAGGAGCATGACGTAGCCGTCGACGAGGGGGGCGCTTCGGATGCTCCAGACCGCCGACTAGGGTCGTATGGAGGGGACGGACGTGATCACCACCGAAGGCACCCTGCTTCTAAACCTGACGACTATCGCCACACGAGACGACGACGACTTCCTTCGAGGATTCCCCGGCAAGAACTCACCCTACACCGCCGTCCAGGTAAGATTGATGGCGCCGCTGCTGCACGCTCAGTTTTTTTTCCCACCCTGCGTACCCCTCAGCTTCGTTTATCCCGAGGGATGAGCGGTCTTTTAATCTGTCAGCGCACGCGTTCGGACCATTAGCTCAGGCTTAATAACTGGCAGGCTATAATGCGAAGTGTCACGCCTACTTTTGTGGCTCTACCTTTATCCACGTTTATCCACGTGTGATTTACTGGGCCGGCTTGAATGTTTAAAGAACGGCCCTGATGCCAAGGTATTTTTAGACCTCCGTTGACTTTCTCGGCATTTGCTGTGGAAGGCTGGCGCGAGGGTTAGCAATTTCATTTGGCTTGCATATGCGGAATGTTGTGGTACCTTAGGAAATTATAGCTCGAGGAAGGGTAAAGTAGACATTGGAATTTTAAACGTGGGTGCTTAGGGTTAGGTTGAACCGAGTGGTATTCATCATTAGCTGGTGTAGTGTATTTCTTTGGTATTTACTTACAAGGGGAGGGTTTTAGGTGTTCGTCTCTGGTTGCTTTGGGTTTTGGATATGTTTTGGAGACACCAAAAAGAACAAATCCGTGTTTTTTAGTTTGGCCCGTTTTCATGTTTGGGGGGTTAAACTACCAATCAATGTTCATAACCCACACAGCACCATAACATTGCAGCGACGTCTCTGGAAGATTGCAATGTTGCACCATAACATTGCAGAGACGTTGCAGGTTCAGTCCTATGTCCGCCTTTCCAATATTGCAGGTGTGTATTTTTGCAATGTTGCGGCAGCATTGCAAACATGTAGTCCTGCAACGTTCCGGCAATGACTCTGCAACGAAACGGCAAAATTGTGGCAATGATCCTGCAACTCTTCGGAAATATTGATGAAGAAATCATTGCACGTCGATGTGCGCGCAATATTGCAGAAATATTGTAGGATCGTTGCCATAGGAACATTGCACGGCAACGTTCTTGCAATATTGCTGCAATATTGTGGGATCATTGCCACTCCAATAATGCACGGCAATATTGCAGGAACGTTGCTACAATATTGCAATGCAACCTGCAACAACGCAATATTGCAGCAACGTTCCTGCAATACAGCTGCAACGAAGTGTGTTGTATGGGAAGAAGAGGTATAAAAGTTTTTATTATTAGTTTAAAGAATATTATAACATTGTGTTGAATAAAACTTAATATAAATTTCATTTTCGTCATAACTTAATGCTTTTGTACCTCTTCTTTTGAACTTTTAGGGGTGCTTTCACCCCCTAAACATGCAAACGAGCCAAAATTAAAGGACACCAATTCCTTTTTCGATCCTCTAAAAAATATCCAAAAACCAAAGCAATCGGAGTCGGACACCTGAAAATCTTATAACTTCGAGGGGTGGTTTAACCCTCTAAATATGAAAACGGGTCGCTGTAAAAAACACGTAGGGTAAACCAACCAGTAATTGACCGCATACCAGTGAATGACCATTAGGCAAAGAAATATCAATTATAATTTTAAAAATTACTATATGTTTATAAATGTAGTGTAATTACACTTTTAATATCCCATATTTTTAGTTATGCGTATTAAACAAACATTAATAAGTACAATTTTTAATAAAAGTATGTGGTCATTTACTGGACTTCTCATTCAACAATTCGGTCATTCACTGGTTGGTTTACCCTATATCTTATTTTTCTGTCTTCTAAAACATATATAAAAATCAAAGCAATCGGAGGCGGACACCTAAATTAAAAACCTCTCCTTATTAGTATCACCAACTTTTGGTATTTACATTGAGGACTCCTTCCCTCTAATCTGCTACGGATTATTAAAAAATTTCCACGGTTTTAAAATCCCGTAAATCTCCAACGTTTGTTCTCGATGTATTGATCTTGCACCCGTGATAGGGTACATAAGCAACGTTCCGAACCTCAACAAGCTCATGTGCCTTTTAACCGAGAGTGTTCTGATCCCAATGGATTACACTGAAACCCATTTAAGTTCACGGAACTTTAGACATTGTGGATACGGATATCAAAGCAAGATCATTGGCTGGAGATTATCGTGAGGGCCATGAATAATTATACCTAGGTATGTTTGTAATAAGGCAACGGCGTGCGCTGCCGCACGATGAAGTTCCTGCGGGCGGAACTTTGAAATCTGTGCTGTTAACGATAAGCATATAATTAGGTCGGTCCACGTAGACGCTTGGGAGACGAAAGGACGCAAGGACTTATTAGCGAAACTGGGTGAAGTTTGGAGTAATTTTCGTTCGACTATTACACGGGCCAAGCGTGATTAAAAATTCGGGATCGTACATATTGTTGTGGACAAAGCCAAGATTAACTTGAATGACAACACAAATATCACAGTTTTGGGTGAATATTATAAAGTGAGATCTATATAACGATGTAATTTCTTAAAATACAAAAATCAACTATATCAACACGATGAATAATTATTATTAGTATTTTATTAGATACAGAGAAAGAAACTTGCATAATGTAGGGAAGCTGTATGAAAAGCTAAGCTTAGACGAACTCTGTCGTTTTATTTATGCATGTGGCATCAGGGTTGCAGATTTCTTTCGTTTCCCTTAAGCGGCAATTTCCATTTCTGTCTCGTTGAAATTCCCTAGCTAGGTGGTGTTACGCGCAGCGGCCATGCATGCATTCTTAATCTACTTCAAAATTCCATTATAACGCGAACGAAAAATCTGAGATGTTCGATAAAACTTCCATAATACGCGTTACCGTCCCCAGAAGTTAATAATTACTTTATTCCACGGTGAGGTTAAATGATGTCTCTCGGTTTTTGGATGTTAACCATAATTGGTCGAAAAAGTAACTAAACCCTGACCACAAGGTTGCTGTAGAAAATATATTTGTAGCTGGTGTATAAAAATCGCTTTAACTCTTCGTTAAACCTCACTCTGAGTGTGAGCCACCCATAAACTGATTTTGACTCTCTGTACCTTTTATATTCCAAATAACTACCTTTTTCCAAATCCGACTTACAAACTATTTTTTTTTCTCAAAATATTATATTTGAAGAACAACTCTGTAGATTTTTAACTTCTAATATTGAAATTTGTAGAATTACAATTTTATAAAGATTTTCTTCGGGTTTTCGCGACATTTGGTAATCTAGAATTTTTTTGCAAAAACTGTGAGAAAATATCAATAAAAAAACTATTGGAATACGTTCTAGAGACGTTGAAATTGCTCCCTGATTTTTTTCATAACGATTGAATTTTTTAGATGAGAATGGCAGTCGTTTAAAAATTGTTGTGGGTGTGAGCCACCCAGGTATGTGAAAGTTGATCGAAAAAGGAGGTCTGTCCACGAAGAGTTAACCCTCTAGTGCATACGCCGTGCTTAAGGCGGGCACCTGTTTAACCCAGGGATCGAGAATTCTCATTTGCCAGCCTAAAAGTAGTGTCACAGCGCAGATATTGGTTTAAGAAACATGTCAATCTAAGTTTTCAATTTGTCAGAAATCTAGTTTCAAGTACATTTTTGCGTTACGTACCCTGCGAAAATTATTATTATTATTATTATTATTATTATTTCCTCCAAATTGAAAACAGATATCGGATTTGGTCTTTTCATCCCCAAATTAGATTAGTCTAATTTTTCCAACTGAATTAAAAATCTATGCACTAGAGGGTTAATGAGAGTACACGAAGTTTGACACCTAATCGACTAGAATTTTTTATTTTAATGACTTTGAGAAAACCTATTAGTAAATTTCTATCGATCCAAATGTTTTATCTACAGTCAGAATTGAAAGGAATACTGAGTTTCACGTCAAGACTAGTGAGACTTTAACTTTGGACACCCTTAAAGCGAACAAATGTGTTTCCTACTGATCAAAATTATAATATTGCAGTAACTAAAAATGAAACTCCACGCTCTTCAATTTTTTTTTTATAATTTCTTAATTTTCTTACACGTAAATAAATGGAAGAGAATTCTTGTCTATATCCCAAGCTCAAAAGTCGAAAGTTACCTATTCATGTTTTTCATCACAGTTACAGTCAAACGATCCGATTAAGCGCACATTTTGATTTCATACGGTTTCAACGGGTGCTCAAATATTTCCATTCGTTTTTTCGCCGATAAAATCGATTAAACACTCGACGGATTATCGGGCAATTGGATGCTTACCATGTTTATTAACGTGAGAGCAATTAAGGTGCATCCGTTCGTCGCCGACTGTAATCTGATTATTCAATTTTGCCGTGTCGAAGAGGTAAAAAGCCTAATTTTTAAAATGACCGAATCGATGGATATCACCACTCAAAACATGCTTGCGTTTCGATTAACTTTTATTAATAATTATAATGTATGTATTACACCATGCAAAACACAGAAGAAACTTCGCCTTAACTCCATTTAAGTACAACCTAAATATAATAAATTAAAAAAACAAAAAGGTATGACACACAGAGAAAGAAATAAAGTAAAGAAGAAACAAGAAAAAAAGCATTTAATGATAATTCTACTCTAAAGTGCGGCGTCGGAAACAAAACTGTTAAAAGAATTACAAAACGAATCGGTGAACTGACGGTAGACTGGGTGAATCGAGTTTTCCGAAAGCCTCTTGTCAAATTCGAGAATGATTGGCTCGGACGTTTGCACAGAGTTCCGTTCGTTCCGAAAAAATATTCTTTTTGCGTAAAACAATTGGGAAATCTGCAAGTACTCGATACTCTTGCAAATCACGCACCTATTTCCCGTTCTGTTGAAACGGGAGTTTAAATTTTCACCAGATTGAAAATCAAAATTTCGCAGTAACTCGTGTAGCTCGATCCCAAATTTTAATCCGCGACACGTTCACTTTATTCCATTTCACTGTTCACAAATCCTTCAGTTTTGTAAAATATTTTGAAAACAAACAAATCACAGAAAACCTATCTTTATAACTAGATTATATTACAAGTATTTTACCAGCCTCGCATGATCGTACTACTAGTATAATGAGTTTTATTTAATTTGTAACCAGCTTCTTTGTGCATATAAACGCAAGTTGATAGCCACATTGCATTCACTCTTCGAATATATTTTATCAAAATTCTGTATTGAAAATGTACAATCGATATTAATCGAGTGGCATTTATGGCGATTTACGAATGTCACCTAAATCTACTGATTAAATAATTTAATAAGGGATTCCGAAATCGATAATACGATAGCTGTCAATGAATAATGATTTTGGCTGCGCGTACTCAATGATAGAGCCACACACAAAGCCTACTTTTATTGCAGCTAATATCGAGCGCCACTATACTTGAATCATGCATAGCTGAAGTAGGTTATTGGCTCATCACGCTGCTGCACGTTCAATATTCATGCATCGGTAATAAATAAAGGATTCCTGCGTCTTTTTGCGGGACGTCTCTGTTCGACTACGTAGACTGATCTGTGGATAACTTTGCATCGTTCTGGCGGGTTTATATAACATACTACGTAGACACTATTTCAAAGGCAGATGCAGTGCTCAAAAGCGGTGAAAATAAATGACCACATAAAAGAATGCTCTGATTTATTTCTGAGTTTCTACCGCTTTTGTGTTGCATAATGCAAAGTAAATGTCATTATTTCCGGCGTCACGTTGCTTTTATGGCCCAATTGCTTTCATTTTTCCATTAAAAGCGACAAAGATTTAGAAACACACCGAGTAACATGGTGAAAATTGACGTTCAGAATATGTTATAAATTAATTTCCTCGGGAATCTTCATGAATATAAAATTGCGAGCTTATTCACTGTTGCTATATCAGATATGTACGTGTCAGTTTGAATACAATGAAAATGTACATAGTGAACCACTTAATTTAGTTAGCTTCATTTTTCCTAAGATTCGGGGAAAGAATTTTCATTTTTTGTTTTGAATAATTTGGAGTAGAAAGGATTTCCAGCTGGCTACTGTACATTTTCCTGAGTCATCCTCCTTTGATATTTTCCAAATCATCTTTAAACTTTCTTTATTTTGAATCGATTATATTTCTTAAAATTTCACGAATAAACACTGTCTTACCATCAAAACTAATCATATAAAATATTATCCAAGACACATTGCAAATAACCAAGATTGTCACTTTATATAAGTTCCCTCTGTACATTATTCAAGCCGTTGCACCCAATATCAGAAGCCTATCAGGTTATAAACGAAGCTATCACAATTAATAAGGAACGAGGTGCTAAAAAATTAATTAATCAGGACACGATGTAGCCGGCAATTAATAGAGGTGTGTCGATAAAGGGGACAGTAGATTGGATTTACTTCCCAATATAATTTTCTTATGAAAATTCATATCCTGTTTGAAACTAAATTTAAACCAGCACCTAAATAGTAAGGCCGATGTCCTCGATAATTGAAACGTGACATTTACTCGTCCCACACACATAATCATAAAAGAATGTGTGCTTTCAAATGATTATATTTTTACATACTTCAATCTCCACACAGCACCATGACATTGCAGCAATGTCTCTGCAATGATGCGGTGCAAGATTGCAATGTTGCATCGCATCATTGCAGAGACGTTGCAGGTTCACTCCTATGTCCGCCTTAACAATATTGCAGGAGAGTATTTTTGCAAAGTTGCGGCAGCATTACAAATATGTAGTCCTGCAACGTTCCGACAATGATTCTGCAACGAAACGGCAAAATTGTGGCAATGGTCCTGCAACTCTTCGGCAATATTGCTGCGCGAAATTGCAGGTTCACTTCTATGTCCGTCTTAGGAATATTGCAGGAGTAGGGTAAAGGCAGGTAATATGGAACATCTGATTTCAAAAGCTTGTCAAAAGCAGGGGAATTTGTGTTTTTTAATAAAACGGACATGAGGGGACGAAGGAACTAATGCATAATCATACTTACCTAGTCAAATGTAAAAAAATCCAATGGTTTTGCAGTTATAATAAAAAAACTGAAAAGACTGAAAATCGTCCGTTCGAAAAAATGGGTCCTAATATGGAACACCTAGGAAATTTGTAAAGAAAACTTAAAAATCTTTACATTTTTTTACTAAAACTGAAGATTTATTAAGTAGAAGATACAAATAAATAAATATACATCATTTTTGTAATTTATTCCTGCTTTCTGTGTCTCCTACACGTTGGGCACGTGAATAATACGTCGAAAGCTCCACATTCTTCGTGTGCCCACTGAAAGCAGCGAATACATTGGGTCTACTTTTCATTGCCATTATTTTTATAATTACCATCGTAAAGTGAGCATTCCGCATCATCGTCGTCATCGTCATTATCAACTTCATCTATGTTACTCGGTATATTCCATATTACGTACACACATGTTCCGACAGGAAATTAAGAATTATTCTAAGAAGAAAGTAACTTTATTAGTAAACTATTATTGAATAATCAAGACCACGCATATTTAATGATAAATTATATCAAAATAATACTTTGTAACATACCTTCGCTACAATATTGAACCGTTTGTTGCACTTTTCAGAAACTTTTACACCCCAGAAAAAATATAAACGTTTCTCTTTCAATGATAGATGCCCGACTGGTGCTCAATTGTCAGTATCATCGTCTATTGTGCCTAGGGATCTAATATACACGATTGCCTGCAGTGTTCGTTATTTCGTTATCGAAATATTACGAAGTTCCATATTACGTGCCGTTCCATATTACCTGCCTTTACCCTATATTTCTGCAACGTTTCGGAAATTTTATAGCAATAATCCCGCCGCAACGTCTCGAGCAGTGAGGGACGCGACGACATGAGTGTGTGTATGCAGAATCGTAGTAGTATAACGCCCATGTGTATTTTTCACATTGTGCGCACAATATTGCAGGAATATTGTAGGATCGTTGCTACTGGAACATTACAGTGGCAACGTGTGCACAATATTACAGAATATTGTTAGGGCGTTGCCACTGTAACATTGCACGTCAATGTGTGCGCAATATTGTAGCATCTTTTCTGCAATACTACCGCAACGAAGTGTGCTGTATGGGTAGAGCAGCCTATGTTAACCAAATTTTTATAAAATCTCAATTTATGTACTGCGTCGTTTACAAAACCATGCGTTTCCAATCTATTTCGGGCATACCTTCTGCATATTTACATAAACCGTGCGTGCATGCACATCCATACTCGAACAATTGCACAAGTATTTATTTGACCATTCGACGAGCTCTATGGGCGCGGTACATTTATTTTCGGCCTATCGAAAATCGTGACGCTTCCGTGTTATTCGGTCCGTGATCTTTTCCGGTATTCTCATTGAATGCACTCGCCAACACGTTCAATATTTATTCGATCCAAATAGGATGCTTTTAAGTCCGCTCAAAATCCTTTTTTCTTCTACTCGTTAAACCTTCTGCCACGCACAGTCGATGCTCATTTGCATCGCCGCGTAAAAGCATAACGTCACTTGGACATCAAATCCCGGCATTTCAAGCGATTTTCGTTTCAGTCGAATCTGGATGCAACCGAACGGGTTCGATTTGACCGTTTTTGCAAGGGGGAGGCACAGCCAGTGCCATTTACTTCGCGATTTTGACTGGTCCATCGCTGATGTAGATTTCACAATTATTTTCTGTGGAGAGAGTGCATATACAGGGTGGATAACGTAGCTTGGTCACCTGAATTGTTTCTGTTATTAGTGGACCATTTCAAATGATAGTTTTTAGAAATATTTGTTTAGAGTGGCATACAAGGTGACTGTAGTAGGTATATATTTTTATTTAGTAGTCTTCGTGAATATAAAATTGTGAGATCAGTCGCTGTTGTAAATATGAATGTACACAGTAAACGACATAATTTAATTAATTTGCATTTTTTAGGTTTGTGTAATCAAATTTTAATGTTTCGTTTTGAGCAATTTGGATGACAGAGGCTTACAAGCTAGTTTAAATGATAAGAAAAGTATTTCGCTTCCGGAATTCGTTTCTATGTTTACTAAACGACAGGCGGAAAAAGGAGAGAGTATTATTTAAAAAATTGAAGGTACCTGGAAAGTTAAAAAAAAATATTTAAAAATACCTACTCTATGGTCAGCTTGTGGGCCCATGTGGACCAAGGTAGGGAAGAGGTGGAATGAAAGGGACACGTATTGAAGGGGACATGGTAATTATCTCAAAGATAAAGGATCTGCCCAAGCCAAAAGTATTTTTATTTTGTATGACGACAGAAATACACGATTGAATTTTTTTGAGGTTCAAAGTAAAATTTTTCGTATTTCCTTGAACTGTCTTGTGAAGTGCTGTTACTGGTGACTGATTTCTCTATTACTGCATCTAAACAGGTATTTTTTTAAGAACGATATCCTATAATGTCCGATCCTTTTTGTGTCATATTGTAATTATAGGAATTAGATTTTCAATTTTGGTGCCTTATTTATGAAAGGGACACAACAAAAATTTATGAAGGGGACGTCATTTTCATACCTGTCACCTTCAAAACCTTACTATTCTTCCTTTGTTTCAGTGAAAATATGCCACTTAAAATTCGTTATTTATAGCTATTATGATCATTTAGTTACATAAGCTTAACTGTTGAGTTTTTAGTCCCTATTACGAAGTAAAATAGCTACTGTGATTTCGGTATCTGCCTAAATAATAATTAAAAAAATTATATTAATATTACCTGGTTTTATTAAACTATCCCATTCATAAACACCCATGTCCCTTTCAGTACAGCCATTTTATGAAAGGGACAAAACACACTTTTTTAGAAAACGAAAAATATGACATGTAAATACAGAGAGAAGCTTAATAGGCCCATGTATTATTATAGTCAGATAACTGGCCTTTCTAATGTTACCAATTAGAACTCGAATGTTTATTTAGTTCTTTTACTATCTTTTCCTTAAAAAAATGACCCTTTCATCCTACCTCTCCCCTATTTAACAACAAAATAATTTGAATTAGAATTAATTTGAAAATTAGTTATTTAGTAACAGAGATAATTAAGCTGACCAAGTTGTGTCATCCACCTTGTATGTATGTATGTGCACACGTCACTGCTAGAATATCGTACACACCTGTATGCATACCGTTGAAATCCAATGACACGCGTACGCAAGTGGCGTAATAACTTCGTAATTTTTGCGATGAAAACGTCCACCAGGGAATGATGCACGGTGAATACAGTACGTGCGAACGCAACAGTGTATTCGTCCTAACGCGAAAGATTATCTCGAATTAAATGGTACGTTTTGCTTCGCAGCCAATTTAATTGCTCCCGCAATTTCATTTTATTCCACCACTGCCAAGTTTCCGCTTGATTCGTCGAATTTGTACGACGGTATGCGCGAACGTTTTTCTCTTGAGTACCTATCTCCCTGGAGGATTGCAGCGAACTGTAACCAGCGTTCGTAGTAATCGCTTTCCGAAGCAAAGTTTCAGTGTTTGAGGGAAGTTTCCGGTAATTTCAGTGTTTATACTTTGTTTGGTTTTTTCCCTTGTTTCCTGTAACTGCTGCTGGAAGTCGTTCAGTACGTAAAAATTGGTTAGTAAGAGGACTTGAATTAGAATTCAGATAAGTACTGAGGTATTGCGGTGCAGCGTCATAGCGAGTACTGAAATATCGAAGTATCTAAATATTCAAGCACTTGTATTTTTAAATGTTGATCAAATACTTAAATATTCAAGTAATCGAATACTCAAATATTTAAGTATTCGAGTAGTGAAATATTCAGAGACCTAAGTATTCAAATTCTTATATATCCAAATACCTAAATACTCGTGTACCCAAATATTTAAATATTTAAGTAATCGAGTATCTATGTACTCAAGTACCCAAATATCCAAATACCCAAGTAGTAAAATGTCCAAATACGCAAGTACACAGATATCGAAAGGCTTAAGTACTTAAATATCCAAATAGTCGAGTACCTAAATACCCAAATGGCCAAGTACCGAAATATCCAAATACCAAAGTATTATAATCAAACACCAAAAACTCAAATTATTCAATTGAGAATCGAAACAGTAAAACAAGACTTATCACTTCACCACTGTCACTTGTTTCATCGCCAATATTCATATTTTCCCGCGTTGATGAAAACGGCAATGGTGAAGCTGTAGCAAATTGATACAAATGGCAGCAAACCCTTGTAAAGATTAAAATCCAATTCGCAACGGACCTCGGGACAAAATATACCGTCGCCCGATCGTTGCTCATCGTGAACGCAATAATAAGTGTGTTTACCGACAGTGGTCGAATCAGATAACTCTGTTTTATGGGGGAAAAAGAAGGATACACCCTCGTTCGATACGAAAACAATTCTGTCTCGTTTTCTTTATTTATTCCTTGGCATTTCCTGCTACCCTCGACACTAAAAAATTCCTGATCTTTCGATATTAATTATCCTAGAAATATCGTAGCCATGCTAAGAAAAGTGTCACTTTGAATCTTGAATTATTAACAGAAAAATCTCACAGATAAATAGAAACACTTTTTGAATAATAGGTACAGTGCAATAATTGCAAGACACTTTAAATAAAAATTTTATGGATTTATGAGACATTTCAGATTATTTATCGACACAAAAATTTCTCATCAGCCAACTCGAATTATCCTGCAAATAGCATTACTTTGAAGTTTGTGCCATTCATAAAATAAATTTGCAAACAATTGGAATCACGTATCCAATATTATAATGCAATGATTACAACACACTTTGAATAAAAATTCTGCTCCCATTTTATGGGAAATTTGATTTGTCTCGTTTAGAAGAGTACCGTTCTACATTCTATAACGTTATAAGAGGCTTTCGACAGTGATTTCATGATGTACATTGTATCACTAGAGATCCACTCAGCCACTTAGAGTCATTATACAAAATTACATTCCGTCGACGCTTGCGACAGCTACCAACGCATTTGCATATAGGGCAGTCTGATGTGACAAATGCATTCCTTGCGTCAATCCACTGTCATTGCGCCTACGACCTTTGCCACGCGCATCTATGCTAATTTCTGAAGAAATAGTTGTTTAAGCACGGTTGAAATATTTTGTGGTCGTGTACTTCGCAGGTGGGTCGTTAATAGTCGACGCAAGCTTTCACAAAGGAGAATACGTAATTAATTGGGAATATTGTTCCATTGGGGTTTTATTGCAATTTAAAATAATGATTTATAAAAAGAAGAGAAGACTGAGTGGAAGCTTTATCGTTATTTTAATAAGGAACGTTTTACGGTTTTACAGGAGACGATATGTTGGGTTGCTCGTTTTATACATCGACCTAAAACAGGGATAATTATTTCCAATATTGGATGCGCAACTTTACTGTCATAGCCACTTTCTAATTAAAATTTATCGAAGTTTAGATGAACCCGTTAGTTTGAAATTTTCCGTAAATTTGCTTCTGTCCATAAAAATATTCTGGACTGTAGTTTTCTATAATATTCTAAATTTCAAGCAGTGAATTTAAATGTTACCAAGAAAGAGACCTTTTAGGTATTTTAATCAAATGCAGAATTATCGAGCACTCATAGTAATTATTCAAACTAAAACTCGTCGTTTTCGAGTTTCAAAGGACAAGAAATCGTTTTAAATTTTGTATTACATAATATAGGGGTTGACTAGGTGTGGGTTTTATCCTCCGTGTGATCCTAATTCGATTACAAAATTATGACATCTTTAAAAGATGTGAAAGGCCAATGGAATTGAACGATTTGATGCGTGAACTTTGGAAGTTAGTAAAGCGGTATAATTAAAAGGTTGCGTGCATTAATTTGGTTTCAAGTGAATTGGACTCCAATTATTTGGGTCCCTGTTGCATGGGTAATTCTACACGCGCAAAAATCATGACTCGATTAGTTTGGTAGGTTTATGGTCACAGCGCAGAATTAGAATTAGAGGGAAACACGCAGCCATGCATATCTTGTTATTGGGTTTCGATTGATCGCGCCATCATTCATTTATCTTTAATTATTCGTGTCTGTAAACCGAATTACGGGTACACTGTGTGAGCAAAACTGTAGAGTACTCGCGAAATATAAACAGCAAGTAGTAGGCATTGTCGTCATCATGTACCTACCACTGTACACGATAATCTTTTCATCGAACTTGGATATTGTTCATCCATGGAAAAGTGAGTAAAGATAAAATCAAACTTGGATATGTTTCATTCTTTCATTGTTTGAAGTAAATTCTTCCCAAAGTTCAAAAAATCTTCTTAAGACTGACAAACAGATATAGTCTCGATAAATTCGAAAAGTTGTAGTTTGCCATCTTCTCTAGAGAATATTTTAAAGAAAGTGATAATTTAAATAAAAATCAAACCTACTCATTTTTATAATGAATTAAGAATTTTGATTGCCAGGCAGTGTCGTGTCTCTTTCGAGATACACGAGCCACTTTCATGAAGATTTTAGGTAGGTAACAGTTTCCAAGAGGAGATCCTAGATTCCATATTGTGTAGCTCTATACCACTCTATTACAAATAGAATCGTTGTTCATTAATAAATATTATGTCACATTTATTAACACATCAGATTTAGAATACTCAGAATTAAATATAAATCTTCTAATCATTAAATTGTAATGTGGATACATTCTATTATATAATGTCCTATTCAAATATTTGTGCTTTTCACAATTTTTTGTGATATTCCTAGAATAACATAACGTAATTGGAGAGTCTTTATAGGAAACACTCTAAACGCCAAAAATAAAATTCTATACTATAGTATTACCTTGCATTGGCACGCAGACCATTTTCTAAAAAAATTCTTTTTTTATAATTTTGTCACAGTGTTTTCTACAAGGACTCTTCAATTTTATTTCACAAACCAAACAACCGTAAAACAATTACGATTTCAAAACAGTTCAGATGTTCCACAAAATCTTCAGAATTTATGAAGATATAAACTCTGCAGTTCGTCTCACAAGTGGTGATCACGCGAAAATTCTGAATTTGCAATTGAAAAGTCCAATGGTTTCTTAATTTTGCACTCGGTCACCAGGAATCTCGAACCACGGTGGAACCACCCAATGGTCCAGGGAAATTGCAATTAGTTCGATAATTACGGGACGTCGAAATAAAAAGGTGGGGGAGGTGAGAAGCGAGAAATGTACGAAGGGAAGGAAAAATCGGAGGACACCTAGTCGCGGCTGGAAAACGTAATTACGAGGCGATATCCGGCCGTGGAGACTTTGGATCCCCTCGTCGCGTCAAATATTGAAAGAGTGCTGGGACCCGCGCAAGGTCGCTAGTCGATATTGAGGGCGAACGATTGTTGGCACAATACAATTGCTCTCGCGTATTCTCGATCGCGAGTATTCGGTATTTTCATTTTTTAAGCTATGCTCGAACTAGTCCCCATTGTTCCTCGGGTCAGTGTTGGAATTAGGACGCGCACTGGAGCAAATATTTTCTTCATTTGGTTTTATTTCTTTTTCGTTTTCCTCGTTTCTATCAGATACTGGGTGCAAAAGCAGTCGGCCTGCCGAGAGAGGGAGCAACGGCGGTGATTCTTGTTGATGATTGTCTTTTTTTAATTAATAGACGACAACTAACATGGTCACTTTCCTGGTTCGATTTAAAGATATTGATCGATTTCTAGGGACCATTCGAAAATTCTCACGCAACTAGTAGGGTAAGTGCACCTAATTTCGCCCACCCAAATTCAAATCGTTTCGAATTGAAGGATAATTGATGTTTTCCTTTATAAATAGCGTCATGTAAAAAATAAATCATTTGTGTCTCATGTATGATAGGTTAGAAGTCTTGGAACCCAAAGTTTCTAACAAGCAAAAATTAGGATTTTGAAAAGTGCACTTAATATCGCCTACTTAAGGAATATTGATTAATTCGTGTATTTATGAGCTTCTGAAATTATATTCATATGTGATTTTAATTATTTTCAAGCATATGATTATTTTTAAGCTTCTTGCTAAACTTTTCTTTATTGGGATTACGTTTAAAAAATGTCTTTATAATAAAACTAAGGAAATACAGTTTCAAAATACTTATATTATTATATATTATTCTTTGAGACGATGACGTTTACATTAGGGCTGAGATTATTCGAATAATTTAATATTCGAATATTTTACAAGTATTCGAATGCTACGAATAAGCTTCGAATATTTGAGTATTCGAATGCTACGAATAAGCTTCGAATATTTGAGTATTCGAATGTTATTATTCGAATACTATTCGAATACAGCAATATTCGAATACTCAAATATTCAAATAGTATTCGAATACTCAAATATTCAAATAGTATTCGAATACTCAAATATTCAAATAGTATTCGAATACTCAAATATTCAAATAGTATTCGAATACTTGCATATTCGAATTATATTCGAATACTTGCATATTCGAATACTTGCATATTCGAATTATATTCGAATACTTGCATATTCGAATTATATTCGCCAAATAATTGAACAATTTGAGTATTCGAATATTCGAATACCAAATAATTCGACAAATAGTCCTAGCCCTAGTTTACATGCCAAGCAAACGAACTTCATGTCCCCATCTCTAACAAATATCACACTGAAATTTGAAACCACTGGTAGGCGGTATTGAGTGCACGCTGGCAAAGATAGAAAAAACTTCCGTTAACAGAATTGTTAACGCCGATTAAATTGCTCAAGCATGTAATTACCCATCTACTCCGAGTATTTTATTATTATCACGGTTCAATCAATTTTACACTATCAACATTCTCTACAATACTTCTCCTGCTTGACTTCACATGCTTGGCTACTAATTCAGTTCGTTACTATCACATGTCAGCACTTACTTCGCGAGATTATTACGAGTGGCGATATTAGGTGCACTTAGCCCATGGCCTTGCGTTTGAATATCAGAGTCGAATATCTTTATCACTGTTTCAAGTCCCGCCAGAAGGCTGGAATTCGGTAGTGGCGCAGAGCGTGTTAACAACACCATTATGTCTTGAGCAACGCGTATCCACTTCAATTATGTTTCTTGTTGTCTTTTGCTGCAGGCAATACTGATCGCCCTGGTGCTTGGTAGCATCATCGTCGGGACCGTGATCGGCAACATTCTGGTCTGCGTCGCCGTGTTCCTCGTTAAGAAGCTGCGAAGGCCCTGCAACTACCTGCTGGTGAGCCTGGCAGTTAGCGATCTCTGCGTCGCTCTACTGGTAATGCCGATGGCGTTGCTCTACGAGATCTCTGGTAATTGGTCGTTCGGCGCAATTATGTGCGACCTTTGGGTTAGCTTCGACGTGCTCAGTTGCACGGCCAGCATCCTGAACCTCTGCATGATCTCCGTCGATCGGTAAGTATGTTTGCGATAGGTGTTGGTAGATTAGATTTAAGGGGCAACATACACCTGAGATTCTAAAAAGTAGGACGGGTTTGAAGATTCTTTTTCGGTGGATAAATGTTTTTGTAAAAGAAACATTATATGCATTAAAAAGGTTATACTTTGGCTATGAAATTTTAAATTTTCATTAAAAAATTCGGAGAAACTGCGTGGTAGCTTTTTCCGTACAACGTTTTTTTTCTGCAGTAAACATTATATCCTCGCTGTTTTGCATCTGAAACAAAAAAGGAAAAATTGTTCTTAAAGTAGGGTAAATATACCAGTAAATGGACACTACCAGTAAATGGACACTACCAGTAAATGGACATTTTTTACTAAAACGAGTAAAATAAGTTACTAAAATAAGCAACTAATTAATTATAGACTTCTAGTTTCTCGCTTCATATCCAAACAATTTTCGCAACACGTGGAATCAATCGCGCTGCAAACATAATTTTATAAAAGTGTCCATTCACTAGCCTTAAGTGTTCATTTACTGGTGCGTTTACCCTAGGCAAAAGAAACTACTTCTTGTCGTAGCAGATTTTGCTTCTTTCAATTTTTGGCAAAGGAGCGGACCTTTGAACATTGAAACCGACGTTATGTTTTCGGTCATAAAGTCACATTAACCGTTAATATAAATAGCAACATTTCCTAATGAGCTCGTATACCCACACAGCACCATGAAATTGCAGCAATGTCTCTGCAATGATGCGGTGCAAGATTGCAATGTTGCATCACATCATTGCACAGACGTTGCAGGTTCACTCCTATGTCCGCCTTAACAATATTGCAGGAGAGTATTTTTGTAAAGTTGCGGCAGCATTACAAATGCAACGTTCCGGCAATGATTCTGCAACGAAACGGCAAAATTGTGGCAGTGATCCCTCAACTCTTCGGCAATATTGCGGTGCGAGATTGCAGGTTCACTCCTATGTCCGTCTTAGCAATATTGCAGGAGTGCATTTCTGCAACGTTCTGGAGATTTTATAGCAATAGTCCCGCCGCAACATTTCGAGCAGTGAGGGACGCGACGACATGTATGTGTGTAGTCAGAATCGTAGTAGTATAACACCCATGTGTATTTTTCAAATTGTGTGCACAATATTGCAGGAATATTGTAGGATCGTTGCCACTGGAACATTGCACGTCAATGTGCGCGCAATATTGCAGAAATATTGTAGGATCGTTGCCACAAGAACATTGCAGTGGCAACGTGTACGCTATATAGCAAGAACGTTGCCACTCAAAGATTGCTCGGCAATATTGTAGCATTTTTTCTGCAATATTGCAATGCAACCTGCAATAACGCAATACTGCAGCAACGTTCCTGCAATACTCCTGCAACGACGTGTGCTGTATGGTTAGGACGGTTCCCGATTAGTCAATGCCCCGTGGCTCTTCAGCCAGTGGTGTAGAAGCACAGCATTCTGTATTGCAGTTTCTGCGCCATAACGAAGCCACTGAAATACGGAGTGAAGAGGACGCCACGACGGATGATCATCTACGTCAGCCTCGTTTGGTTAGGAGCAGCCTGCATTAGCCTGCCGCCCTTGCTGATAATGGGGAACGAGCACACCTACTCCGAGACCGGGCCGTCGCATTGCGTTGTCTGCCAAAATTTCTTCTATCAGATTTACGCCACTCTCGGGAGCTTTTACATACCTCTCTTCGTCATGATACAGGTGAGCTTCCTCTTCGATTCTCGTATGCATACAGTGTTACTTTTCCAGCGAATATGTTTTGGATAAGTTGATGATTGCTTAACCCTTTGTGATCACACCTTTTGGTACACCTTCTTGCAGTCACAAATTGGTCACATGGGGTTCACGACGCCTCGGTGTAATTTTTGACTCACCATTTGCCTATTTTTGAATCTTTGAGTGATAATTTTAATTTTTGAGTGAAAATTCTACATTCGTAATACTCATACAATCGTGTTTTAATAGTCTTTTTCTAGAAATTTAAATTTAGGTATGATGAAATTTGTAGTTGAAAATTCAAATTCCATTGCTATGGAAAAACAATTTTTTTTAAAATTCAGCATTTTTCAATTTAAATATTAAGGCCTCAAACTTTACAGAAATGTTGGCAAAGAATAAAATTGCCTGGACAATTAAGCTGAGCTGTTTCGAAGCTAGCACAATTCTTTTGAAAAATCTTGTGTCGAATTGTGTAGGAATTAGAAGGTTAATGGATCCCACGTTTGGGTAAAGATTTCTTCGTTTTGGTGAAGTAAATTTAAAACTAAATTTTATGTAATATTACTCTAAATTTTATATTAAATCAGGTGGCAATTTAAAATTCAAATTGCAGCTGGCGTATTTTAATTGTTTCTGTAGCACTTTCTGTATCCATCGTTGGGTATGGTGATTTTCGACCTAATAGTTTCTGTAGGTTAATTATTTTCTCATAGCAGGGTGTGTCTTAATAATGCACTGCATATTATGGAAAACTCCTTCATTAGGCACGATTCTTGCCAAGCTTTTGAATTCGAGGGTAATTGGCTCAGTTGCTCAGGGCCTTTTTCATTTCGATTAAATATTCCATCGCGTCCAATTTTATGTTAAATGGCATACCAGCTTCCCCATTTGTTGTCACAGGAGTTTACAATTTTGCTGTGTTTAAAATTCAAATTGCAGCTCATGTATTTTAAACGTTTCTGCAGCAATTTCTGTATCCATCGTCGCGGGAAGTGTTATGTTTTAAACAAATATGTTTTCCATGAGTTTTAATAATGCACTGAAGTATGGGAGGCTTCATAATAGAATACAAGTCTAGTTTATAACACGAAGTACAGTCAAAGGCAACGAAAAAGTTGCCTCTGTATAATTCTTGCATGCTGCACCAGCTCAGCTGCTTGCAGAAATATTTATTTTTCAATTTAAACGTAGAATAGGTTTCTATAATGCACTGCATTCTGGGAGCCTTCCCTTCTTGAACACACCTCCGGGTTAGGGCTAAAAAGATATTCTGCCAGAGATGGGCCACGTTTTAAAATCGTCTCAGACTTAAATATTTTAAAAGTACTGAATATTAGATTTATCAGTTCGTGTAGTGAACTATATTTTCTAGGACATGGAATGATCATAACACAATATCTTTATAAATAGCTACAGAAATTAGTAAATAGAATTTTTGGATGTGGTCCACCTCTTCTTTACTACTATGGGTGAGTTGGACCACTTCGATAAAAGTTATATTCATTCATTAAATTGAGTTGTAGCAATTATTTTTTCCAGAAAATTGTTTCAGTTAACAAATAAAGATTAATTCTATTCCTAATATTATTATAATTACTAAACACTTATTTACCTTTTTAACATTCCAGTCTTCATAATCATCTTCATTTGAAATTGCATCTCATTTGTTTCTTCATCATCACTATCTAAAAAATCTGTAATCTAAATTCGTTTTATTTGCATTTAATGAAAATTTAAGTAACGACAAATATACAAATGGTGAGATGGACCAGGCGGTCCATCACTATCGAGTACATGTGGTCCATCTATTCCGAATCGTATGGTATAGGATGCCATCTCTTCGTGCAATTACAGTTTGCTTCAAAATCACCGTTCTGGGTTAGTATTATATCTATATGTTATTACAGATTATTTTATGAGAACGATGTAAATATCTCTTCAAACTACAGAGTTACACTAATTCTTCTGACTACGCAAAAAATCACCACCTTTCCACAAATTAAAATATTGATTTTCGTCAAAAGTTTATAAAACTATGATATAAAATTCACAGACACCATAGATTACAATCATTATAACGAAGGGACACTGACACATTGCGCATTTGATGGATAGTTTGAAAAATACTAAACTGGTTCGTCTCTACCAGAATAACAGAGTTCGTTAAGTGGCAATATCAATAAAACAAGGTAGTCCATCAATCCAACCGGGACCATAAACTTTTCATAGGCTACAATTTCAAAGCAAAACCTCCCTGTCCAAGCAAACAGTCGTTAAATACGAATCTGAGAGTGTTACTAGTTCGAATCTCGAATAATTCTGTTCCGAACCTTACGCATAATGCCTAAAGTAAACTAATGTATCCTTTAAGACATCCCAGGCCTGAGATATCTTAGAGAGACACTACACTGCAGAAACTTAAGTCCTCCAAGTTGGTCCCATCATAATTCTAAAATACCCAAACTATTTGTATCTCGACAGGCGTTCGTGTGTCGTTAAATTTGCTGGCTTAAGGGGTTATGCCCACCTGCAATGTCTGACAACGCAAGTATTTTCGGGATTTTTTGAGGGAAGAAATTGAAGACTTTTTTAAACAAACTTTTATGTATTCGAAAGTGTACATCTTATACTACTTGTTGTAATTATTCAAATGAAAAATATAAATAAATAAAAGAAATATCAGTGCTCTTCCGGCAGCGATTTTCTTTTCAGTAGTTTGCGGTGACCACTCTAACTTTGACCTGATTCATCTGAATTGCAAAATTCGAAGGAATTTAGTTAGTATATTAAATTATCTTGTCCTTAATCGTTCATTATCCCGAAAAATTAATTTGCTACAAAATGGGGGCTGTTCAAATTAAAATATCGATTTTCGCCGCAAAAGTCGCTTATTTTTCATCTGTAAAATAAAAACCACGCAACGGAAATGAAAAAGCCACGATTAAGGACAAGATAATTTAATATACTAGCTAAATTCCTTCGAATTTTTCATTTCAGATGAATCAGGTCAAAGTTAGAGTGGTCACCGCAAAAAAAATCGCTGCCGGAAGATCACTGATATTTCTTTTATTTATTTACATTTTTCATTGGAATAATTACTACAAGTAGTATAAGATGTACACTTTCGAATACATAAGAAATTGTTTAAAAAAGTCTTGATGTTTTTCCCTCAAAAAATCACGAAAATACTTGCGTTTTCAGACCTTGCAGGTGGGTATAACCCCTTAAGGTCCGCGCACACATATCCGTACCGTATCAGTTCCGTATCAGTTCCGTTCCAGCGTGCCAGTGGTAAGAAGAAGAGGAGCGTAGAGGGTCTCTTCTTCTTACCACTGGCACGCCGGAACGGAACTGATACGGAACTGATACGGTACGGATATGTGTGCGCGGACCTTTAAGGCAATGGCAAACGGCGAGCAGCAATCTTCGGCAGCCTCACTCGAATGTGCGCTTGTTTCGAAACAGCGTTACACCACTTGTTAAGCTTCATCGAACTAATGGAGACGGGGACGTTGAGAACTTATTAAAGGCCATCGGCATTTAATAATATATCGGTCTACAACGAAGTTAGTTATCTCGATCTAATGAAGCCTGATTAATGTGTTGGGAAGTGTATTACGTTACTAAGTGGATCGCCTAGTGGAGCATCGAGAATGATGATCAGCATGTCTAAGATTAAATACCTCCACGTCGAATAAGCTGCAAATAATTCGATCCTTCGATTCAGCACTGGTTGATTCTGTCGAATTTGTTTGCGTTTTTTATTCGTCGCGGAAGGAAATATTAAGTAGGGTAATTTTTAAAGTAACGTTATGCGGTGGGAATTTGTTAAGTTTTAGTGTTATTTTTGCACGGAAGAGGGATGATACTTCATTAATATTTATGGTCGTTTTTAACTTCTCTGTAGACAAATGCACTTTTAATTATGAGGAAGTGGAAACATTCTTCATAAATGAAATATAACACGAAGTACTTTTCGCGAAGTAAAGAATGATAATTCACATAATTGTCTCATTTATTTATGAGATCTACTTTTAAAATTCTATTAATAAATCTCCTGAAATAAATTTCCCGCTTTTTCACGCAGCTTCAAATAACTTTTTCTTTTAAACGTACAGTCTTTTGTTAGATTTCAATAAATCTGATAGCCAATATCATTGCAAATATCAAAATTAATTTTCTTGTCACATTCACCAAAGGGCACTTTAATACCCAAATATCTTTGCAATGTTTAAGCAGATTTTTGCGATGAAAATTGGTAATTAATTGCCAGAAATATCGTCGCGTGTACCTGTCAATTGGGTTTCACGATTGTAGAACGAAATAAATGCACAGATCGCAATTTCTTCACGGCGGATTCATTCTACTCGAACAATGGTCACGACAGTCGTTCCGCAGCATTAATTAATATCGCTATCGGCGTTATTCCACAACGATTATCCGCCTTCCCCTGACTGAGTCGGTTTTATAATTGCAATAAAAATTCTTCAGTCTTCTGCTGAAGTTTCTTTCGATTAGCAAAGACTGAATTAATTGGTTTCCTTCGTCGCGCAAAGAACGCAATCGAACGATGCCTGATCGACTCAATGAGAACGAAACAGTTTATTTGGCAAAATTGAAACAATTTCATGTAACTCTATCTATTACGTTTCATCACTTTCTTTTTATTTCTTTTTAATCTCTAGAAATTATTTTATTCACATTTGATATATTGCTTTTGTTGGTTTTAGAAGCAGAATTCTTCTTTGTGAGGACATTTATTTGGACTTCGTGTAAAATTAAATTATTACACAGTTTTACTTCAAGAATATTGAAATTATAAATAAAGTGTGATAATTTTCTTCTACCGAAATGACAGTGAATTTTGTTTTATATCGCACGAACTTTTGACTTTGATGTGATTTTCTAACAGTATTGTACACTAAAATAGATGTTTTATTCGAAATACAATCAGTGGTCATTATAACGAGTGAAAATTATTTTAAAAACATTAGAACCGTAGATATTTCTCACAAAATAATCTAATGTAAGTACTTCAAAAACCAAAATTGAAAATCTTCAAACTCAATAAGCTTCTAAAATTTCCCATTTATTTGCAATTAAATATAAAAAAAATTAATGCTCACAGTCATTTCTTATCCGCGTTGGGTGTGTTGTAGTCTAATTTTCATTTTCAAATTGTTCTTCGTCCATCACAAACGTCTCCATACATTTATTGCATTAACTAAAGCAGTGTATACCCATGAAAGTATCGTACAGCAACTGGTGACGATGATTTCTCAGCGTAGCAATTATTGTGTCAATTCACGTTAACGTTGGTACAAGCGCGATAAAGGGTGCCATCGTTGATTTTCGGAACGAGTTATGGCATGTTCCCGCCAATTATTTTCACGGGCTTTGTTTGCCGTGTGGCAAGCGTCCAATCAATGGAAACCGCAACATCGAACGTTAATTCTCGCGCACGAAAAGAAATTGCGGAATTTAATGATTCCCTCGTTATGCATCTGAAAATTTGTATCATTACACCGAGACCTCAATGTTCACCACATTTTCAACGCTCGTGACCTTCCTTCATTGTCACACTATACATAGAGTATAAATTAAAATCTGGATCATACATGCGTATAACTTTTTCAATTTCAACGTGCTCAATAGAATTTTTTGCAAACTGCACAGACAGTTTTTCTGTTTGTAGTTGCTGATAATAAATGTGATATTACACACGAAGGAAATTCAATTTTAAAATTAATTACTGTAAGTAAAAGTTTGATGTTAAAATCTATAGTGATGCATTGTACCTTATCATTTTCGTTTTACGAAGCAACTGCACTTTAAACTCACTTTACAAATTTCATAAAATTCAGCTTAATGATATTTCTAAGTTAAAGTAACAATAATTTGTAAGAGAAGTAGGCATTAACGCGCATTAAAGGCAAATTTACACTGAAATTGAAATGCGAATGTTTACACATTTCAATGAAATTGATTAAACTGGTTCGTTTAAAAATGGCGTCTATTCAAATGGTTTATTTTTTTATGAAATGAAACCATACTAGGGGATCAGAGCAAAGAAATGCGGAAATAAGCTTTCGAGACGTATAAAGAAGGGCGACTCTAATTTATTACAAATGTATATGTGGAAAAAAGCTCAAAAAAATTCTGAGTATTATTTCAATCATACCTTAATATGCAAGCAAAACGCCAGACAGTATAAATATATAGTTCTTGTTAATTAAATTCCCGAAGATGGCGTTGAAAAATGGGCGGTTACACTAGAGTATTCCCTTAATCTTTAGAGGGCCGGGATTTTTTCATTAAAATTGTAAATTTTATTTACTTAAAGTTTATGCATATATACCACCAAAATGGCCGGCAAAGTGTCCAAATTAGGTGGCCACTATAATAGTGGCCAGCCCGGCCCTCTAAAGATTAAGCGGAGGTTCCGATCTAAATATCAATTTATTTTATTTTATTTTTCGAATTTCAAGCTTTTAGGAATATGTGTTTAAAATAATTTTTTGAAATTCGTAAAATTCCCGAAGATATAAGCTTTTGAGTAGCAGCAAATGCATGGGTAGCACCCGGCCATTCAGCACATAAAATTTTAAACGCGTTTTTCTCGAAACACTGTTCTCAAAATCGGTGGAACCTATATCTCAAAAAGTTATTATCCGATTCGACTGAAACCTTTTTATTTTGAAGAATATACTTTTGGCTCGTGGAGAAACCAGCAAAATTTAAAAAAATTGAAAATTTGTTATTTTTAAAGACGTTGGAAGTGATTTCAAATTTCTAGTGTTGTTATTTTCTCAGAAAAATGTCATTTTTCTAATTTTTACTACTATATCCACGAGCGAGTTTCGTGCCCTTTAATAACCTGGCATTGTTTTTTACTTCAGATCAATGGTTCAGGAGCTACAGGTTCCACCGATTTGGATGAACTTTTAGACACCTCGACTTGAACGACTTCCAAATACCATCTGCAATGATTAATTATAAAGTAGAAAAATAATTTCCATAGTTAAAGACATCCTTAATTCAATGCAAAATGTCCCATTAAATTATATATACTAGTTTCCCTTTAATTAATTCCTAAAGAACACCTATTTCAATGAGCTCTGGACCGGAACAGCCCCTCAAGCAACAGAAAGTCAACACTCGTCTTCCAGTTTCGCGACCAATTGCAGGGTGCCCCATCCCGCACTGTTTTCACGCCAGACAGCCAGAACACTACTAAACACGGGGCTGATTCTGTTGCAGGTCTATTACAAGATATTCTGCGCCGCTCGTAAGATCGTTCTGGAGGAGAGGAGGGCTCAGAGTCACTTGGAGGCCCACTGCTACCTCGACATCGAGCCGACGGTGCAGCATCATCAACCCGCCGCTGTGAACCGTCAATTAAATTCCGACGTGCAGGGGATGCAGGGTAGTCCCCCGGTAAAGCAGCACAGAAGTTCCAGCGCCTCGACGACGGTGAGTAGACGAAAATCATTTGACTGGGTGGGCTGGCGCACCCACAGGACTTCGATCCTTCTGTTCGCGATCGTTGTCGATCGCTGACGAGCCATTTCCCTGGCCAATTCGTCCTCCAGCCGCCACTGACGAATTGCAACCGCTAATGCCCGCCATGCTTAAGCACGAATCGCTCCGCTCACCGTGGAACGAGTTAGATTCGATGGAGGAGCTATTTTCGCAGCAGCAAAAAGCCTGGGTCTTCTGCTCCCCCTCCGCCTTTAGAACGAAATGGTCTGTTTGCTTGGGACTATCTTACGCTGTCATCTGCATTCACGCTGGAAGTTAATTTTCGTTACCCCGGGGGTTGGCTTTGGGGATGTTTTCCGGGGAAAGGGAGGTTTTTGTTTATTATGCCTGTGGGAGGGTTTATTAAGGTTTTAATAGTTAAGAGTGTGATACCTGGTTTGTTTGTAAAAAACTAGATGTAATGAAGATTGTGAACTGGTTCTGGTGTTAGATTCTGGTTGAGTTTGTTATGTTTTATGTTTTGGAGGAGATTTAAGAAATTAAGTTTGTATTAGGGTATAGGACCTAATTACTGACATCTAACCAATTACTGCAACCTTAAGCTATTTTACTTAAAATAACGAATAAATAAACGTTGTAAAGTGATACACAAAAATAATTATGTATTTCAACCTATAATCTGAATTATAGATTATATTCTATAATTTGTTTATTCGTTATTTTAAGTATAATAGCTTAAAGTGACAGTAATTGATTAGGTGTCAGTAATTGGGTCCTTTACCCTATATTTACTGACTCGGTTTCAGCCGGGGAATTATTTATGATGTTACCCACGCTTTTTACAAATAGTCTGTAATCTTTAAGCTAGGACGTATGTAATGTATATTCAAAATTTCATTGAAATCCGTTCAGCCGCGTCGACGTGAAAGGACGCCAAACAAACAAACAGACAACGTTTCAGTTTTATATATTATGTAGCAGGGATTACTTAGCAAAATACCCACGCTTCGCTACGGTATGAAGTAGACTTTCCCTTCTCATTTAATTTTAAAAGCAAGTGCCTGTGGATTTTAGAACTATTCTACAGTCTATAGCAGTTCTGGTATATGGTTCATCACACAAGGCACGAACATTTTTATATGTTGGTATAGATGTACTTATATTCATTTGGGATCATCTTTTCGCATTTACTGTGGGTGTGGAAGGGTTGATTTTATTTAAATGGATCTCTGTGAAGATGTATCCGACAGAATTTTGGAAAGTTCGTTTTCGATGGTGATAGTGGTGCACACGGATTCAAAAATGTGTTCTTGAGATGTAGATAACTAGGGTAAAGGATCCAGTTACTGACACCTGACCAATTACTGTCCCCTTAAGCTATTTTACTTAAAATAACGAATAAATAAACGTTGTAAAGTGATACACAAAAATAATTATGTATTTCAACCTATAATCTATACTATAGATTATATTCTATAGTTTGTTTATTCGTTATTTTAACTAAAATAGCTTAAGGTGACAGTAATTGGTAAGGTGTCAGTAACTGGGTCCTTTACCCTATAATGTCCTACAAATAATTTTATTAAAGTGTAATATGGAAAGCATCTGTTCATTGTTTTAATAAGTTCCGTCACAAATTAACATTCACTCTTAAATGGCAGACCCCCTGTTCGTTGATTGGAAAGGGGTTTTGAGGTAATGGAGGGACCTTGTTTACTTTCACTTCGGCGCTCCACTAAAAATAATCGTTCCGATCGAAAATTGGAGAGTTTCCCCTAACCTAAGTTCGTTAATTCTGCACATAGGACAAAGCTTTCACAGTTTACTTGAGCCTCCCAGTTGTTTACACAGAATTTTCTCAAACCACGTCGTGGTTTATCGTCATTAATCAAGAGAATGTCTTGTGTCGCGTTATACTTTGCGTAACGGTGGGCGTTCAGTTCGTTACTTTGCAAAATTTCAATCAATTCAGTCATTCACCTGTATCGTATCAAATCGAATAATATCTGAATCACAGGAGTTATAAGAGTCTAAGATGGGCAGTTTTTATGAATTTTTTCCTTCCAAAATAAACTAAAAAAATGATGAATTTTCCTTAAAAAATAAACTAAAAAAATACGAATAATTTTCTTAAAAAATAAACTAAAAAATACGAATAATTTCCTTAAAAAATAAACTAAAAAAATACGAATAATTTCCTTAAAAAATAAACTAAAAAGATTATGAATTTTTTCCCCCAAAATTCCTCCTTCACGGTTAACACGATTGCGCCAGTTGCATTCATCTGAAATAAAAAAACTACTTTTATTCTATTCAGTAAACTTGCCTTTATCGTCCCTGCCTCAGTCAGTCACTAATATCGAAGAGGAAAAAAGTGGCGACCCATTAAAGGATAAAATTTTATTTAACCAAATTTTTTACTTTCACCTGTTATAAAACATGGAAATATTGCTGATACTTTTATAATTCTGGTAGCGACGTTACAGGCAAGTTTACTAAATAGAATAGTTTTTTTTTTATTTGCCTGATCACTTCTGCCTGATCTCATCCTTTCATCACGTCCGTCAGCTGACAAAATGTGGGATTTACACCTGCGAGGGCGTATACACCGATTTAATGAACACAATCTCGCGATTGCCGGCCGCAAATTAGCAACGCACATTTTCTCCGCGGGTCCACCCTTGTGTCGCGGTTGTCAAACTCGGCATGGAAACAAAACAGCGCCAATATCTGCGTGCCTGGACCTAACATTTACGTTGAAACTGTTTAACCAGCATGATTTTGCAGCTGTCGCATTAGCACGGACCGCGAATTACCAGCGCAAACTTTCGTGATATTCGATTTTCGAAATGTGTAAAGGGAATGTATCGAATCAACTAAAAATCAATGAAACGTATTCTGCGAAAATATTTATTTTTTTTAATAGTTTTTATAAGAGTATTTGTGGGAAAATATACTGTCTAGGATATCAAAGAATGTTAAAAATGTGTCGTTTGCGAAATGCTACGTGACTTAGAAAAAAGGTAGATTTTTGGGGCAGATAGTGTTGATAAAAATAGAGAAAGTTGAAGAATAGTGAAATCTTTAATAGATTCAGGAATGATTCAACAAATTTCACGAATCTTCGTATTTGCCCATTAGTAAAGTTATTATTCTCGAAATTGTTTCATTATGAGAGAAATTGTAGAGAAAATTGCAACACTGTCGTGGAAAATTAAACCCAACGGTGAAACATAAATACACACACTAAAATCACAAGTTATTAGACTGAAATATCTCATTACATACATATTCAGCCAGAGATGAGAAAAGCAGCCAAGGAAACAAAATGAAAAAACCGACTTTAAAAAAATAAAATTGCACTAGAAAGTAAAAAAAATTATTCTCTTATTTAATCTACGACCTTCATATTTTTTTAAGTCAGCGCTAGATTTACGCAGTGCAAATGATGAGGCAGCGACTTAAAAAATATGAGAGTCGTAGATTAAATAAGGGAAAATGTATTTTTTACTTTTTAGTGCAATTTTATTTTTATAAGTCGGTTTTAATTTTTTTCAAATTTGTTATTTTTAACTTTTTAGATTTATATATACTGGCACAACATTCTGAAGAGATATACGCGTTTGTACATAAAATAATAATGATTAGGTGACAATAGTCTTTATTATTAACCATAACTGGCAAAATATTGGGCCAATGTTGATGCAGTGTAGGATGGGACCACCGGGGCATCGCCCTTTTTCAAATAAAAAGAAAAAAGATCATTGAAATCGGCCCATATGCTGAGGACTTATGCGGGGACAAACATAAAAAAATTACATCTCCTCCGTTTTGAAGTCGATTAATTAACCAGAATAAAATAACTAACAGTACACACATAAGTCATTTACCACCACTATAATTCATTATATGGAAACGGAACACCAGGTTTTATATAACATTTCAAATTACAAATTTATATTATGTCTATATTTTTATAACTGGTAATGAAAATAATTTTTTATTGTTAGCCAAATTCACGCAAAATGACATACTTTACCAGTTTCCGATACTACACAGACTACATTTGATCTCATCCTTATCTGTCACGCGATACTGTACAGTATCAGTTTCAAAAAGACAGGCCACTATGCGAAGAATCTTTGCCGACGTGGTTAGAATTTCAGTCGACACGAGGAGAACTTCTCCGCATATTTCCTGCAGTATATAACATTGTAGACGTAGTTAGAGTAACGATGTTACCCGACCGGCAACTACAAAATTATTTCCTGTATCACCTTGGGACATTACCGTGTACACATGCGCGACACGAGATTTTCTAATAAATCGCTTTATCGCCGACGACGGAAACGCTAACACGTGCGTGGAATATTTCTTCCGTGCAGCTTCCGTTCGTCGTAATTCTCATCGAACACAATACTTTCGGAAATAGAGATTAGATTTAACAGAGGTTAGCCAATTTGAAATTGTATTTCTTTATATTGAAACAGTCCAGTGGTCTTTTTTAACCAGTGAGGAAACCAAAACGGGCCATTTCGTGGTTAAACGAACTTGCATTACTAGATTTTTATAATTCCATTATAATTCGTTAAGAATTTTTTGTTCTCATCTAAAAATACATTCTTACATTTTTTAAGCACTTTCTTACAAATTTCATTGCACAAATCTTTTTAATAACTATTTTTTTAATAGATGTAATGTTACTTTTCGTAAAATATTCTGGTTTTATTAATTTTGGAAATGGTGGACCAAGAAGATTTAAAATTCCGAGGTTTGTGCTTTATATATTAATAGTTTTATCGTCGCGATATAAATATAAATATATTTTTCAACACTGTGCTCCGTTTTCAATTTTCTCTACAAACTGTTTCTCACCTTCGACTCAATTGCTCGCTCTGAAGAGTAATGGTTAAAAATAAAATGCAATTTCGTGATCAGAATGGTGTTCTTATTGGTGCTAAGCATGAGGTCCCTGTATTGTTGTTTCTGGGGAATAGAACATCGATTCCTTCCAAAATCACTGCAAAAATTGCCAAATTAAAATAAAAAAGAGAAAATATTGTAACACCGAGAAGTAAGGTAAAAGACCCAATACGTGGACACGTCCCAGTAGCTGGACACTGGTGCAAAAGAACTATTTTATTCAATTATTCAAATATTTAGTCAAATATATATATGAATATATTTTACTAAATATTTGAATAAATGAATAAAATTGTTCTTTTTTGGATAAAGCAGATATTAAATGTACTAATCAGTATTTTGCACCACTGTCCAGCTACTGGGACGTGTCCACGTATTGGGTCTTTTACCTTATATCTGAAATCGCTAAAACTTTATTTTCCAGATTTCCTCTACCCAATCTCGGCATCAAGAAGCAAAAGTAAAGTAGTAACTTTCATAGTTAATTATGCTTCTGAATTTATATAAACAAACCTGTGAGTCACTCCATAACAACGCACCCTGTATATTTTAATCATGTTTGATTTAAGAGCTGCTTTCGTTACTTTTTACTTTAACAATTCTAACAAAATCCCATCGTTAGCAAACACAATATTAATAGATTGACGAGACACACAATAATGAGATATTTCTTCACGTTTAAGTGCTTCGCAAATGTGTATGATTTTTCGTGAACTTCGGGCATTTCTAGTCGTTTGGGAATTAGCAAATGTAAATTAAGATGGTCGAGGGCTTGACAAAACGCTTCTGTCGGTCTCGTTACCATCGGATTCTTCCCTCGCCGATGGAACATGCCATAAATTCACTTTTTCCGCGTCCCAGAAAAATGGAGAAAATTCACGGTGAGATGTCGGGGCAGCTGTGACAGTGTCGCCCACTTTTACGGGTGGAACGGTTTAAAAAAAAAAGTATTCTCGCCCCAACGCGCCTGGAAGTTGCCGCCTCGAAAACAATTCGGATTTTTTTTAATTGCTCCAAGGACCCTTTCGTCGCATGGAAGAATACGCGACACACGGGAAGTTCATATCTTCTAAACTGCTTCCTAGATTTTTAGAGAATTTATTTTCGTTTTAAAGGAAAGGAGTTACTTTTTCTCATCTATTTCCTACATTTTTTTAGCATTCTTGGTGTTTAATGCAATTTCGAACATATAAATTATTAAATAATAGTGTTGTTTAATATTACATATGTAATATAATTAAATATTAAGTGTATTTTATATATTTATGTGGATTTGAAGTTGTGTTAAGTAAGAACTATTACTTCGGAATTGAATACTTTTTATTAGGCTCTTACTCATTCTATTTTTATCGAGGAACTATTTATATACAGTAATTTTAATATTTATTTATGATCTACTTGCATTTACTTAATTCCACCGCGTTACGTGTGCAATTTTATATTTGTTGTTAGAATTAGAGAAACTAAACGGTAGTTCGATGTGTAAATTGAAGATAATACAGATAGAAGGGTATAATCAGCATAATAGTTATCATAATCAGATATAATTTTAAATATTTTATATCAATATTTTTAATATCGATAAAGTTGATATAGTCTTCTATGGAGCAAGTCCTGTCTTATCATTGTATAGAATTACAGACTTCATATAACACCATGGAACTGTTTTTACTATTACTATTATTATGTTTATTAACTCGCAGAATCGTTTAAATTACACAGTAAGAGAAAAGAAAACCGCATAATAAAGACAGACTTTATTATCAAAGAAAATGCATGAACTGACAAATCCAGCTCTTTCATTCTTCTTGAATCCCTGCTGTCTGACTTATTACGTACACTTTCCACTTGCTCATATCACTGAACGTAACCAGATGCAGTTGCAATTTGCCATACTTTTCTGACGGAACAAAGACACATACATTAATGTATTAATATAGAGTGTGCCATGAAAAAAAGGATTTAGAGCTTGAAAGCCGAATAATAAAATACTTAATGAACAGAAGTCACAAAATCAACCCAGTCAGACTTAGAAGCAATTTTCAGTATTGGGCATACATTTTACTGGTGAAAGCAAACAATTATTTTAATAAATTTTTACTTCTTTGTTAAAAACGAGGGTTTACCTCCAAATATTTTTCTATTTCAAATTTGTGGTTTCCACCTGTATGTCACAAATTTGAATAAAATATAAATTCAATAAGCGTCACACTATCATTCAGACGCAAACGTAAAGTGGGTTCTTTAAACCAGCCCAGCTCGCTAAAATAATTCTAATAACTCCATTCCCCCTAAGAACTCCAGTGTTAGATTTAGTAATAAACGATTCCCAGAGATCTCGAAAGCTCTCCGCGCTCTAGATCCTGGCTGAAACAGTGCGCGCGTTAAATTCGAAGAATCGTGGCGTAATCTCAGAGGTCTTAACGTCGGGAGCGATAAAAGAAAAAAAGAGTGGAGGCAAGATGGAGGAGCAGGATGATAAGGAGGGAGGAAAAGGAACGGGACTTTCGAAAAGTTCGGATTTCCAGAGTTCGGATTCGCAGTTCACTCGATAGAATCGATCCTCTTATTTATGCTCTTTCTTGCCCCTTAACACGCTTCCGTCGTTGCATAAAATCGTTATTTACGCGGCTGTTGATAAGTTGTTCCGTTGACAGAAAGAGCGAATCGAACTGATGCGTTGTGGTTTTAAGAGCGTCTGACCTCTTGCATATATGTTCTACTTATTTCATTTTATGTAGGAAGTACATACAAGGCTTCTTTACTTGTGTGTGTATATTTATTTGAAGGAAATGGGATGTGGTTTGAAATATATCGAGTTATGAACCTACTGTAGCAAGTTGAGTCAGACTAAATGGTTTTAGGTTGAAAAGAATTTTGAAGGATATTATAGTCCAGATTCTGGTAATACAATATTGTGGAAGCTTCGAAACTATAATATATTTGTAATTATTTAAGTAATATACGCTGGTGGACCAATGCTTTTATAAACTTTGACAGAAAAAAATTTTAAGGAACAAAAATCGTAGTAATTAATCTTAAGTAATTGTGAGAATAATTACTTAAGTAATATTTAATAATAAAGCATCAAGGTTACAAACTTTTTGTTAGTTTAACTCGGCGGGAGGCGCTACTGGGTAAAATTTACCACAGAGGTGCTGGTTGCGAAAATATCTTTGTTCCCACGTTTTAAAGACAATTTTTTAAAGAACTTGAATAAAGATTTTAAGATATTCCATAAATTTGGTTTGATTTTTAAAACACTGTACTTTAACATAAAAATTACAAAGAATTAAAAAAATATTCTGAAACCGTGATTTTTTACGTTTCAATTGTAGGTATTTTTGACCGGGTAGCAACAATCTGTATTACAATATGAGGTGCGTCTCCCGCTGGGTTAATAAAACTGCCAGAAACATTACGGCCTAAAAACAAAGGTTTACCCTAAACAAGCACAATTCCAAGGAAGTCAAAATGTGTAACTCACATAAATTTTCCCACAAATTCCTGCCTCGGCCACTACAAATTTAATACTATCACATTCACATCCAAACTTCCTCTTTATACTAAAAAGAACAGCAAGTTTCCTATCTCACTCAGTGCCATTTAGTTCCCCTACAACACACTTTGATGCAGGAACGTTGCAGAAACGTTGCTACACATTGCAATGTTACTGTTCGGTTGCAGGTTGCATTGCAATATTACTGCAACATTGTGGAAACATTGCCGTGGAATATTGCAATGGACACGTTTGTGCAATGTTCCTGGACTATTTCGCACACATTGCCGTGCAATATTGCAATGGCCACGTTTGTGCAATATTGCGGGAATATTGCAATGGCCACGTTTGTGCAATATTGCGGGAATATTGCAATGGCCACGTTTGTGCAATATTGCGGGAATATTGCAATGGCCACGTTTGTGCAATATTGCGGGAATATTGCAATGGCCACGTTTGTGCAATATTGCGGGAATATTGCAATGGCCACGTTTGTGCAATATTGCGGGAATATTGCAATAGCCACGTTTGTGCAATATTGCGGGAATATTGCAATGGCCACGTTTGTGCAATATTGCGGGAATATTGCAATGGCCACGTTTGTGCAATATTGCGGGAATATTGCAATGGCCACGTTTGTGCAATATTGCGGGAATATTGCAATGGCCACGTTTGTGCAATATTGCGGGAATATTGCGCACACATTACACGTGGAATATTGCGCACATCCTGCGGTACAATACTCCCAGAATATTGTCCACATAATACTCACTGAATCGTTTCGGTCGTGCGCAGCTATTCAGTGGCCCGAACGGCAATTCGTGTTCATTAAAAGGAAGGCACGCGTGCCGAGCGTGTACTTGAAGGGCGGCCATAAATACGCGACAAGAGCTTCAGATATATCGAGCCCGATACACGATATTGCATTACCATACATCAAACTTCCGAGCGAATAAAGCCACTTGGATTTCCGCCAACATATCTCAACAGATGCGTGAGAAAAGCCTCATGCATCTTTCATCTGGCCGTGAGCGTTCGGCTGCTTAGACGCCCCTGATGCCCGCTGGAACGCGCTGTACAGATCTCGCCCTTCGCCGGCGATTCTTCAACATTTTCGAAAGCGAGCGTTTACACGAATTATTGGCTTGTGGCCAGCGGCCGTGGCCGCTTATCGAGCCTCCCTCCCCATGCTCATATCAGAGGAGCCAGCAACGTCTCGCACAGATTTATGACGGCGCGATTGCCTCGTTTGATAATTAAAAACTCGCGCGACCAAAACCTCGTAGTCGCTGCTCGCGTGGAATTTTCAAAGTTTTGGATATTCTGACAACTCGAACAAATTTTGCGATATGCTACCAACTGTGTCCTCTTCTGCGGTATTCGAATTTTTAGATACTTACTTTTCTACTGTTTTGCTTAGAGTTTTGTTTGTATTTAGAAATAGATTTGAGTGGAAAGTCAAAAAAATTGAGTGGATAGGTTTTCGCGAAATTTGCTGCTTTGGAATTTTCTTTTCGCGAATACTTTCGTACTGTAAACAAATTTCGGGATGAGGTATACGCTGTTAGAATTTTTAGGTGTTTCTTTTTGTTTGTATTGTCTTTTTGATGCTTAGGCTTTTAAATGGTGGAATTTAGAAACTGGATTTAATGCATGGAGTAGAAATTTAATTAATGTAGCAGTGCATATATGTGAATATGTAATCGCGAAATTTGCTTACGTGGAATTTTCACTTTGTGAGTACTCTCGTCCAGTTAGCAAATTTTATAGTAAGCTACGAACTGTATACTATGTTATACAGTTTCGATTCTTGCCATGGCACTTTTTCTACTATTTCCATGAAATTCTATTTCTATTGTCTATTCGATTCCTAGGGATTCAAATGGTGTAGTTTAGAAACAGACCCGAACGGAAAGAGTAGAAATAATGTAATCGGCATTCAAATGGTCTAGCACTCTACGCTGGATACCATATCCTGAATTTTGCTCGTTCGGAATATTCTCAGAAGCGAGGGCGCGAATGGGACCAGCGATTTTTTAACGAAACTGGGCAGAAAATGTTGGGAGCGATATGTTTAAACAAATTCTAGAATTATAACTGTGAATTGCTAGCCATTTTTATAAAAAATAGGTTTGAACATTAAAATCATGAAATCGTTAGAATATAAAACACAATTCTTCTTTTAAATAGTAGATTTTGGTGAAAGTCTTACGCGTTATTGTCATAGGATCAATGATTTAACCAGAAAATGCTGTTTTTTGTCGTAGTATTAACTATGCTTGTGGAGAATAGATGTAAACATCGTCAGCACACTTTCAGATATTTTCCATTTTCGATAATAATTTAGTAGAGATTCTTATCAACCACAAAACACAAAATTCTAATCTATTCTCCACTCGTCAATGGGCCATCGAGTTGTTATTAAATATTATCCCCCCATGTAGTTATCAAAAACTTTCATCGCAATAGGGTAGATGTCCCAATTACTGCCACCTTAAGATTATAACTGAACTTCATTTAATCATTTCACGTGTTGTTTAACCCAAAAATCGTCTCAGTTTGAAACATAATATTATTTAACATCTCTTTTATTAAAAAAAAATAGTTTTATGAATTAAATATGAAGAATTTATTAATAATTAATTAAAATTAGATCCTAGTGTACCTATCACTAAAATTAGATCCGTGTGATTTTTTATTTTTTTTAAATTTGTGTTATTTTTATGTAAATCAGAATCTCCATTTAATAATAACATATTTTGTACCTTTTTTATACTTTACGTTTTTATTACATAAAATAAATAAAGTGGCAGTAATTGGGACACTGGCAGTAATTGGGACATCTACCCTACATTTTGACAAACAGAAGGTACGAAAAGTCAATTCTTTAACTTTTATGGAACGTCAGCTATGTGAGCCACTGTACTCGTGGAAACACCGAGAAAAATGAAACAGCGACTGGACGAAAAACGTATTAAGCTGCTGGGGACACGATCTAAGGCGTCGTATTGAGTACGTCTTTCCCCCGCGTGAAATATGGGCCTGTCGTGTCGTAATGTAAAGAAAAATACGTTTTATAACGTCCCGTTATACGGCGAATTTTTCTCTATACCGTGCCATTATAAAGCAAATTTTTCTCTGTAATATGTCGTGGAAACCTCTCGTATTTCACGTGTCGCGGGAAAGTATCGAGGCAGTTCGATACCTGTCATACACAACCGACTTGTTCCTCGTGAAAGTTTATGAAATTGATTTTCTAAATAATGGTTTAATGTAATTGTACGAAGGAAAAATTGCTAGGCTCGACCCACATGTTGAAACCAATACAGAAATTCATTTTTAGAAGAAGAGAATACATAGTTTTTTTTCTTAATTAATTCATGCATGTGTTTGCAATATTGTTAATGGTTTCAAAAAGTGTTTAGATTCAAATAAATTTCTACACTTGTATTTGGAATAATCTTTTCGTAGATACTTTCGAGTATTATTTTTCAGAAGAATTTATTTGATAAATATCTTATTTAATTTAATTTAAAAGTTTGTCAGTGCAGAGAAAATAAAAGGACTCGTGTAAAAAATTGATAATGGAGGAACAAAATTTGTTAACTAGTGTTAGTCACTGTACAGTTTGATGAAGAAATTTTGAAATAGATATAAAATTAACGTATAAATAACTGGGGTTAGTATTTAGTAGGAACTAACAATAGCAAAATGAAGTTCTTCAATGATTTTCTGTACTTCTTGCAGCTAAAAGTATGACATGAATTAATTTATTTTCATCTCTTTTTTAAAACATTTCTTCACATCACAGATATTTCCAAGAATATTCGCGTGTATAAAAATAACTAAATCCTCCTGTGAATTTTCAAAATTGTAACTTTTTCCCTATCAAAACTGTAATTTATCGCAATCATACTCAATTTCCTAACGTTACCATTAATTCCTCCTCGCAATTGTGTTCCAATCACTAATCGAACATTAGTAGTCCAGAAATCCTAGTCGGTTTCCAAAACAACTTGCTCAGTCGCGTGGAAAAAGCTGCGGATACGTGCTTGGAATAGTTGAGTGTGCATTCGAGAATAAGGTCAATCGACAGAGAAAGCTGCAGGAAGGAAAAAAAAAATCCTGAAGCCTGAGAAATGTTTGAAAATTTATTTCAACTTACATTTTACAGCCCAGACTACTTCACTTCGTAACATATTTCAATATTTTCTGGAATTCTGTTTTCCTCTCATATCTTCAAAATAATAACGCGCCAGTCTAAATTATACATCATGTTAGAAGGTTGTAGTGCAGCAAACTCAGAACGCCAGTAATTACACGTTTCATTAATTTCGAAACGATCGTAAACACTTGCTAGACGTAAATCTCTCCCCTTTCTTTCCTCTTCTCCCTGCTTCTCGCACTCCTCGTCTCTGGCCTGTCTTCTTGTCTTTATGTTGTCTGCTCGCACCTCCGCGCTTTCTCCCCATTTCTCATCCTCCACACACTTCCCCCTTTTGTTCCCCAACTTCCTATTTCTACTCCGCACCCTCGAGCTCTCCCGCCGCTACCCCTTGGCAAACGGAAAGTCTGCGGAAGACACACAAGGAAAGGGAAGAGTACGAAGTAGTTGTCACGCAGCGAAGCAAAGCAAAAGAATTTCTTTACTACTTGCCCCGCGTATTCGCCCCAATTTCATAGTTTCTCCTCCACTTTTCGCCTTACATTTTGTGTCGGAGCGCTGCCGGGTGGATACAATTGAACTGTATTTCTGCAAGCATCCGTGCAGCGAATATTAACATTCTTGATTATGCACGACACGTGCAGATGACTTTAGGGCCCCCATGATGCAAATATTCGGAGTTGCTGTTGTCGTACACTGATTATCGTATGCGGAAATTTAGGTAAAGAAATCGAAGCTCTGACGAGCAGAAAAATTATTGTGAGAAATTCTATTCTTCTTCCTCTTTGATGAGATTACTTTCGTTGAGGTAGTGATTAATGATTTATGTCACGTGCACATATTCAGAAGTGGAAGTTTCTTTCAGAGAAAGAAGGTATATATTTCTCAATTCAGCGTTCAAATCAAGTAGTACAACTCAATAATATATCTACCATTTTTCTATAATCGAAAATCGTAATTTATTTCTCCCCTGACTTTCTATAGTTCCTCAAAAAATTTGAGTTTCCACCGTGGCGTGGAACGTGTTAAGATGTAAATTCCAGAAATATCATTGGTAGATTAAATTTCTAAACAATCGACTTGAATTTTAAATAACTAATAAAACCACAAACTGATTAGCTATACAATTATTATACTTGCTTCTGAACCCTTCTCCCACCTTCTACAGACTACCCCTAATATTCTATTTGTAGCTCTTCAAATCTTTCCAAATAAAAGCAACATTTTCAGTTTTTATCTTTGTATCCACAGACCATCGCTCGTACATCACGGAGACAGCAGGGTTTTCGATATTCAGAGCAGCCTAGCCTACCACCGTAAATTTCAGGCCGCGCGAAACGTTGACGCGAACACGTTAGCCCCCTGTCGATGGAATTCGCACGGATGTACTTCCGGTGGCGCGCGGGCCGCGAATTACGCGGGAAATGCGCGACCTCGTTAATTCGCCTGGCTAATTGATGCTGCTATAATTGCAGCGGCATCATTGTTCAGTTCACTACGCGATAACGGTCTCAGAAATTGTTACGTGTGGCCTTGCGTATGGCGGAGTTGATTGTGATACGAATGGACCGGTGGAATATCCATAACGACACTCGTGAAACATTTAATCTTTCGCACTGCAGGTATGAAGAATCGTTTATAAAATAGGAGATGAATGTAGGATTAAATGACGTAGTGAATTTGGAATTAATTTGCTACATGCTTAAGGGGTTATGCCTAGTTGGTCGGCGTGATTTTCGGGAATTTTTTGTGGAACATCTAATGTACACTTTTTACAACTATTTGCTTATTTTAAAAGTACACATATTCAGTAACGCTCAGTAATTTTGTTATAGAAAAATATTAAAAAATGAACGAATAACAGCCACTCTCCCGGAAGTTTTTTTTTGCGGTGGGCACGATATCTCAGAGCCGCATCATCTGAAATCGAAAAGTTAAGAAGATTCTGTTAGTATATGAGCTTATCTATGATAGTTCGTGGACGAAGGAATTTTTTTTTATGAAAATTGTTTTTAAGGGGTAACACCACTGTAAATTTTTCGGAAAATTGATTTTTTTTATTGGCTTAAAAGATGCTTTGAACCTTCTAGAATATGGGGAAAAAACTGTATTAGTTGAAATAAATTTGTTTCCTTGAAATTTCGAGCTCCTCCCCAAGCGCGTCGGACTGCTTCGAAACGACTACCGGCGTCAAATTAATAGGAAGGTACAACCTAATGTTCTACCTTTTGATTTTTAACTTCTCTAATACACAACGGATGTCGTTAGAAAGTTGTTATGTTCAGATAGAAGCATTTCCAAATAAAAGTATGTTAGCGGCAACATTTCATTTCTTCATGTCTATAACACATTTCAAAACTTTAAACGCGTTTTTCTCGAAACATGATTTTTCAACACGGCACGCAGCATAACTCCAACAATTTTCATTCTTTTCATTCGACCCTTTAACAATATCTTTAAAATAACATTTCGAAGAGAAATACGTACGGGATTTTCGATATGTTAATTTAAACATTACTTATTAACAAATGATTGCCCTCTTTTTATAGAAAATTGAACGTTTTTCATTCAAATGCTCACCAATCACACAAAAATCAATATTTTTAAAATCCCCTACGTATTTCTCTAGCTATAAACATGTAGATTTAAGCCATATTTTTTTTTTAAATTCAAATTTTCACCAGCTCCACTGCGTGCCGCAGAGCGCTCAAACTTCAACATGCCTCACGAGAATGGCTTCAGTGCCGCCATTTTGTAATATTTCTCAATAACTTTTTTTTTAATAACAAAATATGTGCTTAATAACTTCCTCCAGTATAGTTATTCTATTACCTTTCCTTCCATCCAAGAAAAATTGCCAAAAAACGCTATTTTTCAAGCTGTTACAGTGGTGTTACCCCTTAATTCACAAAAAACGAATAATTTTCAAGCTGTTATAGTGGTGTTACCCCTTAATTCACAAAAAACGAACAATTCAGACATCGAAAATCATGATTTTGCGTTAAACGGCCGCCATTTTATCTGAAATCATTTTTTTGAAAAATCCTTCGTTCACGAACTAGATAAACTCATACACCAAGTTTCAGAAAGATCAGAATTTTGGCCGCTAAATATAGATATCCCCAGACCACTGTACGGTGGGGGAATACGTCGGAGTACAAAGCATTCAATTGTTTCCGTGCTGGTAACCCAGACCTAACGCAGACCAATTAAAGCACACTTCCATATTCATATACAAATTCCAAAACGCGCATAAAAAATGGATCACGCAAAGGACACATTCATCCTGCCTCGCACATTTCAAACACACTTCATTACCATAGCAAACATACCATCAAGAACTCGTCAAACGTTCTCCAAAGGCGTTGCTCATCATCAACATATCCCACGCGTAATACGGCGTCTAATGCATTCTCGTATGCATCTTGCAATCGTATGTCACTGTTGCGCTGTGTGGTTAACGCGGTTGGAAAGGGAGACGAGAGCACCTTGGTAGCCTGACGCGAGCAAATTGCGCGGCCCTGACCCAATTGCTGCTGCTTCTTGCACGCTGCGAGCCGGTTTCGACGATTACTTCTGCCTCTAATTGGTTTATTCCCAGCTGGCTCGTTCGCTTTTATCGGCAGCGGGGAGCAGCCAGGGATAACGACCCCCCGGCAAACGAGGGAGCATCGCGGAACGGTTCGCGTTGTAATTGCGCCTTGTTTATCAGGGAAACGTTCCATTGTTCATCCGCCAGATGAATGGCGCGCGCGAGACACCTGAGTGTCTCTGATGTTTTTGAGGATACTGGGAGCTGAGTCGCGTTAGCGTTGGATTCGAGGTTCCTTCGTGGTTCTGCATCATTTCCATTTAGCGCAAAGCCGCTGGACGTGGACTAAAATATGACGGTAGTTTGAAGACTTCGGGCTTCTGCAAGGGTGAAGAGGGTGTATTGAAGAATCGTAGGTGTTGGGGTGGTGTAATTAAATCAGACTGCGTGCAATTAGGATTTATACGATTCTGATATCCTGTTGTGATAAAGCATCGTTAAGGGGAGGGGGTTCTGGTTTGTGGCTTAAGGGGAGGTTCTGGTCTAGAGCCCCAAAAAATAGGTGATTTTTAGGAATTAATTAAAGGAAAACTAGTGTGTATAATTTAATGGGACTTGTTGCATTGTATTAAGGATGTCTTATATTATAGAAATATATTTTTTGTTTTATAATTAATCAGTGCAGACAGCCCTGGGGAGTCGTTAAAGTTAAAGCGTCAAAAAATTGCTCCAAATCGGTGGGACCTGTATCTCTAAAAGTTATTATCCGATTCGACTGAAACCTGTTTTATTTTGAAGATTATTCTTTTTTTAGGGGGGGACTAAAAAAATTACAAAAATGTCATTTTTTTTTAGAAAATAACGACACTTCACGTTTGAAATCACTTTTCCCTGTATTTTTCGTCCTTTCATCGCCTTTGAAAATTATAAATTTTCAACTTTTTGTAATTTTTCTTAGTTCCCCCCCTAGAAAAAAGAATAATCTTCAAAATAAAAAAAGTTTCAGTCGAATCGGATAATAACTTTTGAAGATACAGCTCCCACCGTTTTGAGAACACTGTTTCCAGAAAAACGCGTTTAAAGTTTTACGTGAGCGCCGAGTGGCCGGTTGTCACCCATGCATTTGCCGCTACTCAAATGCCTATAACTTCGGGAATTTTGCGAATTTCAATAAATCCTTTTAAACACGTTTTCCTAAAAGGTTGGACATTCGAAAAATTAAATAAAAAAAAATCGACATTTAGACCAGAACCTCCCCTTAATATTGGGTGGAAAGTGATGTTTAGCTGAGTAAATTGATAGGTTGTTAGTGATCTGGGAAGGGATGTTATGGGTAAATTTGTAGAGTGGGAATCGTGAGGATTAGAGACTTGGTGTAATTATTATTGGAAGGAAAGGGAGCTTTTTTTAATAAATTGAAACTGATGTATTGATAACAATTTACAAAGTAAATATGTGTACGTCTTTGATGTTTTACTATGTTTGTTATACGTCATTTCCTGAGAAAAGGGAAGACATCGACATGCACTTTTTTAAAAATTCATAGGAAGACTCTCTTACACTATGTAGTAAAAAGAGTTTATAATCCTATTTAAGGGGTGTAAAAGGCAGCCAGCTACAAAATTTAGAATGGAGGAGAAAGTAAACTCTTATGCATTCTTATGCGCTCTTATTATTCGGAACACCTTTCACATCAAAGATTCCTAATAATAATGCACAGTCCCGTTACTATTACCTTGTTGAATAATATTGGTTGGTTCTTTCTAGGTGCAAATCATTTTGAATATTTATTAAAGCGAATAAAGTAATACTTCTGAGAAATAAAAACTTGAAGAACATGCAAGAATTTCTGTATTTTTCTATTTAAATTATATAGCCACTTTTTTCATCTTACTTACAGTATGTTAATTGTTTTGTTTAATGGATTTTTTCCTTGAAAAATGAAGTATCGTAGTGAAATGCCTCATATAATTTTCGTAATATTTAAAGACTAAATAATTTGAGCTTATCTTGAAATGGATCAGCTTCTTTTCAGTAATAGAAGTCAGGAATGAGCGAACAAACCACTGTCTGATTTATTACGTGCAATACTACTTAATTCCCTGCGACGCGTTACATTGCTATCAATACTTAGCCAACCACATCGTTAAGATTTAATTCCATGAAAATTCAGCTTACCCAAAGTACTATTCTCTGACAGATACTTCCCCTAGAATTCGAAAATTTTCCATTTAAAACCCGTAGACGAATCAAAGGACTTTGTAAGCAGAGAAATTGGAACCTCCAATTCCATTCACAAATCCGAAAAAATAATCCCCTAACTCCGAGTCAATAATATTCCAATTAAATTTCCTTTTTGCACAGTGTTACGAGAAGACGCATGCAACATGGAATTGCAATTTAAAAGGAATAGCTCTGTCAAGCAAAAAGTTTCCAATTTTAATACACGAATCTAAAACAAAATATATTCCCCCCGAACACAGAATAACCTAGCATTTCTTCATTTCAACAATTCTCTTTCAATCGCCCATTCCATCAGGTCAACTGACCTCCAACAATTTCGTTCGATCACTAGTATTGCATTCCTCAACATTCATACACATCTAAACAGTCATATATCTTCGCAAAGAATTAAAGAAGCATAGTTCTACCTGGCTGGGAGCGCACGAGTGTAACAAATGAGTAATGAAAAAATATGGTTCTGCATTTCTACTCGAAGTTTGACCTCGCGTGAAATTTGAATGCCCGCTCTTTATTAAAAATGTCGCTTGTTTGGTGGTAATAAAAAGCACGGCGCGGCGCAACGTCGAACTTCAAAACGTAATGCAATACCCGCGTAATGCATCTCCCGGCTGATTCCTTTTTTCCTGCGCCGCCTTTCCCGGTTATTACTTTTGCCCCGACGTATCCATCTTCTGATATCATCGTAAAAATCTCTTTTACTCCTTATAACACTGACCTGGAGAAATGCTCCAGCTTCTATGCTTCCACGTGCACAGCGCGTCCAGATTGTAATCGATACGTACACGAAGTGCTGGAAATCTCGAAATAATTCCCCCGATTCGTTTCATTAATACCGAACGGTCGATTTTATCGCTTTCATCCAGGCGCGGGCATTTTCTCGCTCGATTGCTGTTGCTTGCATACTATGTCTAGGATTTAAGTCGCTGGTTGTGCAATGCTTTGCAACTGAGGAGTGATTTTTCAAAAGGGCACATTACCACGTAGAAAAAAAATTTCAATATTCACAAAAAATTGTGGTTCCTGCGTTAATTAATTTTTTTTTTAATAGTATATGTACATTTTATTCTTCTAATGTTTTAAATTTGGTGACATTGTTTTAATAGTTATTGAAAAAATGTTTGATGGAAATTATAAAAAATTAGTCCTTTTGTAATGTACACATTACTTTGCATGACTTTGTAAAAAAGTGGAGATTTCTGGCATTTTAAAAAATTTTCGTTTCTGGCATTTTCAAAATTTAATATAATGTTTATGGTTACTTGGTTCTGCTACATTTAATTCTAAAGATACAATGACAGTGAGTACATTTTTAAAGTAATTTAGTATATGTTTAGGTAACTCTATGGAATTAAGTTACTTTTGTTCTGAATTCATTATAATTTCGTAGAGGACTGTAGGAAATATGTCCGTTTTGTTTCAGAGGAAAAAATTATTTCATTATATGTATTAGCAGACCAACATGGAAATAAGACCTTTTGCATGAAACATGTATTTTCTCTTCAATTTTTCAAAAAGAATTAAACCTATTTTATAGTGTTTTGTGCCACTGGGGGATTTAATATTATTAAGACGGTGCCATCCAAATTTGCTTCATAATCAGAAATGGAAATATGCCATTTTGAAAAATTACTCCCCGACTAGTACAGTTTTAGTCAAAATTTCGACGTCTTTTTATTTATTGTCTGCGTATAAAATGGTAAAGGGAGATTGCAGCTAGCTTTAAGGATAACACTTACTTTTTATATTCTGCAATTTGAATATTGAATGGAACGAAGAGTTTTACGATGCTTACGTGTAAGTTTTTACAGATTTTTAGAATTTTACGACGAGTTTTAAATCCGAAGCAGAGTTGAATTTCTCCGGCAGTAAAGTAAATATCTCAAGTAATTATACTTGAGAATTACATGGAAGTCAGTTGGTTGCGGTTTCACTTTTACGGGATTTCCTGTAATCCAAGAGCAGGAAAATTTCCCCGCGCCTGTTATTCAAGAAGTTTTTACCCCGAGACGTAACGGAATGACAACAAAATGATGAAGCTGCAAAGTTTCTTCCATTTCGAAGAACTCCGTTTCTTCCATCGAACAGACTTCTCCCATCTCCATCCTCAGCACGAATGTTCTTCTCAAAACGAAAAGCCTGGCAAGTTGAATTTGTTCCTCGTGATACATTCCACGAATTGGACTTGGACAAACAGTAATGAAAGGTTTCGAAGACAAAAGTTTGCGTAATACTTTCTCCCTTTGTGGAGAACCGTCGCAAGTTTCCACTTGCATTGATTGCGATAGACAACGTTTCAAGCATAACTCGAAAGAAAAATTACGACTGTCTCAGTAAAATATGACTTTCAACCCCAAGGGATTAAACAATTTTCAATTCAAAGCCTTCGATATTTCTAAAATTCCAAATAGGAACGTTCTCTATTCTATTAAAAACTGTACCTTCAATATAAAAAATACATTGTAAAAAATGTACTACTTTTTCAAACCAACTGAATCACCCTTCACATAAAAAATTATACCCCTTCAACTTTCAAATTCCATTTTTTATTTCACACTTTACAAATTACAATATCAGCTCAGACGTATTTCAACGTCGAATGTCTTTCCATTTTTTTTTCTCCTCTCATCCCTCCGTACGTTTTAATTAATCCATGTGCCATCCAAAATTCCTTCCACCTCGTCGCAACCTCCCTCTGCAAAGCTCAGCTCCCGCGTTACTAACTCCAAAAAGAAATAGTCGACTCATTCACGCCGCGCAACTTCTGTCGTATATCAGACGGCGTTCTTTCTCTTTAGAACTTTCGTCCCGCGGCATCCGTCTTCGTATATCATCCGCGGGGAAATATCTTCCTCGGGGAACTTGGGAACCGGGAACCGTTGCCGCTATCGGCGAGCCGATTGTTTGCGCCGTCGCCGTCGCCGCCCGACTTCCGGTAGACGCGCGATCTCGCGGAACGGAACGTTTACTCCTGGCTCGTGTATCGAAGCTGCTAGCATGGGCGGTGCATGCATTGTCGCACAGAACTTCGGAATCACTTCTAAAAATACAAAAGGTTTTAACAGTAATACTATCTCGAGAACGGTAGGAGATATTGAAAAGAAGTTTAAACAAAATTTGTATCTTTTTTTTATACCTACAAAACTGTGTAAAATTATTATCGAATTAAGGATTGGTGGTGGGGGTAACTTGAAAAGTATTGATTTTTTATGATTATTTTTACACACTTTTGGAGATATAAAAAAAGATGCAACTTTTGTTTAAACTTCTTTTCGATATCTCCCACCGTTCTCCAGATATTCCACGAAATAGAAAATTCTGGATTTTCTCTAGGGGTGATTTCATCCCCTAAAACCACACTATGTACTACTCTACTTGCGCACCAAGTTGCAGAATTTTTTGAATATTTATATTGCCTAACTTCCCTTGTTAGAATCTGTTAAGTGACTTTGTCACGTGATGTCACATGAAACATTTATTGAAACAAACGATATTGCAACATCGTTGGAAGTGTTAGCTTCAAGGGACAGAATAGATTGTCCATACGAAATGCTTTTAATAAATGTCACCAGTGATTTGAAACATTTTTTCAGTGGCGTGGTCTCCTGAAAAAAGAACGGCAGATTTCATGTGGAATTAACGGGCCCCAACAGCTTTTGGAAAAATCACTGCGAACGCCTGGGGCTCGTCAACGCGCAATAATCCCTGCGCCGTTCATTGTGTTGATTGCGTCTCTCGTTGACGGTCTCGCGGAAAGGGTAATTTGTTGCAACAGAACCAACGATCCACGATCGCCTGGAATCCGTGACATTCGTTGTGGAATGTGGCGTGAAATGGAGAGGATTCTCGCGCCGTGGAATATTTCCTCTGCTCGTTTGTTCGATGGCCTAGCGAAAAAGGGACAGCTTGTTAGTCACGATGAATAGCTCCGGAGGCCGTGGCGGTGGAAGATGTATCTGGTGATGAATGTTTAGCGTTGAAAAGAATTTTTGGATCTTGGGGCAGAGAAAGGGACCTTGTACTGGTGGGCATTATATAAATTGCACTCACATCGTGGGACAGACGCCATACAGCTAAAAAATACTTAAGTATTAATCTATCTTGGCAGTGGCAGAAAATTTTTGCATATATGGAGAACCATAAATGCTTTCTTAAGCAGTTGCACGGGGAATGGGATATGTAGAGAAAATGGTAATGGACTTAGTTTTCCCTTTATTTTGTAACCATTCTCATTTTCTTCCACTTTCAATTTTTTTTTGCAATCTTATAGCAGCTGAAATTCTTTCTTCAGGTTCTACATGGAAATTTCATCTTTTTTCCTTCTCTTGTAACTTAAAGTGCATTTGCTATTATTCAGAAGATATAATAATAGTTATATATGTATCCAAAATCTAGCAGTAAAATTTTTCTTCCGTGGGAGAGACGCCATACTTTTCGTATAACGGAGTAATAAATAAAAAAATGCAATATAATTATGTAAATCCTTTATTTGTTATTTCAAAGGTACACTAATATTATATATTATAATCACAATGTTTCTGTCTTTCGACAAAAAGTAACAAAATGGATAATAAAAAATGTAAGTCGGCAAAGAGCCATCGCTCCCACATAGTGTGGGAGAGACGCCATGCGCTGTGGGAAAGATACCATACATGTCATCATGGCTTGTTTTGGTTCTTTTTGCGTAATATTTCCCTTCCACAATTATTGCCACGCGGAGAGTACATTGTGCATGACCCATAGCACCTTTGGGCCTCATTTTTCGATATTTCACCTTTTTTTACTTTGTCTATGCCCAACATTAAATTTTCTTCTGTCCACTGCCCTCTGACCACTTTATGATTCTTTACATATTTTATAGGCATCCTTTAAACAATAAAAATGTTCGATAGATTACACAACGATTACACTTTTGCAAAGTGTGGCATCTCTCCTCATTTCGTGGGACAGACGCCATACAGCTAAAAAATACTTAAGTATTAACCGAGCTAGCAAAATAGAGGGGAAGTCAGGGTATTGTGAGCCACGGGGAATCGTGAGCCAGTGTCATCTGTGTTTTACTGGTAAATAATGACAGCTGCAAACAACTATTTTTGAGTTGTCTCATATATGAGGTAATATTTCCACGATCAGTCGAAGTACGCATCCGCATCATTACTTTGCTCTGTTAGCAGACAAAAATTTGCTGCGCTCGAAGTATTATTTTCATTTCGTGTTTGGTCTATGATTGTTACATTTTTCTGTGGATCTAAGCAGGTAACTGTGTTTATAATACTCGTGTGACTTCAAGCTTTCGAAATAAATAAAGAAATTTGAATTTGGTGAGGTTTGCGCTATTTGTTTGGGACCATATCGTAAAAATAAGGGTTCGGGGAATTATGAGCCACTTTTCTCGGGGAATTGTGAGCCACTCGATTTTTGACATTTAACGAGCTAACCTCACATGTTTGATGCTTCTCAATGATTGTTTATGCAATATTCGAGCACGATATAAATTTTTTGGCAATATCTAATAGATATTTTATCTGATTCAATTATTTTAGTTACGATGCCACGTTATTATGCCAAAAATGACCATTCGCTCGATTTTGACAATATTTTGGAGGCAATAAGGCATGTGAAAATTCATAATGCATCGGTCAGGCAAGCTGCCACCGTACATAAAATTTCGAGGGGCACTTTGAGACGAAATATCGCCAAATTTGCTAACATCGACGTTGCTACGGAAAGATTAAACAAATATTTTGTCATTCAGATACATGAATAAACATTTCATAACAGAAATTGTAATTTTTATTTGATTTTTGAAAGTGGCTCACGATTCCCCGAGATTTTCAAAATTCAAGAAAATACAAATTTTTTGTAATAGTCTTAAAATCATCTAATTTGCAGATATTCGATTAAACTATTGTGTCTAAAAGAAAGGTAAATCTTCATACTACAACATTTAGTATTGAAATTTGATGAAAAACTTAATTTAATAGCAGTTTTTTGGTAATGAAAAAAAGTGGCTCGCAATACCCCGACTTCCCCTACTTTAAACAGGCCAAGAACAAACAAAGAAACGTATTAAAACCACATCTTACCTTACTGTGTTTTTGTTTTACTTGCAACATTCAGTGAATCCGCATTCACACAAAATTTTCCTCAAACTAATTACGCACCAGCCGAACAGGCACTGGCAAGCTTCACTGATACTGTCAATGAGTAGTTAAGCACAGTGAGAAATATAGACATCTCTTTCCCACATACTGAACTCGCGAAGGTATGGCGTCTCTCCCACTTTTACCCTATATCGTGATTTTCCAAAAGGCCACTTATCAAAACACCCACTTAGGGGAGAGCGGGGTAATTCCGGCCACATAAGCAGTAAATGCTGTAAAATTTGAACAAGTTACACATTTGTTATTTTATTTATATTAATTGATAGTTTGAAGTGTCTACTTTGTATTAATATGGCCGAGAAAGCATAAATTTAAGTTGTAACAAAATTGGGAGCAATAACACAAAAATAGTCATGATTTTTCTTTATAAAAGAACTAGGAAAACTGTTAAATTAATAAAAAATTATATTATATTTTATTTTAAAATTAATTAGTATATATATCACAAATATATTCTTCAGGGGTATCCCATCCTGAACATTCTTCATGTGCCCATTGACCACATACTGTGCACCGGAACCACATTTCATCACATTTTCCGAATTCTTTGCAAAAGGAGCACATATCGTGTCCTACTTTTTTGTAAAAAAATATCTGAATTGTACATGGCATCTACGCCAGAAAAAAAACAATGTTAAAAGCTGCCTGGAATAACCCATCACTTTTGGCCGGTATTACCCCACACCTCATGTTCAGATATTTGAAGTAATACACTGAATTGAATTTACATATCACCAAAAACCAAATGTGAGTTTGAAAGTAGAAACATTCCTCTATTTAATGAGATTAATATTAATAATTCATATCTATTCCATGTACTAACTTACACTAGCGGACAAAAAAGTTACCACTTTTTCGATTTGTTCTATTTTTCTTATTTTTTAGCATAAATTTGGGACTGTGGTATGCTTAATATGCATATTTTGATGAAGAATTTAAAGCCGTATGAACCCCAGTTAAAGTTGAATTTATTTAACAAATACACAAAAGCGTTATATGCCATTGAACAGGGTAACACATTTTTGGGGTCGACAAAGAAGTTACCACGATCAGTAAGTCTTTAGGTTGTCCTAAAACCAAAAGGTGTCCCCCACAAAATATTAGATTTTTTTTAATAATGTTTAAAAGCGGTAACTTTTGTTGGCTTTAAAAGTGTGTTGTCTTGCTTAATGTTAAATAGTGATTTTGTTTGTTAGTTAAATAAATTCAACTATAACTGGGTTTTATAGAGCTTTTAGTTCTCTTTTAGAATATGTATATTAGGCACATACCGCAGTTTTGATTTGATATTGAACAGTAATAGAAGTAGGGTGGTTCGAAAAAGTGGTAACTTTTTTGTCCGCTACTGTAGCTTGCTTAACAGTCGGCCACTGTTATAAGATTACGGTGCGAAATGAATATTCACGGATTTGTTTGAAACAAAGACTGCTATCGTCATGAAAATCATGAATAATAGCTCGCTGCATCATTAACAGATGGTAGTACCATACAGAGTCAAGTTACGTGGTTTTTATTTAAAGAAATAGAAGTGGCCGGAATTACCCGCTGGCCGGAATTACCCCGCTTTCCCAAACTAGCTGGAACTGATATTCGAGCTTCCTACTTCCGTTTGCTACTTTCTGTAACTCCATTAGCCACTCTATTAACAACAATCCTTCCCATTGACATTTGATACAATATTACCTTTCAAGACCAAAGCAAATCTGTGCCATTTGCTGTGACAACTTGTCCCCCTAACGCTGCCCTTACTCGGCCAAGCGCCCTCACCCTTTTCTCTTGAATTACACCCCTAACAACGTCATTCACCCTCGGAGGCCACGTTATATCTCGAAGCACGTATCGTTCGTGGCCATTCTCGTCCGAGCTGGGTACATACGCGTGTTTCAGTTACCCTCGATCGCGAAGTTGATAATCGATGGCTGCTGTAATGATGGGAACAGCTAGGCCAATGATGCTTGTTAGCGTCAGATTTGGCTTCGATTTCCGCCAGTGATTTATCGTTGGTATCGGCTAACTGCACCTCCTCTGGGGAAACGTTGCGATAGACGTTCGAATACTTCGGCGAACACCAAACTGTCGACGGTGCTCGACGAAGAAAAATTCCCGTCCCTGGCGTCTCTTGACGGTTTCGAAGTTTCCGTCCGCGTGGAGCGTCTCCGCTGGATGGAAATTAATTTGACTCGCAGATGCATTCGCGGGTGCTCGTCTAAATGTCAGCTCGATCGTGGCGGCGGAGAACAATTAGAAAGTCCGATTCTCTTAGGTTTCATGTTTATTCTGAAGTGCTGCGAATAAAAGGAAACTCGGTACTTTTTTCAGTATTGCGATGGCCTGGTTTATTGCATACTATAGAAATCTACGTTGCATCCATGCGCAATTTTTGTAGATCGATTCTGTGTGCTTTGATCGAGATATTGACCAGTGAATATTTCGGCAACAGCTAAGCAATAACATTTTCCAGCACTAACGTAATAATTATTTCTACTTAGTACCGTTAAGGAACTAGTTCTTGATCAGGCACTAATTTTTGATCAGTTCATGAAATAAATCGTTCTTTTCAGTTTATGTCCTTAAATAATTGTTTGAAATAATTACTAACATAAAAAAGGATAATTCAAACTAGTTCCTGACCTGATAAAAAATTAGTTCCCATGTATTTTCAGATGATCAAAAACTAGTTCCTGGTCACCTTATTATTCCCCAACCTTATAAATAATTAAATTATACTTATTTTCAACTTTTTAAAATTTTTCCTTAAAGTGTAAACATTAATTCATCTTTTAGTATAAAAAAAGTCTATGGTTGAAAGTTTTATTAGGTGAAAAATAAATATTAAAGCGGGAAACTGTCTAAACTGATCAAAAACTAGTTCCTTAACGGTAGTATATTTATTATTTAATAATTAGAGAAACTCGCGTATTAAAGGCTTGCAGAATAATGTTAATTGCACCGATTCAGTATATGTTGCATTTTGTCACCGTAATATTCATTTTCTTTAACATTGAGTTTGCACTTTAAAGTATTTTTGGATTAGCATGTTATTGTAATAAGGTGTCAGTTTGATGGAAGAAAAATAATAAAGAAAAGTTGATGACTATATACAAACCCAACACCTAACTGCATCACGAAAACCATTGTGCTCTCAATATCTGGTGTTATCGAAATTTCTATCGGTATCCTTCGATATTTTCAAACATTTTTCGATTCGCGTAGGTATCTGGCTTTTTCTTCTTTTTTTTCTGGTCAACGAGAACGAACGATGTATCGGTAGATATAGGTACTCAGTGAATCGATACATCGTTGAATCTGAACGTCGACACATGTATTCATGAGTTGCGGCATCGATAGATCAATATCTTTGTTGAGTAATATATTGACGACTGAATATATCTGTCGTCAAAGATGTGTATATATCAGAATATTTCTCAATCGTTATATCAGTGAAGTAGTATATTTCCGAATCAGTATATCAATAAAATAATATATTTCCGAATCAGTATATCAGTAAAATAGTATATTACCGTGGCAATATATGAACAAAGTAATATTTTGGCGAATTAGAATATCTGCGATTATTTGCGCAGCGATTTATACTACTTTACTATTACAGGTTACGACTACTACTATTATAAGTTTTACTTTGCTGATGAATCGATACACATATCAGTGCATCAGCGTATCGGTGAAACCGTATTTCTGTGAGTTAATGCGTCGACGAGACACTACACCTGTAAATCGGCATATTGGTGAATGGACACAACGATAAATCGATATATTTGGTAAAGTGACCTATCGATAAAGTGGTGCCTCGGTAAATCTGTGTGCTAGTGAAACAGTACGTCGTTGAATCAGTGCATCAGTGTTTCGCTGTACCGCTAAATTTCTGGAACAATAAATCTGCATGCCAGTGTCGCTAAAACAGGGCATCGATGAACCTGAATGCTGATGAATTGGTGCACAGGTAAATCGACACCTTGGTGAATTGATTCCTAGGTATGCGAATACATCAGTGTATCAGTGTATCGGTATATTGATATGTCGATAGAATCTTTTACAGTATTTGTTACATATTATTATGCTTCATATTTGTTGCGCAGTTCCTTGTGTATTATTATACTTTCAAATCCTATGTTATTTTTAAGTTGAAGCATGAAATTATTCCTAACATTCTATTACACATGAAAGAATTAAAGTAAACCATAGATTTGAATTTTAATTACCTAGAGGCAGCGCAGAATTTGAATAAAAATCGATAGGTAATCAAGCACGAAGGACTCAACTGTGAAATTTACATACAATCAAAAAAAGACAAACCAGTTTTGCATTCGAAATCACTGTCTAGAAATACTATGCAAATAACCAAAAAATATTATTCTACATTTTTCGTGAGAAACAATCTCCTTGCTTTTTATGCTATGATTTACGAGCATCGAGTATTATTCACATAATTGCGCATGATTTCTATCGCTCAATACTTGTTCAGTTCTGACTATAAACACATGTGTCTCTAGTACATTCTTTCCCACACATCGTGAAGTCATATTCACTGGCTCGTTTCTTCCCACTTTAACTCGACCATTTGTACAGCGTGGTTTAGTTTACGGCACTTCTCATTGTGGCGAAACCGCGACCTGCACACTTTCGCGCAAACAAGCATGTAAAATCCATTTGTAACTTGGAAGCGATGCTTTCCGGGCTTCCATCCCTCACGAACGAAAAAACTTTCCCTCCTTGTATGTCAAAAACTTCTTCGGCAACATATCCTTCCATCCATTAGCAAGGACGAAGAAAAGAAACACTAAACCCTTAACAAAAAATCTTTCCTCTTAAGCAAACTTCCCCATTTTTACCTTCTTTCTTGCTTGTATGCAGGGTGATTCAGAATTCCAGGTTAACCCGGACGGAGGTGGTAGTGGAGGATAAAAGAAAATTTTGTTTTAATACACATACTGTTACTCGCAAAAGTATCGCTCACTCGATACGTATAACATATTTTATTTATTTAAGTAGATAATGTTAAATTTGGAATTATTCCTTTTAATTTATATTAGTATAGACTTTGATTAATATATTTTTAGTTAGTATCGTGTACCAAAGAAATGCTCAGAGAAATTTTGCTTGAAGAATATGAAACGAGATAATTAGTTGAATCTGTGCATGATGGATTAAAGTTTATAATAAATTCGCAGGAATATTAGAAGAATATTAACTTATAGTAATTATGTTTGTATAAATTAAACATTGAATTTGGGCGAATATTTTTTGCAAGACCTTGGCTAATTTTTAAATAATTTGTGTACCATTTTTAAATTGAATGCACTGAAAAGAACAGTATATTAATTAAAGTTTATATTAACAGCAATTAGAATTTCGAATTCTTACTTTGAAATCGATTTAATATGTAAAATATGTTACATATAGGGTGGGCGAATAGTTTTACGAGTAACTGTATTTCCAATTCCATTTTATTGTTTAGTTATACGCCTTTAAATATGCAGATTTCCCGCCTCTGAATTTCCTGCCATTTTTATAAGAATATTAAAAAAAGAGTCACATTACCTCCATCTATTTATAACTCTACCCAAAACCTTCTTATAAATTCGCTAATTATAAATAAAAAAATAAGTAAATATGGCAGGTAAATCACAGCGTCTGAAATCTACTTATTCAAAGGCTTGTAACTAAAAAATAAATCAAAATCAGACATAAAGTAAACCAACCAGTAATTGACCACATACCAGTGAATGACCATTAGCCAAAGAAATGTCAATTATAAATTTAAAATTATTATATATTTACAAATGGAGAGTAGTTGCACTTTTAATACCCCATATTTTTAGTTACGCGTATTAAACAAACATTAATAAGTACAATTCTTATTCAAAATATGCAGTCATTTACTGGGCTTCTACACGTTTTGAATTTTATAATCGTATTATTAAAAATGACGACATGAATAAGTAATTATTTTTATAGAAATTTCAAGAGAAATAAATTTAAATACAATTTCAACAGTTATATGTATGTATTAATCTGAAATGTTTATAAATTCAACAATTCGGTCATTCACTGATTAGTTTACCCTACCTATGCTTGCCGGACAAAAATATCTTTCTACAATAGGGGAGAATGTGTAATGGCGGTCACTTAAGCAATAAGTGTAATAAAACCAAGATATAAGGTGCAATATTACTTGAAAATGATTTTTTTGTAAACTTAAACTATCAAGCTATGCGTAGGATACAAAAATAATTAATATTATATTGATTTATTCGAGAAAATTACAAAATACAGAAAAAATGCGTTTTACCGCCATCGTCCACACCTGCGGGTAATAGCGGTCACGTTGCGGGCGATTAATTAAAAATTTTTCGCATATCTATCCATCTGCCGAGTCCACGCATTTCATTATCATGGCAAAACTGATAGCAAATAATACACTTGTACACTGTTTTTTCAAGCGTTTCGGAAGCCCAATTGGCTTTTCCAGTTGTTCTAGGGCGTATTTTGGCCATCTACAGAATAAAATTCTTCTAATGAAGAAATATACTTTTATTCTACACTGGGGAATAATGGTAATCACGTTCCGGACACTAATTGTCAAGCGCCCATCATTGTCCGCACACGCTTTCATTAATAAAATTCAAGATTACATATTTAAATTAAATATATTTATATTAAATTTCATTCTAATCCTTTGCCTTGATAGTGTATCTATATTTACGTAATCTTGAAATGTAAAAAAAGCTTCAGAATTAGTACTTACCTCTTATGCTATGCACACGAAATATTACATCGACGACGTTTAATACACAAAAAGGCTAGTTTTCCTTGGTTGTTTAGCACAGACGAAGGCGAGATCGTTCGACAATATAGCGAATGATGTCGTGGAACGTAAGGAAAAGAAATTGCACATTTCGGACACGCCGTTTTATAATAGGGTAACTCGGGGTAATATGCCACAGTTAACTTTGAATCGCGATATCTCGCAAGTATAAGTAGATACAGGAATAAAGATAAAACCATACGAAAGTGTAACTAATTCTGTGTATTGACTAATAAGTAGAGATATGTAACTTTTATAGTTCAATCAGAAACGTACAAATACAAAAGTCCTCGAAAGTGGCATATTACCCAGGTGGTGGGTGAATTTGCCACAAGCTATGAAGTGCGAACTAATCACTCAAATTTTGGAGAATCAACAATATTTTAAACTATTTAAGCTATTAATAAATAAAAACAAACATTTTGAATCAATGAAACGTAAAATTTATTTGAAAAAATAGCTACTTCTTACAAACTAAACAGCCTCCAATCTCTGCGTCTCCTTTACCTTCAAATGGCTTCCTTTAAACTTTTTTCTGCCCAAGCCGCACGGTTTGAAGTTCGTACATACTTCTTAGGCATGGTTCTGATCCAAAAAGCAACTCGATGGCTTTAAATAGAAAGAATTATAAAGATAAGAGTTTGTGGCATATTATACCGACAAACATGTGGCATGTTACTCCAAACAGCCATAAAACGAAAGATAGAAAATCTCTCCACAAAATACATAGTTTTAACGGATGTAACAGAGGTTATTAAATTCGTTTGTCAGGATACTGTATCATAATCTATTGATTTTATGTAGAACCGTTCACACAAATGTGTAATCTGCATTCTAGTCAGAGTGTGAAATTACATCAAGCCGATACTTTTATAACTTACCAGGATTTACTGAAAATAAAAGAAATCAAAAGCCAAAATCTGTTGTCGTCTTAGCAGGTACACTAAATTGAACGGAACTAGTGCAAATATAACGCAATCTGTTCATTATTTAAAAAATTATTGAGAAGTGGCATATTACCCACGGTGGCATTTACCCCGAGTTACCCTAACAATACTGACCATCATTGCCAACTGACCGCGATTGCCTCATTCTCCCCTAACATCCTCTCCTACTCGATCCACAATTCCGAGACACCCTATACACGAAGACCAAGTTCCAGGCAGCGCTGCGTGTCGATCAAACTTATCTCCTTCTAATGAAGCTGTCGTGGTGTAACTGCCCCACGACGCAACGTTCGTAATAGGATTGCCAATCCCCCTACGAGCATAACCACACATGGCAGGCTGTATTAAACCCCCATTACCGAGGGGTCGACGCCGAGATCTCGCGAGATCCGCGACGTCGCCGAATCGACCGAGGGCGAATTGATTCGCAGTAATTGCCATCGGTTTTGCCCGGCGAATTTACTGCGACGCGAGCACGGACCGCGGCTGCAGAATGTCGGCAAAAAGCTCTCGTGTCGTTACAGCTAACCGTCGCCGACTCTCCTGGATTATTTACAGTTCCGAGGGAACAAGACGCTGGAATTGCGATCTTAAAACACCCCAGCATCCCTCTTAATGCCGGTGATCTACGCCAGATACCTGGACGGAGTGAAAACCTAGCCCCGGGCGAGAATTAATATTCCGCTATTGTTCTGTGGCATTAAGCGCGCGTTAATGTGCCCCGCAAAAATAATTGATCGCGACGGGGTGGCAACTCGGCTGGCTGGGGTGAGTTGGTGGTACAGCGGGGATGCGACAGCGACTGAATGTGATATGGAAATTGATGGGGGGGAGAGCAAGCTCGGTTGTCACATGATTCGGGTCTTTTGGTCTGGCGCAGAGGGTAATCTTAAATTGGGGCTCGGGTCGTGATCTTGGGAATAAAATGACCGCAAGCTCGGGGTTCCGGGCATGCTCGTGCTCGTGATCATAAGTCGGGGAGAGGTTTTGTTGCGGGCTCGGATCACGACCTGGAATGGAACACCCCGAAGGTCTGTTAACTCTTGGGGGTGTCTTTTCGTGAGGATTTCTGGGGATGTTCGGAGTCTCAATTGAAAGTAAATTTTATTGGGCTTGAATGGAGTGAATTTTGTGATATTTTGGGGGAAGAAATGAGGAGGGGGTTTGGGAATAATGTTGGGTTTGTTTGATTAGGTTTGGGGAAACGTTTGGAAGTGCAAGGGAATGAGATTAGTAAAGATTTTTGTGTAAATAATTTTTTTATATGGATTAACTGTTTTGAGTTTTGAGTGATATTTTCTTTTTGGGATTTAAAAATACATTTTTCAGTATCGTTAGTGTATTGTTTTTACCTTCTGATAAATAACTATAGGGAGGTATAGTTTTTTACTGTAACGATGTTATTACATTACACTTTGGTAAATTTAATGTCATAGGATTGATTATGCACTAATTTTCAAATTTCAAAAGATTAAATTTTAAGCAATGACTGTGAGCCATTTTTGATACTTTCTTACCAATCTTATAGTAGTTTGCATACTCGAAAAAATTGGTGAAGTAAAAATACATTAGGGAGATTATTTGGAAATGGAATAAAAATTGAAGGATTACGAGGAAAGCCCTAGAAACCTTGGGAACGCCCTATTTCCCGTGCGATCTCATGTGGAATGATTCAGGCAATCTCATGTTTGCTAAAAGAAAGAAGCAATTACAAAGTACGAGCCGTCTGCACGCTCCTACGAGAATATTCCACAGTTTTTTAAAAAATTGCTCAAACCGCAGCAGAATAATGTGAAAATTGAAGGTATTTTCAAGTCCATGGGTACCAACTGTATTTACACTGTAAGAACGTTCAAAGCTCCAAGCTCCGCGATTATGTAAAATTATGTAAACTTTCAATTCATCGCAAATGCTTACAGTTCTCATACATCTATGATTTCTAATTTAAAAAAATTATCTATTGCCAAACGAAAACGTGAATTTCCCAGGGACCATAACTGTTATAACCTAAATCTTAAAAGTTATGGCATAAGAATTAATATTTTTGTTTAAATGATTTTGATTATGAATAACCATTATTGTCATCGGAAATATTTTTTCGTCACTATAATAACCATTTTTGTCAAACGAAATATTTTTTGGTCACCAATAACCATTATCGATGACCAGAATTTTTTTTTGGTTACGAATAACCATTTTCGTTGACGAGAAATTATTTTGGTTACGGCGTAACCGATATATATTTCGGGAATTTTTTTTTGGTTACGGTATAACCAATATATATTGCGGGATTTTTTTTTCGGTTACGGTATAACTATTGAACTATAGAATATCTGGAATACGAACTGTGGGTATTAGGAGCCGCGGCGCGCTGTTGAAAAGAGATAGTGCACAGCGTGGAATGCTGTTTCACTCTTACACACACGTCTATACCGTTAAGGAACTAGTTTTTGATCAGTTTAGAGAGTTTCCCGCTTTAATATTTATTTTTAACCTAATAAAACTTTCAACCATAGACTTTTTTTATACTAAAAGATGAATTAATGTTTACACTTTAAGGAAAAATTTTAAAAAGTTGAAAATAAGTATAATTTAATTATTTATAAGGTTGGGGAATAATAAGGTGACTAGGAACTAGTTTTTGATCATCTGAAAATACATGGGAACTAATTTTTTATCAGGTCAGGAACTAGTTTGAATTATCCTTTTTTATGTTAGTAATTATTTCAAACAATTATTTAAGGACATAAACTGAAAAGAACGATTTATTTCATGAACTGATCAAAAATTAGTGCCTGATCAAGAACTAGTTCCTTAACGGTACCTGCCTATGTTCAAATTTTCTTTTACGCCGCGGTTCCTAATACCCACAGTGCGTATTCCAGATATTCTATAGTTCAATAGTTATACCGTAACCGAAAAAAAATTCCCGCAATATATATTGGTTATATCGTAACCAAAAAAAATCCCGAAATATATATTGGTTACGCCGTAACCAAAATAATTTCTCGTCAACGATAATGGTTATTCGTAACCAAAAAAAATTCTGGTCAGTGATAATGGTTATTAGTGACCAAAAAATATTTCCGTCGTCAATAATGATTATTAGTGACCAAAAAATATTTCGGTTGCCACTAATGGTTATTCGTAACCAAAAGAGGTAAATCTTAATATTTTTTAAACACTTAATTTCTCGAAAAATTTATGCAGTATTTAATGAAGACTGGCTTCCATTCAAATAAAAATTAACTTTTTCTGAATGATTTTTTTCGGAAAAATTAAAAAAATAACTGTTGTTTCCGGTCCCTGGAATTTCCCTTTCCAAGATTAATCTTGAAGGATTTTGACTAAATAAGAAGCTGTATATAAAAAGCATATACTCATCCTGCACCACTCACTATATAAAATTAAAGAAGAAAATTCCAAATCATAATAAAAATCTCCCTACGAACAAATACACTCACTCCCACATTTGTTCCAAAGATTGTACCTCCAGTCAGCAAGGTCCATTACGCCTGCAAAAATATTCTCCTATAAAAATTATACATCAAGTGACATCAGTCGACGCACGAAGGAGCATCAGCGAAATAGAAATTTTCCGAAGCAGTGAAATGCATTTCATAAACCCAATCTCTGCCACTGCATCGCGCAGTTGCTCCACGCCAACTTTCCTACGAATTCCCGACGATCACATATTCGCATCCCCTCAGCTTCACCCCTCCTAACAGGAGACTCTTACTACATCGGCCCCGAACTAAATACTTGCGTAACTAGATTACTAGCTCCGATACACGTTGCCCGTTAATTAATTGAATCCCCGAAAGCGACGTTTCGGTTCGGAACTGCATAAACGAAAAGCAGTTATCGCCCCGTCCGCGAGTGTCTGCCACTTGCTGTAACGCCCATCTTTCTCTATTTTCCTGCGCCACCACCGCGCCGGATCGATCCAAAAATTGTTCGCGACTTTCCCGAAAACCTCGTCGATGGCGGGAACGGCGTGGAACGGGCGATTAGATGAATATTTCTACGCGAACCGCAACGGATGTCCGAGCCGCGCGCACGTGGACGACGAATTCCGGGGGAGAGGGGGAGGGGGCGAGTTTTTTTGAAAATCGTCGGCGACACGCGGCTGCGGAATGGGAATGGCGGCTGACGTAAAAAGCGGGGACTGTATAAAAGACCGTGGGATTCTTGTTTTACGATTTTCATCGGGCTGGCGTGAAATGGAAGAGACTTCCGGCGACGGGAAATGAGCGCCGTTGCGGCTGGTCGGAATTTACGTTGCGTCGAAAGCTCGTTACGCGCAGGTGCGCGTGCACCGTGTGAAAAAAGAGACTAATACTGTCATCAATGAACGTCTGTCGTTGCTGGGGAGCAGCGCTATGATTAATGCAGCGTTGTGTAATTAATATTGGAAAACGTTTATTATTCGACGGAAGTGGGGCGCTGTTGTTGCGCCGTGGTGGTGGGGTAGGTACGTGTGGGGTGTTGCGCGGGTGTCGGGGTTCCTTCGGGTAAATTTGTTTTAGGGATATATGTGTTGTTATCGAAGCAGGGATTATGGGTTATGAGGGTACAGATGTTTGTGATTTATTTACGGTTTAGTGGTTCCTAGCATAATAAAGAAAATGAACCTTAGTTTTTACGTTTTACTAGTGTCCGACAGAAATTATTTTTTTAAGAATGTTGCGCCACCGACCAGAGATGAACAAAATTTCGATAAAAATGACGATATAAATTTTGTACGCAAATTTTTATTTAAAATAATTTTTTGCCCATCTTTGCCACTGACTATATCTATGTAGGTGTATATGCGATAAAAAAGCTACGAAAAATTCTGAGTATTACTTTAAACATATCTTAATATGCAGGAAAAACGACAGGCAGTATAAACATATAGTTTTTGTTAAATAAATTCCTGAAGATGGCGGTCAGAAACAGGCAGTTACACTAGAACAATCTCTTAAACTGATTTTTGCAGGATATTGTAGAATGATTTGTGGTGTTTGAATAAGTTTGAGTAATACATTTTGTTATGATTATGTGGATGTGGTGTAAGAATAATTATTTGATACGCTGCGCATAATAATAGGTATATATAGATAGAATATAATTGCCTCTTTGGTGCGACTTTGTTTCGTCTTTTGATGAATTTCTGGACATCTGTAGAAATTAGTTGGTCTGTTTTGGAAAACTCGAGTGTCTAATACTTGTTTAAATTTTGGAATAAATGGTAGAAATTCAAGAAATTATCTGAGATATGTATAAAGGATTACGTTTTCAATTTTAATGAGGTCCTTTTTTTATTTTGTTAAGATGACGTGGTTTCTATTAATTTATTCTGGATAATTTATCATTAGTGGTTCCATCAATCAATTTTACGTATTTATCTACGTGTATGAAGACTGGCAGTAAAAACTCTTCAATATGGTTCTTTCATTTTTAATTATTTCCACGATCCAATGTTAAAATCAGCGTAACAACAAGTAGTTTACGCTCATCGTAATATCAGTTTTGGGGCCAGATGCGTTTCATCTCAAAATACAACCGAACTTCGAACTTAGTAACAGAGCTACACTGAACTACGAAACCTTGGGTGTATGTAACTTCCAAACTTGCAGCTTGTAACTCAGTGAACTTAGAATCCCAGGTATTTATTTTGGATTCAAGCAAGATTTGAAGCAGTTTGCCAAACCAACGCTGAAAATAGCGCAAACAATCAAATAAAGATATTGTAACACAGAAACGAGCGTGGGACATAAAATCAAAATAAGGCTTTTTCTATTTGGGAGACTGTTTTCCAGATGATAATTAATATAAGAAAGTAGAAATGAAAAATGGTAGGAAATATCATGAGATATTACACACTTACGCGTTAAATTTCACGAGAATGAAACTGTTACTTTTATTGGATCTTCCATCACAAAAATTACAAGTAAACTTTGATAAGGATAAAGTTTATTTGATCAGGGCATAACTGTAAGGGGAATTGGCTGAAATTAAGAGATTGAACGAGTATCTCAGAGTTCTTAATGAAAGTTTCAAGTGTAATCAGCGAGGGCTATTAAGATATTAGGATTAGAGAGATCGAGTTCGTAGACTGGATAGCTTAATTGGCGAAGCAATTGTCCGGCAAACAGAAGCTTCCAAGCTTCGAATTCCGGTCCAAATAATCCCTATGAATCACCGATACTTTTCCCCTCTACTCGGGAAATAACGGCAATTACTGGGCTGACCGAAACACTGGAAATCGTTAGAATCAGTTTGCCCTTCCTTCGGAGAATTCTGGATCGTGTGGTGCATATAAAATAATCGCTAATAAAGGAGTACCATTGAATAATGTTAACACTACAAAAACATATAATATACAATAGTATACTTTTTGGAAATATATTCCTAGTAAATTGTTATAAAATTATTTATCCACTCCACGAGTTTCTTCGTGGAAATAAAATTTAATAATATAAATTACAACATGTAATAATTAATACAGCGTTTGTGGAGAATTTGAGATACAGAATTCAATTTCTCGCCAATAAATCATTAACATCCCTTTGAACGTCGTTGCAAGATAATGATTAGAGTAGTAATAGAATCTAGCTTAATACGTACTCGTGAATTAGTATTAATTCAATATTTATATGTACGTCATTTCTCTGAAATCTAGGGACACTTGATAAAATAAACGATTAATTGTTTAGTAGGAACAACTGTCGTCGAAATCTGAACACTTGAAAAAATTTCCCCAACCATAATATTTACTTTGATCGAGGATACAAAATTAATAGGTAATTGAAATTTCACATTCGTTACAAATAAGTTTTTTTTTTTTTTTTTTTTTTTTCAAGTGCAGTGATTTATTTTAAGGTGGTCGCATCAACAATGAAAGTCCTTAGCGACCACCCACCTTCGTACAGTGATTAAATAAAGAAGATTTTATTTGTATCACTAACCCAAATATTACTGCGTATGTAGAAATAAAAATTGCAGTATCCAAAATTAAGTAACAAAATTTTCTCCTCACTAGTTAACTGTTAAAAGTCCCCTAACTGCTTCTGTTGTTATCAAAGTTATACCTAGTCAGGAAGCCGAAGAGAGGCGTATGTTCGTGAATTTTTTTTGAAAAAGTGGAAGCATACATTTTTACTGAACTTTTTGTACTTAAAAGACCAACATTTAAAGAACATTTGGTAATTTTTTGTAGGAAAATATTTACGTATAATAAAAGTACAACGACATCCAAGAAGCTTTTTTAAAAACGGTGAGTAAGAAATTTTGAATTTTTCTGAAATATAAAAATCTAACGAACGACGGAAGGATTTTTTTAAATATATAGTATCGATTATTAATATCAACGAAAAATGTCTTCATGGTTATGACTAATATCTTCTATATACTGAAGCCATTCAGTAGATTTTTCTGTAAAAAATAAGCCCACTAAATTTCAGAAAAATTGATGCAGTAATTTTTTTTAGATATCTCGCTCACTGTTTTTAAAAAGGCTTCTTAGATGTCGTTGTATTTTTATTATAAACGTAAATATTATTCTACAAAAATTGCCAAATGTTTTTGAATGTTGCCCTTTTAAGTGCAAAAAGTTATGATAGAATTCAATCGCGTAACGACGTCTGCTTTACTACAGAGAGCGCGATCCGCGCCCTGAAAATGACTCATCATTACAACGAGTTAAAGCACATCTGTTTCTCGTCTACGATGATCGGGTGGGTCAAGCGTGCGGCAGGAAGCAGCCCCGCGACATTTTCATTAGGGAACATCCGGGGAGACGAGCGGCCTTCAGATGCAGCGCGTTTCCATTTTGTACTCCGCCAGCTACTGCATTTTTCCTCTTGCCTCTGCCTCTGCGAGCCTTCATTTCTCCCCTTTTTTTGTCCTCGTCCAGAACCCAGGCTGCACTTTGATACGAGAAAACCGTGCCTGGCGCTTGTCTCTACTGTCATTTACTTATGTCGTCGCTCGTTCGCTCGCGATTTCCAAATGTCGCGTGCCTCCTCTCCCGTCGAGCAGTCGTTTTTAATCTTCGTCTAGCTTCACGAGTCACCGTGCATCACGCACCCCGCGTGCCGCGAATTTAGTCGCGGCGGAGGATCGTAAATTGAACAGCTTTGAAATTATTATACATTTCGTGGGAAAAAGTATATCGTAGCAGGGCACTAGTTTCTTCTGTATTTTTTTCACGTCTTTTACGAATTCTTCGCAGTTAAAATGCAACCTTGCTTTGAAGCTCCTGGCGAGCGAGGCTTGTCATTGTGCATTTTGCCGCATGGAGCTCGGGGAGAGGTAGACTCGCAATTTTAGCGTGAAAGTTTAACGTTGCAGTCGCAAAAGCGGGTAGAAGTCACGTTGCGAAAATTCTACGGTGCTCCAGGGTTTTGGCACGTAGTTTTTGGGTTGTTGTAAGTGAATTGTAGTTTCGGGGGATCCTAGGGGTTGTTTGAATATTTCAGATAATGAAGTTTGATTTTTTAAACGGAACGTATTTTATTGAGAAATTGAAATGTTAGGGGAACATATTTATTTTCTGGGTAGGGAGTGACTTATTTTTGTACAGTCGGGAAAATGTGTGTATAAATTTGTGAAGGATATTGACACAATAAAGGGAAAATGGTGACTTATCAGAATGCTAATGAGTTAATAATTAAATGATTTTACTTAGTTGTGATCCTCTGTATGTGTGCTATATGATTCAATTCTGGCAACTCAATTTTCACCTACTTCTACCAGTTCAATTATGTTGAAACTTTGTAGGCGTGCATGGGTGTGATGACAATATAATTTTTTATAAAGATCAAGTCAAAAATGAAAAGAAAAAATGAAAAATATAAATAACTCACAAATACTAAATACTAAAAAAATATATAAAAAAAGTTATGTTAAACCATTGTACTAAAAATGCACTGAAAGCTAAAAAATAATTATTTTCTTATAATACAATTTCGATGGTGACTTTAAATAATATCATACAAACTCTGTGTTTATTCTGTAAAATTGTTCAAATTAATTGTAAAGAAAAAGGATAATCAGAGTGTGTATGATTTTATTTAAAGTCACATAGCAACATCCAATTTGCAATACAAGAAATTAATTATTTTTTAGTTTTTAGTGCATTTTTAGTAAAATCGTTCAACTAAAATTTTTTTTATATATCTTTTTATTTTCAGAAAAGGAACATTTATTTGTGGAAACTGAATTAATGAAATTGCTGAAAGATAGAAAATGGTAATTATTTTTGCTATTTTATATGAAAGCTACTTTTGATGACAATCTAGCATTTTGGAAAAGTCAGGCAATTTTTGCTTCGAATAATGTGTTAAAATCTGCATGTATTTACAAGTAACGGATTGTAAACCATTTGTGCAATTGTATAACAATATAATCTAACAATTATCCTCCTTTTTCATCCAAAACATTATACGTACCAAAGGTGTAGTTTCGATGTTTTTATTTAAATAGGAAATAATCGATTACTTACATAAAATATCGGATAAAATATTGGGTAAAATTTATCCCAGGAATATAGGTATCCGAATAATGCGCAAGTCTGGCGCTTGCATAATAAGTTATAGTAGCTACATATTTTTCGTTTTGCTTTCTTCGGGGCAAATATGAATCTCCCTTTTTAATTTATCCCAACAAAAAATTAGATATTTCACATCCTCCAATTAAAAACTCTCACGGAAGCCAACAGGACTAATTGTTTAAAAAGAAAGCATTTCAACCCTAAACCGTCTGAATTAAAATTTTTCAGCAAAAAATTATTCTCTCTTCTCTCCATTCTGTTTCAATAGTGGAATACGATTCATATTAAAAAAAAACATGGAAATAACCCCACCATTTTTAATTTCATTGAAATACAATGACATTTTTAAGAATATTATTCAAAATATTTAGTGAATAATATATTATTCGTTCGCAACAGTTTGGGGTTAACCTATTTTATGTGGAAAAAAGGAAAGAAAGTATAACACGTGGATCGTTGGAGAAGTTTCAGCACGCTCGGAAATATCTCTTCCGACAAAATTTCGATTTGCTCCGGAAGGCATTCCCTTCGTTTACTCTTTCAATCCACGTCCGAGGGAAGTTTCTTTCTTATCCCGGGAAAATTCAGCATCTGATATCGTCTAAGGATTTTTCGTCGAGTTCCCAACGGTGCAACTGCTTCTTCGAATTGGGGTGCAGATAATAATCATTCGAAACCGAACCAGGTGAACGCGGTATAGCTGCGGAACCGCTCCGGTAAGGTCGAAACGGACGCGGGCGATACGTGTTCGTACGTTCTTAGCTTATTCCTCGCAGAATTTTAATGAACACCTAACGTACTCTCTAAAATCATTTTTCCTCTTCTGCTCTCCTCCAGCATTATTTGGGTTTCGTTACACGATTCAATTAAAGCGCTGCAATATCACGAAACGTTGAGTGTGATGAAGCATCTACTGTTCTTTCAAAAATACTTGACACCGATACAAAATTATTTAACATTTTTTTTAACCCTATGAAAGTACAATATATTATTTTATAACATGTGTTAGATGTTTTATCTTCTTGTCCCTTGGCATTTGGTTAGAAACTTCAGCTATTTATGGATTTCAGTAAAGATAAGAAAATAGAAAAATATTATACAGGACAAGAAAAGCACTGCGTCAGATTTTGAATTATTTTTCATAATTTAAAATTACTTGTTAATTATCGTGTATTTCGAATATCGAATATCGTGTTAATTCTCGTGTATTTCGTATAAAAATGAGAACGTAGGCAGTAAGTAATCACGAGTATCGAGAAGGCACGTGGCTAATCGGATTCAAAGTCGGGGATACATTGAAAATCGAAGCTAATCAAAGACACGGAAAGGGTAAAAGGGAAATGAAGTTTCTTTCAGCTATCAGCAGTGTCGTTCGATCTTATTATGGAAATTCGCTCGGACATGTAGCACAGTTTAATTAATCCTCATCGCCGAAGTTCGTTCGTTTAAATTTCACCAAAACGTTTAACAAGATCCTGGGAAAGCTGGAAAAAGGAAAAAGTTGGACGATGAAACGGGTTGTTTAAGGGATGGAAGGGGTGCCCGTATCGTAAAGAAGATTCTTTACGGAGAAACCGTAATTGTTATTTTACGACAGTAGTTTTTCAGCATTTTATATAACAAAGCCCATCTTCAAGTACTAGTTTCCCATGAAAGCTGGCATTTTTCTGGGCGCCAGTTGTTTTAAAAAGCAGATTAATGAGCCTTTATCAAAAGACTTTGTCTTCATAGCGAATCTTCGGGTTTTTTGCTCTGCTACGCAACAGAGTTTTACCTGAATTAATATTATAACCTTATTCAAAGGTTTTATATAACTTTTTATACATATTCTTTTGTCTAATTCTTTGAATATTCAGAATATTTAATAATAGATGTTGACCCTACTTTGATTACGTAGAAAGTTTTATTCAGTCACTGGAACTGATTCAATTAACTACAAAACCTTCAAACACATCTTTATTGTAAATCTTTAGAATTAAAAATTCCTGTTTTTCGCACTATAACAGTTTTTATTATGCCTCAGTTATAATGACAAAGTAGCGAGAAAAAAGCAGTAAGTGTTGCATTTTTGCATAAAAGAAGCAATAAGGTTTCGAAACAATAAATTTTACTTTGATGTTCGCTGGTAAAGTGTTCTGCTGATGATATATTTGTGATATAATTCGAAATGTAACCTGAGACGCGCCCACCACATGAGTGATTGCTCTTGGTCTGACTGAATACTGGGCTTTACTACTTGCTCGCCTGACCTGGAAGGGAAACAGTTCCTAAAGAGGCACGGGAGAAATAAGATTCCCGTACATAATTGATACACTCCAACATACCCTACACCCAAACAGTAGATTCAAACTACAAAATTGAATATTCAAGTATAGCGATACCTCCGTGCTCTCCAGAAGAAAGTATTTCTACCCATCTTGCAAGTTGTCCCGCAAATACAGATTCCTATATATACTTGTCTTGTCCTGCCCCCTAGTATTCCCACGTTTGAGGTAGAGAAAATTTACTGACGAGTCCACTAGCAAGCCTAAGACGAAATGCACACTTCCTCTCCTCCCATGGAGAAGAGTTTTCTGTTAGGGTGTGTCGGTTTTTAAAAACTGGGTTTTATTTGTAAATTTGCAAAATTCGAAAATCGGGTTTTAAATTTAACAAACCGGTTTTATATACTAGAATTAATATGCAGAAATGAATCATTTGTTTAATTAAAAACGTTAACATTTATACTTGAAATCGCCTCGGATACAAATATATTGTAGTAGATAGTAGTTTACTGTAAAACTAATCTTCATGAATTCATATTTTCAGAAAGAAAATATTAAATGGAATAAAGATTTATCATTTGGTACTACCTTTTAAAATATTAATATTTTGTACGGATTTTAGTTGTTTCAGGTTTTTTTCATTTGGTTTTGTATGCAGTCTATTTTATAGTGATATATTTTTGTAGACCCATGAATATTAAATGAACTAAAAAATTGTACGTATTTGTACTGATTTTAGATATTTTAATTTTTTATTTTATTGGTTTTGCGTTGATAAAATACCTATATTTTATTTTGTTATATTTTTGTAATTCCATAATATTAAGGAAACTGAACATTTGTAAAATAAGTAAAAATATTTATTTATTATATTCATTATATTTTTTTTTTTAATAAAAACTCGAAAACCGGTTTAACGGTTTTTTGGATTGGGGGATTAGTGGAATTCGAAACCTGTTTTTTCAAGAAACAGTTTTTATATAAACCCTATTTTCTGTTCCATGTAACTTTAACTCCACACCTCCCATCTTAAAAAAATATGATTTTATAAAACCCTACATTTTTTCAGCACTACTACACTCAGCCCGTTTTTAGTAAATCCCCTTTTCATTTTCCCCCAAAAATGGACTCCTCAAAACGTTTGCCACCTGTGTCTTTCTCCTTACAAACCGCCACTGATACCTCCCATCTTCACCGCTCCACAAAAACTATCCAGTAGGTACATTTAATTTGCACCGAAGCCTGAACAGAGGGCAAGGTACGATCCTCAGCATCCTCAAGGACGTACTCCGCCGTGCGCCCCGTAAATCACGGGAACGTTCACCATGGGATGACGATCCCCCGTTGAGAGCCAGCCAGTTTCCAATAAATCCCGTCCCTCAATGGGGAGGCCCTTTTATTTACGAGCGGACTAATCAAAATGATATTCGGCCCCGTTAATCCGACTCCACTTGCGGGCAATTAAAGTGTTGTCGGCGGGTCGTACGTCACGTCGATTTAATGGAGGGAGCAGCAGGGCGAACGGTGAAAGCCCGTGTCGGACACGGTGTCGTGATTGTCATTCGCGTGCAGAAAGCTCCCTGTGAAAAGAGACGGAGACCCATTCGGGGACAATGAACACGGAGGACAACGAGCGGCTTCCAGCATTTCCTGCGCGGATAGTCGGCGCGCAGACGTTCGGAACAAAAAAACAAGAATCAAGGGAAAAATAATACAGCGTGACTGACAATGGATCGACTCGAGCGGTAAAGATGATTGATGCTCGTCGAACGAACGGGTGAAAGATCATTTATGCGCAATTAATCCTGTGTTTTGCGAGATCAGGGCTGGTCTCTGTGGAAGGATTCATCGGTGTTTGGGTGATCTAGGAGTATGGGCACTTTTTTAGTAAAGATTCAGAGAGGTTTGAGTTTCTGTAATTTGTGGCGTGTTAATGTAAATGTTCTTGATAATGAGCTTGTGTTGCTTATTAATCAGCTGCTTTTATTTTGATATTAATAGTGACGGGAATGTAAGTGTATTTAGGGTGGGGGTTGGTGATTTAAATTTAGAATATTTTGAGCACATGGTATTCGTGATTTTAGGTCTTTTATTGAGTTTATTGGGAGTCTTTGTGGATATGGATTTGGGGGGTTATTCATTGAGAGGTAATGTGGTAGACATTAGTGAAGGGTAACTTTATGCATGGGGCACATAGTTTTGTCGTTTTCTCTGAGAGTAGTTTAGATTGATCAGAAATTTGTTTTGGTAGGGTAAACTGTACAATGATTGGCACTCTAAGCGGAAATCCCGATTGGAATGTTTATATATTTTTGTGAAGTCTTTATATGGTCTTAATTTTCAGTTATTATCAATGATTGTGGATTTCTCATTAAAATAAAACATTTCGAGTACCTATTAAGTCTCTTATTTTAAACATATTCAATGAAATACAAAAAGAGGCATAAAAGTACAATCATTGGCACCCTAAAATTTGAAGTTATATAGAAAAATATATATAGTTAAAAAGGAAGTTTAAAGTGTTTAAACAGACTATTTCATCCACTATTAAAAGCCTACAACACTTAGTAAATCTGTATTTCAATACATTACTTGATTACGAAGCGACAAAATATACTTGACTACATCTTATGAAAATTTTTAAGAAAGCACCTAAAGCTCAGCCCTTCGCCCCACCTTGTGGTTTTGCCAGATGTAAAATGTGTAGTTCAACTACTGGGCTTTGAAGTGTTGTAGCAAAAGAAAAGTAAGAAATTGTAAAAAAGTATTTTCTAAGCTTGTACTTCGTAATATTTGGCTTCTTAATCAGGAGTGCCAATGATTAGTGCAGTGCCAGTATTGGTACAGTTTACCCTAGTTTAGTGTCTTTTGGGATCTGTTAGATGACAGGCAGGGTTTTAGACCTCCAGGGGAAGCAAAAGGGAGGCCTTTTATTTTCTTTGCAATTTTTATTTTCAAATAACTCTGTTAAATTCTAACGACATTTATGCGAAATATTCTCTTCGGTTCTTCATAGCTCAAACTTTACGTTGAAAAGTCCTTTTCACGAGGGAAACTGAATTTGTGTCTACACAAACTATAAAAATAGACGAAAAAGGGGGTATAGTTTTATTTTGTGGAATGAAATTTGCCTTTAAATCTTCAGAACAATTCCATCTGGAACAAGGTTTTATTCTTTAAAAGGTGCTCTCGAAATAGAATGAATTTAATTCAATGCATTCTTTGAAATCACTTGATTTAAATATAACCGCGTGAGAAGATTGAAATCGGCACCCAGTAGGTACATCTCCCCGGTAAGCAATCGTTCAAAATTTAATAGAAGGAAAACCGAAAGGATTTCCCTGTTTCCAGGCAAAACAAATTCCTTACCCAGCGCGGGTATGTCATGAAAATTCGATGCACCTGTCGTGCTGTTCTCTATTTACTGCAACAATGGCGCCGCGTTCGAACTCCAAACTTCGATGTCCCACTCTCACGACGATTCGGATTCCGTAGGAAACCAATATCGTAATCCATTGGGTACGTAATTTGTCCATGCCATCTCGCTGATTAATATTTCAATGAAATTCGTTGATTTCTGACAGCATGAATCGAAATACCAATAATATTTCAAATTCTCCCCTCTGAGAGGAAACCATCGTTTCGTCAAGATGAAGATAATTTAAAGCTGTCTCGAATAAGAAAAATATTGGACCTCGAGGAAAAAATGTGAATAGCAATCAGTTCCTTTAAATTATATAACAATTGTGTTAAAATTGTATTTCATATTTTTGAACAATGCAATTTATAATTGTTTTAAAAATATACTGGTTATTTTACTAACTTCTTTACGAGGGATTTTCTCAAATATAATTTAGAAGTGAAAATGACTTTTCCATTTGAACTTTAAAACGTACAGTACCTTTTCATTTTATAAATAATGAAATATTAATTCTCCAGAAACATATAAAACGATGTACAAAATCCTTGTTAAGCTTTCCCATATATTCCAACATTTAGCAACCACTTGCACTTCATTTAGCAACTCACTTCATCTACATTCTATGATAAGGCAACTAGTGAAAGTAGGTGTTAATGGTCAGACGAGCTTTGCCAACCACTGTAACGTGCACCACGCCTGTTCCTAACTTTTCGCGCGTGTATTGCTTTGCAATTCATTTTAAGCAAACGCTGTTGCCTTGAAATTATTCCAGTTTTATGTGAAAAGTAGTAACAGAAACAGTTAATTCCACCTTTTATATACTTACTCGCGCAAAGGCGAGTGACGCTTTTTTGAAAGGACTTTCGGGTAATTAAATTTCAGCCGTAATTTCGCGGAAACATAAACCTCTCCGTTTCATGAAATTAAGCTACGCGATGACTGCAGGAATTGTTTTAATTCCATAATTTTCGAGGGATTAGCGCCTTTGGTACGTGAGACTTTTTCGCAACGACACGCGCGCTATCGCCCCTTTTAAATACTGCGGCAAGAATTGGCTGGAATTCCAGTGTTACCGGAGTTAACTGAATTTCAGAATGGCCCTGGCGTACTTACGAAATCCTTTGTACGAATTTCACCTGAAAGACGTTAAATAAACCCACTGGGAAAAGTATGCAAATATATTTAAACCGTAACGTTGCCCCTTAAAAAAAAGAACGCTTGCGCAGTTTTTGGAGGATTTCAGGATTCCACTTCGATCTTTCGTTCTGCAATTTAATTACGTCTCATACATATTTCCTTATTTGACTTCTTAATTTAAGAATTGTATTTATGATACATTTTTGATAATATCAGTAAGCATCATCAGCTTTGCGTTTTAAAAGTAAGGAGAAATTTTCGAAAGCTTATCAATTTTAGTGATAAAGTGAGTATTATTTAGTGTGCTTCTTTTACTGAAATAAAATTGATCTTTGTTATCTCTGAAACGAAATTAAGGTAGAAATAAATTAACCCCCAACTAAATATTAATAAGCACAAATTTCTTTATAATCTTTGCATATATAATCTTTTAATTTAACTCAAAATATCCAATTCTCCCCATAACTCATCCCCTAACTCTAAAAACTCATTATTATTTAATATCAAAATTCACTTTGGCATTGGAAATATTCCTTGGAAATATCTTTTGCTTTAGACAGCAACAGACTATAAAAAGAAATTCGAACTTTGTGTGCTTAAATAAACGAGCACCGTTTCCCTAACTTGTTCTCGAATTACAGGAGATGTTTATCGAGGTAAGGAATGTTGGAGGATTTGGTCGCCTTCTTTTCCCTTTTTACTTGGGGTGTCGCTCTTCCAGCCTTCTCCACTCGGTCGACAAGATTGACCTCCATTCCAGACAGCAATCTTGTTACGATTTCCTCGGAAGAAAGGGTGTAAAAAAACAAATAGAATACCAACAGTGGGACGAGCTTTTTCGCGCACACTTCTTGGTCGGAGGATTTGCGAAACTGTTTTCGACGGACAGAGCACGTCGGCTTTGTAACTTAACGAACACGTGCCACAAAAGTGACTGAAAAATTCAAGCTCAAATACAATAGATTTACAATTACATATCCTAATTCCACGAGTATTAAAAAGTGGGACATAATAAATGAGTATCACTTGTATGGACAGGAGAAGGGTAAAAAATGTTCGTAAATTGTCCGAAATTCCTGTTAAGTTTTTAATATGATTTTATATGCATCTTATGCATTTTTATATGCTTGTGTGTTTGTCTATCGTCTAAAAACTTTCGAACAGTAAACTTTGGAGTCACGAAATGTATCTCAGCTCATTATCATGGTTTTGTTTATGTTTTTGTTTATTTTATTTACTTTATTCTACTTTATGTTATTTCATTCTATTTTATTTTATTTTTTCTATATATTTTTCATATTATCTTTATCTATTTATACTAATTTAGCTTTATACTCTGTAACTAAGGGGTTCTCCCGTTAATATAATATTAATAATAATAATAATAATTATGCTTGGCTAATCCAGATAATTGTGACTATTTTCACAAAAAAAACTAAAAAAACAACTATTTTTCATTTCTAAAATCAGAATCTAAATTTCGGGAGAAACCGAGTAGTAAAGCTAAGTAGTATATTATAAAGAGATATAAAGACACTAAAACAATCATGGACAAAGGTACTCAATTACTTCAATCTTCATTTTTTATTTGACACGTGCAATAAACCAGCCAAAAGTAATGCAAAATTAATTGACAGGTACATTACGTACATATACGAAACTATTTGAACTCTCAGCGTACACCATGTGCGGGATTTCTCAAATCATATCTCCCAACCATAGTCGCTGAACGCCCACGGGCGTTTCCCGCCCACACGCATACAGTGTAGTGCCCTGTACGAATTCATACACGGGTCCATAGCACCCAAAGGGTCCTAAACCTAACAAATTTCGTAATAACTAAACAATTATATAGATCATCATCTATTAATCCACCCATTAAAGATTATCGTATGTTTAATTCAATCTAGACGCTTATGAGTCTCTATCCCTGAATTCCCTTCACAGTGTTGCCAGTAATGAAATTTCTCAGGTGTTGTGGTCTGCTTGATCCTATTACTAGTAGTGGCGTTTAGTTTGCTAGCGTTGTTCAAAAGGGAAGAAACAAAATCGGTTACAGTTTCTATTCAACTAGCTATAGTGATCAGTCGTGATGGTTCTTTGGTAATACTGGTAACAAGTAGCGCGTTCTAACTCGTAATTCTAGTTGCACTAACGACTGGTAAGTGTTGCAGAATTTCCACTGAACCTGGAAACGCTTAAGCAGAAATTGGTTTAGGCCGATCGAACGTGCCTCGTGGGTTCAAAGCTGTTCCATAGGGCACTCTGATGTTGACTAAGATAGTGCAAGGGAAGTCCTAGCACATCATGGGCCTTCAAGCATATCTTGCTAATACAGAGTGGTCAGGAAATTGTGAGATACCAGTAGGTGATTCTTTGTGAACAAAAAAAATAACATATACAGTAGATACTGTTTTATTATTTAGTCTCGTAGTTTCCAAGATAAATGATTTTGAACGTGAAAGCAATTTGCATTTGGCTTGACAATGTGAACAAAAAAGTGATATATACAGGAGATACTTTGAAATTATTTAGTCTTGTAGTTTCCAAGATAAATGATTTTGGACGTGAAAGCAATTTGCATTGGACTTGACAGTGTGTGAGATATTTCTTATGAATGATCTTGGTATTTCCTTCGTTGTTGATTTTTGCTTATGAAACACTTATTCAAAGAATTGTCTACATCTGATACATAAGAAATGTTGAAAGTTTTATTTTGACGTAAGAGATGTTGATGGAATAAGAGGTTCTAGAATTTTTTCATGAGAATTTCATTGGAAGATCGTAATTTTGTTTCCAATAATATGGATGAGGCCCTCAGCAGCTTTTATGAGACATTATTCTTCGGGAATTATAATTTTATTATGAATCGTATGTTGTTGCATCATAGTATCATTAGTGGTAAGATAAATGCTCGTTAAGATCGCCTGTCATTGATTATGTTGAACGTTCTAGGGGTTCTAGTATAACCCCTAGAACATATAACCGTTATACAGTGGACGCTCGATAATGAGCCGCAGTCGGGGCTCTAGAGGCGGGGTTTTCTCAGAAGCGGCATATTAACGAGAGCCAATGTAACGCGCGCTCTCCCCATAACTCTCCTGTTTTCGTTTCCGTGATGGCTGCCCCCCGCCAGAATACTCTTAAGGTGCGTCACACTGATGTTCGCGCAATTCACAAGCAGTATAGGTACAAATCGTACTTCTTTCACTAAAGCTTTTGCGAGCATATTTAAATTTTATACAGATCCCTATTCACGAAGTGTTTACCGATGAAGACACACATTTTTACTATAAGCACGTTATACATGTACGATGAATAAAGAAAGCTTATATAGCAATGTAACTTTTATTTATAATCGTAATATTTTAGCATCTTTCAGTGTTTCAGTTTTTAGAATTAACGTTAAATATATTTTTTAACATTGTAATACATAAATCTGTAACTTCGGTACACCTTCTACCTGTCGTATATTTTTACAGTTTATCTTTCCCTTACCCATTTACATAACTATTTATGCCCAATATGAAATAAATGTGCCTAATACAAAATGTAACTGATCATAATTCTAAATATTTAAAAACACATTTGAATAAAACGATATTATACGTACTTATACTTCTGTCATTAAAAAATGTATGAGTTAAGATGTGTCTTCATCGGCAAACAGTTCGCGAGAAAGTGTCTATGTGTATAAGACAAAAATATGTTCGCAAGAGTTTTATTATTAGTGAGAAAAAGAAAAAACACATTCACGTATATGTATTGCTTGCGAATTGCTTGCGAACTCCAGTGTGGAGGCACCATTAAGGGTTAGCATTCATTGGCTCGCTGAGCGTGAGAGAAAGGGAGGTGCACACACGCGTGCGAGTAATGCGTGTGAGCTGGGGCGTTCCCAACGACACTTTAAACAGCGGCATATTATCCAGCGTCCACTGTACCTAGTCAGGAGGCCGAAAAGAGGCGAATGTTTGTGAATTTTTTTGGAAAAACGGAAGCATCTATTTTTACAGAACTTTTTGCGCTTAAAAGAGCAACATCTAAAGAAGATTTGGTAATTTTTTCGTAAAAAATATTTACATTTATAATAAAATTACAATCGATATTCAAGAAGCCTTTATGGAAAATTAAGCGATCAGCAAACATTTATTCCATACTTTCATTTAACATTTACTCCTCCTTTCCATCACTCGTTGTAACACCATTTCTTCTTTTCATTTACATTACACGTATATTCTAGTCTTAAAAATGAGCACAGTTCACAAACAGAAATAAAACGAAAACTCAAATTTAAAATTTACTGATACTGTAGTTCATAGTTTAAATTTACAATTCTCTATTTAAAAAAATGAACATATTAAAGGTAATTCGTATAATACAAATAAAAAGGAGAAATGGAATTAAAACTATTGAATCAATAGTTACTGCTTAGAAGGGGTTGTTACACTAACAGCAATCCCCCTCCCAAACCTGATTGTTCTTCACCTGGCCATCCTTGCCTATCGCTGTTTTTATTACGCTCTTAGGACCTTTATATTTCCCAAGCCATCTCCCTTATTCCCTGGCTTATCTACTTTCTTCGATTCAACTGGTGTTGTACGCCGCGAGTAAACAATTCGAATGTCCCGTCATCTATGTACCTGCCCACCTGACGCGACGCTCCGAGCATATAAACAAAGGTAGTTGTGCCCTCAGTCGAGTTTGTGTAACGAGTGATTGTGAATCGTGTCAGTGCTGGTTGGAGTTTAATACCTACGATTTTCTATATGGATAAACCCTAGAGTTCAAAATCTACCACATTAATCTTAATATAATATTTACAGTGCTGTTTTTAAGACTACCATTTCTACTACTTATATCATATATATGATAATACAGAATATTATTTTTATAATATTTGGTCAATTTCCTACGCAATAATGCCATTGTTTAAACATAATCGAGACTATTCGATTTGATACATGCAAAAGGATTCCATAAATTAGAAATATAATATATTCATTGGAAATTGTACAATAACTTCTTGTGAAGATTCTTGTTGGACCATAATATTCATTCGTTTATCATGATTTGATATAAATAATTTTCAAGAATTCTTAAGTAATAATATCGCATAAAAATATTCTATGAAGGTGTACATGAATGATATTTAAGTATTAAGTTTCTGCTTAAGATCGTGATGGATTTTACGGTGCTATTCTACTTTCAATATCTGCACTCGGAATGCGTGGAACTGTCTGCATCAAGCAATTTAAAATTCATAATTGAGGAAAACTTCGAATGCGGAAAATGCGGGGAAGCCGATGTTAACGCAATTAGAGTTCGACTTCCGTTTAAAATTTATTGAAATTTCTAGGAATCCGACGGGAAAGTTCCAAAAAGTGGTAGTTGTCTTGACGATGATCGCGAGAAAAACTACCACTTCGAAAAAGGGTTTTATTTCGTCCAGAGAAGAACAAAATTCGACCTAGTTATCAAATGTGTCTCTTCGAAGTTTTCGACCATTGCCATAGCATATCTTACTACCATTAGCTTAACCAAATACAGTTACAAAAATATATTAAACAATAGGGTGCAAGTGTGGTAGCACAAAAATTAAATTCGAGGAAAAATTAAACACTTTATTCTTATTTTCTTAAAATTTAAGATTCCTAGTACAAGTACACATTTAGAATAGACTTTTTATTTTTATTTTTGCAGATATATTAAAAGCTGTTTCCTTTAATTTAAGAAGTTTAAAATGTTTTAGTTCAAATCTCTGTTTCCTTGCAAACTACTCATATTTAACACTCTTTGACTTTTATGATTTAATTTTAATAGGGACTGCAGTTAAATTCATATAAAATAAGAATATTACTAATAACTAATAACTACTCCAACTTGCATATAAAAATTCATGTCACGTCTTTAAAAATACACCACCTAATCAGCACTTGAATACCTCGTAGACTTTCGCCTATAAAAAAAAATTAAAAATTCCCACAAAAGATCAGAAAGAGATCAAAAGAACATACTTCTTATTTCGATTTGAAGTAAAACTCACCCAGCAATGGTGCTTCATCCCTAAGAACAGGCTTCAAGGTCTTATACCCTCGCGACCACGATCAAATGCCAGAAATTAGATAACAGGGATGGCTGGCGCGAGATAAAAGCCCCGCGATATTTTTATGCTTTTCATTTCACCGTCTCCGCGTTATTCGATTCCCGTCTCGACAATGGCCAGGATGGATTTCATTCTGACCCCGATTCTTCTGTGTCCAGCGTGGCACACGGCGCCCCCTCGCGAGAGATAAATCGTCGCGGCGCATTAAGCAAGCCAGTGAGACGGTTCCTTCGATTGATAACTCAAAAATTCAATTAAGGATCAAAGAAACGGCGTCGAGGCGGCACTCGAGGAAGGGTGTTCGTCGCCTTCAAATAATTGCGCGAAAGCGGGGATCACCGCCTCGAGAAAGGACCGTGACGATCGATGAAAAAAAAACCAAGTGATGTTCTTTTAAACCGAGACAAGTGGAACGAGAAGCTATCGAAGGAAAGGAGGTAAGATTTCTCGAGAAGTCGTGAGAATTGGAGAATTTTATATATTAGTGACGTGACTAGTACGTACTTCAGAGTATAAATTTTTTTAGCTTGAGTAATTGAAAAATTATAATGGATCAGTGTTTCATTTATTGAGAAGGTTAAGATGTTTTCTGTAATACAGGCTACTGGTTACTTAAATTATTTTCGAGAGGCTTGGAGTTATTTTAAACGTTTCGTGAATCCCAAGAATTTTTTAAATTATAGTAAATGTGATGAGTTTTTAAAGAATGTTCATTTTAGAATAATATTCCAATATAATATATAAAGTGACAGAAAATTTGCAAGGGAGCATTTTATTATTCCATTATTAGCAGGTAGCAAACCTTTTAATATACTCGGTACAAATGTAATGTGAAGAAGGTCTTTATCAATCTTACTCTTTCATCGTTACCTGTTCCCCTCGTTTGTACTATTTTAAGAAATGAATGACACGGCCTGTTTGTTTCTTTTACCCAGCCACTCGTGTAATTGCATCCTCATTACGAACGTTATTTCCTCCTTGTGGATGCACTACATTCACATCCCGATATTCCGTGTCGTTTCCTACAAACAGTCGCGATTCCTTTGAGTTCCATTAAAGAACAACATATTTCAATTCCCATACCTTGGCAAGCTCCTGATCAAAAAGAGTCTCCACGGTACGTCGCACTTCAAAGTTCGTTCAATTAAAATTCCTCTGCGACCTGTTCGGCTTTCATTAAAAATGTAGTACCTCACTCCTCGCAGCTTCGAATCCTTTAGAATTGCAATTATTTACACGACACGGGGCACAAAATGTGACACACTTTTCTTCTGAAAATTATCACGTTCGTAATTGTACCTAGCAGTGCGTATAAAATCATATTCGGTGGAAATAATTTACAAGTACCTACCGTTTCATGGCAGAATTACAATTAATAAATAAACATTCTTCTGCGCCAGTGACGCCATGAATATTTCATAGTGCAAAATGGAAATTTGCATTAAGTAATTTCCATTGGAGATATTAACATTTTATTCCCACCGTCACAGTACTTAATACGAATTACATTATATCAAAATTAACATTTAACTTATAAATTTGAGTAGACTTTATCCAAGAACCACAAGCACATTCAACTGAATAAATGAATCCTCGTTTCTTTCTCTCATACCACTTACTAACGTGACAAAATAATATTACAATACATGGCAATTTATTTGAAACCCTATAATCGCTAAAATACGAAGGAGTATAAAAGGGAACCCATGTAGCGTTCTTTCGCCAATAAAACGACATTTAGAAGCGAAGGAACGGTTTCCTTCAGGGCGAAAATTGTACGGAAACGTAATACAATTATTGACAGGGAGAGGGTGGAATCCTTAAATGAGGGTAAAATAAATCAGACAGGCGCTCGAAACAGAAACGAATCGAACGGCGGGAGAAGCTGGTTGGCAGAAAGAAGAAGAGGGAAATGAGGAAAGTGCACGGGGTGGAAATAAGGGGTGTGCAGAGTAGTAACCACCCTTATACCGTTTCCGCGACCTAACCTAAGGTAACCTTTGCCTTCTTTTGCCTGACTTAACCCAAGATCGTTATCGTCCCTCATGGAAACACAAAGGTGGCGAACGGTGAAATCTTTGTAGGCGAAATTTCTCTTTGAACGGAACCAGTGATCCGTTTGTCTCTTTTCTTTAACTGAAAGAACATTAGTTCCTTTCGTCTCCCCTTCGTCCATTCACTAGCGTTAATAGAAAGAATATTTATTAATAACAGTCACATTTTTTACGAATTCGAATTACATTGTTACGTGTATTTGTAGGATATTTTGAAATTGTAACGGGTGTTTACAAATTCGTGGTACAAGTTTGGTGCCTCATTGAATGAATGGGTTGTCAATTTGTGAAGCAAAAATGTTGTTATTCGTTGGGGGTGGTATTTGAAGGCTCTTCTTATTTGAATGCAAATAGGTCGAAGCGATTATCGAGGGTAGAGCAGACGCAGGAATTTCCCTTGGTCTTCGAACAGCAACCCTGAATTTGTTGTTTCAGACCATTTGAAGCGTGAAACGATATCAAGTATTTATATATAGGGTAGCACTCTATTATTCATTTAGGGAAGACGAAAGGAATGGTGTATGCTTTGGGGACGATTTATTCTAGGACACATATTTTCTAACACTTTGTAATTTATGTCTGTATTAGAATAAGGTCGAGAATCGCGGAAATTCCCGAAATCAGCGAGTCTTGACCTTGTTATGCGATCTTTAAACGTTTGTATCTTAGAGCAACGTTAATCGATTTTGATGAAATTTTCAGCATGTATACAACTTACTTTAATCTACAAACGGGTATTTTGAATTTTCATTACAGGCTCACAAAAAAAAATTTGAAAAACGACCTTTACTATTTTTTTCGCTATTACGACCAATTACATTTTTTTTTTAAACGATGAAACACATCAGTTGGCAAACTAATCTATCTGGCTTTAAAAAAAACTCAAGTCCAAATTGAAATTAACTTCGATTTTTTGGGATTTTTTTATGATTTTTAGTGGGAGGTGCAGAATTTGAGTAAATTTAGTTGAAATGCACTTCGATTCTTTTGGATTTTGTTAAGATTTCTAGTTGGAAGTGCTGATTTTGAAACAATGTTGTAATTAACTTAGATTTTTTGAGATTTTTTTATGATTTTTAGTGGGAGGTGCAGAATTTGAGTAAATTTAGTTGAAATTACATCGATTCTTTTGGAATGTGTGAAGATTTTTAGCTGGAGGTGCTGAATTTGAAAAAATTTTGCTCAAATCGACATCGATTTTTTTATGATTTTTAGTTGCAGGTGCGAAATTTGAGTAAATTTGGTTGAAATTCACTTCGATTCTTTTGAATTTTGTTAAGATTTCCAGTAGGAAGTGCTGATTTTGAAAAAATTTGTTGTAATTAACTTCTATTTTTTGGGATTTTTTTATGATGTTTAGTGGGAGGTGCAGAATTTGAGTAAATTTTGGACCAATTCTAAAAAAGTTTTGCGATTTTAAAGAGTGTGCAATTTTCGCTGCCACTCACTGTACACCTACTTTATCCCCAATCTCTACCAACATCCCATAAATTGCAGTTACAGAGGGTTAAACAGCACATGGCCGTGAGTCATACTTCGACTGCAATGAGCCTTAAACCGCTCGACAATTTCCCCTTCAGTCATCACACTCCCTACCATTAAGAATAAACCAGATATAACCCCGTTAAGTCGTGAAACTCCCTCTGGAAACTTCCCAACGAGGAATAGATCCACGGTGCACACCATGCATGACGACCCACACTCTGAAATAACAATTGCGTCTTGGGGCGCAAGCAGCGATAATACGAATCGCTCGCGGTAACGGCTTTTCCTTTACCGCATGATTCTACAAAGCTTTCCAGCCGTTTCCGTCGCGACTGGGAAGCTCCTATCGCGCGTGGCCACTTTTCCCTTTGTTCCACGTTTTGCCTTGTGCGCGGTGTCGATATCGAATATCTCCGCGGCACAGCAGTATCTCGGCGACCACTCCGCCGCTCGACCCCTTTTCCGTTTCAAATTCGAACCTGCGGCGCAGTTTTCCAGCCCCGATCGCCGGCTGTGTCGCGCACTTCCAGATTCGATTAACTCGCGCGCCTCGCCGCGCTACGTGGCGGGACGAATGCGAGAAGTTTTATTCACGGATGCTAGCGGGCGATAATTGGGTCTCGTCGGAACTTTATCCGCGTTCTTCACCTTGCACTTTTCGCAATTTCAAGCGCGATATTGTGGGCATGGGTGAGTAAGAGCTTTCTCGCAGGAGATTTCGGTGTGGCTCGTGAGTAGTATTCGGGATTTGTTTAATTGATACACTGTACATTAATGTTTCAGTGTATTTTTCGTGTATTTTAATAATCCTAGGAAGCTCAAGGGAGGATTACTTTTAGTCTACATAAAAGAAAATACTAAAAAGGATATTTTCTTCCGCTCAAACTATTTCTGGTTATATAATAAAAAAATATAGACAGATATGAAATTTCTAAAAATTTATTATTGAAAAAAATACGTAAGAAAATATTAAAACAAAAATACATTCCACTTACAAATATCTGGCGTAAGATGCTAGTAACAGGGCATAACTTAACTGTTTCATTCATAAGAAAGAGTTAGACTTATTTACTCTGAGCCTTCACTATGTTCTTTATTACAAACAAAACAAACATTTTTCCCTACTTTGTGCTTGTCACAAACATACTTTGAGACACCTTGAACGATGGTGGTTTTAGCTACCTTTGACAACAAAAAAAATAAACACGATATCTAATTTGTTGGTTTACAACCATTAAATAAATTTACTTTCTGACACAAAACATTATTAGCGGTTTACAAAAATTATTTTATGAGAAAACTAAAATTTGAAGCTTTGTGAACATTTATTAACCCTCTCTTCGGCTTCCTAGAAATAATAATTGGTAGGAGTATTAATAGTAGTAACCTATTTTCATAACTTTTTATTTCTAGTTGCAATAACTTTTCCTACGAATCCCAAAATTATGAATAATGGCTTTACTTTGTATACAGCAGAAATTGGATATTTCATTTCTTACGAGTAGGTACAAAAGAAGCTTGAAAGGCCATTTCACTTGAAATTTTTTCCGCCTCGGGGGATTCATTGTCGATTTCACGCAGGCTGACCGGCTAACAAAAGAAATCCGCTGGAATATTCGAGGAAAGGAAGACGAGAACGACATTTTGGAAGATAAGGGGAACAGGAATGAATTTCTTGGCTCTGGGGCATAACAGTTATCGTGTTAGCATATTATTTATGGAGTACCTATTGTAAAGAATAATTGCAACCACACATTTTAACATATTAGCTAACCAGATTCCTGAATAAGAATTTTTTTCCCATGGGGTTGTTTGAAAGATAAGAGAAGATAAGGTTTGAAGAATATGGTTATATAATACATTATAAATAGAACACCAAAAAGGAGGAGGAAGACGTGGAACTAAGAGGGTTGACAAGGAGATAACAAGGAATAAGAACAAAACGGGCTGAACAGTCGGGGTGGCGAAGAGAAAGGATGATCACTCTAAGCAGAAAATAGGAAAATGTAAAATAGAAGCAGTATAAGGTAGAATTAAGTATAAGTGAAGGCATGAAACATGACACTAAAGAGATGGCTTGGTAAAAGAAGAATCCAACTCAGCATCGTTGTGAAAAAGCAATTAGGTTTTAAACACCACTCAATATTTTCCATCCCCACTTTTCTCTATTCTGAATTTCAAAAATAATACAACACGATCAAATCACGTGGCTGATCCTACAATCTATATATATAATTCTAATACAACTTCAACTCGGGCTTCCAGCAATTCGATACTACTTGAAGAAGGAGAGAAGAACTCACTGTTCTTTGCCGAGAGTACTGGGAAATCGTGCGAGCTACGATATTAAATTTAAAGGAATTTCAATTGAAGTAAACGTCAGACGTGCTTCTTTCCCTTTGCGCGTCAATTTAAGCGTATCCAGCCTTCATGCTACTTAACGGAAAGATACGAGACTGCAAACATTATAGATACGCGAAATTGAGGGAAGCTCTTCTGTTAGGGGAATATTGCCTGCGGTGATTCGCTGTAAACGTTTTTGCTTCTCCTTTGACGCCACCAATCCCTGTAAACAGAAAGCGAATTTAGCACGATGCGTTTGATGGATGCAGTGCAGAGGAATCTGATTCCTTTGCTTTCAAGATTCATTCAAACCTGTGAAACAATTTCGACGAGACTAGTGACTTATAAAATAAATAATAGTATGAGGTAGATTCGTAGAGTAGAACAGATAATATTGTTAAACGTGGTGCAACGTTAATAATAAATAACAACTCATTTTAAAAGCAACGTATTTCGCATTAAAAGATCATAAATAGAACAGCAATTTTTATATTCATAATGTCGTAATTAAAGTTTTATTTAGACTCTAAGTGGTTGGGAAATTATGCAAAATTATTCTCTACCGTATCTACATTGTTTTTTAATGTGATAAATATTATTACAGGTGTGTGAGAGAATGGAGTGTTTCAGTTTATGTACGTGTGTTTGTTTTTGGTACAAGCAGCGTTTAGATGAATCGAACGTGGCGTTTCTACGAAGAGAAATGAAGGAGAATGCCAGCGATAATTAATCCTATCTGTACGTTGCAAGAAAGTGGCTCGATTTCTTCTATTGGATGGCAATCATCTTGCTATAAGCCATAAAATTGCGAGCTAAGAGGATATCGCAATAAAGAATCACACAAACCAATAAACGATCAAAAAGGAACGAGGTAGGGATTCATCATCCTTCTTGCGAGCTTACATCCTGGAGAAAGTTGCCTCTTAAAGCGGCTGGCGAAGTGAAAATCAATTAAGGAAGTGTAACGAGTTTTAGGAATCATTCGTGCGCGTACAGCAAAGCGAACGAGGAGAGATCGTGTGGTCGAATGGAGAAACGAGAGGCATAAGACACTTTTCACGTTTAGTACTAATTTATATCAATTTTCAGTGGGAAAATGGTACTGAGCTCTTTGCGTTCCATTTCATTTTTAAATGAAAATCAACATTTCTTTCATATCTTGAGATGTAAATATTTTCAAGCAATAATTTCAAATGTTTACACTGGAAGGGAAAGGGGGGAGGAGAAAATGAAGTCTTAATACTTTAGTCCTTTTTCTTTATAATATATAACTTATACGCTTATTACACATCAGAAAAATATAAGCAATATAATAATAACAGTGTTATATTATTTTAATATTTTTTCGAGTTTGTACAGGGAAGCACCCTAAAACAAAATAAGAAATTTCCACTTCTATTATTGTCAAAACAAGGAAAGCTGTTCACTTTATTAATTACTCAATGAATTGCTTAATTTTAATAATTCTATTTGCTCTGGGAGCTTGTGAAAATATTTCAAAATCCACCTATCCTAAAATCTTATAAAATAGTCCAATTTTTTTCTATTTTAATAGGCAAACGTAAAACTCTTGACTGGGATCAAATAAAATAAAGTGATTACTACTAATAATTCTATTTGCTCTGGGAGCTTTTGAAAATATTTAAAAATCTACCTATCCTAAAATCTTATAAAATAGTTCAATTTTTTCTATTTTAATAGGCAAACGTAAAACTCTTGACTGTGATCAAATTGATTTCACAAAACTCTGTCAAATTCGACATGCTTATCATTCCTTCCACTTTCTTCACATACATTTGCTTCCACCCAAAAATTACCGAAGCATTTCATTTCATTCTTCCACTCTACAAACTCACTTCTAAAATTTAAATTCTAAAACAAACATCCTCACTTCAAAAAATTTGCTATTTAAATTAATCACCAAATAAAAGAAAAATTTGTATCACCGTGAAACGACAATCCATCCTTCAAATGTTCTGGAAATATAGTTTCCACTTTGATAAAAGTGAATTGACTGATCGGTCGACCTACCCCAGTGCAAAGTGCGAGGCGAATAGAGGCCAGCGAGGCGAGGGTAGGGAAAAGTCGGAAGGGGGTGCATGAATTTTCAAGGAATAAGGATGACTATGAGGCTAGACAAGCAATATAACAGGCGAGGAACAACAAGGCGGATCTGAAGACGCGAAGAAGAACACAATTTGGTGAAACGAGAACGAGATATACTCGGTCGGCGGAGCCAGCTGACAGGGAATATTTCAAGTGAGCGGGCATTCTTGCAGCCGATTGCATGGAAATTCTTTCAACAATGTTTCAATCCACGGGAAATATCTGTATCACGATATTTACCGCGCTTTCCTTCAGCATTTTCGTCCTGTTGAATTGTAAATCGCGCTCCATTTCAACACTTTTCAACACCGCAGCGTCACTTCAGTTTCGTCGATTTAGTAATCGAATTGTATGATACTGAAGAATAGTCGGTGCTTAAAGTCGTTCACCATTTTTGTTTTTCTCCTTTTTTTAAGCCATAGAGGGATTTTGAGGGTAATATGAAATTTTAATCATTTAAGATTTCGACGGGTAATTAATATGCACGATTATGGCTAAGAAAAATATTTGTAAAAGAATTTTGAGGGAAGGTTCCGATCTAAAAATCAATTTTTTTATTTCATTTTTCGAGTGGTCAGTTTTATAAGAATACATAGATATTTAAACGGATTTTCTGAAATTTGTAAAATTCCCGAAATTATAGGCATTGAGTAGCGGCAAATGTGTGAGTAACACTCGGACACTCAGCACTCACGTAAAACTTTAAACGCGTTTTTCTCCAACAGTGTTCTTAAAATCGGTCGAATCTACATCTCGAAAAATTATTATCCGATTCGACTGAAACATTTTTATTTTGAAGAATATACTTTCGGCTGTTCTACAATGAGCACAGAACCTTCTCGTACACGAAAAAGTACTCGAAAAAGTACTTTTACCTCGAGGGTCAGTGAACGACAGACCCAGAATTCGTAAATAAATGCACGATCCACTTTCCAAGCGAACAAAGGAACGTTCTTGAAAATCGTTGATTGCACATTCGCCAAAAACCACTGTAACCGAGACAGGCATGGAATATTCAGAATTTCCACCAAAAAACGAGCGCGCAAAACGGTACACATTCCGCCCCGACAGCGGAGCTTAGCGATTTTTTAAAATAAAATCTTCGCGAGATCTTCCATCGGTCCCAATGAGACGATTACTGAAAAGTGGCAGATTAATTCGAAGCGTCGAGTCAGCATCAAACAGCAAGAATTAACTGTATCAATGTAAATCCAATTACGTGCTTCCGTTCGCGGGAAGCCGCTTAATGAAAAATTTAACCAACTGCTGGATGAATGGGCTTGAATAGTCCTCCGTCGTTATCGAAAGTGGTGCAGGAATTTCAGAAACGACATCACGCCCGACACGCTGGCAAATACACATAATTTGGGGCGGGCAATCAGCGTGCTAATGCGTTCACCTCGATTCCCCAAATAGACCAGGAAATTGATCGTGTTTGACAGTGGAAAACCAATATCGCGCTCCCCTTTATTACGGTTTCAATTTGATACGGTGACAGTCCATGAATATATTACCACATCATCTCGCGCTCCTAGAAAACTTGATAACGTGCTGCTCACGGTCGCCCCATTTACGATGGCTGCGAGAGATTGCTTTTCGTTTTCAATGAATTCGCTACTGGACTTTGGCGATCGCTGGGAGTAGGTATCCACCGCGTCGTTTGCGGATGGACGGGCGAAATGATGAGTTCTGAGGTGATGTACTACCTGCAACTGTTGCACCAAGAGGGAACATACTGTTGGATTATCGATATTGTGGTTAATAGTGTTGGGTAATGTGTGTGAGGGATACCAAGGCTTCTTTTGGAGATTATACTGTTATAAAATAAAAGGAACTTTGCTGTATTTAGTTGGTGCTGATTTTTGACTTATTTTAAAGTCGAAACTTACTTGTACTTTTCTACTTTACCCACACAGCACCATAAAATTGAAGCAACGTCTCTGCAATGATTCCAGATTGCAATGTTGCCTCATAACATTGCAGAGACGTTGCAGGTTCAGTCATATTGTGTATTTTGCAACGTTGTGGCAACATTGCAAATATGTAGTCCTGCAACGTTCCGGCAATGATTCAGCAACGAAACGGCAAAATTATGGCAATGATCCTGCAACTCTTCGACAATATTGCTGTGCGAGTTGCAGGTTCACTCCTATGTCCGCCTTGGCAAATATTGCAGGAGGTTATTTTTGTAAAGTTGCAGCAACATTACAAATATGTAATCCTGCAACGTTCTAGCAATGATCCTTCAACGTAACTGGAACATTGCAGCAATATTGCAAGTTCGTTGCCACTCCAATAATGCACAACAATATTGCAGCATCTTTCCTGTAATGTTGCAGTGCAACCTGCAACAACACAGTATTGCAGCAACGTTCCTGCAATACTGCTGCAACGAAGTGTGCTGTAGGGGTAAAGGGGTTCTCTAGTGTAACTGCCCGTTTTTCAACGCCATCTTCGGGAATTTCTTTAACAAAAACTATATGTTTATACTATCTGGCGTTTTGCTTGCATTACGCCCGTCGGAAAAGAATTTTTTTAAAGAAGTTTCTGTTATCGACTATATATATGTATACGTGCGATAAAAAAGTTCAAAAAAATTCTGAGTGTTACTTTAAACATATCTTAATATGCAGGCAAAACGACAGATAGTATACACTTTTAGTTTTTCTTAAATAAATTCTCGAATTGGCGTTGAAAAACGGGCAGTTACACTAGATCTAGAGTACCCTCTTAAGGGAAGTTGTTTGCATTAAATAAAATAAAGAAATCTGTGTTGTATTTGGTTGGAGCTACTGTTGGACTTTCTTTAAAGTCGAGACTTACCTGTACTTTTCTACCTTAAGGGAAGTGGTTTGCATTAAATAAAATAAAAAGCACTTTAATATCGAAAAATAGTTCCAAATAAATACAGCAAAATTCTTCTTATTCAAATTAATACAAACGAATACCTTTAAATTAGAAAAGTAGCACCAACCAATTACAGCAAAGTTCTTAGTGCGAGCCAATGAACAATTATCCAAAGTTTCATAAAAATCGGCGTGTGACACTTATCGAACGTCCCGTGCAGTAGATTATATAAAGTGTTTTATAACAAGATAGGTTAGCTTGAAGAATGAAATATGTATATATATGCAGATGATGACAGAATTTCATTTCAATGCTGCTTCTGTGTAATAAGCTCCTTGAGTTAAGGGTGTCTTTGTGCTTCCATGACATACTTGTTATAAGCTGACACTTCCTTCGTCTAACTTCAATGACAGTGATCAAATTGGCCATCTTGAGCTTCAACACAAACCCAATTGGCTATAAGTTTTTACCGGCGCAGTCAGTTATGCCAGCTCAGTGTGCGTTCCGTTTACGCATAGCGTGTTGCATTTGCGTTGCAACGTAAAATATCGTTGACAGTCGTTGTCAGTTTTGATTGGCCATTTTTCTTCGCGTCGCGCGCGTCGTGATGTATCGAGCGCAATCAAGCGAGCAATTCGATAATTAAATTTCACATTTCGACCTTCGGATTATTCGGTTTATTGGCTTGACGTGACGAAATTTATTCGTCGATTTTAAATTATCGCGTTGGGAGCGGAATGAATCCTCGTTGGGCCGTGGTGCGTCAATTCAGGCGTAGGGAACTATGGGGCTGAAATTTCGAAGGATGCTTGCTGTTTTGTACGCGTCAAAACAAAATGGAAATATAGAAAATGGGTCGAGCGAATCTGGCGAGGAATTTTAATTTCTAAATTGGAAAATGGGAAGTTTTTTGTTAAAAATTATATTTCTCGCACCACCTGAACTGCGACTAAATATTCCTCCACGTCGAGCTTTCTTTAAACGAAAGTACAACGCACTTTCAATCGAGCACAATTAGGCGTATGAAAATTGGCACATGGGCAGGAAAAATGGCGTCTTTGCTAAGAAAATTTGTGCTCAAGTTTAAGGATGGAACACATTAAGTAAAATTACATCTACTTATAAGGGATGTTGGGCAACTCGAAAATTCAAATATTTTGAAACTTTGAAGAAATCTAGCTCAAGTGATGCTAATATCTATTTTTTATTGGGAAATTAAACGATTCTATGGATAAAAACACCGCCTCGATAAAATGGTGAGTTTTCAAATTATCGTGAATATCAATGAAACTGTAAAAGATATAAAAAACAAGTTTTATGGTTTTTATGCCTCATAAAGCAGCGATAAAGAATTTGCGATTTTTTTTCAAAATTCACACTCGGAACATTAAATTCTTTATCGTCATATTGTAGAATGTAGAATATCGAAAGCCATCAAACTTTGAATTCAACTTTTTTTCGATATCACTTACATTTTCGCAGATATTCACAATAATATGAAAACTCGCAATTTCTTTGGGGGGATGTTTTCACCCTTAGCACAATTTATTGCCGAATCAAAAAATAGCTACATTATCACCACCCCCCGAGTGCCATTTCTGCAAAGTTACAGATTTTTCAATTTCTCGAATTGCCAAACTTCCCTTACTCTTCAAAAGACGAGCTAATAAATTCTAGCAAAGGGTTAATGTCGAGGCAAGTGTCTACTCTCTACGCCATCCTATGGCGTCGACAGAATTTCATTTAACAGCGCCGACCCAGATGGAATATCGATGGAAATAGTGCACCCCACGGTAAATCTGCGAAATCGTGGACACGAAGAGTGTCTCGAGGCAAAAGGATTTCGAGCAGAGAAAGAGATTCTCAGGATCCTATCGACGTATCGTGCACCCTCGCGGGCGCGAAGTCGCGGAACGAAACGAAAGCGAAGGGGGAGGCTATAGGAACGGAAATGGAGCGTGCGTTACGGGATTTATAATGCGTCGCGCGTGCCTGTTCGACGTGTGAATAGGCGGGAACGGTGAAATATACGGTGTAAAGTCCCGTGAAAGGGACTGAACGCGCGATGAAATATCCTGGGTACTTGCCCGTGGAAAACGCGCCAAGGTCGACTGGGTGCGTGCGCGGCTCGAGATGGGATTTTTCGCGACTCGAGTGCCGTTGGAATAAAACTGCCGCGTTGAAACCGCGATTCCAGGACACAGTTCGAAGCGTGCAGTGACCTTAAGAGTTGAGTTCTCAGCGAGAATTTTTTAAGCACTATTTTAATCGAGAGAAATTTAGTACTGTGAGGTGGCGAAAGACTTGTGTGTAGGTGGAGTTGTACTTGGAGGCAGATTTGTGAGGTTTGTATAAAATAAAGTTTCATTTGGAATATTTATATTTCTAATTGAGGCATTTGATGGAAAAAGGGCACATACGCCAAAATGCCATTTCCAGAAAATCGATTTCAAAGTTTTTATTATAGTATAACTTAAGGGGGTATTCTGGTCTGACGAGGCATTTTCGTCGCGTTATTTCGGAATTTTTTTACAAAGAACCCATAAATTTTATTATTATTTAGTATATTGCCACATGTTTATTGATGTTTCAACTATCTTTGCAAATTTTGTCGATAGAAAAAAATTTAAATCAAACGCAGTTGACTGCATTACAGTAATGGTGAAAAATAGAACATGGAGTTACGGTGCCCATGATTGGGCTCGTTCTAGTGATCAGAAACAAAAAATGAAAAGAGATTCTTTATCTGTATGCCTGTGGCTATCGTCTCTACCAGAATTATGATAAAATAATTTGTTTTTAAACTTTCGCAGACCTTTAAAGTTGAAAAAATGTGCGAAAAGTGAAACTTAATTTTCAAACCGCGGCCATTTGCTTAATTTTCAATATTTTTTTATTATTCTGGTAGGGACGATAGCGACAGGCATACAGATAAAGAATCTGTTTTCATTTTTTGTTTCTGATCACTAGAACGATCCCAATCATGGGCACCGTGACCCCATGTTCTTTTTTTCGCCATTACTTTAAAGCGGTCAATTGCGTTTGATTTTAATTTTTTTCTATTGACAAAATTTGTAATGGTAGTTGAAACATCAATAAACATGTAGCAATAAAATAAATAATAATAAAATTGATGGGTTCTTTGTAAAAAAAATTCCGAAATAACGCGACGAAAACGCCTCGTCAGACCAGAATACCCCCTTAATAAAAAGTAATGCAATTAAATCCAATTTTTTCAGGATGTAGTTACCATGTCCTTCGAACGTTCTGAAAACAGAAGTCGTGATTTGAAAATGATATGCTTCTATGTGCCCTTTTTCCATCAAATGCCTCAATTATTAAGAAGGTATGAGAAGACTTAATTCATTTTTGTTCTTTCATTAGGTATCTCTTCATATTTTATTAAATAAAATAATTTGTGTCTTCTTGGAACTTTTCTATATTTATTTTTACTAAGCTCCACATTGAGAGGTGACTTTGTGAGAGTATATTTTAGCGCATGAATAAAACCGATAAATGTAGAAGTCCAAAGTAACCTCATTAGTCAAAAACTCACCCCCGCTTACGGTAGCTCTATATTTTTGTAAGTCTTAGCTGAAACAGTTTAGTGGCCACTACGTATTTGTTACTGCATTTTGAATTTGTGTGACAACATCCTCAGAAGATTGTGCAGAAAGAACATTGATCGTTGTTGCGTTCACGATACTGTCCTCCGTCAGCTAGAAATCACGGATGCATGATCCGTTCCCCGCTTTCCCACGGGAATTCGGGCTTACGAGCGCTATGAGTAAAAAGAAGACTTAGGAAAAGGTTTCCTAAGCGTCTCGAAATTTGTGATAGGATTTGAGGTGAAATTGAAGCTCGGGAGGGCAAGGTGTCTTTGGACAGAGATTGCGGAGATTTTCGAGCGCATATTGATGCTCGTATCAATTTCACCGGGGCCCCAAACTATACAGCATCAAATGAGAATATATTATCATACAAAACTTAAACCCAGCCACCGTCGTATCACATTCTTCCCAACTCTTCCCCTCCCAATAAAATTCTCAATAAATTCTGACATCACAAAACAAACATATTTAACTCCAAATTAAAAAAATCACCTTGCATATATTCTTCACATTCACCTGCTGCCTTCTCACGAGCTAAACTGTTCCATCAACTTTAACACTGGATTAATAGAATCTGATGATTCGAAGAGAAGACTTCATCCCCCTTTCTCCACGATTGTACGCTTGAAGCTCTTCCTCCAATTCTTCAAGAAGACAGCTCCGCGCAGCTGATTTCTGGAACGCGTCACCCAGCGGGAGCTGGCGAAGATGAAGAGATTTTAGAGGGTTTCGGGTGAAACGAAGCACGAAAATCTTGGGAACATCCAGCAACGGGGACTTGCAACGCTGCTAGCGGTCCGGACGAGCTTCGAGGTAAACCGAAAATCGATATCCGATTCACGGGCGACAAGAGAGGCAAACAAGGTACGAATCCATCAAAATAGACACCCGCGGGGACGGATGATCTATGGATTCTGGGCGACGTTTCCATATCGTTACCCTTTTTTTTGTAACCTCGCCTTTCACTGAGCACACCGAAGGTCGCTGGGGGTTATGGGTCGGAGATGGGATCCATTCAATGGAGTTTGAAGTAGTTTCTATGTCGGGGAGTAAGGGTGCGCCTGGGGTTGGCGCAGATATCTTCGACGTTATACTTTTTGTACCGATGTACTCATCCCGCAAATCTTTTTCCCGAATGGCGTTTTAACCAGAACAGGAATAGTGATGGTTTAGTTACATACAATTTGATACTTGATGCATGGTTCGTGGAAGGGGGAGGAAACTACTTACAAGTAGTATTCACAAGGGACATGTGCGAAGTTTGGGTCACCAATTTGGCTTCTTTGCATATAGTTAGTGTGCAACAGTGTATTAAACGAAGGGAATATATTACTTGAAATTTTGCGAGGCAAATGAGGTTGGTCGATCCCAGATCTTGTATGTAAATATGTTACATGGGAAGGAGAGGAATATAAATACGTTACAGGAGTAGTTGAAAATTAAAAGAATGTACGGGAGTTTAGATGAGATAAAAATTGGTTGATAGTGTATCGAGAGAAATTCCAGGTCGCAGCGTGTTAAGGGGACTAGGCAGTTGAAAAATCGATTTTTGTATTGTATTTTCCGAAAGTATTATGGTTTCTGAATAATATGTCCCTTGGTTTATAGTAAAATTCGCAAAATTGTAAATTTGGCAGATAAAAACGTCTAGCGGTAACCTATAGCGTCGCCTTTGCCCAGAAACTTTATTATTTATTACTTTCTGCCCGGCGTTGGATACGACGTAAACTATTAAGTAGCTAGTGGAGAGGGAACGTCAGATTTTATTTATTAAAACATCGTAACCATCGCGTTCGTGATTACCCCACTCTCCCCTAAAAGCATTTTTCTCGAATATTTTTTTCTCTTCTTTTTCCTGATTGCGAACGAATAGAGGTTCAAATTGCCTTGGAAAAATCACAGGATGTATAAAACATGTGTCATTTCGGTGTGAACCTCTGATATGGTCTGTACAAATTGTAGATTTTCATAAAAAAATTAAGAAGTCGCCGGATTTTAGTAGCGCATAAACAATTATGGTTTTCTTGGAAGAAAAACGCGTTTAAAGTTTCTGGGCAAAGGCGACGCTATAGGTTGCCTGACGTTTTTAGCTGTCAAATCTACAATTTTGCCAATTTTACTATAAACCAAGTGGCATTTTATTCAGAAAATATAGGACTTTTGGAAAATGTAATAAAAAATCGATTTTTCGACTGTCTAGTCCCCTTAATAGTTCAGTGCTTACAAATATATAGACATAGGATTTTGAAACATCCAAAATTTGTATTACATCTTCTCTAAAAATTTTGAATTGTGTCGTCTGTATTTAATATGTTATTTTATTACACATAGTGGGCAGTAATTATATGCAAAATTTCAGTCGAATTCGTTAGCTAATCCACATTTCTGATGACAATTCTTATCTTCCAAATTTTGAATTTCATAATACTGTGAACTCTTTGAAACGTCTGTTATTTCACAGTATACATGTAATCGTATACAGATAACAAAATAAAAATCTGATCATTTTGAGAACAATGAATTTATAGACCTAGGTATGTACGTTTGTGGAAATTTCTTTTATGATATCTATTGGCTCTTCAAACGTACATTTTTATTCTTCGTGAGGCATTTTTTCCATACAAAATTCAGTCCCATGATGTTCACGGGTACAAAGTCGTTACGAGGAAAATATTTCAGATTATTTCTCCATCACAAAACTTTACTGTTATAGCGTCGGGGTACTGAGCTCTAGCAGTAACACAGACTTGGCGAAGCAAATAATTAATTAAGCTTTCCCTGAAAGCAAATATCCACTACCAGTTGTTGTGCTACTTTTTTAATAGTGTAAGCCTCATTTGCATATACTTGAAACAGTTATAATAAATTTATTTTTAAAGGCAACACTCCTGGAAGTGTTTTACACTACATTATACTTTAATAATGTAAGTATTATTTATATATTATTTTAAGAAGATTTACATTCTGTAAAGAGATCTCTGATCGTAACTAGGCACTTCTTAAGCTTGAAAATGTGCTTATCAAAATTACTGTTTCAAATATTGAGAACACAGAGTTTGTAATAGTCAAGCCTTCTGTGATCCTTAAAAAAAGAAGAATGTTGGTTAACTTACAATTACTTTACTACACGAAGCTCCAATTGCTTTGAATAATGTATTCATATCTGTTACATATATTATTGACCATGTGCAGCTGCATTTTGCAATAATAGAGCTGTATTTCTTAAGAAACATATATACAATATAATATCATCATAGAAAAACTTTATCTTGCTTAAAAAAAAGACTACACCTCTCCCCAATTTCCACATAGCTGAACGTTAACCACTTTTAAATCTTAAGCACACGAAGTAAACTTCAGGAACGCACTTCCTCCCTTCCTCCTATCGTTCATTTTCCCGTTTAACAAATTCCGAGGTAATCCGAAAGTTGGCCCTCAAAAAATAAGAGGGAACTAGCTCGGGGTTATCGGCGGCGGTTCTACAAATATTCAAGTAATTAGAATTTCCAAGTACTTATAAAGTTTCGCAAATTTTTAGAAGCTTCTGACGATCTTCCAAGATTTCCAACCGCGTTAAAAAGTTCACGAGCTATGTACATACGTGCTATCTTCTCTGCGCCATATTTAAAACCTGCACTACTTCGCAAAGTTGTCCCTCTGATTTTCACCAACAAAGTATATCACTCATTTTCAGAATATCATTGACTATCGATAGAAGTGAATGTACACTAATTAATTTTCAACGCAAGTGGCTAAATTTTTTTTTCTATATTTCCACGAGTATTACGCGCGTGTAAAATTTCCGCCATGAATTTACGAGCACCCTGTATTTCGCAACTTATTCCCGCGGAATCTGATGCGAAATTCCGAATCGAAATCTTGAGGAAGGAAGGGGTACATGGGATTTACGTATATACATCCTGCACGTGCACGCAGGCAAAGGTTACGAACAAATTCTGGGGAAGGATTGAAAATCGATATCTAATTTGCGGGTAGCGAGATGAAGGAATGGTACGCGCGCTAGCTTTTTAAAACGTGCGGTAAAATTTCATCAATTATGGTAAAACGCGTCGCTTATCAATTCGAGCGAGCTAGCACAGCCTAGTGGTTGCTGTTAGCTCTTACGAAATATTTGTAGAAATGATTAACAATTCGAAACATAAATTTGATTAGCCGTAGCTCTTCGACGATAATTTAACAAGCTCTGGAAAATTGCAACTTAAAACGTGCGATACAAAAGTTGCCAAGTTCAATCTTCAATATTTAATATATAGAAGGGAATAATTCAAATATTCGGAGGAGCTCGATTATCAGGAATTATTATTCATCATTACCCACAATTAAATCTGCATAATACGTTTCGCATAAAAAGTGAATGCAGTTACGAAAATACGATAGTGGTCAGACGCCATATTGTGATTTAGTTGCATCCATATTTTCTTCAGATGAAGATGAAAATTATTCTAAATGACGCTTTTCCTACAATAGAAAGATTCACATAATTTTCAAAATTCTAATTTCCCAAGAATTTAAACAAGCACGTCGCGATTAGGGTTTATACAAAAACCGACTTTTGGAAAACCGGTTTTCGAATTTTACTATTCTCAAGAAACCGGTTAACCCGGTTTTCGAATTTTCACAGAGATTATATAATTAAAATAGCAAATAAATATTCGTACTTACTTTAATAATATTCAGTTTCCTTAATATTTATGGAATTGCAAAAATATAATAAAATAAAATATACTCTATCTATACAAAACCAAATAAATAAATAAAAATTAAATTAACTAAAATCCGTACAATTTTTTAGTTCATTTAATATTTATGGATGTACAAAAATATAACACAATCACATAGACTGCGTACAAAACCCAATGACAAAATGACTATACTAAAATCCGCACAAAATTCATAAATAAAAACCGGTTTTTAAACCCGGTTTTTAAAAACCAACAAATCCTAGTCGCGATGCTGCGACTCTAACATAATTAAACACCAAGGGTAACGAATTAGTTCAGTTGCAAAGTACGAGGTGCAGCTTCTCTAACGTTTATCAGTTCCGTAATCATATCTTCCGTATTCAAATATTCATGAAATTCTTTGGCTCCGTGGGAGGATCCAATCCTTTTCCTTTCTGATCTTTTGCACCTCATTCCCTGATATAGAATGGGATGTGATGTCAGTGGTAACGTAAGGAATAAGTCCGCCAGGAGCGAGGAGTTCGGGGTTTCGTTTGCAAATAGGAATGGCGGAGGAAATGTACGTCCCTCCCGGGAAAATCGAATGTGGCGCACGTATCGGCTCTCTCATCTCATAATGTGTACGTACGTGAACGAATTATTAACGAGCTGCACGTGTCCATAAATGTTTCGCATTTTTATGACCACCGATTTATACGACCCAATCGCAGATCGACCTTAGAAGCAAAGCCAGAGCTAAGATATCTTTCCGTTTGCCGGTTAAACACTGACCGTTCGGTGTAGCTACTATTTTATTTAGTGGTAGTAAGGACCATGATTTGATAACTTTGGTATATAAAATCTATTTAACGGGGAAACGCTGGGTAGAAATCAAAAGTTGATGAAATATAGTTGTTGAATTCAATTTTAATTTGGAGACAGCTTTTTCTTGATGGTTCAATCTATTATGGTATTTTTTTGCATGTCAAATTACACAAATAATTTATTTTAAAAAATATGTCTAATTATATAGTAATCTCAATTCTTAATTTTAATTTCAACCATCTCATTTTAGTTACCACAGTTGCTTCGAAGCCTTATAAAATATTTTTGTTAGTATCTTACTTATGGTTTAAAGGTTCATGCCTACCTGTAAGATTTGAGAAGGTATTTTCAGGTTTTTTTGAAAACTTGAAGACATTTAAATAAATGGTTGTGCATTCGAAAGTATATATTTTAAAGTTCTTGTAGTTTCTTTTGCAATACAATATATAAACAAAAGAAATTATGGGAATTAAAGCAAGTATTTAAAATGTATACTTTCGATATTGTTTATTTAAAAAAAGTCTTTAAGTGTTTAAAAAAATCACCAAAAATACGAGTGTTTTCAGATCTCACAGGTAAGCATGACCTCTTAATTAATTGGCTAAAATATCAAATCTGTAACCTCTTCGTGCTCTATAAAAAAAATTAAAATGCACTCGTTGGTAAACGTTGCTATTATAAAGTTTGTAAAATAACTGAATACCTTACCACCAGAATAGCCTTTCCTGCAGCTCGTTACTTCCGAACAATTTCGCAAACAGGATTATCGGCGAAAGAATCCAGAATATCCTCCAGGACGAGGGCAGAGATGAACTGCCGAAAAATGCATTTGCATGCAAGGCCGGAGTTACGAGATAATACGTATCGTGAAGTACAACGTTACATGGAAAATTGAAATCCTTTGGCGAAAGCGTACCGCCTGTAGCACGAGGATATTTTTGGTCGTAGAAATTCCAGGCGCGGGACGCTTGTTCCCGAGAAATATCGGGTCAGTTGGTGCGTTAAGATGAAACATTGATATTTCTAAGGGAAGAGAAGGTACGCTTAATATTACATTTCCCTGACGTTGAATTTTTTTTAATATTCTTGCGGTTGAATATGAAAGGAACAGGTATTACAACAGCTGCATATATTTTGGGAAAAATTTCAGGAGGACGGTTAGGAATTAAAAAGAATTTTTCAGAAATTTTTGAGGAAAGTATTTGATACACTTTTTTATAGGTTGCCTCGAGTTTTCTATCATCACAAAATTTTCTTTGTATGATATCGTGGGGAATATTAAGACCATTTTAACGAGTATTGTAATCTTCATTTTAATCCATATTAAATATTAAATATAACATTAGATTAGATTTGTTTTAACACAAAATAGAAGAAAAGTTTTATGTAGAGAAACCAAAATGGTAACTTTGTAACTCATTTGGGATAAATAAATAGTGACTTCCCTTCAGTCATTTTGATAAAATTTAATCGCTATTTGAGAGTACACATGTCACATTTGTAGTTCACAGAGAATTTTTTATCAACAGTTGACGACGTTACGTCCGTTGTTTAAACTTCATTCTTTGCATCAGAGTGCATCAGTGCTCACGGAACACGTGCATAGATCTGAAGGAACATGCAATCAAAAGTTTGAAGATTGCCTACTAAGAGAGCAGTATTACTGTATAGCAGCTGTAAGAGGGAAAAGTAATTTTACAACAATGAATTGCTCCATCTGCCGTTATGACTTTGCTCTTGCGACACTTGAAGTTGCAGAGCCTTGCTAACCATCAGAGTGTTAACAACCCCACCAAAGAAATTACTAATCCACTCCATGCACTCCTGGGAAATACGAGTTGTCAGAAGATTCGTGACAAAATAATAACAAAATCCAAGAAGAGATAACATCAAGAAAACTATCAACTATCTAACGTGGAAACACCTAAACACACTTACCAGTCCCACGTATCCACTGCTAGTGTTCCTAAATCTATTAAGGGGAGGTTCTGGTCTTGAGCCCAAAAAAATAGGTGATATTTAGGAATTAATTAAAGGAAAACTACTATATATAATTTAATGGGACTTTTTGCATTGTATTAAGGATGTCTTAAATTATAGAAATATATTTTTTGTTTTATAATTAATCATTGCAGACAGCCCTGGGGAGTCGTTAAAGTCAAGGCGTCAAAAAATTGATCCAAATCGGTGGGACCTGTATCTCCAAAAGTTATTATCCGATTCGACTGAACCCTTTTTTATTTTGAAGATTATTCTTTTATCTAGGGGGGGGGGGGGAATAAAAAAAATTACAAAAATGACATTTTTCTTAGAAAATAACGATACTTCAAGTTTGAAATCACTTTTCCCTGTGTTTTTCGTCCTTTCATCGCCTTTGAAAATTATCAATTTTCAACTTTTTGTATTTTTTTTAGTCCCCCTCCCTAGCCAGAAGTATATTCTTCAAAATAAAAAAAGTTTCAGTCGAATCGGATAATAACTTTTGGAGATACAGGTCCCACGGATTTGAGAACGCTGTTTCCAGGAAAACGCGTTTGAAGTTTTACGTAAGTGCCGAGTCGCCGGTTGTCACCCATGCATTTGCCGCTACTCAAATGCCTATAACTTCGGGAATTTTGCGAATTTCAACAAATCCTTTTAAACACGTTTTCCTAAAAGGTTGTCCATTCGAAAAATGAAATAAAAAAAATCGACATTTAGACCAGAACATCCCCTTAAGGGGTTATACCTAGTCAGGAGGCCGAAAAGAAGCGAATGTTTGCGAATTTTTTTTTAAAAAAGTAGAAGCATATATTTTTACAGAACTTTTTGCACTTTAAAGAGTAACATTTAAAGCACATTTGGTAATTTTTTTGTAGAAAAATATTTAACGTTTCTAATAAAAATATGTACAACGACATCCAAGAAGCCTTTTTAAAAACAGTGAGCACGATATCTCAAAAACTACTGCACCAATGTTTCTCATACTTTGTGGGATTATTTTTTATATAAAAATCTATCGACTATCGTTCGCATTTTTTTTTAATGTATATTTTCGATTTTATCAACGAAAAATGGCCGTTTTTTGCGCAAAAATCAGGTCCTTCAAACTTTAAATAGCCGCCATTTTATTTTAAATTAATATTTCGAAAATCCCCCGCCATCAGTCGAAAGATACATTAATATACTAACGAAATCTTTTTTGTTTTTTATTTTAGATAATATGATTCCGAATTGCAGTGCTCGCCGCAAAACACCTTTTTATAAAAGGCTTCTTGGATATCGATTGTAATTTTATTATAAACGTAAATATTTTTTCACGAAAAAACTACCAAATCTTCTTTAGATGTTGCTCTTTTAAGCGCAAAAAGTTCTGTAAAAATAGATGCTTCAGTTTTTCCAAAAAAAGTTCACAAACATTCGTCTCTTTTCGGCCTCCTGACTAGGTATAACCCCTTAAGCCCAAAAATTCGCAAGAAGGAAATCGAATTCGCATAATTACCTGCAACTGAGCGCCACTCCAAGCGTGTCGCCGCGCCTTTTGCCGGAAACTTATGCTACCCTATTCAAGGAGCAACTTCGAAGAGGTATTTCCCAGAAGATCGCTTTCTTGAGCAGTTCTTCGCAGATTCTCCGCGAAGTTACATCGATTCCCCGAGTCTGCGGCACGTGAGAGCCAGGAGCAGAAGGAAGATCGAGGGAGCTGGGAGCAATTCGTATATACAGGACTCGGAGGATAATAACTCTGACGACGCTGCGAAGGCGACGTCGAAGTCGAGGAACTTTGCGACCGTCCCGCGACGTCCAATCGAAATGGAAGTTTCCGCGTCATCGAAGTCATGAAACTTCGTGCTCGCGTCATCGGAGCTGTTGAACGCACCTTGGTGTCTGCCGTTTTAAAAACATCAAAGCGGAAGTCCTTTGGCAAAGAATCAGGGGGTGCACTGGGTTGTGCATGTATAGATGGGGCACGGGGGTGAAAGGAAGGAAAGGAAATGAAGGCTGGGGATTTCGAGGCTGTAGCGAAAGCCGGATACAAGAGGGCACCCAGAGGAAAAGGATTGACGCTGGGAAATCTGGGCTTTATTGACGAATATTTCACGTTTTCAGACGCGATTGACTGGCTCCTTACTCGATTCCAGTTTAACCCTTCCATTGTGTTCGGGAAAACTCGGTTTCTATTGTGTTCGGCTCATATAGAGCCCGTGAGGAAATACATGTATAGTTTTGTGAGGATAGAAGAAAAAATATGCATAGAAGTAACCAAAGTCGAGAAGTCTGGCTCTAAGAAGATTTTGAATGATAAAGTTATATGAAGTTGAAGACATTTCGAGTCATATAGACTTAAAACACAGTGGAAGGGTTAATTTGCTGCATTGTGGTTGTAGTATAAATCAGGATCTGGGAAAATGAATAGTTGTATCTTTTTGGGGAGATATGTAATCGTGGGAGTAGATTCATTAATTTCTTTTGAGATTTTTTGTGATATCAAGAGAAGTTTCATGAGAGTTGTGCAGTTTTATATGTGTATTACATTATTTATTAGTTTACTTAACATCTAAAACTGGAGGTTACATTTTTAAAAAAAGGTGTAATAAGAAAGTAGAGATCTGAAGTTAAATGGGGGAACTAGGTGTTTTTATGCAGTGTTTTTAATAGGTGAATTCTCTGATTGTCATGTAAGGGGCACTGCCAAATTACATTGCATTGGTAGACATTTTGATTTGGAGAATGTGTTTGTAGGCTTAAATGGGAGTGATTTAAGGAATTAAAGGAATGGGTTTATGAAGGGTAATTTGGAATGTATGACCATAACTTTAGGGACGAAGTAGGTCGAAGTTTAATAGAAAACAAATTCATTATATAAAATAAAAAAATAGAGAAAGCTGATAAATTGAGCTGTAGGTAATTATAGTACCTATATATATTCGAGTATTGAAATTAAGAGAGACAGTAGTTGAGTTGATGAATTTAGCTCCTGAAATAATGAACAAAAGTTTACATTATGATTCTTCCCCAGTTGCAGACATTTTTGTGTCTCGATTAGTGTTCCTGATTGCTCGATATTTTTCGTATCTCGAGAAATGAGAAATCAGATTATATCTCTCAAGAATTCTCGAAAATTCCCAAGAAATTAAAAAAATATTGTAAAATTTATATTTTTGGAATAATGTTGATAATATTTATCTAAATTTTTATTCGTATCCAACTTAGACAAAACTTGTGTAAATGAGAAAAAACAGATATTAAATATAATTGATAAATTTATTTATTTAATATAAAATATCAGCAAGGCGAAACATTACTTTTTTTTATTTAAAATAATTTTTTCAAAAGCACAATGCGTCTAATGTCGCGTCAGCCAATCTACTTTTCTTTGTGACAAAATCTGCGGCTGTAGAAAAAATTCTTTCATTTTGAGTGGATGTTGGTTTAATTATTTAATTGTCTATAGAGCATCGGCGATAGGAAGAGAAAAGTTTATAAACAATCGCGCAATTCTTCGTATATATTACTAACATTTATCAGTGATTGTACCATGTGTTTATATGTTCACGATTAACACACAATTTGAACCAACTGAAAATTCATTTCTGAAAACAAATGGGATTTATAATAATTTTCCTACACTGAAGATTCTTGAGAAATTCTCGAGAAAGAATTGTCGAGAAGGAACACTAGTCTCGATAACTTAAATTACAGAGTCAGCTAACGTAGCCTCTTTATAGAAGTCTGTCCTCAAAGATGATGCTTAGAAAAACCACCTTGGGCATGCGAAAAAAAGATCTAACTTCAAACAAATCTCTAAAGTATTCACATTGCCAAAAGCAACAAGACTAACGAATAAAATAATATAATTTCAAATCATGCAAACTAACTCCTGCCAGCAGTTGACACTATGTTGCCAACCCGTTGAAATGTACTTTCGACAAATTAAAATTCTCATTAAAATAAAATAATAAATTCTAAAAAAATTCTTAAACAAATCATAGTTACAGTGTCTCTATTGCTTCATTTACGTATTCGTTTTCGTTTGACGTGGTGATGCAGGATATTAAAATTCTGTTTCACATGAACAGACTCGTCTTCGTTTCGTCGTTCTCGAATTCAGTATCGATTCTTCCCGAGGCTCCGTAGCACACGCGAATCACACGGAAGCCCTTTCCTTCTTCCTCGTTCTGAAGATCTCGTCGACTGTCGCGTTTTGATATATCAGACAGAACAGGGAAGCTAGAGTAAAGGGAATCTCGAATCCCGAGTGGAGTTTCCATTTCAACCCTTTACGATTTCAACCCTTAGTTTACCATTCACTTTTCTCTGTTCCCTTTTTTAGCATATCGATAATCAGGTGTTTCTAATAATCTTCACAATTAACACTTTGAAGCCCTGCAGAAGCTCAAAGAAAACTAAAATAGCTAATTACTGAAACTTTCCGTCATGTTACTCCAAAATACAATTGTATTTTTTATATCCGGGAGGAAAGTTTACTTTTATTAATGGAAACTCTGTTTAAATTCTTTATTATTTGTTATGATAATTATCGGTAGTTCGACGAAGTGTTTGACGAAGTGTTTGTCGAAGTAATCAAGAAAAACACATACATTGAAATTTCGAGTTTAATTAATCCAATTTGAAAGGCACCAGAATTTTATAAATTGATTTCTACCAGATACAGGAATATCATTTTTCCGGGTATTTCGATACGGAGTATGCTATATTAAATTCCTCTGTGGATGTTAAACAAGTATCCATTTTTTTGGGAATATTCTGTCAAAATTCTTGAAACGTTTTGGTATTGAATTCTCAGCATTTCAGGTCTGCGTTCTGTCGAAATAATTGCTGTTATTCGATAGTTGTAATGTCTGCGTCAGGAATTATGATTGCTACATAATTGGTCCGCAGAAATTTAGCTGGGAACACGATTTAGTCAGACATCTACGACGCGACATTGCTATCGCGTTCGCTCGAATTTCTTGCGACCACGCAAAACGCTGATTCTCGCCGTTTTTGGCGTCGGAAACGGCAAGAAATGGCAGAAGATACGATTCGCTGAATAAGATGGTTAGCTAATGATCATAAGAAACTTCGATACCAAAATTTGCTGCAATGCAAAACTGAAACTGTTAAGGGAAAGCATCGCATCACAATACTTTAGAAACTGAAGAATACCTATCTTCTGAATATCAATTAATAAAATAAAAATAATGCAATTCTAAACGAAAATGTGTTAGTACGAGTAATAAGACATTTAATAACGATTCTCGAGTTTTAAATCGTTATGAAGCTTTATTTTGCAATATAAAATAAGAAGAAAGGTATTACCTTTCAACCATTTTATATTTTTTATACAATTTATAAACAAAATACTAAATTACTCGAAAATAAAATATGAAAAAGAATCCCAAAGTATGTAAGAAAATTGTAAAATATTTACAATATTACTAGTCATATAATTAAAATAATTAATACAGCGAAGTAATTAACTTACTTTTGCAGAAAAGATTACAAAATAAATCTTCTACTATATTCAACACCGGCTCCATTACAAACTTTTACTGCAAGGGAACAAGTTGCTTATCTAAAAATATTATCAGCAAACCCGAACAATGGACTGTCTTCTTTCGACCACATGCATTGTTAACAGCACTGCCGTTTCTGCTGCAGCGTGCATAATGCAGCATGTCACTTTGCATGTTTACTGGCGCCGATATTTTAGGATATATGCACTGCTAAGTATTTGGATCGATGTTGGAGCGAAACACCGTACATTTATTCCTATAATAAAGTGCAGTCGAAGCCCGGCGTAACACCGATGAATTATTGCTTAATCAGGATTGCCTGGAAACAAATGCCTACGTGTAAAATGTGTCTACTGATTGAATGAATAATGTGCCTCTCAGATCCCCGGGACGGTGGAAACTCTTAGAGCCCCGGGAATTCCAAGTCTTCCATGCCAGAAACTGTAATTAACGTAATTTTAATACAAGTTTAATTTAATATATGTACCTACATATTTTTTTCTAGGGTCGACGATTTTTTTCCAGCAGTCGACAGGCTGGTGCTTCGAAAGTGTTATCGACCAGTAGTGGTGATGGTTTCTGAAATACAAATACTAAAAGTGAGAATAAGATTTTTCAGGGGGGCGAAGGCAAGATTTGTATTAAAAGTGGGAAATGGATTAAGTTACGTGACTTTATTCCTTAAAATAAATCCAGATTATAAAATAATTTTTTGTAGGTACTGGGTTTAATTTTCCAAGAAACCAATTTTAAAAATTCATGTAGGTATATGTGTACAGTTACCAGAAAATTAGTTGCATTTTTGAAACCGATTTTCTCCAAGATAAAGACTCGAAAGTCTCGTTCCAAGTAAAAGTATTTTACAATTTTCACATATTTTTCTCCAAGAGTTGATTTTATTTACAATTATATGATACTTGCTACCCCATTCTGTGAATTCTAAATCAAATACACGCGTACCTTATTAATTTTTAAATTCATATTTCTGAATATCTATGCCTCGCACAGAAAACATTTATTTCCTAATTTGGACTCTTTTGAAATAAAAAATCACTGTCTTCCGAGTTACCCCACGAATTTTACCCAACCCTATGCATATACATAATACATAAAATCTATTTCTTTCGTTACCGACTCTATCCCCAAAGCTGTTCTCCTTTAGAATTTACGAAAAGTGCCTTCTCCAACACATTAATTTCCCCAGATCTCTCGATCAATTCTACAGGTGCAAGGCCATGCACACGGATGCTGAGGCACCAGTAACGTGTGCCTGCAATTTGTTTATCCGATTTCGTGGAAACTTCGGCCTCTGAATTCCCCGTTGGCCCGTCGCCCAACATCCTTTCGTTTCACGATCGCGGAAATGGGGGAATCCTTCTTAGTCGCGGCGAAGGAAATTCAGATTTCGAAAGCGATCACGCGATTAGATCGAGGCGTAGTGCGATACCGCGGCAGACTACGGTACCCTGCCGTGTTCGAGAGTGGACCAGGTTGTAAAATTCATCCGGCGCGCTCTCCGCTCTTGATCGATAGGCATACGTGTCTCTGCCCCGCGCCATAAATTTTGGGAACTACCCAGTGCCTAAAGTGGCTCCGTTTCTTCGCGGTGAGATGGGAAACCAGTGGAATGTATTGAGTGAATTTAGATATTGCACGACTTTCCTGTTGTCAGAGGAATGTGGGTTTTTGCATATTTGTGGGGGAAATATTTGGTTCGATATTGAGGGACATGTGGTGGGTACACAACTGGGGAATTTGGAGACTTTATTCTGCACGTTATGCTTTACTAGCTTGTGAATTAAATTATTGTAATTATGGAGGATGGGGAAAGAGATTTATGTTGGATTCTGATAAAATTTTCTATGGTTTTGAAGTAATTATTATTGTAGGTATGGAGTGTTAATAGGGTTATAGTGTTGATTAAGTTGAGAAAGAAATGAATAATAATTGTAGGTCTAATTAATTTTCAGAGAATTGGTATTTTCTTATTTGGATGAATAAAATTAAAGGCAGTTCTTGACGATAATATAAGAATTTTTCATTCAATTAATTTGAATTTTCATACAGTTTTTTTTTATACAAAATTTTATAGTGAAATCTATTAATTTAATAAAAAAAATTAAAACCAAAGGACTGCACCTATTAAATTCGATAATTAATTGCCTTTCTGCAGTGATATTCAAAATGCAAATGCATTAAGATTAAGATAAGCAATCTTCAGACTTCCTTAAACTCGAATTCCAATGCCATTTGACCACGCTTTACCTAATAAAATCCAAGCACTGCACCTGCCAATTTCGACAATCGAGTTCTCGTGATTTTCGTCAAGCGGGGGATCGAGAATCGTTCTACAACCGCGGAGGACGCAGAGTAACAATAAAGGCGAGAGCGATGCTGATAACGCGGCAAGTACATTACGAAAGGGCAACAGTGTAACAAGTAACCATTTCCATAATAACGTCACGAAATAATTTGCATTAGCAGATTACGTTTACGTGGCATGCCCACCGCTGGCATGAATCTCTCGCGAGAGATCGTTCGAGCGTTTGCAACGGGACCATTGCAATACACGGCGGGCTGTGTTTAACGAAAAAAAAGAGTGGAAAAGTGCAGAGAATTGGAAAGAATGGCGGGTTGCAACGTCGACGGAGAACGGGACAGTCCCGAGTGCACCTGTAAATTGCAAAACGATCGATACAACTGCCCCTCTGAATGCTTTGCTGCGTTTTCTGCATAAATGAAAAGAGAACGACGTCGAGTCAGATGGAATTTCCGCGAACGAAATACCTTTTATTCGCGGAATTTACAGCGGCAAATCCATTAGCTGCGGGTCAAGACTTTTAATAGCGTGGCAGAGATTTTTAACAGGGTGACTGTCGTGTGTATAGTTGGTGGTATTCGTTGTTATTAGCGAATTATGTTACTGGTAGAATTAGTTGTAAGGTGTTTCTGAAAGTGGCAAAATTTTTTAGCGATTATTAAGATGTAATTAACAGACTAGCACTTAAAATATTAAATATTACTTAAAATATTACTAGCAGTAAAAATGTTTATTGCATCGCTTGAGTAAACACATCATTTATGCTTCTTTTATTATTAGTAGCAGGAAAATATTATTGCAAAATGTATTCATTGTTATAGTTATTTTAGCTGATATAAATTGGATATGAAATATTTTATCAATCATATTGCGATGAAAATTGTGAGAATGATGCAATAAATATTTCCTGTACTGTAATACATATATTATGGTGGATAGCAGTTTTAATATACGTTGTTTCAGTAATTAGATATGTTTGATATCAGATATTGAGCAGTAAGTCTCTGCTTAATTAAAGAAAATTCGTTCTAGTAATACCTTGGAGATATGCATGGCAGTCGACTTATTAAATCTATGGGTATACCTATGGCTTTTGAAGGCAAATGAATAAAATTGATTGAAATATTTGTTTGAAAAATGTATTAGTTCATATTACAGAGGGGTTCGTTTGATTATACGAAGAAGCTTTTGTACGTTTCAATAAATAATTATTATCATGCTTCAAAGCTTGACAGAATCGTAATTAAAGCTTCCTTTTTAACGCGAATGGATGAAATGCAAAGGAAATTGCTTACCAGCAAAATTGGACAGGCAACTTTTATCAGTTGGTATTTGTAAAATTGTGAAGTTCGTTTATGTGGGGACAGTTTGAAGTTGAAAGTACCTTCTGACTTGAGGATGAGCAAACGAAGTCAAGTGACGTTTGTTCTCTTTGGTGCAATTTGAATGGAAGAAATTTTCTATCCCGCAAATTTCAGTGGTTCGACGGCATTTGCAATCAGAGATATTTCCGTCTTTCAATGTAAACCAAATTAACTGGGAAAGTTAAATATCTTTTTACTTTTCCACGTAAACATAATCAACTGAAAAGTCCCCAAGATTATCCTATTTCCCCACGTAAACAGAATTATCTGAGGAATCCCCAAGATATTTATATTTCTTCACGTAAACAAAATTAACTGAAAAAAGTTAAAAAAAACTTCTTTCCCTTTCATATAAACAAAATTAACTAAAATTCGTCAAAATATTTCTATTTCTTCACAAAAAACAAAATTAACTGAAAAAAGTAAAAAACCTTTTCCCACGTTCGCATAAACAAAATTATTAATTAACTAAAATACATCAAGTCATTTCTATTTCTCCGCGCAAATACAATTATTTAAAAAACAAATCAAAGATGTTTCTTTCTCTTCACCTATACAAAATTAACCGAAAACCGTTTCGCAGCGTTCTCCAACCGAGAGCCCTCCCCCAAGCGCAGAGAGAGAAGCGCGTGCTTCCGTACTCGCCGATTCAAATTAAAACGCCCGGCCATTAATATTCATCGTGACAAATTCGAAAGTAATTCGCACTGCCGTCGCAAAAATGGCCAGGTCGCTGCTTTAAGGAGCGAAAAGCAATAAATCATTTACATGGAACGCAACTTTTTCAGCCGACTAAAGCTCTGTCGCCCCTTTTTTTCCTCCCCCGCCCTCCTTCAACCCTCCTTTCGTTATCGTTCCCGTCGGATCTCATCGACATCGCGTGGCATTAAAGTCAGGCATTAATCAGCAATTATCAACGAGTCGGTTTCCACAAGATTTAAATGGTTATAAGGGTGGGAGAGGCGGCAGGGGGGAGTTACGGCCATCTTTCGAGACAATGGCCAACGTTTCGACTAAGTGGAGGGTTTAAAAGTCGGCCATAAACCTGAATATAACTTCTGTTGGAGAAAATCAGACGTGGTCTTGCTGCAGTCGATCTTTCTAAAGGTTCAAAAACTTTGAGCACTCTGCGGGGAAATTTCATCCCTTCAAACTGAAGCAGCATTTTAAACTTGAATTTCCGCATTAATGACGCGTGAAATAATAGATGATTTTGGTGAATTTTTGTGCAAAAACGGATTGACAAATTAATTTGAGGTTTGACAGGCTGTTTTATTGTATCTTGAGTTATCGTTGTGAATTTTTTGTGACGGTAAAAAAAATGTGGCTGATACAGAACGCTGACTTGAGGCGTTGAAAAAAATTTGGGTGGTCCTGGCGTTGACGGAAAATATCCTAAGGATAATTTGAAACAGAAAAAGGAAAAGAGATTCTCAACCTGTATGAATGTGGCTATCGATGGTAGTAGGCTCATTAAGATAAATGAGCCGTTTATTTTGAAAGTGGCCTAACTCCATTTTTCAATTTTTTCCGGTTACCATGGTTACATGTACAACTTCATGTTATTTATCAGTAAAGCATTTCAGGTTGCTTATATTCCGAGCAAATACGATAATTCTTGACACAAGTTTTCAGAGTTAGTTCAATAATTGAACCGTGTAGTTTGAAAGTGGCCTAACTCCATTTATACTTAAATTTTAAAGTCCTGAATGTATTACCACGTCGGGGTAGACCAAGAAAGTTCGAAAATATTGTATTGACACCACTGTATAAAAATATCAGACAAATTACAACAGCAAAATTCAAGGACATAATTGACCTATTACGATATATACCACCGGTACATCATGATTTCTTCAAATCCCTTTCACACGCACAAAATGTAGATGAGTAGTAAATTGTTTTGTAATAAATTTATGTTTGTAATTTTGTACGTTATGTAGTTAAACAATGTTTTGAATCGCATAAATTATGTTTCCGAAGTGTTTTAAAGATATGTCAAATAAATTCAGTATTGTTTTTTTCAATTTGAAGCATCTTAAATTATGTTGAATGGACTTGGGCACCTTCAAATTTTATAATGAATCTGGTTGTTAATTTTGAAAGTGGCCTAACTCCATTCTTGATAAGAAAACGCATATTATTCACTTAATAATTGCCACTATTTTAATAGGAACTATAAATTTAACACCCTTAGATACACTTAAGCAGTATGACTCATTAGTATCCTATACGTATATTTTTAAATTCATTGAAACGCAAACCCTTAAATATCTCGATTTGAAGATAAATGGACTTAGGCCACTTTCAAAATAAACGGCTCAAATAAAGAAATGTTAAAATGGCAGGCTTCTGGGTATGATGAATCGAATTTTTCTCAAAAATCGACAAAACTTTATTAAGTAAAATCAGGAACGGTAACAAATGCGGCAATAAATCAAAAAGTAAAAGTTCAAGTTGCAAAAGTTCAAGTTGTTTGCTTCATTGATTTTCGAGATTTCTTCAACGCCAGGTCGAAAAATGTAGTTTCGAGAAAATCGGGTTTAAAAGTTCATATTATTTATAAGGATAGAAATTGACTACTTACCATTATCAAGCTATTCCAGGGCCATAAACACAAGACTCATATCTTTTATAAAAGCAAAAAAGAAAAATGCAATTTTTCGGCCAAACAAGGTAGAATCCCCCCTTAAATCGAGGATTTGATATTCATTGTGAATTGTAAAATGTTTCTTAAAAAAAAGCTTTATACAGCGACTTTGAAAATAGAATTGCAAGCTGCCATCCAGTGTCTGTTGGTTTCCATCGATCAGCGTGTGGATAAAAGGACGATCGCAACGGGATTAATTTATTGTTTGCTTGGTACGATGCAAATAAATGAATATAGGAATACGCTTGCGGAAAGAAACCCAACGATCCATTAACGTAATTGAATGCTTGCACCAACGAAAATAAATCCAGTCGGACTGGTTCGCGTTGCAATCTCGTTCCTCCGATCGGAATGTTCATTTTTAGGATGGATAATACGGGGTATCGCGGCGCGAGGGTTAAAAGTAAGTCAATTGAGAATTCTCATTCACTGTTTGATGTATTTTTATTTGACTCGTAATTGCGTGCTTTCTTCGTGGGATTCGCGCATCGTCGAGGAATGAGGTGCGTAGGATGCTTTGTTACAAATGGAAGAAGATTAGGTGTATTTTGTTTGCTGCGTGTGGTGCTGCTGGTAATAATTAGTCGGACATGTCTGTGAATAATTCAGAGTAATTAATTAAATCTGTTTTTATGTATCGTAAGTTTAATACATCCTCCACCAAACCATTAGCAAAAAGGAAATATATTATAGCTCCACTTTGAAAGTTAAGTGGGACTATAATTCCACGTTTTTCTTTCGAAAGTGTAACGTGTTGGAACTTTGGAAGTACTGTAATTGTGTTAATTTACCACTGTGGTTTTTATTTGGTTTGTCTCTTTATTATCTTCCACTTTTATTATTATCCTTTTTTAAGATTCTTTTGTCTCCTTCTGATATTTTTATGTTTCTATAATTTTCTAAATGGAGAGTTCTTATACGCTTTCTATTTTTCCCCATTATTTCAAAACTATTTCGAATATTACACCACTGAAAAAACTGTACATATATTTTAAACACATTTCCTGTAATACATTAAAGAAAAACTCGAAGTAACACATTCTGAAAATTAATTCAGTTACTTACACCTGAATGTACCTCTTCCTGGCCAAAGCTTTTCAAATTCGATTAACAAGAATTACCCTTTTCTCTAATCAAGCACGACAACTTACAAAATACATGCTCCTAAACCCCCTTAACTATTCAATAACCAAATACCAACAATTAATTGACTAAATACAGCACATTAACCCTAATCTCCCACTATTTTATCCCATACATTTAATTATACCTCGTATAACAGTTAAAAAGGAAACAAATGGTTCGACAAATGGAGAATGAAACGGTAGTTTAGTTAAATGAGAACATTCAGCTTGTTAAAGAAAGAAAAAAAATTTGTTCGAATGGTGTCGCGAACAAAGTAGCCAAAACGTGATTGCCTCGGGCGCGTTTAATTTCACACAATTAAAGCCACGCACCAATGAAACGTAGACAGGGGCAGGGGGAGTAAAAAATCCATCCGTGGAATGCATCAGTGCAACGAGAGAATGGCAAACCAAACGATAGACGTGAATTCTTCGAAACGTTTCGGCTCCATGGAAAAACGGACCCACGGTACTTCGGGAACGACGAATTCTTCGCCATTTCGCTGTTCCCTGCAAATACGCTGGCCAGTTGGCCACCCAGTCGAATCGATTTTGATGAATCGGCGTAAACATTTAAAACAATGGAGCGAGACGGGAGGATTTTTTTCCCCCGGCGAGATCGTCAGCGAAAGGAGAGAGACGGATCGGTGGCCGTTCGAAAGTGGAGCTCGCAAATATTAGCTTAATTTTCAACTAGCAAACTATCGACGAGAAAAAAACCGAGCCTGTAAATTTGTCCCGGAAAAAAGCCGAGCAAAAAGGCAGTTGGAATTCGTGGGAAATGTTTAAATTAATTATTACTCACCCTCGTATCTGTCACAGTATCTACGGGCTGGACGTACGCGTCTCTAAAGAACAATATTTTATATCCCGTCGCGGGGGAAAGAAACGAACGCGGGCTTGTTACGTCAATCAATAATTCAGACGTCAAGCTTTCAAACTGTCAGTTTTTATTTGTCGCTGCGCTGCAATTTCCTTCGAAATCTTTTTCCGGTGGACTCGGCTAACCGTTTTGATCGAATTTGTGTTTTTATTAACATCGTGAGAAAATAAGCGTTTTTTAAGAATTATTTGCTAATTAAATAATGGAGAATTTAGGAGTGGTAATGTGACGAATAACAGACGAATCATTTGTTTAATATTGGACGAAATATATTAGAATTTTAGAATTTTAGGATAGTGAGTTCAGTGGGAATTAATTTGCAGGATGGCCACTTCTGTCGTCTCCATTTTGCTTTAATAGAAAGTTTCAAATTTTTTAAGGAATCACAGAATTATTATCCGATAGTGGCTAAGCTCACATCAGAGAGAAAAATTTGATGAAATCCAATTCGAGGAATGGACGAGCCTGTCAGGAATTTTTTTAAATTTTTCAGTTAGAGTTTCCCACTCCTCTGTATCTGGTCCGCGATAAAACCTTTTCGATTTTACCCAGAACAGCCTTGCCCATCAGTTACGAGTCGACCTAGGCCACTGGGAATCTATTATTGACGCTACTTGGATTTCTAAAGCGAGTACTTTAATAGATTCGAAGAACACTGGAAAAGCATAGAAATTCGATTACGTTTTCGATGTTATCGAGACAACCCTTGCTGTAGGCCCAATTATTTCTTCTATTTGTTAAGTAATTTGCTGTCAAATATAGGCAGATAACTCTGAAGATTTAGAAATTAATTTTTTGCTGATGTTTCCTTGAGCGAGTGATCACAATTTCAACAAAGTATGTTTGGTCTCTGTTTCCCAGATTCTGCAAAGGGTCATGGACACAAAATAAGACGCAGAATAATGTGGTGATCAAATTTTCTTCATAATTGGCAATTTTAATTCGAATTGTAATGAAACTCCCATACCACTTATTATTTACATTCAAACCGGCTACGATAAGTATTCTATTCACATTGAAAGTCTTTATCCTCTATGCTTTATTCTCTAAGAGAATTAATATCGCACTTTCCCAGGCAACAAATAATATAGGGTAAAGGCAGGTAATATGAAACATCTGATTTCAAAAGCTTGTCAAAAGTAGAAGAATTTGTCTTTGGTAATAAAAATGACACGAGGGAACGAAGGAACTAATGCATAATCATATTTACATAGTCTAATGTAAAAAATTCCAATTGTTTTGCAATTATAGTAAAAAAACTGAAAAGAGTGAAAATCGTCTGTTCGAAAAAATGGGTCTTCATAAGGAACACCTAGGAAATATAAAAAGAAAGTTCAAAAATCTTTACTTTTTTTTACCAAAAATGAAGATTTATTAAATATAAAATACAAATAAATAAATATACACGATTTTTTGAATTTATTCCTGCTTTCTGCATTTCCTACACAGCAGCGAATACATTGGGTCTACTTTTCATTATCATTATTTTTATAATTTCCATCGCAAAATAAGCATTCCGTCATTGCCATTATCAACTTCATCTATGTTACTCGGTATGTTCCATATTACGTTCACACATGTTCCGACAAGAAATTAAGAATTATACAGAAGAAAGTAACTTTATTGGTAAACTATTGTTGAATAATCAAGAACACTCATATTTAATGATAAAATATATCAAAATAATACTTTGTAACATACCTTCACTACAATATTTAACTGTTTGATACACTTTTCTTAAACTTTTACACCCCACGAAAAATATAAACGTTTCTCTTTCAATGATGGATGCCCGACTGACGCTCAATTGTCAGTATTATCGTTTATTGTATCTAGGCATTCTAGGCATTCTAAAGTCGTGTTCAGCTTTATTGGCCGGTGAGTTTCGTGAGGGGTATTCTCCCACCACACCGCTTGCCTGCCTCGGTGCTCCTTTTATCTACGTTCTCGCTCTCTCTCGGGCTACGCCTGGCCGTCGTACGGTGCCCTGGACACTGGAAAACCGGTTTGCAAAGCGTTCCATCTCGCTCCCCCCTTCGGCCAGAAAGAAGCGAGAAACTCATACTCGGAATTAAGGCTTGGCCAGCGGCTAACGGGATTCTGCCGTAGCTTCGTCTCGTATTGGCTATGCGTAGCCAATACGATTCGTAACGCACACTACTATTACGCTATGAATAAACAATAGCCACACGGCATCGTTGAGGCGGAGTCGAGCACCGTTCCCCTTACCCCACCATACCCTTCGGGGGTCCCGCAACTTCGACTGCCAATCCACGATCGTCAGGTGGTAGAGGCTGATTTCTCCTCGCGCACTGCTCGAGAAACCGAACTCACCGGCCAATAAATCTGAACACGACTATAGTGTACACGATTGCCTGAAGAGTTCGTTATTTCTATATCGAAATTTTATGAAGTTCCATATTACCTGCCTTTGACCTATATTTCTCTCATTTTATAATTGCAATCCCACACTATTACAATTTACTTCTGTATATTCGACTTCCCAACCTCCGATAATCATACATTTTTTCCTGCCCTTAGAGACCACTACCCTCGTCCCAAATTTGTACCTCTCACTTTTTCAGACACCCCATATATTCCCCAAAACCTGACACCAACCACTCTGACAAAACAAAACATATTCCCCCGTGTATATTCTCGAAATCCAAATGTTACAAGCATCCAACAAATACCTTCTACATTTCACATTTCCCCCTCATTTTCGTACTCAGTAAAAGAACTAAACGTCTCCTCCAAACAATAAAAATTCCTCCGAGCCGCGGAATGGAATTTCCACGTCTCACTGTCTCCCGATCGACGCGGGTAATTGAAAAGGGAAAAGCTGCTCTCAGGATGTAATCGCGGGGCAGTCGCTTTCTCGCGAGCGTTGATAACGTGGCGTGAGAAGTTCCATTAAGGCGTATCAGAGCAATCTGTTACTTTATCTGGCGCCTAATTAACGGACGGGATAAAATAATTAATGAGATATCAAATTCCTAGCGGCGAATCGTTTGAACCGAAAATTCCAAACGTTTCCTTTGTTTCCTTCTAAACAGAATGGACGATGCCAGCTTACGATACACCGTGCATGCGATTGTTCGGCGCGCGAAATAGTGTCGAGTCATTAATTTCTTTTTTCCTTCCCCCGTCCCCCGCGAGCCGGGCACGCTAAGACGAGCTTCATTAACGCGCCCCGTCTCAATTAATTATCTGAGCACGCCATTTAATAAATTACGTGTCGCGGCTGGCTCAAAGTGACAGCGATTTCAGGAATACCTCCACTCTTTTAATTATGCGCCGTGTTGCGCGGGCGAGGGCGACGGCGATACGGGTCGACGTCAATTGATTCACGGCCAGAAATTATGCTTGATGGCTTCAACGATTCGCGGAACCATTAAAAGGGTTACAAGCCGCGCGACGATTTCACTAGGGATCTGCTTTTTCTTTTTTCCTCCCCTTTTTTCTTCCTTTCCCGTTGCCCGGCGCTAGCGACACGCGAGTTTTCTGCGGATTTTATCGGGGAACGCGATGCTTGTCGTAATTTCAACGCAATCGTAATTAATTTGTTGCTGTTTCGCGCTCGCGAGAAATAGAATTAGGCTACTGGAATGTGGGTTGCGTGGTCGAAAATATACGAAAGCGGCCTGTTAATGTTAGAAGTGAGTTGGGAAAGAAAATTTTGAAAATTGGAAAAATTGATTGGGACTTGGATTTTTTTCAAGCTTTTAAAGAGATCGTTTAAGAGTTGAGTATTTCTTATAGGGTAGATGTCCCTATTACTGTCAGTGTTCCTATTACTGCCACTTTATTTATTTTGCTTAATAAAAATGTAACGTATAAAGAATAGTGTACAACAAGAATGTTAATAATAATAAGAACAGTCCCAATTTAATAATAACATTATTGTTGTACACTATTCTTTATACGTTACATGTTTATTAAGCAAAATAAATAAAATGACAGTAATAGGGACACTGACAGTAATTGGGACATCTACCCTACTCGCCTAAAAAATATCTACTCAACCACCGCAAGTGACCAGAGAAGAGTGACCTAACTTCCCACAATTGATATTTGCATCGTGAACACTTATAATTTTTCGTTAGTACAATTTTTTACAACACAAATCGCCCATAGAATAATAATTAAAAAATTGTCCTCTCAGAGCTTTGCAGAACTTGAAATTTTTCTATAATTCTAATTTAATCAGAATTTATAATCAGAATTCACTGCATTAGCGTAATTAACACTACTTTTTCTGTCACTGCAACTTCCACTAATTTCTCTGTGACTTCAGCCAACACGAACGTCTCTGTGGCCGCTTACCGCGCTAATTTTTCAATGACTACAATCTGCACGAACGTTTCTGTAACTGCAACACACACGCGCATACTATCTCCTCTATCGTTGCAACTTTCACGACCGCACTCCGTCCCACTTCCACAGCCACGACCGCAACTGTTATATACCTACTTTCCACAGGGAGATTTTCGAAATCGTTTGTTTAAAAACAAAGTTCTTACACACACCTCGAACATCACGTTGGGAAAGGAAATAGGATTTACGTTTGACAAAAGACAATTTGCAAGAACGATAATTAATCAAACTTTTGCACTACATACGTAGAATTAACTGAACTCGTACATTTCGACTAAAACTTTATGGTTTAAACTTGTAAACATATAAGCCTCTCAACGTTTGACACATTACCCTCCAATTTGTGTTTTAATTGTTATTTACTCTTTTGTTACGGTAAACGGTGTTCAGGTTACGAATAAAGTTCTTTTTTACTTCCTTCCCACCATTGTTTAATCATCACTGTTTACACAGTTTTGGATATTATTTATCTACTCTATAATTCTCAGTTTTTAATTTACGGTATTGTATATTGGTACATTAATATCATTTATCTTTTTCATCACTGTATAATCAGTAGGGCTCTTACTATTTGGATTGCTCGTTATAACTCTAAATCCGGATTTGAACATCCGGATATTCGTACTTGGATCCGAGTACTCGAGTACCCAGGTTCGGATATTTTATCATTACGGCTGAATAAAGCTCTGTTTATATCGATTCTAATTAAAGAGAGAAAGTTTCACTAAAGTGATTAAAACAAGAAATGCAGAGGGAATTATATTAATATTTTATTTACAGTTATACATATTTACTAAGATAATAACTTCCTATTTTGCTCTAAAAAAAAAACAAGTTTATTTACATCTTGAAAAATCATTGTCTCCCAGAATCCATCTCCAAAAAAAAAAACTATGATTTCATCCAAACACTATATTTTCCTTTGTTTCCCATAAGTTTCATACCACACGCGCGTAAATTTATTTGTAATACTGTAATGTATACAGATGTTCCCCAGACTTTTTCCTTAAATCCGCCACTGCATAAATGATAGCAAATAATTAAGTCCAAGCTATAAATTTCTATACCCAATAATTGTCCAGTTTCTTCAGTTTCAATAAAAAAATATATATCACCTATCTCCACACTTTTAAAAAACCGTTCCCACCCACACAAGCACAATTCCCCGCTACTCAACGTTGATCATTACACAGACACAGTCGCATCGCAAAATTTATGCGCGTGTGGTGCAATTTTTCGCGGCTATTTCGAAGGTGATTGGGGGTGGGAGGCGTTGAAATGATGCGAATAATTAAGCGGGCCAGATCGATTTGTCGCCGCGACGGCTGCGAGCGTTCGCGCGTCGCTATCGAAAAATTGATTACGCTGTTATCGAGGAACGAATATGGCCCCCCGTTTAACGCACACTCCACCCCCGTTTAGAGGCAGAGGAGGGGCGGTCGCGCGGGCGAGAAACGATTTTAATTACATTCGCCGTGTAAAGTGCGCTCGTCGCGAATGGGACGGCGATTCATGGATAAAGGGAAGTCGCGCCAAAGAAATATCTCGAGCAGAACACGGCTGAGAGATGGTAACGAGCTTACCGTCGCGCGACGATCCGCCTCGCGACTAAAGAGGCTGAAAATCGTTATAATTTCGTCGACGAGGGGGGAGGATCGATTTCAAGCTCGCGCTGTGCCACTCCGCCGATCCTGCTGGTCCAATTTACCAGCGATTTTAACGTTTCGCGAGCCTCTGGCGACCAATTTTTTCCACCTGTGTGGATGGGGCGCGAGGGAAGGGATGATATAATGCTTACAGTGCAGTGGCGCGATGCAAAACGCGTCGGAGTGTTATTGAAATTTTTGGTGACTTTCTTTGTGCGCACTGGGCATTGTTCGGTCGATAAATATTGAGGGGGTCGTAGATATGAATTTTTGGATAATTGGGAAGAGTGCTCTGTTTAATTTAAGGCATTTAAATTCGTTGAAGTAGCTGTGGAATATTTTTCAAGAAATGAATACGTTTTTAATGCAAGAATTACTTTATAACAAAACAAACATATATATAAGACAAATTTTAAGTTAAACTTTTTTATTTAAAATGCAGTGAAAACTAAAAAATAATTATTTTCTTGCACAACAATTTCGACGGTGATATGCCACTTTAAGTAAAATCGTGAGGCAGGATATTTCATACCAGAATAGGAATCACTTTAATACAGAAGCCAACGTTGAAATGAATTTGTTAGGAGAGATGTTTCATTGGCATTAATGAAACAAAATATATTAATTGCGGGATACAGATTGTGATGTGACAGAAAATTGATAAACTATAGTTGATGATTCTACTTGCCAACCGATACTTCAACTTCTGGTTGCACAAGTTGCCCCACGATTTTACTTAAAGTGATATATCGCTATCGAAATTGTAGTACAAGAAAATTGAATTTTTAGTGCATTTTAAATAAAATCGTTTAACTTAAATTTGTTTTGTATATATTTTTTTATTATTTACTTTTAGTGACTAAGTTTTATTTGTGGTTATAGGCTGATTTCAAGTCGTTTGGATTTGTGATTATAGGTTATATTTATTGATGAGGGGGTATTTTTTAAACTCTTCGGATTTTTTCACAATTTTTTATTGTCATCCAAACTACGTGCTAAGTGTCAAGACTATTGATTTGGTGGAAGTGGGTTAAAATTGAAACAAACAAGAAACAAACAGTGGAACGAAGCTGAATAAAATCCTTTAAAAATAACTCGAAATTCAGAATTAGATTGTGTGCTCCTTTTTTAATGTCATATATTATATTATGCTGGGCTGATTTTATACAATGAGTAATTAAATCGTGGAAGAAATAATTCTGTAGGCAAATATAAACATAAAGCTACGGTAAGATTTTTGTGGCGGAGGCTTCCTTCTTTGAAGAAATCCACTTCCACAATTTTTCTGAGCATAGTTGTAAAACACTGTAATAAAGGAGACTGAAAGGGAACCAAGTAGTTAAAAAGAAACTTCACTGGGACAAATTGTAACTGTAATCTATTTGACTGCTGCAACTTTCTGGAATTTTTGTAACAGTCGAATGGAACTCTTTCTCGTGATCTGCATTCAAGAAAACGATGTCCAACTTTGTGCTTGTCCGCACAGTAGCTTCGGTGAATAGCTTTCGATAAGTCGAAATATCATGCGAACGTGAGGGGAAACTGGATTCGTTGCGTTCACATTTATGTAGTCGAAGGAACGAAATATATTCTCGTCGATCAAGCGTCTTCTGTTAACCGTGATTTCCAAAAATCGACCCAGTCGAATATAAAATCGCAAGCAGGGAGTAAGAGCAATATTTTCAATTCCCAAAGAAACAGGGAAATTCTTGGCACTTCAAAAATTCCACCCACCAAAGATATTGAAAAGCACAGTATTGTGTAGCAATAATAGTGGCATAACCTGAAATGACGTGACTATTCGCGCAAAAATGAATCGAGATTGTAAAATAATTTTTCTTCCAAAGAAGCTCCATTTGCAGAAAATCAGAATTTTTTGTTATCAGCAATCATCCATGTTGAAAGGGTGAAAGCAACCCCTAAATTTGGGAGTCGAAAACAAATTTTCTGAAACATTTCGACAACTATTAAGCGTAGTATAATTTTTTTTTAAAGTGTGTTTTTAAAGACAAAATGAGCCTTCTGCTTAATTTTTCGAAAATTCTCTGCTCCCACCTTCAACACGGATGATTGCCGATAACAAAAAATACTTGTCAAACATTTTTCACTATTCTGCAAATCTGCAGAGCCTCATTAAAATCGACGTGTGCGGGTTCGATATGTTCCCTTTAAATGAACAACTGATAAAACATCAATGGCTTCAGTATTTCTTTTTGTTATGGTATCCATTATTTTGTTATTTTAGAATTATCAATACTGATCTAGGTACAGAGAAATACATAATTGACACTTAATCAAGTCTATTTATTAGATGAATTTCCTAACCTTTCAAGGATTGTCACTTTCCATTTATTTCTGCACAACGAAAATCACCCCATCAGTGTCCGTCACACCATTACCACAATGTTTCCCCCAGGCCCTGAGGATTACCCTCAGGTCGGGTGTACGTAGCAACCCCTGAGTGCCTGAGCTAATTCGCCAGTAAAGATCTTTATAGCAGTAATAAGTAAAGGGTGCAGCAAATTTCGTGGTAGAATCAGTGAACAGGGTAGTTCCTCGTGCAAAAATAAACCGAAATTTTTTAATAAAATTCCACATATCCACATATTCACTTGCCTCACCCCGACGTATCAAATTACGTAGAAATAAACTCGTTAATTAGACTCGGGAAAGAACTCGATGTATTTTGAGGAAACACATGCTTGCATTTAAAAATGAAGAAACTGCAGTCCCACGTGGCACATGCATCGTTGCACACATGAAAAAGGTGAAATCATAAAAAGATCTTGTTGCACCGTTCAACTTTTTCGTCTTCCCTTTTTCTATCATTCACAACACAAGAAATGCGATAGGATGCACGCGTTTCCACGTTCGTAGAAAATGGATAAATCTGAGAGGTCATTCAAGTTCCACTGCTTTATATTTCTTATTTAGAAAAATATGCTTCGTTAAGACTTCTCCATTTTACGGTTCGTAGATAGAAACTATTTTCTTACCCCAGTTGTAAATTACCAGAGGAAAGAATTAACGAAGCACGTAACGATAACTAATTACTTTCGAAACGAAGCATTTCAGGATGCTTGATCGAGGCTGCATTTGTTACGTCTGCTGTTTAATATTTCCGATTTAAAGCAAACGATAAATCACGGAACGCTCGTCCATCACGTCTCGTACTCGTCGGCGACTAACGGTTTTCCAATTTCACGATTAACCAGAATCCGTGGATACTAAAAGCACTTCTGGGAACGGAATAGATCACGATCGGCTTTTCTCAGTAACGCAGTTTCGTGGAATCTAATCAGCGTCACAGTTTTGTGGATTTTATCGAAGCTCAAGAATGGGAAACTTCGCCTCTGGCGCTGTTCATTAAAACTCCTTTTTTGCAAATTAATAAAGGGTAGAATTTCTGGACAATAAAAATTATCTAAATTTAAATTACTGAAAGAGCTTCTACAGTGTGCGTTTTACTTAAGTAAACATTAAAATATGAAATTGTAATTCATTACAGGAGCATTTATCTCTGTCCCATAATTATAAAAGAAGGGCACTTTGCATAATTTCTCTCACTCGTGACTCGTTTTCTTTGCACCAGAGTAAAATTATATAAACAGACAAGAAACGTATAAAACTGTTTTGTCACTTGAATCACAAAAGATGCAGCATAAAACCAGCATCACCACCTTCACTAACTTTATTACTATCTTTGAAAAGTATTTTTCATTATTATTAGCAAATAGTTCAAAACTTCATTAGCTACATCTTTCGAACAGCTAATAAAAAAATTGTGGAATATCTCTTCCCACACTTCAATCACAAAAGCACCACTTAAAAATGTATAAACCTCCCTGATGTCTCCTAATAGATCCCTAAAATGGAAACTTCGTCTCGTCGAAAGTTGTTCTTTCGAGCAACTTTTGAACGACGGATAACGAAAGCGGTATGTACACTCTGTGTGACACTCTGGTCACGATCGACTTGAAATAGGTTCTGGTGTCAGTCAGCATGCGAATTCGTGACTGGATGGTGATCCAAACAGAGTACTGAGTAATCTTTGATCAGATCGTGACCGAGTTGCGGCTGCACTCTGACCTGCTGCCAGTGAGTCAATCCCTTAATTCATTTTGAATGCATTGAATAAATTTGACTGTAATGGAACTGCGCTGTTATTAAATCACCTGTGCGAATGAAACTGTTGCCTGTACAAGTGTATCAGATAATATAAGATAACAAAACACAAAGCAATCAGACAGTAATCGAACCTTGCCTATATTCGTTTTTCCATTTCTTCTTCACTTTTTTGTTTATTATAAAAAGTATATTAACTTGTTAACCGGGTAAGACGAGTTAACTCGTCATTTGAAAATATTAACTGGTTTTTATCATTTATCACTGCGCGCATAAGATAATTTGACAGGTTAAACTTATTACTTTCTATGAATTATTTTTACTTAATATAATCTTCATATTTTTTAACTATTTTTCCCTTTGTAGACGTGGAATGTATGCCATTTTTTGAGAAGATTTATGAGAGTAGAATGTATATCGTATTAAAGTCTATTACTCATAAAGTTGGCCGAAACACAATATCTTTAAAAACAACTGGCTGGATGGAAGCCAGGTCGTCATTCATGATAATGAATTTGCTTTCCTGACCGAAATTTTACGCTCGAGGCACGGGAAATGATCATCATATTTCCGTTCGGTATGTGGAAAAACGGGATGAGAAATGTTCGTTATCTCTCCTTACTAATTGTCCTGTTTCAGCTTCGAGAGAGTGGAAACTTTTTGTAATTTCCGTTATCAGGAATATCGAGCTGCGTTTTACTACATTAAATAATTTGAACATTTAACTATTATCGTCGTGAGTGAATAAAAATCATTACTTAAGTGAATTAAACGATATTATTTAGTTGTAACTTCGATTAAATTCAATGGTCGCACTATCATATTGGTTATAAGTGTGAAAAGTGATAATCATATTTCATCAGAATATTAAAATAGCTTTAGGGAAAAAGAAACAGAGACTTACATTGAATCGATTTAATAATAATGATAATAATATTCGTTATCATAAAACCATAATAATAACAAGAAGTCTTTCAAGATTATCTATTTGGAGCGAAAACGGGTAGCTATATCAAACTTTTGCGGGACATCATCTTTAATGGGTTCACGACTTCGACGTAATAAAATTTTATTAAAATTCTTCGGTACGGGCCCGCGAGGGAAGTTCGTTTTTTACGCTCGAAACAATTCAGCGAACGACTCGAACCACGGGACTCCCTCCTGCGATTGAGAAAAAAAATTCGATCGAGCTTTCGTGAAACTGCGATTCAGGAACCGCAATAGTTCCCCGTGGATCCAACATTCGCCTGCGAAACTTCCGTTTTACTGGTGGTCGGTCTGACAGAGTTGCAGAAACGGTCAGGCGTTGTTATGCTCTCTTTGATTCAATTAGACGAATGGGCGAGTCATTTCGGGGGCGAAAGTTTTGATGCACTCGCTTGAGAATCCACTCAGCTTTGAACGATCGTGTTCCGTTAATTAATTCACGATTATCCTTCGCGATTTTCACCCAGATTTATTTACTTATTCGTGCGGTGATTTTACTGCTCAAGTGTGATCTGCTTCTCGATTATTTGAAGTGAATAGGAATTTGAATAAAATTGTGCAGATTATAGAAAAATTCATATCATCCACGATCAGAAACAAAAGCCCTCTGCAACTTTTTGATAAAAACCCATACAGCACACTCTCGTTGCAGAAAAGTTGCAGGATGGTTGCAGTGCAACATCGCAATGTTTCACGCAACGTTGCCGCAAGGGTGTAGCAATAATTCTGTGTCCGCCTGGCGCAACGTTACAGCAACATTGTGGAAACGTTGCCGTAACGTTGCAGCAAAGTTGCAGGATCGTTGCAGTGCAATATTGCAACGCAACATTGATGCAACTATGCAGCAATAATTCTATGTCCGCCCCGTGCAATGTTGCACGGCAACGTCGCAGCAACGTTACATCGACATTGCGCTGTAACTATGCAATATTACAAGCAAGCGCAAGGTTAGGGTAAAGGCAGGTAATATGGAACATCTGATTTCAAAAGCTTGTCAAAAGCAGGAGAATTTGTGTTTTTTAATAAAACGGACATGAGGGGACGAAGGAACTAATGCATAATGATACTTACCTAGACAAATGTAAAAAAATCCAATGGTTATGCAGTTATAATAAAAAAACTGAAAAGACTGAAAATCGTCCGTTCGAAAAAATGGGTCCTAATATGGAACACCTAGGAAATTTGTAAAGAAAACTTAAAAATCTTTACCTTTTTTTACTAAAACTGAAGATTTATTAAGTAGAAGATACAAATAAATAAATATACATGATTTTTGTAATTTATTCCTGCTTTCTGTGTCTCCTACACGTTGGGCACGTGAATAATACGTCGAAAGCTCCACATTCTTCGTGTGCCCACTGAAAGCAGCGAATACATTGGGTCTACTTTTCATTGCCATTATTTTTATAATTACCATCGTAAAGTGAGCATTCCGCATCATCGTCGTCATCGTCATTATCAACTTCATCTATGTTACTCGGTATGTTCCATATTACGTACACACATGTTCCGACAAGAAATTAAGAATTATTCTAAGAAGAAAGTAACTTTATTAGTAAACTATTATTGAATAATCAAGACCACGCATATTTAATGATAAATTATATCAAAATAATACTTTGTAACATACCTTCGCTACAATATTGAACCGTTTGTTGCACTTTTCAGAAACTTTTACACCCCAGAAAAAATATAAACGTTTCTCTTTCAATGATAGATGCCCGACTGGTGTTCAATTGTCAGTATCATCGTCTATTGTGTTTAGGGATCTAATATACACGATTGCCTGCAGTGTTCGTTATTTCGTTATCGAAATATTACGAAGTTCCATATTACGTGCCGTTCCATATTACCTGCCTTTACCCTATTGCAACCATCCTGCAACGGTGCGCCACGAAGTGTGCTGTATGGCAGGCCTTCCCAAGTAGGGGAAATCTGTTCCTGGAACACATGTTTCGGTTCTCCTTCCAACGCTGTGCCTTCAACTAAGGTGGGGCGATTCCTACTGTCCTCTCTCTCTCTGCTTCCTAGCGGCGTTACTGTCTCCTCTGAGAGAGGGAGTGTTGGAGGGAGAACCGAAACATGTGTTCCAGGAGCAGATTTCCCCTACTTTTGAAGGCCTGCTGTACGGGAATCTGCAAGTGATTCCAATATTTTTGCCATCACTGTACCTATCATCAAACATTAGAACCAAAAACTTTCTTCTATTTTTTTATACGAACACTAGATACCTCACTATTGCTTCGTACACACACACTTACATGCATCACTGTCTGTGCCTATACAAATACAAGTGCAAGCTGACCTTTCCCCAACCAAGAGAACATACTCTGGAAGTTTGACCAAAGATTCCAGAAATAGGTGGCGTATTTCACGAGGGACGTCGAACCAACCGTTCCAACCCCCTTTATGCAGCAGCAAGAGTACAACGGATAATAAATGCTTGGCCATGCAATAGGCATTCGCCAGTAACGGCACTAAATTCGCCGATCATATTAATCACGAATGTTTAATTTCGCTTTCGTCGAAAGCGGCGCAAAACTCTCGCCGTTTCCTAGCCACCAATGGAGCATCGATTACACCAGCCTGTGTCGCTGTTATCGGTACGACTACAGCCGGCTTGCTGATTTATGGACACCCCATTGACAGCTAATGGAGGCTTTCACGCGTGCACGGGCGAAAGAAACGGGAGAATGACGGGGAGAATCTGTCGTCGCGAGCATATCGAGTCGAGAAGAAGCATATTGTATTTGTTGATGGCTATGGGAACGGGAGGTTCTTGCGAGTGGTGGGGTTTAAATTAAAACGGGATCCTGGGGTAGTTGTTCTGAAAAACAATAATTTGTTAGTTACAAGTGGACTTTTTAATGTGTTTTATTTATGAAAGATGACAGATGGTAGAAATTCTTGGTATTAACGGGGGATATACACCTAGATAGGGTACGTCGGGGAGAGATGGTCATAGGGGAGAGATGGGCAGTGATAGTATTTTTTTAGATTTTTTTAGCATTTTTTTTTTCGTTGCTTTATTTTAAATAGGTTGCCTGTAGCAGACTCTAAACGAAACTATGACCATCTCGCCCGGACTTACCCTATGCCAAAAAGATTGTTTTTTTTTGTTAAATATTTTTAGTGTTTGATATATTAAGAATGGTTTCCCAAAAATTGCGACCGAAATTTGCAGAAGTATCGAAGACATAGACATTAGAAGTGAAAGATGTTCGCGTGTTTTCATAAGTTCATGAGAAGTTTAAATGCATTTTTCTCGAAACCGGGTTTTCAAAGACTTTTCCCATGATTACTCAAAAACTATTTAACCGATTTACTTCCAATTTTTCTTGGATAAGTGATACACTATTACACAGCTTTTGACACTGCGGATTTTCAATTCGATTCATAGTTTCTTTTATATTGTATAAAAAGGTAAGATTTGAACGTTTCATTAAGAGTGCTGCCATTTTTCCATAAATTAACTTTTTTTAATTCAACCCTGTAAAAAATAGCATTTGTTGATATATTTTAAGAAACTAATTTGCTTCTTGCTTTCATGTAAAATCTTTTTAATTGGCAGTGGCTACCGCAAAACATCGCAGCGAAATACAACATATTTTTACATATTTTTACATCCAAAAGTAAAGTATTGTCGTCAAAGATGTGACATAATTAATAAAAAAATTATGAGTGCAATAATATTAATACTTTCTTAAAAAAAAATCTAAAACGACGTCGGGTTTTAGTCCTCTCTATATTGGAAGACAAATTTTGTGTTTCTTTATTGCTTTACAATGTGAAACTTCGCCTCTGAAAATTTCAGCAATTGTGTTGCACAGGGACTTCCATTGTGTTGTCTAAATGTCGAGTGGCTCGACGAAATCCGAGATATTGTCTTGAAACTCGAAGCACGTAGAAAATGTGTAACTGACTGGTTGAGATATGTAGGAAAATAGGTCACTGATGGGAGTGAGCAAGATTTGTGATAGGGAAAATAATGGAATTCGCTTTGTATATGTTTGTTATTATTATGACTAAATTGTACGAGGTTATGTGGTGAAAATGACCAATAAAAAGAAAAGCTTGAAGGAAAAACTATTGTATACTAACAGAGCAAATTCGGTAATAATTTCATATTTTTATTATGTTATGAATCTTAGATACAACAGATCGAAATTGCAATCCACGATGAAACAAAATTATCGTATGTCATATGAGATTTTAATTTCCATTATTATAATTCTTTTGTGTCAATTATTTACATTTTGCTGTCACTGAGATTTTTGTATCGTGACAGAAAAGTTGCATGTAAAATCTCATCGTGGATTAGCACTTTAATAGTTACAAACCCGAATAAAAGTCTCACGGCGCAATCTACATTGCTTTCGACTCGAATTGAGTTTTCGCCAACGGCGACGACGACGGCTTTAAGTGGCCGATTTCGCTTCCCGTCGGGTGAAATCATTGAATTATCATCGACCGCAGACGTAATCCCATTGGCAAGTGCCTTCACCAATAATCACATTATTATTACTTTACGGTGGGCTTCATCTGTTCGCGTGCAAAATATTTCAGTAGTTTAATCTCATATGGTAGCTCGTTTAATTATGCGTTAAATTATAATTGCCACTGTAATTACCCGCTGCTTCGCGATGTTCGTCGAGGAAAACTTTCAACGATTTCGTATGCATAATAAAGTTTCGAAGCAAAGTGCTTCATTAAAAAAAATGGACTTAGAAGGTGTAACTGGAAATTTGGGGAAATTTTTCTAAATTATATCTCCGCGTAGAATTATTTCAATGTTTCGTATTTTTAGTTGTCCCTTCCCATTGTTTTCTGAAATACGAAAAAGAAACCCTCTTGTACTATGTGGTCAGGAAAACATTTACAAAATTATTATGTCACCTTTTCTTTAGTCATTTCTTTAACTAACAATAAAATTCTTAGTGGTCTGCTATAAGTTAATTATCGACTTCAAAATAATGTTGTGTCATTTACAAATTTTCCTCTTTGCTTTACAGATTTGAATTCTTCTTTCACGTTGTTTATGACAGTGTGAGAAAAAATTAATTCGCTTGCTTAAAGTTTCACCACTTCATTGAAAATCTTTTGAATATTCTAAAACTAAAGTATGATACTTATAACACTCCTGAAATTTTATAAATTTCTTTCAAAATAGTAACTTTAATAATTTGATGAAGAATACTGCCAAAATCTATCGAGTATAATTCCATCTGTGCACTCTTTAAACGCTACAAAATATTTCTACTCTTTTACGAGTACGACAACAAAGAATTCGCAGAGATATTCTTCTCCATAAGCTTCGCGTTTTTAATTGGTCACCGTTAAATGAAGATATTGCTCAAACGAAAGTCACCATTTGGAAAAGAAACATTTATTTAAGGTTTCTTAATTAAATGAAATTTTGTACCTCTCTTCGCGTTGTGATCTCAATGTGACTACTAGTCTGAAGTTCGCACATGAACATCGCGAAGGAATTGCGACTTTCGTCGAGAAACGTCCATGGAGGATGTTAGAATTTTCTCAAGTAATTTCGATCCTAGTTTGAACCAGCTCATTTTCCTACGTAATTTCGACGGGACCATTCCAGGATATTATCGTATTCCGTAAGTTTCTCATTTTATCGCATTTTTATGCATTTCCCCTAGTGTAATCACAATAATTCTGTCATCGCCTGCTTCGAGGAATAGATAAGAATATATATCTACCAATGCACACTGAGAAATAATCTAAATGTGATCAGAAATAACCCAGAACCATTTTACTAAATTAATTTTTCTCGTCAATCTATTACGAAATTAATTAAGTTTCCTCTGCTATCAAATTATCAAATTACAGACTTTCACCAAAATCGAAGCACATATAAATAACAATTACATATTTTATATTATTCTGGTAGAGAGATATTTAATTTTAAGAGTTGTTAAATAACTAATCAGTTAATTCCCTTATCTAGAAATTAAATTATTAAATTCTTTACATCTGTAATCCATTAATTCGAAGTTTTTCACACAAACTAATACTCGTTTCGCAAAATTTCTTTGATCTCTGCTAGAAAGGAAATAACACGTCGTTGCTAATTATATCTGAAACACGCTTTCGTCTTCACTTTGTCTTCATTTTCATCCTCTAACTTCTTCGTTAGTATCGATATCCCCTCGAATGCGGAAGTTGCCTGGAAGTGCGCGCTTTGATCAACGTCATGTTAAATCAACGTGTGCTAACGAAGTTTTAACGACGCTCCATTAAGAAATTCTCATATTCTGCGGAATACCCTCGTGCTTTACGTACTCGTAAAGACGCGGCAGGCTATTCACGGAACAATGCATACGGGTGATAAACAGTCGATTTCCGAGCTGAAGTGTCATTAAACAAAATATTATCATGGCGTGAAAAAATTCTATTTAAATTACAGGGACAAACATTGTTCGATGTGGTTTTATCACGATTCAGTGGAAAGTGTTAAATTGCAAAAATCTAATTTTTACATGTGCAGAAAAAAGTTTTGATTATGTTACAGAAGATTTATATCTGAGCTTTAATTTATTATTACCTAGATATTCTATATTTATATCTGAGATTCTGTTTCTTTGGTTTTTATTGTTAAATAAAATGTAAGCAAATACTTATTCATTATAAGAAATGCAACTTTCAAATACTGTAGCTTATTCATAATAATCACTTCAAAAAGTGTAATTAAAACTTGACTACTTAGTCTCTTAAGTTATATAGGTACCCAGAGAGTGAACGCTTGTTAAAAATATTCTCTTAAGTCTTGAAAGTAGGTACTGTTGAAAAAATATAGTCCCTTGAAAATTAAAGCCTCTATTACGAGGTGACATTATTTGCGGGCCCTTTATCTAGCTAATCAAATTAAAAACACAAGCTGCTCATAAAGTTATCTTCAAAGGGGAAGTAAGAGTATTAGTTTTATGCCATCAGGCTCTGTGTAAAATGTGGAAAGAATTTCTTCTTTAACTCGGTAAGTTTCCAAAACTGATAATTTGAAATTGTATATAAGATGCAAAATTCAATACTACAGGCTAGTAGCTTTAGAATTAAGTGCTGGTTGAATTTTTCTCTACAAGCATATCATACTATCGAATTAATCTATTTTTTGTCTTTACAGTTAGTCGCATCATATGATTTTAAATATTTACTTTTGTAAAAATGATGACACAGGGTCGAAGATGCACCAAAAATTTCGTTTCAATCCGCTTCGAGTACTGTTTACTTACTATTATAGATAAGACTGTTAGATATGTAATACGAGCAAGTAGAAGCGCTCAGTATGTGGTCAGACGTTCATCAGCAGGTTACGTGGTAGACACGTCAAACGTTACGTTTAGAGTAATTGCATCACGAATATAGCTCTATTAAATAGATCTTTCTAATAGTGAACATAATATTAGGATCATTAAATTTCTAAAATTTATTACTCTCCTTTTTTAACAAATAGGTACTGAAAACTTACAGTTTATCCTTCGCTAATTGTCTATTATCACCTCAACCATGTAAAAACATAAATGTTTAATAAAATACATTATCAAATTAACATTATTCTCCTATGATATTTAAGCTTCCACTTGAAACAAAATTAATTTAATCGTAGAATGCTCTTCCCACACCCAGTCTGCAAAAAACAAAATCATATCTCCATCAATTTTACAAATATTAATCCATAAAATTCCTAATTTTACACTGCCACTTTAATAATATACGGGCTATAAAATAAATTGCAAAGAAAATTCATTACTACTCAAACGTCACTTCCAACTAAACAAAATAAACTTCAAATTAATTTCTGTGTATAACAGACTCCAAAGTAAAAGAAAATCGCACAGAATTAAATTACACACTGAAACTACAAAACTGCGTTTTCAACTATAATCATTGTTCTCAGATATCTTCCTCCAAGAACTTCGCAAAACCCTTATCTCTAGTCAGACTCTCTGTATCTCTGTTCTGAATAAAGTATGAAACTTCGACTCGCAGGCGTAGTCAGAAATTATCTCGCGAAACAATCGTATACAAAGGATGAAATATAAAGTTGGTGGAATGCATGTCGGGCCAGAGAAGGCTACCCTCCCAGTCGGATGCTCACTGCGCGGCGTAATTGCATTTTCATATGCAGCCAGGCATGCTGCGATGATTGGGCATCTAATCCTCCGTTAACATCGCGATTTCATGTATCCGTAACGAGGTTGCATTAAGACGTTGCGCAGGTTGCATTGTACGGGCGCTCTTTGTCAGCCACAGGCATCCCACGATCATATCGGGGAAATGCGAGCAGCTGCGAATGCACACGGTGTCTTGGCACGACTAGCCTCCCTTTCCAGATACTGGAAAGTGATTTAACCGTGGAACAGAATTACGATTTGGTCTATCAAAGCCTGCTCTGATGCGTAACTATATCTGGAATTTAGCGGTTCCCGAAACACTGTCGATGTATTGAAAAGCAGTGGAAGAAAATGACTCATGTCATTATTTAATTATAATAATCTGATTGATATTATTGGCGTTGCAAATGTTATTATAAAAGATTTCAGACTTCTCTTTGAAACGTGAGATTGTACTTCGAAAATTTTAGAGTGGAAGTATGTTCCAAAGAGGCTGACAAGGAAACATCCGAAACCCGAAACTTAAAAAATTCTGAAATTTTGTGGATATGTAGAGGATTTCCTTCTGATTACTATTTAATTCTTTTTGCTGTCCAAAAGCACTCTAAGGGGGTGAAATTAACCCCTGAAGATTCGCCTATTTTGTGTTATAACTCGTGAACTGTAAAATAATTTTTTTACCAAATGATGGATCTAATTAAAAGAAGTAACTTCTATCGTGAAACCTTTTTTCTATCTTTTATAGTTCGCGAGTTATAACACAAAATCGAAAAATAGCCGAATTTTCAGGGGTTAATTTCACCCCTTCGAGTGAATTTGGGCAGGATATCCACAAAGTTTTAGAATTTTCTGAATTTTCGGGTTCGGGGTGTTCCCTTGTGAGTGCCAAAATTAGGCAGATTGAAAATTTTCATAATTAGGTACTAATAACCCTACGAAAGGGCCAATATGCCAGTAATTATTTGTGATTGAAAATTGTGGCTATTTTTTGTTCCCTTTTTAATAGCAATTTAAATCAAGTGTTTTCTTTTTATAATTTAAGAACAGAATTTCCCATTTTTACACTACTATTTTCGTAACTCCGCTTTGAAAGCTTTATGTTTGTTATGTAGGTACTTTTTCAAATGATTTCTTCCATTATCCCTGTCTGACTTACGATTAGGTATTCAGTTATTCATATCTCGTCGGTATTATATATTCCGTGAATATTATAATCATGGAGAGTTTTAGATTCCTCTTTGAAGCATACCACTACATTTCGCAGATCATTAAAATATCAAAATGAAGCTACAAGAGTCTTCATTGCTGCCTATATACATCTGATTTATGCGGCAACTGTTTAAATTTGATTCGACTTTAGCTATACACGGCGATTTCAAAATTATTCAGAATCCAGGAATGTGAATTTTGCTGTAAAATCTGAGGTATTGAAGTACTAATGAGATCGAGGATATAACTTAGAATTACAATAAAGTCGTTAATATTAATTGATATTCACTCAAACGCACGTGTATCGAATCTACAGATAAAACGGAACAGCAGAAACTGAGAAGCGTTTAGTTTTGGTTTAATATTTCCTCGCTGGTTAGGACTGCTGCATCTCTAATTAATCGTCTGAAATTCGTTGGAACAGCTTCCCTGGGTGGTTACGATTGTACATATTTAAACACTCTGTATGCACAGATGCTACCAATGTATCTGCGACATTATAATCCGACTAGCTTCGCCATATTCTAAATTATACGTTGTTCTACATAGCTCTGGAGGAGAAAAGTATACTGGAATATTAGTTTTCGAAGCAGAGATGCAGTACCACATATTTCTTCGTGAAAAATAGACAAGCAATTTTTTTATGCAGCTTATGTATAAAACACGATAATTATAACACGTAGTAGACTTGACTCGAAGACTGAAGATGAGTCACATATTCGAGATAGTTCGTTGCTCCTGCTTGGTTAAAGATAAGGAAAAGTATGATGGAGGAGAATGTTAAATGGAACGTGAAGTATTCATTCCTGGAAAACCCTGGACTGATAGTTTTATATTCTAGAAAATATTCAGAGGAATCGATTTCAGGTAACTGTACCAATGACTGTCAGTAACTAATGATATTTCCTGATATTTTTTAATATGAAGTTGTAATAATGAAGTGACGGATACATAGTCAGATTTGGGATTTGACAGATTTGCCATTTCTCCTTTGGTAATATTTTACAGTTGTGTGATGGTAATTTATACTATATGTGTCAGAAGCATTATTTTTCTTTTACAATTGCACTAGCATTCGTTGTTTATCAGAATGACACATCTGGCAATTTGTTTCTTTATCTTCGCAGCAATTTTTTATTATGCAGAGGTTTGCAATAGTAATGGTAAATATTATTTGTAATAACGTAAAGGACAAAATGAGAGATATTTGAAATATTGTTTATAATTGAATTTATGTTGTGGATGTCAGTAATTAGGGCACGTATTTTCAGTATTGTGTGAGTAACTGTTACAACATGAGAACTGAGCAACTATCGTTATTTAATCGTAGAAGATAAATTTAATTAATTTTAATGAATTTCGAAGCTAAGTAATTAAACAGCACAGTATACAATAATTTTATTTAAAACTGTAAACACACGGCGATATCACGTAAGCAACACTCTGTTTGTTTTAATATTTTTACCTGTGAATCTAATCTGAACAATTGAAAACTCCACATCGCTCCATGAATTTCCAAAATTGCAAACATTTCTACAATAATAAGAATCTTTTCTCTGAAACTACGAAAATTTAATTGTAAACAAATTTCTTAAATTATAAACTATTTATTATTTTCTAATCAGTTTCGATTAGAAACCTTCCCCATGTATTTTAAAACGTATATTCGAAAATGAATTCCAATCGAATTGACCCGTTTCGGTGGCAGAACACATTCCACGCGTCTCACCACTCATACCCCTGCAGAATTAAATATATTATTCTCTTCATCGAGCAAAGGCACTGAATTTCTCAAGAAAACTTTCCAACCACATTCCTGCCGAAGAAGGAACTCTGCCTCTAAAGTTTAACAAACCCACCTAACTCATTTCCAAGCGACGAGTTAACTCGTCATCCCACCAACTGACAGGTTAATAAAGGAACAAAAACTCGCGCGAAATTCGCCAACCGTTCGCTGCGTATCGCGACAAAATACACTGGTTTTAATCGAAGCTCGCCGAAACACAAATAGATGATCGGTGATCCCCAGGCATGTCCAACAAGTCATCACGGCCCATGCACGCGTTACCGTGCTCGAACCTCGGCGAAATGGCGATTGGCCAGCGCGAAAAACGCTGTTCGTCAGGGTGTTATCGACGTTTCGCGAGCAACGACGCGAACGTTGAGCGTCGATGACGGATCATCGGGCTGGAAAAATGAAATTCACTCTGACGCACGGGTTGAGATCAGATTTTACGGCTGGCACGTTGCAATTGTTGCTGGATAGCTTTGCTATTTCGATTCTGATAACGCTCGATTCCGTGGCCGATTAGTTAGCGGGGCTCTGCGGTTACGAATCGACGTTGTTGCGTTCGCGAAATCATTTTTCGCGTGGGGAGTTTAATACAGAATGAAGTAGAGGTGCAGGCGTTGATATAAGCGCAAGGGGAGGGGGTGGGATGTTCAGATTTCATTAATTTATGTAATTAAAATAATCGAGATAAGAAGTGTCCTATATATTATTAGTATTGGAAATTTCAAAAAGATCCGTTGCGTAGGGTGAATTGACCAATGAATGAACAAATTGACTTTTTTCGTGTATAATAAGAATACTATTTCATTGAAAACAATGATCTTACATTTAGAATGAAGGGAAATTTATTGTGATAACGCCGATACTAGGGGAGAGGATTGCAGGTTGCCACCCCTTAGCTTTTTTTATCATAACTCGTCATAAAATAAACGTATCGTTGATTTATGGTATAAGTTGGAAAGAGGAAGTGTACAGCTACAATCCTCAGCTAGAAATCATGTAAACTCTCGAAAAAGAAAAATTATACTGCAAATTTTCGAAAGTATCTAAGATTGACTCCTTGAAATTTTGGCTTGCAGGTTGCCACCCCTAGAAAAATTACTGAAAGTGTAAAAAAACTCAAGTAAAAACCTGATTCAGAAAATTTATTAAACAAAATTTATTAAATTTTATTTGCAGTCAGTGTCTGTAAACATGAAAAATGAGTGGAATTGCCATGAATAATTAGATTTGCAAAATAATATGGAATCTATGAACCTCTTGGTCGATTATTAATTTTTTTGTTTTGTAGTTTCGGGTGCTGCCATTCACTGCGAGAAACTTAGTAAGAAAACACGTACGATGACAGTTAACCATTATATTGTATAAACTGTATCCTGATATAAATAAATTTGTCAAGTCCCTATTACTATAATATATAGATTACATTTTTATATTCTTATATTAGGTCCCTAACCGAAACTTCCTTTTTACTTGTGTAGCATTTTTAGCGTTTTCTCGTCGGAAAATGAAGTATTATTCTTTGTGTTCATTCACTGGGTACAAGGTGTCCATTTATTGGGTATTTCAGACACCGTTCAAGTAAAAAAACCCAAACAATTTTTTAGAAACTTTTAAAGCCTATTCTGTTACGAATTCTTGTTTAATTAATAAATTAGGACATTATTTAATTCTTATCGTTATTTGAAACTGGAAAAACGCTTGGCAGTTCATTCACTAGTCAATTCACCTTAGTTAAGTCGTGATTGAGTAACAAACATCCAAACACCCTTTCGCATTTATTATATTATCAGGACTAGTATTAATAAACATACAGCTGATAAAAATATTAATTTCCACCTGAATAGTTCATAATAAAATACACACCAATCCCTGCACATACCAAGCAACATAGTTTTGCCGAACAGTTTTACAAAGTTCCGCATCCCCATCAAAAACACACGATTCAGCATCCAGCCACGGTGCATTTCGCGTGCAATCCCGACGTTTCCCGACCATTCCTTCCCGACGTTTAAAAAAGTGCAAAAAGTGGAAGTGCACACGCGCACAAGCGCGCAGGAATCAAGTGATATTCTCCGCGAACGCGTCGCGAGCAAATTTCCCTGACGGAGCAAACAAACGAACACAAGCGACGCACACATTGTTGCATAATTCATGCCATGCATGAGCGAGAATAACTGACTGGATTGCAGTCAAAGGAGCCTGTACTCTGCTAGACACTCTGTCCACCTGCGCGTTACAGGACGTTCAATTCCATCGCCGACGTTGATAGAGACTTTTGAATTCCAAAAACCGTAAAAACTTTAATTCTATCGCATATCAGCACCGCGTGAAATATAATCATACATTTACGTCGTACTACGCGTCACGTGACAACGGTTTCAAAGAAAATGACAAACTTCCGCGAGAAGATGAACGCGTTTACGGGACGAGAGACAGATATAAAACGCGGAATAGTCGAAGAAAAAATGGGACAGAGGACAATTGACAAGGATATAAAATGTGACGTGGTGTGTGTTCTGGTTGGTTCGTGGAAGCATTGGTAGTAGTATCGAAACTGTATTTTTTTACATTCAGATAAATTTTGAATTTTATACTTCGTTTATGGACGCCAATGTGCGGGGCCATTTGTCCCACGAATGTGACTATATTTGCTCGATTTTTCAAAAGTTTTATATTTACTGGTATACAAATTTCGGTTGGAATCGTTCGATGTTTTCTCTCGTCGTTTTTCGTGGGCAACAACCTTATCATTCTCGCTCCCTCGGGAGCTCCAAGCACTCTCTAAGGGTTCTAAGCTTTCGTTCGTCGTTTCCATCGAACCGTCGATAGAGGAAGGTATGTAGCGCGCGGCTGTTCGAAAATTACGCCCCGATACGACCAGTTAAAACAGAATTTAATCAAGCGGTGCGCAGTGGCTTTTGGACTTCAATTTACGTGGACGTGGACAGGTGAAACTCGTGCAGCAATTGCACCTTTGGAATGGTGTGCAGAGTATAGGGTGTCCCGTAACAGAGTGTCAGGAACTTAATCTTTGGACAGTGAATATTTTGACACTACACCACGAGGATGATGAAAGGTCTCCTTTGGTTTGCAATGCGATTTTGTTCGTACACGTTTTGTGTAAAATAAGTTTCTTAATTGGATTTCGATGGTGATATGTAATTTGTTGTAGGTAAATGAATTTTGCGTCAGTCAGATGACAGAGGCTTAATGGGACTAGGTAGTCAGAAACTTGATTGTTTTTCTTGCATTTTTCGAAAGTAGCTACCATCTTTTCCGAGTAAAATGTCGTTTGACTTATGTTAAAATTCGCAAAATTAAGGATTTTACAGCCGAAAAGTTCGAGTACGATTTCGTCTTTCTTTTTTAAATGCGTTTTCTCAGAATCATATTTCCTCTTCGTTTTGCAGTGATTGCGAAAAACTGAGGTATACATCGTTTTGATAAAAATTCAGCATGTATCAAACATGTGTAGTTGCGATCTGAACCTACGCAGAAGTGTGTGAAAACTTCTTTTTAGACAAAAAAAAATAGAATGACTTTTTTCTCTGGCGACAAATGACTTTTCTTTAAAATTTTCCATTTTACAGCCACCATTTTTATAATTTTGACTTTTTCTTTTTCAATAGGTTCAGGGCAGAATGGGGACCGAGACAAAATAACAATTTTTGAGGATATTTCATAATTCAATTTCTTACGGCCATAATCACTGCAAAATTACAGCGGTTCCAATCGAAAGCCTACATATCAGACGACTATAGCGCTGTTATACATATGTATAATATTCATATCATTTTTTTACTGTTTATAGTATTGATAAACATTACCCAAAAGTACTAGTCACAATTTATGTTCATCTCCTTGTAATTAATTCGCAAAAAATACTTGATTTTCGAGCGATCTGACTGCCTAGTCCCCTTAAATTATTTTAGGACCACTTTGGGTTGAGAAGTTAGAACAAATATGGATTCAGTGTGTAATGATTTGACAAGGAAATGAAGATTACCATTTTATCTCATTTTTAAATTTTACAGTGTTTCTACTTGATTTTCAGTTACATAACGATTTCCAATAATACTACCCATTTCTGTTAATAATGAAATTATATTACACTCCAAGGATGACTCTTTGATGACAGATCTTAACTAAGAATCAATCTTAAAGTGTAATCCAACACCCATTAAAAATTTTTCGAGAACCTGTTACTAATTGTACATACTCTTGTTTATTTAAAATTTTCAAAATGATCCCCGTAGCAGATAGTTTAGCAAACTGTATTCTATTATGGAGAAGGTACTCTATATTTCGACAATGTCCAGCTGCAAGGAACGTTACGGTTACCTGATTGAACCGTATTAAAGATGAAAGTCGAACTCGCGCAACTTATAATTAGTGGTGCGCTGAACACGCGGGGAGCCGTTGCCACTAATGAATTCGCGCGTTCGACAATGGCGAGGATGCGAGTTTAATCCCCCGAAGCGCCGAAACTTTCTTGGCGTTAATTATATGCGAATATTATCGTTCACCCTGTTACGAGTTCATTTTTTCACGTATAACATCATGGTCCACCTTATTCGTCAATTAATATTTTAAGTGCATGAAACCTTTAATGAAGCTCGTTTTGCCAGTTATTTTTGCTTTTCATGGTGCAACGTTACCATTTGTTTCTTAATTTTTACTTCCTTGTTGGAGAAAAATTGTTTGCTCTTCTTAACATATTGAAATTATTTGTTTGTTTATTAATTTTGTAATTGCAATGAATACTTGTGCAAGTTAATTAAAAAGTATTCCATTCAAACGCACAATATTGAATATTAAAATGCTTCAGTAATGAATTTCAGTGTCAAAGGAATTTTAATAATGCATTTATGACTGAAGCTTGACTTTGAATTTTTCCAACTTCTCGGATTGCACATCGCGGATACATACGAATTCCTTGTTACACAGATTGCAGTATTTTCCACAAGTCCTAATGAAACACGGCAGTCCTCGGAATTAAAAGTAGCTGGAGTATACAACCCCGTAAATGTTTTATTAAAATTCCTCGAGGCGGCTGCGTACGTGTCTCATTTCTGAGTCAGTTGTTATATGACTTTTAAATGTTACGAAAAATGACTGTTCTCTATGTACGTCATAAAGTGTTATACGTACAACGTCTAATTAAAGAAAACTACACAAGTGGTACGTAACTGAAGAGAAATAAACAATCTTCGTTACGTGAAGATTTAATTCGTGTTTATAGTGAAAATGAACAACTGCTTCCCAAATTATTTAAAAGATAAAGGACCTCGAAGTTTGCAATATTACAACTACAAATTATTCCACACCAAATTGTTCATTTTCCCCATCCTATGCCATGGATTTTGTTAAAATTGAAATATCCCTTTGCTGATTCCCAATTTATTTAAAAAATCCACGCCACTAAACCGCTAAATTCTTCCATTTCCTCAAAAACAAGCTCCACGACTGAATTTTCATCTGCGAAACTATTAATCATCCAAAAGCCACCCACCTCCTCCTCTAATCGAAAAGGATGTCTGAATAAATCTCCACCCCCGAGAAGCCATTTTCGCAACACGAAAGTACGTAAAGGACACCCCTGTCCCAATTGCCCGGAAGCTCTAATCGGAGATCTTGAAGGAAGAATAATCCGCGCGACCACCCGGAAAAGACGAATATATTCGCGAACACGAACCGTTGGTTGGCGCGGTCCCTTTTTCGTCCCCGGCGGGATTAATTTTCGCCCGCAGCCAGTTCCTGTCGGCACATCAATTTTTCTTCACCGTGAAGGGGCGATAATTCCAGCGGCTGCCTTAATACTCCGCGGCGGATATTTTACGAACAGCAGCTATCGATGGTGGTGGTTTTATCGAGCCGATCGAGACCGCGTCAACCATCCGCGGGTCCCGTTGTCCGCGTTTCATCGTCGCGCCACCCGCGCTGTGTCGAAATACCCTTCGTTTCTTGATCTCGCGAGGGAGACCGCGAGCGTTGGTCTAAGGATATTAATCTCAGGCTCTGGCAAAAGCCTGGGGTTAAACGTCGCTGCTAATACCCGCGCAACACGCGGCCGCGGTGTCATCGGCCAGGACGATGAGGGGTGGATGTAATCACGTGAAGGGAAGTCGTCGAGGAACGGTGATTCGAGCGCGAACGAAGATGTACACAGCGATGTTACGAGCCCTAGATAGAGGGAAATGGGAGGAAATGGCGGAGCTAATTGACGAGCGCGGTCGAACGTGGCGGCAAATAATTATTCCACGCGTTGCTTGTGACGTAGCCGTGGGCGATTCGGTGGGACGAGGTTGGAATAAGTGGAGAAGATGAAGATTCGAATTATTTTGAGTGTTTCGGGGAACTGGGAGTGCTCCAAGTCCTGATCACTCTTGAAAGTCTTGAGTGCTTTGGAAGTCTTTCTTTGGAAGTATGGAAATGTCGAGGATGCCCGACAGACTTAACTCTATTGTAGCTTAATCCTATTACTCCTGGCACTATATTGTGGAATATCAAAAACCATAAAATATTGAGTTAAACTTTTTTTCGATATCTGTTACGGCTTCATAGATATTCGCGATAATATAAATACTTGAAAGTCATATAAATTACCGAAATAAAACATGGTTAGGTTATTAGCACCACATGAGCTACATTTGTGCAAAGTTTCAAATTTATTTGAATTTTTGAGTTACCGAGACTTAATGTTCGTCGGTCTTTAAACCGGTTAAAACCCGTTTGTTTTTATAAACTTGTAAAATTCGAAGAACGGGTTTTTAATTTAAAAAAAAAAAACGGTTTTATATACTGGATATAGTAAAAATGAATTTATTATTTAATTAAACACGTTAACATTTTTACTCGAAATCGCCTTGGACACAAGTATATTGTAGTAGGTAACAGTTTACTGTAAAACTAATCATCCTGAGTTCATATTTTCAGAAGAAGAATACTAAATGATATAAAGATTTAGAATTTATATTTTGTATGGATTATAGTTATTTTATTTTTCAATTGGTTTTGTATTCAGTGTATTTCATTGTGTTATATTTTTGTAGATCCATAAATATTAAATGAACTAAAAAATTGTTCGGAATTCTACAGATTTTAGTTATTTTAATTTTTTTTATTTATTTGGCTTGGTATAGATAGAGTATATTTTCATAATTCCATAAATATTAAAAAACTAAAAAATCTTAAAATAATTCCAAATATTTATTTTCTACTTATATTTTTGGTAAAAATTTGAAACCGCTTGAACTATTTTTTGGGTAATAGTGGAATTCGAAAACCGTTTTTTGCATAAACCCCACCGAGCATCCGTTGCGAGTGTCCGCTAACTATCGACCAGAATTGTATATTCTCGCGAAGGGCAATCGCTCGAAAGCAATCGTTTCCGAAGGTGCTTCGACAAGCTCCGTCCGATTCAAGGGAACTACACCAAGCACTCGGTGCCGAATAGAAGCGCGGCAACAGTTCGATAAGTCGAGCGAGGCTGTCCAAGGCATCCCGTCATCGCCCCTTGCCGGGAACTTTTCGTTACATCCGAGCTAGGCACGGATAGCGCGCCTCGTGTGCCTAATTGCATCGCGGCCCGCTAAGAAATTCATCCGACGCCCCTAAAAATAATCGTTCGACGTCCCCCGTCAATCTATCTCCTCGCGCCCCCTACCCTGACCCTTGACCCGTCACGCGACGATGAAGAAGCGCCGCGAGAATAACTTGTCGGCCTTGAGGGCGGCGAAAGCAACGCCGAGGGACGATCTCTTGGCTCGCGCCGGCTAGTAGTCGAACCTCGCGAAAGCTCGGCCGGATTATTAATAGAAAACAGAACGTTCCACTCGCTGCGAGGGGATAATAATAAGGAGGAAAGGAAGGATCACGGGGGGGAGGAAAAATGGGGGAATAGCTAATGGAGGGACTGCGGCGTCGAGTTAATAGCAAATGCGGCGGAGCGGACCGAGCGGCGCGCTGGTAGGGGGTTGAAATATTAAATTAAACCAGCTACGTTGGCTGGCTCTTCGTTTGCTTGTATTCTGCGCCAAGCCCGATTCGTCGCCGGATGCGATACGTACATTAGCCGTGGCGGGCAGTTTTTTCGCGAAATGTCTGTGTAATATCAAGATTAATGCTTCCTTCGGCGAGTCTGCTCGGCACGGTTACGTGTGTGGACCTCTGCGCGGAGGGGGTGGGATGCGGCGATTTAAATGTTTGCTCTTTGGGAGGGATTTAAGGTCGAGGGAACAATAGGTTTACCGTGTTGGCGATTTTTCGGCGGTGGGGGATTTAAAATGTGCTGGGGGCGTGGTAGGGGTGGGAATCGTTGTTGGGTGGATTGGGGGTGGAAGATATTGTGGCAGGGGTGTTTTCCGTCGAGACTTGGATTTTGGGGTGGTTGGAAAGGAGTCTGCTTGGGGGAGGGTGGAAGGGGACAGTATATTGTGATGGGAGTTACTTTGGTGATGATAGGTAATTTGTGGGAGAAATTTACAACGTGTAAAGTGATAGAAACGATAGAAGTACGTGTCAACTGTGAGGGTGAAAATTTAGAGGTTGCTTTTAGAGGATTAGAAAAAATTCAGTGGTTCAGAATTAGTTTGGTTTTATTTTTCTGTTTTTATTCATTAGTCTTAGTGAGCTGTATAAATAGAAGATTAAGAATATTAGAGGGTAATGTTTCTACATATACAGTGGGTACAGAAAGTATTCGTACACCCTTTAAAATCGCATAACTTTGTTCGAATTAATCCAAACAACTTGAGTTTTTTTTAGAAGCTAGAGGGATTAGTTTGCTAAATGATGTGATTCGTCGTTTTGAAAAAAATGAACATGGTCGGAATAGCAAAAAATGTAGTAAAAGTGGTTTTTGAAACTTTTTTTTGTCGGCCTGTAATGAAAATTCAAAAAACCCGTTTGTAGATTTCAGTAAGTTACATACGTGCCTAAAATATCATCAAAATCGGTTAACGTTGCTCTGAGTTATGAACGCTTAAAGATCGCAGAATAAGGTCGAAAATCGCGGAAATTCCCGAAATCAGCGATTTTCGACCTTATTCTGCGATCTTTAAGCGTTCATAACTCAGAGCAACGTTAACCGATTTTGATGAAATTTTAGGCACGTATATAACTTACTGAAATCTACAAACGGGTTTTTTGAATTTTCATTACAGTTTCACAAAAAAAAGTATTGCTATTTTTTTTTAAATTTTTTGCTATTCCGACCATGTTCATTTTTTTTCAAAACGACGAATCACATCATTTAGCAAACTAATCCCTCTAACTTCTAAAAAAAAACTCAAGTTGTTTGGATTAATTCGAACAAAGTTATGCGATTTTAAAGGGTGTACGAATACTTTCTGTACCCACTGTAACTGAAATACGGAAGTTTTTTATTTTGGAGATTAGCAGGTCTCGTCGATTCAAAAAATTGAAATTTATTATTTTAGTCTGCAATATTTCTAATTTTACAAGTAAACGCATCGACGTTCATTTATTATTTTGCAATATTATTATTACAGAAGAGACTTTAGAAAGAGCAGCATATGCAAGAAAGAGGAAAGTGGAATGGCACGAATGAAATGTGGAACGGTAGGAGAGAAACCTTTTTTGAGTTTTAGGGCGGCTTTTCGTTGATTATTCCCCTGGCACGGTCCCTTTAAAGGAACGTGTGAAATATGTATGACAGAGAATGGTCCGCGCGAATGAAATTTTCATTCCTACGACTTGATGCAATTGTTGTAATGAAATATAATGGCGTTTATGGGATTCGCGACACAGCGATGCAGCTTCGTGTTACAGAGATATTCGCGGATGTAATAAGAGACATTTGAGTTCCATTCAAGCATTTTAATTATAAAAAGGAACTTGATGAAACAGGGCTACTAATATCCACAAGAAAATAAATATTCAAACGAAGCCCTAATTTTCCATCATCCGTCTTCGCTAAATTAACTAAGGTAAATGTCCCAATTACTGACACTTTATCTTTTATATTTAAATATGACTTTTTTCCGTTCGGAACTAGCGTTAAAAGTATTGAATTCGATTCGTTAAAATTCAACGTATCTTGCTGATGGTTTCGCTGATGTATATCACAACGTATAACTAAGTAATTCATAAATTTTTTCACGTGTGTCACCTACAAATCCGTGAAAAAGTAGTTTCTTTTTACCGACCTTAAGAACGGCCAAATTTGAAATATTAAATATTTCTTGCATGAGTGTATTAATGTAAGAAAAATATATTCAAATAAGTTGAAAAATAATTGTAAATTCATTATTTAACAAAATTGCATCGAATTTTTTATTAAATTCGTAATAATTATGAAACAAAAATCTATTCGACAATTATATTTTCAATATATAATTACATAATTAAACATTACTTATAGTAATTCTTACAATATTATCAACTTTCGTAAAAACACTATGTTAACCACAAATTCTATTTCAAATTTTTATTTACCCTTAACATCTTAAACAATATGCATCGTGAAGTTTCATTTACAACAATCAAACTATCGAATATTTACCCGCGATAAGCTGCGAAACTCTCAAGAATTACTCTAAACTGAAAACTTGCTTATGATTAACCGCCCTTAAGCATGCTTGCATAAATTCAAAATTTATGCGAGACAGAGGGGAGCGCTCAGTTTCAGAACTATGTCGAAGAAAATAACCAGAGCGGCGGGAACCAGTGGAAACATTCAAGTGAACCAGGTAGTTGGCGTGATTCGTTGCCCTAAACTGATTTCGCTCGCCCCCACCCTGTAAGAAAATATCTGATTTAGACGCTACCGCCTATACTAGATAAACTACATTAATGTGGGAGTCTTTTGTAAACCCAACACGCCACTTCCCTATCTGATCAACAGTCGAGGAAATAAATTCGCCTCACATGTGCGCCGCCCTATCAATGGGTGTAATCGGTCATCGTTAATAAGCGAGCCCCTATCGTGGATCTTAATTAGCCGGAATTTTAACGAAGAACGTAAACGTGCGTGGAAGAAAGCATTGCTTTTCCTTATATGATGAAAAACACCCAGCAACCTGCTACCACGACGAATATCATATTGATAAATAATTGAGCCAAGTTATGGAAAAAGCCACCAACCCTCAATAATCTGAAATTGAGGCAATTTAGTTTGAAGATTTTAATTTTTAAAAAAAAGTAGCTTTATTTCTATTGGGTATATTTATATTCCATTTTTCTTGTTGTTTTACAATTTTTCTTAATGGTTTATTTAATAGTGAGTAGTATGATTAATATTATTATAAATTTTCTGTGACTTTGGTTCTCTAAGCCTAAAATGGAACTATGACTTTGTAGTTTTAATAATTGTATAATGTAAGAGTTATTCCATGGGTTGGTAATTTTTTGCAAAATAAAGGTCACAAAATTATGGGATTCGAACTGTGTTTAACTAATTTATTCTTTATCATGTTGAGGGTTGGTAGGTTCCTGCATAACTTGGCCCAATTGAACCCCATCGTAGGAATTATTACCCCAACATGATGAAGCTGTACTCCAGAAAATCGTATTCCTTATCGACCTTATAATTCATATTTTTATTGCTAATCGTGAATGCCTGCCGCTTTCTCTTCCGTAGGCGTCTGGAAACGTCTCGACACGAAATCTCCGGTTTTAGGACACGATAGAACGTAATTGCAGTTGATAAATTGAATTCCTTATCGCGGGGAAAGAAACCGATGAAGGATTATAACCGGTGGAAGGGATGATTATAAAACTTTCTTGTTTTATTGGTTTAGCGTCGTTCTCTATTTTTAAGACCGTTTGCTTTTAGTTGCTATTCGACTTTCAGCTTTAGTGTGGTTTCTACGGTGATGTATTTAATCGGAGTAACGTGAATGGTTGACTTGTACTACTTGCTGCGGGGTCTTTGACCGATAAAGCTACTTGTAAAATTAAAAGCTGTAAATATTGCAATGGAAATTGAGGCCATTGTTTAGTACTGTACTGTGTCATTCATTTTCATGAGAATTTTGCTTAAAGAATTTAGCAACATGTTGTCGTTTCTGTTGCAGATCTCTGACAACTTCCTTTTTACGAGTCCGTATTTCGTTACTGTCAATTTTTCTTGCTTTTGATCCTTTTAACTCGTACTCTCTGGTACATTTGTATTTTTGCAAAAGATTCCTGTCTATGTTACTTTGATATAGTGGAAGTAATTTAAAAGCCGCCATACATGGCTGACTTGTTCTACTCGCGGAACGTAGCTCGCGTCGAAAGCATTGCAGTAACATTAAAAACGGTGAAACGAGGAGACACTTTTAGTTCCCTCGGTGTATAGAATATTTTCAGGAAAAACTGTTCCATACGAAAATTCTGAAAATCAACGAAACGTCATATTGCTTTTCCAAAACACTGCTTCTGTCTCTTTCATAGTTTGAATGGTCACTTTACACTTGAAGGATTACTGTGCCAGTTTCTGCGTAACTCTGGTAGTTTTTACATTATATTCTGCTTTCTGCAATGTTATTTGCAAAAGCAACAGTGAAAATAGTAAGAAATTAAACAAGGAGAACCTCTTATTTAAAATATAAGTTTTTTTAACGAAATATTAATAAAATAAAAATCAGTCAGATGTATAAATAAATTGTAAATAAATTAATTCTAATTTGGTTGACAGTAGGGTATTTAATTATTGAGGTGTTGTGGTTTAAATAAATGAGAGCACCGTACTTGGTAACAATTAACATATAAGCAGCAAACGAGTTTTAAGCGGAAGTGTTCGTATTTCTTCAGTTACTGATTTCTGTCTATGGAACTTGAATGAATTCTTCGCTGGTTCTAGGAACTCTGTTCCACAGTATAAAGAGATTGAATTATTATGTTGCTTCTATGAGCTCTGAGGTGGTACTAACTAGGGCTGGGACTATTCGAATAATTTAATATTCAAATATTTTACAAGTATTCGAATGCTACGAATAAACTTCGAATATTTGAGTATTCGAATGCTACGAATAAACTTCGAATATTTGAGTATTCGAATGTTATTATTCGAATACTATTCGAATACCGATATATTCGAATACTCAAATATTCGAAGTTTATTCTTAAAGTTTATTAAGTTTATTAAGAATACCGATATATTCGAATGCTATTCGAATACCGATATATTCGAATACTATTCGAATACCGATATATTCGAATACTATTCGAATACCGATATATTCGAATACTATTCGAATACCGATATATTCGAATACTATTCGAATACCGATATATTCGAATACCGATATATTCGAATACTATTCGAATACCGATATATTCGAATACTATTCGAATACCGATATATTCGAATACTATTCGAATACCGATATATTCGAATACTATTCGAATACCGATATATTCGAATACTATTCGAATACCGATATATTCGAATACTATTCGAATACCGATCTATTCGAATACTATTCGAATACCGATATATTCGAATACATTAGTATTCGAATACTCAAATATTCGAATAGCATTCGAATACTTAAATATTCGAATAGTATTCGAGTACTTGGATATTCGAATAGTATTCGAGTACTTGGATTTTCGAATTATATTCGACAAATAATTGAGCAACTGAAGTATTCGAATATTCGAATATCGAAAAATTCGACAAATAGTGCCAGCCCTAGTACTAACAGCTAGTTTAAGGAAAAGCTATGAAGTCCCTTTCAGAAATGTGATTTTAAAAAAAAAGTGATAGAAAAAATTCCTTATCGGTTGAAATCAGTTCTAGCTGATAGCCGCATTCCCCTGGGTTAAAAGTAGTTTCGAAAAGAGTCCCAGGTTTGCAAGCAAGTACTGACGAATCAAGTGTCTGCCAGATGAGATGGAACAAACACAGAACACCCTACGGGTCCTCGAGTTATATGAAGACACTTTCTCCCCTCAACAACGACACTTCTCTGTTAAGAAAGAGACAAACGAACCGCCTCAATCGTCTCCAACAACCTCCTAACTTTTCTCATCATCGCGTATCTACTTCGTTTCCAAAAGAAAACACACGCAGATCCTAAACCAAAGTCCCTCAACCCTCGCACATAACGAATATTACACAAACACATCATAAAATCCTACCACCTACCATCGTTACCAATATCCCAATTCCTTAATCCAGCATTCAAACTCTGTACTACACCATTGTAATTCCTCAAGCTTCCCTAATCCACCGCTCCCCATTCAAAGCAACTCGATGCTCCACCAGCTCAAAGCTTTCTCGCGCATATCACCGCCTTGTATTCCACCAATCTCTCCATCCCACCGATGGAGTACCCTTCGGAAACCGTGTCGCGTCCGACGACGGAAAATATCGCCCTGTTTTGCGGGGAAATCGCGAAATATCGCGTCCCGTCGCGTCGACACGATCGACCAATGAAAAACTGAAGTTGCAAGGGAAGCCACTATCGACGTCCTCCTCGAGAATCGTGATAAATGGTCGGATTTCGAGGAATATACGCTGGCAGCAGTCGCAACTTTTAGCGACGTCGATGGTTCTTTCGATATATTTCACTGGCGGGCGGTTGGGTTAAGGCTGTCGTCCACCCACTTGCCTCAAGCACGCTGTCCGTACACCATGATTCCAGCGCGGCCTCAAAGGAGAAGCACATTGCGAGGGAGATACCAGGGCCGTTCCGTCCAAACGGCTCCATATTTCCGTATACTTCGCCGCGGAACCGTCGTTATCTGTCGGGGAATTTTGTTCCCGGCTGCTGTTTCCTGCGGTATCGCGGGTAACTCGAAACTTTCTCGCACAGAATTTACTTATCCGCGAAGATTATTTTATATTACGCCGCGGTTCCGCGCGTTCTTTATGACCCGGTTTGGTTTACAGCCTTAAAAATTTTGTGAAAAATCGTCGGTGACGTGGGCATGCTGCTGGTTTTAGTCTGGGAGGGTTTTGAGTGTGTTGGTTTTTTGGAGAGTTTTATCCTGTTTCTTCGGTTACGATTTATGTGTAGGTCTCGAATTTTTTAACATCTTTGATTAATTTTATTGGGAGAATTATTTGTATTATAGAGTAATATGTAACTGAAAGAGCCGTGATTTTTAGTGTAAAAATGAATTTAGAATAATACAATTTTTTTGGAGACATGATTTTTAAATATTTTCGAAGGAATCGAGTTTGACAATTGAGCCACATTGCATATCCTCGAATATTTTACATGCGACACAGAGCGCGTCAGATATTATTTACCATTCAATCTTATATCTTCTGAAGGATAAATATATTTCTTGCACTTCGCGATGCATTTAACGTATTCCAAATCATCGAATCCTTACAAATATTCAAACGAATTCGTGAAACATCACGAGCCAACCAGGAACCAGGCGAGAACGTGTTTACACATATCAACCGGGGCAAATATCACGTTTCCAATATCACGAGTAGTCAAAGGTCAGACAAAGTTGGATGTAACGCGTATAATCCACTGCTGCCCCTTCACAGGTTTTAGAAAAGCGTCTAAATTGAGCAAACATATCCATACACGTGTTCGAAGCTTCTGACTATGACATGTTCTGACTATGCTGACCTATAAACAAAATAATAAACACTTTGAACCACCAAAATCAATAGTTGTATCTTAGAAAAGGGAAGACTTGTGTAGATCTGTCAATAATAATCGAATTGCAGGTCAAAGCCCACTTTTAAGATAACAAAATACGGATTAAACTAAGGAATATTCCAAATAAACCACAAATACATGGAAACACATTTTCTCTTTCATCAAACATATCTATAACAAGTGATCAAATACTTTTAAGCGGTAGTGTATGTTGATATTATTTTAGTCACCACTATATACCTTTTAAGGGGTTAGCTACCCTCAGCAAGATCAGAAAAAAACATTTTTGGATTTTATCATTTTCTCATCCTGAAAATGTTTTCTCTAAGTTTCAAGTCGATCTGATTAAAATTATAGGAGATATACGACTTAGAGTGTACGCGCCGCGAAGCGTACCACCGACCACTTGAAACTTTAAACGCGTTTTTATCGACACGGGTTTTCGGATCGCGGTGACCACGATTTCTCCAAAACCGCTTTATCAATCTTTCTGAAACTTTGTAGGTTTCTTCTAGACATTCAAATCTAGTCTTTAATCGAAGCATTTGTTTTTTCAACGCATAGTTTTATTTTATGGATGAAAAATGAGTGTTTTTCCTACAAAAATCGATCATTTCACTCAAAACATCTGCCATTTCGTCCCAGATTAATATTTTATAAAACGGAACGATTAAAGACTAGATGAACTATTGTACTAACTAAATCTTCTTCGTTTTTTTATTTCGGATAGCCCAGTTCCGAATAATGTTGGTCACCGCAAGATGTATTTCTAAAAACAGCTTCCGCGAAATCAGTTGTATTTGTGCAATAAATAAATATTTTTATACCAAAACATAATATAATTACCTATTAAAGTGTCCCATATCTGAATACAAAAACCAATGCACCAAAATATGCATATACTTTCTGAAATAAATTCCCAAAAAACCGATTCTTTTTCTACCTCCTGAGGGGAGCTAACCCCTTAAATCTCCAAACCTCTCAACATCCTGTGTGCGAACACTGAATCGAGGAAGAAATCTCCCACGGCAGCCTAAGTATCATATCTTATAATTCGTTGGTCGGAATTGCGCTCGTGCGTTTGGAGTATGCAAAAAGTGCTGCGAAGAAGAGGGGATGCCCCTCTTAACTAGATTTTCCGGTCCTTGAGCACGCTAAGTCACCAGCAGCCATAAATCTTTCGCGGAAGTCAAGTCGCCCCGGACGATCCTGATTACCGTGTCGCCTGCCTTCCGTTTTATCGTCCGCGAACTGATAACGTCTGCGCAACGAACACGTATTTTCGATTGTAACCCGCGGTGAATCTGGTGCCCAAGTGGCGAGCAAATTGATTGATTTTTTGCGGAAACGAACAACGCCGATGTTTACGGAAATTTATCTAGGAATTCCCTCGTGGAAGAACCGACAGGGATTAATCGTATTGACACGACCATCGTTGGCTTCAGAGGCTTTTTCTAGGGGGAATCATGGCTGTGGGATGTTTTTGTAAAGTTCAGTGGGTGAATCGTCATTTTGTTAAAATTGTAATGTGTATCAAATGAAAAATGGTCCTGTGGATAATGACACAGAATATTAAAGTGTATGTTGATGGATACTTGAAAGTATTGGAGAATACTGTTCTGTAGCAATGAGGAATTGGGCAAAGGGGTTGTCGAAATTAGTGTCTAGACAGCGTTTAGTGGTACTGGAGATAAGTATAATACGATATGGAAAAATACATATAATAATATATCCCAGAAAACTGAAGTTTAATAATTTCCTTTGTGCCGTCTTTGTTTTTCGTCATTTAATTTAAAAAATGTAGACACTATTTCGTAGCAGGCTAATATCATTTTTTGGCTTAGGTGTACCGGCATATAATGCCGGTACACCTAATTATTAACGAGATAATTAATTAAATGTTTCAGATAGCATATTTTAACTTAGTAATGAAAATACGATATGATATTTTAATATAGCAAACACTTGAAATCGTATTTAATTCATACTTTTAAATGTACAACTTAAACAAAAATAACATTGACATAAACTGGGTAGTTAAAAATAAACATACCAACATAAACATCTACATATAACTTAAAAATACGAACAAATTAAACTCCTTAAATTCAGCAGAAAAATCGTTTTTATATATTAAGATTTTTTCTCCTCTTGTGAATTGAACAGATACAAAACCATGAAGATATGGTCCAGAAGAATTTTTTTTTAATTTGTGCTGAGAAGTCAAGTCTTCCCAATCAAAAATATTATTGATGGCCATTTCACAAACGTCTATTTTGAAAGAATTTGCCTCCTGCACAGCACATTTAAAATCACTAAAATCAAACACCTTACGTAAACTTAGGACAATCTAATTTATTAGATAATACATAGGACATTATAAACTAGTAAAACGATCTGAAAAGCAGTTAGGATTAGACTGTTTCTAGATCTCTACGAAGCACGTAGGGTTTTCTAACTTTACCTAAAAGGTAAAAGACACGTGGAACTTCAAATATCTCAACATATCTTGAAAACTGAAAAAATGTTAGATAGGACGTTCTAACTAAGGAGGGCAATATTGTTCTATGCGCACAATTAACACTTGCGTAATGACATCGAAAAAAACTTTAATAATCCTAAGATAATTGAATAGATAATCACCCAAGTGATAGGTCGGTTAATAAATTCCTTTTCACTTCACGAAAAATGTTAACTCATCAGGCTTCAAATTAACTAATACAAATATATGTCTGACGTAACAATAAGTTCTGAGAAATGCTACCTACCATCCAGGCCAGCTCTAAATATTTGGCATATTTGGATGAAAAGGAATTCAAACGGAATTGTTTGCCAGAAGGTTCGTTTATTTACGTCGATCGTGTATCACGTTCCTCATCTCGTTAAAGGAAATGAAATATGAAAGACTGAGGAAACTGGGAAAAACGTTGGCGAAAGATCGGCCAATTTACTGAAGGATTCACGCTTGGAGAAATAGCCAAGTTTTACGAACTTCCGACGAATATCGTCTTTGAACTGTGATTATTCGCGTCATTGATCGCGTCTGCTCGGGTATTCTCTCAGAGCTGGAAGAAATCTCTGTGTCAGTTTCCAGGCCGTTTCTAATTTAAACTCGGACCAACGCTCGTTCCTCGCGCCTGTATTATTTCCAAGAACACTGTAAAAATTATTCTATAAATCTGTGCATTCCATCTTCAATAATATTCACCTCTATTGAATTCTCAAAATATTCTGCTTTTATATCATTTTCAAATTTAAGCTCAGACCAACGCTCGTTTCCCGCCTAAAATCGCCTCCATTATTTCCAAGGAAAACCTAATAGGGTAAAGAACACAGTTGTTGGCCACCTGACAGTGATTGGCCTTATTTTGAGAAATAAATGAATATAAAAAAATACCAATGTTATGCCTTTTTTAATGAACATATTCATATTCCTTGTACTTTCTTGCTTCGAATGTAATCAATATTTCTCCACTCATTATATATTGTGATTATATATAAATGCAAATAGGATGACTCGGCTTTGAAACTTGGAAATTACAGCGATTTAATAAAAAAACCGTAAGAGTGCAGTTGAAAGTTTGTGAATAGTTTAATGTATTTATGATATGTATATCTCTCATATACGGTTTATATCGATAAATGAAAGTTGAAACTTTATAAAAGAATTATTTATTTGTTAAATTTATACATATATTATGAAAAATACCGGGGGCCAAAAACTGTCATATGAATAATGTTGCATGACAGTAATTGGCCAGGCGGCCAGTGACTTTTTTTAACCATATTAATGGTGAAACAATAATTAGCCCCTTGTTAAAAACAGAAATAAACACAACAAATACATACATAATAAAATATATCCATTTTTATTGTATAATTTTAATCTTATATCTATCACCAAATCAAGTAACATTTTCTTTTAGGTTATATTATGTATCAAATAGCGGCCAATCACTGTCGAACCGCTTGGACAATTATTGTCTTGATCATGCCAATAAAAAGTATATTTTTATACATTCTTGATTTTTTTTCTATAAACTCTATTTATTTTTAGATTATTAGGGGTTTTTCGTACTTATTTATATTGATTTCCATTTCAAATTTACTAAATTCGCATTTATAATTTATTATTTATGTGACACTATTACTTAAGTGGCCAACCATTGTACTCTTTACCCTACTATTTGAAAATACATTGCAAATGTTACATAACATTCATCTCTATTCTCAAAATATTTTCTCCCATATCCAACTCTCCGAAAAATTCTGCATTCACCCATCCCTCATCATTCGTCAAAGTAACCCGTTTTCCCCCAATAACCAATCCACAGCTCCGAAATATCTCTCCCTGCTGCCTCATTATCCATTCGCGCCCGCGGCCACGAGCTTCCTCCTCCGTTAATCGCGAAACAATTAACGCGATCGGAAAACATAACTCAATTTTATTATCATGCTGCTTAATACGGTTGATAGCTACCATTGTTATTCGTTAGTGGACGATCAAAGCTAAATTGCCTCCACTGTTAAGGTTTTACATGCGAGTGAACGAAACTCGCCTCGCCTCGGCTTTGCCTGAAGGGTTTTCAGCTCGCCGCGGTTCATATTTTCGCAAGAATGATAGAAAGCTACCAATCCCCAAAATGGCAAAGAATTAGTTAAACGCAGTACGGGTTTGATAATTTTGCGAAAAATTGACAACTCGTCAAACAACTCTTACATTATACAATTATTAATACTTATTAAAACTAACAAGCTATAGTCTCGTTTTACGCTTAAAAATTAAAAGCTACAAGAAAATTTTAAATAATATTAATATAATATAATATAAAACATGGAAAAACAATAACAAGAAATAAAATATACCCAATAGAAATGAAGCTACGTTTCTTTAACAATTAAAATCTTGAAACTAAATTTATTCAGTGTCAGCTTATTGAGAGTTGGTAGCTTTCTGCATAATCGGGCCCAATTACTTTAATGTTCACCTTCTCAAAATCAGAGCTGAGACGTGGTAGTGCGAGTCAAATATTCAAAATGCATAAGAAAAGTATTGGAAGAATAAAATAAGCCAAGGGGAGGCCAGGCGTATTGAAACCCTACCTTTGCCCTCCGATCTTTATTGCCCCATGGAAGTTACGGTATTTTCTATGGGAAGTCCTGTATCGAGGGACCCCGCCAATCAAACGACACTCGGCGCAGACGGAAACGGTGAAACGCGGAGGCGAGGAAGCTCGCTCAGTCGAGGCGATCGCTCTTTATTGATCGATCCTTGCATTCATGGAGCGCGGGATATCCATTAGGAGGTCGGTCGCGTGGTTACGTACACGCGTGCACTCTCTGTGAGCGTATGTTTCATTGATCCCGGCGATTCTTTTTCGTGGTAGCCACGTCGACTGGACGGCGACACGGCCAACGTTTTTCCACGTTGACCTTTCAACCCTCCGGTGACCGTTGAAAAGTAGCGATTGGAGGCTGAACTTCTGAAGTCACGTCGCAACAGCGGACTCGTGTAGTCTATGATTGTAGGTCTGATGCGGTTGGAGATTTAGAAAGGATGTTTTGTTTGTGGATTCAGTTTGGGAAGATAATTTAAGTAAGAGGTTATTTTGTTTTACCTGCAGGGGATTTTTGTTCTGATACCTGAGGGTGGCTAGGTTTGGGTTGGTTTGTTTTGTTTATTGGAGACACTTTTGAGAGAGAGATAGAACTCGTATCAATTTTATTATTATTTAGTTCATTGCTACATGTTTATTGATGTTTGAACTATCTTTACAAATTTTGTCAATGGAAAAGAATTAAAATCAAACGCAGTTGACTGTTTTAAAGTAATGGTGAAAAAAAAACATGGTGTCACGGTGTCCATGATTGGGCTCGTTCTAGTGATCTATAACAAAAAAGGAAAAGAGATTCTATATCTGTATTCCTGTGGCTTTCGTCCCTACCAGAATGATAAAAAAATATTGAAAATTAAGCAAATGGCGGCGGTTTGAAAATTAAGTTTCCATTTTCGCGCAATTTTTCAACTTTAAAGGTCTGTGAAAGTTTAAAAACAAAATATTTTATCTTAATTCTGGTAGGGACGATAGCCACATGTGTGCTGATAATATATGCAAAACTTGGACTAAGTTGGTCCAGTCAATCTTGAAATATCATGGTCACCGGTTCGAAAAACATGGTTTCGAGAAAAACGCGTTTAAAGTTTTGCGTACAATTTTTTCCATTGACAAAATTTGTAAAGATAATTCAAACATCGATAAACATGTAGCAATAAACTAAATAATAATAAAATTGATGGGTTCTTTGTAAAAAAATTCCGAAATAACGCGACGAAAACGCCTCGTCAGACCAGAATACCCCCTTAACCCTTCGTTGACACACCTCTTTTTTCGATCAACTTTGACACACCTGGGTGGCTCACACCCAGAACAATTTTTGAACAAGTGCCATTCTCATCCAAAGAATCCAATTATTATGAAAAAAATTATGGGTCAATTTCAAGGTCTTTAGAATGTACAGTGCTGTCTCTCAAATGGCACGCGTTTTCGGATTCTCTATACGCGCGAAGCTATCCCCACTACTTCGGTTGTAGTCGTCGCGCCGGGGCATCGGGTATCGGATGTCAAAGAAAAAGCCGAAGAAAGGTTCATAAACATTCTCGATAGTGACACACCTTACACTCTGACCGCGTGAAATCAAAAGAAAGCCGAATAGACTACTCGTCTCTCAAATTGCGTGCGCCCGGTCCCGACACACGCGACTATAGAGAGACAGAACTGTATTCCAATAATTTTTTGATTGAAATTTTGTCACAGCTTTTGTAAAATAATTCTAGATTACCACATGTCGAGAAAAAGCAAAGAAAATCTTAAAAAAATTGTAACTTTTACAAATTTCAATGTTAGAAGCTAAAAATCTACAGAGTTAATGTTTGGATATAATATTTTCAGTGAAAAAATAGTTTGTAAGTCGGTTTTGAAAAAAAAGTATTTATTTTGCATATAGAAGGTTCAGAGCGTCAAAATCGGCTTATGGGTGGCTCACACCCAGAGAGTCAACGAAGGGTTAAGAAAGGTAGAAATATAGAGGGAATATACAGACAAAAAAGTGTCTTGTGTGAAAAGACCCTTAGAGAGTGACTTGTTTGGGAAAGATGATCTTGAAAATTGTGATGATTCTGATGATTGAAAATTATGATTGGTCTTAGTTTCTTAAGTTTCTTTGTTCGTTTGTGAATACGTCTTCCAAGGTCTATAAAAGATTTGTCCAATACTCTTTTCATAAATATGAAGATACATATTCGGGTGGAAGATTTTAATAATAAAAAAAAGTATCACTGCTAAGTGTTCAAACATCAAAACGGTCCCAACTGCACACCCACTGTAACTTAATCTTACCTACCCATTCGCTTAATTATTCTTCTGTCACTAGAGAAACAATTTCAATTGAAACAATGTCTTATGTAATCCATATTTGATATGGCAAAATACTCATGCATTGGTTTTATTTTTAAGGAACAAATTGAGGGAAAGATTTTTAAAGAAACTGATCGAACTACTTCCAAAATAAAAACAGTGCTAGATAATAATGGACATTATTTCATAAACGTCTTTCATTCTTTATTCATATTATAACCGGGTACCCGATTTTGCCCCAAATGAGGTAATTTACTAAACATTAAATATTTACAGTTCAACATGCGATAAAGAACCGGCTAAAACCTAAAAATACTGTGTAAAGACTACAAAATACAACACAGTACTTACCGTAGTAGATTCTTTAAATCCAAGTGGTATAAAAAAGACAATGCACCAACGCAACTCTGGAACCTTTCAACTCAAAAATTGAGCGCCCTGTGATTGATCTCATTCCGTCGTCAAGTCCACCCAAATATAACACCATACGTTGGTTGCATATCGCAGCTCTTATCTTAGAAAAACAATGATACCTGGGCTGACCCGCGTACCCAGTTTTGCCCCACTTTCCCTTAATACAATCTATCCAAATTTAATCCTACTTTTCGAAGTATTTACACAATATTTAATTACACCTCCACAAGTATCCCTAGGTACCATTTTCCCATACAGTTAAGGTCACACCATAAAAGCTAAAAAATGCCAAAATACCACAGTTAAAGTATAAAATAAAACCACAACTTAATATTTTTCCAAAAAACGATAATGACAAAATTTTCGCAAGAATTTCGCACGTCCCTCATTTTCTATGCTTAACTATTGTAGTGACACCTCCCATGTGCACAGCCACGGAATTCCCATCATGCGAAATCCTCGTAATAATTTCCGCAAGTTCCATGCCTAACCAACGAGATCCATTCACCGCGTCTAAGGGTCTCTTGGGTCGTCCTGCTGATGAATCCACTAGGGAAGACCGAGGCAGATGCATCTCTCTACTGTTCATGCCATTCACCTTTCGTCTTTCCACACCGCCATACCTTAATCCACCAAGCAGAATAACTAGTGGAACATCCGCAGGAACGACCTTAATGCTCAGTGAGCTATTCCATGTGTTATGGAGGATGCAGTCGAATGCGTGGCACCATCCAGAAAAAGTTGATTCTTCGTGCAAAAGCATTTCGAAAACGTATAATAAAATTCTTTCCTAGGAAGCTTAGTTTCAGGGACCATTTATTTTGAAAAGAAACTAATTGCAATAATCATAAAATACTGTGTTAAAATCTCTCAGATTTCATTTCTGGGACAGTTGGACATCGCGTTAAGAAATTTAGAATGAATATATAAAAAGTTAATTCAAGTCTAAATTTGTTAAAAAAATTATAGTACTGAGTCGATATGTGAGTTGCACGTTTCTATATCCACTTTAGATTTTTATAGACTAGAGGATTTAATAGTACACCAACACTTGCGAAAGTCCTAATGGAATATTCAACTTTTTAATGAGTTTTGAGATTTTGAATGTTTTCTTTAGATGCTTGACACCATGTTTGAGTGAATCTGTATTGTTTGCTAAGAAAGGAACAAAATTTACTATGCTCGCCACCCCTTCTGACTCGCGTCGCATGGCCGGACACCTTCCCCCTTTTGGGAGGACTAGCGTTTCGTGTGACGAATCACGTTCGTTGGCCAGAGGGCAGCCACGTAATCGACAAGCTCCTGTTAATTACACACTTAATGATCGCGAATCAGGATTAAACGGCGTAGCCCGTGGCTGGATTGTTCGTACCACGGGCACGCTTCAACACACGAGCAATTTCCATTTTAAGGGAGTGAATTTTGTGGTTACTGTACGAGTTAAATTGTAAAAAGATGCATTTAATTTAATTTGAAGTGATTACACCTAAAAAATTGGAAGAAAACTTCGGAAATAATTATCAAACTTTATGGGTAACCTAAGAAGGAACTTAATTCTTGTGTCTTTTGTTCTCTAGGAATAGAATTCTCTAAAAATAATGCCATGCTAATTCAAATTTATAAAAGGTCCTTCTCCTTAAGAGCAAGACAAATTTAATTTCCCGCGTTCAAGGTAGCACAATATTAGCATCCTGCACTCCAAACTCTTTTCCTAACATTAGACTCCATTTTTATAACACTCAAAAATAGAATAATAAGAAAAAGATTGTGTTAAAAAGATTCCATGTAAAGTCTCTATGAAAATTAAGTTATATTTAATGTTTGACATATGTATTTATAAGTGACATTATATTTTACGATTTATGTAACTATTGCTGTTTTTAATTAAAGAATTTCAAAAGTGTCACTTGCTTCCATATCCGCTTTAATTTTCCGAATTTCGTTTTGCGACTTTGGGAACATATTATCGTGCTATTCAACTATTGATTTATGCAAAAAAAAAATCGATTTCTTCGTCCCGCTACACCAGGCTCCCCCCTTAATTGAAGCCCTAACCTTAAACTTGCTCTGCCAGATTATTCCTCGTTCCAAACTTCTCTATCGAATAAACGCAGCATTAAACAAAAGTATCCCAGTGAATAAATTGAAATGCAAAGTGTGAACTTAGTGTTGATAACAAAAAAAGTTTGTAACAACGTTAACCCACTATGGGCTAACTTAATATATTCCTTGTACCCTCGTCTCGACTTACTTTTTCTGTTTGGATAAGCGCTGGTTAAGGGTTGACCACGCGAGAGCTCAGCAATCTCACCCCCTCCCCCTCCTCGTTCCGTATTCGTTTTCATCCGATTATACTTTCGCGCGCGCCGCGTCCCCTTTCATTAAATCGGGATTACGCGGCGAACATTCTTGAAGCGCTGAACGAAATTGGATAAGAGATTAATGGCGTCGCCGCTCGACGCGAAATTGATGTAAATCGATGGTTTCGCGAGGACACGATACATCGGATCGGGCTCACCACGCGGAGCTCCTCCGTCTTCATTTGCAAACCGCCACGAAGACTTTTCACTTGGCCGCGTTTATGTACGACCGAAATAAATCTGCCCGCGGCCGTTCCCCTTTCGCCCCCGTGCCCCGGCAAACCAGCCCGTTTCCCCGCGATGTAAAATGGAAAATATCGCCGAACGCGGATTGTAAACCGAAGTGATGTGTCACTGGAGACTGGACAGACCGAAGGTAACCGTGCTTTAAAACTAGTTTAATCCCTCGATGCATTAGCTGCTGGATGAATTTTTACGGCGCTTTCTTTCGGTCCTCTGAGAATTATAAACTGTCTTTTCGTTGCCCGAGGGAGTAGATATTTTGTTTAACTGTTGGACAACGGGAGGTCTGATAGGGAGAGGGATGCGGAACCGGGTCACTTCTGACCCGCATTAAAATTTGCCTAGAGAGAGAATGAACTATCTGAGATATTGTATCTTAATTACCATTCTTCAGAATTTTTATGGGCAAACAAAGTAAGTGTAGTACACAACGTTTTTTCTGAAATCTTAATCGCCCGTTTAACTACAGTAGCGGACAAAAGAATTACCACTTTTTCGAACCACTCTACTTCTATTACTTTTCAATATCAATTCACAACTGCTGTATGTGCCTAATATACATATTCTGAAAGAGAATTAAAAGCTGTATAAAATCCAGTTACAGTAAAAGTTATTTAACTAACAAACAAAAACCTCACATAACATTAAACAAGACAACACATTTTTAAAGCGAACAAAAAGTTACCACTTTTGAACATTAATAAAAAAAATCTAATATTTTGTGGTGGCACCTTTTGCGTTTAGGACAACCTAACAAAATTAATAAACGTGGTAACTTCTTTGTCGGTCCCTAAAATTTTACCCCATTCAATGTCATGTAACACTTTTGTTTGTCAGTTAAATAAATTCAACTTTAACTGGGTTTTATACAGCTTTAAATTCTTCATCAGAATATGCATATTAAACAAATACCACTGTCCCAAACGTATGCTAAAAAACAACAAAAATAGAACAAATCGAAAAAATGGTAACTTTTTTGTCCGCTAGTGTATATTCATAAATTTTTTTGTCGCAAGAAATTTAGTGTGCGATGTCTGTATGAAGACGTGAAGGTTGTGCGTTTTTGGGGAGACGTTCAATTTCCTGCCATGATTCTGTCCTTCGTAGGCATCTGAAACAAATGATTAATGAAAAAAACTAATTAGCAAGCGCATGACAATATTATTTTCTCTAGACGAGAATACCCCCTTAAGAGGTTATACCTAGTCAGGAGGCCGAAAAGAAGCGAATGTTTGCGAATTTGTTTTTGAAAAAGTGGAAGAGTAACATTTAAAGAACATTTGGTAATTTTTTTGTAGAAAAATATTAAACGTTTATAATAAAAATACAACGACATCCAAGAAGACTTTTTAAGAACGGTGTAAAGTATCTCAACAACAACTGCACCAATCTTTCTATAATTTTGTGGGCTTATTTTTTATATAAAAATCTATGAACTGTCGTTCGCATTTTTTTTTTAATGTATATTTTCGCGCGAAAATCAGGTCCTTCAAACTTTAAATAGCAGCCATTTTATTTTAAATTAATATTTCGAAAATCCCCCGCCGTCAGTAGAAAGATACATTAATATACTAACGAAATCTTTTTTGTTTTTTTATTTTAGATAATTTGATTCCGAATAGCAGTGCTCACCGCAAAACAACTTTTTATAAAAGGCTTCTTGGATATCGATTGTAATTTTATTATAATCGTAAATATTTTTTACGAAAAAATTACCAAATCTTCTTTAGATGTTGCTCTTTTAAGCGCAAAAAGTTCTGTAAAAATAGATGCTTCCGTTTTTCCAAAAAAAATTCACAAACATTCGCTTCTTTTCGGCCTCCTGACTAGGTATAACCCCTTAAGGGGAGGTTCTGGTCTAGAGCCCCAAAAAATAGGTGATTTTTAGGAATTAATTAAAGGAAAACTAGTGTGTATAATTTAATGGGACTTGTTGCATTGTATTAAGGATGTCTTAAATTATAGAAATATATATTTTTTTTATAATTAATCAGTGCAGACAGCCATGGGGAGTCGTTAAAGTTAAAGCGTCAAAAAATTGATCCAAATCGGTGGGACCTGTATCTCTAAATGTTATTATCCGATTCGACTGAAACCTTTTTTATTTTGAAGATTATTCTTTTTTCTAGGGGGGGGGGGACTAAAAAAAATTACAAAAATTACATTTTTTTTAGAAAATAACGACACTTCACGTTTGAAATCACTTTTCCCTGTATTTTTCGTCCTTTCATCGCCTTTGAAAATTATAAATTTTCCACTTTTTGTAATTTTTTTTAGTCCCCCCCCCCCGAGAAAAAAGAATAATCTTCAAAATAAAAAAAGTTTCAGTCGAATCGGATAATAACTTTTGAAGATACAGCTCCCACCGTTTTGAGAACACTGTTTCGAGAAAAACGCGTTTACAGTTTTACGTGAGCGCCGAGTGGCCGGTTGTCACTCATGCATTTGCCGCTACTCAAATGCCTATAACTTCGGGAATTTTGCGAATTTCAATAAATCCTTTTAAACACGTTTTCCTAAAAGGTTGAACATTCGAAAAATTAAATAAAAAAAAATCGACATTTAGAACAGAACCTCCCCTAAACGGTAACGTTTTGTTAGAAACCTGTTGTGGAACGTCATAGGCCGATTATAATCGAACAATATAGTATGCTTCGTTATGAATTAATACTGGGTTAAATCGATCTGAGAAAATGTCGATTGTCTAACAATAAGTGCAATTGGGACACAAGATTGATTACTCCGCAGGAGAGAAATGAATCTACGGAAATATTCTGAGAAGTTCTAGATCTTGTATGCATTATTCGTTGGGTGGAGAGAGGGTGACACACCGAGTACTATGATGTACTCATTGTCGATGAAAAAACTGTTAGGGGACCGCGAGACGTGAGACCCGTTTTCGTCGGCGTTCCGTGAAGCTAGGGAAAAAGCTGTGAACAAGTAGCAGCAGAAAAAACGGCGGTAACCTCACGCGCGTGCAAGGAAGACGAAGGAAGTTGCACGCGCGTGGAAGAAGGAAGAGCATACCTAACCTCGAGGCGCAGCGATCTCGTTTTTGTCCGATGCTCCGCGGAGCGAGGAAAAAAGGTGTGAACCAGCTCCACAAAAAGGACGATTCAAGTCCTCGCGTGTAAGGAAAACAGACGAAGATATAGACTCGTGTGAAGAAAACGTGCGAAGTTGCACGTGCTTGTCAAAAGGATGAAGGAAGTTGTATTCAGGATGGAAAAAAGGGAGCGCAGAGCTTCGTGACGGCGGTTTCTTTCTTCGTGGGTGCTGGGGAGAAAAGTGTACAGCTAGCTCCGGAAAAAAACGGTGGAAGATTTAGGATTTTGACTTTAGACAGTTGTAAAAAGGGCAGATGAAGTTATAGGCGCGTGTAAGGAAAAGGAAGAAATTTTTGGATTGATGAAGTTATGTTTTTTTATGTTTAACCACTTGAAGAAATGTAGAATAGAGTTCCCTAGGAATGCATGTATATTTTGAGAAGAAAATAGTTCTGAACTGCACGTAGTCTATTGCACATATACTTTATTGAGAAAAATATTTATGACAAAATGAAATACTGAACAAATATCTCTTTAACGCTACGGGTCATCATTATCTGAATCTTTTTCAATCTTGCGAAAACAGGCTTACAGAAAGCTACATAAAATATGGTACAATTTATTTAAGAGATGCTTTGTTTATATGCATTTAAGTGAACTGTCACTTGGACCTGCCAGGGGTCGTAATGTTAAACAGCTATCAATTATTGATAGTTATTTTAAAACTAATAACCTTGGAATTTAAGTATTGAGTTTAAGTCATTGTAAGAATGATATATTAATAATTACTAAGTAGTTGATAAGTTAATTTAGTACAATGGTAAGACTGTTCTGTAATGTATAGTATATCATGTATTAAATTTGATATACTGATATGATAAGCTTAATGTTTTTTTTATTTAAAAAAACAAAGATTGTCAGCTGAAGCACCTGGCGCTGTGAACATATTTTTTCCTGGCATTAGAAGGTGTAAATGAGTGTCTAACTGCAGTAGGTCCAGAACAGAGGACGAGTAAATTTGTACATACATCCTTGCAGGAAAAACGAATGTCGTTTTACGTAGTGAAACAAAAAGGGGGGTCGTGGATTGAGGTGTAGCAGTCTTCTTCATCGTCGGTACTAAGTAGGTCTAGAAACCAGGGGGAATGGAATCGTAGGTGTGTAAGTAGAATGAGTGAAGTCTTCGTGCAGAAGGAACGAAGAAAGAAGAAAGGAAATTTCTGACCCATGCACCGTGGATTAAAAAATATAAATTAAATAGTTCCTGTGAAAAGGATAACGCACCTTAAAAGAGTGAATTGTCCAACTACCGAGTGCTGATTTTATTTTCCTTCAGACATATTATTAGACACTGACATCTAATTATAGTAAGTCATCAAGTGTATACTAACACACCACCATGAGCAAAAAAAAGAAGAAAGGGATTAACATTAAGTAGACTAAAAGACAATAGATTGAAGAGAGTTTCGACGAGTATCTTCTTCTTTGGAAATATTAACAGTGTATAATTGAGAATCAGCCTAAATGACGTCCGATTTGCTCCGTGGAATAAATGGTCTGTGGGATGGACGCTGCCTGTGGGGCTCCCAGCAGCACGTAATGTCTGCATTCACGCGGTGATGCGCATTGTCAAACAAGGATACGTGCACAGGAACGTAATTAAACGGGCTCATAATTCTGAGCTGCTCCCGCTGGAGATGTATGTACACATGTAAACATTATGACAAGCGAACTGAGAAGGCAACGCAGTGGGTAACGCATCTTGCGGTAAGAATGGACTCTATCTCGACTTACTACGTGTCTCATGTTCACAAGTCGTTAAGAGGTATTTAATTGAGCGTCCGAGGATCTTTTAACGAAGACAGTTGATTTAATTAGAATTCCCTGACGAGCTTTTAAAAAGTGGAGAGACCAAGCTTCGTCAAGGCACGATATAACGTGAATTAGTATTAATTCAGGCGCGAAAATCGTAGAAGATAATACTGCCTGGAAAATACGATGTAATAGTAACAGTTCAAGTGTTCGTAATCAGCGACTCTTCTTCCACCATTTTTCGTATTACTGTTAGAGAAGTTTCAACGTTCCCCAGTGAACTTCAAATTTAGGTCCACTTAATTCCAGATTCGCGTCGAATTAATTCGAAAAAACTAGTCGTACTTTTTAGCACACTTGCAGAAGTTTCTTCTCTGCCTCACAAATTTGCTTGGTCCCTTTTGCATTTCACTGGGCTCCCGGCTACTTGAGAAACAAATGGTGATGAGGTGTGCAGTGCTTTCAAAGCGGTGGAAATATTTCTCTGAGTTTTAAAAGATGGAACGAAATCATTATTTGTTACTAGAATAAGAAATATGTATATGAACTTGAGATATGTGTAAAGTTTAATTTGATACTGGTGTGAAGTGTTCAAGAAAAAGTAGGAAATTTTTTATAATAGTAAGGCGTTTAAAATGAATAGTTAAATATCCCCAGAGTTATTAAATTTATGTAAATGCAAAATGCATTTTTAAAAGGAGCTTAAGATCACTACGTTCTCCTTTCGTTTAAATTTTGTAATAAATAGGAATACTGGTTTGCTACTTTAGTATGGTTTGCTATAAATTTTCAGTTTTTCTAATCATATTCGTTAATAGTTTCAATTGTTCCAAAATCATGTCTCTCATTAAAAAACAGATAGATTTTTCTAACGTAGAAATAAGTCTTATTCAAATCTCAGTATCTTCCACTGCTGTTCAATCAGGCTACAAAGTAAAGAACTATGCTTAAGAAAAAATCAAATTTAGAAAATTAATCAACTATTCCCACCATCCAAATTCATATCTCAATCAAAAATCAGATCCTCCCAAAAGACCTGAGAACTTCAAGGACTACAATTTACAACTTTTCAGAAGCACCCATAAAAAATAATTATCTCTTAACAACTCATGTACCTGACACCCCAAAATTGACCAAAAATCTTGAAAAAACACGTACAACGTTTCATTAGCATACAATTCCCAGTATCCACACACGACCAGGAGGAACCATTTTGAATAGAGTAATGGGATCGGAGGCTTTAACCTTTTTTGAAATTCATCCCGTCGAACGGTAGTAATACATTTTAACCAGAAATTTTACGGTCAGCTCTTTCGAAATTCATCTGGACGTGACCGCTGACACCAGAGCCCAATGAATTTCCATCGAAATTCGAGCCACCGCGCGCCATCCATCACGATCCACGACGTCGACACGACGCGTTGTCTCACGAGGATTTCCAGCCGGAATCTTCCAGCGAACCTGGTTCTTGTACTAGACGCGACACACGCGGACACGCTGCGTCCGCGAATTCAATTCCTCTTGAACTCCACTCGGCTCGCAGGTATAAGATACGCCGGTAAAAGCGACAGTGCCTTTGAATTATCCCGGAAGTCTGGAACTTCTGTTTTCAGTTGAAACAGAAGTTTCGAAGTGGAACGTGCATCAGAACTCACGTGGAAGCATTTCGATGGTACCGCTGGGTGTAATCAAGTGAAAAGTATAATCCACTAGCGATTTATTATGAGCGGAGCTGGTATTTATGGATATGGGAATTTATGCTGGTCTGAAAGAATGCTTCTATTGCGAGGTTGTTGATCGAGGGTGGTGTGACTGTGTAAGTGAAGTATTTAAGTGTTGCTGAGAAACAGAAACATTATGGTAACAGTAGCTTTCAAATGAATATAGTCACTCACAGGTAGGGCTGGGACTACTCGAATAATTTAATATTCGAATATTTTACAAGTATTCGAATGCTACGAATAAACTTCGAATATTTGAGTATTCGAAAATTATTATTCGAATACCATTCGAATATCGCTGTATTCGAATACTGATGTATTCGAAAATTATTATTCGAATACCATTCGAATACTGATGTATTTGAATACCGATATATTCGAATACTGATGTATTCGAATACTATTCGAATACCGATATATTCGAATACTATTCGAATACCGATATATTCGAATACTATTCGAATACCGATATATTCGAATACTATTCGAATACCGATATATTCGAATACTATTCGAATACCGATATATTCGAATACCGATATATTCGAATACCGATATATTCGAATACTGATGTATTCGAATACTATTCGAATACTGATGTATTCGAATACTATTCGAATACCGATATATTCGAATACCGATATATTCGAATACTGATGTATTCGAATAGTATGGTGTGAAGTGGGTTAAAATTAGCTTACAAGATTTCACCTGACAAATGAACCCAAAAAACTTGATTTATAATTCACACCATACTATTCGAATACAGCAGTATTCAAATACTCAAATATTCAAATAGTATTCGAATACTCAAATATTCAAATAGTATTTGAATTATATTCGACAAATAATTGAGCAACTGAAGTATTCGAATACTCGAATACCGAAAAATTCGACAAATAGTCCCAGCCCTACTCACAGGTTTCTCTATATAAATAACACGGAATAATTAAGTGTGAAAATAGCTTATATTCTTTTGCCTGCATCAGGTAACAACTGTTGTTCAGTTGATACAACTTTATACAGAATAAAATTATCTACAAAGTGGCTTACTCTTTTATATTATACAACTCTGCAATTCAGATGGCCTCCGGATAACAAACATGATTATAAAATTATTTCCATAATTCCCAATAACAAAGAGAATATTATACAGGGTGTCCTATTTTAATTTTTACGCGCTATTATTTCCCAAACTATTAATTATTCGAAAACACGTTTCAGAAAAAAACTTACTCTCTTTTAAAGGGAGCATCTTATAATAGACAGAAACCTTATCTAATTGTAAGTGGAGGTGCCTCCAAGATTTCAAGATGACTTTCGGTTTTTTAAAGAGTACTATATATCGCTTTTTAGCTAAATCATTGCCCTAGGACATATGGGTCTTGCAATATCATTTAAGATCATTTATGAAATTTATTTTATAACACGAACTCACGTAAGTGATACGATTTATCGATACTTATGCTTCGAGGAGGTAGAACTATCAGTCCATTCGTTTGGGAGATAATCGCGTGTAAATAAAATATTATTTTAATCCTTCATGAACACACCTTCTCACAATCACAAATTGATGAAGCGGTTAACTGCACCCCAGCATCATTTTTCAGTTACCATACACTCGTGTTCTAATAGTCTTTCTCTGGAAATGTAAATTTTGATACATTAAAATTTATATTTGAAAAAATAATCGTGGATAAAAGCATTTTTTTTAAATACACAAAATTCTTAAATTCCATTATTAACGTCCCAAAATTTACAGAAATAAAAAGTTAAAACATTAATTCTTCGAATCAATTCTTAAACTCCCCGCATAATAGAGCACTACAATAAAACACAATTGCTAAACCGCCCAACAATAATCAATCATCCAAGCATCGTGTTCACAAACGAATACACTCCATCGATATCCCATCCCAATTTTCCTCACCATGGGGATCTCGTTATTAAGATCGAATTTCGCTTGCAAACAACGCTTCGACGCCATCGAACGAGACATCCTCGTCGAATTCCAGCCACATTGTGTTTCGATGGAAATTCTTGCGCACCGGCACGATCATCGAGCCTCGCGCTGCAATCAATCGCCTCGGTCCTTTAGGAACCCGGTACCAAAGATTTACAACGCGGCCCGACCCGCAGCATCGTTTCCTCGGTGCTCCGCGTGCTCCATCGGACGAGATCCGTTTCCTCTGGCGCATAAATTGCACGCCGTGCAATAACGAAGGGCCTGGTGGATCTCCGGTCTCGGTCTTTTTCCTCTGCGGCGAGATAAAGGGAAAAGGGCGACAAGCGTGATCGATCGGCCGCCCGTGTCGTCCGACCGGGCAATTTTGGGGAAAGAGATACGCGCGCCCTGGACAATCGGCTCGCCCTAATTCCGCGCTGGGTCCCCAATTTAATTTACGCAAGCTTTCGGGATTACGTAGCGCGAGATTAGTGGCTTACGCATCGATCATCCGTGCCCTAGCGAAGCATGCCTCTGCTCCTTGATCGCAAGCGCGCAGGGTCGCGAAAAGTACACACGTAGTTGTTGCGATTCCATTGGATTCGCGACAAATTTTTACCCCTTTCCCTGTTTTATATTTCTCCTTTTATTTTCACGGTTTTGTCGATTAGATTTTGGGCTGTCTTTGTGCTTGGCGATTCTCGCACTTGCGCGAGAGTTCATGCGAAAATTTCACGAATTTAGCTGCAGACTTGGGCAAATTGGATTTGGTGAATGTTGATGTTCGAGTTTGATGATTAAAGTGTATTTGTCGCTGAGAGGGGAAATGAGAATTTGAAGTAACGTTTCAGTATTTCATTTGTGATGGAGAACACGTTTTGGATTTTTAAAGAGTGATACGATTCAGTGTCTTTTATTTTAATTACTCGTGGAAACTTAATGGATGAAACTTAGTTGTATTTAGTATTTTCAAATGTATTTTGTATGCAATTCCCTGCAATACCAATATGCATACTAATTTGAATTTATATAAGTAATTCGAAAGCAACAGTAACAGTGATTTGTTATAAATAATCCTTACTTTATCAATAATTTAATTACAACTTGAGAATAGTTTCACTTTATACCTGAAATATTTATGTTAAACTATCGATTCAGTTTCTCAAAAATAAAATTAAAATCTGTAGAATTCTTCCTTGAAACTAAAAAATACAGGAATATTTCTGAAACAAAGCAACATACTATTTAAAACGATACTTCAAATATAACGCTACATGAAAAGTGCCCAGGTTTGTTTATTCGCCACGTTACACCATCCTGCTATAAAAATCGCATCCCGTAGCACGACGTCTGAACCTTAACAATACTGAGTCTGAAAGTGTTGGTAAAACGTTTGTTGTAGATACGATCGAACCGTCGTGGCGATACGCAGACAAATATGAGAGCGGTAAGGTACCCCTTAATATCAATCTACCAATCATTATTTTGCTAGTCGATGCTTAGACGAACACCACGATCGCGGATCCTGGAAGGCTTTTCTGTTGGTGCAAAGGGACAATTGTTGTGTGTTACATTTTTGGTAAAAGATACAAAATCATTTCAGAGGTTACTTTTATGATTTTTTTTCGTATGAAGAAACGTCATATTTAAAAATCAAGATATACACCTTGTTGTGTATAAATCAAGTTGTATTCTCTCCAAAAATAAATTTGGTATCTTAAGAAGTGTTCACATAGCAGCTCCTTCTTCCAAGGCCTCTTCATAATTACAGAATTTGCGGTACCAAAAATGTATTAAAAATTTTGTACGATTATTCTCAAGATATTAGTGTCCTGTTTTGTTTTTTATTAACAAAAGAAGATGAAAACTTAGGTAAAAACTCATATACGTGACTTTGAGTAGCTTTCATTTTTCAAAATCTACGCTGACAAATACTAGATTATAGTCTTAAGAATATTCATGCAAAATTTTATTTAAATCGATTCACTAATCTCTGACATATTTTCGGTACCGCAAATGCTATAACTATGAAGAGGTCTTGAGAAACGTGGCTGCTATAAGCACCATTTCTCAAAATATAAATTTTATTTTTGAAGATAATATAATTTAATTTATACACAAAAAATTGTATATATTGATTTTTGAATATGCCGCGTCTTTATATGAAAAGAAAATCATAAAAATGACTCTATGTAACTTAATTCATTGATACTTTTCACTAACGGCAGTTATAACATTATAATAAGTGTACCAAGCAATAGTGAGGTTTGCAGGCTTAATCAGGACACTTGTGCATGCTTAGGAGAACAGCCAATCTCATAAAATTGCAGTTTGGTGTGGAGGTGAGTTTGGAGGTGGAAGCTCCAGCCACTTTTCCATCTTCTCTGTGTTACTTGACAACTATTGCTTGACACAGTTGTACTCTTACAACAATCAGAAACTGACCATAATAAGTATTGCTTTTATGGTAGTACCTAAATTACATTTATTTCGATTAAACGCGGACAGTCATCTGGAAGACAATTTCGTGTGAAGAAGATATTCAAATGACGTCCCTTTGCACTTTGCTCCCTGAAAACGACGTTGCAGCTCGTTTTATCCGTGGCATCCCTTTACTTAAACTGACTAGCCCGCTTTCCATTAATGTTGCCTAATACTTGGGAGTGACTTTAAGAGGATTACGAAGCTGGCGATAAGCATAAGTTCCCGTGAAACACCACGATAAAACGGTTGGTGACTTTATCGTTTCATTAGCGGAGCCACAACAATTAGAGCGCCGTTCACCAAACATTTAAGCTTTCCGTTGTTCATTTTGCCCATAGTGCTGTGTCGTTGGAAAACCAAATTATCCGCCTCGAAAGATCGCAAATATTCGCAGTAACATCTTTCCATATTAAAGAAAATACTAATTGAAGTATTGCGGAACTTAATACAAATTTTTGAATCGCTTTTCGAATCTACTTTATTGTCTAGAATTAATTAATCGAAAGCTTAAAATGTTACTTGTGTTGCAACTTTTCAGGGAAACTTCACGGTCATTAATCAATCGATTCTATTCATCGACACGGTTTATAATGAACCCTACGTTTCAATACACTTCCGTAAGAACAGTTTCAATGTAATTAATTATAGGATTCACTTATCAGGGATATGATGTCCCGCTGCTTTTGAACGATTACGCTGATCTGATCAATCTTGCTGTTAATTTAGTAAACAATGAAGTCCCATTTATTGTAGCTCACGAAAAGATTGAAAAAGATGAGACAGTGTAATTCATCACCAACCAACCTGTCGTAACAACTAGATGGATAGTAATTGTGTTATTATCAGCATCCAACACAGTTGGGAAAAATGTAATCTAATTACAAATTACAAATTACAATTAAAATGTAATTGTGTAATTGATTACACATTATTTTCTGTAATCGTTAATTTAGGTAGTTGACCACAATTTTGCCAACTACCTAAATATTAACGATTACAGAAAATAATGTGTAATCAATTACACAATTACGTTTTAATCGTAATTTGTAATTTGTAATTAGATTACATTTTGCCCAACTCTAGCATCCAAGCGTTATTAGCAATAATTCACCGCCTGAAATATTCTTATAATACACTAAATTGTGGTCGCACAAGATTAGACTGGAGTCTGATAGCGTAGAATCCGGAAATCCTCATAGAATAAAATAATTATAAAATCAAGCACATCACAAGAAGAATAAAAACCAAACCTGCTGCATTTGAAGGCTGTTCACACATTTTTTATACTTTTTAAACTAGCGCTGTCTTTAACAAGTGAACATATCCAAAATATAAAGTGTCTCGTGTGAAAATTACAGTATTGGAAATATTTATTGCACCACTCTCAAATTGATGTTGTACGCACAATTTTCATAGCGATATGATTAATAAAATGATTTTTAACTTATTTTGGCCAAAATACCGAGCTACATATTTTTGCAATAATATTTTCCGAGTCCTAATAATAGGAGAGGTATAAGTGATAACGTGTTTCATTTTCGAGGGTTGCAATAAATACTTCCAGTACTCTATATGTAGTACAACTACTCTCACATTATTCTTTCTCGCCCATTTATTTCTTTTATGCTCACATATCCAGTGGCACACGTATACTTGCGAAAACATGAGTAGCTGAACTTTCATAAGCTGTTTCATTGCGTTAAACACATTGGTAGCATTTCATTAATACTGAATCATGTATGTACTTCTGATAAAGATATAAATATTCCAAAACCTGTAATGCGACTGTTGCAAGAGATAGAATAGCCATTCTTGAAGTACCCCTAAGTTTATGTTCATAGTTATCTAGCTTGTAAACTCACAATCAGCCAAATGATAACAAGTACCTCATAAATAGACCGTGGAAGTTTCTGCAAGTATGATATTTATTACCATAATTACGATCTCCCCATTGTACGAAAATCCAATACACAATATCATGGCCGTTACTATACTCGAACTAAGTAAGTTCTCCATGTGCTAGAAATAAATAAACATAACATTTTTTAAAATAAAAAATATATTTTGAAAACCCTCTAATTCAGTCCTTTTCTATAAAAATGTAGTTAGAGTAAACCAACCAGTAACTGACCGCATACCAGTGAATGACCATTAGGCAAATAAATGTCAATTATAAATTTAAAAATTACTATATGTTTATAAATGGAGTTTAGTTACACGTTTAATACCCCATATTTTTAGTTATGTGTATTAAACAAACATTAATAAGTACGATTCTTAATAAAAGTTTGCGGTCATTTACTGGGCTTCTCATTCAACAAATCGGTCATTCACTGGTTGGTTTACCCTATATTTGCATAAACATCCGCAGTCTTGTCATAAACACGTGACAAGAAACATTTTCGAAAATACTCCTTAATTCGATCAAACTGAGCCTTAGCTATCGACTTGAATAGACTCCAAAAATCTGCCAGAAACATAGTTCCATCGTTATCCTCAACCACCTCTGCCACAACAAGAATCATATATCCCCGCAAATTTATTAAATCCCATACAAACTAAACTGATTCACTACAAGTTCCTCAATGCGTTCTACTCAAGCAAACAATTATCACTTAACTTATCAATTCCCTCCACTTTTCACCATCCAAAGTCGATCACTTCGGCTCCTAAACTCTCGTTGACCTCGGCAAATAAGAACCAAACAGACGCGCTCCATCCACACGCCCCTAATCTCGAACCCATAACTTAGCCCCGCCAAAAAGAGCGAATCGTTGCGCGGGAAACTAGGTGGCCCAGATTTATACAGCCGCGGGATTATAATCTCCCGTAAAATTGTGGCGTAAAAAAAGGCCAGAAGGGTGATAAAAATAATCAGGAGAGCAGAAGGTAATTGTCGGGGAAGGGGGGGGGGGGCGGGGGTCGTGGAGAAGGGCCAGAGTAACTAAGCTCGTAAACCCAGTGGATTTCTCCTGTCTTGCCATTTCCTGGGATCCATGTCTTAAACCACCGCGGGCATTTTCACTCCTCTCAATTATCCCGAATGTCATCTGCATTCTTAAAGCCGTGGACCAATCCGTAGGGATAATTTGCATTTCGGCTGGCTCGCGCGCAGAAGGTTCCCTCGACCATTGGCTCAGACCCCTGTCAGCCCTGAGACGCGCACTTCCAGCGGTGTTTATGCTCCGACTGGTGCACGCGGCGAACGGGATTATTCCGCAGAGTTGGGGAATGTATTATGTCGCTCATTTCACGGAGGTAAATCGGCTTACGCGACCGTGACCGTTTTTCAATCGATTGTGCACGACGGGCGCGCGCAGAGGGAACGTGAACCCTGCACCCCGTTTAGTGCGCGGTACGCCGCGCGAGACCGCGACGTAAATCGAGGGATGTAGGAATTTTATAAGTGTATTAGGAATTGGCGCGAAATTTTAGGCATCTGCGACAGTTTCTGGAAAATTTCTTCTGCGGGGAATAAAATTGAAGTTACTTTCAACGTTTTGAATGGGATTATTAGAATTGTTTCTTATTGTATTTTAGGGGATGTCAGTAATCATTTTTTGTAGAGGATAGGGAAAGTATGGTGAAGGTGTTCTATTGAGAAACTTAGAAATCTCTTTTTAAAGGGGTACAGGACTATTAGATAGATAAAATCGGTGGTTTCTTTTGGGTCGGATTGCTTGCGTACCAAGTAATCAGTATACCCGTACTTTTCACAGTGTATTGTAGACGTGTCTCCGAGTAATTTCCAAAAAAAAATTATCAGGATGTACTAATTTGTTGACATTATTAAGCTCTTATTAAAATGCTTTAGGGTGAGTAATTTCTACACCAAAATCTGCAGCATGAAACTTGACTAGCGAATTTAAACAAAAATTAAACAAAAAATTGTGGAAGTTACACACAAATCAATTTTTTCCTATACTTTTAAGGAAGAAAATCGTCCTTAATTGTTTATAAAATATTTTACAAATATCCAATGTTGAGGCAGAAATTTTGTGGTATAGAAAAAGGAATTCTACAGCCCCAGTTAAAATTTCAAGTGAAAATATTAATTTTTAAAAAAAAAAACATGGGGATGTACGGTGTTTAAAAATGTAGTTTCGAGATAAACGGCTTCAAAAATCCTAAGTCCCCTACGCCAATACCAATCTGCGATGCCGTTATTCGGTGGTGTACTCGGTTACATTTAGTGCTATAATTTCCGTAATTAATCGAATTTCCTCATGAAACTTTGTTGCAAATGTTCACAGTGGATGACACTTTCAGAATCAGTACTAATAAAAAAATCGATTTTTCGAGATTTCAATAGTCCTGCACTCCCTTAAGTGTATCCTGCAAGCTTGTTCGTTGTATTCGTAATCTTAAGCTGATTTCACTTCACTTACCCATTCGGACGATTAGTGTCAGGGTAATTCCCTGAGTAAAGGCTAATATCGGGTACGATGTTCACGTATGTAAAATCCCGCTTATCCTGATAATTCCATTAATATTCAGTGGTTATTCCCACCGTTCGCTGCTATCGTAATTTCTGGGGTGGATGTGGAATTCAATGGCATATAAAAGAATCTATCCTTCTTTCACTTAAAGAGCAATTGTTGAGTTTTTTAATAAAAATCAAAATACTAATAGTATTATTTTATCTTTCAGAATTACTCGATGAAATAAAAACAAATCAGTTTCCTCAGTTTAAAATCATTCTATTTAGGAATTATAATCTCTAGGGAGTTGCAATCACTCTCGATTGAGTTCGAATTTAAAAACGCTCAGGAAGACATATTAAAGTAGAGGAGGCACGATAATAATGAACTGAACGAACGACAAATTTGTAAATTAACCAGGGATTTTCCCTCGCTAATTGTCAGCCAGACGGTAAAGTGACCTTGCAATCAACCTCGTCAGAGTTTCAATGGACTAATCTGTTTATCCTCGGCAAAGCGACATGGAGCACTACCTGTTCGTGCGGATCGCGATTCAGCCAGTTAGGTTTCCAGGTCATCGAACTGACCTCAAACCAGCCGAAAAGTCGGGCTGTTCTAGTCGTTCTTCATCGAGGCATGTAAAACTCTGTTAAAGGTTGATCGAAGTTTAGGTGACTCGTCAAAATGCTTGTCATTGATTGTTTACTGATAACACATTGATTGTTGTGATTAGTTTTGTTGGAAAATTGCATCATTTATTGACCCTCGAATAGAAGTATTCCTATTTTTGCTGGGGACTTACGGTCAATTTTATTTTCATTGTTTTTTTTAAACACCTGGTTAAATATTGTTATATAAATATTGTTATATGTTAGTAAATTCAGTGTCTGGGAAACGTTATGGTTTTCGAGTGGAAACGGTCAACATTAAAAGTTCAACTTTCACGCGAAGTCATCTTCCATTGTTTAATTAAATTTCGTTTTAAATTTGTAAAGTTTGAAACAAAATCAATGATACTTGAAGCTACTTTAAAGGGAAATATGAAAAGCGTTAGATTAATAAGTTAATAGGAAAATATTATCAGGATACAGAGCTGTAAACTTGATTTTCTTCAATGCCTCTACATTCCTTTACAAATATAAATAAAATATATTTATCGGTAGAATATAATAGCTTCCTAGCTATACATATACAATCATTTACACTTTTCAAACAAACCCCAATATTTACAGCAGATTTCATTTAACAATATCACGTCTTTACGCTTTTGCTCGTCATTTAAAAAAAAAGGTAAAATACCTGCAAAGCTTCTCCAGTACAAAGTAGTATGTAATCCACTCGAACACCTATAGTGCCTTGCAGAGATATAATGAAGTCGTAAATGCAGCAGGGAGCGAAGTCACTAGGACCCTGGAAAGTCTAGCCGACAAATATAAAATACTTTCTGGACACTAATACCTTAAGCTTCTAGCCTGCGTATAAAAGTGACTAAACAACCCAACCCCTGTAGCAACAGAAAAATATTCAATGTCTTATACCGTCAGAGCCTTTTACCAAGAGACACTCATTATGGCTAACAAGTAGTAGTTTCTATACATTCACAAATTTCTTACCTCTTCTACCTTTCCTAAACCAATCTTCCTCTACTAAATAAACATACAGTACTAGAAATATTTATTGCATCACCTCTCTTATAATAAAATTAGTACTAGGAAAATACTACTGTAAAATATTTATTGCAAGAATCAGCTCACTATCTTGGCCAAAATAAATTGAATACCATTTTATCCGTATTTTTATGCAGTAAATATTTCCAGTACTGTATCCAAATTACCACTCCCAGGCTCCAAATTGGTCCCCCATAAAAAGGTCTAGAGGAGTACCTCTACCCTCACCACTGCGTCTCAAGATCGCCATTACATCTCTGCCAGGCGTCCCCAATCAAACAACACGCACACACAACTACTCATAAATCAAAAGAAAACCACCAGAAAAAGAGCTCAGTGTTTCCTCAACTTGCTGTTACAGTGCAGTGGCCACGGAGTGCGGTGTTTCCCGGGTCCGCGGAAGAGCAACGAGTCCCAGTGCCCTATGCTGCAGAAGCTCGAGAAGCCGATCCTCACGTCGTCCACGACGGCCACGCCGCCAATGACGTCTACGAAATCGATGATCGTCAGGAACCACCTGAACAGCACCTGCAGCGTGACGAGCTCGCCCCACCAGAAGAAGCTGAGGTTCCACCTGGCCAAGGAAAGAAAGGCCAGCACCACCCTAGGCATCATAATGAGCGCGTTCATCGTCTGCTGGCTGCCGTTCTTCGTGCTCGCCCTGGTCAGGCCGTTCCTCAAGGACCCGGAGGCGATCCCAGCGTTCCTGTCGAGCCTGTTCCTCTGGCTGGGCTACTGCAACAGCCTCCTGAACCCCATCATCTACGCCACCCTCAACAGAGACTTCAGGAAGCCGTTCCGCGAGATCCTCTACTTCCGTTGCAGCAACCTCAACCACATGATGAGGGAGGAGTTCTACCAGAGCCAGTACGGCGACCCCATCAACAACTACGAGATCAAGGCGGGCGAGATGGACGTCGCGGAGCGCCTCGACCACCACGGCGTCGAGTCCATCGACGTCGCGGCCAGCGCCCCCAACGAGAGCTTCCTGTGATCCAAAAGAAACTTGCCCTCCGATCGCAGGAACTAGGGGTCCCTCCGGAACTCGATAGTCCCTCAACGGACTTCTATCGATGGTGATCGGTCCTCATCCTCAGGGAGACTCCCGTCACGGTAATCGATCGACGGGCCGCGAAGCTGCTCCCCCATGCCGGCGGAAAACAATCGTTCTCGAGTTTCATCGACTGCGTCACGCAGCATCCAGACCACTGCTGGAAGGATCAGGATCCTCAGCGCCAGCTGCAAACGATCCGCCTGATTCGTCGAGACGCAAGAACCCCTAGCAAAAGCTCCCAGCCATTGGGACATCGTGGCCACTTGATCACGAGTGGTAATCAGTGGCTAGATTCTCATCAGGGTCGAGTGGAGAGCTTGACGAATCGGTCGTTCCACGTTTCGTCCAGCAATTTTCCGTGACGACGTCCACGGCCTGGCCCTGTCGCGCGGCCGGATTGCCGAGCATCTCGGGAATCTTTTCCTCGCCGTGACGTGCAATCTCGGGGAAGTCGTGTTGTCAGCGGCGAGATGCTGCAGGATGAAAGGGGCAAGGACTCGCGGGAACAGGAGGTCCTTCGTAATGGGCTGCTAGGAGAGGCGCGGAGGAATTCTCTTTAGGGCTTTCGACGTGACCACGTCGCTTTCTCGGCCGAGTGGAGGCGAGACCAAACGCGGGAAAGCTTCGGTGCTTGATGAATACTAAGCACGTCTTTCACTCGATGTGTCCAGCTGTGTAAACGACGGGGTACTACACCCGTGGGGCTGCGATGTGTGCGGGGTGGAGAGGAATTCGTTGTGCTATCGGCAAGGGTTGCTGGTACAAAAGTAAGTCGAATGTGGGGAGCAAGTTTTGCTAGTTTCAGGGCGAGTTGGGTTTAAATTGTTTCTGTCGGATTTGCATTCTGGAAGGAGGTGCAAAGTTTTTAAATTGTAATTTAATTTGGTTCTGTGTTTCCGAGCTTTAATTAATATTTAGTGTATTGATTGAGAAAATAATGAGGTTTTTATTTTTTGCTATATTTAAATTCTTTGAAAATTCTTATTTCGATATCTATTATCCTTGAACGGGTTATTTTTGTAAAAATGGTCCTTAGTTTTCCAAACACAAGACAGTGCGGTATTTTTCCAATTACTCTGTCAGTTAATTTTCAGTTTATTTGGGGTAGGTAGAAGAAATCTTTGAAAATACTAGAAGCAACAGTTCCTTCGCTACGCTATCTGCCCTTTCATTTTATTATTGGTACCTACATCGATATAAAATGGTATCGAAATGAAAATATTGCTTTTCTTTCCTTCCCGAAGCAATTTTCAATCTGGATTTTATCGAAAACGAAGCTCCATTTTAGACTTATTTTTGCACCAACAGACATTGCCTTATCATCCGACAAATTTATCTCTCACCCTGTGTATTGTACAGAAGATACGTAATAAGTAATTTGTGTAGACTCGCGTGGATAATCCTGAACGGTGTGTAACTATAGCAAACGAGAGGTATCCTGAAAAAATAGGGGCTGTTCTACTGTAAATGTGCAAAACGTGTCTATCAGTGAATATACATGGTTCTCTGAAATTCAGGGAGGATTCTGCGTGCGTTTGAAAGACGTATAGTCGTTGTTCTAGATAAAAGTGCATCGTAATAGTCACGGTTATTAAACCATCCATTAAACATATTTATTTGCACGAAAAACAACAATTCACTTTTGTTACCTGTACCTGTCTACGCCAGGTACCTTTATTTTATCAAAAATTTGAGTGGCGCAGGCGTGTTTCCACGCCGAGGAATTTAAATCGGCATTTCCCAAAACCTTGCACCATTCAGATTATGAATCTTGTCAATCACGATACAGTGCTCTATCAAAAATTCCACTTACAAAGTAAAAAAGCAGTATCTATTCTAAAATATGTTTCAAAGTGATCTTTTTACAACATTGGAACTGAATTTCCTATAAACAGAAGCGACAAATCACACGACATCTATAAAATAGTAGCCCGAAATCACGCTCCTCACGAAACACGTCGGTGCACGAGTTAGAGCAAGTGGGGAACAATGTTCTGACTCAATTTCGAAGCGAAAAGCCTCTAGGTAAGAATCTAATTCGTGAGAAAGAAAGTGGACGGGGAAATACAAACGCCATCGGGAAATGTCAATTGGAAAATTGAGTTGTCGGTTGGGAAAATTACCCGCGACACACGAGGAGTAGCAAAACCGTCGGTGTGCACATGGCTTCTTGCGACCCCTGGAGTACGATTACAGGTAATGTGTTTCCTGTTTGAATCGTTAGCTCGCCTTAAAATTAGTGGGTCAGTGGGATTATCGCGAAGGACTGGAATTAGGAGGGGGAAGGAAAAGGGGTTTTATCTCCTTGAGGGAATATGAATGACAGAAAGAATGACTGAAGCATACAAGTTGTGGAATGAATATGTAAAATTGGGAGGAATTAAGGGATTAGGGTTTGAGAGAAATTTAAAGGAATGGGATGATACTCGGGGTAGAAGGTAACGATACGTCGTGGAATTTCTGAAGATGTATCCTCGGGCCAGAGACCGCGATCGATCGGAAGTCTGGGGAATTGAATTTTCAGCATTGCCAGCGGCACGACGTGGATATATGGATGAACTTCGAATTTTCCTGGTGTGGAAAGTGGGAAATTTATGTTGTAGGCGTTTATGGATATCTTCTTTCCGAGCGGACGTACTGGAATTTGGGGCAAGATAAAATTACAATTTTTAGGGGGATGGATAGGAGTGGTAGCAGTCCGATTAAATGGTTCAATCCTACCGCTTTTTATCGATCCTGATTTTTCATAATTCTTTCCTCTGAGTTCTAAGAAAGATTTAGCATCTTTTCTTTTAATTTGATTTCATCTGATTTTAGTTAGAAGTTGTTGTTAGGAGTTGATTCTGTAACAGCAATCATAACTGCATCTTAAACTTTTACCATTGTGTAAATGAATTTTTCTTAATGTCAGTAACTGTATGATAACCACTATTCTGTTTATAGTTTAACCCTTCGTTGACTCTCTGGGTGTGAGCCACCCATAAGCTGGTTTTAACGCTCTGAACCTTCTATATGCAAAATAAATACCTTTTTTTCAAAACCTACTTACAAACTATTTTTTCACTCAAAATATTATATCCGAACATCAACTCTGTAAATTTTTAGCTTCTAATATTGAAATTTCTAAAAGTTACAATTTTTTAAGATTTCCTTTGCTCTTTCTCGACATGTGGTAATCTAGAATTATTTTACAAAAGCTGTGACAAAATTTCAATTAAAAAATTATTGGAATACATTGTGGAGACCTTGAAATTGATCCATGATTTTTTTCATAATCATTGGATTCTTTGGATGAGAATGGCATTTGTTCAAAAATTGCTCTGGGTGTGAGCCACCCAGGTGTGTCAAAGTTGATCGAAAAAAAAGGTGTGTCAAGGAAAGGTTTATAGAGACGATTCTAATGAACAATTTTAGTCGGAATTTGACTCGTTCCTTAGTCTTTGAACTTTTGTGAATGATTTTAAATTAAGTGTCTGCTGGCACACAGTTTAAAGGTGGGTACATACTAGAATGAATTGAAAAAATATTTTTTTATATCGAATTCTAATAGTGTGGAAAAGTTGCCCACCACTATCAATATTACATGTGTGAAATCACAATTGAATCAAATAATATCTTCTGTTTTGCACTTGCACTTGAAATTTCGATATTTTTACAAAAATATAAAAATTCTGCTTTAACACTACCTTGTATTCGGAAAAATTTCCATTATTTTCTTCTGTATATCTTGTAATCACAAGTTTACCTCACTCCGTTACACTTGTCATAGGTGCCATTATTAAAATACGAGTACTATATCATTCAGAGTGTCTTGTATAGCACTCCATACAGAGTTGCTTCTTATATCAAAATACCACATTCTAAATTTTCTTCCCGGCAGTCTGTCCTTTGTCCTATCTTCAGGACGCCATCAAAACCATTTTCAAAGCAATAATTTTATTACTTTTATATTTTTTATTTACTGTAAAAATACAGTTTAATCGATATAAAAAAGTTTTACTCCATTACTATAATTCCTGTCTTCGCAATAAATTCCTGAAAATTGCTGAATTTATCGGCGCGCTAACCAGAATGACCCCTTAACGTACAATATCTCACTACGAGGTCATGAAAGCTCCTGCACCTTCCAATGTTCCCATCAAAAACATGCTAACAATAAATAAAACCCTAACTAAATGACTCACCTACAAAATCCACTAAACTTAAACTACACGCATGCGAATGAATGCAAGTGCGCAAACAAATTATGACAATCAAAGTGTGAATGTGTCACCGTCGAGAAGCTATGCAGTACACCTTTCCGGGTTCTTGACCCCCAGCGCTGAAGTGCGTTATCGTCTTCATCCCCCGCTGCTTTTACGGCCCCGCTATATTTCTTCCAGCCGCCATACCCGCCCCCCTGTCGACGGTTCGCGAGTTGTGGCGTGCCGAGGGGCAGCAATGGAATTCGCAAGACATTAGGAGCAGTTAAAGCTGCCTCGATTCCGATCGAGGCCGAGCGGACGCAAAATCCAATGGCGGGATCTCTCGATTGCTGGTCGATGATGATGATTCGGGTTCGCGGGGGCGGCCCGCACGCGAGAAACGCCGGCGATAATCGTTCCCCAGATCGAAAGATAGCGAGGCAACGGTAATAGTTCCCCCGACCTGTCAGATAACGGGCAGCCTGTTATCATCCGGGGATTCGACAAGGCTGAATTATCACACGGGGATCACGAGACGCCCGAGTTTTGTGCTGCTCTGACGACTTCGCGAGCGTCCAATTGATTCGAGAGTCATCTGACGAATATTTGATGGTGGGAACCATGGTGGTGGATCGATCATTGAGGAGGACCGTGGTTGGAGAGAAGTGAAACGATTGTTGCGATAGGAGGCTGGATTTTGTTGGATATTGATGGGGTGCTGGGGAGATATTAATGATCCAGAGGGTATATGCTTGGGTGGATTTTAAGTATAGTGATTTGAAGTTTTATTTTACTTCATAGTTAGGTTGTTTTCGAAACACATTTTGGTGGAATAATAAAATTTCTAGAAATTTCTGGTGGTTTTAAAAAAGGAGCTGTGACGATAATGATAGCCACAATTAAGTAAGGAAGGTAAGAAGGCGAGCTTGGAAAGTTAGTCCAAAGGAAATAGGATAAAGGAATAATGTCCGAACAACTCTGAACTAGTGGATGGAAGATTAGTCGCCTTAATGGTACTATCAAACTACTGGATCGATAAAGATTAACTCAATATAGAGGAAGCCTTGGACGTACCAGAACTTCTGAAAAAATTCGCCAAGTTCCTTGGAACTTATTAAAACTGGAAATGACGTTAAAGCTGAATGACCATCTCAACGTTCAAAGTGCAGAAGCTATCTAAGCAATCTAGAAAAAGCATCAAGGAACGACTTTCTCCTATCACTTCCGGTCCTGATTCGATGTCGAATTCATTTTTTAACAATTCCTCCTGTTGCCGTGGCAAGATAAAAATTCTTGGGAAACTTGTGTGTCAGTAGACAAACGTCTTCTGATTAAAAGATAATAGTACTTCGTCTTTGAATATATGCTTGATGGATTTTGCGATAGAAGTTCACGTGGACATAAAATTCCCCTAAAATTGGAAAAATTGGGATTTGGAAAAAGGAAACTCGGTGTACCTCGACTTCCACGAAACGCCCGGTATCCTGACCTGAATCTTTTTAAAGGCAGTCGCTGAAGGAAGGAAGGGTTGGGGGTAGACGAGTAATAAAGTCGTGCCGCCGACGAGCCATAAACGTGCTGCTGGCCCCAAAAGTGTAAGTAATATAACTTGATCGCATACAAAACAAAACAAGACACCAGTCGATCCATTGGATGCGATATTGGAGCCCCTGCAGGCTCCTTAGCCACGCGATTAGCTCCCATGGAGTTTACTTCTCCCGTTTGTGCAAGTTATCGAGAATCGCTCTCTTAAATCGCTTTATCAGCCAAGTATGAGGCCATTGGAGTTATCGTTATATTTTATGGCAGACAGGTGTTGATATTAAGAATCATATTACATCTTCTTTATCATAAAGTAGGATTTTATGCTAACGACGTATGGAAATTTTTTAATATTTAAGCTTGTTCTTCTTAATCAAGCTTGTAGAGACCAATTTTTTACTTTTGATCGTAAGTTAGAGTTATCTATTTTAATTTACGGTGAAGTGTTTTCAATTTTTATTGTACGTGGAATACTTTTGGAATTCAGGTGATTGCATAAATACTTTGGAATACGTGAATCTTCCTTCGCGTTAAAGCAGTATAACAAGATTTGTCGAACTTTCTCATTCCATTTAATTTAGACCTCCTATTTTATCTCTATTCTCAATTATTCACGGTTTAAAAGGTTTTATCATATTTCGGCTATCTTTTAATCCGTCGTTACATTTTCAGAATTTAGGTATTGAAAAGTACTCTGTTTTTTTTAAATAAAATTAATTTTCTATTTAAATTATAACAACAATGCTATCACTAAATTCCATCTCTAAGCTAGCGTTTCTTGACAAAAGATTAAAGGAAGGAGTATTTTACTCTTTTCAAAAATATTAAAGTGATTCAAATTCCACGCTTTCAAAGTGCTTCAGCGAAATTCAAAGATCGCATGTCAATCGCATGCGTTTCACACTGTTAGGAAGCCTTTATGAAGCTCAAGTATTATATTAAAAATATACATTCCATGCGTTTGAAAGGTTTCGATCAAGCTTAAAGCGATTCAGAATGCATTCAAAGCAACGAGTTATGTGCTTTCAATGCATGCACGTCGATTCCTCCATTTCTTCGAAATAGTTGAAATAATATATATGCTTCGTTGCATTCTTACGATTCTCCAAGAATTTTCACATATTGTGTATTTCTTAATAGTTAGCAAATAGAAGAAAGTAATTCCTAATGAAAAAAATGAATAGAAAAGTAGAATAAGTGTATTTGCTACGAGCTTTTATTCTAAGAAAATCAATTTCGAAAATGGATTCCCAACAAAATCTTATTTGAAGAATATTATTCTACAATTTTTACTTATTTTTGCACAAGGATTTATTTACTTCATAATTATACCATATCGACTAATGTATTCTATCAATTCTTCGTCAAATGCAAGCATAGCAGATCAAATTTTTAAAACCATTTTCCTGAAAAGCGAAGCCTACTACGAATATATTTTATTCTACGCTTTTGACTTATTTATTTACCTAGAATTACAAATTCTTCGATTCTTCCGACTATTACGAAACACTTTACAGAATAATTGCATTGTACATTCTAAGTGTAAATGTATCGTCACTGGTAGACGCGTGCTGCAAAGAAACTTATAAATATCACATAAATATGTAGTGATAATCGTGTATGGTGCTAAAAAGAAAATCATTCCAATTAACGGCGATAATTATACGGGGAAAACGATTCGGCTCTAGTTGTAAGTATCGATTACATTAAATGCGATCGGGCCGAAACTTTGTAGAAATAATTTCTGACAGTATTACGGATAACGTTAAACGCTATATTTATATGCAGCTATATTGTTACGTTGAATGTTTTATTATGTAAAGATATTTATTATAGTTGACTATTAATTTATCCAAAACCACTTTAAATAACTCGTAAGTAAGAAAACCCGATTGAAACTAAGCGGTGTGTAATACAGTCATCAATTTTTCAATATTTCTTTATCGATATACTGAGCTATTTAAGGTGGTTGATTTAGATTATATTATACAGAGTGTTCAGTAACAGATAGTGAAACATGAAATAAATGAATCTACGTGGCACAATAAGACGATAAAAAAGAGTAAAGAAATTGCTCTGGAGGCTTCACTTTTTAGTTATTAAGCTTTGAAGTTTCGGGTAAGGAACGCCTGAAGAATGGCAATTCGTGGAGCAGTAGCGCGGTGAGTAGGTCAGTAGGGGCGCGTACAGTCACGCCAGACCTATGCAACGCGCGGTTGACCCTCGAATTGCCATTCTTCAGGCGTTCCTGACTTGAATCTTTAACCATTAATAACTAAAAAACGAAGCATCGCTAATAAGGAATAATTAAATTTAAAAAGTAAAAAATAAAACCACCACAATTTTTATACTCTTTTATTTTCGTCTTATTTTATCACGTTTTCTTTAATCACCCATTTAATTTTCTACCATCTGTTTCTGAGCACCCTGTATGCTACTTTTTATGTTGATCATCGTGTTTTTAAAAATTACGTGCAAATTGTGTTCACTGATACCACAACGTGTATAAAAAATTGAGTTCCTTGAAATAGGACCATGTTTACAACAGTTCTTTAATAATACCAAAAGAAATTCAGGCTGTTACAAACGTTTATGAATTAGTCAATGTTAGTGGTTAACTGTAATCTGTAATTATTATTGCCAGAGGCTAGTCACCCTTACCCACCCCAAATAACTAATGCAATTAAACACCAGAATCAAATTCTAGTCACTTCTAACTACTACTAATCACTACTAGTCACAATAAACCACTACTAGCAGCTAGTAATCAGTTTCAAGTAGTTTCCCGAATCACTCTAAATTGCTTTACAATAAAGCACACAATCTGCATAAACAGCAATTCTATTTCAAGGAAACTCGAAATACCACCAAGCAAATTGTCAAATATAATACATTGTGCAATAATGAAACTTGTTGTTAACTTCAAATAGTTTGTTACTTACGTTGTTGCGAATATTCGTGTTACTTCTTGTCGTTACGTTAGTGCTCGTTATTTTCGACGCTCTAGTGTTTGGTTCCAAAAGTGGCAGCTATTTTTGTGGGCACACTTGGAGCTCTATTGTGCACGTTGCACAGCAGACAACTGGGTAAAAGTTGCTTGTGTCTGACGAAGCTTCTCTAAAGTTGCGACCCGATGGAAAATTAAACGTAGTATTAATTAGCACGGTAATTGCCACGCGCGTTAAGTGGCGCCTTCGAAACGCCAGCCACGAAGGTGCGTGCGCCGTGGAAACAACGTAAAACCTTTAGGTGAATAAGCGTTAATGGAAGCTGACTCTAATGTCGGGAAATCTGTCACAATTTTCCATGGTAATTGCCGTTTCGAGACGCTTAACCCCTCGTTTCAAGCGATGATAGACTAAACGGGAAACGAGATTCACGATTTCAGAACAGAGCTTTTGAGAGCTATTAATGATTTAACGGTATAATTGATTTAACGAGGCATCGACTGTCTATCAATTGTCGAAAAAATTTCATACAGTAGGTAATTGTGAAGTATATTTTACGGGATAAATATAGTGGCAGAAGGGTGGGACTTGTTTTGAATTTCGAAAAAGATTAAAGTAGGTATTTAAATTTAACCGATGAGAAATTTGTTATAGTATATTGTACTCAAATTAATCATATATATTTTGTTCGTGCAAAATCTTGTTTTTGAATATTTAATTTAAATTTAAATGCAATTATTTTCATTGTATTATCGTTTCTTACTGTTTCACCTGCTTTCTATTAAATTTGAAGAAATTTGGATCCTTTTCTTTCAACGCCACTGTTAATTATTCCGCATTAGCAACGTTTCACTGTACTTTGGCTTTCTTTAATTTAAAACTACCCCACCCTTTCGTCCCCCGTTGCTCGTTGCAACTTGGAGTGAGCAAGCTTTTACTGTATTCCCAGTTTCTTTAATTCAGACCTCCTCCCCTATCTCAGTCATTCGGGATTAGCAAGGTTTTAGCGCGTTTTAGCATTCTTTAATTTGGACCTCCTCCTTCAACCCCTTCACATTAGCGAGGTTTTACTGTGTTTTAAGTTTTTCTAATTTACATCTCACCCTCCTGCTCTCAGTTACCCCAGAGTAACAGGGTTGCACTGTATGACAGTGTTTAATTTGCGCCTCCTCCTTCACCTCCATCTTCGGATATTTCGTATTAGAGAGGTTTCACTCTGTTTTAAAAGTTTCTCAATTTACATCTCCCACTTTTAATTACTTCAAATAAAATTGTCAATATTTCATTGTTTCAAAATTTCTAATTATTATCCCCTCCCTCAGTTTCTCAATTATTCCATATCAGTCATTAATTTGAGCCACGCCATTCAATTATTTCACATTAGTCAGGTTTCAATGTGTTTCAAATTTTCTCCATACCTTGCTTTATGTGCTGTCTCCCTTCTTCCTCGATGTCTATACCACTCAGACTGCTAAGATAATTAAAACAAACGAGGCTCCGCGCCAACAAATTAACGAAACGATAATACAGAAGCTCGCGACGAAAGAGTCAGTAATCACGCGGAACGAGGGGTCGATTCGTGTCTCTCGGAACGCGATCGTTATCAAGCCGGATGCTCATTGTTCGTTCGATTCCATGGCGAACGAATGGTACCGTTTCGAACCAGGGAAGAAAGACGTATCACTAGCTAGACAATCCTAGACGTTTCTAACGCGAGCTGTGTTTGTGTGTGACGTAAATCAAAAGTATATTAGAGTGACGTGTTTATCGGTAAAATCGATCCTTCTGTCGAGTACATGGGCGATCTTTGAAGGGATTCTTTCAGATGGAACACTTGCTGGTTAAATACAAATCTACTTGGCTAAGAGGAGAGGGTAGGTAAAAGGCTGTCTGGGTTTTTGGGTTCCAATAACTCAATATGCCTCGATACTAGATCACCTGCCAAGCCTCCAATCTAGTCATCGATTACCTCCACAAAACTCCCACTGCAACGTGGAGGTGTTCCCTCTCCTCTTTGAGCATGCGCAGTGGAGACTTCACTATTGCTCAATACACACGTGTAATTGGAAAATTGATGGCTGTAAGGAACTTTAGAGTTAGAACCACTCCTTTTTTAGTTTATTTGTTTCTGGCATTGGTCTTTGATTATCTCGCACAAAGTACAAGTTACGAATCGCAAAGTACTCTGAAAGAATCCTAATCAGTTATCAGTGGAATTCTCAAAAGCAGTAGCGGACTGGGAATGGTATCAGCTTGCACGATGGAAAGTGGGTCTCTTAAAGATAAGACAATATTACTAAATATTACACAAAGATATATATTTATTTCACAAAAATTTTTGCCACTTACGTATTTCTTGAAATTTTATTTATTTCTTTTAAAAATTAAATGATAGCTTTATAGTTATGATTGGCCCCCTTTATCTCCTGGCAACTAATATATTTAGACTCAGTCCGCTACTGTTCAAAAGGCTCAAAGAGAAGAAAGAATCTTTCCGAATTTTAAAGTGGGACTCTAGTTGGAGGATGTACGTGTACATTGAGAACCGCTGTGTTAAGTGTATGATCGAATGTGAAGGATGCAGACGAGTATGTGAGCGAGCATTTTGGTCAGCGTGTACGTATTCACGAATATGCCGATGGAAGTTGTTCAGAGCTAGGTGTAAATTCGTTCCTTGAAACCTTCGACGAGCTGGATGTAATTTTTAAAACTACGAATACTAGATGTATCATATCTAGCGTGATAAGTAGCGTGTCAACTTTTCGGCGATTGCTGGCGATAACCGACGAAAGATAAAAATTCACAGACTTCTTTGTACGAAAGAAAACCAGGAACATTTGAATCTCATACCAAAGATAAACAGAAAGAAGCTAAAAATTAATCGATACAAAATAAAGATTGAACGATGCGATGGGTAACGCTTCTGTTTCTAAAAAAGTGGCTCCCATTTCGAAACCCAAGAGGCTTCACTGGTTAGGCGTGTCCTTTTTTTCACGACTCTTAAAATAACTTGCGAACGATAAATTTTATAAAACAATTTACCCAAGGGCAACACAGCGAGGGCGAATTAAGCGTTTCCTATCTTGAGCTCAATGAAAACATAAAAAGATAGGAAAAGTAGAGGAGAAATATAGAAGAATATAGGATGAATAAATGAATCCCCCGGAGGAGCAACTTCGATGCTTAAGAATTACAAGAGTACTGTGCTAAGCTTAATATCTCCTAATTTCTTTCCCCTTCTTCGGACTATGGGAATAGATAATTCGCGCTGGATTCGTTGAGGCGACGTCTTCGGAGCGTAGAAACGACTGTCCTAGGAAGGTATCATTGTTCCTTGAAAGTGACTCGAGGTACATCCGTCGCGTGGAAGCTCATTTCCGTGTAAATATACCGCGGCGACCTCGACTCATTCGATCCCGAGCAATAGCGATCGTCCGATCGATGATCACGCGTTATTGGGTTCCGCGGCTTTCTTCCTCGAAGCCCTCATGAATTAGCGAGAGTAAAGCGAGACACAACAGAAATCATACCGCGAGCGTGCGACAAAACGAGGTATACATACATACGTCATCGGTGTGCTCATAGTTAAAACGATGTTTTAGGGATAACAATTAGAGGGTAACGCGCGTAGAACTTAGGGTATCGTCTACGTAGGAACTCGGACACGATTTCGTGCGCATCAGTGAAGATAGGCCGAAGGATAGGATCGACGTTGCACTATGATCATTTCACGGACATTATGTCATTTTTTTACATTGTCGCGTCGTTCGCGAATTCCGGCAAGATTCGTGGATTTGTGGTGAGGAATTTGTGGCTGGATCGGTGGCAACCCTTGGACTGAAGTATAGAATTTAAGTTTTTGGTGGAGGATCGTACAGAAATTGGTGTCTGTTACTATGTGAATTTTGGGTTATTTTCTTTTTGGTGGAGTAAATTGTTCTTTATTTGAGTTTGGGAGATTTGTTTGTTAGTATTTGATATTGCTTGGACCCAGAAAGACCTTGGCACCGGTTGGTCGAAAATAATTGTGTATTTGAAGAAACTGATAATTATCTATTTAAATATTTTTCGTGTCATTTTGAATATATTTAAACTGTAATCTAGTTGATTACTGCCTATTTTTGAATTTGAGTGGACTAACTTTTCGCTGGAGAGCGAGATTATAAAGCTCTAAATGAGTAATTGAAAGGTTCCTTGTTGGATGATATTTTAGACTACTTTAAAGTATTATGTTCTACTTGAAACTCGTTTTTTATTTCAAACAAAGATGAATGATGTATTTCACAATTAGTAATTTGATACACATTTACATATAAAAAATATGCTGATTTGCAAATTTTCTTTCTCGAAGCTCAACAAATTCAGAATCTAATTTATCAATTAACACCAAAAATAAACCACCTCAATAGCTTTCTTCCTAATTTTCTGAGGCTAAGCCCTCATCAATTATTAACAAATTACAAATTGCAACTATCCCCTGCTACAAACTAAAAAATGCTGCTTCTCTGTTGAAGCAAAATAGAGCACCTACTTATATTTTGGTACAAGGGTTGCTCTATGATTCACGCGGAGGAGAATCGGAGGTATCGAAGCAACCCCAATTCATTAGTAACCGGAAGCTTTGCCCGAGATTTGAACGGTTCGCTGTCGTTATGAACAGCACAATAGAAAAACACAAAAAGGTATGATTTTCGTTACTGCGTATTTTTGATACCATATCGATCGTACCTCGCTACGTTGACGTGGACGCGTGGGAACGGAACGACGACAGGTCGACGACGCGATTTCACTTTTTTTTTTTTCGGTAGCCACCAATAGGGCAGGGAGAACGCTGTCAAAATGGTACCTCGCGCGAAACAAATGGAACCGATCTTTTGGCGATGCACGGACACGGTCCTTGCATGAACGTAATGACTCTCGAAGCGCAACGTGATTATTCTCTGTACATAAAATAGAGCACAAACTTTTTATGTACGACCTCGTTCTGATGTCGCCACCCAGCGTGTAGAGCGGGTCGACGCGAGGGACTACGAATATTCTAAAATAAATATCGTGACGACTGAAGAAGATCGTTTGTTCTTTTACCCTCCTCCTTTGTTTGTTATTAATTAAGAGTCTTTCTTATTGGTTAATCTATTTTTTTAAGGCCTGGATGTAGATGATGATGTATAATATATTCTTCAGTAGTGTTGGACAAATTCTTATTGCATTGAGAAGTAATAAAGAAGGTTCTGTTTTTATTTGTTCGTGAGTAATGATGAATTTATTTAATTCGCGAATAAAGATCGAGTTACTTAGAGATGAGAATATACTTGTTCACTCGATGTTCGGAAAAATTCTTTGATTTGTAAGTAATTGGAAAGAACAAGCTGTTTATGAATAATGAATTAAAGGTAAATCACTTATAAGAAACAAAGCAATTTATAGTTTGTATATGATTTTAGTAAAAATTATTGTTAGATATGTTTATAGTATTGGAAGAATGGAGTTCCATCACACAAATAATCTATAATTGAAAAAATGCAGTTTGTTTCATAAACGTCATTTCGAAAATGATAGATTATAATTTATTGCGTCCTAATATAAAAATGATCGAAAAATAACAACTTGCAAAAGGGGAAAACTAAAATATTATTTGCTATATCGTTTGTCCTCAACAATGTACATTACTTATAAATGACTCTGTTGCGTCTTTTTCCTCCATTAATTCTGTTAAGGACTACTTTTTCCTTAATAAGTATATTTATAACTCAGGTATGTTATAACACAATTAAGATTTCAAAAAGCATGTATTCGTTCGTATCAGTGGACATACACGCATACATTCAACCATTATTGGTTAAACACGCGCCTGCTTTTATGCCTTCTCGTTCGGCTTATCAGGAATATAAAGAATATAAACATAGGGAAATTTTGAAAGGGGATTCCCTAATGTTGGTAGCCCTCTGTCGGTACGATCACCACACCAGAAAAGCCCTCAAGTGGAAAATGGTGCAAGTAAACTCGATCGATCTACAATATCTGCAGATGGTAACTTAATTATCTTATTCTATATTTATACTGAACCCTCACATATTACACCACACACGAGGAGTAGGATGGACCTAAAAAATTTTTGTCACATTTTTTACGCATGAACCTCTTCACTGTCACGTCCCAGATCGCCATTCCGAGGCGAATGCAGATATCGGCTCGACCTACGATCGGTTCGTGACTTGCCGACGCGTTTTCGACCAAGGTACACGTATGTTACCGACTGTTGGGAAATAAGTGCTGCTGCCACACTCGCTGAAATCAGGAAAACGGTATCCCTGGATGTATGCGTTGTGGATACTCCGGGATCCTCCCGTGGTATGACCGAGGGTGCGATTCTCCTGGGCGCGACGTCGCCGCGGATCTGGCTCCCCTCAGAGGGAATTTCCTCCCTGTTGATGGTCGATACCACCCCCGGGCGTGGCACCACAGACGAGATATAGGATAGACTTATCAACCGATACATTTTTTGTTACCGATTTGTGGGGTCCTAGAACCCCATAACCATTTTAGCGTCGCATGCAACGTTACCGGTGAAGTCTCGAAACAGATTGTAACGCTACGCGTAGTAAGAATTAGAATTCAACACGTGTAAAACTATGTCATTCGAAATCCGCGATTTACAAACGATTCTATTACAGTGACAATTTAAATACCGTTTTGTGAACATATTCCGTGTAACGATAAAGAAAGAAGGATCACAAAAAAGCAAGAACAGATACGCCTTTTAACATTGTTGTCCTATTCCGGTTTATTTAACGCAAAACAAATTTATTTAACACACACATTTGTATAAATAACTAGCTGTATTACTCGGCTTCGCCTGAAATTTAGGATCTGTTTTTATAAAAAAAAAATTATTTTTTGTAGAAATGGTCACATTCATCCGATTAGTCAGGAATAATGCTGAGGCACATTTCGTCATCCCAGAGTTTATCGTCCCCAAGTTTTTAGGTGACAGACAAACACACAAACATATAGAAGCTTCTTGCTTTATATATTAAGATATATAGCAATAAGCGACGATATCGAGGTTTTCTCATTCGTTCCAAAAAGTTTGGAACGATGGCGAGTACAAAACGGGCTGTAAACAAAAAAAATTTACCAACAACACGCGGTATTCCCAAGCGGTCACCCATCCAAGTACTAACCGCGCCTAGTGTCGCTTAACTTCAGTGATCAGACGGGAACTGGTGTTTAGGCCGACGCAGTATGGTCGTTGGTAGGAATACAGTTTCATTTATCGGTGAAACTATTACAACTGCAGAGCAAAATACAGTAATTTGTCGTTAGTGTCCCGTTTTTACCGTGCGTTATAATCCCGCTCACTATCCCGACCATTTCTTGGAATCCTTCGGTCGAGAGTGAGAGAACGAAAGAGACGACGGCAACTTCGTGTCAACTGTTTCGTTCCCTCTCGCTCGGCTCTTGGGTTTTCTCACTCGCGGCACTGGCCGCACGGAATAGTCTTAGAGCATATACTACTCTAAGGGAATAGTGTCCGCATCGCGTTAGTGCCCTGCCGCCAGCCCCGATCGTCAGGATTCTAACGAGACATTACTGTATATGAGTCAAGGGTCTTAGGTATATAAGCACAGACGAGGTATGGTGCTACCTCGTCTGTGGTGCTTCGTTGATGATCACGTCGGCATGTGACCAACGTTGTGTTACAGGTATACAGGGTATTTAACTGCACTCTAACTGTACTCTAACTGCACTCTGTTCAGAAAATCGTCACTTCTAAAAACCTTATTTTTCATGTTTTTCTGAAAATGGTCGACTGCTGATACATGGTCGACTACTGGTGCCTTTACCCTACTAAATGCTTAGCAGTTTCTCTGAATTCTCGCGACGCGCGCTAGCGTCGTTCTTTCTCCCGAATTTCTCATATAAATTCTCTACTACTTCCAGCTGATGCAGTTTTCTGTTTGTAAAAATTATGGACATTTGCACAAAAATTATGGATATTTGTAATTATGAGATTCTAAAAGATCTATAAAAAAATCAACATATCGACAAGAAAATATCGATATATATACAATTATGGATAAATATTGTAAGTTCTAATAAGTACAGTACATCCCCGTTATGAGCTCGTTTTTAACTCCCGTACACAGCCCGGCAACTATCCCCACCATTTCTTGGAAGCCTACGGACGAGAGTGAGAGAACCGGATAACGAGCGAGAGGAAATGAAAGAGTCAGACATGAAGTTGCCGTCGGGTACGAAAGAGAGAATCATGTCAGCAACCCGCTATGAGCCCGCCGCTAGCCCGTTCGTCGCGCTCATAACGAGGATTTACTGTAGAATAATTATTAATCATGTATTATCGTGTATATTTCTGCATTACAGGCAGTTACGAGTAAGGAATTGTTACATAAAGGGCGTTAAATGTGATTACCGGCTGCATCTTGGACTGCAGCTATTCACGGATATGAAAATTGCACATGATATTGCTTTATCTGAATTATAAATTACATACCACATGTATCTGCTATATAATGAATGCATTTGTAAAATTTAATTGTATTGCATTTCAATTTCGCAGAAATTGTCCAGGGGCTTATGAATTCCATAATCGATGACACAATTTCGAGTGGCATTTGATGATCGGTCCATTGTACATCTCGTTTGCGATGATGGTGTTTTATTCCGAATCGATAAGTTAGCATGCCGCTGATCAGTGCGACAATTGTTTAATTCTAAATTGCTAAAATGGTCTTAAGATTTTAAGATCATATGACATAATTGTGAAGAGTTAACCTTCTTAAATAAATTAGTTTTTAGACCGTCAATTCATTTTTGTAATTTGAAAATTAAAAATAAACTCATTTCTATCAAATATCGTTTAAAAATCACGTTTCTAAAAATTCAAGAAAAAAATGACAGCTGTTTGAAGCTCTCTTTACGCAATAAACTTTTGTCTAGAATGGTCATTTGAAAGCTATGGAAGTTTATTATGAAACACAACGTTTAAGTGAGCAATGTATAACGATTACATTCTTCTATTTACACGTAGGGGAGACCGGTGCTAGTTGATACGTTTGAATTAATTACTTAATAACAAATACGCCAAAATATACTTTAGTCCTTCCTCTTTAATATATAGCAAGCGAAAACTTGAGAAAATACATACAAAATGAATGAAAAAATTTAAACTTCGTTGAACTACATAATATGTTGATAAAAGTGTCCGTTACGCAACACTTAACTCACTTCTATAGTTTATGGGAACGGAAAAGAGGAAAAAATGGTTTGGAAAAAATGCGAAAATTTTCGTAGTGTCGCGGGGATTTATCGAAAAGGTAAGAACTGGAAAGAAATTGCTACTTAAATGCACACACTATTTATTTGGAATGCATAATCGTACGGTTAACATATCTGGTTGTCGCATTGTTTCCTTTATTGATCAATCTTGCACCGGATATAAATGTTGAGAATCGACCTTTGCTTTATCGGATACTTGGGATTAGAGTCAACTATATTATAAATGTCGATATCTTTACGATGTACACACAATGAACGTTCAATTACTCTTGCTTCGCTCCGCCCCCCTTACACGAATATAAATAATACCGACTTAAAAACTATTTTACGTTTTTTTTATTCGCCTAGAGAGGGTTACATCTAAGAAACTGCGGTTAAAAATTCTGCGAGACGCCATTGCTAACTCCCCTCACTGGGACAAACCCTTCGCCACCCCTCATTTCGTCGCTGATGTCGAAGTTATTTCGCTAAAGTTGTACAATTCTCATTTTCAATTTCCCAATAAAAACTTCCGTCTCGAATCGGTAATTAATTGCTCATCCTATCGAACCCGCTTTCGTCGGATATGAAATCTCGTTTAACCTATGTCGGAAGCAAATAAAGTCGTCGCTCCTTCTCGCTGTTACGCGCGGGAACGTAACGTTAAGCTCGGACGAAAAGGCGACGAGTTCCATTTGCGGTGAAAGTAGCGACAGTTTGCTCCAAGGAACGAGGAAACTCGGAATAAACTTATCGGCTGTGTCACGTTCCTCACAATCATTACGCATGAACGTTTCTTCGCGGAAGATACATGTACAGAGCGTTCCAGAACTATAAGTACAGGCTTAACTGGTTAATAGAACTCGCGCAGACCGAAAAGTTTCAACAAACCTAATTCCAAAAAGTAACAAAATAATTTTGCTGATATTTTTAGCAATACCACGAAGTCTCTCTAAACAAACCTGAATCTATGTCTCTTTTTAATTCTATTTTAAAAAGTTACTGTTATTTCTTCGCATAAATTCTGCCAGCCAGTTCAGCTTGCACCTGTACTTCCGAGACAGCTTGCAACGTTCGCTAAACTGTTGGAAAAGTAACAACACAAACGGACCGAGAACACGTGCCTCCGATATCCTCGGTTTAAAAATTTCATTCGCGCGGTTGTACCGTGTTTCGTCGTCATTTACAGAATATCTTACAATTAGACGCCCAAGACCCCCCGTCCTGTTCGATCTTTATTGGCTGATAAGGTGTCGATACCATCACTGTCTACGTTACTTAATTACCATTGAAACGAAAATAGTTTACGTCTGTTACGCGAGTATATAAATTCAGCTAGCAACATATATAAAAGAAAAGTCTTGGTACCTCGTGGCTCCGTTACGCCGGAAGGTTTCGCAGGGTGTCGTCATGGACCACCATGGGAACGCCAACTCTCCTGACCGCCGAATGATCTCTTCCGCGAGCTGAGTCGCGCCGCGACGATACAAGAGTCTTTTCTTCGCCTCGCCGTTCGACAGCTACCGAAGGGGAACGCAAACGAGATCCTCAAGCGACGGCTATTAATAATTTACGCTACTAAGGTAGTTGCGGATCACGCGGCTTCTCTGTCGAGCATAGATTTCTTTCCCCCGCTTGTAACGTCGAGGAGAACGCGAGCCTACAGCAGAGTCTTCTAGAGACGATCGAGTTATTCTTTCTGCGAGCCTGTTCGGAGGCTGAAGTGGCTCTTCTGCTTGTTCTCTCGGGCGTGTACGAGTATCGTTCGGAGTACGGTTAACCGATCGACCGGTCGGCTTAAAGCTGAATTTCGCTCTCGAGTTCGACGAACCCTTGCTAAAAGATTACGCTAAAAATAATTACAAGGTACCAGCGATCTGGTCGTCGAGGAGCCAGATAACACGGGATGATTTCGAACAATGCTCCACCGCTACGTGCAACGGCGCCCGGTCGTACACGCCTGGCGATTTCCAGAGGGAAATGCTGGACCCCGCGAGGAGGAAACGATCCTCACGAGCAGAGGCTTCCATTTGAACACGGCGTCGTTCCGTTGGGCGTAACGCCTATTTTTACACGCGTCTCTTACTGTCGCTATCGTGCTTTTTCTTTGCCCCTTCATCGTCCGAGGAATCGGACGATTCTGCCAGTTGGGGGCGCCGCTAGATTCGAAGGCAATCGACGATTATCGGCGACAGAAGATTCTGTTAAACCTTTGCAGCAACTGCCTTTCATCGATCTCGAACGTCTTCTCCTTGTGTTCTCCTGTGTCTATAACGTTTGTAAGCTAACGTAAGTGAAAGAAGCTCGAGCCTACGGAGAGGATGTCGACACCGATGACCACCACGGTCACTGCAGCCTTGGAGACCAATACTGCGCCGCCATGTCTGGTGCTGGCTGCCCTGGTACCGCGATCGGCACACTCACGCCTGGCGATATCAGACCTGCAACATGATTTGCATCACATCTGATTAGCTGATCCGTTTGGTGGGCTCTGATTATTTGGGAAAATTAATTTATCATGCGCTTTCGCGGGGTTGGTAGGTTAGTCGGCTGATGTGTACGAAATGCGTCGTAGCGTGACTTTAATTTGTTATGTAGTAGGTAGTTAAAGATTATTTAAGACACTTGTCTGGCAGGAAGAGGTCTCGAAGTGTAATTCTGACTCTTAAAGGAGGATCGTCATGTGAAAACGCTGTGAAATGAGGAATTTCTTGGGATTATTTTTTAAACGAACGGTAAAATTAAACTTTTATTATATGTTTAGCAAGACTTGTGGATGTAAATCAATTTTTTATCGCCAAATTATTTAGTTACAAGTAGTAATAAATCCGATTCTGAAAAGGCTTAACGGCGGACTTTACAATTTTAAAGGCGTGCAGCATTGCGCTTAAAATTCTTTACGGTAACAGAAATACCGCACTTTTCTATTTTTATTATAAGATTTTCTTGTCGATAAACCTATTTTTCCAGTAAAAAATGCAAAATTGAAAAAATAACAGGATTTGGAAGAGAAAATTTTCCGTAAAAATTGAAAGTTTTTCTTCCAACGCCTGTTATTTTTGCAATTTTGCATTTTTTACTGAACAAATAGGTTTAGCCACAACAAAATCTTATAATAGAAGTAGGAAAATTTTGTATTTCTATTTTCGTGCAGAATTCTAGGCGTAATTCTGCACGTCAATTGTGGAGGCCGGCGCCGAAGCCTTTCAGAATCGGAATTTTTGCTACTTGCAAATAAAGTATTTGGCAATAAACACTTTTTTTAAATCCACAAATATTGCTAAACATATAATAAAAGTTTCAACAAGTTTCACTTTATCGTCTCTTTAAAAAAAATCCCCAAAATTACCTCAAGTTTTCAGCGTTTTTACATAACGATTCCCCCTTAAATAAAATCCTGCACAGTGATAGGGCAGTGATACACAGATGCCTCGTTAACTGGCCGGATTTCTACTCCGTTAGCTGACCATCAATATCCCCACCATTTCTTGGAACTGGCTTCACGGTGCGATTTGCTCCGACGACTTGTTTTAACAATCTGCAGATTTAAGACCACGGTACCTGGAGCCGGGTATCGGTTTCTCGCTCACACTCAATGTTTCTCAATCGCTCACTCAAATTCTTGGAACTGTATCTGCCCCAACAGGTAACCAGATATGGTCCCGGACCCTGGTCAAATAACGAGGCACCTTTGTTTCGGGTACAGATGATTTGAGACACTGAGAGCAAAAACGGATTAACTCACATGTTTTAAGAAATTGAGTTAGTAGCAATAATGTATTACAATAGGCTGTACTAATCATATACATAAAATAGGACACATTACTTTATTTTCAATGTGGGTTAATCAGTTTTGCTCTCAATGCCTCATTTGTAGTACCTATATTGTTACAGAATAGTTGAAATTATGGAATAGGGAAAAGAATTTGCCAACTATGTAATGAGGGAGTAAGAGCTTCTCAGATTTTTCGTTTTATTATGTGCTTTTCAAAATAAGTAGAAAATTAACTATTGAGGGAGATGATTCATTGTTTGTAAATCATTAGCACTACATAATCTACATATTCAATAGAATCTTTATGTAGTTAAATGCTGAAGATTGTGTTTTTGTTTGTGATATGTTTTCAGTCCCTCTGTATTTTGAGTATTTAGTAAACGTTAAGTAAATTAGTGACTAGTCCTCAAATTATTTACGAAAATTAGTAACAAGTTTGGTACGAGTTCACCGTTAAAGAACAATATTCAATTTATAGACTGATTTGTGACCAAAGAGCCTATGAAACCGCATGTAAAAATGAATCGAGTGATACTATATTTATCCTGAAAATTAAATAAGGAGACTTCCTAAAATGGACTTAAATTTTTTAATTTTGACCTTGCTAACACAAAAAATAATAGCAAGCTACCATTTATGTGAAAATACTTTAATTAGAATAGTATTTTTAAAATTACAAATACGAAAACTTACTTAACGAAAACTTCAAACTTACAAGCTTTAAGTCCATTTCCAACAACATCCCCATCTAGCCTTCAGAACAAAAACAACATCATTCAATCCCCAAAGATAAAGTCTTTCCAAAATCCAAACTCGCATAGCAATCGTGACACACCATAGTCGCAAATCACTCTAACCACCGAACATTTCCCATATACCGCGACCATCCCCATGTTCCGCGCAAGCGAGAAATGAGCAGGAGTTGTGATGAGGATTTATGATCGCGGAAAGAAAGACCCCGGGTAATGCAGAAGCGAGTATAATCCATTACCGGCAGGCTCGATAGCGTGTTATCCGTGGTAGTCCGTCCGCTAAAGTGCAAGCAGCGAGTGCAGTGAGTGCGGTAGACACTCACCGGTCGAGCTGGTGTTCTGATTGTACTGGTTCAGGCCCGCCGTGTGGTAAGGCTGGGTGGGACTGCAGGTGGGCCTTGCGCCGTATCCAAGATGAAGCGGCTCGTAACTGGGAGGGCGAGCGACCCCGCACGAGTAGCCGTTGTCCCGTTGCTGTAGGCAGGCCCCAGGGCTCGGGCCCACGGTCATGCCCACCGTCATGCCCATCGGGCCCATACCGCCTCCAGTCGACAGCGACGACATGCTGCTGGTCGTGTGCTGGTTCTGCTGGCTGCCGCCAGACATCGTGAAGCTCGGCATGGACGTCATGGGACTGAAACATTTCACAGAAACGAGATGTCAGTGGTGTCAGACATCCTGTGGTGACAGGTGCCTCGGTCTATCTAGATCTATATGTACTTCAAATGACGCTCTTTTTGTTGAAACAAGTCAATGTTTTATTTCTGAAGATTTCTCTGTTGATATCTATTACTGTACTGGGTGGTTTCAGCTTTGGGCCCAAAAACACCAACACACCGGGGTTAATTCAATCGCTAGGAGAGTTCTATTTGACTTAGTTTCCGCTGCTCTCCACGGTGTGGTATCGCTTGATGCAAGCAAAGTTGTTACAACGGTGACACCTTACGGGTTTTTGATTTAGCACTGATTAAAGTGCGCTTTATGATGAGGATAATCTCATTGGAGCATTTAGCTAATTGCTTTGCTAGGTATAGTGTCTTCTATGCAGTCTACTAATAGTGCTGTGTTGAGAAACGTGGGGAACTAAAGGATCTCTACCATGTTTTTACAGAGATACAGGGATTAACTATAAGAGGTATCCGCGTGAAGAAGTATCCTTGAGAACACAGACTACCAAATGTGTTCTTCATCACTAATAGGTCGCTTTTCTACAAACACCCGTGGACACTTGTCTCACCAATAACATACTAACCGAAGCTACCAACATCGCCCCCTGTTGTATACACGGCACCGCTAGATCTCGGCAAGGCACAAGTGCCTGCCAATAGCAGTGAATCGATGATGATTCTCACCTGTACGAGTCAGGCATGCTGGGTATTCCGGGGTAAACGGCGGTGGGCGCGAAACCGTGATGTATCCTGGGCGGTGAGGGTGGTGCTTGCGGGGGTGGTTGGCCACCTAATATACCCGAGGCTGGTGGGGGCGTAGGATGGCCAGCACCGACCAGGCTCACACCGCCTGTGTGTTGCTGCTGCTGTTGGGACTGTTGTTGCTGTTGCTGCTGCGGCTGCTGCTGATGTTGCGGGTTGTCCCTCCGTTGCGTGCGCAATTTCTCTTCGCGCCGCCACTTCGCCCGCCGATTCGAAAACCAGACCTGAGTTAGTGAACGAGAAGACAGACGAAGATACAGGTCAATCGCTAGGCTACAGGTTCCGCCTATTTCGTTCAACAATTCGGACGGGCTGCGATTCCCCATGTTGAACACTCATTCGCGTGACTTTAGTGCGGGAACTTCTAAGGAGGCTTTCACGGTTTAATATACAGGGTGGTCCAAATCGAGCGTAGACAACTTTGGTAGATTGTAAATAATGTTATACGAACAAACTGTTATACGAACACAGATACTATTCTTAATACTTAGACAGGGTGTTCGGCAACAGGAGTCAGAAACTTAAGGGTTGATTCCACATGCTGAAATAAGCAGAAAATCAAGAATGACGAAATTGCGTTTGAGGCTTTGTTTCCGAGTTATTAATTTTTGAAAATACATACGCGTAAAAAGCGTCTGATGCCAGAGACTTATACTACTGCCGGCGCGCGTTAACCAGAATAGACACGGCAATGGCAGTAGTCTAAGTCTCTCGCGTAAGACGAGAGTTATAATTAATAACTCGGGAACGAATCCTCAAACGTACTTTCGTCATCCTTGTTTTTCGTCTTATTTTAGCATGTAGAACCACCCCTTAATGTTTCTAACACCTGTTGCTGAACACCCTGTATAGTAATAAGAGTTTAAAATATTACTAGTGTTACAGTAAAATCGCTTGATACGAAGTAGCCTTTGAGACCTCGAAACGACCGAATATGAGATATCAGTTGTGTATAATTGAAAATGGAAAATGGTTAACAATTAATAATTTAGTAATGCATCGAATAAGATTCATGTACGTTCGTTGGTTCGAGGATCACATTTTCAGCATTTATTATAACACTGAGATGTAAATAAATGATGTTTCATATTCATCTTTTTTGTTTTAACCCTGGAATGGCGGACGGTTTGAGCGATTTCAGTGAAAGCAATTCATATTATCGATAACTGAAATTTTCTTTCTTACTATTCACTATTGTGTTCAGGGGCCTTACGCTTGAGTAAAAAAAGGCACAGACACCGCCGTCCGAGGGTTAAGTTTTGAAGCGTCATTTCGTATCTAGTTTCAGATTTTACTATGATTTACTATGGCAAAGTTTTAAACTGTTGTAATTGCGTAAGTATAAAGAATGCAGCTACGTCTAGTATAATAATCGATTGGTTGATTGTTCTTAACTAGGAAATCGTTTTCAACGCAAGCGGCAGTAGAGGGTTGCGATACGAGGCATTAGAAGTTACCTACTACGTTTATCATAATATACATGGTATCTGTTAATATAAGTTACAACAATTGAAAGGCTGCTTATAATAAGAAACGAGTAAAAAAATATAAAATAAATCATATTGATAGATGTATTATATTCAAAGTTGCATTTCTCACAACAACGCAAAAAATAAAAACATTCATATTCTACTCTTGTTTTTCACTAAATATTTAACTGACAATGAAATTATTGCCCCTCTAATTTAGAACAATAAATAAGTCCCAAATAACTAAGAATTAACACTTCAGTAGTATATGTAGATCTATTATCCCCTCTAAATCTAAGAATTCAATTTTATTTCATACATATCACTAAAAAAGTGTTCAGAACGCGTAATTAAAATATTTCATTGCTATCCTTAAAATGGAATTACCGAGAAATATTTTAAGAAATCAGCGAATAATTCAAAAGTATCAAAAAGAATCGTTCACAGATGTACCTAATCGTAAGTTTTGCTCTAAAATATGGGGCTAATGAAGCATTAGCTATAAATTGCAATTCATCCTTAAATTGAAATTCCAATTCAGATAGGTTTGTGCATTTCTAATATTATGCATAGAAAATATAGTCACCTGTATTCGCGCTTCCGGTAGGCCGATCTTTCCGGCCAGTCTCTCTCTGGCGAACACATCCGGATAATGGGTCCTCTCGAATTCCTTCTCGAGCGCGTCGATCTGCTCGTTACTGAAGCTCGTACGATTCCTCTGAAGCTTCCGTTTCAAGCGGAGACGCGCCTGATCATCGTCCGTGCCACCAGACACGCTTCCGGCGTTGCTGTTGTCACCGCCGCTGTTCGTCTCGTCGGAGTGTGCGCCACCCTCGAGCTCTGCCACTGAAAAACACATAAACGTTCATGAGTTACGATAAATCTCTCGATCTTATAATAAGTAATAACAGTTTGAATGGCGTTTTGAAAAATGCCCCTCCAAGGTAATCAGCAGACCCTTTCGAGCGATTGATTCTGCTGGCAAAATTTTGTCCAGCATGCCCCCACCCTTTGAATATATATTACTAGTAATGAAATTTTAAACTTAAATCTTTATAAGAGTATTACTAATAAAGTTGTGAGTTTAATTAGAAAATGGAATATAAATTTTAAAATATAATTCTTTGTAACGGAGCTATTTTATTTTTGTTATCTTTCGCAATTCAAGTTTTCTTTTTCTTACTATCCTAAATTTTCAAAGCAGACGTTCCAGTAAACATCGCTGTAAAAATAATGGAAATCCCTGGGCGTGAAAACTCGCCGGCGCCGTTCAAAGTGATAAAAGTGGTATTTATTTTAAATACTGACTTCCGAATAATAATTACATGAGAATTATTTCTCAATATTAATTCTAAAATCCACCCTAAATACAAATATTGTAATAATATTAAATTTGTTTAATTTCAGAAGATAGTTCTTGAGGATCCGAATTTCAGGGAGCATTGAGCATCATAGGGATGTAAACAAGGATGACGAAAGGGAGATCCAGCAAACCAGATAGAAGAAATAGAAGAGATGGAGAACTAACGAAATCAGAGCGCAAAGATCAACCAAAATTATCACTACCCACACAGGATGTTACTATTAGCTAGCTGAGCATATTAAATAATCCCCTTCTTCTTATAACGATATTCTTAATAAATTTATCATCTGATAGATAGATATGTACGAAGCAAGTTAATTCTTCCCCAATCATTTTCGAGTTTCGATTATAAAACTCACTAATTTAGCGCGCAAGCGTAACACGATTCCATTAGAATAATTTTATACACCTAACATCACATCTTACAAAATTCTAGCAAGATTGGTTGGACCCGCCGAATCGATCGAAGCGTCGCGGGTTTTTACTGACCCTGTCGCCTTTTTTTCCAAGGGTCGTCGGCAGAGCCCTTCGTCAGTTTTCTTATATAAATATCTGGGTGCGTGTACGGCGCCGCGGATGCGTGTATGTGAGGCCGGGGCAGAGAGTGGGCAGGCAGGCGTTGCTGGGTGAACCTTATCGTCGGTTTCTGGGTGAACGCGTCCAGGCGTCACTGGGTTTTGGCTCAGGACGACGAGATCTGCGGGGGGAAGGAAGAGGTGGCGGAATAGCTGGAGGAAAGAGCGAAGGGGGATGCACGATAAGACATCGAGCGTCCCAACGCCAGTCGTTGGTCTCCCTAGCACGATACGCCTCTGTCATCCAACGAAAGTGCCATCCCTCTGCTTTCCTCCTCCTCTGCCACCCCCTTTTCCTTCTTTTCTTCATCCACCAGGTCGTCCCATAAGTAACGCCGTTTTTGAAAGTGGTTTTACGTGGAAAATAACAATACCTGGGGTTATTTTTAACATGGCTCTTATTTCTTGAAACAAATATTTTTAGTTTTCTTCACGTACCAATTACATATTCTGAACTCCGTGGCATTGTGACTTCCTTGTATCGCTTTCAAACTATTGAAAATATGTCGCGAGGTACTACTTATTCGAATTTTGTTTGTTTCTATAAAATTCTAATTCCATTTCAGTTTTCATTGCGTAGGTTTTTAGCTCTTGTTCACTACTATTTCTGTAGCAAGTTATTTTGAGTTGTTTTTGCTCGAGTTTGCATTCAATCCTTGACTCCAACCCTCCAAACCTAGATTCAACTCTGTAAGACTGTGACAATCTTCACTGTCGCTTGTTTAGTGTTTTACTGCTTCAATCGTGTCTCCGATCCGCTAATGGAAACCTGATAACAACTCGATAGAATCTCTTTCACCCTACCATCCAACTTTCCCGCCTATTTTCTAACACCGTTTCATTCTCTTCAGTCTCTGGCTTCTGTTATGAAGTTACTCTTCAGAGGTAATAACAGAGAGACCAATTATTTCCTGGCCCATTTTGTGTATAATATTTCTAAAATATCGAACATCGTAGTCGCTGAATAAAATTATTTAAGTAGACGGTTCTTTCATTTTTCTCAGCATCGATATCGAAATATCGAAAAGTTTAGGATCTTTTTGTACGCAACAATTGTTCCAATCTTATTCAACACCTTGAATGGAAGTTTATAAAAACTTCCTCTAAAACATTTCCCTAATATGGGTGAACCGAATTGAATCAAAGTGGCATTTAGCAGCTCTACTTTCATTTTATTCCTCAGTTTGGATTTGATGTAATTCAAATGCGGTAATATTAATGCAGAAATTGCACATTTACTAATTTTTCCAAATGGATTTGAACCGGAGGCTTTCAATTTAAATTGAAGAACTTTATTCCAGAAGGAGTCTGTATCTGTTTTAATATTCCAATTAATTAAATTTATTTTTGATAATTGGTTTTCAACCTTAGCTAAAAACATCCATGATGCAATCATCTAGATTTACACCTAACATCTGAATAGCATCTCTGACATCCAAACGTATCTAAAATCATCCAGATTTGCATGTAAAACATCCAAATTGACAACACTGGTTGAATTGCCCTGAAATATCATTTTTAATAAACCTATCCTTGTATCCTGCTTAAATAGTTTCTACCCTTATCATTCCTTTCACTCTATTGCACACCTAGAAAATAGCACTCCTTATTTTGAAACCTATAATTTCTCTCAAAATTAATTCCACGTGCTTATATGCCAAAATTAGTATAAAAGATTAAAAAATGGTAATTTTGCCATTAATAACAAGCGACGTATCAGCTAGCATCAGACTTTTAGAAAAAAATTTCGTAAGAATCTTTCACAAATATTACAACGAAACTATTATTATAAAGAACAGTTTTACTTGCACCTATTTAGCTAAAATGCCTAAAAGACGAGTGGAAGAAATGAAGACGAGAGAAACTAGGACGAGGAATGACTATGGAAAGTGTGGCAGAAAAAAAAGGTATGGCGAAAGGGAAAAACCAAAGGCGAACTGCAGAAACTATACAGACGGAGATAGAAGGTGCAGGCAGTGAGAAGGAGAGCGCGAAAGAAACAGGAGGGAGAGGAGATTCCACATTGTTCTGGACTCTACATCCTGTAGTGGAAACTTGGTGTAGCAGTCCTCCGATTTCGCGAGAAGTTTAGTGCTACGAGCGTGGCTCCCTGCCAGCATCCACGATGAACCTTAACCGCATCCCCGAACGGGAGTTACGGATTATCTCTCGAGTTCTCTCGCTTCCTCGACGGTATCATTATGAAAACCATCGCCCTTCGTTTCCTCGCGGCAAACTTTGCTCCATCGCTGGTAGTAAAGTAACGAACAATCGCTCGAATAATTTTTATCAGAAAATAACGCCGGCGTTTATATTATATTTGTCATCGCTGAGGAAAGGACAATCACTTTTTCGCCAATTTCGGACCACGGCTGGGAAGAAACTTTCTAATTAATAATTATTTCATCGAATTATAATGAGAAAGTTGTAAGTGTTAAAAACAAGTCTATGTTAGATGTAAAGTTTAAGCTTTAAGTGATAATGTCCACTATAAAATGACGCAGTATTTTTCCTTTCTCATAAGAAACCTCGCTTTCAACTTCCTCTTTCCTTTTTCCATGTTTTCTAGGAAGACGTAACCGCGCTCTGCTACCAAAGAATATCTCACCACGTGTATTATTACTGTTCGTTATTATAAAATTATATCCAAAACTATATCAATAATAAGTGCTTGTAAATTCTAATATAAGAAGACTATAAGTTTTCCAAACACAAATTCTTTTCTTTTTCTGTGACACACATTTCGTTGCCACATTTTCGTAATATTCTCCGTGCTTCCAAATCCCCTTCCATCCAAGCAGAATATAATTCTCGAGAACAACAAAAAGATACAAGTGACACAAATCAGAAGCCGAAAGAGTGAATTCCTAAAGAGTGAAGAGTCTAAAGAGTCAATTCTTCAGTCCCTCGACGAGTTAAAAATGCTTTTACTATCGCATAGTCTTCTCATAACGGAGAAGTCAGTTCCCCCGGCACCATGAAAAATTATTTCTTACCGAATTCTCCAAATCAAATTCATCGATCGCAAAAATATCTCCTATTCGCTTATTCCCAGGACTTAATTGTCGAACTGTGTACAATATTCAGTAACGGTGAAAATACAAATCGGCATGAAGGGTCGTCGGGCTGGGGAAACGGGCACAGCAAGGGGAACGCTCGCGATCGACACTCACGGGACCATCGAACCGTTCTGGAAAATCCACGAGTGCCCGTAATTCCGGAGCAACGGATGCAAAAGAAGGTACAAGAATAATGAGGATCGTAAAACGCGCGCTTCGTACGCGCTCGTTCGCGAAACCGTTAAAATACGACGACAACCGCGAGAAAAACGAGGTTTAAAGACTCGGACGCAGCCCGGGCCAGGGAGGAAATAAAGGTGGCAGAGTCGTTGTCGAGTAATGGTCCCTAGGGGTGCACGAGTGGCGAACAGCATTATTAACGCCGATAATGGCCGTTGGTGCACTCGCCTAAACGTCAAGCCTCGACCACCGGAATTTTTCTATTGGACTCGAACGTGCCCTGGCTGATACAATGCCGATCTTTAGCCGCCATTGTGGCCACTGCGATCGCGCCAGTTCGTACGTCTATAGGGTGATTTAAAGGAGAAATCGAATAATCGGGGACATATGTGGCACATATGTGCATATGTATAATTATAAATATATATTTAAAATTCAGTTTTCTTAGTCATGTATAATGTAGCTACGTAGATAATTAATGGTTTGGGAAATTTTGTAAGGTTTGCTTGAATTGCAGATTTATGAGAGTTTATAATTTAAGGGGCTGTTCTGGTTTAGAGCCGATAGAAGTAGGTGATCTTTAGGAATTAATTAAGGGAAAACTACTACATGTAATTTAATGGGACTTTTTGCATTGTATTAAGGATGGCTTAAACTATAGATATGAATTTTTTGTTTTGTAATTAAGCAGTGTAGACGGCACTGGGGAGTCGTTACAGTCGAGGCGTAAAAAAATTATCAAAATTGGTGGTACCTGTAGCATTTAACCCTTATGTCAATAACCGGGTACCCGGGTGCCCACCTGGGTATGTTTTATGAAAATTTTTTATGTTCTCGTGAAAATTTCAAAACAACCGTTTGGATCTTCGTTATTTCAATATTTTAAAAGAGGAATATGCTTTCAGACTTCGTTTTTTGGTCTTGGAGTCGGAGAATTATCCCGTCAAAGTTTACATGCTGGTTCTCAATAACCAGGGTACCCGGGTACCCACCTATAGAAACATAAGATTTATGAACGAATTCCGAATGAATGAAACAATTTACAATAAGATATCCTTACAGAGATCATTTAGTGAATAGAACCACATATTTATGTGCAAAAAAGCCGTAATTATTTACTTATTTATGCATTTTTTACATTTTGTATGTGCATCACAGACTGGCTTATCGCATACGATGCAAGACTTCTTGGTTTTCCTGCGTTTCTAGGAATGGAACACCTGTATATTACCAACAATTCTATGAATGATATCCTTTTGTAAAAGACCAAAATAACATCCCACAATCATTTATCTCACCTTTCAAACTCTGCTTTTGATAACTCCTCCATAGCACTTCTATTTGATTTTGTTTTCACAAAAATTGCGTGCACACTTTGTCCAATATCACTGAAGGAATAGGAGAGTGTCTATAGTCCCTTATTAAAATAAATAATAGTTCGAATGCTAAGACTTTATTTCAGGTGTTTTATACCAAATAAGATCCTGTCGAGGTGTCAACGAAGACTGGCGTCTGCTGGCCACCCAATTTGTCGGCAAGACGCGCGTGGCTACCTGTGGTATACCATTCAAGGCCTATTTATATTACCTAGCCGAGTCTTTCTGGCTATCAGAGGCCTCGGAAACTTGGATCTAGGTAGCAACTATCGACTAGAAACGTAAAAACCACAAAAAGACGCGATAGAAAGCGTTTATTTTAAAAAACCGGAGGTGGGTACCCGGGTACCCTGGTTATTGAACAACGTAGGTACTTTTGGTTATTGACATAAGGGTTAAACCATTGGTTTGAAATAAAAAAATAATGCCGGATTATTAAAGGGCATGAAACTCGCTCGTGGACTGACCAGAAAAAATGAAAAAAAAATGACATTTTTTTGAGAAAATAACGACACTTGAAGTTTGGAATCACTTTTTCCCTATATTTTTCGTCCTTTCAACGCTTTTAAAAATTACAATTTTTTATATTTTTAATTTTTACTGGTTTCTCCATGAGCCAGAAGTATATTAAGTATATTAAAATAACTTCGTGGCTTTTACGAATTTCAAAAAATCCTTTTACACACGAATTCCTAAAAGCTTGAATATTCGAAAAATGATATAAAAAATCGATTTTTAGACCGGAACCTCCCCTTAAGGTCAGATGCCTGGCCCAAAGAAATATCTGCAATAGATCATGGAAGTATGTACTATATAGAAAGTTTGCAATGAAATATCAAGTAGTTAGAAGAAGTATGTGTAATATGTATATTACAATCTATAGTGACGTGCAAAAGTATTCAGCCACCCTATAAAACAGAATACTTTTTTAAAATTGGTCCAAACGACTGATGTTTTTTTTTTTGAGAAGCTAGAATGATTAGTTTGCTAGGTGACTTGTTTCGTAATTTTGCAAAAGAATTGCAATTGGTCGGAATAGCGCAGAAATTAGTGAAGGTCGTTTTTTGAACTTTTTCATATGAACCTGTAATGTTATTTCTTTATCTAATATGCCTTTCGGCCTTTCAAGGAGGGATATACATTTCTCTTTACAGTCTTATATTATATTTCTTGCTTCTCTTTCCATGACTCCTCTTGTTCTTCTTTTTGTTTTATCTCCGATATTGCTTCTATTTCTATTTCCAGTAGCATGTGGACGGACACAATTCTCTTTTCCACTTTCAGCTTCATGATTTCATCCATCGCTTCTACGTTTACTATCACGTAATCCATTACCGAGCTGCCTCTGAAGCCTACATACGTCCACTCGCCCTCACGTTTCCGTTTAGAATACTCCGTCTGTTCTCCTCTACCATTTCTATCATCTTTTTCCCTTCGTTGTTCTTCCGTTTCTCCCCAATTAATTGATCCCTCCTCTCCCATTCTCGCATTTCAGTCTCCCGTTTGTCATAAATATTCAGATACCTTTTTATCCCAATTTAATATTTAACCTACTCCGGTTAATATAAAATACCGAAGGCATAACATAAAATACTAAAAGTCATTTATCTCAGAACCACCATTTAACCAGCTACGCCTTCTTGGAATTAAACCGGCAGTATTGAGTTTGCCCTCCTCAGACTTCGAGGCATCTCTACCAAACACAACACCAAGTTCCCGCCAATCCAAGGATGCCATTGTATCCCAAAACTCCAGAATCGTCACTCCCTCAAAATCCTTCGACCACTCTTTCAAGTCACCCGGTATATCGGATCGTCGCGGGGCAGACCTGGAGTGGTCCTCGAGGAAATCGGAAAGACCAACCCGCGTTAATGATCGCGAAAAGAAGCGATAAAGGGAAACGGCGAGAGTGGCTGAAGGGAGGACGCGACAAAGAGAAACTCTTAAAACCTTCCACTGTACGCGTGCCTTTCTACCTCCTCGAGAGACACTCGAGAGAGGAGAGCAGGTCCCGCGATACAATCGGCCATTCCATGGCCTTCTATGGCGGCCACTCAACTTCCGATATAGGAAACAATGCTACACTTTAGCGGCGTGCACGTAACAATAACAGCGGGCACGCTGGCGAAGTTTAAACGGTGCGTGGCTTGCTCGTGACCGATTGTTGCCATCGAGGAACGATCCTTCTGGCTCTTTGTGGGTCCTTTTCCTTCATGACAGAATTCCTACTACCATGCCCTGCCAACCCCTCCGTTCATATAGCCAACGAACGCAAAGTGGCGAACCGTGATTTGCGACCCCGTTTCTTCTATCGAAACGTTTTTAATACGCTTCAATTATTTTTCTACTTCCTTAGTTTCTTTGTCCGATAACTGTCGGCGGTCGCGTGGTAAGCGACACGAAACGAGTCTTTGTTGGTTCCATAGCTCTCGTTGCTCTGGCGTGTGCCCTCGGAGGTGACGGGGCTCGATATGCTCTAAAAGTGGGACTTGTGGAGACATTGTTGCTACTCTTGAGAATAGATCGTGCGGTTAAATTTTACTGGCACGTGGCAAGATTCATGGAAATTGTGTTCGTTTTTGTTTTTTATTTAATTTAAATCAAAATGGATTTCTTATATTTTTTAACTTTATTAATTCTTTAACGATTTCTCTAGTTAATGGTAACTTAGACATTAATAGTAAAGATAGTGTGGAATTTAGTAAAGCTTATAGTTTCCTGATTTTAAGTACAATTTTAAAGATAATTACGATGAAAGTCACGGAATTCCTTAAAGTGGCCATAAATGGTGCATCTACCCTACCAAAGATTTTACAGACCTATGTGAAGATCATAACCCTAAGCTTCGATCAGAGCCGCTATATCAATCTGTGCCGTCGCTTGAAACATACCCAAATTGATCTTTATTTAATCTGAAAAATTCCCTAATCATCTCTTCATCAACATACAAATATAATGATATCAATATGTTTTGTTGTTATTAACTGCATCAGCTCCTCTTCTTCCTCGTCCTCAGTCAAAAATAATAAGACTCCCACTTTAAGGTCCATTTTATTACACAAAGGCGACGAGCTGCTTCTTTCGAAGAAAAAGTTTAGACCACGGTGTAATAGACAGGTGTTCCGACTTCTGTTCAGAATATGTGACTTTTTCGTCCTAGTTCTTCTGGCGGCCGGCAGATTTCGTAGATGTCGTAAAGGCATTTACATATGTATATATATATATATACAGGGTCATCGTTTAATCCTGCAACCCGCGCGCGCGCGAACTTGTAAAATGGCAACACCGCCTCACGGACGCATTCCACTACAATCATGCACCGGACCAGCGGAGAGAGTGATGCCCGGCTTCGAAAATTTTAGCGTCGCAAAGAGCTAGGTATTAGGAATTTCCCGGCCCAGGTAATCGAGCCGCGCACTCCGCTTTTATGATCGGTTTACCACTCGCACCCCAGATTACTGTAATGAGGTTTGAAAATAATGTCAACTGATCTCGTACTCGTCTCAATTTAAAAAATTTTAGCTACGACAGGGTTGACCGCGGCGCTATACCCTTGTACGGAGAGATTTTTCGCCACGTGCTTGTAAAAGCCACAATAATGGCACATCATTAAAAAAAATGACATTATCGGAAGCCGGAATAGGCGTGGCATTGAGTAGTTAAAACATTCAAACACAACAATTCTAGAGAAAAAAATCAAACACCGCTACAATCAAAGACACGTCCCATTAGTTACCCCCTACGTCTGATTTAGGTATGCACCGCATTAAGGATAAAATCATAAAAAAAGAAAACCAGAACAATAGATTCGGAGGTCTGCAGAACTAACACATAATTCAATAAAAATTTAATTTCTCAATTTATGAAAGTAATGATACAGAAACAACAAGCCTATTGTTTATCAACACCACGAATTTTAAAAACAGCGTTAAATACATTATCAAATAAACAGTTTGCAAAAGCTTTTTAAGCAATTATGGTTAAAAAAATGTTAAAGGAAAAATTAAGTAAACGTAAAATATGTTAAATTATCCATCATTAAGAGGGAATAATTTTTCCTCATTTACCAGCGTAAATTGCATTCCGATATCTCTTATAGTTCAAAAGTTATACGAAAAAGGCCCCAAATTTTTCAACCCCGGCCGGAAAATTCTGAATAGTTCTTCGCAACGTTAATTTGAAAGAGACCAGCCCAAAATTCTCGAAGCTCGGGCATCACTGCTGTCTAGCGGTCGCTAGCAGCTCTCCGAACGCCGGGACGGTGCATGGTTGTAGTGGAATGCGTCCGTGAGGCGGTGTTGCCATTTTACAGGTTCGCGCGCGCGCGGGTTGCAGGATTAAACGATGACCCTGTATATATACGGGCCGCCTGTTGTTTTTGGCAAGCCCACTAATACCACTAAAATATCTACTACTACTGTCTCATTAATACATATGTATATGCCTTCTAAGTCACGACGCCTCTCCCGACGGCCAAGTGAACTAAACAGAAATCGGCACACAAAATCGTTGGGGTAAAAGGTACAAAGTCGGAACACCTGTCTATTACACCATGGTTTAGACTATCGAACGCCAATTTCAGTCAGTATATGGAAAACAGTTGGACGTGACTACTAGCACCCATACAGCACACTTCGTTGCAGCTGTATTGCAGGAACGTTCCTGCAATATTGCCGTGCATTATTGGAGTGGCAATGATCCTACAATATTGCAGCAATATTGCAAGAACGTTGCCGTGCAATGTTCCATTGGCAATGATCCTACAATATTTCTGCAATATTGCGCGCAAATCGATGTGCAATGTTTCAGTGGCAACGCCCCAGCAAAATTGCCTACATATTGCCGTACAATACTATAGTGGAAATATTGTAAAAACAGTACAGAAATATTCTGAAGCAACTATGACTTTGAAAAAATTTGAAATATGACGTCGAGTAGATTCTACAGCATGTTTCATTTAACCGGATATCTTAGAATATCTCGTTGGCCGTTGAAGATATGAAAAAAGTGTTATTGTAAGAGTTGTTTGTACACGAATTTAAATTATAGAAGAGATTTGAAAATGAAGTTAATTTGTTTAGATAGCGTAGATACTATATATTTTAAAGTGTGAAATGTTTTGCAATGCTGCTGCAACATTGCAAAAATACGCACCTGCAATATTGCGAAGGCGGACATAGGACTGAACCTGCAACGGCTCTGCAAAGTTATGGTGCAACATTGCAATCTTGCACCGCAATATTGCAGAGACGTTGCTGCAATGTTATGGTGCTGTGTGGGCAGTCGTCAGAGTAGTACCTAAGTAGTTCTACCGAGATCATACCTTTAACTCTACACCTATTCTAGCTCCCATAATAACTGTACAACTCCGGTCTGTGACAGCCCAGAAATTACAGGATAGACTGATCACTCTCTGCTGCTAGACCCCGAACCAAGAAGCTCGCTCAGCAGTTGTAGCTTAAGGGGTAACACCACTGTAACAGCTTGAAAAATAGCGTTTTTTTGGCAATTTTTCTTAGATGGAAGGAAAGGTAATAGAATAACTATACTGGAGGAAGTTATTAAGCACATATTTTGTTATTAAAAAAAAAAAGTTATTGAGAAATATTACAAAATGGCGGCACTGAAGCCATTCTCGTGAGGCATGTTGAAGTTTTAGCGCTCTGCGGCACGCAGTGTAGCTGGTGCAAATTTGAATTTAAAAAAAAAAATATGGCTTAAATTTACATGTTTATAGCTAGAGAAATACGTAGGGGATTTTAAAAATATTGATTTTTGTGTGATTGGTGAGCATTTGAATGAAAAACGTTCAATTTTCTATAAAAAGAGGGCAATCATTTGTTAATAAGTAATGTTTAAATTAACTTATCGAAAATCCCGTACGTATTTCTCTTCAAAATGTTATTTTAAAGATATTGTTAAAGGGTCGAATGAAAAGAATGAAAATTGTTGGAGTTATGCTGCGTGCCGTGTTGAAAAATCGTGTTTCGAGAAAAACGCGTTTAAAGTTTTGAAATGTGTTATAGACATGAAGAAATGAAATGTTGCCGCTAACATACTTTTATTTGGAAATGCTTCTATCTGAAAATAACAACTTTCTAACGACATCCGTTGTGTATTAGAGAAGTTAAAAATCAAAAGGTAGGACATTAGGTTGTACCTTCCTATTAATTTGACGCCGGTAGTCGTTTCGAAGCAGTCCGACGCGCTTGGAGAGGAGCTCGAAATTTCAAGGAAACAAATTTATTTCAACTGATACAGTTTTTTCCCCATATTCTAGAAGGTTCAAAGCATCTTTTAAACCAATAAAAAAAAATCAATCTTCCGAAAAATTTACAGTGGCGTTACCCCTTAACAATCGCGAGAACATCCGATACCGCTAAACACAGTAAAATACCAAGGAACCAGGACGGTTCCCGCTGCTTCCCTCGGTCCAATCGGGAAAGGAAAAGGCGCGTGTAAGTGCTCGTGTCAGGAGCAGAGGGATCGTCCAGGTTCCGCAGGGGTTGCTCGGCACAGAGGAGTCACACGGAGGGGCCAGATGCACCGTTCGCCGCGTCGAATGCTAGAATAGCCGTCGATGATACAGATGTTAGCCGGATTACCCGCGGTGTTCAGCGGAGCGGAGAGGAGTCACCGTCGGGCCTGAAAATTCGCCCTGTCCTCGGCAAAAACGGGCATATTATTAAGGGTCGGCTAATAACGCGTAATGTCGACCACGCCACGGCCCCTCCTGCCCCCTCCCCCTCTGGTCCTGTTCGCGCAATTTTTATTATCCTCATGGCGTCGAGACGCGCGTCCTGTTTTTCCCCCCTTTTCCCGGGCTGCTCCTCGGGGCGCAAACGGCGCGACGCCATAGGCGCGTCGACGGATGGGTGGTTCTGTGTACGGAGATCGGGGGGAAATGAAAAAGATCACGCACATTGGGCCACTCGTTCCGGCGTGACACCTCGCAACCCTCCCCTGACCGACACGCCGCGATTATCATTTTGAAATCGACTAGAAAAGCCAGTCGGTGACAATAGCCGGCCATGATGCGTTAGTAACGGCCATTCACGGAGCGAGCCAGAAAAAGAATGGACGACGAGATGGAGGGGTAGATCAGGGGGGCACGGCAGGCCTAGGGGGTGAGAGGCTGGGAGGGTGAGAAGGTGAGAGGAACGACACGGTTAAGCAGCGTGTTCCGCGTTCATCTATCTAGCAGCTATTTTCTACACGCCTAAAGGGAGAGCACGCATGCGACAGCGTGTTAAATATATTCTGCATCTTCGACTAAGTGTTTGGGATATTTTTCGTTTGAATTCTTCTGGTGCAATTATTTTGCGGGTGGGCTTAAAAGCAGCTAAGGGGTGGGTAGGTTTCTAAAAAGTCCCGTGTTGTGTGAAAGCGTGTTATAAGGGAGGAGAATTAGTATAAGAACCAGGGGTGGGTTTCAGAAAGTAACGAATTTGCAATGATTTGCGTTGGTAAATGTTGGAAGTATGTTTATTAGAAATATGGATAATTGGGACAAGTTAAGCAGAAGCCTACCATCCCTCAAAATCCTAAAAAATTAGTTAAACACAATATGGATTCTATAATTTTGTGATGTTTATTTCGCAAAAATTTACCAACACGTAGAACAACTCTTACATTATACAATTCTTAAAACTACCAAGCCCTAGTTTCTTTATAGGCTTAAACCTACAAAGAAACAGAGGATTGAAACTGAATACAATAGTTTAAAAACAAAAACTACAGAAAATTTAAAGTAATATTAATTAAACTACTCACTATTAAATAACCTATTAGAGGCCACTGTAAAACCATAACAAATAGAGCTACTTTCATTTAACAATTCAAATCTTCAAACTAAATTTACTCAATTTCAGATCATTGAGGGTTAGTAGCTTTTTGCATAACTTGCGCCAATAAATCTGATCAAACGCATTATACACTGATGTTAAATACGTAATGCACATTAATTCTTTTCTTCTTCATCACTGCTAAGCAGAATTAACCGAGAGTGTTTTTCTTCTTGCAAAATATTTTCATCTTCTGAAATTTCTTTCGCAGCACCCACATTTCTAGTCAACTTTTTAAAAATAAAATCTGTTGCTTTCGTTTCCTTGTTTTTCTTGACAAATCGTTATAAATTTCGTGTCATGGAGCTAAGCATCTTTAACACTCTTTTCAATTTTGCGCTTCCTGTAGTGGACGGATCTATATTCAAAAAACAGAATTCCGATTGCTCGACTAACAATAAGTTTATGTATTTTGGTATCCTCTTTACGCTAAAATTTTAAACTCTAGAATTTGAAACCGTGGTGTAGCAATGCCGTGCTTTAGATACAGTGTTGCCTGTATTCTATTTTTTTTTACGAAGTGGTACTTACAAAAGTATTCGACATTTATTTCCTTCCTCTAGCAACGTCCACATCTAAAATGCGATAATATCCTTCAGGATCGGAGATGAAAAACATAATCACAGTTTTGATGATAGGTAGTGCAATGTGAACGCAAGGATTTTTTATCACGTTTTCGGCAACTCGGACCACCGTGCGTCGTTCTCTAATCGAAGAATACGTTTCCATCAGGAGCGCCCGATTTGAAAGGATGCCCGCGCATATTTGGCATTAAGGACAGAGGGAATCCAATAAATTTTGTCCGTGGGATTAGGCATTAGACCGAAACGGATTATACGTTGAGTTCCTATACGCTCCTCTCACGGGACGATAGGAATCGCGGGGCGGCGGCGGCACCCCTCGCCCTGCTCCGCCATAACATATCGCAGGGAGGAAGGATGATCCTTCTCAACTTGTATCGGTCGTTACGAGCCACTCGATATCCAGGGCTCCGCTACCCCTCGTAATCACTTTCACGGCGGGAAGCGCGAAAAATATTAAAGTAATCTTCGAGGACCTTCAAGCGTGACTGATAAGGCATAGCATGGTTTTCCAATACTTTCGTATTACCGTACGGGCCGATGATGTAATCTCCTCATCGTCTGCTAATACACTTTGTACAGTTACTGCCTCGCAATGCCTTTTTCTCCCGCCCTGCTCCCCCATTATTGCGTATTATGAAAGTATTCTTAAACAGCGGAACCTCGATTACGGAGGAGTATTATTAGAGCGTTCTACGAGGGTCAGATTAATTTTCATTGTAAGAATTTAGCTGGAAGCTGGCGCTGCACGCGGTTGTGTAAAACGACGGCATCGCGGAGGTACTGTGGAAGCGGAAGTTATAGAAATGAAAGGAGAGATAAGGCGGGAGTTGGAAAGTAAGGAGGGTTGCAGTGAGGATTAAAGGAAGAAGGGGAAGGAGAGTGAGGAAGAATTTGGAAAATATTTGTATTTGAAGGCTGTGATTATTTTTGGTATTTAAGTATCTTATTGTAAGATGGTTTGAGATATAAAATATTGCTAATTTTGCGAAATTCTTCACCAGGCGATATTTTAGAATATTGGAGTGTTTATGGGTCAAACGTATTGAAAAGTTTTTGCTATTTAATAATCAAGGGAATATGGGATGCATACATTTTTAAGAAAATCAAACTGCAAAACGTTAAATTTATTAAATCCAAGACGAACCATTAGTAACTACGAAACTACTTCATTAACTCTATTATATCTCTTTCCTCGATTTACGTTTCTATCCAAGATGATACTAAATTCGTGTTACAATGGGGAATAATCGATTTATTATGCAAAAATAAGTTAAAACTGTCATATAAATATTTTCGAGTTATTCTATTTATTATCCCCAGCTTCTCTACAAGCCAAAGAAAGTTACACGGAATGGTGTTAAGAAATTATCATCCTCATCAACGCCTGCTCGTTAATTACCAGAAGCAATAAGAAACTTCATACATAGCTTCGGCGGATTAATAATTCTCTCGTAATAATCAGAATATTAATTAGATTCCGAGCAACTGTTATAATGCTTTTGGGAAGAGATTAAGGGATCAAAGTTTGATTAATTAGCACTCGCTGGGAGCCGAAAGAACAGAAGCAAGAAGCTCTGTTTCGTAAAACCTCGATTGTCTGATAACTCCAATTATCTAGGGGAAAAAAAGCTTCATTTATCGTGTCGGCAGCGGAATTTTCTATAATAATTCGGTTTGTGGAGCTGCCGATCGCAGGGGTAGCCCGCGTGCGGCGCAAAATATTCGCGCGCGCCAATGTTTCCGCGATAATGTTTTTAGGGCGATGAAATATGATGGGACGTGAGCGAGCGACATGCCAGCTAATGTTAAATGGTTGGAAAGAAACGAGGTGCCGACCATTTGTGCACATTCAATGAACCGGTGGCACTAGTGTTTATAATAGGACGGGTATGAATACAAATAGACTGTACTCGGAGCACATGCACAGGGGTGCTCGCAAATTCATGGCAGAAGTTTTGCAAGCTACTAATGCTCATCGAAATGAACAGAAAATGATCCAGTAAACATAGATATAGGTAGAAATTTCTGAGTTATGAAATAAGAATGCTTTCATTCGTCATGGAAATTGAGTTTGACATTGAAAATATCCAGTTTTTTAATTAGGTACTTTTTTATATGTAGGAATTTTGCTTTGGCTGTTTTAATTTGTCTCCAGCAGTAAGTGGTTTCGTCGAGTACACTATACTTTTCGATTAGAAGTGGAAGTAGAAATCAGAAGGATTTAAATTTTAAAGGTCATAGTAGGCTACAATCTATTTTTACTTTATCGATTTTTTAAATATTCTCTAAATATCTCAACGAAAATGTACTCGAGCACAGCCTTGCGTAAGGTGAGTACTTAATTCTTTTAGAATTCGATGGTATACAGGTACGAAGTGGGAGTTATTTAGCTTTAAATTGGGAAAAGTTAAGTAGAAAGCTAGAAGCCATCAACATGACAAAAAATTAGTTCAATTTTGTGAACTTTATTTTGCACAAAATTTCCAAGCCATAGAACAACTTTTACATAATGCAATTATTAAAACTACCAAGCTATACATAGTTCTATTTTAGGGTTAAAAACTAAAAATTAAATTACACATTAAAAAATATTGTAAAGCAATAACAAGGAATAAAATGTACCAATAAAAATAAAGCTACTTTTATTTAAAAAGTAAAATCTTCAAAATAAATTTACTTTGTTTCAAATCATTTCTTTCGAACTCTATTTTTCAAGTTTGCGGAAGTAATATCTCAAACACTAATAACGCTGTCTATTTAAAATTGCTAAAGGTTGCAGAAAACATATCCCCCTGTTGCGTGAAACTGGAATTATAACAATATCTACGATAGTAATACTGTTATTAATAAAGAAAACTAAATTTTTCACCATTTTAACATCAGAAAGCCGTTATTTTGTGAATGATTAACATTCCATGTTTGTTCTAGTTCAAACCATAAAAACTCAACTCAATTTTTTTTTTAATTTTTGTTCCAGCTGACCCACAATTACTCACTCCAACGGGGCAGGTTTTTTCATAAGCATCTTTTGAACATATTTTTGAAAAAGTATTGTTTGCTAAACCAATGAACACGTAGCTACGTAAAATTACAAAGAACACTCCACCCAGTAGTTTATTTTCTACAAATTCCTAAAAGCACCCAAATTGTTAGGCCTCCGGTGGAAAAACCACCCTTAAACTGCTAGCAAAATTTTTGTAGGGGAAAGTTGTCAATATCTAACCACTTATTTTCCGCTGGATCCAGAGAAGGCACCAGAAGCATAGAAAAACGTGGCAGAAGCTCAACGATTCGACGAAGATGGTGGCGGCAGGGGAAAGAGTAGGAAGAGCAATTACAAGGGCGGAAGTGTCGCGAGTGAACCTAACGAGCTAACGACAATTAACACGCCAAGTCGGCATCAGAAGAGGGCACAGAAAGAGGAGCACATCAAGTGGAGGGGGGACGGAGTTTGGCAATCGATCAACAGTGAGAAGCGACGAGGAGGTGGAAACTAGCTGAAGAGGGCAGAAGGGAACGAGGAACAGAGGTGAGTCGACGGAAAGGAAAATATTGGAAACTCCATTATATAGGAGTGGTGCAACCAGCCGTGCAGCAGAATACATAAGCAGCTCTTCCATGGGGAGCAAACGAAGAGGGGGAGAAATAAAGTCGGAGGAGGAAAGAAACCAAGAGGCTACAGAGGTTATTACGCGATTCATTTGAAACCTTTCATTTTTCGTTGCCCCCTCCCCCCTCCCCAGACCCCCCTACGCTTGTATTTCTTCTTCCCGGGAAACGTCCCAGTCGATTTCTTTCTCCCGTTACGCAATTCATCATTGATTCCCGCCGCCACCGCTTTTTGAGTTCCGGAGGAGCATTTGAACCGCCTGAATGTTAACCTCCTTCGTTCCTTTGATTTGTCTCCATTGCGATATTAGTAGGTTTTTTTTCAAAGATAAATTTTGATGGTCGTTAGTTTGGTGTGTGGATCCCTCAGGAATTTTCAAAATCGATTTTCTCTAAAATGGAGGTGTGCGGAGAATATTTTTATGTTTTTTTATTTATTTTTTAGCAACGAAATTATGGTATTTATGGTTGTACCACCCACCCTATTTAATATGAGTACAGTTTTCAATTCTTCAAATAATAAAATTACACCAAGTGACGTCATAAACAAAAACACGCCGGGTAAGCATCAATTCTAGTATTTATGTATATCTAATAATGTTCTTTGCGTAAAAAAACACTGAGAGAAATTACGCTTAACTCCTGATTTTTGTCGTAGGTGTCACTCAAGGGGTTGTTTACAAAACCCACCCCCAAAAATTCATTCCTTTATTTCCACCCTTAATGATTGATCTGCAATTTCAAAAAAATATATGTAGTAGAGTTCAAAAGTACCTACTACGTGCATTTGGAGACATTCAAGTATCGTAAGTAGTTGCTGAGAAAAAAAATACTAAAGTTTAGGGTTTAGGGTTTTTATCCCCATATCACACTAACGAGAGGAGGTAGAGATCTGAAATTTCTCTTATTGATTTTTAGGCAAAGATCATTATTCAATACACATAAATACTAAAATCGTCGTAATCTTAATATATAAAGCACAAAGCTAAAAACGTGCGAACGATAAACTCTGTAACACAAAATGTGCCTCATCTCATTATGCCTGACTATTCGAGATGAAAGTGATTTTCACAAAAAAATTAAAAAAAATTTTTTTTTATAAATTAGAATCTAAATTTTGGATGAAGCCGAGTAGTAAAGCTGGTATCGAATATATGTATTCCATATACTGTTAGACATCACGCCGAATAATATTGAATAATTTCGTAACGATTTATCAGATAAGTATCCGCTAACCTACGGCCAAGAGTGTACGCACGAATTAGCAACACGTTTCGACGATACTCAGTCACCCGCGACCCGGTGTCTTCGAATTTAGCAACACGTTCTAGCGATAGCGAGACACCACCCTCCGCCTTCCTTCTTAATTCGTGGCTGCGCTACGCGAAATTTTCGCCAGGTACTAAATGCCGTGAAATCAGCCGATGATAACGCAGATCCGCGCAGCGTGGAACTCGCGCGATTACTTCCGGCCTCTTGAGTCGCGATGTACTTTTGCAAGTTTCGCCTTGAGACCCCCATCCGCCCTTTCGCGGCGCCCTTCCCCCGAGCCTCTCTTCGCCATCCTCCCTCGACAACCTCCGCCGCCTCCTCCTCCACCTCCTCACACCGCTACCGTGCTCTTCTTCCGCCTACCAATCCACCCCCTCCTGCCCTCTCTTCCTCACCACCCTCCTCTTCCTCCTCTTATTCCACAACTTACGCCACGTCGAGGTGCGGTTAAGCTCCGTTTACGCAGCGGAGTTTCTCCTATCCTCGATTTCCTCGGGGCTTTTGTCGCAATCTCGGCAACCCTACGCTCCTGGTTTTCGCTAGTTCACAGACTGGTTCGGTTATAGTTTGCGCAGCCAGCGCAACAGTCGGGACGATCGTTGGTTATAGGAGAAATTAACTCCCGGAATCGTTCGTCCGGGAAATATGTCGCCGCGGTTAAGAATCGCGGTCGACGATATTAATAGTAAGCCCGGCACGTTGTTCGTTTCGCGGTAGAGCTCATTGACGTGCTCCGGGAAGGACGAATGTTGCTAATGAGAGCTTGTAGTTGGGTATGTACGGTGTTGGGAAGAATCGACATGAGGGGATGCGTATCTTAAGGTAAGGTAAAAGACCCAATATGTGGACACGTCCCAGTAGCTGGACACTGGTGCAAACGAACTATCTTATTCAATTATTCAAATATTTAGTCAAATATATATATATATATGTGAATATATTTTACTAAATATTTGAATAATTGAATAAAATAGTTCTTTTTTGGATAAAGCGGATATTAAATGTACTAATCAGTATTTTGCACTAGTGTCCAGCTACTGGGGCGTGTCCACGTATTGGGTCTTTTACCTTAGTTGACCCAGTCGCCGATAAGTTTAGGCTTAGTCGTCGAGAATTTGAATTAATATTGAGATTTTATAAGGTTTTTGAACAATATTGTGATGATATATGTAGATAAAGACTTAAATATTAACTTGCAATTTTGTCCTTTACACAATATTGGTCAAAAACCTTATAAAATCTCAATATTAATTCAAATTATCGACGACTGGGTCAACTACCTTATGCGTCGGAAGGTTGTCTCTGCCTTTGCTTTCGGGAGTGATCTACTGAGAGTGACGTTTTTTATTCGTTGACGCGTTACTTCGTCTCGCGTATGAGAATCTTAGACACTTTTACTGGCGAGGGATTTCCAACCTGTGCACTACTTTAGAGGGTTCTCGCGTTTATATTTTCTAGGGAGCACCTAAAGTAGCGCGCTGGGTCTAAAAAGACTGGTTGCCAGAAGAGAAAAGGGGTCGACCCACAACTATGAAGCTATCATTTTTCAATTTTTATAAGGAACTAGCCCACCCGTTACCCGGTTTCACCCGGGAATTATTTACGATGTGAAAAAAACATTCGAATACACTCATTTGTTGAAACGACTCGCGCACCACCTATTATAAAATGGTTTTACTAATTCAGAAACCTTCGCGGGCGTGCGCACAACAACTCAGCAAAGTTTCATCGCAATCGGTTGAATGGTATAGGAACGCATGCGGGACAAACAAACAAACAAACAAACAAACATTCATTTTTATATATATAGATAAGGTGTGTAAATCAGAATTATTTTTCGGAGTTATTTATTATAGTCTTAAGTATAAATTATCCTTGACAAATGAGTTTATTATTATTTTTTTATTAAAATAGTAATACGACGTAAATTTTAATTGCATGCAGCAGTAATATTGGAACTTATTGTTATATTCTTAAGCTACTAAAAGGTCATTAACATTTTTGACATATTAAAGGGCCCACATCATCAGGGGCCTACTTGTCATCGAGCAAGCTGACACCCTGGCCAATCAGTGACTTGGAGCATCGAAAGTATTGTTCGAGAATTCCAGAATGTTTTCTTTAAAAACGTACCAAGTGAGGATTTCGCTTTGTACTTGTTAGATGAGTCATCTACTTACTAACGAATATTTTCAATTATCAGAAGAAATGGTTTCGGCGCACTGGTTCGGTCTTTTTTAAAAAAATTAATCTCTTCTAAAAATTTACGGTCGAAATTCAATTTACACTATTTTTAATTATCTATACACGTGGACCTATATTCTACATAAAATCTTCATGAAAGTAAGGAACTAAAATGAGTCTAAACCCGACCTTATTCTGACCATTCTTTATCATAAGTGACGTATAATCGGTCTACAGAATTCGAAAGCCATTCAAATTATGTATAATTAAAAATAGCACCAAATTCTATTTATTAATAATACTTCCAGAAAGATTTAATAAACCCTATAGAATTTCTAATTTTCATTAGCGTCGACATGTGTTAATCTTAATAAACGTGAAGTGAGTTGATCAAAACGTTTGGCATGACCGATTTGATGGGGCATTTCTCCGAATCTTACGCCATTCAAAGTGTTAAAGAACTATACCTAATGTATATGTACGTGGATCCAAAATAGAGTAACTCTGGAATTGTACGTTCAAAAGTTTTTAAATGAATCTATATGATCCTTTTTTCTTATAATATCGTGTGAGACATTAAGACGATTTCAACAGCTATCATAATTTAGGGTAAAGGACCCAATTACTGGCAGCCAACCCAATTACTGTCACCTTAAGCTATTTTACTTAAACGTTTATTTATTCGTTATTTAAGTAAAATAGCTTAAGGTGGCAGTAATTGGGTTGGCTGCCAGTAATTGGGTCCTTTACCCTAACACTTTATAGTTACTTTCACTATTGAAAAAATACCTACTCATCAATTTCGCCATAATACCCCCTACAATGTTATAAAAACAAACATACGTTTCCATTTGAAAAATTCAACATGACCTTGATAATACCCTGTCAAGATCTTTTTCTGTCACATTATCCCAAATAGTTAAATTAGTTAAAAGATCATACACACCGTTAGAGTAAGCACCCCGTGGAATAAAAGAATCGCTGCACAATTACATTCCGCTAACGATGAAGAATGATGAAATCAATAGTATTAGTCGATAGAGCGAGAAAGTAATTGACCACGGACACGGCCAATTTGTATTAACAGCACCGACGGCGGTCACCCCGTTAACCGCCATGTAAATCAATGGCCAAGGGTGGTTTCGAGTCTGTTCCCCGGCGAATCAGCGCCGGTTGAAAGGCCCTAATTCGTTTACGACTTGCAAAACGAGCCTTTTGGGAGCGCGCAACTGGTAGCCAAACAATTTCTCTATCGTTACACACCCCCGTAATTCGTCCCAGGGGTAACATCGTCCAAATAAAATCGAGTATCGACCGGTGGTTTCGGTTGAGCAGCGCGGGAATCGACGCGGTAGTACAAGGGTTACGTTTTTCGAATTGATAATTTAGGAGCTGGAATGGTAAACGACGTGTGCCAAAGGAATAAAGAATTATTATTTTAGTGGAAAAGGGTGCAAACTCTATGCTGAATGCGGTGGTGAAAGATGTAAGTGCTAGAATAATTTATTTTAATTTCTAGAGTTGTTGAAATTATAAGTACCATTTCTGGCACTTACATCAGTTGCCATTTCAGTTCCTTAATTAAGTGTCTGAAGTGAAAATTTACAGTATTTTCTTTTCAATTTAGACACGTTGGTACTGATTATATCAAATCTATCTTGCGACAGCCCTAGAAGCTAAAATAAATTGGTCCAGCATTTACAGAATTTACCACCGTATTCAGTATGGAATTTACATCCTTTTCCATTAAAAAAAATAATAGCTATTTGATTTCTTTGGGACTTGAATCGTTTAAGGGAGAGTGGGGGAATTACGAACACCTAAGCAAAAAAGCAAACAAAACGAAAACTATATGAGAAATGAATTTGTTTATTATTTACAAACATACTTAAACTATTCATCTATAAAGTCCTGTGGCGATTTTTTGAAGAATTATAATAAAAATCAACTTTATAGTGCAAAATAAAAACCCTTGGTGTCCGTGATTATTCGACTGCCGTGGGGTAATCACGAACAGAGTGTTAAATATCGCAGAAGTCGCATAGAAAGCGCGGTTGCAATGGTCAACGCATAAACAATGTTGCTACAACCTATTCCTAATGTATGTTTCAAATTCATCTTCTTGTGCGTTAGAAAAAAATTGCAATTGGTCGGTATATAATAAAAATAGTAAAGATCGTTTTTTAAACTTTTTCTGTCTGAGCCTGCATTGAAAATTCAAAAATCCGTTTTGTAGATTTAAGTAAGTTTTATACATGCTGAAAATTTCATCAAAATCGGTTATCGTTGCTAATCTCTAAGGTTCGAGATTACCCCATCCGAGTTGTTCGTCATTGCCCCACGACATCAAAAAATAAAAATTATTTATTTCAGAAGTTAGAATCATAATTCAAGCAACGCGTTGGTCACAAAATGTTGGTAAAAAAGTGCTTTATTTCAACTTAAAAAAATCCCAATTGTATCATTAATTCAACAGTAATTACATGCAATTGAAATGAACAAAATATTACATGAAACATGATGAAAATAATAAATTGTGTTATCTTGAATAGCATAAGCGTTCTGTATTTATTATTTTCTGCCTGGCGTTGGATACGACCTAAACTATTAGCTAATGGAGAGGGAATATCGTTTTTATTTATTAAAACGCCGTACCATCGAATTCGCGATTACCCGGCGTTCGTATTTACCCCACTCTCCCTTACTACTTAAACTCCTCAATTATCGTCGTTGTACGATGCCTGGTCGATTGCGAAATAGCTGATTTTGTGGCGAATTTTAGTCTGCACAGTGTGCTAGAGGGGACGGGTAGGAAGAGAGGGAGTAAGCAGAAGCAACGTGCTTAACTTGACCGACTCGTGCCATCGATCAAAAGGTAAAATGATGATTAAAAGTCGCGTCAGGTGCGGCCAAGTAGCGAGCAGAGTGTTTCACCGTGAAGCCTCCTTGATAAAACGGGCAATTTTTATGGCTATTGTTCTTGCTGATCTTTGGTGCTGGGAAGTTCCAGGAATAATTCGTTGATTAGAATATTTTAATAGATTGGTCTGCTCTTCTTCGATTGATGAAGTATCGTGGGAATGGAGAAAAGAAATTGTGACGAGATTTGTAGATTTAAATGTATAGCACTTTTTGATGGATTAGAGTAGGTATGTATTAGGGGCGTGGGAAAGTTCTTAGATTCATTTATTATTCACGGTTTCGTGATACGAATAATTTATGATATTCATCGCTGTTTGGAATTTTGCCATTTTGTGTATTCAATTTGCATAGACATTTACGTTCTTTAACTGCAATATTCAGAGGCTGAATCCACAAGTTCTTTCTAAAAACTTTGGATATTTTATCATTCGAAACATTTTGCAACGACCGAAACGGATGATAATATAATATAATCTGATGGTACTAAAATATTAAATTAGAAGAATACCGTGGATGGCTAATTACTTGCAGATCTAAATACACTATAGTCAATGCAGTACCTCTATATTTTCAATTAGGCAAACAAACAGCTCTACTTAGTAGCATTTATTGTTGGCATTTTGATGTCAAACCAATTCCCAACTTGGGGATATTGTGGGCCAACCAGAAATGCCACTAAGGAGTACAATAAAGAAACCAAGCTACTATTCTGAATATTCTTTAGCATCTCTGATTTAAAAAAATGGTCCCTCGTCATTTTAAAACGACACCAATAATAATACCTAATAATACCAAAGGCTTTATCAAAAAGAAAAGAAAAGCGAGGTACGTAACTTTCTTTTGCCATTAAGCTCTAGCCTGAAATTGTATGAATCTAAAATACAAAATAATGTCACATATATCCAAATATCTAACGTTGATCTGCCACGAGAAATTGAGGTGTCACAAATATGTAACGCGTGGTAACGAATCTGTTGAAGCCACCCTCTTCCCTTATCACAGGCCTGATACAGCCAGGTCTGTTCATTAGAAAGTTATTTTGCGTGCATAAGTTTGATCAAGTGTCATCGCGATATAATACCAACGAGGTTGTCTTTATTTTTACCATCCTACACCCCCTCTTACATCCCCCATGGGGGATAATCGATATAACGTAACAATGAAAACAAGGCCCACGGGCACATAGACGCGTTGTTTCGAATTCCCCATAGGGATCTGATTGCAAACGAATGCGGCGGGGTTACAGTCTCCCTTCATAGACGATTAATCCAGTTTACTCGCAGACGTTGCCTCGGTATGGGGGTTCCTGTAAGCCGAGAATCCGCACAAACGTCCCTCCCGCGCTTAAATATATTCAATTACGCAGCTCGAGGCTGGCCTGGTATCTTCTTCGACTCTCTTTCATTTTCCCTCCTTTTTTTCAACACCCCGATCCGTCGATTTCTGCTGCAACTTTGCACTTCTCTCATTCATTGCTTGTACCCATTTTTTATATAGAGACGGATTCATGAACCGCCATTTCGCATGGCGTGTTTAAAGGGGGGAGAATTTATCACGCTGGATTCAGATTGTCTGCGTGGAAATTTGCAATGTGATCTACATTAATCTACAAAGTGTTGGATCGTGATTTGTGAAATCCTCGTTTGGGGATATTTTTGGGATTCTTATATGTACTATTGATATAAATGGACCAAATTATGCAGAAAAGTATCAACCCTCAATGATCTGAAATGGAGTAAATTAAGTTTCAAGATTTTAATTGTTAATGAAAAGTAGCTTTATTTGTGTTGGGTATATTTTATTTCTTGTTGTTGTTTTACAATGTGTGCTTAAAGGGTTATTTAATAGTGAGTAGTGTTTAATTTTTGTTTTTAAGCCTAGAATGGAACTATGGCTTGGTAGTTTTAATAATTGTATAATGTAAGAGTTGTTCTATAGCTTTGGCAATTTTTTGCAAAATGAAGATCACAAAATTATAATATCCCTATTGTGTTTAACTCATTTTTTGTTATTTTGCAGGTTGGTAGGTTTCTACATGTTCTCTTTAAACTGCTTCAGCTACGTATGTACTGAGAATAGGATCTATGTTTGTATAGCACTTTCTGCTCAGAATAATATCTTCTACTTTTTTCTAATCATCTTTATATTATTGTTTTTCGTGGTGCTATCTTATTTTATAATGTTTATTAACTAATTACCCCTACACCAAACATTCCAGGAAAACCAGCTTAATCCATCAAGAAGGTTCTACAATGTAGAATACAAATTGTCCCTTCGCATTTAAATGAATCCCTAACAGACTCCCTCTTTTTCTTGGGGACTGCTATAGACTTGCCCACTGCAAACCACTGTTCCCAATATCCGCAACATTATATTCTACAGTACCAAAGCAAGCCACCTAATCTAAAATAAATCTCAGCGTCTACCTTCTTGTATTGCCACCAGAGTCCCCCCCCATTATCCAAAACACATTCCCATTTTCATACACCCTCAAATGCTCCAAGCCTCTTCCAAAACGAACCTCCAAAAACCACAAAAAAAATCGAACAGATCGATAAGCAGTGACGCGAGGACACTTTATCCTGTCGCAGTACGCAACTCGAAAATTTCTCGCGCAGTGGTGGTTGCGTGTTTGGTGTCCCTAAAAGTCTAGATGCGAAGGGGGTTGCAGCATAGGCGGAATAACGGAGAGAAACGAGCGCGAAGAAGAGGCAGAAATAAAGACAGGGGCAGAGGGAAAGAAGGAGAGGAAAAAAAGGAGTTAAGCCTGCAGGCTGCAGGCAAAGGTATCGGACTGCCGGGTACTGGCAAAGCGAAAGCAGAAGGGAGACAGGCATCTCGCCCTTCTTTTGTCCCTGGGCCTCGGTCCGATATTGAAATGGAGTCGTTTGAGTGTGAATAATTTGCTTTACCCAGGCCACCCCTCCCAGCCCCCCCTATCGTCGACTCCCTTTCTGTCCTTCCTGCTCTTCTCTTCCAGCCCGGCCTCTCTTCTTCAACGATCACCCTTCGACATCGCCACATTCCGCGAGTCACGGGCAACCGAATCCGAACTTTTCCATCATTTTATCCGCGGAATCTTTCAGCCCCTCTCGCGTCGCAGTGGACAACACGCGGATGAGATTATCTGGTAATATTGTATTAATAGTAGGCGAGCTTGTGAGTGCCACAGGTCTCTTTCAAAGTTCTGCACTATTTGTTGAAAGTTGAGAATGTTTCTCGTAAAGTGGTAAATATAAAATCTTGGAAATGGGATGTTGGTGTTTGATAAATGCGAAATGAGATGGAATTTTTGTTTAAAAATCGTGTTGATTTTTTCCCTTTTTTTTAAAGAAAAATTGGTAGTTTCTTTGTATTCTTTAAATTAGGATATTTGAGGTTTCCATGGCTTCATTTTATATTCGATACTTCGTTCAAGGTTTCTGTGTCTAGGAAGTACCTTCCAACGCGTCGTCGCCCTTGCAGCTGTCTTTATCTAAATAGGATTCAACGTATCTCGGTTCGGTGTGTTATAGAGCATTGATGCTTCCAGCGAATCATTGCGACTTATTCTCACTGTAGTGTTAAACTATTACAATTTCAGTAAATATTTCATATTTAAATTATAGGAAACGGTTAAAACTTTACTCAAGTCTGAAAGTTTTTTAGACAAAGTTACAGTGCTGAAGAAGAAATAACATATCAATTAACTTCTTCGTGTATTATACTTTTTGTAAACTACAGTTTTTTGTTATTTTTCAGGGCCGGTCTCACCCGTAGTGGATGGACGGTCTAACCCCGACATGCGGGTGAGACGGACCAGTTGCAGTGCCAATGTTTTTTGTTGAAAATGAAAATAAATATTTGAAATTATCCCACACTATAATTTACATATACCCTAAATTGCTTGGGATTTGCTTTAATTTGCACAAAACGACAAAAATGTGAAAAACGACGATGCTACAATTCCTTTTCCAGAAAGTGGTCGAACTCTCCCGGACTTACAATAGATATCAGTCGATACGTTTCGCAAATTTGGCCTTTTGTTATCTCACAGGTTTCCTTAACAATAAGAGCCTTTTCACAGAAGACACTTCTGTGACTCTTAATCACATGTCCATTTCATAGAAACAGCACAAAAACAAAATATAAAATGTATGAATACGGAAGCAGCGAAAAAAGTTACCACTTTTTCGAACCAATCTACTTCTATTACTTTTCAATATCAAATCAAAACTGCAGTATGTGCCTAATATACATATTCTGAAAGAGAATTAAAAGCTGTATAAAACCCAGTTATGGTTGTATTTATTCAACTAACAAATAAAAAACCCTACATAACATTAAACAAGACAACACACTTTTAAAGCCAACAAAAAGTTAGCAGTTTTGAAAATTTATAAAAAAAATCTAATATTTTGTAGTGGCACATTTTACTTTTAGTACAACCTAAAAAGTTACTAAACGTGGTAACTTCTTTGTCACTTCCCAAAATGTGTTACCCCTTTCAATGTCATATAACACTTATGTTTGTCAGTTAAATAAATTCAACTTTAACTGGGTTTTATACAGCTTCAAATTCTCCATCAAAATATGCATATTAAATAAACCACAGTCCCAAATATATGCTAAAAAATAACAAAAATAGAACAAATAATAAAAGTGTTAACTTTTTGTCCGCTAGTCTACATTCAAAATTCCAGTAGTGAGCTACAGAAGTGTGTCGCGTGAAGAGGACCTCAGAACAGGATGAGGGGACTTCTTTTCATTTAAATGAAGTCCTTCTCTCTTTACCACATCCAGTCAGGTGAACTTCCGTCAACTTCGACCCCCTTCAATTCGGTTCGCTTGGCGATAGCAATTCTCAGATTCTTCTCCGCGAGATTCGGCAGGAAGTGAACTTAAAATCTCACAATGGGGCGTGTCGAGATCCGCGGACCGTAAGGTACGTTCGCAAACGCGCGAATGATTCGCGGGCAGCAGTGATCTGTCATTATAAATTCCGAAGGATGATCGCACTCGCTCGACCCTGATATCGCCGTGCACGTCGCTTCCATCCTCCTCTTCTCTGATGCTGGTCAGATCGAGTCCACCGCTGAATTTATTAGCACGAAAATCATAGTCACGCGTGATGCGTGCGAGGAATCGATTAGAATGCACGCGAGCCGTGCGTGATCCGTCGGAGTTAAAATTAAATCGACGTAATCGCCACATAATCGACGGATCCTCGGTGCTCCAAGAGCCCGCCGACACGTACGACGTATGTAAGTGATCAGTCGTCGGCTGCCGATGAAGGGGAATCGGCCATGGACAACGTATGACAAATTCACGCTGATTCAGATGATAAGCCGTGGAATGTTAATGTGAGAATTCGCAATGGGTACGGGGCACTTGCGCAGAGATCTCTTTGCGGACTTGATTTTTGATAATTGTGAGGGGGATTAAGAAATTATTATTTAAAAAGTCGTCTGTGACTTTGATGCAGTGATAAATAGCACTGCTGATTTCTAATAAATAATTATACACAGGGACTGTGGGAAGTAGAAAATTTCTCCAGATATCTTAGTTTTGATAATTATTAGGAAAAATAAGGAGTCTCTACTTTGAAGTATCGTGTTTGTTTTAATAAATTATGTATAGGTAATGGGACAAGTTTCTTTGGAGACTTGATTTTCTATAATTATTATCGTTTTCCTGATTTCATTGCTATGATAAATAACACTGTTCATTCGAATAGCTCACTCTGTTTTTTTTTATAAATTATGCATGGGTGCTGTGAGAAGTAAGTATTTCTTTTTTCTGTTCGTATTAGGTTTGTTGCGCATTGTTTATGTTTCGTTGAGTTTTACAAACACCATGGCGGAAGCGTTGCACTTGCAATTCGAATGTAAAACAAAATGAGAATTTTTCTTTTATAATCGTTTCAAGAATATTAGAAATATTGGGGATAATGATTGTAGGCCTTTTAATCGTTTTCCAAAATTGTTACGAATAACGTTTTCTCGTTTGTTTAGGTTTCATTGTTAAATGAGTGTCATTAAAGAGCTGAGACTATTCGTGTTAATATGTATTTCCTATTAGAGATATATCAATCTTAATATAAGAATATCCTATAAAAACCCTTTTCATTTATTGGGAATAATATATTTTTATCTGATAATATTAAAGTATATTATTCCCAATAAATAAAAAGTATCATCTATTCTTCTTGTCAAATTTCTAACATATTTGTTACAACGCTACTTTAAAGTGGCATGAAACACTATGATCTTGTAACATAAAATTAATGACTTGGTAAATTTGTAAGTGTAAGCTGAATATTTAAAACAAAATTCCGCTGAACACCATATTCAATCCTTATCAACTCACATATATTCATTACCTACTCCCTTATGTCCCCTTTAACGTCTCTTTGCTTTTCATTTTCGAGGACGTTGAATATGAAAAGATTGCCAAACACCATCTCGCCTATTGAAGAACAACCATTCCACATTTAAAACATTTCCCCACATTTATCCATTTGTAACAAAAAACAAAACAACACGAGAAAATCTCCAAAAGACTGTTGTTGTCTTTTTAACGAGAATACAAGCGTGGCGGGCACCGAAAAAAAGCGAAGGTAAAATGCGACCGGATGATGAGCCAACAATGATCGAGGATTCATCGGTCTTTTAGGAGGTCAATGTCACTCGGTGGCCGGCAAACCGTCATGGATCTTCTTAAACATGCAGACCACATACGAGACTCGGTGTATATAATCCACAGCCGATGGGCATCAGGAATCAGTCAACTCGAAAACACAACCGAGTAACCTACAACTACCACAATGAAGGTAGAGCATCTCTTACGACAGAGTCAACAATCTTAATCCACGATTAAAACCAGCTCATTTACATTTTTCATCGTATAACACAAAGTCACCTGCTTCGTCATCTCAAGACGATCTTAAATTACACGATAGAACTTACTCATAAAATTAACTTCATTTTTCGAAGTTCTTAAGCGAACTAGACGTGATTGGTCAGAATAGAGAAGTACATTACTGAATAAGGAGAGCTCTAATTTGTCTATTTCCAAGCAGATATTCGTCGCCCTCGCCGTTTTGGTCGCCGCGGTCAGCGCAGAGCCGCCAAGGTACCGTCCGCAACAAAGGCAATACTATTTCGCCAGGCAGCAAGAAGAAACCACCACTGTCGCTGACGCCCCTTACGCTCCGTCGGGCTGGAGGCCAACTGGACAAGCCTTCAATCTTCCTCAGAGGGAGGCACAGACGCCTCAGAGACAATACGGCGCCCCCCAGCAGCAATACGGTGCACCAGCTGCCCCTCAGCAGCAGTACGGAGCACCAGCTACTCCTCAGAAGCAATATGGCGCCCCTAGCGCGCCTCAACTGCGATACGCTGGCGTCAGCGCTCCTCAGCAACAGTACGGAGCACCCAGTGAACCTCAGTCGCAATACGGAGCGCCAGCAGCTCCTCAGCAACAGTATGGAGCACCAGCGGCTCCTCAGCAACAGTATGGAGCACCAGCGGCTCCTCAGCAACAGTATGGAGCACCAGCGGCTCCTCAGCAACAGTATGGAGCGCCAGCGTTTCCTCAGCAACAGTATGGAGCGCCGCAGGAAGCTACTACGACCGAAGTGCCCAGCAGCACGGAAGAGGAGGATGCCACCACTGTCACCAGTGTCACCGAATCTGAGGTGAGCAACCGTTTATTCCTGCTTCAAATGACTATTCACTATCAACATTCGATTTTCCAAAAGTAATGCACGGTGGAAAGAAGGTACAGTGAGGAAAAAGTAAATTTAAAACTCATATGTCTGCATAACTAATTTAATATTAGCCTTCAGGTAAATTTTAAATTCGAAGATATCATTTTTTTAATTGAACTATATTATTTTTGTTACGGCTCACAGTTTATACTCTCTTTTGACTTCTACTTATCTTCTGGGCTATTTTACAAGTTGGAGAAAGGTGAGGAGTTCAAGTTTGAGAGATATATCCTGTGCACAAATTTAACGAGTTCTCAGTTCGTATATCTAGTTGAATTACAGTTTGCTTAGAAAGTTGAAAATTGTTGGAAGATTTGCAGCTTTCGAAGTAATGAAAGCTAAAAGAAAAATATTTTTTGGGTTGCCTGTAATAGATGAAGAAAAGTTTTACGTTGAGATGGATAGTTGAAAATTAGTTTTGCATTGTTAATATCACAATTTATTTAAAATCCAGGGAAATACCCCAAATTTGATACCGATGAAAAATTTCACTTCGAGGAAGATAATAGAGTTCCACGCTGACACTATAATTATCAGCTCACAATTGGAACACTTTGTTAAATTCACTTGAAACTCAGAATTCCTGTCAAATCAGATTTCCCTGAGAAAATTGTGTTACCGTAAAAGGATTTGTTATAAAATTGTTTGCCGCAACAGGAGCAGAAAACACGGTTGGCACGAGTTTAAGAGTAGCCAGGAGGGTTCCACGGAATTTTAACTCGCGCCGATTCTCCGTGTCTTCCTTCGTGTTCGCCTCTTTCTGCCCCTCGTTCCTCTTGCACGGCCGTCTTAACGACATTAGTATTCGTCTCGTCGTTTACTTTCGATCGGTGCGCGGGCACGCGTGTGCCCCTACCAAATTTGAAGCCGGTGTGACACAATCTGTGATGCAGTCAACCGTGATTTCAGTCCTCGAGATCGTTCGCCAGGCTCGTAACCTTTATTCCCCATGATTTAATTACTTCTCTCTCCACCATTTGTCTCCACTCGTCATTCCCCAAGCTTCTCTCTAGCCATCCTCTTCCACAAATATCAATAACAAAGACAAACAAAATCACAACAGCAGCGAGGCAACTTATCCAAGCACTTATCGCCATCAGGATTTTCCGCCGAGTTCCTTTTCCTCCAAACTGCATGAGACTTCATCAAACGGATTCACTGATCACCACAACTGACTCCGAACGAAGTCCCTCGTCGATTCTTCACAATCCTCAACCGTCGCGCCACTGCGCCTTTAAATAATTCGATCTTCTTGCAGTCCGAGCCCGTGAACTCTGTCAACGAGCTCGATGACGAGGAAGTCGACGAACGCCAGCCCCAGCAGTCCGGCGAGTACTACGTCGCCCTCCCCGACGGTCGTCTTCAGCGCGTGCGGTACATCAGCCAACAGGACGTCGAGGCCATGAAGTACTTCGCCAAGATCCGCGCCGAGAACGTGGAGCCTCTTCGCGGGCCAATCTACGCCTACTCTCCTCTGCAGAAGCTGCAGATCCTGCCAGCTGGACTGCAAGTGTCCGTGGCACCGGTCGGACAGATCGCGGCTGCGCCCGCCGAATCGAAGCCGCAGAAACTCGAAATCAAGCCTGTCGCCACACAGGTGCAATACCAGTACGACAATCCCGCCGGTGTGATCCCGTTGGGAGCTGGCCCGGCCAGCTCCGCTTACACCACCTACACCACCAATTATCAGGTACCCGCCAGCGAGTCCAGATACCTCCTCACCTTGCAGTAAATTCTAACGATGCTTGTATTTATGTATTTATGTGTAAACTTGTGTATCGTGACGAGGACCGCGGCAGGTCCTAATTCAAGCCTTGTGAACTGGCGCACTTGTAAAATTGTTGTGTATACGCGCGTGTAACGAGGAGGGTAGATATTGTAGGTTTAAGGTCGATGTAACAATAAAGGAAACGATTACCATTCAATGCTGCGCTTTTATTTTTATTTGGGTGTATAACTGAATTATTCGATTATGACTATGGCTTCGACTAAGGGGACAGTCTATTCTCTCGACCGCAAAATCGGCCACTTTTCGGTGATGGTTTTTATAATGAAATAAATATTTCACGTTTCCGAATTTCTGTGAATATATTCTACCACTCTTAAATTACAAGAAAAAATCTTTGTTGTTTGTTTATTTCATTTGTATACATAAATATTTCGCGGTGTAGTTGGCGCCTTCAGAATTGCTGGCGGTTGAAATTTCGGACGACTGGATTATCGGAAATAAAAAAAATCAAAGATATTTTTAATTTGCAGGAGTATGGCTATCTCGCTTACCACAAATATCTTAAGATTTTATAATATTTTCCCACATTTTATATCTATTAAACAGAGAAGAAATGACCATTTCGGTACTTTCAACTTTGATCGACTCCCATTTTAATAATTTTGGTAAAAAATTGTTCTTTTGTGGTAAGTGAGATAGCCATACTCCTGCAAATTAAAAATATCCTTGGTTTTTTTAATTCCGATAATCCAGTCGTCCGAAATTTCAACCGCCAGCAATTCTGAAAACGCCAACTTCACTGCGAAATATTTAAATAAACAAGTAAAATAAACAAACAACAAAGATTTTTTCTTGTATTTCAAGAGTTGTACAACATATCCCCCGAAATTCGAAAATATTAAGTGTGTATTCCATTGTATAAAATCATCACCGAAAAGAGGTGGATTTTTTGACCGAGAGAGTAGAATGTCCCCTTAAATAGGAATCGGCTTTACATTGTTAGGTTTTTGTCATGAACATTTTTGTAGAGATTCGGGAATTTGGTTCGTGACATTGCCGTGTCATAGGTTCTCGAGTAGAATACCTACTTCTATTTTGATAATTTATTAATTTAGTTTGGATATTTCAAGGTGATGCATTTTCAATTCATGATTTTTATTTTTATTTCAATGAGGCTAGGAATGTGTAAATGAGGTATCATGTGTAAATACATAATTCTGCAGAAATTTAATGGATGATAATGAAGATTCATTTACGGAAAACGATCATTTGCAGCTCCATCTTTACCAACTTCGAGTAAATTAGAAAAAAAAAACTGTTTACTTATACAATTATGGATTTGACTTAATATTGAAAAGAGAACACTTATTGAAAAATATATATTTTCACAGAGTAAGTAGTAGTTATTGAGTTGATAAGTTTTTATTTTTATTTGGAGACTTTTTCAAATATGGAGCATGTATTGCGCAAATAGTAATGAGTGCAGATTAAAGTTTGCAATATATCGCTCATTTCTTATCAGATTTGCATCAAACGAGCACTAAAGAATGTAGAATTGTTTTATGCATATATACATTATACATTATAACTCAAAAACTTTCAAAACTGGAGCTGTCTTGAAAAGTGGGAGGCTTCATTCAATGTAAAACTATTAGGCAGAAGTATTTGATTTTCAGATGCATATGCAATATTAAAATTGCTCGCGGTTGGCGATGAGCATAAAATTATTATGAATTTCTTCAAGTTGAGATGACAGTGGTTGAGCCACAGTAATCTTTCCTCACGAAATGAAAGCGTTGTATGGGATCTGTGGTATGGCAATGCCCTAAACAAAATACTGTATAAATATTCGCGAAGAAACAGGCTAACCATGTATAAAGTCGACTACTACTGAATCGAAAGAACGTCGCCACAATCAAATGAGCCGGGTATACCACTCAATTTTTTAAAAGAATGTTGGATCCTTTGGATGTTAAATTTGCTCTTTGGAATTAAATTTTTTAAATTTACCCGTGCTAGGTTCAACTGCTTTTTCATACAGATTAATTTTATGTACCTCTTTGTGTAGTGCCAGTATAAAAGAATTAAAATTCGTTGAAAGAATTAAAATATCATTCTTTACCATAAATGTAAAAGAGGACTCAAAGTTTGTTTGGTGAAATTTTGTATCATATGAAAAAAAAAAAACAATTTCCTTTGGATGGAACCGTGAAGAAAATATAAAAATTACTCTCATTGAAAAGAAATATCCTTGACCCCCTCCAGTTAAAAAAGAAACGAAATTTAAACCAATATAATTAAACCAATATAATAATACTCTAATAATACACTAATATAATAAAAATAATACTCCCTTATATTACCAATATTTTTAAAAATACTCATTTGTCACGTCTTACGTGACTGAACCTGTATGTATTACATAAAAGACTAGAACCTACAGTACAAATTTTTATAGAACAATTGAACTATCCGCAACTACCCAGAAGCTTACGACTAACATTCGGCATAAAGTCGCGAATCAAAGAAATTATATTGTTTTCTGTTAAACTGTGGTACATATTACACAGTACGCGTGTATACTGTTCGAATGATCGCGTTAGGGAAGGTAATGAGAGAAATCTCGTGAAAGAATTTTCTTAACCACGGCACGTGGACGCAAGAGCACCGGACGGGCGGCTGTGTTGGTGAGAGAACCGTCGGCATGTAGACGCGCCTAACCGCAAAATTCCAGAAATTTAATATCTCGCTCGACTCTACCGGGGTTGGCCGTTTCATAAGTTCACTCCGACACAGCCAATCCCTCGGCTGGATCCTCCTGAAATTCTACAGCCACGTTCCAACCCACCGACACGTTCTCCCTTTCGCCCCGCTGGTTGCTTTTCATCATATCCCGCAACTGCCGCAGCCAATTTCTTCCTTTTCGTCGTAATAAAATTACGAAAGTTCGGCTTTCGTTCGCCTGGCCAATGATAACGCGTTGGCCTTCATGAAATACAAACAGAAAACGCTTGGAAGAGGAGAAGGGATAATCTAAAACCATCGCAATGGTTGCTAATATGCGGGTGGTAAAATGGTAGCTCGTAGAAAGAGAGATCTATTAGAGTTTAGACTGGTTATACGTATCGATTTTTTTAGGGATGATTTTATATGATAGGGGAAACCATGATAAGTCGATACGTTTTTCAGTTCTCAATTTTTTTCATTTTTGTTTGAATTAAGTAGTTTATAAGAAATAGGCTAAAGTATACTCTGGTCCTTACTCTTTAATATATTGCAAGTCAAAACTTGAGAGAATACGTAGAATATAAATAAGTAAATATTATTTGGATGTAAGCAAAATGTATCAAGTCAATTTACCCCACCGCGGGGCAAGTTGATCTGTAAAATATACAGTAAAAAAATACAGTACAATATAGACTAAAGTTTAACAAAAACTATATAGTCTAAAAACTACGTAGATTTTTGAAAGAACACAGATGAAAGATTTTTATTTAAATTTAATTGTAAATTAAAATTTGACGATGTTTTGAAAAACATATATTTACACCAGGTTCTTTATGTTTTACCTCCAGTATCCGGACACCTGTTATCCGAATGATCTCGCATTCGAACGGTGTATTATTCAAACAGTATATTTCCTTTCACGATTAGATAACATGTAGTAGGTGTTTACTATCGAAACAGATACTGAGAACGTAGCACCTACCCCCACTCTTCTGTGAAACAATCAAAATGAATACTAATGAGGCTACATTAAGACGAAATTAACGCCACGAAATGCGAGATACTTTAGAAGCTAGAAAACAGTGAATATACTGCAAAATTAGTAGGAGAATTAATTGAAATGAAAAGCAACAAAACCCTTTTATCTTTTTAAATACCAACTATGTTCCCTTTCATTCCAAATAACATTATTCCAAACGACAGGCCATTTCGATATCAATTAAAATTTACCCAACCCCCGTCTACATTTCAAATTACAAACAACGAGGACGCGCGGCTGCCGTTTCCCTCAAAATCATTCCCAACAATCAGCCCCGAAACAAATCGAGCGAAGCCACGGGCAACTGTGCTTCCGCGGGATTCCCCGGCGGAACTTTTCCAAAGCCTAAGTAGAGAAATCCACGGCGAACAAAGGGATTTCGACGACGCTAAGTACTTTCAAGACGGAGGCACCGCCTAGAGTGCCTAGACTGAAATGCGAATCTCAAATTGGCCAATTACTCCGGTCAAGCGGTCAAGACCAATTAGAACTCCGCCGATCTTAAGACCAGAGCAGTTGCTAAGAGTGCTGCGGTTGCTTGGACGCCGTTCCCCCGCGAATTCCACGAGAGTTTCTTCGGACACTCCTAAACTCCGCTTCGGAGGCGTCTATTCTCTAGCTTGTCCTCGTTTTTCCTCGGCTATTCGAGGAGAAACGGGAAAGATAAAGTACGAGCAAAAAGGGTGGGTGAAAGAAGGGGTGGGGAGAGTCTATATTACTTTAGAAAACAAAGTTTCCTGTCCAGATCTCCAGCATCTCGTCACCCCATTGTCCCCCACTTTCCTGACAGAGGCGTCTGCACTTGAGCCAGCCAGCCGGTGCATCATCCTTCCCGCGAGATATTAATTTTTCCGGAAGTTACCTCCGCCACGCTTCTCGCCGCTGCACCCCCGCCTCTATTTCCGTCTCCCTCGTCCACCGACCAGTTTCCCCGTTTTCGTCCGGCGGCGTTTTATTTTTAAATGAAAAAATGCAAGAGAAAGTGTCAGCCGCGCGGGAATGCTATTGTCGACTGCGGTGGTTTTAAATAGCCGCGTTCCCTTTGCGGTGAGGCGGTATTTTTACGTTCGAAAGGAAACTGGCGGGGGATTTTTAAGACTCGAAGTATTAACCCCGTTAAGACCCTTGGTTTTGCTAATCGTTTAACGTGATGTAAAAGATAGGGGATGATACGTATTAGTGGGAACTTCTTTGTAGTTTTGTCGAAGTTAGAACAGTCCTAGAGGAAGTGGTAACGATGGAGTTAATATGTCAAGAGAAATTTCCTTATCTACAATCACTGTGGAATAGAAATTGGCAGTAGCAAGATTATATAAATAGTCGAATTGCAATTAGAACATTTTTAAGATAATAATACAGAATGAAGAAATTGTAATGAGCTAAGAAATATTAAAATTGATTAACAAAAATGTAGACAAATGTTCTATTTTTTCTTTTATCACGCGTGTATATTTTCAAATACTATTATAATAGTTGTGAAGTATCGACGCTGTGCTTGATAATTACGACGTTTAACGTATTAGAATCTGTTTAATTATTCGTCAACTGTCTCACATTGAGGGAGTTATCGAATTATTTTATTATTTGATGTTTCTGTTATTTAATTTATTGAGAATATGTATACAGAATTTATCAAAGTGTACATATGTACATGTATCAAAAGTAAAAGACTGCATTTAAGTGAAACGTGGGCTTTACGAGAAGAAATCTGTATGACCTTAAAATCTCGAAAACTGTGGCTGAATAAATTAAGCGATTTTTTGCATCATTTACATCTTCATAGAAAAAAATATTTGATAACTGTTTGAGACCAAAAAAATTGATTTGGCGATTTTATTTTAAAATATAGAACCAAATATTTCTTACTCAAATATTTTTTAAATAAAATATTTCTTATTTTATTGGAACCCACGCGAATATTTTTCATTCCAGTCTTAGGTACACTGTTGCCACGAGAAAGTTGAAAACAGTAATAAAGGTAGTATAATCTGACAGAACGTAACTGGATCTTTTATCCTATGCTGCATTTAAAAAGAGAATTCTCCAGAGTAGACCACTGATTCCAACATAATATACATAAAATATATATTAAAATTACTCACGAATATAAAAATATTTCAAATTTTCCTTGAATCATCCCCCTAAATGTAATTTCTTAGCACATATTTACGCAGATATAAATATTGAATCAAATTTTCATTTTACATTCCATAATAGTGTATATTATTTACAAAAAAAAAACGTTATTTTTAACCATTCTCGCATTTTAAATTGCGGAGCTTATAATAATGGTAGCATTCTTATAAACCCGCAGCGTTAATTAAATTGTAAACTTATCCCTGCATTGCTTTTCCCCTTTCGCAGTTTATGATTCACATAATATTATTTAAAATTAATGACGATATAACGATTGCATACAGCGTAACACGATACTTCTCGAGTACACCGTTCTTTGCAGACTAATCGTTTCATTGTATCACCCCTGAGACAAAGGCGAAAACGGTATTGCAGCTGCATTGTCAACGGCATCATCCAATCTGATTAATCTACCCTTACGTCAGAAACGCGAACTACAATGTTCCACTGTGAAATCCAACACGCGAACATCCGGTAAGCACAGATGCTTGCTGAGATAGAAAACGCGACCTACGATTGCGATATCACCCGTATATCAATGCGGGAAAACCAATGAAATTACAAAAACTCTAATAATTTGAAGGTACCTACATTTTAGTCTATAATTGGAATCAAGAATATTATCAGACCCTTAGAAATGGCTCACTACTTAAGAGAATGTTTTATTCATCCTAGAAAAACAGGGAAATATTGTTTAATTTAAGTAATCGTTCCAAAAATTGACAGTGACTTAAATTGTGGTAGATACTTTCAATTGAAATTTCTGTTAATAAAGTATTCCGTGGGTACATTAGAAATTTGAATATTTCACTGTTTTGTCGTGCGCCAAATATGAATGCAATCAATTCATCGTTTTCCAGAAATTTAAATAAATATTTGTTCTTTAGATAATTCAATTCTAGCTAGAAGAATAAATTTAATCGTAGGTACTACTTCTCTAAAGTACTTTTATCATTCATAGTAGAACAAATCTCCAGAAAAGTTCTTTAAAAATGTCAGCCTCTGCTATGTTGATCTTTCACAACAGTCGATAAAAAGTTTCATTCATATATTCTCTTTGAAAGGTATTACTCTTTTTAGTCCGAAAAAAGACTCTTATTTTCATAAATATCGTACTAACACAAACAATAAATTATAAAACAAACTTGTACTAATTATACACACAGTGTTCAAACTTATACGAACCCCTACTCAAATATAACCATTCCTATATAATAATAATAATATATCCTGTACTGTGAATATATAAACCACCTGACTCACGAAAAAAATGTTTCCACCAAAAGTTGCATAATTCTGAAAGCAGTTGGTTTTTCACTATCCTGTTTTTTTATCAAGATACAAACTCCAGTTTCACCAAAGCACCAGCTGCCAAGTACCACCACATGCTGTCGAAAGTGAATAATCAACGCACATATACAACCCTGAATAATTACAATTTTTACCAAACCTCCCAAGGTACCAATGGGGCTGCGGTGCATCGACCTTATTCCTGCGAAAATTCCGAAACAGAGGGAACAAAGCTCGCGTTCCAACCTGACGTCCAGCGCAGCCTAGAACCAGCAGGGGACAGAAGGCGTCTGCGTGGCTCTATCAGAATTCGTGGGACGAGGAGTCCTGAGAACCAGCCGTGACCACCCGCAAACACGAGGAAGACTAAAGCGCGATAAATGAGATGGCGGGAGGGTATAGAAGCGGAGGGTAAGAAAAGACGCTCGAGGTCAGGGGGTGACGTTTGGTCGGCGGGGTAAATTCGACCGAATCATCGACGGGGGTTATGGTACTTGGGATTGTACGAGCACGCGGGAGCGAGAAAAATGGTGGCGCGCGCCTTCTCCGCGCGCCGCGGGCATTCGGACTTCTGTGTTTTCGGTCGTTTGTCTCGCGAGGGCTGAGATCGAGGAAACAGCGAGAGGCCCCCGTGGCGCTTGTGGGAACGCGGCCTAACCAATATCTTTCTCAGCCTTACTGGGGAAATAAAAGATCTTTATTAAGGGGTTACATCCACCTAGAGGCCCGAGAGAGAGACACGAAGGACGATGTTAAGAGTGTTAGGTGATTGCTGACCTGAGAGCGCAAAGTGGTTTCTGTAAGTATACTATTGGAACGAGCTTGTCAGGAGGAATTGATTGATAATATTTTTAACTTCGAAATAGGATGGAATCACACAGAAATATGCAGTAAAAATTCGAGATTTTGCGGTTTTGAATAAAAGAAACCTTATCTTATATTATTAATTTCAGGTTCATGTTTGTTTGCGACGATTTTGCACAGTTTTTGGAAGTGAGAAAATGCGGCAAGGTAGGCAAGTATTGCAGCCAACATGGCCCTGGAATGAGGATCATTGTTCTTTAGGACTTTTTGGGGGAAATCTACAGGTGGAAGTTATATGGAATTTTTTCTACTAAAGGGTAGGTATACTTGTGAATGAGATTTACTCAAATTTAGATTGAAAGATAATGATGGTTGAAGGAGTTCTTATTACTAATAGGAGACGCGTGTTTTTTATTAATTTAAATAGTGTATCTGAAAATAAAAACTCAATTGGATTTTAAAAACAAATTGAAATTAGATATCCATGGCGTTGTCACTTTTTTAAATTTCAGTCGTAATTTTTAACATCGAATTACACAAAGTGACGATTTCTTTAATGGACATTTGATGTCGACTGTTTTTAAGTCGACGTCATTTCGTAAGAATGCATTTCTTTTTTAAATCTAAGTCGTCATTTGTTAACATCTAATTACACAAAGCGACGATTTCTTCAATTCTTGCGAAATAACGCCGACGTAAAAAAATTCGACATGAAATGTGAAGTAAAAAAAGTGATAACACCATAGGGAAGTAAACTAAATATTAATAATACTAATGCTTTCAATTGTAAAATCGGAGGATAAGGATCTCCACTTTTAATATATTGTTAGAATTCGTTCGAGACACAAATCATTTATTTATTTAATCTGGTGAGGTGAGTACCAAACCTCAATAATCTGATATTAATTAAATTTAGTTTGAACACTTTAATTGGTAAAGAAAAGTATCTTTATTTCAATTGGGTATAATTAATATTAATTTTCCTGTATCTGTTGTTCTTTATGCCTAAAATGGAACTATGGCTTGGTCGTTTTAATAATCGTATTTTAACAAGTTCTTGCAAAATAAAGATCCCGCCATTATAGGATTCATACTGCATTGCAGCGTTTAACAAAGTTTTTGTCGTTTTGAAGGTTGGTAGATTTCTGCATAACTTGGCCCAAATAAGATTCTCTTCGTATCTCAAGCCTTTACTATATAAATACAAATAAATATTGGGATACCTCAGACACCCAGCTCACCAATCAAGAAACAAAGTTTCCACCTCAAGAATGAAGGGTTAAACAGGGGTTGTTCCTTCCAAGTCAATATAGGGTAATTCCGGGAGACACAGCCAGGCTGGAGAATTGGTCGAAACAATTGATTTCTAGAGAATTAATTGTTCTGAACCTTAACACATTTTTACATATACACAGATGTAGAGTCTGAATACAGCAACTCGACCAACTCTCTTGCCCGACCGCGTCTCCCGGGATTACCCTATCTTAATTAAGACCCGACACCTTCAACTACCCCGCCCTATATATTTATACAACACAAAAATAAAACATGTGTACATACAGTAATTTCACCCCGGAGCGACAAACATCCCAAACACCACTGATTGAACCTCTTTCCAATTCAAGTAGCTATTCTATCAATTAATACACACCCAAAACGTTTCTCGAGCAGCAATCGACCACCCCCTCGTCCGCGGGAAGAGAAAAGACTCCATTTAACCAGCGACATCTATCACGAAGGCATTTTGTGCCATTCATCCGGGGGCAGGTTTCTCCTTCGATCCCACGCGGCGGTGGCCGATAGATGGTGAAACAATGAGAGGGAAAAGGAGGAGGCAGTAGGTAGCGGTAGCTCCCACGTATGCCAGCGCAGACGTACCCGTAGGAGCGGCGGTAGTGATTGGAGATCCCCCGTCGACAAGCACGTCGAACTCTCTTTGACTCTTTCGAAGTCGGCACCTGCTCTCCTGCCCGGTTGCCTGCTTGCGCGCTCGCAACGAGAAAGCCTTTGTGATCCTTCCGTCTGCGTATCCCTCGCAGTTTTTTCAGAATCCAGCGCCAGTGTGATGTGCAACGTGTATACGCATTGCGTCACAGGGCACGTCGATATTGAACCGGAGGGTACCGAAACAATAAGGTTCCTACTGCGCTAGCATCGGTGCGCGCTTTTGTACGTGAGAACTCGCTGCTTGATTAATATCGCCGAATTAATACAGCGCGCAAAGGGAAGCCAGCCTGCTCTGGAGCAACAGAGACATCCGCCTCCGGCCTCCCTCCATTGGAATTAAAATTTTCCACGCTTTCCGTGTGTGCAGCTCGCGACGCCAACGCGGGGGAACTGGGCGAGCTTGTGTTTTCGGTTTTGATAAATTACATTTCTTGCGATTGCGGTTTTAATTGATATTTTTTTAGCAAAGTGAGGGGAGGGGAGGGGCAATTTTTAAAGTGTGTATTAATGTGGGTAAGTAATGAGTAAAATGAAGGGTAGATTTTCTCTTCTTGGGTCTTGGTTCTTCAACTTTTAATGGGTGCTTTTGATGGTTTGGTGAACTCTGTTCTTTGAAGCTTTTACTTGGTTGTGGTTGGAATTGTTTAATGTCTTGTTACTGTTAGTTAATGTTAGGCTAATAGAAATGGAAACTTATAGTTTGCTTTTTGAACCATAATTTCTTTAATCTGTATCTTCTTTTTCTTCTTTTTTCGTTTTGTGTGCAATGAAGTAAGTCCTAGTAGTAGTTAGTTTCAAATCAGTACTTTATAAAGCTTAATTTCTCTGTAATAATGTATTCACATAATTCTCGTGCAGAAATCGTTACCCTAATACATTCTTAACAGTCTCCGTACTACAGACATTCCATTTATTGATTTCAACTCAAGACACATCGAATCACTTTCAATTTACAGGGTGAGTCACATAATGTGTCCACTTGGAATAACTAATTATAGCTAACTACCTTCTTAAGTATGTGTTTAGAATACCTAACTTCTAAAGTATGTGTTTTATAGAAAAGTGTGTTAAACAGAAATTACATGGTATCGATGGGAACACATGATGCTGAAACGAGTTTTTTAAATAACCTATTTGTTTATGAGATATCAGAGTGGCCTTGAATTTTTTAAATAGAATGTGTACCTTTTTGTATTAAAATTTAAAAGAGCAGTGAATTTACTTTAAGAAAGTATTAATCGTTATTTGTCCTAAATCTAATAATTGGCGAAATATTTGCGAAAACGTTGTTCATTACATTTAGGACAAATAAAACTTAATACTTTCTCACAGAAAATTCACTGCTCTCTCAAATTTCATACTGTAGAAGTAATGTTTTTAGTACACATACGACTGTAATGTAAACGAATGTTGTAAAAAATGGAGTGGCAGCCCTTTTGCTTCAAGGTCCACAATTGTGCGGTGAAAAGAAAAAGATATCCTCTAGTTTCGTGCTTACATGTTCAAAAACGAATCGGGAACATTGGGCCAGCTGTTGTGCGAGTCGTACAGAAATTCTGCACGCATGAAGATCATAATTCAATCGTTCGTAGTACTACGAGCATTCTTACCCAGTTGTGCAACATTACGTAACGCCTCATGTGATTGATCTGTATACGAGGAACACGCTGACTTATGTAATTGATAGCGTCCACGTGCTGCGCTATTGGACACCGTGTTTTCCTCTCTTTCATATTTCCCTTACCCAGAATAACCATTCAATGTTTATTTAACCGAGTTTAACTGCGACATACTTTTTCCTCCCCTTTTTAAGGTGAGGTTCCGGTTTAAAAGTCGATTTTTTTTTATTTAATTTTTCGAATGTTCAACCTTTTAGGAATACATGTTTAAAAGGATTTGTTGAAATTCGTAAAATTCCTGAAGTTATAGGCTCCAAAAGTTATTATCCGATTCGACTGAAACTTTTTTTATTTTGAAAAATACACTTCTGGCTAGGGGGCAACTAAAAAAAATACAAAAAATTGAAAATTTATAATTTTCAAAGGCGTTGAAAGGAAGAAAAATACATGGAAAAGTGATTTCAAACTGGAAGTGTCGATATTTTCTAAAAAAATATGGCATTTTTGTAATTTTTTCTAGTTCTATTATGCAATGATTAATTATAAAACAAAATATATATTTCTATAATTTAAGACATCCTTAATAAAATGCAAAAAGTCCCATTAAATTATATATAGTAATTTTCCTTTAATTAATTCCTAAATATCACCTATTTTTTTGGGCTCTAGACCGGAAGCTCCTCTTAAATTACATTTCCTCAAACCATCTGAATATACGAATTTAGTTCGAAACTAAAGGGATTTTATGAATGAAACTATGCAACATCATTCCTTAAGTAGGTATCACGTGCAAAACACGAAAAATATATGAAATAGAATATACATTTTCAATCCTTTAGCCCCCGGCACCAAGGTCCCCTTGAATAAAAAATATCCCGTTTTTGTTTTCGTTAAGAATGGTCTGACTATTTATATTATTTTATTTTCCCCTAGATTTTAAAATGCATAAAACATATAAATACGGGGTTCAGGTAGGTCCATCTTTCTTCAATGAATAAAACTACTGAAAACGTGTATTAATCGGAAGCAAATAGCGAAATTATTCCACTTTCAGACAGAAAATTCCCTCAAACCAAGAATATATTTTATATGATTCGACCGGCGCTAAAGGATTAAATCTCCCAGAAGTCCATACGCATATTTTTGCCAAATAAAAAAAAAATTGTATCCCACTTGTTTACCCATATTCTACACATAAAAATGTACATTACTCCCAAAACTACTGAAGCAGTGCTCAATTCCGTCTCAAATGCCGCATAGACCCACTCGCGAAACGTGTGATTGAATTTTTGAAACGCAAATTGATGGCAGGAAGCTGAAGAGCACGTGTCTCTGTAACGGATCACCCGAGAACAGGTTGAAACATTCAAGGAGAAGCAATTGCCCGTCGGCGCCACGACAGCAACGGAAGAGTTAGTCGACGACCCTCGGCGAACGCAAAAAAAAATTCCAAGGGGTTGTTGACGACTCCCTTTAAACCCCGTCTCCGTTTCTGCAAGCCCGCCTTCGCCTCGAAACGCGGAAGTCGCAACGGAGTGCCTTTTACTGAGCGGATCTCGCGCGGCTCTCTTTATACACGTAACACGTACTTGGCATTATTCATATGCGAGTCACGTTATATCCAACCCCTCGCGCGTTGTGTACGCGGCGAACGGGGTAGAGAGAACTGCACATGCCGTGTGAACGGTGCCTAAAAGAGTGTCACCCTTGCGGAGGAGAGAGGAGTGTATACAGGGTGTCACCAAAACGGTGTTGCAACCCGAAGGGGTTGCGTAGGGGTTGCTGCAGGAAAATATAAGTCGAGAATGTAGGGAAATATTTTTTGATTCGGGGCTCCGTTTTCAAGAGAAATCGCTTTGAGTATTTTTTAAATAAGTAGATATACACCTGATTGTTTGTCAGAATTAACAGAGAGTAGCAAGAAATATTGCAGAAAATTGGTTTTAATTTCCTTTCTAGGCAAGCAAAAGAATTCTCGAGGAATTTTCGAGTTTGAAATTTTAGGGAAACCCTTGTTTGAAAAATGTATTGTTGTACTCTTTGGACTTATTTTTAAACAGGGATTCATTTCACCCTTGCATTTACACTGTATTTACTGTTACAGTTTGCAAATTTCTAGTCAAATAAATTCGTACTATCAGGCGTATTTTCAGAATCGATTATCTCGAAAACGAAGTCTTTTAAGAAAAATTGTTATTCTATCACATTACTCAACCTCTTTAACAATATTTACATCCTAAGTTCGGTGACACTCTGTGCATACAGTGGCGGTAAAAATAAAATTAAAAAAATATATTCTTACATATCTACATAACACAATTAATAATTTATATTAAGCTTTACGCATTATCTTAGTAACACTCGTCTAATCTAGCCATTCCCCTATCTATAAAATGTAAACTTTAAAACGTAATTCTATCCAATGGAAATATTTTATTATCGTTACTGTTTACCGTTTTAAAATTCTGAAATTTTCCTTTCGATGGGAAAAAATCACGTAAAACACCTGCTGTAGAAAGAGCACAGAACACCTTAAACTATTTGGCACAAACTTAATTGCGATCTTTTTATTTAGATATGCATCGCGAGGTTTAGGAATGGTAACCCTTTTTCTGAAACACCCTGTATACACATATACATACATATATATATATCGATTGGCATTACGAGGCAGATCAGTCAACCCCTGGGGTCCATACACCCTCGCCGGGGCAGGAGGAAAACGGTGGATAAGGAAAGAGATCTTCTAACACCACCCCTCTTCTTCTTCTTCTCCTTATCCCGTTCGCGGCTGAGACACTTTGTCACCCTCTTCCCTCGATTGAGCATGGCCTGGCTGGCCGACGCTGAAGCCCGAGACGTGTCAAAAAGCGCTCGTCGAGAGGCAAAGGAAGACTGATAGATCTTTATTGTCGCCTTCGGTAGCGAGATCAGTGGTGTAGGCAGACAAGCTAGATGATGTAAAAGATTGATTGTTTGGGCAACCGTGGAATCTTTCGAAAAGCAGTGTGCATATTGATAATTATTCCTGCGAATTGTTGTTCTATTAACCCATTCAAATCAAGATTTAATGGGCTCATGATTTAATTTTGGGGGTAACTGAGTTGAACGGATACAAATATTTTTAATGCAAATTCAGTCAAATTCAATAGGTCATTATAAAAATTTATTTATGGAATAAAATACAGTTTTCTTTTCTTCTTAGAAAGCCCCTTCTTTGAGGGGTGCGAGGGCACCCCCCCCCCCCTCCCAACTCTCTAGCTGCGCTTTTGACAAAGGAAAATCCCGAACCCGAAAATTCAAAAAATTCTTCAACTTTGTGAATATGTAGGGGAGTTGTTCCTAATTACAACGAAATTTTTTATTGCTGCCCAAATTCATTTGAAGGGGGTGAAATTAACCCCTGAAAATTCGGCTATTTTTGGATTTTGTGTTATAACTCGCGAACTGTAAGAAATGGAAAAAAATGCTTCACGAGAAAAGTTACTTCTTTTAATTAGATCTATCATTTGGCGAAAAAGTATTCTACAGTTCACGAGTTATAACACAAAATCGAAAAATAACCTGATTTTCAGCGGTGAATTACACTCCTTTAGAGTGAATTTGGGCAGCAAACAAAAATTGCGTTGTAATCAGAAAGAAATTTCCTACATACTCACAAAATTTCAGAATTTTTCGAATTTCCGGGTTCAAGATGTTTCCTTATGAGTCCCACTGCACCATGGCAATCTGATTTAAGACATAAACTTGGTCATTTCTCGATCAAAAATGTTTATCAGTGTACAGAAATTATTTGAAAAAAGATTATATGTGAATTATATATTTTCGTTTACAGTAAAAGTGCTTTACTCCTTTTGAACACCAATCAGCCACGTAGCAGGTTAAACACCTTACGTCGATCAAAGGAAAATTGAAGTATCTTCGACTGGTTTAAAAACTTATAAAAAACTGAACACTTCACCGCGATTTTTTTCTAGGCAATAAGCGACTCGAGTTCTTGGTAATACCCTAAATATATCTTTACAATCAAACCTAATTACTGTTCATTAAAATTTCCTTAAAGTGGGAGACTTAAGTACGCAAATTCCTACGTGAAATATTCCACCCAATTTCGTATATTTATTCGTTTAAATGTAAAACTAAAAGCAACTGGTCAGTAAAGGGGAACGTTGTCGCCAATAGGGGACATTTACCTTACGACATCGTGCACGAAGGAGAATCTTATCGATGGCACGAGGTTCGATCGAGATAAAAAGCACAATACATCTCCCGGTGTAGACGCGCACACGTGCATATATAGATACGATATTCGCGAAGGGGCGAAATGCTGGCCAACGGCGAGGGAACGGCCGAAACATCGGTGCATCAGGTCACGTATCTGCAGCGGCCGCGGAATTTCATCTCCGAATTCCGGCGTGTATTTTCCAACTAGTTCGAACGAAAGAATTTTTCCTCGACCGCCGATTTCTAGACGCGGCCAGGAATTCGTAATGGCCGGCCGCGGGCCGGATGATTCGCGCGCGGCACGTACACGCGAATTGCAAAACCGACCCAGAGGAAGACGCCTGCCGCCGCGCGTTTGTTATTTCTCTCGGTTGCGCGCCGCCCCGACATACAATACAGGCGAACTTTTCTCTCTCTGCGGAAGACCGCAGTGCTTCCACGCGCGCGGCCCACCGCAGAAGCTCGACCATGCGTTTTGCACGATCATCCACAATACGAGAAGCGCGCATTGACAGCCGCACTTACATTCGCGGGATGTTTAACCCTCGCCTGGAGGCTGCAGGGTCCGCTTGGACCGATTGTAAATATCAAATTAGATATAGGGTAGATGTCCCTATTACTGTCAGTGTCCCTATTACTGCCAGTTTATTTATTTTAATTTGTAAAAATGTAACGTATAAAGAATAATGCACAACAATAATATTATTATTAAATTGGTACTGTTCTGATTATTATTAATATTATTGTTGTACACTATTCTTTATACGTTACATTTTTACAAATTAAAATAAATAAACTGGCAGTAATAGGGACACTGACAGTAATAGGGACATCTACCCTACTGGGTGTACCGTAAAAAGTGCGACATAATTAAATGGTGGATTCAGCAGTGAGAAATAATTAGAAAAATGTTGCTTCTGAGTTTTAGAAGGGTTTGTATTCCGAGAATTGATTTATTGTTAGTGAAATGGGATTATTTGTGGGCAATCGAGTTAAGTTCAATTTAGTTTTTATAAAAAAAATTTTATAGTATTACCAGGTGAATGGAAGTTTCTCTAAATTGAAATTTGTTGGAACTCGGAAGTCAGGTTAGATAAAACATACCGATAGCTTATTTTTAGAGTATAAAAAATGTATGGCCAGTTTTAGGGTTTATGAGATAAACAAGTTTAAATATGCAATGCTACTTAAGATTCAGGAGCATACGCCGAAGAAAAATATTATTTTCCACAAATTTATGAAGAAGAACAAATTTATGAAAAACTCAAATTTCACAAAAAGTGGATATACAATATTTGTGCACTAAGCCATCGATAAATTTTTTTATTGTTTTGCAATGCTGAATCCACCCTTGAAGTTTGACGCACTTGTTACGTCACACCCTGTATATTGTTTATCATTGCTATTACATGTTGGAAAAGAAAATAATTTCAGATCATAACTATAAGGGGTAATGGGAAAACAGGGAATGTCACAAATTAGCTTTATCAAGAAAATTAAGTTTTAATACTTTAGTAACTTTAGTTCACTCGTAAAGAAACAAGGTTCGATAAATTTAATTTTATTATATAATATTCTTCTTTTACCTTGGCAACAGAACCTTATGCTTAGGAAGAGTGGGGCCATTTCGTATTTTTCCAGTGCAGAGTGGACATTTTCTGTTTGTAATTAGTATACCAAATCTTTAACGTTAACTTACAGGGGTGTTTGAACTTTATAACCCTCTTTGATTCGACAGTGGTCTTATTCACTCTGTGGTCTAAAAACTTTCGAACGATAAACTCTGGGGTTACCCAGACTATTTTCACAAACATAAATAAATGAAATTTTTTTATAAAATCAGAATCTAAACTCCGAACGAAACCAAGTAGTAAAGCTGGTATGCTATAGATCCGAAAGTCACGAAAATGGACATTCCCTGTTTTCCCCTCACCCCTCAACCAAGGAAACAAAAAAGATTTTAAAGACGTCCTTTCACGACCCAAGAAAATGTTGCTCGTTGAAAAGCACGATGGCAGGATAAAATCGTGTTTCCAAGAAGTGTATACGCCAGCCCCCCTAATCAAGTTCACTACGTATCCGCGTGTTCGCCGGCTGAGCGTCGGGGAAACGCATATGCTGCGGTGCAGGGTCCCGCTCGTGATCACGGAACGACCAGGTTTTTATCGTTCGCTCGACGGCGTAGATATTCATCGACGTCGCCCGTTCATCGGCGCGGACGAGAATAAAACGGAAGACAAAGGAGTGCACCGCGTTGTTGCAGGATAACGTGATGGCGACGGCGACGGGGGCGGCGGGGCTGGGCGTGCAGCAAGACGTTGCCGTGGATGGTAACCCGAGCCGTGGCGGGAGGTCAGTCTTCCAAGATTGACGAACACGATAAATCGAGCGGTAGTGACATCGGTTTGAATGACTCGACGCGACAACTCACTGACCTGCGAATCCAATGCATAGAGTTTCTCCTCGGGGCCTCTGCTGCGCCGCGGACAGCAACACGTACCGCGTTAAGGAAAAACCTCGTCAAATATTCCTACCCATACGGGGTGTTCTTGAAACCTTTGACCAAGCTTTATTGTCGCAGTCGGGTGGTTAAACGTTAAATGCAGGGGTGGAGAGAGAAAGACTTGCGCTTGGCTGATGTGGTGGCTTTGGAATTGTCAGTGCGTCAGTTGACAAGATATATCACCGTAACGAAATTTTACAGAACAATGTTCAGAAGATTCTTTTACTTAGAAGTTGTACTTAGGCTACAACACCTCCCACTAAACATTAGGAATATCTTGCCAACTGGTATATTGATAATTCCAGGGCCACTGCCACAGCCAAATGTAACCATTTTCCTCTCTACCTTTACATTGGGGGAGATGTATTGTATGGTGCAGTTTTGGGGATGATTTTGTAATTACAAGTGTACGTTGCTTTGTAAAATTTTGTTATATCCATAGAATATATTATTAACCCTTAACTGGAATATGTTATTAACCCTTAATTTTGCTTTCTATTTACGCTGTAAAATTTTCAATTTTTCTTGGGAATAGAGCATTAAGATCTTTTCAGTTAGTATATTATTATGTTATATATTAGTAAGTTCTTATTTATAAAGAATAAGAAACTACAATTAAGAGAAAACGTGGACATAAAGAAGCATCTCAAGCAACATCATAGGGTCCATATGATCCTACCTTACCAGTTTAAGGGTTGAAGTTTGCCTAAGCTCCTTAGGCATGCCCTATGTGTGTTAATCGTGTGATACAGTTTTGACCTATGTTGCAGGGGAAACATGTCACTCCTGCGGATCCTGAAATAGAGCGTGATCAGCGAATGAGCTTACGACCTTTCAGATACAGCCACACGTGGATGCATTAGACCGTGCACAGGCCGAAGAATTTCAAGGCGAGGATTTCAAGCTCGAGCGTGGAAACACGAGAGCCTAGAGAGTTTTCGATCGGTATAAATTGTTTTAGAACCGTTAAGAGCAGCCAATTTTTTTTTCACTGAACCACTCACGTTGAACACTTTCTTTCTTTCGTTTCATACTGTGCATGAGTACAGTAACCCCTATCTATGTTAAACCTGAATGATATTTTTTATTTGCATAGGTACTCAATTTTCTGAGCAATTCTAAATAAATTAGAAGGAGTAATTGGACTAAATATCAATTTTATTTCCAATAATTTTACCTTTTACCAATATTTATTATTTAATATTAAATATAAATTAAATTATACTTTCGACGTAATCATCTCTATTTATTTTATTGACTTGATCAGGAGGAAACATTTTGAATACCCTTACAATGAATTTAGACAGATTTTGAAGGAAATTTTCCTTCGATTATTATTATAAAGGTAAAGTACATAGACTAAAGATACTTCAACTTTATAAAAATTATTGAAAATTCAACGATAAGATAGTTTGCTCAACTATAACTATTTGTTGAGGAAGGTCGATAAAATCAATACAGGAACTAATAAACCTCAAAGGAAAGCATAGTAAAAAAAAACTAGTAAACAGCATATATAAAAAGCACATAATGCATTACTCAAAACTTTTCGTGACAATTGAGCTCCAAGGTTTGCTTTTTACAGACCCTCAATATATGTACTCTTAAGTGAATACTAATCCGTACCAGTTGCAGCTCAATTGCAGAGTTGGGCATTATTAGAATAAATTTTTATGCGAATAATCTTCGAATAAAATGAAGTTATTCTCAATTTTTTTTTATTCGCAAAAAGTATTTGAATATCATTCAAATATAAAACTTATTCAAAAGTATTCGAATAAAAAATTATTCGTTATTCTTGAATAAAAAGGTATTCTTATTCATATCTGAATAAGAATAAATTTTTATTCGAATGATCTCGAATATTCATATATTCTATAGAATATATTCTTATTCATATCTGAATATCGAATATTCATATATTCTATAGAATATATGAATATTCGAGATCATTCGAATAAAAATTTATTTAAAGAAAAATTTATTGTAATAATGCCCAACTCTGCTCAATTGTAACAGTAATTCCAGACGTATGTACACATATTTCCTAGATTTTTTAATATACCTACAATTATTTATTTCAAAATCAATCGAAATCTGAAAAACACAAAAGATTGTGCTTGATTTTCTCACAAGGGGCAAGAAACGACAACCACTAACTTCGACGAGCCTCGCGTTAAAATTTCTCCGAAGCGCGCGACATCGCTAAATTTCTCTCTACCCCATTCACCCACCCTCCCGCTTCCAAGGACAATAAAGAAAAAAAAAGACGGAACAACAAAAAAAGGCCAAACCGCTGAAATTTCCCTCTAAAAACTTTTCCGTTGCTCCCCCTCGCGGTCTGGAAGGAGCTACTACCACAGAGACATCATAAAAGGTATCGGGGAGCCATTAATATGCGGATCGCGTGTTTCCACGAGAGGATCCACGTCGACGGTCGCGTGGAGCGACAAGAACAACAGCGAGGACGATGACGAGGAGGACGCCGTAGTCGACGGCTACGGCCGCCGAGCTCTGTATTGTGCCGGTCGACGATAAAAGGTTTCGCATCGTTGCAACGTCGTGGTATCTACTGGGACGCGGATAGAGGCAGAGGGAGAGAAACCGAGAAGAAGCAGGAGCAGGAGACGCGGAGCGAAAGAGAAAAGCAGGCGAACAAAACGGGACAAAACGACGGGGAGGGGCGGCCGTGGGGCGTGGAGGGGAAAGCGGAGCGAAAAAAAAGCGAGGAGAAGAGGAGAAGAAAAGGGGGAAAAAGAGGAAGAAAAGCAAAGGGAGATCGGGTGCAGCAGATAAAGAGGTCGACGATAATGCTCTCAGTACACCCTGGGTTCCGTGGCAGAGAGCGCACCGGGCGGCCATTATATTGTTTTACCTCTGTATCTCAGCCAGAGATCAACCAGCACTGCCGCGCACAGTGTTCTGTGTACACCTCCGACGACAACGACGTCGACTGTCGATGACGACCAGTGCCAATGCGGGCGTACCGTGAACAACGAAATCACAGGGGACGAGACGGTGGGAGAACTCGAGCCAAGTCGAAGCGGAACGGCAAACGCTCTCGCGTGTTGCGTGGCTGGATACAACGTTGCTTTGCCCGTGCGGTGGCTCCGGAGAGTCGAAAGGTGGGGTGTGCTTCGAGGAACGCAAGGAAAATTCAATCGCTCGAGCTCCTCCGGATAGGTAGCTGTACATCCAATGCGAGTTTTGCTTAAAGTGATTGAATTTTCGACGGTTTTGTATTACTGTGCTGTATTGTTGTAATTTGATGGTGTTTATTATCGTTTGGGGCGTTGCTGTAGAAAGGACTCTGACTGTGAGCTCGTGTGCAGGGGTGTTTAGAAAGTTAACACTTGGCAGGCCTGTGTTAAAAAGTTGTTAGTTGATATGGACCCGCAAATTAATCCTTACAGAGTGAAGTAGGGGATCCACTTGGAAGCTAAGATGAGGTACGCTGTGCTATAAAATGTAACAAGCATGGCACAGCTTACAATTAGCTTTGCTTTTGGTGGAAACAGTTGCGTAAAGATGTATTGAAGCTAATTTTTGAAAATTTTGTATAGCATCCCTAGTAGCATTTCTGGTTGGCCAACGGTAGCCAATTGTTGGGAATTAGTTGGGATATAGTTAGAGTTTTGCCTACAAATTCCCAACATAGGGCCTACGGCAAAAAACTTACGACAGTTTGCCATTGAATATTCAATGTTGGGCCTACAATTATTATGGTTGGTTATTTAACAAAAAATTACGACAGTTTGCCTACGAATATTCAATGTTGGGCCTACAATTATTATGGTTGGTTAATTAACAAAAAATTACGACAGTTTGCCTACGAATATTCAACGTTGGGTCTACAATTACTATGGTTGGTTAATTATCAAAAAATTTACAACAACGATTCTATTATTGGAACTCGAAATTCGTTTTTCGAATTGAAAACGGAAATACAAATGGAATTGTATAATTAAACGCATAGGACACACTACTCTAAACATTACAAGCAAATCGATTTCAAAGATTTTCAAAAGTCCAAAGAGATCAAAGCCATCTTAATAATTCCATGCACATGTTCCCCTTTTTACTAACTCTTAATTATCTTCACGATTAGTCACTGAAATCCGTTTCAATCCGACGTGAATGTTCCCACATTCATATACCAATGTACAGGATCTATAAAACGCAAAACTTCAAACTCAATTGCCTCGCCAAATTTGGAGTATTGCGGCCGCACGCATTTCACGCATTACTATTCACAGTATGGTTGAACGATACGCGAGATTTCAGGCAAATCGGTGACCCGAAGCTTGCGCATTCCTGTTGTTAGCGACACACGAGGGATATTGAAATTTTGGGATGGCATTCAGGACTCCGCGTCCTCTATTTTTTCGCTATCGCTCGCCCGCCGTATCGTCGTAGCACGGGACCCGAGAGGTGAAAAAACAATGGCCCATACGACCCGAACCCCTTTCGTTTCGATCACTACGGAGTCTCTTTGCGCCCTTGTCTCCTTTCTTTCTTGGCCTCTCTTGTTCGCTTCTCCCGTCGCTCTCTCCTTTTCCTTTATTCGCGTCCTCTCTTTTCTCGCCACCCTCTCATAGAATTCTTCTGCATGCCGCTGCGCCTCGTCTCGTCTCGTGCAGTGGGCACAATGCAACTCAGGGATGCATTGTGGATCAGTCTCACCAGACACCCCACTGATACCGACGACGACAACGACGACGACGACGACGGCGATGGCGACGGCGATGGCGACGATGAGTATAACCGACGCACGACGAACAGGTCATTAAGCAAGAGCCTCCATATTTCCAGCCCGCGTATACGTCGAGCGGCAAATTTCAATCTTCAAAGGGTGATCGAAATTTTGGTGAATTTTACTTTTGTCAATACTTGTATGAAATGACTACAACGATTTCGGCTTTTTTTATGAATTTTTGTTATATTATATGCCTACTGTGTTGGAGATAATTGTGTTATATAGGGTGCAGTGATTAGCGATATGTTGATAGATAAAGCAAAAAGTGTTTGTGTGTTTGTCGCCTAAAAACTTTCAAACGGGGGTGAAATTAAACCCTGCAAATTCGGCTATTTTCCGATTTTATTTTGTAACTCGCAATCTTTACACAAAAAGTTACTTCTATTAATTAGGACTATCATTTGGTAGTTTATAGTTCTTATAGTTCGCGAGTTATAACACAAAATCAGAAAATATCCGGAATTTAAGGATTCAATTTTACCACCTTATAGTGAATTGGGGTAGTAAACAAAAATTGTGTTGTAATCAGGAGGAAATCACCTATATATTCACAAAGTCTCAGATTTTTTTGAATTTCCGGATACGGGATCTTTCCTTCTTAGTAGAAAGATTAGGGTTTGACTTTTATGACTTCTGTTGTTCTCCTGCCCTGGTTAATATCTCAAACTAATTCTCCTTCGTTAAAAATAGTAACCGGGCTCTCAATGCCTCAATACCTCACATCACTATAGACGACCCTTCAAAAGGTGCTTGGGATAAGCACGCGAATTTAACAGCGCAATATCGTCGACGTTCGGAAAGATCGTGTGAAACAGCACGGCACGCGAAACGTTCCTAAATTTTGCCTAAACACATAGGAGGAAGGAGCGGCGGAGGTGTTCTCACAGAAGGTAGAGGAGCAGAGCGGTGGAATTGGTGTGATGATTGCGCCGTAATCTGCTTTCGCTTTGCTTTTCGAAAGGGGGTGCCAGTTGTCGTTTCTGATTGGCCCGAGGCGTCTCTCCGTCTCTGGAAACCGGTCGCAATCGAAGCGACGGCATGCACGGGACAGAGAAAATCTCAAAAGACGAGGTACGACAGACGGCGAGCGCCGGGAGACAGAGAGGCGCGGATAGGCGGAAGGGAGAGAAGGGAGAAAACGGAGAGGGAACAGAGAAACAACCCTCCTGACACGGGTTATCCTATAAACGGCAGCAAGCCTGCGAGCAACGCGGAGATAATCCGGCCCCCGGGGTCCGCGTGCGGTTGAACGCTCGCAACAGTTACCATATTTGATTGTATCCCTTCTACCCTGCTGGAATACAAAATAATACTTCGTGTATGAATCGAGCTACCCGATTAACGACGCACTGCGAGCCCGCGGTTCTTCGCGAACGCGGCAGGCTTTGGTAGGGTTGAAAATAATTCAACAACGAGGAAGAATCATGGATGTTCGTGAAATGAAAGTTCTCTTCTTCGGGTATGAGTACACACTGCAGAAGAACCGATTAGAATAGGTACTACAGAAGGTGTGTTCTTTTTAGAGATATTATATTTTATACAAATATGTCCTAACAAGGAACACTATTAATGATAGATAACAATTTTTTTAAACCTTCTTGTCCACACGATTATCATAAATGTAATGGTTAATTACCCACTGTTGTGATTTCAATAGTATTATCATTAATTTTATTTATTGTCATTAATTTTTTCTGAATGTTATCTATCATTAATCTATTATCATTCATTTACTATAATGTATTTTCATATAATAGAGATAATTCAATTTCAACAAACGCTTTTGTCATTCTCTTTCTCTCATTTTTCTTCTTTCCCCTGTTCCACCTTTGTTGATTTTTCAAGGTTTGACTAGCTCTTGGGAGCATCTATAATTTACATTTTTGTGACCTCTGTAACATATACCTTCAATCTATATAAAAAAATCTGCGCGATTCCACCATCAGTTGAATAGTTAACGTCAGTGTTACAGAATCTCGACACGTTGGTCCCTCTTCACGTTCCTCCAAAACATCCCTTCCACAAATTCCAATGAATAGAAAGACACACTAAGATCCCGAAGCTAGTAAGACCTGCGTCAGTACTACACCAATCAGAGCCTTCTTAAGTAAATCAAAACTGCCCTGTACATTTCTTGAGATGCACGCGCGTTAAAGCTGGTTGCAACAACGTAACGAGTGATCAAAAGCTGGTGCGGCGGCTTGTACCCCCAAAGGTATCGCTGCGCAGCCCGCTTGGGCACCCCCCGGCTACCCCACAATATCTTTTCCACCCACTCTACCACCCCACGCTTCTTCCACCCTCCGCGGGTCCTCCGACGCGACCCAAAGCGATACACTCGTCGTCTCCCTCGGCAGGAAGCTTAAGATTCCTGCAGCCCGAGGTGGAAAAAAAAGCACACACCCGAGAGCGTGCACACGCGCGTAGATACCAGGGGGTTGCTTTTCGCTGCTCGTGACACCGTCCGCCACCCTGGCGGGAAAACGCCGGGGCAAAAGAAATCGCGCGTTTGATGTACCGCCAAAGGGAACGCGCGTGCATGGCCGTACGCTGAAAGAGAGGTGGGGGAGGGGGGCGGGGGAAGGGGGTCAAACCAGCAGGAGAGAGAATATTCCGTCGGTCGAGGTACAATTTCGTGTGGGTTGGTCGGTCGACTGTAACCACGTTTCCCTACCACTACCCCCTTCCTCCCCTCTTCCTCTTTCTCGTTCTCCACCACCCTCTCTCTCTCTCTCTGTCTCTCTCCCTCTCTCCCTCTCTCTCTTCCCCTTGGTCGTTTCGCTTAAACGTTACAATTATTACCGGAAAAGCGCTGCACACGCATGCGGCAAACCGCGGGACCCACCGACGAAATAACATTGATATTAGTATCGTTTCAACCGGCAGATTAATTAATTAAAACGTGCCTCTGCACGCCTCTTCCCCTATTCTACGATCTGCAACCCCCCCACCCCTCCCTCGTTCTCACCGCTGGCCACTTTTGCCACACATGCAAATCCACCCGCGCGTCGGTTTCCTGCACGTTCGCGCAGAAAATCGCGACTCTGTCTCGTGACTCGTCGACCGTTTCGGGGAATCACGTCTCTCGTGTTACAGTTAATTGGTTTTGGCGGTGCGCGATCGGGAGTGATGATGCTTATTGGTCACCGGGGAGGCAATTACGCGGGTATTGGTAGGATCGTAATTTTGCTTGGGCAGGTATCGTAGGATTTGGGGGTTTGTCGTAACGAAGAAATTGAAAGTAATGAAAGATCTGATCGCGGGGGTTGCATTCTTCTGGCGCTATGAGGTTTCGCGAAATGGCAGGCGTGTACTGCGAACGCCGGTTTATTTATTGACACGTCGATTGCCACGCGATTGTCTCATGTTTTTTGTTTGCAAATTCAGGATGATACTTTAATCTCGTGAGATGATTATTTTATTGTTTTATTATTTTTTAATTATTTTGGCATTAGCTTCGGGAAACTAGATTCCAATGAGGCAAGCTGCGTGATATATTTTAAAAAAAATTTACATTATATACATTTAGTTGTGATTTTTGTCTCATGATAGAAAAGTATCGGAAATAGAAAAAAATGTAATGTATTGTCGGAGATATGTTTGAATGTTTCATGGTATCATGATGTACTTATTATTTTACGTCGATCCTAATGATAGTAACATATTTCAGAATTTTGTAAATCTAAGTTTATTTATTGTATGCATTCTAAAGAAAAACGGTAAATTGTACATGTCGCCTACATTTTCAACTGTAATTTTACTTACACCTACACATCCTGACTTTAGTTTTTGCACTAGATTTTGATCCTATCGTTATCTAGATAAAAATCCTAATTTTTTGAAGTAGCAATTTATTAATTTATTTTTTTCAGAATTCGTAACATAAGTAGCTTAATATGGGACTAAATTGATAACGAAACGTTATATCAAATTGTCCCAACTTATCAAATTTCTCCATAATATTGTTGGTATTTTGTGATAATTTTTGCCCAAACCCAATGACAATTTTGTTCAATCTTTTGTTTTAGATAATTGAACAGTAGGATTATATCTATCGCTCAGAATGATTTGTATAGAAATGAAGAAAGTTTCTCCTACCTTTCTTCGCGTGCAAGATGTCCGCTGGATCTGGTGGCAAGGCTGTACAGTGACTTGGACTTAAGCTAGGCTGCAACGACGGAAAGGGACTGCCCGCACCCGATGGATACCTAATGTAAATTGATTTGATAATAGTGAAAATGACATTTCACGCAGGTTCAATTTATAAATATACCAAGACTAATTCACTAATGATATTTTAACAGATGTCTTCATAAAACATTATGTACATTATTTAGAAATTATTGTATGACCTGAATAAATATTGTAAAAGAATATTATATATTTTACAACGATCTCTGACTCAAAATATTTGATTTCTATTATCATTTTTATTTTAAAAATATTTTCCCTCATACGGAAAAACTGTTTAAAATAACGAAAAGATTTATTTTTAGGGGAATTTTGTTTTCAAGCTTCTATTTTAAAATTTTCCTGTACTTTTGTGCAATTCTTCCCTAAAAGTTGTTAATGCATCTTTCTAACTGGTTTATATATTTAATCCAAGGACACCCTTAGATTCACTTTATGCCAATTCCTTAAAAAACGCGTCACTTACCACGGATTGGGCCTTGGCCATCCCGTGGTCTGCCCGTTAAGTAGCCTCAATTTATCGTAAACACTCTCAGCTGGACTGCCAGCACCGACACCCACGCCAACAGCAGACACCCCTTGCTGCTGCTGTTGCTGTTGCTGCCTTTGCTCTTTCTGCGCCGCTAAATTTCTCAGCACCCTGTTGATAGACGACACCTAGAACGAGAAACGAGAACAGGGTTGATTTTAAATGTAGACTTCACCTTTCACGCAATGGCACGCAATTAAAATTTTACATCAACGATTCATCAACCTTTTAGTAGCGCATTAAAAATGACGAGGTACTGAAATATGAAACACTGTAAGGTAGTTGACCCAGTCGTCGATCGGTACCCAGTCGTCGATCATTTGAATTAATATTGAGATTTTATAAGGTTTTTGAACAATATTATGTATAGGACAAAATTGCAAATTAATATTTAAGAGTCTTTACCTACATATATCATCACAATATTGTTCAAAAACCTTATAAAATCTCAATATTTAAGTGATCGACGACTACGTCTAAACCGATCGACAACTGGGTCAACCACCTTGTTGTTTTTCATAATATATTCTGCATGTATTTTTTTATATAATTATAAGTAGTGAGTCCATTTTGTTATCAGTGTCTTGGCAATGCTCTAAACTGTTAAGGGGTTGATAAGTCGCCATGATTAAGCGATTGTGTAGTGTGTAATATATGTTACGTTTATGGGGTATCTGATCAAGTGATTTATCACATTTCAGTGATATGTTTTTATAATATTTAGGGAATCGAAATAAATTATTTGATTGATATGCGAATGCTTTGACTATCTGATTTCTTCGTGTTGTCGATAGATGCATTCTCTCTGAAAATCACCGTGATGCTTTAATAGTTGTTAATGACGATGATAGGCAGCACAATATGATAGATTTAATTCAATTCGTCCACGAGATATTAACGAACCCTTAATAAATACACTGAGAGAACTATGAATATGCTGCTCCAAATAATTAATCAATAATTAATAATTGGAGTATCGCTAAATAAAGACATTGTCGCTGATAAAAATAAGGTGAATTTTATTATAACTAACGTTTGAAAATTTAATATTTTATTCTTAAAGAAAAAATTCTTTATTGCTATATAAACTAAATGTTTAATAAAAATATTCTATTTAATAAAATATACAGTATTTGTTTTACTTCTTAGGTACCGTTTCATACCACTTTAAAGTAGAATAATTAATTGTCATTAGTTTCGATAATTCGAAAGCCTCTTTTTTATTCAAGACAAAGATGATTCAAAACCTTTAAAGTACTATATAATACAAATAAAGGTATGTCTTTCACTTTCTAAATAAGCTTCTCTGAATTGTTGAAAAAAATAAAGGACTGAGGAGAATAATAGTAGATAACTCCGAAATATGATGTCCTAATTGTTTCAAGTAATACGTATATGTAGTTTGTGTTTGTCGAAAAATATAAATTCATTCCCCCAAAAATGAAGATGAATTTAAATTTTCTCGGCTAATTGTAAGTATAGTTCCACTTACAAAGAATTTGTTATGGATAAATATATAACCAAATTTTCAGCTAATGCGGTTCACTCAGAATGAAAAAAAAATCATTTGGTTATACGTTTGAAAACACATGTTTCCGGAGTTAGGGTAAACCAACCAGTAATTGACCACATACCAGTGAATGACCATTAGGCAAAGAAATATCAATTATAAATGTAAAAATTACTATATGTTTATAAATGGAGTGTAGTTGCACTTTTAATATCCCATATTTTTAGTTATGCGTATTAAACAAACATTTATAAGTACAATTCTCAATAAAAATATGCGGTCATTTACTGGTCTTCTCATTCAACAATTCGGTCATTCACTGGTTGGTTTACCCTATAAAAAAATTTAATCTATGTTAAAGTTTTCCTAGAATGCTTGGCAAATTTCGAGACACAATAATAGAAACATAATAATAAACAATAATAACACAGACCCTTAATATTTCATAAGGTAGCAATAAATCTGCTTTTCGAAGTGGAATCAAATCTCCACAAAATTTCTAAATAAACCCACCAAATAAAATAACAAACAAAATCTCTGCTTAACTCATTGTCAGAAACAAAGAATTTTCCCTTTTTCATCCCCAACCTAGAACAAGTTCTCAAAACTTCTATTTCACTAATTTCCACGACACCCTCTACAATTTCAAAGATACCTCGCAGTAGCAATTACGCAGTGCTGCAAAACAGAGGCTCATAAAAACTTTTTAAAAAATATAAGCTGGTTTCACAGGAACTCTGACTTCTAAATGCAAAAATAGCCCGAGATTTCCATCACGTACAGTTTTTTCCCCCACTTGCTTATCATTTTTATATTATAATTTATAATATGCAATCGACTAAAGTCAGTAGTGAACAATAAACTGTGATATGAAATCTCTCCTGTGTCTTTCGAATTCGGCGCCCGAAAATATGTATATTAAAAACAGTGTTTTCATCACAAGCTTCTATTTTTAAACCACTTTACATACAAGTGGTATGGCGCGCATAAATATACCAATGAAGCGTCAGCCCGTTGCCTCGATTTCCTCCGGAGGAGCCCCGACAAAGAAGTGAACGGTGGGCACATAAGGTCGTAAAGGAAACAGACGCTGGGTTGTTTCCAATCACGTTTAGCAGCGCGACGCGTTTCCAAGGGACGTCTTTAGGAGATTGCACAGTGGCTCAAGAGACGTATCCTCCCCGGCGCTGGATTTATTATAAACACTGTAGGGGTGGGAGCGGAGTTAGACGGCTATAGGTGAGCGAAAGGAGGGAAGGAAGAAGCGAGACAGCTGGCCGGGACGCGAGAGAGCACGCTTCTGCCCGATGAAATGCGATGAGAGCGGTAATTAAAACGATGCGGTGAGCGGGCTGTCGGTGTGTGCTGCTACACGAGGGAGTTAATTACCTCTGCCTTCAATTATATCCGTCTCGCGTCACTCCAAGGGGACTTCGGCTTCTGTCGGGCTAAGTACGCACTCGCGCGTCTGCGATACTCGCGATTCACCAGCAGAGAAGCACGCGTATATGCGCGCGCTGTTGCGCGGCCGATGCCGTTTCCGGCGATCGGGCCGAGCGTCGCGATCCGAGCGCCACCGATCGCCCCGCAGCCGCAAGTTCCTCTGCATAGACTATAGCTAGCTATATAGGAGTGTAGAAGAGCTTCTTACAATTAAACGAAGCGAGACGGTGCCAGGAACGCCGCAGACTCCTTACATTATCTTAATGATAGAAGATTACAGTAGGAACTCGTTATAAGCCCGACGAACGGGGCTGGCGGCGGGCCTACAGCGCGTTGTGCAAACCCAAGAGCAAGCGAGCCAAAAATTGTGGGGATAGCCGCCGAGCGTATAACGCATGTTAGAAACGGGCTTATAACGAGTGCAGACTGTATTTTGTCAATAAAAGGATTCAAAAGGCCTGTGTGACCTATATGCTGTATATATACAGCGTCGGAAACACTTCAGAACCCTTCTTTTGTGATCGCCTACACGCCTCAATAGCCTTAAACTTCGAAACTCGTGTGCGTTCCATCAGATGACGTCCGCGAATACACTACTACACTCGGAGGCTTGAATATAAATGTCCTCGGACTCAATTGAAGTCGAACCTAACTCAAACAAGACATCGAACTTCTGTCGAGCATCCCTGAAACCTCCAGTTACCTTCCCTTCATTCAAATGGGGAACTGATTTCGTTTTGATGATCAGGATTGCGGAAGCTTTGAATTACGAAGCCTCTGAAAGCTTCTATTTAACAGCTATTTTTTAAACGAGCTTACTAAATCATGTATGACTATGATGAGCATTTTGTTGGCTCAGGATCTCTAGAATGTTTGTCTGCCCATTTTCCGTTTTTGGAATCTAAATTCGTATTGTTGGAGCTAAAGTCTGGGATGTAGAGTCATTCTCTTTCTACCAAATATTCTTATACGAATGTGCATTTATAAAAAAGAACTGCAGCAGGAGCTGACTTTTAATTTGCACGCTCAGATGTTTGTTTCGCTGTTGCGCAATAAAAACAATTCCGTTTCACAAAATGATATTCATTTTACGGCGAGAATATCCAACGGCTAGACGGTGTGCACGGTTCCATTCGTTTCACCATCGTATCTTTTATTTATCCTCTGCCCCTGTGAGCTGCTTTCGTCGGTTCTGTCACTTACAGCTCGTATAAATCCCAGCCAAGTCGTAAAAGAATTCCCGCGAACTAAAGCGGTACCGTTCCCCTGCTGCCGATAGTTCCGCAATTTATTCTCCCGAGTTCTATATTTTTCCCCACGCATCGCTAGTTATTCGCGCGCTGAGCCTGGCGTGAAGTTCCCGTCGTGAAATATGCAAGCCTTCCATCGCTTTCTCAAAATGTGTACAATCAAATAAATGAAATATTCAACTTGGGGGTGAGATTGGAATCCTAACGTTGCATCGACATGTATTGATTGTGAGTGCTCTAATCAGTAGATTTCATACACTCATGGTTAGAGAACCTATTAACAGGGTAGGCACTGCCAGATCTCGAAATTAAGAATGCTATGAAATTGAAATGCAGAATTTTAATTTCGGATCTTAATTCTGAGATATATAAAATGCTAGGGAAATTATTACGTTGCTAACTACTGAGTAGTTAGTAGTCTAAGCACTTTCATGCATCACTTTCTGCACTTAAAGCGACGGATTTTGATAAAACTGAAATATCCATAATGTAGTTCACGAGAAATGAAGGAGAGTTTAAGTTAAGTCATCATTTCGCTGACCTCAAGTTTGTTTAAAAAATACCCACTCTCATGAAAACAAATTCCCAGCTATTCCTTCCATCATTTTTCCTTTCCCTAACTTTGCATTCCAATATGGTAGGCTATGTAACATCGGAGAAAGAGATTACATTTCCTTGATACGTCGAGTGCGTTGTCATATTAACGTTGGTCAATCTGTCCCCTTCACAGTCCTTAAAGGGTGCCACTTGTTTCATACAGAGAGATGAAGAGGAGAAATCGCGTGTCCAGGATTACACGCGGAGTACTGGGATTGGCCATGGGAGATTTTCGTTCCCCGAGGTTTGTTAGACCCGATGTCAGGGTTCCACGGCGTTGAAGCGGGCTGACATCTCGGACCCACGAGCGGAGAGCAGTGTCATCCCCCTCAGTGCACGCGCGAACTCATCGCTATCGCGGACACGTCCCAAACACGAAACAGACATCACCGATACTCTTCTTCGACTATACAGGGTGTCCCGTGACGAAAACGATAAACTTTACCACCGAAAATGGCGGCTCATTTTGAAACAAGGTGCTCGTGTGCGCAATGGGATTTTTTTTATTTCATAGCGATATAGTCGTATTTTTATCGTATCGGTGGAAGTATAAAATTATTTATGATACTTAATTTGCTTCTATGTTTTGACTACTTAGTCTATTTCTATGTAGTCACTAATACATTTAATCTTTTATTTAACGCAATTTGTGATACGGAACGTTTTGTTACTTAACCACAAACTTTAAACAAATTAATTGCATAGTTTTATAGAGGATAAAAATCCTTAAACTTCCATTGTAATAATTTTCTTACGCCTATTATAGGTTTCAAGATATACGGAAAACTACTTAGGAATTTTCCTAAGTATAAGTAAATAACACCCTTTAAAGGTTAATGTGTATTTACACATTAACCTTTAAAGGGTGTTATTTACCCGGAAGAACCAAAGAATCTGCAGAAACGAAGAATTGGCTGATACTTCTATTAAGGGATCATTCTACTTTGATCGGTCAAAAAATAAAGCTATTTTTAAAGATTTTTTTCTGAATAAATACAACATATAATGAAATATATCATTTTAGAATTTATTAAGCTGCTCTTATATTATACAAAAAAAATATTCATTTTTATTTGAGAAATAACAAAATTTGTTAAAGCGCCAATTTGAAAAAAAAATCCCAAAAGTGTGTTTTCTCGAATGTTCCCCGAGAAAATCTTGGTTATTTATTGACAAAAATTGTTAATTGAGCTACGGGCGATAGCGACACTCATACAGTGCTTGGTGTCATTAAGAATCTTTTCAAATTTTTTGTTTCAAATAAGTCTGACCTGGGGAATCACCTGCGCCACGAACATACTCTCTTTTTGTAGGTGTCACATTAACGCTATAAAAGAACCTTTACAACAAATAAAAAAAATCTTTTTAATTTTTTTGTATAATATAAGAGTATCTTAATAAATTAGAATATGATTTATTTCATTACATGTTGTATTTATTGAGAAAAAAATCTTGAAATATAGTTTCAGTTGTCGGCCGACCAAAATAGAATTCTTCTTAGTTTTCGAATTAAATTGACAAAATTCTTACATTTAAGTATGTATTTCAAGATGCATATAAAGATTTTGAAATTAAAATATATTTCGAATAAAAAAAAGTTTGCAGTGTTCACCCTAGTTTTTTTACTCCTTAGTGCATGTTGCCCATTAAGATCCCTCAAAAACCAGCTAAATTTGAAAAAAAGGTGAATTTTTGGGTTACCAAAGTTCCCTTGTCAGAGTTCCGCCGCTCGCTCGCTCGCTCGTCGCCGATGGGGAAAATGTCTTCCGCTTTTCAGACTCGCGCGACACTTAAAAATACACAAAAGCGACCGCGACCGAAGTCACTCGACGTCAGAAATTCGCGGGACAATGGAAAGTCGTTGCGGCGCAAGAAGGTCCCGCCGCGACAAAGCCGTCGTCCGAAAGAACGGGTGCCAGTCAACCGACAATCCATTGCCCTGCGGCGTGACATCGAGTGTCCTAGCTTGTTTGACCGTTTTTTTGATTGACGCAGACCGCAAATATGTCGCCGTACGCTCCTTGGCTTTCTGCTCGGCGACATTTGCCGCGTGTGTCACCCTCGTCATTACCGCGACAATCGTCGCCGTGCACTAGAAAATCGATCCCACAATGGCTCTCCCGGCTTTGGGTCGCTGCGAGCGGGGGCCGCTCCGCGGAACATTCGAGCGGCGAGACACGCTTCGTTTTTTCGCGCTCGATCCCCGGGCCAAAGAGTTTCGCATTGTCAACGAGCCTGCTCGATCTGGCTCTCTATGGGCACTGGTAATCGCGTTGAATCGGTGCTTCGATAATACACGCGACCTCCCAGCTATCCAGGTGGGAGACCCAACTAGATTGGCCCGTGAATTGGTATCGGCCACGTTCCGTCGCGTCTGGATAGTCGCAATAATAGTCTAGCTCCTCGGAAGCCAAACTGATTAACTTGATAAAAAGAAAATTGATAAGTCGGGCACTAAGTACCTAGTTAGGTAGGTCGGTGCTTAAGTACTAAAGAAATTGTTGAGAAATTTATCGAAAGTGGAGTTGGTCAGATTGGCTTCTGAGAGGCTCATTTAATACTTGGATGGCTGATGAGAGCAAAAGTTTTGGAATTCTGTCGCGTATTTATTACATTTATTGGTATTGAACTGCTATTCGTATTAATATAATTTTATTTGTACACGCTAGTATCTTGGTATAGGTACCATACTTGTCGAAATATTTGTTTATACATACTGTTTATTTAAAGTGGATTTGGCTCGGAATGACTCCATACATCAAACTCGTTTTTTTTCTGAGACACAAAACTCCGTACGAAAAACCTTATCCCGCAATCTCGATTTATATTCGAACATGCAATCGCATCGTTCTCGATTCCACCGCGTATTTCAGCACACCCTGTATAAGTCCCGGTGCAATATACGCGACGGAGGAAATAAAATAACGGACACGCGTGTTTTATTGGCCAAATCGCTGACAATAGAGATCTCGACGCGTTTTTCCACGGGCACGCGGTCGTAACGCGTCGCGACATAATACGCGATTGACACAAAAGGGTCCTAGAGATATGATCCTTAGTCCGTGCGACTTCCATAAAGGACGACACGCGGCTGGGGCTCGTAAGCGCGCTAGGGCCAAGAAGAATCTGGCGGATCGATGAAATTAGCATGAACCGTGAAGAGACCGAGGGTGAGCGATTCTTGAAAAGGGTGCCGGATAGAGACGTCATAATATTATCCTCGCACGAGGCCACCTAAACGATTCGATAACGAGCACGGGAATAATTCTCCAGCACGATTATCGCGAGGATTGCCTTTTGGAACGAATAGATTACCAAGCAACAACGTTGTTGTAGCCTTAGTGGCTTTGAATTAGCGTAGCAAAGGTTTATTATGATTTTTGTGTCTAATATTTAACACAGTTGCTTCAGAAAATGAAATATTTCGTTTGTTATATTCAACGTTGATTTTTAGGTAACCAAATTTTTTAATTTGTCATTGACTATGGAGAAGAATAATAAAGTGATCCAAAAACGCAAGTCTTTGGAATATTTTTGTATTTTTTTTATTTTTATTATATATCTAGCCTTGAATCGTAATGGGTTTATAATGTTAAGCTCCCAGAATTATGGAACAGGCCAAAATACTGCACGTCAAAGGGACTGAAACGTATTTTACCATTTTGAAATCTGAGGCTTCCTTTCCGAGGTACAGAAAGTTGAAGTTTACGATCTCCGCTTCCAGCATGCGCTATTTGAATGTACCGATGCGTACACTGATACGGAAGGAAGACGAGTGGATGAAAGTTCTAATGCATTATGGAAATTTGCTATGCATATTTCACTTGTCTTGATAGTGTCTCAAACACTAAAGCTGTACACTAAAGCTTATTTCGCTACTGCTTTTTAAATAGACATACAAATAGTAGAGCAAATATTTTTTTATATAAATTTGATTATATTAAGCAAAAGAAAGTTTGGTGGACAAATGAAAAGATTTTGGTAATTATACAGAAGAGGGTCCACCACATCGATTTCAATGATTTTTTAAAATGTCATCAGGATCATAATTCTCAGCAATCTTTTCCTATATATATATAACTTCCGCTCCGTTTTAGTTTCCTAGATTGCTGAAATTATTGAAATCGGTGAGGTGCACCTCTATCTGATAATTACCAAGATTTTAATATCTATGCGCAAAAAATGGCCCAATTTATGTTGATCTTTGAAGAATTAAATGTTTTTTAAAACGCGTCGTAAAAGAGTCAGTGGTTTACGAATGCTCGCTTATGTATTGAGGAGCTTGAACCGAAACGAAGTTCGCTTCACTGTCACGACACTCGAGTAACACGTTACATATTTATTAACATTCATCCTCTCGGCTTCGTTTTCGAAGTAATACCGACTGCTCGAAGCTGGGTTCGAGTTTAAGGATATATTCGTGTCTGGTTTTGAAATTCCGAGTATAAAAATATTTAGAGTAGATAATTGAGAGACGTCGAGGAATCGGCCATTGGTAGTTGCTACAGTAGCGGACAAAAAGCTACCACTTTTTCGAATCACCCTAGTTCTATTTCTTTTTAATATCAACTCAAAATTGCAGGATGTGCCGAATATACATATTCTGAAAGAGAATTAAAAGCTGTATTAAACCCAGTTGCAGTTGAATTTATTCTGTGACAAATCTTGTACACTCGTATCATTCACCTACTCTTCCACGTATCTCAACTACTTTTACTATTTCAAAATACCACGCTCCCATACAAAATTCCCAAATTTTAACTGATTATGTATCGAAAACGAAACCCCAGATCGTAAATTGTTGAAGACCAATTTCAAATTTCAAATTTCAAATTTCAAATTCCAAATTTGAAATTTGAAATCTCAAATGTGAAATGTGAAATTTGAAATTTGAAATCTTAAATGTGAAATGTGAAAAGTGAAATTTGAAATCTCAAATTTCAAATCTCAAATCTCAAATCTCAAATCTCAAATCTCAAATCTCAAATCTCAAATCTCAAATCTCAAATCTCAAATCCAAATCTCAAATCTCAAATCTCAAATCTCAAATCTCAAATCTCAAATCTCAAATCTCAAATCTCAAATCTCAAATCTCAAATCTCAAATCTCAAATCTCAAATCTCAAATGTGAAATTTGAAATGTGAAATCTCAAATCTCAAATCCCAAATCCAAATCCCAAATCTCATATCTCAAATTTCTTCCAACACCGGATTTTTTCACACCACAATTTGTATCCCAAAATTTTGGGCCACCTTTGCACAAAGCTGATAAACGAACTAATAAAAGTTTAAATAAAAAACAATGCAATATGACAAGCATACCAACATTCATCCAACCCTCGAGAAAAGAGCAAAAGAACACTCAACTTATTATTACCATGTTGATTTATCGACAGCAGCGTTACGAGTATTATTCAAAGCAGATGATCGTTCGCTGAAAACGTTACTGTCGCAGAATGTCGCCCTTAACCGAGACTTTCATGACTTTTAAATAACCCTCGTAAAGCGCCTTTGACCAGGGCCCCCGCCCCTGAATCACCCGGGCTACTATTTCAGGATGTTTTCGTGATAATAAAGCCGCGGCGTGTATGGGGCTCGTTCAGACCCCCAGGATAACGGAAGTGGACTGAATAGAGAGAGACTGCGAGAGTCGCACCCTTCGCTTCTTCCGCTCTTCATGCTTGATACACTCGACTCGCGAATGTACGAGCGAGAGGGTGGCGCTGGCGAAGGGACGACGAACAGGAAATGCGCGACTACCGCGGATAAGCACTCGAAAAAATTGCACTCCCGTACACGAGCAAGCGCCTAAACAGTATCCGCGTTGGAAGATAATGCGCGGACGTGCGCCGTTTCCATAAACGCCGCGCAAGAATGATATCGCGGGGTGAGCTACGCTTGCCAAAGCTGTTATATAGTCACTTTTACATACTTTGCCCGCGGTGTCAATGTCGCGAAGAAAGTTTCTCGCCGCTAATAAGGTTTCGCGTTCTATAGAATTCCTATGGAATCTTTTTATCGTTTTATCCAAATTAACGAAGAAAAAATTAAGTCCTGTGTTTTGTATCGTATAAATAACAGTTTCAATTGTATACTAATTTTTTTTATGCATTATGTCACAAGATTTATTAGTTATTTTACATAAAAAGCTTAGGGTGACAGTAATTGTGTCCTTTACCTATACCTAATAGAATTCTTTTGCAATTATTCTCACGATAACAAACGAATACAAACTACCTACAAAACACTCGAATCCATTCCTTTGATTCTGAAATCTCCCTGTCTTACGATAATCCTACTTAATTCGAACACGCACACATACTCAACGTGTTACTATCCTGAATGGATCCAGCCAACGTGTCATAAGTTGTCATAAGGGAACGACACTGAAGAGGATTCAAGTGGATGAAGTTAATGCCACGTTTCGTTTATAATCTCATCCGAAATTATACTGATCACATTTGAAACGAACGATCAAGCGTCGTCGTTCTAATAGGATTTCACGGTGCTCCTTTCGTCGCTCCTGCTCCGCGCGTATTTGCTATTCAGAAGTGATATACAGGGGAGGTATGTGATGATACATGACACGTGCTACCACGCTTCGTGTGCACGAAAACGTCATGTATTGGACACGCGAGAGAACTGCAAGCAAAATGTCATAACCTGTCATTAATTCACCCCTCTGCGCGCGCGCGCGCCTTCACCGAGGACCGCAGAGAGCCCGTGTAAGCGCCTAAATCACAGGTTACAGGAGTCACGTAATAAGAGTGTATCGTATTATGCGGTTTCCGCTCCTCGACACTTGTTCATGATTTAATACTCCCTGCTCAGAATCCCCTCTTTCTGCTCTAATTATACAAGTGTGTAATTATGTCACCGAACTGGTGCTACAATACGAAACGGGGCGATTATATAGTGTACGCGAAGGAATAAATAGGAAATGGAGAACTTCTTTTTAAGGTAGATGCACCATTTCTGGCCACTTTAAGATATTGTACCAGTTTTGACCACTTCTTAAAAAATGTAATATTTTTCCGTGTAAGTAATAAATGTAACCTTATATTTCGGGCGGTATACTAAACAAAATATTAATGATATGAAATTCTCCACAGAATAATGATCTGCAAGTAATTTAAAAATAAAATAATTATGCACATGGCCAAAAACAATGCAATGGCCACAAATGGTACATCCACCCTATATGAGACTTTGTTTTTTGAGAAAATCGATTCTAAAAAGAAGCGATTGCCACCTTGTGAATTCCTATCCGAATATAAAAGAGGCTTTCCTTTCCAAAGAGACAGGTTTGAAGAAATGGAATTCGATTTTCCTGGAAATTGCGATTCGTTCGAAAAAGAGTTATTTTATAATTTCAACTTATTTTTGGACTAGGATGTTTATTGTCGCTTTCAACAGTTTTTGGTCGGTGTATGCGAATTTGATAAGTATTCAGTCATTTTCTTCAAAACGAGAACCTAAGTAAAAAAATGTGTTGCTATATTTTCGAATTGTATCACCGGTTTGGTGACACTCTGTAATTTGTGTTTGAGCTTCCATGTATATGAACGCTTGTACGGATATGAAAGTGCTGAACAAAGAATGCACTTTTTGATAAAGAATTGCAGTTCTGTAGCCCCTCAAAATTCTATTACAATCACATTTAAATCATATGTCTATTAATATTCTTCAAAAAGAAACACTTTTGAAACTTGTTGAGATGAAAAACTACTTTATAATTCCTTTGTTCCACTTCTTTTAATTTCCTTGGTATCGGCAAACTTTCTCTCTCTAAGCTCAGAATTGATACTGACAATCAGCAATGGAAGAAAGTGTGTTGAATGCAAGTCAAGAGAATATGGAGCAATTCAGTGATCCTGAAACTTCTTGGTTTAACCTACTTTACTGTTACTACAATGTGGTCATATTCTATGCAAGAAAAAGTAACTTCCCATTTTTAAAAATTCAGGTTTCCCTCGACAAATGTATTCTACTTCCTTTCATCTTTATATCATTATAAATACGCTATGTTCTCTAAAGGTGCAAATCCACGATGCGATAAATATATCTCACGATGTCTCACACGTGACTTTAATCTCGTGAGACAATTATTTTATTATTTTTTAATTATTTTGTCATCAATTTCATGAAATTAGACTCTCATAATGCAAATTTCATAATATATTTTCAATTTCTTCTCTCGCGACTATTTCCATTATTTTCATTTAGTTGCAGCTGAGATTTTTGTCTCGCGTAAAATCTCATCGTGGATTCGCACGCTGAGATTAGTAATTAAGATTATCAATTAAAATGCAACATACGCATAAGTTTGCAAAACGAGAAGTTGTAACTTGTGAGTATACATTGAAATACAACCCTCCCTACAGCTTCTTTGAAATTAGCTCACAAATTAAACTAAAACTTATATTACCAAATAAAAAAGGGTGACACATCAACATACTCTAACGAATTTTATATCGTGCGTATCGCGGTAATATTGGACATCACGTCGAGCAGCAAACTTATCTACGCTCCCACGAGGTGCAGAACAGGAAAACCAGTGCAATTTCTCGGCGATTATTGCCAATTGCGATTGTAACGAATTCGAAGGCTCAGAAATTGGGGCGAACCAGTACGCCACGCGTCGATACGCCGATTTGCAGTATAAATCTTGCACCCTACGCAGCGGCCATACCGTGTCGTCACACCCCATGCTGCGTGGGAAATCCAGCCTGGATCAAGTCAAAGGAGCAAGGAAAAAAATGGAGATACGAATCGTGCGCAGTGCAATTGTATACGTGACAGCTCTATTAGGTACACTATAGGCTGCAGCTCGGTTATAGTTAACTCAATCAGGGCATTCCAAAAATTCCGGTTATCCGTATTTTTATATCGAAGGGTATAAGGGTGAGCCATAGTATATTAGCATACCTATTAAATTAATTCGTTTATTTTCCACGTTAAGAAAAAGTGTTTCAGGAATATTATGTTCTGTTTAGTAGGACGTTTTGATCAGTTGAAAGTAATTGTTTACGAACCTCGAATTTTTTTACGGATTTGAGGTGATCGTGATTTAATTTCATTGAATATTTGTATTATTTGTTTTACTTAGAAATTTGAATTATTACAGTTACAAGCTTCTTGACGCTGATGTACATAAATAAGTGTTTGTTAAGACTAGCGTTAATTTCTTATAGTATTTTATTTAATGTGAATAAGTATAATGTGCAAAAGTTAGTGTCAAAAATGTGGAAATAAAAAACCTTCACATCTCCTCTTCCCTTTTACCTACAAAGAAACTTTTTACACCGGGTTATGTCCTCCTTGAAACCCAGCAAGATTTGTCTGACGCATATTTATTTATCGCCAAAAGCAGGCGAGTTGTTCAGGTCACCCGTCTCAAACGCCTCACCCTGTATAGATTCCTCTGCTCAGTTAATTATGTACCCTTAATGGGACACTCGATAATGGGTTTGTAATTTAATTATCAAGACATAAATTGGCCGCCTGGCTCAACGCGGAATCGCGTAGCCCGAAACGAGCCGCAAAAGGAGCTTGGAAACCAATTTCGGCCAACGAAGACGATCCTTTCCCGTGTATCGTTATCTCGCGGGCCATTATTCCACGAGTTATCGCTGCTGGTTTGATTTATCGCTCGGGACACCAAGAAACTTGGCCCGGGCCCTCGCTGCATCGTGAATCGCATTTCTAAGCGGCGCGAGTTATATCGTTTCGTGAAAACGACAATGGGAAAGAGATAACGCGAGATGATGACACAAGAGAACGAAGGTGTGGGCTTTGGGTGAGGGCGTGTTCAACGTTAATGCCAAATACAAATCGCGACAAGTAGTTAACATACTTTCTGCATTATTTCTTAAATCTTTTCAATATCATACAAAGATTTCGCGAATGGAAGGATGTCTATCTCAATGAAAAGATCCTGGTCTCAGTTTTGGAAATTTGCAATGTCCGAGAGTTGTAAGACGTATTATATAGTAATGTAGTGCCTACCTATATTGCATTAATCATAACATAAAATATTGTAGTAAGTAGGGTGGATGTACCAGTAAGTGAACACGTACCAGTGAATGGACATTTTTTATTAAAATGAGTAAAATAAGTTATTAAAATAAGCAACTTATTAATTAGAGACTTCTTCTAGTTGCTTGCTTCATATCCAAACAATGTTTGCAGCATGTGGAATGAATCGCACTGCAAACATAATTTTATAAAAGTGTTCATTCATTAGCCTTACGTGTTTATTTATTGGTGCGTTTACCCTAGTTCATTCTCACATTAATTAAAGGATCACCTCTAGGAACCCGAAAAATAAGGGCAAATCCACATGGTCATAACTCCGGGCAAAAGGGGCGTATCCATATTTTGAAAATATGATTTGAAAGCGTGGAGTCCCTACTTTCAGCTGCGTTTTCAAATTTTAGCAGTATTCTTTTTCGGCAAAGTTATAACGATATAAAGAGAATAGGGGTTAGGAGTTATGCTAGTCAACTGACGAAAGGAACGCGATTTTCGGCAATTTTTTGCGGAATATCTACTGTATATTTTTTACAACTATTCGCTTATTTTAAAAAGTACATATATGCAGCAATTCTTCGTATTTTTGTTATAGAAAAATATTAAAATATAAACGAGTAACAGCCATTCTCACGAAAGCTGTTTTGATATCGGCGAGCAAGATATTTCAGAAACAGCTGTATCTATTAGTCTAAACTTTTGCAGATTCTTTTATACATATACCAAAGACTGGTAGATGAACGAAGGATTTTTTATTTGAACAAAAACTTTATTTTTAAATAACAAAAACGAACTATTCAATTGAAAAATCGTGGTTTTGCGTTAAACGGCCGCCATTGTGTCAAAAATCAACTTCTTGAAAAACCCTTCATTCATCTACTGAATTCAACCATATATTAACAGGATCTTTTTGAATTTTTAATTTTAGCTGACCCGGCTCAGAGAAATCGTGCTCAACGCACAGAGCCTTTATCAAAACAGTTTCCGCGAGATATTTTTTTATAACAAAATCACTAAGATTTGCTACATATATATACTTTTAAAATAATTAAATAGTTGAAAAAAAATAAACACTAGATATTCCACAAAAAAATTGCGTTCTTCTTCGCCAGCCGAGTAGTTGCAATCCCTTAACGTCTCCTTCCACAATAAAACTTGATATCTAAAATTTTCTTCTATCTTCCAACATCCTACTTTCCAAACTATTTCACACTAGATCATCCTCCTTTCCCATTTTTGGATCTGGAAACCCTCACCTAATCTGACCTACCAGAGAACAAACTACCAACATGTAAAAAACGTCGAACCCATGTCGACAGAAGACCTGCGCCGCGGCACACAGGCGAAAGAAAGTTCAATCTCACCGTTCATTCCACTACCAAACGCACAGCTCACGAAATTCGCGTATCGTGAGCAATTACGCGAAACTGGGGGACAACAGAGTCCAGCCAGAGGAACCGGACCACGAGCAAAAGCCCACCAAACAGGAAAAGATTGAAGGAAAAAAGAAGCAGGGGCGAGTGGCGAGTGCTCGTACTGGGAAGATACAAATTACATTTAAATAGAAGTCGAGGAACGCATGGCATCCGCAATTTCATCGGTGAGACGAAGGGGGCGGGGGAGCAGTGCGAGAGGGAAGAGTGGACGAGAGGAGAGGAGAGATGAAAGGGCGATTTTAAAATACAACGCGCAACAGCGGCGAACAGAGCGGGACAGAATCAAACGATCCCTCTCTTTCCCTCCCGCAGCCCAGCCCTGCGCCTCTTTCTGTCGTCGACGAAAGAAACCGTGGAGCGTAGATGCCGCGTATAATCACAGCTTTTAATCTGGAACGGCGGAGGGTGGTTTTCAGCGGGGGCGACACGAGGGCCGGTTCGAAGACGTCCAAAGGGGTGGTGCTACGGGCGCTGATCGCCAGGAAGAGGGGGGATGCGGTATTTAGCAACGCGCCGGGGGTCCCCTCGAGTAATACAGGGGCGGTGTGGACGCCACGCGTCGCCCGTTTATTGCCTTCTGCACGCACCCATGGAGAACGCGCCACCAGCAACCCCCTTCGCCTCTCCTGGATTCCTGCGATCCACCACCCTCGGTGGATGATAGTTTTTGGATCGGGAACGCCGCCCCGGTTACGCGACCATCGGGTCACGTGCACGCGATTCTCGGCGTTATCCCCGTTCAACGTAATAATTAGAGCCTGCATACTGGGGGCGAGGTAGCTGCCGGTACAGGTGGTAACGATATCGAGTCTTCGGGGATTCAAGGAGTATGTAATTTGTTTCTTTGCTTTGTAGATGGTGAAGGGTTGGTCTGTTATACTGATTGACACTATTTTTTTGCGAGTATAATATATGATTAGTGTAAATTGAATTTAGGCCGTTAAAATTTAGAATTTTTTTTAAAAAAGTCACCAGTCAACCGACTCGCGTGTCGCATGTTCAATTCGAACGTGTGGTTTTTTTTTCAATAGCATACACAGTATTTTTCCTTTTATCTAAACTTTCCTTGATAATGGTCAGAATCGATGACCGAAACGTTGGAAATTGATAAAGTGTTCAAAAAGTGCAAAACAGCTTTGATTTAATTAAAATTTTTAAAAAAAGACCGATCCAGTGCGCCGATACCATCTTTTATAATATGTGATTATGTATTTATATGTATATTAATTTACACATAAATGCCCCAAAAAGGCATACACAAGTACACAATCTTTTTAAAAGTCATGTAAGAAGTAAATAAGACAGAGGAAACAATTTGAATACGATCTACACGAAATTTGTTTATTTAAAGTTTGCGGAACCCGGGGCAAAAGTTGATATTATTGAAAACATCTAATTGAAAACAGAAAACCTTGCGTCGCTACTTCATACGTCACTTAGGCTTTCCGAAAATCTATTCTAGAAAAATTGATACCTTGACAATTATACTTACATAATTCATTTAATGTTTACAAAATGAAGACCCTAAGCGCGGGGCCCCCTGAGGACGGCTCTGACTTTAGAAAACTTATAACGGGGGCTAATTTATTGCGACAATAAAGTTTGTCGCTTTGAATAGACACTTGTTTACTCATTCTTCAATTTGAAATAATACGTCTTCTTCTAACTAATATAACTGATAATTTAACACAATACTAAATCTATGTATCAGATGATATACTATTTAGTTTACATGAATTTTGTTTAAGTTTTCGCGTAACAAGTGGGCAACAAATAGTGAGACGAGGGGTGGAACCGGGTCATTCGTGACCCGCAATAAAATTTGTTTATCTAGATAACGAATGAACTTTTTTAAATCTTCATCTTAATACACTAAAGTGCATATATGTATTTATGAAGTAAAAATTACAATTGGAGTACAATTTATTCACAAAATTATGCCATTTGTTCATGAAAAATATACAATATAAATACAACTATACTATTTGTTATATGTCCTTACAATTTATGCATGACGTGGATATTTGACATTGTGATTGAATGTACAAATATACTGTAAATATTCGTCACATTTTGAGTGGTCTATTAACTAAGATGGAATACGGGTTAAAATTCGCCCACCATCGTAATTATGAAAACATTCTTTTCAAACTACTACACTAGATAAGTACCATTTACATGTATAAAATAGAATATCTCACTATATCTTCCCAATTAACTCCTAAACCCTTCAACCCATCTGGACTTTTGCGTAGGACCCTGCGGAAAATATAAGCTACCACGAAACCTAAACACTCCACCCCCTAAATTCATCCCCCGTACACTTTGTGACAGTTTAAGTTTAGTGCATTACTATATAAGTAAGCATTATATGCAAGAAATATATATAAATAAACATTGCGTAATAATTAAAAAGGCGTCAATTAATTTTCAAATATTATATTCTTATTACTTCATGTTCACATTTGTACAAACACTAATGTTCTAGAATCTAGATATAAGCAGCCCGGGCAATGCGTTGGGTAGTTTAAACTAGTTTCTTATAATAATCAATATTTGATTCTCTGACCAGGAAGACCACAGAATCCTCGTCGAAAGGCAGCGAGAAGTTTCACCAAAAGGAATCCGTGAACGGGATCCGGGGCCTGGTGAACGCAAAAGGTAACTGGGTATTCAGGATCCTGACACAGGGCAAAAGGGACGAGCAAACGAGGAAGGGGAGTCAGGAGACCAGTTTCGAAAAAGAATGGCTGGTGAAGGAGATCGAAGTCTCTGATAGTCTCCTAAGAGGAAAATGTCGAAGACAATCGGCCAGCGTGTAAACCGATATCCTTCGGCCACACCGGTCTATAAGCGTACAGTTCGCGTAGCCGTGGCTCGTCTTCAAGATGACACAGGCTCGTTTAGAGGCGAGGGACAGTCGATCGTTTCTGATTGGACGGGACAGCCGCCACACGGTGGTTGATCTTGAACGGACGACGAACAGCTCGGTGTAAGGTTGCCAGAACGCTCGCCGGTTAAAGTGATGTTAACTGCCCCGACAGAGATATTCTGCGACGACTACAGCCTCCACGGGCCCCTGGCCGTCTTACAATAAGACATCGCCGTTGTAAGCAAACGATATTCAAAAGTTTCCTTTTAGAAAGTCGTTTCTAGCAGTAACTTATTAAAGAAGTTTATTTGAATATTTAAATTTAGAGTTGCATTTAGTGTCAGGAGGTATACGAGTGTTCTTTAACGTTTAAAAGGTTTGTGGTGTGACATTTGTAGAATGTAAGGGGTTGGGTATAGAAAAATGTTTATATGAACTGATGTCTGGAAACGTTTTGTGGACGAGTTGAAACAAATTAATTTTTCAGTAGCAAAAATGGTCTTAATGGTTGCTTAACTTCTGAAACGGGAGTCTGAGTATCAGGTAAATCACTATCACTTGTATTATATACTCGATGGATCATTATATTGTTAGTTGTTCAAATTTCAAATTAGCTTCGGATCCCAAATCTTTTCAGCATCTTTTGATAACCAGCATGTATTTTTTATCAAAAGCGCTCTTTATCTGGGCAGTGGTAAATAACAGAAAACGAGTTAACTCATCTTGCCCATAGAAGGTACGAATATGTCCTAGTGTTACTTCTGATACAAATAGAATGATAAAAGCAAAGCCAGAAGGATTCGCTGATAAATAAATGAAACGTTAACTCAAAATAGAACATTATTAAACAGATGAATTTTTATTCCACTTTACTAACCATGTGATAAAAATGACAAAGCTATAATGGGAATGAGAAATAATTGATATCCAAACATTCTTGTTATTGATGAGAAAAAACTTTCCTTAGTTGTAGATATGAGTGTTTCGCCATTCATTTTAAATAGTGTAAATTGAATTTCGTCCGTAAATTTTTAGAAGAGATGGTTCCGGCGCACTGGTTCGGTCTGGTTTAAAAAAAAATAAAAAAAGAATAAAGAAAGAAAAAACAAATGATATACTCTGTATACAACTTTCATCTAATTAATTTCATAAAAATAATTGCAACTAAGTCGCCCTGGCAAATAAAGTGTCATTTTCAAATAATTAGATAACTTCAACATCATCCCTAGTTGAAAGGGTAAAAAAAGTACATAGCCTGCAGCTAAAACACATGTTCCTAACGGCAAAGTAGGTAGCTACCTACATCCAGCTGGAAAACCACCCTCCAAAGCTCACACCCCTCTAAATACCTCTCAATTCCTCTAAATACCAAAGAAGCAACCAATCGAACAAACTAAAGAAAACCATTTCCCAACTAGTGACACGAAGCAGGACCCAAGTATCTCACTAGTGGGCCATAGAAGATCCAGCCACTTCTCGTCGCTGGGGGCGAGATTCGCCGGCGTAAGAAATTAATTCCATAAGAGCATCGTCCAGCATGGACGGCGACGGTTCGGTGATTAAAAGGGACGTCGGCTCGCGTGGAAGAAAAAGACTTCAGCGACAGCGCGCCGTAAAGGATCGGCCATGGAAATAAGGGAAACCGTGCGAAGGGAGGGTGGCGTGGGGTGGAATGGAGGAGGGTGGCAAGTCGCGGTGGGTGGAAGAAAGAAGGAAGTAACGGAAGAAACGAAGGGGATGAAAAAGGGTGAGAGTTAGTGGCGGTTCGGTGAGAAATACATAATGCAGTAGCCGGACGTCTCCGACACCCCCTCCTCCTCCACCTCCACCCTCGTTCCGCCCCCACCTACGGGCCTATCCAGAGCCCAAGAAGAGGGCTGCTGGCTGCTGCTCCGTGAGAGGACGTAGAGGCCGAAGAGAAGAGGGGCTGCTCCGCGGTGGCAGCAGAGCACGGAGGAGGGGTTGGTAACGCGAGAGGACGAAGGGGTGCATTGATTTACGCGGCCAGGGCAAGGCGAGGGTGTCTCCAAGGCGGACGTGCAGGGGCCAACAATTCACTCGCCTCGGGTTCCAGCAGCCATCCATTACTTTGCCTCTTCCAACGGCCGAGATCCACCCTTCCATCCCCCGTATTTTTTCTCTCTTGGCATTGTTGCGGTTACTTACCGCATATGTATCGGGAACGACATCCTTGTCGCGCCCGAACGGATGTCCGTGCTCCGATCATTCCCTTCGCGGGCGTCAATTATATTATCGTCGACACTTCTGACGCGCGCGTATGAGAGTCTGACTCTTCTTACGAATACGGAAGTCTTTGTGAATCATAAATTTTTGTGGAATAAAATTGGAGAAAATTATCGTTCCGCGTGTGCGTCATTCATTGGAGTGAAGTGAAGGACTGGCTATCAATAAAATGATTGTTGACTTACAAGTTCGATATTTAAAACTGTTGGGAAATAAAGTTTTTTTAAGCAGCACGTTAACTGGTCTCGGTATAATATTAGGTATACTTCACTTAAATTAAAGTATTTCACATTTGACTGTGATAAAGCTGATATTTACGTTCAGAAATATTACGTTTGTATTTAAATAGCAAGATCAAATTCAGGCGTACATTTTATTAACGTGGTTAGTGTAGTAACAAATAATAATAAGTGTACACTCGTTTTGGGATTTAGAAAGGCAATAAGCTTCTTCATTGTCAAAAACATAACGTCGTTTTTTATACAGTTTGTTACATATTGTAGTAATTATACTAATAGAAAAATATCTTTTAATATTTTAAAAAGCAAGTATCTTTCAAAAATTTATTATGTATATCATCCCAATCATTCTAGCGTGTTTACTTAATAAATACTTATAAGCACTAGCTTGTAAGTAGAAACAGCGAGTAATAGACAGACAAGAGAGTCAGACCGTGCACAATCGCTTTCACGAAACATAAAGCCTCGTAAAAAATAATTTCATTTCACAATTGCGATCTATCTTCACTCAAACAGTCCCACCCTCTTCGGTTACACAAAAATTTACGCCCCACCCCCTTTATTTTATATTAAATCCTTATTTTTCTAGTACCCTAATCCAAAACCGTTCAATTCCAGATTACGAAGAATATCGTTCTGACGAGTAATTAGGAATGTTGCCAGGGAAATGGCCGAAGGCGTGACCAGAGTGCTAATGGAGAGCAACCTCGGTCGTTCAAACATTCGTCCAGTTTGCTTTAGCACGTGGAAATAGCGTGCAAACACGTCCCCGGGATCGTCCATTCACGGCGGGAGACTATTAATTACAGGGACACGCTCGGCCACCACGGGAAATCGTGTTACCCCTGATTCAACTCCCTTGTGGTACTCGTGATTTTCCACCCCTAAGTCGGAGAGCCAGAGGAAACAACGCTGGTGTGGATGTCACATGGTCAGTACCTGTGAAAGCGTTAGTGGCGCCGTTTAGGCACCGAATCCCATCATCGGCACTCTCGAACCAACCCTTTCAACCCTTTCCACCCTAAAAACAGCTGACCAAGTCGATCGGGCTACTTCGACACAAACCCTGAATCCTTTTATTAGCTTTCCCTTTCTCACCCGTAAATATCTACTTTTATGTATTTGGATCTGACATTTGAGGTGGATTACTGGTGTTGAAAATAGTTAACGTTATTTTTTTCGGAAGACCGCGTTCGAGGTTATAAGTGTGCTGTAACTCTTTGGGGATGTAATAGATTTAAAATTCATTTCAAGGACGTAAATGTTGTGAAGAAACTTTTGAAAATTCGTGAAAAAATTTGTGTATTTGAGGGTTCATTTTCAAGCAAGAAATCAATTTTGTAAATTCTACTTATAAATCTATCTACACTAATTTTTAAATCTGCTTTTCTCGAAAACAAAGCCTTGTTTGACGAACGGTTATTCCACAATTTCAATTTATTTCTGCATAAAGATTCATTGTATTGACTCTAAACTGGACTTTCTCGAAAACAAGAACTTCCGTGAAAGAATTTTGCAATAATAAATATTTTCGTCTGCCCATCTGAATTTTGCAAGCAGAAATACTTTTATACATAGTACCTACTCAATGTCTATCGGAACCTTGGGTATTCCAAAAAAGCCAATGGTAATTCTAAAAAAATCAGTGAATGGTGAAAAAGTTCGCCAAACTAAAAGGACATCGAGCATTAAGGCCACACCTTTCAATATGCCATTTGTTTCATGAAGTTCGACAGTTTCGACGACCACAGTTTTGTTGATGATCGACGAAGCCTCGTTTTCACTAGCTGCAAGAAATAATTTTTGGCGCAGACTGGGAGTCAAGAGGTTATCGTTCATTTCTGCAGGTATAATGCGAATCGAATCACGAAGGGAACTTCAACTTTTGGTATTGGATCGAGGAAGTGAAGTATACAGCAACCACTCGTGATTTCGAAGTGTTCATTGGGGGTGAGATATCAACGTCAACTCCCGGAAAGAACGATCGCGGTCAGGCTGGCCAGCTCAACGAATGTAATCTCGTTTACCAGTGGTTCTCTGTCGAATGAGCGTACGGTTTTTTTTCACAAAGGTTCATGTATTATTTCTACCGGGTGATTTAAGAGGAAATAGAAATAAGTTAAAAAATATTAATCTTGGTCCACGAATCAAACTTAATTGAGATAGGGCAAGATGAAGATGGATGCTTACTTAAAGCTAGATTTTTATATCCATTTTCCATCTTAATAGACACGTGATTTTACAGGAACAGTGTATTTATAGTTAAAAATCTTTTGTATAATAAATTGGAGAGGGAGAAGCTAAGGTTTTTATGCGTACTTGTAAAGAGGGCTGCTGAGAATTAAGGTCTAGACACGAAGAACATCGAAAAAATAAAAAGAAAGTAGTAAATGAGCACTTAAGGCTAGTAAATGGACACTTTTATAAAATTATGTTTGCAGCGCGATTGATTCCATGTGTTGCGAAAATTGTTTGGATATGAAGCGAGAAACTAGAAGAAGTCTATAATTAATTAGTTGCTTATTTTAGTAACTTATTTTACTCGTTTTAGTAAAAAATGTCCATTCACTGGTAGTGTCCATTTACTGGTATATTTACCCTAGTCACAATATTTAATATATAATTTCCATAAGTGAAATAAATTGCTTATATTGCCAAAGTTGTTTAGTACATCTATGTTAAGGAATCATTTTTTCCCATTTTCCAAAGCACTGTGCTCCTCTTATTCGTGCATCATCTTGCAAAAGGCGTTATTGAACAACTAAAATGTGCATACCCAATTTTCACGGGCCTTATCTAAGGAAACGATTTTAACGTAAGTTTGTAAGTAAATAGAGAAACGAAAAATATTTCACCCACGCTTAGATTCTCGCATAGACACTCACTATAAAGTTTACTACATATTCAAGAAAACGTATAATGTTTCGCTCGCTCTTTCATTAAGTGCTCACAACTGCAAATTTCTTTCAAGCAAGACGATATAGCCCAGTGAGTATAGTACTTAAAGAATTCCATGATATAAAAATTCGAAATTAGAGGTTCAGTTTGGCCCGTCACTTCGCCTTTTTTGTTTTCCTTTTTTACAATTAATATAATAATAAATAATACCGTGGCATGTAAATTATTATTTTCGTCGTATAGAAGAGAAACAAAAAATATTCTTTCACTTTTCTCCCCAAACATTTATTATACGATCTCCATTATTAAACAAGTGCAAGTAAAATATTTGTTGCTTCTTTATTTATCTACAAAATTTCCGTCAAAATTGTTGAGCAACACTTTGCGTCGCCCTCTCGTCGGCCGAGAACCACTGGCAGTATTCCGGAATCAGTGGTGCGAGTAAACCAATAACACGTCCGCCACGCTGGCTGCCAGATTCAAATCCGACCGGGGACCAAAACGGATAGCGAGAGCTTCGCAGGACATTTCGAATCCCCGACGCCACGCCACGTTCTGCAGCCGTTTCGGGGTTTGTCAAATCATTGTCCATTCGATCGTTCACGCGATCCTTCTCAAAGCGAGGGGGCATTATTCTTTCTCCTAAACGGGCTGCAACTAATTGGACTTTTCGGCCTCGATTTCACCCACAAACGATTCCAATGGGTTTCTATCTGTGAAAGACTGCGGAAACGTGCGTGCATCACCGACGATGCTGTTCTTCAGCTTTGCTATGGTGATGTTTAAGCTGAGAGAGTAAAATGTTAAAAGGTTTACGCGTCGTCACGCTTTATTCTACCTACCGTCATCAATAATTTTATTTTATTAGTGATTAAAGAAATTTGGTATTTTAAATAAAACACTTTTATCTATTACTCAAGCAACATTCTAAAGACAGAAGTCTCTTAGCTCCGTCTTTGAAGTGCAAACTAGAAGTGGGTCGAGAATAAATTTACTTGAGGAATATACTTAGTGGAATTAAAAAAAAAATGAAAGCCCGATTGGGTTAAAAAGAACCTTACAATCGTAGTATTAATTGACACGAGTGGACCAAAAAAGATTCAAGGACCGTAGTACTGGTATTAAAAACGTGAGAACACAATTAGTTCAAGAAAGATACAAGAAGCGTAATAAGATTGAATTCACTGAAATCATTGCACGAAATTTTTCGTAGCACCACAGGTATGTATACTTATACATATACCAAAGGAATAGAGAGAGAGAAAACCCCGAGTTGTTCCCCGAGCGCGACGACAAATCAGAATTCATCAGGGTAAAATTTAAAATTGTTCCAGGGCGGGATGAAAGATTCCCCACGCAACCGAGTTTATTCCCGCGTCTATAGGAGGTCGAGGCAAGAGGTTCGCTGGAGCACAGGATATTCAAGGATATTCCGGCCGTTTTACGGGGTGTACGGAGCGTATCCAATTTGATGGCATTACAATAACGGGGGTAATGTCTGAGAATAATGAAATTTCCCTCAATCACCGCGACCCGCTTGGAATACGTTCGTTCCTCCTTTCCCAACCGTTCCATACCTTTTCCCTCCCCTCTCCCTGCCCCCTTTCCCTAGCCGCTCTTATTCCTGTCGCTGAGCTACGAGCTTCCGACGCGGGGAACACGGAAAGGATACTCGCGCGGACATGTTTGAATGATAGCCACGTTTTCGCGTGGACTTTGTTTGTGCCAATGATGAGCTTGGAAACGCTTTGAAACACCTGGAATGTGGGATAAAAATGCAGTCAATGGGAGTGCTAAGTAGCGCAGTGGACGCGGCTGCTGACTGCTGGTGCCGCGCGAGATTCTACAATTATTTATTAATCAGTGTGAAAAATTGTGAAAATGTTCCTTGGATATTAAGGAACAATTTTTTTCCTGCAAGTTATATGTTCCTCAAAATTGTTTTTATATTTTTATCGGGGAATGTTGAAAAACATGGGTTCTGCATAATATTAATTTCTAATGAAATATTATTACATTTTTTAACGTAAGGGTTTTATGCATACAGTTTACGGCCTCGCTAGAGTTTTCCGAAGTTATATTTTAAGTCTCATAATATTTACTTAAGTTATCGCAATTTATGATTAAAGAAATATTGACTTTGGGCGAAGAAAATTTTTTGTTTATAATTTTTATCTCAGTTAATAATGACTGGACAAAGAAACTATAAATAGAAAAAATGTGTGTCGCGATGAGCTTTACAACACTATATTTTTTAAAATCCAGTTTAACATTTACTTTTCCAATCTTTCTTAGCATTTTTACAACACCTACTTTTTCGCATTTTCGAGCGCTATTCCTTTTATTCCACCCCACCCTTCAATTATTAAATCCTCCTTTCTCTAATATAAAATACCTCATCGCCGTACCATAAATTTCCATCAGACACGTGGCCATATGATCCACATCCTACATCGTACTAGGACCAAATCGCGAATGAAAAGAATAAGCAAATTACGGGAAGTCGGTGGTTCAAGCCCCGAGCAACTGAAATATCGCTGGTGTTGCAAACGCTCCGCGAAAGAGAAATTGCTTCCACCGTGATTTTCCGTTTATTTCTCGATTCGGTCGATCCGGCTCCTCGCCCCGCCCCCCTTCCCCGCGCCGGCGTCGATGCAATAATTCTCGAGCGAACTGTACATAATGGAATATTACACGGGCCATTAAAGAAACGTTAATCTTACCCACAACAAGTTCAGAAGCGCTTACAGGATGCTCAAACGCGGCCGGGATTATACTTTGTACACCGACGCTTTGATCCTCCTCCTTCGCCCTGGAGGCTGCTCCCGACCCCTCGCTGCGTCCGTGTAATTTGTTAAACCGTTAAATTCCGCGATCGTCTCGGCTCGTGTCGGAATTATCCGTTGCCCCGACGCCAGAAGTTACGCCGTCCGTTTTACGTTAATTCGCTAATCGTTTTAATGTCTCTGGATACAGGGTGAGTTACAAGACACCGAAGCGGTTACACATAAATTTTATTAATCTCCAACCGCGGAGCCAGCGCGAGTGTCGCGTTGTTCGAGCCTCGATATCCGAGGTCCTCCAAAGAAATAGCAAAGAAAATTAGATTTATTTTTAAATTTCAAGGTTTTACTGGCTCGATAAGTCACGTCAAGAATTTTAATTTTGTGAGGAATATTGGTGATAAATTGGCGGTGTTTAGAGCTAGAAAAATGTGGGTTTATCTATTGGGAGTTTTATATGCAAATAGCTGTCAAGTAATTAAATTACTTTATTTAGTTTTCTGCTTGAATGATACTAATAGCTGAAGAATAGTGTATTTGTGTACAGACAGCCAGTATTATATTACTTACTTATAAATAAATAATAGTATACAATTAGTATACTCTTTTAATTTCTGAATTCTAGTTAAACATCCTTAAAAGCGAAGATAATTTATGTTTTTACAAGAGGATTTTAAAATTGAATTGCGCTTGGGATCGCCGAATATGTAATTTACCATTTTTAATCATTTTGTTCTCCACCTGTCAACGTGTAAGAATAACTTGATTATTTGGTAATTATACAAAATTAACGGGTCTCCCTATCTTGACGGCTTTTAAAGAATGCGATATTTGGGATTTTTTAAAAGAAACTCTCAAATTATATTAATAAAAACTTTATATATATATATTTGTACATATTTAGACAACATTTTAAAAAAATCAATAAAGAAACAATACCTAAAACTATAAACGCGTTTTTCGTAAAACGATGTTTTTCGAATTTGTTAGCATGATATTTCAAAAACCACTCACACGATTTATTTCAAACTTGGTATACCTATATCTTCAGTAGATGTCCCATTCTCGTCGGTTTTTGCAAATTAGTCTTTTGCGACTTAAGAAACAGCGAATTTTGTAAACGCGTTTTCCTCAAAACGATGTTTTTCGAATTTTTGATATCTCAAAAACCAATCACCCGATTTATTTCAAACTTGGTATATATTTTCAGTAGATGTCCCATTATCGTTGGTAGTAAAACTAAATCGGTTTTTTCAAAATTAGACTTTTGCGAATTAGAAAAGCAGCAAATTTTTTGCAGAAATCGATGTCTATTTTAGACGCTACCATTTTTATTTAATTTTCAGTATTTCTCCTTTAATATAGTTCAGACGATAGCCACACTTATTCAGATTACACAAATTTTTAAATTTTCTATTTCAAACAACCACGACGCCTGATTTTATGCCACCAACGCACATATGATTTTTGTAAGGCGCTCTCTTTGGAGCACTATAACTCCGGATATAACCACTATAATTTCATCATACAATTTTTTTGCTTACTCTAAAGATTGTCAAATGAAGCCACAAAGCTGGAAATAAACATATTTAATGATTTTATTTGAAAAAATTCCCAAAGTTCGCATCATTCTTCGTCCGTCAAGATAGGGAGACCTCATAAGTACCGAAACATTTGGATCGTGATAACAATTCGTAAAAACGTCCCCGAAAAATACCACTGAATTAATACCACAAGAATCCGTCCGGTACACTTTTAATCCGGCGTGACCGTGGAAAAGGAAACACCGAAGCAATCTTTCGGATGGTACTGTTACTCGTATCGGAGACAGTTAACTTCTGACAGTTTCCCTCGCGACGATAAAAATCCTGGCTCCCCGACGTCATATCCCTTTCTCTCGGAATTCCGCCGGTGGCATCCGCGGGGAGGGTGGTGTACGTACACCTCGGAGCCATTACGGAGGCGCGAGGGAAAGAAAGAGGAAGAAAAAGAGGCAGAGGGTCCGTCGAAGAAGGGCGGCACAGAGGGACGCCGCGGAGGAAAAGAGAATTTAGCGACCCTCTTTCGCTTTCTACCCCGGGCAAGTCGAGAGCCCCTTAGCCACCGTTTATTGGACGCATGCAAATATCCATGGCAACGAGGGACCACCATGAGGAGCAACCCCGTCGCGAACTTTGAGCGTATTAGTGGGTGGAGTGTAAGTCTTCGAGATCGAAGGAACGGCAAAAAAAAGGGGGAGGATGTTGGAAAATTCTCTTTTGATCCGTACGTTATTCCTTCCACCCCTGGCAATTTCTTAATTGATTCTTTTGTTCGCGGAACGCCACCCACCCGCACCAGCGGGATCTTGGAACTGGGAACTGCCGCAATGGCTGTCTGTTTCCTTCGCCTATCACTCCGGCGATTCAGCTAAGCGGGTCTTAAAAAAATAATTATAGAAGCAGATGTCGCCGTTAACCATTGTTAACAACGTACTTGTCTTCAATATCTAGTGATTATTTTCTTTTGTAAGCTCTTTGATAAATACAGAAATAATGTGAAAATTTTCTGTGACTTCTATTCTGCTAAACGGAAATTTTCCGTAAGGAAAAATGGAATAATTCTATTGGGAATATTGAGATATCACAAAAATCGGTGGACTAGGAAAGTTTCAAGTGAATCGACAGGAATGGAATTTATGTCGTCTTGTTTGTACGAGGATTTCATCGACTCGCGTAAACACACCCCCGTAACCACCCGGAAGAAAACTGAAATTTCACCCTCCTTCTACTAGCTATGTAAACGGGCTTCGGTTTTGTATGCGATAAGAAAGCTTTGTTGACAACACGCTTGGGCACTCACGGAGCCTCCACACGTTTTTTTTTTGTGTTATGCTTTTATAAATAACATTTTGGATTACAATTTTTCACCAGTTATTTAATATGTCGCCTAAATCAAAGACGGGAACATTTTTATTTAAATAAGAATTTCGAATGACGGATAAATATTAACAAACTTATTGTGGAATGAAAAAATTAACTATATTCGTCAAATAATCTAAAATTGAAGTAACTTGTATTTGGTCCGGTATTTAAAGAATTATTTATTTAGTTAGTGACCAACTCTGGTCTGAATATAAATGCTTGAGGTGTTGCAAATCGTTCTGGTAATAATTGTACAGTTTGGGTAAGTTGAGAGAGTCTTCGAGTGTAGTAAATTAATGTGTTTTATAAAGGATGGAGGTTGTACTTACACTAGGAATGTTGTCGTTCGTGCAGACACCCTCCTGAAGCAAACGATCTCTGATCTCCCATGCAAAAATAGAAGGGCACTCACTTTTGTAGAGGGAAATCTTGCTTACGACTTCCGCTGTGGCTACTCGCGGCTTGCTACCACCGATGGCTCTGGGCCTGATCGATCCGGTTTCATAGTACCTGCAATAATAATAATTTGCGGTACAATACGGTAGATGGAATGCTGTGGTATGATTTAATACTCGGGTACTACGCTACTTAGAAACTTCTTGCTTTGTATAATAAAAAACATAAAGGGGGATATTAAATTTTTTGTATTCAAGAGGAACTAGCTTTGCTAGTTTGTAGAGGCAAAGAACTGTTTCACGATCGTAATAACGGCTCGTGTAGAAAAATATATTTGTACAACTTGGGCATTAAAACACTTTTCCTGTTCCTTCATTGTGGTATTTCTCATTTTACAAATATAAATTTGATGCCTTTTTAAGCACACAAGTTACTCCGCCATGAAACAAGTACTTTGCTCTACTGGTTGGAATTAAACAGTTCTGTTATACAGGGTGCGACAAAAGTAAGTAAGCGATTTCAGTTGGAGGACAGTTTTGATCTACAGTATTATGAGTTGCAGTGGTTTTGGGATCAATCGTTTGCAGAAAATGTTTCCAAGTCAAGAAATCTTAGGTAATAGTCATTTGAAAAATCCATCGAAGTGGATATATTTGACGGTTTTAAATTTCTATCCCTGAGGCTATTTTAAAGCAACAGTTATATGGATAATCCATAAACGTTGGAGCACCTAAAGGAAAGGACACATTGATATTTTTTTACTGATAAACTACATATAGGCAGCCCTCATCAGACGCATAGACAAACGTAGGAAAATATTCCTACGTATGTACAATTATAGCATGTTACAAAAAGGGCCAAAATTTGTCTTGATGACGTGCCAACGATTTTCCTAAATCCTCAATAAAAACTACACCCCCGTCCATAAATCACCAACTACTCAATAAAGTTGGTAGGAAGACGTGTTTATATTATGATATAAAGCTAACACATATTATTTTTTTATATCCTCATACAGCACCACTTCGTTGCAGTTGTATTGCAGGAACGTTGCAGCAATATTGCGTTGTTGCAGGTTGCATTGCAATATTGTAGGAACGTTGCTGCAATATTGCCGTGCATTATTGGAGTGGCAATGATCTTACAATATTGCAGCAATATTGCAAGAACGTTGCCGTGCAATGTTCCATTGGCAACGATCCTACAATATTGCGCGTATATCGAAGTGCAATGTTCCAGTGGCAACGACACAGCAAAATTGCCTACATATTGCCGTGCAATACTGACGTGGAAATATTGTAGAAACAGTACAGCAATATTCTGAAGCAACTATGACTTTGACGAAATTTGAAATATGACGTCGAGTAGATTTTACAGCATTTTTCATTTAACTGGATATGCTAGAATTTCTCGTTGGCCGTGTTTATTGCCGTTTCGTTGCAGAATAATTGCCGGAACGTTGCAGGACTACGTGTTTGCAATGCTGCCGCAACATTGCAAAAATACACACCTGCAATATTGCGAAGGCGGACATGGAACTTAACCTGCAACGCCTGTGAAATGTTATGGTGCAGCATTGCAATCTTGCACCGCAATATTGCAGAGACGTTGCTGCAATGTTATGGTGCTGTGTGGGTCGTAGAGAATTTGTATTTGAAATTTTACGTTAAAAATCTTACCAAAAGGTTAGTAAATCTTAACACATAAAGCAGAAAGTGTTTGTGTGTTTGTCTGTCGCCTAAAAACTTTCGTGCAATAAACTCTGAGGTTAGGAAATGTGTCCTAGTTCATTATGCCTATCTAATCCAAATGAATGTGACTATTTTCAGAAAAAAATAAATAAATGAAACTTTTTTTATAAAAACGGAATCAAAATTTTGGGCGAAGCCGAATAGTAAAGCTATTGATCCTATATTCTCTTCTAATCAATGCATCCAAACTGTTTAAACTAATAGAGCCATTCTTTTTTATGAACTGTTTTAATATTTCTAAATCAATTTCTTTCCAACCTTATAAACTTTTCTACAATTATTTTTATTTACGCATGTTTTCATTACGTCTCATTGAGTTACATCTCGGGTAACTGAACGCCACAATATAGTTAATTGCACTTCACTATAGTATTTTAAAATAACTAAATATAGCAAGGTGGACTACTAATCAGTCTCAAATCAAGCAAGTATCCAGTGACAATATTGCAAATGATAGTGCACCCCACAGCATCTACAATAATTTCTACATTTTCCTCTTCTACTAAAGAAACCAATCGCTTAGTTACCGTCGTCGCCCCCTTTGTTAGGAGGGAAAGAAAGAAGGTTACGGGTGACGTCGAGATTACGCGGAAAGTCAAAACAGGCAGTATTTCAACCAACCTGCCGAGGATCTTCGACACGCAGCCGTTGCTGACCTGCAGGATCCTGGAGATGTCGCAAGGTCGAGCGCCAGAGTGCGCCAGTTCGACGATCTTCTGCCTGGTCGAGTCTGGAAGCGGTCTACCGCCGACGAAGACACCCCCGAGCTGATTCACGCCGCTGTGACCTAGAACAAGAACGAGGAACGGCTGACAAAAATCTTCGTTACCATAGCGTACACGCGATACCAACACCTAACCCCCGGCCGATGAATCAACGTCCGCAGGACCGTTTCGAATCGACTTCTTACGAATCGTTCGCGCGAGGACCGTGAAACGCGCCACCCCGCCTCCAAATACGTTCTCGCGTCTCCACGAATAATAGCTCCGCCGCTATAGATCACGTGTCTCTCTTCCTTTTTTTTTTCTCTTCCCTTCAGCCCTCTTTAGACTCGACGGCGGAGGGAGGGAGGGGGAAGGGGCAGAGGAGCCTCCTTTCTTCCCGTGGATCTCGTCGTTCTCCAAGGGGGTGAACGAGCAAGACGCTCGGGGCGGGGGGTTGACTGCCAGGCGTTATAACGTTAGCGAATCCCATCGTAGATAATCTTCGGTTCATTGTGCCGGTGACAAGTCAGACACACGGACGCGCACAAACACGGTGGACGCGCTCGAAAGTCAGGACCCGATGTCCTCGAGCTCCTCGCCGATCTTTTATACCCCTGCACCCGTCGTGAACGGGACATGCCTGACTTGTGGCGTCACACCGCCGCCACGCCCTAATTTCTTTCGGGGGTGGCAAACCGCCGAACGGAGGCCCGCAGGCTCGAAAAGGCAAGGTCAAGACGGCGGGGCTGCAAGGTGCGTTCCAGGAAGAAAGGCCGGCGGGGTAAGAAGAGTCACACGATTGTCATAGCTCGATTAACTGTTGCGTGGAACTTATCCACTTTTGTAGAAATTGTAGAAGTTTGATTTACTGAATACCTGCTGCGAGTAAATCTATGCGGGGTGTAGTCGGGGGTGTAATTAGTGAGGCAGAACGGGAGGAAAAGAAGATAATTACGAGATAACGTGAACAAATCAACGCAACACACACTTTTGTATAGTTGGTATTCAGTGATAAATGTAATTGGAACGAAAAATGGAAATTTGCTGGATTTGGAGAGTTAAGTCTCCCTACCTTGACGGACGAAAAGTGATGCGAACTTTGAGATTTTTTTAAAATAAAACCATTAAATATATTTACTTCCAGCTTTGTGGATTTTTATTTGTCAAGCTTTAGAGAATATAAAGAAAAGTGCCTGCAAAAATAGAGTGCCTTACAAAGCATAAAATTTAGCATAAAATCGGCCGTTATAGTTGTCTGAAATAGAAAATTTAAAAATTTGTGTAACCCGCATGAGTGTGACTATTGCCAGAACTAGATTAAATGAGAAATACTGAAAATTAAAACTTAAGTAGTTTTAGTACCAACGAGAATGGGGCATCTACTGAAAATATATACCAAGTTTAAAGTTTCAGATATCATGCTAACAAATTCGAAAAACATCGTTTTGAGAAAAACGCATTTAAAGTTCCAGGTACTGTTTTTTATAATTAAATTTGTTTAAATTTTTCCTAAATATGTACAAACACAGGCACAAAGTTTTCAATTAATATAATTTGAGGCTCTCTCTTAAAAACAATCCAAATATCACGCTCCTTTTCAGGCCGTCAAAGTATGAAAACCCCTTAATAAAAATTTGAAACATGTTCCTCTTTTTCAAAGCACAACCAAGTTGCGATCTCACAACACCTACACTCCTTTCTGCCACCCAGGGGTTATCAGTTTCTATATTTTCTTTTTCTTATCTGTAGCTCAGTAGCAAGTACCATTTTCAAACACAAAAAACATTGAATTATGAATAAAACATTTACCTTACTCACAAGACTTATATACGTTCGCCTAGTCAGTTCGTTAGTTGTGCCCCAAAGAAGAGGATCGGAAAGATGTCTAGGGGCGGTACTGTGGTTTTTTGCAAGGAGGGGCACTTTGCAGACGTCAGGCTGACGAAAATTTCCAGACGGGGCTAATTCGTCGCTACGGCCGGTACACACGGAGAGTTATAAGGGAGATTTACGAGCGTTACGCGATCGACGAAACGGGGGGCTCACGCTCGATTGACTTTCGAAAATGGGCCTAGCGCTAGAATCGCGAACGATTTCTCGCGTGCCTGTAGGTACATATGCCCGAGGATGCTACATAGTCCTCCTTTCATTCGGGGAAGCTTCGTCGATGAATACTTCTATAACTCACTGCTTGGAAATGTATAAATGTGCAAGCACATTTGTGCACTGTTGTATTTCATAAATGGGCCCTAGAAGTCAGCGCACGCTGGCGAGGGATCCGCGGGAAATGTTGAGCACCGATTTTAACGAAACTTTGCTGATAGACAGAGAGAAAAAAACAGGTGTAATATCCTATCGCTCAATAGTTTGTAATATTTTTATATTAATTATGGTCTTTACTTGCCATCGAACGCACCCTTACTTTATTAGTGTCTTTTCCCACACAGCACCATAACATTGCAGCAACGTATCTGCAATATTGCGGTGTAAGATTGCAATGTTGCACCATAACATTGCAGAAACGTTGCAGGTTCAGTCCTATGTCCGCCTTCGCAATATTGCAGGTGTGTATTTTTGCAATGTTGCGGCAACATTACAAACATGTAGTCCTGCAACGTTGCGGCAATGATTCTGCAACGAAACGGCAAAATTGTGGCAATGATCCTGCAACCCTTCGGAAATATTGATGAAAAAATCATTGCACTTTGATGTGCGCGCAATATTGCAGAAATATTGTAGGATCGTTGCCAATGGAACATTGCACGGCAACGTTCTTGCAATATTGCTGCAATATTGTAGGATCATTGCCACTTCAATAATGCACGGCAATATTGCAGAAACGTTCCTGCAATACAGCTGCAACGAAGTGTGCTGTATGGGTAGTGTTCCTTCTCGAGAATTCTTTCTCGAGAATTTCTCGAGAAATTTTATAATTTCTTATTTCTCATTTCTCGAGAAATTACATTGTTTCTCAAAAATCTTCAGTGTAAGAAAATTATTATAAATCCCATTAGTTTTCAGAAATGAATTTTCAGTTGGTTCAAATTGTGTGTTAATCGTGAACATATAAACACATCTACAATCAGTGATAAATGTTAGCAATATATGCGAATAATTGCGCGATTGTTTATAAACTTTTCTCTTCGTATCGCCGATGTTCTATGTACAATTACACCCACATCCACTCAAAATGAAAGAAATTTTTCTACAGCCGCAGATTTTGTCACAAAGAAAAAAGAAGTAGATTGGCTGACGCGACATTAGACGCATTGTGCTTTTGAAAAAATACTATTTTAAAACAAAAAAGTAAAGTTTCGTTTTGCTCACATTTTATATTAAATAAATAAATTTATCTATTATATTTAATATCTGTTTTTTTTCATTTACACAAGTTTTGTTTAAGTTGGACACGAATAAAAATTTAGATAAATATTATCAACATTATTCCAAAATTATAAATTTTACAATAGTTTTTAATTTCTTGAGAATTCTCGAGAATTCTCGAGAAATATAATCTGATTTCTCATTTCTCGAGATGCGAAAAATATCGAGAAATCAGGAACACTATGTATGGGGTAGGATGTTCTTCGTATTTCTTCGCGCGTATTTAATATTCGTCCGTAAATTTAAAACGAACAGACAACTCTCATCTTCCATTAAAAGAAGTGTGTACTGCACGATCGAGTCCAAGTTCCCTTAGCAAATATCAGCGAGGAAGAGGGGGTCCAGAGTCGAGCTAATGAAGTCCTAATAAACGAGAGGCTTAAGGCTCTCAACCAGTGGCACCCTTCCTACTGATATTTAATACAAACGTTACAATATCAAAACACGTCCTCTCGCAGAATGCTCACTCGAGCGCACCCCTTCATCGTGCACGCATTAATACACGCGGGCCAGGGTTACACTTGGGCTGCCTTCAAGGCGCAGCCCCCTTCCGTGGCTACACTCACAACTTTATTATGTCGTTCAGTCGTAGATAAACAGGAACGTACACGCGCGCACACGGCCGGACTATAATTCCCCGGGCTCGTGTTCACAATGGACACGGTGGCAGGAGCAGAAACTAGCGCTCTAGAAACGCACGCTGTTTGCCGGAGTGATTATCGCTCGTTAAGGACTGCCATTCGAACCTCGACAATTCCTGCCCCCTCCCCTCCAGCTCGAAATGACACTTGCCCCCTGCGCTTTCTTTCTTTGTACCGCTTCTTTGTTACCGCGCGTTGCCCTTTTCGGGCTAATTTACAGAGGCCTACGTATTAGTGACTGCGGCTGTGAAAATGTGTATCTTAAGGGGTCAGTCCACTGTGACAGTTTGAAGAATGAAGCTATTTTTGAAGATATTTTTCTTCGTAAATACAACATATATTGCGATAAATTTTGTTGGTGTTTATTAAGCTATTCTTATATTTTATGCAAAAAATTTAAAAGAATTTTTTTCATTTGTTTTAAAACTAGCCGAATTTTCAAAGGTCAATTTCACACAATTTCACACTTGGAATATATTTGGGTAACAAACAAAAATTGAACTGTTGTAGAATTATTTACAAAAAATTCTCAAAAGTGTGGCTAAAATTTAGTAGCCAGTAATTTCTGTGCGAAAAGAACAAATTCACCAAATCAGTTGCTAGTCTTCCTACAGTGATGAAAATTACATTTATAGTAATACATTGCTCTATCTATTTACTATCATCTTTATATTTTTTATCTACTAATACGAGATATGTAGGTGACAATGGAAGAATAAAGACATTATTACCATTATAAATTTCGAAACTCTTCTCAATCGTGCAAAAAGTAAAATACCCATTGCCAGTAAGATTTTCAACCGAACTGTATTTTTGTCAAATACTGTTTAACCGATATTTGATCACTGTCCTTTTGTTTTTCATTACAGTAGCAAGCAGCTGGCAGAGGAACCCAACAATCATCGCTTTTTGCGCTTGTTGCCTCTAATTTCTCGAATCTTCGACGGAAGATAAATGGTTAGATAAACAAAATGTGCTCGGACGTTTTTCTTGCTGTCGATAGCGCAGCGCTTCCGGAGCCGAAAGTGGCGCTGCCTATGTCGAAGGGAAAAAGGGAAGCTCGTTTACAAACGAGAAACAGAGCCTCGCTGACGCGACGGCTGAGACGGCACATTCATCATCCACTTCTTTACCTTCTTCTTCCCTTCCTATCTCCTTTATTTTTGTTTCCATCCCGTCTCGTCTAGATGCTCTTCCTGTTAACGTGCTGTAATGTAATCAATTACAAGGAACGATGTGCGAGGAACGAGCAACGATTATCCCAAAAATACCAACACTCGAGTAAATTTTCAAATTTGAATTCTAATAGTTTAATAGCTTTATAATTAATTAATGCAATTGTCGTCGCAATTGGGTTTTTAGAAGACATATATTTTTTCAAGTGTGGGTAAGAAAATTGAGCACGATGGAAAATTATCATGCATTTCAGCGACGGAAGTCAGAATTGGCGACGGAAATCAGATTCAGCGATGACGATCACGAGACCGCGCGACGTGGAGGAAGCCTCGGTATTCTGTCCATTATCCCAGGTCATTTTCCGTCATTCTACTCAGCATTGTTCCGAGATCTGCAGCAGCTTCTCGGGAGAGTTCGCAACAAGCGTGGCAACCGCTCGTAAAGTTGCTACAATGCGTCCCGAGGCGAGAGACGACAAACGGTTACGGGAGATTAAGGCCGAGGTTCGTCAGACGGCGGCGGAGCTTGTTGGTATCTCAATCGGCCCCGCGCAGAAGTGTTTCCGGAGAATGAATGAACAAGACACCCCTGGAACCATTTCAAGCTCCTCAACTTCGACGAGGGAGGAGTCAAGGGATGCCCACTTGGCCTCGAGTGCCTCGCGGTGAACGTTTCTGCACCACCGAGGATAATCGTTCGAGAGGATAAAGAGGACAACCGACCGATCTATCTGCTTTGCTTTTGCGGCCATTTTAAATGCAGCTCAAATATTTGACCATGAACGATTTCGGTTGTTGAGCCACCTATCGCGTAAAAACGCTCGAGCTCGTAGAAGCTATGTTACACAGAGCGCGATGATTCGAGGGGATGTTCTATAGTCGAACTTTAAAAAAATCCAATTTATGTTTGTTCAGTAAAAAGGGATGACATCTGGAATATTGGAAAAAAATGCGATGACATAGAATTCAAGTGATAGGTACTAATGACTTGAAAATTTTTTGTGAAAACATACCCTCAATGACAGAGTGTTTTTATATTATCGTGAATATCCACGAAACCGTAAAAAATATTGAAAGAATGTGTTATTCAGTTTTATGGTTTTTGATAGGCTTCGAATTTTTGGGGGGTTTTGATAATCTTCGAAAAATTGGTGGGACGGATAAATTTTGAGAAAAATAACAGTTTTGAAATTATTTGAAAGGAGGGATTTGAAACACCTTCGCACTGAAAAGCATTGGGTACACACTTTCGATAAATAGAGGGAATTAAATAACTACATATGTAACAAATACTTGAAGTTCAGAGTATGGAAATATATATTTAGGACAAAAAGGTGCATTGAATGTAGGAAAAAATATGTAATCGAGTTTTCTACCAACACAGTACATACGACAATTTAAATTAATCCTATCCTACTAATATAATAAATGCAAAAGTGTGTTTGGGTATTTGAATGTTTGTTACTCCATCGCCGAATCACGTAGTCTAGGACCAGAAATAACATATAGAATACTTTTTATCCTGATTTTTTTAATCGATCTAGAGCAAATTTGCATAATTACTCTCTGGAATCCTGTGAAAAATATAGGCTGCCCTGAAATATGAACACCTCTTCTCTCTCTTTCCACCCCCTGCCACTCCCTGGCAATAAAAATTATTATACTATACATCTTTAATACCACACAATTTTTGCCGACAATCTAATTTGTGATGATACTTAAAACTTAAACGAGAGGCAGATTATAAAGCTCCACCTAAAAAGGAAAACTGAAGATTATTCAAAACTCTTCTAAAAAAAATGATATATAAAAAATATTCTCTATTAAGCTTAAGAAACCCCCTAAACTAACCCCCTAATTTAAATCAATCCAGTAGCATCAAAAACAATCTACCCACGCGACCCAGTTACATGGTACCCAATGAAGACCTGTAGATACTCCAAAAATACCCCAACCTTGTTCAAAAACAACAACCATCTGCTGGTCCAATAAATCTTCCCCAATTTCTCGCGTCGAAGGACATTCTTCAACGACAAATACACATTACCCCCAAGTACCGTCCCATTCAAACAGATTTCCACAACTTTCCAACCTCTTATAATAAAGTAATTTATAAAATGGCCCCAACAGAAGCTTCTTCAGGCATCGTTGACAACCCGACGTCCAAGGGTTGGCCGATTCCAGCAACCGTGCAAACTCCACGGGCCAGAATTACCTGTACGGGTGACATCGTCTATTTTGTCGGCGAAATCATTGGACGAAAAGGGAGTCCTTCTCTCCTCGCGTCTTACCGGGGGATATTGAGAGACACGGAGGAGTGGATATGACGAGGGTCAGCGGTGTGCAGGGCTGACCGTCAGGTAAGGACTGGAGCGAAGCGAAAAACGCTGGAAAAGCCCGAATAAAGACGGGACAAGCAACAAGCCTGAATAACGACAGCTACGATCATCATAATAGCCTCATTGTTGCGGGCATGTTTTGAAAATGAGGATCCATCCCGGGGCTTGCCCTCTTCTTCGCCCCTGCAGCACTTTCTCTCTCCAGCCAGCGTCCCGAGCATCCGCTGTCCTTGCGAGCGGCGCACAATGAGAACTCGAGTATTTGTTGTGTCGCTGTTTGTAGCCAATCTGCCGCGTGCTCTGACCCGCTCTCCTCTTCAGCCACCCTCCTTCCCCTCTTTTCTCAATTTTTTTCTTTCCCTCCCTTTCCCGCGCGACGACTCGACCTTTCCCCGAAAACGCGCTCCCGACAGTTATTAGCGTTATTAATGGCCGCCCATTGACAACTCGATTCATCTTCGATCGTCTATTTGCGCCGGGGGGAAAGATCAACCGTGCTCGGCAGATGTACCTACACCTTTTGCCCCCGGATCGAGGGACGCTCCTGAAGGGCGTCATCCCGTGAACATGAGTGTCCTGTCAGCCATTTCTGACGCTGCGAATGAGACGTGCCGCAAGGTGGCTTGTCGGGGACACGGGGAACACAAGTTTCGACAGTGTTCAGCACTTTTTTCCACCGCTTGCCGAGTTCTTACTTGGTTGGCGCTTTGCTCTAGGTTTCGCGAAGGTTCGGGAAAGCCTTGGGGACGCTAAATAGCAACCAATTTGTGATATTAATCGCACAATATTGTCGTGTCAACTCGGAAGGACACACAGTGGGGGCAGAAGTAATGGGACACATTTTCAAAAAGAATAACTTTTTAAAAATGGCCCAAACGACTTGAGTTTTTTTGAGAAGCTAGAGGGATTAGTTTACTACTTGGGTGATGTGTTTTGTTGTGTTGGCAAAAATTGCAATTGGTCGGAATAGCGAAGAAAATAGCTTTTGCTGAACTTTTTTATCTGAACCTGTAATACAAATTTAAAAATCCTGTTTGTGGACGTATTTCGATGCCTGTCGCTTGTTTCTGAATCAACCAATTTCGATAAAATGGCACGACTCCATAATTTCCGTAAAATATAAGTAAACATTTACTATGGATGCTTGAAATCTTCAGAGAATAAGCAGAAATAGAATTGATAACTTTGACAGCTTGTATTTTCCAAACAACCTAACTAAGACCAAACCCAAACAAGTGGAAAACTGCACAGAAGCAAATGGTAATATTCTTCAAAGAAACCTGAAACTAATTAGGAAAACTCATGAAAATGTTTGGTTTCCCCACATTTTTTGAAGCTTGAAAATTCAGCTCACTAAGGAGCTGTATTTAAATCTTAAAAGAAGAGAACAATCAACTATTTCTAGTCTGAAAATTGGATATACAAAGCTCAAGAACCTGCTAACCAAATGCGACCCACCGCACTCTGATGTGTGCTCAAGCATTTCATGACTGATTGTTCTAAGTTTCCATTCGTTCGTAAGAAAAATCAAATTGATTTAAATTCCAGAGACAATTTCGCCGTTAATGGAATCTTGAGAAGTTAATATAATTTGAGCCACTGTCTCAATATTTCTTTGAAGCTAATAACCGCCATGAGCAGTTGCTGCGAAATTAAACTCCGAATTGAAAGAAGATCTAATAAGGATACCAATATATTTTATCAATTCCGGTTTATATGTACAGTAGCGGACAAAAAAGTTACCACTTTTTCGAACCACCCTACTTCTATTACTGTTCAATATCAAATCAAAACTGTGGTATGTGCCTAATATACATATTTTGAAAGAGAACTAAAAGCTCTATAAAACTCAGTTACAGTTGAATTTATTTAACTAGCAAACAAAAACTCTATTTAACATTGAGCAAGACAACACACTTTTAAAGCCAACAAAACTTACTGCTTTTGAACATTATTAAAAAAAATCTAATATTTTGTGGGGGACACCTTTTGCTTTTAGGAAAACCTAAAGAGTTACTGATCGTGGTAACTTCTTTGTCGGCCCCAAAAATGTGTTACCCTATTCAATGGCATATAATACTTTTGTGTGTTTGTTAAATAAATTCAACTTTAACTGGGTTTCATACAGCTTTAAATTCTCCATCAAAATATGTATATTAAACATACCACAGTCCCAAATTTATGCTAAAAAATAACAAAAATAGAACAAATCGAAAAAGTGGTAACTTTTTTGTCCGCTAGTGTAGCTGCACATGCAGAGATATAGAACCGAAATGCAGATGGTAAGCTTTTTCTATCTAAGTATTTTTTCCAAAAAATGTTAACCTTAAGACAGCCATACTCAAACGAGACAAGCATATTTTGATTCGTATCGGAAGAAGTATGCTTAAAATAAAACTTCCCATTCAAAGAATCAGAATTTACAATTCGATCTATTAATTATTAATTCTGTTGCACAACAGTGGTGCCTACATTTCTTCCCTTATAATCCTGCTCACATCCACCCTCATACTTAGTCTTCTTAAAACACTCAAAAAGATTCTTTGATTCCAACGAAACACTATTTACAATTCCTCCATATTAAAACACAAAACACGTTGACACTTTGCTTGCTTTAGTTTCAAAATGAACCTTCAAGGACCATTGTCTGCTTTCAAAAAAATATCCTCGCGAAAACGCGCCAGAGGTGACCACCGGATGCAAATCCATAGGCGTGTTTTCACGCCGAGTGACGCTAGTCGAAGTGTTAAATCGATATCGACGCGGGGATGCCGTCGATTTGGCCGTTCCGTCGCTGTTGGGGTCGCTCGTTTCCCAGATGCAAATGGGGAATCGAGCCGACTGTCACTTTCGTTAGCGATTTTTCGCTTAATCGCGTTCCCTTTGGGCGATGGCTGGCTACCGTGAGAGGAACGTCCGCTCTTCCGGGGTCGAATTATCCAATTACCTGGAGGCCAACCTGTGCCTCCTGGCTGTGGAAGGTCGAGGAGTGGATCAGGATCGACGACAGCAATGGCGGTAGCACGAGGCGGTCGTGGCCCAAAAGCGGGCCGGACAAAGAGCTCGTAAACGCGTTATTCCACGCCAACGGATATGTCAGAGCCGCTTCTCCGGGTGCACTACGTGGAAAAGGTCCGTCCACAACCTTCGTGCCCTGCCCCGGCACATACTTCTGCCCCGGCCAAGGCTGCCCTAGCTGGGCCAGCTTTTACCTTCGTTATCTTCACATCGGCGGCAATCGAAGAACCCGCTGATAACTTCCAGGAGAAAAGGAGGACACCGTTCCTCGCTTTGAATCTCAATGGGGCAATCGCGTGACAAAAGCTGGTAAATAAACGGGCCGCGGATCGGGCAACGGGATTATAATAATCGGAAAATAAACACGCCATTGTTGGGGTTTAATCTCGTGATCTACGGAGATCTTCCGGGCGGCTGATGGATGAAACCATCGTAGGTACGACGCGGTTTATGCTTCCTCTGGTATCCACTGAATCGGTCGTGATTACTCTGAGGATGCGCCGTACCGCGACATGAGGAGCATGGGTCGTAGATTTTTTTTAAATTTAGAGGAGGATTCTGTAGTTTCTTTATTTTATTTGCGAGGGAAGTTGGGCAGCTCGAAAATAGAAAAAAAATTGAAACTTTAAAGGAAGAAATGATGCTCAAGTGATTCGGTAATAAAACAGATATAAGGATGAAATCAACTCGCCGAAATAATGGTGAGTTTTCAGATTATCGTGAATATTTATGAAATTGTAAAAGATATCAAGAAGTGAAATTTAAATAAAGAGGTGGTAAGGAAAAAAATTGTTTTTTTACAATTTTCCCCACCATAATTTTTTAACAGTTCTTTATTACTATATTGTAGAATATCGAAGCCATACAACTATGAATTGAACTTTTGCCGATATCTTTTACGGTTTCGCAGCTATTCGCGATAATATGAAAACTCGCAATTTCTTTGAGGGGTATTTTCACCCTTGGGATCGTTTTATTGCAGAATCTAAAAATAGTTACATTCTTAACATCACTCGAGCTGCATTTTTGCAAAGTTTCAGATTTTTTTTAATTTTCAATTTGCAGAAATTCTCTTCTTAGTAATTTGTGTTTTCTGAATGGGACATTGTAATTAAGGGTTTCTTATTTAGAAGAATTTGTTTTTAGTAGGTATTCCTCTAGCTAGAATTTAGTATCTACTTCATATTAATTATTTATTTGGTAAATAACAGTGTCATTTGTTTTAAACATCCAGTCCTTAACTCAATGTTCTCGACGTTGATTATTAAATATGGTGAAAAGGCATAGTGGATTAGAAAATGTTTGGTTAAATTATTAACTTCGTTTGGCTTTATGAGTGTATGACAAATTCCATATTCTGAAATAAAGCATATGAATAGAATTTTCGTTAGACTTCCATTTCAAACTCCTTTATCAAATTTCTGTTGTGTCAATAATTTTGAGTGACTGCAATAACACGAAGAATTAAGGAAAACAGACTAAAATGCTTCCAACCATCTGTGTTGCGCGTCTTTATAATAGAGAAGTAGGTAATCCCGAAAGTATTTGTTAAATGGTAGTTTTTATCTCAACAAAAAAAGAAAATTTACCGCAAACTTATCTTTCATTATTTTCGCATAAAGAATTCCTTTCTCATGCTTACGAATTGATATAATTTTTACGAAGAAACTAAACATTACTAAATAAAATTAAATGGTCCCTTCATACAGCAATCTCCCAAAACACTCGTCCCAGAGTTTCCAAAAATTCATTTACACTGCCACTAGAAAACTGAAATTTCTTACAACTGGCAAAGACGTCAGAGTAGATCGGACACCCTTAAAAAAGGGGAAAAACGAAAGAAACAACAAAGTCACGGTGACAATGAAAAACGACATGTGTTCCAGGGCGCGTAATCCTTGTGAATCCGCTGTTTGCTATTCGCGTCGAAAGGGACAAACTTAAGGGACCTCTCCTCCAAAAAGTTCAAAAAATGAAAATTTCTTTACACTTTCTGCAAATATTATGTTATAAGACATGATGATGAATCTAAATTGTAACAATCTTTATAAATACGTTGCAATACGTGGGACACGTTAAAACAATTATAGATACGAATTTGAAGTACGTCAAACAAGATAATAAAGGAAAATAGTTTAGTGCAGAAACAACGTGAAATTAAAATTTTGAACTAAATAAGAGATACTCAAACATTCCGAAGAAATGTATTTTTAGGCAATGAAATCAACCAGAATAGGTAACAAGCGTCAGCACGTGGAACAGGTGGGAATTTTCAAAGAAGCAAAGCGCATTTTTCTGAGAACTACATTTTTGAAATCTCCGTGCAGGATATATACAAAATGGTTAAACCAACAGGTTTCATCCTTCAATTCATTAAAAACGAGACCTGCTCTAAGATACTGAACCTAATTAAAATAAAAAACATTAACTTCTGAAAATGTCGAAAAATTATGATAAAAATGGAACTCCAAGACGATTTTCAAGAAGTGAATGGTCCTAGTTGCAAAAATTCTAGAACATTACTAAATAATCGATAAAGACATATTTACGTGAAATTGAAAAAATATGCTTTCATGAAAAAAATTCTCCAATTCGACCAATTTTTCGAAGGGCTAAAGTAGAGGGACCCCTTAATCGCGATCGACAAACGTTTCCTGGATATATGCGGATGGCGCGCAGAGGAGGACCCCCCTTTTTTCGTCGATTGTTGCGAAAAATGCAAGAAGGGCCCCGACAGAAATGTAGAAATAAGGGTCGAGAGCTGTGCCACCGGGGCAATAAAACCCGAGAAAGGGGCCCTTTAACAGAGGCGTACAAGCACAATCGTACAAGGTGCACAATGACATCGACTGGCTGGCATTGTGGTTGCGCCCCGCTTGTTCCCATGGGATTCGTGTCCGCGAGGGTTTTGACATAATTAGTCCACGTATCGGAATGATCAGCTGTGGGAATAGCGCGGCGGAGCTGTCGATCTACATCTACTTTTAGAAACGAGAACTCGACCAGCGACTACATTCGTCCCCACAACGAACCCCATATCATCCATAGGCAAAATTCTGGTCCGGGCGAACGTTTCCAATGGAAGATGAACATTTCCAATAACGAACAAAAGACAGAAATTTCCAATAACAAATAAAAGATGAAAATGTCCAATAACGAATAGAAGACAGAAATTTCCAATAACGAATAGAAAATAGAAATTCCCAATAACGAATAGGCGACAGAAATTTCCAATAACGAATTTCAGATAGAAATTTCCAATATCGAATAAAAGACGAAATTTTTTAATAAGGCATGAAAGACAAAAATTGCGAATAACAATAAAAGGATATTAATTTCGAATCACAATTTTTCGTCCGATATTTTTCAAATAAAGATACTCAAATGGGTAATAAAATTACTATTTATTACACCAAATTCATTTTGCCTTCGTTTTCAAATTTTAACAAATTCACCGTTAATAAAACAAGCCTTCCCTTAAATTCCTAAACTAAAAATAAACTACTTCATTCGAATTATTTCAGGAACAAAAACAAATTTCCTTCCATTTGGTTCTCCATTGAAATAACCTTTTCACTAACAAAGTTACTGCCACAGATTATCACCAGAAAATACAAAAGCATTCCCAGCTTTTACCTCCACCAGTGATACCCGAGCCTCTAACTGAAGACGCATCCACCAGGAAGCTCAACAAAGGAGAGACGGTGTACAGCGAAGCGGCAGGTAAAAATTAGTCCACAATTACGGAAATAAACATGTATACAACGTTCTCGAATGTCACGGACCAACGGAAGGGACAGCAAAATCCTTTCAGGCCAACAAGGTGTCGGCCATGCAGCAGGACGGGAAATAGGGATAGGCAGGCAGGCGGTCAACGGGGCAGCCTATTTGGCCTCGTTATGGAAATGAGAATATGGGTCAGGCTGTATTCGACAAGATTAGTCGAGTCGTCAGGCGCTGAAGAGGCTCTGCGGGGCAGGTGTGCGGGTGGAATCGTTATTATTGTGCGAGAGAGCGGTCCTGAACTCTCAGTGAACGTGAAGTGGAGGACCTTTCGAGGGTTCTTTTCAGAAAAAATGTTTTCACCGGTTGTGTACGGCGAGTTTAAGCGCGAGCAACGGAAAACGGCAAAAAAAGAGGAGGGAAGATGGCGGGGGTGGAGAAGGAGAGGAACGAGTGGGGAGCTGAGGAGACGGAGCGAAGAAAGGAGGAAAGACGCGGGACAAGCAGAGCGCGCGCAAATGAAGCTTTCAAAAAAATCAGATGAAAATCCAACGGGTTCGCCGAACGACGTCATTATCGCGCTGTTAACTCGCGTTTACTAACGATCTGCACGCATTTTTCCTCGCTCCGCGACGGAACAACCGAGCAACGGAAACTGCACTTCAGCGTTTCTCTCTTTTTTTCTGGAGAACCGGGGTGCACTTCAAGCTGAACGAGCGAACGAATATGTATAACTGTTCTGTCAAAGAGGAGGGAAAACGTTTCGCGATAACCCAATAGCTGTTTAGTTGAGCGAGGATTTCCTTTTTTTCTTCTATTTTTGAGCGTTGACTTGTTAGTGCGAGGAGAACGAGCTTCTTGTTGTGTGATTGGTTTGAAACCGGTTTATGAAGTGTCGTGGTGGAAGGGGAGTTTTGGCATTTTTTTAATAAAATATTTTATAAATGGTCGTTAAAATAGTTTAGTGTCTTATTCGAGTAGAAGGTATTTTCGAATGCTTGTAAGGTAATCAAAGAATTTTTTAGTTTATTATGTATTTGAATAAATGCAAAATTGAGGAGCATAAAAACTTTTGTAAAAAGGTGTGGTAGTTTTTTAGGATTTTGGACTTCAAAATCAGATTTTCTCCGGCACGTACAGTTTCTTCAGGAATTGCTTTGAAATTTTGAGAAATGAACTGTGGTTTGAAATTGTCATTGAGTTTCTCGAATTCAGCACTCAAGAATGTATCAAAAATAACCGAAATGTTAAAAAAAGTTTCCTCATCGCAAGTCTGTGTAATCCCGCAAATAATTTCAGACGAGATAATTGAAAGCAGATTAGTTCTGAGAACGAAAGCTATTAAAATCACCCATTTATTTTATTCTAAAATAAAAAGTCACTTTGATAAGATTTATTTGATTGCATAACAAAATAACGTCACTTGTCCCAAATTGTTTTTAAAATAGAAATAATATGGTGACTCAAATAAACCATTATTTCCAGTATTATCTTTAATTTCTTATTTCAAATGATTTTCGCCCAAGGTTCAAATATTTCCACTGACCCCGGTATCCCTGCCCCACGATATTAAAAACCATTTAAAAGTAAATCTCTAGCTTTCCTAGCCGGTATCAATGGTGGCGAGGCAGCGTGTCAAGGATATCCGTTCTCCTCGATCCAAAAACTACACTGTTCTCTGTTGAAAGAGCAAATCCAACGACCACGGGGCAAGTACAATGAGAAGCCGATGTAATCTCCGGAAATGTTTAGGGGAAAATTAGGCCGACAGTTGTCGACGAGCCCATGGGTGCCGAAAACCATTGCCCCCTCTGAGACGGTTTGTCAAAATATTTATTCAGTACGCCAGCCACCGTATTTTTTTCTCCCTCTGGCGATTCTGTTAAGTCTGCCGAAATAGTCTATATTTTTTTTTCAGGCTTCGCCCCGATTCATCGATTCCAGTCCACGCGGGGTGGATCACTCAACTGGGACGAGTCATATCTGTTTTTTTGGTTGTAATCGGGGGAAAAAGTGGCGATGGAAAATGTTGAATGGCTTAAAGAGATCCATTTTCCTATAGCCAAGTCCTTTTAGCAAGTTGCAACGGTGCATCTGGAATTTACAGTTGCACCCTTTTTTTTTATTGGAAAGATATTTTTTTTACATAAATCGATTCTTTTGGACATGTAAGGTGGTCGAGAAAGCAATGCGTTGCGAAATGGTTTAAATTAATTAGTTTATTAAAAAAAAATCAAACCCTAATTTATTATATTGTAAACACTTCAGTATTTCCATGGCCAATGTTTACATTTTAATGGAGGGGCGTTTGAAACCCATTTGAGTGGGAAAGTAGATCTTTTTAAATAATTCAAAAAGGCGAAAAAAGAAATTGTGATTTCTCTCAGTTCTGTGATTCACTCTGTATAATATTCAAGATGGTGAACGAGTTTCTAAAATTTCTAAAATCCCCGTAAGTGGCAAGTAATGTCACTCGTCCAACATGGTCGTCAAAATAGTTGTCGATCTCTAATATCATCATTTATTTTCAGAACGAAGACGAGATTTGGATATCTCAGGTCTCCTTGAAAATTGTCAATTTCAGTTAAGTTTGCTCTCTGAAAAGGGGTCGAAAAAGCAAAATTGATAAACGACCTAAGAAAGTTCTCTTTCTGCTATCGAAATTTTTAAGAAGATGCCTACACATACCAAAATTCTCTAAAATCTTAATCATAAAAAATAGGAGATCGTAATATTTTGTGACATACAAGCTCACTAATGAATATCCAATTCATGTAAATACATAAAAGTGGAGAAATCAGAGATGGGCAATATATTTACACAAATAAAAATTTCGAAAGCCAATAAAAGTTAAAAATATTATTCGTCACATGTCGAATAAAAAAGCTAACTTTACTCATCGAATAATCTAAAGTTAAAGTAGCCTTTATTCGATCCGTTACTTAAATAATGTATTCTACATTCTGAAATACAGAATAACCACACTAAAGAAAGTGAGTGTTCCACATTCCAAAAATTTCCTTTATTCGAACGATCACGTTTCCCCAGTAATGCGGATAGTGGAGCTTCTACTCGACTTATCCAACACGTTCCAAGCCTTTAGCCCATCAAAAACTTCTGGTGTGACTAATAGTCGACGCGACTCAAAGCTCGCGACACACACTTATAATCCGAGTGATTTGGCGAGCCTTAAATCCATCGCTAAATCATTTCCAAATATCGTTTACAGGAGCGATAGGAGGGGGAGACGTTGGCGGGGGTGAGTTTAGCTCGTCGGATACTTCGGAAACTCGTCTGGTCGATTAAGGCTCGCGTTGTCGCAGGCTCCTATCCATGGCGTACAAAAGCGACGGTGACGTCGGTGTCGTCGTCGCGGTAGCTTTTCACACCGTCGCTATTTTCTCCACGCCGCCACCGCCACCCTCTCCTCCTGTCGCCGTAAGGGCGCGGTTTACGTCACGCGGTTTTTGTCCCTGCTGCAGAAACTGCAGCACTAGAATGGGACACGAGACGACGACGGCTGGTATATCAAGAGAACGACTGTTTGCGAGGGAAGCATGAATTAAGGGGTAGCCTCGTGTTTTGATTAAAATAATTGATGTTTCGGTGTTTCTTCGAGGATTAGGATTTCAAACGTGAGTAATTGAGATCTTTGGTCAGAATTCGAGAAATTTGTGAAGATTAGAGGTCTTTGAATGGAATTATATGCAGCTGGGGAGGTTTGGATGACGGATAGTTTCACAGTCGACAACGGTTATTGTATAATTTCATTCATATAATTCTGAGAATACAATTTTATGGTCGATATGAAATTCGTACTTAAAAAAAATCGTAATGGTTAATAGGGAGTTTGAAATGTTAATAGTAATGAAAATAAGATAACTGTTGGTACTTAATAACCTGTAGTAGTTAATGCGACAATAATAAATAATAAAAAAAATGAGATAGTTCCATTAGACACAAATATATCTTGAAATTTATGTCCCATAAATCGGGGGCTTGCCACAATAAACCAAGTGCCTTTTGCGACGTAGCTGCTCGATAAGAAGGGATTTTTTTAAATTCCAACCCGAAGGGGGTAAAAAGGGGCTGAAATATGTTTTCACGGACTCTTGGTTATTATTTCTTAGGCCCGATTAGATATCAATTTGAATTTTACTTCAAAAGATTGCCCACACAAATGCCTAAAAACCAATTTCAGGATTTTGCCCTAATAAACCCCTAAAGGGGTAGTGAAAAGGGGTGAAATGTGTTTCCACGGATTCCTCAAAATCTCTTGAGCCCGATTAGATATCACCTTGGTTTTTACTTTGAAATGTTCCCCTCACAAATACCTAAAAACCAATTTCAGGATTTTGCCCTAATCAACCCCTAAAGGGGTGATGAAAAGGGGTGAAATGTGTTTCCACGGATTCCTCAAAATCTCTTAGGCCCGATGGAATATTTTGCTAAGTAGTATTTATACAAACACGTACAAATATTTTTTCTTTTACATGTCACAGACATCGCTTTTCAAACACTGAACTTATTATAAAATTTCTCGATACCGATTGCAAGAATCCAGCCGAAATTGAACGAAAAATTAAATTCCTTTGAAAAATCAACGCGTTCCGACGGATTTTCTGCGGTTGATTGTTCTGACGTAGCTATCAGAATAACAATGTCTGCAAGACACGCATCCATTCTAACCGCGGCCTAAGGGTAATTGACTTAATTTTATTTAGCGTGACGGTGATTTAATTGCTAATGCGGCATCGGGCACCGAAGGTGGCGACACTCGTAAGTACGGTCCAGGGGCAGTATTAAAAGGGAACACCGAAAGGCACTACGTCTTCCGGCCTCTCCGTGCACTTTTCTGCGTTAAATCAGTGAAACGATCGGGACATTATTCGCGACGGCCGTGGAGAATCCATGAAATTCCCATCGCAATAGCTTCACGTCCTGACAATGGCGAGGGGTCGTCGGGCCTCTCGTTCTTTTCTTTCATCGCGTTAATGAGCTTCCACGCTAATGCACTCTACCTTCCATTTTTATTTTCCCTGTTTTTCTTCATCCCTTTTTTTCAAACGCAAGAACATTGCCGCGAAACAGATTTGCACGTTCGAATTCTTGAGATTCTGGCTTCAGTCACCAACCGTAGTCACGGTGCTAAAAATATTTATTGCATCGCTGTGAAATTTACGTAGTTCGCGCAATTTTCATAGCAATATCGTTTGATAAAAGCAGCTGCTAATAAGAAGAGAGGTAGAACTGTAGAAGTGATAACGTGTTTATTCGAGGGACGTAATAAATATCTCTAATAGTACTGTGCGTAACGGGTAATTAATAACAGAAAGAAATGAAGGGAAAGAGTATCAAAGCTACGTGGTTCTTCTACACGTGTAACTTGAAGAACAATTAAGATGTAAGAATAAATACAGCATGAAAAAGTATTCACTTTTGTTCTATCAAAGCAACGTAATTTAATTTAGAGACTGTTTCATTAGTTGACTTTAATCTGTATAGTTGTGTTCACGTTTCAATGATATTTCTTTGAACTGTGGACGAAAGTTTGTGTTATTTTAATATTGCTTACTGAATATATATTAGACTTAAAACGTGCGTTTATATACAATCGTTCTAAGTTAAGCAAATTAAAATTCTTTTTAAATAAAAATTTATTATTTTTCACTGTAGGTACTCCGAATTCCCTTTCTTCTTTTTTAGAAGAGATCCAATGCCAACCTGTTACAGAGTGATTAGAAGATACTATACAGTGATATGTTATTCTACTAATCCTACTAATATAATAAATGCGAAAGTGTGTTTTAATGTTTGGACGTTTGCTACTCAATCACGTCGCAACGACGCAACGGATCTTTCTGAAATTTCGTATGTACGTAGTCTAGGACCAGGAATAACGTATAGGAGACTTTTTATTGCGATTTTTTTAACCGATCAGACAAAATTTTTGAAGCAATTTGAAAATCCTTATTTCGCCATCTTGACACTCCGTGAAAATCGAAGTTTTACCCAAGCAACTCCGGGTGCTTTAAGCTAGGATATTATAATATACCTAATTGTAGTAAGCTAGATTGAGAAGAGATAAATAAACCAAAGAGAAATCCAAATCGAGACACTTCAATAACATACCCCAATAGTCCAAAAATAATCTTCCCAATCCTATTTAAAAAGACATTTAATCACATTTTTGAGAACTCTTCCGTCTTTATTTACCCCAAGCAATTACTCATACCAAACTACCTGCACCCAAAGCTTCAAATCCCAGCCTTTTAAATCTCTTTCAGAGCGCCACTTTCATTTCTAAACGCCAGAGAGAAAAGAGACCATTCGAGGAGCCGTTTCCTTCGCTCCAACGAAAGCAATGTACACGCACATTCGGTAAAAATGAAAACCAGAAACTTTCATAGGATGCAAGAGTCACGAGACAAACGAGGCTCACAACGATAATTTTATACGGCATTTTGCGCGCACGACTCGGCCGAAAAGTAGGCATCCCCTAGTTACTAGTAATCGTTTTCATATACTTTTATATTCTGAAGTATCGGACTGTTCCCCGTCGCATTCCCGTTTCCGCTGTTGGATGCCCTCTGTATACGCGCGTTACTCCGTCCATACGAGCTTCCGTTGGCCCCCGTTCGCCCTTCCCTCTTTCTCGTTCCCTCCGCGTCACAGAAGGAACCTGGAGGACGAAAGCAGAGCCGTAGATTTTACGGCTATCTATCTATCGAGCCATTCCGTACGTGTGCTGGGTTCACGGTGAATTTTCTCTACGGGCTTCCTCTGCCCGTGTTGTGCTTCTGTATTGGACTACGAATTCCTTGGAACTACCCTCTCTCTCTCTCTCTCCCTTCCGCCCCCTCTTTCCCCCTCGCCCGTCTTTTTCAGGGTGGACCAAGCCACCCGCCGAAATGTGCCAGCCACCCGTTTCTGTTTGAAGAGGGAATTTTACAGTCGAATACACTTGATGCAAGACGTACAGTTCTTGTCCGACTGTCTCGGCCGACCAGCAGGATCTTCCGTCTCAAGGGCCCATCTCCGATGGTCTTACTGCGAGATCGCTATCAGCGATACCCCTATGAGTAATTAAAATTGCAGTTCCTGGCGAATCAGATTACTTCTCAAGGGTAATTAACATTTTATGAGATGGAGTTTAGAGGATTATTTGGGGGTTGGCGAGGGGGAGGATGATGGTAGTGAGCAGGGGATGTATGTTATTGATAATACTATGAAATTCTTATGTAAGGCGGTCCCCTAAACTCAAAAATCGATGTGAGATGGAATCTTAAGGATACGTTTTTGAGATATCGTAGGATGAATATTTTGGTAATTTTTTAAGAAGATGACCCGACGGTTTTGGGAATATCTCGCGTTTCGGTGGACCGATTTGATTGCGACGACTCTTAAATTGAAGGTAATTAAATTGCGTATAATTTTTTCATACATTATTTTCCAATCGGATCAGTAGTTTAGGCGGAATCGAGCGAAACTTAAAAAAATGTTGTTCTGGGGTGGAAATTGATATCGAAAATTCACTACATAGCCTGGGAGACATAGAAATCATCATGTGTCGTCCGGTTTCTTATTTTTTGCGTGGAGTGCGCACCTTTGCAAAGAAAACAAGCCCAACCTGAGCAAAATCCATGCACAAATAAGGAAATTTTAGGCGATAGAGTGGGAGTGCTTATGTTCAACGTTTTCAAAACAAATTTAAATGTATTTTATTTTATTTTTGGAAAGCAATTATGGATCTTTCTGTTTTTTTTTTGCCCGCATTGAGATCAGTTTCTCTTACAAGGAACCAGTCGTAGTCACTTATCCCAGAACCCTTGGAAGCGTCCTTATTATAATAAGTCTGAGATATTTCCTTCAGATTTTTCATTTCGCTGGGCGATCCTTTCGTATTCGACATGTCTGCTTTCGTATTCCTCTCTATGATTCTGTTTGGTGTAATAGATCCGTGGTAGGAATAGGTACCTACCTATATTGGATCAATTTTTCTGGTAGGGGATATTTGAATATGAACATTTCAGAAGATACACTGATCAGTTAAACTTTTTCTCAATTCCTCACTTTTTGTACTTATGCAGATAATTTATGATTAGTGCTGCAGGTACCTACCAATTTTCTTTACTTATTACTTTTCGGTATTGATCGGTTTGGTTTCTGAAAGATTCATGCTATACTTCTGCAGACCAAAAATTCGTTGAATAAAATTTGAATGATTGTATATTTGAATATTTGTGGTATTTTGATATTTGTAATACACCTCAGTATTCAAGACTTTATAATATTTACACTAAATTTTACAAAATCTACTTGAGGTATGGTTATTTTCCAAATGGAAACAGTTTCCTTTTACACTCGCCACGTTGTCAGCTGCAAAATGACACAATTTCAATGCAGAATAATATACCTACAATATTTAATCAAACACGGGCATTTCTAAGTTTATGCAATATCATATTCCAAAAAAATTCGTGGCCTCATAACATTGAGAACATAAGATATGTAATATTAAATGCTCCATAACCAGTTTAAAATTGAACAAATGTATAAACTTCTCGAAAACTATAATAATAAAAACAGTGTTAACAAAATATTCTTGGACATATGTTCAAAGAATTTCACCCACTTAAAATCTACATATTAACACAACATTTAGCACTATTACTCAGAGAAAATATCTTTCCTCCATGGCAGGGTGAATTCTCAACATTTAGAGCTGCTCCCTTTTCGCACCAAACTGTATAAAGATCCTCTTATCTTGGGTAAATTAGTTATTAAACACCATTCTTGTGTTATAAAACTATTGCTATTAGGTACGTTTAGAAAAATTATAGTGAAATATTCTTACAAAATCATAAAATATTCTTAAAGTTCCTCTGCTCTATCATCGTTACCTGTACCAGAAGCTACAGAATGATTTCCACCAGTTATTTTTTTCTTTTTGCATTCAATGCTACCTATAACTGAATTTCATTAAATTCTGGAGCTGCCTCCATTCTGCAGCAAAACCTACAATAATCGTTACAGCTTCCTTGTTCCCTGGGGCTCACAAAAAATGCTACAACATCGCCATACCGTCCATTAATGCAGACTATAAGCTACACATTGAAAACTAAAAGAGTATTAAAAAAAGTATCCTCATCGTTCTTTCATTCCGAAGCTTTCATCAAGATGCTACCGGTGCGAATAATTTCGCGCTACACTGTATATAAATTCCTGTGACACGCGAGGCAGATCAAACACTCGAAAAGCAGGGGAGCAGAGGCGAGGCCAAAGAAAAAGCAGGCGCGGACACGAAGCACTTATAATTGTCGCGTAATTGTAACGACCGTCGAAGGCGTTCGAGACGCCAAACGAAGCGAGCATTTCCACCCCCTCGGGAGTGCTCGGTGGAAAGCGGAACGGAGCTACGAAAGACAAAAGAACAACCTGCTCCGCCTTGCCTAAGAAACGAAGGCAGCAACTGTTTACTGCACAAACACGCCACCACCTCTTCACGGACCAGAGTTGCGACTGTTGGAGGAAGAAGAAAAAAAGGGAGCAAGACGAAGGGGGATGAAGAGCGAGTAGAAGAAGAGCAGAGGAGGAAACTACCCCTGTGAAGGTCCCATTGGACGGAGGAGGCGAGCTTTGAAGGTAGAATTCCTTAGCCACCTTCGCCACCCCTTTCGCTCGGCGTAACAGACGGGGAGCAGGGTGTCGGCATTTTTACGCGGGGGCAGTTACGAATTAATTGAATGAGAGAGCGTATCCCTCGAGGACAGCGAGGAAATATGGTCCGAGGGGGGGGATCAAAGTAACGTTCTATCTGTTTCGCGCGCAACGACGAGGCAATTTTTTTCAACAGGCCTCCTCGACCTCTTGCTCCATCCCACCCCCTATTTCCTCCTATTTCGTTCTTCCCATTCGACGTAGTGCTCCTTGCACAAATACAGCGATTAATTCAAAGTGCAACTACAGTAAAGAATATTTCTGAAGGTACTGGACTACTTATCGAAATAATATGCTAATTTAAAAACTCCGAGAATTATTATAATTACAGTCATTCCAAATGGAAAATCGAACGCTTTTCGCATCAGAGGTTGACACGTAGGCGGAGATTACAAACTTTGACACCCTGTATTTTTTAAACAAAGTGTCTTATACCCTCCCCTAATTTCACGCGGACTACATCAGATCACAATTTAATCAGAGTCCCAGGCATCCAGAGCGAGAAGTGATCGATCAGGCACGAAGGGACCCGCTTCCGATTCTCAACCCTCGCTACTCCGCACTGTACGCGGAGCAGCACACGTGTATTTGGCAACGGAGAACAGAGCTGTGCGAAGAAACGCTCCGCGAGGATACCGTCTATTCGGAATTCAGAAACGATCAATGCTTCGGGGGACCCCCCTCTCCCTTTCTCTCCTCCTTTTTTCGCCTTCACGACTCGTTTCCCATTCCCAGTTACAAAAGGCTGAGGGGGAGGTGGAGGAAGAGGCAGAGAGGGGAGGAGAGCGTGTAGCGCCATGCGATCTTTTCTTATTCTTATTTCACCTCTCGCGCTCCTTTTCCATTCTCCTTTAACTGCCACCGTCGTCGATCCCTCGCGAGGGGTGGAAGCTTCGCAGGGGGTGCCAGGGGGGCTGGTTCGTCGACGAGACGCCGCGTTGACAGCCGACTGTTCGCGGCGAAGCCGGAGGTCGAATGATTCCCCAAACTTCCGGGGGATTCTTGCGCGGATATCGCCCTAAAGCGCCACGGCTCGGGGGTGGCTTCTCGCGCTTCGCGTTTCACGATACGCGAATTCCTTGTTCCCAGAAAAGATGCGGCTAACCATATAGTCATTGATGGACGAGCCGCTTGGACCACGAAACGATCAGCTTGGACATCTACGGATTTCTCGATTAACTTATCAATTTTCCTGGAGTAGTTTGATTCTTCAGAGACTTAAAAAGCGATTTGAGCCGTTTATTTTGAAAGTGGCCGAACTCCATTTTTCAATTTTTTCCGGTCACCATGGTTACATGTACAACTTCATGTTATTTATCAGTAAAGCATTTCAGGTTGCTTATATTCCGAGCAAATACGATAATTCTTGACACAAGTTTTCAGAGTTAGTTCAATAATTGAACCGTGTAGTTTGAAAGTGGCCTAACTCCATTTATACTTAAATTTTAAAGTCCTGAATATATTACCACGTCGGGGTAGACCAAGAAAGTTCGAAAATATTGTATTGACACCACTGTATAAAAATATCAGACAAATTACAACAGCAAAATTCAAGGACATAATTGACCTATTACGATATATACCACCGGAACATCATGATTTCTTCAAATCCCTTTCACACGCACAAAATGTAGATGAGTAGTAAATTGTTTTGTAATAAATTTATGTTTGTAATTTTGTACGTTATGTAGTTAAAAAATGTTTTGAATCGCATAAATTATGTTTCCGAAGTGTTTTAAAGATATGTCAAATAAATTCAGTATTGTTTTTTTCAATTTGAAGCATCTTAAATTATGTTGAATGGACTTGGGCACCTTCAAATTTTATAATGAATCTGGTTGTTAATTTTGAAAGTGGCCTAACTCCATTCTTGATAAGAAAACGCATATTATTCACTTAATAATTGCCACTATTTTAATAGGAACTATAAATTTAACACCCTTAGATACACTTAAGCAGTATGACTCATTAGTATCCTATACGTATATTTTTAAATTCATTGAAACGCAAACCCTTAAATATTTCGATTTGAAGATAAATGGACCTAGGCCACTTTCAAAATAAACGGCTCATTTATTGAGAAGTAGAATGCAACTCGCAGGCATAAATAATAGAAAAGGTACAGGATTATGTGAGTTTAACACTTTGACTGCTCTGTCACATAGTTAAATGTTCATCATAATATCTATGTTTACACTTTCTTGTAATAATTGTTCTAAATAGTATCTACAAATACAATAGAATGGGTCAAAAATATAGAATCAATGTTTTTCCTTCGCGAACGTCGGAGCATGAGGAATAACATAGAAACATGAAAAATGTTCCAAAGCATTGATTGGAATATAGTATTTTATTTCCCCCCTTTTTTAAGTCTTTTTACTATTCTTCTTTATGACTATGCGGTACGATCGAATTATAATTAGAAATTCGGGTGACGAAGTCGCTGCCTCTGTAATCCATTAGCAAATTAATTGCAGAATTTATAGAGTCTTCCTTTCGTGAACAGCGCGGGAACACGAGAACTTGTCGAACTTTCGAAACTCTCGCCAGAAATTACAACCAAGTCTTTGGTCGTTAGTCACAGAGTTCCTTAACGGAGTAACTGAGTGGTCGTGAACATGAATGGACCCAAAAACTTTATTATTAAATGCAATATCTGGCGGAGCTTCTCGAGGAATAACACTGCGACTATTCCCACTTCATTAGGAATACAGGCTTCTATATTCACTGCTACAGAATCTTTCAGGTTTACGTTGCAGAATTACCAATTTTCTTCTGAAAATTTTGCGAACTTTGTTGCCAGTTAAATTACTTCCCTACGCGTGATACTGTTGAAGAAGATGTAAGAAATGTAAGATTTAGAATTGTAAGAAATTTGCAGTTTTGAATTTTATAGTAGTTAATACTTAATATAAAAATAGTGTAAAATATGTTTAATATCGAAATTTATTTAATCTGAATCATGATCTAAACTGTGTTGTATAAAGGAGAGAACGTTGTTTTGTTTTTATATATATATATGCAGTGAATATTTGTATATTTGTCAAACTACGAAATGTGAGTTATTAAGTAATTGCAATGTGCAATACATTTGTATTCTATTACATATATCGCGATATTTATTTTTAATTCTAAGGTACACTGTTCACCAGAGTCACTACCAACGCTAGTATTAAATTGTTTAAAATTTTAGGAGCTCAGATTATGCATTCTTTATTTTACCAAAGAACTGCTGGCATGCCTAAAGTGTTAACGATTACGCCATTCTATTATCAACAATACCACGGAGATGATTAATGTACGGAAATCCGATGCCAGCTACAGTTCAGACGTCTCTTTACAAAGTTTGACCTGTGGAGGGTGTGAATTGAAAAATAAAGCACGAGGGAGTGCTCCCCTGATTGATAAAATATGAAGAGAAAGTCAATGCCCATCGTAGCAAAATTATAAATGAGAAATATGTGGAACATATTTTTTTGGATTTGAAAATATGAGAAATATGTGAAACATAATTTCAAACTGCGTTTTAAGAACGAACATAATAAATGACTTTTCCTTTCAATGGAATTTTTGATAAATTGTGTTGTGGTGTCTTTTGGACACTTTCAGTGGTGCAAAGTTTTTAAAAATTGCTCCTTAAATATCGACGAGAAAACACGTCACAACTATGTATGTTACTCAAAGTGCTATGATAAAAAATTAATTCATTTGTGTATCATTTGTGTACATATATATTATGTGTATGTAAATTCAACTGTGTATCACAACGTAAATTTGCAATAAACTCGAGAATTTAGAATGGCACAATGAAGGCTTCAAGGTGTTATTTTCTTTTTTTTTATTTTAGTTACTTATTTATAACGGAATAACAACCCTATGGCACATTATATTTAAAATTAAAATAACAAATAGGTACCAAAGAAAATAACAGAACGAGATGAAATAAAATGAACAGATATTACAATACAAGTATCAATATTGTAAATTAATCATTCAGTATATCCAAAACTGAATTGCTAAATATAGATATGGAAATAAGAAAAAGAAAACAATATTCAATCAATATGATAGAGAGAGTGATACCTCACATTTCTACTGAGGAAATAGAATTTGAATTGCATCAAGATTTCGAGGAAATTAATGTGATTCCATGTAAGATTATGTCACCTTAATTAAATTACATACAATGTCAAAGTGTCATTGCATGCTACTACAGTAAAACATAATAAAACAGTTCAAGGAACCTCATTCCACATTTCGATGTTATAGAAATCGAAATTTTTTTAAATGAAGATGATACTAAAAAATTATGATTGGAAATTTGAAGCACTATTCTTCGATATTAAAATAAAATAATACTGCACCATAAATCGCTATAATTAGATTCTTTAAAACAGTGTAAATTTGAAGTTCCCAAAATGGAATAAAAATTTATTGCATAAGCGATCAATATCGCTTTAAACGTCGAGCAATTTCGAAATTTCTACGAGCGGCCATCATGGACGATTGGGAACCGCGCGAAAAATAGAAGCTGAAAATTTTCTAATTGAGGAGGATTCGATTACCGTCGAATATCGACAATCGCAAATAGAGGGTGAGGGAGAGAGAGAAAAAAAAGGAGAACTCGATTTGTCCTCGTCACGCGGAGGAACCGGAAACGCGATTTGTACGTACGATCGATCAAAACCCTCGTCTGTTGGCATCAGGGCCGACGTCGTTCCATCGGAGCGATTCGATGAGCTAACGCCAACTTAACGCTACACACCCCACTGAGCCGCACTCGGTCAGATAACTCGTGGATTTTCGAGCACCGTGCAGATTCTCGGTCGCTTGCTCACTTGTAGATTCTTCGATGATTTAATTCCTACCGACCATTTAACACGTCACCTCGAGATTACCCCCCACGAAAACCGTGAAACGGACCGAAACATTATCTGCTGGAGGTCATCGTAGTCTAAAGACAGAGAGAGAGTCGGGTTCCCTTGTTGGGTAATCTTTAGGAGACCCAAGAACGATTTGTGAAAGATTAGATATTGAAATCGAAAGTGCGCTTCTTTGTCCGAGCGTTGATCTCACTTGGGACGCCATAACAGGCTGTGTTATACGCTTCGGTGGAATATTATTCATGGTCTGCTGGAAGGATGATGAATTTGAACTTTAGTATTGTGTTTAGGAATTAAAAGAATAGTTTGGGATCGTGGGATATAATTCAACTAATATTGTCAGAGAAGCTCTGTGTAATAGCGAAAGTGATACAGGAATGGCACGTTCAAATATGTCACTAGGTACAGTCCTCTAGAAAGAAACAGTGGTAGGTAATTACCATTTAAATATACAGTAGCTAACAGTGTAACATACAAGACTTTGATGTCTATCCAGTATCTATTTACACGACCACAAAGATACAGAGGGTGGCCAAATTATTATACTCAAAACATTTTCGTCAATTTGTGGGATCATTTTAAAATGAATTTAATACGATTAAAAGAATCTTAAATTGGCAAAGGTTCAGACAGGAAACTTTCTTCGCTTTCCAAAACACTCATGAAAATTTGTCTACGATCATGAGTTCGCAAGTTATAGATGTTCAAAGTGAGAAGTACCTTTTTTGCTTTGATCGCGAATAACTCAGTCAATATAAATCAAACAAAAAAAAACAAGAGCTCTTCTTTGGATTTACCGGGAAATAATTTTTTTGGCACGTGCATATGTTTAAACTCGGAAGATATTTCTGAAACTTCATTTCCTGCGCTTCAATGAAAAAAAAGTGAACACTTGATTCAAAAACTAGAAGCTTCAAGCGTTAAAATGCGTTTTTTAAATATTTTTGCGACCACTTTTACAGCCATTCCATCGCTTTAATTCACAAAATCTCAATCCCTATTGTTTAAATATAATAATTTGGCCACCCACTGTAATACAAAGTCCATCTTCAATAACTTCATACATAAGCAAAGCGAATATGTTCCTCTAAAGCTCTGAACTGAATCACAGTAGTAGACACCGTTGAAGTATACCTAACGACACAGGGTGCGTTCCGTTATTCACTGCAAGTACTTCTAATATGACGTCACGCGAGTGTGCTGCTAACAGCGTTCCGTTTTAATTTCGTGCATTTCGAAGCTGCTGCGAAATTGTAAAACTGAACGCAGCTGCAGTTGGTTGCATTCAGCATCTCATAGCGTCTGTCATCTGGTGTCGAATATTGTTCTAATAACCTACAACATGAGTGGAAGAAATAACAAAAATACAATAGTTGCGTTATTATTTACGGATATAATTAAAGAAAATATAGAGGACTCAAGTAATTCCAGCGACGTGTACATAAATAAAGAACACTATACCATTCCGTGCTCGCTACGCTTCTTCTGCAGTCATTTGACACAAAAAACTATTAATAATTAATTAAAAAAATAGTAATAATTTCCATGTCCACATCAATTACAGGATTCATTTTGAAATTGTTGTGTGGTCACGTGATCAATGCGACTGCTGTACCTGACCGGCTGCAGCAGTTACAACAGGAAGTGACGTCGAATTTCGTGACGTCATACATCTGTAGCAGTGCTTTCGCAGTGAACTGCTATCCATATCGGAACGCTATTGTCAGCACTGCCAGTACTTGCAGTGAATAACGGAACGCACCCACAATTTCCCTTAACTCCTTCCCTCGAAACAGCCCCAACTGCTGGCTCCCAGTTCCACCGTAGCCCACATTCGTGAGCAACGAAGTACGTTGCTTAAGACGTCGCTTGGCCGTAGCGTCCCGTTTCCCTTCGGTTTAATCACCGGCGAGGCGGGTGACAGATTCCTCGTCATCTTCGTTCGCGATTATCGGGGCAGGGGTGATTTGGCGCGGGGGCCGGGAGAAGCCGCGGAAAAGGGCGAGCGTTGGAAGGCGTAAGAGAATGGAAATCAATACGTGAAGTGAGCAGCCAGTTTCAGGGCAGGAGCCTGCCGGCTTTAGAAAGCCTTGAGACGTCGTCTGTTCATCCTCTTTGGACCCTCGTGTTAAGAGAGCTCGAGCAAGCGCCAGAGCGGGCGACACAGCCGACGGGAGAGCGATGGCAACACAGAAAGACAAGGAGAAAGAGAGAACCGGCGAACCTCCATTCAAGACTAATGGGGTTAAACGCCTTAGCCATCAACTGAACGTCTCCCTCTTGATTCTTGGACATTTCGATTCGACTTCGAGGATATCCCTTCGAGTTCCGCGGGTCCCCGATAATGCCTCCCTTGACTCCGTGGGCGAGCTTCGCGGGCCTCGCTTTAAGCGCCTCGCGTACGCAAAATTTGCAGAATTTGTTTTGGCAAAGTGAAAAGTAATAGGGTGCACGTGAACCTTTGCAGTCGATTACATTAGATTAGAATTTAGAATTCATTTTTACTACGTGTATTCCTGAATTTAGAGAAGCAGTTTTAATTTACATAGTTCACTTTAACCCTTTTACTGCGTATTTAAATTTTCGGACGATTCTTGAAAAGTCTCAATTTTAGGAATTATAAAAAAAGTTTTTAATTTTCAGTTTTTCAGTTTTTCCAGAGAACATTGCTGAGTATCTCAGTACAAGAGAATACATTTTTTTAATGCGTGGAGTATAGTATTGTTGGTGTTCATTCCGAAGGGTTAAGGGTTCGCTGGCGACATACGAAGTTGTTTGGAAAAATTTATCCGTGTTAAGTGAGTAACATAAAGGAATAATAAACATTTGGAAAAAAATTTCTTCTCAAGGCAAAATCAAGGTAATATTGAACTTTTTAATTGGCACCGTATCTATGACTTTTATTTATAAGATTGTAGGAGGTAGTGCAACGATTTTACGGAATAGCATGATTTAACATCTTTTATTTATAATAATATTAAATTTAAAATAGTGAAAATAATAGTGGGCCCAGGCGGGTTTTACTGAAATCCTGATTAAGAATGTAAACTTGGATATTGAACTGAATAATTACTGCCCTGCCTACTATCGTGAATTTAATATTATTATAAAGAAACTCGTTGAACTCTTCTTACAATCCATTCTCTGCAATCGCTTAACAGTCGCTTAATATATCGAGGAACAAAATAGCGAAGAACTTGATAAATAAACCACTCCTCTATTTATTTCTAAATCGCGTCCCTTTCTTCCTTCGTAGTGTGCGAAAAATGTGAAAAATTACCTTTGTGTGCCATGTCGTCAGCGGTCACAGAGGCTAGGAGGCCGGTGGCGCCCGGCCATGGAACGACCGCAGCGCCCAGCTGCTGCGAAGGCAGAATCTTCGGGCCTTTAGGCACTTCCGGTCACTAAAACAATGAAAGTCTCCCTTAAAAATTACTATTATGATTGAAATCGCCATTAACCCTCGGTTGTCACACCTTTTCTTTCGAACTGCTGTTAAGTCTTAAAAATTCTGAGATTAAGATCGAACATATATGTAGAATATGTTGATCGTTGAAAATTAACATTTGAAGTATGATCATATTTAAACAAATTTTGAAAGGATAAAGTTCCAGAAAAAGTTTAGCTTGAAGAATCATAACTTTCTTAACTTCTAATATTTTTAGCCAAAAATTTATATTTATCCTCTTAAGATATGTTACTGTATTAAAGAAAAAATTACAAAATTTAACAAAACAATATTTAATAAATGAGATTCCCCATATAACTCCATTTTCAATGATGTCTCAAAGTCAAATTTGGGTCGGTTTTACCCAGTGTGACAATTGAAGGTTAATAACTTACACAGCTCCTTCCCTGTGGAATATTTACAAAAATACGTTCCTTCAAGCTTCTCAACCATTGATTAGAAAATTCAAAAAAGCTTTCGTAGGACGTTATTAAAATTTTAACACTAAACGTATCGGCACTTTATATGCATATACCTATTCCTACTGTAACTAGTTAAATTACTGGCTAGGAAATAAATTGTCATAAAGTCAAATGGATGAAAGAAATAAAAATGAATGCATAATTTTAAATCGAATTTTAAAAACGGTCATTCGACCGGGCGTGGTACGTTTAGTGTTAATATCATCAGTATAGAAGTTAAAGACAGAAAACAGAGAATATATTTATATTAAAATCGCATACTGTCAGAGTAACACACAAAGTAACTTCGTAATATACAAGCCGGCTTTTTCCAACTGTCGTAGCCCTGTTTTTAAGATTATTCAAAAAGTGTGCCCTCGTCTCGATAACACTTGTGTAAATTCGAGTCATTTGTGTAAAGCAAGTGTGGCCCAACTGTCTCGAAACGAACGAAAACATGAAGTTACACATAATTAAGTGTTTATCGTATATCAATGTAGCCAAAGAATTTTCGAAATTACATTGCTCAGAAAACATGTAACTATTTACGAAAGAAAGATCGTTTAATTTTCAAATGGTAGAAGAAAGTGAATAATGTCGTCAAAAAATACGTTCAATCACCTGTCGCGAGTTGATTTTTCTTGGGAAAGTAAATTCAAAAATTAAAATGAAACATTTTCCTATGGCACCCCATTTCTAATAAGATTGATTTAAAAAATGGGTGGAGAAGTGCAAAGCGCTATCTAAGTTATTTTTCCACTATTATAAATCGTTATTGACGAAGAAATAGATTTATAAAAAAAAACATCTACCTCTTGTATAACAGAAAAGAGCTTCCCGTAAATTACAAAATGAGAATGAAAGGATTTATCATACCTAAGCGTGGGAATACAAATATAAAAACATAAAATTATTTCCTGCAAATAATACTTTAAAAAATAATATTCTTCCATGCGTCGTGAAAAAACTTTCTTTCTCTGGTAACAATTCTTGTATTTGAAATCCAAACCTAACACAAAAAACGCGATGACTTTAAGTACCTATTTAGTGACTTCCCGGTCTGAGTGAATTTTTACTGGAAAAAAATTGTTTTTTACATTCACACAAAGCTCGATTAAAATCACTATTTTCGACCGAACACTGTTAGACTTGAGCACAATATTGAATATTTGCAAAGTAAATTTTCGTACTCCATTAAGCATTTTTTCCAAATTATTTCAAAGCATTAATCGAACCGCAACGATATAAAAGCATGACATATCTTAATATATAAAGCAGAAAGTGTTTGTGTGTTTGTCTATCACCTAAAAATTCCAAACGTTATACTCTGAAGTCACGAAATATGTCTCGACTCATTATGCCCAGCTAATCCAGATGAATGTGACTTATTTTCACAAAAAATATATGCAATTTTTTTTATAAGCCGAGCAGTAAAGCTAGTTTAGTATAAATATACATAACAAAATTTCTAATCAGTGTTTAAAAATTCTTAATCATTTTGAATATTTCAATAATATTTTTAATTATTCTTAAAAACAAGTAGATAGATACAGTAATGCCCTGAAAATTATTTCAAAAACCCACAAACCCTAAATGTCATCCTCCGTCCGTACAATTCCTCCCCAATTCCTCGAAAATCATAATTACCATTAACGGTTGACAAGAGCTGGCACGCTACACCCCCGCTTAAAGAGTACCTACGCAACGCAGAAGCTCGCGATGCACTTGCTCTCGCTTCGGTTTTATTCAGGCTACACCGCCAGCCACGCCTAATTAATATACTTTCATCCGACTCAATGACAAGAAACATCGTAATTACCGTGGCAACGAGGTTTCCCCTGTAACATTGAAAAGGTGTCCCTTCGTTCTAATTGGCTTCATCGTAACGAGTCCCCCACCCCCGTGGCCCCTGACAACCCCCACCCTTGGCTCTGGATAGGGTACGACTTGTTGAGCAAAAGAATCGGCATCGGTTCTTCTACAAGAGAGCTTAAGGGGCACAATACGCGTTTCTCTGCGGACGCGAAATCCCTTTTAAAAGCTTAGATACACGCGGGGTGGCCGCGTTTTGAACGAGCCGCGACGTTCACAGGTCTCGAGTGCCGTAATTACCGGGCCTCGCACTCCGCGACGCCATGTAAACTACTTACACGTGTAACGCCCACTAAACCTGTCAGCGTGGCGGAATAAAAAAGCGAGAAAGAGAGACGGCGCATCGCTTGGAAACGATAAGGGGTCGAGAACGGTGGCGGGCGTAATAATTAGAGGACAAACGGATCGATCCTGATGTACGACGAGAGGCACCCCCGGATTCACCCCTCTCTCTTTCTCGCTCTCTCTTAACGAGCAGCAAAGGAAGCGGGCACCGCTCGTTCCGGTGCCCTTCGATGACGTCTCGTGGAGCTTTTCGCGATCGTGCAAGCAGCGCGAGTCGAATGTTTAATTATTCCTCTTCAAGTATTAGATACGAGTATTGGTGGCGTATGGGTGTGTGTGGCTTCGGAGCCGGGGAAAGAGGACTTGTGTGTTTTTCGACGAAAGGTACTTGAAGGTATTGCAGTGTAAAAGTTTATGGAAATTGTGGGCAATTTCAGTTTTGTGGATATCCTTATTTTGCGATATTTGTCGACTTATTTGTTAACAGGCATGTAATTTTTTTGGTTCATCGGAGTGTGTTGTTCCGAGTGATTTTGTGGTTTTATGAATTTTAGGGTTTATAGAAATACCGACTTTTGAAAAATGTGGTTTTCAAATTCTACTATTCCTAAAAAATGGTAAATAAATACTTGTATTTATTTTGACAATTTTCAGTTTCCTTAATATTACGGAGTTACAAAAATATAACAAAATAAAATAGGCTGCATACAAAACCAAATGAAAAAACAATTAAATAAGTAAAATCCGTACAAAATATAAATAATTTAAAAGGTGGCACCAAATTATAAATCTTTATTCCATTTAGCATTTTTTTCTTCTGGAAATATGAACTCATGAAGATTTGTTTTACAGTAAACTGTTACGTACTACAATGTGCTTGTGTTCGAGACGCTTTCAAGTTAAAATGTTAACGTTTTTAATTAAATAATTAATTAATTTCTGCATATTAATTCTAGTATATAAAACCGGCTTTTTAAAATTAAAAACCGGGTTTTGAATTCTACAAATTTATAAATAAAAACCGGGTTTTAAACCCGGTTTTTAAAACCGACACACCCTGATGAATTTTGTGCAGCATTGGATTAGAAAAATGTGACGTATTTGTCATGGGCTTGATAATGATCGTATTTCTTCTATTAACAGTTTCATTAAATGTACTTCTGTCGGCAGTTTTGTCTTTTACTAATTGTCTGATCTTCAGAGAATAGTTCCTAGCAAAAGACACCCTTATGATGTAACAATACAGAAAGCAACAATCATTTCCTGCTGGCAATTCTTTTAAAAAAGAATTGATTTTGTTCAATTTCAAGTTACAATATATATATATTTAACTTATAATTAATTAAACTCCATTGTTATCACGAAATACTTTAAATGTGAGGAAGGTGAATCCTTCACATTCTATACTATCATTAATCTAAATTGACCTTCCATTTCGTACTTCCAAATTGAAATTGCCACTTCACAACTCTCAAACTATTTTTAGAGCACGGATTTCATTCAGTACACATTATCAATGTAGAAATCATAAACTTCTTTCCCTCAATCTACCACATTTGTCCCTTCCCTTTATAAAATAAAATACCCTAATGAATTTGTAATAAGTTCTGACATAGACACTCTGAAAGCCACCAACTTTAAAAATATTCAGAGAGTAGAAAATTTATAGATAACACGTTTAATTTGTAAAACATTTCTAATCTCATTTTCGTAATTCTACAACTTACCCATAACACGTTTACCCTCAAAACCATTAAATAACAAAAATATGCATTTCATTTAAATCTACTAGGCGAATTTAACTACTTGAAACTTAAAAAATAGCAATACTCACACGAAACGTAGTTCTTACACATCCACACTTCATTCTGTTTATAAAAAAAAATTGAATATACCATCCAATAAAACCTACCACCAGAAACCACCCCTTTCCCACCTCGTTGGTGTATTAAAACCAAACAGCTCCGTTAAATCGCAATAATGAAAAGGAAAGAGATCCGAAAGACTGGAACAGAACCGTTGGGGCAAAAAGAAAATTTTCGAATAATCCCCTTTCAACTTAAAGTGTAACTGCAGAGATCTCGATAAGAGCTCCGTGCAGTGTTTCGCGCCTGGCAACCGAGCGTGTATAGGGGCATAAAGCCGACGAGAAGAATCTCTGGCAAGCAGAGAGGAAACGCGACAGTAACGAACTAATTAGGACGTAATAAATCCTGAAATCGTTACTTTTTGCACGCGCGTCGGAGCACAGGCGACAGAGGGAGCCGTCTGAATGGGACGAATAGAATGAAGCTCGTAGAACGCGGAACGAAACGCGACCACGAATCAGCACGGCAGTTCATTCAGAACGATTGCAAAGGATACAGAAGGTGAATTGATGATTTAACACTGGTTATCGTGAATAAGAGTCGTATCGTAGGCCCCTTCGACGTGGTGAAAACGAGAATCAATGCGGCGATGATGCTCGAAACTCGTCATACGATCGACGATTGAGAAAGAAATTTAGGGAACTGTCTCCCTATTATTTAAGGGAATTAATCGACTATCAAGCGTAGAAGTATGATATATTTAATGTAATAGAATTTAACGAAATTTCGAATTTATCTACTTACTTGGTCGAATTTTTCCCAGAATGGCTTACGTATATTTTGATTAAAAATTACTATTTTACTCGTGGCTAATTATAGTTTTTCAAAGTCACAACTGATGTACAATACTGTGCAATGTATTCAGGGAAAATATTAATTCTTTTGTTTCGCTGTTTTCGTTATTTCATTTTTCTGTGGAAAAAAATCACAGCATACATGCGACTGGGGATTGCAACGGCGTAGGGGAAAGCAAGGGGTGGCGAAGAGAATGGCGGGAGAAAAAGGACAAAGTGTGACAGAAAGGGAGAAAAGTACATCGCACTCGCATATTGCGCAAGAGGATTACCTCGGATTATGCGCGACTGAGCGTAAACAAGATCTCACTGGCTTGTGTTTACAAGACGCCAAGCTGTCGATTTAGTAAACTCCAACTCACCTCCAGCTTCGTCCATTTGCATCATGACGGAGCACCGTTAACGCAAAAATCCAATACAAGATTTGTCAAAGTTCAGTGGTAATCCATTCCGAACGTAAATTGCTCGTATCGACTTATCTTCCTTTGTCTATTATATAGGCGCGTCACAATAATTTGTATGATGCTAATTCTCTACAGAATTCGCAACAAATTCCTTTTCCCCTGTCAATTAACTTAATACGCAGCTTGTGAAACAATTTAATTAATTTCCTCCTTTAAATATGCTTTTATTCTCTGCGCGGATACAAAATATTTCTGATCTAAATAGTTCAAAGTGGACACGTTGAAAATAAAATTTTCTATATTAAAGCTAGAAAAACATGATGCATGTATCTGCTTTGGTAATGTTAACGTTAAGTTTTTATTTATGTGTAAGAAGATTTTTGACAATTTTTATTAACAGAGGTAGATATCAAAAGGAAATCTATGGAATCTGTAATACTTATGAGAAATTATGTTCACTGATGGTCGCAGCGAATTTTAACCCGAATCAGAATGAAAGACCATAATTTAGCAAAAAGGAATTGCACCCTTCTCGTGACGCGCCATATACAGAGGGAATTTCGCCAGAGCACACCAGTGATACCAATGAAATAATTAAAATTTAGTAAGGAACACCTACACACATATGCCAAAAAAATATACATTCCAAATTCTCATTTAACCACGAATGCATTTATAATCCAACCAAAAAAGTGGTCATTGCAGAATATGATATATACTTCGAATAAATTTCCCAAACTATGATAACATGAACGTAAATACTAGAAACTAAGTGTCCCATTAAAATTCACATATCCACACACTCATGCCATCGATTAACTTAAATAATCGAGGCTCTACTATATAATCCCTAAACGTCGCGAAGCTACTGCACCGCCCTCGAAGTGCCTGCCATCGTGAATCGTGGCACAATGAACAAAGTGTGACTGATGAGCGGGGCGCGGGATAAAGTCTTCCTGCAAAGTTTCAGCAGCGCGGTAATTTGTACACCGTTCTACAGCCCTTCGTGTTCTTTAACGCGCGGTAACAACGCGAAACAGCGGGGAGAGGCTGGTATTATACACGCGGATGGTAATAGGTTCCATATCCACCAGCTACCGGCGCATTATGCTTTACATTTCCGGCGAAACACTGTTAATGGCACTGCCACCACCACCGTTGCATCGCGCTCTAAATCCAGCCCCATAATACACGACCGAAACCCGCACGAATTAACTGCTCGCTCGCGCTGCCGTACGCAGTGACTTCCGTCCCCATTCTATTTCGCTTACGCGCATTAATTAATAATTTCGTCAGGGGGTAATACATATAAGCGCGGCGTTTATTTGGGCCGATAGGAAAAGTGCTTCATTAACCGAATCGTTTATTTCGCAAGCGACAGGTGTGACAGGTGAAATTGTAGGGGCGGAAAATTTTGGGGAGCGGAACATTTTTGGGAGCGACAAGTTTTGGGGAGCGATAAATTTTGAAGAGCGGAGAATTTTGGGGAGCGGAGAATTTTGGAGGGCGGCAAATTTTGGGAAGCTACAAATTTTGGGCCACGGCAAATTTCGAGGAGCATCAAATTTTTGAGGGTGGAAAATTTTGGAGAGTGACAAATTTTGGGGAAAGGCCAATTTTGAGAAGCGATACCTATAAATACTTCAAGGGCCAAATTTACAGACTAATATAAAGTAAAAACTACTTCATATGAATATAGGTATGTCCTGTATACTTCAGTTTTCGAGCTATGGATGATTACAGAAAGTGTTCTTTATTAAATCAACCCATTAGACTTTTACTTTTGGGGTCATTTAAAAACAACCGTGTCTTCGAGGCAAGCGAATAATGTGCACGATCTGCGAGAAAGGATACCACATGGATTTTAAACTATTCGAAGAATACCTACCTGGTATCTTCGAAAAAGTTTTAACGTTTTTCTCAATAGTACATTTGTCCTTTGTGAAATAACCGATTCAACTAATATAATCACACTGTTCTGGATCGAACTTCGCCCAGGGTTGGTGCGAAATAGATTATCGAACCGTATTGTTTATCGAAAATTTTTGTGTTTTTATTTTCATTTCAAATGCGTGATAACCTTAGGAGGGAAGGGTTAACGAGATGGACAGATGACTAAGACTGAATGTTAAACATTTATAGATCTTAAAAGTGACAATACCAGTAGGAGTGTATTTCATAGAAAAATATGTAAATATGGTATTTATAGTTGCAGTATTATTGAAAGGCATTCGACTTGTACAGATGACGCTAGTGTTATTGAAACTAATTAGTGTTGTCTGCGGTTACTTGAAGAATATACGACTCTTCATAGTTCCATCGAATGAACTAAAAAAAGCAGAAGAAATAAGGGAAATAGGGTAAAGGACCCAATTACTGTCACCTTAAGCTATTTTTCTTAAAATAACGAATAAATAAACGTTTAAGTAAAATAGCTTAAGGTGACAGTAATTGGGTTGGCTGTCAGTAATTGGGTCCTTTACCCTATGGTCTCTTGCAGATTTAGAGACCTAATTTTTAACTTATTGCAAACCTTCAGTACACATTGCATTCTCACATTTTATTCTACACTTTCGACTCATTTTCTCATGAAGATTTGCGTCTTCCTAATAACATCACTAACAGCAGGTTGTTTCTGCAGTAGGTATGTATATAAGAAAATCTGAACATCCCACCCCTCACATTTTATTTCACCCTTTTGACACTCCGTGATAATCGAAGCTTTACCCCGGGCTTTAACTACTTTTACTACTTTAAGATAATATAAAATATATGTCGGAGAAGGCAACCACCTAATCAGCTAAAGTCGTGTTCTGCTTTATTGGCCGGTGAGTTTCGTGAGGGGTATTCTCCCACCACACCGCTTGCCTGCCTCGGTGCTCCTTTTATCTACGTTCTCGCTCTCTCTCGGGCTACGCCTGGCCGTCGTACGGTTCCCTGAGCACTGGAAAACCGGTTTGCAAAGCGTTCCATCTCGCTCCCCCCTTCGTCCAGAAAGAAGCGAGAAACTCATACTCGGAATTAAGGCTTGGCCAGCGGCTAACGGGATTCTCCCGTAGCTTCGTCTCGTATTGGCTACGCGTAGCCAATACGATTCGTAACGCACACTACTATTACGCTATGAATAAACAACAGCCACACGGCATCGTTGAGGCGGGGTCGAACACCGTTCCCCTTACTCCACCATACCCTTCGGGGGCCCTGCATCTTCGACTGCCAATCCGCGATCGTCAGGTGGTAGTGGCTGATTTCTCCTTGCGCGCTGCTCGAGAAACCGAACTCACCGGCCAATAAATCTGAACACGATTATAGTTCTTTCTCACGTCACTTCTTCCCTACGCGTAGGGAATTTCCTAGTAACTCTGATCAAAACTGAACTGATATTGCGCAACACTACCCACAGACGATGCAGTCTATCCCACATTGCACAATAAATATCAAAACCGTTTTGGCTAACACAATAGATTGTACAATCTTCCAATATGATACAAAGGCTATATTGAATATTACACAAAAATATTGACCGTCTAGGAGCTTTAAGCCTTGAAATATTCGTCCAAAAAGTTTCTTCGCACCTTCGACACTTTCCCAAATAATGTTAGAAGCCTGAAACTCTAGAGGGCAATTTCATCCCTTAAACCTGAGTTACTGTAACTAATGCGATATAATATTCCCCTTATTCCCAACTGCAATATTCTTTGCAAAAACCAATGTTCCTCACTTCGCGAACGTTACTTGCAAGAATCCATTTCGCGTCCTTCTACATATTACTATTTTTCAATCTCATGCGACGAGATTTAACAAAATCATTTCACTTTCTACTACTCAATAAACACTACCTTATTCATTACACAGGGCTGCAAAATTGTAAGTCATAAAAACTGTTCCAAAAATGTCATCAGGTTTTATAGAAATTTGAATTTCTCCTTAAATACAAAAATAACTTCAAATTTACTCCATCACATGCAGTCTTTTCAAAAATTCTTTCAACGAGTTTACTGAACTCACGACAATTTAATGATGTGGCCTGGCTACCCAGTAGATATTTATAGTCTCCTAAAAACTTCTAATAAGTTCTAATATTTACGGTTACCCCTAAACCCGTTCATAGCCGACGTGATATAAGATACATACTCTGATTTTCAAATTCAGTTCTCAAAAATTTATCAACAACAGCTAGCATATTAAAAATAAACTTTCTCCTGCGTAAAAACCATACAAATCTACTCAGAACCCCACCAAAAACCAACTCCCCCAAAACAAAGTCCAATCAAACAAAACCTGATCACAAAATTTCGATTAATTTTTCCCCATAGAACCACATCACCCCCAATTCTGCATAACATGAACACAGTCACGGTGCGCGCAGCATCGCCGCCGGAACCTATTCGAACGCGACTGCGACGCGGCGCAAAACGATTTTTAATCGTCGGTGCCGAAAACTACTCCAGAAAACCCCCGTGGAAGAGCCGGGACCCTCTGGACGAGGAAAGGCAGGCTGACAATGCGCGCGTCGAATGTCGCCGCGGGGCGTCCACACTTGCAGGGCCGTCATTCACCGCGACAAGCGGATACGGGGACTCAATTCGCTCCACGGATTTTACACGGCGAGTCATGTAGTCTATTGCCTAATTACACCATAATACTACGCACAAGAGAGTCGAAGAGCGGCGGGGAGGGAGGAAAAGAGAGGGTTGGCGAGTCGGCGAGGGAGGCGCGCATCGTCGCGTGCAGCCGGGAGAAACGGCGAAACAGAGACAGTGAAAGCTCAGCGTACCGTTCAATCACATTCATCTCTGATATAGCGCGAGCATAGAGGGTGTATTGTGCCCTAAGCTGTATTATACGCGCCGCCGTGTATGCAATCTGCATCCTCGCACACCCGTGCACAAGCGCGCGCCGCTGATACCGACTATTAAGCGGCAAGACAAGCGGCCGCAGGGGGTTCCTTTCGGCGCGTCGCTGAACCTGCGACGTGTATTTAACGTCGCGGAGGTTAATTCCTGAGAACGGATCACGCGACGCCCGAGGAGCAGCGCGGCGGGCCAGCCGTCGCCGCGTCACGGCCGCGAACAGCCACCCCGTTCCTGCCATTCAGTTTTTCGTAAATAGACGGCCAAGGGGGAGAACGTTTGATCGTTTGGCGAGTGTAGAGTGCGTTGAGGCATCGACGCTCTGGAGTCGCGGAGGCCTCGCTCGGGACAATGGTCCTGGATCGCGCGCGATTCCACGGTTACCTGGCGCGGGAGGAGGCGTCGAATTGTGCTCGACTAATTTTCTTTGAGATTTAAGTGAAGATTGAGGATATGCGATGGTGGGTTGGTTTGTTGTGGTTATTGACGTTTGAAATAGTGCTGGATTAAGCAATGGGCAGAAGAGAAATATGCTAGGGCAGGAGAAAGGGTACTACAGAATTTTTCTGAATTTTATAATGTAACTTTTGATTGGAACACTTTTTAGGCAAATTATCGGAAATGCTTAAGGGGTCATTCTGGTTCTGATTTTTTTTATAACATTTTTTGAAAGTACATATCATCGAGAATGTACTGTTAAATTTTCATTGAAAAATTGCAATTATTTTAGATTTTAAATAGGCATTTTGTAGGGAGCGCAGAGATTAAAACCATTCACCATAGATGAAAACTTTGAACGCGTCTTTCTCGAAACGATTGCTTTATAAATTGAATTGCTTATTCTGCGCATCTATGCCTCTGGCCGGTACTGCAACCAAGTATTTCTGTTGAGTCTAACCTACTTTTAAAATAAAAAATAGCAGTGAAAACAGCCGAAATACATTAATTTTTGTATTTTGCCCGCCAGTTTGTCAATTTTAAGGATAAATCATTTATTCTATTACGGGCCTTAGCGACAGTCATACTGATCAAGAATCTGTTTGTATTTTTGGTTTCAAAAAAGTCCAACTGCTGAAATCACCTGCACGAGCGAGGCATGAATTTTTAAACATGTCATCAAAATCACCTTTAAAACAATTTCAAAAGCAATCATTTTATTACTTTTATATTTTTTATTTACTGTAGAAATACAGTTTAATCGATAGAAAAAAGTTTTATTCCATTACTATAATTCCTGTCTTTGTAATAAATTCCTCAAAATCGCTGAATTTATCGGCTCGCTATCCAGAAAGACCTTTTAAGATAAGATGCAGGTTTCTGTTTCAGTTTTAGTTGAATAATATTCTCACGTCTCTGGAGTATACGCCTCAAAATCTTTTAAGTGCTTAGGGCCTCTAAAGGTCTTAAGATAGTCCTTGTTGGAAGTAAACTTCGGTTTGAGATCGCTCGCGTAAGTAAAGGGAAAGATTGAAGCGCTGGGAATTTGAAAATTGTGGCAGAGGACGTTTGTATTATATTTTTAATTCGCGTTGGGTTGATGGTAAAATTGAAGATTAATTAAAAATTCCTCTGCTTGTTTAGTAAATGAATTATCCAGGGTGGTATTAATCGCTTTTCTTATTATTTCGTCTCTTGAGATACGCAAGTATCGCTTTCCAAGTACCTAATTCAGTGAAATGGGGCGGCACTGTTTTCTTTCAAGCACGAAGTAATAAAATGGCACGTCTGTAATAACTGTAATCTAATTGTATAATATGTCGTCTATTTTCCGCTGTTTTGTGTGAATGAAAATGAATATTCGATCGTTGCTAAACTGAGTTCGACGAGACTTCGCGGATTAAACCTTATATGTATCGTTAAGACAGCAGTTCTCCACTTTACACAATTGACTGCGAGGGATTAAGTTGAATTTATAGTAGGCATGGAAAGGTAACTCGAAATGGTAAAATGTAAAATATAGAGATGTCGAATTGAACCTTTATTGTTCTCCATATAAACAATTCGTCTATATAATAATAAAAACGGAAAACTTTGTACTAGAATCAAAATGTATCTTTGCTGACTCGCCTTTGTATTTATAAACAATACACTGTTTCTTAGAAAATGGTCATATTTCTTGTGGTATCCAAGAAAAATATATCAGCCTACACGGAAAAGTTGCGCACACATTACTTTATTGCACGCTGATTTAATTTTCCAAACGCACTGTATTATTTTATATATAATTTCCAAACTCCTTATTATAGGATCTTTAAAAATTTCAATTTGAAAATTAAAATTCATTTCTTTTTCCTTATTCGCTTTTCTCATTCTTATCGTTACGCCTTCCAAAAAACTAGGACAATTTTGCTCTAAAGAATAATTGAAAATTCATATAGGTATTGTAATATCAAAAATAAAACAAATTTAAAATGTTAGAAATATTCACATAAACCAATGAAAATCAGGAGAATTATTTAATTAGTTAAATTTCGTATTTCAAGTAAACCAAGCTTCCGTTTAACCCTTCATGGTCACACTGGGTCCAATAGACCCGCTTTTTAATTTTGAAGCTTGACACCCATAAGTTCCTGGTTTTCCTTTCCAATTTTTCTGCTACACGTTGTCATTTAATTTCTTACTAAACCTCGACTATTCCATATTCTACTATATTCAAAGTGTGTATTATAATTTTTGGGACTCGACTGGACTGATACTGGACTCATGTCCAATGGACTCAAAATAACCACCGCGGATTTTTACAGAAGTGTTCGTACCTTTTTATTTCGACTTCAAATAAAATTTACCCCGCTCCGTTTTCAAAGCAGATCACAACACCAGTCTATCGGAAAATCGTCTAACCGAGAAATTCGTGAATGTTTCATAGAAACAAAACGATTTATTAACTTCTCCATTCGAAAACATTGTACCGATGGGATGAAGCACGACACAAGTGTGGCATAAAAACTGACACGACTACAAGCATCTACTTGCTCGACTCTCCCGGCCCTTAGGTACGAATTCGACCGCCGCCACGCACAGAAATCGGTACCCACCACCGCACACAGTGGCAACCGAAGCGCCCACGTGATTACATACCAAAAGCTGCCGTCGGCCGACGTTGCTCCTCCGCTCTCCTTTGGAGGACCCCACGACGAATCCGTGGACAACGTGGTACCGTCGCACCGTGTACTTTTTCCACAGTTTTCACGATCCGGAACGAGAACGACAGGTACTCAGCCGCGGCGCAGTCACTCGCGCGGTCCAGGCACTGAACTCGGTGAAAACGCGGCGTCACGAGCCTCGAAAGCCAGCTGCAGGTACGATCGGCAAGGTGTCCCTCAGTGGGCCAGCATCGACGACCGTTTTACCATAACATTCCCTCTCTTTATCGTCGCCGAGCGCCGACGAGTCCCATCCGTCACTTACCTCCGCGTCTCACTGGCCGAACCGAACCGAAGCGAAGCGAAGCGCGTGTCGAGTCGGGTCGAGCGGAAACCGCGCCAAGAACCGAACGGCTCGCGGGATTTGATAATGGGTGGCGAGCGATCGACTGGTTCCGCGGCGGTGTCTCGCTGGTCGAGAGAGCGCGGCCGTCTCACGGGGGCAAATACGAGCCGGGGGTGGCTTGTACGATCCGCACGAGCGCAGCACACGTGCTGCTCTGCAGCGTGATTCTTCTGCTTTCTTGGCTCCCGAGAGCGCCCCCCGCGCGGCGGGGGGAGAAAGACGGAGCGTGTGCGTGTGGCTGCGCGCGCGAGAGAGAGAGAGAGAGGGAGAAGGGGGGAGCGGACGATCGGAGGGGGTTGGAGCGGCGGGGAGCGAGCGGGCCCGAGCCCGGGGGTGCGAGAGAGAGCGGAGAGATCGGACGGGGTGGCGAGAGAGAGACGCGGCCGCTAGCGGGCACTGCTGGCCGTGGAAATATTATTAGGTAAAGTACACGCACGGACTGGCACGCACCGACTTGCGGACTCTCGTTGGGTCGTGCTTGCGACCCCGCGATTCGTGTTGGTACCCCGACGTACTAAGGACCAATGGGCGGAGAGCAACGCTACCACCACCACCCCGGCCGGCGCGGTCGGAGGGGATGCTGGCTCCGCTTCGTGACATCATCGATTCTGAATGGTGGAAATGCTCAACCGTGCGGAAGGCTCATCGGAGGGCGCGTGTTGCACTGTAGACGCGCATGCGCAGCCCTAACGTGCCACGAGAAAAAGGGTGCGTGCGAGAAGTTCGCGCCAGATGGAGACCGACTGCCTGCGCGGCACGGTGCCCCGCTCGAAAATTCTTTCTGCCAGTCGCTCCTTCTTCAGCCTCTCCTACTCTCTGAGCTGCAGATCGACGCGCGCGCTTGTTTCACGGTGTTTTTGAGATGCTGGATGGACTAGTTTTTCGGCATGTAGACCGGGAGGGAAGCGGTTCTTGGTTTGATTGTTATAAGAGGGTGGTTGGGTGGTTTTGCAACGTGGCTGAGGAAAGATTATTAGGAAGAGTAGTAGTTTGAATTTAGAATGCACTTTATTTTAATTGTATTGAGATGGGAATGAGGGCGGTTTGAATTTGGAATTGTATTTGTTACATTTGGAGAGGTCCGAAATTAATTTCTGTGGGAAATAATTCTGGTGCTTTTATAAGGGGAGAAGATAAATAGTAGCTTAATGATTATGTGATACAAAAATTTCTACTCATCTTAAATTCGAAGGAAGAAGACCCTTAAATAAAGACTTATGTTTGTTTTCATAATAGGAAATGAGATAATATTGAATTTCGACTCTGAATGGTTGAGAAACAGGAATTATGCAAACCATTTAGTGTAGACAATATATTACGATTTAAATGTATAATATTTAGTTATTTCTTAAACTATTAGAAATATAAGAAAGTTATACGATTTGGGGATGTAGATATAACATTAAACTTGACTTTTTATAAAGTTATTACCAACGCAATTATTCTTTAAATTGAAGGGTCCCTGTACAAAACACTGTAACTGTCAAAATTACAAAAAAAATTGTATCGAAAAATGTCCTACTTGCTAGTGGCAATGCTATAGTACAGAATTTGATTTTGGACACTGACAACAGTGTCAATTATACAGTGACGGAAAAATGAAAGTTTACAACTTTTAAAATCGCATAACTTTTTTAGAATTGGTCCAAACGACATGAGTTTTTTTTTAGAAGCTAGAAGGATTATTTAGCTAAGTGACGTGTTTCGTCGTTTTGAAAAAAAAATGCAATTGGTTGGAATAGCAAAAGAAAATAGTAAATGTCGATTTTTAGACTTTTTTTGTGATATTGTAGATTGAAGTAAGTTCTATACATGCATAAAATTTCATCAAAATCATTGCTCTGAACTATAAACGCTAGAGATCACAGAATAAGTTCGAAAATCGCTGATTTCCAGAATTTCGCGATTTCAGCAAAATAATCCTTCTAGCTTCTAAAAAAAACTCATGTCTTTCGAACGAATTCTAAAAAAGTCATAAACTTTTCTTTCGTCCGCCACTGTATAACCGTCCATCGAATCAAACAAATCGCAACTAAAATAAATATTTCCCTCACACAGTACTAACCCCGCAAATTATTTAGCAAACCACTGTACACCTATGCTTCCTAAATCAACAAAATATTAATATATCTTTCAAACAACGTAATCCCTTCTCCAATTACTCCATACAGCTCCCAAAAATTCGCTCACCTCCAACCCGATACAATTTGAATAACTCAAAACACTCTCAACTGCCATTATCGTTCACGAATCCAGCATAAGACCTAATGGAACCTACACTTAAATTAATTTCTTCCAAAGAATCACAAGTGCACCCTCTATTATAATATCCCCCCCCCCCACACTTCCCACAAAGAAACTATAATTTCTCCACACTGCCAAAGCAATGTTTACGTCCACATTAACTCAACAAACCACCCCACAAACCATCACTACCAACATTCCCCAGAAGAAAAATAGCCGCCCCGTTAGTTTTTCCTACGGATCGTCAGAAAAGGTTGGAAGATATATTAAAGTATAATTTCCAGTGGCCCCCTTTGTACAAAACGGTATCTAGTCACGCGTGGATCGGTCGTGGGTGCTATGCACTCGAAAGTACGGAACGCGGGGGGTGACTCACCCTCTCTTCTTCTTCTGTCGCGGGCCCCAACACCCTCCCCCGCGGCTTGCCCCGCGATGGGGGGATAGGAATAACTGCATCAACCCCTGTCAGTGGCGCGCGCGTTTAGGCCCTCTCACTCCCTTGCCAAGAAGCAAGCTCGTTTCACACGAAACAGCCACCGGCGCAAGAACTGAGAACTATATAATTCTCCGTGCCGAGAAATTCACTGCGAGCGTGTTCGCGTCCAAGCACCACTCACGGTGGCCACTTCCACCCGAAACTGTGCTATTAGCCGCAGAAATCTTTGACGCAATCGCCGGCGAGGCAACCAGCCGTCGCTTCGCTACTTACGCGCGAATGTCGATCAAACAGGGCCAAACGACCCGTGAAGGTCAAGTGTGCTTGACGTTTCTTCCAACGACCGTCGGCTGGCTTGCTCGACGCCTTGTTTGCTCGCCGCAGCGCGTGGAAGACGCGAGCGAACGTCTTCCACCGCGGAACAAAGAGGTCTGCGACGTCTCGAATGTTTCGCGGCGAAGGTAATTTCAGGGATGCGAGCCCGGCCACTTGTGTCGCGAGAGAGATCCCGGAACACCCTTCGGCCAACTTGCAACACTCGCCTGTCGTGCCGAGGATCCTGTAAGCTGCGGAGTCACGATGTGAACCCGGCTTTAAGGGATCCACGCCTGTGGAAGTAACGCGTTTCGATTTTGCGTTAGCTCAGCTACGCGTGAATCCAGCCAAGGTCAAGTCGTTCCCCGTTTCCGAGCATCCCTCCGACGCTCGACTAAGGATCGATCCTAACGAATTTCATATTTAGGGTGGATCTGCATGAAGCACGGGATAATATTTCGGTTAGCCGTGATTAGCGACACGTACCGACTATAAACCCCGCTGGAATATTTATCGTCTAGCTTCTCAAGGAGTTTGTGGCTTCGAAGGAGTTTGTCAAACGGGAAGTTTAAGGGGTATTAAACATTTTTCGTGGGTGCTGGATACGTTCGGCGATGGAAGTATTCTATTTTTTGAGTTCTTCGAGAAACTTTAGCTGGTTTGTAATTTTTGTACATTTTTTTTGCCTGCTGCTATTTGTAACTAGATTTGGTCATTTTTTAATACTTCGAATAATTGTAAGGGGGAGGGAATTTATTTATCAAAGTTTTGGTTGGTTAAATTAAGTCTGAATTCTTAGAAGTACGTAAATGTTTTGTTACTAATTAAATGCTGCATTCGAGAGAAAATATAATATAGTGTTTTGTTAGTAGAAATTTATTATGCAGCAATGGACATACAAAATTAGAGATTATTTTCTGTCTCGAAGAGGGTGTCACTATGGGATATACCCTGAACAGTGTCAGGAGGTCAGTAAGTTGATTTGACAGACTAGATTTAGCTCTATGTAGAAAATTAATGATTAATATTACTTAATGAGTACTCAGAGTAAATTGGTAACGGCTTAGGCTTCTTAAAAAGTTATGGGAATGTAACTCTTCATATTTGATACTGATAACATAATTGAATAGTTTTCCTGCATAGTTTAGCTGTAAGTATTTGCTATAAAACAAGAGCTCTGATCTGAATAATGAAATGAAATAGGAAAAGGGATCTAGAATGGGAGATTTTATCCTCTTAGGAGCAGAGCTTGTGTGGAGAACAAACTTTAAATTTCATAGTTGTTTAGAGTTTGTAGGTGGAAACCTTCCGCTTCGACTATTGTGTAATGAGACTAACTATACCTGCATGACACTTTAATCGTGAAAATAGAGAAGGAGCCATGAATTATTTTACTGTAATGAGAGTTCTAAAGAAGTTACGAATTAAACACATTACTTAATTGTCTGATGTATTTCAACAAGATGATCCATGGACACGTGTACCTGACACCTTTTATTACTTTGTAAAATTAATTACTATTTGGTGAAGGCTTTGCTGACATAAAAAACTATTCAAAAATATCTCCTAACATAAATAACTGAATAACAATTCAATGAAATATTTCCTAAAATAAATAATTATTCAATGAAAGATTTCCCAAATTAAATAACTATTCAGTGAAAGATCTCCCAAACTAGATAACTAAATAACAATTCAATGAAAGAATCTCCTAAAATGGCTAACTAAACAACTATTCAGTGAAAGATTTCCTAAAATAAATAACTACTCAGTGAAAGATTTCAATATAAGAATTTTCCTTTTACATCTCTGAATTTTATTAATAATATTCATTATTAATAATCATGGTTACCGACCATACGACTTATTACAATCGAAGACTGGAGGTTACGAGACAGTCGCATATCGCCCGCGTCTGTTCACTGATTGTCCGTAGCCACTTGAGTAAACGTGAAATCCCCGGCCCACATTCGGATGTCAATAAACCGGCGACAAAAATTTCGAGAAAGGAATTATTTATCGACGTCGATAAGCTCTCGATAATATGTTCGATAACAGCCGTTACGATAAAGCTGAACTTAGCTTTGCGCAGTTGCCACTGTATTAGCATAATTTGTTTTATTTCGGATACAAAAGAAGTCGTGTCGAAAATTTCAGTGCTGATATCAGCTCACAGTTCCATGTTTCATAAACTCGTCATCAGAAGAATTTAACTGACTCTTTCATCTTTGACTATAGCGTGCATATAGCAATTATTGAATTTAGTAGTTTACATCATCCTCAAAGAATGTGACGTGGAATTTAATTAACATATGTAACATAAAATTTCTTAATGACACTGTAAAATATGATGTCTCTCTGAAACTGTATGTCACAAAATGCACAAATACGTAGGTAAGTGCCTACTTAATTCGAATATTATCTGTTAAACTGAAAACATGGAATAATCTATGACTCCCAGATAATTATCAGAGGTAAAGACACGGAATGATCCAAGCCCGATGACGAAGTGATCAGGAGAGATTTAATACCTCGCAAACGAGACGGTCGAGCATATTGCGGTTAGCCGGGACGGAGTTGAAAGCGTACGACTGAAAAAGTCCACACTTCTGCCGGTGATATAAAGTTTTGTATAACACATAACAGCTTAGTGTATATTTTCCTAATTTATTTATTTAAGAGGACATATCCCTTATGTACAATAACGTCAATCCAAAATAAGTGAATAATTGTAAGGTGGGGTAGGAACTTAACTTACAAAGTATAGGATTTTAATTCTGACTACTTGTAACTTATATTATATTATTCTATTACCTATGTTAAAAGATGTAGGGGTTTCAAAGAAATGATCAAGGGATTGGAAACTGAAATCCAGGATACTGAGAGTTTTAAATGCAAGTTGGGTGTAAATTGTTATTAAGCTTTAGTGCATAGTATTTTGAAGAGTTTTTAATTATATCTAATTAACTACAGGCTGGTTTATCTGACTCTTAAAAATGGGGTAGTTGAACCTGATGAGAAGGAGTTAGTTGGACCACTATATATAGTGACTTTTTCAGTGTGCCAAGAAAATATAAACGGAGGAATACCACGTTAAGAGGCAACTGGATGGACGAACAGTTAGGAAATGTAATAGATGGTGTAGAAAATAAGGCTGTGGGTTTGAACAAAGCTGTTTCCTCAAGCAACATTTATTAGAAAAAAAGTTTGGTAAAACAAATAAAACAGATGATTGGGTAAAATGTATTGATTTCGAACGCTGGCTACATGAAAGCTGTGTGATGTACGAAAATCTTTGCAGTTATTGAGGCAAAAATGCTAAAATTACAAATAAAAGATAAAGTGTTATCATAATAAATATAAACATATATTTTTGTTAAAACAGTTTTGTCATAAAGGTCCTCTACCCGCAAACACTGTGGTTCAACTAACCCATAGTGTCTGAGATAGGTTGGACCATTGTTATAATTTTATGTATGCTTATTTTTTAAAAAAAGTGTTATAATTTCTGTGTTATTGAACATTATTATTGTAAGTTTATTTAATATACTACATCATAAGCAAAACACTGCTTTTTATTCAATTAAATATAGGCGAAATTTTACCTTTAAAAAAAGTGGTCCATCACTCCCCGATTTACCCTGTCACTTAATCGTCGGCCCCGTAAAATTGTGTATTTTTGTATACGTTCACGAGCAAAAATAAAAGGAATATTTATATTTAACTTAATCAGAAATTGGGATGTTTCCAATTATAATTTCGTATCCAAATATTGAGTAGGCACAGCAATTTTTTTAAAATTTAATTTTAGATGAAAATTTTAGATTAAACAAGTTTCTAAATGCTAACAACTTTAAAGCAAAATGTTATATTATTAAATAGCTGGAAGAAGATTTCACGAGAATTATTTTTGTGATCTTTTTATGAAACAGTCTGTGGAATAATATTTTCCGTTCACCCTAGAAACATATTTCTTATATCTAATATTCATAAATCACAATTGATATCTAATGTAACTCCTTTACACACTTACGTATAATCGTAATAGTCTGTTCGTCATTCGTGTTACATATTTTCAATTTATTCCTACGGTTCCAATATTGTTTCAATTTCAGTAACTAATCATCTCTCAGTATGTCATGCTCCTGGTGGCATAGTAATTAACACTGTTTTATTTAAGATCTACTTCCGGGACAGTTGACCCACCTAACATAAAATGACTATTAAAACAAATATTAATATTATTTATTTTACCAAAATAAACCTGACAAATTCAAAATTTTATGCTGATTCAGAAAAACTGGGCCATTTTTCCAACTGGGCCGTCTCTCCCGGATTTACCCTACACCTAAAACACCAGAAGTGAAGAATATAATAAAAGCACACCAAAAACAACATAAAAAGCCACGTAGCAAAAAAGGTAAAACGCTCAAAACGAATCTTAAAGTCACCTTCTTTGACAGCAAATATTAATATTAACAATACTTATCCAACACTAAGCTTCTAAACAGAGACGGGCAAAAAATATAAAAATTTCGTACACAAATTTTTATTTAAAATAATTGTTTGCCCATCTCCAGCTCCCAAACTACTCCTTCCTTTCATACTCATTCATAACGAATAAAAACGTCACCACGAAAGTCCCACCATACATAATACGTCACTTTCAAACGTTCAACGAGACCTCAAAGAATACAATCTCTCTCCGTGAAACTTCTATATAGCAAGCAGCTTATCCAATTCTATCCACTCCATCACAAAGCGTGACGTAGAATGGCCCAGCTTCGAACAGTTGGTATCAGTTTCGCGAATCCCCCGCAATGCCTCATATACACGATCTAACGCAGAGCGACGCTATTGGCCGCAAATATCGCAGCAATGTTCACGGAACGAATGCCGAGCACGCTAAGTGGGTCACCGGTTGCCGTGCATTTTGTGGCATTTTGTGCTAAAGGGCCAGTTGTATGTGCGATTTAACGCGAACGCCACGTCGGTTGTTAACGCTCCGACGATGGATTTTCCCGCTCCTCGCCGGTCACCATCGCCTGCGCAGGTAACAGCGCGAGGGGGACAGGTGAAAGGCAGGCTCGAGGACAGGAGGAGGAGAGGCCGAAGGTGCCCCCAACCCACCTCTCTCACCGAAGGAGCGAAAGAGGACGTAGAAGGGTAAAACAAACAAATTAACGTCAGAGTCGCTTGTTTATTGTTGGGTGGGGACACGGTAACCACGCCTTTGTCAAGCACGCCCTCCGAGCGTTATATTCCCCTTTTTACCCCACCACCATCAACGCCCCTGGCTCGCTCCGCTGTTGCACCCCACTCTCGGGGAGCCACGGTGGTGGAAATGACGTGCAACAGGCTGCTCCCGCTGGCCGAAACCGTGAACGCTGAACGCCGAACGGTTGCGAAACATCGGGCCGTACCGAGAAATGCCAGCTTCTCGCGTTACGGCGCTGACGGAGGGTAGTGGATGTAAATTGCAAGATAAATAGGAAGAAGAAAGTAGTCTACGTAAGTACGGGTGGAGTAAAGCGGTGAGTTTGAACGTGGGCGTAGCGGAGGTGGGGCAAGGGTGGGCGCTTGTTGTCCCCACCCCTTGGCGTAAGCAAACAAAGAATGAATAATAATTTTATTAACGGAGGTCCTTTGATACGTAAGTGGGAAAAGAAGAATGTAATAAGGTGGGCACAACGAAGCGAACGTGAGTAAGATTGTGTGAGAGGACGGAAGTACAGAAGAGAAAAGCTTGTGGAGGAAAGCTTAAGTTGTATTAGATGTTGCAGAATCATAGGATTAGTCGGCTGTTAAGGATGTTGAAGATAGATTCTTTGAGCGAATTAAACAAGTAGGCAGAAAGGTCAATTTTACTGGAGTGATTATTAACATGAGTAGCTATACGATTAATGGCATTGGATTTACTCAACATTGTAGGATGAGGTTCAATGTGAAGTAGGGAAGTTCACCATATACGTATTTCTACTTGGTGCATCAAATTTAATATGTTGAAGAATATCGCAACATGATATGTTATTATTAAGCAAATTTTATATGAATAACAGAAATTCATTCAAAATTAAATTAATATATTACAAAATAAGAATAAACTAAATTGTGAAGTAATTCGTAATTTAATTACGTCGTACATCAATTCAAAATTCTGTTTCACTATGTATGCACCTCCCTGAATGAAATCTAGCTATGACACTCGGTCTGAAAATCATGTGTAAAATACGTCCTGTGAATCCTCCCTCACTGTATGAGGTTTGATTTTTTTTTAATTTGTGGGAAAAATTGCATGTTGATAATATATTTTCTGTTTTTGGTAAAATATGGTTTTATATAGTGGTTGTGCTTTTCTCGACAAAAGCAGCAAAATATTTGAAATAATTTTTCTGTGAAATGTTATATGATAGCTTTTTGTGTGTTTCGTATAGCGAACATAATTCAATAAAGGATTAAATTAAAATTGCACGCGAATTTGGATGTGAATTGTGAAGAATTGACAATGAGAAGTATGGGATGTGTTAGACACTGAATTCCACGAAACAGATTTTCTATTTTTCCTGAGCTGAAATTTGAAGGCTGAAGTAGTCCCATGAGAACTCAGAATTGTCATTCTACAAATGACGAGTGTTATTGCAATGAACTTTGGATATCTCACAAACGAAGTTCATTTCAAATTACAGATTCGTCGAGTAGCGAGTAATTTGGTAATTTACCGTACGTGGATCCTAAAATTTAGTCAAGTAGTTTAATAAAACTAATAAAAAGTAAAAGACTAAATTACTCGCTACTCAATGAAATTACAGCACGTGTCTGTTCCGGCCTTTCCACACAGTAAGATCTACTTGATATTAGTACCTAATATATTTATATTAACATTTATCGTCACACAAAGTATGAAGCATGAACAAGTAAATAACTTCGCAGAATCTACCCTTACACCAAAAAACATAAGAACACAATACTGTATTTGTATTTCCAAAAGCAAAGGAATAATTTAATTTCTGGCAACAAAAGTGTGGTAGTAGATTTTTTGCCGTATATGTTACCGTTTTATTTTTAATTCAAAGAAGTTTTCCCAATTTTGGGACAAAACCTTTTTCAGACTCAAATCAGGGCGCTCCATCTTCTTCAGAAGGTTGCCATTTTAACAATTTTTAATTTATCTCAATACATCTACTACCACAAATACCCACATTCATATAAATTGAACACCTATTTCCCTTTCTGCGCCAGGACCACCCGATTATTTTTCACCGCCCTCTCTGTATCCTCCATGTTTTTTTCAGTCAAACAAAAATTCATCCCAATAGTTCAAGATACAATAAAACATCCAACAAACAGCTCTCCTAGCACAAATTTGCTTCCCACTCGAACCAACCAGACATTAAAAACCCACGAATGCTCAACTCAATTCTAAATCTTCCAGCATCGAACCAACTGTCCTGAAGGATCTCACAGCACTGCATATCCGGCATACGCTCAATACCTCCCCCCACCCCGAACAATCTAATAATTCTACAATCGAGACGATCGCGAATTCGACTTCGCGAGCGTGAAAACGAAGAATTAAGCGGCTCTGGTAATAGCCAGAGCTCGATGACAGGGGGTTGGACGGGGGTGGTTGGTTCGAGGGGTTAGGAGGACGAGAAAGCTGGACGTTCAACGAGAAAGCCGACACGGATTGTAAATTATACTGGGCAGATAGAGAGAAATTCATGCTCTGATGACGCAGCGTTAACCACTCTCCGGTCATGCGATGATCAAAGGTAACAGTAATGGCCCGTGAGAGGATATCCGCTTGTATTTCGCCTAATATACTGCTGGCTAAATGCTGACGCGATTTCGAGAGGCAGAGTAGAAGATGAGGTGGGAAAGGGAGAGATAGAGAGAGAGAGAGAGGGGGAGAGATGGGTGGCGGGAGAAGGAAGGGGTGATAAAGGGACAGGGAAAGATGTGTGTACACGCGTGTGTGGAAACAGAATCGAACGAAGCGGAGGAAAGAGGGCGAGAGGGATGAAAGGCGAAGGAGAGGGTGGAGAAAGTTGTGGAGAGTGGAGCAGGAAAATTTCAGGGAAAACGAGAGAGACTGGACGAACGGGCTGGCGATGGGTGAACGGAGAGAATGGATGGGGAAGGGCGAGAGGGGGGGAGGGGGGTTGGAAGATCATAAATTGTTCAAGCAACGTGTGTACCTAAACGTGCACGCACGGTCGAGCGCGAGATCGCGCTTACCGCGTGGCTTTCAAAAATTTCACACGTTACCGATCCCTCCGACTCAGCCGCTACTCCGCCGGTCGATCCATCATTTCGGTAGTTTAGCTTGGAATCCGCGAAAATTATCCGATAACGTACCGCCCGCCTCGTTTGTCTTTGGGAGCGTCTCCTCGCCCCGAATGATGGACGTCGGCTCGATCGACGGGACGTAAAGTTTGTCGCTGAAGATTAACAGCTTTATCCGGTTTATCTAAATCGCGCCGATAATTCTGCGGACGATAGGAGACCCGCGGGATGCCCCGAGATAAATGCAGATTCGAATAACACGTAGGTACTGACTTTACGGAATGATGCGAATTGGGGGTAGTTTTGTTTGATTTTCACGTGCTGTATATTTCGATAAATGGTAGGTAGATACACTATTGTTTTCTCGTTGCTTGCGGTGGTGTATGATTCATTTAACTCTTTTCTTTAGTCAGGTACTTTGCCTAACTTTTTGCTGGGAATTCAGTGAGTCGTTGCGTTGAACGTGATTTAACCATTTTGAACTATCACTTTAGGTTGATCTAGGAATTCTATTTTATTTCGTATTTATCACCGATAAAAGTGTAATGTTCAAAGATTTCTGTTTTATTTACGGCAGGGTGTTTTATAGTAGGGAGTACCTAAGTTTGGTCTAAAAGGGGGTGTCGTCGAAATGTTATAATGTGATTTTAAATTTTCAAGATTGAGCAATCGCATGTCACGGTGTCATAATTACTATTATCTGCTATTTATCTGTATACGTATTAAATAATCGAATGACTGGAATTTAATGAGATTAAAAGAGTTTAAAAAAAATTTTTTTAGGTATTCGTACTGTATAGCAGTTTTAATTCTAGATTTTACAAAATATGTTGTTAATATCATTAGTCTACTTTGAATCGGTTATTTCATAAACGATATAGGTACAGTGGCGTGCAAAGGTATTCCGCCACCCTACAAAACAGTATAACTGGTTTAAAATTGGTCCAATCGACTTGAGTTTTTTGAGTAGCTAGAAGGATTAGTTTGCTAAGTGACGTGATACGTCGTTTTGAAAAAAATGCAATTGGTGCAGAATGACGAAAATAAAAGTAAATGTCGTATTTTTCAACTTTGAAAATGATGAAAATTTAAAAAATGCCTTTTATAAATTTAAGTAAGCTGTATACGTGCTGAAAATTTCATCAAAATTGGTTAACGCAGTTACGAGCTACAAACAGTTGAAGTTGGAGAAAATCACATTTCGGGCGAAAACAGTGAATTTCACCAACTTTAACTGTCACGAAAATCACTCCCAGCTAATTATGCCCAGCTAATTCAGATAAATGTAACTATTGCCACCAAAAACAATTTTTTTTATAAAATCAGAATCTGAATTTTGGGCGAAGCCGAGTAGTAAAGCTACTTATTTAATAAGAAAATTAAATTCATTGACCCTTGTTTCTTTATTGATGAACTAAATTACTTATTTTGTAACATTTCCGTTTTTTCCCCAACGATTTATTAAAACCGCGAAGTGCTCTGCTTCCTAAACAAAGGTCAATTCCCGCAACAAATAAAGTGAGCCACGTCGATGTTCACAATTAAAATTCACACACACACGAACCTTTATTCCCACGTGGATTTGACCGAAATCGTGTTTCTCTACCTCTCATTTAATTATCCCCCTTTATTTATACATTCTCTGTACCAGCATAATTATAGAACCTAAACATTCTTCGCTATAATTTCGCAGAAGGATCGCACGTACACAATCGAATGCTCGCGTGTCACCAGCAAAGGACTTTAATAAAGCGTCAACAGACGATGGTACACGGTGTACCCCCAGGGTGTCGAATATAATGGGGTGTTCGTGTTCAGTATCGTTATAATGGTGTTTCTCTCTCCTCCCCGACAATAGGTCGGCCAGGTCAAGTGTGCGTATACTAATCATGTTCCTGGTCAGGACCGAGGTCCGAGAATGTACCGAGGAAATGCGAACTATGCACAACGCACAATGCCCCTCTCACACTTTCGACCAGATGCCACGGATATTCTGTCCGCTGCCCCTCGCTCAATGCAGAACGCGGCCTGTGTGCGTGTACGTTACGCGGCTGAAACATTATTCCTCGGTGACATCGATGAACGTTCAAAGGAAAAGCTGGAAAAACGTTGCGAACTGTTATATCGACGCGCTGGGACAGAGAGCGATGTGACTTTTTGGTGGATTTCGGATGACGATGGAACAGGATATGCGCCTGTGAATATTAGGGAATTGGAAAACTATTGATATTTAATCGTATTAAGATTGGTGAAGTTATAATAAATCCGTCTAAATTTATTTAAAAATGAAATTGCGGTTAGGTCTCACGTAACAAAATTTTGAAGAGTTTAAAAGAAGTCCCCGACGAAGAAAACTCTTTTCAAAATTTTGTCAACTAAAAAGTGTTATAAACGATCATATGTATAGGTAACTACTTACATTCCTCTTCTTAGATGGAATGCCACTTTCTAAATTTACCTTCCAAACTCAGAAAAGTTCCATCAACGTTGCATTACTTTGACTTACAATTCTAATTATATACAGCTTGTAACTATATAGTACCTACCTTAAAATTCATCGCTCCATAGAGTTCAATACGATGCGTAAAATCAGACCACAAAGGTTGTTCGGAAAAGAACGGATTCGTGGAGGCAAGAAGCCAAAGTGCCGTCTACCTGCGTTGTATAAGCTGACGCCAGGAGAGACATTCTTCGAGCGAAATCCGAGCGACGTCAGGCAAGCTTTCCCACATAAACGAATGGAGAGGCCACGAGAGGGTGGTTCTGGCCGTAGGAGAAATTACAATGAAGACTTTCGGCCACCGTTGTTGTGGGATCAGCGTCGAGAGCGAGAAGTGCCGTCAACACGGGGACGCGGATAGAAAGGCGCAGGATTCACGGGGAGCGACGAAGAGGCACAATGTCGCGTGGGATTGCGTGGGATTAAAATCGAGTAGCCAGCTTTCGCTAAGGGGGTATAAATCCGTCTCTCGACGCGACCGCGCCTGTTCGTTTTTTCTCCACCACCCCCCGAGTAAGTACACGATGAGCTTTAAGCCCATGAATAACGTAATAGCGAATATTCCCGCTCGCTCATACATACTGAAGTGCGCTTTTCGATGCATCCTGACGCATAGGCGCTGCATCCAGGACAGTATTTGCACGAACTGTTGGTGTCCAGAGGTTTAAATAACAAGAATCACGTAAACTGGGCATGTTTAGAATGGCGTGAGTTAAATAGTGGGAAGGGTAGGGTGAAAAACGAGGAATGTCACAAAACAGCTTTGTCCAGAAAATGAAGTTTTTTTTGGTATATTAGTCCACCGGTAAAGAAACAAGGTTCAATGAATTTAATTTTCTTATATAATCTTCTTCTTAATTTCTTTTTTATCTATGCTTGGACGAGGAGTGGGGACATTCCGTAGTTTAGAGTGACATTTCTTGTTTTTAATCAGTAGGTAGTTATATTAAATCTTTAACGTTAATTTACGGGGGTATTTGGACTCCATAACCCGTTGTGATTCGACAATTTTGTACTCCCAGTTGCCACCAACAAAATATGCTCTAAATTGTAAAATTGGGAAAAATGGATATTTCCAGTTTTTCCCGTTACCCTTCATATTTAAATATTTGCCGAAACGATTGGATTTTTAGGTTTCAAATTTCAAATCGAACGTCCTGATTTTTCAATTAAATGTGCAGAATGTGCAAAGCGTGTGTAGAATAAGGAAATTTTCAATTCGTTAAAGATGGTGTGAAGTTTTTATTTTGTTGATGCCAAATTAAAACATATTATATAAAAATTTGAGGGGCACTTAGCTCGAATCATTTACAAAAAAGGAGCCTGTCTTCAACCTTTACTAAAAAATTATATATGTATAATAAATATTTCCAAAAAGGACTTGTGCAAATAATAACATTAACAAATAAATAAATGCGAAATTGAAACATCTTACTTTGTTATTTGTTACTACTGCCCAGTTATTCTTGGGAGTATTTCTCAAAACCTTTTTCTTATTATTTAATTATTGAATATCACATCCCTCGTTAGGGTATTAGTAACCATGATTTATATAATATAGGTACTACGACTTGCACTGACTACTGACTAGTAAATGTTCTTTGTACAATATTTATGTACACATATATCAGTTAAAATACTAATATCATTATATAATCAGTTTTATTTTATGTGATGCAAGATGTTTATTTCATTGAAAAAACACAAGGCATTTTTGCATTGATTTGTATCGCTTAGGTGTTAAAATTTCCTCCATTTAAAGCAAAATTATTGTGGGCAATATAGCCAACAAATTTTGCGACTGTCTAGATCTGTTCAACTTAACTTATACGTCATTTAAATCTAAGTTACATAATCTTTTATCTTATACTAGGCGTTGCTGAACATTTTGCATAAGTATTGATTACTTGATAGGTATGTTTTTTTATATGTGTTATAGGGCTTGTAGCCTACACAGTGGCGGATGAGCAGTTGCCGCATGGGCCCCTCTCCAACAGGCCCACCCCCTCAGGGCCCGTTCTCTCAAAAAGATCATAATTGTATCCAAACACTATGAATATTACTTTTTATTTCCCATAATTATCATACCACACGTGCGTAAATGTATTTGTAATTCTGTCTTATGTACACAGAGTGTCCCAAAACCTTTGCCACCGGGGCCTTCTTATTTATATCCGCCACTGCATATATATTAATAAACAATAATACATTCCCAGGATCGCTTCTAACGGCCTGACTCACTTGCTGGGCCATTCCTCGGAACCTTGCGCCCTCCTAGGGCCCTCCAAATATTTTCAACAAACACCATTACTCTTTTCTTCCAACAACACACATAAAAATAATTCACGCATAGTCGACGCCAATGCACGAGTTCACCTTGCCGCGATGGCTCGAAGATGGTCCTCGTAACACGCGCGGAGGTGCACAAAGACACAAAGACTGATCGAGAGGGTGTGCACGGGGTTGAATGCCGGAGTCCTTGGATTTAAAATTCGGCCTCCACTCGAAATCGCGTTACTGAATGGCATCTGAACGGGGTCCCACAGCCTGCTGCGGGATTAAATACCCACGTAAGGTTCTCTACCCATTTCCACGATATTCGCCGCAGGGTGTTCTTGGGTAACCGCAGATGCGACACTTCAAAGTGATGTCGCGACTCGGGGGCTGTTACACGTGTAAACACGATGGAGACGCGTACGCAGAGCCGGGAAAGGATAAACAAGAGCGCCCTTAGCGCGTGTCGCAAGGGCGCGATAAATGCGCAGAGAACGCGTTAATTATAATTAAGCTTCGAATAAATTCGAAGCGATAGGAAAACAAGATTTTACCAATAAGCAATTTTTTGGGGTAATTGATCGGGGAAATGAAAATGATAACAGCCCCTGAAATTTGTGACTTTTTTTGGAAAAAACTGTTGTTAATATTGCATTAAACTCTTTTGGAAAAAGAAGAAAATTTTCTTAAAGTTAAATAATTTACGCTGGTACTGGACCTACAATTTTAATTGTAATTTTTATTTATAATACTTTTTCGTTAATATAAAGAATAATATGAAAATTTTTTTATAGAAAAAACTTACATTTTCTTTTCAACGCTATAACTCTTTCAATTTTTAATTTTGTTTCTTTAAATTGGACCAATCCCAGCGTAAACTATCTGACTTTAAGAAACTTCTATTTTTGTTGCAAGCAAATGCCAATAGGAGTTTAATTCAAAAGAGTTTAATTCAATATGACCAACAGTTTTTTAAAAAAAAAATGTGAAATATCAGTTACATTTGGGGTTGTTGGACGAGAATCACCCGTTAAGTGCAGGTAATAAGGCCCATTTAAGAATCTGTACATATTTTTGAGAACTTTTTATTGTATAGAAATCTAGGAACATTAAATTATAAATTATACCTAATACTTTGAATAGTGTGTGAAAGCAACAAAAACGAAAATTGTTAGGTATTTAACCCTTCGTGGTGACACTTCTGTGAGGTTTCGCGGTGGTCACACTGAGTGCAATAGACTCCGGCCGATTTTAATCAGCTACCATACGAACTGTACCAGTTCAATCGGGTCCCAAAAGTTATAGTACCTACACACTTTAAACATTGTAGAATATGGAACAGTCGTGTATTAGTAAGAAATGAAATGACAACATGTAAAATAAATCCGAAAGGTGTAAAGTCCTGAAAATGAGTATGTTTACAAGGAGTTACTCGCAATAATATCCGCTTACTCTATACGCAAAATATTTTACATAGGTATTTAATCAGTGTTAAAGTTAAAATTACCAATTCTAATTTATATTATACCTACCTATAAACCTCGATTAATATACTTCAGCTTAAAGTGTATTCAGTTAAAAAATTATACTCAAATTACTTACGAAAGTATTTATACCCTTATAAAGTACCAAAGAACCCGCACAAAAATTTTCGTTCAAATTCAATATTTATTTCATATCACCTACATAATTAGCCACTCCTGAAATCAATATTTCTTTGAAGTTACGTGAAGCATAAACAGTAAGGCACCCCACGAAAGCACATAATTCCCTCATCAAAGTACCCTATTTCTTAATCCTCAAAAATTGAATTCAATTTTTATAAAAGTCTCAAATAGTAAATAAAATATTACGTAACAAACTATCGCTCTTCCTAGTAGCTAAACCACAAACGTTCCACTGTCCAAACCTCGTACCCACCAGTTTCTTCGGATCATCAAGGTTTTACTGCATACCAATTTCTTTACGCCTGCGCGTATGCTAAAAATTCTCACGGTCTCGTTGTTGCTCGTGGACCATCAACACCACGCCGGTGTAACTTTCATCTTGGACCATCATCAAGGTGGTCCATTTCCCATCGTCAGTCATCTGCCACATTCCTTCGAGATATTGCCGCCTACACAGTATAAAGTGTCTGTTGCCTTTGCAGCAGGTGACCGGTCGTCGGGTCACCTTATACGCGTACCACGCATTTTTTCGCCCCTCTCCGCCCCTGTGTCTAGTATTTTGCCCGTCCCCCGAGATCCTTGGTACACGCTTTGCCTTTAAGGCCTGCAAGGCGCCCCACGTTCACGGAGTAATGTTACGCTTCTGGGTGGTTCATCGTTTCACCGACAACATCCTTCCTTTTTTCACAACTGCGAAGATTCTATACGCGCACCTACATAGTCCTTTCTCTGAAACTCGAGAGTGAACGGCGCAATTAGTCGAACGTTCGTTCGTGGGTCGGGTTTTTAGCAGCACCCGTGTCGTTATAATTTGATGAAAAAAAATTAACATTATAATGTTAATTTTTTTCATTAACATTATGTTAATTTTTTTTCATTAACATTATGTTAATTTTTTTTTCATTAACAGTATAATGTTAATTTTTTTCATTAACATTATAATGTTAATTTTTTCATTAACATTATAATGTTAATTTTTCATTAACATTATAATGTTAATTTTTTCATTAACATTATAATGTTAATTTTTTCATTAACATTATAATGTTAATTTTTTTCATTAACATTATAATGTTAATTTTTTTCATTAACATTATAATGTTAATTTTTTCATTAACATTATAATGTTAATTTTTTTCATTAACATTATAATGTTAATTTTTTTCATTAACATTATAATGTTAATTTTTTTCATTAACATTATAATGTTAATTTTTTTCATTAACATTATAATGTTAATTATTTCATTAACATTATAATGTTATTTTTTTTTCATTAACATTATAATGTTAATTTTTTTTCATTAACATTATAATGTTAATTTTTTTTCATTAACATTATAATGTTAATTTTTTTTCATATTGTGTGCGCAATATTCCCGAAACATTGCACAAACATGGCCATAGCAATATTGCAAGGCAATGTGTGCGCAATAGTCCAGAAACATTGCACAAACGTGTCCATTGCAATATTCCACGGCAATGGTTCCACAATGTTGCAGTAAAGTTGCAATGCAACCTGCAACCAAACAGTAACATTGCAATGTGTAGCAACGTTCCTGCAACGTTCCTGCAACAAAGTGTGCTGTAGGGGTAATTGAAGAGTCCTTGTAGAAAATACTGTACGTGCCGAAAGTAAAAAAAAGTTTTTTATCGGAAATGTTCTACGTGACAATGGTAATGTTATAGTATCGAATTTAATTTTGGACACTTAGGTACAGTGTTTTCTACAAGGACTCTTCAATTAATAATGATATACATCATTGTGCAGCAAGTTTTTTTACAAATCTCAACCGATTCTGAGATTTAAATTCACCCCGAAAACAGTGACCATCACCTTTTTAGCACCCTGTACATAATTCCGTAATTTGTCGCAGAATAAACATGTGTACTTATATGCAGTGAGTAAAAAAAAATAATATCACACTATTTAAAAAAGAATAAGTTTTTTAAAACTGGTTCAAAGGACTTGAGTTTTTTTGAGAAGCTAGAAGGATTACTTACTTTACTATTTGTCGTATTTTGTGGTTTTGGAAAAAATTGCAATTTGTCGGAATAGCGAAGAAAGTAGTGAAGATCGTTTTTTCAACTATTTTATCTGAAGCTGTCATAAAAATTTAAAAATCTGATTTGTAAATTTAAGTAAGTTGTATACACGCTGGAAATAGTTGTATACTTAAAACTACAAAAACATTTTTAAATTTTCATGACAAGCTCAGATAAAAAACTTAAAAAATCCAACTTCACTATTTTATTCGCCATTCAAAACCACGAAACACATCAACTAATAAACCAATCCCTCTAGCTTCCCAAAAAAAACTGAAGTCGTTTGATCAATTTTAAAAACGGTATTTTCCCTAAAGTGTATGCCAATAATTTTTTTGACTTACTGTATGCCTATTGTTCAATAATCTCTGGATCTCGCAATATAGAATTCTTATGGAAAATAAATAAGACTCCGTCTTTTATCCTAGTAAGGACCTACCATGTGCAGAGGTCGTGTCAATTATTTTTATATTTCTTAGGCGTTGAAGCTAATCGGAGAAGGGCTTCATCACACGTACCAGCCAGGTATGTATATCAGGAGTCGAAGTAATCCCTCTTGTAGTCCTCCGCGTCTATCACACGGCGATTGTTCAAGTGGAATTGAAAGCGTCGATCTATCACCATCGGAACTTTTTATGGAAATGACAGAATTGTGTCGGCGAAAAGGGTGTCGAAGCAAATAAGTGCAGTCGCGATACGACGCCTGTTCGGTCGCTAACAATAAGTGATCGATGATCGAGTTCCTGACTCAGCAGACATTCGCGAAACCGAACACCAAGGGATATTTTTCCGCGTAAATATGCACGCGACAGACTCGACAAGGATATGCCCTAACGTATCGCGGCATGTATTGCTTAACTCGATATTCATAGATTGCGTTACTGAATGATCCACGAGATCCCCTATGGTGTATCGTTACTGATTTTCATACACTTAATAAAAAAAAATGTTTTATCTTTTTTTGGAGCAGGTGCCTACTCTGGCGCATTAAACCTTTTTACCAGACTTGGGCAAAAGTTATTTGAAACACAAAATAAAACATACTGAATTATTTCACTTACTTTATTATTTGTGTTTTGAAAATAACTTCAATATTAAACTTCACATAATTTTCTTTATTTTAAAATGTAAATGCGTTCGCTCTCAGGACTGTTCTGATTGGATTTGATCTAAAAAACAACTGTGCGAGAAATTTTTTAAGAGATTAGTGCAGGAGATACTTATTCAAATACCTACAAAATAAAATAACGAATAACGAAATAAATCAGAAAAAAATCATTTGCTTGTTTAAATTTTTATTTGATATTTATTCCATTTCAAATATAGAAAATCTAATAATTTTTAACCAAATTCATTCTCAAGTATAGCATGAACTTTTACAAAAAAGATTCAGACCTTTGTCCCTTTGTCGATCCATTTATGGCCACTATCAGTCCATTAAATTCCTTAATTAGACATTCTTATTCTTCCCAAGTGACTATCACATTAAATACCATCGATACAGAACCTCCCATCATTCCAATAACTAAAACTGCCAACAAATTTCCAACGCAAAAGTAATAAATAAAAATAAAAACTTCCTAAATAATCGCTCTCATCTCAATCGAAAGCGACACGCGATAAATAATTCCAAGGAAGCCAGATTCAACGAAAACACGAACAGCTCCCGTAAACGACACGAGTGTAGCGTGGACAATAACAAGGCACCCTTGTTCGAATAATAAATCTCCAGCCGACAACATTACCAGCCGACAAAAGGTTCTCGATGGGCGTGACTCGGTCTTGTTACTCGTTTCGCGCGTGAGAGATGATAGAGACGTCAACTTTTGTGCGATTCGTCGCGGGCCGCTGTCGGTCCACGGTGCGGAGAAGTGGCGCGGATCGGGCATTAGGTTCACGCTCGAAACGCTCGACGCGCTTCAACGAGGTGATGCACACTCGTCAACGTTGATTTGCGGCGCGTGCTGCGCGACCATGGCAATAATTCCGCCCATTGTTCGCCAGTGGAATCCGTTCGAGCCGCGACGAATCAGCGACGCAGCTGAAAGCTTGTTTTCCGCAAAAATCATGCAAATGCGGGAATTTTGGAACTCGCGCATATATGGAAACGAGAACTATTATTGATAACGTGGTTACATTCTGGGCCTCTTAAGCTGCGCGAGCTTTGCTTCTATTCTTTTGTAACTTTTGCCTGAAAAATATTTTTCTGTCTCGTATGGTGCGCGAATTATAACAGAAAATCGGAAAATAGCTGGGTTTTCGGGGGGGAATTTCTCCCCTTAGAGTGAAGTTAGACAGAGACAACAAATTGTGTAATACATACCTATGTATCCTCTACATATCCCCAAAGTTTTATAATTTTTTGAATTTCTCGGTTGGAAATTTTCCTTTGTTAGTAAAGATTGGTGGAAAACTCAACTGTTTTTCAGTTACAAATGTTTGTGTTTGTTAATAAGGTACATGACTGTTTCATTTTTCATTGAAACACACAATGTTTGTTAAAATATTTTCTTTATATCTCCTAAGCGTCACGAGGGTGACATTTTGGAGGGTAGTTTCCTTTTTAAACTTGACTCACCAAGACTAAAAAAATACTTGTGTCTTATTTTTCGTTGCTTTATAGGCCTGCAAAGTTCGACTGGAGTACCTACAGGACATAGTACTTCACAGTATTTCACTCAGGATAAGGGAATATCTTTTCCAAATAAACTAACAACGTGAAGTATCCTTTTTAAATAAATTAGATGATTGCAGAAACAAAAACCATAGTCTTGAATAACAGAATGGGTAAATTGTACTGTGAACCATTATTTTGAATACAGCTTCTAAAAGTCTCTTAGCTCTTAAATTCTTAAGGGGTACAAGGGTAAGCTAAATTCAACGGTTGCTTCTGGGCTAAATTATGCAGCCAGTAATAGCTTAAACCATTTGCTCTTTTAACAATTCTTTCTTAGGCATATAAGACGTATTTTCAAATAAGAATATTTACAAAATATTAAAAATTAATTAATTTACAAGACGTCAAAGCAAGTGCTTGCGTTTCCGATTGACCAACTCGTCTAAAAGCAAACTCGCTGTACATGAGTATCCTTTAACTGAAAAGCTACAATGCGGAACTCGGTGGAAAAATTTTAATAAAAATTCACGGAGTTGTACAACAAATATCAACTTTGAAGTATTCTACTAAAGTAATTCTGTATTAAATGGTGTCTTAAAAATTGTTAAAGTTATTCGATCTTAGTGACCGAGTTCCACATTGTAGAGAAAAGTGTTTGGTAGGTTCAGTTCAAATTTCAACAAAAAATATCGATCCGTTCTCGAGTTACGACGTTCACCGACTTGAGACACATAATTTTAAGAAAAACGACTTTAAAGCCCGCCGCGGCGCGTTTATCTGCATTGGACTGCCCGTTACTTTTTGCGCTGTAACTCTCGCAATTTTTCGACTTTTTCAATGAAATCTTTTTTAAAATACTTCTAAGGCGTGTGGCTATCATAAACAATCGATAGCAAGATTCAATTTTTTGACCCAAAAGTACCTTTAATAAACTAACAGAGTGCTAATAGAAAGCTGGTCATCCAACAGCGTCGACTTCCTTTTACATCACTGAACTTGAAACTGCTCGATAACTTTCTATAATGGGACTGCGGAGATCTTCTAAATTAACTACTTTTCGACAGACAAATTCTGCGGAGCATCCCCAAACGAAGGAATCAAGAGGATTGGGGTAGAAAGGGTATGGTAGTCATGTAATTGATCCTCCTCTACTGATTCAACTACCAGGGTACTTGCCATTAACCCCTCAAGCTGGGGGAGAATTTTCGCAAGTCGTTCACTGCTTGGATTTGGTGTTTCACACTTCAGCGACAGTTTTTATAACCAGAATCTTTTGAAAAGGACCATCTATCTGTGAAAAGGAATTCCCTTTTTGAGTATTGTTTTAGCGAATAAGTCTAACATTTGAGTGATACCTGAGAAAAAATCAGGAATGAAGCGGCACTACTTAGCTATTAATTCCTTTATTTCCATACTTACTGATTAATCTGCAATTTTGAGAAAAATATATGCAGTACATACAGCTGAAAATACCTACTACGTGTATTTTTTACAAATATCTTAAGCAGTTATTGAGAAAAAAAACTGTAAAGTTTAAGGTTGTTATCCCCAATCACTCTAACTAGATTTAGTAGAGATTTGAAATTTCTAACTGTTTTTTTAAACAAAGAGCATTATTTGGTATACCTAAATAAATACTAAAATTGGTGCTGTTTTCCCTATGCTTACCCAGCTGAACCCTTTCCAAACCAAAAATGAAACATTTACCGCTGCTGAATAAATCGCGTTCTCAAATCTGGGAACACACCGCGCAAGCTCATTAAAACTTGTTTCTTTTTTTAAATTTGTTTATTGAAGGACATAACAAAAATATATATATCTTGTAGAATCTTTGGTATCAAAAACATAAAAAACTACCATTGCTTCACTTGATCAGCTAATTGCTCAGCCCCTCCGAGTCTCTTAGCCTATCAGTCTCTGTTACTTGATTATTTATTGCAACTTTAAGTAGAATTAAAATATAACACTACGTTAAAAAAAAACTCTTCGTACTACCGCAACGAACGTAAGAACGCGGGGAGAAAAAACTCCCTAAAAAAACCTTGCAACAGTCTACATTAATACTTGCTTTTTTTTTAAACAGATGTTTATTGTTGGACAGGTATACATAATAAAAATGAAGATTCTTCTTCAGTGACAACGAAAACATTAGAAAAGTTGCCAGTAAGTTATCAATAGTTAACTAGATGTTCAAATGCTCTTGAAGCTTATAGTTATTAAGTCTTTGGTAGGTACAGTCTTATAGATTACTATGAGTTTTTCTTAAACTAATAGGTCAACAATAGACCATCACGCTTAGCTTTCGTCATTTATTTGGGGGAAAAATACCCAATAGAAAAAACCCCTAAACATTAATACTTGCCTGCCCTGTCGCCAGGGCAATTAGAAGTGCGCCACCGTAGGTGCTCGCAAAAGTACTTGAGCAAACAGGTTCGCAAGGGTCAAAGGAGCCTCCTGGAACGGGCATTTCACGCGTGCGCTACGATTCCACGGGTAGCCGAAGATACCCCACGGCCGTAGGGGGGGGGGGGGAGGGGGTAGCAGTGGTCGCGTTCGAAGGGTGGCCTGCACGAACAGTCGCGCGTTATCTAAACAGCCAGTCGAACGAAGCATGCCTCCGAACGCGAAAAAAGACAGGAAAATTGAAACAGAGAGAAACGGGTAGAGGGTGTGTGTGTTGGGGGGTGGAGGAAGAGAGAGGGAGAGGCACGATAGCATCCAGCGTGCGTGCATGCGAAAGAGAGACGTAATAAAGGGGTGGTTGTTCGGGCGGGGGAGAGGGGAGCATGTGGGGGTGGCGGCGGTGGAGACGGCGGTGGTGGCGGTGGTGAGGTAGTCATGACGACCGCAGCGACCAATCATCCGGAAGTAACGCAGCGCGAGATAACTCTGCATCCAATCAGGTTTAAAGCGGGGACGGGGCCGGCCATCCCCCGCAGAAAATCACCCCCGTAACGAAATTTCCACCGTACGAGGGTAGATATACAAAACGACAGACGGCCCTCTCTCTCTCTCTCTCTCTCTCTCTCTCCCTCTCTCTTCCTCCCTCTATCTTTCCCACTCCTTCCCCCTGTCGCACTTACCCTCAGCGGTGCCTCGCGTACCGCTCTCGAACCGAGGATAAGCGAAGGCGACGGTGGTTCTTACCCCAACCACCCAACCCCGCGGGCCCTTCTTTTCCTTTAATTCATAATCTCGGCCCGTCAGTGATAACCTGCGGGTCGCAGATAAGGAGGGCCACAGTGTCCTCCGAGGATCCATGGAGGAACGGTCGATGAGCTTTTTTGGCTTTGCTGTGGAATCGTGTACAAAGGACATCTTTGATGTTGCTCCTTTCATTCACGATGTAGGTACACTTTTTTGTTATCTCTCGCTCAATCGATGAAGGGGGGACTCTTGTTGCTGGCGGACGTGTAGACTGTGAAACGGATTGTCTCGCGGTCCGAAGCATAGATTCGGGGTAATCGACATTGAGTAGGTATTCTGTGTTGAGGGAATGCATTGTTTTTAAATGATTTAGTGTGATGGTTTGAAAATTATTGCGCATGCAGAAGTAAAAGGGATTATATACAGTGGTAGATGAAAGAAAGTTTACAACTCTCAAAATCGCATAACTTTTTTAGAATTGGTCCAAACGACATGATTTTTTTTTGAGAATCTAGAAGAATTAGTTTGCTAAGTGACGTGTTTCGTCGTTTTGAAAAAAATGCAATTGGTCGGAATAGTGAAAAAAATAGTAAAGGTCGTTTTTCAAATTTTTTTTGTGAGCCTGTAATGAAAATTCAAAACACCCGTTTGTAGATTGAAGTAAGTTGTGTACATGCTGAAAATTTCATCAAAATCGGTTAACGTTGCTCTGAGCTACAAACGTTTAAAGATCGCAAAATAAGGTCGAAAATCGCTGATTTCGTGAATTTCCGCGATTCTCGACCTTATTCTGCGATCTTTAAAGGTTTGTAGCTCAGAGCAACATTAACCGATTTTGATGAAATTTTCAGCATGTATGCAACTTACTTCAATCTACAAACGGGTGTTTTGAATTTTCATTACAGGCTCACAAAAAAAATTTGAAAAACGACCTTTCCTATTTCTTTCGCTATTCCGACCAATTGCATTTTTTTCAAAACGACGAAACACGTCACTTAGCAAACTAATTCTTCTAGATTCTCAAAAAAAATTCAAGTCGTTTGGAGCAATTTTAAAAAACTTATGCGATTTTAAAGAGTGTACGATTATGGCTGCCAGTCACTGTAGAAGGTAGGCAACTTCGGTAATTGAAAAAATAGAGATATTGCACGAGTATTGGAAAAGGTACAGCGCGTCAAAGTCAGCTTATAGCTCACGTCCTTAGTGTCAACGAAGGTTTAAATAATATAAAAAAAATTATCCTGAAACTCGCTTCACTCTGCACACTAAGCTACTATTTACTGGGACACATGAATAATGGACATACCTATTTCTCCACACTGCCTCATGTTTTCTGATATTAAATTCCTCTTGCCCTGTACTTCCTTTCACATTCCATCGTTAAGTATGCGGTAACCAGGCTTTCTTCGCCTTTTTAGACCGTTTCCCGCGGAACGTGCCCCACTACCGATAAACCTATCGATATCGTGCGTCTGTAAAGCACTCGATAAATACACACCGGTGACATCCGCCACGTGAATGCGTCACGATACCTCGTATAAGGCAGAGATGCGTTTATGGGCTGGCAGCGGGCCGATAAGGAGGCTCGTAAAACGAACGGCACCCCATAAGTGTTCGGGAGCAACTTGGACGTTACCTTCGACGCGATCGGCTGTCGAACGTATACTTCGCATTTGTCAGGTTTATCGACTTCGACTCAGCATGACACACTTTGACGTGGTAAAGAATGGGGCGCGTCTTCTGTCCAGTGCGAAGTCGAGAAATCAAAAGGGTTTCACTGTGAACCAGACACAAATGTTGGCTCGTTTAAAAAAAGAAACGAGGGGAAATATATTTCGTTGGTACGTCGTCGAAGTGACAGCTTTGGTAACGCTGCAAGGAATATGGGACGTTGAGGATGTAAGTGTTAGCTTCCTTTTTATGGAAAAAACAAGTGACAAGAAGGAATAATAATTAACAATTCCCCTGTGTGTTGATGTTGTAAAATGGCACAGACTGCACGTGTCCATTTCATTTTATTTTATTAGTATACTCAGTGCTGGATTCACCAACAAGCAAAATAAATATCTGCTTAGGGCATTAGGAGCAGAAATAGGCAAAAAATTAATTGAAATAAAAGTTTCGCACACAAATTTTTATTATAAATAATTTTTTGCCCATCTCTGATCAGGAGACACGAGGGCACCATAGAAATTTTCTGAATTTTAAAATTTAACTTTTGTTAGAAACACTTTGTAGTCAAATTATTGGAAATGCTTAAGATATCGTATATTGCGTTAAAGGGATCACCCTGTTGAAGCGGCCTCAAAATTTTTCAACTGCTTGGGGCCTCTAAAGTCTTAATTTTGCCCTGAGTATAGGGGAGACCGGGGCAAGTTGATACAGAGGCAGGTTGATACAAACGAATTATCTCGACACTGTATATATATAGCTCCTTATGTGTGAGATATGTGAAGCTTTTTGATCAATTCTTTACTACGATCTAGCGTACGTCTGTGTACCTTGACTTTAGCAATCCATTTTTAACTGTTTTCGTTTATATACACAAAAAGTAAATAATTGTGTTCACTTTCCAATCAGTCTTGAGACGGGATAGAGAATTTTATCACTCAAATTAATTGGGCATCACATTGAGTCCTTTGAAGGTATGGGAATTACGTTTTGTTATTTTGTTTATATGCTCTACATTTGTTTATGGAGATGTTTGTATATAATAACTTCCTGTGGGGTAAGTTGATACGTTTTTTCTGGGGCATGTTGATACTCATGGAGAGTGTATCAATTTTTCCCCGACTACTTTTAATTGGATTTTTCCTTTTATTTCTGGGAAGATGGTACGAAATTATGTCAGAAAAACGAATCGCGGAAAAATACCACAAAATATTTTTCAAAAAACGTGTGTTGGTGTAGAAAAGGAGTCAAAGCGCCAGAATATACGGAATACATAAAATAGCTTTATTAAGATACATTAATAAAAAGAAGGAAGGACCTCATATTAAAGTGGGATATTCCAGACATCCATCTTTTACTCATTAAACGGATATTTTACAGATGTATCAACATGCCCCAGAGCAGTATCAACTTGCCCCGCATTGGGGTAAGTTGATACATTTTACCTTCGTCCAAATAACATTTTCTCATTCATTTTGTATGTATTTTCTCAACATTTCATTTACAATATTTTAAAGAGGAAGGACCAAAGTATATTTTAGCGTATTTGTTATTAAGTAATTAATTCAAACAAAAATGAAAAAAATCGAAAACTGAAAAACGTATCAACTTGCCCCGGTCTCCCCTACTGCTAATAATTAGCAGTGAAGACTGAAATTCTGTTTGCAAAATCTGACAACCCTTTTTGTAGGAAACACTTTTGTGGCTGAAGATTGGTGTTTTATATTCATGCATCAGCTGTTTCTTTCTGTCTCTTTCAAAGTTCCACTATGCCTGTCAAGTGTGTTTATTCAAAATATCAATCATGGATTATATGTAGAATGGCTCCGCGTGAAATGGTAAAATACGAAATAGCGGAATATTGAAATACGTGAAATTGCAAGTGAATTAAACTTTCCATAGCCAACTGGCCATGACAGTCCGAAAAGATGTTATCGAAATTGGATATTCGGGTTTCGCACGGTGCTAAGCGAGCGCAATCGCTTGGAACGTATGGCACCACGCACCATGCTCCTCGATCGCAGCAAAAACGAGCCGTTTTAAAAACGCGTGGTAACTAAACAGGAATGAAAAGCAGCTGGTGTAAAATCATCCGAAAAGTAAAAAACATTATGGGGAAGAATATGAATTGTGTGGAAGAATTATAAAGCCAGGGTTGCACCTGTGTGATGTTCTATGGCGTGTCTGGTGGAATTATTGAAGAATAATTTACTAGAAGTTACACAGAGAAAACGAAACGTTCAATTTAAGTAAATACTAACAACTGGATAATCTAAAAAAAAAAGAGTTATCCTTAAAAAATTGGACAATACTATAACTCACGACCGACATTTTAGATATATTAATTTGCCAGGGGCGCTGCTAGTTCTAAAAACGTGAAAATCTACATGAAGCTTAAAATATGATGTCTCACATGAGACTTTAATCTCATGAGACAATTATTTTATTACTTTATTATTTTTTAATTATTTTCTCATTAGTTTCATGAAATTAGACTCCCACGAGACAAGTTTTATGATATCTTTTCAAAAATCTCGGTATCTACATTGAGTTATCGTTGAGATTTTTGTCTCGTGATAGAAAAGCCTCATTCAAAATCTCATCGCGAATTCGCACCTTAAAGCCGGAAATCCACCGGGAAGCTAAGCTAAGCCGTGCTATGTTTTAACTTAGCTTTTGGCGGAAATAGTTCCATAAGAATCTATTAAAGCTAATTTGTTTAAAACGTAGCATGGCATAACATACCTCAGCTTAGCTTCTCGGTGGATTTCCGGCTTAACAAGACAAAGAAAAACAGGAAACCTGTGAGAAGAACATTTCTATCGAGAATCGCACCATCAAATTACCATTTGTTTAAATGCCATCAAGATTCCGCAGTTAGGAAGCTCTTCAGAAACACATTGTCCAATTTTTTATTAACAAAGTACAAATAACAATTGAAGACCTCTTGCAAAGCTATCAGTGCCAAAAATAAAATTCTATGCTATAGTATTCCAATTGCCACGTAGAAAATTCCCCAATAAAAATACATTCTTATTTAATTTCGACACCTACAGAGTTTCCTACAAGAACTCTTCAATTATCAAAAATATCAGAACCAAATTCCCACAAAAATAAAAATAAACTGTGAAAACAGACATCAATTCCATGTTCTCCTAAAATAAAGCAACAACTCCACAAATCCCATTCCAAAACATCCCAACACCTCCCCAAAATAAGATCCTGCACCGCGTCCCCCAAGTTATGATCAATCTTCAATCACCTTCGCCGTGCTTCCTCCACCTCGTGTGTCCCTCGTTACGCGGGATAGTCGGCGCGACGGTGCACGCGGGGAAACGCAATAAAGGCGTCCGAAAGAAAGACTTTTACCCTTGGAGACCTGAAAACGAAGAGCAGAACCAGGTTACGAGGGTTTTTAATAAAATCAGGCGATCGTTGAGGCGTGTCAAATGGAAATATGCACGTTCGGTCGGGGGATTTTGCGGACGGGAGAGAAGCTTTCCCGTTTGTAAAATGGGGGGTGCGACTCGATAACGATGGAATTCATCCACCCACACTCTCGGGCAGAGCGCGGGGGAGGGTTGGGTGGAGGGACGACCGTCGACGGGGGGAGCGGTGGGGAAAGGGAGGGCTGGGCGAAGGAGGGATTGCGGGAGGGCGGCGGATAGGGAGGGCAAGTTGCGCGCAATGGGATGATGAGAAAAATTTTTTTCCTTTATTCCTTCCACTCGCCTGGACGTGTATCGTAATCAAGAAGGCGCGAGGTGGATTAGCGATTCGATATCGCGGAAGGTTTTTTCAGGCTAAGCTGGCCGAAGAAAATTTTCCGCGAGGCCGACCAATATCCTCTCGGTTGATTTGAAAAAAGACGCCGAATCTCGACGCGCACGGATTAATATAATTCGCCGGCCTCTGGAACCGCTCTCGCCTATTATCGGCGGGCTCGCTGCCGCGTATCGCCACCGCGGATGATGGAAGGGTGACGGATCCTCGTTTATCTTATTACGGCGCAGAGTGTCCCTCGAGATAGCTGAGGATCTTTTGCAGCATTTTCGGCAAGTGATTCTGAATTAAGGGGTTATAGGTAGTCGGGAGGCCGAGAAGAGGCGAATGTTTGTGATTTTTTTTTGAAAATGAGGAAGCATATATTTTTACAGAACTTTTTGCACTTGAGCAACTAAGAGCAACATTTAACCCTTTGTTGCCACACCTCTTTTTTCGATCAACTTTGACACACCTGGGTAACTCACACCCAGAACAATTTTTGAACGAGTGCCATTCTCATCCAAAGAATCCAATTATTATGAAAAAAATCGTGGGTCAATTTCAAAGTCTATAGAATGTATTCCAATAATTTTTGATTGAAATTTTGTCACAGCTTTTGCAAAATAATTCTAGATTACCACATGTCGAGAAAAAGCAAAGAAAATCTTTAAAAAATTGTAACTTTTACAAATTTCAATATTAAAAGCTAAAAATCTACAGAGTTGATGTTCGGATATAATAATTTGCAGTGAAAAATAGTTTGTAAATCGGTTTTGAAAAAAGGTATTTATTTTGCATATAGAAGGTTCAGAGCGTCAAAATCAGCTTGTTGGTGGGTCACACCCAGAGAGTCAACGAAGGGTTAAAGAACATTAGATAATTTTTTGTAGAAAAATATTTACGTTTATAATATAATTACAACCGACATCCAAAAAGCACTTTTAAAAAAGTTGTCTTGCAGTGAGCATTGCCATTCGGAACCAGATTATCTAAAATCAAGAAACAAAAAAGATTCCTCCGTGAATCAGAGGATACATTAATATACTAACGAAATCTTTTTTGTTTTTATAGACTAGAGTTTATAGACTGCTATTGCATATAAAATTCACTTTTAACAATTTGCATTTGTAATAAATGCGATTCATTATTATTATTATTATTATTATTATTATATAAAAAGAGTACCTACTCAAATGAGCATCAAGTTATTTTCTGTTGAAAAATATATAAAAAGACTATTCCCAAGAATCTGCGTAACATTTAAATTTTTCACTCACAAGCATCCCGACGACTGCTAAATGCCTCGTCGTTTCGCAACGGCACAATGGCAACCATGCAGTACAATACAATTTCAGCAAACGAGAAGCGACTTGAAACAGAGCAAAAAAAAAAGAAGAGCGAGAAGCGAAACCCTCGTGGAGAACTGTATTCCGGCGGCGCTGGCGCTCGTTAAGAAAAATAGAAATTCTGGAGGGCATTAATTCAGATTGGCTGAGCAAGACAGCGTGCACGAGACGGGCGCGGGATTCGGAGTTAATCGTGTTACATTGAAGGCCTCTCGTGCCGGTGGAAAACACAACCCCTTCGATAACAGAAACGACAACAGCTCGTTACGCGCCGCCATATTTGACCCTCTTCCTCTCTTGGTCCTAATTTTGAAACTCGTCTGCCTGCGTTGTCGTACGGTAGGACTTCTGGAGAGGAATCCAGAAGAGAGAAGGACAAAGGGGGCCAGGAAGACAGACGGAGGGAGAAAGAGAAAGAGAGAGAGAGAGAGGGAGGGGGTGGTGGAGTGGGGGGAGGGAGAGAAGTCGTAAACGAGGTCGAGTGTCGGCAGCGTATAATTTCGATGACAAGCAAAGGGGTGGTTATATCTCGCCCGCTTCTCTCCTCACCCTCTCCCCACCCCTCCCACCTCTTTCCACGCGGACTGCGAGTGGTGAGCTACCCCTGTGATTGTATTAATTCAACCTACCCTCTCCCATTTACTTCTCAGTTTCCGTCCTTTCTCATCGCCGTCCCCCGATCTTCCTCTTGCGCTCCTCGCCCCCGGTCCCGCGATGGCCCTCACATCCTCCAACCTCCTCCCGCGCCATCCCACAAGCGCGACCCTCCTAAAGCACGACTTCCGGAGGCAAACGAAGCGTGCGAGCGTCGTGTATAATGAAGCGCGCTCGTTCGTTTCCTCGCCGTTGTTCCAGGCGTCGTCACCTCCCCCCCGCGTTCTCGGACCACCCTCTTCGAAGATTTCTGAATATGCTCGAATTTGAACGCGCCCCTCTGTTATTAGTACCGCCGCGCAACCGAAATTCGCTTGTCTGTACAGGTTACCGTAGTTTTTAACCATTCCAAATGTATTTTAGTGTAGCTCGCGAGTATCTTCGTTGTTGTAATATCTAATTCATAGAGCTCCCACTCTTCGGAACCATTAATATTTAAATAGGGTAAAGGACTCAGTTACTGACACCTGACCAATTACTGCCACCTTAAGCTATTTTACTTAAAATAACGAATAATTAATACGAATACTATAGATTATATTCTATAGTTTGTTTATTCGTTATTTTAACTAAAATAGCTTAAGGTGGCAGTAATTGGTTGGGTGTCAGTAATTGGGTCCTTTACCCTATCTACGAACAGTGGGAGCAAAAACACGCCGTGTGTTTTTGTACCCTGCTCGTAGTTTCGTCCATCTTTCGCGGGGATATTTTCCGGAGAGCATGAAAAGTATTTCCTGAAAGTCCTACAATTTTTAATTTTAAGATAATTCAAGCTTGGAGTTGCAAGCACACCTTGCACTTTGCCGCCGCAGTGATCCTTCGCACGCGCAGTAGAATAACCCGAAACAAATCAACCGGTAATTAGATCTCGCGTGCGGTTGGGAAATATCAAAGTGTCGACAGTTTGAAGCAAAAAGTCATCCTTTTTGCATGAGAATGACCCTCTATTTACGTACAAGTCGAGTAAAAATTAAAATATCGAAGAAATCCTACGTTGCAGGATAGACAATTTAGTTTTAGTTAGTTAATATTCCATTGGTCAAATTTGGTTTCGGGAACATGCCTATCAGAAATCACGAACACCGTTTGCTTGATCCAGGCCGCTAACTCTGTTTTTAGGAAAAATTGAATAAATTTTTTTTCGTAATGTTCAAGCATACCTTCACCAGCAATAAAAACCTTTTTCTAAAAAACTGTTTTCGTTACTTTAAAATCAATTCTTAAACTCATCAATTCTTACCCCTGAAGGGCTGATTTCACCCCTTCAGGCTAAATATCCCCCCCAAAAAAATTGCTCCCTGCATATTCCAATATACACCAGATTCGTAAAGTTTCATTGCAATCCGAATTTTCGGGTTGCGAGTGTTTCCTGGAGAGTTAAGACTCGCAGGGGTTGGCAGTAGCGAGCTCGAAGAAAATGATGGGCATATATAGGAGCCGAGAGAGAGAGACGGTAGGCGAAGGGTTCGAAGTAAGGGAAAGGGATACAAACCGTTTAGCGATATTTCACGGGGTTCTCGTTCGTAAGGGTTTCCAGCCGCGCACGGTATTACTGAAGGCAGTCTTGCAAACTCGAGATAAGGGAAGACTGGTTCCCCGTTGTCGACAGCGTGAACGGAAGCTAAGACGCTTCGCCAGCTTCGACTTCTCGCACGTAAGAGAAGAGTATGTCCCGAGAGAAGAAAGCCACTCGCAAGGCCCTTTTCGCTGCCACATAGTGCCTTCTCTACCTTCTATGAGCGCAGCTAATATCATCCGCTTATCCTTCGTCGCCATTCCTTTTTTCTCGTCCACTATACCGTTCTCTCCTGGAAAATTGTCTGCTTCCCTCCTACAATATTGTGAATCGCCCGTGTATGAAACAGCTGGATCCTGGCTACGAACTCTTCGCCTTCTCCTTTCGACACCAAGATGCGGGAAAATACGGTAGATAAATGGCAATTAGATTGTTTCGTAATTGGCTGTAATATTTTCGCGGGCGGAGGATGATAGAATTTAATGTAGCGAATTTAAGGGGCCATTCTACTTTGATCGGCAGAAATATTAAGCTATTTTTAAAGATTTTTTTCTCAGTAAGTACAACATATACGGAAATAAATATTTTTGGTATTGTTGAGATACTCTCATATCATACGAAAAAAATTAAAAAGAATTTTTTTAATTTGTTTTAAATGTTTTTTTATGACGTCAATATGGAACTCCAAAAAGAGTTATGTTCTTGGTGCAGGTAATTTCCCGGCTCAAGGTTATTTGAAACAAAAAATTCGAAAAGATTCTTAAGCTAAATTAACAATTAACTTAAAAATTAACCATTTTTGTTGGCAAATCACAAAATAGCGCTGATTTGGAAAAAAGTTTGACAAAATACCCTTTTTCTCGGTTATCTTTCGACACAAATTGTCAATTGAGGATATTTGTTGTTGAAATTAACGATGAAAATCTGTTTTGAATGTACATACTATCAATAATACATTTATTTGAAGACGCATAAAAATATTTACCAACCCCCTCCTTTCGTCACGTTGTAAATTTTATTCATAGTCCCAGTTGCGTAATTCCGTAGGCTGTTACGCGCTTCAGTAACGAGCAGAATGGAGTCTCTTTTAGGGCCGTCAAAGCGTCTTATTACGGAAACGTAAAAGAGTAATTTTCGTTGGAAGTGGCACGACTCACGCTCGGGCAATTAGCGATCATTTAAGTGCACGTGCACTGGAACCTAAGGCTAATCCCTGCAATTCTGCTTAAGGGATGGCTAGCGTTCGTACCAATTAAAGAGAAAAAAAAACTCGTGGACACCCTCTCGCCCACTCGTTATTTACACCGCAAAAGAGACGCACGTGCTCGTCCAATCCTACGCCCATAATCCTCTCTTAATCACTTCGTTTCACGCAAACAGGTGCGAAGGAATTGTCTCCCTTTTCCCTTAAGCGACAGAAAGTTGAAGTGCTTTGGACAGCGTTCAAAAGTAACGCTTATGATTAGTATTAAATAACAACGATCCCATAACGTTAGTACAAATTATTGCAACAAAGAATGTCAATTAACACTCAATTGACATAAATGAATTTACGTAATTTGATAGAATAACAATTTTGCGCTACGGAATATTTTTGACTGGATATACAAATTTGCTGTTAATTGGCAAATATTTTTGTTATTTAGTTATTTTCATTTAGTGTTAACGTATTTGTTATAATTGGATAAAATAAATACGTAGGGAGTTCGTAAACTTTATTGTGATAAAGTAGAATTAACATAAAGGTAAGACAAGCTACATTAAATTGATTATAAATCTTATTCTTCTTTCCACTAGCGTCCATCTTTGTCTTTGACAAAAATTCCTAAAAATTAAGTGTTTTCATTTTCATGCAATTATTCAATTATACTGTTCTAACAATTTTGCACCAACTCTATCAAATGTCATTCTGAGTTTAGTAACTTTTTCTTCTACATTACAGTAATCTACTTATCTACAAATACAAAACCACCCTTGTAGAAAATCAGCAGCTAAGTTTCTGGCAGGTTGACACTGAGTAAAACCAAGGAACCATAAAATTGTTGCTATATGACAGCAACAAGTTCACCAGTTCTGCCGTTTGTTACGACTATCGTTGAAATTTCAAAATAACTGCAGGCTCAAATTGATTCGTTTGCAAAGAGAGAATAAAAAATATCTGCTGCCAATTCGATATTCCCTCATCACCCGGTATATTCTCTGGTAATGAACGCAACCACCTTGAACTGGCAAACGGATGAACGGGCAACCAGAGCCAGTCTGTAGAAGCAAGCTTGAGAGTGAGAAAGAGCGAGCTGAGGGGGTGGCTAGGGTGAAAGGGAGCGGGGAGACACGGTGGTGGCCACTAAAAGGGGTTGTGTCCTCTCTCGGTGCGACGGAATCACCCTTCTGTGTCCCGCTACCGACTCTCTTCTCACCACTGCCTCCGCTTTGGTTCCTCTTCGTGGGACTGGAGGAAAATCCACCCCCAATCCTCCATCCACCCGCCAACTTCGTATTCATATGAACGTATACAATGGCTCACGCATAAAATCGTCCATCACGTTTGTACTTTCTTCTTTTTTATCAATGTAATATATAGATATTTTGCAGTCTTGTGCATACATATCTTTGCTGTCTTACACTTTTACAGTCTATGCCAGAATTTTTTGACTGTATAGTGTACTTGAGTGGATGTGAGGAATGCCACAAGATTTATTACATAATTTTAATATACACATGTAATGATGTTTAGAAAAGTACTTCGGAGTAAAGTCGTCCATCTACAAAGTTTGAAAATTTCCTTATGCAAAATATATATTGTTCTTTAAATGAAAAATAAAAATGTGATTACCTGAATGAATGTCATTCTTGAAATATTTCAAATGATATAGGTATACAAAAACAGTGTGAGAATTTTTAATGATTATGAAAGAAGCACATTTACACAGGTAAATCAATTCTTTATTCAAAATGGAATCAGCCATTGGCTACTAGTTAAACTGAAGCAATTATACATTCCTTTGCAAGTTCTTGGTAAGACTTGTAAGAAACTTCAAGTCCTTTTCTGTGTTTTTTATTACCTTAACGATATTAATGCGACGATAAACAGATAGGGTTTATAAGTTATGATGAGGAGGAGTTGATTGAAGTAATTGGTAAATATAAACGAGAATAAAAATAGGGAAATTGTGAAAAGAGATTTTGAATATTTCTTGATCTTCTTCTTTTATTCCTATTTCCTGGAAAAAGAAAAATACTTTACAGCGTCTAGTGGACAGGCTATTGGAAGTTGTAAAATACCAAACATCCGCTTTGAAGTTGATTTAAATTTTAGGACATTTCAAACCATATTTAACAGATGGTAGATTAAATTGTTCAGTACTTTCATGGTGTCATTCAGAATGTACCTTAGGAGTATTATACGAGTGGTTGAACGGTACTATATCACTTCCAATGAATTAATTAGACTAATCAAATGCTTTAATTATCTATTAAATCCCAAATATTCTGAATAAGTATCGTTATTGAAATATTGTGAAATTAATGATAGATTATGCATCTATTAGAGCTGTTTCTTTCTTTTGAAAGCCTAGTTGACACAAAGTTTGCGATAAAAAAATAGCACAAGGGGTGGGAAAAAGGGGTACTTGCCCCCTGGATTTTGAAAAAAAAATCGCTTATTTGAAAAACCGATCTTTACTAAGTTTATCACTAAAACAGTGAATATTTTTAAATTTCGGTTTTAAATTTTTAATCAAATCGATACTACAAAACGTTTCAAAGAAGCTAGGAGGCTACTCCCCTTGCATCGCGTGGCTCATGATCTGATTTGTCGATGTCAACGCCAGTATTATTTTTTCATTACTATATTTTTCTTTACCGACACCCCAAAAATGCCCCTTCTCCCTCCCCAGGAAAGAAGTCTGCAGACGCCATTGTCTACTATCTTTCACGAAGACAATGCACTTGCAGAAATGTGATATCAGTAGTATGTACTTTAGAATATTATAAACGGACATCTCATATCTTACAACCTAACAGCATGTCGCGTGACGTCTGCATAGTTGCATACCCGCCTGTGAAATATCTATAGATCAAAATTAGATTCACTACAGAAGCGCAAAATGCAATGAAGAATCCAATGATCAATAGTAACAGGCCTACAATCAATCTCCACTTGAACTTTCCGTAGTTGTTGTAATTCACAAGGATGTACAAAGTGATTGGGATAAGTGTTGTCAATGTTGATATGCACAAAGACCCAACCAGACCGATAAATATGTCCAGTTTGGTAATCGATGCTGCAAGCAAACCTGAAATTATTTTCCTCTGTTAATCTTTATCTGTCAGAATAAAATACAGAGTGTAGGAAGAATGATTAGGAACTAGGTAGGTGGTTAGGGGCCGTCCTTAAATTACGTAAAGGTAATTTTGGCGAATTCTTACCCCCTCCCTCCCCCATTATAAGAATTCGTAAGATTTGATATTCCACCCCTCTCCTTACGTAATATTTTTTACACTTGACTTTTCCAGTTATTAAAATTCTTTTAAAGGTTGATATAATTAATTTTTTCTCTACACTAAAGTAACTTCAAAATAACACTTAAACTAGAGAAATTTACTCCAAAATTCTTTGAATACTCGATTTCTGAAAAAAAATTAGAAGACCGAGAGTCGATCAAGAGATCAAACTTCAATTCATCCAACCGATCCCTTATTAGGGCGATGAATACTCGCGCCCAAGAGTTTCGCTGCGCCAAGTTACGAGGAAACTGGGCTATCCACCCTAAATTTTGCGTAAGTAGATTCCAGAACTTTAGTAATATCTGAGCTTGTGATGGACTGCAATCGGATCGATTGATCGATTCCGCCAAGTTACCTGCTCAAGGGGGGAAAGGTTCAATTCGTTGCAGCCGATCAAACTTCCCCGAGTTTGCCTTAAAAATATGAGCGGAGAAAAATAGGGAAAAAAGGGTGAGAAACTGGTAAAATGTTCTATACTGTGCAATGAAATTATCCTTCGAAAAAGACAATCGGCCGCACGAATAATTGAAAGCTTTCTGTGGTAGAAATTTGAGGAGGATTGAAGGATTGGTCGTACATGTAATAAGGCTGACAAAGAAACGAACGACCATGTCCCACAGAAACGGGGTTCCTATCCAGTTGTTCTCCTCGAACGCTGGAAGCACGTACTGGTTCGTGAAGATTGAAATTACAACGTAGCATTGCAACCCATAGGTAAAATATATCGACAAAGCTTGCATGCCCATCGCAAATAATGTTGCCCTAGTGAAATAATTTTAATTGTTAAAGATTGTTAGTTTATAAATAAAATAGTATGAGTAGCAAAAGTTTTTGGGGGAATTTCGTTTTCAAAGAATTCAATCACTAATTGTCTATTTAATAATTAAAAATTATATTGCACGTCATTTGTACACTTCAAAACTTTTATCCTCTTAGTCGACAATTTTATGCACAAATTTTGGTAGAGTTAAGTTTAACAGCAGATTTTTTTTTATTCTTATATACTCTGGAAGGGTGTAATAAAAATATATTGCAAAAAATACTATTCTTTTGACACGAATGCTGAGAAATAATTTAAAACGATTTCCTTGAAAATGGAAGTGATGTTCAAACAAAATTTACCCCATATTTTGAGTTCATACTTTCACTTAAAACTACGTTTTTCTCAGGTTGTAACAGCTCTGTTTGAAAGCTATTAAATCATTCTTTAAAATATATGTAATTAATACAGATAATTAAAGTGCAAGGAAGTCATCGTTACGTATCGTTATCCGGGTGATTCTTAATGAAATTTCCTTCGGCATCAGAACCCCATTTCAAATAACCAATGACACCGACGAAAATGTGTACGAATGTCACGATCGCCATGCCAGAGTTCAACACACCACCAAATGTTGTGTAATTCCAAGGCGTCTTCATATTGTGCTCTAGGGTTAATATCTGTAACAGAATTATAAAGCTGATTAGAAACAAGGATTCTAAAATTCTGATCCTCTGCTGTTAAGATGTAACCCATTTAAACCAGTACCTAAATAAAAATATTATAAGATATTCATTACAAATATCTTTTAACTGAAAAATTGATTTCCCTGCACAAAAGGTTATTTAGTTATTACCAATTCATTAAAACAAAACCTGTTAAAATTAAAATAAAATTCACCATTTACCATTTATCATTCTTCAAATTAGAATTCGACATTTTTATGTGAATTTTGAAACATTTTTGTAAGAATGTTACTTACTACATTAAAATTTTTTAATTATAGACTATATGTATATATAATATATGTATTATGTATTACAGATTACTTCGTCAACGAATTTCAATTTAAAAGTTCTTCTCATATTACAAACAAGTAAGTATGAATTTAAAGTGTCTATAAAATAATCAAAATTCATATTATTTTGCATAGGTATCGTATGACTTTCGCTTCGCATAATTAAAAAATTTGCAAATCCAAACTTACGACTCCTGGAGAAATCATACTGAAGAAAACCATCCCAATGAATTTCGGATATAGACTTATGTCTGGGCTAATCATAAGCCAGTTTTCACCGAAGCCATCTTTCAATGCGTACACAATGCCGATCACCACGGTGCACAAGATCAGCAGGTTTCCAGCCACGGAAGCGAGTGTTATGTCGCTTAGGTGTCTCACCATATTCAGTACAAAGAGCAGTGGAAAAAGCATCAGAGCGTAATATCCTTGGTCGATCACATGGGCTGTGTCGAAGGTTTTCTGAACGATTCCAGATATAAATACAACGTACACTGAACCAATACCTATATAACACGTCAACATCATCACGTCCACGATAAGTCTGAAAAATCAGGCGTTTTAAGTAAAACTGCGGTAACTTTCCTCGTTGTCGTGATGCATGTTGCAAGACAAATAAAAATGTCAGTTTTTTATCAATTTGAAACTCCGGTGGAAATTAATTTTTGTTAGTATAGATACATGCATCTAGTACGTTTTCTCGAATCCAGAAAGCATAATTATTTGAGGGGTGTTTATCATTTGGCGAACCGAAAAACATGGATATTTTTAGGAATTTTATAAAGAATTCTATAGAGAATTTATAGAAAATTACGATTTTTTTAAAACTTTGCATGTTTGTAGGGAACCGTAATAAAAACATCAGCCAATTTTTTCATTAGGATGAAAATAATTCTTAAAGGTTGATGTGTTCTTCCCTATTTCCCTGTACATATATCTTGATAACTATTATAGTAAATATAAAAAACTTGTTACAATGAAGATTTAATGATTTTTATGCTGTATGAGTAATGAAAGTCTTTAATTCTTGATGGTGAGTAAATGTACTTAATTTAAACAATTTCAGTGCACAGTATTATATAGGTACCATAAAAAACAGTAAATATTCATTCTAACAATTTTTTCATATCTACTCCAGTTTTCAAGTTATCTATATACCTAGAAAAAATAGGAAAGCAGACACTAACATCTAAAGCGTGTTTTTCACACTGAAATTACTGATTACTTACAAAACTGCAAAGTTTAAAAAAAATCGAAATTTATGGCTCCTTTGTGAGAAAAAAATAAGAATACAAAAAATTGTAGCTGCAAGCGAACTCACATGCCGATACAATATTGGCGAACAAATGACACTCATGTGGATTTATTATAACTTTCTCAACACATTTCGAATAAATAATTATACACGTCAAATGTTGTGTGCAAACTTTTCCTTTTTGCTATTATCCCAAATCGACCAAAAAAGTAACATTCTTTTTGTAATATATATATTACAAAATATTGAAAATATACATATACCATATTGAAAATTAGATTAAAAAAATATTACATAATTCGCTACCTGACTTCCTCTCCCCCCCCCCCCTTTGTAAGAAAACATAAAAAATTACGATCTCCACTCACCCCCAAAAAAGCCTTACATAATTAAAGGACGTACCCTTATTATTACTATGATCCTATAATATCTTTCAGGGGTAAAACATTCATACAAACGTAGAAAGAATTTAAAGGTGTGTAATGCGTCAGTGTACAGTATGATCTAATTATGATATTTAAATTTACGAACGTCGCGACATGCGCAGAAAGCCACGGTTTCCGGGCGCCCGTCGTCAGAGTGGCAACGACGACCTCGTCGTAAGTCAAGATTGGTTTCTTCAGTTGAATGCACATCTTATGATGAATTCTCATAAGAATTTGAAGGGATGCCGTGATTAGCAAACCCATTAGAAGCGTGCCGATGACTCCGATTATCAAGCCGACGCAGGCGAATGCGTTTGGCATCGCGAACAGCCCCGTTCCAGTTGCACTTTTCACTAGATTCGCCATACACCCAAAGTTCCTGTAGCGTGCGAATCGCTAAATTAGTGGGGCTCACGTCCCATCCATCGTTTCCGTGGAAATCGTTGTATAAATAGTTATACGAGTCTGGCTTCGGGGGTGCGCGATGCTTGTAAGGATCGTAGCTCTCATCTTCGTTTGATGGCTCGCCCCTCTTGACTGCCTCCCTTTCAGCCCTAAGCATGTAATATAGAGTGAATCGTTCAACAGTGGAATGTTTCTAGTTGGAAAAGTGTAGGGGATAGGTGCCATAAAGGGGACAAGTCTTAAAAGGGACAAATCGAATTTCCAAAATTCTAAACGCATTACACATGCAAGTTATTTTCCTGTTTATTGCAAACTAGTGCCTAGTCGTTTGCCCTAAATTTCACTACGGTCTCACTTGCAACAGAGTAGTAATCCACGGTTGATGTTTTTCGGCAGTAAAAGTAAAATTTTCATTGGTTTTCTGTGTCGTTTTCTGAGATCAAGGTATATACAAAGTGTTAAAGTGTTATATCATTAAAATAGCATGTATTTAACTGAAACGAAATCGCTTAAGAGGTAAACTTAATTAATTGTTTTCTTTGTTTTGCGGTTATTTTATATTAAACTCACGTATAGTCGTAAAGGGGACAGCATAACAAGTCTTAAATGGGACAACCGTTTCATGGCTGTCCCTCTCATACACATGTACTGCTGGACACTATATGTATTATTAGTGTTCCTTGTTGCAGTTTTTACACTTTTTCCACTATTTAGACTTTTTACACATTTTAGACTTTTTACACATTTTACACATTTTACACTTTTTACAATTTTTACACTTTTTACACTTTTACCAATGTAAACACATGGTACAATCAGTGATAAATGTTATCAGTATGTACGAATTGCCCCATTGTTTATAAACTTTTCTCTTCGTATCGCCGATGCTCTATATACAATTAAACCAACATCCACTCAACATGAAAGAAATTTTTCTACAGCCGCAGATTTTGTCACAAAAAAAGTAGATTGGCTGACACCACATTAGACGCATTGTGCTTTTGAAAAAATTATTTTAAACCAAAAAAGTAATGTTTCGCCTTGCTCTCATTTTATATTAAATAAATAAATTTATCAATTACCTATATTTAATATCTGTTTTTTTTTCATTTATACAAGTTTTGTCTAAGTTGGACACGAAAAAAATTTAGATAAATATTATCAACATTATTCCAAAAACAAATTTTTTCTGTTCCATGTGTCACTAATAATAAAATATTGATGATTTATTCTACAAAGAGTTAATTTTTTCGTAGATTTCGTTGTTCTGTATCATTAAGATTTAGAATTATAATTGTAATACTTAATAAGTTTATTTTTATTAACGTGTCCCTTTCATGACTTATACTGTCCCATTTATAACCACCTAGTCGTAAAAGGGACATTTCCCACTTTTTTGTAAATCGAAGATTTTGTTAATTTCTATTACAATTGATGAGTTTGCATTATACTTTCATTGAAGGGAAATAAACGCGCTTTCTTGTAGTGTAGTTGTTTTTTAAATACCTATGACGATATTGTCAGAAATTGACGCTAAACAAAAGTGTCCCTTTTATAGCACCTCTCCCCTAAATGGTTACGAGGGCGAATCATCAAGTAACAGCAGTTTGCAAAATTAATAAAATTCTAAACGAATCAAATTGAATGGTGTTAGAAGAGGCTTTCAAAGTTTCTGTGCCCTAATTGCTAGTCAGGAGTTTGCAACCACCCTGTGAATTAAGGAGTCATTCTACTTTGATCGATCGAAAAATTAAGCTATTTGTAAAAAAATTTTCTCAGTAAATAGAACATATAATGAAATAAATCTTTTTGGTATTTATTAAGCTACTTTTATATTATAGAAAAAAATAAAAAGAATTTTTGAATTTGTTTTAATGTTTTTTTACAACATTAATATGGCACGTAAAAAAGAGGTATGTTTATGGCGTTGGTGATTTTCCGGCGCAGGCTTATCTGAAACAAAAATTTGAAAAGATTAACAATTTTTGTTGAGAAATAATCGAGATTTTTCTCATGGAACACTCGAGAATACATCGTTTTCGGTATTTTGTCAAAGTTTATTTTCAAATCGGTACCATTTTGTTACTTTTCAACAAAAATTGTTAATTGATCTAGGGGCTATAGTGACACTCATACAGATTAAGAATCTTTTAGAATTTTTCGTTTCGGATAAGCCTGAGCCGAGGAATCACCTACGCCATGAACATCACTCTTTTTTTAGGTGTCATATTCACGCTAAAAAATCAATTAAAACAAATTGCTAAAATTCTTTTTAATTTTTTTTGTGTAATATAAGAGTAGCTTAATAAATACCAAAAAGATTTATTTCATTATATGTTGCATTTACTGAGAAAAATATCATTAAAGCTAGATTCATTTTTCGGCGGTTCAAAGTAGAATGACCCCTTAAGAAACTGTATAAAAGTACAAATAATAATAGTACATACATAAATAAAAATAATCGCAAATCATCACTGAAAGTATGAAATTTAAATGAGAAAAGTTTCTTTACAAATCGGCCAGTGATGCAGAACTTTTAACCAGGACTGTATGCAGGGTGGTTAACTCGAAACGAAGACGATAAGTTAAAAATGCACGGTAACATTCGTTCATTCGAAACTCCGTTTCCAAGAAAATTGGTTTCAAATATCCTTTAAACTACGTGCACGATGATCCTACTACATACTTAGTGAATTTACTAAATCAGAAGTGAAGAATGACACAGACAGTATAATAAAAGTTTACTGTAAGCAGGGTAAGTTGAGAACAGTCGGCTCGCTTAATATAAAATGACTATTAAAATTAATACTAATATTATTCATTTTATCAGAATGAACCCAATCTATTCAGAATTTTATGCTGATTCGGAAAAACTGGTTGATATTTTTTTTAAGGAAATATTTGCTGAAAATCGAGTTGAAAACTGGAGTCATGGCATCTGACCATCTCTCCTGTCTGCAAGAAAAGATGAGCCCCTCGTTAACATGAAAGCAAGGATTAATATGACCAAATACTTTCGCTGCATTGTCCCTCAAGGGTGGAATCCTATTTTATTGGCTAAAAACATAGCAAAATTTAGGATTTCTTTTTAAGAGACTAGCATTTCGATTCATCCGAAATTTAGACCATGCTTTTATGCATCCTTAAAGAAGTTGCAGTTATTTTATTCCGCTGGTGTGCATGATATTTACCTTCCAGGTAATCTGAAACAGAAAAATGAAGCGACGTTTTACTTTGTACATGTGTAGCTTCAATTTGATGAACCAGAATACCGCTAAGTTCTATACTTTTTTGTTACATATAAAAATTGGCGCAAAAATGCATCGCAAAAATTAAAAATTCAGACCTTTCAGTTTGAAAAGTCTCCACACAACTCAATATTTTTTTTGTTTTTGCTGGTTTATTAATTTCAAGCTACATATGGATAAAATAAAACGCAGTTTTATTTTTCTGTTTCAGATTACCTGGTAGATAAATATCATGCAAACCAATGGACGACGAATTTTGCGCAGCGTGATGGTGGATCACGCATAACTACTATATTTACGGTTAAAAATTAATAAAAAAAAACCTGCTGCTTCTTCAAAGATGCATCAAAACATGGTCCAAATTTCAGATGAATCGAATCGCTGGATTCATAAAAAAAGTCTCAAATTTTGCTATGCTTCAGCCCAAAGAATAGGATTCCCCCCTTAAGGGGTTATACTGGAGGCTGAAAAGAGGCGAATGTTTGTGAATTTTTTTTGGAAAAACGGATGCATCTATTTTTTCGTAAAAAATATTTACGTTTATAATAAAATTACAATCGATATCCTTTTGAAAAAGTTGTTTTGCGGTGAGCACTGCCATTCAGAATCAGATTATCTAAAATAAAAAAACAAAAAAGATTTCGTTAGTATATTAATGTATCTTTCGACGGACGGGGGGGAATTTTCGAAATATTAGTTTAACATAAAATGGCGGCTATTTAAAGTTTGAAGTCCTGAGTTTCGCGCGAAAACGGCCATTTTTCGTTGATAAAATTGAAAATACACATTGAAAAAAAATGCGAACGACATTCTGTAGATTTTTATATAAAAAATAAGCCCACAGAATTATAGAAATATTGGTGCAGTGGTTGTTGAGATATCTTACTCACCGTTCTTAAAAAGGCTTCTTGGATATCGTTGTATTTTTATAATAAAAGTTGAATTTTTTTCTACAAAAAATTACCAAATGTTCTTTAAATGTTACTCTTTAAAGTGCAAAAAGTTCTGTGAAAATATATGCTTCCGCTTTTTCAAAAAAAAAATCGTAAACATTCGCATCTTTTCGGCCTCCTGACTAGGTATAACCCCTTAATACCTCAACTATCTTATTATCCAAAACACTACTGCTTTACGAAACAGGTTAAATGTACCCTCAAATTACCTTTTTCATTCAACTTGTTGGCTTCTAGAGAAGCAACTGGTCTGCAGATTAACGCTTTTACGTATAGACTCTAAAATATAGCAACTGCACCAACTCTCCTACCCCACCGACTGACCTCAACTTACCCTCCACCCTCCACAAGCTTACTAACCACACCTTCAAAACATACAGAGTTCACAAGCATCTGCCAATTCGTCTTTAAACCTACTGAATCCAAACATCCACAACACCAACTCACATCTAAGCTGGCAAAGATCGCAGGCCCGCGTGCAGGTAACCGATCCCCAGATTCCTTCAGAAAACACACTACCGCAATCCCGTCGGAACCTGCCGAGAGCCACGGCGAATCGATTATTCGCGAGTAAACAGCCGCAAGGTGGGCGAAATTCAAAGAGTGACATAATTCGCCAGCCCCCGTTGCCGCGCCACGCGCTCGCCCATGAAACGTCTTTACCGTCGCGGAAAAGACCTTCGCCCCGGAAGCCACCCCTAAAGAAAGCGCAGCTTGCCTCGAAGCGACTAACGCGTCGCCGTCGGATTCTTCCGGACGATTCGTCGCGTGGGCCTTTTTCTCACGGATCGGCCAACCGTCGATTACCCGTGCGTTTAACAGGAATTTCTCGCGCAACTAATTTCCAGCGGGACGGGACAAAGAGAAAGGAGAGAACAAGGTCGGTGGATACGCGGACCGATTCCCTGGTCCACGGCGGTATTGTGATCCTCTCGCTCGGCTGGACCGAGCTGACCGACTTAGCAGGAACGCGAGTTCAGTTACGGAGATTTTCCTCGGGGATTTAACGCCTCGCGGCTCCTCACGGATTGGATAAAAGGGATCATCGGCGTGAGCTTTAACCGTGGATCGTGGTTAAGGCCGACGACAAGCGGCTTTCTTTTCAACCGCTCCTACTGACAGGATCAGGCCGAGGGAGACTCTTTGCGTCAGCAGACTGCCAGATCCTCTTTCGAGGAATGCCCTTATGACACCGATTGCCACCAGGTCATCCCAATATTGACTCTCCGTCGAACTTATCTGCATCTCCTGCTCTGTTTGTACCTGAATAAATATTGTCCATAGTTGTGACGATAGGGAAATTGTTTCATATGCGTTTTGGATGGCTTGAAGAAGTCAATGCACTGCGAGGAAAATTGGTTTTCAATAGCGTTTTTCCAGAATATTTAAAGTCATTCATTTCCTTCACTTAGAAATATATATTTTTCTTCTGTACCTAGGTTAAAGGACCCAATTACTGACACCTAACCAATTGCTATTACCTTAAGTTATTTTAGTTAAAATAACAAATAAACAAACTATAGAATATTATGTATAGTATAGATTATAGGTTGAAATACATCATTCTTTTTCACTTTACAACATTTATTTATTTGTTATTTTAAATAAAATAGCATAAGGTGGCAGTAATTGGTTAGGTGTCAGTAATTGGGTCCCTTACCCTATGTTGTAGCTGACAGATGCATGCAAACATGTATAACAGTGTGATCTTAAAAAGACTTTGGACTCCTTTGAAATCGAATATGAAATTTAATAGGAAATTAGGTAATCAGTAGGATGAACTATTCATTCAGGGGTTCGTTGAACTTTAAATCATTCAATGGTGAGCTCGCAAATAAGGCATTGAGAGCAAAAACGGACTAACCCGCATTTTTTGCGAAAATCAGTTAGTAGGAATAACGTATTTCAATAGGCTGTACTTACTAATCAATGTGGATTATAGTGCTCGACACTATTTTTTACCGAATATATTATGTATACATTAAATGAAACATAAATGCCCAAGAATAGGCGAGTACAATCTTCTTAAAAATCTTGTAAGAATTAAATAAGGCACAGAAAACAATTTGAATACACGAAATTTACATACAAGTTTAGAAACCTTGTAACGAGAGCTAATTTATTGTGACACACTTTTTGGCGATAAAGTTTGTCGCTTCGAATAGTTCCTTGCTTACTGATTCTTAAATTTGAAACAATAAGCCATTTTTTTTAATTAATAACTGATAATTTAAAACAATACCATTTATGTATCAATTGATACACTATTTACATTACAGGAATTTCATTTAACTTTTCGCGTGACCGATCGGCAAGAAATAATGTCCAGCACTATAGTCCATTTTATAAATGATTTTATTCAGCTTCGATCCTCTGTAGGTATGTTTGTTTGGTTCAAATCTAGAAACTCAATTTTAACCCAGTTCCAGTATCCAATAGATTTGAAACTTTGCACGGGTACGTACTTTGCATAAAAATACAATATTATGAAAAAAAAACAGGGATTTAAAACATTACCCGGTCATCAAAAAATATAACCCACAACTACAAATCCACACAACTTGAAATCAGCCAATACCCACAAATAAAACTTACAATTAGATACTACTTAAACGATAAATAATAAAAAATGTACCGTTAAGGAACTAGTTCTTGATCAGGCACTAATTTTTTATTAGTTCATGAAATAAATCGTTCTTTTCAGTTTAAGTCCTTAAATAATTGTTTCAAATAATTACTAACATAAAAAAGGATAATTCAAACTAGTTCCTGACCTGATAAAAAATTAGTTCCCATGTATTTTCAGATGATCAAAAACTAGTTCCTAGTCACCTTATTATTCCCCAACCTTATAAATAATTAAATTATACTTATTTTCAACTTTTTAAAATTTTTCCTTAAAGTGTAAACATTAATTCATCTTTTAGTATAAAAAAAGTCTATGGTTGAAAGTTTTATTAGGTTAAAAATAAATATTAAAGCGGGAAACTCTCTAAACTGATCAAAAACTAGTTCCTTAACGGTATACCAAAAAATTTTATGTTAAACGATTTTACTAAAAATGCACTAAAAGCTAAAAAATAGTATTAATGATGATATGTATTACTATAGTAATTAATGATGATAATGATGATATGTCACTTTAAAATCGTGGGGCACCATGTGCAACCAGAAGTTGAAGTAGAGTAAACCAACCAGTAATTGACCGTATACCAGTGAATGACCATTAGGCAAAGAAAAGTCGATTATAAATTTAAAAATATTATATGTTTATAAATGGAGTGTAGTTGCACTTTTAATATCCCATATTTTTAATTATGCGTATTAGGCAAATATTAATAATTACAATTCTTATTAATAGTATGCGGTCATTTACTGTGCTTCTACACGTTTTGCAGTTTACAATCGTTTTTTTTTAAATTACGATAAGAATAATTAATTATTTTTATAGAAATATCAAGAAAAATAAATTTAAATGCAATTTCAACCGTTGTTTTATTGTGACACATAAATATATTCAAGTATTAATCTCAAAGATCCATAAATTCAACAATTCTTCATTCACTGGTTGGTTTACCCTATCGGTTGACAAGCCAGCAGCCGATTTTGCATCAAACGCGGTTGCGACAGAGACGTATCAACACCAGTTCTCAATTTTCCACAAAACATTATTTAAAAATATAAACAAAAGAAAACTCCACAACTATTCTGTACCGTGCTTTCAAAGTCCATTACACCCGCGCTAAATCGCTAAAAACCGAAACTATCAAACTCTCCCGCGTGGAGCTCAAACCCTCCACTTCTCGCCCACGACGCTCTCTCAATTGCACCGGATTTCTTCAGGTCTCCGGCGTGCCTTCGCGGTTACCCTCCTCGACAGCGTGCCGATCGGCTCGCGTTTACCAACAGTGGTAATTACTCGAGCACTTATTGCTCTTTGACCCGATTATGAGCGGCGAGTGAGCTGGAAATCCGAGCACGTGCTCGTGCGAATTCGCGCTCTGGGGGCCGGGCTCGGGGTGCCCGATGGTGATCGTCGCCGAACGAGAAAAAAAAAAGAAAGAAAGGAAAGAAACGCGGCGGACGAGGTGAAAAGCTGGCGAAAGGAGGGGCCGAAAGAGGGGAGGGGGGGGGGAAGGAGAATTCGTACCATTTGGTCCGGATTCGACGTCGGTTAGCGCAGCGGGGTTACCGCGGACGCCTCGGCGGACACATTGAGGGCGCCCGCTCGACTTGATAATCGCTTGCCATTCATACACTTTTCATTGGATTGCGATTGAGCATTAAGGAACCAGAGACCCGAGGGCCACGTTGCACCGGCAGGCCCGCGTATTAGCATTAGGAGGCATCATCTCGAGTGTAAACACTGCATGGGCACCGCGGATTTAGTCACAGTCTAGCACCGCGGGACGTCCCTTATCGTCCCTTTCCACGTACGCGTGCACGTACGTGCGTGTGCACCTTCGTCGCCGTTTTGCCTTCCATGGTGCTACACCGCTGCCTGCCGTACCTACCTTCGCCGTCTGTCCACCGCTGTCAACGGATCTGGCCCGCGCGACCATTAACCCCTTCGAGGGGTAGCTTCGTGTCTCCGGTCCAGAAGTGGGCTGAAACCTAAGCCTGAACTTAAGTTTGAAAAGGAATTAGAGTAAACAGAGGCTTGAAGTTTTGAGTTGCTTTTCAAAGAAGTATGTGGAGGGTTCGGATGTCCAAGCTTACATGAAAATCAGTTACGTAGTTCGAGGACATCTTTATTGCTGAGAGTTTCAGATGATAAATTAAGTGCAAAATTATTCAGAAAATAAACGGTGTAAATCTCGGTTTTAGTTTTTAGTGCTGATGGACTTACACTGAGTGGCTTCTGAACCTTTCATATGAAATATTATGGTATACTAATGAAGATATATGAATTTTTAGGAAATCAGTTTCTGTAGGTATTTGGTAATTTTTTGGAGATTTGTGGAAAATGATATTATAATTTTTAAGCATGCGTAGGTAATGACAAATTAGTGGCACATTTTTAATCTTGTTATTGTTATTCGTTCTTCTGCTCAGGTTCAAGGGTTTCTTGTTTGAAAAATGATTTTCAACCGCTGAGATATTCTCCCAATTAATTTTGAGTTTATTAAACCGTATTTTATTATAGTTAATAAAATGGGCGAAGAACCTTGGGGAATGCTACGATTGATAGCTTTATTTGGGGCTTTATCGGCTTCTGTGTTTCCTAATATACCATATATAGGATGTATTTCAGATTAAAATAGTTACACTACGTCTATTAAATAACCCATTATAAATCATTGTAATAGAATAAGGAGAAATAAAATATACACAATAAGAAATAAAGCTACGTTTCTTTAGTAATTAAAATCTTCAAACTTAATTTACTACGTTTCAGATCATTGAGTGTTGGTATGAATTAATCAAACGCAATTAATTATGGAGTTCTCATTAAAATACAACATGGTCAGAATCAGTGACCGAAACGTTGAAAATTGATAAAATGTTCAAATAGTGCAAAACAGCTTTGATTTAATTAAAAACTTTTTTAAATAAAGACCGAACCAGTGCGCCGAAACCATCTCTTCTAAAAATGTACGGTCGAAATTCAATTTACACTATTTAAAATAAAACATCTTTAGTACCTGTTAAGTGTTTTATTTTAAAAATATTCAATGACAGATAAAAATATGGATACCTAAAAGTACAATCATTATTATACTTAGTGCAATTATGATCACAGCATATATCAATAATAATTGCCACACAAAAACTAAAAATAACTTGTTGACTTTTTAATAACTAAAAATAAAAATAAATAACAGACCCGACAAAAGAACAGAATATTAAGATCTAATTAGAGTCATCTGATTCCGGCCAATTACTCAAAAAAGTCATCAACCCTTGCTCATTTCAAAATCCTTCTCTCCTATTTCAGTTTGTTTTCATACACCTAATCAAAATTTTAGGAAAACGTTTAAAACTCAGCGCTTTTCCTTGCCAGATGTAAAATGTGTAGTTCGGTGCGTTATAGTAAGAGAAAAATAAATAACTGTAAAAAGGTACCCACTTCCTAAGCTACTATTTCTTAATTGTTGGCTTTTTAATCAGAAGCGTCAAAGATTATATAGTACAATTTACCGTAACTAAGCAATCATTCACGACCCCATTTCCCAACGTCACCGACGAGCCGCCACGCCTTCTCCGGTTAAAAGCTTAAAGATCACAAACATCCCCGACTCGGTGGTTCCGCGTGCTTGTCTATCCATTATCACAACCACCGAAACGGCGGACGAGCAAAAACGCGATTGGTACTCATGTTCGTTCAGAGACGCCGTGTTCGTTAACCATCCCGTTTGATGCACTTTTCCGGCCGGCTGGCCGCCCCTCAAACGCGCCCCCGCCTCGGAAAAAAAAATACATTTCGGCGCGAGCCGTTTTATCGGGAATCGAGATTTGCTGAGATGGAAATGAAAATGGAAGCGGGCGCAAAAGCGGGCCGCGTTCGAAATTTCGCTCCAATTTCTTGCCATTGACGTTTTTTGCCGGCGATGAGCCTCCACGGGGCGACGTGTTCATCGGCTACGAGCAGCCGCCACCCCCGGGGCCCCGGTACGCCGTTCCACCGAGCGGCTCTGTTTGCCGACACGCTCGCGCGTACGTTCGTTGCCCGCTGAAGGATCGTTTTTCGGAGTCACTGACTCGAACCGCGTTCTTCTGGTCAATCCCGGTGTCCTGGAGGGCACTTGGAAATTTTGCACGTGCCACTGTAATAACACGATCGAGCCTCTTCGATTCAAGGGGGCCGGAAAGGGCGAGGAGGGGAGGGCGGCCAGATGAAAGGTCTCTGAGTGATAACCGAGCCGCTCTACTCCATTTCTCCAACGACTGCTCGCTGGCTCGTGAGAGCTTTCCTCGAGGTGTCAATTGGTCATTGATTTCGCTGCTTATGTAAACATCTTGGGAATACTGGATTGTCAGTGGGGTTTTGGGTGTTTGAATATTGGCGTTGAGTGAGGTTCTTGAGGTCTCGAATTAAGGATATGGTGGACATTGAGCGATTAGATGAATTTTTAGTTTTATTAGTTTGTTAATTGGTGATAGGAATGTTCCTAATATTAAGGGGACAAAAGGAAACACTGTAAGTGCCGAAACTAAAAAAAAAATTTGTGTCTGAAAATATTCTACGTGCCAATAGTAATATTATAAAATATAATTTGATTTTTTGATATTTTTATTTAACTTTACTTACAGTGTTTTCTACAAAGACTCTTCACTTGTTTTCTCTTATATTCTATTAAGACGAGGAACATAAAGTGTTACAAACTGGTTTCTTCCTTTTTGAATATTATTGAGGCTTGTATCAAAATTTTTTGTTTTATCATGTTTTTAGAAATTGTGTAATTTATAAATGCAGAATTTATAGACATTAGAGTAATGCATACTTGTTTTACTACGTTGACTGAATTCTAACTCTTGATTGAGTAGAAACTTCTGGTTTTGAAAAAATCGAGGAAACATGGAACATAACGTTAAATACATTAATTTGATTGAAGTAACTATTTCATTCCTAATCTCTTACATGTTAATTAAAAGCAATAGCTTTGACATGTAATTTTTTAATATTCACTCATTCAAATGGCTAATATAGTATTTAAATACTTTCGTTCAAATGAATCAAGTTTAATTCAAAGTATATAATACGTTGCCAGGATTACAAGAATCTACATTCATCGCATTGTAAATTACCAGTACTTAGATATAACAGGATGGAAATGGTAGATGTACATCTATGTAATTCGCCACCACCAGGCAGCATTAAGAGTCGTGAGCTATGTCAGATGTTCTGGGTTATTCTTCTGTCGAATCACGCACAGAAACTGATCGAGGACACCCGTTGGGCTCACGTCCCGGAATAATTTAATGACACAACCCTCCAATGCTTCGTTTCACCGCCGCGGGCCAAATTCGGTTAAGCGCTTAACAATTAAACAGGAAATACGCATACCGACGGTTAGCTTCGCCCTGATCACTAAATTTAAAATTTTCCCCCGATCTCTGACTTTCACCCCAAAACTGGGTGACGATGATTTCTGCGAAATAGAAGCGAAAATTAGACTGCTCCTTAGGATTTTTTGAATATTTCTATTATTCGATTTTTTACAAGCATTTCGATGCAAATTTTTATGTAAAAAATTAAAGTAAATTCTTCGAACTGCTATAATTTCCAAAATAATTCGAATTTTGAGAAAATTCTAGGCTAGGTCAAAGATAATATATTCCTGCATATATATATATGTTTTTTGTATTTTCTTTTCAGATGATCCAGTCATTCCCGGGAGTGATTTTATTCACCGCAATTGTGTACAATTTTTCATAAAAATAATTTTTTACTAGGAAAATAAAGATTGCTTTAAAACTATATAAAAGCGCTAGCCCTATATTTTTATTTATACGAACAAAAATCCCTAACTTTGTTTATTGTTAGTGGCTTCAGGGTGGAGTCCCCTCTTCAACAAATGGAAAAAATAAAGGAAGTAACACTTTCTATCTGGAAAAAATATAGGAACAAGATGTACCACCTGCTTTACATTCTTATTCATTTCAAATCTTATGAAAACCAGTTAACGGATGTTCAAAAAGTGTTGCATACCATCTTACATATTTTATAATAAACATATTTGTCCTCACAGTAGTGGGGGTAGCGTAGCTATGAGCTACAAACACTTGAAGGTGATGGAAATCACAGTTTTCAGCCTACAACTGTAATCCTAAAGATTTTACATAAGTAGGGTAAACGCACCAGTAAATGAACACTTAAGACTATATATATGAATGAACACTATTATAAAATTATGTTTGCAGCGCGATTAATTCCACCAATAAATGAAAAGAAGTCTCTAACTAATTAATAGTTGCTTACTTTAATAACTTATTTTACTCATTTTAATAAAAAAATGTTCATTCACTGGTACCTACGTGTTCAGTTACTGGTACATCCACCCTATTTCGTTGCCTATCGCTTGTTTCTGCATCAATCCATTTCGATAAAATTTTCAGCATGTATAGGTACCTACAACTTACTTAAATCTACAAAAAGCATTTTACAAATTTTCATTACAGACTCAGGTTAAAAAACAAAAAAACTGACTTCCACTAATTTCTGCGCTATTCCGACCAATTGCAATCTTCTTCAAAACGACGAAACACGTAATCTACTGAACTAATCCTTCTAGCTTCTCAAAAAAAGTCAAGTCCTTTGAACGAATTTTAAAAAAGTTACGCGGATGAACCATCCGCGATGAATATCCACAGTGAAAATCCGTAAATTCGCCTTTACACAGATCGCAATCTGGTGTTGCTGTCTTATTAAGAAGCTGAACAATTAGAAACCCTTAATTTCCCATTAATCACCGCAAAAGAGCCTCTCGGCCCACGCACCTCATTTTCGCACACTCCTTCACCCCACAACCATCCCCATACATTTAAAAACGAATCCACGCCAGATTAGAGCCGTGAAACCTGTAGGGGAGAGTCGTGCAGTACCGACCGCTCTAAGTTTTTTTGTTATATTTTGGGGTAGAGTCGATGAAAAATAAAAATTCAAAAACGTATTTGTAGTATAGATAGAACTTAGTAAGAGGAGGGAAACTATTTTTGTGAAGTTTAATAATAAGAATTGATAATTCGCAAAAGTAAAAAAGTTGTAATTTCTAGGAAACGAAAAATTGTCGTCCAGTACCGACCAACTATTAAATTAGTAGATTTTTAGGTCTAAATGATTAACAATGTTAATAAAGACATTTAACTAGTACAATACAAGATTCTTTTCAAATTTTATTTGTACAAACTCGCAAGTCAGATAATTAATACATATTCTCCTGATCTGTGTATTCGACGTGTGCCCAACCGTCACATACGGTACGCTGCACCCAATCCTTGTAAAATGATTCCTTGCAAACAGAGATAGGCAAAATTTTTATCTAAATAAAATTTCGAATAATGAATAAAAAAAATTAACTTTATTCTTCAAATAAATTCTCATCGAATAAAAAAATTAACTTTGTTCGTCGAATAATCTAAAGTTAAAGTAACTTTTATTTGATCCTTATTTACACAATTTTTTATTTAGTTAATGCCCAACTTCGCTTGCAAATAACACACTGGATAACTTCTTCATTAAATCTTAGCTTCCTGTTTATTAGGTTATGATACCTATCCTTATTTACTTTATTTTTCTATGGGAAAAGGTAGTAGGAAGGCTAAATGAACATCTTATAAACTAATCTGAGTTGCTAACAGATTGAATGCACAGATAAGAAAATTTTGTTCTCTACTGGTTGACAGAGTCTGTTGGTCGGTACTGCACGACAGTTGGATGGTCGGTACTGTACGACAAACACGGGGCAACATTTTAGATCATGGTATATTATGTAGAAAAAATATTGCAAAATCAGGACGTTTTATTAAACTTAATGGACTAGAGATAGTATACATAATAGATCAAAATCATTTACTTACACGAGAAACAAAATATTAGCTTTAAAAAATAACTTTTAACCCACTCAATATCAACGTATGCGTTTAATGCCGTAGAACATCGAGAGCAATGGAGTAAACAATATGGCCCCGAAATAGGTTATAGAGAATTGTGATTTCCATTGGTTAATTCAAATAAAGTGTTAATATCTGGTTGAAGAAGCGAGAACTAGCTTTGGTCGGTACTGTAAGCTGGTCGGTACTGCACGACTCTCCCCTACAGGCGGAGCGAAAATCCCGCGGGAAAGGTGGTCGTTAAACCGACCGACTTTTCTCGGCCGCTTCTTCCGTCCCATCAAAACGTCGTTCGCCGGATTCAGCTATAACGCGCGTTTTGTCTCTGGCTGGCTTTGACAGTGAGCGTCGAATCCGCAGGAATTACGAGTACGCGGGTGGAAACGGAAAAAAGAGAGGAAACGAGAGCGGGAGAGCGAGAGGGAGAGTGAAGAGGCAGGGGAACAGAGGGACTGCGGTGGCGTTGGAATCATAAGAGTGTGAAAATGTTTTGCAATTTCGAAATCGGCCGTGGCTGCCAGTTTGCGCCAAAGCGCGTTACGGGAAACTACCAGCCGCTGGTCTGCGGGCGGCGGGCGGCAGCAACTCTCGCCGCAAAAGCGGATTGTGGTTCCGCCGGGTAACACGCATTAAAAACGCCTCACGCACATTCAAGCTGGTTCTGCCAAACAGCCTTCCTCTCTCTCTCTCTCTTTCTCTCTCTCTCTCTCTCTCTCTCTATCTCTCTATCTGACTGCCCCGCTCGTTCCATTACTTCCTCTCTCACTCTCTCTTTCCTTTATTTTTTCCTCTTTTTTTAGAGGAAAATCCACAACCCCCTTCTCTCTCGCTCCCCGCTCTTCCTTTTGCGTGCCGCAAACGCGGCTCATTCGCGCACGATCTGCCGGAAAAAGCGATACGAATAGAATTAACGTTCCTGGATAATCCTGTTGCAGCAGGAGCTTTGTTTTTCGTTAAAATTTACCCGCAAGCTCCCAGGTGTTCATTATCCGAACGGGAACGTATCAGCGCGCAATTGCGGATAACTTTACGTAGGGCGCTGAGAAAAGCTGGTTGTGGCATTGGAGTTAATAGGACGTTTGTGCTTTGGTCTTGGGCGTGGGTTGATATGAGGCACTCGATGGCTTTTTGTTAGTCTTCTTCGGAGACCACTCAGCGTGCTGCGATTCGTGCGGGAATTAGGTGGTCTTGGTACTCAAAAGGGAGTACAGTAATCCCCCGTTATGAGCCCGACGAACGGGGCTGGCGGCGAGCTCATAAGGTAAATGTCCCCATTAGCGATCGTTTAAGAGTGTGACTGGTTCGAAATAGTATGTTTTTTACTAATATACGACAATATTTGAGTAAAGTATGGATCATTGTATTTTTTGAAGTCTCTAGTTTCTCAATCAAATTAGTTTTACAGTGATATTTGACTATTTACACAAAGATTATGGTGAAAATTATATTGGACCTGATGTCCCCTTTAGTGACCATCTATTTTATACCACGATTTTCTGCTACAATAATGAAAGAAAATGGATATTTTCTTTTTATTTTATAATTCTGTATATATTTCTCGTTAATTTGAGTAAGTTACTGCATGGATCCATGTATTTTTATTGTAAAATTTGCGAGTTTAATGATATCTGGAGTATAACCTCACGATATTAGAATCTGTCAACTTTCATGTCAATGACCAAGTCTTAATTTACATGTGAATTTACTTAAAGATGAATGTACGGCTACATAAATAACGTATGAAACAATAACTGAAATATTTCGCTTATATTTCGCTTTCTGTGTTGCGATAAACAATAACAAAATGAAGTGGTCACTAATGGGGACGTGGTCAGTAATCTTTCGTACCCGACGGCAACTTCGTATATGACTCTTTCGTTTCCTCTCGCTCGTTGTCCGGTTCTCTCACTCTCGTCCGTAGGCTTCCAAGAAATGGTGGGGATAGTCGTCGGGCTGTCAACGGGGGGGAAAAACGGGCTCATAACGAGGAATTACTGTACTTTTAATCTTATACTATAAAGTAGAAAGTTTATTTGCATGTGTGTGTGTTTTTTTGTCGCGCAAAAACTTTCGAACGATTAACTCTGGAGTCACGAAATGTACCTCAGCTCAGTTTGCCTAGCTAATCCAGATGAATGTGACTATTCTCACAAAAATAAATAAAAAACTTTTTTATAAAATCTGAATCTAAATTTCGGGGGAAGCCGAGTAGTAAAGCTAGTTATGTACAGTAAATACTCGTTAGCAGCTCGACGAACGGGGCTGACGGCGGGCTCCTAACGCGACTGGACAATATTCCGCGCGGCCACTGGCGAGAGTGAGAAAACACAATCAGCGAGCGAGAGGAAACGAAAGAGCCTCTCGTTCGTTCCCGGGTTCCCCCACTCTCGTCCGAGGGATTCCAAGAAATGGTGGGGATGGTCGCCGGGCTCCTAACGCGTGGTAGAATCGGGCTGCTAACGAGTATTTACTGTAATAAGTATTTAGGTATCTGATCAGTACTGGCAAAGTATTGAGCGAATATTGATGCAATGTAGGATGGAACCACTGAAGCAACGCCCTCTTTCGAATAAAAAAGATCATCAAAATCGATCCATATGCTGAAAAGTTATGCGCGGGCAAATAGGGTAATTCCGGGAGACGCGGCCGGGCTGGAGAGTTGGTCGAGTTGCTATATTCAGGCTCTACATCTGTGTATATGTGAAAATGTGTTAAGGTCCAGAACAATTAATTCTCTAGAAATCAACTGTTTCGACCAACTCTCCAGCCCGGCCGCGTCTCCCGGAATTACCCTATATAGATTAAAAAAAATAATATAAAAAAATACATGCGTGTCGAATCTATAACCTCCTTCTTTTTGAAGTCGGTTAAAAATAATGGCCATGAGGGAAGTGAGCGTCCACTATCCGAAAATTTCCTTAAGGTCTGCGCACACATATCAGTTCCGTGTCAGTTCCGTCTCACAATCAGTCCCGTGTCAGTTCCGTGTCACTGACCACTGTGTAGGAGGCCTGGTCTTCATTACAATCATTAAAAATGATCAGAATTATATCACGTTTGGTATCATTTTCATTGCAAAAACTTCAGCAATCCATTGGTTCCACATGTATGGCGATCTAATATTAATTATAGAAATTTCCATTTTCATTACTGAGCGACCTATTGCTGTCCTTGTCTTTATGACTCTAGGGTCTAGGACCTCCGAAGCGCGTGGTTCGAGAGCTTGCCCCGAGAACCCATCACGGCCATAAAAAAGGTCTTCACATTTCCGTGATTTCAAGACTCCGTCAGTCCAAATGCCCAAATATCGTTGGCAACCAAATTTTAGTTTCACTGAACGGATATGGGTTCTACACTGACATCTGCTGCATCCCTGACACGGACAAGTGTGCACTGCTCTATTGTAAAGCACGCAACCGATATTTTTTAACACTGATCCTGAAGACCCAGAACTGATGGTACGGAGGGACCGTCGAATTTCACGGAACTGACAAGTGTGCGCTGCTCTATTCCAAACAAGCAACCGATGCCATTTGCGACCACGCAACTGACAGGGAACGTATATGTGTGTTTAGACCTTTACCCGAACAATCATCCCACACAGCACCATAACATTGCAGCAACGTCTCTGCAATATTGCGGTGCAAGATTGCAATATTACAATATAATATTGCAGAGACGTTGCAGGTTCAGTCCTACGTGCGCCTTCGCAATATTGCAGGTGTGTATTTTTGCAATGTTGCGGCAGCATTGCAAACATGTAGTCCTGCAACGTTTCGGCAATGATTCTGCAACGAAACGGCAAAATTGTGGCAATGATCGTGAAAGTCTTCGGAAATATTGCGGTGCGAGATTGCATTGTTGCACTGTATCATTGCAGGGAACTTGCAGGTTCACTCCTATGTCCGCCTTGCATATTTATTTGCGCACAATATTGCCGAAATATTGTAGGATCGTTGCCACTAGAACATTGCATTTCGATGTGCGCGCAATATTGCCGAAATATTGTAGGATCGTTGCCACTGGAAAATTGCACGGCAACGTTCTTGCAATATTGCTACAATATCGTAAGATCATTGCCACTCCAATAATACACGGCAATATTACAGGAACGTTCCTACAATATTGCAATGCAACCTGCAATAACGCAACATTGCAACAACGTTCCTGCAATACAGCTGCAACAAAGTGTGCTGTATGGGATGTCTCTAGTATATTATACTTTGAAGTTCGAGTAATCGGAGACCTGAATTTCCTAGAAGCAGCTATTTAATAAACGTCACCATAGCAGCGAAAGATCTAGATACCCATTTCTGAAATTAGTCATTGATTTTCTAAACCATCTTCACTTAACTATTTTGTATATCATTCCCTCTAAGTATAAAAGATTCGCCCGTTTCTCGCCTAATTAATAAATCAAACCATTCCCCGCAAACGTTATTAATACCCTCTCCAGTCACCTCCAATCAAATCCCCATTTCGTAAATCACAGAACACGAAGTCAGTGGGCCCTGATGAGTCCCAAATCCGCGAGGGGGCCACGGCTGGCCCGAGAGAGCCGAGCACAGAGGGAGTCATCCCAGGATTAATAATGGCACGATTGCTGGCACGGCCTGCGAACGCCCTTTTTCATTGCACGCTCCTGAGAACGTTTGACTTCGCGCCTGATTGTGGGGTGAATTTCTCGGGAGTTTGCTGCATTGTCGCCGAAGAATAAGGGGGGAGGCGCTGCGGCCGTGAGGGGTGCCAGTTATTTTTCCTTGCTCCTTGGACCCCTCGACGGGCTCGAGCCGGTCTTTCCTGAGAAGATTTCAAATTACAGGGTCCAGAAACAGCGCCCCCGTCGAGGCTCGCCCTCCCCCCGCGGGGGGCACCACGAAAACTTGCACGAGACACCCTGCCACGACGTCACGGTGCACTGATTTTTTTGTTCCACGCTTTTCTCCTGCCATATCTTCCGCTCCACTTGCCGATATTATCGACATGACCACCCGATCGTGGGTACCGCGTCGCGCATACGTTTCTAAGAACGATCTCCCGACAATAACGAGGCCCTTTGACGCGTGACTCCATAAGCACTCAATATTTGGGCCCTCACCCTTTCAAGATTCATGCCCGTCTCCTTACTATGATCGTCATTAGTAGGTGCTTCTTAGTAGGAAATAAACACTTTGAGTCTACTGTATGGAAACATGAATGGTTGCTAGGGTTTAAGGGGGGATCCTATTTTGAGGGCTAAAACATAGAAAAATTTGTATTTTTTTTTAAAAAACTAGTGATTCGATTCACCTGAAATTGGGACCACATTTTTATGCTTCTTTGAAGAAATTGCATTTTTTTATTAGTTTTTAATAATTAATATAGGAATTATGCATGCTTGATTATGTGTGCATGATATTTATCTGCATGAAATATACTGATATGTGATATATTTTTCTGTTATGTAAGTTAGTTAAAATATCGAATTCTTGATAGCAAGAATTAAAATTTTATTTGAAAACTTACCCTCTCCTCGGTAAATTCTTTTTTACTCTGATTCATCAAATTGAAGCTACAAATTATCACTCAACGTCGCATCCCTGACTCAGCTGTAAGGGAGATTTGCCATCCAACAAAAGAAATCACCCGAGTAAAAGTATCTACGTTAATAACAACTTGTAACTGCACCTCGTTTATTGTACTCGGCACTTTTCCTTCGGAATCATTGCGTGCGATAAGGTGGTTGACCCAGTTGCCGATCGGTTTAGACGTAGCCGTCGATCACTTAAATATTGAGATTTTATAAGGTTTTTGAACAATATTGTGATGATATATGTAGGTAAAGACTCTTAAATATTAACTTGCAATTTTGTCCTATACACAATATTGTTCAAAAACCTTATAAAATCTCAATATTAATTCAAATGATCGACGACTGGGTCAACTACCTTACAGACGCGTTATTATTATCCTAATTTTGAAAACAAGATGGAGGAGCTTCGAAGCGTTACTGAGGACGCGTAGAAAGTGGCAACCGAAGGGGTTGCAGGAGAGTTCAGTGCCGAATCCCAATGTTCAATCATTAAAGAGGGTGTTTAGAGGGAAGGAGGTTTCTTTGTGCATAAACTATAGAGACAGCCTGACTGGCGGTAAACGCGGAAAGACGAAGACGCGCGTTATTAACTGGACGAGGAGTGGCAATAGCACGCGACACATCGGCATGGGGACCAAGGCGAGACGACGGCGACGAGCAGTCGAGTGAAAATCACAGCAGGGGACCAGACACGCGTGTCCCTTTGACGACGACCTCGTACCAGAGGGATGATCCTTTCATCTCACCGACAGCATCTTTAGATCCGACCTTATGGTCCGACTCGCGAATATTCTCATATGTATACTCGTCCAGGGAATTCCGATTTCGCATTCCCTCGATGATCACCCTACCCTGATGAATTAAGCGGGATTTATTTCATTTCACTTCGTCGTTTAATATAGCAGTGTGACGCCACCAACCTCTCGTTGGCATTGGTGGTAATCAAGTATGTAGTGTAATTATAAAAGAACGAGAGTATTTATTTTTTCATTAAGAGCACAAGCCACTGTGTAGTTATGAAAAATGGTCAATTTTTAGGATTTATTTTTCAGTAAACGGAATGTTCAACGTGGATAATATTTTTTCTGCTTATTAATACACTTGTTGAGAGTACAAAAAAATCTGTTTTAAATTTTTAACAGTTTTTTTTAAATATATATCGCACTGATGTGAGCGCCTTGAAAATGCGATTCAAAGTGTTGAAAAAATTCAAAGTGTGTTGTGGACATTATGAGTGTGGTTATCGTTGGGAGCAAAATTATTTTTATTGATAAAAAAATAATAAAATGGTGGAGGTTTGAAGTTTAAGTGTCGAAATGCGGTGAATTTGTCAATCATTTTGCCTTGTAAGAAGTATGAAATTGTTAATCAAAAAAGGTTTCCCTGCGATAATCATTGATGTGCTGAATAACGTGTGAAAATTTCAGACTGATTGATGAAATAACTTTTTTGCAATCGCCTGTACCAGTCAGAAAAATGTTGTTTTGAGATAATCGTGTTTAAAGTTTTGAAACAAATGAAAAAAATTCTTTTAAATTTTTTTCTATAATATACGACCAGCTTAATAAATACCGAAAAGATTTATTGCATCATATGTTGTATCTGCGGAGAAAAAATCTTTAAGAATAGCTTAATTTTTTGGCCAATCAAAGAAGAATGACCCCTTAAAGAAAATAAGAACAGTATTTTTTGCTGATGAAGTGTGTACCCAGGAATTTAGCATGTCAGTTTGAGTATATTCTCTTTACTTCAAGTAAGACTAAAGTCCCGTGGAACAAACGGTTAAATTACCTATTTAGAGGAGAGATGGGATGAAAGAGACATGCAATTATCTAAAAGATAAAGGATCTTCAAGACTTAATTTTCCAACTCGACTCAGCAATAATTATCTTAAAGGAAATACTGATCACTTTTTAAATTTTCAGAAATTTTTAAAATAAAATAAATACTATCAGTATTATTTTTAATAGCCATTTTATGTTAGGTGGGGCGACTGTCCAGATTCCTATTTAGTCTCAAAAACATCCCTTCAAATTTTACCAAATCGACATCAGAATTAAAAAAATCTCGCGTGGCGTATCAAAATCGAGCCAAACACGCCACAACGTTTCTCTTTTGGAATAAAAATTTTTGTACGCCTGGCGAAAAACATCGCGCGCGTGATGCGACAGAGTTTTTGCCAGGCCGACGATTTATTTGCAACGGGCATCAATCGATCGCCAACAAATACGCACAGTGGCGGTAGTCGTGTAGTAAACCTCGTTATCGCATTATCTCGGACACCGGAGACCTGCACGAGGGAAATCTATTCTATGGGGAACTTGCATTTCACGTAGGGAGGCCGGCCGATCGCCTCCATTATGCCAGCCGAGGCATATCGGTTCGTGTATCTACGCGCCCTCCGCTCTGCACGCCCGCCACCGATAACATTCACGTACCGATAATTTTGTAATATCGCCCGTCGCATACGTATACGCGTGTCGGTGATGGGAATGCGGGTGTAGGGTTTATATTTATGCGAGAATATTTTTTTTTAAATTTCCCCGAGCAGGCTGGGGAAGCTTGACGAAATAGGGGGCACGCTGCAGGTTCGGGAACTCATTCGAGAATTTCGAGGACGAAAAATTCGTTCTGAATATGGTTTTTGTGGTCGATGGCGCTGAATTTATTGATATTATTGTGATATAACACAAAAGGAGTGATTCTTTAGTTAATTAAATAAGTAAAAGCTACAGAATATTATGTTTTCTTACTAAACTTCGTTGGTAGAAATATCGATTCTGAAAATTCCACTGATACGCTCTATCTCACTGCAACTTGGTACCCAAATGCAAGATTGAAATAACACTTTGTGCAAAAGCAAGTCGAAATTGTGCAGAAAATTTTTCCCAACGAGACTCTGTTTTCCATCAAATCAAGTTTGAAAAGCCGTTGAGAATGCGTGCAGCTGATTACCATGAGAATTGAAATCGATTTTTTTGGAAATATTTTTCCCAACACTATTTCATTTCATTCGTAGTTCTATGATATTAATTATTGCGGACTGCTTTGGACACTTTATGCCAATTCATTGAGTCAGATTTATACGTGCTTGATAAATATTCCTAATTATTTTTCTCGTAGACGAAGCTCCAAATCAAAAAAGTTTTCCTACATTTTTTATTTATACTTTTTGGTTCAATGCATTAAGCATAAAATAGAAAAAGGTGGCTTTATTGTTTACACTTATTCGGGAACTTTTAGAAACTCTTCCAGCTAGGGTGAATATACCAGTAAATGGACATTTTTTACTAAAACGAGTAAAATAAGCAACTAATTAATTATAGACTTCTTCTAGTTTCTCGCTTCATGTCCAAACAATTTTCGCAACACGTGGAATCAATCGCGCTGCAAACATAATTTTATAAAAGTGTCCATTCACTAGCCTTAAGTGTTCATTTACTGGTGCGTCTACCCTACCCCTGAGAAAGCTCAACAAAATAGGAAAAGTTACTCGTGAACAGAACAGTATATATCAAAATAATTAGAAAGGAATTAAAATAGAATTCAGTGTCTATAATATTAAATAATCAATGACCTCTGATAAGTCTGACTTGTAAAGTAATTTAAGACCTTCATTAACCTCGAATTTTAACAGTCAATTTTTCTCTAAATCCAGTATATATTAAAAAAATTCTGAGAAAATTCTCGGAAAATTTTAAATTCAAATTTCTCACGATATTTTGAACCTCATATATTTAACTTATTATTACACTCGGCATATGCACGATATATATATAATCGCATTAGACGGAAACAGCACTGTAAATGTCGAATAGAAATACAAAAGGGCTTATCCTATATAATCGCGGGAAACAAATGGTGGAAGGAGAGCTCTGGATGACTTTGACGACTGGTCGTCCAGCCGAAGGGGAAAGTGGCCGAGCACGAGCAATGCTGGCCAGCATCAGCTGTGACGATCCATCGTCGAGTGTCGAGGATCCGATAAGGCGGCTTTTAAAGTCCTTTAAAAAGCAATACATCGTCGAGGCGACGGAGGACGAAAGAGAGGGAGCTCTCAATAAATATCCCATGGATCCTGCTGGCACGTGACTCGCTTATCCTACGATCTTAAATACTTGGCAGCGCGTGTCGGTCATCCCGATCATCGCATTAACTCGCACAAATGATCGTATACACGTTATAGCCGTGCTGCGACCAACAGATTTCGGAACGCGTAGTATTTTTAATAACGGAGATCGCGCGGGGAAATAATTCGAACGGCGCGAAGCTTTGTGAGCTTCAGAACTTTATCAAGAAATTCTTTGTGTTCGAACATGTGCCTAGCAAGTGTACTAGTAGTTCACTAGTAGCAGGAACTATTTGAGGAGAATTATAATTTCATCGACGTGCAACGAGGAAAGAAAAAAAATTCAGTCTATACTTTCGACTTATCTGATGATTCTGATTAGAAAAGATTTAGTGATTTGTAGATCTTCTTAATATGTATTGTATAAAGCAGAAAACTTATATTTCTGTGTGGTTTTCTGTCACGTAAAAACTTTCAAACGGTAAACTCTTGGATCACCAAATGTGCCTGATGAATGTAACTATTTCCACAAAAAAAATTTTGAATTCGGAATTTAAATTCCGGGCGTAGTCGACTAGTAAAGCTAGTAGAAGAATGCACAAGAATTGAAGAGTCCTTGTGGAAAACACTGCAAGCGCCAAAAATCAAAATCTATAATATAGTATTAGCATTGGCAGAAAGCTTTTATTATCTATTGCTAAATAGCTTGTGTTTTAGTGATTTAAAATTGACCGAACCTGTGCGCCGAAATCAAATAATCATACTCACAGTATTTTCTACAATGACTCTTCAATTGGTAGTCTGTGTGTAGTTCCCAACTGAATATTTTATTGCGATTGAATATAGGCAAAGCATTTGAAATTAAAATTATTCCTTGAAACGAGAATACATGAACGACATAAAAAATCACGTGTAAAAGACCTAACAGTCTTCTGTGATTTAAGGGGGTAGGCCTACCTAGAAGTATTATTAAATAGGCCTACCTAGAAGTAGTATTAGTAAGTTTATATTCTCTTGAAGTAAGTACAAAATTCTGAAAATATTCCCCTAAAGTGTCAAGTTAATCCGACCAGAATTGACAAAGTTATACGCGTGTAAGTAGGTAGGTGTCCCTCGGTGTAGCGCTCAAACCCAAAACTTCAAACGCCTTATCCTCAAAATCATGTTTGCAAAGTCGATGACACATAACTAAAAAATTAATGAACCGATTTACTTGAGGCTTTGCAGGCTTATTTTAGGGTTCAAAATCTAAGCGTCAGTTTTCTCTTTTTTGCCTAGATTTTTTTTACACTGGAAACACGACATTTTGTCTCAAAATAATTTTTCCAAAATCGAGCCCGATAGCGCGTAGATATCTAATTTCATATATTGTCTAAGAAGTTTCGAATTTTCAACAAACCTGTCAATACTTCTTACTACAAAAAATACTGAAATATCCGTAAGATGTATTAATAAAGTAAGTTCTAGATAGGCCTCCCCCCTTAAGTTTCATCTATAAAGGCGATTCAGACACAACCAGTAATGTAATCGAGTAACGAGTAATCTAATAATTTACCGTGTGTGGACAAGTAAGTAGTTTAGTAAAACAATTTAAACGAGTAAATCCATTTCATTCGATTTTTTGGTCGAATAGGGTTCCCCCACCCCTAATAATTCTGCCACATGAAAATGTCACAAAAGCAACTTAATCGTCCGCCTTCAAAAGAAGCAGATTCCTCATACATCAGTTATTACTATAAATAACATTATCCCCCCAAAAATGAAAGAGATATTTCTTCCTTGTGTAACCAATAATTAGTACCTACCTTAGCGACCCCAGCAGTTCACCCCAACGGCAAGTTGCGCCAACTCTCCCAATTACGTTTGCTACCCATAACAGGTCACACTTCTCGAGAAATTTCTGAAAGTGTGAATCTCTGGCCTATTTACTTGAACCCTTCTTCACGGTGGTACATCATTGTTCGGTTGTAACGAGAGAAGGAGGAGACCAAAGGGCAAAGCGTGGATCAGGAAACCGCGGCGCGCAACGACAGTTTCCGAAGATCCCCAGGGAACACGGTGCCATGTTTCAGGCGTGCTGCGGGAATGCCCGTGTTATGGGGTTGTCAAAGCAGAGACAGAATGACATCTCTATTATCACGGACCGACCATAAAGGAAGACAGACGGCCGTGGGGGGCAGGAGAAAGAGAAACGGAGGGAGGAGGCAAGAGGCTTCACGTTGGAACGCGTGCCACCGAGATAACGGATCTCCCCGATGATAATCCTCCTTGGTGGCATCCTAGGGCACATATGGTCCAACCCCATGACTGTTAAACAGATCCATGTTGGCAGCCGCGGTTGCAGGGCTTTATCTCGTAAGATTGCGTAGATACGTTTGATTTCTTCAAATATTGGGGAGCACCTACAGGTCGATCACTGGGACGACTACAGGGTGTTGAAAGAAAAGTGTTCGAGATTTATGACGCAGATACGTGGGGTAAATTGTACGATGATTGACACCCAAAGCGGAAATCCTAATTGGAATGTATATATTTGTTTGTGAAGTTTTTGTATGGTCTTAATTTCCAGTTATTATCAATGATTATGGATTTCTCATTCAAATAAAACATCTTGAGTACCTATGTTAAGTTTTTTTATTTTAAAAATATTCAGCGAAAAACAAAAATAGGAATAAAAGTACAATCATTGGCGCCCTAAAATTTGACGTTGTATAGAAAAATATATGAAGTTTAAAGTATTTAAACAAACTATTTCATTTGCCATGAAATATCTGCAATATTTATTAAATCTGTACTTCAATCCATTACATAGTTATAAACCGACAAAATGTACTTACCTACCCCTTATCAAAATTTTAAGAAAATGCCTCAATTTCATCTTTTTGTCCCACTTTGTGGTGTTGTCACATGTAAAATGTGTGGGTCAACTACTGGGCTTTGCAGTGTTGTAGTGAAAGAAAAATAAGAAATTGTAAACAAGTACTGCCAATGATTAGTCCACTGCCAGCGTTAATGCAGTTTATTATTATTATTATTATTATTATTATAAACGGGAAAACCCCTTTAAAGTTACACAACCCTACATGCTTTGTAAAGATCTAAAAATTGTCGATAAATAAATTATTATTTATCCTAACTGCTTTTCAGGTGGTTAAAATATTCTATCTGAGACATTTAATTAATTACTACGTTAATCATACATTATTTGCCGGTACACCTATTACAAAAAAGTATATTAGACCGTTATGAAATAATGACTACGTTTTTTAAATTGGATTAAGCAAAATCAAGGCGTCACAACGAAAATGATAAAACTTCAGTTTTCTCGGATGTTTCGAAATTCTAGATAGGATATATTAATTAAGAATAACAATGTAGTACTTACAACACTTATTGCGAGTAAAATGACCTTAGTAAACAGGGGTTGAAAACTGAATCGTTTTTTAGTTATAAATGATTTTGTCTGTATAAAATTGATTCTTCTCAAATTATATGTATGCAGATGTTCATTGGCTTTTGAGCAGTGTACACATACTTTTTCAGTATACGGTTTAGGTTAAAAACAGCTTTCAGCTGGACCTCAACTTTGCAGTCTACTTTTACTATTGTCTATTTTCTGTTTCCTTATATGTATTTATGTTTTTTTATCTTCTTGTGCAATGAAGAATTATTATTATTATACAAATATCATAATAAAGGCACCAAAGCCATTTCTCTCGAAACTACATTTTTTTAACTCGCGGAAGTAACAACTAAAAAAATAATAAACAGACCTCCCCATTTTAAATTTTCCGAGATTGTAGAAAACAGAGATTCTAACTTCAGAATGCCGCCATTTAGTGAATTTTCAACAGTTCATGTTTATTCCACTTAGTTCAAACCATAAGCAGACTCATAATTAACAAACTCTTACTTCAATTTTTGATTCAGCTCGCAAAGCTGACCCTCAATTTTATTACTTCCGCCAGCGAGACAAGTGTCTTTTGCAATCATCTATCTAATATGACATTTTTCATCAACTGTTGTTTATACCAATACGAAACAATTTGTGCTTATTACCCGAAAGCCAATGAACATGTATCTAAAATTAAAGAACAATCCACTCACTAGTTTATTCTCTAAAAATTCCTAAAAACAACAACATATATTTTTCACACCCCTAAAGGAGAAACTTAATAAAAAAAAAAACAAGGATGAAAGCAGCAATGATTAACCCCCGATATTTGGCAGACGAATGGGGAACGGGAACACTCGAAGTAGGACAAGGAGTAAGCGTGGCTGGAAAGCTGGCCGGCGCTTCCGGTTCGCCGCCACATAATTTCGTTACTTTGCACGGAATTGGATTAAGGGGTTCGTTAAGGGCGCATTAGCGTACGTTAGCACGTTACACGATGACCCTAGACCGAATTACATTGTGGCGTTTGGTCAGCTCTGAATGGGACACGTCGAGTGGACCCCGCTGCGTTCCGGAAATACCGCAGATTTTCCACGTTTCCCTACTTTTCACAGCCTCGTTTTCACCGCGCCACCGTTCGACAGCCGTTTACGTGACAACGTACTTTCGCAGGCCTGTTCAAAGGCTACAAGCCGACCACGAGTAGAATCGCTGCTCAGAAATTTCGTCCCTCCTCGCTTTGTCATTTCGCCTTATTATTTGTGGCCCCACTTGGCGAAATATCGTCGCCGCGCACAACTTCCGCAAAAATTTTGTAACTGGCGATGAAAGGGGACGTGATTCCATCGTTTGAAATTTGTATATTTGTATACATTTATTATACACGGTGTGGTAATTTTGAGGGTGTATACCTGATAACTTTTAACGTTTAATATACTGTATCTAGTGATAATAAGATTTATTTTTTCTATACTTTTTTATGCGGACTGGTGAACGAATTTTTTATATTGACTTATTTTGTATTATTTATATTGTATTATTTTTTATATTGATTATATTTTTTATATTGATCGTAATATGTTATAATAAAGTACATTTCAGTAAAAGTAAGGGAAGGAAAAGGTGTTAATACTTTTTTACCAAAATATTCTGTTTATTAGAAAAAATGAGTTGAATAAATGTTAGAAAATTATGCTAGGGAAAATAAAAATATTTTACTGTATAATTAATATGTTCACTGTTTTTTCTAGTGTCTTGTCGAATTCTGTAAATTTTATTAAAAGAAATATATACACATATAAATTTTTATTTTCCCTAGCATAATTTTCTACCATTTATTGAAATCAATTTTTCTAATAAACAGAATATTTTTGGAAAAAGTGTATCCAATTGCTTTCGTAGAATTATTCGATTTAGTGTTTTTATGGGGACCTGTATTTAAAAAATTTTCATGCGTTTTAGGTGATCAATTTCTTAATATTTAATAATATGCATGCATTAGAAACATAAATCAGCCAAAAAGCGTGTTTACTTTTTATCTCGAATTTCCCTAAAGTTATTCTCTCTAAATTAACTTCCCTTGAAGTCCCAAATCTTAGAATATTTCTAAGTCATATAAGTTCTATTATTTATCAGTTTATGCCTCGACTCGCCTAGATATAACAGAAAACAATACAAATTCAACAATATTTGCTAATAGGTCCACAAATACCATTAAAGAAATAAATAAATAGGAATCCTCGAAAATAATACATAGTGTACTCCTCGAAAACTTAACAATTTTTATTGAATAAATATCACTTCCGTATCTTCAAATAGTTTACCCTTATATAATCGTGAATTTTTGAACCGTCGAACATCGCCCTTTACACATTGCTAATTTAATGCTAATTTATTCCTTTCACAGTTTGTTCCGCGTATCGCGTTAGTGTACTTATCATTAATCATTAATCTCACTTATAAGCAGCAGATGCACGCTAAAATAGAACGTAGTCGAATAAAAATGGTTTTGCTCGTCGATTGGGCCCGAAATCGAACGCGAGATTGCTAGAATTCCCACAGCTTTGCGCGCGATAACTCCCGTACAAAAGAGGAAACTTTGCTGGAGAAAGGGAGAAAAAATGATGTATCGGTGGAGGGAAACGGAAGGGCAACGTCTTCGTTAAGGGATGCCCGCGGGGCAGAGTTAAAACGGCGTGGAATCAAAGGATCGATTAGAATCGAGCCTCGCCGCGGGATTTCTTGCGTAATTCGAAGGGACGCGGTGGCTCTTGCCGTTCACCCTCGTGGCTCACGGCCACGAAAAGTAAGAGGGACGCGTGTGAGGAATAAAGGGAGAGGAGGAAAGGTGAAAAGAGTCACCCTCTTTGTTACACCGTCCATCTTTCCCTTTCTACGGAAATTCAATATTTTGGCTATCAAGTTTCGACGAGGAGAGAAGAAGGACCTTTCCCTTTCTTTCGCTCTTTTCCTTGCCACCCCTCTGTTCCCCTCTCTCTCTCTGCCTCTCTCTATTTTCAGTCACTTTCCGAGCAACGTCGACGGGGTAGTTTTTAAATTATCCACAACCGATCGAGCTGAATGATCCGTGAAAGCTTCTCGCGTGCCCCTTTGAATATTCTCAAGTTTCGAGTTCCAACACATTTCGTCTTCTTGGGATATACCCCTGATGAAACAGGAATTGAAGAGCCCTTATAGAAAACACTGTAAAGTGCCAAAAATCAAATTCTATGCTACAGAATTACCATTGGCACGTAGAACGTTTTTTGATATTTTTTTTTTAATTTTGGCACTTACAGTGTTTTCTAAGACTCTTCAATTATGTATTTTGTATGGAAAAATAGCTTAGCGAAACGTTGTTGAAAACAGTGCTGAAAGAATTTTGACAAAAATAAGAAGTAGCGGTTTGAAATAATATTTCATCCCTTAAAATGCTGAGGAAAAAAATAATAGTTGAGGCAATTTCGTAGCACGCTATTATAAATAATAGTTTTTAAGGATAAACGTTAAACATATATATCTTTGAATTTTTATTTGAGAATAGTATGAGTGTGTAATAGAAATGTTGGTATTAAAATATTAACTACTTCACTACTTTGCAGAATAATCTCCTCGTGGAGATTAAAACTGCGTTAATAAAAAAAGTACTTTATTTTCTCCGGTACTACAAAGTTATTATTTGAATTCTGTTATTTCACGAAATTAAACACCACAACTGTACATTGAAAACTACCTAACCGTGTAATTAAAATAAAATTGCTCGAAGTAATATTCCAAACAACATTCTGTATTTCTAAAAGGGCCCATCCTTAGTTACTCATAAACAAAACAAAAAAAAATCCCTACATAGGAAATGAAAACGTTAATGTAACAGACTCTTCAGAACTTTTTACAAACATTATCGCGTACTTCGCTATTATCTTCCATTCTCCCTCAACAACACCCTAAACAATATAGTACATATTTTCAAAATCTCAACTAGAAGATGAGACTTCAAACACAACAATAGGGTAGATGTCCCAATTACTGTCAGTGTCCCAATTACTGCCACTTTATTTATTTTATGTAATAAAAACGTAAAGTATAAAAAAATGTACAAAAATATGTTATTATTAAACGGAGATTCAAATTTACATAAAAATAAAACAAATATATATACTCATATGTACCTAGTGCTTAAAACGTAATATTAAAAAATGAAAGTGTCATTAGAGCGTCAAAAACGCGACGACGTTAGTCAGAAGTAATAGCGAAACCATACTAAAGAAATAGCTCCAATTTTACTATTCAACCTCTATCTATTGCATAAAATGAATTATTCCGATCTATAAGAATTACTTTAATGATGTAATAAAATATATAATATTTAATGTTAAATTAGAATAATTAATGGTGACATCATTAAGGACAACATTTTTGGACTTGTCCCTATTACCGCTGGCAGTATTCGGGACAAAAGAACGTGGAGTACGTATAACTGTCATATGTCAAAGTTCCAATTTTTAACCGCAAAATCACGTGTAGCGTGAGATTCTGTGATATTAAATTATAGATATATATTACATGTACATATATATTAAATTATAATCAGATATAAGACATATAAGGTATGTATATGTATTACTGGCAGTACATAATCAAGTCTTAATAAAAAAGACCGACTGTAATCGGGTCTTATTGTCAATAATAGGGACCTAATCTGGTCATTAGGACCGACAGTTATTGGGTGGCAGTCATACGCACAAGACGATTTTAGAGATGACAGTTATAGGTACACTAGGATCGCTCGCGAATTTCAATTAATTATTAATAAATTCTTCATATTTAATTCATAAAACTATTTTTTTTTAATGAAAGAGATGTTAAATAATATTATGTATCAAACTGAGACGATTCTTATGTTAAACAACACGTGAAATGATTAAATAAAGTTCAGTTATAATCTTAAGATGGCAGTAATTGGGGCATCTACCCTATACCCCACTTCGACACTTTACCTAACAAAACGAATGAGTGCCAAAACCAATAAATACGTAGTAAATTAACAAATATCCACGAAGAATAATCTGACGTACCCCCATTAAGAACAACCCCTGAGTCGTTCGATAGCTGCCAGTCGAAGGAGCGAGTTCTCACGCAGGATTCGAAGCAAGGATCAGTGGGAGGCGAGATCAGCTCGCGATCAATCTTGGAATCAGGATTCCAGCACGGTTAATAAAGATCGAAGGAGCCCACGGTCCCACGGCAGCGCAAACACGAAGAAAAGGCTCGCCCGCTGAGACGAACACCGAGATGGGCGTGGCGGGAAAACATGCAGTCACAATGTTGGTCCAACTACACGACAATTATCGCCGGTGGGCTTTATAATTAAGAGGGCCGAGTGCCCGCGACCCCTTTCTCGCCGCATTCAGCAGCGTATCTACCATCTTTTCGATACCCCACAGCGAAGATCCGGTCGATCAACAGCTTCGAACCGCCCCGAAGCGATCGACGAGCAACTTGTTCGCCGTGTTCCTCTTCCTAGCCGAGTGGCCCTGGTTACTGTAACTAGTGCGCGTTTCCTTTCTCTCGGGCCGCGTGCTGAGACATTGTCAGCCTCGCGCTTGCCATTGTCGCGAGCGGTTTTTTTTTCGCTGGGACAATGCTGGGTAGAAAGCAACCGAGCCACTGTATGGGAATTCGATGCGTCGAGGAAAATATAGAAACTTCAGGGAATTCAGTTATACAGAGATTGTACTAAAATTAGGGGTAGTTAATGCTCGTGACTAGGGCTGGGACTATTTGTCGAATTTTTTGGTATTCGATTATTCGAATACTTCAGTTGCTCAATTATTTGTCGAATATAATTCGAATATCTAAGTATTCGAATACTATTCGAATATTTGAGTATTCGAATACTATTCGAATATTTGAGTATTCGAATACTATTCGAATATTTGAGTATTCGAATACTATTCGAATATTTGAGTATTCGAATACTATTCGAATATTTGAGTATTCGAATACTATTCGAATATTTGAGTATTCCAATACTATTCGAATATTTGAGTATTCGAATACTATTCGAATATTTGAGTATTCGAATACTATTCCAATATTTTAGTATTCGAATACTATTCGAATATTTTAGTATTCGAATACTATTCGAATATTTGAGTATTCGAATACTATTCGAATATTTGAGTATTCCAATACTATTCGAATATTTGAGTATTCGAATACTATTCGAATATTTTAGTATTCGAATACTATTCGAATATTTTAGTATTCGAATAGTATGGTGTGAATTATAAATCAAGTTCGTTAGGTTCATTTGTCAGGGTAAAATCTTATAAGCTAATTTTGACCCTCTTCACACCATATACTGATGTATTCAAATAGTATTAGAATGTTAACATTCAAATACTCAAATATTCGAAGTTTATTCATAGCATTCGAATACTTGGAAAATATTCGTATATTAAATTATTCTAATAGTCCCAGTCCTACTCGTAAGCACTTGTGAATAATAGGTAAGTGCTAATATCCGATTGAGGTCCTTGCAGCAAGATGGATGCAGCTCTATCTTTACTATCTTCAAAATTATTGCTCTGACTTAACATTGAAAAGAGAGCAGTAATTGAGTTGATAAGATTTTATTTCTATTTTTGGCTAAAAAATATTTTATATTAATAGTATTAATATTTCTATTTTTATTTATTTTCATAAATCGCTCAGTTGTTATCGGATTTGCATCGAACGTGCACCAAACGATGTTGATTTTTTTATGTACATCACACGCCATAAGTAAAAAAATATAAAAAATAGAGCACGCACAATGCAATTTAAATTATATAGAGCAGAGATGTTTGTAGTTGCATCGCGGTTGGTAGCATTCTGCACGAACGGATCGAGCGAAACGGATTGTTTGAAGCGTCGAAAGTAATATTCGATTCCAAGGGCAGAAGGGTATCAACCTTCTCAATGGTCCTCGAGACTGCAAGTAATTTCGAGTGATTTCAATTTCAATTTAACCCCTCAAGCCGATTTCGTGAGTTCTCCATTACCCTATTTCGAGGATCGACAGTAGAGACGCAATTATCCGATATCGTTGACGGAATGGAAAGTCTCATTATGAACTCTCTTGTTCGTTCGCTGGGACCGTTTACGGATGGAATTCGATTTCGACGTACATCTTAGAATGCCGCCAGTTGAGAGATCCATGTTACTATTCATAAAACTAGTTTCATCGAGACAAATCAAAATATAATAATCATAGAACAAATAAAAATAGAAAATTATTGCATGACACATTTCTATTTCTTGTATCAATTAAACGATAATAATACTCATACAGAAAATTACTTTGATGTATCAAACAGAACCAATGTTTACATTTAAACTGTTAAACTAGAGAGGGCGTGTTAACTCGTCATTTCAAATATTCCTTCGCGTTGGTTAAAATGAGTTAATTCACAACGCGCAAATATTGAAACTGCCTATGATACTTATTGAATAAACAATTTTTAATACACCAAAAACGATTTCAATCAAGAAATAAGATGACAACAACTTAAAGCATTCAGGATCAGTGTAATATATTGTGTTAATATTTTGTTAAGCAATGATTCTTTTTCTATAAAATAATAATTTGTTAGCAAGGAGGAAGTGTAATTTTCAGAGTGTACACGGTCTCATATCAGTTCTTTATTTAACAAAGAATGTTAATTTAAAATATCTTAATTGAGTTTATTGCTATAAATTGGCACTACAATGGCCAAATTTACAGTACACTTGGAAATCCATCGTTGCATCTGCTTGTACCTATACTAATTTTTTAAAGTTGATACGAAACTTCTATATCGCAGTTTCTTTATCATACATGCATTTAAATTAATCATCGATGAACAGCCACATATAACCAAAATCGTGCACAGTGAAACCGCTCCATGCACTCAACTTCAATGGATACTTGCTAGTGCATTAAAGCAATAGATTCTATTAGATCTATTAGGAAGCCAAACCCACAAAGAGAATTCCACATTAAAGATTATATTGCTTCGACACATTCAACAGCACAATCTCAGACGTTTTTCACGTATTTTTGTGAGAATAATAGTTTCTATAATAATATGTATCATCATTTATATTTTCCAAATTATCTCCTTATTCCATATACCTAGTAACACCATTTGAGCTTCAACTTAAACGATCATTAACATTTTCTTCTCCACTACATCGTTCCCTGACTTCTTCAAAAACATATTTCACTAATGAACATACTTACAATTAGCGACCTAAATGCAAATGTCTATTTGCAATCTCGTATCAAACATGGTCCTCCCACGAAAAAATCAGGATTTTTAATTCCGTAAACAGTGTAAACGATACTAGCCACATTGAATACAAAACATATTTTGGAGAACGAAGCAAAAAGCGATACACACACTTATCCAACTATTATGAATATTCAACACGTGTAAATAAATTGGAATCTTTATACAATTACATACAATTTAGCTACTAGATGACCCTAGTTAATATTAGTTACCAGCAAAGTAGTGTTCATCGTCGTATATATAATATAATATCCAAAGATTCATCTCCCAAGCGAAAATTCCAAATTGCTAAAACGACTAATTGCAATGCAATAAAGTGGTCAGATAAATACAAAAATTCTTCTCCATTATTCTCAAAAATCTTTATAACCATCCCGACCACGACGCAACACAAAGGACCATGGTGCACCATAAAGAATTTCACCCTCGCTTCTGATCAAATTTTCCAAATATTTCTCAACCACAGCAGATACCCTGATCCAGGACAGAAAAAATTAGGGAGAAAACGCGGATTCCAAAGGGGAGGAGGCTGGCGGGACCGTGAAGAAAGAAGAACGCCGAGGAGGAAGACGAAAGCGTAGGAGAATAGGGAAACTCTAAGAGGCAGAAGATCCCCGGCTGAATTTTCGGCGATGAAAACTGAGGGGAGGATGAGAAATGACAATAACTTCTCGGCTCGGCGTACAATTTGATTTTATGCAACGCTTGGCACGCCTCTTAGCGCGAGATATCCTTATAACGTTTAACTAGATTGTTATGATTGTTGTCCCCGGCACCGTTTCTCTTCCCCTTCTCTCTTCACCACCTTTCTCGCCCCTTCTCTCTTTCCCGTTCTCGTCGTTACGTATATACGTACAAATGCGCAGGGTAGAAGTAAGCACATAGGTACAAAAGCACACACGCAGACAGTTGGCAGCGAAATTTCGAGGGAATTTCAACCTTCCACCACCCCTTTGACCGTATATACATATGTATTTGTACGTATGTATCTGGCTCTCTATGTACACACGTTCTTGCAGCTGTTATACACAAAGATAGTCCTGCATAGCCGCGCTTCGTTTCTCTCGCAAAATACTGCCGCATTGCAGCTGCTAATAGAATAACCTGTTAAACGATGTTAGGTTTAAATCGAGGAAATTAATTCGGCAACGCTCGTAATTCGAGCGGTGCTATTCGTTGGAGAAATTAGCTTCTGGGATTGCTCTAACCCTTCGTTGACACAATTCTTCTTTCGTTCAACTTTGACGCACCTGGGTGGCTCACACCCAGAGAAATTTTTTAACGACTGGCATTCTCATCTAAGGAATCCAATCGCTGTGAAAAGAATTATGGGTAATTTGAGAGGTCTCTAGAATGTATTGTAATAGTTTTTTTATTTAAATTTTATCACAGTTTTTATAATATTGTTCCATTCACCCAAAAATTGTAACTTTTATAAATTTCAATATTAGAAGCTAAAAATAACAGAGTTGTTGTTCGGATATAATATTTTCAGAAGAAAATAGTTTATAAATCGGTTTTGGAGAAAAGGTATTTATTTTGCATATAGAAGGTACAGGCGTCAAAATCTGCTTATGGGTGGCTCGCACAAAGAGTGTCAACGAAAGGTTGAAACTAAGTAGTAAGTACAGAGGTGGCCGAATTATTATACTCAAAACATTTTCGTCAATTTTTGGGATCATTTTAAAATGGATTTATACGATTAAAATAAATCTTAAATTGGCAACTAGGTAAAGGTTCTAAAAGGAAACTTTCTTAGCTTTTCAAAACACTCATGAAAATTTGTCTACGATCATGAGTTCGCAAGTTATAGATGTTCAAAGTGAAAGATACCTTTTTGCTTGGATCGCGAATAATTCAGTCAATAAAAGTCATACGACAAAACGATAAAACCGAAATTAAAGAGAAATGTTTTCTCTATAAGATCCTTTCGTTGGATTTACAGGAAAATTTTTCGATTTATTATATATTATATATACAGTAATTCCTCGTTATTGTCCCGTTTTTACCATGCGTAATAGTCTCGCTCACTATCCCCACCATTTCTTGGAACCCTTCGGTCGAGAGTGAGAAAACGAAAGCGACGACGGCAACTTCTTGTCAACTGTTTCGTTCCCTCTCGCTCGGCTCTTGGGTTTCCTCACTCGCGGCATCGGCCGCACGGAATAGTCTCAGAGCATATACTACTCTAAAGGAATAGTGTCCGCATCGCGTTGTTGTCCCGCCGCCAGCCCCGTTCGTCGGGACTATAACAAGGAATTACTGTATTTGCGATTTTACTTTATAAATTGTTCTGACAGTTGAATTTTGCGAATAAATTCCAAACCCCTATCTTTGTACAAGCTCTGAAGAAGAAGAGGGTGAAACGAGGCACCCCTTCTACCCCTCTGTCTCTCAAAAAAATACCTAGTTTCTCCTTTTTGAAAGCTGTTTTGTAATTTTTCTTAATGTAGATACATAATAACTAAAATAGTCTACTGTCATTACTACCACACGATTTTAATTGTCAATTATTCAATCAATAAGTACTCTACCAAATTGGGGTTGCTCCCATCACAAAGAGCACACCTACTACAACCTATAAAAACCCCATAAAAAATTCAAAGTCGATTCTTTCGCACCTTAGCCCTTTTCACCAAACCCCTTGCATATTACGACCTCCTTCACCTTCCACCTTCGTCACCCCGTCCTTATATCTTCCCAGGATAAATCTCGCCCAAAAAAAAACACGGGCCCAAACTCGCCGCACACGTGTTACCGCGGAAAAGGTAAATAACCACCAGGGCTCGGTAGGAGATCTTTGGGTGTCATCGTCGACGCGTCCCAGCGCCCCATTAGAGTCGGGAAGCGAGCGATTAGATGAACGTATCCGCGGGGCAACGTATGATATTCATATTCTTGGCGGAGCCCGCCAAGAGAGAAGGTTGGGTAGCGCGAGGACGAAGAGAGGAACGAGAGGCAGAGGATGGCAGAGGCTGGTGGTGGTTGGCAGAGCGTCGAAGCCAGTGGTGCAGACCAGTGGCCCGATGGAGGCAACCCTGGTATTCTAACCCTACAGCCAAGGGGGCTGGTTGCCTGTGCCGTTGGTGCTGATGCTGCTAGCTACCGCTCTCCCAGGTACTGTCTGCGGCGCTGTCGGTGCACACACAGCGACAAAGAATGCCGGTAACACGAACGGGCGAATGTGGCCGGCGGGGTGAGGGGGTGAAAGGGAGGGGGGGGGGGACCACGGGGGCACAGGGGCGGAGACGCTGTAGGCCCTGGCGGAGCTGGATACCACTCTAGATATTTCTTATCCCAGCGCACGTAACCCTCTAACAAGCTAGCAAAGTTTACCAATAAATTGTATGACGGCGAGCGTCGGCGATGCTAGCAAGCCACTGGAATATCGTGCCGCCGCGCTGCTTGGCGATGTTTCTGCCTCCGCCGGCATTACAGCCTTTCTTCCACCCCGCGCCGCCCCTCCGCGGGCACTTTTGTGTTTTGGCAAAAATATTTCGCGAACAATCTAGGCGGAGCAAAAGTAGAACGAGCCGCAGGGATTTCTCGCGGTTAGCTTCGAGGGTAGACGGGAAACTTTTCAACGGCGTCTACCGCACCCACCCCTCGCCGGAGGGTAGATCGCGAGGAACTCCCGTTTCGACTCGTCAGTAACTCGCGACGCAGGAATTTTGTTTCATCTCAGATCGCTTTTTTCAGTTTCTTTTCTCTTTGTTTCTTTTTTTTTTTTTTGGTTTTGTTGCGCGTACCGTGGGCTCGATGTCAATGAGCGCCAAATGTCCGACGCGCTGGCTGCGAAGGGAGGGGGAAAGGGAGCAGGGCGATTATATTGAATGGTATTTCGTTGACATAATGCGACACGCGCGGGCACACTGTATAATGGAGTCACATCACGTCGGTTACACAATCACAATGCTAATCGGACATAATGGCTACCTACTTTCTTACCGATGGGCCTGAAAAAAACGATATCTCGATTCGGTCACAAAGGGAACGCTGCGATCTCAGAATTCAAATTCGAAAGTTGAAATGATTGTGTGGAACCGGGAAAATTATTAGTTATTCGCTTTTAAAGGGACCCAGTTTCGGGGTATTTGCCGGATTTGCATTGTGCAGTCGAATACAAAAAGTTGGAGCTAAAAATAAAAGCATTTAATTTAGTAGTAGCTGTAAATAATAGCGTTTGGGGATGTTATAATTTTTTTATTTTCCTTTAAGCCTTTATGACATTAGGATTTGTCTTTTTTATATAGTGATGTCAATGTTAAAAGTGTATAAAATGGTAATAAAAGAAGGTGAATATGTTGGTAAACCAATTTCATAATTAATTGCACTCGTAAACAAAGAAGACAATTTTCAGTTATTTTTTTCGTAGATAAGGTATTACGTACTATATTATTCTATTAACGTAATTGCATTAAACGGCATGAAGTGCTCTTAAGATAACTGCAGGAAAATGAAGAAAGACTTTTTCCCCTAATCATGCCAATGGCCGAACAATGCTATTTTCAAAATTGGGCTGTGTTGTAACCGACGAAAATGTTTAGACAAATTCCGCCACAGGGAAGGAAGGAAATATTTGAGTGGCGTAAACAATCATCAAAATGTGTATTATGTAAAGAAAAACATTTGTTTAAATTTTTTAGAACAAGTCGTTTACATTAACAGCTGATTTACGAAAAATGGCTGGTGACTTAAATAATGCACACGGTATAAGTGGGGAAAAATATAATTATCAGGCAAATCTCTGACCTTTAAAGGTGACTTTGCAAACTGATACTGTATTTAAAAATAGAAATCTCACTTTTAATCACTCAATCACTTTTAATGTATTTACTTATACTACAAAATGCAGCATTTACAATTTTCATACTCAATTTGCTAATTCTTAAATGACAGATATGACTAAATAAGTGTTTAATTAAAAATTATTTATTTACAAAATTCACAATGCAAGTTGTGCTGTCCATTGAAACAATACCGGAAATGGGCACTCTAGTGGCCAATAGTGGACTCCGTCGGGCTCCTTAAGCTTACTTATAAAAAACTCACGCTTTCATTTTTTCCATTTACGCTATTAGGATGCCATTAAGGGGGGAGCCTGGTTTAGGACCCTGAAAACACGGTGATTTTTAAGAATTATTTTCGTGACGAATATAAAGCGAATATTTCCAAAACTTTAAAGGTGTTTTTTGCATATTCAGACAGCAAGTTTTTTTTATTCAAGAATAATTCATGTAATATTGTTTTATTGGTATATCTTCGTGGCGCCGCGCTGCCGGAGTTGACAAATTGTGTACATCCTAGCGGATTCAATTTTTTCCTGAAATATAAAAGCCGAAGTTTTTCTTAATTGAAGTTTTTCTTAATTTCTTAAAAAAGTCTAAAATTGACCAAGTTATGAGACTTTAACGAAAAGGTTACGATTTTCACGGAAAAATTTCGAAATTCTTATGAAAAAAAAACAATTTAATTTAATTTCTGTATACCTAAATGTTTTTCAGTCATCAACGATGGTTGGTCAGTATGTAATTAAAAAGCTGCGGGAGAAATCAATCGGTCAAACTAATTTGTCTCTATCGTGTACACAAATTTAGAAAACGTGGTTTCGAAAAAAACGCGTTTAAAGTTTTCGACCGAATCTGTATCTACATACGCGACAGGCATCTGTTACGTCGGCTGTATCGATGAAGCTACTTCGAATTCCAGGCTGTAACTTTGGGAATACAATCTCCATGATTATTACTATCGATTAAAAAAATAAAAAACCAGGTTCCCCCTTAGCATAAACACATTTAAATAGAAAAGTACAAAAATATATGGCCATTAGTCTTAAAAAAATAACCACTTTAATCAGAACGATAGAATTCACTTCTCTACTCAAGCACCCATCTCGTTCGAAAGCTCCAAATTCCAAATATAAAATATTACCAACCAAACAGTAAAGCATTAAGGATGTATTGGACCTATTTTCAAAATAGTTCCAAGTTGATGATAATTCGTGAGATTGTTCTTTTTAACCTTCCTAATGTGCTCCAAAAATTTTAATTGAATTCACTAAACGGTTACTGAGTTATAACGATTTTAATTTTCACTGATTTTACACGTACTCTTATGGAAAGAGTCGATCTTAACGAATAAATCATCTGAAAAAATGTTGAAGAAATAGTACCAATGTTTTAAATTTTTTTGTACATGCAGTATATGGGTAGATGAAAATATCTGCCGAGTTTCAATTGTTTTCTCTACACCGTTTTAAAGAAATAAATTATAACTTGAGAAAATTGTGAATTCTGGGCATTTTCACTGCCAAAAGTTTAGCAAATAATGCTTGAGAAAGCATTTGTAAAGTGAAAAATACCTTCCCAGGATTAAAAATAAGACTCCAACTGTCGTTCGAATTCCTTACATCTAGATTTACTATGCGTAAGACCAGCGTGCGGACCAATTATGCTCAACAATGGAGGGGGAAAAACACCGACAGGGGGTAGTGGTAATGTATGCGTGGACTGAACGCTGGCTTCAGTTCACGCACCATTACCACTACCCCCTGTCGGTGTTTTTCCCCCTCCATTGTTGAGCATAATTGGTCCGCACGCTGCGTAAGACGTAGCTATTCAAGTATTTCAACTTTTGTCTAATATTGTACGTCCAATACATCCTTAAATCACCAAAACTCATCAGCGCACACATTCGCACCTCACCATCACAAATTGAAACTAAAAGTGCCATTCTCCGAATTTCTCTCAGCCTTCGACCATCGCCTGATCATAATCCAAATGTCTCGTGTCGGTTCGTTACGTAGGTACCCTATCAACTACCAGGTCCCGTAAATAGAGCAAGAAAGATCAGATCCTCGAGGGCTCGTTGTATAAGAAGTGGGGTGCACGTGAACAATGAAAATTTCTCGTTGGTTGCTCAGCCATCGTGCGCTCGCTTTCCAGCGCGAAACAACGTGCTCGAATGGATATATCTTGAATTCCCAACGAAGCGAGTCGGCTTAAGTGAAAATCACTGGGCGGTTTGCGACCCCGTAAATATTGTACCCGTTGTAGCCACGGGTGGCCAAAGCGAACCGAACGTTCGGGGGTGGCTACCGGAGACTCGTGGTGCGCTTTCTTTCTTTCCTCTTCTTTTTTTTCTGTCCCTAACCAGTTGCTGTTGCAGCGTTCACGCGTGCCTTCTTGCCCCTTGAAGTGGTCCGTGCCGATATGGCGGAAGAATCGATTGCACACGAGGAGACCAAGGAAGAGACGCTTAAACCTCTTCCAACTGCCTCGCGTTCCCTGCGCGTTCGAGAAGAACTTTCCGTCGATCTCTCTTCCGGAAACGAACCTGCCCACGGTAATTCCGCAATCCTTTTGCTGAACAGGCCTGAGTAGTGTGGAACAAAGGGATTTGTGTTTAAATGCGTCGATGACCCTGTCCACTTTGCGAGTATGTTCACGGTTTTCGTCACTCTTTTACTGATTCGTTAACAGGGAGGGATTCTTTGCCCTTCACTCGCATCGTGTGTTTGTAGACTCGCTTGTAACTTGGTCTGCTTTGTTTAATTGTTGAGTGGATTGACAGTGTGTAAATTAAAAATTAAAAATAAAGAACTTTTATCGGAAAATGGCTCTTATTTTCGGCTTTTGAATTTTCTTCGAGGACTATTTTTAAGCATTTAAGGCATTTTAAGAAAGCATTTGAGAAATTAATTTCACCCGTTAACCGAGGAAGGCGAGTTAACTCGTCGTTTAAAAATGCTTTAGGCGGAATGAATGAACTTAATAACAGTATTCACTGTCGTGTTCCTAGTACCCCTATTTAAAATACACAAAAAACGTCGCATATCATGAAATATAATTTAGTAAATCAAGAAACTAATAGTGTGCTATAACGAGCTTCCAATTTGGGATTTCTAAATCATAAAATACTTCGACCCTACCCACTGAGCAATATCGTGTTGCTCGAAACTTTTTCATGACATTTAAATTAAATTAATTAAATTAATTAGCTAAAAGAGTAGGTTAACTTTTATATGTTGATGGTCCTGCTCTGAATGATTATCGTGACCCACAAATCGTCACTTGCCATTCATGTGCTTTTCTTCCTTTATAGACACCTTCTTTCCCATAAATGATAGAATCCAAAACATCTCAGAAATCAAAGTGATTGTCAGTTGAAGCTGCCACAAGGTTAAACCAGCGGAGAATTTTTTTATTCAAAAGTGCCATTTATTTGAAATACCGAAATTGTTGAAGTTGATTCGTCAATTATAGGAGAAAAGTGTATCCTCGTCGCCAATTTCTCAATAATTCCCACGGAACTCTACAACCCGAAATTCCTCAGTAAGAATTTAGCTGGAAACAAAGTGAAGCGATGGAATTAAAAGGGGCTATAAATTTTTAAACAACGCCGCTGCAGTTTTATCGCGAATGCATATATCGCGAGAGGGGAAGAACCACGCCCAATCCTGAAATTATCCGACCCAGCGATTTCGTGCCAGCGGACACGAGGATTTCAGCAAATTCGAAGTTCGCCAGTGGTCAGAAGGGTAAACACATGTGAGGACGGGAAAAGGGAGCAGGCAACACGGGAAATATGCTCGCCACGGACTTTTCGAAGGAAGTATCTTCGAAAGAATGGACTGTCCTGGATTGAACCTGGTTGTACGTATTTCAACGTTACACGAAGTGCTTTCGCCTTCCAGCGTTCTTTTTCCTCGCCCTGTCGCCCATCATGGCGGCAAGGGAACGCGTTTAAAAGCGTTTTCCTCTTAAAGAGGATAAGCACTCTGCCATTTCGGAAAAGTCGAATTTGTGACTTATTTTTCGGATGCATAACTGTTTACTCATTACCTACACATTTTTGAAATTTAGGTATAGTAGGGTGGTTCTTATTTTTTAATTTTGAAATATATATTGTCTGGCCCTCTTAAAATTTTCTAAAAAGAAATCTCTCCGTGGTTTTTATTTGTATATCTTGATATATAAAGGTCGCTCAAGGATTTTATATTTCGCATGTAGAGGAGACTGGAGCAAAATCGGGACGTTAAGAATAAAATCTCATAACTTTGACATTATTAAGTAAAAAATAAATTGGGATTTATTAGAATAAACTCTGTTTTAAATAATAGTGAATATCCAATTTGTTTAATAGAAGGAAAAATACAAAAAAAATTATTTAAAATATGATCCGTTTTTACGATTTTACACCGGGGCCTGGGTAAAACCGGGTACCATACTAGATACTGGTCCTAGCACCTATAATAACGAAACTCATCTAATTCTCCAGTCCCCCAACCAGTTAGAACAAACTGTAAAAGAAAAAAAAATTTCTTCTCGAACTCCAATTTCCTAATTTGCACCTCCCTAATTTTAACATACTTCTTCCCTTCTCCCTCTACAGAGTGATTCAGAATCAACGTCACAAAAATTGACAGATTTTTTGAAAGGTCATTCTGAGCAAAAAGTTTCACACAGCACATTGTTGATATAAATTCAATTCGTGCATTAAGAAATTATTAATAATTAATGAGAAGTATTATTAATCCTTCATGGTCACACTTTAAAATCACAAATTGGTCACATGGGATTCACTGCATCCCCAGCGTCATTTCTAAGTTACCATTTCGTATTTTTGAATCTTATGAGTGATAATTGTAAACTCGCAATATTCATACATTCATGCTCTAATAGTCTTTGTCTAGAAATGTAAATTTTGGTAGGGTAAACCAACCAGTAAATGACCGCATACTTTTATTAAAAATTGTACTTATTAATGTTTGTTTAATACGCATATCTAAAAATATGTGATATTAAAAGTGCAATTACACTCGATTTATAAAAATATAGTAATTTCTAAATTTATAATTGATATTTCTTTGCTTAATGGTCATTCACTGGTATGCGGTCAATTACTGGTTGGTTTACCCTATGAAATTTCAATTCGTAGTTGAAAAAATGGTTGTGGAAAAAGGCGAAATCTTTTATTAAAACTCAACAAGTTTTTAAATTCTAATATTAAGGTCTAAAAATTTACAGAAATACTAGGAAAGAGGAAAAATTGCCTAGGTTGCGATACACCCCGTATGACCACGAAGACTTAATTGTTAATTGAAGAGTCCTTGTAAAAAACACTGTAAGTGCCAAAAATCAAATTCTATAGTACTATTATATTACCATTGGAACGTAGAACATTATCAGGTAAAATTTTTTTTAATGCTGGCACTTACTTTCTCACAAGGACTTTTCAATTATATTTTACTGTGAATTCCAAACATCTGATATCTCCTATTCGTTTGTTACGATCTCTCAAAAGTTACTCTGTGTTAAGTTAAGCCATGTGACTTTACTACGACCCCAATAAATATTTTAAACTCCTAACTACACAAGTTCGCACATCCGAACGTTACAGGACCCCGCAGAAGATACCTATTCATCCTGAAAACACACAAAGAAGCTTGTCACTGGTCGTAATGCGTAGAAGTAATGAGGGCTGACCGCAGCGTGGTTTAGCAAGCAGGTAAAGAACTCGCTGGAGACTAAATCTGGAAGGAAGGTGTCAAAGTTGCAGACAAAGGTTTCGTTTAATTCGTTTTGCGCACCCTCGGGGGCCGGGTAGGTATTCGCGTAGTTTTCAGACGTGAAAAAAGCCCTTGAAGCTTCAGAGGCAGCAGGAGAGCTCGTATTAGCGCCAACGAGTCAGAAAACCCTCCCGCGGCTCGCGTCGCTACAATATTTATGGGGTTGCTCGTGCGAGCGAGCGATTCTCGTTCGCGCGAGTTCGCCTCGTTGGGCGCTCAAGGTCCGAACAAGTCCTAACGCGTGTGCGGGACGAGACTGGGACGAGCGTGAAAAATTAATGAGCGAGGACGCCGACAGAGAAAGCCTTAAAACGCTTGCGAGAATCCGTGTATATGCATGTATGCAAAGTGGACCGATATTCAGAAGCGAATTGACTTTTAAAACGCTCCGCGCGGCGTTTTATCTAATCGGAGCTGGCCGAGCTGATGCACCCTCTGCACCCTCTGGTAATCTTTGGACACGCCACACGTACAAGTGTCGCCGATTGGCCGGATTCGAAATTCTCACTCTAGATTCGATTAGAAATCGCGCATGCGTCAGAGAGACACACGGTAGAGAGGTTTATAGAGAATATGTATTCCGGGATTAATGGTGCAATTGGTGAGGAAAATCTATCGCAAATACAAGTCGAAAATTGTACAGCAGGTGTTTTTTATAGGAACATTCGTTTTTGAGAAAATTGGGTTTGAAAATTTCTGGTATGCGGGCTCTTCGTTAAAAATTTGTAAAATGTTGTAGTAAATATGGATGGAAAGACTTCGTGTGCAAATAGATCGAAAGAGTACATTTTTCAAGGGAGACTTCTTTTTCGAAAATTGAACCGATTCTTACGAGGCACGCACAGTGGTCTGTCCAATAACAACTTAGCGGGACGAAAGTCTCAGGTCGTACATAAATCATCAGTTAGGTAAAAATGTTTATCTATTATTTGTTTGAAAAACAACACCATATTTCGCCTCCCACACAGCACCATAACATTGCAGCAACGTCTCTGCAATATTGCGGTGCAAGATTGCAATGTTGCACCATAACATTGCAGAGACGTTGCAGGTTCAGTCCTATGTGCGTCTTCGCAATATTGCAGGTGTGTATTTTTGCAATATTGCGGTAGCATTGCAAACATGTAGTCCTGCAACGTTTCGGCAATGATTCTGCAACGAAACGGCAAAATTGTGGCAATGATCCTGCAACTCTTCGGAAATATTGCGGTGCGAGATTGCAATCTTTCCATTACAGTATTGCACGGCAATATGTAGGCAATTTTGCTGGATCGTTACCACTGAAACATTGCACATCGATTTGCGCGTAATATTGGCGAAATATTGTAGGATCGTTGCCAGTGGAACATTGCACATCGATGTGCGCGCGATATTGCCGAAATATTGTAGGATCGTTGCCAATGGAACATTGCATGGCAACGTGCTTGCAATATTGTTGCAATAATATAGGATCATTGCCACTCCAATAATACATGGCAATATTGCAGAAACGTTCCTATAATATTGCAATGCAACCTGCAACAACGTAATATTGCAGCAACGTTCCTGCAATACAGCAGCAACGAAGTGTGCTGTATGGGCTCTAAGAATTTTGTAAAACCAAAATTCGTATTCTGGGGTTTCTTAAAATGTAGAAAGCAAATATGAATTGTGTTTTGTAGAGAAAAATTTACAACCACGTTATTTAGAATGAATTACATATTTTAGCTCCAAACATCACCATTTTTGGAGATAGAATTATTGTAATTATGTATAAAAATTATATAGAATTGCAAATATTTGCAGCTGTAACTTATGAATATCTATGTACACTATAAAGCAAATAGAACAAAACAGCACAAAAATATTCAGGTTCCATGAGGTTCCTGGATATTTAGAGCGTTTCCAACGAAAGCTTTTGAAAAATTCCATCATGATTATGATTATATTTTAATTCTGTTTGTTGGAATTTAAAATACTCATGGCTGTGTCATGGTTATGTCATTGTATAGAATCCTGTTGTGTGAATCTCTACACAGAAATTGTATACCTCTACATATTTTGAAAATGGATTTCCCCGAAAACGAAGCAACGTTCGAAATAATGAGTCCATAATTTCGACTTGCATATTTGTCGTAAGCATTTCTTTCACTGACAATTTTACGAATTTTTAAACGATTTTGAATAATGTCAACGTGTATTAAAAGAATTACCAAACTCAGCGCCCACGAAAAGGACAAAACCGTTTTGCTTCTACAAAAACGAAGCCTCCATTCGCTACGTTATATCCACCGCCTTGACACAAAGCCATTTATTTATACATTATCAGAATTATCTCCTGCATTACTGAAAGATGTACATTTTAATACCTCCGCGCTTTGTCCACGACGGTAATGGTTGTCGAGTCACCGACAACAGGATCAGGAAAGTTAAAAGAGAATTTACCGAAGAATTCGAGGGAACCATTTCCGGTTCCGGCTCTTTGAGCGCATTCGACGAGGACCCGGTACTTACACCCTCGAACGAAGACGGGACTTGGTCGTGATTGCGAACGGCGGAGGGTGAAAAAACTCGACCAACCCCTTTTTACACTTTTTTGCCATTCTTGAAGGCGACAGCCAGGCAGAAGCGCGGGGACACGAGAAAGAAAGGAGAAGGGGAGGGCGCCAAGCATAAACCGACTTTCTGCTGATTAGTCGCAAGATTTCATCCATTTTCTTCGTCTTTTCGATTCGACTCCGACGAACGTCGTCAATTGAAGACTCTGCAGCGAGAAGAGGGCAGCACTAAATGTAGTAACTTTTAGAAAATTAATAAACATAGTGTTAATAAAATATTCTTAGGCGTATGTTTAAAGTGTTTTATCCTCTTAAGCATTTAGCACTATTACTAAGTAAAAATATATTTTCTCTATGACGAGGTGAATTTTTAAAATTCGGAACTGCTTACTTTTTGCACTCATCTCGAGTAAATAATTACATTAAACATCATTATTATGTTATAAAACTATGTATTAGTACCTACGTGAAAACGTCAATTTACACAATTTTAGAAAAATTGTAGTGAAATATCTATGCTTAATAAATCTTGAATTCTTTCACCAAATCTACATAGGGTGCAAGAAATAACACTCTTATAGCTTGGGACTGGATTATCGGATCTGCCTCTTTCTTGCACCAATCTATTTAAAAAAAAATGTACACCGATACTACCTATAATTATGGAGCTGTCTCCTTTTTGCAGCAAAGTCTTCAATTCCAGAAATTTTCCAGCAAAAAAATTCTCGTTCCTCATTGTCCGTTCAGACACCTTTTTTCATTGTATTATTTTATTGTGAAAAGAGAATAAGAAAATCTAATACTATTAGAAATCTTGGATACCCTCTGAATTTGTAAAACCTGTGTGTATTTTTAGTTCCTCAAAAGTAATAATAAAATTTGTCCGAAAAATAAAGTATTCGAAGTTTATAAATTGGGTCTGTGTGCAAATGTTGGAAAGTTTAGTGTGTATTAATTTAAGCGTGTTAAACAATTTAGTGTGTCCAATAGTACTTTAGTATAAATTTAGTTTTGGTTACAGAATATTATTCAGTGAATTTAGTGAATTTAGTGTCCGCCTACAATTGCTTTGATTTTGGGATATATTTTAGAGGGTCAAAAAATAAGATATATGTACGTGTATTTTTATATTGGCCCGTTTGCATGTTTATGGAGTGACAGCATAAATTTCATTTGCGTCATAACGTGCTGTCCACCAATTAAATGCTTATAAACATAATAGTGTATAATTCCTTTTTATAGTTTCTTTTGTAATTATTTTTAAGTATATACATATTTATTGTATCTTGATCCTTTAACTGTGTTCATACATCTGCACTATATGCAGAGAGTTTTTTATAAAAGTAAATGTAAATTTTGTGTATTCTTTCAATTGTCTTCCTGTTCAAATTTTGTTCTAACTAATTTTGTTGCATATAAATCATTAGTCACAATTCTGGGATTGTATATTATATCCCACCCCTGATTACAGAAAAGAGTTACTGATATACTGGATACGTAATTTTGAAAATAAAGATTTCTCCAAACTAGAATTCACATAGATACGAAACACTATTTTTTATCAATTCTGTCAAAATCTCTGCAAATCTAATTAAATTTTTCAAATCAGCCTGTATTTAAAGACCAACTGCAAACTATAAAAAGCCTTCGCCCCTTAACTCAACGCCCAAATTGCAAACTTACAATTCCAGTATTAAACGCCTCCTACGCTAACATTTCACAGAGCACTAGGTATCAAACCCCCCACCGGTGCCTAAATTTCACAGAGCTAATCACACCTCGCATTAACTCGCCAGCCTAAAGATAAACAAACCCTCAATATTCACGATCCCCTGTCGAAAAGATCTCACGGCTCGTCGCGTTTTCGAAACAGGCCAAGCTCCTCGCGGCCAAGAAGGAGGCGAAGAAGGTATAGATTCGTCCGTTCACAGGATAAGTGTGGAGAGAAAAAAAGAACGAGAAATAGAAAGGGGACCGAAGGGAAGCAGAAGAAAGATGGCGGGGAGAAGGCGAGAGGAAGGAGCGGTGAAATCGTTCGGCGTAGGGTAAATAAAGTTTTAAATTTCCGCAGTTCCTTTCGCGTTTCTCTCCGGTTGGCGCCTCCACTATCTGCATAATATATCTCTAATGTGACGGAGGGAAAAGAGGGTGGCAAAAGTTGCCTCCGCCCGGTATAATGTAAGAAGAAAGGAGAAGGGGGTGGCTTCTGGTGGCGGTGACGGCGCTGGTGGTGCTGGGCTGTGGTGGTGGTTCACGGTGGAAGAGGCGGTTACGTGGAGGCCCTGCGAGGAGCCCGGCTCCTCGCAGGAGGCACGGTGCTTAAATAACGCGAGTTTGGATTTATAGTAATACTTTTATGAAATAATGTTAGTGGCGGATATTAAGGCAGACACTGGGAACGTCGCTGGCTGAGCGCCATCCCGCTCGCTCCGTTCCTGCGCCCTACTATCTCCCTCCGCCCCCGATTCTCCTTATTTTCCTTCTGGCGTGCTCGCGAAAAACTTCCGGCGATCTTTCTATTTCTATCAGTGGCTCCCGTATGAATTTGTTGATTACGGCCGGGGAGCATGGGCGCGAACCTCGGCTAATCCGCGATGACCTAAGGGTGGAATTCGGGGGATGGAATTTCAGTCTGGCATACATCACTCCGAGATCTACGGAGACTAACGAAAAAGTTTCCTGGGCATTACAATGTATCTTGTGTTATTCTGAACGTAGGTATGTTCATATTGAAATCGAGGAACGTAGGTAACTCAAATTCTCGTGCTTGTATTGAAGACTCGAACTAGGGGCACAGATTAGAATCCATAAAGAAGTAGGTAATAGATGAAAATATTTAGTATCAATTTTATAAATTTTTTTTAAAGCACGTATATAATTACTATTATTTTGGACTTTACTTATTTAAGAATACCTGCGAAAAATTTCACTCGCTGTGAAAAATTATATTTTAAAATAAGTATTTATAATTAAATATATAGGACGGCAAAAAAATAGTTTTGCCAGGAGCAGCGAAAGAGCTAGAACGGGCCCCGCATTTATTTCCTGATTAGCCTTCCCTTGATTCTTAAGAAATCTATCTCTGCTATATACCCCAAACATCGATTTCTATAAAACAGTACCTACAATAAGTGTACATCCGCATGGGATGAAGGTTTTCTATTCCATATCTGGTTTTCAAGAAAATCGACTAAAAGGTGAAATCGATTTTTCGTCAAATGCACGAAGATCTTCAGAACTGATTTTTTCGAAAACAAGACCCCATCCGAAAAATAGTTATTCTACAATCTCGACTGTACTTCTGCAGAAGGGTTCACTACATCAGCATTTTCGCCTTGGTTACTGTTACACTCTGCCAATTCGAACCGATTTTTCTTAAAACGAAGCCTTGAATAAAAAAGACACTTTTATTTTTTCACAAAAAATCACCACATGTTCATCCCACTCTATTATCTACATGTATAGCAGTGTACAGTGGTTTACAAAAATATAGTGTCGTCCTGAAAACAGTAAGAGGTCATCTTAGTGTCTTGTTCCAAAATCAAGAAGCTAGAAATATGTTCGGTATACCTTTCGAAAATCACCACCTACCCACTTCAAACTCCCAAAGTGTCCGGAACGTAACTATATCAGTGCACCCATATAATATATGACAAAGAACACGTAATGGTCTGTACCATCAGAAATGTCGTTTTACGAACCAGCAGAGTAGGTCGAAGATTAATCCCTATTTCCCTACAAGGCAGAATGCTAAGCCGAGAGTTCTTCAGACTTCCAAAACCGAATCCAACTTGGAATCAGTTCAATCAGTCTAACCCAGACCGATTGCCACACGTCCTTCCCAATAGCTCGGCGTGCTTTAAAGGTCCGCGCACACACATCAATTCCGTAACAGTCCAGCGCCGTCAGTGTCACTGGCTCCTCAGCCTCAGCGTCAGTAACCGACACGAACAGACGCTAGCTGCTCCATTCCAAAGCAGCGAAACGATGTTCCTTACCACTGCCATTGGCGGCACTGAACCGTCACACAGCTAATACGTGTGCGCGGACCTTAAAACGGGGTGCACGTCGTTCTGCTCCAAATCCTCCTAATTCGTAACCAGCGCGGCCGGTGGCAGTTCCGTCGTTAAGCCGGCACAATCTTTCCTCCTTACACATCCACCCGGTCCTTCCCCTCCGCGGATAGCGCGGCGGTTCGCTGGCTCACCCCGCGCAGAGCAACGCGCGGCTCGCGGCTCTTCCCGTCGCGATCCCGACCGATGGAAGAAGCCCGTTCGGAAATAAAACGAAGAAAATGTGGCACAAGGTCTCCGAGGTGTATTCCCGCGGGCTTACAGGCTCCGGGGGAGAGGAAAAAAATGGTGCCGGGGGTAACGGGCCGTGCATAACGAAGCGGGAGAGCGACGGAAAATTCGTCGGCGAATGCTCTTTAATTAGCACGCCGCAATGGGCGCGCTTGGAGAACCCTGGGACCCCGAGGTGGAGGAACTTCGAGAGGATGAGGCGGAGGAAAAGGAAGAAGACGAGGGCGTAGGTGGAGTGTAATGAGGGATGGATGGGGAGGAGGAGGAGGATGGGGGGTGGGGTGAGGTATGGAAGTGAGGAGAGACTTAAATAATTATTGTTTCGAAGCTGCCTCGCGCGCGGAACCGGAGCGGGCTGAGGCCGCATCTGTTTCTGATTATTAATTAATATCAACCAACCCGAGGCCGTGTTCGCATGAGCGAGCCCGTTGCTCTCTCATACGCAGCACCCTCCCCCACCGCGCACGAGCGCGCCCGCGCGCGCGCCGATGCACGCACGGAAAACCGCTGTGTACGCGCGTAGTGGCCTGTCCGCGCGCACAGCCGCAGATTTTGCGCGCGCGTTCTCCGCTATGAGTTGCTCGCGGGAGAGGGAGAGAGAAAAAGAGAGAGAGGGAGAGAGGCGAATCCCATATTCATATGTTGCGCAGAAATGAACAGAATGCTCTGCAGGCATTAAAATTAATGAAACGAACGGAACACGCGTTTTAACGAAAATGTATGTGGGCGATCAGCCGGAAGCATGCGCTCTCGGACATGGAGCCTGAAACACGCAAACGCCCCCGGGCTTCGAATATATATCGTGTACACATCTATCTATCCCTTACTCTTTCTATTACAGTCGATACCTTTCATCGACATCCACCGCCCCGTCCCCCTATTTCCAGCGGTTCTATCGCGCGGAGCCACCAAATCGATGGAGAACACGTTGATTTCGTTCTCCACCGGCACCACTACCCTTTTCCGAGATTCACGTTGCCTCCGCGTAGCTATGGGAAAGGATAGCGCATGGGGATTCGTTAAAGGCGGGTTCGCACGGGTCAGTTCAGCCCGTGAAGCTTCAGTGGCGCCCTCTGTCGTCCGTCAGTGGACACGAGCAAGCGTGAGCTGTAGCGTCTCCTCGAGATATAGGCCGGTACTCATAGTCGCTACTTATTCTTAAGCAAATGCTTAAGCATGCGTCATCCTCTACTAACCTAGTAGCTATAGTCGTGTTCTGCTTTATTGGCCGGTGAGTTTCGTGAGGGGTATTCTCCCACCACACCGCTTGCCTGCCTCGGTGCTCCTTTTATCTACGTTCTCGCTCTCTCTCGGGCTACGCCTGGCCGTCGTACGGTTCCCTGAGCACTGGAAAACCGGTTTGCAAAGCGTTCCATCTCGCTCCCCCCTTCGGCCAGAAAGAAGCGAGAAACTCATACTCGGAATTAAGGCTTGGCCAGCGGCTAACGGGATTCTGCCGTAGCTTCGTCTCGTATTGGCTATGCGTAGCCAATACGATTCGTAACGCACACTACTATTACGCTATGAATAAACAACAACCACACGGCATCGTTCAGGCGGAGTCGAGCACCGTTCTCCTTACCCCACCATACCCTTCGGGGGTCCGGCAACTTCGACTGCCAATCCACGATCGTCAGGTGGTAGAGGCTGATTTCTCCTCGCGTGCTGCTCGAGAAACCGAACTCACCGGCCAATAAATCTGAACACGACTATAGTAAAGGATGCCGAATGCTGAAGCATTTGCTTAAGAATAAGTAGCGACTATGAATACCGGCCATAGCGACTTCTTGCCTCCGAGTGTTTCGGTGGCAAGTCAAACACCCGGGGGCGTGTTCAGTGTAGTTTTTGGGTATTAGATGCTTGAGATCGGTAGAAGTAAGCACATGTAGCCAGTGCTGAATTAAGCACGTGCTTAGGGCATCATGAGAAAGGGAGGATAAAGAAATTTTCTCAATTTTAAAATCTAACTTTTGTTAGAAACACTTTTTAGTCAATCGTACATTGCGTTGAAGGGACCACCCTGTATAAAGGAGCCGCAAAATCTTTTAAGTGCTTTGGGCCTCTGAAATCCTTAATCCGCCCCTGCATATAATCAAATAAGTTGTATAGTTCTGTAATAAGTAGCAAAGGACACATTTGACAACTTGTAGCTCAATGGTACCCATTGCACACCACTCTCCTTAGTCATTATATCTCGGGGAGGCATTGTAGGCTCCATTCCATAACAGGGAAATAATAGTTTCTACCACTGAAGGCACTGTACCGCCATGGAACTGATGCGTGCGAACCCGCCTTAATTCTTGGATAAGACCAAGGGAGAACGCTACACGTCCATTTCGTATAATCGACTGAAAGATTGTAATGTCAACGACCTTATTACCTTATTACCAATACACATTATAATCAGTCGTTAAGTACCTACCTAGGTACTAATGCTACATTAGATTGGATTCATTATTACGAGACCTATACGCTGTGGCGGATTTAACAGGGCGTCTGGTAAGCAGTTGCCACCTGGGCCCATCTGGTACAAAATAGAGTAATATTTATTAGTAAACTATAAGCACACGAGATGTGTAACGCAAAAGGTAGATAGAAAGTTCTAAAAAAAATTACGAGGTATATCACATATATATGTAAAGAGGGGAATTCCACTTGGCGAATCACGACGCTCTTAGCGCCATCTCATCGTCGAGTTGACAACATTCGATCAACACCATCCTTAAAAAAATTATGATTTTATTCAAAACTATATTTTTTTCTGTATTATTATACTAATTGTAAGTCCGTTTTCAGTAAACTACCTCTTTATTTCACCCAAAATGGGCACCTGCTCAGAAGGTGCTCTTAAAAAAATATGATTTTATCCAAGCACTATATTTTTTCTATACTTTTCAGTACACCTACCCCCTTTTAGTGAACTACCTCCTCATTTTACCTCAAAACGTTTGCCACCTGGGTCTTTTTTCTTAAATCCGCCACTGCCTATACGCCTAACGCATGAATATTGATTAATTTGAAGAATACACGTATACACCTAATTCCACACTTGCACAGTACTCGAATTACACGATCTCGCTTTGGCACGGTTTAAAAATAATTCGTTGCGGACCTATACACCAGAATAAATTGGAGAAATTGTTTGGAAAAATACGGGAATTATTTAACTGAACGTTACGGAACCTATGCTTTCAATTTGTGTACAAATGGTGGTTTTAATTTTCTGGGTACCTTTGTAGAATTAATCTACCGTGTAAATCGTGGTTCGGGTGTACATTTGTTTGAATACTTTTTATTTAATGCGCCCAGGGGGTGGTGCCTTCTCTTGTCCGATTTGTTGTATGCTGTTTGTGGTTGTTGGAACGATATTTTTCAGCCGATGGTGCGGGAGAAGCCTCTGGTTAGCTGGGTAGCCATTATTCAAACTCCCATTGCGTAGAAGTTAATTCTCCGACTCCCGATTACACGGACATGCGATCAGGAACTCTTGTAGTGGAAACATGGGAACGGTCTTGCTCGAATGACTGAATAGTTATACTACGATCGATTTATCGAAGTTGTCCACTCAGTCGTCCGGGTAATCGACGTTCCATGCCTGCCAATCGTTACTGACTCGTTATCGACGGTATAATACGAATTATTATCCAATTTTAGGAGCATTAGTGGAATTGATACCACATAGCAGATATAGGCTATAATATGTAGATACTGTAATATACAGGGTGATTCTATAAAATGGGACAAGCTGTAGCTGTTTTTCTTAAGCGCATAATTGAGGACTTTAACCCATTAGCGCCCACACCTAGATCCCGTTGAAGAAAAAATATCCCGTTTTGTTTTTTTCGTTAAGAATGGTCTGAATTGATATATTTTCATACAAAAAATTTGTTTTTTATTTATTTTTTCAGAGGTCAAAATGCATAAAACCAAAGAATACAGGGTTCAGATACGTCCATCTTTCCTCATTGAATAAAACTACGCTAAACATGTATCACTTAAACTGTTGCAAACAGCGAAATGCGAAAGCAAACAGCGAAACGGCAAAAAAGGAATGTATCATATTGATACGTTTGATGCTAAAAGTTTAAGAGAACATCAATTAAAAATAGATTTTTTTATATATATATTACACGTCACAACTTAAAAACTGTAAAAAATGAAGCTGCGCCCCTCTTGTTGCAAAATCCTCAATGATTAGGAGGGCTAAGTGGAAAACAGGTGCATATGCAATAAATTTTCGTCTCTTAAGGATCCATAATTTTTTTTCAAAAAGAATTATACTTATTTTTTAGGACTTTGTATTGTATAGAAGTCTATGAACATTAAATTAGAAACTTTCATATTTTGAATAATATATGAAAACAACAAATACGAAAATTTTTAGAGAAAAAGTCATAAAATAAATCTTGAAACAGTGGCATGTGCCTATTTTCCACTTGACTCCTCAATTACTAACGATGGAAATTGGATCCATTTTTAAATAAGAGAATAACAATATTTGTAATAAACTTTCGAACTGTACAATTTTTTACATCTTAAAGCCATTATTGAGAAATATCGACATACCTCTGTATTTAACAAATTGTAATTAATGCGTATATAATTATCCCTACATTATCAGAAAAGTGTCATTAAAAGGTTGTGATAAATATCTTTTCTCTAATCGATACTTTAAATCCTGAAACATTACTACCCTCGCATCACGATTATTTAATTTTGCTAGATATTTAATATGTTACAACCCCAAAGAATATCTACCACTTTTTAAACACACCAGCAAAATATAATACATGCACCCCTTAACCTGAAATTGGTGTGCCCAGTCAGTGGCGCCACCCAATGATTTTAAAATACCATTTTAAAATGGTGTTGGAAAGTTGCTAATATTGTGCAAAAGCCAACACTAGTAGACATAACGGGGCTAAAGAATCGGAAGGTTCCTTAATTAAGAAACTTGACCGTGGATGGGGTTGCGGAAAGATCGAAGTACATAACTATATAGGGGATGACATTTTGCCAGCACTAGGGGTGGACGGGTACGGTGAAAGAATATAAATTTGTCCATTATCCAGTGATTAGTTCACAGAGGGTTGCTTTCGTAGGCGTTCACCCCCTTCGAAATATGCTGTTGGCATGTAAAATTTATTCCACTATAAGATACATCCTTCGATCGTGGATATTTAACTTGATCCATATTTGGAAGGATGTTAAATTTTACATAAATATTTCTCGCCTTTGTTCAATTTCCCGATTATTGACCCAAATTGTTTTGAATGTTCGTAGAATTTTGTCTCTATACAGGGTGATTCAGAACGAGTACAACAAACAGTGACAAATTGTTTAGGAAATCGTTCTGAGTAAAAAGTCTTATAAAAACGTACCTAGCTCCTATATTCACTATTTACGTAGTTGCGAAATTTTACTGCTGTCGTATTGAAATCTCATGGTTGATACAAAGTAAGAAATCTTTAAGAAATTAAAACAAAGAGGAGTATGAGATATCAGCTATTTACAATTGAAGATGGAAGATAATTAATAATTTATTAGTGCATTCGATGAAATTTGCATAAATAATTTATTGTGATTTTACTATGATTGCAGTAAAACTTTGAATCGATGTAACTATGGAAGTATTGAGAATAGATTGTATGTTTGTATTTGTGTAATACTTTTTCCTCCAAATGATCTTCCAAACAACCTGTCAAAGTATTTACACTAATTTTGCATCGCCCTGTGTCATATATAGTCGAACATATACAGCAGCGAACCAAAGAAAATTTGTAATATGAATAGTAACAAAGATAGCATACTTTGAAAAGAATGCATCGACTACTAGCACAGATATTCTATTTTATATAATTTGTAATACATTTAGTGAATAATGAAGGTTGTATTATCAATACTGGTGGGTGTCATTTGTAGAGAGAAGATGTAAATTATATAGCGAAGTATGCATAGACAGGAGAATAGTGATGATCTTATTATGATAAACAGAAACACACTTACCTTTTGCTGGTAACGTTGCTTCATAAAACCACAGACAGAGTATTAGAATAAACCTGACATCGACTGCAATTTTCTGCCCCAGGTTTCGGAAGTTCCAGGACCTCCTTACTATTTTATGGCGCTTTCAGATAGTCGCACTGAGGCGCACTGAGAGCGAATTCTAGCCAATTGGAAACAAAAAAGTTCACACTCCTCGCTTCCGATTGGCTAAAATTCGCACTCAGTGCGCCCCAGTGCGACCGTCCGAAAACACCATGTTTCATGTGACCCTAAAATGGTAAAGAGGAGGCCAGGACACCCCAAGCACGAAACAGAATTCATTTAATGTCAAATTTATTGTATACCTCGTCTATGACCACATCCTCGGGGGGCTCGCGAACCCTCTCCATCAGATGGCCCCTTTATCATTTCCGTATCGCATTCAACATTATCAATTCAGAGTGGAATTCGATTGCAATCCTACTAGCGGTTAGAATTGAAACTAAATATGTTGAAAATTGTTACGAAAAAAACAATGTGAATCAATCTGGATTCACAGTATGAACTATTTAGAATTTAGATAGTAAAGGTGACGACAAGTGAACGCGGGAATCAGGCTAATTTACACTGTAAACGCATCGATATTGTTTTTTCACAGATGAGGTATAGGACCTCACAGGTATCTATATGTACTTCGTCTGTGGTTTTTTTCCTTTATTAACTTTACCGACTTCGGTGATTGTATTGTAATAGTTCCTTCCCAGTGTCGCCGTTCTTGAATACCGGCCTCAAAAGTGCGCCTCAAAACCTTCGATTTTTCACAAAGTCGGTATTTCAGTTCGTGTGACACCACAGACGATGTATAAAATATTCCATACCTCGTCTGTGGTGACACGAACTCTCATAAAATAGTACTACCAGCGATAAGAATTAAAATTATAATTACATATTGCGGTGAGAATTTAAATATTCATTTCCGACAATAACAAACTAACAAATTATTAACAAATATTCAGTATGCAATCTACTATAATTATATAACCACCACTCGTCACTTTGAAAACTTCGAAAGGCTGTGGTAGTTGGCCTGTAATTTTGTTATGAGTCGTCCTAAAGCAAAATTTCATTAGGAAAACTTGTTCAGAATCTCGTATCTTACCAACCCCTAGTAGCATTTGTTGTTGGCATACAGTTGGGCCACGCACATAATTTTAGTTGGCCAACAGTTAGATTTGGCACTTTTTTTTCAGGTTGGGCCAACAACAGAGGGCCAAGGTAGGCTTTCCTACTCTTGCCCTACTATTTATAGGACTTACCGTAAAAGCCCCATTGAAAGTTTCTTTCCAGAAGGCGTCTTAAACAACTTCAAAAGACGTTGTAAAGACGTCTTCTTCAGGTCTGGATTAGGAAAAAAAAATTTCGCGTTGAGGAGGGGGATTGAACTCAGACTTTCCGCTTAGAAAGCAACCGCTATTTGCAACTATCCAATACACTTACTTGTAAACAGTTCTAATTTTTAGGTACATAACAAGTATTAAGTGTTTCTAAAAACTATGCAGTGACGCGAAATATTCTACAAAATATCATTCGACGTTTAGACTCGTTCCTTAAGATTTCACATTCGTCTTAAGACAGACGTCCTCTTTACGTATTTATAAATAAGGAAAGAAAAACCACAACTTCGAATATAATAACAGGTTTTTGGATGTAGCAAATTTTCTGACGTTTGTAAGACGACATTTAATCATCGTTGTAAATTGTTTGTTAATTAACCAACCATGGTTGGCATTACTACGCATAGTAATTATAGGCCCAACATTGAATATTCGTAGGCAAACTGTCGTAACTCTTTGTTAATTAACCAACCATAATAATTGTAGGCCCAACATTGAATATTCGTTGGCAAACTGTCGTAAGTTTTTTGCCGTAGGCCCTATGTTGGGAATTTGTAGGCAAAACTCTAACTATATCCCAACTAATTCCCAACTGTTGGCTACCGTTGGCCAACCGGAAATGCTACTAGGGACTCAGAGTTCGAACGCGCTGGCTCAACTTATAGGAACGAATAAGTGATCGCAAGAAGCTAAATAACTGCTTACCATATTATGCACCATCCTGAGGCGATCTGTACCTAAGTTGAAAGCTGTGATTGAAAATTATGATGTGCAAAGTGTAGAGAAAAAAGTGTGGTGTCTAGCGTGTGAAGTGTAAAGGCAGAGTTTCTTAGCCGCGACCGGCGGCGATTGCACTATAGTCGTATTCAGATTTATTGGCCGGTGAGTTCGGTTTCTCGAACAGCGCGCGAGGAGAAATCAGCCACTACCACCTGACGATCGTGGATTGGCAGTCGAAGTTGCGGGACCCCCGAAGGGTATTGTGGGGTAACGGGAACGGTGCTCGACTCCGCCTCAACGATGCCGTGTGGCTGTTGTTTATTCATAGCGTAATAGTAGTGTGCGTTACGAATCGTATTGGCTACGCATAGCCAATACGAGACGAAGCTACGGCAGAATCCCGTTAGCCGCTGGCCAAGCCTTAATTCCGAGTATGAGTTTCTCGCTTCTTTCTGGCCGAAGGGGGGAGCGAGATGGAACGCTTTGCAAACCGGTTTTCCAGTGCTCAGGGAACCGTACGACGGCCAGGCGTAGCCCGACAGAGAGCGAGAACGTAGATAAAAGGAGCACCGAGGCAGGCAAGCGGTGTGGTGGGAGAATACCCCTCACGAAACTCACCGGCCAATAAAGCAGAACACGACTTTAGTCACTAGTGCAACGGAAACACAGAGGCATACTTCTCCATTGCACTAGTGGGACCGCCGCCGGCCGCGGCTAGGAAACTCGACCTTAACGGTGCAGTGTGATGTGTAGAAGGAAATATGTGACCTGTGGTCTGACGGGTTGTGGAGGAATGTGAAGTGTAAAGGCGGGAGCGTGACGTGTTGAGAGTGAAGTATAACCTGTAAATATAAACTGTGATGAGTGAAGTGTGAAATGGGAAGTAGAATACAGTGTGCAGTGCAAGTGTGAATTATGTAGTGTAAGTTATGAAGTGTTTTGAACTGTGAAGTGTAGGCTGCGAAGTGTAGACTGTGTTGTGTGGATGGTTAAGTGTCTACCATAACCTGTGATAAGAATGCTACACTTTTACTGACTTAACCGGCTTCTGTAATTCGGTTGACAAAACCATTGAAGTTCTGCGAAGTCGATACCTCAGTTTATGTGCCGCAAAATTCTATAAAATGTTACGGTGCGATTCCACGACGCGGCAACGCAAGGCAACATGTCGCGTGTGATTCGTACGAGGGTGATTGCACGTGTATTTGTATTGTATATTTGTTTTTCCTGTTAAACAGGATGGGCGTTTCAAAGCTTATCTACTTATATTGCCCAACGAACTATAAAGTAGTCATCTTTTTCTCTCCTCTCTCTCTCTCCTTCGGTTCCCAGCAGCAGCGGCGCACCAGAAGAAAGGTGGTCCTCTCCCATCTTTCCCCAGTACCCGCCCCGTGATGCTTAACTTCGGTGATCTAACGAGGACCTTTTTCTTTAGAACATTTATTTACATATCATTAACATGTATAAAAATATAAACAGACAATAAACGTAGTACTATATTTCTTAACTTACATATTCAGTCTTCTGTAGTTCCTATCTCTAAGAGATTTACCTACACTTTCTACCTTTAATGCCCATATGATATTATATCTAATACAGAAATAATATTAATCTTTGGAGCGCATACACATTGCGGTTGACTACATATATTCAGGTACGGTATTATTGCCATTAGTGTCAATTATTATGTAGGAAAACTTATACTAAAAACCTACTTACTACCTGCGCAGGTATAAATACTGACCCTGTATGTGTGATTAATCTTATGCATTTTGCTAGTGACTTAATACTGATTTTATTTAAACTAAGTTATATCTAATTCTAAATCACCAAAAGGATACTTATGTACTATTCTTCCCTCTTTGGTCGCTTCAATATAATTAGGGATAATGTTCGCTAACAGTGGATTGTCTCTTAATTGTGTGTTGTAAAATTTCTGTGCATTTTCTTTTATATAGTCACTTATGTAATCTATATTTGCTTCTGTGTGTAGATCTATTATTTTAGTGTACCTATCCTTATTTAATATTAATCTTAGCCATTTGTTCTGGAATCGTTGTAATGGAATAAAATTGGTTTTGGCTGCGGTTCTCCATATGGGTGCAGCGTAGAGTAATATGGGCCTTATTATTACCTTGTAGACTAGTAGTTTGTTGTTGCGACTTAGCTTTGAATTTCTAACCATTAACGAATATAGGTTTTTTGTAGCAGCATACCCCTTCCTTATGATGTTTTTTAGGTTTTGTTTGTAAATCAGTTTGGAATCCAACACCACCCCGAGATATTTTACACTTTGCTTAATTTGTACATCTGTGTTGTATATTTTCATTGGTTGGAAAATTTTGTTGCATGTGTACTTCTTGGTGAATATTATTGCTTCTGTTTTTTCAGCGTTTAATGATATTTTCCATTTTTTGTAGAAATTCTCTAGTTGTGCGATGTGAATTTGTATTTGTTTTGCAGCTACTGCTGCATGAAATGATTGAGCATAAACTGCTGTATCATCAGCATATAATGCTAACTGTGTTTTTGAGAATGCTGGTATATCGTTGAGATATATGTTAAATAACACTGGGCCTAATATCGACCCTTGTGGTACTCCCGCTGTTATTGGTTTGTAGCTAGTTAAGGCACTATTTATCGCCACTTTAAAACCTCTGTGACGCATGTAAGAAGAAATGAGTTTTATAATTGTTATCGGATATTTAAACTGGATGAGTTTATATATTAATCCATCAATCCATACTTTATCAAAAGCTTTTTCTATATCTAACAGTAGCATTGTTGTTATTTTATTTCTATTAAAACCAGTGATGATATCGTTTGTGATTCTTAGGATTTGCTGTACAGTGTTATGTTTCTGTCTAAATCCAAATTGTTGACTAATTATTAATTTGTTTCTTTTTTCATGTTCCTGAATTCTTTTAAGTATTATTTTTTCTGTGACTTTTGCTAATGAGGGAAGTAGACTTATGGGTCTATAGCCACTTGGCATACTTTCTGGTTTACCTGGTTTTAATATTGGTATTACATGTGCTAATTTCCATTGTTGTGGGAAATAGCTCATCTTGAATATAGCATTTATGATGTACATGAGTTGCACTATGGCTTTCCTGCTTAGATGTTTTAAAACTATATTCTGAATTTGATCCGGTCCTGGTGCTTTCAACGATGGTAGTCGTTTAATGATGGCTGCCACCTCTTTAGGTGAGGTAATGTAGTTTTTCCATTCTTCTGTTTCCGCTTCGTGTTCCCACAGGTAATCCATAACGGTTTCTATTATTTGTTCTTGTTCGTGTGTGTTATGTACTAACTCTATTGTATGAGCCTTTATGAATTGGTTTGCCAGTAGTTCTGCTTTTTCTTTGTCCGTTGTTGCTGTGCTGTTGTTGACTTGTAGCGTTGGTATGATTTTATATGGTTTCTTGAGTGCCTTCGTCATTTTCCATAGCGAGTTATCCATGGGATTTAAGCTGTTTAATTTGTTTTCCCATTTTATGTTACGATGGTCTTTTATTCTTTTACTGATCTTATGTGTTAATCTAGTGTATTGAGTTTTTAGATGATTTTGTCTTGTTCTTTGCCAAATTTTGCGGATTTTGTTCCTTCTTTTGATACAATCAATTATATCATTGGGCAGGTCGTCCTTTATAGCATTTATATTTTTCTTGTTGATAACATTATTCATAGTCTTCTGTAAACTGTTGGTGAAGTCTTGCACTGTTGTTTCGAGTTCTGATGTTGTGGTAATTTTATTTTTCATTGTCATGTTTTGGTCCAATGTGTTTTTAAAAATTTTCCAGTCTGTGTTCTTGTACGAATATACCATTTTTGGTGGTATATTCCTTACCGCTTCACCCAAAGTGAATAATATTGGCCTATGATCCGAGCTTAATTCGTTCATTACCATGGATTGCGAGATGAGTCGTACATTTTTGTTTATTGCAATATCTATTGTTGTCGGTGTCATGTTGTTCATTGGATAATGTGTATGTTCGTTTGTGTATAAAATTGCACAGTTGTTGTCTTGTGCGTATTTATAAATGGTTAAACCATTTTTGTTTGCAATATGGCAGTTCCAGGCTTTGTGCCTTGCGTTCAGGTCACCAATGAGAATTACTCTGTTGCCCACTTTCATCAGTTCTTGAATATCCGCTTCTGTGACAAAATTTCTTGGGTTGTTGTAAACTGCGATGATGTTGACACCATTTTCCAGAGTAATACCCACATATTCTATATCTGTTTTTAAGCTTGAGCTGATAATTTTATAGGGTATATGTTGCTTTACCAGCATTGCAACCCCCCCAGCTGAATTTTGTCTGCATTTTTTGATGATTGTGTAGTGTTTTACCTTGAATTTATCTGCCTCTTTAAGCTTGGTCTCATTTATTAGCATGATGTCAATTCTATGTCTTGTTAAAAAGTTTATTAATTCGCCTATTTTGTTTCTGATTCCGTTAGCGTTCCAGCTACATATTTTTATTGGTGCCCTTTTTATTTGAGCCATTAGTCCAGCTGTTGGCAGAATTGGACAAATTGTTCAAATTTTTCAATGCCTGTGTGGCAATTGGCAAGGTTTGCATTTAATTGCTTAACTGTATGCAGCATTTTTGTGATGTTGATGGTTTCATTTAATTTTTTGATTTCGTTTGTTAGCTGTGCAAGCTCCGTGATCTTTTCTGTGCTTTCTTCTAATCTGTTTTTGCTTTGTATCGTACTCATGGACAGATTTTTTGTCCAAGCATTATGCGACACCAGAGGTTCCATTGTTATTTTGGATTGCTGTGTGGTTCTTAGTTCTGGAAATTGTACCCCACTTTTTATGTCAATTGTATGTGACTCATTACCGCAATGTTTTGATTTAATTTGCTGTTGTGTCATAACTGACGTTTTGTCCTTTTCCAGCCAGGAAATTCTGCTTTTATATGCTACACAGGAAGTAGCGTTAGCTGGATGGTTTTCCCCGCAGTTGACACATTTTGCTGGTTCTGTTATTGGCTTTGTGCAGTTTCTGGTATAATGCTTTCCAGCACATTTCATGCAAGCAGATTCTGCAAAGCAGTTAGTTGCTGAATGTCCCCATTCCTGACAATTGTGGCATTGTGTGATTCTTCGTTTCACAATGTAATTGCACCATGATATTTTTGTGTAGCATAAGTGTTGTACTTTCAATTGCAGATGCTTTAAGTTTATTGTTGTTGGTACCGTGACCATAAACAATGGTCTCCTAGTTCCCTTCATTTTATTAACCTTTTCTACATTGATTCCTTGTGCTTGAAGTTCTTCTTTTATTTCTTCTATGGTTGTTTCTGAATGTAGTCCGTTGATTACATATACCCTTTTCTTTTCTTCTTTCCTGGTGTATGTGTGGAAATTCATTTCTTTTTCTTTCCAGGTTTTCTTCAGACTTTCGTAATCATTTAAGTTGTGGAGAAAAACACTCACTGTGTCCCCGTGATATTTAACATGAAATCTATTCGCGACTATGTCTTTAATAAGTGCAACGAATTTTTGATGATCATGTACATTTCCATGCAAGACCAATGGAGGAAGTTTCTTAGATGTATTCTTACCCTCTTTTTGTGTTATGGGGGTTTGATCCTTATGTGTATTGCCTTCGTCCACTTCCATGTCTGCCGTATTTTGCAGAACAGAGAACCTATTGAATGTTCCAATAGGAGCTATGATTGTTTTTTTGTTCGGCTTCATTGCGTCAGGTTGCCTAGTCCACTTTCTTTTGAGAGGATTTTCCACTAGGGAACTAAAGTCCAATCCTTCATTTTTCTGATCCGTTGCCGGATTCTTCTCTAAGGTAGCCTGTTGCTGTGGTTTGGAAATGCTGAGGTATGGAGACGCCACGCGAGTGTGGGGTTAGGTTTTCACCTGTTGCACACTCTCGTCTTTTACTTTGTGTATTTTTACTTTTATGACTTATAATATATAATTGGATACACGTGATGAATATAAACGCATATAATTATGCGATGTGTACTTAGTAATCGGTAAATCGGTATATTAATACTGACTGTCGAAAGATCGAACAATGTCGGTCGACGGTCCGATCGGAACTTTTTTTTCTAACGAGGACCGGTGTTTTCCATCACGGCTACGGCCGCTAATTACATACGAAAAAAAAAGATGCAACGATGCTGCTTGTTGTCCGTTGCCAAATATTGCCTCCTACACCTTGTCTGTGCGTAAATCCTCCTTAAATGTGGATACATTATATTTAAATTTCATCAAAACTCCTTACCTCACTATTAACAGTACGAATTTAAATTAAGTACCCAAAGTAAGATAGCAGTTTAATAATAGATAATTAACTTTGTGTGACACATCTCTTATGAAATGTTAGGTCTACCTTGAGCTCTTCTCCGGTTAGGTCTCTCCTATATTTGCTATCTGTGAGTCAGGAAAATATTAGTATTTATTCCAATTTAATATTAGTGGTAAGGTGTCTGGTAAGGGCGTGAAATAAAAATGGCGACCAGTAGCTTGCAAATGTAACAACGGTTTATTTGTTTCAATTTAATACTTTTCTTCATACAATCGCATCAGAAGGTACACTATGCAATTTGTTCTATTAACTTTCGTACGAAACGAAAGGTCACCGATGCCGGTGAAATGATAAAAAAAATGTCGAACGATGCCAAAACTCGCTTAACATTCTTCGACAAACCAAATGGTTTGAAAGAAACAGTATTTAACATTCCAATCTTGCTTTCTTCTTGCTTATAATAAAATGCAGATTGCGTGAAAAAATGAATGAAACAATTATGCTAATTACCTAGATTTTTTTCAATTCAATTCTCGAATTACTTTACAAAGCGAAACCAAGGTTTCAAAAACATCATGGATTGAAAAAGTCCATAGCATAATTTATTCAAGTTTCGTCGTTAAAAATTGCAAATATATAAAAGTTTAATAAATCGCATGGTAAAATAATATTATGCTTTCACGTGTTAAATGAACACGTAACACGATGCTACCCGCCGGTACTCTATAAAATTTGAAACTTAGAAGTTGATTTACTTTATGAATAAAAGAATGTGGTGGCATTAAATGAATGTTAAAAAGTAATAAAATTGGAAAACGTAATTTTGGAACGTTCATTCTATTATTTTAATGATCACTCGTAATATCGTTTAACCCTTTCGTTGCGTATTTAAATTTGCAGAGGAATCTTGAAAAGTTTAAATTTTACATCAATAAAAATGTTTTTAATTTTCAACCTTTTTTAGAATAAAATTTTTTTTCAAGAGAATACATTTCTTTAATGCGTGGATTATAATCGAAATCCGCAGCGAACGGGAATGTAGCGGCGTTCGACTATAGTCGAACACCGCAGCGAAAGCGTTAAAAAGTTTTTCCAATTTTCATCCAATTTAAACAATGTTTTTCTTTTACCTTTAGACACTTTATCATGGAATTACTAGACGATTATTTATACTAGTTTATGATACCATGCACCACTTTCTTTTAATTGAAACGCTTTATTTCAACATTCGCCTGAAACAAAAAATGAGACATAATATTCAAATTGCAGAAATGTCACAGAAAACGACATATGTAGAATGGTGTTCAAGTATGATGATTATCCCTATAACGTCTACTAAAAATCTCAGCTTAGAAAATATGTGAAACATACTACATTTGTACGAAATACTCGAATATCCTTGCAATACGACAATTATGTATCACTTTAAGTAAGTAGAGATTAATTGTTACTGGGCGTAATAAATTACAAAATTTTTTATTTCTACATTTTGGTTCAGACGTATACCTTTCTCAAACTACGTATTAATTTTTTTCGAAACCAGTCTGGAAATAGAATTGCATTTAGAGAAGGATATATGCGTTCTTAGAAACTGGAATAATTGAATCTACTACTTAGAAAATAATGAATTTACTTCTTTAATACTTTGCGAGTAATATAGAAATAAAAAAAGTAAATATATTGTGATGTCCGAATATTTGTGTTACTCTGTATCTAAGGATATTAAAACAACTACTTCAAACAGTAGCTACCATCGTAATTTTAATTATGTAGTTCAAATTCAGTAACTATTGTCACCCAAATGTGTTTATAGCTACGAAGATCGGTGGAACACTTTTCATAATCAAACTCCTACCTCGTTACGAATAAAAACAAATTTTTCATTCTGGTAAAATACATAAATACAATTTAACTTCAACGAAACACTTTTGTTGAAAACGATTTTAGAAATGAAAATTGTGTTCACAATAGTTACTGAATCACTATGTACAATAATAATTTATAGACATTTACATTAATGTTCACTAATATTTTTTAAATAACATAGTTTTAAAGCTACCTGGCAATGTAGACGAGTTTGGAAAAGACATGGCTAATGTTTGTTATGCCATATTTCTTCTTGTTAGAATATCACTTTAAGAAAAGTTTAATTAGTGTTATTTCAAAGTTTGAATTAACCTGAAGATACTAATATCGAATGCATAGAAAATTGGACCGTGAAGGGTTATCGTCGTTCCTAATTGCAACCACACTAATGTTTCAATCGCCTATTCATCCATAAACTACAGGTAGTTCAAGATAAAGTTACCTTTTCGTGGAACACTTAAGTTATTTAATCGATGTATTACGGGGTGCAAAGAAAATACAGATGGAAACCATAAGAGTTGGTAGAATTCGATGAAAGAAACAAAAAAGTTTAAACGCATTGTTTATAAACACGATAATCCATAACTAATTGTTTCAGAGATATCCAGAAATTTTCTAATTAAATTATTAAATTAATCAACTTACATGCATATACAAAATACACTAACCAGAAAAAGAAGTTTCTCGGAAAGAAAACATTTCGAACATGTCTAAAATTTATTCACACAACGAATAATTGAGCGCCTCGTAGAAGATCATATCGCTCGATCCGGAGGGAACTTTTTACAAACTCAAAACCTATTCAGATACCTTTGAAACTACTAGTTTACGTAACTTTTTTTTATTTCTTTCAGTGAGTTTCGTCAAGCCCTACAATTTGCATCTATAAATTATTTATACAAGTTAAAATACGCATGTGAAGTGAATGGGATTTTTAATGATTTTATTCAGGCGAATAAAGCGCAAGTCCAGTAATGGCTATCTTGCCAGAAAGCACGGAAGCATGAATAGGAAAAGAAGGAAATGCATTCGTTTTCAAGAAATGTAGTGGTCACTGCAACCAAATGCTACAGCAGAGAATTATATAGGGTGTACACAGTGACAGTCCGCACGATTTTTAGGCACTTGCGATAATGTAAGAAAAATACAGTTATAAAGAAAACTTTATGGGCAGCAAATTAAAATTAACAAAATTTTGAAAACACTTATTTCTGTAAAAGAAATCAAGGTTACCTTGAAGCTTTTCAATGGGGCCATATACTTTTCTTTCAACAATACTGTGGAGAATAACGTAATAAATTAAACGACTTCTATAAAAAAAAAACAATTTATGTAAAGAAACACTTAAGTTGTTTCCTTCTCTAAGAAAAAATGTTTTGTTAAATTCCTATGGATTTGGTTTGGATCCACTATTTTGCAGATTGTAATTATTTTGTTTCAAGGTCTTCATTGTTCTTTAATTGCGTTCAATACATAATATACTGTAAATATCCCCACAAATAGAAATTAATCGAAGATATATTTGAGGATTCATTGCTACTAGAAGTTATCACGCATTAAATATTCGTAAAGGAATAAGAAAAGCTGATATGAATGAATATTACAGTACAAATATATCAATCTAAGAATTAAGTCAGCTCAAGTAATGCTGTCTTAATTAATACTGTAAACTTTTTATTAATTATAAATGGTACTTCTGCTAATCGTTTCATTTGTTCCAACATTCCTTAGAATATTCTAAAAAATGAAACTTATAGCCCCATTTAAGAAACTCAATGTGATCCTTGACTTCCTAATAAAAAATGTGTTTCTATAAATTGTTGTTACTTCAATTTCTGGCTCGATCAAAACAAAGCTTCGGCTTCCTCACTATCAGGGGTGTCTACACAAATGGTGCAAAAGAATTCGGTGAAATTCTGTACCTCTATCGTTACTGAAAGGAGTGAGAAATGAAATTTAAAAAAACAGACGACACGTAAACGGTTTTCAGCCGCAACATAAAAGCATTAAATCGCGATCACCAACGCGGTTTCAGTGTCGTATGAAGATACCCTAATATATTAAAGAGTAAGTATTGCAAAAAAGAAACGTAAATTCCGCTGGAACGTTCGTTCTCATTCAACGGCGAAACGAACCTTCGTCAATCGCGTGGCGATTAATCGCCAAGCATTCTTCCTCGTCCGTTAAAACGGTCATTCCACGTGACGTTAATCCGCAAATGAAATCTAGACACGGGTTCTCCTCAAAGTAGTCACGTTCTCATGTAAACGACCATCGGTCCGCCGAATTAACACGATTACTCGATCTAACAATCAAAGTGCGGGCAGAAATCGACCGCCGTGCGACTCGTTTCGAGAGAATAGATACCCCGCCGAGCGAGGCAGTGGCGCAAGATCCTGCGAACCGCTTGGGCAGTCTGGAGAGCAGCCTCCCAGAAGAATAGAAAGAGTAAACGATCGAATCGAGGAGTAATAACGCTTTCTCTGCTTTTCCCAGCCGATCTTCTGCAAGCACATGTCCCTCGATCCTCTCACATCCCCTCAAACCGAACTCTTTTCTTTGAGCAAAGCGTCGATGTCCTTGAGGATATCGTCCGACGCCATGTCCAGCGTCAGATAGTCATCCTCGTTCACGTTTAGCAGACTGTCGCAGGAAGCGATGATGTCCTTGGCTTCCTCCGCGGGCTTCCTCTCTTCGCTTCTCTCCTCGTTCCTCTCCAGCTGCACCTGGTCTTCATCGGTGCTGCTGTCGCACAGCCTGACCTCCACCTCGTTCCTCCTAGACACACTGCTCGACTCCTCGGAACTGTCCACCCTATCCGCGGCATTCACTTGACTACATTCGTCCCCCGTCTCCCCGTCCACACTGTCCTGTTGATCTTTACTCGCTAATTCGCCCAGCTGCTCGCTATCTTGGTCCCCAGTAGAAGCGAACCTCTTAGGAGACTTCCTCCTGAGCTTAACAGGTGGCACATGGAGCACAGAGCCAGCACCCTCTGTATCGGTCCGCTTAACTTTACGCCTCTCCGTACCCTCGTTGGAATCCTCCAGCGTCCTCTTCACCCCCCTGACAAAAGTCGTTTCCCTGAGCTCGGCCAGCGTCTTCATAGCGTCCTTGAGGAAGTCCGTGGTAGATCCCCCTTTGTCGCCGGAGGCTGCCGGCTCGCCGGCCGCCTTCGGCTCCTTCTCTTCCACGGCTTTGCGCCTCTTTCTACGGCGGATCTCCTCCAACGTGAGCACCTCGAAGTCCAAACCCTTCTCGCCGTTCTTCTCTTTGCCGATCTGCGGGTAGAGGCAGACCTTCCTCGTCCTCCTTGTCTTCATCTTGCCGCCGCCCACGTCGCTCTGATAGTCCTCCACCTGATACGAATAGTAGGCGGCGCTCTCGGCCTGGATCTCCTCCAATCTGATCTCCTCGTATGTCTTGCAGTAAGGGATCCTCGGCTGCGGCTTAACCGGGGACGGTACGCTTTCATTGTCCGATTCTGGAAGAAACACAGGACACGAAATTGCGAATATTTCTGTTAATGGAGGGCGTAGCGGCAGGCGATCCTCAGACGCTCGTCGACGCATAGCGTTCAACCGTCCTCGGAGCGAGCTTCCCAAAATGTACTTCTCAGTCTCTTTCTTTTTTTTTATGTATGTATGTATATATATTTTTATGCACAGCTTTATGTTACTCTACGGTTCGATTTTTGTTCTCGGGCTTAGCGCCTCCCAAGCGTCTGTTCTCTCTCTGTTTGTAACTCCCTCGAGAGAATGAATCTTTATTAGAATCGAGGAAGGATTCTCTCGCAGTCAACCACCAGCACTTTATTGTCGTTCTTGCTAAACGTGTTGCCTCTAACATACTTTCGAAAAATTTGGTTTCTAAACTAGAATGGTGGGATTAACGTACTCTATTCGGTAAAAAGAGAGTGTTTAGTGACAATACAATTCCGATACTTTGATCGATACTCTTCGGACGACGATCCATCTCCGCGTCTCCTTGCAACCAGCCTTTCCGTGCTTGTCCTTGCTTTCCTTTCTTCCACTCTTTCTCTCCGTCTCTTTCTATATCTCTATCTTTAGCGTCTGTTCCTTTCTCATTGCTTCTCGCACAGCTTAAACTCTCAGCTTTAACTCCTGATATTTATATCCTTATAGAATCCACGAATGAAACTAGCGTGTCCCTGGTTAAATCTGTACTCGTGACTTATGTTTAAAATCCAATAGGTGAATCGTTATCGTCGTTGGCAGCTCTTCGAATCTTTCGTCTTTTCTGTCTACTACTGTTCCTCGAAAACTCCCTGTCGAAGCTTGTCGCCTCTGTTTTTTTAACACTTCCAGGCACTTCCAATCGAAAACAATCGAATAGCATTCCGTGAGCCGTCTGCAAATCTCGAATGGAAACCTATTCTTCTCTTTCCTTCTTTTAGTTCAAATTTAAAAAAAAAAGAAAGGAAGATTCGACGAGATAATCTTGTACCCCGGGATACTTGCAAAGAATAATCGATTTTCAACGGCATTGGCAGGTGGAGCGCGAGACTTTCTTCTGTTAAGAAACTCGAACAGTGAAGGAAGTCAATTTTGAATTCTAAATGATATCTATTTCGTAGCTGTCGAAAGACGCTTTTAATTACGTATAATAATTTAACCCGGTTCACTTCTCGCTACCAAACGAATCGGACAATGTTGGACAACGATCAGCGGCACGAATATGCAATATATATTTGCCAGAAATGGAATCGCACAATTCTCACGCGATAAATCGTGACACGCGCATCGAAAGTTTGCTTGGTTTACAAAATCCTTGGAAGTTGCATGAAACTCCGCTGCTCGAGGGATCTTCGTGAAAATAATAGAGCGCGGAATGCAAGCAATAAATTAGGAGGAAATCTTCCAATAGTCACGCGCTTTCAAAAGTTTCAAAGGTATTTTGTAACTACACGGTTCCTGGGAAGTAGTCTTGGATGATCCAACTATGTTTACTTTGATTTTTATTCGATTGTACAGAGCGACTTGGAAAGAAGGCGATTTACTTACGAAGACTAATTTGAAAATGCGAAATGAAATCTTTGTGTGAAAATTTATTCCGCAAAATAAATCTGCTTGATTGTGGTTTCAGAAAAAAACGTATCATATTCGTGACCCATTACTTGTATTTCTGTTTGCATCTATAAATACCGATAGTGATGAAATTCATGTCTTATCAGCCCTGCTTCGTTCATTTTTAGTGTCCACCAAATGTGTGCGTAACGAAGATACCGGTAAAGAGTCGCAAAATAATGCAATGATTTTTAGAAACAGAAATAGCAATGAACGAGTCACTGAATAAATACGTTTGTTGAAGTGGAGACTTTTGAACTTGATTTCTTCGAGAAGAAAAGCAAGTATTTTATTTCGCTACTTCGACTTAATTATTTTCACACAAGGAATCATTTCTGAACGGTGGAAGACACGAGTTAGAGATAAATTTTCCTTATCATTCTTTACATAAAATATAGTATAGTACAAAGAAATATTTTCTTCCAAGATTTTCGAAGTCATCCCGAAATCACTCTTGCATTTTTTTTATTTGGATTATTATATTTGTGTTAAAGTGCCATGAAAGAGCAATTAATTCAAGACGCAATTCTTTGAAAACTTATTTTATACTTTCATGGTACTAGAACAAAAATATAACATTGCATTAAAAAAAGACTCGATCTTACTCCGAAATCGTTTCAAAAGCTCCAAAAAAGTTTCTCTTTGTACCATCTGACTCGACACAAAGAATAAAGGAAAGCTTTCTCATATTTCCTCGTATCCTTTCTCCAAAGACACTCTGTATATCGAATAACATTCAATTACGTGCAATAATTCTATTTGAAACAATCACAAACTCGCTAAAACTGCTAAAAATTTTGTCATCTGCAAATTGGAAAGAAATGTACTCCATTTCTTTCAAATTTTCGTGACTAAAAGCTTCAGTCTTTACACAGTATTCCTCCTGTTTCGTTCTCCCAGGAACCGTCACGTTACAATTGCAACAAATGAACAAGCTATCAACATTTACTAATCGCAATATCTGCTCGCAATACTCTACGAAACGTTTATGACAAATGCGAAAGAAAAGTATCATTCGAAAACTGTCCGCCCGGTGCGCAGAGACGATTATACTTGCACAGAATCGGTGGAAATAATTGCTAAGTCTCACGAAATACTGTGAGGTAGATTGAAAGTGGCCGTGGAGATCGTCGCTGTCACACCGGCGTTATTTTTCCTTTCTTTTTCATAGTATCAAGTTTATTGAAATCCAAGTATCATCCCAAGAAAAATTAATGATTTTTCATTCGTTTACATCGATTCATATAGCAAGGAATTACGTGTCGCGTGTTCAGCGCATAATCTCTCTTAAAGCGAATTCCTCTCTCGGGAATTACATAAGGGACTTGTTACTCGCTTTTGTCTCGCTATTAATCGCCGAAAAGGTAAATTTTTACATATCGTTTAGTCGGCGCAACGACAATCCCTCTCGCTCGTTGCTCGCCCACGCTCCTCTTCCGGTTTCTATTATGAGAACGTTGCGATTTAAAGGCGAACATTCGATTCTAAAATCTGCAAGGCTGCAAATATAATTTGCTTCTCTTTCGGAAGGAAGAGCAGGCGGTGAACGATCGAGACGAAGGTCGAAGTTGTCGTTGCTCGAGGCAGATTGCGCATGTAATTTCCGTGACATGACAACGCGAAAGACAATTGTCGTACAACTGTTGAGGAGCGGCGAATCTTCGGAAAATTATAGTATAACAACATCAATAACAGTGGTGATCGTGAGAATAATCGTAATAATCGTACTACTAACGGCAGTAGCAACAATAAATAGGGGGGAAAAAAGAACAAAAAAGAACAAGACGAAAGGCAATCGATTGACGAAGTAATATAATTCAAACAGTAAACCATCGTCCGAACGGAGGACGCAAGAACAATGATTGCAGCTGGACGTGCACAATAAGTAACAATTAGAAAACAATAGAATTCGTAAAAAAAAGTAGAACCCCAAAAAATAGGTAAACTAGCAAAAACAATCCATAACTTGTAACTAATTACTTAAATAAAAAACGAAAAAAAGAATTTAAAAAAATTCTAAGAAACAATTTCGAAGAATACTCAATATTCTACGTTCAACGAAAAAAGTAATTGTATAAGTGGCGATAATTTTTTTTCTTTCCATTATTTTTTTTTTCTTTTTTTGCTCAATGCACGAGGAAACGAAGTCGCAAGTTCTGCAAGTGTTTTGCGATTATGGTTATGCGAATCGCCGACGGACCCTCGCATTATTTCGACTAAAAATCGTAAAAGACGATTACAAATCGCTAAATGCATTGTTCAACTAGCTACACATTGATACGAATAATTTGCGATCGAAAAGATGTAATAAATAAAAGGAATCAAGGTCGTCGCCGGCGACACAGTTCCAGCTGCTGATCTCTTTTTCATCTTCGTTAAGTATATTACATATAAATTAGTACTTTTGCGCTATTTTTGTTGTCTCTTCTATTCACGCACACACGCACTAGCGAAGAAGTTACATGCGTTACAGGCCGTTTAATTTCGTAGAAAATATAATGAGAGCGGTAATCGTACTCGCTGCGCTGAAACGCATCAAAGACGATCCTCCAGATTCAGGAAAAATTTAATTTGTTTCTCTTTTCTTTCTCTTTTCTTTCGCGTGTACGAGTCATTTATTCCCTCGTTTCGCAGGCGAAGCAACAGTGGCGGAAGAAATCTCGCCCTCGCGAGCGCTCTTTCGTTTCTTTTTGGAAGCGTCCTTGACGTACAAATTTCACGCAGCAACGGGGCACAACGACATCGAATACTTTTAACGCACAAAGGCCTGTAATGGTAAATATACTGGTTCAGTACTTTCCCAGTTCTTCCGTGCGCGGTATATCACATTCAATGAACTCACGATCATTAAATCCATTTGAGTTTAGCTGTCGATACAATCGTAAGGTATCAAATATAAGCTGGCATTTACTGGCAAGTTCTTTACAACGGAAACGAAAAGAAAAGAAAGAAGAAGAAAAGAATGAAAGACAGTCCGTATCCTATTAATTTTACGCTACCCTTATAATATACAATCTGTTTCTCTTATACACGTCTTCCGTACCCCCCGGTCCAACCCCGTCCATCCCCAACCAACCCTCGATCTCCCAATTACATCCGTCACCGTTCCGGTTGCATACAAAATTACGTACAAAATAAGAAATCTTTCCGTTCCCTATCGTCTCGAGACTTCAACGCCACGCTTGTTCATCTCGCGAACGCTTGCATGTATCTTTAAACGAATATTTTTATCTTCTGCTCTCTTTTTTTTTTAGTCGGCTGAAACGAGAAAGAGAAATCACTAGGAAGCGTGATTAAATCCTAGGGACTAGAACGTTCGAATTCTACCCGTATATAAAATTGGAGACGTTCACGATCGATGCTCGAAACACTCAATTACGCGGCCGACGATTTATCTCGATCATAAATATATATATATATTTATATGTGTGTGTATGTAATATTAGTGTAGCTCAATATATAATATCTCATTATGCTGTCGAGTTCTCGTAATATAAAGATTATATCAGTTCCCCCTTATATCCCCGTGCGGATCTAGGCGCAAATAGTATCTCGCGGTGGAAATAATAATCAATGCAATTTGCTTCCACTTGTAACGTCTAGGATACTCGTCGCGAGAAACGCCTGTTTTCCCTCTCTTCTTTTTTTTTCGTTTTTAGAAGAAACAATTGCGAAGCGATATACTATGCGACCGGAACGAGAATTTAACGGTACTATTTCACCGAGTTCCGCTTTTGCTTCGCGTTAAAAATACATGTATGTAAATATTATGCCTTGTACGCATGCAATATGTGTGATATTAAGTCGCATTTCTCTCCCTTAAAAGTTCCCCTCGCCTTAACGCGAAACCTCTTCCTGTATCTGTGTATTATATATATATAATATTTCGTATAAATACATAAATATATAAGCATGCGTATATATTTATATATTTATAGCCATCGTAATGTATCTGCATTATATAATTTCATATTTCGTCGTTTAACCCTCTCGTCTCGTGTTCGCGTGCGATCCACGCTCGAAGTAGTCCTTCCGTTTCCTTCAATTCTTCAACTAAATCGGGATAAAGTCTGTATAGAGCAGCGTACGGGGAAACAGGAAGGACGACCTCGGCGAAAGAAACGTAAACTGTCCCTCTGTCCTTCGACGAAGATGCGTTTCACACTGGTCACTAAATTTCTCATCATACTCGATTCGATTAAAGGGGGAAAAGAGTTCACTGGGTCTCCGCACCTTCGTGACTTCTTTTCCACGGTGGAATCGCGAACGCAATGCTCTTCCTCTTACGCCGCGGTAATATATCTCGCTTCCAGCGGGTTAATTCGTACATTCAACGCGCAAACTGAGTTACACGCGTGTTAAATGAGAAAAGAAAAAGAGTTTGTCAGATTTCCTATCGGCGGGGCCTCGGCGGCTCCGCCGTTCATCTAACGTTTGCCTCCTCTTGAACATACGAATTCTCGTATCGAATTTTTCTCTCTTGTACATCCGTTACAAAACAACGCAACACCGCAACAATGTGCAACGCTATTGTAGGAAATTTTATCTATTTAACGCTGTCACGCTCTGTTATCCCATGCCGTTTCGAAATTCGCTAATTCGTGTGGTGAAGCCAAAACATATGAAGGCATTATTTATATCGTTCGTGTGTACGCGTGAAATCAAGGCTGGGATTACGGTGAAATCGAGTACTATTTATCCTAAATACAAACTTATTTTTCCTGTCTAATCGTCTCATCGTTGTCTCTCCTCCCCTTCCCGTCTGAAGGAAGGAGAGGAAAGAGTGTTACAATCGTTCGCATGTAATGATTATATGCAACGTTATTGCACGGAAATAAAGCACGTGTGCGCGTGTATCCGAGGCAGTGTTCGACTCGAATAATTTCATTCGTTGGTCATACATCGTCGAGCTCGGGGCGTAATCCGGTAAGAGCACGAGAAAGAAATGAAAAAAAAACTTAGGACACTGGCAAGACATTCCCTTGAAACCACTTTCCATCGACGGATTATGCATCGAGCTCAAAGTATACGACCTTCTTCCGAATCCTCTCACTCTCTCTTTCTTTCTCTCTCTCGCGCTGACAAAAGTGGTGCTCCTTGGTCGAACAATTAGACACCAAACGCGTAAAACTATAATCTCCATAAATAAACAAACATTTCACCCTACGTTCTGACGTTGAATCGATATCGAGATATCTGTGCGAGTTCAGATCGTGTGTGTGTGGCAAAGCGACGACCCATAGCTATCTTCTTATTCATCCAGTATAGTTTCGTTTTTGGGTATCATAGTAGCATCAACGAAAAGACGTGAATGCACTTCAATCTTGTTTTCTTTATTGCGGCATTCGGGAAAATTCGAGGCTCATCGCGTTGCCGCTGGAGAAAGATAGCCATAGGCAGTTAGAGGGCTACAGGCAAAGTTTAGATATAGCAGCCCCTGGAAAAATTGATATTCAAATCTACGTTTTTTTTACTTTCTTTTTATGTTATGGTTTTTTTTGTATTTTTTTTTCTTTTTTTTCTTTGCTTATGGTAAGATCATCGAGTTTCTTTTCTGACGACACAATTATTCACAAATTCTCTAACGGATGAGGTATGACAACGTAAGCAACTGTGTTCTGACAAACATCAATATTAATTTGTCGCCCGATAATTTCAAACTGACTTCGTTAAGAACACAGCTCCATCGGATTAATCTAAATGTTGCATGTTACCCCTCTTCCCAGTGGTAATATGCTGTGTATACAAAATTATATGTGGATTCAATCATATGGAGACAACACGTATCTTCGACTACAGCTTTAAAAATGTGATGTACACGGACATTTGAAACTATCTTTCAAAGGAATCTCTTCAGGTATCAATATAATTTTACGATCTTATTCTATCCAATAATAAAGACGACGATATAGATCACCTATTGCTTTTCTCTCTCTACGCTTTCTTAGCTAATGAAACATCTTCCTGCGCGTATCTTTTTTCATCGTTTTCGTTTTCTTCAAGCGAGTTAAATGAAAGTTATTAATACCTTATTAGTACCTATTACATATTAATTATTGAAATTATTAATATATATATTATATATAATCTTATATGCATGAATAATTCTACGCGGTGCAGTCTTTATTATTGAAAAGGAAATTTAAAACGTACTTCATGGATTCACGATACATTTACGTGTGTCTGATGCTATTAGAAGCCATTATTAGCAAAATATTGAATAAGTTTTCTCAATGACAATGACGCAGCTTAAGCTGCTTTCTCGTAAAAGGCTTGTTTTTTATATGGTTTGCTCTCATCGGTTCATTTTCTGCGAAACAAGTCAAGCGAAGATCGATTAAGTATCGGAAATGTACTAACATTCCTGGTGCTCAATCAATATAAAAATCTGCGATATAAGTTCTCTGCAAAATGGGAAGTACAACGTTTTTTTACTTCAGCGTATAAAGTATTGTATACGTTTTATATGTTTATACGATACTTTACATCCTCTAAAAACACTATCAAGTCGTTCAACGTGACTTTATGCTTGTTTTTCCCTTTTGTTTTCCAAGATCTCTTTCATGCACGTTTCTATGCTGGTTGACCGGCGACAGAAATTTACATTGTTACAATCAGAGCGTTCCGCCGATTCTAAAATCGTTTGTACGACGTCATTTCAAAATATGGGAAGGGGAATCTTGATGTCTGTAGCTGAGAAGTCTGTCGCGTGTGAATGGGCGAGTATGGCGGCTGCTGGAGGAGCGGAGAGTTTTGCTGGTTTTGCAATGGCGACAATGATTGGCCGGGAGAATGCGCGTGTAGATTTTGCGGATGTGAGAATGATAATGCATGATGGCAGGGGGAGGTCTGTGAATTTTGTACATTGGGTTGCGGTACGTTTAAGTTGTTCGTGACGTTGATATTGTTTAGTATGTTGAGACTGTTAGAAACGTTGTTGGGGATTGTCAGATTGCTCGGTATACTGAGTGCATTTGGAATATTTATACTCGCTTGTAGACTGGGTGGAAGGGAAAGAGTAGCCGATGTAAGATAATGTACGCTGAAAGATGGACGGGGGGGCTAGTAAAGCCTCATACCTTCTTCGAATTTGACGATAAGAGGATCAACAGCTGGACTGCCAATAAAACTGCCCGCTTCGCTGCTTCCTCTGCCTTGATCTGATTCTGTACTACTACCGTCGTATTTTGTATCGTCTGGCAACAGTAAACGAAACCGATGATAGACAACGAAATAATCGTTAAAGGGTTGTATCGTTTAACGTGTGTCTTGAAATATGCTTACCAGGGCGATTTAACCATTCTGGATTTAATGACTTCGATGTTAAGTCAGAATTCTTCACCGGATTAATAGGATCATTGGTAATCGTACGAGCATTCTTGTGCATGAATGGACAATGTGGCTTCCTACAGCCTCCTGGCTGTGTTTCCCAATAACATGGTATTGATTTACGATTTTTCTATTTGATTAACAAAAAAGAAGGAGTGTTAACAATTTTGCTTGGTTTTCTTTTTAATTGTTCGTTGTTTCTCTGCTCGAACTGTACTTACTTTCAATTCCATATGCCTAAAGTTACAATGTTCGTCGAAACATTTATCCTGCACCCAATAAACGCACATTGTTTCGCAACCCAAGGCGGATGGTTCATGTCTGAATGGACAATTATCACCCTTCAAACATAATTATGAATTAATCAAACTGACAAACGACAAAGCACAAGTGCATAGTCGGCGTCAAAAAGATAGCGTAAGTTGGTTTGAAACTGGGCGCGGTTAATAAAGAAAAATTAATGTACACACGTTTACAGATGAGAAGAAATTTAAATCAGGCTATTATAATTTATACGGAAGGAGATAGATAAATTTCTAAATTTATCTGTTTAGAAAATACAATTCAATGGTGACTCAGGACTTATAGAATATTATACTTGGTACTCGTTAAAATTAGTACAAAATCCTTTGTTTAACAGATCTCAAAGATTAACATTTCTAAAGTTGGAAGCAGTTTTTGATCTTGGTAACGTAAGTATCCTATTTCCTGCCGTTTATCGCGTTTAATGTCTAAACAAATGAGTGACTCTCAATATGCTCACAATTAGTTTCATATCCAAAAAGATATTTTAAATATACTCTTTTGAAAATTTCTGGTTTGCAGGCAGACATTTTTTACTCACAAAATAAGCAACAAAATGATATTGCTTTTTCTAGTGTTATCAAATTCTAACACAGTACAAATTCTTGTAATATTAATTAATCACAATTGTTACTTAAATTCATATATTTTACAATATTATATTATTATTCTTATTGGTGAGTGAGAAGCTAGCATTTCCAAGAGGAAAAACTTTTTCGTGCTATGAAAGTATTAATCTTTTCAGTTTTATAAGTATTATTTACGCTATAAGTCTTGAACTCGTTTATAATACCCTGTACATAAACTCTCTATAAGTTGAGTCGCACTAGCGAAGATTGTATACACTCTCAATTGACAAAAATTCATGTACAATCCTTACTAATATATAAAAATGAAACGTGGTCTATTTGTTTGTTTGTCTTTCACACCTAAAAGGCTCAACGGATTTCAATGAAATTTTGAATCCTAGATTAGATTATAGGCTACTAACTCAGCACCCTGCATTGCCCGGGTAAAATTTTGATTGTCACAGAGTGTGAAGGAAGTGAAATAAGGGGAAAGAGTGTCCAGATTTCATGGTAGTCCATATTTCCCGCAGGGTTCTGGAGAGAAATTATTATTATGCAAAATTTGGTCCAGATCAGTTAAAGAAATAAAAATGAAAAATATCTTATATATTATTCCTAGTCCTAGACTACGTGCATACAAAATTTCAGGAAGATCCATTGCGTATTTGCGATGTGATTGAGTAACAAACATCCAAAGACACTTTCGCATTTATTATATTAGCAGAATTTACAAATATGCTATCTAAAATAATAAATAATAATAAAAATTCTAGGTGAAACTGAGTAACGTGTCAGCTAATATCATATAAATACACTCATGAATTACAGTGAACCAACGATATCCATTTTTTCATTTAATCAATATTGTCAAAACATTTGAATATTCCAAAATATTGAATAACAGTTTTACACAGAAGCCTGTAAATAATATTCTCCTGCCACGTGGTATAAGCACTGCTAGGTACATTCACAGTCCAATGAGAGTTGATAAATGAGTAAACAAGGTATTATAATATTAAAGCCGGGTGTTACGTAAATAAGCTGAATTCAAATTTACAGAGACCAATGAATTGTAGGGCAACCAAATAATCAAATAACATCGCTGTACTTATTACAAAGTATAATTGAATTAGTTTTCTAATAAAACGGAATAACTGTTTTCGATCGACCAACAAGATTGCCCGACTCAAAGGTAATATAGAATCGTTATGGGAAGAATTATATAGAGAAACAGAGAACAATTTCAACGCCTCAGAGATTTAAAAACTTGTATTATATAAGAATGGCTTAAATTGTTACCAGAAAGAATGGATAATAGTTTCTCAAAATCAGAGGTCTTATAAAGCGTTAAATCATAAGCGAGTTTATATTTTGTAATAACCGTGAATAGTTTGTGGAATAATATAGTATTTTACTCAATCGCAAGTGTTAATTAAATACTTCCTTCTCCACAAAAAGTAAATACAACTTTACGTTCGCAGAAATATTGAATTTGCAAATTCTGTAGATACTGTTTGTTCCAAGTACGTTGCAGCCAATATTAACTGGCTATCTTTTTGCCGTGGACTGTAGCAATAAACCAAGAAACACCGTAGAGTGTATAATTAAAACGGACAATTGCAGTGCTCATTATAAATATCAATACTGCAAAGTAACAACATCGAAGTGATGAAATGATCGATGTTCAATATCAGACTAGCTAGCCAAAAGTACCGGGCAATCGAAAAAAAATTCTTAACTGTTCGAATTTAATGATAAATACTATTATGACCTCCAGTTGATGCTGAAATTATCAAAAGACTGGATCATGCAGGGCACGAAAATGTTGGAGAATTTCGGGCCCTTAATCTGATTGAAAACGCACAGCATTGGCGAAAGAATACGAGAGGATAGTTATGTTATGATATGTAAATAGCTAATTTGTCGATTATTTGAAAAAGGAGGGTATCGTGGGACCTGGCTTCAACATGGCCGATCTAACCTCGCGAATTCAACGGGACAGAAACAATATGGAACAAATTTATCGAGCGTTTAGAATTTCATCGCGCCGATCAAATTCAGCGAACATTTCGCTGGCGGCGTTAACGACGGGAACTTACCTTTTTGCACGTAGAATAATAGAAAAAATAACAATCGGTATTCTTATGACTGCGCTCCATTTGCAAGAACTGATAGAAAGATGAGTGATCGTGTTCCTTGCTGAAACAGACAATGTTTTAAATTCATTTGCGAGATCGTAAACTAAGAGAAATGCAGGAAGGGAACGAGAAAAGGATGGTTAAAAATAAAACGTTACCACTTCGTGCGAAACATGATTCTAAGCTAGCGTATCGTGCTCGACTGCCAGTTCAATGTTATTGGGGATACATTTGAATTCGAAACGCGAGGGGTTACGGATATTTGTACCGACGAAAATCACCTTTTTTTTCAACGTTGTATTGCTTGTATACTGATTACTTACATGTGGTGGCAGCGATTCCTTGGATGACTTCTTTTTTGCCCCTTCGCTTTGACCCACACACTGAACCGACTCGCACACGGATTTAAGTAAATACTTCGACCTGTCGCCTCTGTCGCTGTAGACGCTATTCAGTAATAGATAGCGGCGCCGGAAGCTACCGATCAAACGCGAAGTCGCGCGATGTATTTGCGCGCCTTTTTTAACTTGTTATCCTTGCTTGCGGCATTTGCAACATTGTTTTAGATATTCAATATTGAAACAAGTAAAAGTAAGGTGATGCTCGAAATGTATAATGAAAGTGAGAAAATGATTTCATCGGAATAGTCGGGGAATGATGGATTTCATTATTTGTAAGTTGTCGAGTGAAATATTCCATTTTCAATCTTCGATTATTAATTGTAAATACTTAAAAGGCCCTATAATAGTAAAAGTAAGCTAGAGAAAGTTTAAAAATTTATGTGAAATTTTTCTTTTGTGAAATGTGAAGCAAAATGTTCAAATTAATTGTCTGTGAAACATTTCTATTTCCAATTTTATCCAACTTTCACACTTTATTGTAGTATTAGTAGCGCAGTTTTAAAGAACTTAAAATTTTTCTAGATTTAAAATAAAGTATCTTATATTTGTATTTCATTTTTTAACACCTCGAATAAAACTGTAGTTTGTTAAATTTTTAAGTCTTCAAATGCATTTTGTTTGAATTTGCCTTTGCAACTACTATCTATATAGTATTTTAAACACCTGTATTTCAAATAAAGTTGGATGTATTTAATTAATATAAAATTGTACTTTTATTTTCGTAATATAATTCTTATTAATACTGCATCAGGAAGTTGTTATAAGTAAAATATTATGACAAAAATAATTAATGACACATAAAGCCTAAGTATAGTTTACTACAAGCAAACAAATGCAGAATGTTTGAAAATTTTATACAAAATTTGCATATTTAAATATATACTAATATATCCGTTTCTAAATGATCGTGTCTTCTCTTCTAAAATATTATTAAGAATTATATTATATTTTATTATATTAAAATATTATATATAAATATTATATATAAAATATAATAAAATATATTATATTAAAAAAATTGAGGCAAGCAAGATTCAAATTTATCATTTTATTCACATTCTTATGTTCATATAATATATGTTATCAATCACAATACACTTGTTACAACTCATACGTATGTAAAACTGAATATAAAATGTTTAGTTAAGGAAGTACTGAAAAAATACTTAAACACAATCTGTTAAAATCGCACACGACTACGGAAAAATGTTTATAAAATGATACCTCTAGCAAATACACTTACACAGGTTAATAATAACATGTAATTTAAGTATATACTTTAAGCAACAGTCATAAAACACGGGGCACCGAAAATTGGTATCCCTTTTTTAAAAACAATATCGCAAATATTTGTATATAATGCTGTTAGAACTCTTAATATAAAAACATTAAATACTTTTACATTTTATCTATCCACAAAACGAACAAGCTTATTTCATAAATTATAATTTTCGATGCATACAGAAAATTAAAAACGATACTTCCCTTGCCTTACAACATAATCTCAGAACTATTGGATTATGATGTAGATATGTGAACAATTTTTATAGAAAGTTCCATCGAATATTGGAATATCTACTTTAAAGTAATGTAGAGCTTATCATCGACTCAATTAATAAATATTATTAAACAATTTAATAATGCCAACGATTTTAGCAGAGAAACAAAAACATTGCATCATTTTAAAATATGTTCACGAAACAGTTGAATATAAAATATAGATGATAATATTCTAGAGATCATTAGAATTGCAAGCTACATTAACATTCTATTTCATTTGAGATTTAAACTCATAATCAGTCATGAAACTTTAATTAGTTAGCGTTTATAAATAACATACACATCTTAGAATGAATATATAGTTTACATGTAGCGTAACTATTATTTTTGATAATGATATAGCGTTAGCAGTAATCGGTAAAAAAAGAGCTTGTCGAAAAGGAAGCATTTCAGATGAATATATGTATATCAACATAAACACCGGATAGCTGAATGTAGCAATAATGTGTTACAGGTACAATCTGTAGTAGTGTCTGATAAAAAGAAAAGTTTATGTCCTTCGATATATTAATGATGTTTAACCATTATTAAACAAATGAAACGGTAGAAATGCATTGTAAGCAAAGCTTTCATAGTACATATGTCATAAAAACCTACCACTGTCCGAGTTTGATGAGAGATACATATAAAGTTTCGGTAGTTTGAATCTGATTTATACATATATCCAAATATGTAATTCGTTACACATAATTTTAAATACGCTGTCAAGTCTACTATAATATACATTTCCATAATAACATCGATCTGAATTCACAAATGAAATGCATTAAAACGAAGCACTCATCTTGATTATTTACCTTAGTATTTTAATTTAATTAATGCAAAAATATCGGTTTGGTAAAACTGCTTTGGAAGAATTTGTGTTTATGAAAATAGCGTTTAATGAAAATCCGATGAAAAGGAACATTATTGTTTAAAAAAATTATAATATAGTCTTAATATAATATACTCTTTCGTAATAATATAGGCTTCTTCCCAACAAATTATTGCCATTGAAAATTGCTATTGACGAAACAACATACGCGAAATAATCAAGGTAAGCTTTTCCTGTTCATCTAATAATTAAATACGAATGAATTTTCGTTTTTATATGTTATTAACTTTAAACTATAGGTTTCATTCAAGAGCGTCCGGAGACTTTTTTCCGTCCGGTGACAAAGGTAGTGCCAAATTAATTAAATCTGAAATTTAAAAATATTTCCTTTTTAGCACAAACTTAATAAAAATCAGTTTTGAAAAATATGCGATTTTTTCTCAAAAGCCTGAGAGACAACTGCCCCTTTTGCACCCCGCTCCGGACGCCCATGGTTCCATTGAAATATAACATAATCCATCGAGGAAATTTACATGTATACCATAGTAGAGAAGACGGTTTTTGGAATGGAACTCCTAGAGTTAAAGAAAATCTCACTAACAGCCTTTGTCCATACGCACTAGAAAAATACCTCATTGCTTTATGACAAGAGGATTGACCAGCAACCCATCGTAGAAACTAAATTTACAATGACAAACAATGATAAGATGTAAATATATCACAATGACAAATTACAATAATTTCACGAATTCGTTATAGTACACCATTAGATTACAATTTATTTTCCTGTCTCTTTGATATAGTTCAATAATGCTCGTCGTAGACGATTATATAGGGGAGATTGTAAATATCGAGAAGTGTATATCCGTACTTCAGCAGCAGTACAGGAAATAACAGAATAACGCTGATTTCGCAGTCTTATCAAAACATCCACGTTTTACTGTATACCACATAGTATTCGTTTCTACAACTGTCCTAATTTGTCGAACAACAGAATTAATCATTGCGGTGTCATATATAAATATGAACAATTCCACGCCTTCATCTCGAAATTAGATATTCTATCCATAGGCTCGAGCAACGCGTCATTCGATATCTATTAAAGTCTTACGTTTATTACACCATGTACTTTATTCTTCCATTCATTTAAAAGTTACTTACGAATATCGTCAAAACATCCGTGACGAAGAGAACAAAAGCACTGGTAAAAAATTTATATTTAATTCTCTGTTTCACATACTAGATAACAACCATTGCTATAAAACCAAACATATATTGCAGTACTTTGACTAGCATACTACACGTATGTTGGGTACACTCTGTATTTATGTATGCAACAAATATATGTATGTGCAAATCTTAATGTACTCGTATATACATCATTTTCAAACATAGATATCATTGCGCACTAAAATACGCGCTTGCGTACTCACTCATTGTATTCGTTCCGTCACTTTATATTTCTTTACCAATGGAAATACTAAACACTGACTAATATTGCCATTATTTATCGCCTTGTACTTGATCATAGTAAGAAGCATTATATTTCGCGCAAGGTGCGCCTTCTAGAACTGCCTCGCTCTCTCAACCGTTAACTTGTAAAATCTTTGTAAAAACATGCCCGGCAGTTATTAACGTAATCATGGTAGACAAGACAAATGTATAAAATCAGGAGTGAACTTTTTGAGAAGTTGCTGCTTTCGCGATATCACGCTTAGACATATTCTTTGCGAATTTGAAATAAAGCTAATTCATGAAATTTAAGTATCAACGAAGATCCAAGCGTTTCAACACGACTTGCGTTCAATAATATGAAAATTACATTTATGTTATTAAAATTATTATTATGACTTATTTGAGCTACAACATTTCGAACAATCAAAGCAGCTGGTATGCTATCTCTTAGTTGACCAAGACGCACGGTTACCGCTGCCGCCGCTTCCAATTATTTGATTCTGCAGCTCCGTTATTGTATCGTGCAAGACTTTCTTTTCTTTCAGCAGCAGCTGTATATCTTCCTGCGCCGCGCTCAAGTGCATTCTCATCGTATCGGACTCTTCCTTCATGCGCATCAATTTCGCATTTTCCTCGGATAATTTCTCCAAAGCGTCCAGACGACGTCGGAGCACCTCGTTGTCTGATTTCAATTGCTTACTGGACTGTCTTAAAATACTTAATTCCATTTCGTGATCTATGTTTTGGTCTTTCTGATTATCACTGTTTGATAATGTTGTAAGGGAATGACTTGCGTTTAACTTGTTTACTGCAAGCAAAATGTTTCGATTAAGTAAATCATTTAATAACACTGAAAATTAAGTTTCTTTTTAAATATAATTCCATATCGGCAGTGGATAAACCATAAATTCTTATTGATTAAATTATTAGTAGGTAACGAGCAATGCTGTGAGACATCCTATGAATATCGTATTTCATGTGAGTTATAGCTTTATATGTTCGCTCATGCTGACTGATAAATTGCGTACTCTAGGAGCACTTCAATAAGCGTACGTGATAATTCGGAAAATTATTTTTCTCTATTTAAAAAAAAATAATAAAACATGCCTATTAAGTGCATAACATTCAAGGCTCTATTTATGGTTCTAAATATTTTAATAATATGATTGAAGTAAGCAGTAAACTCTAACACTAATTCTCTAACCATGTTACATTAATGCTCACAGTAGGAAGGCCATCTGAATGCAGAGAACAAGTATGTAATGTACAATGTCAATTATAAAAACGTAAATGAATACACGAATAAATCTGCCACTTGCATGTTATTTAAATATCTACTAGGTAATTGTAAGGATTACATATATTACTCTTTCCAGTTACATTGTATGTATACTACATAGGGTATTAATATAATATATACATGTAGGGTTTTACAGAATCTTGGGACATCTTCTCAGGATTAGTTCTACACGATAAAATGATTAAAACAGTTTATACGAATGTGTTTGATATCGTTCTGTTTTTAGTTATAAAAGATGAAACACACAGATACAGTGGCGGACGAAAGAAAGTTTACAACTATTAAAATCGCATAAGTTGTTTAGAATTGGTCCAAACGCATGATTTTTTTTTTAGACGCTGAAAAAAATTTTCATCGATATTGGTAAACGTTGATCTGAAATATAAACGCTTCAAGATTGCAGAGTAAGGTCGAAAATCGCGGAATTTCCGAAATCAGCGATTTTCGACCTTATTCTGCGATCTTTAAGCGTTTATAGTTCAGAGCAACGTTAACCGATTTTGATGAAATTTTAGGCATATATACAAATTACTTAACCCTTCGTGGTCACAAAGGGGATTTATCGCAAAAAAAATAAAAAACCACTTTTTCCCCACAACCGTGGAAAAGCGCTCATTTCCAACTACAAATTTTATCATATCAAAATTTACATTTCTAGAAAATGACTGTTAGACCATGATTGTATAAGTATTACGAATGTATACTTATCACTTAAAAATTAAAAGATTCAGAAATACGAAAATGGCAACTCGAAAAATGAGGCTGAGGTACAGTGAACCCCATGTCACCAATTTGTGATTATAAAAAGGTGTGACCACGAAGGGTTAAATCTACAAACGAGTTTTTTGAATTTTCATTACAAACTCACAAGAAAAGTTTAAAAAAAAACAGTTACTATTTTTTGCTATTCCGACCAATTACGTTTTTTTATTTTCAAAACGACGAAACACCTCACTTAGCAAACTAATCCTTCTAGCTTCTAAAAAAAAACTCAAGTCCTTTGGACCAATTCTAAAAAAGCTATGCGATTTTAAAAGTTGTAAACTGTCTTTCGTCCGTCACTGTATACATATAGAAAAAGAACTCAAGTTATTCAACGTTGTATCACTGCTGGTAATGAACAAAAATAAACAATATACATCACAAGTGGCGGATAACAGTGAAACGATTATCATTTTATTACTTACCAACTGGTTCAATGTGAAAAACACCGCCCGCGTCGCGCGCTATTCTAAGTTTCGAAATATTCAGATCTATAGGAATCGGTCCTGGGGAAGTTATATTATTTGGAGGACGATCTTCGTTTAAACGCAATGATATGCTCTCTAAATATATCTGCAATGAATATTATTAGAATTAATAATAATGACAAATTCGATGATACATAGGGTAAAGGACCCAATTACTGTCACCTTAAGCTATTTTACTTGAACGTTTATTTATTCGTTATTTTAAGTAAAATACCTTAAGGTGACAGTAATTGGGTTGGCTGCCAGTAATTGGGTCCTTTACCCTAGTACTAGAAATTATAATTTCATTCGTAAATCAGAACGATGTTTATTATTACAACGTTCTATATACCTGCAACGGTATCGGTTTAGGTATAATTTCATCTTCGAACAAGTCTGCGAGTCCAGTTACCGAACTCATCGCCAAGGCCATCGTTACGTCAGTAACTTTAACGTCCACTTTATCCTCGAATAAATCCAACACACTTTGTTTGTTGTGCAGATCGATATTGCAAGCAAACACTTCCTGCTCGGTAACATTACTTTTACTTTGAGAAGACCGTATATTTCTATTAATTACAGCTTGGCTCGCTTGGGACAATTTATAAGAATCTGACTTGCATTTCAAATCATGATCCAAGCGCAGCTTGATGCACGAGCTGCAGTTCGAATCTGAAGCTAGTTCAACCCAGCCCCTAGATCGTGCACTGAATTTTGTCTAGCAAACAGAAAATATTAAAGAGATAAGTTTACATAAAAGTAAATATACGTGTCTTAGAGATATCTTATAGGAACATTTAATCCGCTACATCATAATAGACTTTGCTCTCTGTTCGTTTAAATTATATACCCTATCAGAGCTTTCGTAAGCATAGAATTCTGTGAAATAGAATAGGTATATAATTTAAAAAGACAAATTTCAAATACAAAATTATATTACATGTCACTTATGTATGACAGATTGAAGTATAATTTTTAATCTATTAAGAACATCTTTACAGCATTTAATAAAGAAAAGAAAACAGTACATCGTACGTACTCTTAAATAAGAATACCGTCTATTATTATTAGTATTATGGTTTTGTATATTGTACATTAATAAATCTTGTAAAGATGTATCTATTAACATACATACTTTTAAATGCACTCAGAAGCCTGTTAAATTCATTCGAGCTAAGCATTATTTCACACCATGCTACACAAAGTTACCACAATTTCGATATACATATCACAAAATTAAAAATTATGTAGCTTCAAAATCTTGATTGCAAAACAGTGTACTCTGTAAACCCAAATGCAAGTCACTTAATCAAGCAAATGAAAAGTAATTAATAATTTCGTAAGAAAATTACTCATACGTGTTACGTACTCTGGACGTGCAAGACACATGTATGAATGATCCGACCGCTTGTTAGATATCACTTAGAATTAGACAAAATAATATTTACTGCGATATTTTATATTTATACTGTTTGATCCAAAAAATGTGTTTAATCAAAATCATTAACTAAATATGTGTATTGAGCTTGTATAATGATAATGATAATTTAATTCAACGTGCAATAGAACATACGTAACACAAGGCATCTAATATAAATAAATATATAAGTATTTTGCCAATACCTTCCTCTTGACCTGCCACAAGTGCCACATAAAAACATTCACAAGAGAAGGAGAGACGCAGGAGAGGCATGCAAAAAAGTTAAAAGACAAACGTTGTATAAATATATACGTATATAGTATGAAATGGTTGTAATGTATGTGATATGAAGCTAGAAATAAAATTCTCTTCCTTCGCACATTGCAGTACTAACTAAGAATAAAGGGTTAATCACCGATACAGTCCAAGTAGAATAATATACAAACAAACTGAAACGTTTAACGTCCGAAAACTTTGTACACGAAACGTCCCAACGAATCGCAATAAAACTTTGAAGCGAATATTTCCTATAAAGTATTGGATCTGTGTTGATTAAGAATTATTAATGCTTAATTGTTTGCTGCTTGTATAGTGTATAAATAAACTTGAGAACGTCTAATAAAATTATTACATGAAAAAGATAGTAAAGAACAATACAATTTTGATTACAGCAATATTTAAGACTCCGATATTTATATCTATAGATCAGATTGAAAAATAGAAGTTTCTGTTTAGACTAACGCGTATTTATCTTACCTGAAATTCATCCCACGGAATAGACGAGCATTCGTCGTTACCAACGTTTGCCACTTGAACTTTGATGGAGGATGTGTATCCACAGGACTGCTGAGTAAATTCGACTTTGGACAATTTGAACGTCACCATAGACACCTAAGGAAAGAATTATATTTGTGAAGGAACTCGAAGCTTCGACTTTATCCTGTCGCACAGCAGAAACTTACGATATCTTTTCGCTTGCACACGCTGTCCATGGATTTCTCACTCTGCGTATCGGGAGTCTCTTCAACTACCTCGCTAGCTTCCTCTACCGCTGTTATCCTGATTGTATTATCAACGGTGAACATTGTATCCAACCTTTCTTGATCTTGGAGAGTAACTAAGACGTAGTTCTCACTATCAGAGCTAACGTCGCTCCTTATGGACGTAGTATCGCTACTACCGTCCTCCGGAGAAGCCTTCAAAGCTGAATCGATTGATGTCATTAAATTACTCCATCCTTTTTTCATAGAAGAAAGACCGGCATTGAAATTATTTGGAATGACTGGTGTATTCGAGGACGAGTCTCCTTTACTATGTTTATGTGTAGATTCAACTGCATACCGTAAAATGGGTAATGCCTTCTCTTCTTCTACGCCTACACTCTGTTTCTCGAGCGACGTGTTTAATAGCGCGTGCTGATCGTACTTATTAGCGCCGTTCTGCTTGAACGTGACAGCGGGTTGAGTCGCGTTAGCGGAATGCAGAAAGTCCATAGATAACATCGAGGACATTTCGCTCTGCGGTGTCATTATTTCAGCATTTATGTTCATCTTTTTACTAGGGTACTCGACTCGCTCCGCGTTACTCTGCCACGGAGCAGACGAGCTCGCGATATCGTCAGCTATGCTAGAGGAGTCTGGCACGACCGACTCCAAATCACCTCCGGAATTCTCTTTGCCGGGCGTGTGAGACGGCATGACAAATGTTACTTCTACTTGTGGTATCAGTGCGCCGATAACGAGTGAACTACCGGAGTCGACTTTCAATATTTTATTCGAATCAATGTTTAGGTACGTCGCCATCTCCGATAAAACTTCCGACAGTCTTAACAGAAACAAATACTGATAATGATTTATCTGCACGCTAACTAGATTGCTTATGTATGCGAGACCGTGAATATCAGCGGTCGAGGATTTCTCCGGGTCCGATTGATTCATCGACACGTAACACCATAAAGTTAAAGGAAATGCGTCGAGAAACGGCACAGGTCGGTGCTGCCCGACTGCTCGGGCGCCGAAGAAGTCCCCCCAAACGGGCTCTAAATTGCAGCACCATACGTCTTTAGCTTCCGTCCATAAAAGTTCTCGATTCAATTGGCGAATCAATTCGTGTACAGAGTTACTACTAAAATTAGGTGGCGGGTGGCGTACATTGTCAGTACCTGCAATAAATGACATTATTGTAGTGAATGAATACAGTTTTAGCAAAATCGTATACAGGGGGATAATGTAATGACCGAGCTGGGCTCGGAAGAAAGGATTCGAAATGACTGCGGGGCTTCTTGGGCTTCGGTACAAGTCTCGAAACTTTTCAACTAACTTCTAGGCTTTGATACAAGTTTCTAAACTCTGTGAAATCGATTATACCAGCTCAGTTTGTAACAGGAATTATTGAAATACAGAACCATCTTTAACTTGAGTACAAGGTCAAATAGGACGAATATTTATACGAAATTTCTTTATTACCTTCGTCCCCACTTTACCCCTATATTTATACCCACATGTTTTGAAACGCCCTGTATACTTTATTATAGGTGAAGTGTATCAGTAATGGCGGGACCAAATATGAGAAGTGATTCCTTATAAAAGAAGAAACCAGTAAGTTGATTCAAATGTGTCTAACAAGGGAACATCCCGAACTCGGAAATTGAAAAAATTCTGAAACTTTGTGAATATGTAGAGAATTTCCTCGTGATTATAACGCAATTTTTGTTCGCTGCCTCATTCGCAAAAAAGTTATCCAACTGTTTCAATTTATTTCGAATATTTCTTACGACGCGTAACTGCATAATTTATTTATGGTTTCCAAATATATATTTATATGACCTTCTTGGTTTCTTTTTCTATAAAGAATCATCTTTTGTACTTTCACTTTGCGCATAATGCAATAGTTCTTACCTGCGCAATGTCCTAAAAATTTATCAGTCACAACAAGGAAATCGTTAGATTTATTCGGGAACTCTGTACCGAAGAACATCTGACCCATTTGAAAAGCATTCAAGCATTGCACTAAATCTGCTCTTGAAGATCTCTCTGAGGAGCGAACATTTGTGATGGACGCTCTTGAAGTCTGAATGTGCAAAGACTTCGGCCTATCTTTTTGATTCGGGTAATCCTGTTGGCTTTCAAAAACTATCTGAAAACAGTAATTACATTATAAACACAATGTAAAATATTGCAATGTACATACTATATTATATCATACGTATTATCACTTACTCTCGGAAGTATAGCTTCAATTTTCACGTCAAAGTACATTAAGTTATTGGAAGTATGCGTTCCTCGTTTCTCTTCGTTTATCAAAGAGTTATGCAAATTTAATGCAAACGAATTAAACCACAAACAGGAACAAACATCGAAGTTCACTTGAATAGGATTCAGTTGTACATAAAATTTCGGCGGTGGCACTAGACAGTTACAAAACACTCTAAGTTAAGAGATGCTCATAATTTATGGCAGAATAATATTTACAAAATAATTACATGTTTACCTACATGGAAATGTAATATCTCCAGGGTAATAGTAATATGTAAACTCAGCATGGAGAATCGTTACATCGTCTGGGAGACAAAACTTGTCTCTATCACCTGAACAAAATGAAAATGTTTCAATAGAGGGCTTGGTAAATGTATAAATATATTCGTCGATAATATACATGCGTTATGAATATACTCTGTGTAAAAATAAAAATTCATGTAGCATTACATGTTATATATTATTAAAAATGGATGCGAACTAAATATGTATACATATAGATTGCATAAAGTACAGTAATCTGTATACAAATGAAGAATTTTTGCGAGCAAATTATACAGTGATTATACTTCACCTATCCCCTAATTGCATTTCGCGTCAATTATAAATGTACTAATGATTAATTACGCATTTATAATTGTGGTTAGAGATCTTTTGCACCAAGTTGTAAGTTAATGCTAATTTACTTAGCACGTAAAATAACACATGAAGCAACAGAACTTCTCAAACACAAAGCTATTTTTATCTGGTACTCGTAATGCAATATTAAAACAGTTATACTACAACTATTCGTAATTTATACCTGCTGCATGTTTCTTCCTTGATTGAGCTGTGCAATTATTAAACGAAACAATTATATAAGGACCTTACATGAAAGGCAATATTTAGAAAGCAGGTCCATTAAATGAATTAAAGTATCGTGAAATTTGTATATACCTGTGATAAATTCTTTTGGCATAGGATTGCGAGACGTAGTCGTCACTTTGTATAAAGTAAAGTCATCGATCCTTATTATGATACACGTAGTCATCAACTTAGCAAGCTGTTCCAAAATATAATTCTTTACAGGATTACCACTCGGATGCTGCGACTTTCTTTGTTCGTGAGAGCTTGCATTTACATTCTGAGACTGACTACTCTTCTCTAAATTCTCTCCTGAACCTTTCGCATTACTAACTAAATATAAACAACAATGTCTTTCTAAATTTCGTAACTACATACGTATACTTCTTCGTAACTTGCATTCATTCCCTTAGATACGAACCTATAACATTCCCCTGACTTCTCGTCAAAGGAGAGTGTTGCGTTCTGCCAGAATCTATCAAATCCATAAACTGGCTTCGAAAGGAACTCAACGACTGCTGCAACCACTGACTATGAGGCGTAGCATTCTCTCTGTACTTAATCCAATGTTTTCTATCAGCCAGTGCCAGATGATATGGGTAATAATCAATTTGAAATCTAACTAATGATATTTGCAGTGCACCACCGTCTTTTAAATCGGGATGGGTGGATCTACCACCTAATTAAGAGAAAATCCAACGCTATAATATCATTGTAATACAACGAACAGTAACAGTTCTACGTTTACTTACTGCCAGGATCGTCGCACAAGTGCAAGTCAATTCTCTGACATACAAAATGATAAGAAGTCTCCACGACATCGTATCTTGTGAACAGTTTCGATATAGCAGTATTACATTGATTCTTCGTTCTCGACTGTTGAGATATTTGCGCCTGATACTCTGGCAACACCTTCAAACATCAATATTGCAAGTACGGTCACAGAAAACTACAAGTCAACTTCAATCTCGTATTTACGAACCTCTAATTTCCTGGCTGCTTTGGTTTTACGTTCTAAATTCGTAGCTTTCTCTATGAGACCTCCCAAGGAGTCAATAAAATGAAGCGCCGCTTTCAATTGCGAGTCCGTCAGAACCCATAGAAGGTCGTCTAATATAAGAATCAGTCTTGATCCCATAACAAAACAATCTAAAACACAGAAACATATTTTTAAACTCTATAATAAGCGAAGAAGTCCTAATAATTAAGTATATAATATATATTTTCAACCTGATATTCTTTTCTTGATGGTGATTCGGCATCTCGCCTGATTCGTAAGTAAACGTAACGGCGTGAGATTCTTGTCTTTAGTACTTTGCGCTTCTATTCTAACCGTTTGCCATTCTAGCTCTTTAAAAATAAGTAACTGCCCACGATCAGGATCTTTTAGCCTAGTGGTTCTTAAATCACAACGTTGCCATAATGCAGACTTCGACTCAACGATAATACGATTAATCTGCAATGAAATAACAATCTGGTAATGACCGTTGTTCTCCAAATACCTTATTACCATAATAAAAATGAATGTTATTAACGTGTTTGCTGTTACCATGCATTCTAAAAATCTTCCATCAGAAGCCGTGCTACATTTTAAGCAGTTTCATTTTAAAGGAATACGATACTACATATCAGGCCTCTTAAGCTATCTACTTTTGATAATGCAAACCTTGAATAAAATTGGCACTGTAGCATATGTTTGATATTGACCTTCTGTAGGAAGCTTATAGTAGCAAGACTTATAGTAATGAACATATTAACGAAGAAAGTAATAATATCGTGTACCTGAACTGAAGCGATAAATGCTGGACTTTTGAACGTGACTGACACAGTATTAACAGCCACTGTTATACCATCGATTACTTTATGTATGAACGAATATTTCACAGGACCCGTATATGAAGATACTCCTTGTGGGGAAGATAAATCTCTCAAATCCTCGCAGGTTTCTACTTCTATATGAACCTCATCCAAACTCTACAAATATTTAATCGAATTAATATTAATAATATTCTGTGATATTTTTGTATCAACCCTTCGTGGTCACAGCTTATAATTACAAATTAGTCACACTGGTCATTTTTGAGTTACCAGTTTCGTATTTTTGACTATTAGAGCACGATCGCCTTTTTCTAAAAATGTGAACTTTGATACGATCAGATTTGTAGTTAAAAAAATAGTTGTGAAAGAAGCAGTTTTTTCTTACAACTCACCAAATTTTTAAATTTTAATATTAAGATCTCAAAATTTACAGAAATATTGACAAAAAAATTGCCTGCAGTGCAATACACCCTGTGACCACAAAGGGTTAAGGATAATCGATAAGAATTTAATACGATTAAGGATAATCGATAAGAAAGAATCCACAAAAATTCATACGATTTATAGCTCGCCGTATATATATTTGCAGATATTATTTACCAAAAAAATAGGAACACTTCTTAGCTTGGTCCATTGTATGCGAAATGAAACCTTATTGCACCAAGCGTTTGTTAATCTAAGCCATGACGGCAGCTCTAACAAATCCGTTAAAACTGTCTCGTCGAGTTCTAAGTTTGTTAGTTCACCTTCCCCTTTGAACGTACTTAAATTTATTTTATCAGCCGATAGATTCTTGGTAAACCTACAAATTCATATAATAAACATTATATTCCCAACACATATTAGCATTAAAATCTTCTTAGCGTTAAACTTCGCACAGACACACACATTCATACGTAACATATTGTGATACGTGAAATATGGGCATAACAATTTAGACAATGAATTTTACGTAAGTTATGGGTTGAAATAATTGCCATCAAATTGTCATTCCAACAGCATGGAAGTGGTAGCGAAGAGAAACTAGTTATAACTTGACAAGTATGGTATTGATAAGTTACTGAATCGAATGGAATTATTCGCGGCTGCGAATGTTTATAAAATTCCTCCGAATTTACTAAGGGTGGTGCGATTTTTCGATCTCGTATTAAAGGTAAATTAGCAGGGATGCGCTTAATAATCGAATCGCGTAGATACCTTGACAGATGTTTCAGCAGCTGCTTCTTTATTAATGACACCATTTTTTTTACTACTTTCAATTAGTTTCTACAGTGTCTAATATGCGCTTCGACATGGTTAGTTTAACGCTACACATTTACATTCGACTACGATTCGTTCATACATGCCACGATTGCCACGACTTTCGACTCAAGTAGTCAGTAAGTGGACTACCGTGGACGGCACAGCTGAACTTCTAGTTTCTTTCTTCCTTTTTGCCTTCGTGCCCCCTTTCCCTTCGTCCTGGTATCGTAATCGCGGATCTAGTTTTAGTAAGATGCTTCTAGGGTTATTCTAAATTTCGCGAGATATTAAAGAAATCGTTATAGCTTTTGCAGAATGCGGAAATAAAATTGGACTGTATTAATCTGCGGCAAGTGGCTCGTTTGATTAACGATTACGTGCATACCTGCATAATGAAATTTATGCTAATATGGGTCGTCTTTTGAGTCACTTCTCGCTTTTTAAAATAAAGAAAATAGATGACGGGCAATGAGAAATAGAAAGAATAATAACTGAGAGAATTCTCTTAGGTTTCGAGAATGATTGTAACGATACCGCGCAATTAGTAATATGGGATTCAAGATCTGAGGGGAAAATAAACTAATCGTTTCGCTTAGAAAAAATGTTATGAGGATGTTATGTTGTAGAGCTATAGGTAGATAAGATATTGGCTCTTCAGGCTGCAATCCACTTACGCACAAATCGCCCGTGATTATTACATATCGCAACCGCGCGGGCGATTTGGGTACGTGTAACGGAAAATCGCTATTGGCATAAATAATAAAAAAATTATTTTCTTTATGTAAGTTTATCCATTATAATAGAAGGAATTACAGAAGCGTATCTAGGATGGGGCAAGTAGGGCGCGTGCCCTGGGCACCAATGCCGGGGGGACGCAAAAAAGTCAAAAGAAATAATGTTTCTTGAATAAATCTATTTGGATGGTTAATGTTAGTAGCTTAAGCTTGTTATTCGTGTTCTTTATATGCCTCTTTAGAGAAGCTTCGAAAAAAATTTGCCGCACTTTTCGGCTTCATTTGCTTCCAATTTTCGTCTCTTCCATTCTTCAGTTTTACTTTCTTTAAAAAGATTATCTAAATTCTAAATAAAATGTTTTGTGTGATGAACACTTTTAACAAAGGGAGGGGAGCGCAAATTCTACACTTGCCCTAGGCACTGTTTACACTAAATACGCCACTGAGGAATTAATCACTATTCCAAGAAGCGAAGGAAGTTTTAAAAGATGTTTGAATGTCAAGAATATCTCAAGATTGAGAATAAAATATTCTTTATCCATTTGTTGATTGTTTGAATAATATTGCTTTATTTCTTAAATCTATAAGTTACATCTGAAATATTTTATTTTACTTTGAATCACTTTGGCATTCACTATTAAATTTTATTCTATTCTGCTTAACGACCCACGCTTATTTTTTAAAATTATTATGTTTCTTTTCTCTCGAAATCGAAAATATTCCGATTTATTAAATTCTCCCTCTTATAATCCCCACCCAATACATGCCTACACGCATGTAACACATACATACATCAATTTTAATTTACTAAAACAAAACTTGATGAAACAGGAATTACCCAAATACATATTTCGATTAAATTAAGACGTTCCACTATCAAAGAATTTCATTACAATTGAACATTTCAATACCTCTGCATTCTTAGACACACGAGACATTTGAATGCGAACTAACCTAACAATAGTGTTTTTTGACAGCCCAGGTTTCGAATGATTTTGACAAATAAAATAAAAATACACGATATCTGAAGATTAGAAAGCAAACTTAGTAAATAGCAACGAAGCTCATTTACTAATTCCAATACTTCCATCGCAACTATATATTAATCGCAATGGAAGAATCCAATCGTGTGTATTTACAGAATAATATATCGGCAAAATCATTATTCTTTTACAAGAAATTAACACGCATTGTTACTTTCAGAAAGTATATGCACAACGCTGCCTAAACATATAACAAAACAAATTAGCACGTATAAAAACAGTGAGCAGTACATCACAAATTTTTTACAAAACATACTACCATCGAACGACACTGGGTCTATAGCAGATGAGTTAAGAAAGGTACAACAAAGCACATTTAAAACGAAACACATCTCATTATTGAATATTTACGAAATATAACAATTTAAATACACGCATCGTTGTAATTATTTTACAGTCGTTTATACTCAGCAAACACAGGAGCAAGTGGAACAAAAAGAAAAGATGTAAAGGAAAGCTGTTAACCAGTAGAAAACGAATGCAACTTGGCCTGCGCAAAATCGGCTGCAAGAGTGACATGAAATATAATGATTTATTACCATTGAATCAATTGTGGCTGAACTACATGGAAAGAATGCTAGGGAGCAAGTTCTTCGTTAATACACCGACAGACCCAACTGACCCGAATTGGGAGAACGTCAATCAGCAATTAATTAAAGCAGACTTCCACGGCGCCCAGATATCCGTTGTCGGATCCAAGTGCCCCAGCTTAGTTGGGCTAAATGGAATCGTCATTCAAGATACCAAGAATACTTTCAGAATTTGTGGAAAGGACGATACCATTCGAAGTACACGAGTGGTTCTATATTTCTCTTGACATTATTAAATAGGTTTTAGTATATATCGCACTGTTTTTATGTATTTTTTCAGCAATACCTAAGGACACCGTTATCATGAATATTTATCTGAAGCAAATCAAATTGGAATTATTCGGGAAAGATCTTTGCATAAGACCCACGGAGCGAACTATAAAGAAATTCAAGGCTGCACGTGTCTATGAACTGTGATGCATGGATTAATGTTCGCTGCGTGATAAATAAATACTTTATAATTTATGTAAAATCGTCGTAATTAAGAGATCTACCTCCTTTTCCTTGAAGAATATAAATTAACACGATATATGCCATCAAGTACAAATTTTTATTTCAAGAAGGAAAACAAAATAAGATAATTCATTGTCATTCCATTTACTAATTATACAACTTCCTACGCTAGAATGCAATGAGTACGTATATACTAAACGATAGATTGCTGTACAGAAACGTGAGGAGGATATTTAAGAACGTGTATTCTTATCATAGCGAAAGTGTGTCTAATCTCAATGTATAAAATAGCGGTACGGAGAAAATCAACGTAGTAAAGTATGTATTCAAATCATATCACTGTTTATTGAAATAAACTTAATGGTGGTGATCAATTCACATTTCACGCCGACTCTCACCATTACAGAGACGTGGTTTCGATTCGTGTATATGTCTGTATAGTCAACAAGCAATTTCAATATGTTTATTTCCAAATTTACTAATATTTTATTATAATCCGTAATATCCAAACAACGATACAATTACATTACTATTTGTTTTCGGAACAGCATTAGATACACTTTTCAATCTACAATTTTATTCATTATATAATTTCAATGAAGGTGAAGTGATTATTAGGAATGTTACAGATTCTCGTCCATATCATCTAATTTTAACACTTTTATTTAATATATGCAGCTGAAATCACCGCGATCATTAAACACCGAACGAAAGCCAATTGTAACAGACAATATTATTGGCGCGGCGAGCATCCGCTCGATTTTATCCGAGGATGCTCTGTCGCGTTAATGTTGTTGTGTTACAGTTCGTCAACTTTAAAACTTTCGTTCGATACGTACGAGTAATGAGAACAATTTATAAGTGTGTATGCCTCGTTTACTTTGAGACCGCGTGACACGAGGAAATGTCACGGAAAATGTCTTATGCAATAAGGTAGCTCGTTTAGGAACATTGAACGTAAGATATGTCGGGAAAATTGTTACACTTCTCCGACATACCTTGTACACTGATCCTGACCTCTTAGCAGAGCATTTTATACAGTTAAAATGTAAATCATTTAACGAGCAGAAACGCCCAACAACACGGTTCTCTCATTTGTTTCTCTACGTATATGCGTTGGAATCTGATCACTCAACTTGCATTAATACTTGTATTATAATTTCATTATACATTAAAATACAATGATATAACGAATAATACATTCAAATAGGACACTATACATACATACGCTGTATGAACCAAACATGATAAGTAAAAAAGAAAGCTTCAATTATATTTCTAGAAACCGAACACGTTAATAAAGTAAACGAAGTTACAATTAGGTTTATATAACTTAACACCTTTGAACGTCGTCACGGGTGTTACATGCTTTAATTTCACGTGTACAAAAAGAGAGGGGACAAAGTCAACATCATAAGCCAACGTAAACAAGCCACAGTACATATATCCATACATCAATATGACGAAATAGATTGCTGTTTCTCAGTGGATTATATATAGGTTTTTTTGTCTAGCGAGAGTATATCGGAGAGCTACCTTCATTATTATTTTTTTTTCTTTAGCAGAGCATGTAACGTTGCTACTCTATGTTTCGCGTTTTGGCTGCCGGATCGAGTGCTAAATTTTTATTTCTCCATGCCACAGCAACAACACACACAGATACTAAACTTATACACTGATAAGACATACAAACGCATTTTATATTTTACTCTATTTAATTCTCTAGATGCATTACATACAGTTTAAACTTCGTAGCGTCGATTTTTTTTCTTACTGTGTTATACTGATGTACTGATATATGCCGCTTACTTTTCTTTTTTTTTTTAATTTATTTCGCTAAGTATTTCGAGGCTCGTACATTTGACTGTGACAACAACTTTTTAATGAATATAGATAACTAGATTTTTTATCACCACAAATCATATATCGGAATAATATTCTTAAGTTTCCCATTTTCTATTAATGGACACGAACGAACGTCGAAATCGAGTGCCTATGTTCTTTTAATTATCGCCTGCAGCGTGATTCGCCGAATTTTTTTCATTTTTCTTTTTTACCAAAAAGGAAGCACTTTGTAATTCTCGTGACACATTTATTAAAGTGAAACTTACAAGTATCGTTTTAAGACCGTTAATTTTACGTTTACCTTAAATTAAAATTTCTTTTCAATACTTAAACAAAGGCACATACGTACACAATGCATTGACATATCTGTAAAACTATGTCATGATTACTTTGCGGAGTAACATGAAATAATGAAATTTAATTAAAACGAAAACATTTCAACACAACTGTGAATAACTAATTGTAAGATCAACTATTCAATAGCTGCTTGAACGTTAGTAGATTACGTGTATTTGCAAAATATTTAAATATACTTCAGTACGGTTCTCCATATCTTTTTTCGCCTTCGGTAAATAATGATCCACGTGTACTCATTTGATTATTGTAACAGTAAATTAATCGTTTTATAAACGTTACCGACAAACTAGAAACTCGCGCTTAAATATTTTGTAGTTCACTTTGAATTCATTACCTTTATTATATATTACAATTGTTTCGCGGCAATGCTTTTTCTCTTTAATGATATTGTATCAGCATTTGATAATAATAATTATGGGCTATTGAAATAATCTTGTTCTACCTAAATATTATAGAAAAGTAGATTCTGTTGATCTCTGTTATTTAATGCGTTGCACATTGTGTTTCACATACCATAGCCCTGGTATGCTGCTGCTGCTGCAGCAGCAGCAGGTGGATAGACACCTTGCGGAGGCGCACCGTATACACCCTGCGCTGCGTAACCAGGTGCCATCATGCCTGGCCCAGCTGTTAACATTAACTGAGGTTCCGCTGCAAACACATATACACGTACGACATTAGAAAATATATAATAAATTCAGAGCGTTTATGCTATAAAAGTTACCGTCACAAATACTTACGCATAATCATAGGCTTGTGTTCTTGGTGATCAGTTTCTTCGATGCGTCGGCTTTCAGCTTCCTCCAGTTTATCAACCTATGCATAGAAGAATTATATATGTGTGCACTCTGCGCGATGCTCGTTAAGAGGAAGTTCCGGTCGAAAAATAGACTTTTTCTCATTTTTCGAATGTTCAACCTTTCAGGAATGCGTGTTTAAAAGGATTTTATGAAATTTGTAAAATTTCCGAAGTTATAGGCATTTGAGTAGCGGCAAATGCATAAACAAACTTTAAACGCGTTTTTCTCGAAACAGTGTTTTCAAAATCGGTGTAAACTGTATATCCAAAAGTTATTATCCGATTCGACTGAAACTTTTTTATTTTGAGGAATATACTTCTGGCTCGTGGATGAACCAGTAAAATTTAAAAAAAATTGGAAATTTATCAGTTTAAAGGCGTTGAAAATAATTTCAGTAATTTCAAACTTCAAGTGTCGTTATTTTGTCAAAAAATGTCATTTTTGTAATTTTTTCTGGTCAGTCCACGAGCGAGTTTCATGCCCTTTAATAATCTGGCATTGTTTTTTATTTCAGACCAATGGTTTAGGTGCTACAGGTTCCACCGATTTGCATGAATTTTTCGATGCCTCGACTTTAACGACTCCCCAGTGCTGTTTACAACGATTAATTATAAAACAAAAAATATATTTCCATAGTTTAAGACACCCTTAATACAATGCAAAAAGTCCCATTAAATTATATGTAGTAGTTTTCCTTTAATTAATTCCTAAAGATCATCTATTTTTCTGCGCTCTAGACCGAAACAGCCCCTTAATTCAACACGTACAGTAATATATTTCAACGAATTCAACTCACCTTAGTAATATATTCTCGTGCAACTTGTATAAGGTACGGCATGGCGAAGTGTAAGATACGATGTCTCCATGCAAGCTCTAGAATAACGTCTGGATGAAGCAGGTCATAACAATGGAACAAGCATGATGCAAAACAATCTTTCGATCCCCTTTCCAGGAACCATTCTAACAATTCTTCGGCAACTTCGGCGTTTCGAGATTCTGCTGCGTACTCCATAGCATCTCTATTCGAGACATCGATACCGTAAGTAAAATAGCGAATAAGAATTATAATAAACGGCGTACTCAACCGATAAAATTTACCTGAACAATCGGTCCTTCTTACAAAGCTCCACCGACTGTTTCCATCTATTGTTTCCTTTATACAAATACGCAGCGATTCTCCTAAATTCAATTAACTCGTGCTTCTCTAATTGTTGCGCTAGCGCAATATTATCAAAATTATCGAACGCGTCGATCGATGTTCTGAGACCCTGGTAATCTTCTTCATCGATAAGCAGACTATTTAGTGCTTCGTTGATCGCTTTATTATTCAAAGTCTGCACGGATCTCAAATATGGTTTCACAAGTTGCAAATGCCCTGTCCTTTTGAAGTACGCCACTCCTCTTGTGTGATCCATGCGCGGGGCAAGCACGAGCAACACATCGTTCAAAAGCAGGGGTTTGAATTCCACGTAGAACTGTATAGCTTTGTAATAAAGCTCGACATTCGCCACTTTAGTGATCACATCTTTGAAATGGCCCTCCCGCCATGCTTCGGTGGGATGTTGCATCATTGCAAGCACTGCGTTATCGTACTCCTCATATTTATCATACAAAAATACAAGCTCTGCCCATAAATGCGCTTGTTCCGCTGCACGAAGTACCTGCACATTTTATTCGTAAGTATAAATTTATACGGTTCGGTCGAACACTTCTGCGCGCGGTTAATAAACATACCTTTGGTATATTAACGCGGGACCAGAAGAGTTCCAGATGCTCCCTCATTCGTTGGGGCTTATATTTGCTGTAAAGTATAGCTAATTCAGTAAACATCCCCATGTGCGCCCTCTCGAGTCCCAGGGCAGCTTCTAGGAGATTAATGAGCTCCTCGAAGTGTCCTCGATCTTGGTAATAATTGATTAGATCCTCGAGCTCGTCTGCGTGTACAACTATGTGCAGACCGCACATCTGCGCTAATCTAAACTCTCCGCTGTCCACGCAAGCGAAACAAACTTCCTTCCAAGTGCGAGTCGAATTGGCTTTACGGGCACTCTCAACGGCGCCTTGGAATTCTTTCAAGTGGACAAGCGTAATGGCTAATCGTGCAAAGTTTGATACATTGTTGTACAGCAGTTTGGCAGCATCGTACATCTTGTCGTCGAAACACCGATCGCCAATCTGAAAGGATTAAATGTTATAAAGGAGAATTCCAAATCGGTACAGGGATTTGTGATCGAAGAACGTGGCACGATTGCTAGACGACGGTAGAAGCCTCTCGTCAAAAGGAATCCAATGATATCATTTTCTAAAATGTACTCGAAGCTCGTAACTTCGAGCTTACCAATGAAGGAAACTAACAGAGCAAACTTAAAACGATTTCAAAAGCATAAATCTACTTTTGCTCACACACCACTCGAGTGTCATGCATTTTCTTTATTGGCAAGCTTGAAATGAACTTCGAGTTCATTTTTAAGAATATTCCCATCTGATGTTTGTCTGACCAGAGCTTTCCTCGCCACTTCGCCACAAATCACTTTGTAGCCTTAACATTATCTTTTAAATATTCTTTGAAACACTATACATATCCAAACAGTATGCGTATAATAAATAACCTTCTGTATATCAGCATGATTCGGGCCAGAAATGAATTCTTCGAGATCAGCAAGCCTGTTAGTTCTTGCATACGCATATATCAATTCACTTTCGATGAAAGATTCGCGTGCTTTTTTGCGGGCCATCTGCAAGTAACGGACTAAGTCTTCCCAGTGGGATGTTCGATGGGCAGTTTCCACGACGTCTACGTATGCTGAAGGATCATCTGCTTTGATGAAACTGTCAATGGCTTCTTTAACTAAACCTTGTTGCAATTGGGCTCTTGCTAATTGGGACCATACCGGTGGTTCATTGCATCTGTAAAAACACGCGTCACGTTAATGATTAAGAAACGACCAGTAACACCATGTTTACTACAGGTTCTACCATACCTCTCGGCAAACTCATAAGCTCTGTCTAAGTTATTAACTTGCTCAATCAAAACTTGAATGGCCGACGTATTGACATCGAACTTTTTAAAGATAGCAAAAGCTTCCTCGTACAACTCGTTGTTAATAGCTATGTTAGCAATGTCGGGGGCATCGTAATTATCCAATCGATTGATATACTCCATAACGCGCGTGCGATCAGCTTTTATCGCCGTTAGAATTAGAAGGTTTTGTAAATTACGGTGATCGCTAAATACGCTGCTGTCGAGCACGATTTTCTCGAGAAGCTCGATTAGTTCGTTGGGTAAATCAGCGGTCATAAACGCTTTCACGGTAACTGATATATCTTCGGGGTCTTGAGTCTCTGACAAAGCTGTTTGTACAACCTACAAACAAGTATATCAATCACATTGCGTTGCCTTTCAGTAATTAGTTGAAACCGTATAACTAAGGTATTATTGGAAATCTTTACAAATCTGTTGTTAATTCAATTCTTATTATTACTAATTTTAATGTACACCAACCTGATCGATTAATTGCCTCTTGTACGGGTTGCTTTCGAGAAGAACTTCAGCCCACAGGTCAGGATCTCTGCGTCTGACCAAGTATCTTGCTTCGCTTTTGAAAAGACTGTTCTCGTTGCATACGCTTATTAACTCTCGATCACACTGGCCACGCTCGTATGCGATGCATGCTAAATGAGGATCACGCTTCTCACAGTACTTTCCTACCACTCTGCTATCATAAAACTGATTCTCCCTGAAGAACAATGATTAATTAGCAGGGCAGTCCATTACTGATTTATATTAAACCGCATATATTTTGTGAACTTGAGGAATCTTTCTTACTTGAGGAATCTTTCAGGATTGTTGTTGCTGTCGATGTATATTTTTGCCAGCGCGTTATGGGTCGCAGGCTCAATGCAACCTTCATGAACACGAGATTCCAGCCACGGGAGTAAAAGTTTCAAACGATTTCTCTTCTCAACTTCTTCCACAAGTTCATCAGTAGAGAACTGGCCTCGCACCACCAGAATTAAATTCTTTATTATATCCTCTGAACAATCAACATCCAACAAACCACCCACCACAACTGGCAATCGCGATGGGTTCACCTAAATAGAAATTTCGTGCTGAATTAATCGACATTTCATAGAATTCACACATTTCTGTCTAACACATAATTGTAAATTAATTTCAAGACCCGAGACGAAGGTCGCTGTTCGATTCTACGAAACTCACCTTTTGTACATAAATTTCAATGTACTTTTGTAAATTGTTTCGGTAAAGGTACAGTACAAGGTCATGTACAAAATCAAATCGATCGCAAACAATTATCAAAGGCAACTGATCAGATAATTTCGCCTCCTTCAGGAAGTTTTTCACGCGCTCCGGATTGTAGCAATTGCTTTCTCTACAAATTCGTTCGACTTCTTTAATCTGCCCAGTTTTACAAGCTGCTTGAATGTATTTGAAGTGCACTTCCTGATCTTGGCTGAAGTTTACGATAGATCCCAGGAAGTAAAACAAGCCTTCGTACGATTTGAAGCTTTCGAATAAATCTGAAAGTAACGACATTGTCATGTGTTTAAACTGAAGCGAATAAAGTAACGCGCGTTGGATAATAATTACCTATCAACGCTTTAGTGGTCAACTGTTCGTGATACTTGGTTGCAATTTGAATACAAATCTGTAAGTTTTGTCTGATGTTAGCAGTTAACATTGCCTTCAAACATTCCAGAGAATCTTCGACGGATAGTGTCCCAAAAAATCCAACGAGCCAGTCCGGCGACAGTAAATGTGTATGAACAACAGCTCTTTTGATATCGTACAAATCGGTGTAATGTTCTAAAGCACGCTGTAACAATCCAGCTTTCTCGCATAACTGCGCGATATGAGCTCTGTCGTAGTGAGTAAACATTTGGTTCCCTAAGATCGCATCAGCAACTTGCGGAGCGGATATCAAATTCATTTCTAAAAGACGTGTTTGTAATGCTCCTTCGCTTGGTCGATTGTTTTTTAAAGCGTCCAACAAAAATGCTGTGCACTGCTGCACCATATTTTGTTCCATAAATATGTCCACGATCTACGAAAACAAGGGAACACAAACTCTATTGAAAAACTGTACTACAGTTTCGAAGCGATATACAGTACTGCGCTATACTTACTTGGTTGATATCGGCTAGTGGCTCGTCATCTTGAACCAACCTTTGGGCAAATGCTACACCCTGATCAGGATTAATTCTCATGACGTTCCTTAACAAAAATATATAATCAGGAGTGTACGAGACTTTCTTCGCGTACAGCACAATTTTCGAGAATTGACCAGTTTCCGCGAAGCATTGTATAACTTTATTGGGAACATTAGCTCTTAAATAAACGCTGAGAGCCAAGGTTGGATCAGCCTGTTTCACCAAGTCCCCCAGTTCTTCGCTGCACTCTAGCTTATCCTCTTTCAGCCATTTCTCAAGAAGTTGCTTACGTCCCTGTACCAGCACTGGACGACATAATTCCAATGATTCATATTTGTTCAACTGTCCTTGATCTAAAAGTATTCCAAAATATTGCAACAGAGGCGACGTTTGACCTTGCGTGGTTGGTACCTAACATGGATATATACACGATATAGTTACGTCGAACACAATACACAGTAAATTTCAATGGGGCTTTGTAACGTAATTTACGAACTGCGAACGTACTTGTTGAAATCGTTGAATAGTCGTTGGAGTTCGGAGTATTCCTTTCGGAGCGTTCGCTGCAACTTTAGCGGCTTCTGCGTACTGACCATTTTGAAAGAGCATGTTAAATTTCCTCACAAACAAATCTTCGGCTCCTGACAAATTATTCCTTACAGCCATTCGCAACGCGAGTTCAGGATTTTGTAGAACTCCGTTTATATACGGAATTATGTTCTCTTCGTCGACGGACACGGATAATACTTGACCTTTCCGATTCACTCCTATTATACCACCAGACGCTTCGTGCGGAGCGGTGACAAAAATAGTTTCTCCAGAGATGCGATTCATAAATATACATGTTGCAGACTCAATATCGTACATATGTATATAACCATATTTCGTTATTAAATATATAACATCATACTTAGAGCTGACTTGCATCGCGACTGGGAAATCATTTCCAGCTTCCGGCGGGAAAAAGACGTCCACCGCCTTCTTCGGGAAAGGCTGATTGCCAGCGGGAGGCTGGCCTACTTCGATAATATGAAGTTTCGCGCCTTGCACAGTTCTAACGGCGAAACAGAACAAGTTGCTCGGCTCCGCGTTCCCTTCCATTTTAAATTGGGCGAAAGAAGCGGCGTGTCCTTCGATCGGCTGAGAACATTTTCTTTCGACTGAATAAAGCTGCATAGCACCGACCACTCTGTTATGCTGAGCCGAAATGCCGATTAATAAGAGCCATGTTTGCTTTGGATCCGTTCTATAGTTAATTATTTGACATCCGTTCAGCGAGGAATGCCGATCGAACATTTTGTTCGGAGTCGACTCCCCTTCCATGGACCAATGATAAACAGCGGTCTCGGTTACCAAAGCCAGGGTATTTAAAGAGATCCACTTCCAGAAGACTACGTCTTCTGTCATTGTGTGAGCTTTCATTTTTGATTTCATTTCTATATTAAAGATCTGAAGAGTCTTCAACGCTAACGTAAGAAATACAAAACATTAATCTTTCATCGAAACTCAGAATCTTTTCCAATGTACCAAAATATTATAAACATAATGCAATAATATTATAACGATAATTTATTTTATACGATAACGTTAATAGTACTCTCAGGGTATTAACGCTACGTAAATTTAATTTGTTATTTAGTTATTAATGTCTGTACGTTTACTTCTTCAAAAAAAAATCTATTACCTTTCAAAGCGATAACTTTACTCGCAGGATTCATGATTGCGGAATCTGCAGAAATAGGTCTCCTGATGGGATTAGCAGAATCATTCATGTCGATAATAACTACCTGGGCGGTATCGCCAACCTTCTCTCTGACGCAAATAAATTTATCGGACTCCATAGTAAGTGTGTTAAAGCCGACATTGTTAGCGTTAATTCCAACAGCTGTAAGCTATAACAGTAATAATAAAACGTAAACTGAAAGAATTATATTCCGAGACACACGAAACATATTGTTGTTCTTAAATTTAATTCTACTGTGTATCATCGAGTTCCTTTTAGTATTTAATACTTTATTCTCATGTCTGACACTTTTCTGTGCGATTGCCAGAAGCGTGATTGTTGCAAAGTTTAAATAACTTTGAAGCAAAATAATGTTTCTTGTGTTAAATTTTTGCATTTGTATTAAAAAAATTGTAGGCAAATTTTCTTCTATAAACGCAAATAATTATTATAAATATCAATATACAGAGTAGTAAGTTATCATAAAATCAACAACTGCTATAAATAATAATTACTTCGATTATTGCAATAATTAAAATTGCGAAAATTGTAGATAGAACATAACCAATTAATTTTGTTGAAAGTTAAAGTTACTCAGTAATAATGTTAACTTGAACAAATCAACTTTATTATAGTAAAAACGATTTTGGAGATACATTAATATAAGAAGAGAAGGTGCAAGTATATTTATTTATTCGAACATCCTTAAAATTTCATGGAAACCATATATTACCAAATCTATTCTTACAATATTACTCATACAATAATCAATAAAGCATATACATATAAACTACACAGAAACAATCGAATTAAATGGATGTTATCTGAATTCTAAGGGAATCGATATGTAATGATAAATCATTGAACAAATCGTGCGCTCGTTGGCGAAGGAGAGAAATTAACGAATAACTCGTTCAAATTACAAGTTTATTCCACAGGATGCTAGAGGTCACACAAAAACGACAAACATTTCAATTAGAAAATTCGTGACATATAAAGACGGAAATAAGGGGCGTATATGCCGAGCAGACGTGGCCCTCGTTGATAAAAAAAATCAATTTATTTTTTCCCCAGTCAACTTTGCGATATAGATCGATCCAACGATCGGTTAACCTCTAAATATTCTATTAACAATATACTAGAGAATTGATTGAAATTTACACGTCCGAATGAACACGCGATCGTATTATATACCTGTCAAAGTAACGTCAATTCGGGAGGTTTTAACGGAACTTCCGTTCTATCGCCGGGAGTAATAACTGCCAACGGGGAAACTGACTAACCAGACGTTAGAGGCTTAATGTAAATTTGAAAATACAGCAGGCAGGAACGGTGATGTTTGACGACGTGTCGAAGTGTATAATTGAGGAACCGGGCATGAAAGCGGGTCACCTACCTGAAGATGTTCTTGAAACCTTATGGGTAGTAACTGCGTCATTTTTTCGATGTTTTCCACAAACTTTCCGAGGTTTTCCAGCCGCTGTTCCTTAGCCGACGGTAATATCGCGGCTGTCTATAGTTTCTATGTACAAGCGTTTTCGGCCCCAATGGTGCGCTTCTCAACCAGAAAACCTCAGCCCGACCATCAGCGCACAAAACCAACTGACGCAAAGCGAATGCCGTCACTACTTGCCGCTGACACCCATCATGGCCGCCAACGACCGCCCCTCTGTCTAAAAATAGTTCCTCCTCAAGTGCAAAAGTTGCCCCGATCGATCCTATATACCGATATTGCCAAACGTTTTTAAATGCATCGAAATAGTAATGGCACGCGGTTCACGCAACGGAACGCCTAACAATTACGACTAACGCCGCCGCGGTCCTGACCATTTGAATATTCGTCCAGCGTAAGAATACATACGGCTCAATTTCGTGGGTAAATCTCGAACACCACCCCTTCCTTTCATCAATCCTCATCCCCCACTCCCTACTGTGAATGAAGCCGCAACGGCGCACAAGTGTATACGTGGTAGGTATTCAACGTACTCTCCTCGTACCGTCTCTTTCGCGCGTAAGATTGGTCTAAACGAGGAGAGAAAATTTCCCCTATGTTATCATGGAGTTTCTATTTCTCAGCTATTTTCAACTGCGGCCTCGGTGGAAGCAGATAATACAGCGAAAATATCGCGGATATTTTGGCCTCGTTATTTTACAAAGATTCGGAGATTTTAAATTCAGAGTGTTATCAGGGTTATCATAACATTCGTTCGGGACGGAATTTTATAATCCACGCGTATCAGCAATGCTATGCAAGGGCGAAATATTTACTTCTGTTGTGGCGTGGATAAAGAAATTAATAATTAGGTACAATAAATTAAAAATACAATTTATTTTCAAATCATTTTGTCAAAACTGTATAGTACAAATGCTCCACAGGTAGTCATTATACTGCCGGTATGGAATTTAATCGAAAAGACCGAAGCCCATGTCATCGTCGTCTGATTCAGATTCTTCCTTAGCTGGCTTTTTCTCTTCTATTAACAGAAATTTGAATGAGTAATTTTCTTAGTAGTGGATTCTTCTTTCGAGTAGTTACGGTTTTTCTAAAGTAGAATAGTCGAATGAAAATTTACCTTTCTTTTCTTCAGCAGCGGGGGCGGCAGCTCCGGCTGGTGCCGCGGCTGCGGCAGCCGCGCCACCACCGACAGGCATGCTCGATAATTTCTCGCGTCCTGTAACAATGAAATTATTTTTACAGATGGGGTAATATCTTTGGAATATAATACAAACAGATACAAAGCCTTGTATAACGGTAAGGAATATTTTATACGCAGAACGCTACTCGTTTGCATCAACAAAATGTTTTGTATAGACAGAAATTCCAAGAAACGTATGAAATAAATACGAACACAAACATTTTTTGTATATTTTTTTTTAAAGGTACAAAAGTCAAACCTTTTGCTATCTCTCTTTAAATTTCTTTTCTGTTTCTGATATTTTTCTCCTAGGATTCATTTTTAATATATAAGAAAATTGTTACTGTGCTAAAGATATTACATATCACGAATAATAATGCAACAAAAATCATAAATTTAAAGGATAGATTTGGCTATACGATTCCTTGCCTTTCTACCCACATTATTATTTTAGTGAGATAAGAATAAAAGTTGTTGCTTGAAACACAATGAAAACACGAATAGATAAAGTGATTATTGTGAGTTTGAAAAGGAATTATAACATAACTGGAAGCAATCGAGGAAACATACCCTGCGCTATGATCTCATCGATCGATTTTCCATCCAATTCCGATATGACCTTCTTCAGTTTCTCACCATCCGTCTCAATTCCAACGGATGATAGAATTTTTTCGATATCATTTTGGCCAGGAGAAACTTTGCCTCCTAAAGCGGCTAAGAGATAAGCGGCCACGTAACGCATTCTGAAAAACATATGGCACATGGGTAATACACATATTATATATAAACAATTTGTTTTATACTTTGTGATCGCTTCAGTAAAAAAATTACCATCACGGTTATCAGTCGAAAGATGGTGAATATTTGGAATCATCATGTACAAGGATTAAATTTTCAAACAAGCCGATATTGACTATTAATTAAAAACTGAAGTTAAAGCAAGAGAAATATACTTTGAGCAGAGATCATTTAAATAAATCTTATTATATCCCGCGCTATTTTTGTAATTGTAGATACCTAACCTCTGCTGCGCGTAAGCAACGAGAACGCAATATTAAATATATAAACTGTAATAGTATGAAGAAGCCAAGTATAACATAGCGTTAATACTTATAACAAATGGATATTTTTAGAACTGATTAAGTTCGAAATTATAATATTTAACATGTACACTAAATATTTATATACATGTATTTCGAAGAGAAGTGAAATAATTTTCGCGTATAAAAAGTATTAAAAATAATATTATATTTAAATGAATAGGTATGCGACTTTCTTTTTCAACACGAGTTGAAACTTTCTTCTCAAGTATTCTTGTAAGTACGCGTGACTGATATTCGAGCTAAGTTCATATCGTAAATCATCCTCTATCACAATTTATTATTTTATGAATAAATCGTAGCATTTAATTTGCTAATAAATTATACGCTTATAGTTTACAATATTTTTCAATAAAACTCACGGTTTAAACAATATATTTACCTTTAAGTCTTACGACACGAAACGTGGATCACGCCGCAACAGAAAAATACAACCGTTTCGACGGGTTGGTAAACGGTAAAGAACGCAGTGAGCGAAAACAGGAAGAGAGGAAACGTATTTCTGAATACTACCACAGTGACATCTAGGGAACATAATAGAAAACTTCAAACGCCGCGCGCTCCCTCTGCATGTGCTAAACTTAACCTTATTTTCGTTCTTCAGAACGTGTGAATAGAAATTTATATTTGCATATCTTGCTTAATGAAAAAATGATATTAAAAATTCCTACTCCTATCCGTGTGCTCGGCAGCCCAACAGGCAGCTCACACGGAAAGGAGTAGAGATATGCTTGTGTGCAGTGCGATGGAAAGAAGGTGGGGGACGAGGGTAGGTCATAGTGGGGGTAAGTATTTGCCCCACGTCCCACGATTCTGGCATCACTGGCTCGAAGTTCCCACGATTCTGGCATCACTGTTTCGAACACTCCGAGCAACTTCAAGCTTCTCCAACCTGAACCGTCGTAGCGCACAGGTGCAACGCAGAAGAAGGAATTCAAAGTGATTGTACCACGTGTTGTACCCAGAAGTTTACGAAGAATTGTAACATCTCCTAAACAACAAGAAGAGATATGTAATTATGAACAATTATGATTTCTAATTATCTTGAGTTTTGTCGCGCGGTCATTTCTGTCGTGTCCCACACAGCACAACGTCTGGCAAAGTCTTAAAGACGTCTTTGAGACACCTTTTGGACGACTTTAAGACTTTGCCAGACGTTGTGCTGTGTGGGGTAAGACTAATAAAAAATAAAACGCAGGAGATACCGTTTAAAATGTTATATTTCCAAGATAAAGTATAATAATGCGTCGTCGTCGTCAACGCGATACATTTACGATTGCTTCTCGGTATCGCAGTTGTCCAAAGCCTCTCTTGTTCAGAGTTTCAGACCACGACGCAGTTCTCGGGAAGACTTGGTTTATAATATTCTCAAGTGTCGATTTTTCAATGCCTAAGTTGACTGCTAAATGACCGTTTGGGAACTCGCTCGTCTGTCTCGGGCCGAAGGGTATCCCGTAATTTTTATCTTATTTTGTTGAAAATTGCACCCATGGATTGGTGAAGTTTTCCCGACGGAAATAATCCGAAACACGATACCCACACAGCACAACGTCTGGCAAAGTGTTAAAGACGTCTAAAAGGCGTCTCAAAGACGTCTTGTTACAAATCAGGACATTCAGACCGTCTGAACGTCTTGATTTGTAACAAGACGTCTTTGAGACACCTTTTGGACGTCTTTAAGACTTTGCCAGACGTTGTGCTGTGTGGGTGGGTATACATCGCACTAATTAGTTTGAATTATAGTAACCAATTTGAATATATATTATCCTGAATAATGATCGGAATAAGACGTACGAATTAAGATATTGTTAAAACTAGTCTAATTTGCCGTATTTTGGATCATTATTGGCACTGTTTCTAAAAACATGGAACGAAAATCATAGAATTTGAAATTTTCATGATTAGATGATAATAAATACATCTCGCGACCCAGTATCGGCCATCCGACCATGTAAACGAAATATTTTGCGTCGTGTCTCGTGTCGTCCGAGACCTGTTTCTTCATAATGTGTTTATATACGTTCTTCAGTCGGGTACACCATGTTGTGAGCCGTATGTTGATAAATATTGAAGTCGTAATCATTGGTGGATTTAAGGAAAGTGGAACAGGTGGCAAACGTTATGAGAGGCAAAATTTGTATTTGAATAAACATTTCGAATAACGAATAAAAGTTAACAAAATTATTCATCACGTGTTTTATAAAAATTATCCGGAATATCTTTATTCGACGCATGAGGATTCATTTTTTTGTGTCTTGTGTAATATTTTTTACACTAATTTCCAAATATGAGTGGCCCAAAAAACAATGTTTCATCGCACACCCAAAACCGAGTTAAATGAATTATATAAACCTTTAAAAGAATTTTAATAACTGAAAAATGCAATGTAAAAAATATTACGTAAGTAAGGAGATAGGGGTGGAATATAAAATTTTACGAATTCTTATACTGGGGGATTGAGGGGGTAAGAAATTGCTAAAATTACCCTTACGTAATTTAAGAACGGACCCCCAATCGTCAGTGAAATATTACACTCCGTCAAAGCAACGCTTCTCCCCCACCCCTTTGAAATATGTAGAATTGATATTCACTGGGAGGAATATTATAAAAATACGTAAATACATACTACCCAGATAGCACAACGTCTGATAAAGTCTTAAAGACATCCAAAAGGCGTCTTAAAGACGTCTTTCAGACTTTCAATAGGTGTCTCTACGGACAACCTTTTGTAAAACCGGATGTTTCGCAATCGCGGAGGTGAGAGACAAATCGACGTCATGGTCAATCAGCGTCGTCGGGAAACATATTGTCGACGCCGGTTGGCCGTGGCGTCATTCGCTTGGAGTTGGCGCCGGTTCGTCTCCAATCACGGCTTCTCACGCACACATTACCACCCCTCCTATAGGTGTTCCCTCTCCGTGAAACATCCGGCTCTGCAAAATGTTGTCCGGGTACCTTCGCTGTAGTTGGTTGCATTTTTAGGGAAGTAAGCGCGTGTGTGCGGCGTTTCGTTCTTAAAGTTTGAAAATAATGCTCATACGTTTAATTCTTATGCTTTTATTTACTGGTTATTCTGTACATTAATCGTCATTTTTCTGCGTGATAACGAGGTAATTTCTTTTACCTCAATTCGGTATAAAGTACAAACCTATTCAAATTTTGCGTTTGGCTAACTAAGTAGGAAATTCTTTGATACGTAATATAATCTATCCCTGTTACGTCGTAGGGATGAAACGGCATACATCGAGGAATTCGCATCGTGATGAAAAACCTAAGCCCTCACGTAATGAAGAAGATAGTGGCGCGGTTCTATGTGCAAGAACGGAAGAGAGGCGATGGCGTAGACGCGAATGGATGATCGAACAAGAAAAATTAGACAGGCATAATAGACTGAAGAGAAAAATGGCTATGGAGTATGAGATACGACGCGCTCGTAATATGGGCTTATCACTTCCTGAAGGAACATATGACAGATCTCGTAGGAGTAGAAGCGAATCTCCACCTAGTCTACATAGAAGAACTTCCGAGCATAATACACCTAAAGTTACTGTGCTTTCTAAGAAGTAAGTATAAACTGTTTTTAATTATTTACTGTTAAAGTAGACTCAGTGTCCCATTCTGGAGGATTTTATAGACAAAAAAGAATTTTAATACTTCATTGTTGGGTCATGGAATTTTCTGTCTTATTTTTTGACTGATTTAAATTAAATATGTTTTTGGCCATATCCAGAAAAGTACACTGATGAGGTGTTAACTTGTATTTGTATAAAATATCAAATTTAGTTGATATAATTTTTCAATACAGTTGTATACTATGAAACAATATGCTTCAAAAAATTTTAAAAACATTAAATTGTACTAATTTTTGGGTACAAATCTATTAAATCATATATATATAAATAATATTATTCTGTACTTTAGATTTGAAACATCAAGTGGTACAACGCCTTTATTTAAAGAATCCGAAGGCACAAAAATTAATCCAATAGAACTTTGCAAAATCAAAGTAGATATTCGTAGAAACATTCCTGGAAGCGTAGCTACCAATGAACTCAAGCGAGATATACCCAACAAGGAAGATGTGGTGCTTAAAAGAAGAGCGGGTAACGAGTTGCTTTTTTACCTAATTTCTTAAGAATTTTCAGTCATTCAGCGAACAAGTACCACCAAGAAAAATGAATTCATGGCGGAAGATCATTCTGTGGTTTTCTAGAAATCACGATGAACGAATTGAAGTTTGAAAACATTGTATGTTTTCTAATGTAAAAATGTTTCTTCTCTGTGAGACATTACTCTCCACTTTTTAGAATCCATACAGTTTCTGTTTAAATGTATTATCGAAGTCTAGATAAATATTTCCACGTTTTCATTTTACCAAGTGCTACATTTGAAGAATGGAACCCTTGTCACTGATTTCTACACTCGTGAAGATTCTAGACTTTATGGTCATACTGTGTCCCCTATAATATTTAAGAATTTTCTCAACTTTATTCATCAAATTAATAACGTGTTTTTGATTCGTCCAGGATATAGCAAATTTGGAATACAACGTTGGATCACTGTATTGATCGCATAATGTGCAATATGTAAGCACAATTTTTTTTACTTTGACTGTTTTAAGATTGCTATGCTTCATATCTCTTGCTTGTTGCTTTATGTACAATTTGTTTTTACGAGCTTGCACAAAAAATTATACTTCAGTTATATTAACTGCTATAATGAATATATATATTTTATTACAAATTAATTTTTCCCCCAAAAACGTAGTTCAAACACGTTTTGTGCATTCTCCTTGTGTCTTGGTTTTGGGAATGTGTGCATGTCGAAATATGTGGACATTAAACATTAGGCTCCAACACTGGAAGAAACGAAATCAGAAATTAAATCTTAGAATTCTTCGAAATTTTTTAATAGTGTGGTATTTCTTATTCTTATTCATCTTTTATTTTATTGCATTAAAGAAATAACTGCAATTTGGAAATAGGTACTTTCTTTTTAAAGTATGAGTACTCATAGACATAATTTAGTTAGTTTGAAAAGTATGCATTCCAAAGCATTGTATATAGAGTGAATTTCGTGGAAGCTTGAAATTGCGATTTAACCAAGGAAGATGTTATTGTGGAATCATGAATCCTCTACACGCAAATTAAACTACTTTATTTGAATTATATTGAAAGAAATTCGTAATAGACAAATAGACAATGAGTAACATTCCAAGAATTTAGCTACATTCTTTTGAAAAATTATTTAATACGATTTGTATACCCTTTGTGAAAAAGGAAGAAAATATTACATTATAAATTAAAAAATTTTCAGTTGCTACAGAATATTTAGAGTTAGAGTTTTATTAAAATAATGTCACCAAAACAATTACAATTATAAAAAATAAATTTCTCTTAATATATCTGGCACTCAAGAAAGTTGTACTACAGCTGGTAGTATTGCTTAAATGCTTTCCCGAATTTTACGTACGATTGCTTTTCTATTATTAAATTCACTAAACTTAACTGCAGGAGAGGGATCTAAGCCGATATTTGATAGAAAAGAAATAAAGAGAGCAATAGGTGAAACAGAAGAAGTTGAGGAACATCGTTCTGTCGTAACTGTGGATTTGGAAAATTCAGGTATTATTTATTATTTAAAATTGCTAAGATTTATTACGACTTCTGTTTTGCAAATATGGACACTTTAATTTTTAGAAAACAAGTTGAAAAGGAATTCGGCGTCCTTAAGTCCTACAAGAACCCGAAATCACAGTCCTAGGCGCATGTGGTCCCGTCACCCCAGGTTCGTGTCTGGATTTTACACAGAATATTGCAATATAAACAAGTGTAAATCATATACAAAGAACATGAATATTTTAAATGCGTTAATGTAGAATCTGAAATTGTTTAGGAAATTAAATTTATTGCTAATTTGTTTACCCTCTTTCAGGTATGACGATTCTAAGCATGGAGACAAAGGAAGTTACAGAACTGATGGGTAAAAGCTATTACACTTTTACATTTTCATGTATCCACGTTCATTACATTTCTTCCAATTGTATTTCACCAGACTATTACATTATTTACATAGGAAGAAAGATCATAGTAAAGAGCGGAAAGATGGTGAGAGATCTTACCGAGACCATCGAGAGCGGCCCAGCGATTCTCGAGACAGGAGGCAAATAGATAGATCCAGAGAAAGAGAGAGGCCTAGAGAAGAAAGGGTTCAACAAATTCCTATTCCTATTTATTATGGAGTAAGTACTTTATTTACATAAAAATGTGATAATTTAGCCATGATATAAAACTCATTCATTTCTTTTCTCAGAATTTTCAACCGAGACCAATTATGGTTCAACCGTGGGGCCCAATTGGAGGACCTCTTGGACGTAATTTGGCCAATTTTAAAGTGTCCACGATTTTTAAAACATGCCCATAAAGAGGACAAACAGGGCTATATCGTCCTATTTTTTCAAATTTTTAAAAAGGTGCCTTCAATTATAAAATTGTATTTTACAAGAATTGCAAAATAAATGGTAAAAAATTTATATTTTTTCAGTGAAATAATTTTTATTAGGTACTCTTATATCTCCACTGTAAGCACCCAAACGGTCATTTTTATCGATTTGTTAGTTCAATAGTTACAATTTTTGGAAAAAAAAAGTAATCACTATATTTCAAAGAACTGTAATTTCCACAATTTTTGAAATTTTCAAAAATCCTTCGAGATATGTGTATATATCCCTAAAGACTACAACATATCTAAGTTGCACCAAAATCCGAAATGTTACTCCGAAAAGTGTCTGAGTTCGCGTGGAATGACCCTTGGGGATAGATTAGGGCGGGGGCGCGCGTAAAGCATGGTAGCGAACCGATGTGAGTAAGTGTTAAACTCGTTAATTCTAGTGTTAATGTGAGTGACGGGAAAGTGAATCCTTGCTTTACGCACCCTCACCCTTACTTAGCCCCAACCAATACTAATACCGTTGGCTGTGAAACACTCGACAGTTCTAGTGTAATGTTTTTTATCTCGTAAATCAAAGCCTTGAAAACATATGTCAAGGTCATTGCAATCGGAGAATCTTTCCCTAATGTAAAAATTTACCCATACCTGTTCCAGAAAAAAATAATTATTTGTTCTTTATTGTATCGATATGAAAATGATGCCTTATATTTCTTACAAATAAACGAAGTATGATTCATAATTTCTTTAAAAGTTTATTTTTAATTTAGATATTAATTACGCTTAACATTGAATGGTATGATTCTTTTGGTATTGCGTCTGATTTATTCTAGAGGGTCATTATCTATTTTTAAAACCATGTCATTAGGTCAGAACGCAAATAACAATAGAAATGAAAATAAAAGAATAAGATTTTTAAACGTAGGTATACATTTTTCAATATAGAAAATTCATCAGTTTTCTTTTATTAACAGTTACAGCTGTTGTAAAGTTGTAATTCCTTATTTCTTCTGTCATTCTTAATTACACAAAGAAAAATAAATCAGTATAATTATAAAATTATATTTTATTCGTGTCTATAACCTACCTTGTTTCTGAAGTAACATATTACATGAAACACTTTGATCTTATGGATTTAGTAGTCAGAAGAAAGCTGGGTAACTTAAATTCTACTCATACTATTTATAATCAAATTTAACAGCCAATATTATAAATATCACTACACGATTAATTTCGAGTTTCATCATTGGTAAATTTCCACCAAATCAGAGGAGTAATTACAAATGTCTCGCATTTAGTGCTGCAAAATTAAATTACGAACTTATGTTTGGCGTGGATGGTTCTTCTGCTTTTGATTCTAAGGAAAAGGGTGGTATTCTACAATCAAATGCGTATCCATCCTCCCGTTCCATTCTGAATGTACCCCTAAAACATTACAATTTTATAACATTACACATTATTATACCCTGGCACCAAATACGGTAATATCAAAGATACAACTTCAAAAGTAAAGATACGTATTTGCATTAAATTTAATAATATTCAAAAATTCTATGCGTCTTTTCAAAGTAACATTCACGACTGATATTAATAATATCCAATCAATTACAACATAATTAAATACATACCACATATGGCCACTTGCAGCTTGTAAACTCACATGACTGCTATATTGGAAGGCTGGTAATGTTTTTGACAAAACAGGTTCTTGGCCGACCACACCTCTACCTCTGACGGTCTCCAGTGTGCCAGAAAGACTAAATATTCTCCAATGTCTTTCACGCAATTGTACGCTCAAATCACCTAAATTTTCTAAACGGATGCAGTAGCGCCACTGTACAACATACATATGATTAATACCAGATTATTAACTTGAAAATAAACTGTACATTTGTCCCACCATATGTTGTAACGCATACCCAGTGTACAGCCGTAGTTTGACTCCCTCTGCAACCCATATAAAACGGTATCACAGTTACGCGAACATTTTCAGTAGTCTCTTTATGTACATCTGACAATTCCAACCATGGATGGTTCTTTTTCTGCCATGCTTTAAGTGTTTCCTGCGCCACGAAACATGGATCTCGATTCGGATGGTACGTTAAAAATTTATCAAAAAGTTCATGCTGCAAAGCGGTCTTCTCGTTCGTAGTATAAGGCAAGACATCTTCGTGAGCGACATAGTCCAATCCCGGTATCGCGTACAAGCTGCGACTACTCTCATGGTTACCCAAGAATGTTACAGCTTCCGTTTGCGCGCGCTGCGTTTGTATACATGCAACGTTTACGGGATATTAGTCTTTACCTACTTAATTTATATATTTATTATACTTACTATGAAAGGACAATCTCTTTGGTCAATTAATACTTGATAAAATGTGTGAGTTCTACCTTTTACTTCTTTCTCCACACTGTTAAAGTTACCATTTATGTTTCTGCAATAAAACGCTGGCTTTACTCCGATTTCATTATCGCTAAGTTACGTATAACGTTTCATACTTACTGTTCCCTTTTATTCGGAATATCCCTGTCATAAACCTTCGCAACCCATGGAAATAATATCACACCACGGTAACCAAACACTCTATGTAAAATTAATTGACCAGTTTCATATTTTCCCTGTAATTTTGGAGTTTCTAATTTTCCTACCTCTGCCAATCTGTAATACAGACATTTCTCACGGAATTGTAATCAGATCTTCAATAAATTATGTAACCTATGTAACTTAAAATTAATATCTTTTACTTCTCACCGAAATGTTTTTAAGGACAATGACAAAAAAAGCAAGTGTGACACGTTAAGTTCTTCTATTAAGTATTCTTTAAATATCCGTCCTATACGTAAAATTGAAATTTAGAACTTATGACAGAATTTGTAAACAAGGACAGTCGTAAGTCATGAGATATAAATTAAGTAAATTAAGAAAACATTTCTAGCTAAAGTTCGCGAAGTGACGTTAAAATGCAATTAATATTTGCATTGTATTATCACGTACTAGTTCTGATTTGATATAAAATTCATGTTACCTGATACTTCTTACGTGATACAAACAAGATTTTTCCGATACTTTAAGGAGGCAACATTTCAATTTGCTAGTAACAAAATTTCGCGCAAGTTCCATACTTTCTTACACAATACTGTTAATAAAACAGAATTTTTAGTTTAGAGCGTGCGGCATTGAAACGAAAGTACATGACAGTGAGTACTTGACACTTCTAAATCTCCTTACGGACCATTACGGACTATGTTATAACGTTATAACGAACGTTACACGGTCTGTTTATGTGCGCATTTAATGTAAAGGCGGATTCTCGTAACGAATATAGGGTTAACATGAATATTAAGAGCATACAGTTATAAATGTAATAATGTACTTTTATTAAGTAAAAATGTACTTTTATTAATAAAAGTACATTATTCCATTTATATATATTTAATAGGAACAACGATTATATTTCACTTGAAAATGGATCATGTGCGACACACATGATATCATTCGTTTACATGTAACTGCAGTTACGCAACAAGTTTTTTCCCTATTGGGAAGTGATATCTACTGTGCTCCGATGGAAAGATGAGACTCGAGAAACTCTAGGGTCCGAATCAGGGTCCGAATAGTATATCCCTATTGGCTGGCGCGACAACGTCGACGAATACAAAGTAAGGAAACGGGGCACAGGCAGCGGGAGCCAATGCGAGCGAAGAACCCCTCTCGCCCCCCTGACATTTCGGGTTTCATCTTTCCATCGGAGCACAGTAGTGTTGGCTAGAACCGTGATTTGTGAATCACGAGTGATCCGATCACGTTCGTTCCCAATCACGGTGATTTTTCACAGCCCAGATAGCACACCTCGTCTTAGAGACGTCTAGTTTATGTCCATTTTAGGTCTGAACGTCTTGATTTGTAACAATACGTCTTTAAGACGTCTTTAACACGCCTTTTGGACGTCTTTAAGACTTTGCCAGACGTGCTATCTGGGAGTGATCAGTGATTTTTCGTGATCGCTTCTGATTGGTGCAGACAGAACAGTGCTTCGCGATTTCCGTGATCGCTTCTGATTGGTGGAAAGCATAACTGCTCTTTGCACACGCCACATAACCCCATTTTCTACCTTCTCTGGAAGTATTTTCAAGTCCTTACTGTTCTTATAGAATCTTCGTTGTATATTTTGAACCAATGTAATCGTTCTTGATCTATTTAAATTAACGAATATTTCTTCACAGTTAAAAAGTATAATGTATTTGTGAATACTTTAGCCAATCAAATCAGTGCGTGCATACTTTGAATATTTATGAATAAATATTCTAAATATTCGCTAAATTAGCACACTTTGACTGTAACACAAGCTTTATTAAAGTATTTTATAAAAAATAATTCAATCAAGATAAAGAATTACGATTGCAGTACAACATTCACTCAAGTTAAAAAAATCAAAATCACGGTCGTGATTGAAGTTAAATCACGATCGTGATCGTGAATCTGGGATCACTGTGATAAATCACTGTTAGTGATTTTGCACTTCATCTCTAACAGCCGTGTTGCGCGATTTCGAGGGTATTTTAACGAGATGCCGGTTCGTGCCCGTCGAGCGCTGACGCACTCAGCTCGCAAGGTAGCGCGGGGATTTTAAAGGATCCAACAAGGCTGAATTTTTTAATTATATATGTATTGTTACAGAAGTAAAATTGTTAGTCTGCTCACAAGACCGATCTGCCTTTTTTACAAATTAGCGCCCGACTCCTGCAATTTCGGCATGTTCCTCCGACTCCCTCCACGGTTCCCTTCGTCCAATCAAGACAGTGATTGGTTTCATGAAAATGTTTAATTAAGTCAGTTGGCGCCAAATTTAAATACAGTTTATTCAATACCAGAGTTGAATACACATATTTCTTATATTTAATTATCACATTAACTTTAAATGCATGATTTGGTCACGTATCTTGAGTTAAAACCATTGCGGAAACCCTGTATAAATTACAAATGATTAATGTTTCATTAGATATGGATATTGTACATTTATAATTCACACTTACTAGGATTTATAGGTGGACGAAATCCATACATATCTGGAGGTATTCCTATAGATCGTGGTGGATATGTCCTTAATGGTCTCATCATAGGAGGATGCAGCATATTATCTCCAAGAGGTCCTCGAATTGGGACCCACGGTCCAACGATTAATGGTCTCAGTGGAAAATTCTGAGCAAAGAAATGAATCACTTTTATATCATGGTTAAATTATTGCATTTTTACGTAAATAAAGTACCATACTCAATAATAAATAGAAACAGGAATTGGTTCAATATAACGCTCTGGGAGAATCCTTTGTTCTCTAGGCCTATCTCTTTCTCTGGATTTATCTGCTTTCGTCCAATCTCAAGAATGATCTCTGGGTGGCCCTCGATGGTCTCGGTAAGGTCTCTCACCATCTTTCCGCTCTCTACTATGATCTTTCACCCTATGTGCGGCCGTCCTAACAGGATCACGTGCGCGTAGGACTGTGAATTCGGGTTCTTGTAGGACTCAAGGATGCCGAATGCCTCTTCAACGTTTTCGACTTGTTTTCTAAACATTAAAATGTCCATATTTGCGAAACAGTAGTTGTAAGAATTGGAATGCAGTTTATGTAAAATTCACATTTTAAAAGACTATCGACAAATCGAATACCCAACGAATTCAGTCGAAAGTGATAATACATTATTCATAGACTCTTTAAGGATCATCTATAATATTACAAATTACGTTTTAGAAACAGAAAACATACTGTATAATATAAAAGAAACGATTGTAACATACGTGAATCAGTATGCTTTTTTTTTAGTTTTATGTGCTCCGATAAGCATATTATTTGTAATGCGAATAAAAAAAGATTATTGTAGTATGTATTTTGCAGGCATGTAAGAAAATGAATGATGTTATGAAAGGAAAACGAATTGTACAATACACCTGATAAATGAGTGACGCTATGAAGGAGGCCGTTTCAATTCTGGGGAAAAGAAAAAGAATAAACAAATGAAATGTATGGCATTGTTGCGAACGCCTAGCGGCGTGTAGTATAGACTTCAGAAACGCGAAGTTTAAATCGGAACACACGAATGTAATAGCACAGCCGACTCTAGTACTAGCCGTGCTGAAGGCAAAATGGCAACACCGCGAGAGTCCGGTTTCGATATACCCAACCCAACCTACCGTATCAGCCTCTCGGCCTCTCACTACCAACCGGCCTCCCGGCTACACAGTCTCCCTTTACCGGCCTTTCGGTCTCCCGCCTATCTTTCAAATATTTCAAATATTAATGTAGTATGAAGTCCAGTAAATGCGAGAATCGGAGCAATAATTCAGGTGTTTTATTTATTTATATTAACTCTACAGATCCTTATTTTTGTGTGTAGCACATTTATTTAATATAATCTATAGTAATTTTGGACATTTTGTTTCATATACATTTTTTTTTATAAATTTGAAATAATCATTAATAATGCCACGGCGTTGCTGCGTTCCCAATTGCAAGGGAAATTATGATAGTACTTTGAAAGATAATAATTACAATTCTATATTTTTATTCCCCAAAAATGAGGAATTGCGGGAGAAATGGATGGTTGCTATTCCTCGTAAGAATTGGACACCATCAAAATATTCTGCTGTCTGTTGTCTGCATTTTGCAGAAACTGATATTGAAAGGTATCAGGATATTCTATCGGCCAATGGTGTAGTGAAGAATGTTTTGTTGAGATGTCCAAGGCTTATAGCAAATGCAGTACCATCCATTTCCCCCAATTTACCTTGTTATTTTGCCAAACGAGTGCTACCACCAAGAAAAGATCCTGTAGAGCGTGTACAAGAAATGCTCCAAAGTAGGGCTCTCACTATCCGGATATCCGGGTACTTAGATCCGGATTTCGATTCGGATTTCGTGTTATAACGAGCAATCCGGATACTCGGATATCCGAATAGTAAGAGCCCTACTACATACTAGGTAGGTACTAGGTATCCGGATTATTTGGAGTATCCGGATTGCTCGTTATAACTCGAAATCCGAATCGAAATCCGGATACTCAGATCCGGATATCCGGATAGTGAGAGCCCTACTCCAAAGGCATGAAAATTTAGTTCACAAATTTACTAATTCAGATTTGATTAGCAATTTCGCGGATTTAATAAATAATTATAAAGAAAAGCTTGCAATTTCAAACTGTTGGACTATTAAAATAACAAATTCAAAATTTTATTTTTGTATGCTTGTATGTAATGATGATTCTGATTTTTTGGTACTAAATACACAGATTGTGATTAGTGACGACATGAAATTACAAGTTTTTCAAGAAAGTAATGAAGTATCATTTAATAATTTAAAGTGGGTACTGCCTATTGACAAAAAATTGTCTAGGTGGTCCCAGCTTCAGAATATATTAAGTAGATATAAAGTATTACAAAATACACATTCTGACACTGATATATGTCTTATTGAAAAACATCTTGAGAAGTCTCTAGAAGAACTCAATAAGGCATATATTCTTGCAGAATCAATTGATTTCGCTTATACAAAAAATCTCGAAATACTAACCGATCAAGTAAGAAAAATAAAAAATAAAAACAATAGATATAGCTCATGCACCATTATTATGGCTTTCTCATTATATAGTCAATCGTCGGCTGCATACAATTTATTAAGAAATTTTTTTATTTTACCTCATAAGAGATATTTACAATATCTTTCAGCCAATATGACCATTACACCAGTTAATGATATAACAAATGAACATTATCTTATTAATATATCATCTAATTTAACAAACAGAGAAAAAGTAGTGATTTTATTAATTGATGAAATTTATATTACTTCAAAATTACAGTATAAATCAAACAGACTTACGGGTTGCGCTACAAATTCTAACGAATTGGCAAAAACCATTTTAGCTTTTATGATAAGTTCAGCTTATGGAAATTTTTCTGAAATTATTAAATTAATACCAGTTTTTAATATTACCGGGACTGAAATGATACCGAGTATTAATAAAATTATAGAATTTGTACAAAATTGTGGTTTCGAAATAATATGTATTGTAGCAGATAATCATAGAATCAATAGAAATATGTTTAATAAATTATCTAATAATGGCATAAGTTTTCCTAATCCTTCACAACCTAATAAAACAATTTTTCTTTCTTTCGACTTTGTTCATATAATGAAAAATATTAGAAATAATTGGTTAAATTTGAAAAATGTAGATAAAACTTTCGTTTTCCCCGACATTCATACAAACGAACAAAGATTAGCAAAGTTTAATGATTTACGTACGGTTTACGATTTCGAAAAACATTTAATTACTAAGAAAGCTTATAAATTAAATTATAAATCATTATAATCAAATAATTTTGACTCAATTTTTAAATCCTTCAATATAGTCCAAAGATGGTTTTAACTTGTTTCCCACTTCTTGTTTCTTGAAATCTCTGTAAATATTTCAAATATAATGCATCATAACACCAAACTATTCCGAGAGTCCCCAAAATATATACCACATTTATAAATATTAATATACTTCTGTATTACTTCTACTTACTATAATTATGATATTTACGTATTCCTTATACATAGTTAATAAAAAATACTGTATATTAGTATAGTTTTATACTGTAAAATAACGATAATTACAATGCTAAATACAAAACTCCACCATTGAAAATAGGACTCCCGATCCGCACATGAGCGGTGTTGCCACGTTGTATAGCACGGCTAGTATTAGAGTCGGCTGTGGTAATAGGAAAGGGAGACAAGGTGAAGCTCGTACAAGCCCGAGGTGTTTGAAAATAGTTAGAGATTCTTTTAATAAGGGAACTTCAAGATTATAAACTAATCGATACTAGTCGATACTAATCGATACCCACTTGGAACACCAACTTCTCCTTCCTCCTTTCTCCTAGGTGTGCAATTCCAGCGCAATGTTGTTAGACGCTTGATTTTGTAAAAATTGATAACCGAAAGGAATCGGATCAACAAATAGGAATTTAGCTAGCTAATTAGTAAATTTGCGAATGGCTCTCGGTAACTAAGCCATTTTGAAATTAACAAGAGGTAAAGCGAAGGACCTTTTTGGAAGCGTCTCTCGAGCCTCTAAGTGGCGAGCAGTCGTGTTGTAGAAAACCTCCGGAAATTGAGATAGCTATAGCTATTTTGTTAATTAAAGTTTCTAGTTTTGAGTTCTAATTGTTCTTTTATTGTCGCGAGGTGGTCGCGAGTAAGGTCGAGGAGAGTTACGTTCTCGCAATTGCCCTCGACATTTCAGGGGCGTTCGATAACGTATGGTGGCCGAACGTCCTGCACGAGCTGAAGAGAAAGGGCTGCCCGGGAAACCTATATGGGCTGGTCAACAGCTACTTCTCCGAAAGGTATGTGCAGATCACGGGAAAGCAGGAATCAGTGAATAAATCCGTCACAAAGGGGTGCCCGCAGGGCTCGATACTGGGTCCCAGTTTCTGGAATTTGGTATTCGATGACCTGCTGGCTGTACTATCATCCGCGGAGTTAGAATGCGAGGCCATTGCATACGCCGACGACGTGCTGGTTGTCGTCTCGGGGAACTCGCGAAAGGAACTTAGATTGCGGGGCCAGACCGCGGTTACCGCGGTTTCGGAATGATGTGGGAAGAAGAAATTGCAGCTTTCAGCCGAGAAAACCGAGATGCTTCTGGTCAAGGGCAACCTTGACATAGTTAGACCACCGACCATCCGCCTGAACGGTAGAGGTATCAAGATGAAACCTGTGATCAAGTACCTCGGAGTGCACCTTGAGACTGGCCTTAAAATGGACACGCACGTGCGGAAGGTCTCCGAGAAGTGTTTGAATTTATTCAACTCTCTCGCGAGGATAGCCAAAGCGAACTGGGGACTAGGCCTTCGGGGCCCTCTATACATTGTATAAGGGTCTCTACGTGCCTATAACTATGTACGCGGCAGCCGCATGGGGCGACCTGCTACGGGCCAAATCAAGAAGTGCATTGGTACGATCACAGAGATTGGCCCTCCTTCGAGTGACCAAGCCTTATTCGACGACGTCGACGGACGCGCTCCCAATCATCGCGGGCGTGGTCCCGATCGACCTGCTGCTGAAGGAACGCGCGGATATATACAGGATCAGGAAAGGACCCAATGCATCGAAGGAAGAGGAACAACAGGCACGGAACGAAACAATGGACGCGTGGCAGCAGCGGTGGCGGACGTCGAGCAAGGGTCGAACAACGTTCGAGTTCTTCAACGACGTCCGACAGAGGGTGAGGTCCACATGGATACAACCGGATTATTACGTAACGCAGTTTCTTAGCGGGCATGGAAATTTCAGGTGGAAACTCAACACTTTCGCACTGAGCGATTCAGCTCTGTGCGAGTGTGGGGCGGCTGAAACCTCGACGCACCTCATCTACCAGTGCTGCTTGAACGAGCAGGCAAGAACGGTAATGAGGGAGGCGCTGAGGAGGAACGGCCATGGATGGCCACTAGCGGAATCGGACCTCGTCGGTAAGACGGCCTTCCGCAGCTTCCGCGACTTCGCACACGCAACGCTGAAAGCCAAGGAATGAACGGCAACGACAGAAGAAGAGGATCAACCACAGCACCAAGGACACCAAGGACGCCAGGGATAATGGACAGGAACCAGGAAACAAAACAGCATAAGTATTAACACGGAGGGACATTAATATGTAAAGATGCAGGGAGAGAAGAAAGAAGAAGAGGACCACAGAGGCAAGGACGAAGAAGAAGGGACAAAGACGGAGACGAATACGATGACAGACGAGCGGACGACACGGACATGGACAACGGACTCATAACCAGGACCAACATCGAGACAGAATGAACTACAAGAAGCAGGACACAAGGACCAACAAAGAAAAAGGGTAAATAAACCTGCGACCGCCCCTGCAGGCAGTGAGCCGTAATGCGAGCTGTGGCGGTGCAGGGAAACGGCTGAAAGCCATCCTGCTGGGATCGAGCATTATGCTGGCGGCTCTACCTCCCCGTGGTCCCCACTGGACAGCACTGTGCGTCGCGTGCGACGTACAGGGCTGACTAAACGAGCCGCCTCCCTTAGGGGTAGATTCAACTTGTCCAATGACCCGCAAGGCGAAGGCAGGGTTTTTCCAAGCCGCGTGCCTTCCATCTACGCACGCCGATTCCCCTGGCAGTGAACCTAGAAAGATAGATTATAACATCCTTTCTCGCGAAGCCGGTATGAGTCGGAAATCCGACTTGGTTGTACGGCGCGTCCGATCGCTATCGCGATCGGGACCCGAAACTCGCACAATACTTGTTCTTTTATTGTGTTATCCTTTTATTTATTATTCGTTTTCATTACATTTATTTCTTGAATAATCAGCGTCAAAGGAGCAGAGTGCCTTAGCACTCCGCGGGCATCGACCCTCGCCGAATTCTCTACGAAGGATCCAGGAGAACCAGCCGGCCACGCAACAGCATGTTAAAAAAATTTACATCGGAAATCTACAATTAATCGGTAGATAGTAAATCATTAGGTGATTAATACTAATAAATTTATTGTTATTTGTTACTACTTATTACAGAACCGTACGTGGCTCGCCACCGGAAGGGCGGATGGAGAGTGAGGGCCCGGAAGCAAAACTGGGCTGCGTTACAAATGATGAGGAACCAGGCCCGCAACCTCCGAACAATAATTAGCAAAAAGTATCGCGGCCGTGGCCGGGGCCGGGGCCGGGGCCGTGACTGTGAGCGAGGCCGTGGCTTGGAGCGGGGCCAGGACCGTGGCGGCGGCCATTAAAAAATCAATAATTAATTAATAATAATAATTAAAAAAATAAATTTATTTTTATAGATTAAAATGTGGTTATTTCATTTATTCATTTATCAAAAAGGCTCGCATCAAAAGAGTTGGCGTAGTACAGGTCCTGTCCAAGCTCTTCAATTTGCTTCTGCTGAAAGGGTACTACCCAAAACAGTGGAAGGAGAATCGAACGACACTAATCCCCAAGTCTGGGAAAGGTACTAAGGTCGGTATATTGTATTAGAGACATTGCACATGATTAAGCAAAAGAGCGTAAATCTTAGGTATGAAACACCTAAAATACAAAATTACTACGCAACCTTATTGAAAAAGTAAGGAATTATGATCTTGTCTCTTTTTTCTGAATTTCCTACCTTGTTCCTACCTATGGTTACATGTTTACCTCAGTCACTCTCCAACCGACTTGTCGTTCGCACGTTTTAAAGCGTGCTATTAGTTTAAAAGCAGTGCAGTTTTTATTTTTCTTTCCTTGATAATGGTCGAAAGTATGACCGAAACGTTGGAAATTTTAATTGTTTAACTAGCGAAATAGCTTTTACGTTTTTAATAGTGACCGAATCAGTGCGCCGATATCACAAGATTTAATTTTTGTCTGTATCAAATATATTGGTCGGTGAATTCGGTTTCGCGAGCAGCGATCGAGGAGAAATCAGCCACCACCATCTGACGATCGCTGATTTAAATAAATAAATGAAATAACTAAACAAATGAAATGTATGGCATGTTAAGGTACGAAATGTTAGACACAAAAGTGTCGTCGTGTAGACGAACCTGTAACATTATAAAATGGAAACAAATTGTACATTAAAACTCATAAATGCATAATACTGTGAAGAAGGCATTTTCAATTTAAAATAAAAGATTCCATTAAGTAAACAAAAAATGTATGTCGTTTAATACCTTTTTCTTTAAGTTTAGATACAATCAGAATGTATCAATCGAAGAGAAAACAAAGAATTTGCATACCGATATACAGAATGTTCCGAGCCAAGTGTTTGGTGAACACAAAGAGTGTGCACAACTAAAATATTTCTGCGATGGAAAGAATAAAGAGAATGAAAGAAACATCGTTCCAGAATTGATGAAAATTGGAGTGTACCAGGACATAAGTACATTGGCGGAAAAAGATTAAATTTCGCCGAAAGAGGATCGTATACAGGGAGATGTGTTGCTGTTGTCGTGGAGTAGAACAGTAACCAAGTGCACTCGCGATTGAATGCGGTAATGAAGAAGAAAACGCCCAAGGTTGTCCGCCAAATGGAAGAAAAGAAGATAAAAGAAAAAGAAAAGAGAGCTGCAAAACAGAAGGAACCGAAGACTGCGCGATATGTACGCAAGCAATTGCCTTCGCAGAAAGATTCTGATTATGGACAAAATGCACAGAAGTCAGACATTCCGTCCGATATGTATGAACTGGAGCGGGAAAAGTATATGCAAATGCTCAGTGACTGGCAAGAGAAAAGACACGCTATTGAAGACGAAACCATCGGACAAGCAAAGAACCGCAGATGTTTGTAGTATAGGTCAACAAGGTGGAAGGAGGCTGGGGTGGTTGGGAACAAGGTGGAAGAGGCTGGGGTGGGTGGGAACAAGGTGGAAGAGGCCGGGGGGGTTGGGGCCAAGGAGGAAGTGGCCGAGGGGGGAATTTTGATTTAATTCAAAAAATTTTAACCAATTAGAAAAATATAAAAAGTGTTGTTTATAAATGTATATCATGAGTTTTAATTATGGAAAAGTACCTTCACAAACAATTTTTGTCTCCGCAAACATGAAATATACAAACTTCCTTGTTACATGGGCCCTTCAGGTCCATCCCGTGCTCGCTGTCCTCGCGTCCCTTTCTTTCGAATAGAGCAGGCCTGCACAGGGAGCCTTCTTCAGCGCCTAGCGACAAGCAACCAGCCGTACGCCGTTACTAAGGGTAGAATCGGTGAGGAGAACTGCAGTAGTCTAAGTTGGGGCTCGTAGGCGCGTAGCGTAAGTATATATGGCTGGGTTCCTTGTGGGGCCCCAGTGCAGAGCAGGTCCCGCAATATAATTCGGTGGGGTCACTGGGGCCCCACCAGGAACCTGGCCATACATACTTACGCTTCGCGCCTACGAGTCCGAACCTACACTACTGCAGTTCTCCTCACCGATTCTACCCTTAGTAACGGCGTACAGCTGGTTGCTTGCCGCTAGGCGCTGAAAAAGGCTCCCTGTGCAGGCCTGGAATAGAGTATTCAGCGGAACCGCTTCGCGCTTAGCGGTCACGTTGGGTTGAGCCCGTATCAACAACCGTAGGGACAACGACCGCGCTCGGACCGGGCCCCGAATATTTCGAAATTATGGAAGCAATCGACAACTGCGGACGGGGCAGTTTCACCCATTCGTGGGGATTTTTCGAGGCTCGGCCCGCAACCGAGAGACGCGGAATAGAGAGTCGCTTAGTTCAGCGACACCGCGAGCGAGCGTAACGATAGGCGGCAAGCGTGCCGTGCGATATCTTAGAACAACTGCGAGCGACAGGTGAGACGGAGCGTCGTCTCGAGGTATGTTAATCTCATCTTATTTTCTTTAAAAATATATTTTACATTATTCTTTCTCCTTTAAATCCCGTGTATTCACTTATTCAACCCCTTCACTCCCTATCCTTCCATGGTAAGTATAGTCAAGGCGTGCTTTAGCACCTTGACAGAGTAAAGAACAACGTGAATCACCCTAACCGCTCAGGGCGATTCACAAAAGTCCCTTCAGGACGTAACCTTTTTCATCTTGTTAAACTTGCGCCGGTGTGGATCGACTCGTGTGATTCTACGTTCCGCGAGTACAAGTGCCATTGCAGGCACTTGTGACCACTGACAGAGTCAGTGTACGATAAAAGTATCGAGCATTGATTTTTTATACAGATTGAAAGAAATCTTTATTTTGCGAGGAATTGTTTTTTGTTTTTAAGAATGTAAAATACATATTGTTATTAATGTTATTTGATAAGACTGATCAATGTATTTATGTGCGTAGAAGATAAGGAAATGGAAATGTAAACGGGAGCCATTCTAAGCCGAAAGGCAAGGATTAAAACAATAAATAAAAATAAATATAAAAAAAATATTAATGTTATTTGTAGTGATGATGAGTTAATATATAAATATATGAATATTTAACGGTTAATGTTTATTGTAATTTAATTCCCTTCCCTCACATTTACTTTTAACGTTTTCAGAATAACGCGATTTTGGGGGCACGTTTCGGGAGGACGATTATTGCCGCAAAGTTGCCGTGCGAAGTTGCCACAAATTTGCCGTGCGAAATTGCCTCATAATTGCTGTGCGAAATTGCCTCAAAGTTGCCTCAAAATTGCTGCGCAACTTTGCAGCAGGCGGACATAGAATTTTTGCTGCATAGTTGCGGCATCCTTGCGTGAATCGTTGCCATCTTGCACCGCAACTATACTGCAACTATGCTGCAACGAGAGTGTGCTGTATGGGTTGAGTAAGCGAATGCCAACACACTTAAATATTTTTGATGCAGTAAAGAATTTTAGTCCTGCAGTAATACTGATTGGGTCAATTCAGACCCAAGTTCGCCGAATTACCTATACAATATGCTCCTAGCAATAAGTTACTTGCGATGGAATCTCAATATAGAAACTTTTTGTCTATAAACTGGAATGACATTTTTGGTGAGCAAGTTCCTGAAAACTCTCTTTTCTTTTGGAAGAAGGTAATGACGTTAAAAATTGCTGCAGGCGTCTTCCCTGCACGTCTTCCCTCGTCTAATGCAACTGTGGAAAGAATTTTTTCCATAACGAATACTGTGAAGTGTAAATTACGAAACAAAATGATGTTAAAAACCTTAAATGCATTAGTGTTAATCAAATGCCATTTTGATATCAATAAAATATGTTGCAAAGATTTCAAACCTACTATGGACATGCAAAAAAAATTTACATTGGAAATCTACAATTAATTGGTAGATAGTAAATCATTAGATGATTAATACTAATAAATTTATTGTTATTTGTTATTACTTATTACAGAACCGTACGTGGCTCACCACCGGAAGGGTGGATGGAGAGTGAGGGCCCGGAAGCAAAATTGGGCTGGGCAAAACTTTTCAGGAAAGCTGGAATACACACGATTTTCAAATTACCGTTCTATTGTCACGTCCTGGATGGTAAAGGGGTTAGGACGATGACGAGAAAGGAGTTCTTGCCCCGTCGCCTCCAACGTACCGTCGCGCCCTAAGGCCGGCCGGGTTACGCCGCAATGGAGTAAAAACTGTGCGGGGCAGGTGGATTGGCTTTTTGTTTCGTCTTGGGATCGTCAGCCAGACTCATCAGTAGGGCTATAGCTGACGACCCCTGCCCTAGACACGCACGGGGACACAGAGGATATGATTTTGGAACTTGTATATATACCAGGCCTGGGATTTAAGTGAACGCGGCGGCCGATTTTCAGAGGCAACGCCTCTTTTCTCCCACCGCACGTCTTGGTCCCAGCGGCGGCCTAGGAGCTTCGAGCGCTTCAGGCCCGTACCGTATGAACCGCGCGTAGCTCGGTTGATATGAGCTGATATATACGGCCTGATATATACGAATGATATTGAGAGTTAGGACTAGCGAGAAAGATTGATTGGAGACCTCTGGTGACGCTCGTTGACACTAAGTCGCGTGGTGGGGTCGGGACGTCACACTATACGAAGCAATTATTCCCTTCAATCAAAGATAAAATACCTTTGGTAAAAAACTCTAACATTGTATATTCTATCCCTTGCATGGACTGTAGCCAGGTTTATATAGGACAAACTTCGAGACTTTTGGAAAAACGCGTTTATGAACACAAAAGAAATATTTTTTCATCTCCCCTTCAACACACTGCTTTGACTAAACATTCACTGGAGTTTGATCACAGATTTGACTTCGACAACGTTAAAGTTGTCGACAGAGAAACTAATTTGAACCGGAGGATTCTTTTGGAGACGTTACATATGATTAAACAGCCTAGCGTAAATCTTAGGTATGAAACGCCTAAGATACAAGAATATTACGCAACATTACTGAAGAAGTAATGTCTTATGATGTATTGCTCCAATGAATCTTTTACTAATATTAATTTGATTGTGTGACTTGAGGGTTTGTGTATTTATGTTTTCATAATATTTAACGGTCTCTGCGAATAAACGGCTGTGTTCACCTTCGAGATGATCGTTGGTTTGTCCTATGTTTACTTCAGTCACTATTCAACCGGCTCTCGGTGTCGGACGTGTTTTAACGTGCCGACCGGATAAATTTCACTCGCGTTATTTTTCTGAAATTCTATCACTTTCCTTGATAAGGGTCTAAATGTAGACCGAAACGTTGGAAAATTTTCAGTTAATTTAAAGCAAATTGTGTTATGATAAATTAAGATAGTTTTTTTTGAGGACCGAACCTGTGCGCCGATAACATTTATATTTAAACCCATGGAGTGGCCTAAATGTGGACAAAGAAAGGATTAAAGCCACAAGAAAAACAGCAAGCGCAGTCGCGCAAATGGGGCTCAAACCACATCAAAAGATCGACCTGATCAGAATTTACTCGTTGCCCCGTATCATATACGAACTTGTAACGAGCCCACCGCACACGAAGCTCCTAAAGGAGCTTGACCATGAAATAAAACAGGTTGTAAAAGGCATCCTAAAACTCCATCCGTCCACAACGGATGGAGTAATTTACTCTGAAAAAAGCCATGGCGGCGTGGGACTCCAAAGAATCGAGGACATCGTCAAACTCGCGGTAATCCGCAACGGAGTCAAAATGCTTGGCTCTGAAGACGATGTAGTTCAGGAAGCTCTCAAGGAAGAGAGAGGGATGATCGAAAAGTATGCAAAATCCCTGAACTTTAGCTGGCCAATCACGTTGGTCAAAATTAATTAAGCAAGAAGGGAGATGTTGTGGTTGATTAAATAAAGCACTCTTATATATTTTATAAGATGAATAGGTATATTAAGAAGCCATGTTGTACAGCGCACTGGCGCATGCGCTACCCACTCCGGGCCATATATCACAGGAGAGCAAGAAAAGAGATACGGAGAAGTGGTGCCAATTAATCTCCCAGGGACAAGGCGTTGTGGACTTTGGCCACGATAAAATTGGCAACGCATGGTTGTACAATCCATCCCTGCTGAAGCCTTCCAGATATCTGGATGCGCTTAAGCTGCGTACGAACACCTTCGGCACAAAAGTAGCACTATCGAGGGCAAGCAGAAACACTTGGACACGTATTGGGTAACTGTATCCATACAAAACCCATGCGAATTAGGAGACACGATGAAATAAAAAATTGCATAGGAAATCGCATGGCGGCTAAACACGCCGTCTTTGTCGAGCCTACCGTGAACGTCATGGGCGAATTGAAGAAGCCGGATCTGGTTATTAAAAACCAGGAGAGGCTCTTCATAGTTGACGTCACGGTTCGGTATGAGATGACCGACAACCTTCGAAAAGCATATAGAGAAAAGGTCTCCAAATACCAGAATACCCTGGAGTACATCAAGATCAAGACCAATAGTAGGGAGAGAAAGGTACTGCCAATTGTGGTAGGTACCAGGGGGGCAATGCCCACCAAGACGCAAGAGAATTTAAGGTCTCTTGGATTTAAGAAAGAGGACATGATTACCATTTCCTTAATAGCCCTAAGGTCCTCATTGGAAATGGCAAACGCTTTTATCGACTATGATCGAATAAGATAACACCACTAGCACCAACCAGTTTGGTGCCCCGATAATTTTATACATATACTAGCATGCCCCGTGTCGGCTTCGCCCGAATTAGTAGCGTAACTGATTCATGTTTATTAAAATTAATATCTTTTAACGAAATTAAAGTATTTTGAGAAAAGCTTAATTTCCTTATAAAAGCTTTTTTCCTCATAGTTCGGAAAAATCACATTCTTGGTAAGATGATTTTCAGACATTAGTGTTGCATCCGTCAAGCTCAGGCGAATGATCTTGATAAATTTGATCGCACGCGGTACATAGTAACATCCAAAGAAAATCTGCTCTTGTTCTCATTTTTGAGAGTCTATTTTGGTGCTACTCGCTATTTTCGCTTCTTCTTAAAAAAGAAGAACATCTCTAGCAGCAGCGGATGTCCAGAAATGTTTTGTTTGGGCATTTTTATGATAATTACGCGAAAATATAAAGTTTTGTTATCGGAAAGTGGTGGTACTCGAGAGTGGCGACACACGATCTGCCCGGCTCTCTCTTTTGGACATGACTGCTGTATTCCACTGTCGACGGCGCACGTTTTGCCAAACTATTCCGTTTCTGTATTGAAAACAAAACGTGACTTACCACTTCTGTTGATGCTTTCCGAAGGAAATATGTCTGCTGCATCGCGTGAAGCAGTCAGATTTTCTCTCAGACCCTTAGTTTTGGAAAGAAATTGAAAAATATCTGCAAAAATTGGTGAATTTCGGGTGTTCTTTTCCCTGTGATCGTTGTTTAAACATATTTAAATGTTCATAATGCAATAATAACTTATATCGTTGTATTCGGGGAGGTTCATAGAATAATTTGACGCAACGAGCAACCGTATAACTATTACCGGCTCGATACAAAAAATGTTCAAAGTTGAAAATTTGTAGTTTTTTTTCAAAATCGAGTTTCTCAAAAACTGAGCGTGATGGCGACAAACGGTTTGCGGATTCGTTTTCAGCGTACGAAAATCTATAAGAAACGGCTATTGAATGTTACAAGTCCAGATGGCTGTTGTACTGTGTTATTAGATTAGAAATGTTACGCATTTATATTTAATTATCTAGTAAAGTTTTAGAAATAATCCGATTTATACCGTATTTGAATTCATTTTAATGTGAAAAATCTCAGCAGTATGTTACTCAATACTGAAAACGTGACGTTTTACATTTTATCAACCCTGTATGCCTCTCCAACCGAGATTACAAGCTGTCGCCGAACAGCCGAAGTCCTCACTGGTCGAGACCGGCGCGGCGTTGAGCCCGTATCGCGAACAGAGCCTTAATTCCGAGTGTTCGTTTCTCGCTTCATTCTGGTCGAAGGGGGGGAGGGGCGAGATGGATCGCTTTGCCCGCGCAACGGCCACGAACGCAAAGGACGGAGTGTTAGGCGTCCGAAAGACGAAGCGAAACAAAACATCATCCCGTTGTCTATCTCGTACCGCCCTCGCTCGCTTTCAGTGCCTCTCGTTCGCTCTCGTTCCATTTCACTCTCGCCTTCGCCGGACAAAAGTGAAACAAAAGTGGTGGGAGTAGCGAAAAGTCCACATCGTGTACACCAAACCGAGCCCGTAATGAGACAATACTGTAGTATCTTTTATTTGAGTTTATCCAGATATTATCTTTGCCCATCTCTGTTCTCCAGCCGCATCGCCGTAATTCATTCAAGCCTCCCTATGTTGTAGATATATGTTGTAGAACAACATATTTTAGTTTGTTTGAATAAATAAATATATGTTAATCAAAACGTGTCGATCATTTCCAACATCTGACAGATTTACTTTTCAGTTAGGTTTTGCGTACGAACTCGTACATTGTTGCTGTTGGCTTATTCCGACACAACGCATTCGACTTTCCAATTTCTCTAGTATTACTATACTACAGTATTGGGAATAAAAACTAATGCAGTTACAAGCATCGCGCGATGGGGTCAATATGTTACATTGTATCGTCGATTGTGAAACGAAGAAGATGGTTGGTTAGTAACATCTGTATAAGTAGATTTCAATGTATTATGCCGAAAGTTTTTTAATACTATCTCAGAAACTAACAAATACCCGCAGCTGAAATTTTATATTAGAGGTTCTCTCCCCCTCCTGCCCAACCCCTCAAAATTTCAGTTAATTCCGTTGGTTGGGTCATATCGTAGTATATCGCAAACAGACAACGTTTCACTTTTATATATTAGTAGGAATCCGAAATTTGTATTCAAATAAATATTTTGCTCGTCAGTACGTTTGCCACCTGTGCCATTTTCCTTAAATCCGTCACTGATTACGACTTCAATATTTATCAACATACGGCTTACAACATGCGATACCCGATTGAAGAACGTATAGAAATACATTATAAAAAGAAACAGGTCTCAGCCGACAAAAGACACGACGCAAATATTTCGTTTACATGATCGAACGGCCGGTTCTGCGTCGTGAGAAAATTTCAATTTCTATGATTTTCGTTCTATTTTTTTGGAAAATGTACCAATAATGAGCCAAAATACGGCAAGTATTAACAATAATATTTTTGTTTTGAGGCTAGTTTTAACAATATCTTAATTCGTACGTCTTGCCCCGATCATTATTCAGGATAATGTATATTGAAATTGGGTAAATTAAAACTAGTGCAATATATGTCTTGTTTCGGCTTATTTCTGTCGCGAAATCTTCACCAATCCATTGGTATAATTTTTAACAAGATAGAATAGAAATTACAGGACACCCTTGGGCCCGAGATAGACGAATGAGTTCCCAAACGGTCATTTAGCGGTTGTCAACTTTAACATTGAAAAATCGACACTTGAGAGTGTTATAAACCAAGGGCGGTATTCTCAGTCGTTGCTTATTCGTAAGATCGTCTTAAGCATGCGGCATCCTCTACTAGTCTACGAGGTTAGTAGAGGATGCCACATGCTTAAGACGACCTTACGAATAAACAACGACTGAGAATACCACCCAAAGTCTTTCCGAGAATTGCGTCGTGGTCTGAACAAGACGGGCTTTGGACAACTGCGATGCCGAAAAGCATTCGTGAATGTATCACGTTGACGACAACGATGCATCGTTATACTTTATCTTGGAAATATAACATTTTAAACGTTATCTCCTGCGTTTGATTATTTTATTAGTCTTACACGAGAGAAATACCCACGTGACAAAACTCGCTCGTCTGCAGCATGCCTTATATACCGATTCCCACGAAAGAAATTGTGAATTAAAATTATAATTGTTCATAATTACGTATCTCTTTTTGGTATTTAGAAGATGGCGGCATTCTTCGTAAACTTCAGTCACTGCTTCCACCGACAACACGTAGTACAATCACTTCGAATTCCATGTTCTGCGGTGTACCTTTCCGCTGCGACAGTTCAGCCTTGTACTGTCCAGCATTGTTGCAGTTCGGAATGTTCGCGAAAGTTTGAGATGGTTTGAGACCTACGCAACAGCGCAACGCACGCAGCTGACGGTTATACAGTACAATCCCGACCAATCACGATTTTGGGCAACATGGCGCAACCTATCCGCGATTACCATTATACCGCCAAAATAAAAATTGTTCATCCGTGGGCTCCTCTGTATATTAGGAGATGCGTAAGATGTCCTAAAGCCGTCCAGACCTATAACGGACGTACAATTGACGTCTTTTGTTCTATGTGGGTATGCATTGTCCTTCAGGTCTAGGGATGCCGATTTAAAATCGATCTTTCAAAGATCGATAATTTTTGTCACGATTTTCGATTTTTTAAATCGATTCTCAAGACACGGATCGATTCGAAGATCGTATCGCAACCAAAGAGATCGTGAACCCCTAGCGGCGTGTAACGTAAACTCTAGAAGTGCGAAATTTGAATCAGACCATACAAATGTAATAATAGGAAAGGGAAGCAAAAGTAATGTTAGCACAACTCCGAGGAGTTTGAAAACAGTTAGAGGTTCTTTTAATAGATATATTACAAGATTATAAATTAATCAATACATCCTTGGAAGCAGATGTTTGAACATTTGAACTCCACTTTTATCCGTTCTCCTAAATGTGTAAAGCCAGCGCAAAGGTATTAAACACTTGATAAGTAAGAAATCGATATCCGAGAGGAAATGTAACGATGAATAAAAAATTTATCTTATTAATAATTCTCCGATTGGCTCCTAGTATTTAATGACATTTTGTTAGGATTACAAGAAACTAAACTAAACAAAAATAAAAACCTATATCTATAGTCATGTTCGCATTGTGACATAAAAAACCTTTGACTGCACCCATTTTGCAATGTAGGATGTCCAAAACTACCCTCCATTTTTTTTTTATTTTAATGAATCAATCTCGATGGGATCGATTTTTTTGGTTCCGATTTTTTTACGAATCGATTCTTTGCATAACGATCTGAATTGAATCGAAAAATCGATTCTATAGGAAAGATCGGCATCCCTATTCAGGTCCATGCTTACAGACCTAAAATGGGCATAAACTAGACGTCTCTAAGATGGGGTGCGTTCCACTTACGCCCACATCGCTTGCAACGCCTGTGATTTCCATTACATATCACAACCGTGCGGGCGATTTGGCCGTAAGTGGAACGCACCCGAGTGCTATTTGAAGGCGAGATATCGAAGTCGAGCCGCGTATTCACCTGTGCATTGAAATGTGCATCGGGCACGCACCAATTGGCGCACCGTTCGGCGCCTTAGAGTATATAAACATGAAGGAAGCATGCAATAGGCAAAAATGTAAACGGCGATAGAAAGAGAAAGCCAGGGGCTAGAAAGAGACGGGGCGTCCCTCCTGTATATCTTTCTCTTTCTATCGCCGTCTACATTTTTGCCTATTGCATGCTTCCTCCATGTTTATATACTCTAAGTTCGGCGCGCGTTCGGTTCGCCAATTGGTGCGCGCTCGATGCACATTCGAGGGGAATACGTCTCTGCGCTTCGGCCATCAATTGTTTTTAAACTTTTCTCTTCATATCACCACGCTTCGCTAAAATGCGCGACGGCCTTTATACTATCTATAATATCTACAATACACATTCATATGTATCTGCGTAGTTACATGTGAACCATATAAATGAAATTCTAATCCGTTCATATGTATGCAGTAGCATGCACGTTGTGTGGCGCAACCTGTTTTTGCATAGGATATACAAATATTAAATAACTTTTATTGTGAGAGTGCGTGTACTTAGTTGAAATAAACAAATATATTTTGATAGAATGTATATTCGTATATATTAATCGTATAAATAACAAAGTGTATTAAATGTAATAGCGAACGAAATGAGTTTTACAATTCAGAGGTGTATCTTTTCAAAGTGTAGAGGCGGTATTAATTTTAATGCCTGTAGAGAAATTTGTACTACTTTTATATCATGTGATAGAACAATAGTGAAACCAGTGTTTGCTGTGAACTTGAACTTACAATTTAATCGTAATAATTTTCTACACACTAATAACGTTCGATATGAAACAACTCCGTCGAATATTAAAGCAATTCCACATAAAATTAAAAACAATTATCCTGGCACTCAAATGAAGAAGAGGCCCAAGAAAAGAAAAAACACCTTTTCGAATAATGATGAAACTGTTGGGGTATGTAATTAGTAAGTCCCATAAATCCTGTGTTCATAAGTCACAATAAAGTACTATACGTGTTTTACGATAACAGAACCTTCAAATTTGTAACATTGCTTATAAGGAAAGAAATTTTTCATTTATCTTTGTATTACAAAAGAAAAAATTAAGGTATGACTGATGTACTTCGTATTTAAGTTGAAAGTTCTATTTGTTTATAGGCGTGGAACGTAAAAGCATTGGCCACTTCGGAAGAATATGATTTGGAAGGTTTAGTGCACGGTCTAATCGAACAAAAATTGTACATACCAGATGTAACATTTACCTCAATTAGCTGTAAGTATATAACATCTATTACATACAATTTTATATTTCTTTTTGCTTCGATATTTCTTTGCATTTAATAAAATCAAACATATTTTCTCTAAATTGTTCAATGTGAAATGAATTTTAATTGATCTTATTCAGAGTTAGATTATTCATAAATGTAAAACGCACGCCATAATTTGTTGCTACACACAATTCAATATCTTACAAAATATGATCCTAATTTACAACTCTGAAATTTTATCTGCTTTCCACTGCTGAAAATAATGTGAATAAGTTAAATCAAACAGAAAAAGTAAGCTTAAAAGTTTGCTTAATATTTAATCAAAAATTTGTTTTAAAATTAATACCCTGTATAGAGTCCGGATCTAGTAAAAGGGATTGATTGAAGAATATTGTTTAGACCGAAATAAACTATTCCCAGGGACGAATAATGATAGAAAGAAAATTCATGTTAAGGTCATTTTTTTTAAGAATTAAAGGTGAACCTTGTATATTCTTTTATACAGTTTTGTGGGGGGAAAAAGGAGAATTCAGTGACTATAATGATGTATCATTCTGATCGTCTAATCTGAAGACGATCAACCTTTTCTGAAGATACCTCTGACAATATTGACTTTTCTCTGCACTGTGTATGAGATTATGAGCACTTTAATACTTCAAATAGAAATACAACAAAGATTAAAGGATCATTTGTCCTAACAGCATAGTGTTTTCGATTGTTGACCTTGATAACAACTATATTTACATTTATATCTTACATTTCTTGTATTCCATATTAAAATATTTTAAGATTGGGTAATCAGAACGGTACATGACTATAGACCGTTCAATTCTCCTTCTCATTTTCTATGAGTATTTTACTCTCTGTAAGATTCATCTTGACCTCAGCTATGATGTGCAACAGACAAAAATATGTGTTCCATTAAAAAAGAACCTGTAATTATGTAGTAAAGTTGCCATAACTCTAATAACCTTGACCTTGCGATATGTTGTGGAGGGGAGGATCCTGAGTAATATGCACTTCGTCCAAAGCTTGGGACGATTGCGGTTCAAGAGTTATGACAAAAAAGGGATGGTACTTATCACGTTACATTTATTCGGTTACTAGTTTTACTACTCGGCTTCGCCCGAAATTTAGATTCTGACTTAATAAATTTTTATTTAACTTTTTTGGTGAAAATAGTCACATTTATCTGGATTAGTCAAGCGTAATGAGCTGATGCACGTCTCGTGATCCCAAAGCTTATTGATCGAAAGTTTTTAGGCGACAGACAAACACACAAACATATAGAAGCTTTCTGCTTTATATATTAAGATTATACAGGAAGAGGGCAACCTCATTTATTAATTTAAAAGCTTTCTTTAAAACTGTTCACTTTCAAATGTGTTAAATGTCAGAAAATTTACTAATAATTGCTGTAGTTGCTTTGATACAATGCGTCTCAGCATAATATAATTATTAGCGTAAAGCTAAAGTTCCCAAAGGCTTTTTTTAATTTTTTTTATTCTGTCGTATTAAATGCAAAAGGGACATAATGTCGAAGTAATTCAATAAAATTGTAATTCATTCTTGCGATACATCGATAATAGTCGTACGGTAATTTACCTTGCAAGGTTAGGTTTGAAAACGTAACCAATATTTGAAAGTTCTCTTTGAGACAAATCAAACAAAGACATTAGGTATTTGACTTCAACCGTACATATGGTATTATGTACACACTTATATAGAGCGATGATTTAACATTCCTTGAAAACTAATTTACGGTTAATTTATGCGTTCACGCCCGTCTTTTTTTCTCTACCATTTCCATCTTAAAAACAGCAAATGCAATACTGGTATTTATTATCAAAGGTTGTATATGATAGTATCTAATCAAAGCCAGTGAAAGATAAATACCCGGCAGATGCGAGATGATAAGATTGTGAAATTCGATTACTACGAAACGTTTAGTCTGCTACAGAACCTCGGGATTACACAAGAAAGTACAGCTTATAAAAAGCACTGTGACAGATATGAGAAGTGTAATAAAATAATTGAATGACCGTAGAAATTTCGATAGTAAACTTCATTGTTTATAAACTTATATATTTAAAAAAAAAATAAATACCTAAAATAGTTTTGCTGAAAAATTGCTTTTAAAAGAAACGCCAGGATTGGAGAAAGTAAAAGAATATTTACATATGAAGGAAATTATTTTTACGAATGGTATGTAATAGCTTTCTTTACACTCGCGAATATTTGACATAATGAAACTGCATATAAATTCTAATTAATTTTATTTCTATTTTTTCATTACTAATAATAAATTGAACATCAACAGTTTCTTGTTAATTTATTCGTATTCGTATATGGAAATTTTAAAAATAATTATTTTATTGAATAATTTGTAATGAAATCTGTTTTACATTAAGTTTACAAGCTTTTACACATTTTGACAGTAATTTTCTTTTATTCTACTGCAATAACTGGTTTTAAATTGTTTTAATTGTGTTTTTTAAAAATTACTGATTGTTTAAAAATATTTCTTTGATTAAAATAATTTTTATTTCATATCTCTGTATTATCAATTTGCGTTGATAACAATCAATTCCGTCCTTGTATTTTAATCTCCAAAGTATATCATTATCATTTAATACCGTTTAATAATTTGTATTTTTATACATTTACTGTTAAACTACTCTTAAAATTGGATTTTTAAATTACCATATAAAAACTAGCTATTTAACATAGCATAATTAAAAATATTCTTACATAAGAGCCATTTTTATCTTTCGTAACTGTGTAGTTTCGACTGAAATAATAATTCAGATTATTCGAACTTATTTAAATCCTACGATTCGAAAGGTTTCGTTAAAACTCTGCGACAAGGAAGGTACAATTATGGACACAACACTTGAGTTACCTTCTTCCAAGGAAGAGTTAGAAGAATTAAAAGAAAAGGCGAAAGATTGGGCACTTATGCATGGAATATGTATGAGATCGAAATCGAATTTCAACAGAAATGTCCTGCAGTTCGCGCCGTTCATTCTGACACCGTCCCCATTTCCTAGAAAAGAGTTCGAGAACGCTTGTCAGATTCAAACGATATTGAACTTGCTTATACACAGGGTTGCCCAGGATTATAACTTCTTGAAAGAGACGTTAGAAGAAACGATGAAAGTCGACAATTTTACTAAAGACTTATTCGAAATCTATAATATTATAAACAACGAGGGAGGGTCCGCCCAAAAGATATCTCTCGGCATATTACGTTCTGATTTAATGTTAGAAACTAACTGTCCGAAGACAGGTGAAAATAAGAGATGTATACCGTACTGTTGCTGGAAACAAGTTGAAATAAATACAATTGCTTCGGGCTTCGGTTGGCTAGGACCTGCAGCAACAAAATTGCATAAATTTGTATTAACAGAGCTCGGTTATCACGACGAAATAAAACAGCTCCCAGAAAACAATGCGTTGCAAATTATATGCTCGAGTATCATAGAAGCATGGAATATGTACGGCAACCAACAGTACGTTTGTGTTTAACTACTATTTCGAAATTACAAATATTGCCAATTACAGCGATACAAAGATTAGCATAAAGTCTAATGTAAAATGTACAATTGTTTACAGAGCAGTCATTTTATTTGTGATCGAAGATATTACGTATAATATTTGCGATCAGCGTTTTCACGAATTCGAAATTAAAAAGCAAAATCCAAATGTCAGAGTTATTCGTCGGACGTTAACGCAATTAGCTGCTACAGCAAAATTGGGTTTGAAAAAGGAATTAATAGTAGATAATCATGTCGTAGCCGTAGTATATTATAGATGTGGTTACGAACCTGGGCAATATCACACACGAAAAGAATGGGACGTGAGATTATTAATAGAAAGATCCTTAGCGATTAAATGCCCCACTATTCAGTATCATTTAGCGGGAACGAAAAAAGTTCAGCAGGCTCTCGCCAAGCCTGGTGTAATTAGTAAGTTTCTAGAGAATGAGAAGACGTGTGCTGTGATTAAAGGAATATTCACTGGTAAGTGAATTGCATTTGCGCTGTAATTGATGTCAGAATTTCCTGTCGACAAATTATTATGCTCTGCTGTTTCCTGTAGAACTTTACGCGTTAGACTTCGACGAACATGGAGACGCTGCTATAGAAATGGGGATCGCAGACCCGCATCGTTTTGTCCTAAAGCCTCAACGAGAAGGAGGCTGCAATAACAAATACGGATTAGACATACAGACTTTTCTGCAATCTGTAAAAGATAAACGAGACAGGGTGGCCTGGATTCTTATGGATAAAATTCATCCTCCGGTTCATAGAAACTATATGATTAGAGCAGATAGCAACATGGACAGAGAACTACAGGAATTAGTTTCCGAGTTAGGAATATTTGGCACTATCATCGCTGATGAAACTAATGTGTATGTTAACATGCAAGGCGGTCATATGTTAAGAACAAAGTTAGCCACCGCTGACGAAGGTGGCGTAGCGACAGGATTAGGCGCTTGTGATAGTCCATTTCTAGTAGATTAAAAGATATATCGAAGTAAGAGTTTCGATAATGTGTGGCGCATTAAGATTCGTCTATAAATTCTTCCTAGAGACACATGATATCCTAAATGGTCAATGTAAATCGGAATCATGCCTAATTAATTTTCCATATCCATGCGTAACATATGTATCGCATTCTTTAATTATTCGTTATCAAAATGGAAATGGGAATTGAAGAAATGTAAATATTTCCACTTTCCTTTTCTTAAGATAAATATGGAATAAGTTTTTACACACTGGATGTTCTTCAATGAGTTATAATGTATTATTATTATTATTTTATTTATTCCAATAATGCTTAACAATCATTTCTTAAAACAAATTGTATATTGATTAAAGATTTAGAATGAATTATAATGCAATTTCCAAAATTGCTTCTAGCCGTAGAATACTTATTTATTTCTAATCATATGTAATGACTATTGTTACGTTAGTTCGCGTAGGTCAGGCCTTCCCAAGTAGGGGAAATCTGCTCCTGGAACACATGTTTCGATTCTCCCTCCAACAGTCCCTCTCTCAGTGGAGACAGTACCGCCGCTAGGAAGTAGAGAGAGAGGACAGTAGGAATCGTCCCACCTTAGCTGAAGGCGCAGTGTTGGTAGGAGAACCGAAACATGTGTTCCAGGGGCAGATTTCTCCTACTTGGGAAGGCCTGGCGTAGGTGATCACAGTAATAACATTTTTAATGTAACGCAGCTTCCACAATATAAGTTTTAATGATTATGTACATTCAATTGAAATTTTAGTATTTAGTTAATACTAATCAATGTATAAGGCTAAGTATAATGTATCATTAGTGGCATTATACATAATTTTTTATTGGCATAATATAAATGGCAGTTATGATTTGAATATTCTATGTGAAAAGATTGCAAACATTTATATCTTCCATATAATTGCCATTTTAAATGTTGTAATATTTTATAAATTACTTTTACATCTAATTATACACATTTTACATACCAAAATATTGTAGTTTTATTTACTTCTATAAGTTTATCATTGTTTATCATTAAATCAGCACTATGCGTTTTAGAAATGATATCCAACAGTTAGCGTAGTAAGTCAAAGCACAAGTAAAATACATTACTCTAAAAATAAGAGAACCATCGATCCACTTCGTTGCGCTTTATTTAGATTATTTTTGCAGCGTTACCAGATGTGATACACGCCGTGGCGAAGTACGAAGTAGAGTACGAGCCGAGAGAAATATTTTTCTTTCGCGAAGGTACGATAGTAATGTGGAATGTCTCTGACCTCGAAAGCGAGAACATATTGCAGTTTTTAAAGAAATACGAAGATAATCGTTACACAGACTATACCGTACAATCTGAGAAAGAAATGATGACTTATACCTATGCGGAGAGTGGGTAATAACACGAGAAATACATTTCCATAATTATTTCATTGCACGAGGCCAATATAATTCACACACACATTGTATAGACATTAAATTTTCGCTTTCTCATTCTTCGAACGCTTTGCAGAAAACACAACCACATTAAGAGCGGTAATATTATATTAGCAGCGAGTGCAACGAATCTAGATAAATACACATTCTCAAATGCGATGGCCCAATCTGTGAAGCTGGGTATATGGGAAGCAGCCTTAGACGATTACGTAGAGTCTATAGAATTTGTTACCGAAGATTTGAAAGCTGGCAGAAAGCTCAGGATGACTCGACAGGACGTATTGAAAAAGCAAGGGGAATTATTTGCACTGCGACATTCGATTAACTTGAGCTCTGACTTACTAGACACCCCTGACTTTTATTGGGAGCGAGACGATTTAGAAACTCTATATCAGCAAACCTGTGCATATTTCAATATTGCTAAACGTACCAGAGTAAGTTACAAAGAAATGATTATATTCATTAAATAACACCTACTACGTACAGTATAATGAAAACATATATATTCTTCCTCCCCGAAGGTAATAAATGAGAAACTAAATCATTGCGTGGAGCTTGTGGGAATCCTGTCTTCGCATTTAAGCGACCGTCATCACATTCGCCTAGAATGGATGATTATTATCCTCATCATGGTTGAGGTGGCTTTCGAAACGTTGCATTACATTGATAGATATTTCTCGTAGTAGTATGTGTAAAATAATTGGAAATAGTAGCTATTATTATTTATAAAAAGTGTAAATATGTATTGCAAATAAATTTGATAATAGCTGAAAGCTTGAAATTTATTATGTTAGATGTAACATAATACGTTACACATTGGGTTGCTTAACTTCTTGCTTATTGATTAGTTACCTAACTGCTTCTGGAACATTTAAATAGGCTGTCCTATTTTGTAACTATTTGGAGTGTAAATTATCTAATAATAAATAGCCATCGTTATATAACAGGATGTTATCTAATTTAGTGTGGGTAAGTTCCTGTGGACTGTGGAGCGAAATCTGTTGAAAGCAAAGGCTTTGAATTAAAACGTATTGTGTCTCTATAAAAGAGGAAGATATGTACTTATTTTTGAGATGCTGTTTCCATTACGTCGGAAGAAAGTAAAACCATGTCTGTCTACATTGAATTTGAAATATCTTCATTGTGACAACGACGGCGGCTGCGAAGCGCAACACGTCAATAATTGCAATATAGCACAAGGACACTTGTTTACCTCTACACGATATTTCTGTTTAAGTTCATGACTGTTGGCATCTAAATAAAACAATTCTCAAGACACTACATATATCTCTTTTTTTTTCACAATGAATTTCTATATTTTAATAATCATTTTTAAATAGATACCACATATTAAATTATTAATTTTACTTTTCTTTCTCTTTTCTTTTTTAATTCGGGAACAGAATTCTTTTTCGTACAATAAATTAATTGTATGTGGATATATAGAATAATGCTATAGAAAAAATAAAGCGATAATGTTGAAGAAACTTTTGCCAGAGGTTCAACTTTCCGGATTACGCTGATATTTATTATCTAAATACTTTATTTGAGCATGCATTTGAAAGAAAATAAATTTATTTCAATATGAAATAAATAACAGGAAAAAAACAGTAATTTATTTGGGATCGCTGGATTCTTATTTATACTAAGTAATTCATCCGTTTTTAGTACTTACGCGCATGCGTTTACATGCATACACATACAAGAATGTGTATATGTATAAAATAGAATATAGTAAATAGCGCAAGCACATATACATATGGTGTAAGTTGATAAAAGATAACGAATGAGAGATTATTGCGTATTATGTTTAATGAATATTGCTAATACATTTTTGCCTCTACCCTACATTAATTTCTAAATTAATCGAAAACATCAACATGAATTCTCTTGCAACCCTTAAATTAAATAGAATCGCAAATGTTTATATTTTATTTTATTTTTATAGTTACAAGTAAATTTTCTTATCTATAATTAAAAAATTAAACAAAGAAGGAATTCCTACTAATTTTTCGTAAGAAATACAATGTCAAATTCAATCATGTTACATAAAAACGCATTCAATTTCTTCAACGGCAATCCTCTTTTATATTATTCTGAAGCCCAATAACGTTCAAAAAGTCACGCGGTCGGAAATAAAAAATCCATGACGAGGATCTGTTACATATTTAAAGCGGACTTAAATAACAACTAAGGTTCCAGAATTCCATCTCAACGCCGCTTTAAATATGTACATACCGAATCCACCTTCACTTCTTCTATTTCCGTAATTGCGTTGTTCTGAACACTGTTGCGCTGATAACACAACTTCCGCATCTCCTTCCTGTGCTGTTAAATTCCTCTCGATAACAGCTTCTATAAAATACCAAGAGAGAAACAGTCGCAGTTCAAAATTCATTGCAAACGTTCGAACTAAACCTAGATCCCTGTGCTTCTTATAAAAAGTAATAGAACTTCCCCTTATTCGTTTATCCGCCTTATACCCCCTGTTTTATATTTCATTTGTGTGCCAGAAAAATGCCGGGCGGTAATAACATAGACACCCTGTAGGTGTTCTTGCCAGCGAGTTTCCTAGACACATCCCCGTGGATTGTACGCATGGCACGCACCCCTCTGCGCCTGTATCGAAGGGGAAGTGGAGCCGCGTATGCCAGTTTCAGCGATAATAGCACCCACTTGTCGGCTAGCTGATAGCGTGGCAAGTACGACTCTCTGTGCCCATCCGTCTGTTCATGCGGTTAATATCATGGATAATACTTGAAGCTTAACACCATTACACGTTGCGATGCCATAATTCACGGCGAACCGTCGAATTGTCCGAGGCGAAATAACCGTCGCACGAAGCAGCTGTTTATTTTCGAAATTAACACGCTACACGGTCGAAGAAGTCCACGTACCCTCGTAAGTATCCTTAAGTATCATTTCAAATACTCCGCTCGATTATAAATAATAAAATCTAAGTCGCCTGCGATCGTTTAACGTTTAAATTAACGAAAGAATTATATTAATAAAAAATGTAAACAGTCGTCTCTCGCTATAAGTCAACTGTTACTGTCTCTGAAAGAATTCGGGAAATTGAATAAATTCTGATGGATCTTTAATGTTTTTTTTTATCTTGGTAGTTATCAAGTTTCGCGATTTAAATTCGTGTACAAGTCAAACTCAGTTTCGATATTGCAGAATGTTTTCTGTAATGAATTATTAATTACATCGATGAACGATTTAATTAAATTACACATGAGCCATTGCGTGTGTATAGACGGTTTAATGTATGTACCTTTTCGCGATATCAGAGAGATAATATTTAGTTGAAACAATAGCGGTGCAACCTGTGAGCAACGACGGCACGCGTCACAACCTTCGATTGATCGCCTTTCAACGTAGAACTTTCGCGCTCATTTTTTTCACTCGCGATACGATTGCCACGCGTCAGGTATCCCTCCTCTTCGCTCCACTTCTCATTCTTCCCCATTTCCCGCAGCCTACCGTTGTACAGTATATACTTAACGATTTTACAGAAAATATAACGTTCCTACCGTCATTCGATCCGAGCGGCTTTCTCACTTCTTTTCGTACACATATGTTTCACTGGCGATCGCTTTCGATGAAATTCCTCGCGATAATAATCTTTAGCTTCCTTAATTTACCACTATATTTCACAGTTTCATTCATTCGGCGATTTATTAGAACGCAATATATTACATCAAGGGCGCTTTGCTTACTTCTGTAACTTTAGTATGCTACGACCTTGCAAGAAGAAAATAAAAGTCGTTGCAAAGAACCATTGAAATATCGATTTAGGTGCAAATATAGATACACTCCCTTCAGCTACTTAAATGATATACGAACGGAAGTATAGGGAATACTTGTTGCGCATCTATTTTCAGCGGAAGCTCTTCTAAACTCTGCCTTCTTCTTCGACGTTAACGTTCCCCTTTACGTGCATTGATTAACCTGTGATAAATTATTATACCGAGTTATTTGTGTCGAGTCGAAAATTCTGTCGGTCCCAGAAATATCACGTTCCTTTGTCCCTGTGTGATTCGCATCGATGCCACGATGTGTCATCTGGCTCTCTTGGGTAGCTTTTATCTTTATGTCACACAGTTACTGCAATAGGATATTGAATTTTATATACCTACACGAACTAATAGGAAGACACGAAAATGGGGGCATGGCGGAAAAAAACCCTACGGGAATTAATTTTCTATGGTTCATGGGAACATTATTGATTGGCACGCTGTAACTGACTTAATGAGATGATAGATAATTTCCAGGGAAGAGTACTAATTGACGCGTTAAGTAACGACGTTGTTGCCGTCGTAAGATTATAATATAATAAAATACGAATTGAAGTTTAATACAGTTTTATTATTGACACAGCTAAAGAGATAGGCACGTTAAATTTCTTTTCTGAATCCTTATGGTGGATTGTTTTCAGTTTCGGAAAAAAAAACTTACGGAAAAAATTTACGGATTTTATTGCTAATTACAAATTACATGAACTTTTTTTTATGTCGAACAGTGTTGTTTAAAGATTTATCCAAGTTAATATGAGAGGAATGTAAAGACGCGAATAGTGTGGATAGTAGAAATTCCAATATGTATATATAGTAAGGAGACACGTTCTCACGACGAGGAATGTGTGCGATGTTCTATTTCACAAAGGGTGATTTAACAACACATGTCTGATTCCACACACGCATACTATACATTGTACAAACGTAGAATTCTTAAAACCGATTCTTTTTATAGAATAATTGAATAAAAAAAGAATCGTTCTTTCTTACATTTAACGACGATTTTAATCATTTCAGCTTTTCCTTTTATTATTTAGATTTTCTTTATATGCCATATCCAATTTGTTAAAAAAAAAAATTCATATAGCATATCAAATTGTAATACCAATTTAATATACTTTGAGGTATATTAAGAGGCTTCTAATTCTCAGTAGATGATATAATTTTTTTTGTTGTAGTTTATGTTTAACATCCTTGTTTTAATACTAATTACTCTAGTCAAATGTTACTCCAACAAAATACTTCTATTTTCTACGAAAATAATTAATTTCCAGTATAGTCAGAAAAGGGAGTCAGATATTATTTTCTGAAAGGAGCAACAGTTTATCAATGCAAACAATGTATTTCATGGCTTTACTTTTATTTTCTTTCATGTCTTCTAATTTTTTATAGGCTGACATATATATATATTGCAAGATGTCTGTAACATATTGCAAATGATTTGAAAGCATTGTCAAATTGAACAATAATGAACATCACAGTGAAAGATCCAGGTAGAGGAACAAGATGGGTCTGCCCAAATGATCGACATTTGGCACTGAGAGCAAAGTGAGTGCAAGTATATTTGAAACATCTGAATTTATATTTAATACATGTGCATACATGAATACATATACCACAGCTCTTAAGTTACAAAACCTTTCTGCCTATACAATGATGCTATTGTAATATAAGTATCTAAGTTATTCCACATAATTAACAAAATATCAATAATTAGGTTGCACACAGGATGGTCCATGAAGACTGGCTCTCTAGATTCACAATGGGGCAACTGTTCTTATTCTGGTAGTGCAAGCCAGTGTGAACAATCGTTCGTACTTACGGAAGAAGAGCAACAAGCGATCATTCAGGTAAATATGTGAATTAATAATATGCTTATCTACCAACTTTTAATCCTAACGTCATTACGTTAAATATAAATTGTGGTACTTATTTAAATAAAGATATGTACCAAAGTAATGAGCAAGTCTCAGCAATCCTTATATGTAATTATGTTCGTTCTATTATTACCATGCGTACTTTCTTTAATCCGTTAGGTCATTCAAAGAGCCGAAGCCTTAGACTTATCAGAGCAGGAGCGGATTGGCAGACTAGTGGAGAGGCTGGAGAATATGAAACGTAATGTCTGCATTGTCACTGCGACGAGATTAAACGAGAGGAAGAATTGCAGCAGCCGGTGCTCTAACAGCCCGCACTGCGTATGTTCCTGCGCTCTTTGCGGCGAGAGATTTGGTGCAGTTCTGGGTGCAACATCAAATCTGTGCAAAGACTGTCGTAGATACATATGTCCGAAATGTGGCATTGAGATTAATGAAGTTAACTCGAAGAGAGGCGTATTAGCTATAGAGAAGCATATGCAAGAAAGGAAAGAAACGACTATACAGCGAATTATTAAACGTTCGAACAACAGTCAGAAGCAATTTCTCTGTCGAATATGTGCGGAGACCAGAGAGATGTGGAAAAAGAGTGGCGCGTGGTTTATTAAAGGAATGCCAAAGTATATTTTACCTGAGAAAAAGGTATGTAAATGAGGTGTTGTAGCCTGAGAATTCATTAGTTAGGTTTGTTTAGATTCTATGGGAAATGCAGATTGATACAGTCTTTGTATATTTAACCCTTCGTGGTCACACAGGGTGTATTGTACCCCAAGAGCGATTTTCGATTTGAAATGTCGCACCTTTACGTCTTCTAAGGGGGGTTTATTGCAAAAAACAAATAAAAAAAACTTTAAAAATCGGTTTTTACCACAACCATGGAAAATCGCTCATTTTCAACTACAAATTTTATCATATAAAAATTTACATTTCTAGAAAAAGACTATTAGACCATGAGTGTATAAGTATTACGAATGTAGAATTATCACTGACAAATTAAAAGATTCAAAAATACGAAAATGGTAACTCAAAAAATGATGCTGGGGTACAGTGAACCCGTGTGACCAATTTGTGATTATAAGGTGTGACCACAATGGATTAAAGCTCTCTTAAGGGTACCCTTCCATAAAAAAAAAACATATTTTGGTAGTGCGTCATCTAAAGAATGCCCGCTTAAAATTTGGCGTCAAAATTCGTAGCGATGTAGGGTCTATAAGTATAAAAGTGTTCGTACCTACAACAGTTAAACTTTAAACGCGTTTTTCACAAAACACTAACGAAAAAATAATCGAACGATTTAAAATATTCTTGCGCGAATTCGGTCATTACTAAATTCTCCGGGAAATCATCTATGATGGTAACTGTGCGAAATTACCCATTTTTGGGGATCACGTGAGATTACAATATTTTGCTTTAACAATTTTCGTGGTTTGTTGATTTCACATATTTCTACAGACGTTAAAAATTCCGCAGATGAGGAACTTTTTTTGTATCACCCGGACAGTCACAGCCACCAACAGTCACCAGTATTAGATAAAATGTCCAAAAAATTTGTTTTATTATCTTCAAAGATCTACAAATACAGCCTGCAAAGTTTTTTGATCCTACGACGCGTACTTTTTTTTTAAATAAAATTCTAAAAATCACCTATTTCTGGTATGATTTGATGGAAGGATGCCCTTAATAATGCCATTGTGACTAGCTTCTCTTAGGAATTTAATTAATGAATATAATTTTCATACGCCTTTTTGAAAATACAGGAACGAGGATGGTCGCGAATATGTCATAAAACGTCTACTTGGACAATTGGAGGGAATAAATCTCTCGAATCTACCGAAATTCAAGATTCCTCTTCCGATGAAGAAGTAACGCGGCGTCTGGCCTTCACTCGAGGTCACTCAGATTCGCTCACAAATCTCCAAAAGAGTCAAGACAGTAGCGTTACTAGCAAATCTCTGTCGCCGTTCTCGAATTCTGCCCAATCAACTAGTAATGTATCTAAAACGTCACCGGGACACCAATCGAACGATGCGTCGCCGTTAAATAGTCGTGACGGATGTGCGAATCAATTAGATAGGTCTACTCTTTCCATTCCATCTCAGTGTAGTCGCGTTTCACCAACTGCCTCAGTCACGAGCTCCCGTTTGCGAGCAAACGGGAAATCAAGCCACGATCCCCAAATCGAGCAGCATGTATCGTTTGAAGACGAAATTGTCGATGAGAAGAGTAAGAAATCGGATAATCCTAATGAGTTGAATGACGATATCCGTAGAATGGAATTCAATTTGTGCGATCGATTAAAAAACTCTCAGGTACAATCCCTCAGGTACGTAAGGATGATAAACGAAAGAGTAGAAGTTTAGCTGATGCCAGTGAATTAATTGTAGGTCGAATATGTCAATGACTCCAACGACATCGACTACGACAATCGTTCCAACGGAAAGCATTCCGGAACCTTTTCGAATTTGCGAGAAACACACGGATCAGACAGAAAGTCGAATGTCCTCGGAAATAAAGAGCCCTTTCAGCAGCCCTCGCAGCAGCAATCAAATCGATTTACCACGGCCACAAAAGTCGGAGTGCGGTAAGTGCGTGACGTCAAATGTAGTGAATTGAAAAACATAATTTGTTTATTTAATTATGAGTACCTATGTTGATTGTACGTACAGAATGTTCCTTCATTAGTAGGACCTACTTTAGGGTAGAAATTGGGCAAAAAATAGTTCATATAAACATATCATTTATTTGTGCGAGAACCCGAAAATGTCGGGAACCCGGGGGTTGGTCGGGTTCTTGAAAATTTCGGGATTCCCGAGAATGTCCGGGATTCTCGAGAGAGTCAGGAATCCCGAAACCCTCAGGAAACCCGTCCCGATCCCGAGAAAAATACACACCTCTACAAAGTAGGTTTCATCAATGAAGGAATAAAGAATTTAAAATCACGTGCAGAAATGTTACTCACAAAGACCCGACTGATATTATTAAACCTAGAAGCGAAGCAAAATTATGGAACTCTCGAAGTCTCCTTGCGATACGACCCAGCAGTTCAGTGCCTCCAATGCAAAGTGGAACGAGCCCGCGGTTTACGGCCAATGGACATCCATGGTCTCGCCGATCCATTTTGCAAGCTCAACATATTGCCAGTAGAAACAGTTACGACTACGAAACGTCTTCGTACAAAGACGGTTCACAAAACCCGGGATCCGGAGTTCAACGAGACTCTAAACTTTTACGGAACAACAGAAACCGATGTACGATTAAAATAATTATCATATAAAGTATCCGCTGGCATGCTAGAAACTGACCATTGTACAATTCTAGATATGGAACGGCAAAACACTACACATCCTGATTCTCCAGGACGATCCATCAGGCCAAGATTTTCTGGGAGAAGCGAGGTTTCCTCTGCACGAGTTGCAACCTCGCCAAACCAAACATTATAACGTCCCATTGCAAGACCATTATCCAGTACGTATAACAAAAGTTTCACTTCCCAAGTTTCTCTTCTTAATATTAGACGTCGAACAAAGATAACTTGAGCGTGAATTATTTCAAGTATTGTTTATTGATATTTCCTTACTCACTCTTTGTCGCGACACAAGTAAGCATATAATCGTGTAAATTATTTTCCTTCGCGTATTTAATCGTTCAATGTTGTTCATGGTATCATGAATAAGTGTGGAATTAAAAGGAAAGATTAGTTTCTCTCAATTAATTCATCGCGCTTTGAATTTTTCGCGACGGCCGACTTTACTTACGTTATTGCAGACACTAAGATATAAGAGCTCGACGTTGGCATAGGTGGACAAGGAAGAGGCAGCGTGGGGCGTGTTTTCCAGTGGTCGGGGAGAGATTCAAGTGAGTCTATGTTACTGTACAAGGCGCCGGGCATTGATGGTTACGGTTCACCGAGCTACGAATCTTCTTTCTATGGACAGTAACGGATTTTCTGACCCATTTGTCAAGTTGTGCCTTATAGAGAATGTGACGAACAATCATCGACAGCGTGTCTTCGATTATTCAATTACACGTATCACCGCCAGAAAGCTGATGTCAAAAAAAGTCGCAAGTCGCAATTCACACAGTACAACTATCAAGTGGAAAACCTTAAATCCCGAATGGAACGAAGAATTTGCTTTCACTACTCGATTAACAGACCTTATGAAACTCACGTTATGCCTTACAGTATGGGACAAGGACTTTGGCAAGAGTAATGACTACCTTGGTAAAATGTCCATCATTTTGTCAAAATTGCTAGAATATAATTTATTGAAAAGTAATTTTTTCCCTGTGGATTATTTCGCTGACATTAAGAACATAAATTCTATTAGCATTTCGAAAATAATGACTTTGTGAAAATAATTTCGTCGTTATTACTACTATTCATATGAATATATTATTAACATAATCTTATTTTGATTTAGGTGGACTTGAATTAAGTTGTAACAGCAAAGGAGCACGATTACGACACTGGATAGATGCAATTAAATTTCCAGATCATCGCCACCAAACTTGGCACAACTTAACGGACACTATTTTGCCTACAGAATAATAATTTATACTTCTATTCCTCTTTTTAAACACGTCCCTCGAAACATTTTAATAAGGTCTGTAATCGATACGCATTATAATCCACAAAATATAATTTATTTACAAATAATCTGTGTTATTGCTCAAGGTGTACTACTACGAAAAAAAAGAGTTGACAGAATAATAAAGATGTTACATTACATATGTAGAAACACTTTATTTTACAGTGTCGCCGTACATAAAGTTTAGCTACGCGTTAAATTATTAATCGATATAAAGCTATAATTCGTTTCAATAGGAGAGAATTCTCGCAACAACAACAATCGAAGTAAAAAATCTATTCTCGATTATTTAGAATATTTTACAAATATCCTTACCAAAAAGTTACTCGAGAGTTCACGACGTACTATCATCGTCGCTTCCACTAGAATCTTCTTCAGCTTCTTCTAACCACTTAATAAACGGTTGAATCGCAGCTCTTACTTTCTTGTTTTCAAACTCGTCCATATTTTTATCATTGTACCATTCTAAAATCTTCTCTTCCGACACTATATCTTTGTCGTAGAGAAGATGCAACAAATGTTGCAAGAATGGTAATAATTCTTCGGTTGTGCTGGCAACTTCTTCTATCGCGCGTAAACAATCATCCTGAGCATCTTCCGTTTTGACGTAATTTACAAGAATCGGATGGAAGTAAATTACCATAACTTTCAAGGTCTTCTGATAATTCAAATTATTTACAGTTTCCTTCTTTTCCGAAAGATAATGCAGAGGTAAACTCAATATAGCTTTAATGACATTATATGTTACTTCGCTCATGGAAACGTTGTACGCGTATCTCGACGAATTTATCTCCAGAATCAAGTTATCGCAGTTCAATTTATCTTGAAAGCCCCTTAACAAACTATCGATAACTTCCGACAGGAACATATTTGTGTCGTCTGGAATTGGCGAATTGCATTCGGAAGCTTCTTCGCTACTCGTCATATCTGGGGAATAATTGTCGCACTCCATTGTGTCGTAATCTTTAACAAACTCAAATTCATTATCCATATCGATCTCGGACATCTGCCTTATGCAAATCTTATTATCTTTCGAGTCCACGATGGAATCAGTGTACTCTGTTGGATTATCAATGCTTGTTTCAGGATGTAATATACACCCATTTATTTTAGCACCTTCTTTGATAATACAATTTGGAAATATTACGCTATTCGTGATTATACAGTTATTTTCAATTTTAGTGTTCGATAAGATATACGAGTTCTTAATCGTTACGTTACAGCCTACTAAACAATTGTGGCCAATAACCGATCTTGTGACGCTGGTGTCGTTACCAAGCGTACTATTTTGACATAGTACGCTGTCTTCCTCTAATCTGCAACCTTTAGCGAGAGTGGCACTCCTATGTTTATAAGTACTTCTCGGCATATAAATAAATGTTTTTAAGAATGGAATGGCATTTGGCGTAAGCGGGTAACTGTGCCTATTCAAAATATCACGAGTGAGAGTACGGTACGCATTCCATGACACGATTGGCAGACTGTAATCGTCAGAATTCAATTGTTCCCAATAAATTCGAGAATTTAATATTTCTTCGTTCATCAATACTCCTCGGATAAAATCTTCCATTGTCTGTAGATAATATAAACGTTTTTAAATATCTTTTCTTGAATCAATATACAAATTATATCCTCGAATTACACAGTTCGACAAAATTTCACTATTTTTTTTCGAACTTGTAACATTCAATAGCCCTTTTTTTATAGTTTTTTCGTGCATTGAAAACGAATCCTCAAACCGTTTATCGCCATCACTCTCAGTTTGTGAGAAATTCGATTCTGAAAAAAACTACAAATTTTCAACTTTGAACGTCTTTTGTGTCGAAACAGTAATGTAACAGTAATAGTTATTGGGTTGCTTTGGAAAGCATCAACAGAAGTGGTAAGTCACGTTTTGTTTTCAATACAGAAACGGAATAGTTTGGATCCACTGCCGCTCAGCGTAACAAAATCGCTTAACGCGCGTGATTACCAATGTCGGCGCCGCACTTTTTGCCAAACGATTTCGCTTCTATATTGAAAACAAAAGGTGTTTTGCTACTTTTGTTGATGCTTCCCGAAAGAAACACGTTTGCCCCATCGCGTGGAGTAGTCAGATTTTCTCCTAGAGTCTTAGTTTTGGAAATAAATTGAAAGATATCTGCAAAAATGGGTGCATTTTGTAGTCGGCGACTAATCGGCAAAAAAGGCCGTTTGATCGGCTCCCTTTTTGTGAATATTTAACCATTTTTCTCTCTTTTTTTCTAACAAGTTTTATAATTTTTCTACTAGAAATGTACTAATTAGTGGCCGACTAGTCGCCTTCTTGGGGGCCAATTAATCGGCTAGTCGACCAAAACCCTAGTCGGTACATCTCCATTCTGTTCCCTTTGATCGTTGTTTAATAATCTATATCGTTATATTCAGAAGTAACTATTACAATTTCCACACAGATGATTTCAAAATTGAAAATTTGCATTTTTTTTAAAATCGGATTTCTCAAAAACTGAGGGTGATGGCAACAAACGGTTTGCGGATTCATTTCCAGAGCACAAAAACCTGTAAAAAACGGCTAGTGAATGTTACAAGTCCAGATGGCTGTCAAACTGTTATTTAATATAAAATATTAACTCAATCATTTATGTATATCAAGAAATAAAGAAAATCGAATAAATATATTTTAAGCAGGACAGATTGGTAAATAAATGAACTGTGCTTTCCTAAAATCTTAGAAAACTGTTAAAAGCACAAAGATTCAGAAACTTACTTGAAAATCGAAATTGTCGGCGAATAATGGAAGCACAGAAGGGGAGCATAAGTAAACATGGGTATCCATGAAGCAAGTATTAATCTCGATTTCACTGTGATCCAGAAACCAATTTAATTCCAATTTGATTTTCTTCTCACCATTCCTCAGTTTACTATAATGCAGAAGCTTTTTGCTAGTTTTGTCAGAAACCACTAAAGACGCTTCCTTTCTTAAAAGGGAATCGTTCGTAGAGCCCAAGTTTCTTAGCAGCATAGTCATCGCTGCGCCTTTATCCTTGCTGTGCGTGGTACAGTGGTTGTGTAAAGCAGTCGCGAGATCTGCATTAGTAAACGCGTCTCCTCTTATGAGTATAAAACTACCGCGAATCGAACCTTTTGCATCGATATCTCTGAGCGCATCGCCAAGGGATCTGCAACCCTCTGATATTATGAAGGAGATCGATATCCTCGACCAGTTTTTCTGACTTATATATGCTTTTATTAATTCTACATGGCTGCTACAATAGAATGACACTTCTTGTATTCTAGATCTAATAAGGGTCTCCACTAAATAATCTAAAAGTGGTATGTCTATAACCGGCATTAAAATGCTTGGACATATATTTTGCAACGGTGTTAAGTTTGTCGTAAAATCGTCTGCAAGCACGACAGCTTGCGTGATATCTTTCTTCCCCATTTTTGTGCACATTATGTCGTTTCAGTGATTTATATACCTCAAGCGTTTAAAACAGATTATTCATTATAGGTTATAAGATTCTAGACAATGCCGATTTCTTTACATTTATAATGACAGAGGTTGCATTCTTTCATTATTGGATCCACTATCAATTATATATGTGTGAATGCACGTATACTTCATTTAGCGGGTGAAATCTCTTCCAATGTAATCATAGGGTTCACTTGCAACACATGTTTACAAAGGTTGTGTTCCGATTCACGCATTATGCGCATAGACCGCAGCGCAGACGCTGCGCGCATGAACCGCGTTCCGTTTCCAGCAGCGCATGAACCGCAGTAACGAAACGGAACGGGTTTCGATGCGTCTGATGCTCACGAGGTTACGCGGGAATGTTCAAACTTACTTACAAATAGCTATGTAGTTGGATGGATTACGGTTAATTTAATTCGAGACTTTTGGACGGTGGTCGAAGCACGCTTCCTAACAACATCGGTTACTTCGTCTTAAGGATCGGGGACCGACTCCTAACGAAATCACAGCCGACTCTACTACTAGCCGTGCTATACAACGTGGCAACACCGCTCATGTGCGGATCGGGAGCATCGGGAGTCCCATTTTCAATGGTGGAGTTTTCTATTCAGCATTACAATTATCGTTATTTAACGATATAAAATTATACTAATATACAGTATTTTTTATTAATTATGTATAAGGAATACATAAATATCATAACTATAGTAAGTAGATGTAATACAGAAGTGTATTAATATTCATAAATGTGGTATATGTTATGTGGACTCTCGGAATAGTTTGGTGTTGTGATGCATTATATTTGAAATATTTACAGAGATTTCAAGAAAACAAGAGTGTGAACCAAGTTAAAACCATCTTTGAACCACATTGAAGGATTTACAAATTGATAAAGGTATGTATAAGTTAATAGAGACCTGAAATATGTGTCGACAAAATTATTGGTACGAAGCCAAACAGGTTAAGTGCCCGTAAAAAAGAGGTTAGCATAATTAGCTATTGAAAGGAACAATTATGCAGTTAAATATAAAATCGTGTTAGAGGACATTATTATAATTGTGGAAAATTTTCTCACCACCCTACGGGTATTTACCATGGCGCGTTACCTTTTTTTTTATTATAATGGGTTAACTTACATAAAATATGTTTATTATTTTCAGATTGCAAATGTTGAGACTACAAATTACCATCACCTATTATGGCTTACATTATTGCATATATATGAATAAATGAGGTTCTGACTTCTTCAGTGAGGACAGAAAGGACCCCTCTTTGTAAGTGATCAAAATATCCGTCGCCTACAGTTTTATCGTTATCATCCACAATTAATAATCAACATATATTGCAATTTAATTTTTTTAGCAACAGACTGGGACCCATAACTGGATATGTAAATTTGAATGGAATCATCTACAACCGGCAGAATATTTTGTTGGTGTCCAATTTTTACGAGGTATAGCAACCATTTATTTTTATGGTAATTCCTCATCTTTTGGGAATAAAAATATAGAATTATATTATTAACTTTTAAAGTATCATTATAATTTCCCTTACAATTCTTGGCAGGAAGATATGAATTCAGTATGGCAGAAGAAATGGAAGGAAGCGTAAAAATAAGCGACGCAGAGGAATGTCAACTATGCAACATGAGAAGAAGGGAGATTCCAAAGGTCCAAAGCTTGTTCTGTCTGTATGTCCCCAATATCAACAAAGGCATGCACAAAAAGTTAGGGAAAAAGAGTTCCCTGAAATATTAAATATTAAGAACATCGAGGAAGGAAAGCAGTGAGAATCAAACAACCTCTTTTGTAATAGGCTGTGAGCCTGTAGTACAAATAAACTTATTATTATTAATTTCCCTTATTGTTATTATTAATTTCCCTTATTATTATTATTATTATTAGTATTATCTTATTATTCTTATGTCTTAATGAATACGTAAAATTTGTAAAAAAAAATTATGCAAATCAAAATGTCCAAAAATGCTACAGATTGTATTAAATAAATGTGCTACCCACAAAAATAAAGATCTGTAGGGTTATTATAAATAAATAAAACACCTGGATTATAGCTTCGTTTCTGATATTTAGAAGACTTCAGTACTACTTTAATATAAACATTTAAAAGATAAACGCGAAACTGAAAGGCCGGTAGAGGGAGACTGTGTAGCCGGGAGGCCGGTGAGAGGCCGAGAGGCTGATACGGCGGTGTTGCCATTTTACCTTCAGCACGGCTAGTACTAGAGTCGGCTGTGGCAACACCATACAACAAAGAATCGATTCAAAAGATCGATCTTTTAACCAAAAGAATCGAATCGGATTTGAACACCTCTAGTGGAGAGAGGTGACACGTAGGCGCTTTCGTACTTTATAGCGCTATGGAAAATTTAAATGTTTTTTACTCTTTCCAAGAAACACAAAAAAGTACGTATCTGCGAGAGCAAGGCACGAAAAATAGGGTTATAAAAATAAGAATTTAAAATTGTTGGCAACAAAGCTAAACAAATTATTTCGTATTTAAATTTAGTAAAAGTAAGCTAATATAGATAGTTTTATAGTATAGTAGAATTACTATAAATAAAAGTTCGAACGTGGTATTTGGTAGACCAACCGATTCCAAAACGAACAGTCCTCACAACAGCTGGATTTTGGCACTGGAAATGGTTAAGTTGCTTAGGCTTTTAATATTATATCTTGATATATTAGCAATAATGCGTTAAGGAATGAAAAATTATGTTATGTTTAGAGCAACGGTTGGATTTTATAAGTGAGTGAAGACTTCAAGTTAATAATAAATAATTCTTTACATAAAGCTATTATAAAAATGTTCTGGTGAACGTATAATTTAGAATTAGGGTAGATTGTTACAATTAATATTGCATATTTACAATTACTTATGCATAATTCACAGGATTCAAAATATCAAGATTGTGATCAGCTAGAATTTGATTCCGAACCCAACCAAATCACCAGAGATCCTATTTCAATTTTCACACGGATAAGAGAAGGAAAAAAAAAAGAACACAAACTGCTCCTACAGAAATTAAGAAAAGAATTCCCTGATGGCTTCAAGATAGGAGCTGCTGCAAGTAAGGGGGATTGCTTTTTTGATACTGTTGCACAAGGGTTGAATGAACTAAAGGATAAAGGTCTGATTAAGAGCGGAGAAAGATTTAATGTACAATCACTGAGAAAAAGTTGTGCAAATTATGCTAGGCGACATGCTGACCAAGATAGTTGGATCTACAATGAAATAATAAAAGATGCTTCAAATGGCAGTTGTTTTTATACATCAAAAGGTCCATTCGGTCCTATCCAAGATCCAAATACTAAAAAGCCTATAATCGATAGTGAAAAAACTTTTGAAAAATACTTGGGAGATATTCAAAAAATAGTGGAAGAAATTGACCATCCTATATGGGGAAGGCCTGAAATCGAAGGAAGAATGATTTCGAATCAATATCGCGTGTCACTTTATTGTTATTCAGTCTGTGAGCAGTTTGATGAGGAGGACGATCAGAAGATTACAGTAACTAAGATTACACCAGGTAGTGATTCTGTAGAGGTTTTTATTGAAGGATTGGATTGGAATAAGTTCAAGATAGATAGTAGTGAAGGAGTTGTGGGAATAGTAAATTACAATCTGCATTTTGTACCACTGCTTAGTAGCTTAAAAGAAGATATTGAAAAAAGTAAGAGAGTCTTTAGGGAAGAAGTTTATGGTACAGAATATCGAGAGTATGATATAAAAAAAGCAGATACTGATTCTCAGCCAAGGTTTAGTTTTAAGGCAGGTGGAAGCCAACAAGGAGAGTTGACAACAACAAGACTAGAGGAGTTTATTACGTATTTTGTTAAAGAATTTGAGGCTAAATTACATGCCTATCATCTAATTTTGGAAGGAAAAATAGCGAAAGCAGGAAAATTTTCAGATACATTTTCAGAGAAGATAGGACAAGGAGTCGGAGGAGCTGCAGGTGGACTTGTAGGTTTTTTCTTAGGTTCACCAGTAAAAGGAGGAGAGTTAGGAGCAGCAGCGGGAAAAGCGGGAGGAAGAAAAATTGGAAGTATCATAGGAAATGAAAAACACACAGAGAAGGTTGCTAAGTTATCAGATCTGATCGATCTTTTTCGAAAAGATAAAACTAATTTTAGACAGAGATTGGCAGAAGCTGGATTTGATATTTTTCAAAGTTTTGAAATGCAATTCATGAGAGTTACTACAGCTCAAGGGCCAATAAAAGCAATGCAGCTATTAGCACAAGATGCTGTAAATAGAGCAATAAATTATATACAAAAAGAAGAGGCCTTAATAGGCAAAGCTGTTATTTTAGGTAAATCTAAAATAGAACCAGTTTTGAGAGTACCTGTTCCTAACTCTAAAATTAAGACACCTGGATTTAAGATAATTTATAAACATCAATCATCTGAGGAAAATTGGTATACTGCAAGCCTATACGAAAAAGTAGGGTTAGTTATTCCTATTAGAACAAAGACTCTTAGCTACTATGAAAAGGGAGATGGGAAAAGTAGGACTGATAAATATGGTTATCGTCGTCTCCTTAAATCAGAGATTTATGATAAATTAAAATACAAATGTAGCTCTTTTAGTAGTCTTACTAAAAATGGGCAATTTACGGACTATCCTTATATTTTAAATTCAAAAGATTCAGAGAAGAAAACAAAAGATATTTTGAAGAAGATTAATTTAGATGATAAAGATTTAGAAGAAGAAAGAATAACGGAAACGATAAAAGAAGTTAAAAATGATATTATGGAAGAAATAAGTCTTTTAATAAGACAAAGCCATAAATGTAAAGAAGACCGGGAGATATTAATACGTATAAAAGATAATCTAGAAAATTTGAAGATAGATGAATACTTGGAAAAGTTCAAGGAATACTTTGAAGAAGCTAAACGTGAACGGCAAGAAATAGTACAATCAATCGAAGCAGGTCGAGAAGAGAATAGGGAAAATTTAAATCAACTAAGTAAGAAGCAAGATATTTATCATGATGATAATAAGGTGGAACATAGAAAAACTCGGACAGGAGTGGAGAGACTAGAGGAAAAAATCAATAAAGTTTATGAGGTTTTTGTAGAAAAGAAAATCACGCAAATAGAAAAGAGTGTTTTGTTTGATGTAAGACCTCCAGTAGCCTTGTTTACTGGAAGAAAGAAAGAGTTGGATAACTTACATAAAGCATTGCAGCGAAACCATGGTAAAGATAAGTTTACAGTAATATCACAGATGACCTCCATTAGCGGTTTGGGAGGAATAGGTAAAACTCAACTGGCTAGGAGGTATGCTGCTGATCATGGGAATGATTATGATGGTAATGTTATATGGATAAATGCTGAACACTTAAACACTATGGAAAGTTCTTTTATGGAGTTAGCGAAAGTTATAGGTATTCCCAAAAAAGATATAAATGGCGACGACAAGCCTATAGAGTTTATAATTAAAGAAATATACCAAACCCTTATAAAGAAGAAGCATTTGTTTATTTTTGATAATGCAGAAAAAAATGACGACTTGAATAAATTTTTACCACTTCGTAATTTATCACTTGATGATAACAGGCCTTACATTTTAATTACTTCTCGTAATCGAGAATGGGAAAAAGGAATAGACGTTATTAATCTAAATGAGCTAGAAGTAAATGAAGGGGTAGAATTTGTAAAAGAAGGGCTTGGTATAGCTAAAGAAGATATGTCACAAGATCAAGAGGTAGAAGAATTAGTGAAAAAATTACAATGCTTTCCTTTAGCTATACAACAAGCAATATCATATATTGAAGATCAGAGAGTAACAGGAAAATTTGGAATTGATGATTATCTAAAAGAATATAAGAAGAAAGCAGAAGATTTGCTTAACTCTGATGTATTTAAAGGTATTGATAAAGATTACGCTAGAACGACTTTTACAACTTGGCAAATTACAATTGATAAAATAGCTATTAACGAACATGGAAAATTGGCTTTAGAAATTCTGAATACTATAGCTTACTTTGCACCTGAAAAAATCGAAAGAGGGTTATGGTTCGCAGATTATAATATAGAGTTAGTAAAATCAGCTGTGCGCTTACTTGTAAAGTACTCCATGGTAAGTGGCGAGCAAGAGCAAAGTATACTAAACATCCACAGATTAGTGCAAGAAGTAACAAGGTTAAAATTAAAAGAGCAAGAAAAGGAAGAAGAAGTTTTAACAAGAGCTATAGAATTTATAAACAATAATTTTATAAGAGTAAGATGTAAAAGTCATATTACGTCTATTTGGAATTATGCAAGTAATCATGATAAATTGATCGATGATTTCTGTGATTATCACTACAACGGGCAGTTTCTAGATATAAATACTCCATTACATTTACTTGTTGAAGAAGGTAATGATACAGCAATTAATAAAATATTAAAATACAGAAAAGAGAAAAATCGTAACACATTGGGTGAAGTTGTTAATCCTAATGGTCTACAAACTCTGTTACAAGTAGCTATTAGATATGATAAATTGAATGTAATCAAACTTCTTTTACTGTATGGTGCTAATGTTGATGCAATTGATGAGGTCGTAGGACCCTACGGGACATCCATGCTGAGATTAGCTGCTGGCTACGGAAGTAAGGATACAGTGGAATACATTCTGCGTGAAATTGACATAAAAAAAATCGAAAGCAGATATTTGGCAAAGTGTCTATACAGTGCTGTTCACAATAACACACTGGATGTGATTACGTTTCTTATGGATGAAATAGGTACGAATATTTCAAGAGAAGAAGAAATATTCGATACGGGTTTAATACACCATGCTGCTAGGTTGGGCAAATTGGATATAATAGAATACCTGGAAGGTTTCTTTAATTATGGAAAGGATAGTTCGGGACAGACTCCATTACACTATGCCATTAGGGCTGATAATTTGGAAGTAGTAAAACATTTTGTGGAGAAAAAAGGAGCTAATATTGAGGATAATGCTACATGTAATAGTTACCTTCAAGGCACTCCGTTACACTATGCCGTTGACAGTGGTAGGTTACAAGTAGTAAAGTACTTACTAGAAAAAGGTGCTGAAATTAATGCTGGAAACAAATATAAGACCACACCGTTATGCTATGCCGCTCTGAGTTATGATTTAGAACTAATAAAGTACTTAGTAGGAAAAGGTGCTGAAATTAATGCTCAAAACGAATTTGGGGAAACTCCATTACATTATGCTGCTTGGTGGGGAGAATTGAAGATAGTAGAATATCTTGTGAAGGAAAAAGCTGATATTGAGGCTAATGCTAAAGGTGGACATATGCATAGTAATGTTCGTGGAACTTCATTTATACACTGTATCACTGGCCCTGGTGCTGTGGAAGTAATAGAAGATTTTGCGGAGAAAAAAGGAGTTAATATTGAGGATAATGCTACATGTACTTTTTACCTACGAGGCACTCCGTTACACTATGCCATTGACAGTGGTAAGTTAGAAGTAGTAAAGTACTTAGTAGAAAAAGGTGCTGAAATTAATGCTCGAAACAAATATAAGAGCACTCCGTTATGCTATGCCGTTCTGGGTTCTGATTTAGAACTAATAAAGTACTTAGTAGAAAAAGGTGCTGAAATTAATGCTCAAAACGAATTTGGGGAAACTCCGTTACATTATGCTGCTTGGTGGGGAGAATTGAAGGTAGTAGAATATCTTGTGAAGGAAAAAGCTGATATTGAAGCTAATGCTAAAGGTGGACATATGCATTGTAATGCTGGTGGCGGAACTCCATTACACTATGCTGTTGGGAACGCCCCAGCGAATGTAGTAAAATATCTTGTAGACCAAGGAGTTAAAACTGATGCTAAGGATGGAGAAAAGGACACTCCTTTAGCTTCAGCTGAATATTCGAATATCTGCTCATATTTCCGTGAATGGTATGAAGAAACTATAAAAGTACTACAGCAACAACAGGAAGTTGACTATACACATCAAGTACCGGGTGATCCAGCACAACCAAAGGAATGTTTACCGGTCCTAGCGCAGGAAATAGAGGAAAAATAGAGAAAGCATGACTCGGTAGAGAAGCAGAATACTGTGGTAAGTTAAGTTCGAAGGAGTGCAACAAGTTTATGGTTGAATTTTATAAGGGACTAGATGTAACAGTAAATCAATCAATGCAACAGATATTACACAACAGTACATTAGAAGTTAATGACGTAAGAAAACAACAAATATTGGAGCCTAAAAGTTATTTATATAATACTTCTGTTCAAGGCCATTTGGCTCAAGCTAGGGATTAAAGACTACGGTAGTATCCGTTCAGCGGTGCGGCAGGAAATGCTTGAACAAGCAAAATTATTAGAATAAAACGGGCTAAATACCGTATAATGTGGTTGATTTTTTAACAATTTACACAGTTTGAGGCGAAAAATGGATCATTTGAAGTCCTTTCGCTTATCTCTCAACCATATCTGCCGCTCCGCTGAACGGATACAATATGTGATTGTTTAATTCCTTAACATTTGAATTTCATTTACAGAAACGCCAGTAATTTGAGCTATACTATCTATAGAGACACCGGCTTTAAGTGAATTTTTTGCAACTTCAATGTCTCTCTCCTTTCGACCTTCCACTCTGCCTTTTTCATGGCCGATTTAGATTTCTTTTTTACCCATGAGCTGTATTCTTGTAACATGGTCAAGGGATTACTGACCGCCTTAGCCACATGTCACGCTCCACGCGAAATCTTGCAAATTTGGAGCGGACGCTTCAAACCTGCGGATCTGGAGCGCGCACTTGGAGTGTTGCGTTTTGAACATCGCGCTCCAGGAGCGTGCGTTCCAGCGCGACACGCCGGAGCGACGCACAGTGAGATAGATCGACGTTTAAGTAGGCATTCACTTAATTTCTTACATTATCATTTATTGATTATAATCTAAGATTACAAGTAATATATTGTATAATAAATGCAATGATTTTTTTTTCTCGTCGCTCTTTTTAATGAACGGAATTGGATCAAGCGGCTGAAAGACGGAGCGAGACAAAGGGTGCGTTCCAGTTGGGCCCAAATTGCCCGCAACGCTCATGTTTCTCGTTCCACTTGGCGACCACAACGACCGCGGTCGGGCTGAAAACGTCACGCATGACGTCATTGATGCGACCGCATCGCGTCCACGGCGACCCACCTCCGAAGATGGGTCTGGCCCGTTCGTTCGTGATTTTCGCGCGTAATTCAATTCAAGCGCTAAAGGCGGGATTTCCTATCAGCGTCAAACGCGTGCTTCTAGACTTTGCTTTCGGCTTCTTATCTCGTTTATTATTTAAAAGTTGTAACATTTATGAAGATACAAATAAATAAACAATACTTTACTTGTTATTTTTAATTTATTTAATATTTCCCTCCACACATTTTCTTTGACTACATAACTTTTGTAATCTTTGTTCCTAGTAGCATTAAGTACAGGGCCATTTGCAATATTTTATATCAATTTTTCGTCATTATCATAAGAAAACTGCAATTTCGTTGACATGTTTTCACGCGTTATTGAAAATCATCCAAGGCGCGTACGTCTAAATGCGAACTCCACAGTTAAAAATCGGTTATAAGAAAACAGAAGATATGTGTGATATTTCTTTTTTCCGCTTCTGAAGGTACGTATTTCTAACTTTCACCTTTCTACTGCTTCATACCTGTTTATTATTTCCATCTGGATTCAAGGGTACGCACGGGCCTGGTCAGGAACATTTGGCGACCAGGCCTTTGCGAGCCGGAGGACAGTTTCCCTTCCTTTTCCTACCCCTTCTCTTTACCCTCTCTATGTTTCTCTCTGTTTTCCCACCTTCTTTTTCGGGCTGTCGCTTATTTTTTAGCCGGCGAAAAATCACGGTGCGAGCACTTGGTCCTGAACCTACGTGAAGTTAGAACGCCTACGTCAGTACCCAGTATATTTGTAAAGAAATGGAAACTGTATTTTTATACAATACCCCAACTGACACGTATATAGAGATTCAATTATCGAAAGAGGATATTCAACGTTTTGAGAATGGTAAGTTGTATTTTGAATAATAATGAATTCGTTTATGCATGTTTGAAGAAAAAATTACTTTGTCAAAAATATCTGACATATTATAATTGAATTGTTATCGTCTCCTTACGGTATGGTGCAAAAACAAAATAAATTAAGCTTACTTTATTGAGGAACATACTGTACTGTAACGTTAATTCGCCAATAATGTTTTGCGCCTTCAGATGCGGTTTTCGCACAGCATATAATGGCGAAATATACCACAAGTGTTCCACTGGATCCACGCGATCGTCCAAGCGAAAATGGTAAGTTGTATACTGTTTTGTGTTTTGATTAATAATGAAGACGTTTATTCGCCAGTAATGTTATACGCTTTCAGTTGCAGTTCACGAGAACGCAACAATTGAATCGGTAGCTCCAAGCGATCGGCCGATCGCGTCAACTCCGACTCCCTTTGAAGTACTCGAAGAAGACGAAAATGTAGAAATTCATAATTCTGATGAAAATGAAGGTATGTTAAAACTCTTTTAAGCACCAATGAAAGTTTCAGTAAATACTCAGAATTAAGGAATTGTTGATATATGTGTATTGCATATTGCAGAAACCGGATGTATTAGATGGTCCGCAGCTACGATATTATTACTATTGGACACATACAGTAAATTTGAAAAAAAAATGGAGTCCGGCCAAAAAACTAAAAAGAAAGTGTGGGAGGAAATTGCGGCGAGCATGTCAAAGCAAGCGCTCGGTACAGATTATACGGGTGAGCAGTGCGCTGCGAAGTTACGTAGTCTCAAAAAAAGATATAAGAGTGTAAAAGACCACAACGGCAAATCAGGAAATAGCCGTAAGCATTGGGAATTTTTTAAGGTAAAGAAACAGTAAGATGGAAGAGAGTGCGTTTTCCCGACATTAAAATCATCGTTAAAATAAATGTTACGCCTATATTTCCAGAATATGGACGATTTATTTGGCAAAAAAGCTTGGAGTTCTCCAGTAGCCACTGCATCTTCCACCGGTTTGGCCATTATGAACACAGAAGTAAAGAGTAGTAAGTTCATACATGAAGCATCAATCTATATCGCTTGTGCATTTACTTTGAATTAACCCTTTCGTTATGAGCGCCGACTATAATCGGCACCCACGCGACGACCTGTGTGTTCGAGCGCGCCCACTTTAGTCGTCGTCACGGAACGAGCTGCCAATCCTAATGTCGACTTTAGTTAGCATCTCCGGTAGTTTAAAAAAAGAAAAAAATTTTTTTTAGAAAAAAAACTTGCGGAAGTTCGCCGTAACGAAAGGGTAAAGGGAGAATAATAATTATAATTGTTTAAACATACGCTTCATACACATCGTTCAACGCGTCTTGAAATCTATAATAAAGTGGTAATAATACAAATATATAGTTCCATTTAAAAATATATTAATATTGAAATCTCTGTTAATACTAGATTAAATACAAATCACTATATTCTATCAAGTTATCTCCATCAAATCAAGCAACTTTAATGTGAAACCTTTTTTCGCTTTTTAAATGGTTACAAAAATAATAGTGTGTATACGAGCAAACCGGACATACTGTGTGTAAATGACTGAGATTGCAAATCTTGTATTGTTTATAGAGGCATCAACATCTAAAAGATCGTTGGCAGCTCTATTGGAGGAAAGAATCCGCCAGAAGGAGGAGCATGAAGCCAAAAAAGCGAAACGGCACGAAGAAAGGCAGGCCATGGATAAAAACATGTTTGATTTATTCACTAAAATTATAGAAAAATTGTAGTTTAAAATAAAATATTACTTTATATATATTTTGTATTTTATTTAATGTAACATTTAACTTGTTACATTATTTACACGACGTTGGTTCTACAATATATTCATAATTATATTTCTTTTATCAACTCCAGCATTTCGTCTTATATGATTAACAATATTAACATTTTCCACATTTTCTTGTGACGGTGCTAGTATTGTAGGTTCAACTATTTCATCTCCTCGTAAAGTACAAATATTGTGGATCACACATGCTGCAACAATATATTCTGCCATCAAGTCTACTTTAGACATTGGTAGGCAGTGTAGTAAGCTTCTCATGCGTCCTTTTAATAGACCAATGCATCTTTCTACTGTTACCCTGGCCACTGAGTGGCAATAGTTATATTTTTTTTGTCTTTCCGTCAAATGGCCATTGTCTCGGAAGGGACTCAGTAAGTGTTGATGCAGTTCATATGCTGCATCACCTAAAATATGGCTATCATTCGGAAATTTTACGTCTTCATCCAGATAACTGGCTACTTCGGATAATCTAAATACTCTTTGATCATGGACACTGCCAGGATGTCCAGCATAACAATGTGTTATTAAGTATTTGTGATCACACACCAACTATAAGTACAAATAATATAGACAGATATAAATAAGCATTTACAAAATAACTTACAGGTGTATAGTAAATGTACAAAATTAATTGTTAATTACCTGTAGTTGAATGGAGTGAAATCCTTTCCGATTCACATAATCTGCATGGTTTTCTTTTGGAGCATCAATGCGAATGTGCGTACCATCAATAGCTCCGATAATTCTGGGAAAACCACTAGATATTTGAAACCCTTTCATCACATCAAAAGCCCGATCTCCAGTAGGCCACTGAATGAAGGTTCCAGCCCTAGCAAACAATGCATGGGCCACCCTTCGAACAGCTCTGAGAGCTGTAGCTTTCCCTACATCAAATCTGTCACAAACAGATCTGCAATGAATGAAAAACAAACATACATTACTTTTTATATTTCAATATGAATTTTTATATCCTTATTGTATTAGATAAAAGCCTTTTGCTTTTAAGTCCAGAATTTTCATATATTCTTTCACCTGTAAGAGTCCATAGTAGCCATTTTCCAAAGGGCTATCAGCAACTGCTGGTAGGAAGAAATTGTTGGGCATCCAGGTGTATGCCTAATTAAATCTTCGTGCAATATATTATGTAAATATTGAAATGTAGCCCTAGACATTCTACAAATAGGAAAAACTGTATGATTATCAACAGTTTATATATTAAAGTAATATATTGATAAATGTTTACTAACCTGAAATGGCTTTTAAATTCATTTTCCGAATAACGGTCAACCACATCGCAATAATTAATAATTCTTGGGCGAAATTGTCTTCGCCTTCTTTCCATGCTGATCCATTCTTCATCAGAACTGGATGAGCTGGAACTGGAATTACCACCTATTCGGCGACTAATTAAACTCGTAACAATTTTAACAATTTCGAGCACTGCCGGGTCAGTTGTCATGTTCCTAGCACATATTAAAAAATAGTTTTAAAATGTTATGTAGTGTATAGATGCATTGAAACGATAATATTTTTGAAATCGCAAAACTCTGATAATGAAGGAAATTATTAGATTAACTATTATACTCACATAGATAGTAATTATTACTATTAAACACTGAAAACAAACTACGTACGTTCTACGAGCTAAGATATTATCTAAGGCCAAAAGGGAAGCAGTTCAAACAATGATGGATCTCGATTCTTGCTTAGAAAATAATCGAGTATCCGAGAATCGATTCCTAGAATAATCGGTAAAATAATCGACTTTTCAGAAAAAAATCGATCTATTCTAGAAGAATCGAATAGAATCGTCATACCAGCGTCGCCGGGGAATCGGTTGTCGACGCTGGTTGGCTGCGGCCTCACTTGGTTTGGCTAGCTTCGTTTGCCTTGGCGCTGGCGTCGGTCATTTTACATCTTGGCGTTGATTGGTTGACGCGCGGCGTCATCACGCGCATGCGTGGACGCGTGTAATTTTCCCCACCACTCGAATAGTGGGCGGGCGATATGGACTCAAGTGGAACGCAATCCAGGCGCGTACGAACCCCATTCCTGCCCGTTCCACTAGCTTTTCGCCCGCAAAGCTCACAACCGCTTATAAGCAAGTGGAACGGCAAATCACTACGGTCGTGGATCCGGTCGCTTTGGGCCCAACTGGAACGCACCCAAAGTATCAACAAGTCGCGCGTCGTCTGCTCGGCCACTCTCCTCCCCCCCCCCCCCCCCCCAAAAAAATAAAATCCTGTGTGCGCCACTAGGGGTGTTCGATTCACCCAGAAATAACCTAGGGAAATCACTATACAACCAATTTAAATGCCTATTCGGCAATGATCGCTAAGCTTCGGCAATGATCGGTCAACTTCGGCAATAATCAGCCAATTGTGGTAAGTACATTTAGTCGATTTGAATATCCCGCTCGAAATATACAACCAATTTAAATGGCAAGGTCAAGTAAGGACTTCAAAGGTGACGCCTCTTATTATATCTACTCTTTGGTTAAAATAATGAATATTTCTATTTACTATATTTGTGACAAATGACACGTATAAAATGGACTTGAAAACGACATATTATACATACATATCCGACATGTCGGAAATGCATTTATGACGCGGGGAAAAATACCGACCCATCACTGCTGACCACCAATACGATGCCACGAATTTCATACACTCACTGCGGTAAATCGTAACGTACCCTAGATCTGCTATCAGGGGCAGTACTATGCTAAGAAGTATATTGCGGCCAAAAATAAAATTGACTAGTAATTGATTCATCTTTCTTTTCCTAATATAAAAATAGTCTTTATTAACATTATTTTTAATTCAAACAAATTATATTTATTATTCTATATGCATTTCTTTTACTAACCTATCAATATCCATTTTTCGTCAGTGTAACTTAATTTAATTTAATTTTTTTAATCAGAATTATAATTATTAATAAATTGGCACTCTTAATAACCTATGCGAAAAATGTTTTATAGGTTAGTTATTTTCATTCTAGCGTTATACGACGTTTACGACGTATAAGACACGAATCGTGTATAAAACAGAAATTTCGTGTCTTTACCCATCTCTGATCAGAGGAGAAGCAGTCACTGCGCGCATGCGTATTTGTGTCTACAAACTTTGATTATTTGAATTTCTCTACTGGAAATAGAGAATAAGAAGAAGAGATAGAATGTTCATCCATATATCTGTTACCAATTTCAATGCGGTTTTTTTCAACGTTCAGCACAATTCTCAGAGAAGGTTTTAGGCTATTTAACGTTCATTCTTTACCAGCGGAGGTGATCCCAGGGCCAAAACCGAAGATTAAACATGATTCTTGACTGTGTGGCGTCGAGGCTGTGTATAGTTGTTATTGTTTCGTTTCTGCCTCAAATACATGGGCGCGAAACTGCGGGACCTGTAACACGTCGCGTGTAAAACGCCCGTAAAGTATCCGAAGCACTTACATACGCGTGGTCGCTTACTTAACCAGCACAGCAGATTTGGCAGACTACAATCTCTACATAAAGTACTAAAGTACTGAGTATACAGTACTCATCACAATACAAAATTGCCCGCGCGATAGCGGGTTCTTCAACTACTCGGGAATAAATTTATCCTCGAAAAATGGTAGATCGTAGAAGCTACATTTTATATTACGCAGTTCGTGAAGGAAATGTAGAAAAAGTAAGAAACTTACTTAACTCTTTTAGTCTATCTTCCTTACCAGAATGGTCAGATGGATATGTTTTACTTCGCGATGCGGTTCAGTATAAGCATACAAACATTGCGAAACTACTTTTAATGCATGGGTCCAAAGTTAACAGCAAAAACAAAAACTCTTCTTATACTCCACTTCATTTAGCTAGTAAAAATGGTGACATCGAGATTGTTCAGATGCTCCTAGATAGAAGTGCTTATGTTAATATTAGAAATAAGTATGGTGCATGTCCACTTCACAACGCAGTTAAAAGTAATGAACTGGAAATTGTTGAATTACTTATAAACTCGAAAGCGGACCTTAACGCTACTAACCACAAAAATGAAACTCCTTTGCTCCTTGCTATTGAAAAAGGTAACGAAGAAATTGTCATGATGCTTTTAAGACACGGTGCCAACGTTAATGCTAAAGGACCATGTGGTAAAACTGCTCTTCATAGTGCAGCACAAAGAGGGTACTTACAAATTGTTGAGTGTCTTCTAGAACATGGGGCTTATGTTAATTCTACATATGCCTCTACATCTCAGAAACATTATACACCACTACAACTTGCAATTGTACACAAACAAGAAAATGTTGTTAAGTTACTTTTAGAATGCGAAGCTAACATTGATGCTCTTGATAAGGATAATAAAACTATACTCTACTTTGCTGTTGAAGTAAAACGTCCTGTAAGCATTGACCATATTCTACAGCGTTGTCCTGATGTGAATAACAAAAGCAACAGAAGGGCCTTTAATGTTGCAGTGCAAGGCTGTGGTGAACGGTGTAGCATGATCGTTAAAAGCTTGTTGCAATATGGTTTTACTGTCCAGCCCGAAGATGCAAATAATTCTGAATTTGTGCATGCTGTTGTTCAGAAAGGATATTTGAGAATTCTCAAAGAACTCTTCAAATACAGTACTTATGATAATATATTACGCAACTCAAAATCCATAAATGATTCTATGCTTTTACATGTTGCAACTAAATACATGCAAGGGGAAGTAGCCCAGCTATTGATAAGCTATGGAGCTGATGTGAATGCTCGAGACCCAATCGGAAATACTCCAATATTTTATGCTATGGAGAAAGCTGATTTAAAAATGATGAAACTACTTTTAACTAATAAAGCTAATATAAATAAAAATCATAATCTACTGCATATTGCTGTTAAGCAGAATTGCAGAGAAATCGTTGAAGTTCTTTTAGACCATGGCGCTCATATTAACCTTCGTGATGAATATGGAGCAACAGCATTGTATTATACTGTTTTAAACAAATATAGAGAATATGGAAAAATTGCCAGATTGCTTTTAAGCAGGGGCGCTAAAGTAAACGCTCGAACTAAGAAAGGCCTGACGATACTTCATGCCACTGCTATTAACGGAAATGTGAAGATCTGTAAGGCTCTTTTAGAATACAATGTGAATGTTAATTCCACATGTGAAAACAATGAAACGTCGCTCCATTTTGCTGCAAGAAAAGGTAATGAGGTAATTTGCAAAATGCTTTTGGACAAAGGAGCTGATGTGAATGCTATGCAAAGAAACGGAACAACTGCGCTTACTATTGCAACTGAAAGCGGTCATGAAAACGTTGTAGAAGTATTGTTAAAATACGCTGCCAGAATTGATTCTAAGATTAAAACTAATAGAACACTGCTCCACGTAGCTGCTGAAAGAAATTATCTAGAGATTGTCAAGCTATTCATGAAATTTGGTGTTGACATTGATTCTCAAAATAAAAATGGTTTTACAGCACTGCATATTGCTTGTAAGTTCGGGTTTATAAACATAGTTACAGCTCTCCTAGATCACGGTGCTGATATTACTATTATGACTAAAACTTGTTACACAGCGATTGATTTTGCTATGGTTCGTATCAATTCTGTTCATTCATACCGCTCTGATGATCCTGATGATTCTTATACTGGTAGCTACTGTGATTATGAACAAATTGTTAAGATTCTTAAAGCTCACATGATTAAGTTGAAAACTGCAAATTTATATGCAAGTAACCAAGATTTACTAACGATTGATAAAAACTTAAGATGTTTTCAGAATAAATGTGAGGAAGAAATTGTAAGAATGAAGAGTGAGAAGATTGATGCTAATGTCTCGTTTTATAGTATTTTGACAAAAGGTATAAGTCAATTAGCAATATATGCGAGAAATGAAACTGTAGCTCAGGTCTTAAGTTCGGGTGATTATAAAATGAAATTTCCAATATACGCTAGTATGATAAATATTCACTTTAGAAACGGGGAAAGAAGGAACAATTTGCTGGGGCAAGGTAATAAACATTTCCATTCCTTCTTTCAGTTTCTGGGCTTACCAGGTGTCTGTACTGAAAAAATATTTAATTATCTAAGCGATGATGATTTAAGAAATATAATGGATGCTTGCAAGCCCATTAGTAACGATAATGTGATAAGTAGTTTATAAAAAAATATCAAAAAGGCGAGGAGAGTAATAGTTTTTATCAAGTTTTAAATGTATGTATTTATTTTAATGTCACGAAAGAAGTTATTTTATTTGCTTTAAACAGAGCACCAACTAATGGTAGGGCTCGTCTCGCTTGCCTAAGGCCATTTATGGCCACCAATGTATTATTTTGTTAGCGTGCGCAACACTCTGTAGTGGTTTGGTTAAAAAATAAATCACTATTATTTGGAAATTGGAATCAATTTGCTCCTCTAGGTAGAGGATCACTATGTCAGACAGGCAGCAGGAACCCTGCTGGGCTCTAGGCATAGCTGTAAGCAGTACTCAATATACCAATAAGCCTTTGTCTCCTCACTCATCATCCAACTCCTAAATCATTCACTCGACATTAATTTACCGAGTAGAGCAGACGATCAACTCGTGATCAAAAGGATTTTTTTTTATAGTGAGGTTTTGTGATCGTCCATATTTGTCACAGCTATGGACGATCACAAAACCTCATGATTAAAAATAATAATAAAAAAATGTACATGTGAGTTAAGAAATTTATTCACAAAATTTAATTTAATGATAGTTCCATTATATTGAATATAATGTAAATAGAATAGTTTCTATCCACATTTCGTGGTCTTAAATATATTATTAACAGAAACAAATTTTTACAATTTAATATCAAACTTAATTGACGTTAATGAAAAGCCGAGTGCAATAAGGCGACTAGCGCAGAGCCACCTTTACTCATTTAAGAATCAAATATGTTGAAATGCTTCATTCTCTTCAATTTTGGAAACAAAAATTTCGTTCGCGGGCATTGTTTTTGTTCGTGTTTGCCTTGGCGGAGACCCGGGGTTGCGATGTACTGCCTTGCACGGATTACGAAGAAATTGCACCCTTGGGGGCTAGGGCGCCAAAATTTTTTAGCCCAGGGCGCTCAAATTTGTTAAGGCTGCCCTGGACTAGCGCTTGAAAATGCAAAAAAATACAATTTTATTGTCAAACTGCTAAGAAAGATTGGATAGTTAAACGTTAACCTGGATTTTAAAAAAATATAGTGTTGTAAAGATCGTCACGACACACATTTCTTCTAATTATAGTTTTTTTATCCAATCGTTACTTTTTGAGATAAAAATTATAAACGAAAAATGTTTCTTCGTCCAGAGTCACACGAGATTCATATCAGTACATATATCGCAATATCTTCTACAATTATTTATTTATTAATCAGTGTAAAAAATTGATAAAATCCAGAGTCACACGAGATTCATATCAGTACATATATCGCAATATCTTCTACAATTATTTATTTATTAATCAGTGTAAAAAATTGATAAAATCTTCCTTTTATATTAAGGAAAAATTTTTTCACTGCGAGTTTTTTTAACAATAGGGGTTTGTGCATACACTTCACGGCTTCGCTAGAGTCTTCTGATGTTACGTTTTAACCCTCATAACAATCCGTTAATATTTCCTCATGTTATCGCAATTTATGTCTAAAGAAATATGTATTCAGTTTGAACGAGGAAATATTTTTGTTTATAATTTTTATTTCGAATAGTAATGATTGGATAAACAAACTGTAAATAAAACAAATGTGTCTCGCGACGAGCTTTACAACGCTATATTTTTTAAAATCCATTTTAACAACATTTAACTTTCCAATCTTTCGAAACGTTTGAACAATATTTTTTCGCATTTTTGAGCGCTACTCCCCTAATTGGAGCCGACCCTCATATTTACTCAAAATCTTTGAAAAATGTTTCAAACGCTAAATTATAATACAGTATATTATTATAGTACACAGTAGCTGTATTTATACACCATTCCGAATCCAAGGAAACAACACATTTAGTAATTGCAAATGCCTAGTATACGCATTATTAATCAAGTATTTATTCTGCTGTTCTCTTAGTTATCAATTTCGTATCGTACACGAGATATATAATACGTAAACAGATGTGTAATACACAAATTTTTGTGCTTTTAATATATATATATATACAATGTCGGAATAAATAGTTTATTATGAGATCGATTCTCTAAAGGTATATCCATACAGTTAAGAAATTATTATAATGGAAGGATGAATTATCTCGATTAAAGACGATAAGTTTGTTGAAGACGTATTGTATTTTTAAGAATATTGCAAACGTGAAATTACAGATATTGTTAGTTGCACGAGTAGTTATACGCGAAACTTATATGTAATACATATAAAAATATTATATTTAATAAATTATAATTCATTTATGAAATATGATATGCACTGATAAGCATATTAGTTTTGATGCTTCACTCGTTGATCTAGGCATTTATAAACTTAACATGGATGACACGTATACAAAATCCGTATAGCTTCCGATTAAACGGAATACATATTATGTATGGATAATTATATCCACTTTAGCGATGAATTAGCATTTAAATCGTTCAGTTCAAGTAGAGCGAGGGGATAATATATTCCAGTTAAATTTAATAGAAAAGAACTAGAAATACATTTATGATATAAGCAGAAGATCGATACACGCTACATACTTTTAAAAGTGTTTTCTTTTTATATTATATAAAATCATTATGCATGTAACAACTTCGCTTGTGACGCCACACATCTTTTATTTTCATTCTTCTGACTAGACAACATAAGCCTTATTTCATATATTGCTTGGTCTCCCCTAAGTACATTATATAAATCAATTACTTTCTTTGTGTACTAGCTTTCGAAATAGTATTAAAATTTTAAATTCAAAACTAGGAAGTCTCATTTTTCTAAATATTATTTCATTAATGTAACAAAGAAATGTTATCAAAATGGAAATTCTCATCCATGCCTTCTGTGTTCACTATATGCACTTATACATGCGATATCGAGTATTACAAATTACGAAATTGTACGTTAAGTTATTTATAAATGATTTTACAATGAACGAACGTTTCGCAAGAATAGATAATCTATCTTTTAATTACTCATTCTATCAAAGTAACAAAGCTTTTTAATGTTTCGAATTTATACTAATACATGTTTATTGTGCAGAGAATATTCGTAAATCGAGGAATTTATATCACACAAATCGCTCTTGTCGTGTATTCGCAGTGCATATCATTATTTTTCTTGTTGTAATAAAACTCATCAGAGGCGGATCGAGAGGGGGCGATAGGGGCGGTCGGGCCACTAAGAGTAATAAAATAGAAAAACATTATGACATTGTGCATTATTCTGTATAAATAATTAATGTAAATTTAATTATTCTAAATCTTATAAAAGAAGATTCAAAAATGTACTTGTGTACTTTTATTTCGCCCCCTCCAAGATAGGCTCCTGAATCCGCCTCCGAAACTCGTACGATGATTTTACAATTTAAAATTGAAATCGCGAATTTGAATTTGTTCTATGTTCAGGAGTCTTCTGGATTTAAAAAACGTAGATGTAACTCTTAATTAACATTGCCGTGTCTCGAAATTGAACCATTATTCATATAGTAAGTACTCATCCATTATTATTAGTGATATTTTGTTCGTTTTCAAAGAATTATAAAATGAAGCTTTTATAATTTTCCTCGGATACATTATTATATGTATGAGAAGAAGGGAGATTTATATCACAGAAACTTTTAGTCTCACAATATATGGTGTAAGATTAAAAATTTTACAGTTCAAAATCTTTATAAAAAGCAGAGATTTGAATATTATTACGGTTTGCTGTGATTTCATATCAAATCGAATACACTTTACCTGAATAATTTTTGAAGATAGTGTATATATTAAAAATTCCAAGTGGTCCAAATATTACGTGTACAAAGCAAGTGGCAAAATATAGTTTTCCATTTGCAGAAGCAGAATGTGAAATATTAAAGTAACTCGAATGACCATTAAAGGTATAAAATACTATTAATACATGTAGTAATTATTACATCTCCAGCGCATAATTGTTCGTAATGCTTGCATAGTTAATATTTATCGAATCTTATATGTTGACACATAAAAGTATCGAGTAATAAAATTGCGGTCATCGAGAACTTTATTCAATTTTATATGAATCATAAAGTAATAATATTTCGCAACACTTTTCAAAATTTACCCATTTTCTTAATCCTTTGAAACCTTTTAAATAAATAATTTAATAATGTAACTTAAATACTGCGAATAGTCATGTATATATACACATACTGTTTCTTGAATGTTCCTCGTAATTACGAGGCAACCTAAACACACTCACGCGTCATGCAAATCACGTTACAACTAGACCTCTGGCACAAAGATACCCCCTAATTGTTTAATCTTACAGGTATTAGTAGTGCGCGAGCACTCCCTCGTAAGTTTAAGTTGCCTCGTAACAAGAATTTCCAATACATACTTAATTATACTGTCACTGTGGCTTTGTACTCTTTCTTAACGACATAAAACTTGTGTTTCTTTCCAAGTAAACCCCAAATGACAGCAACATTCTCAATGATCAAATTGAAAGGAATCGTTGACAACGCTCCACATATACACAGTATAAATCGAGCAAAACCGAATCGATACAATGAGAATGATTTAACTACTCCGAAAACGTACATATAAATATTCACCGCACCGATGAAAGCGCATAGGAAGTCTATCAACGACGGGCAGACAATAGGATAAACTCCAGCTAATATAATGTTCGAAGTAGAAAGAGGCAACGTTACCCATGAATAACAAGATATGCCCAGCAGCAGCTTTTTATTTAATGGAATAGCTTTGGAATGTACGACAAGTAATATACCTTGTAGCCACCTTTTTCTTTGCTGTATAAAGTCCCACAACGAAAACGGCGATTTCTCCCACATTTCGCCGTCTACGAAATTAAACGTATACCCTTGGGTGTACGCTTTCATCGCGAAGAAACAATCCTCTGCCACGGATCCGTCCAGCCCATTGTTGAAAGAAACATCTCTTTCCGCACCCATCTGCGATGATCAACATATATTACAATCTTTCAATGCTACTAAGAATATAATTCATTTGTTACATAACAGATTATTACCTGAGTAACAACGTAAGAACCTTTCATGCTAAAAAATGGCCTATGGAACATAGTAAACTGTAATCTCAACTTCCCCATATCATCCGCTACTCTGAAACTGTCCGCTAAAGTAGTAATCCAATTAACAACATCTTCATTCGCATATGTTATTAGCCCTTGACCGAATTCGTGCTTCCCATCCAATACGAAATTCAATATTCCACGAACGGAATTCTCCGTCAATAAAGTCTCTTCGTCGAGATGTACGATCCAATCGTGATCCGCCAATTCGTTCACTGAACTTTCTAAGCAGTATTGCAGCGCACGGGCTTTGAACAAAGCGCCACTGCTCGTGCGATAGTTTATCGGCACGACGACTTCTCTGACCCTTCGATGAGGGGACAGTCCGATAGGTTTATCGCTAACTACTTCGATTTGAAAATTCTCTAGGCCAGTTTCTATACATTTGTTTAAATTTCTCTTCACGTTTGCCTTTACTAGTTGCGGATAATCTCCACGCGTCACTACTCTGATACAGATAAACGGTGCGAGCAACGGCGAACCTTTCAAGACAACTTTGTCCGGGAACGCATTGTATATCGTTAACCCGACAAAATTAAATATAACTTGCGGGAACGATAGGAATGTAAGCACTCGCAGCAAGTATAAGGTAAGCGCACCTACAAATCCGTATTCGACCCATGGATTTAATTGTTCGTTCTTATCGGTGTTCCATTTGATTCCACCGGAGACTAATTCGAAAACAGTTATAACGATAAATAATAAACAGCAGTGTAAAATGTGCTTTGTTACACTGTTCAGCATTATTCCTGGAAATCATAAAATTAAATAAATTAGTTATAAGTTAGAAAGTATGGAGAAATATCTTTAAGAATTGTACAGTAAAAAGTTATATGTTATGCGAGTATAACAGATTTTTATTATTCGTAAATAAATTTTACTCAATGCAAAATTAACCAGTTTATAAAACAAATCGTTATGTAATAAATGGAATGAATAATTCACACTGGTAGTACACAGCTTCTGTTTTAATCGAATGAAAAATTAAATTACAGCTACGCATTGTTCCCAAATACACAGAAATCGCATCCCAGTGATTGAAAAATAAAAAAGGAGAGCATAAAACTATTGAAATAATATCTTTTCGAAAAGTGTCAGTACGGAATATTTGAAACAAAAAAGATGAATTGCACAGTGTTCTATTACTAAATGCATTCAAGAGAATGAAATAATGAGAAATACCTAGTTTATACAAAAACATTTACGTATTAAATTAAAATAAGATGAGTAAAGAAATGAACATAACCTCATCAGCCTGCGCATTTACTATTTAAGTAACGTAAAAAACTTACATAATATTCTAGACAATAATACAACTTTAATATAACAAACGATTACAGATTATTATTCATCGTTAATCTAATTTTTAATTATGGATGAAAAGTTATTATACAAATTTCCGTACGGATACGATGATGCTGATTTCGAGGAAATGTTCATTGTTCTTTCGAAACTGTACAAATACGATAAATCATATCGAAACGGTATTTGAAATATTTCATGTGTACCTTTCTTTCGTGGAGTCAGATCTTAATGCGATATACTGCTTGAAAATAAATTCCCTCGGCCCATCGCCTGTGGCAACAGGTGAATACAAGCGAATAGCGCAAGGAAATAGTTTACAGACCGGACCGGTACGGGCAGAAGATGTTTTCATATAGTTTTAACAGCACTGAACAACAGTTCCCTCGCATTGATTTCCGTTGACTTGGGGAGTGACTTATATTCATACATCCTCCGATTCCGTTTCACCGACGTGATGACTAAACCCAACTAACCGATAACTCGAGATTGCTCGAGATAATGGAATGAAATCGATCTGCTAATTCTTAACAGGCGCGGAATTACTTTACGCCGGGTGTATATAAGTATATACATTGGACGATTAGCGCGTCAAACCGATTATTTACTCGTATTCTTAATATTTAACGATATCTTAAGTCACATTTCCTTATCGGTTTATAGCTACTACCTACCTCCGCGGATAAAATTAAATGCATGTTTCTTTGAAGATAACACAATTTACAAACTTTACAAAAGTACACGTATATTCTTACATGTGTTACAGCACTTGACAGATATCCATGTACTTACATATGTAGCCATAAGTGTTATCTATGTATAAGAAACGCGTGGTGCATGGTACGCGCGTGTGTATATATATACAGGGTGATCAATTTAGTTTCAAATTCCAAAGTAGTATTTATATAGTCAGTCTAGTCACTTCATTCAATTATCAATATGTACAGATAGATTAAGATGGTAATTTATACTTTTTTTATTCGTTAATAAATGACAGCAAATGAAGCTGCAGAGGTTTCAATGTTCAGTGTTATATATGTATGTATTACGTGGATTCTATATATATATATTGAATGGAGAATTATAATTGGTGTTATTAATTAATAGAATTGTATAATAAATAATACAGTTTTGAAAGAGGACTAGGTAGTACTGGTCAGTGTGGCGTGCCCTCTCACCAGTGGTGGGTCGGTATTTTATGTCACGTCGTAAATGCATTTCCGACATGTCGGATATGTATGTATAATATGTCGTTTTCATGTCCATTTTATACGTGTCATTTGTCGCAAATATAGTAAATAGAAATATTCATTATTTTAACGTTTTAACAATTAAAGTGTACGAAAAATGTAGTTCTTTCTGGCTCGCTTGTTGGTTGCATGAAAATACTATAGAATACTGTTTATTGAATACGTTGATTACGTCAAAACTGTCACTTTCCTAAACCCAAAAGTGTTGTAACGCGTGTGAAAGCGTGGCCTTAGTACTTTTAATACTAATACTTAGTACTTTAAAACTTTTTAACATTTGCCTGGGTTTTGTTTGTAAAAGTTAGGTATTGTTTAGCTTACACAGTTTTTTAGATTCATATTGTGGGAATTCTAAAAATGTTTTAGAATTAAAGTACTAGAATTTAGAATATTTCAATCTTTTTGTGAACATTATATTTTTACGAAATGTTAATTTTGAATAAATTTTATTTTAATTCTATGTCAAAATGTGTTATTAACGTTATTACCATGTTTTGTAATTTTAATTTTAACACACTAACTTTAAAAATTATTTTTTGTAAGATTACAATTTTTAAAAATTTTATTATAATACAAATAACTTCAGCCTTCATCAGTATACAAATCTAACAGAGTCTTCTAGTTTCAGTGAATCATAAAATCCCACTAATTTTGCCAATTTGTGGTCTTTTAACCGATTTCTTATTTTACAACGAACCTGTGCTCATTGACAAAATAGCTAATCCATATGCGAGATGATGACTTTCGTTAAACGTTGCTGTAGCGTTATTTTGAATTCTGTAAGATGTAACATGGCCACAACAGTTTGAATGTCAGCTATTGAATTTTTCCAACCATCAGTTAATAGTACTCCTTCTTGTGGTTCATCTTTCCTTATAGAATTAACAAGTTCTATTCTGTATCTAAAATTGTCGTGGATAATGTTTTTCTCGTACGAGCTTTAAACTAATGGATGATGGTCCAATTTATTGATTAACGCTTTGAAATGTTTTGATTCTACTGTGCTAAGAGGTATATTGCAGCCAAAAATAAAATTGACTAGTAATTGATCCATCTTTCTTTTCCTAAAATAAAAATAGTCTTTATTAACATTATTTTTAATTCAAACAAATTATATTTCTTATTATATATGCATTTCTTTTACTAACCTATCAATATCCATTTTTCGTCAGTGTAACTTATTTAATTTAATTTTTTTAATCAGAATTATAATTATTAATAAATTGGCACTCTTAATAACCTATGCGAAAAATGTTTTATATGTTAGTTATTTTCATTCCAGCGCTATACGACGTTTACGACGTATAAGACACGAATCGTGTATAAAACAGAAATTTCGTGTCTTTATCCACCTCTGGTATATATAGATCAGTGCAATTACATGATGAATAAAATATTTAAAATGAATAGCAAAATATTCAAAATTATTCAAAATCGACTTCTATATGTACTAATTTTGGAAAAAAGTTTTATGGCGATTTTTTCATCTCGATTCTTCCAGAATCAATTCTTTGGTTCCCATTTTTTAGAAGGATTGATTCTTATATTCAGATTTTGAATCGATTCAAGAATTGATTCTTTGAGGTGAATCGAACACCCCTAGTGGCGCACACAAAATTTTTTTTTTTTTTGGGTGGGGGGGGGAAGGATGTGGCCGAGTAGACGACGCGCGACTTGTTGATACTTTGTCTCCCTCCGTCTTTCAGCCGCTTGATACAATTCCGTTCATTAAAAAAAGCGACGAGAAAAAAAAGATCATTGCATTTATTATACAATATATTACTTGTAATCTTAGATTATAATCAATAAATGATAATGTAAGAAATGAAGTGAATGCCTACTTAAACGTCGATCCATCTCACTGTGCGTCGCTCCGGCGTGTCGCGCTGGAACGCACGCTCCTGGAGCGCGATGTTCAAAACGCAACACTCCAAGTGCGCGCACCAGATCCGCAGGTTTGAAGCGTCCGCTCCAAATTTGCAAGATTTCGCGTGGAGCGTGACATGTGGCTAAGGCGGTTATTAATCCCTTCACCTGCCTTCACCATGTTACAAGAATACAGCTCATGGGTAAAAAAGAAATCCAAATCGGCCATGAAAAAGGCAGAGTGGAAGGTCGAAAGGAGAGAGACATTCAAGTTGCAAAAAATTCACTTAAAGCCGGTGTCTCTATAGATGGTATAGCTCAAATTACTGGCCTTTCTGTAAATGAAATTCAAATGTTAAGGAATTAAACAATCACATTTTGTATCCGTTCAGCGGAGCGGCAGAAATGGTTGAGAGATAAGCGAAAGGACTTCAAATGATCCATTTTTCGCCTCAAACTGTGTAAATTGTTAAAAAATCAACCACATTATACGGTATTTAGCCCGTTTTATTCTAATAATTTTGCTTGTTCAAGCATTTCCTGCCGCTCCGCTGAACGGATACTACCGTAGTTTTTAATACCTAGCTTGAGCCAAATGGCCTTGAACAGAAGTATTATATAAATAACTTTGAGGCTCCAATATTTGTTGTTTTCTTACGTCATTAACTTCTAATGTATTGTTGTGTAGTATCTGTTGCATTGCTTGATTTACTGTTACATCTAGTCCCTTATAAAATTCAACCATAAACTTGTTACACTCCTTCGAACTTAACTTACCAGGGTATTTTGTTTCTCTACCGAGTCATGCTCTCTCTATTTTTCCTCTATTTCCTGCGCTAGGACCCGGTACTTGATTGTATTGTCAACTTCTTGTTGTTGCTTTAGTATTTTTATAGTAGTTTTCATATTTTTTACGGAAATATGAGCAGATATTGGAATATTCAGCTGAAGCTAAAGGAGTATCCTTTTCTCCATCCTTAGCATCAGTTTTAACTCCTTGGTCCATAAGATATTTTACTACATCCATTCTGCCGCCCTCAACAGCATAGTGTAATGGAGTTCCGCCAGTATCACTATGCATATGTCCACCTTTAGCAATAGCCTCAATATCAGCTTTTTCCTTCACAAGATATTCTACTATCTTCAATTCTCCCCACCAAGCAGCATAATGTAACGGAGTTTCCCCAAATTCGTTTTGAGCATTAATTTCAGCACCTTTTTCTACTAAGTACTTTATTAGTTCGAAATTATAACCCAGAGCGGCATAGCATAACGGAGTGCTCTTATATTTGTTTCGAGCATTAATTTCAGCACCTTTTTCTACTAAGTACGTTACTACTTCTAACTTACCACGCTCAGCGGCATAGTGTAATGGAGTGCCTCGAAGGTAAAAAGTACCTGTAGCATTATCCTCAATATTAGCTCCTTTTTTCTCCACAAAATGTTTTACTACTTCCAAATTACCAGCCCTAGCGGCATAATGTAACGGAGTCCGTCCCGAACTATCCTTTCCAAAATTAAAGAAACCTTCCAGGTATTCTATTATATCCAATTTGCCTTCCTCAGCAGCATGGTGTAAAAGTCCCGTTTCGAATATTTCTTCTTCTCTTGAAATATTCTTACCTACTTCATCCATAAGAAACGTAATCACATCCAGTGTGTTTAACCCTAAAGCACGGTATAGACACATTGCCAAATATCTGCTTTTGATTTTGTTTATGTCAAATTTACGCAGAATGCATTCCACTGTACACTTACTTCCGTAGCTAGCAGCTAATTCCAGCGGGGTTGACCAGTAGGGTTCTGCTAACTTATCAATCGCATCAACATTAACACCATACAGTAAAAGAAGTTTGATTACATTCAATTTATCATATCTAATAGCTATATGTAACAGAATTTGTAGACCATTAGGATTATCAACTTCACCCAATGTGTTAGGATTCTTCTCTTTTCTGTGTTTTAATATTTTATTAATTGCTGTCTCATTACCTTCTTCGACAAGTAAATTTAATGGAGTAACTTTTTCTCCAAACTGTCTGTTGTACTGACGATCACAGAAATCATCGATCAATTTATCATGATTACTTGCATAACTCCAAACAGAGGTAATATGACTTTTACTTTCTTCTGTCATATTATCATAGCTTGTTAATTCTATAGCTTTTGTTAAAACTTCTTCTTCCTTTTCTTGCTCTTTTAATTTTAACCTCGTTACTTCTTGCACTAATCTGTGGATGTTTAGTATACTTTGCTCTTGCTCGCCACTTACCATGGAGTACTTCACAAGTAAGCGCACAGCTGATATTATTAACTTTTTATTATCACCTGCGAACCAAAACCGTCTTTCGATATTTTCAGGTGCAAAGTAAGCTATAGTATTCAGAATTTCTAAAGCCAATTTTCCATGTTCGTTACTAGCTATTTTATCAATTGTAATTTGCCAAGTTGTAAAAGTGGTTCTAGCATAATCATTATCAATACCTTTAAATACATCAGAGTTAAGCAAATCTTCTGCTTTCTTCTTATATTCTTTTAGATAATCATCAATTCCAAATTTTCCTGTTACTCTCTGATCTTCAATATATGATATTGCTTGTTGTATAGCTAAAGGAAAGCATTGTAATTTTTTCACTAATTCTTCTACCTCTTGATCTTGTGACATATCTTCTTTAGCTATACCAAGCCCTTCTTTTACAAATTCTACCCCTTCATTTACTTCTAGCTCATTTAGATTAATAACGTCTATTCCTTTTTCCCATTCTCGATTACGAGAAGTAATTAAAATGTAAGGCCTGTTATCATCAAGTGATAAATTACGAAGTGGTAAAAATTTATTCAAGTCGTCATTTTTTTCTGCATTATCAAAAATAAACAAATGCTTCTTCTTTATAAGGGATTGGTATATTTCTTTAATTATAAACTCTATAGGCTTGTCGTCGCCATTTATATCTTTTTTGGGAATACCTATAACTTTCGCTAACTCCATAAAAGAACTTTCCATAGTGTTTAAGTGTTCAGCATTTATCCATATAACATTACCATCATAATCATTCCCATGATCAGCAGCATACCTCCTAGCCAGTTGAGTTTTACCTATTCCTCCCAAACCGCTAATGGAGGTCATCTGTGATATTACTGTAAACTTATCTTTACCATGGTTTCGCTGCAATGCTTTATGTAAGTTATCCAACTCTTTCTTTCTTCCAGTAAACAAGGCTACTGGAGGTCTTACATCAAACAAAACACTCTTTTCTATTTGCGTGATTTTCTTTTCTACAAAAACCTCATAAACTTTATTGATTTTTTCCTCTAGTCTCTCCACTCCTGTCCGAGTTTTTCTATGTTCCACCTTATTATCATCATGATAAATATCTTGCTTCTTACTTAGTTGATTTAAATTTTCCCTATTCTCTTCTCGACCTGCTTCGATTGATTGTACTATTTCTTGCCGTTCACGTTTAGCTTCTTCAAAGTATTCCTTGAACTTTTCCAAGTATTCATCTATCTTCAAATTTTCTAGATTATCTTTTATACGTATTAATATCTCCCGGTCTTCTTTACATTTATGGCTTTGTCTTATTAAAAGACTTATTTCTTCCATAATATCATTTTTAACTTCTTTTATCGTTTCCGTTATTCTTTCTTCTTCTAAATCTTTATCATCTAAATTAATCTTTTTCAAAATATCTTTTGATTTCTTCTCTGAATCTTTTGAATTTAAAATATAAGGATAGTCCGTAAATTGCCCATTTTTAGTAAGACTACTAAAAGAGCTACATTTGTATTTTAATTTATCACAAATCTCTGATTTAAGGAGACGACGATAACCGTATTTATCAGTCCTACTTTTCCCATCTCCCTTTTCATAGTAGCTAAGAGTCTTTGTTCCAATAGGAATAACTAACCCTACTTTTTTGTATAGGCTTGCAGTATACCATTTTTCCTGAGATGATTGATGTTTATAATTTATCTTAAATCCAGGTGTCTTAATTTTAAAGTTAGGAACAGGTACTCCCAAAACTGATTCTATTTTAGATTTACCTAAAATAACAGCTTTGCCTATTAAGGCCTCTTTATTTTGTATATAATTTATTGCTCTATTTACAGCATCTTGGGCTAATAGCTGCATTGCTTTTTTTGGCCCTTGAGCTGTAGTAACTCTCATGAATTGCATTTCAAAACTTTGAAAAATATCAAATCCAGCTTCTGCCAATCTCTGTCTAAAATTAGTTTTATCTTTTCGAAAATGATCGATCAGATCTGATAACTTAGTAACCTTCTTTGTGTGTATTTCATTTCCTATGATACTTCCAAATTTTCCTCCTCCCACTTTTCCCACTGTTGCTCCTAACTCGCCTCCTGTTACTGGTGAACCTAAGAAAAAACCTATAAGTCCACCTGCAACTCTTCCAACTCCTTCTCCTATCTTCTCTGAAAATGTATCTGAAAATTTTCCTGCTTTCGCTATTTCTCCTTCGAAAATTAGATGATAGGCATGTAATTTAGCCTCAAATTTTTTAACAAAATACGTAATAAACTCCTCTAGTCTCTCATTTACTTTACTGTAATCAGTGCTTTGTTGTCTTCCACCTGCCCTAAAACTAGACCTTGGCTGAGAATCACTATCTGCTTTTTTGATATCATACTCTCGATATTCTGTACCATAAACTTCTTCCCTAAAGACTCTCTTACTTTTTTCAATATCTTCTTTTAAGCTACTAAGCAGTGGTACAAAATGCATATTGTAATTTACTATTCCCACAACTCCTTCATTACTATCTATCTTGAACTTATTCCAATCCAATCCATCAATAAAAACCTCTACAGAATCACTACCTGGTGTAATCTTAGTTACTGTAATCTTCTGATCGTCCTCCTCGTCAAACTGCTCACAGATTGAATAACAATAAAGTGACACGTGATATTGATTCGAAATCATTCTTCCTTCAATTTCAGGCCTTCCCCATATAGGATGGTAAATTTCTTCCACTATTTTCTCGATATCTCCCAAGTATTTTTCAAAAGTTTTTTCACTATCGATTATAGGCTTTTTAGTATTTGGATCTTGGATAGGACCGAATGGACATTTTGATGTATAAAAACAACTGCCATTTGCAGCATCTTTTATTATTTCATTGTAGATCCAACTATCTTGGTCAGCATGTCGCCTAGCATAATTTGCACAACTTTTTCTCAGTGATTGTACATTAAATCTTTCTCCGCTCTTAATCAGACCTTTATCCTTTAGTTCATTCAACCCTTGTGCAACAGTATCAAAAAAGCAATCCCCCTTTCTTGCAGCAGCTCCTATCTTAAAGCCATCAGGGAATTCTTTTCTTAGTTTCTCTAGGAGCAGTTTGTGTTCTTTTTTTTTTCCTTCTCTTATCCGTGTGAAAATTGAAATAGGATCTCTGGTGATTTGGTTGGGTTCCAAATCAAATTCTAGCTGATCACAATCTTGATATTTTGAATCCTGTGAATTATGCATAAGTAATTGTAAATATGCAATATTAATTGTAACAATCTACCTTAATTCAAAATTATACGTTCACCAGAACATTTTTATAATAGCTTTATGTAAAGAATTAACTATTATTAACTTGAAGTCTTCACTCACTTATAAAATCCAACCTTTGCTCTAAACATAACATAATTTTTCATTCTTTAACGCATTATTGCTAATATATCAAGATATAATATTAAAAACCTAAGCAACTTAACCATTTCCAGTGCCAAAATCCAGCTGTTGTGAGGACTGTTCGTTTTGGAATCGGTTGGTCTACCAAATACCACGTTCGAACTTTTATTTATAATAATTCTACTATATTATAAAACTAGCTATATTGGCTTACTTTTACTAAATTTAAATACGAAATAATTTGTTTAGCTTTGTTGCTAACAATTTCAAATTCTTATTTTTATAACCCTATTCTTCGTGCCTTGCTCTCGCAGATACGTACTTTTTTATGTTTCTTGGAAAAAGTAAAAAACATTTAAATTTTCCATAGCGCTACAAAGTACGGAAGCGCCCACGCGCCATCTCTCTGCATTAGGTGTGTTCAAATCCGATTCGATTCTTTTGGTTAAAAGATCGATCTTTTGAATCGATTCTTTGATGTATGAATCGACAATCGATTTTTGCCCTCTGGCGGAATTTATTGCCACTAGTGAAAGGACCAATCAAACTGCTTGATGCGTAGGTTTTCCTGGTCTTATACGTTTCCCGCCATTTAGACACGATTCCCGCAAAGGGTGCGTTCCGATTCACGCATACTGCCACAGCCGACTCTAGTCCTAGCCGTGCTATTATACTATAATAACGATCTTAGTAAGATCGTCTTAAGCAAGCGGCATCCTCTACTAATCTCATAGACTAGTAAAAGATACCGCATGCTTTAGACCAGAGGTGCAAGATGCGAAGATTTCCGACTGCGGTGGAGTAAGGAGATTCAGCTTGTGACATCTCCGCTCTATAGAATAATATTCCTTGGTAGTTTCGTGCTATGGAATTTACATAGCACGAAACTACCAAGGAATATTATTCTATAGAGCGGAGATGTCACAAGCTGAGATTCCTTACTCCACCGCAGTCGGAAATCTTCGCATCTTGCACCCCTGCTTCAGACGATCGTAAGAATAAGCAACGACTGAGAATATCGCCCTATGTCCATGATACAATCTCATTAACACATAGCAAAACAACGGTTTCAGTGTGAAACTGTGAAACAGCATTGTATATGTACACTTATCACGACGCCTCTTGCGACGACCATAGGGACCACACAGAAGTCGGCACACAAAATGGCTGCGGTAAAAGTGCTGAGTCGGAACACCTGTCTATTACACCGTTACACTGTGGCGCGAGCCTGTGCGAATTCATTTTCGCCTAGTCACCACAAAAGCAAACTGGATTGTGGCCTACTTCGCATTATCGGTATCTGTTTCGCGAACACATCTACAATATTGCATGAAAGTGGTGTTAGAATAAAGCAACGTCATAGGGTCTGTCTTAGACCATGTTCACGAAATATTATAGAAATATTCGCGATACGTATGCCAACCATGTGAAGTAGGCCACCCGTCGCCGTATGTACATTGGCAGAGCGGCCAGAATCGAATGAACCGGTTGTACGCACGTTAAAAGCGGTATATGCTCTCGCGGTCTGTAAACTTTTCATAGCACTTGGTGGAAGCCCTTGAACCCATTGCAGTAGAAGCGAGACGCAAAAATCCAGCCATCACGATGGTCGCCTGTGAGTTACGCTTTCATTTACCTTCATATCTTTAGTTTCCGTATTTTTTCCTTCATATAATATTTGTATGATATTATAGTCACGCGTAAATCCAATTTTCTATACCACCAAAGGCACAATTGTATTAAATACAGAGTTCAGCCACTCCCCATTGTTATCAACTGCGTTTCCGCCGATACTTGTTATTATCGCGGTATTTATTTTTCCGAGATCAAAATACTCACCAATTTATGACAACCCCTAACTTTTTAGTGAGAGGAACGGTTATATGAGAATTCTGCTGAGAAACGGATGCAGTTTTTTTGAAGCTTTGTATACATCGGAGAAACTAAAAACATATTGACAATGAAACTTTCTGGCGTGCATGTATTATGTTGACATTTTAACGTAACGCGGCCGAATTCTGTTTCTGAATTTCCCGGCGTAAATATTAAGTCCGTTATAAACTTTACCAATATATTCATATTTGTTTTGATTGCGTTTATTTGAATCTTTCATGTGGTTGAATGTTTACAGCAACATTGGCAGATTTTATTTGATAACGGTATTCTGTTATCTGCATTATTCGATATATTTTAACAGTAATTTAATAATTACATCAATTTTGTAGATTGCCTTACACTTAACGAATGTAGTGTTATGATTCTTGTGTATCTTATTTTTCTGTTTTTCAATGCTGGTCAAGTAATGATGATTCATATGCCACATATAACAAAGAAGATATTTTTAGCAATATCCATGAATTGAGCTTAACGCTATATGAAAATAAATCAGCTATGGCTAATTACAATTTAATATGCTAAATATGTGTCATTTTACCTTCCTAAATTCTATCTAACGTATAATTTTACACTTCTTTTTAAGAAGGTTTTTAATACACTTCATTTTTCTTTCTACTTCGTTGAAAGCTTGCTTTCCTATTAAATATGATTTATTAGACTATAAGAAGCAGGACATCGCATTTCTATTCGATATTAATTGTAAACATTTCGTTACCTTTCCTTCAAGCCGCGGGTGCTTTGACTTCAGAAGTGATTAGTCAATTACGGTCAAAATTTTACGAGGACAGACGCAACACCTTGGCACAAAATGTGTGCACAAGGATCAATCCGTTGGAGGCCTGCATTTCACGAAAGGTTTTGGAGAAGTCGCAACACGTTTTCACTCATAAGATTGAAACGGAAGGGAAGCCCATGACGAATCAGAAAAGCTCGGGGCGATGTTGGATATTTTCTATTTTAAATGTTATACGAACTGTCTTTATGAAACAACACAATGTGGATGAATTCGAATTTAGTCAAGCTTACCTGTTTTTCTGGGATAAGGTTAATATCGCATACTAATATTACTCTACGTAATAATATACATATTTACGCATTTGTGCGGATGGTGAGCATATCGATTAAATTGTAGGTGGAGCGATGCAACTATTTTCTGCATAATATCGTGAAAACTGCTAGACGAAACGAACCAGTCGAAGGTCGCCTGGTAGCCTTTCTGTTGAACGACCCTGTCTGTGACGGAGGACAATGGGACATGATCGTTAACCTGATAAATCGACACGGTCTTGTTCCCAAAGCGTGCTTCCCAGAATCACACTGCTGCGAATTCAGCTCCCGTATGAACGGCATTTTGAAGAGTAAACTGAGGGAGTACTCCAAAGTTCTGAGGGAGATGGTATCTAAAGATGCATCGGACGAAGAACTGGAAGCTCAGATCTTGGAACAAATGGTTGTGATCTATCGAATAATTGGTATCTGTTTAGGCGTACCTTCCGAAACGATCACTTGGGAATATTACGACGAGTCGAAAGCTTACAAATGCATTGGGCCAATTACGCCGCTGCAGTTTTACGAGGAGCACGTAAAACCGTATTATAACGTAGACGATAAAGTGTGCTTGATAACAGATCCAAGACCGTCTAATTCGTACGGAAAGCTTTACACGATAGATTGTTTAGGAAATGTTATCGGCGGAAGACTTACGTTATACAACAATCAACCACCTGAATTGTTAATGAAATTATGTGCAGAGAGCATAAAGAACAACGAGCCTGTATGGTTTGGATGCGATGTAAACAAACGATTAGTAGGCAAGCAAGGTATACAGGACATAAAAGCTTATGACTTTGAATCGCTGTTTGGAACTGATATTCAAGTTAATCTTACGAAAGCGGATAGATTGCTTTACGGAGACTCTATGATGGTTCACGCAATGGCATTTACAGCCGTTTCGATCGATGTAAGTTGGCAAGGTTTTACGAAATAATTTACGTAAACGGTGCTGTTCTTATTAATTTCAATAACGCAACTTTGATAACTTATGCATGCTTTTTTAAATATATTCTCAAACAGTCCTAATGTGTAAAATGTACTAAAAGTTTTTATTTACTCTGCAGAAGGAAGGCAAGATTAAAAAGTTTAGAGTAGAAAATTCCTGGGGAGACGAGCAGGGACAGAAAGGATATCAATTGTTAACGTCTGAATGGTTTTCTGAATTTGTTTTCGAAGCTGTTATCGATAAGAAATTAGTACCTGCAGACGTTTTGGATGTGTTTAAACAAGAACCCATTACATTACCTGCGTGGGATCCCATGGGTACCCTTGCTCACTGATAGTAATGTAAGCTTAAACATTTAAAGATGATTTTTTTTTAGTGAATAAAAGAATGTATAAAGCATTTAAAGTGAACATGAAATAAACTTTCAAGTAAGAAAACAAGTTTCCGACAGAGTGGCGCAGATTAAGTGTTTGATCTTTTCTTTTCATTTTTTTTTGTTTGCTGGTTTCAACAACAATCGAAAGATAATTTGAGAAAGATAAATCGTAACATGTAAATTATCCAACGTCCATCTGGATGAAGTTAAAGTGATATATATATTGTTGCAACTGATAAAACACTAACAATGTATATTTAAAATAGTTCCTAAAACCTGAAGTTACCGCATGTGTAACATAGGTTTTAATTTATTATTTAGAAAAGATATTCAGCAATGAACAAAGAAAGTTTTGTATTACGTTTTTGTTTACTGCCACAATTATTTTTTTTTTTACATTACGAGCTAAGTCTAACAGAAAACCAAAAAGTATGAAATCAAAGTATATCGCGCGACATTTTTCTAAAATGTTTAGGCACGATGAATAACATAAAAATCTTTGACAAAATTCCAAAAATAGCATTTCAAGTCATACTGCCGAGGACGTTTACTTTGGAATTTAAACGGTTGTAAACTGAAAACACAACTAATAATTGTACGAAAATGAATAAAAGTCTTTGGAAATGTAATAAACTTTAATTATTATTGTTTAATAGCTGGATACGACCTTTCTTGTTATCATCATTCGTTAATAATTACAGAAAATACATTTTCCAAAAGTATATTTTGTACACTTCATTTATTTTCAAACATAAATCTGAAATTTAATTGGTCTAATCCTAAACGTCGTTTAGGAAAGTTTAACTTAAGAATACAATTATTACTAACAAGCTTTATGTCGTTCTTTTTGCTTCTTCTGATAATATTGAAGTTTAGCCCATATACCATGACACATTTTTTGCAAGCGAACATCATTCTGGTTAATTGAAAATTTATAAATACTCCTCACTGTCTTTCTCGCCGTTTTTAAGTGGCCTTGTTGAATTAAGCTTAAGGCAGCGTATAATTGACAACGAGCAACCAAAAGGGGATCACCAAGGCGGAGTGCTAATTCAAACTGCTTTACAGAAATTTTTCCTGCTATTTCAGCCTGTGCAAAAATGTTTCCTTTTATTTTACACCACACTAAATCGAGCTATTAAATTTTTCTTCTAATTATCTCAGAGTTAAATCACCTCAAACTAAGACAATTAATTTCAGTTTAAAATCTCTGGACATATTAAATCTATCCTTAATAAACTAAACCTAACTCACGCAGTGTTGAAATTCATCTCCCAGAGCAGAAAATGCTCCACCTAAAGTAGATAACCAAGACATAGCGTGATCGACTTCTCTCCTCTCCAAAGTCATCTGCGTCATCCTTTCATTCCTAAAACAATAGAATTTTATACGTTATTACTGTACGTGGCGCAGGATGAAGATTACAGCGTAAGTAATAAACGCAGTCTCACCACATGCGATCTAAAAACTGTTTCTTCGGCGTACGTATTCTCATGAAGACAATCATCGAATTTATATTATCTGAGAATTTGTACGTTAAATATTGTAATAAAGTTTTATGCGCATTGCTACGATATGTCTGTGATCTTATTAACGTTACAACGTACGCTGATACAAGATACGCGTTGTATCCTCTCTTATTTAAACGGATTTTACTTATTGTTATCGTGTTATTTTCATTGACTTTACGTATGTTAGCGTCAGCTCGACCCGCAGTCTTCTTTCTTCCTGCTTTCTGCTCATATCTGGTGGCAGAGTAGGGTGTGACGATAATACTGTCGAAAATCGAGCTGCCTTTGTGTATAATCAATTTTATTGAATTATCCATGTTCTTTAATTCAGAACAATGAACGCCCTTTTAAACGTGTGACAATGTCGCTTCGTTACGTACAGATACATTACAATATAACGATGTAAATAAAACATGTGAAAAATATTTATTGCAAATGCTCTTTATAAAAACACCATACAGCTTTTGTCGAAGGCAATTGTGAAGTTTATATCAGTGGTCTGATCAAAGGCAGCGTGTGTCCTCTAAACGGGATCAATTAATGTGTACTTTCAACGTTTCCGACATATTTGTGTACGACTTTTCGTTTGCTACGGAAACTTCTCGGTTGACGATTTGAGGTTAGAAATTTAATTGACTATACGCATAAAGAATCAAAGCATGGTAGGGATATCACGAGAATAATGCAAATCGCTCGCCGAAGTTAATTCTACTTTGGCTGGTTTTATTTATTGAATGTACAATTTTAACGCTGCAGTAATTTCAACACAGATTCTATGTGTAATGTACTTAATACTTAAGGGAATATAAGTTTCCACTGAATTACGTGTAGGCTCTTCTGACAATATTTCGAGGATGTGGCACGATCCCCTCGTATAAATCTTAAGCATGTTTGAAACAATGTTTTTAAAATGTTTCTGGAAGTAAGTTGTTAAAAGAAAGACTATAGTATATGTAATATGTTAATTGGGAAGTTGATTAGTATCTTCCGTAATTCGTAATGACGTCAAGTAACTTATGCGGTCCTATACTAGCATTCGTTCATGTGTGTGAGTTAATTCTTAAGTTTCGTAAGAGATATTATTGAAAATATGTTTTTCATAGTTATATAGAGTACTATGTTAAATCATTTTGTATATATAATGTAATTTATTGAATAACATGTTGTGTGATTTAAGAGTGACTGTATAATACAGTTAAAAACACACGTGCAAGATATGTGTTTTTATCTATAATAGGATGTTCTAAAAAGTCAGTTTCATAGAAATAGACTTTTATGCATGAGAGAAGGTGCAATTAAAATTCCATACTTCGCTCGTATTTAATCGTTTTGAGTGTTTTTTTTGCTCGTGTCATCTCATCAAGAATCGGTTCGGCATTAATATAGATTTGCATAAATCATGTGATAAATCGCGTATTAATAAAAATATTTGCATTGAAAAATCGAATTGGAAATTGTACCGCGTTTCGATTGATAATCAAATTCTGATACTACATATAAATAAATAAATAAGTTTCTAAACAAATACTTTTATTTCAATTGTACATAAAAATTGATGCACTCATTTATTAAAACGCATTTTCTAATAATTATTTTTCAGTTAACTCTGCTATATAGGTATACATTTTTTATTTCTATTTGTTAAAAGAAAAATGCAAGCCACGGCTATACTACAACTGCTAGATTCTGCATTTTACAGTTTACATAAAAATACGATGTTACAACTGAAATGTACTCTCAAAGTAGTATAACACATGTACCATGAATAAACATTAATAATAACCGATATATAAATAAATATATTTTAGAATTGATCCGCCATCATTCGAAACAATTCAATTTCTTATCTAAATCCTTGCAAGCATTATATGTACAATTAGTCGAAATCAGGGGAAATATGTATCTAAATCTGTAAATTTCACTTTGCGTCATAAAGAATCGAGGCGTCGAGTAGAATTTACGTCGTAACCGATTAGATAGAATTTTGGTCGGCGAGTTCGGGGGTAATGTAGAATGTGTTTTGCGCCACTGTGCGCGTCACACCACCGCGCAGTTATTGGCATTTCTCAAAATTTAACCGACCAGTCGCGTTCAGCAATCTGAACACACCTCTTCGGCGAGCCAATCACAGACCCGGTATCTATTGTTGCGGTATAGTAATTGGGGCACCGTACGGCAATTGAAATCTGGTTTGCCGTACGACATTTATAACAAAATGAAAAAGAAAGCACGCAGAAAAATTCGTACGCTTTTTAAAATGCCATTTAAGTCGGCGTTTCGAATAGATGTGGCGTTATAAAGAGTATCGTCGCGTGGTAAGCGCGCGGCTCGTAGTACGTCGCTGGACGTCTGCGAGTACCCCACCTCGCGTTTCGGCCTAAGCTTTGACGAGATACCTCTATTGGTATTGGGGCCTCCGACTCGATCGTGACAGGTTGGATTTACCCCGTTTTGTCACTGGGCAAATAGCCTCGCCGTTAATACACGGTTTTACAGTGGGACGGCCGAAGTTAAATTTCATTCGTTCGTCTCTCAGTGAATATCGAGGGGGTAACATCGGCGTGTTTTGAGGTTGCGGTTCATATTATTGTAAGAAATAGAAGCGTCCGATTGCTGACATTTCTCGACGTTAGACACGCGGACGGGCAAGGTATGGCGTTTTTGAGAACGGTGCCGCGATCCAGTGCCGGTAAAAAGCTGAGGAAGTGTGTGCCACTTCCTGTCGGGCTCCTAAAGAACGTAGCGAAACCGTCGGTGCAGTTGGTGCAGGTACACGAACGCGAATACGCCGGCACCACGCCTGACTCGAAGCCGGCACCTCGGCAGACCGACCCCTTGGATTTGAAGTTTGACGATCCCATAGCGTCGTTCAAAAGCAAAACCACCATAGAGCTTCTTCGTGCCTACGTTGTGTATCAACTATGTTCGATCGACTATCTCGTCGAGCACAACATGAAGGTAAGTGGAATTCACGATTTTGTAATGCCCAGTGACACGAGCTGATACGCTGCGTTTTTGTAGCACGCTCGCGAAGGAGCAAGGTTAAATTATGTTCTGCGCGATTTAACGTAGATATCCGAAAGTTCCCGTACCGGTTCCCAGGCCACACAGGAAGGTTATTCTTAGGATTTTATTTCGAAACCATGAAAAATTCATCAATCCGAACTGGGCGAGACGTCGTTTCTCATACGTTTCTCGTCGTTCATTCTCAGATTGTTAATTCATTATCCTTACAACTCGGCGCTCGTAATTTTCATTTATTAACTATAATCGATTGCTGTTGTGCAGCATGGGCTACTATTATAATCGTTTATAACGAACAATTAGTTGCTCAATTATTTACACATTTTCTTCAGAAAAGAAACAAAAAGGATTTTTTTTATTCATCCTAGGTACTACGTTAATCAGTTCCGAGACTTTGAAGTAAATAATTTGTCGCAGCCATGGACTGCACATGTAAACCTAATTATCGATTCTAATCTGTGAAATCGTCGCTGTAATATTTTAATTTGAGCAGCAGCGTGAGATCGAACAGTGAAAGCCTGGGGTTTGAAAGTAATGAATCTCTCGGGCTTGGATTACATTGATTAGATTTGCGCGTTACTATTGTGTATCCTCGCAGAAGGAAGTAGTGCGCTTAGTATCTACTTGTTAATTAGACAGAAACAGGCACGACGGGAGTTGAAGGCGTCTCTAAAATGGTGATTGATATGAATAGTTGTGTCTTGAATATTACGTCGCTCGTAAAAAGGATTTCGTAACGGAATTTCCTAGGGAAACATGATCGTTTCTCGTAACTGCGGTTAAGCAGCGTGCAGTGATCTTTTATTGAGAACGTCCAGGATTCGTACGCGATTTGTGGGATGACGTGGCATGCCGCGTTATTGATTTTAGTAATGCTTAATGCACTTCGAATCGACCCAGCAATTTTTGTGGCAAACTTGTAGTGACCAATTACATAACTCCCTCTAAATAGGAATGCTAGGAGGCGATGGCGAAAAAGATTCCGCGTTACCTCATTGACTCTTGTGGGTGCTTCCGTATTCCTGAATTCTTAAGTTGCGCCTTTCAGGCATTCTTCTATTCCATTGAGTGTTACGAGGTGACATCGTTTAACAACATTCTTGTTAAATAAATTATTCTTTGTACACTTATCCTGCGTTTTACGCTGATATAACCCTCCGCTTCGTCCATAGTTTTCCTTACCTGTTTTTTTTTGTATTAGCAGGCTTCATTCACAACGGTTCTAACCGCGTAAAAAAATATGCGGAATTAATATATGCGTAATTCGCGGCGTATACGCAAAATTTCCATTTTTTAGGGTAAATTAATTTTCCTCGCATATTTTTGTCTTCAACTTATTAGGTATTATTTAACTGGGAGCATCTTACGAGAAATAAACGATGTGTGTTACGTAAATTTATTACGTGTAAATTCTATTTAAAATTAGGTTTTTATACTTATAATATATCGCACAGCACGGTGTAACGATGCAGATAATATCAGTCACTTCTTCCGTGAATTCTTCTTTTGATAAGTTTTGTTTATAACTGATTTCGCACTTACCTGGTCTACCCTTCGTTTAAAAATATTGTAAAGTGTAATCTAGACGGTGTGGATAACGTAAACGTTACTACAATTTTAATTTATAACCTCTCATAATTACCCTTGGTATTCGTTTGAGAATATTTATTATAAAAAGTAATTTTAAAAGGAAGTACCAGGCGTATTTATTCGGACAAATGATTTTTCTCAATATCCTTAAATGACATGAATAAATTATATTATCAAATTTTAACACAAAATATATATTTTGAATCGATAAACAAAATTGTAGGTGATAAAGGGATTCTGTCACAGTAATAGTAAACAAACCGAGAAAATTGTTCGCCCGGTACTGTACATAATACAAATAATGCTCCTACTGTATTTGAAAAAAAAAACATGGAATAATTTAACAATGCATATACTACAGCGTAGTAGTTAGTTTAGTAAACTTGAATATTTGCTTTTTATTTTATTACGAATAGTTTATCGGTGGACAGGTTCCAGGTTGTACTCTTGACACGTTCATTCCTTCTTTGCTGCAAGCCGTATTGATTTCGATTTAACCCGGAAATCTGATCGTTATCGACCTCTTATCACTTATCGACCAACTGCTTTTATTTTTTCATTAAGACTGATCAATATTAAAAGTAATTGGGTAAAAAATTTGAACATTGAAGTAAAAATTAATTTTATATATCGATTAATTTATTGTTTGATTGGAATAGACTATCATTAATAATTTTCATTTATACAAAAGTAGATATAAGATTATTCTTTATACAAAATCAGGGAGATTTTAATAACTATCAGTCTACTATCAGAAATGATTGTTTTTATGGAATCTTAATGTTTATGTTTGTCTGTTGCCTAAAAACTTTCGAATCACGAAATGTGCCTCAGCTCATATCCCTGGTTAATTCAGGTGAATGTAACTATTTAAAAAAACATCTAAAATTTTTTTTATGACATGAGAATCTAAATTCCGGGCGAAACGGAATAATAAAGCTAGTAATAATTTAAAGTCAACGTCAAATATGGTGAACGATAATTATTGATAGTCGTTAATTGTAAGCATATAAGATAGCCAGTAATTGTAAGTAAAGGGAACCTGTACGAAACCGTATAGGTACTATCTGCTTATTCCTAAAAATAAGTTAAAGAAGCCTACTCGCGTTTGGAGATGAAAAAAAATTTTCGTTCAGGTATTTTTTTTAAAACTCTATTGAAATATTTTTTCTGTTTCTTGTACTTTGAAAGTTATACGCGAAAAACTAGAAGTGCCAAATTGACTTTGAGGTTAGTTCTCACCCCTTAAAGGGCGATAGGGCCTAAATGAAACACACCGTTGTTCTTGTTTTGAGTCGCTCTAAAGACCCACAAACTTGTGTTCCAATCGGTGATACCAGGTTCGCGGTGTTCCATTGTAAGTGCTCTGATCTTATTTTCGACTGATTTTTCGAAGTCGACTATACAGTGTTTTGGTAATTAGAATGTAAGTTACATGATGATATCTATTAACAGTATCTATTTGTATTATATTTTGAAGATCTTGACCGATTTTCCTAAACTTAACCTAAACTTAATTGTGTGTAAATATTCAAAACAGCAGTAAAAGTGTAGGAGTTTTATTTTCATGAATAATAAGTAGCAATATTTTCATCGTCTGCAATTTCAAAGTCTATCTCCCTATTCAGTCCTCCAACTCATTATAAGGTAATGGGTCAAGTTTTTTGTAAAAATCGTGGTAATATTCTGGTGTGAGGTATAATAAGCTATGAAAATCTTTTAATTTTAGGAGATTAATTATTTTCCACACGGCTACACGGGTAATTAGAGTTTTATGTGGAAAAAGTGTAGCCTCTGGCCTTCCAGGCTTTCTTTCTGGCAAGTTCTGTATGTGTATTCTTCGTATAAAAAACATTATTCTAATTAAATTATTACGTTAACAACAAACAAACGTTCCACTTGTCGTGTAAACCTTTGCGAGTTGTTTCTCCTATGCAAAATAAGAGAACGGACATTTCAGATAGGACCATTTTGTATTTAATATAGAAAGGAATAACATCAGCAAATGGATCGGTTATTTTTTTACTATAATTTATTAAAGCGTGCAAAATCTAATGGTCGCATCTCAAATTTTCAGTTTTGGTGGATTGGTTCCTTTTTGCATAACGCGATCCAAATCAGCGAACTGGTAAATACGAGTTAACTCGCCATTTGGAAATATCCTCCGCGTTCGAGATAATATTAGATCACGCGTTGCATTTATCCTGGTCGAAATGAATTAATTTCTGCACAATGATTATTAAACTTACAATTCTAAATTCACTAGAGTCGTTTTTGATAGAGACAAAACCCAGTTCACAGGTTACAGAAGGAAAAACTGCAGAATGATTCAATACTCTGAGGTATAAACTTGTATACATTTAATAATCTTCAAATAATTTAAATTCAACAATTTACAATATTAAATAAAATTAACTTGTCAGTGTTTTAATACAGTTAGTTAAAATGGACGATTAGACATTATTTAATTAGATTCTTCTGCATAGCATTTTCCAACTTAAATTCTGTTAACAATTAAAATTATTACCGATTACTAACAAATGAGCTAACTTTGATCGCAAAACTAGATTTTAAAAACAAATTCCTTTTACCATCTATTGCATAATATAACAGGTATTTATTGTCAGGCAAACTGCATCTTGAAGTAGGCAATTAAAGCTATCCAAGGCACTTTGTCTGAGAATAATACCTGTTGTACAATATATGCTAAGCGAATTTGCTTTAAAATCTAGTTTTGTCGTCAAAATTATCCCCTTTGACGGTAGTCGGTAATAATTTTAATTATTTACGAAATTTTAGTTGAAAATTAATTATGTGGCGGTGCTAACATGGCAATTCTTGTCCATAATGGAATATTGTTAGAAAACCACACGCATATATCACGTTTGTGTTGTCGTCGGCGTCGTTAGACACACCGCTACGCGTAACGAAAATTGACTTATGTATTCACATCTAATTATAGGTCGGTTTTCGTCGAGTACGTAAATAGAGGGACGCGTACTTGATAATGATTCACTTCCTACCTCAAATGCGTGAACCAGGCCGCCGTATTGATCGCTATTGATTTTTAAAGCGCGACACGATTCGCGGCGTCTAGTGCGAGCACCTCTCAGACGGTTACACAATTATTTTCACGATACAATCTACGGTCGTGTTATACAAAGCGATTCGTAATAGGTGGAGAAATTGAAAGACTAACATTATAATGTGAAATAATATTTGTTCATGGGGGGTTTTCTTTTTTCAGAAAATTAATTTTTAAAAATCCGTCTGAGTTAGATTACCAAAAAGAGAATCCTTGTAAAGAAATAAGTCGACATTGTAGAATAATTTATTTTCAAGATAGGCACTGTTTTCGAGAAAGTCAATTTTGAAAAGTGCACGGGCAGTCGACTAGGATTGGGTTATATTTTCTCGAAAACTAAGTGGAATTCGAAGGAAAAGTATCCCACAATTTCGACTTATTATTGCATAAAAATTCATTTCTTTTTTAATTGTACCATATTTTTTTGCTAAATTTCGTTGATTTTTTGTCAGATGCATACGTACCAAACGAGTTTTCAAATTTAATGATTAAAAACGGGAAGCCTCGGGGTGAATAAATATTATTTCACATTTCGTATTCATTTTGTTATTTGGGATCACTACTTTTTCAATTGTAGCATCTCCTGCGAGACACTCTGTATGCACATATATTGATTTTAGTCTTTTACAATAATTTACATAAATCTATTACTACAAAAGAGTTAGATAATCGTGTCACGTAATCAGAATAACGTTCCTATTAATTTTATTCCACAAAGCATCTTCGCAGTAATTAAATTAATAATATCAGATTTTCTAATTGGTATACCTAACTCACAATAATAACAGATTTTCTTCGATCGAATATTGGTTGTTTTAGCGAGGATGTATAAAATACTAATCACACAAGGTATGCGATAAAATTGTCTTAATCCAGGGTGATCTCAAGACCACTTCAACCGGGTGTAAGGTGCTTTTCGTAAAAGTTCTTTCACAAAGTGTTTTCGTAGGAAGTACTTACCGTGACGAACAAAAAGTTTATTCTACTGCTCGGAAGCTTGTATTAAAAAACAAACAATGTTGGAATTCAGATATCTATATTAATGAGGATCCAGAAAAAATATGTTGCTGATTATTACGTGTGAACTGTTATAATTAGTACATGTGTTACAAACTTATCAGTCTAATCGTAAGCCATTTAGTATGATAAGAAAATTTTCTATTCATGTGTATTGTTAAATCTTCTATTACGACTTATTTTGGTCATTACAAAAGTGTTTCGAGTAATCAGACTTTCGATAGATAACGGAAACTTATCTCTAGAATATTACTAGACGTTGAAAATATTCTAAACTTTTCTAATTATCCTTAATATGGAAAGAAAAAAATAGCAGAATTTTCGGCGCATGTACTAGACTTAGTAGAAATTTTTGCCAATATCGCCAGTCTACGGGTTTCCCCAGATTAAATGGATTAAAGTACTCGAGTTGGCTAGCACTCGATTATCGACCTATCCCATTTTTATCTAATCGATATGCACTGTATCAACAGACAGTTTCAAGTGTTCCTTGTAATTAGTCTCTGAATAATGATAAGTACATTAGTCCGGATAAAATACTTTTGTGGTTCCTATTTCGTTTTTATTTTTATTTTCAATACACTATTTAAATATTTCGTCTTTTTGCGAATAAGAGAACAGGGTGAACTGTTGTTACGCAGTGTATTTTCGTATTGATAATAGGATGTGGCGTATTACACATCGTGATTAGTCGGACAGTTTCGATCAGATCTTTATAGAGAGATTGGTCACGTATGATACAAGAAATGAAGATTTCGATATCGACTGTTCACGTACAAGCCCAAAGTATGTAATCAGGACTCACAAGGGGCATCACACAATAGAAGAAAAAATATTTGAGAAAAATTATCTTGGAAACTATACACTATAGAGAAAAATCTTTTAGACGAAAATGAGGTTTTATATTTTTTATAACGAATTTAGCCACGTAATCACGATTGTGGTTAAAAGTATGAGCAAAGTAAAAAAATTGTCAGCATCCCCATTGAATATTTTTTATTTATTTTTAAGCTTTTAATTTTGTCACACCTATTTTTGTAGGTGGGTAAATGAAAATTTTGGTTGGGCAAGTGTGGGCTTATGTTCCCATTTTAGAAAAATTTGGGAGTGCCATCTATACAGACCTCGAGATTTAGTTGTAATAACTAGTAATTTTTTTTTCTTTTTATTTTACGATGTATTCACCGAATTTCTGATTTGAATATCTAGTGTTTTAAGAAGAGTTGTGAGTAAAATACAAGGATAGTTGTAAATAATATTATACCGTATATATTATGTTATATTTAAAACTGGTATACTTTTTCTGATCGAACACTTGGGAATATATCAGCCCCGTGAAATTTAAAAGATTTAGTCAGTTTTCCTGATTTCTTTTCCAATCACTGCATACTAGCATAGGCATAAATTTAATTTAATATGTGAAACAAGATAAGGTTAATTAAATTAGCAAAGATACACTGAAGCAGACTGTAAACGTTTACTGCTGCAATATTTTCAGTCCAGATCAGAATTCCGAAGCTAAACGATTTCATCTTGGTCTCGTTTATTTATCGTCATTATACAAAAATATACATGTTCACAATTCTAGGTCTACTTGTTATGCGTATTTAACGTAAGAGGTAAAAATATGTCAAGTACCCACATTTACTCATACATACGTGGAATTTAATTATGCTGGGTTTTAGAAATGTTTTAAACCTTCGATCTTGAATAAAAAACTTTTTACAAGTATCACCTCAAACCATTCGAAATTTATTTAAATCGATCGATAAGAATTGAAGAATCTTTGTAGAAAACGCTATAAGGGCCAAAAATCAAATTCTATACAATAGTTTTTTTTTTATATATATAGTATTTCCATTTTTTTTTAATTTTGGCACCTACTGTGTTCTCTATAAAGACTCTTAAATTATGGAGGCAATTTTAATTCCAGAAAGTTAATGTGAAAAATTATTGATCTTCTGTTTGTTATTTGATTGATCTCGTCGATCATTTCGAATAATGTTGCAAGCGTGACATTAATGAAGCTGCATTGTGACGAAATTCCTGTCATATTCTCGATAAGTTCGAGCCGGAAGTTTTATTCAACATGAACCCCACTTGCGAAGATCTTCACAAATTAACGACAATGTCCTTCGGGGCACGCTGGAGGAAGAACCAGTTCTGCCGCTGAAAGTAATAGGGGGATTAAATGAATGTAGTAAATGTCTGCGACTATGTTTCTCAGCTGGAATTTTTAAGCTGCCATTCTCAATTTCGCCTGCGAGGGAGCGGAAAAATACTTGTTGAATTAATCGATGAGTTGTTCCGTGTTCCGGACACGTCGTCGAGGTGAATTATTTTTCGGCTTAGAATGTCATCAGGAAGCAGCAGTGGAAAATTTGGAAGGTAACGAGTAATGTAGAATGTAAAAAAAAATACAAAGTCGATCGACGATTTCTTCTTTGTGGTGTGTATTATTATGAAATTAAAAATTAATTATCGACAAGGAGTGGGTGATTCAAAGTTCCATAAATAATACCAAATCGATCATTTGAGCTTGATTGATAACTTGATTTTTGGTCTTCGATCGTTATAGATATGAAGTATTTTTAAACCAGTAATGTAATTATATAAAAACGAAGAACGGGGAATTTAGAATGAGTGATGAGTGACGTAGATTTATAACTTAGAATCGATCGATAAAATGTTTTTGTTCTTAGAGTAAAACTAATTATAGATAAACGTTAATTTAAAATTCTATAAATACACAATCAATCCTTTGGAATCGAGCGATACTTTGTCCTTTGTTCTTCGCTGGTCGTCGACATGAACTATTTTTGAACGAAGAATCTAACTAGGGACGAGAAATGAATAATTAGAACCTGGTGAATAATATAGAATCAATCGATAAATTATTCTTTCTTTTTCGCTGCTGTGAACTATCACCAACCTGCTTGTAAGAATTATACATGAGGAATGAATAATTTGGAATTCCCAAAATAATACAGAAGCAAGAATTTAAAATGCATAAACAATTTATTTTTTATTCATCGCTTGCGTGAACTATTTCGAGCCCGTAATTAATTAAAAAGGCAGAAGGTAACAGAAAATGTCGAATCAACAGCTTAACATTCCTAAAGACAGATAAAATACCTTGAATGCTCGAAAAATTCCAGCCAAGCCAGTAACTAAAAGCTACCTTGAACGACAGGCATTTGATAAGAGAGAACACGAGCCTTGTACATATATAGACTGTGATTTATTGGAGCCAGTCTCTATCAATTGTAGAGAATTTTACCAACGTTTATATGAAACGCAAGGAAAAAGGAAAATGATGGGAAGGGTGCCATTTTCTAGCTTGGTGATTCCAAACTGCACACGTCTTTGATAACACATGGCAAATTAAGGATGTTGGATAGTAGGGACGTTTTCAAAGTCATCTATAATCTACATTCTAGAGATCTTTCATCCTCCAATTTTAGCTTGATTAGGTGGACACTTTTCCAAATTGACAAATAAGAAAACAGTCTAGCCTTTAAATACTTGGATACAATATTATTGAAACACAACTGGAATTTTGAAATAAATATGAAAATCTCTTTTGTTTTTATCCTTGATGTTACACAACTGAAACATTTCATGCCCGCATCAATTTGATTTATTGCCATAACGCTCCTCCATTCAAATTATACGTAATTTCAATGTTGAATCACAGTGATTCGAATAAATTCACGACATATGATTTGTAAAAACCTTCCTTTCGAGATCCTTTCTACCAAACAATTTAGTTTCTAGAACTGATCTCTGCATACATTTATTCATACCACAGAATGAGCAGAAATGCAATAATATAATATCAACGTTATACAAATATTTTTATTTAAATGGAAGAACTAATAAATTAAATTTTCACTTAAATGGATAAATTCATCGTCGAAGTATTTTAAATGTTCCCATTTCAAACCACACGTAGCTCTTTAGCATTCAAAGCCACGATACCGGTGAAGATTAATTGGAGATTAGTTAAGGGCCACTACAATCACTGCGATTCAGATCTTTATGACTCGATAACGTAACATGTCCGTCATTCAGCGATATTGCACGCCACGCGCGATCAAAAACCGTACAATACAACGCCGGACGTGAACGGCGCCAACGGCGCTAAATAAAGGTGGGTCCACACTTGCCTATTTCGATGATATAGATAACGGAGCACTGATTTTGAGTAAACTAGGCGAGACTGTAGGATGTACAGTGGGGGCTTAGATTAACGCGTGTCGTGCCACGTGGATAATGGGTGGCCCACGATATTTATAGAAAGCGAAACTTTCATTGAAAGGATAAAGGTAATCAGGCCCGGCGCGAGGATGGCTGGCGCCCTTCTGCAAGAAAATTTTTAGCAAATTTTTGCACCTGGTACATATTTAACCCTTATGTCAATAACCAAAAGTACCTACGTTGTTCAATAACCAGGGTACCCGGGTACCCACCTCCGGTTTTTTAAAATAAACGCTTTCTATCGCTTCTTTTTGTGGTTTTTACGTTTCTAGTCGATAGTTGCTACCTAGATCCAAGTTTCCGAGGCCTCTGATAGCCAGAAAGACTCGGCTAGGTAATATAAATAGGCCTTGAATGGTATACCACAGGTAACCACGCGCGTCTTGCCGACAAATTGGGTGGCCGGCAGACGCCAGTCTTCGTTGACACCTCGACAGGATCTTATTTGGTATAAAACACCTGAAATAAAGTCTTAGCAATCGAACTATTGTGTATTTTAATAAGGGACCATAGACACTCTCCTATTCTTTCAGTAATATTGGACAAAGTGTGCACGCAATTTTTGTGAAAACAAAATCAAATAGAAGTGCTATGGAGGAGTTATCGAAAGCAGAGTTAGAAAGGTGAGATAAATGATTGTGGGATGTTATTTTGGTCTTTTACAAAAGGATATCATTCATAGAATTGTTGGTGATATACAGTTGTTCCATACCTAGAAACGCAGGAAAACCAAGAAATCTTGCATCGTATGCGATAAGCCAGTCTGTGATGCACTTACAAAATGTAAAAAATGCATAAATAAGTAAATAATTACGGCTTTTTTGCACATAAATATGTGGTTCTATTTACTAAATGATCTCTGTAAGGATATCTTATTGTAAATTGTTTCGTTCATTCGGGATTAGTTCATAAATCTTATGTTTCTATAGGTGGGTACCCGGGTACCCTGGTTATTGAGAACCAGCATGTAAACTTTGACGGGATAATTCTCCGACTCCAAGACCAAAAAATGAAGTCTGAAAGCATATTCCTCTTTTAAAATGTTGAAATAACGAAGATCCAAACGGTTGTTTCGAAATTTTTACGGGAACGTAAAAATTTTTCATAAAACATGCCCAGGTGGGCACCCGGGTACCCGGTTATTGACATAAGGGTTAAGGAGAGGTTCCGGTCTAAAAACTCAATTTTTTATTACATTTTTTTAATGTTCAATATATTAAGAATAAGTGTGTTTAAAAGGACTTTGAAATTCGAAAAATTCCTGAAGTTCTAGGGATTCGAGTAGCGGCTCACGTAAAACTTTAAACGCGTTTTTCTCGAAGCAGTGCTCTTCAAATTGGTGGAAGAAATATATCGCAAAGTTATTACCCGATTCGGCTGAAAGTTTTTTTATTTTGAAGAATATACTTCTACGTAGTGGAGGAATAATTAACATTGTAAAATAGTTGCAAATTTCTATTTTTTAAAGGTGTTGAATATCGAAAAATACAGGGAAATGTGATATCAAATTTGAAGTGTCGTTATTTGATAAAAAGTGTTATTTTTAAAGGTATGTCCTTTATAAAGGAATTTAATATCCTTTAATAATCTGACATTGTTTTTATTTCGGACGAATGGTTTAGATGCTACAATTTCCACTGTTTTGAATGAATTTTTCGACTTTAATGACTCCCCAGTGCCATCTGCAATGATTAATTACAAATATATATATTTATAGTTTAAGACCTCCTTAATACAATGCAAAAAGTGCCATTAAATTATATGTAGTAATTTTCCTTTAATTAATTCCTAAAGATCACTTATTTTTATGGGCTGTAGACCGGAACATCCTGTTAATATGTTTTGCCTTTACGGAGTACAAAAAAAAATGAATTACATTTGCATTTTCTTTTTGCGCCCCTTTAGTTTTAGCGCCCCTTTCGGCTGATGCCTTCTCGTATTCCTCAATCCAGTGTCGAGATCAAAATAGAACAAAAGAAAGCTGAGGTCATGAAGAATATAACACAGCTACTATAGACCACGTGGGAGGTGGCCCACGACAAACTTCCCACTCCAGCAGCTATTTTGATTATTAACCCTTAACCGCTGACGCGGAACTTGGAACGCTCCTGCAAAATTATTTTTCCTATATTTTCCTTCTTTCACAATATGTCGTGTCATGAATACAACTTTCAATGATCTTGAACAAAAACATGCAAAAGTATCTTTTCAAATAAAGTCACAGATAACTCCAGTACATGTTAAAAATAAATTTAGGCCTGGCAATGTCAAATTATTAAAGAGGAGTCTGTGAGACTCAACGTTGCAGCTTCATCAATAAAATTAATATATAATTCTCGCGTTTGACACACCATCGAGGGCCCACGAGGCGTGGCAGTATATTTTATTGTTGCAAAACAACTGCGAAATAGTTAAAAACTAATTAATTGTATATTTAACGCGGTGTCAAGGCGAAGACTGTAATAAATCTGAGTTGGTGACGATACGAATAAAAATTTGCGATTTAAGAAATCGGTGGGAAAAAATCTAAAAGAATTTGGTAGTTAATATGCAAGAAATTGTACCTACTGTAAAAGTAGCAACAATTCGTGACAATTGTTTAATCGTGCTTCATTTATGTCTAACGTGTTGTAACACAATTCATCGTAGTGTCGATCGATTAATGGTAATTATTCAGAAAATGTATGCACGTCTTGATCTTTTGTAAATAAATTTGATGTTTGCCTTGCGCGGGCTACCGATGATCCACGTGGCGTGAACGGAAGGTCACGCGAAGAGGCGTGGGCACGGACCGTGTTAACCGGTTTAATCGGGACCAAGACGGACCGGATAATTGAGATCCCAGGAGAAATAATTAATCTATATTTCGTTTAAACAATAACTTTCTACCTATGAATGAAAATATTAGTAATAGACCCTGATTGTCTGCTTAGCAACCAACATTTGCTGGTCTACGTATAGAATTGATTCATTTTTATACAATAATATTCATAATAACAATTAATTCATTCCAATACTGTAACTATATATCCGGTTTCGCAGAATATAATCAGTATTCACTATTAAAAAATTAAAACTGTGGAACATATTTTATTCAATTGTTGCATTTTATTCGTTGTTACATGTTCCATATGTTGATTTACATGTCGAACATAACATGTATTTTTAATGTCCCGTTTGAATTTCTAGAAGGTTTTATAAAATTCTTCGATCCAATAAGTTTTTAATGTGTATTAGATCTGATGCCTGCGAAGGTGGTGTAGACACTTGGTTCATTACTCACACAAACAAAAAAAATTCTGACACTTGTCTGGACCCCGAATAATCGAGATTCCACTGTACTTTATTTTTTAGGTCAGTGCAAAAGTTCGTCCACTCCCTGTTGGGTGACGTTATGTGTGCGAAAATGCCCCTTCATTGCTCCTATATTATCACTTTTAATAAAGGGTTTATTTAAATAAAGCGAGCGAGCCTTTCCACCGACCTGATAACACCGTTACCAACGTGGTCGTAGCCGAGACTTTCGCGGCAACGCGTTGCAACGGCCGGACGTTCGGTAGCAAGTGTGGAGTCAGCTTAAAAAACGCGGAATAAATAGAGATAGGAATAGCAAGGTGTTAGTGCACCGTTGCATCGGTGCATTCACTCGACCGTTCCCAGACGTTGTAACCCTGAAAAGCTGAGTCAAAGTGGACTGCTGCCCCGAGGCGGTTGGCTGTCAGACTTTGTTCAGACGCTTGCCAGACGATACGGGACTGTTTCGAAATCTTTCCATAAACATCGCGTCCATGGCTATGCCGTTCATACTGATCGTTAGTTGCATGTGCTGCACGCGTCGCGTGCGTTCCTCGGCAGCCGGGTGTCTTCTTCGCTAAACGTGAAACGAATTTTACTGGGTCTGCTGAAAAACGATTAAGGAACGAGGAAGCTCTTTGTGTGCTTGACAGTGATATTCAGACTACAGAGTCTGACATTCGGACATTCACAAGAATGTCCGCATCTTTAAGTGGTCTATCCATTAATTAACAATCTAGCGGGACAAAAGTTGCAGGTTGTACATAAATCATCAGTTAGGTGGGAATGTTTATTATTTGCTTGAAGAACACCATCGACGTTGTTTTACCACTTTTAAAATTTTCATCTATCATACTCCAAGGGTGCTTAACGTCAAAATTCGTATTCTGGGGTTCCTTAGAATGTGGGAAACGAATGTGAACTGTGTTTTGTAGAAAAGTTTTGTTTACACGTACCTCGCAAAATGTAAGAAATAAAAAAAAAGTTTTTGACAAAAGTTATTTCTTTTAATTAGAATTATAATTTGGTATCTCATAGTTTTTAAAATAGCCGGATGTTCGGAGGCCAATTTCACCCTCTTCGAGGGAAATTTAGGCAGCAAAAAATTGCGTAATACATATCTATATATCTTCTGCATATTCTCACTTTCATAGTTTTTTAAATTTCCGGGTTGTGAATCTTTCCTTGCCAGTAGCTTGTGGTATCACAAAGAGTCATTTATTTTTGGTGGGTCATGATTTTGGACCTTTGTCCCGCTAGACTCCTACGCCATCAATAGACAGACCACTGTGTAGCGTGTCGGAGCGTCAGGAAATATATAGGTACTACAGTTAAGAGTCTAAAGAAATCAAGTTTTCTTTTTTCTACTGATGCCCAAAGTACGTGGTGTTAGAATTGGCTTGCAAAAGGTTTATTTGAAAATTCAAAGAAATCAGGTAGATAAAGTATTAGGTGGTGGTGCAGTGTAGAATGAAGAATGCATTCAGATCTGAGTGGTAATAGTTTATTAGAATTACTGTGTTGGTAGCTTCACTCAAAGTAAAAAAGAAAGATGAAATTATGTGGTTTGGAAAATTGTACCGAAATCACGAACGAGGGAGTTTGAAATATTTGAAACGGCAGTAGTTTCTGCATCTGGTACCTACTGGCAACAGTGGATACGATAGTATTTTATAATTAATTGAAATCAGGGGTCGAAGGAAACTGTTAACTTTTATAAATAAAAATTCTTTATGGCAGTTTTAACTTTTAAATCATTTTTTTTCTGTTTTAAGTCAACGTTATACATTAACACTTTAACTCTGTTATAAGAATTTAGTTTTATCAGTTATTTTATTTTAGCATCATATACTTTTGAACAGAAATATTTAACGGTAAAATATAAAAGTTAGGAATATTGTTTTAATTAATTAAATTTTAAAGAATTGAAAGTAAAGCACATTTGGATTTTTATATAACTATTTTCACCGATCGTTTTAAGGTTTCAACTTCAGATTTATCTATCCCACAATATTTTCAGGAAATCAGCTTACCACAACTTTATCTTTTTCAGAACAAAATAAATATTCCGGTTTAACTAAAACTTTTTTCTACTTTTAAGAAAATAAAGGGTTCTTATTTACACAAAAATGTATGAAATAAAAGTTTCAGTTAATACGCTGCATTTTATAATAATTTTCTCCGAACAGAAAAGATAAAAGTCATAAAATTACAGTTATTTCATAATGAATTGAAAATTTTAACAGTTTCATTGACTGAAATCCGGAATTTACGAGATTCAGATCAGATGCTATCGATAAAAGCAACGATTTCATAAAACAGGGTTGAATTGTATCCAGGCAGTAAAGATTGAAAGCAGGAGAGATTAGCGCGTCAAAAAAAGGATGCCTGTTATAGTCAAGAAATATGTTGAGACTGGCGTCATAAAATATTCTGCATTTTATCGCTACAAGTGCAACCCAAACATTAAACCGATTTATGTTTTGAGAAACGATGTATACGATCCAAAAAAAGCCCGAACCTCCACAATATTACAAAAATAAATCATAATGGTTGTATTTAAAAAAAAACTCATTCTGACCTCGATTATGTTCTGAAAAAAAGTACCTATTTTCGACATTTTTTTACTGCTTTACATCGACCAGTTAATACAGTTAAATTCTTGTTAGCAAGAATTGTTTAACTGACTTGTTAACTGTAACTTGTTAACAAGAAATCGTGTAAACTGCTAGAGGGAACATCTTGTATATTTACCAATCAATCTTCACCAAATCTCCTATGATATGAAAGAAGCACCCGCACACGATTTTTTTTTAAAATTATAAATCCTCCTTTGTGCATCCTTGTGTGTTAAATGTAATTGGACTCTTCTTTTGGGGTGCAAATAGCTCGAACTTGTACTCGTCGAGCCATAATACGTTTTACCACATTTCTTTTGTCCCAGTTCTCGTGCCACTTGGCCCACTGTGGCCTTTTCTTCTTGCTCCCTCGTCGCAACAATGACCTTTTCGTTACAACCCTTCCATTAAAACCGCTGCCAACCAGCGATCAACGGCAATAAATAGTCGGCATTGGCTTCCTTCCTATCCAGTTTACTTCCGCCGAGATTTTCGGTATTGAACGCGTCCTTGCTTGAAGGCTTCCGCATCTATATACATATGTATCTACGATATTACTATAATTTTGTTTTAGTTTTAAGGGCTTTAATGCCGCTCTTTTCCTATGTATAAGTGTAATTTTAGTTTCCGTTAATAAACAATAATAATAATAATAATAATAATAATAATAATAATAATAATAATAATAATAATAATTTCCATCTTTCGATTCGAATTTAATAATTTTGTCGTTACTCCGAGCCTTATATATATAGTTTGCTTCTATTGTTACACCTTTACATTGTACGAGGTCATCATTAATATTTTTGAAATTTTTGTGGCAAAGCTCTTTTGATTTGAAAAGTTAAGATGGCTCCGCGGTTTTCAACCCCCAGCCCCTTGCCCCGGTTTATTTTTCAGTCGAATAATTTTTGGAAGTTGAGGCTGATGGCTTAGTTTCGCATATTTTTTTGAAAAGTGAAAATGGAGATGTATGTATTTGCATGTCACGTGAAGGGTAGGGGGAAACCGGGAATGTCCATTTTTCGTGATTTTGCGATTTATAGCATACTAGCTCATCCGTTACCCGGTTTCACCCGGGAATCATTTATCATGTTTGAAAAATAAAAAAGCCCAAACAAAAAAAATAGCTTATAATCTAATCTAGGCCGTATGTAATGTATATAGAAAATTTCATCGATATCCGTTCAGTCGTTTCGGCGTAAAAGAAAAGTAAACAGACAACATTTCACTTTTATACATATACTAGCCCACCCGTTACCCGGTTTCACCCGGGAATTATTTACGATGTGAAAAAAACATTCGAATACACTCATTTGTTGAAACGACTCGCGCGCCACCTGTTATAAAATGGTTTTACTAATTCAGAAACCTTCGCGGGCGTGCGCACAACAACTCAGCAAAGTTTCATCGCAATCGGTTGAATGGTATAGGAACGCATGCGGGACAAACAAACAAACAAACATTCATTTATATATATATAGATTAGTAGGGATAAGGATAAGGATTTTGGTCGTGGCAACTGGGACTATAGGGTGGTCGAATCACAAAGAAGTATAAAGTTCAAACACCCCTGTAAGATAACGTTAAAGATTTAGTATAAGCACTGATTAAACACAGGAAATATTCCCACTGTTTGCCATAAGAAAATTAAATTCATTGAACCTTGTTTCTTTACTGATGGACGAAAGTATTAAAATTGTTTTGTGACATACTCTGTTTTTCCCTTACCCCTTCATGCATCTTCGAGTACTAACATTTAATTATGGGCAGTTTGAGGTACAGTTAAACAATTTGACGTTGGAAAATCAAATGAAAATCTAAATGGTATCACTTCGTTGATTCGCCTTCGACGGGCATAAGTACACAAATTTATTGCTAATGAACTAATCTACATTGGAGCAGGAAGCAAAATCAGATAAACATATTGTTGCGGCGATAAGGTGTCTCCTCATTGACCATTATTATTTAATTACAATGACACAAGTTTGCAAGTTTTAACACAACGCAATAGTCACAGCAACAACTATGAGTTTCTAAAATACATACGAGATTCAAATATTCAGCATACCTTCTTACATCCGTCCACGATTCTGGTCACTTCAAGATTGACGGCAAATCGATAACAGCTTCGGTCGATCTTTACCGACCGTCTTCTAAATTTGGATGCTAGTACTATGATTACCGTTATATACGGTGCTCGGAACAACATTTAACATTTTCCGTGTCGAGCCGATTTTGCTGGACTTTTCATTCCGGCCATTTGATGCTTTGACTAAAGATTGATATATATTATTACACAATATTTCATTACATTATTAATTTATTATTAGTAATTAGCTTGTGTAGCGTAGTTATCACGTGGTTAACACGTGGCTGCAATAATCAGTTTTAACTTTTCGATCAGGAAAAAGGAACTGCGGTGTTGGAATTTGTTGCGTAAAAGACGAGGGAAATAAGATATTTAACAAAAGAGATACAGGTAGAGAACTGCGTGCTGGCGGTGCTCTTTGAAGGCAGATGTGGCTGGGCACTGCGTAGCGGCGGTGCTCTTCGTGGCCCGCCGGAGCTCCGCAAATTAAAGGCTCCCCCAAACCAACGCGAATATCGCGGCGCGCATCCGACGCGGATCAGATAAAGCTGTCCATAAGCCGCCACGTATAAAAAACTGCTAAACTGCGTCGGATCCGCTCCGCGCCGCGATATTCGCGTTGGTTTTGGGGGAGCTTTTAAATAAATATGTCAGCGTGTACCATTGATGGTACACCTGGTGTGAATGGAAAGTTTAACATGTACTATCCATGGTACACGTGGAACGTGTTAACACTTTACAGTAGAGTCAATTATCCGCACTGTTTGGGACCGGTGTGTGTGGTTCGGAAATTCGAATTGTTCGGATAATTGAATAGTTCTGAGAATGAATCATGCATGTACTTTACACAGTTTATAACTATAGGAATTACACATAAAATTACTTATTAAATAGAAGAGTACTACTGCGTTGATTTATATTACGCAAAAGTCAATCAATCGGTACCGCTACACTGGTTTGAAGAAGTGGTGGGGATAGCGATGATACAGCACCGGTTCGGATAATCGACGGTTCGGTTAATCTACCGTACTTGGAGCAATTTTGCACTTAGTTCTATAGGCTAGAGGAAAGTTACATACTTCGTAGTGAAAACATTTTCTTGAGTTTCTTAAGAATTCATTCAAGATACGTGTGTGTGTCAAGTCATTGTGAGTGCAAAGGGAAATTTCTAAATAATTTAAACAAATCTTATTTCTTTGTGACGATCATCAGAGAAATTTGAAATTTTTTTTATGCTAAGAAATGTCCAAATGGGACGACAAGCAGGGCCCGATCTAAATAGCTTTCCCACTGCTATGGGCAAAACTGTTATTTGCCGTCGAGCGTCTTATATTTTAATCTATGAAGACTACCACAAATAAAATACAAGAAGACTTTATTCATCTCAGTATTCAAGCTTCCTAACCCCCTACTATATCCGTACGAATGCATAATATTCGTTTCTGTTAGGAACATTGAGACACCTTTCAACGGACGAGAGACGCAGCCGCGTGCAAATGTTTATAAAAGGCGAGCACAGCGACGTCGAGTCCGAACAGCATGATGTCAGGCCCATCATAAATTAGATAGGCTCTTAAGGAATGTCCGATAGCGTTATTGTAAGGACTGCCCAGTCCAGGACAGTCAGTCTTCTCCAGACCTCGAATTGAATATGACCAACTAGCGTTATTTCTTGTTCGCCATGGAATCAAATACATATATATAAACGTTTATTCAGTCAGCGAGTTATTCTTTAACGTTTAGTAGCTTTACCTTACATTTCCATTCTTTTCATTATTACTCTACGTCCCCCGCTTTATATGTTTGTGAGTTCCATTATAAATCCGCGGATTTATTTACATTGGTCACGACAAGTTCCTCGTTTGCGTTTCATTGTTTTCATTTTCATTTCGAACAAGGTCGCCGATGTATGAACGAGATATGGTGCTTCAATGGAAATTTGATGAGTGATATTAGCGAGAAGCATAATATTATGATGATGTTTCTTCAACTTCCTTGCAAATAAAAGTTATTTGACATTTATTCTTGACATCATTTACGCTACAGCATTTCCAGCAGAGTGTCACAGTGATGTTTCCTCGCGAAGTAGAAGTGTTTTAGACGGGAACCTGAGGCTTGGCAGTGCCTTGAACCATGTTCACGAAATACAGTAAAATGTTAGTGACGAAAAAGGCCAACCACGGTAAGCTATCCTACAATAGAATCTCTATTGGCCACAATCGTTTGAGTCGCCGGTACCGTTGCCTACTCGACGATTGCGCCGCGACTTATCGGACACCCTGCGGATATACGCGAGTAGGAGGGAATGAAAGAAACGAAAGGAGACCAATGCCTCCTCGTTGGATCGTACTGAAACGACACGTGATAAGTAGTCTCAAGGCCGACCAGTCGGCCTGAAGGTACCGCGGTTATAGCAGGGTCAGCTTCGCGCCAGAGGAACGATGATTCATGGATCTCGGAGTATCTGCATACGTACATCAACGCGATCACGTGAATCGTCAGGGTGCAATGTTTCTTCTGCTGCTTCGAGCTTTCACTCTATTTTTCCACATTTTCCCCAGCACTTTCTAGTATCCCTCTTTATAGCTTTCTAATATCGATCCGCAGACGCTCTGCTGTCCCCAATCCTCCAATTCAACGTACTTTAGGAAATATAAACATTTGTAGATCGAAATAGGTCGCACTGTATATACAGAGTGGTCCACGCAACTCGGCCAAGTCGTGACTCTTTCCTGGTGGCAATTAGAAATAGTTCAAGGAGGATTGTCTTCATCTGGGATAATTATTGTCGCAAGTGTAATATGGTCCATATGTAATATGCAATTGCAATTTTTTAAAATCATAGCTTTTTTCTTTACATTGAAAATATTTTCAGACTAAAATTAAGAATTTGGAATTTTTAAAAATTGGAAAACTATTGAAATTCGTTCCTGTTTCTTTAAAATTGTACAGAAACATTTTATTCCACATCTTTTATTTAATTTTACACAACGGATTATCAACTTTTCGGTTGCATCTCAAATTATGCTCCACCCTGTATATAGTAAGAGGAATTCAGGAGTTATATTTATGTGAGTGGAGTTCTTCTAGACTACCCGCTCTCTCAAAGTCAATGTAAACAAAGGTGTTAGTATATCTCGAACGTTGTTTTAATTCACGTGTTTCACATGGAAATATTCTTATCAGCCTCATTAAGGGGGTAGACACGTCACGTGACACGGGCGATGCACCGCGCTGTAATACCGACAATCTAACCTGAAACATGGGTTTGAAATTTTTCCTTTTTCGTTCTTATATGAGCAGATTTTGGGCTGGGCGAGGTCTCATTCGAAAGAGGAAGGTTCAATGCGGAGCGCTGGGATAACCGTTTGAGTCACAAAACTCTTTTAATGACCTAAAAATACTTAAGGACGTAAACACGCCACGTGACATGGGTAATGCAGCGCACTGTATACCGACACAATCTGGCCCGAAACATGGGTCTGGGCGGGCACGTTGTTTGTCCTTATATGATCAGATTTCGGGCTGAGTGACGTCTCATTCGAAAGAGGAAGCTTCAATGCACACCGCTCTGGTCATCGTTTGAGTCACAAAACTCTTTTAGTGACCTAAAAATACTTGGATTCTTGCGGGTGTATTTTCTCGACTGTTGCTCTACTTTGATCACTCATATTATTACATATCAACACAATCTCGTCGAATCATGACCAGAGCGGTCTGCATTGAAGCTTCCTCTTTCGAATGAGACGTCACTCAGCCCGAAATCTGATCATATAAGGACAAACAACATGCCCGCCCAGACCCATGTTTCGGGCCAGATTGTGTCGGTATACAGAGCGCTGCATTACCCGTGTCTACCCCCTTAAGGCGGGATTCTAGTGTAACAGTCCTTGAAGTATATGATTTTTTCTTAAAAACTATTGTTAATATTGTATTAAACTTGTAGATTTTTTGTCATTCCTTATTATTTATTAATTATTGTGGAATCGCGTTAACTTCTTCGACGATGTTGGCGTTAGGTGTAGCACCTGTCACAGTCATCTGATTGCAAGCAGAACATATTCTTACAGTTAAATAATTTACATTGGGACTGGACCTAAAATTTTAATTTTAGGTCCGACTAAAATTAAAATTTTAATTTTAGGTCCAGTCCCATATAATATGAAAAATTTGTTATAATATGAAAAATTTGTCTAAGGAAAAAACATACTTTTTGTTTCAAACGCTATAACTTCTTCAATTTTTCATTTTTTTTTCTTCAAAGTGGGCCAATCCCAGCGTAAACTATCTAACTTTAAGAAACTTTCAATTTTTTTTGTAATCAGATCGTTACATCGTCGAAGAGGTGGACAAGATTGCAAAATAATTAATAAATAACAAGAAGGATCGACATAAAAAAAAATTTTTCTGCAAGTTTAAAGATGTCTCCATATATCCCAAAAGAGTTTAATCCAATATGACCAACAGTTTTTTTTAAATTCTTAAATATCAGTTACTTTTCAAGCTGTTAGACGAGAATTCCCCGTTAAGGGAATTAATGTGTGCTTACAAGTGTGCAAATTGTTACGTAATCGCAGAATAGTAGTTCAACTTTCAGTGACAAGAATTTCTGTGTCCGTTCCTTAGATGAGGTTTGCATTTTTTAAAACTAGATATTCAAAATTTCACGCATATGTGTGCTAGATGCTTTACAGAATTTGTTACAGGAACTAATAAGCCCGTCCTTCATTTTTCTTCTAGTAGACATCTGCAGGAAAAAACATACTAAACATTAGGATTGTAATAATAATAATGTAATAACTTTATTATATTATAAATAGAACGGCATTAGTAATATTATGATTAATAAAATTAACAAAAATAGTCCCCAAATTAATAAAACGAGCCTAAATTACCAAATTCGAATATTACAATTAATAAAGGTATCAAAAGCAGTGCCCGAATTAATGAGATGAGCCTAAATTACCAGACTCGCAGCCCAATGTGAGAAATTCTACAAATAACTTATAAAAAGAGAAATAAAGCAGAAGAAATTGCAAATAGTATGCTATATAGGAACAATAAAACAGCAAACAGAATGTGTAAGAAAGAAAATCCACACTCATAATATAAATAAAGCTACCGGTATAATATAATGTGGATGACAAAGTGAGTACAGTCTATAAAATGTACAAGTTTATAAAAGTGGTTGTTTCGTAATAATTTCCGTTTAGACATATTACACAATGATTCACGTGGTGGTGTATTCATACAGTAGAGATTCTTTTCGGATCAGCCTGCCTCATGATTGAGTGGAAATAACCGATCGCACATGTTGGGTATTAATTATTCGATTTTAGAGCCCGCCTCGAATTCTAAGCCGCCATTTACATGTTGTGTAAACCTCAGGTACCGCGTTGTGCCGAGATTCTGGCTATATCACGGCACATTAATCACATTTACATAACTGTTACATTTGGAAGATCGGTATGCGAGTGGGTTGAAATACGACTGTATTGTGTTATACACGTGCGAACCTGTATAGGAATACGTCACTCTTGTGTTCTTGGCATTTTTATCACGGTACGGGGCCAGGCTTCGAAATTTTCCACGTTCCTTAACCTTACAACGGCCTTCGGTTCAACTGTATATTTAACAGTGTCAAGAAACTAGAAGGTTAATTATAGGATTGGTCAAAGAAATGAGAACGCGATTGGGTCGAAAAAGAGACGAAGTAAAAAAGTCAGAATAAAAAAGAAGATAAAAGTAGCAAAAATGTGTAATAGTAGATATCTGGACACAGTTAATTTAGAAAAATAATATCATTTATGTCTCATTTTTGTGAAAAGCATTTAAGACCACAAGGGCCGATATTACTATTATTGTATTTTAGGATCAGTGAATACAATTTTGGGAATTTTTGCTCTAATCGTTTAATAAGATTTGTAAGATTGTTTAATTTTGTTCTTGAAATTCAGTAATAAAAGTGAAAAAATAGAAATAATTCTGTTAAAGATTAAAATGTATTTTTTAAACGCGACTTTTTAAGAAGTAGATAGAATTCAGAATTATTCAAGCGAATTGTCCAATTCTAAGTAATATAAAGAAAATAATATAATTAACTACCTAGTTCTCTTTATCTTTGACTGTTTTTACTATTTCAAGTATATTGTATTAAGTAACTTACCTAATAATGTATTCAGTATTATCAAAAACTTTCCAGTTGCAAATACTACTGGCAACCAGTACGTACTTTATTTGACAATAACGTATGAAATAACTCAGGAATGTGTTATTCAAATCATTTCCAAACTAAATAATTACACAGTCGTTTCTGCACGCATTTGTGCACGCTGTATCTCAATTAACAGGTGAATCTCAAGATCAAAAATTTCGTTACATAATACATCCTTATAGCACTCCTAAGTGGCAAAAATTCCAGTAGAGATAATAATTAACCGCAGCGATAATTAAATTTTAGAAAAGATGGGTTTTGTCTTATATTGCTGTGACTAATAGGAACTGAGATATTTTACCAGTAGCTCTGTAAACCCTTGAACCAGCAATACCTAAATGGTGTTCGCCATGACACGAATACAATTGCCACGTGTCAACAAAAAATGATAAGGATAAAATAATGGTCGTTGTGGAATGTCTACAAGATAAACGCACAGAAAAATGAATTTTTTCTACGATGTTTGAGGAACCACATTTTCAACTCCGTGGTAAGGATTGGCCCGTAAAATAATTTTCTGAAAATAATGGGAAAGTAAAAAAGCGAACTTGTAATGGGGACATAAGATAGTCAGTAGCAGTCATAAGTTGGTCCATGCCAAACACGATTTTGCGGAAAAATACACATTATTTTGGAAAATTGGTTTAATTTAACAGGATCGCTGCCAGGGGTATTTTGATGATTTTGTCACAATTGTGTATCAAATATGCTACCACCTACACTGTATCTGACATCTGAGGTCACATGTACCTGCCACAATTAGTACCTACACACCGAAACAAATGCTCTAAATGTTGCAAAATATTAATAATGCCAAAAAGTTAGCCTGTTAAATAATCATTATTATTTGAACAAAAAATTTATCATGGGCTCAGGGATTCCTAGCAGTTCTGCTGATAACACTAGATTGGTAAGACTACTGTGTACCAGAGATGGTACTCAAGGCAGTCAGCGTTTTAAAAACTAAAAGAATCAATGATCTCCAGGAACTTTCGCGAGGATTATCTTTATTTCTCAGTGAGGAATATTTATCTTTAAATAACGGAACTGTTTATCGCACTCGAGTCTGAATTTTCATAGAAATTTCAGGCGAAATAAGAACGTCATTGTGACGTTCTTCGCGGATAAGTTAACGTCAAAGTTGCGCAAAAAAGAAGTTTAACGCTCGTCGGTTAAACGCCTGCAAATTGCTCGAGTCAGCGTATTATGTATATGGAAGTACTCGAGATCGAATGTGTTAAGTGCTCGTCGACTTTTAAGTATGACTGATGTACCCGTTCAACTTAGCATCGTAAATCGATTTCTCTAAATAATTGGTTTTTATTCCAGTAATTTTCTTGAGAATTCGAATTTACAAATCCCTGTTGCGACATGTGAAGAAAATTTAAGTGATCCTGTTTCGTTAAGGAATGCCTACAATGTTTCCTTGTAATTTTGAATTAAAATTGTTAGTGCAGAAATTGCTGTTACAAGTAATTATGTGTATTGTTCATTTGCTTTGAAGTTCACTGTATTATATAAAACAAGTTGGCACAGTTTTAGAAACTTTTTACATAGTTTTTACATAGTTGTTGATTCTTTCATTAACTCCAGCGTTTTTTTATAACATTGACAACTGATTATTGGGCTTCGTTCACTTTTACAGAATTAATTTTCTTTATTACAACTTTTGATCGTGGACTTGATGCTCTTATATTCCACTATAAATCATGAGAACTGTTATCAAAGTATATTGTATAGGGTATTCACGCTATTACTATCTGGTGTTATTCTAGTACGTACCAGGTGTATAAAAAGAATTGAAGAGGGAAACGTTTCACTAATTTTTATAAACAACACGATTATATCAATTCTTTCAATTGGTAATAACTGTAGAACAACGAAAGTGATTTTTAATTTTTTTAATGGGAAATTATTATTAATATTATCAAAGTGTCTACTAACAATGAAGGTCCCGAACTTAGAAATTCAAAAAATTCTGAAACTTTGTGAATATGTAGCAAAATTCCTCCTGATTACAACACAATTTTTGTTTGCTGCTCAAATTTACTCTAAGGGGGTGAGTTTCCGATTCCGAGTTATGACTCGTGAACTGTAAAATAATTTGTTTACCAAATGATAGATCTAATTAAAAGAATTAACTTTTGTCTTAAATTTTTTTTCTATCTCTAACAGTTCGCGAGTTATAACACAAAAGCGAAAATTAGCCGAATTTCCAGGGGTTAATTTGGGCAGCAAACAAAAATTGTGTTGTAATTTTTTTAATTTTCGGGTTTGGGATCTTCCCTTGTAAGACAAATTTAACGATATTAGAGAAAATAGTCGCGTGAGCTTAGAAATAAAATAAATAAATTGAACATTCTATACTACTACTCTATGCAGCTTTATTAATAAGAAACACTAATGGACACAGTGCTTTGAAATGTTCAAATTGGATAGTAATACCGATCAGTTTCTAAGTTTCTTGCCTGGGTTCCAATGTAACTATATCTGCTGAGATAGGTAATAGTAATAACTGATTGTGATACTAACAGTAGGGAAATGTGATGAGGTATGGAATATGTAGTACTTTCAAGTTTAACTAAATTCTAATAAAATTTGTTCTCACCTTATTCCTCAACTGGTGGGGTGGAGCCTTGGTTACGTAACTGCTGTGGTGGAGTCTGACACATGTACTCCAATTTTTTATTTCTATTTACACAATAGAGTTTTGACCTTTTTGGAACAAAACATTCAAGTCCCGTCAGTAAGTGTAATAATACAATTGATATGAATAAAATCTTATTTGTAATGACAATAAAATTACAATTATTTGTGTTGTACATGTACCTATCTCAAGCATCATCATGGTTTCCGCGAGACTCCACTTCACCAGTTAAGGGTTGATCCATGTTCAAAGAAAAAAACTTTTCTTCGGCATCTAAAAATTTGTGCACTTCTGCACAGTTACTCATATCCAAGAACAAGTTCGTGTTTGAGACGTTATCTGTAATGTTCCAGAATGTTCGAACACACCTGCAGAATTTACATGAAAATGATTGATACGTCTATCAAACCGATTGGAGCACCTATTGCGCAGAATTCGTGTGATTAATTCAGATTCCGCCTTCCGTGTGTCTGATAACCTTGGTGCTTGTAAAAGTTAATGGAAACGCTTCCGCGGGTATTGTTTCGTTTCTTGGTATAGTTATCAATAAGCCGGGTGAAGATTATAATTTTTAGTAGGTATATTAATAACCAACTTGCTGATTTGATACGCGAAATCATTATCTTACGACCATTTCGCTCCATTAAGGTGCCAATTCACGATGAGATTTTACGTGCGACTGTTTTATCATGAGACAAAAATCTCAGTGATAACAAAATGTAAATAATGGAAATAAAAGAATAGTAATAATGGAAATTAAAATATCATATGAGACACGATATTTTTTTCATCGTAGGTTTGCACCTTTAGGGCATTGTGCAACGTTTGTCGCAATTAATAGCAGGGGAAGTTTGGCAACTTGGAAATTTGACCAAGTCATATATTTTGGGGTGTTCGGAAAGTCAGTAGCATTTGTGACAGATGAGGGAATGCAACCGAAAAATATTATTATTATCATTATTGTTATTTAAAAAAGTGCTAATACTGTACAAAAGCATTGTACAAACTTTTCAAACGATTGAATAGTTTGCAGAAATGTGGCTCAGGTGGTCCTAATGACATACCCAGTTTTCGTTCCAGTAGTTAAACGAGTCCAGCGGTGGAATCATCCCCTAAAAGGAATTTATAAGCTTTAATATTGTCGTACATACCTGCGTAACCGTAAAAGATATCAAAACACTAATATTTAAAAGAATACAAATTTCTATAACACTCAATGTCTTACAATGCGGTGGTAAAGAATTTTGCGAGGAAAACTTTTTGTGGTGGTGAATTTTGTAGAAACAAATTTTATCTGAAAGTCTTTAACTGTTCGTTGCAGATTATTTATTTATTTTCGATCTTTTACGATTTCACAGATGCACACGATAATAGGAAAACACATTTTTTGTGGGGGTGTTTGTACTCATAGATTCAACTTATTGGAATTAATATAAATATGTCCTCTAAATTATATTTCTGCAAGGTATCATTTGTTTGAGTTTTTGAGTAGTCGAACTTTTCTTGTACGTGGAAACTAACGTGAAAAGTCAACTTCCACTACAAGAGCCTTTTAAAAAAAGATACTTCTGTGACTCGTGATTGATATACCAAACATTCACACACTTTGCACTTGTTTTATCTTGTTTAAACTATTATTGCCTCTACCAAATGTATATATCTGAAATTCCACTCCTGAGTAGGGCTGGTGGGACTATTTGTCGAATTTTTCGGTATTCGAATAATCGAATACTTCAGTTGCTCAATTATTTGTCGAATATAATTCGAATATCCAAGTATTCGAATACTATTCGAATATTTGAGTAATTCGAATACCATTCGAATATTTGAGTATTCGAATACTGTTGTATTCGAATTATATATTATATATTCGAATTGTATTCGAATATATCGGTATTCGAATTGTATTCGAATATATCGGTATTCGAATTGTATTCGAATATATCGGTATTCGAATTGTATTCGAATATATCGGTATTCGAATTGTATTCGAATATATCGGTATTCGAATTGTATTCGAATATATCGGTATTCGAATTGTATTCGAATATATCGGTATTCGAATTGTATTCGAATATATCGGTATTCGAATTGTATTCGAATATATCGGTATTCGAATTGTATTCGAATATATCGGTATTCGAATTGTATTCGAATATATCGGTATTCGAATTGTATTCGAATATATCGGTATTCGAATTGTATTCGAATATATCGGTATTCGAATTGTATTCGAATATATCGGTATTCGAATTGTATTCGAATATATCGGTATTCGAATTGTATTCGAATATATCGGTATTCGAATTGTATTCGAATATATCGGTATTCGAATTGTATTCGAATATATCGGTATTCGAATTGTATTCGAATATATCGGTATTCGAATTGTATTCGAATATATCGGTATTAGAATTGTATTCGAATATATCGGTATTCGAATTGTATTCGAATATATCGGTATTCGAATTGTATTCGAATATATCGGTATTCGAATTGTATTCGAATATATCGGTATTCGAATTGTATTCGAATATATCGGTATTCGAATTGTATTCGAATATATCGGTATTCGAATTGTATTCGAATATATCGGTATTCGAATTGTATTCGAATATATCGGTATTCGAATTGTATTCGAATATATCGGTATTCGAATTGTATTCGAATATATCGGTATTCGAATTGTATTCGAATATATCGGTATTCGAATTGTATTCGAATATATCGGTATTCGAATTGTATTCGAATATATCGGTATTCGAATTGTATTCGAATATATCGGTATTCGAATACTATTAGAATACTGCTCTATTCGAATACAGCGATATTCGAATAGCATTGGAATACATTGATATTCGAATAGCATTGGAATACATTGATATTCGAATAGTATTCGAATAATAACATTCGAATAGTATTCGAATACTCAAATATTCGAATAGTATTCGAATACTCAAATATTCGAATAGTATTCGAATACTCAAATATTCGAATACTCAAATATTCGAATAATAACATTCGAATACTCAAATATTCGAAGTTTATTTGTAGCATTCAAATACTTGTAAAATATTCGAATATTAAATTATTCGAATAGTTCCAGCCCTACTCCTGAGTGACAAAAGTATTTCCTTCGAAAAGGACTTTACCATTATATTACATGCATATTACCATAAAGTCCTTTTCGTTAAAGTCCATCGTGATTGATATTTCTGGTGTTTCGTACATTGTCCATTTCTTTCTATCTTTCTTAAATTGCACCTTTCTTAACTGCAGCGTCTATCGACTGAATACGTCTAGAATAGCAATCGCGAGTCAAAGAAGTGTCTCACGATCAAAGGCCCTGACACGCCCTTCGTTTCTTTTCCTTGTACTAAGGCGTGCTGCTGTATTTCCAGGACATCCTGTCTTTGAATTCGTGAAAAGTACGTTTTATCTATGGAGAATATAATAGCAGATTGTGCTGTTGACAAAAGTATGGCGACATACTTGGTACGTGCTGTATCGATCCTCTGCATCGAGTTCCCTGACCTGCATTCGTAGAACATCAAGAATTCATAGTAATCCAAACTGTTCCAGGAATCTTAAGCGAGAATTGCGCAGGCCCCGTGTGTGATATGTAACAGCTAGAGTTGCAAGTGTATATTTCACTGATAAATATATCCACGGCGAGCTTATGAATGAATTTTGATTTCATTCAGGCGTTCAGCCAAAACACTTTGATCATAAGCTTTAAGGCTTAACGGGCTCATTGCACCTGGACATGTTAAGAAGGCAATCGATTATTTGCGTTTCCGCAATTTTCTTCGGGTGTGGAATTTTGAAAATATGTTAGAATGTTACATTGAAGTATGCATAATTAACAAAATTACAGATTTTTAAAAGAGTTAACTACGATGCGAGACAACACTTTTATCTCGCTTTTGCCCAATGAGTTTAATGGTCAATAACCCTGCAAGTAAAAACTAATAGTCAATAGCCTGCAAGTTAATAGTCAATACGCTTTCAAACTAATAGTCAATCTCATGCAAGCTAGTAGTCAACAGTCAAGTAGGCTAGTAGTTAATAGTCAGACAATCTAGTAGTCAATAGGTCTGCAAGCTAATAGGCAATAGATTCAGGAGGATTCCAAATTCCATTATAGTTTTTTAGTAGTTCGTTCGCACATTGCTATTGCATAGGCATATATTTTTTTCGCATTTTGGGGTTAGGAATCGGTGATTTTAGATAAAATTGTATATAAGTGCAATATGTAGGAAGCATTCTTTATTGCATCTATGATCGCAGTTTTCTTAAAACCATGTTTTTCAAATTGGTAGACACAATATATCGAAAAGTGTTGTAACTGATAGACATCAAATTTTCAGTGAATATTTTGTGAAACATCTATTTAGAGGTAGGTCGAAATGTTGTAATAGATTCTTGCAAATTTGTTCAATTGAAAAAGAAAAACATCAAAGTGGCGCGTATATAAAAATCGATATCTATGATTTCAACTCCTATCATTTTATTAAACGATTTTATTTAACTTCACCCTCTGGCCGTTTGTTTGTTTGGTTCAAATCTTGCAATTCAATTTTAATCCACTTCCACTTATCCAATAGACTTGAAACTTTGCAGGCGTACGTTAGATAAAAACAATTCAGCTCCGAGGGGGTGAAAAATTGCATCCCCTAAAGTATTAACCCGTAACCACAAATCAAATCGACTTGAAAGCAGCGTCTCGCATTCTTCTCTGAAATGATAAAATGTCGATGCGTTGAAATAGTTCAATCTTTCAAGTTTTTTTTAGTTGCAAAGCTCAAACACTAAAAAGTAAATAATATATATATAAACACTTTTAAGTTAAACGGTATTATTTAATTTGATAAAAACTAAAAAATAATTATTTTATTGTGCTACAATTACGATGGTGATGCCACTCTAAATAAAATCGTGGGGCAGGATATTTGATAGCAGGATATGAATCAATTTAATACAGAATCAGGCGTCGAAATGAGCGATGAAAAGCCATGAAAAATCTTTGCCCCACGATTTTGGTTAAAGTGACTTATCACCATCTTAATTGTAGTACAAGAACATAATTATTCTTTAGTTTTTACTCCATTTCTGATCAAATTAAATAAAATCGTTTATCTTAAAAATGTTTATTTTTGGGCAGCAACAAAATACAAGCGCAGAAAACATTTTCAATATTGATTGCTATAACTTCGACATATTTCGTAATTTTTCAATAATATCCGATTATTTGATAACGCTCCAATATACGTTCTATTAAATGAAATAAAATTGAATTAATACAAAGTTGTAATTAAATGATTTAATGCAGAAGTAATTCCAAACATGATACTCTTGTTTAACCATTCAGGTGTATATAATCCTGGGACATATAAAATCGAAGCTGTATTTTTTTTAAATTACTCAAGTTACAAAACTTTCGATAGTTGAAACACTGACAAATTCAAATAGCGAATTCAAAGTTACATTGTGACTGCATTCCTCGGTCGTTTCTTGGCTTCTGTGCTGGCAGACGAGCCATCGATTTAGCTTCCGTTGGGCGCGTTCGATAAAAATACTCCATTTGGATTAAACATTCATAGTTTCGTGCTTCACAAATGCCGAAGAACCGGGCAGGTTGAACCACCTATAAATTACTTTTACATTATTCGTTTTATAATAAAATATGTCTATCAGAAATTGAATGATATTAAAGAAACCCTATAGTATAACAATTATTCGTTTTGCTATCTCAGTTTGTCATTAAGATATGCTGTTCACTTTCGATTTTCAAAAAAGCACCTAATGCTGTTCGTTGGAATAATTTTGACGACAGATTAAAATGTTTTACTACAGAAACGATGCTATATTTTTATAGTTAAATTTTCAATGACTTCTGTTACGATAAAATCGGTAAAGTGGATTTGTTACGTTATCCCTTACTCGTACTTTACCGCGATGTTTGCTTGTTGCCAACTTATCACTAAGCATATTTAACGTTGGTAAACTTGAATAATCTTTGTTAAGCTGCCTTATCGTGGTGGAGTAAACAAAACAGTGGCCAATGTATTTAGTGCCGTTTTTGCAAATATTGTCGATTTGCCTCAATAAATCGGGCGACGCTAATTGCTTACTCACTCGAACAGTTATTTCACTTTTTTGGATACATTTAAAATACCAAATTCCTGGATGGTTCAATAAAATGGATAGAATTTTAAGAAATGAAAATAAATTCCGTTTTTCTTATGTAGTAGCATTTTTAGTAAATTTTTAACATACGAAAATGATGGATGTAGTATATTTCATATAAAGGGAAGAGAAGCTGTAATAAACAAGCGTGTTAAAAAAACTTCCATAAAATGTAAGTGATAGTTTTAAATAATAAAGTAGTGTCTTAGGAGGTCCACTTTAATTTTCAAAGGGTGTTTGAATTGAGAAGTAATCCGATGCAATTTTGATATTCTTTTTATGGTGGCTAATCTGCAGTAGTACTGGGAATATAATCGAAATTCGAAAGCAATACACGACGTTATATTCGTTGAAGTTGTCTGGCTACTTGGAATAAGTGTGATAAGTAGTCGAAAGTCTTAATACTTTCACACACGCACCTTTTGGAGAGAACTTACGTTCACTGTCCACCTTTTTCAAATTTCTCTACTATCCATTGCTTTTTGAAAACATCAAACATCATACTGTAAATAGGATGTAAATTTTCGAATAAATTCGAATAAAATTGATTTCTTGGGCTTACAGAAAGTGGTAGATTGAATCGTGAAATCACGCATTCACGTAACACGAAGAAAAGTGAATGCGAATAGCTCGCAGTGATTGGAGCAGCTCGAAAACATTTAAATGGCTCGATTACTGGAGTCACTTGAAGAAAGAAAGAAATTCAATTGGTTTCCTAATTATCGAGGCAACTCGAAAAAAAATGAAATGACTCGATTACTACTTAGAGTACCTAACTCGAAAAGATTTTTAGTCGCTCTCCAGTGATTGGAGCAACTTTAAAAAATTAAATGGTTTCAGTTCTGGGTTAGATAATTGTAAAGAAAGATTCCAAATAGCTGCCTTGATTATTATTAGAGCAATTCGAAAGAATTTAAATAAGGCAATTAAAAAAATGATAATAGCTCGATTAATGGAGTAACTTGAAATAGATTTAAGTAGTGTTCAGTGTATTGTTCCAGTTACTCTACTGAGTATTTGGTTAGATTTGATAAAACTAATCTTACTAGTCTTGAATATCAAACCACTCCTACCGCGTACTCCATCAGCTATATTTATTTTGAAACCATATATCAGAATTTTAATGATATTAATTACTACACCGTAAGTAGAATATCAATTTATGAACGAAATATTTCAATATTCCAGAAACAATTACTTCCCGATCATACTTTCACGTAAGACTTCTTTTTATTAATTTTTTATTTATTAATAATATTATTTACACTCGAAATGTGCCCCCACAATTAAAGATTAAATGAGGTAATATTAGATACAGATTTTATTAAACTAGAAGAATTTGTAATTCCTCATAAAAATTACTCGACAATATTATTTCATATTCCGAAATTTCTTCGATCGATCGGCGATTAAGTTGGAATGTAAGGGATTAAAATATTAAGGAGCTTATAATACGATTTCGTTACGTGCTCTTTTACTTGTCACGAGCGGATTATTCCAGACTAAGATAAGCGAAAACACCTTGCAGCTTTATCGACAAATCAATTTAAGAATTGAAAGATTTCCTTGAATAATTCCAAGTAATCAATGAAAAGCCATTAGCGTTGCAGTGGAAACAGATAATAATGAAAAGTTGTGATAGACGACCGAAAAAACCAAGTCGATTGGAGAGTACCTATCAGATTTGGAAAATCCCCTTTGACAGCTTGATTTCTACGATTTCGACGATAACGTATCTCGTGAAACCCACCGCGATCAGATCGATGATGAAACGCGCCGCAATTACGTTCAACCCTTTCACGTTTGCATCACAACGATCGATAGTTCTATTTTTAAGCCACGAGTAATTACGTTTCTTGTAGTTGTACTAACTCGAATAGATTTTGCTATGCGTTAATTATTTTCTAAATTATTTTCCACTGCACTGTCTTTAGTCGAAATTTAGTAATTCGTGTATTCTTGCGAGCACGATATGCCCTTTAATTCCATTGCATCGAAAATAATGTATTATCGAGAAATGTATGGCGGATTTTTTAAAAAAATCTTATTTATATCAATAATAATTTTTATTTGAAAAAGTATTATTAGCTGTGGAAGAAGCAAAGATCGTGGAGTATTCAATTTAAACAAACGTAATTGCAATAAGTTAATATTCTTATAGTATTCCTCTTTTGGTACCAGTTTTTGAGTCCCAAATGTCGTGCACTGTGTTCCAGTTAAGCCGGAACTGTAGCAGTTATCGACTCGCTAACGTCTAAGAACGAGCCCTTTTGCCAAGACCGTATTGATCCTGGCAGGGTTTGTAGATGCAGTTCACACAGGCTATATGTTCTTAATCAATGGCCTGACACGTCACGTCTGTACTGCATACTAGCTATATACTGGTTCACACTCAAAATCGTCTGCCGTCTATGCGGTTCTTTCTTTTTTTTTGCAAAGTGTACTATACAAATATGAAACTTGCAGCAGCTGTACTGTTACTTATTTAAATGTAAAGAATAATTAGAAATTTTGCAAAACAGCTTGTGAAAACTTTGTATATGGTAGGTAGAAATAGTTTATCTATATTGTTTCTCATTTGAATGTAAAGAATAACGCGAAATGTTGGGATGATTTTTAAAAAATTGATATATGATATGACAAAAATATTTTATTTGTATTCTTACATTCTTTGAATGTAAAAAGTAACATGAAATTTTACAAAAAAGTAATAAGATAATGGAACAAATATTTCACACTAGAAAACATTTATCTATAGATAGGTACTTTGAGAATTCTCTAAAGTTTTTATTTTATTTTTGTCCATGGTTTTTCTGGATTTTTCCTCTCTTAAGTATCATGTTACGTAGTTGATAACAAACCTCTTTTATTTATACGCAGTATATTTTATAAAGACCAATGCATAAGTGAGAGTCACAGTTTTTAAGAGTAACTACGACATATGTAGGAGGGTTTTAGAATCCAAACTGATTAACTCCACTTGCTACAAGTTCCTTAATTTTAGTGCAAAAGATATGATTATAAAATATCAATTTTCTCTACCTATCCCAGACCTGTTTTTCTCAAAATGACATTATCTAGAATCATGTGCCTTTCTAGTAATAAATCTGACAAGAAACTAACGACAAAATAAACGATCTTTATTTGCGTGATGTTTGCTAGCAAGCACGTATCACAAGATTTGATGTAAAATATTTTGATATGAAGTAGAGGAAAATGATTGCTTGAGTGGCGGTGGCATGTAAAGAATAATGAAGTCTCTGTGTACATGAAGCGACCTTTCATATCAAATATCTCACGAAGTCATTAGTGAGCAGTATACATATATAATTCCGTAGCATTGCGTTTGTTATTAGTTTCTCTTTAATTTTATTAGTAAACCGTAGGAAAACCTGGATAAAAATACTATTTCCCTGGAATATTCCCTAGAAAATTATACAGTTCCTCATTTCTTACTCAATATTCTTAATATAATTCTTTCTCAAGTATAACAATTGCATAATAAAGACGTTAATATTAAGAATAATTGAGAAATCTACAAAACCACTAAGTACTCGATTAATTATTCCGAATGTGTAAAGATACAATAATTCATGCAAGGCATTAAAGGCCTAAACGAGATATTAAACTGTTATGTTCTTTGCATTCAACTGGCCCTGAAAGAATCATTACCCTTCATATCAGAATAGTTTACATCGAATCTCGTAATTTCTGTCCGTAAACAATGCACAAATATGTATCTATCATTTATTTTGTCGTTAGTGTGATCATAGCTACATTATGGATAAAACAAAGTGCTTCCATGAAAAAATACTAGTGACTAGTGTTCCTTCTCGAGAATTCCTTCTCGAGAATTTCTCGAGAAATTTTATAATTTCTAATTTCTTATTTCTCGAGAAATTACAGTGTTTCTCGAGAATCTTCAGTGTAGGAAAATTATTATAAATCCTTTGTTTTCAGACATAAATTTTCAGTTAGTTCAAATTGTGTGTTAATCGCGAACATATAACAATCAGTGATAAATGTTAGCAATATATACGAAGAATTGTGCGATTGTTTATAAACTTTTCTCTTCGTATGAAAAATGAAAGAAATATTTTTGCAGCCGCAGATTTTGTCACAAAAAAGACAAAATCTAGATTGGCTGTAGATTGGATAGTAGATTGGCTGAGGCGACATTAGACGCATTGTGTTTTTGAAAAAATTATTTTAAAACAAAAAAGTAATGTTTCGTCTTGCTCACATTTTATACTAAATAAATTAATTTATCAATTATATTTAGTATCCTTTTTTTTCATTTACACAAATTTTGTCTAAGTTGGACACGAATAAAAATTTACATCAATATTATCAACACTATTCCAAAAATATAAATTTTTCAAAATTTTTTTAATTTCTTGAGAATTCTCGAGAATTCTCGAGAAATAAAATTTGATTTCTCATTTCTCGAGATGCGAAAAATATCGAGAAATCAGGAACACTACTAGTGACCTAGAAAACTAAAATGTTAGGGAAAATGATTGGCGTATGTCCCATTTCAAACTAAATAACTATGACAAATTTAAATATACAATACTACTTAATAGAAATATTTGACATAACAATTTTTAGACGCCCCATCATATTTCTATACCTATTTTTCAATTAATTTTATCAACAACTAAATATAGAACAGTATTATGTAATTATCATAGCATAATAGTTCCGAAGGATCTGTAAATTAAATTTTGCAAATGAACTTGGATGATACATTCTATAATGAATGCAGTGTGTAGAAAATATAAATAAATAGTAATGGCATTCTCTGAACCGAACTACATGCTTGGCGTCATTTACGCAAAGTGCTTCGAACATAATGAATGCTGCAGTTTTATCTTTTTTCAAACAAAGTGCCAAGAACATGCGCCACATGTATCTATGTAAATTGTAACTTATCGCGATGTATTGCTTACGCGTGAAAGTACACCCACAACAATGTAGATACTTATACCGAAGAGAAATAATGACGTGTGATATTGCATTTGCTACGGCCATATCTTGCGCTATCAATCGTAAATTCTCATAAATGTTACACGTACATATGTGTATTGTGTAATGGTTGTACGTTGAATTCGTAACAGTCGCTACTGGGTTGTTGGATTTAGGAAGCCAGTTTTTTTTTAAATAAAAGAATGAGGATACTTTGAAATATTAGTTTTACGAGAATAACGAGAGAGTTTAAGAGCAATTAACGTCACCGAGGAATAAATGACTATAACAGAAATATATTTTTTTCGCGCAAACTTAGGATTAGAATTTCAGAAAAATTTTGTGCTACGTTCGATACAGCATAATGCTGTGCAATATTATTTTTCTTGCAAAAGCGACCACGGCAAACCAATTTACACCGTGTCCAATAAATCATCGTACAGTCAGAGATTTGGTTACATAGTTTTCGAGATAAATCACTTTGAACATGCACTTATGATGCTCTGGGTTTACTTAACTTTACTCTAGGCAGGTCTCGCACAATCTACGTAATTACTTTATGAAATGCTGAATTATTCTTAATAATACTGTGGTGCAACGATATCACAAGTCCTAAAATTGATTTCTTCTGAAACGCCAAATTTGTCATCCATATTAATTTTTCATAAAATTGATTTAGTATTTTTTTTTTATTTCTGATCTTTTGGAATACCAATATAATCTTTTGTTTTAATTTACCCAGACTTGTAATCTTATTATTATTTATTGAACATAAAGTGACAAAGCTCAATGAACAACTTATAATTATTATTATTATTATTATTATGATTATCGTTAAGACGTACTATTTTGCTAATGCAATAGTGAAGTATGTACTACATAGTTTGCTATGTAGATTCCTTTTTGAACAAAAATGTGCTACGTAAAAAATCAGCAATGTACACGTACAAATTAGCAGAATTAATTGGGATTAATTTTAGTGCAAGCAATTCCTTCAATATAACCCGACCACTAAAAATCGATAAGTAAACCTGTAAAAAAATTGCTCGTTAAAATATGTCGCACATATTCAAACAAATGCAAACCAATCTTGCAATCAAAATTACTTTTCTTGGAAACGTCACCACTAATCAAAACAATTGATTTGATATTTTCTTCTATTTGCTTCTTTCCACAAACAATTACCTTCTTACGAGTTGTGCAATGGCTTACTGGGTACCCACCCAGTATATTGTCCGCAATAGGAGTTCACTTCAACGTTACATAATCGCTACGTAGCAAATTTCGAAGGAAGAAAAAGTACTTCTATTTTATTTTTATATTTTCCTGAGTACTACATTTTTACAGTGGCATTCATGCCATTGGTTTGCGGTTTCACACATAACAAGTAGTCATTAGAGACTACGACAAGTAGAAGTGATTTTAAACATTAAGAATTGTGAATTATTAAATACGTTTCTTTATTGTAAAATAATAAAATAATAGTCGTGCATCACGTTCTTGTGATATCTTTCTAATATTTTTCCCGCGATTTTAGATAAAAAAATATTGTAAAATTTCATTTATCTAAAATTATTATCCACGTTGAAATTATAATTTAATTTTAATTATCCCTACTTCAACCTTTTGCAACAATTTCCATTTCTGAATTTGCAATTTTATGTCAATCCTCTACAGTATTCGTAATTTTACATTTTTATTTACCATCCAGGTCGCTACAATTCCAATTTTCAGCTGTCCTACATTTCCATTACACAATTTTTAAAAAATAAAGAAAAAAGGAAATATCATAAATTTGACATGCTGTTTTGTTTCTTTTCAATGAAATGGTACATAAGTATTTTTATAGTATTAATTCATATGTGTCTTTGGCGCAAAATTTTGTCGTCATATCAAGTACGGTTTAATTGAATTGTACTTCGCCTCTGCGCTGTTTTTGCGAAAGATGAATCATTCAGTGAAAGAATTAGACCGTGGTTTCGTGAAGATGGAACTTCGCCACATTTTGCTAGAATCATGCGTCCGTAGTTTCGAACGACTCGACCTCATGACAAATGGACGCAATGTGGTGGGCTCATTTCGTGCCCTAAGCGGTCGCCAAAACTTGCATCCTCGGATTTCTGCTTTCGAGCTTTTCGCGAAAACGGTGCAAACATGTGCAATTCAAATAACAAAATAGCGCCTGAAGTTTATATTTCGTTGTTGGACTGCGGATATTCCAGTACGCAGGTATATGTTTTTATAGAACATAATATGTATGTAGATAAAATAGGATTCGAATAAAAATTGAAATTATTGAAATAGTTATTTTTTTTATTTTGCATAGTCGTATATTCTGCACATATTTGATATATGTTTTTTAATATGTTATCTACATAATATGTAGACAAATATATATAGCATGTTTCCATAAATATGTAACATGTTATCCTGCAGAATTAAGTTAGTTTTAGTTTTTATATTAACACACACTTGATTTTTACAAATCGGTTTAACGCTGTTTTATTTGGAGATTACTAAAAATATCTAATAGATCAAAATTTTCAGAATACTGACACCTCGTGAAAAGTGTAAACACCCTGAACATTACGTCAGACTCATATTTCAATTCAAAGTATTAGGGTGGATGTACCGTTTGTGGCCATTGCACTGTTTTTTTTGGCCATGTGCATAATTACCTTACTTTTAAATTACTTGCAGATCATTATTCTGTGGAGAATTTCACATTATAAATATTTCGTTTAGTATACCACCCGAAATATAAGGTTACATTTATTGCTTACGCGGACAAATATTATATTTTTTAAGAAGTGGCCAAAACTGGTACAATATCTTAAAGTGGCCACAAATGGTGCATCTACCTTATCACACTTTTCATTGTGGCGTATTTACACTTTTGCATAGTTTCTGCGTATTTTATATAAGGGAGAGTCCGGCAGTACCGGCCACTTTGTTTTTGTACTATAATTTGGACTGCTGTTGGTAAAAATCAAATTTCAAAGAAGTAATTTGTAGTGCAAATAGTGTTCAATAAGAAGGAACAAATCGTTTTTTTTTCAATTTTATCATAAAGATTAATAATTCGCTGGAATAAAAACGTTGTAATTCGCAGCGAACAAAAAATTGTTGTCCAGTACCAATTACTTAGTAGATTTTAAGATCTAAGTAATTAATAATGTTAGTAAAAATGTAGACAAAGTTTTAGGTTTGATACGTAACATACAAAGCAAATTGGAAAAATCAGGGCATTTATGTATAGCTAATAGCGTAACAATAATGTACGTAATATGACAAAATTATCTACAGTGAGTGGCAGCGAAAATCGCGTACACTCTTTAAAATCGCATAACTTTTTTAAAATTGATTCAAACGACTTGGTTTTTTTTAGAAGCTAGAAGGATTAGTTTGCTAACTGATGTGTTTCGTTATTTAAAAAAAAAAAAAAATGCAAAAATGCTATTCCGACTAATTGTATTTTTTTTTTTAAACGACGAAACACATCAGTTGGCAAACTAATCCTTCTAGCTTCTAAAAAAAAACCAAGTCGTTTGGATCAATTCTAAAAAAGTTATGCGATTTTAAAGAGTGTACGATTTTCGCTGCCACTCACTGTAGTTACCTGAGAAATAAGAAATCAGCTATGAAAAATATGTTTTGTTGTCCGGAACACCAGCGTAAACGTCTTAGAACTCTGGTAATGCTGAAGAAACAAGAATGTCGCCGGAATAGTTGCTACGGACTCTAGTATTCATTTGTTTCGCCATCGATAGTGCAGTCAACTAACACTGGAAGCGAGATCTAGCTTTGGCCGGTACTGTCTCCCCTACTTGCTTTAAGTAAATTTTTTTATCTATTCCATTTTCTTCAAATCAGAAGCCAGGCACTTTTCTTCCGTAGGAAGAACTAATAATTATAATTAGAACAGATAAGAAGTAGGTTTTAGAACACGGTGCTCGCATCATAGATTATTTCGCGGAAAACATTCTACAACTTTTTATGCTGGACAACATTCATACATATACGTATATACAAGGTCGTCCAGTGACTATTAACTATTCAAAAAGTGTTTATTTTTGTAGAAGTAGTTGATAAAGGAAAATTTGTCAAATACAATTATTTATGATAGTTCTTATGAATTAATTGCGACGAAGAAGAAATACTTATGTTCGATTCGTGAGAATTCTTTGATTAGTTACAGGTAAATTGTTATAAACAACGATAAAAGTATCCATACCGCAGGGTATTATAATTACTAGCCCGAAAATGACAAGAGCCTGATTCTATCTTAATATATAAAGCAGAAAGTGTTTGTGTGTATGTCTGTCGTCTAAAAATTTTCGAACGGTGAACTCTGGGGTCACGAAAAATGTGTCCCAGCTTATTATGCGTAGCTAATCCAGACGAATGTGACTATTTTCGTAGCAAAAAAATATACAAATAGTTTTTTTTTTTTTATAAAATCAGAATCTAAATTTCGGGCGAAGCCGAGTAGTAAAGCTAGTTTACTATAAACGTATTCACTATTCTATTCTAACTTCCCCAGTTCAGTAATTACAATCAGAAAGGATACACAAATTTGCATAACGTGCAAACAAACAAATATAAATAACAAAAACTCTCAATTTTGAATGAAAAACTTTCGTATATAATAAATAAGCGATGAGCAAATAATAATAAGTGTAAGCAACTCTAATCCCATAAAATTGAGTGTAGCAGAAATCAAAGAAACTACTGAAACTAGAACAATTATTTCACCAATATTTTTACTCCCTCCATCGAATATGTAGGTATTATACTTCGAATTTTACTCTTCTTTTTTTAATTTTTTTAGAAAGAAATTTAAACAGATTTATTTTTGCATAAGTGATGCAAATTTCCCGTATAAGTTAAAATGATGATTAATAAAATTACTACTACCGTTCCTCATCTATGTAAATCAAATAAAATGTACGCCTTTCGTTTGTTCCAGTTAATGAAATTATCAAAGAAGATACTCGGCGAGACTCTTTTCACGAAGATGATGAAGGCCACATTTTACGGCCACTTTGTCGCCGGCGAAGACGAGGTGCAGATCACTCCTGTCCTGGATAGGTTACGACAGTTCGGTGTCAAACCGATCCTTGATTATTCTGTCGAAGAGGATATCTCTCAGGAAGAAGCGGAACGGCGCGAATTACAGTACGTACCACTATCGCATCCACAGTTACGCCGTTCTCCTCCTTCATTCGTTGCAATTCTCTGCCAAATGATCTATAGACAGTCAATCATGCTTGACAATTCATGACTGGCTGCAGCCCGTACACTTCAAGCACAGAGCGAGCAATGCCTTTAAGCTTCGCCACTTTAAGGAAGCTGCGTGTATCGCAATAATTTTTAATATTAAAGCTTTGAGTGGCGTCGGCGTGTTTTCACGCCGAGGGACGATCTGCATCCTGCGGACGGTCTTCGGCGTGTTCCCACGTCGATTTGTTCGGGAGAGCAATGGAACGTACTGTTCGAGTGTCTCGGAAAGCAAAACTGAGAAGCAAATTTGAGGAAAATTGAAACTTCTTGAAACCTTTCCACTCAAAGTTTTAACCCTCGCCTTGCTGATACGGGGTCCATTTGGACCCATTCTAAATATCAAAATTTACTATGTTATTCATCATTAAAATTACCGAATTGAAGATCATAAAATTCAGGTGTAATATAGAAGTTTATTTTGAGATTCGTGTGAATAATTATGGGTCAAAATGGACCTTGGGTCCAAGGGTTCAGCCTTTAGTTGCCAGAGGCGGATATATACACTCTGAGAAAGTAGTCATTCATTTATGAACACTGTATATATGTACTTCTGTAGTCCTGGATGTCGATTGTCTTTTGTGTTTTGTTTTTTTGTTATTAACATGATGGCTAACGTACAAGTATGGCAAAGTACAGAGTGGTTAATTTTCGTTTGAAACGCGCTGCAGTTAAAGGGTTAACGAGTGATGAAGGATTTAATTTAAAAGAAGAATAAAAATAGAACCGTCCCAAGTTCTCCCATAAAAATCTTTGAAAATTATTTTTTATACTCTCGTCTATAGACTGTAGATTTCTATATGTTGCTACTCGTCGCTATTTTTTGAGTATGATCTTTAACAGAATTGAAATTCTGGTGAAAAATGTGCATTTAACGTAACGCGAGCCTATGTTAAACAACGAAATTCCTGTTTTGTTGCGACATATAACGAATAAAGGCAAGTATATCTTTTGTTGAAATAGAAAATCAGAAATTACTCCAACAAGGTTGATATTGTATTCAACTCCAACAGCAACTATCACGTTCGAATCCGTGTGCTATTTATTTATTTTATATATGCCTACATAAATATTTTTTACATAACTACTTTTCACTTTCTCATTACCTAAAATCATAATCAAATCTCGTTTAAGAATCTGAATATTTAATTCGCACTGAAAGAGGTTGAAAGAAAAATTTCATTATTACTAGTCGAGTCAAACTCTTTTACAGTCTTTTGTATTTCTCCTTCTCGTTATTATATTTTTGAAACGAGTGGCAAAAAACACATTTCGAGATTTGGCTTTCAAAAATATTTTCAAGCGTTTTCTAAAACATTCTACCTTATTCCCTTGAAATTACAAATATTAAGTCTGTTCTTGAAAGTGTTCCCAACACACTTCTCCGGATAACGACAATGGTTTCATGCGATTTCTCTCGACGAGAGCTTTCCAATGGTACATATATAGCAACCACGACACACTCCTTGGCCCAAAATTACTTCACACACTTAACATTGCCTTTTGGCCGTTCAGGGTTACCGAGTGGCTACCTCCATTGCTCGCACTATTCCTCTTTTGAGTTTGAAATACGAGGAATGTAAACTTTTAGCTACACACTTTCTGTTTCTGAAATAGAAGGTAAGTTGGCATGGCGCTTAATTGGGTGGAGGTCATGCCCAGCGTGATTCACAGTCAAGGAGCTGACCTTGAACGACTAAAATTTTAGTAGTAAGACATTAGAAATGTCCCATTTCGAAAACAAAATTTTTAAAACACTTAAGAGGAGGTTCTGGTTTCGACGACCAAACAGTGAGTGTTTTTTTGTGAATTTTTTTAAGAAACGAAAACAGTTATCGATATGGGGGGTTGATACTATATTCATTAACATTTGCAATTTGAAAGTATATTTTTGTTTATGAAAAAGCATTTAGTGTCCACCGTCTAGATGAATTCTAGTTGCACCTCAAATTGGCGGGAGAAATAATAAAGCCGACCGATTTGAGCTTTCTACTTTTAAAAAGTAGATAGTTGTGGTTAGAGAATGAATCTAATTCCACTGTAGAATGTTGAAAATAAGCAAAATGGCAGCACTTCAAAGTTAAAAGTCCATGTTTGGTCTCTTTTTTTTTACTTCGTGACGCCAGGAAAAATACCAATTTTTAAATTTTGTTTTAGAGCGGAAGACTTGGTTAATCTTCCAATAAAAAGTGTCTAATTTTAGAACATCAAAGGGAGAAGTTGTTGGAGAGATATTTCTTCCGCCAATTCCAGGTGTAATATCCACTTGGGCCACTTAGAATTCACCTAGCCGGCGAATATCAAATGCTTTTTTATAAACAAAAATATAATTTCAAATTACAAATCTTACTAAAAGTGATGCAGTAATCCCCATGTTGATATCTTTGACCGTTTCTTCAAAAAAAATTCGCAAAGCATACACACTTTTTAGCTACCTAAACAGAGCCTCTCCTTAAAATTTCCATATATCGTTAGTGACAAAAGTCTATATACACCCTACAAATTTGCGATATCCTAGAAAACACCAAATGATTTCGTTTGTTTTTCTGTATATAACATATTAGCCGAGTGTATGTAGCCATTTGTAACCGACAATAATTGATAATTTAGTGTTAAGATTTATCCAATAATTGCAAAAGTCTGATAATAACAATTCCCTGGCACTAGTAAGTATAGTTAGATGATCGAATGTCTGTGCTAATTACGAAGAGTGAACCAAATACTAATTTAGGTTGACATATGAAATATTAGATTCGAAACGAACAGTATTCTACCGAATATTACATTTTCTCTGAATATCTAGTCTGCTCTGTATGAAACGACGTATGACTTAATTCTGAAAGTTGATTAGAGGATCGCCTTCCATGGAATTGCATATCCCCCTTGTGCCTTTTACTTTTATTTCATCCGATATAACACATTATCGCAGTATGCCTCATCAGATTCAATTAGCAAGGCGTTGTTTTTCTTGTGTAAAATATAATTCTAATTTGCAAAAATGACGATCGTTTTTATAACTAGAAGTTTTGAGAATTGACCTAAGTCAACCTACTTCCTATGAAAAGAATAACGAAAATGTTCCCTTCTGTTTGATCTTGTTGGATTAGTATAATCACCATTCGATGTTAGAGCTTGCGCATAGCGTATGTTTTTGTTCTAGCTTTTAGATAGATATCAAGGAGAGTAGTTTCAGAGTGTACTTGTTTCATTGTAAGTTGGAGGGCTTATTTGACACCGGGACGTTGAATCGAATATCAGGAATGAGAAAAATAAGGTAATTAGGTAAGGTACCAAAAGCGGATAGTGACCCAAAGCCTGACACGTTCAATTTAGATTCCTAATAATAAATTGAGATTTCTGGAAACATTTACTGTCCCATTGCTAGATTGGCAACAACTTCGCATTGTAATTGCCAGAATTTACACTTATGGTACAAAATGAAGGCCAAAACAGAGGCCCACTCTGCAGTATTGTAATTAAATAAATAATTACATTATTGGTGAGCAAAATGCTAAACGTGTACGTATATTTCTTTTCCGTCAAACCAATACCCGTGTGAGAAATTTTCTGTCGTTAGTGATATATATTGTTTGCAGTGGTGTAAATGATAAAATAGAATTGTGATTTATTTTCGAGTTAAACTAAGCAGTCCCAATGTGGATGCCAGTTATTGAAACGCCTATGTATTTCTGGCACTGTTCTTAATGGTGAATATGACACGATGTTTTATTTTTTTTAATATAGTAAACAAATAGCTTTGTAAATTTGCTGCAAGTTTTGTTGATATCATTGAACTTGATCATATTTGTCATATAAGATCTGCAAGATCAATTTTGAATGATCAACTGTGAATGTCTGGCTTTGCAGTGTCATCGAATATATGTATGCTACTTAGATATTAGATGTTCCAATTATTTATCCTGCTTTGAAACACAAACGTAGGCAACACTCCGAATGTTAGAAATCATGAAGTACTTGCGTTTTCATAAAACTTTTAAATCAGCTATCATTTTCGAAAGTTACCGTTTGAACTCCGAAATTTTATATGGTTTAAGTTTCTTCTACGTCGAAGAGACAAGCAAATAATTATTTCACATGAAAATGGCAGTTTATGGAGCACCAGTGTGTCAGGCTTTGGAGAACAACTAAATTTTTTATCTATCAGCTATTGTTATAAACGACTTATTTTCAAAAAAGTTATATACACAGGATAATTCTAGAAACTGGGCAATACTACAGTTCCTTTCTACACGAAGATAGAGGAATTTAGTATAAGGGAATGTTGCTCAGTAGAGGGAACTCTACTTTCCCATTATCATACTTTTTTTTCCAAAAGACGCACCGATGCAATTGCGAGACACAACTGCATTATTATTTAAGTGAAACAATATCGTTATTACATAATTTGATGCTTCTTTCTTTTTTGCGTATAAACAAATTAAGGAAAAGCATTGTCTTCATTGTGTGCATAAAATTCAATACGAGAATAAAAGTCGCGTTGAAAAATGTTTGATGTTATAAAGTAATTTCCTGATCACAGAATATGAAATATCTCGCGAAGAATCAATTTTTCGATATTTCCACTTCAGCACGTTTATACGCAGAACAGCGGGACGGATCAATTTACATAAAATGAAATATACAATTTCATTAAAAAGAAGCAATGTAGCTGCATTTTACAAACGCATGGGTGCACCTTGCAAAAGCACATGGTAATGAGAAAATACACCTCGCTAAACAGCGCAACGTTTCTGCCTGCCGAATTTTCCTATCCTCGCACAGAAAAGAGCTGCGGTACATCCAAATTTTTAGAATCACCCTGTATATTTATATTCTTCATTGAAGTCATTTCTTGGTGATGGTTTCATTCAACCAAACGACAAGCTTTTTAATACTGTACCAATACTCCCAAACATTTTTCTTATCCATCACGGAACACAATTTTAAAAAGTCTCTTAAAGTGTCAACCTTTGTTGCATCTACTTTATTGCATATCCGATATACAGGGTGTCCCACGAGGAAACCAACAAATTTATACAGCAGACTTGGCAGGTTATCCTAAGCATAGAAGGTTCTATATACCACGTGTTTATTTCCGTTTATTAAAAAGTTACAACAAAAACAAGATGTTGCAGTATATACTCTTCTTTCTGGTACTCCTTTTCTAATTCTCCTGGGGTTTTCATTTACCTTTTCTATTTTCAATTACGTTCCAAAACTGCTGTCGAAGCTGATGACCTAACATTTATAAACATAGTCAACGCTTTAGTCAGCATATTAACTGGCGGCATATCTCAAATTTCAAATTAGAAACAAAGTGACAACGTTCGCCACAACGTTGAGCGCAACTATGTTGACAAATGGAAGCTGGCCAATTTGAACGACACCTGTGCAGTGAAAGGAAAAGCAAAGTAAAATAAAAAATAGGTGAAAAATTAAAATTGCCTATTCTTTGCAGGGATCAGCCTGCAATATCTTATGCTTGTTATAACTTCTTATAAAATGGAAATATGCCCATAAGGTATATGACCATTTTGGCTCAGAATCACCTGCCAAGTCTGCAGTAGAAGCTTGTCGACTCCCTCGTAGAGCACTCTGTGTGTATGTAACATTTTTATCAAATGCCCAGCCTGAATAGCTTTTCCGCAGTAAAGAATCATTTTTAATGGGCGATAAAATCATTCGGCTACGTACGTGATCCTCTGACTCTTTCGATCAGCTTAACATTGCTGGTATCGATGTTAGAGGAAAAATCGCAATTCCATGGAAATTAAAAATCATGGCGGGTAATGGTAAATTACAGGAGTTCCGTGTCGGAGGCTGGGGACGAGAAAAGGGAAGGTCCTCTTAAGAAGTACCATGTTGCGAAACCATTCGCGGATCGTCGGTACAAAGTCTCTTCAGCAAGAACGTATTTCTACCTCAATGAAGCTTCCTGCGAACGGAACATGGACGTATTTATCAGATGCCTGGAATCTGTTGCAAGTCAGTCACTTTTCATTCTTTTTCTTTCACTTTTTATAATACCCATGCAGATATAATACTAGACCTAGTATCTATCTACACTACAACGGGCATTATACTTTACATTCACTTCATTAATTCTCAATACAACACCGGAAATGGTAAATGGAGAAAACGGTGCAATATTTTCTTTTAGAAGGTTCTAAAATCGATTTTTGGGTTACTGTATAGTGCTTTGTTAAAAATTAGAGTCTTGAAAGTGTGCATATAAAATGAAGTATTACAATTGGCGTTATAAATTCGTTATAAATGTTTATATGTCGCGTTGTTTAAATGGACACGATTCTCATGCATTAGTTGTCTACAGTAGTGGTGAAAAGAACATTTAAACTGTGAACGATGATAAAAATGAGATAGTTCAATTAGAAAGAATTATATTATGGCGCTGGACTGTCTCCTCGTTAGACATTTTATTTATTAATTGTACTGTTGGATGCACGAAGGGTTTCAGTGCCAAAAGTTTGAGTCTATAATATTTAAAAATTCGATATATCTCCTTTGTAGTGGCATTGTTACAATCGGAATTATGTAATAAATTAATCAGTGAAAGTAACTTTAATTGTAGCCCTCAGGCCCTTCTTGAATAAAATGGAGAAATATAGGAAAACTGCTATTTTTTTAACATTACTTTTCATTATCTATTTGATATTTGTATAATATTTGACAAAAATGTAGAATATTGGAAAAATATAATCATTACAATCGTCATAGATCGTGTTATGTTTAGGTTGATGTGTATTTGCTTAGGTACAATTGGATACGAGTTAGGGTCAGTTGGTCATCATCGATTCACAAAATTTCCCATAGCTCTACCAATTTTAAAGATGCGGAAATTAAAGGGGAGTAGCCGGATAAGCACAGTGAAAAGTGCCCCCAAACCAAATTGAACTTGGTTTGCGGCAATCGATAGGTTCCTCAAAGAAAACTATTTCTGCCAAGTTCAACCCGATACCCCTACTACTAGGGTAGTTATAGGGTGAAACGTAATTTAAGCTCCATTACTTTTATTCTATTGAATAGAAACCTATACAAAAAATCAGAGACATTCTACCCATTGATATACGTGTCTGTGAATTTTTTCAGAATTTTCAGTGGCAGAGCGAATTTTAAAAAATTCAAAAAGATTAAAAATACCTATTTCCACGTAAAAAATTCAAATTACAACATTTATATTCTTACAGTTTTGGCGTTTTTATGTGGTCATTAATGTCTCATTTTTTCAGATTTTTCGAAAGGGTGGAACGCAGTCGCAAAAATAAAAAGAAACTGATATTTCTTACACTCCCGTACGCAAAGTTGTGGCATACTCGTACGACGAATTTATTTTGTTCATTAAATGGGTATTGTATGCAATTCTAAATACTTTCACATGTTTGAAATGAGTCAATGTAATTCATATAATAGCATTTTACGGTTGATAAGAGTGAAGTTTTACCTAATTGCGGGTATAAATGATGTCGCTACATAATATGTGTCACCTCGACCGTTCTTTTGTAGATTCTTGAATTCCCTTCCTGCAAATAATATCATATAATAGGTTTTCATTACCAGATACTACTGCGTTCATTAAATAAGTTACTGAATTCTAGTCAATGAGTTTTACCTTTGACAAATTCAATTTGCAGCACAAGTAACGCGATGTTTGCAATTTAAATTATTTTTACGCGGTTCTGTAGATATAAGAAAATGATGTACCTTCTGTTTAAACTTCTTTTCGATATCTCACACTGTTCTTGAGATATACCACGGAATAGAAAATTCTGCATTTTTTTCAAGGGGTGATTTCACTCCCAAAAATTGCATTATGGGATCAACAAAAAATAAGATTACGTTACGAATGAACTACTCTACTTGCACACCAAGTTTCATAATTTTCTGAAATTCCGGGTTGCCGAACGTCCCTTGTTAGCAAAATATTTAATGCTGAACAGATAAATCCTGTAATAAATGATGATAGCGACGAAGATTAAAATTGCAAATATCGCGTTACTTGCGCTGCAAATCGAAATTGTCAAAGGTAAAACTCATTGACTAGAATTCAGTAACTTATTTAATGAACGCAGTAGTATCTGATAATGAAAATATATTATATGATATTATTTGCAGGAAGGGAATTCAAGAATCTACAAAAGAACGGTCGAGGTGACACATATTATGTAGCGACATCATTTATACCCGCAATTAGGTAAAACTTCACTCTTATCAACCGTAAAATGCTATCAGATTAATTACATTGACTCATTTAAAACATGTGAAAGTATTTAGAATTGCATATGACACCCATTGAATGAACAAAATTTTGCGTACGGGAGTGTAAGAAATATGTTTTTGATTTTTGCGACGGCGTTCCGCCCGTTTGAAAAATTTGAAAAAATTACACATTAATGACCACATAAAAACGCCAAAACTGTAAGAATATAAATGTTGTAATTTGAATTTTTTACGTGGAAATAGGTATTTTTAATCTTTTTGAATTTTTTAAAATTCGCTTTGCCACTGAAAATTCTGAAAAAATTCACAGACACGTATATCAATGGGTAGAATGTCTCTGATTTTTTGTATAGGTTTCTATTCAATAGAACAAAAGTAATCGAACTTAAACTCTAAAGTACGTTTCACCCTGTAACTACCCTAGTAGTGGGGGTTGAAACTTATTGGGTTGAAACTTGGCAGAAATAGTTTTCTTTAAAGAATCTATCCATTGCCGCAACCCAAGTTCAATTTGGTTTGGGCCATTTTTTAGAGGCCATTTATGGCTTTAGAGGCCATACGTAGAAAAGAGTTAGGAATTTAATTATGCTTTTTATTCAAAAAGGGCATGAATGTCCTGAGGTCGTTGTTGCATGTAACAGTACAATTATAACAACACACAACTTTGTACAATATAACACGTAATTGAAGAGTGACGTTTAACGAGTACAGTCGACGAATAACGACCGTCTTCTCACTTCTTCGGATGCCAGCACCAGTGTGAAGTTACACACGCTGGTCGTAACAGTATCTTAAAATTTATATCACGAATTGGGGAACTGCCAAAATGAACCAGTGACACCAACACGATACTTAAAGCCTAGCATGTATTACGATAGTTATGCAGTCTTATAAGAATATGAGGTTTAAACATTTTTTAAACCACCACTGTATATAACTGCCTCTTCATCCCTTATTTTAATTGACTAATAGTGATGGCTCCTTCCTCTGTGACCTGCACCCTGCACCCTGTTTCTGTGACCGAACCCCTAGGAAATTAGAAAACGTTGTGGAAATGGACCGTAGGGGTACAGAATACAATCGTACTTGTTTAGGGAAAGAAAAGAAAAGAAAATAAATGTCAAGAGAAACTAATATACTGAAGTTAGTGTTGCAAGTATATCAGCAGAAAGGTTGTGCATTACTTATTCGAATAAATTTTTATCGATGTTAGAGGAAAAGCCACAATGTCGTGGAAATTAAAAATAATGGCAAGATAATGGCGAAAATTAAATGAATTTATTCGAGAATAACGAATAATTTTTTATTCGAATAATGACCAACTCTGGTTGGGGTAGATAGCATATTACGAGATTCGTGCTAGTAAAGGGATATACCATTCTCAACTTCTTTTTTTAATTCTTCGAAGATAAGGAAGGTGCCCATTACCGTTCTGATATAGCAGATTAAGAGTAAGTGCTATAAATCAGTTGCCATTCACCTTGAAACTCCACAAAAGACTTCAAACGCGTTTACCTCAGAACGAAGTCTCTCAAAGTGGTAGCACAAATATCTCGTGAACCGTCGCACCGAGTCACTTGCGTCTTTACACCCGTGCTGAGAATACATCTCACTATGCCTCATTCCACTTCTGAGTCAAAATTCTAAACAGTTTTTTTTTTTCACAGCTTGCGGAAGCTGTAAAACAAATGTTAAAATCCAAATATCGCTACTGTATCGGGGACCATTTTGTAAAATATTATTTTATGTAACTTCCTTTAGTGGGAGTGTTAACTACGTACATAAGGATTCAAATAAATTTTGAATTATTCGTTTCTCATGGCCAAGAGGTCTGCCATTGGTGCTTCCGTTTGAAAATAATTTTTCAGAGATCAATCACGCCACAGTTTCTAACTCTTAAAATGTAGTTGCTAACGGGTCATAACTTTTGTTTTCAATAGATAAAATACCAGTAATAGCGTGCAGAAAGTGCCGATGTTGTAGCTTCATTCACTTTCCAATTAGTAATTTCCAAATACCACCTTAAAACTGTCTGTCTATTTAGACGAGAATAATTTTTTAACGATAATTTGACCATGGCTTTTGGATTACTCATGGCCATGATTTTTCAAGACCAATCGCATAAATCTCGCGCAAAAAGCGCTGCCAATTTTCCAGATTTACTGCTTGTCGCGAGTAACAGTTATTGCTGTTTCGTAAATCATTGCAGTTTAAAGTATTCGGCGTAGAAAATTGGATGCCGGACGGTGTAATGACGCTGGATGATTAATCGGATGTTGTATTGCGCGTCGTACCGACACGTAACCCGTGACTCGAGCATTCGAATGCCATTTTAATGGGGGAGTTCAATTTTTGTCAGTGCGAGGGGACAGGGCGATATTAGTATCCACGTGTGTGCTTGAAAGCATGTGAATCGTCTTCTCGAACATTTCGAAGCACGATCAAAATTGGACAGTCAAGTGGAAGCTAAAAGTAGCCTTTTGAATGGCACTTCCCTATTGATTTGAAATTTTTTAGTAGCTTTATGCACCTCAAATTTGATAATGAATGTAACACATGTATTTTTAATCACGTTAAAATGTAAATTAAAAATTTTTGATAAATGGTCATGCTTTCGTGCATTCGTGGATCCTTTCGTTTTTAAATATGTGTACGGATGCTTTAACAGGCTCGAGGGAAATTTTTAGTGATAGTCTTGTGAAATTTTGCAAGTCAAGAACGCGCGAACGTACTCGTCTATAAATACTTCCCCTAGGGAATCTCGTATTCTGCTATCCGCCCAAATACCGTCACCTAACGGTGCTCTGGATCATCCAAAAAATTTCTAATTCAGTTGAATAATGTATTCTATACCCTGTCCATATAAATTGTCTTATATTTCTTCACGACAAGAATGTGTTTAAATTTCTTCTCCTAAAACAAAATTTTGATTCATTTCTTTATTTAGAATGTAAGTTGAAATATAAAATAGTAAAGTAGAGACGATAGTAATTCAAGATTGAAAATAGAATGGCCAAATTTCTATTTCAGCCGTTGAAACAAAATTTTCCATGCCCTTGGGTGGCACGAGAAGAAATATTATTATTGGTTTTTTATTTAAAATGTAAACTGGAATATAAACTAGTGAAGTGAAAATAAGAATGAAATAATAATACAAGAGTCAAAATAGGAGAGTAAAAATATTAAAGTTGGAAATAAAGTGGTCACGTCGTGTTGTAAATTGCCCTGCACTTTTATAGAAACCTTTCGTTTGAAATACCCTGAGATGAACATTGATCATATTTTGTCGAAGTTCTTCCCTATCCCGGTAAGAAGACTATTTTTCCCGTATGTTCTGATCCTTCACTACCTCTTTACCTGAAGATTAATTTTTTCCTGATTTAATATGGGTCCCATTAAGAGAAACATTATTCTAAATTTTTACATTTTTGAATAGGTGCTTCGATGGGAGTCGGTATTACAGCCATTAAATTAACGGCTCTTGGCCGCCCACAGCTTTTGGTAGGTAGATTCTTTTTTTATAGTAAGTTACGTACCAAGACATTCTGACGACAAAGAATAGTCACTAAGTAGTATATTTCCTTTATTTTCACTGTAGGCAACTTTAATTATTATTTCGAGGAGATAGTATTTCTTTCTAATAAATTCAATTTTCCATCATTTTCTTCTTACGTATACTAATATGCTTTGCTTTCCTTACAAGTACCTAATTGTCGACACTCTGATTTTGTATTTTTCTGTCTTTTCTAGTGTTAATAACAGAATATTTATTATATAATATTGAAGTATGCCATAAAACAGCATACATTTGGCCATACTTTCTAGAAAAAGTTCATTTTCTAGAATGGATCACCTTCAAATTTTTCATGACAAGTATAAATATATCCAATATTCGTTTAACATTGAAAGAATGGGTGTCTTTGAGCAGTAATTATATGATTACATGTTTTCTTACTTTCAGCTTCAGTTGTCAGAAGTAATCATGCGGGCAAGGCAATACATGTGTGACGTTGTTGGCGGCGAAGGTGCTGTTCTAAATCATCACGCGACGCCGGGCGATTTTGAGAAAAAATTTGAAGAAGCACACATTAGGAATGAGGCACCGGTGCAAAAGTTTCTTCAGAAAATGCAGTCGGACGAAGAAGGGTAATTTGTTAAAATTATTACTACGTCATTATCCCTTCATCGTTCTTTTTCTAATAAAACTCTTCAGTTATCATCGCTGCATTAATATTTTACTATAAATATAATAAAATCTTAAGTAATTCTTATTTACAAGCTGAAGTTAATTTCTTTCATTTCAGGGTTATTCACTTATTCCCATGGAGTGGTATCCTCGACGAGAATTACGAACTCAGCGAAACATTCCAAGTACCAGACATTAAAACAGGGAAGATGGTGAGGCTCATGTCGCAGCTTACATCGAAAGAAGAAGAGATGTTCAGGAACATGATCAGGCGCTTGAACAATATAGTTAATGTACGTAAACGTGAGCATAAAATAGAGGAAGCATATTAGACACTGCCAATGCCAGTAGTATCTGTGAATATGGAACTATTAACCCTTCATTGACTCTCTGGGTGTGAGCCCCAAATATCTTTTTTATTCAAAACCAACTTACAAATTATTTTTTCACTCAAAAAATTATATCCGAACATCAAGTCTGTAGATTTTTAGCTTCTAATATTGAAATTTGTAAAAGTTACAATTTTGTTAAGATTTTCTTTGCTCTTTCTCGACATGTGGTAATCTAGAATTATTTTACAAAAGCTGTGTTACGAGCCGGGGCTGCGGCAACGCGAGAGGCCGGCGAGAGGGGTATTTCCCCAGGAATACGGATATGAATTTGTTAGTTAGGTGCGCGGACGAACCTGATGCTAAATCAGGGAGCCGCTAGGATTATTGACGGCGAGGACGAACCTGATGCGAAATCAGGGAGCCTCTAGGAATGGAGTCAGATACGGACGAACCTGATGCGTAATCAGGGAGCCGTAGGAAGGTGAAACGTCGTGAACGAACCCGATGCGAAATCGGGGAGTCACTAGGATAACGTTCACAGACGAACCTGGTGCGAAACCAGGGAGCTGCTAGGAGGTTGGATTATTCACAGACGAACCTGATGCGAAATCAGGGAGCTGTTCGGAAGTAGGTAGATTTACAGACGAACCTGATGCGAAATCAGGGAGCTGTAGGATACGGACGAACCTGATGCGAAATCAGGGAGCCGTAGGAAGGGTTAGGTTTCGTGGACGAACCTGATGCGAAATCAGGGAGCCACTGGGTTGGTGAAGATGATTTGTTTTGGTAAAGAGGTGCGAACGAACCCAATGCTAAATCGGGGAGTCGCGGGAAATGTTAGTAATGCCTCGTAACTCTTAATTTGATACAACTCGAGCGGTAAAGTTGTATCTGTGGGTGAGTGCTACTAATATTATAAGGATCGCTGGGTAAAAGATAGGTTTAACGAAATCGACTCGATTTACAAGTGAACACCATAAGTATATTGAGCAAACAATTGTTACAAATGTAAGTGTCGCGAGTAGTTAAATAAATAGAAATTGTGTTTTACCACTAGATGCACGGTGTTGACGCACTGGCGATGCGGGGCGTACGAGTGAAAGTTCCAAATAGAATATAAACCGAACTCGCGGATTCTACAAGATTAACTTTGATTCCGACAGAGACTTTAGCCTGATCGAACTGAATCTAACCAACTCTGTACGAGCGTGACACGACGTGACGTTACGCGTGACTCTATAGCTTTTAACCGACGAGGGTAGAAACCGAAGGGTTTATATAGTACCAAAAATGAGTGGGGATGTGTTAGGAATTTCCATATAAGGAAATCATTCGGGGTCGTCGTCGTGTCACTCCCGTTCTCACGGTCGCGATGCAGATGGTAGAGATCTTGACCTCCATTAGTGGGGGTTGATAAGCGGAAGGCTTTTAGGGCGTTTTCCCTTCGCAGACGCGAGCTCGAAAGACGGTTGAGAGCGACGTATGGGAAAATTCCACATACGTAACATCTCCCCCCTAAGACAAAACATCGCGATTCTCGTGATGCTTTTCAGGAGAAGGAAAAACGCCCTACAAATCCTTTCGTAAGTGAATGTGTGAAAGAAATTGTCGGGTGTAGTGTAATGTAATGTAGTGTACTTATCGCTAGATGTTGCGGGGTGTACGAATTGTAGTTATCGCTGGGCACTACGTAGCCGATCTGCAGCCAGTCCTTGATGAAGTCCAGTGATGGTTGTCCGGGTAGCCGTTCGAGCATCAGCGTGGCTGTGATGCCATCTGTTGTGTTCCCCATCAGCATCTCCGTACAGGTTGTTGTTTGTAGAGGCGGCGATTGGAAGGGTAGAGTGCCCCTCAGGTAGACTCTCACTGCTTGCCAAGGTATGTCTCGGTTGCAAGGTGATAATGACCATATTTGGGCATACGGTAGGCTTACCGTTGTGCCGAGGACGGAAAATAATTTAGATTATCTGAGGCTATATTCCGAATATTAGTCATGTGTGTTATTAATTCTACTAAGTAGTCTCCAAATGACTTTAATTTTTCGCCACTTGGAAAAGAGCTTGGTTCTCGAGCTGGCTTTCCGAAGATTAATTCGTATGGGGTGAAATTAGTTGCTTCATGAACGGATGTGTTGTAAGAGAACATTGCGAATGGTATCAATAAATCCCAGTCTTCATAACTATCCATGTAATGCTTGAGGTATTCGGTGAGGACGATGTGACTTCGTTCCAGAGATCCATTGGTTTGTGGTCTATATCCCGAGGTTGTGATTTGTTTGATTTTAAATATTTCAGATAGATTGGTCATAAGTGTTCCGATGAAGCTAGTGCCCTTGTCCGTTAATATTGCGCGAGGTGTACCGTAAACTGCGATGAAATGTCTAGCGAAAGCATCTGCAATTGTAGCAGCTCGAATGTTGGGTATTGCTATGGCTACGCAATATTTCGTTAGATTATCTTGAATGGTGAGAATATGTCTGCTTCCACTGGGTGTAATTGGTAAAGGTCCTACTGTATCTAAGGAAATTTTGTCGAAGGCTCCTATAGGTGTGTCAGTTATCAACATCGGCTGTCGAGTTTTCGCTCGGACTAATTTCTGTTCTTGACAACTTTGGCATCTTCGGATGTAGTCTTGAATGTCGTTGCGCATTTGTGGCCAATGGAATTTTGATCGAATGCGTTTGTAAGTCTTAGTTACTCCTTTATGTCCTCCAATTAAACTATCATGAGCCTCGCAGATGATGTGCTGTCTATCCTCTTCGGATGGTGTGGTGATGGTACAGTTGCATAGAATAATCTGCAAGCCTGTTCCTATGAAAACCTCTTCTAATATCTTGACGAATTCATTGGATGGTATTTTGTGAAGGTCCCCCGTGGCAGAAATTCGAAATGATTTAATCTGATTCTGATCTAAGGTGAGTCGAAGAGTTTTCAGTCCATTGAGCACATCTACTCTTTTAATATTATCAAAGAAATTGTCTGAGATTATTATACTGAAAGTTTTAAATAATCCATTGTCTGTAGTTATCACCTGTCCCTTTTTTGGTTGTGTTGCTAGAAGATTTGGTTTGTTAATCACTTCAGTGTCTAGTAATAATTTTCCAACGGGGTTTACTAAATTGCAGTCGGCAGAAATGAAGTGTACATAATGTCCTTCTTCAGCGGTAAAAGTATTTGAAGAAACGATAATTTTATGTGGTTGGTCTAGTGGAATCTCTTCCAGATCGTCAAGGTCGTTTGAATTCTCAGTGTCGGTAGTGACAAATGGGTAAGGGTCGAGCGTGCGGTCAAAGACCCTAGGTTGAGTTGACCTGCTGTCAGGTGTTTGTCCTACACTTGCTTCGGTTGTATCTCCTGCAGGTAGCTGGTTTATTGAGGGTTGTAAAGGTTCTTCCATGACTTCCGATGATACTTGCGGGGTACTAAGTAAATCTAGTTGTACGTTCCTTGCATTTTCTATTACAGTATTTTCGAGCGGCTCCTCAAAGGATATCAAATTGTCAAAGACAGTCTGGTCCTTATCTAAAGGAATTATTTGAGTGGAGTTTGCTGCGGGCGAAAAACTGTTTATGGTTTCCTGGCGTTCATCTGGCATGGTTACCTCTTGAGATAAGCTGGGAAAAGATCGGTTCTTATGTATTATTGGGGAATGTTGAACGTTCCCACGTGCGGTTTCTTCTATTTCATCTGAGCTGCTGCTTGTCTCTCGATACTTGGGTCGAATTTCTCTATCTCGTCGTAACTGTCGTATGCGATGTCCGATGGTTTCGACGTTGGCGTCTGTTTTCGGTATCTGGGCTTTGAAGTCGGGGTCCTGGAGCTCTCGTGGAATAAGAGGTAGGCATGCAGACGGAGGGTTGCGGGATAATGCGTCTGCGTTCTTATTCGTCTTTCCAGATTTATGGACAACCTGGTACTCGTATTCTAAAAGTCGGAGCTTCCACTTCATAAGTCTAGAAGTTGGATCCTTGACAGAATGTAACCAGACCAGTGGTCTGTGATCTGTAACGAGGGTAAATGGAGTTCCGTAGATGTAAGGCCTGAAGTATCTTACGGCGTAAACCATGGCCAAACATTCCTTTTCCGTAGCTGAATAATTCTTCTCAGGTTTATTTAGGCTGCGAGATGCGTAGGCAATCGGCAGGTCGTTTCCTATCTCTCCTTGACTGAGTACGGCTCCAATAGCATAATCAGATGCATCTGTCGTTACAATGAAAGGTTTACTGAAATCTGGGTATTGCAATATGGGTTGTTGACAAAGTTCGCTACGCAATTGCTTAAAACTCTGGTCTTGTTCTTCTGTCCATTTGAATTTGATACCTTTTCCTAGTAAATTGATTAAAGGTTTAGCTTTTGTGGTGAAATTAGGTACGAATCTTCGATAATATCCTACAAGTCCCAAGAATTGTTGAATGTTCTTCTGCGATGTGGGTGTTGGAAAATCTTGAACAGATTTTAATTTCCTAGGGTCAGGTCTTACTCCTTCCTTTGAAATAATGTGTCCAAGGTACGCCACTTCCTTCCGCAAGAATTGACATTTGTTGGTCTGGAGGGTTAATCCATGTTCTCGAAGGCGGTTCAACAACTTTTTGACTTTGATATTATGTTCCTGTAACGATGATGCGTAAATCACTATGTCATCCAAGTAGACAAAGAGGTCTGTTCCTTGAAGTCCAGTGAGTGCTTGATCCATCAGGCGTTGAAAGGTGGGTGGTGCATTCTTTAATCCGAAAGGCATTCGAGTGAATTCGTAATGTCCATTTGGAGTAGTGAATGCTGTTTTTGCTCTATCTTTCGGATCCATCTCTATTTGGTGAAATCCACTGGCAAGATCAAAGACTGAAAAATATTTAGCTCCTCCTAATCGATCTAATATCTCCGTGATTTGAGGTAATGGGTACTTATCGGAAATAGTTATATCGTTGAGGCCACGGAAATCTATTACCAGACGCGAACGCTTCACTCCGTTCTCATCTTCTTTCTTCGGTACGATCCATAAAGGTGAATTGTATGGAGATTTTGAAGGTGTAATTATACCATTTGATAATAACGCGCTGATTTGTTTCTGAATTTCCTTTTGATGTATGAGAGGATAACGATATTGTCTTGTGTTGATTGGAATATCGTTGGATGTATGGATTGAATGTTTAAAGTCGCGGGCCTTTCCGAGTTTATCTCCAGGAAGATAAAAACGATCGGGGAAATCTCTAACTAAATTGTTAACGAAATCTAGTTCCTCCTTGTTCAAATGTTTGGTATTTAAGGTTTCTAAAATTTTTTGTATCCTATCTTCGTTTGTTTTGAATTTTGACGATTGTTCTACAGATGGGTGAAAATCTTCATCTGACGAACTGAAGATATCAAATGGCTCTAAAGTTTGTGGTTCTATCTCTACATCTAGTGGTACATCGCTGGTATTTGTTGCCATAACGTAACATTTTCCCTTATTATTTCTTACGACTGCTTCCCCTATGTAAAGATGTTCGAGGGTCTTGATACGTGGTAAATATCCTTCCTTCATCCTGGGGTTTGCTATTGTTATAGCAATCTGTTGCGACGTCCTAGGTTCGATACGATGTTTGGTCGACGTCAGTAGTACTTTTGTTTGAGGTATGTCTTGATAATTTGAAAAACGGAGAGGTCGGGTTGGTTTGTTCTTCAACACCAAAGTCTTATGATAATAGGAAATTTCGGCCTCTTCTTGTTTTAAAAATGGGCTTCCTATAAGTCCGTCTGCTTCTATTGCAAGCTTTTTTACTACATAGAAAAGTGCGGGAGCTTCGTGGATATGAAGAATTGTTGTTCCCAAAGTATGAATTGGATTAGTAGTAATTCCGGTTAATTCGATTTCTTCCCGAGAGTTTATCGTGGCTTTTTCTCCCAGGGCGTTAATAACTACTAAATTAACGGATGCTCCACCATCGATTAAGAATTCTCCCGTTCCTGACTCCAGTTCTGGAACCTTGATGTTGATGCGCGGGGCAGGTGCTTCCTTGATGAGAGTTCCTCCTCGAAGCGGACTGTCCTTTGGCGAGCTTCCTTGTTTCCGCTCATCGTGTCGCCTATACGTTGAGCGCGATCGAAGTTTAAAGACTTGTTTGATTCGACGGACGAATCTCGCGAGTCTCGTCTATATCTCGAACTACGTGGTTGTTTCCTACAGGATTTTCCGTCATGTCCGGCTGTACCGCAATGCCAACAATATAAACTCGGCTTACGATCTTTATCGGGATTTTTTAAAATAGAATAATGTTTTTCTCCATCATCTGCGTACGATGAGTCGGAGCGATAAGAAGGCGATTTCGAGGGGCTCCGGTGACGCAAAGTCCAGGCCGTCGAGCGTGTTCGTCCTTCTCGGTCCTCTTCAAAAGCAGACGTTCTTGTAAACCGATCCCTATTCTGGTCGTATCTACTCGGAGAGTGTGGGTATGACACTTCACGGTCGTGCCGACGAGAATCTTCGGCGTAATGATCTCGGCGAGACCACCTAGAGGGTGATTCATTACGGGGCGACTGTCGCCGATTCCTTAATTTTCTGTCTATCTGTAGCACGGCGTCGTAAGCTTCTTCAAGTGTTTTAATGTCTTGACTCTGAGCCGACACTTTCCAAGAAATTCGATCCGGTAAACCATCAATGAAGTTTTCCTTAACGTCTTTTTCCATTTCTTTGACGAAATCTTCAGCGTGATCCAGATACCTTTCCCGAATAGCTCCGCGCGCACAATAAACGAGATGACTAGTCCTGTCGACGTACTGTCGCAGACTTTCTCCTTCGCGAATGCTTAATTTCGCGATTTCAACTTGAAAATATGACAAACTTCTTCCCGGCGCGAATCTCTTTTTCAAATGTTGAACTAATAACTTAACAGACTCGAATTTATGCTCTAACGTGCACCTGCGTGCCGGACCGATCAGTTTCGTTAAAATTATTGCAAGATACTCAGCTTCCGTATCCTTAGGAATCAAAGTTAACCCGTCTTCCACATTTTGTACGAAGCGCGACAAGGTTGGACTTTCACCGTCGAATGTTGGAATTGACATAGTAATATTCTGTATACATGTCCGTTGCGTCAAAAGCGACATTGAGTTTGCAATTGAAACTGTCAGGTTCATTATATCGTTAGAAGAGACGTTCGCTTGTGCGGTTGCCATTTTAAAATAAATAAGTGACTTGACTAGAGAAAACTAGTATATCGTCGATAATAATTACGAGTGATTTAACGTATTTAAAAACCCAAATTTTTACAGCGATTCTAATGCAGTAGCATCCCACCGCTACCACCAGTTCTGTTACGAGCCGGGGCTGCGGCAACGCGAGAGGCCGGCGAGAGGGGTATTTCCCCAGGAATACGGATATGAATTTGTTAGTTAGGTGCGCGGACGAACCTGATGCTAAATCAGGGAGCCGCTAGGATTATTGACGGCGAGGACGAACCTGATGCGAAATCAGGGAGCCTCTAGGAATGGAGTCAGATACGGACGAACCTGATGCGTAATCAGGGAGCCGTAGGAAGGTGAAACGTCGTGAACGAACCCGATGCGAAATCGGGGAGTCACTAGGATAACGTTCACAGACGAACCTGGTGCGAAACCAGGGAGCTGCTAGGAGGTTGGATTATTCACAGACGAACCTGATGCGAAATCAGGGAGCTGTTCGGAAGTAGGTAGATTTACAGACGAACCTGATGCGAAATCAGGGAGCTGTAGGATACGGACGAACCTGATGCGAAATCAGGGAGCCGTAGGAAGGGTTAGGTTTCGTGGACGAACCTGATGCGAAATCAGGGAGCCACTGGGTTGGTGAAGATGATTTGTTTTGGTAAAGAGGTGCGAACGAACCCAATGCTAAATCGGGGAGTCGCGGGAAATGTTAGTAATGCCTCGTAACTCTTAATTTGATACAACTCGAGCGGTAAAGTTGTATCTGTGGGTGAGTGCTACTAATATTATAAGGATCGCTGGGTAAAAGATAGGTTTAACGAAATCGACTCGATTTACAAGTGAACACCATAAGTATATTGAGCAAACAATTGTTACAAATGTAAGTGTCGCGAGTAGTTAAATAAATAGAAATTGTGTTTTACCACTAGATGCACGGTGTTGACGCACTGGCGATGCGGGGCGTACGAGTGGATATTTCGAAGTTACAAATAGAATATAAACCGAACTCGCGGATTCTACAAGATTAACTTTGATTCCGACAGAGACTTTAGCCTGATCGAACTGAATCTAACCAACTCTGTACGAGCGTGACACGACGTGACGTTACGCGTGACTCTATAGCTTTTAACCGACGAGGGTAGAAACCGAAGGGTTTATATAGTACCAAAAATGAGTGGGGATGCGTTATGAATTTCCATATAAGGAAATCATTCGGGGTCGTCGTCGTGTCACTCCCGTTCTCACGGTCGCGATGCAGATGGTAGAGATCTTGACCTCCATTAGTGGGGGTTGATAAGCGGAAGGCTTTTAGGGCGTTTTCCCTTCGCAGACGCGAGCTCGAAAGACGGTTGAGAGCGACGTATGGGAAAATTCCACATACGTAACAGCTGTGACAAAATTTCAATCAAACAATTATTGGAATACATTCTAGAGACCTTGAAATTGACCCATGATTTTTTTCATAATAATTGGATTCTTTGGATGAGAATGGCACTCGTTCAAAAATTGTTCTGGGTGTGAGCTACCCAGGTGTGTCAAAGTTGATAAAAAAAAGAGGTGTGTCAACGAAGGGTTAAATTAAAATCACCTTCCAAAAGAAACTCTAACAGTTTCAACTGCATTGCCAGTGTCTTTGCCACGACGAAGGTGTACAAGAAATTATAATTGGTTGGGAGAAACAAAATCGCTGATGTTCTGTTCCAGGTGGCTGATAAACTAAACGTGCGTATAATGATCGATGCCGAGCAAACGTATTTTCAGCCTGCGATCTCGCGATTGACGCAGGAGATGATGCGCAAGTACAATACAGATAAGGTAATAGTTCGTTACCGTAGATATGACATTATCACTTAGTAAATTTTCAGTGAATGATTTCTGAATCCCAATGGTGTCTATACTTCATAGGCCGTGGTGTTTAATACCTACCAGACATACTTAAAAGACGCTTATGCTGAGGTGAAAACGGATCTCGAGCAAGCAGAACGTCAGAATTTCTACTTCGGTGCTAAACTTGTTCGCGGTGCTTATATGGAGCAGGTAACTTCCAACGTTATTTGTCACAAGCTTTCTCACGAACCGATTACAAGACTCGATTCTTCATTCAGGAGAGAGCAAGGGCAGCAGCCATGGGTTACCCTGATCCAACGAATCCTACCTATGAGGCTACAACCAAGTGCTTCCACGACACACTCATGGAGTGTTTGAGGCGGATGAAACAGTACAAAGATCAGGGCGATGATCCCAGGAAAATAGGAATTATGGTCGCGTCCCATAACGAGGACTCAGTTCGCTTCGCGATTGAAAAGTACGTGGTGAACAGTATGCATAACTGCCTGGGTTAATTAATTCGAAACTCTAAACACTGCCTGTATTGATTCAGAATGAAGGAGATAGGAATCTCGCCGGAGGACAAAGTGATCTGTTTCGGACAGTTGTTAGGAATGTGCGATTACATAACATTCCCCCTAGGTAAAGAATCTTAATTACATATTCAAAACTGTCTAAAACTGTAAAGTACCATTGCTAAATTGTGAAATTTCAGGTCAATCCGGATACTCGGCGTACAAATATATTCCTTACGGCCCAGTTAAAGAAGTACTGCCGTATCTTTCTCGGCGTGCGCAAGAGAACCGAGGCATACTTCTAAAAATCAGGAAAGAGAAACGCCTTTTATTGTCGGAAATTGTAAGACGCGTACTGCACGGCCAGATATTTTACAAACCGAAAGGAAACTACACTCCTGTCTGAGCGGCCGGCTTGTCTCGTTGCGCAGACAGATTTTAAGTATCAAATTTAAGTAGTGATTGTAAATTATTAAAAGACTTTTCGTGGTATGCAGAGCAACGTGCGCGCGCGCGTGTGTGAATGGACGTACATATACGGTGTTAATCATTATACAGAAATTGCCTCAGTGGGACGGTTGTCAAGTGCAAGCTGCTCAGTATCACACACCACGTGGTAGAACTATGGTCATTGCTCGTCGTTATTGTCCGTTACAGAATGGTGTCAGTGGATCCGCGCTATGGCTTTTATAAATAGGAGGCACGTCTTGCGTTTCGTTAATAAATCGCCATGTTCAATATTACACGTTGACGTACAATACTGAACATGCACGTTTTAATCGCTCGTTTTTTATAATGATCAAAGTAGCAGAATTAACGGGATCTCATTCGTTGCAATCTTTTATACTACGGTACCATCTTTCTGCGAGGTGTTCGAATGAGGTAACGCCGAATTCGATTTGATAGATTCTAAACGGAAGGTAGTTGAAACGTAACAGATACACTCTGGTCCGAAAGGTACTGGTTTTGTGTTGTACATTTTATTTAAGAATCTCGTAACGCGCGTGTGCACGATTATTTATATTGGACATGTTTAAATATTTGTTGACATATGTACCTTTCCTATCTTTTCAAACACGTGATTTCCACATGAAAGTATGTACTTGTAAAATTGTATCCATAGCGTGCTTTTAACTGAGTGAAATACTCCCATGGAACGAACTTTTCAGCCCAGTTCTACGCTTTTTGCGTAGTTACCAAAAAGAGAATAAAGAAACGGACATTACCAAAGTGATAGTATTGGCGAATACTAAATAGGGGATGTAACTCATAGTAGGGTCTGTTTGGTTGGAATGAAAGGGTTCGCGAAGAATTTAGAAAAGTGGCTCTCGAGGAAATTAAAAATTTCTACCTAGTTTCTAATTTCCTCGAGGAAGGAAGATACAATTTTAAGAAATTCAAGCGATTCGAGATATTTCGTTGAGTTTCTGATATGGATATACATGTGTATAATAAGAGCCATTTTTGTGTACAATTACTATGCATGTTGAAAAGGAAGTTAAGTAATCTTGGGCTGAAACGGTGATGAACCGCGAACTTGGAATTGAAAAAGACACATTAATTGTGACACGTTGCATTAGTTATTGATTCACTTCGCTTCAGCCTGAAGTTGCTTTCTCTCGTCGGCTAATCATAAATATACAGCGTGTTTTAAACGATGCGCCTCGCAACTTGATATGCGACTTACACGTCAATTCTTTGTTTTCTTTTTCTTTTTAAGAAAATCAAATATCAAAGAATCGTTAGATCTAAAACAAAATCCTTGTCAAGTCTTTGTTACGTTTTCTTCTGAAGAAAATTAAATATCAGAGAAGCTTTATAACCAATAAAAGAAATTCTTGTCGAGTTTTAAGTAAGAGTTTTACATATCGAACAACGAATCCTGTGTTTTTGCTCAGCAGTCCGCATTATTTGCAAGGAAAGCCGAATAATGTTTGTACAAATTGTAGGTCCGATCTTTCTCTTTATGTTCTGAGAATGCTACTTCTGTCGCTGGCAATGAAAATAATTCGACCTTCGGTGGACGATTTCCATACAGTTGGGTAACTCCTCGATACTTCCTTCTCAGTATTTCTTTTTACACATGAAAGTACTCTACTCCCGTTTGGCAGGATTATCTATTTTTGTTAACTACCCCTCTCACCTATAAATATACGATTTCACATCTGTTGTGAACATTTCGCATCTAATTGATCTCCTCTATTGTTATACGTTGTAATCGCTCTCGGAATGTGTTGTATGTACTTTGTGTTAGCAATAGTCGAAATGGAAAGTATTATGGTTTGTAAAACATTCGTATCGCGCAACCCAAGGAGCTGTTATACTTGCAACTTTAAGAAATTTAATGAACGATGAATAAAGGGGCATTGTTAAAGTTATACAGGCTATAGCTAAATGTTTTTATGCGGCTGATGGTATGTTGGATGCGAGTGATTTAGGTATAATTCTATTTGTTATATTTAGATAGTGCTCGGCTGGACAGCCGATACATTAATTAACTTCTACACGTCTCGTGATGATGACAATAATTTAGGTAGATAATGTTACGAACTTATACGCTATAAGTATAAAACTATATACCACGATGGATTGCATTTGTCATCACCTAAGAGGGTAGGGTTTATAAGGGAATGGCACGAGACTAGTGATTAAACAACTAATAGAAAGTGAAACAGATGATAGTGATTGTGTTCGTACAGAATTCATACGAATCGGTACATGATTATAGAAAAGGAACGTTCGAATTACAGAGAACGTACACTATACTGCCAGAACGAACTTATACAAGATACTCCTTCATGGCTTCTATATTATTATGACAACCATCTGCCTGTGTGTGAATAATATATTTATGACGAAAGTAATACAACGGCGTTCACGATGCTGTTTTTAACACTCGGTGTTATTAGTATCGATTTATTATGCATAGGACACATATACATATAAATGTAATTGGAGAATTGAGAAAAAGAATTATTATAATAGTATTCTGATATTTGCTTCTTTTTTTTAGAGAGATTTTTCATTAGGTGCTGCATAAGAAAGTTTCTTTTCGCTGATACGTTAAAGAGGAAATGAAAGTTAATTGAGACGTCGGTCAATATAAAATAAGATACTATTTATTATTCCGTGAAATACAGTTAATATATGCCTTCTGAAATACCATTTATAAATCCGTAATCGTATATACTAGGACACAAACATTCTCTTCCATTCTTCGTTATACGAAATTGACCGTAACTATGTTAGCCCGGCTCAATGGTTTAGGAATATTTCTCGCCAGTGAGACCAGAATGAGCAGATTTATTGCTGAAGATTCGAGATTCATTGGAAGTAGTGTTTTCTGTCCTAGTCTTTACAACAATTAACAATATTTTCTCTTGCACGTCGTTGGCTTTTTCTTCATTAAAGCGCCCTCTTTTATATATTTCCTCGTGTAGACCACAATTATGCAATCGATTTCAAGATTACAAAATATATCGGTATACATACAAATATTATACTGTCGGGTGTATTGATTTTGCGTTAGTGATCTTTGTCGGAACGCACCGTCGCGAGTTGAATATAAATTTATCTGTCGCACGTTGAAAATTACACGGCAACAAGAAACGTGATTCTGTATTTCAAAATCTTTCTCTTGTAAAATTCACAAATAGTCCGGCTATTTGTCTCTGGTTTAGTTTTATAAATTGGGAAATGTTTCATATAAATACTTATTTCCTAAATTACCATCAAACATGTTGATTTTTTTATTTTGTAACATTTTATCCAGGATAACATGTATTCATTTCTTGTTGGAAGTTTCTTATATCGGTACGATTTTCTTTACCTTAATGTCTATAATGAAACACAGTCGCATTATCACTGTAATAATGCACATTAATTTTTTATACACAAGAATTCTAGCGTAATTAAATAAATACTTGTGATATGATAAGAGTTGTGTTTTGAAGCTGATGTACTAAAAAATAGGATAAATGTGAATTAATTTGAAATATCGCATACTATGTTTCGTTTAAGATCATTATGTATAAGATATAGCTGAAGATGCATTGTACTTAAATTCGACTTGCTTTGAGATAGAGTCGCGAAACGTAATAAATGTAACAATTAGATAATACGGAACACAGGGAAGCTGCATATTTAAAAAAGGTTTATAACACTCATTTTCTTAGCGTTAGTAATTAATTATTGACTTAGACTTATTCGATTCCCTTTGAAATTTATTAATCGACGACTATATTAGCGTTGCATTAACGTGATAGAAATCGAGTAATGAGATTCTTTTTCTTTTCTTTTTCGTCGAAGCGTTTTCTCTTCGTCTAAAGTTATCGTAAAGTGACAAGAACTTGCTTTAAAAAAAATTAAAAACTATCGTTTTTATGATAAATTTGTAGCTTACTCTTATTTACCACTCTTCCATATGAATGATAAGCTTTGATATAGATCGTTACGTGTAATAATTATATTTAAACTATAACTATATTTATATTAAATGTCCTATAATGTTTCATTTCAATTTATGATACAGGGCAGATGCGGTTCACGATTTCTTCTTCCCATATGATTAGAATTAATTTGGTTTGAAAGACATCAGGTACGTTTCGACGTTCGAACGCCAGTTAATGATTTGTCAGAGAAATACTACTGTGATTGGTATATTCAATCGTTAACAATATGCAGTGAGCCCGGAAAGTCTCTATAAACTATTTATTAGAATCTCTTCAACGATGTGCAATTTTCAGTTGCAAATAGATAAGTGAAACTGCTGTTAAATTATTTTACATAGCTATACGACATTTCTTATTAATATAAATATTAAAAAATGTTCATTTGTTGTACTTTTATGTTTGTCCCAATAATAAATGTTAAAAAGAATAATCCGAGTCGTTTATTTATTTCTTCTCAACTTAAAATCGCACACCGTCGAAGAAATTCTATCGTAAGGTATGGAGATTTTCTGGATTCATTGTACGTATGTGTATTCTGCTATCGCTCAGTCTTGTACGATTCAATTTATAAAACGAATCGTACCATAGTAGAACAAGAAGTTGCCCGCTAAAGCATTTACCTTTGACTGTACGAAGAATTGTTTGTAATCTCGCACATGTATTCGTTCCATTCAACTCGGCGAAAGACTTCAAGTAAATTGCTATTTAACAAATGGACTGGGTATACAGATAATTCCTGTGTTAAAGCATATTATAATTAAGTCATCGAGTTGAAAGATTTTATTCATATGTGTATGAATCTCCTGTATTTTTTTTAATTCTACTTGATATTCAATTTTGTCCTAAATTCTAACATCGCGAGAACTTTTTCTTTCTCTTCTTGAATATATCATCATCTGTATTGGCATTGAATCGGAAAGAAATCGTAAGAAATCAAATAATTAAGCGTTTGTATTGGAGAATAGTCAGATATGGGTTAAAAATGCGATTTCATGCTGACGCTCGTTTGTAGCGTCAGAACTAGTCACGTTTTCGGTCCACGTGACTTCCAGCGTCAAGCGGAAAAGCTAAACTCGGTTTAGCGTTTCCGTGCTTTTCCACTTGACGCTCGTTCGTTGGTTGAGTGTCTGTCACGTGATTGGTTTTAACGCTCAAAACGAGCGTCGACGCTGAAAGTCACGTGGACTGATCACGTGACTGGTTTTGACGCTCAAAACGAGCGTCAGCATGAACTCGCACCTTAACACAGTGTTTGCCAACCTTTCTTGTGTCGCGATTTCCTTTTATAATATTCAAATAACTTGGATCCCCCCCACATATAAGGTAAGGTAAATTTAATAAGGTATAAAAAATATTTTAAAAATAGGTATTTCAAATTGTAATTCTACCTTACTTAATAAAAAAAAAGTAGCGAACTCCAGAAAACATTTCGCGACTCACAGGTTGGGAATCACTGCTTTAAGTATTTAAGCATTGAAGAAAAGAAGAATACAATTTAATTAAAGCGCAATTATGTTTCATTAATTCAGGACTGACCTTGTTTTTTCCATCCCAGTCTAATATTTAAATATGCAAGATACTGAAAATACATATATTGGAATGTCAGCCTTTGGAGACAGGAAGAACAGCACCATCAGTTTTGGTACTCTTTCGACGTTCTTCTACAGTTGATGTGGAAGGCTGCAACAGAACACCCTTCGTGGATAAATTACGTTCGATATTACAAGCAAACGCTACGCTGTGAGCTCTGCGTTGTGCACGTCCTTGCGAGCTCTTTGCTGTAATCGTACTAGCCTCCACAAAAGAGTTCCTGCTGTGTCTCTTTGTCATTCTCAAGCTGAATGGAACGAATTTTTCTCAATCTCTATAACGTTCTTCTGTCTTAACACTTGAACCATGATCACTTGTGCTCGGATCTCCCAGTCACAATGGTGCCAGACTTTTGCCTCTTTTGGCCAGTTTAATTTCCAGCCATATATAAGGAACCACAGACAGCAGTAGTACACAAGCGAGACCGAGTACTCGGAATCGTGTGCAAACCAGTCCGTGCAAACCAAGAGTAAGGGCAAGACCGAGCCATCTCCAGAAAAGAGACGTCGATAAAGGTCCTTGCCACGAATTTGGATACAAACCCAATACTAACGCTAGAAATTCAATTATATTTTGTTAGAGTTTTTAAACCAGTAGTACGTGGCAAGAAAATAATAAGAAATTAGATTAACACGTGGCAGGAAAGAAACTGAAATTTCATAAATTATAATTATTCGATGAAGCTACAAAAGTTTTACGCTTCATTTATGCTTCAGATATGGTTATGTAACATAAAATTACCCAAACAAAGATTACTGTATCGAAATATTTACTTAGTACAGTTATTTAAGCACGTAAAAATATGTAAATTAATTGTGGAAAACTGATATGGAACTTACTGTATATTAGTGTTTCCCAAATGGAGTTGCAAACTCCCCAGGCAGCAGATATAACGTGAAAAAGTGCTGGATCATCGCCGGATGGTCTCCACGTGATTAAAACCAGCAGTAAACATGCATGGAATACAAATCCAACAACTTATAGAGAAAATGCAATGATTAATTATTGAAATTAGAAACTTAGAGTTACAAAATGGAAAAGTCGTTTATTGGTAATAGATTACTTACCTACAACAAAGTATCTTTTAATATGCCTCAGAAGCATCGATAGTGTTACGCCAGCTAGGGCTTGTAAAGATGCTAAACTTAAGAAGCTTAGAGTTACTGTTCCAGCGCCTCCAAGAGCGCAGACTACATATGCCTATTAAATAAGGATCACTTAAACAGTTATTACATTGCAGGGAATACTCAAGAGGGTACACAAATTCCTAACAACGTGCATGAATCGTGTAAGAGTCCACATTAGTTATCATCTTACGATATGTTTTAAAAATGCATGGAAGATATATTTCTTCTAAAAAACAACTTTAAACTTATTTTACAACAGTTAAAATAATATTACCTCAAATGAAAATATACTATTGAACGTGGAAAGTTAAACACTACTGTATCGGAAGAAAAAAGTTCAACGAAGATATGAATAGGAATTTCTTCACTAGGCCTTGTGGGGATCAGTAGTACTCACTTCTATAAAATCAGCGTAAATAAATCCCTGCTCGAGCCCGATGAAAAGTGTTAACGGTGCTGCTAGTTGCAACTTAGGATCTTGAAATGCGGATTTCACAGATGCGAGGATATTTCGTGCACTGTGCTTTTCATTGACATTCTGCGGTTCCTTTATTCTGGAGTCAAGGAAAGCGCAGGATATGCTTAAACCAAGGACGGCAAAACCCAGCCATATGCTGACCAATATTTTTGACGTTCCGGATGATAACGTGGGTGCGTTAATTGTGCTGTTATAAGGATAAATCTCCTCCGGACAATACTCTGCTCCACAAATGTCATTTACTTCGCTGATCATTGTAGTATCAATGGGTATTGAATCTGTTAGTTTTACAAGTATGGCAGCGATTAGACAACCTAGCAGAAACAATCATTAAATTGCATTAATTCTTAATTCCATTATAAATTTCATGCACACAATAATAACATAATATATCTACTATAACAAATATTGTTTAATGGCCAGAATTCTATTACAATTACTAGATTTTGATTGCTTTATGAGAAGAGGGTACAGGTGTTAAAAAATTAAATACAACGCATCCGTAAATTATGAACGTCGTGTGAATTTTTTGCATTTATACTCGAAGTCATGTTAGAAGGAACTTGCAGACCGACGAGTTTAGATCGGTTCTTGCGCATGTTGGTGCTCATTGGTGCCGAAACAAGCTACTATTGGCTATACCAAAACGAACGCTCCCTCGGAGCCAATGAGCTCATTCTACATGCACGAACTGGGTTCCTTCTAACATGACCTCAAGTATATATTAAGTTAGATTCAAACATACTTATTATGAGTAGAAACAAACGCTTTTGAATTCTACTAAAATCTTGGGAAACATGTTAAAATGTTCATACCCAATGCGAGACCTATGTCTTCTGCTAATTTGATTCCTCGATTAAGTCTTCTCAGAAGGCACTCGCGTCTTGTTTCATCAGGATCCTCAGGATCGATGGACACCAAAGCTAGACTAGTTGCTGAAGCATTTACATGTGAAACTCTTGCTATGAAACTTGGACTAACACAAGCACCCAACATTGCATAACTGGGTAATAGTATATACCTGTCGGTGAGAAATATAAAAAACATTATAAATATTTGTTATAGTTAATAATGACTTAGTAACTTGACATAAACTTAAATTTCAAAGAATATTTTAACTGGACTATAATTTCTAGGTGAAGACAGTGGAAAATGGTAGTGGAGAGCGTTACGCTTTACAGTGTTCAGAGAATTTTGAACGAAAGTACTTATAGCGATGGGTGGACAATGCTTTCTAAGCAAAGCAACGCTCTACTGTTCTCTGCCTTCACATAGAGAACAGCAATACCCTAGCCGGGTTCAGTTCCTACGCTCACCCTGCACAACAGAGTACACACCATTTTGGGTAAAGGTGTACCCCGACGAAGACCGTGGTGGCCATGTGGCTGGTGCTTATCCCAAGGTTCGTCCCGAATCTCTGCACGAGAATCGGCGCGAAACAGCTGGTGATCGTTGCTGTCGCGTAAAGAAGAGCGAGAAGCATCGGTCCCAGTTGAGGATTGAAAGCGCCGAGACCAGCCTGCAACGGGAACATAGGCAGCACCGCGGCTGAGCAGCTTGCGTGCCCTAGGAGAAGAGCAGCGCAGTGCCTGAGAATTGCCCTCTTCGGTGGCCGAGGGCCGGAAGGAGCTGCTCTAACAGCGGCTATTAGCCGGCGCACGGATGACGCTCCCGCTGAGGAGTTCATCGAGTCCCGTCGGCGCCAGGATAAGGCAGACGTTCTCGTCGAACGACAGGAGATGGGAGAGTAAGCTGCCATGTGCTATGAACATAGGTTTCTATTTGATGCATAGGATTCTCTTCCTTCAGTACTTTCTAGCACAGTGATTCTCCGACATACTGGGTACATAGAGAGCATATAGCGTGGTCGTAAAAGCTGCGGAACTCCCAAAGTTTGCAGCTTTGTGATTTCGGAACGAGAGGGTTGGCACCTTTTTGGGGAGGTAAGGCTTCTCGAAATTTCAAAGCTGTAAAGTCTGAGGCTCTCGCGGTTTTAACGACCTCGCTATGTCCCTTCTAGGTACTATAGTACAGTAACAAGATTTATTGATTACAGTATCGTGGGGTGACCTATTGCCATACCTCTAGCATAGCATCGTTATCCCATAAGGCATGGTGATGACCACTGCTTCTAGCGCGTCTATGAGTATGTGCTAACGGTGGAGGCTGAGCTGGCAGTCGTATAGGTCCTAAACCACCGATCGGGGCTGGCCTGTAAGCAGGACTTTCGAGCTTCTCCTTCGACAACTCGTGAAGATTCGGCAGAGAGCCCATGATTCACTTTCTTGCGATCCTTCTTCCTGTCCCTCTTAATGGCTTTGTCCCTTCACAGTCGATCGGACCCCTCGCTGATTCTGGTCAGAATCATCGCCAAAGAAATACGCGGTCCTTACCGTCATTGCAACCTTCTCACGCTCTTCGACCTTCTATCTTGTTCATCTGTTTGTTACCTGTACCTTGAAGAATTGAGACTTTGTTTCAGTACAGAGCAACATGAAATAATATGTAAGTGGGCCGCGGGTTGGGTACAAATTGGGTAAACAAATCCTTTTGTTGCTGATGAATAACGCGGGGATGAAATAACAGAGGAACCAGTCCTTCTATTTTACGTGAGAATAATGAAGGATTAAAGTATCTTTTAAAGTTTACAATAAATTTCGAATTATAGGAGTATCGTTATTTTTTTTTGTAATGGAAATTTATACATTTTTTCAAATTATTGGAAATTAATAGAAATTAATAGAAATGCAATTATCTAAAGGGCAGAGGGCATTGGAGAAGTCATTGATTCTTATTATCCTTGGATCCTTGCGTGTATTAAAATTTATAACTCGCTGCTACGTGATCTGGCTTCGGATATACGTATTAAAAATATTTGAAATACAATACAATGTCAAAGAACGACAAACGTTTCCTCAAAGAAATTACAGTGGTAGCGGTTGGCCAACAATCTTATTTTCCACGTTTTTCATTATAATTTCCTCATCTTCTTTTTGGCGATCATAGTCAAGTTTTCACCATGCTAAAAAGGGGGAATACCACTGTGACGGCCGGAAAAGTAAGCCATTTTTAAGAATTTTTCAGGAATAGTTTACAGTTTTCATAGAAAAATATTATTACCTACCTTTAGCATGCTGTCTTAAGAGACTATACAAAAAAATAAATAGAAAAACATCCATTAATTTGAATACATTAATTACTCTTCTAGACCCCCCCCCCCAACCCCACACGAGCTGATCGAAAGTGTAACTACGGAAGAGCACGTCCGATATGAAATTTCATTTTTTTTATAATCTATATGAGTGTAGTTTCCGTTTTGCATACCGATTTCTTAAACAAATTATTTTTGTAAAAATGGTGCGCTTTAGAAGAAAAGCTTCGAAAATCCGCGATATAAGATGGACAGTTTTTCGAGCGTATTTAAAAAAATTTGTTAGCAATAAAAAAATCCGTACGCACAACGGAAACTACACACATATAGTTAATAAAAAAAAAAATGAAATTTGATTTCGGACCTGCTGTCCTATAGTTACACATTCGACCAGCTCGCGTGGGGAGGTCTAGAAGATTAATTAATATATTAAAATTTATGGATGTTTTTCTATTTATTTTTTTTGGGGGTATTTCTACGAAAACTGTAAATTATTCCTGAAAACAAGTTTTTAAAAATGGCTTACTTTTCCGGCCGTCACAGTGGAGTTCCCCCTTAACTCATCTTGTAGACGTTGAAGGGATAAAACGTGTTTAGTGCTTCACGGATATTAGTGCTTACCCCTCGACATTCAATTATTCTACGTCTAATTAATTACTAGCCCCGTTTATTGTCTATTACAGTTTCAGTTTAATATTCATTATCTTTTGATTATATATTTATTCGACATCCTTAGAATTATTTAATCCATTTTTACATGTCTTCTCTATTAATTCTCCAGTCAGTATTAATTAAATAATTTATTCTGTTTTCTATAACTTGAGTACAATCACTCACGACATATTTCGATTCAATTGTTGGCTTATTATAATATTGTGTTTTATTGTGTTTACTTTAGCTCAATTGTTTCAAATTTAAATTTTATCTCTCACAGATATTTGGGAGCAACTCAGGCAGAAAGAATGCCGAAGCACTCTTCTTTTTAAATTAATTACATCGCAAGCATAATATGAAATTTCTTTGTTCTAATTAAAGTTACAATATAGAAACTCTGCAAAACTTGACATAAGTTGTCACCAGTATAGTATGTCATAGGGATCGGTAAGATAGACATTTTTATTTAATAAAACTTTTCCATACAACGTCATATAACAGGGTTACGGATCTTACAATTTGATTAGTCCTGGTACCGCCTAGCACCTGGCAATAGGCAACCTACTGACTATAGTCGTGTTCAGATTTATTGGCCGGTGAGTTCGGTTTCTCGAGCAGCGCGCAAGGAGAAATCAGCCACCACCACCTGACGATCGTGGATTGGCAGTTGAAGTTCCTTAGGATCTTGGTGAGAAGCTAGAGAAAAGTAGCACCGAGGCAAGCAGCAGGTGGTGGGACAATACCCTTCAGGAAACTCACCGGCCAATAAATCAGAACACGACTATAGTAGACTTGCCAGCGCCAGACAGTAGGCAATCTTATAAACTTCGGTGTATTGGTTATTTAAGATTGTCTCGGAGATAAGTATAGGGGGTGAATATCAGCAAGTGTCGGGCTTCCCCCGATTGCCCCTGATAATATACTACCCGATGTTTCCACTTCGCGGGTTAATATAGAAAGCATAGTCCTCAGCGATTTGATAATGCGCGCCATCTATCGGAACGTGATAAAAAGTGGCGCCCCCAATTGAAACAATTTCCTACTAAAGCCTTGCCATATACAACGCGATTCTTGCAACTTTATTAGGCTATAGCTCTGTTCCACGTGAAGTTAGAAAAAAATCGTAAAGAATAATTTTTCACTGTTTACGAAGCTCTATCATTCTATTACACGAGATTTCCCACAAGTACATCGGTGCACTAGCAAAGTGTAGTTGAACTCCTTTTTTAAATGGAGTCATGCGACTTTATTAGACAAGCTGATTGACCGATTTATTCTGCATATAAAATGTATAAGGTATTGTCTTCGAAAAGTCAATAGGTTACGAGATATTTCAATTTATATGACAAGGTCTTAGTACATAATTTTTACAGAAGGGGGCGCCACTTTTAGTCACGTTCCGATAGATAGCGCGCAGTGTTAAATCCTTCAGGAGTGTGCATTCTGCTCTACCCTGCGAATTTGATGTTTAAATATTTCGATTTTTTGCTTTTCTGTTGTAAATATTTGACTGTTTAGATACAACAGACGTTCACCTAGTGCTGTCATCCGATTTTGTGACTTAAAATTGCAATTGACGGTTTATAATTACAATTACGGTAAGAATTAAAATATGCATGGAGATACGTTTCTATCTATCCTTTTGAACATTTCTGATAATTACAAACTAATAAATAATTAACAAATATTTACTATACAATCTACTCCACTCGGCAGTTCGAAAACTTGAAAGGGTTGTAACTTTGTTATAATACGTCCCAGGGCAAAACTTTATTAGGCAAAGTGGTTCAGAATATTGTACCCTATCAGTTCGCGGAGTTTGAACGGACTAGCTGAACTTAAGAGAATGAACCCTATAGAATCCCATAAGTGGTTGGAGTACGTTCAAACTTCGTGAGCTTATAGAGGATTGAACCATTTCATGTCATAATTTGGAACAAGCCGGGCACACGAAATATGTGCATACCCGATTTCTACGCTACTCCCACATAGTCCTTACATAAATTATACATTCTTCCCATACACAAGCTAAATCATTCCTACGCTATTCCCAGGGTCGGATTAAGATCTTTAGGGGCCCTAAGCACTTGAAAGATTTTGAGGCTCCCTTATGAGGCGATCACTTGAATGCAATGTAAGTTTCTTTAGCTGAATCTCAATCATTCCTCGATCGTCAATTTTCTCTCGGTTTCTCTCCAACTACCTCCCTCCCCTTCTCCCTCCCTCCCAGGGCCGGCAGAACCCATTATGCAAGTAATGCGCTGCATAAGGGCGCCAGCCGAAGGGGTCGCTAAAAACTATATCGCAGACATAATAATAAAGGAACCCAACTCCCATATAAACAAAATGTAAATGTAATTCTTTTTTAAATTCTACCTCGTAAAGGCAGAACGTATTAAATAGAAAACAAGTGCAAAAATTTGGGGGCGCCAAAAATTTTTTTGCATAAGGGCGCCAACATTTTTTTGCATAAGGGCGTCAAAAATTATCTTGCATAAGGGCGCCAACCATCCTCGCGCCGGCCCTGCTCCCTCCTCCCCTAGTTCCCATCTTCCCACTGTTTTCTTTCTTTCCTCTCGCACACACACATGCACATAAACACTTAGCAATATTATTACTATGTAAAAGATTTTAAAATTCAGAAAATTCTTATGGTGCCTCCCTTTCTCCTGATGCCCTAAGCACGTGCTTATTTTGTTTATTGTGGTCAAAAGAAAGTAAAAATAAATCTGCATAACTAACTTAATACTAGGTTTCAGTGACCTACATATTCTAGCAACCCATCTATGGGATATAATTACGAAGCACTATTGAATGAAGAATAACAAAATTATTTAACAAATAGAAATAGTTTAAATTTGTCCAGTAGCAACGGAAATAATTAAGGCGATAAACCCACGTTGTCCACCCTGTATTGGTCGGAATGACAGAGATTGCTAAGGACACTGGATGACGGGCACAAGAAAATTACGCATATAGCTTTGGCAAATGCGTACATAGGGCGGAGTGAACCAGTGGATTGTAAGTGTGATTTTGCATGTGTGCGAGGGAAAGTTCTTAAGGGTAGCTAAGTGCGTAGCGAAAATTGCTTCACGCAAGAGAGTCTTCAAAGGGAGTATCAGGTGAGCCGACAAGCCTGGGGATCCTCAAAAGCATTTACGTGTAAAAGTAGACGATAATAAATACTCACATTTTATATTTGAATAATACAACTGTTGAAGGGTACTTCGTTAATTTTATTACAAAGAAGCCATTTGAATTATTTAGTTGCATACGAGTTTCTGTTGAAAAATATGTTTATAATTTACGTGCTATATTATATTATTATAGAAACTCTTGCTATATATAAAAGGAGGTTTATGTTTCTCTTACAAGGAGAGTATTTTAGGTGTCCGCCTCCGATCATTTTGATTTTTGGATATGTTATAAAGGACCGAAAAATAAGAAATACGTGTTTTTTTATTTTTCCCCGTTTTCATATTTGGGGAGTGAAAGCTGCGTTCAAAGTTAGGGTTGAAAAATCATTTTTGTGGAATATCTCGAGAACTATTAGAGATCGTATTTCGCATTCAAAGACACCAAATTCGTCCATTGACACTATTCCCCTATCTCTAATAGTTCTCGAGATATTCCACAAAAATGATTTTTCAACCCTAACTTTGAACGCAGTTTTCACCCCCCAAATATGAAAACGGGGGAAAATAAAAAAACGCGTATTTCTTATTTTTCGGTCCTCTATAACATATCCAAAAATCAAAATGATCGGAGGCGGACACCTAAAATACTCTCCTTGTTAGAAGGGTGAATAAAGATGGAAATTAAGAATGTTGAATGAATAATTTATAAAAAAATTGTATATATTTTCATTGTCCCTGTATATGAATAATTTGTATTCAAAAGAATTTATTAAATAATCAACGTGTGAATAGTTACAGGGAAATTCAGTTCCCGGCATATTGGTCCGGCAAGCATGGCTGACCATAGACAATCCGCTTCCCTTTGTTCTGTAACTGCTGCGACGTAATTCATGGCACAGTCGAAACAGGGTCAATCCCCCTCGTGCAATAACAATGGGAAGATATAAAATAAGATCTTTTCATACAGAACTTTGTGCTGGCAAAAGTTGATTTCGAAAGTCATCATTGTCTATAAAATATCCGCTATTTTGAAAATCGTTACGAGTAAAAGTTGCTGAAGTTGACAAGAACTTTGTCAAAAACAAACAAATTCATCAATAATTTTTTAAGTCACGCGATTGCTATGAGCATATCGTTACCCGTCGTTTGTTGGTTTATTTACTTAAACTAATATCGTTGGAGCAACAAATTAAGAGCATAAAAATGTCGGAGACTTTTTTATTTTGATTGTTTTAAACACAGCAGCTAATATCCATGAAAATTTAACTGTCAAAGTGAGCTTTTATGTCATAAAACTCTACTTTTTTCAGTAAAGTATTTAGAACAGCGAGTATCAGATTTCTGCAAAATTTAATCGGCCTTTCCGTGTAAATTTCAATATTCTTTACCAGTATTTGATACGCAAAACACTGCAAATATCCTCAAAGAGAAATTAATTCAAGGTAGATCCGAGAATCTGTTGCTACTAGAAGTTATTATACTGAATACATATTCAGAAAGTGTTGAATACAATTTATGTCAGTGAATATTGTAAACCAAATCTGTATATTTTTAAATAACATTTATGTCTAGAATTTACGAACTTTGAATAATCTAAAGTTATAAATAAACACGTTTAAGCAAAGCAAAGTTTATGTTAAATATGGACGAAAGTGGTGGTCGTTGATTTTGATTTAATATTCTCCCCTATATCGTAAAAAATCGTATGCTCCATTAAGCAACGCAACAACTTGACTTTTCGGTGGAAAAGAGGGTGCTTTCGAAACTTTTTTATACCGATTTTATTATTTCTTATCCCGAAGATATTTATTATTTCTTCGATTTTATTATTATTGTCTCGAAAATCGTGCATTCTTTAGTATTTAATTCTGTTCAGTCAATTTATAGATATCTGAAGGACATCCAGGTTGCTGTTTATACAAGTATAATTTTCAACAAACAGAATATTTCAAAGATATTCGAATAAAGGAATTAAATTCTAAATTCTATGCTAATTGCTATCTAATTAATATAATCTCTCATATACCGAAATCAAGTGTAATAAGCTATCGCGAATTTGTCCTTTTAATACAATCTCAAACTCAAAAGAATTGCCCAAGAAATTAGGTGTATCCTTACAAACAAAACATTATAAAACCAAGAAGAGAAGTTAATCTCTAAACTCAACGAACCATTTGCTATAACGGAGGAATTTGATTTTTATAGTTGTGATTTTAAAACAAAATTTCCTTTAAAATAATTTAATAATTTAAGTAAAAAATTAAAAATGAACGATTTAATATCAATTTTTAAAATAGGTAAATATTACACAACTAATTTATATGTAATGATTAAATTAGTAGTTAAATTCGTTAATTTATTATTATAAATAAAAATAAATTAATGAAATTGGGCAAATTTAATATTCACCTATTTATCAAAAACGTCCTTTTGATTATAACTTAAGATCTATTCTGCCCAATGAATTAATTTTCAAATGGCAATTTATTAAAGACTTGAATGGGTCAAACTAGGGAACACAACTTACCTCTCAAAATTACAAATCAAACGACCTGGCAAGCCAATCTGATCACAAATCAGGGAACAGAACCTTACAAAGAGACGTCCAACTGTCCACGAGTTCCCAGCAGAATTACAAGGTAAAAAGACAAAAGCTTACTGTTTGACAATCGCGTGGCACGATCGACCAACTTTCGCCATGATCCTTCCTGCGACGACGAATCACCAGCTGGACCCGTTGGAATCATCCTCGAGCAGGATCACGACGTACGATCAAGGCCAGCAGATTAATCAGCGTCTAACTTACAAGAAACAAGACACCGATTTTACCGAGCACTCTTGCATACAGCACGCACATATACGCAGCACTTGGGACTGTTCACTGCATTGCCCCAACAAATTTACGCGCCAACAGTTACGCGCTCCGGAGGACCCACGAGTCCAAGGGTGTCTTTTCGCTAGACTCTAGCCACTTCCCAAAACACCATCGACAGGATCACGTCGCACTAGCAATTATCTCGCGTGCATTTATAACGCCTTCACTTATATCGTTACAGCGGCCGAGAAGCAACGTAAACCGCAGGATCAAACATTAGACGCAGCACAAGTCTTGCCAAGGAAGGCGCTTTCAGTTTAACAATCTCCCAGCCACATAATCAAAAATGCTCCTCGTCTTATCAGCGGTCACATTGTCAGGTCGCTCCGTCTTTGTTTATAACGCGGTGTGAATTTTCGCGAACTGGTTTCGCACTAACGGGGAGCAGCCACGATCCTCCAGCAACGTCCCGTCGAGTCCTTCCCCGTGGACTCTGATTCCCTGCGAATTCTGCGCACATGGAAGGAACCGCTGAAATTTCACCGTGTTTTCTCGAGTCCGGCGAAAAGAAACCGCGAGGGGTAGTTTGCTGCGGCGTCAGAGGGGTTGCAGTATCCGTTCTGGATCTAACGAAAGTACAACACCAAACACGACATTTCCCTCGGCTGAGCTCGGTGCCGCTCGTCATCGTTCGTTCTCCCTTAGTTCCACTCCTCTTGATAGGGTCGATAACAGGGAGAGTGCGTACTGCATCCTTATTCCTCGATCCCTTACGGGCCTTAAGCGCACGCGAGTGTGAACGGATCCGAGATGAGTTCGCTTTTGTTTTTACGACGGACATGTACACTGTCGTTGGCCAGGGGCAGACTGCTAACTGGGCGGGAGGCTTCTTGGATGGTACGAGGGATTAATATGGAGGGAATTGGTGGCTCCTGGAATGTTCGTGGGCCATGCTTATTTTTCTGAAGTTTTTGAATTAAAATATTTGTAATGTTGTCTTGGGTGGTTGTTGTATGGGATGATGGTTTGGTGGGTTTTAATTAGAACCCGGGAGGGTTAGGTATTTTTTCGAGTTCATCGGGTTTTTACTAATATATTTTAAGTTCTCTATTATGGTCCTCGGGTCTGTTTTGACTTACTATCAGTCACGCTTTCGCTTTTTAATTCTATTAAGGTTCTCGGGTCTTTGCTGACCCAGTTAAGTATTTTTCAGCTCGATGGCGTTTTTAGCTCTTCAATCCCACTGTGACCCTCGGGTCTGTTTTGACCCAGTGACGTTTTTAGGTCTTCAATCCTGCTATGAGCTTCGGGGTTCTTTTTTTAACTGATTTTGGTCTCGTTTCTTTGAAAAGTCTTCAAACTTTGAGGAGAATTTAAGGTATCTGTTAGTAATAAGTTTGATACTCGTTCCTTGACGTTCTTTCTTTATTTTTTAAAAAAGACGGTTTTAAAACGATTTGCGAGTCGGTTGGTGGACTTTGAGAATCTGAGTTGTTTGTAAGTGGGATGATACTTTAGTGGGTTTAAATTAGACGCAGGGATGATTGGGTTTCAAGTCGTGCAAGAGGGGACTTTTTTCTTATTTTATTATTCCTTTGCGTGATATACTGGGTTCGATGTTTTTTTTTCAATTTTATATTCTGGTGGGAAAGAATCTGGATTTAGATGTTGATAGAATAGTATTTCTCCAGGGTGTTCCTGGTGATACTGGTCCTTCCTAAAGTTTAAACTTTTACACTAGTTTCATTAAGTTATCCATAAAGTGTACAAATTTCTTCAAGCCAGTAATATTGTTTATAATTATTTAGTTATTCGCAATCGACTAATAGCGCGCCAAAAAATGTCGCATACTATTATCACACTACTTAAACTACAACGTGTATTACATAGGAGTGAATTAGAACTATGACAAAATAATTCATTTTAAAAAATGCGATAGCAAAATGTTCTCCTGCCCCTGCCACTTAATTTTACCATACACAAAAATGCTTTCAGGATTTTGCAACCTTTTTAGTTAACACTCACAAAGATAATTTGAACTATGCAGGGCATTCAATTTAAATTAACTTATGCAGATATCTTCGAAAGTGTTGGTGATATAAAAAATATTATATTTAAGGAGGTTGGTGTGTATATCCTGATGTCGCTATTTTGTTCGTAAATGGAGGTGAAGAGAAGATAAAAAGCTATATTTCATTTTTCAAATAGAAGTGTACACTTTGCAATGTATTTATTGATGCATAAAAAATAATAGTGTATTGCAAAAATGTACTAGAGTATGTATGTAAAAAAGTTATGAATTTAAGAGATGTTTCATTGAGCAATATTACTAATTGCAATTAAAATATCTCTTAAATTAATTACTTTTCGACACAAATACACTAATACCTTTTTATTGCGAATTAATTAGCGACTGAATTAATGTATTAGAAAGCACATAGTTTCTTTCAGAAAAACAAGGTTGACCTTTATATCATTACACCTGCATCTAAAAAAATACCAGTGACATTAAATTATGCCCCCCTCGAAATCAATAAACTTTTGTCTGAAACTTTTTCCGATATCACCAATGTCCAATAGTTTCAAAGATATTCGCGTTGATCGATTCAAATGGGACATCTTATATATGTCACATGCACTTGTGTGTGTTCTATGCAAAAAATATATTGCATCTATTTTCTATGTGGAGAATATTTAAGTATGTATCTATGTAACCATGTAAATTGTTGTTTAGGTATATTTTATGTAATTCTTTATAATTTGTTACTTATATGGTTTATAAGAATACAGCCACTAAGTAACAAAATAAAATTAATTAGGGTGGTTTTGTTTACACTGCATAAGATTCTTTTAACATCCAATTTATTCAAATGTCCAGTTGTATTTGTTAAATGCATATTTGTTGCCTGGACAAGAAATAAACTAACATTAACAAACTTCCAAGAATTTATTTTTTCACACCGGTTATGATATCGAACGATAAAAATTCCGAACATTATCTGAAGTAATGCTGCTTCACGGTCTTTTTTTAATACCATGAATAAATGGAAATCGATTGTTCTGCTACCTACTTTCTTCGTGCACACGTCGAGATAAATATACCTACTCATAAAATTTTAATAACAGTGAAACGAGGAGATGATGGTAACTAATCTAAACTTCTCAGGCTACCTGGGAAACACTATTCGACAATAAATTGAATATACTATGTACAACGATATGTAAAATAAGGATTCTTATTTTTTGAGTGATATTAATGAAAACATGTCAACTGAAAATACATGTTTATATTTTCTCTATTATGTAGATAAATACATTAAATATTTTAAGTATTGAATAATGTTTAAACATTGAGTAATAAAGAATTTATTAATTTAATGTGTTCTTCTTTATCACAACGGTTTTCCCTATTCCATGTCGCCTGAAATGCAGAGAAATATATGATAAAGTTTTTTTTTAAAATAGTAAAAATATTTACACATATTTTAGCGATGATATACAGGATGTTAGTATCTAATCTTATTCAGCTTAGATCGAATTGTTGAAAAACCTTCCATTTCTATTTGGTTATAAACACTTTTCGTCAGAGCACAATTTTGTAAAATTTATAAAAAAATTTATAAAAAGTTTACAGAAGCGTGATGTTGCTTTGTGATTATTATTATTATTACTAAAAATATAGGTACAGATTTACACTAAATTTTTACAGTAATAATTTACGACAAAACCCTAATTACACTAAATAATTAATCACACATTTACATTATATTTTTACACCAATTATAAATACTTGTTAAAAAATCTACATTTCATTTTTTGTACTTAATAATTGACTAGAGAAAATTGATAGCAGTATCTGAATCCCACATAATCATTTAATCTTCTTCCATCCTCAAGGTAAATAGCATAAGTACCCAAACATGGATTGCTTGTTTGTAAGCCACTCTATACATTAAAATTTAAATAGACATTTCACATTCCATTTATTTAAGTAAGTAGTGCAGGCTTCGAAAATTCTTCGAGTTCTCTGTTTAAATCACCTTACATTTTAAACGGCAGAGCAATTACAAGTTAAAGCCATCGTGGGGATAGAAGTCAGTAGACGAGATCGATGAAAAAATGTTCACGCACGCTTCACATTTAGCGATTGTTCCCCTCTGAATGGTCCGTTTCGATTCACTGGCTCAATGCCACTTACGAGTCTGTTTCCGCTTAAAAGGTGTGGTATGCGTGGTAGTATGCAGAGTTTGACCCGGATATGTATACGTAGCATTCGTAGATCACCAATGGAGATCTGCTTGTCCACGATAGACAGTTCAGCTCGATGCATCGTTGCGCGATGAAAAGAATTTTCGCGTTTGCGTTTTCTAGTAAATTGTGTACTCAAATCGGGGGTATTAAATTAAGAATACTTAATTAACGAAAGATTCTTCTTTTAGAGGCCCTCTTCTTTCATTGACTGTTTGAAGTATTTTCAATTTATTCCGTAACAGTTTTTCCATGGAATTACGTAAGTAAATCGGTGTACTCAGATGAGGAAACTGAAAACACTTGGAATTGTTGATGGTAGGAAGAGATTTTTGGAAGAAGAATTTCTCGTCGATTATTTTAATTGTAAGGAGGTATTTTCAATTTATTTAGTAGAAAAATTTCGTAAGGAGGTATTTTCTATTTATTTAGTAGAAAAATTTCCAGTAAATCTGCTCAAATCAATTTAAGTTCTAGCTATTTTAATTGATTGCTCCTTGAGTGAAGTATACAGTTCGCTAGAAAATACTTGTGTTTTTACATTTTTATATTCTAGGTATATCCTTTCCTTTTATTACACTTGTATTATTACATTGTACGTCTTTCTTTTTCAAGATGTAACATATTTAAGTACAGGGTTATTCCTGGCGGGGGTGCAGAAGGTATTCCCGCACCTGGGCGGCGAAACTTAGGGGCGGACGGCCGCAGGCTGATTATTATGTAAAATTTTGACTAATAAGAATAGTAATCAAAACTTTTATGATAATTATTATTGATATCATTCATTTTCTCATTTAAATTTTTTGAAACTCTGCAACGCTGGTTTTCGAGATAAAAATTCATAAGTAAAAATTGACAAATTCAAAGCCCTGCACTTTTTTAACAAAAAATCGAAATCAGCAAAATGATGACTTAAACCCCCCTTAATTTCACGAGGACTACATTTTCCATTTTTAATAAAATCTGTTTCTTCAATCTATTTCTTTTGCATGATAACTTTTTAAAATTATGTATATATAGATACAAAAGTAAACACTGCATATTAAATTCTTAATTAAAGAATATTAAATTAATAAGGGCGGCAATATTGTTTTTTACCTGGGCGGCCAAAACCTAGGAACAGCTCTGTTTAAGTAATTCGTGAAGAATGCATCGTAAACATTTATGTTATCTGCTAATAAAATTGCTGATAAGCAGTCGAGTGTCTTGCCTTGTTTCAAAGAAATATAACTACGATTAGCTAACTACTAGAAAGTGTATATTCTAATAACATTCTATTATAAATACATAGCGTCACTGTGTGTTCAAAATATTTGCATCGAATTATTGGTCGACTGTTTCATTATTTCATTATCTCAGATATGCAATTCTCGTTTTGAACATTATTTCCCAAAATGGGATAATAGTTGTGTTTCAAAAACAACATAAGTGGGACATAAAATACTGGAAACAATCGGAATGATATTTCAATAATTGTTATTAAGCTAATCCAAACCTAGTATAATTATTAATTACAACTTCTCTATAATTTAATATTACATCTGCCTTTTAAGTTTTAAGACCTTTTAATATAAAACACTTATGCAGCTCACAATTACTATTATGAATTTCTTCACTTACCAAATACGGTTCTAATTTTGCCAAGTAAAAGAAACAAAATAAAAAGAAATAAAAACCAAAATTGAAAAATCTGTGAAAATATGCAAAATACTAGCTGCGAGTCACAAAAGTGTCTCATGCAGACTCTCCCATAGAATAATTTGCAAAGTATTAAAATTTTAATGTCTAATTTGATTTCATAAATTTCGACGATAAAATTCTTGTTGAAGTAGTTCGATTATAGGAAAGCAGGAGAGGGTTAAAAAACTAAGCCACATGAATAATCCGTTTGCTCGTTGTTCTCACTGTTAACACTGGCTAGGTATATCACAGTAACATATTTCAAGGAGAGTCTTCGAACTCGCTTTATTACATATCAAGCTGTTAAACACAACTGACATGAGAATCGCGGCTAAGTGTGTCAATGTTACGGCGATAATGCAGCGTGTACAAACCATATGTGTCTCCTCTAATGCACGGTCGATCACCTCAAACTTGGATATCAAACGGTTTCCCCTTGTGGACAAGATAATTGTCATCCTCCAAGGACACTCAAATAGTGATAATCACGTTACGTGTATGGCTTATATCTCAGGATCAAATGCCGTTACGTTTAAGCACGTGCTTCACGTACGTGCAGTTACTCCCCCTCCCCGACTGTTTCACTCTTCTTTTCAGCGAGGTCTACTGCTTTCCTATCTAATTTCACTTATTAAAATTGTATTCAACTCATGGAGTTTCCAGATCGATAAATTTGATTGAAATCGTCGAATTCCACAAAATTCATATAAATTATTTAAATTCTTGAGTTCATGAAAATTAGTATAAATTGCTTAAATTTTTGAATCCATAAAAGTTGATGTGATTTATTCTAATTTGTGAATTCATAAAAATTAATACAAATTATTTAAATTTTTGAAGGGATAAAAATTGATGCAAAGTATTTAAAATCAGTAGGGGTTTAGTGATACCTTTTTCTAACTTCTAATAATATTTCAACTAATATTTCGTTAGAGTAAATTATCTAAAAGGTCTTTCACCCATTGAATAAATAATAATAATCTCTCTCTGTCTCTCTGAATCTGCCATGTTTATTTCTCACTGTCACACAAAAATTCAGAAGAATAGTCCAAAATACAATAAAACAGTCTGCGAAATCTCAAATTAATTTGTCGAATCTTTTTTGTAAAAAAATTCCCAAATAATTTCATATTTTTCGGCGCAATACTGGGTCTCCCTATTTTGACGGTTCGAAAAGAATGCGATACTTGGGACTTTTATTAAAAGAAACCCTCAAATTATATTAATTAAAAACTTTATGTCTATATTCGTACATATTTAGACAACATTTAAAAAAAATTCAGTTAATAAAAACACCACCTAAAACTTTAAACGCGTTTTTCTCAAAATAATTTTTCGAATTGGTTAGCATGGTATCTCAAAAACCAATCCCCCGATTTACTTTAAACTTGGTATACATCTTCAGTAGATGTCCCACTATCGTTGGTGCTAAAAGTAAGATGGTTTTTGCAAAATTAGACTTTTCCGACTTAAAAACCATCGAATTTTTTGCAGTAATCGCTGTCTGTATTAGACGCTAGAACTATTTTTTTTACTTTTGAGTATTTCGCATTTAATCTAGTTCAGGCGATAGCCACACTCATACAGATTACATAAATTTCTAAATTTTCTATTTCTGACAACGCTCTATTTGAAGCACTATAACTCCGGATATAACCACTATTTTTGCATACAATTTTTTTTCATATTCTCTAAAGATTAACAAATGAAGCCACAAAACTAGAAGTAAATATATTTAATGATATTGTTTTAAAAAATTCCCAAAGGTAAGGAGACCCCTTAAGGGGGTCGTCTTATGTGAAGGCCGATTTTTTTTCGCTTCTTTGAGGAATTTTTTTGACGTATCATGAAAACACAATACCTTGGAATTTTTACTACATATTTATTAACATTTGAACATTTATTCAGAATGTTTTGAAGTTAAAATATGGATTCCACTCCAGTTTTTCACGATTTCGCGAATTACGAAAATGGTAACTTTATTTTCAAAAACTGTGTCAAACATTAAATTTCCAATATTTTGACTTCATTCTAGTACCAGCTATAGCCACAAGTTTACAAATTAATGTGCCGTTTGACTTTTTGATTTCAGATGAGCAGGACAGCCGGAATCATGTCAGCCGTCGACCAACTTTATTTTCGCAACTGACCTATAGAAAGTCAATTCCACTCCATATTTTAACTTCAAAACATTCTGAATTACTGTTCAAATGTTAATAAATATGTACTAAAAATTCCAAGGTATTATGTTTTCATGGTTCGTCAAAAAAATTCCCCAAAGAAGCGAAAAAAAACCGGCCGTCACATAAGACGACCCCCTTAATATCTCAAAGTCTTCGTATCAATCTTGTACTTTCACCTATGAGTGTTTTAACTACGCAAGTATCGAAAATAGGATCTACACTTATATGCCACTTTTTGCTCAGAATGGCCTGCTTTTTACATCCTTCCTATATCTAAAATCTCGAACATTTCTGCAGACATTCGTGGATTCGAATCACTGCTCATTGTAATTAGAGGAGCGAAGGATATAAGCGGTCAATCTCGAGGACCTTGGAAATCGAAGATCAAGAGTATCCCGTACTCCCACCATGACTAAGAACGCGAGAGTAAAGCGGAGTCTGTTGGTGCCCCCTTCCTCGATGGAGTCCGCGGAAGGTCCGATCCTTGGACACTTTCTTATAAATGAAGGTTGGCCGCGGTCTCGTTTCTCATTTGTCGCTCCATCCCTCGCGCCCAGAGGGATCGTTGTGCATACACACATATACACACACGCGCACATGCAATCAACCTCACATTTCATCCTCGCGCCACTCCAGTGTATCGCATAGCGAATTAATAGTGAGCATCTGATCGTTCCTCCCTTCAAAAATCCTGTTACGAGTTAACCGACAGAGGCCAGCGATAAATACGTAAGTACTTGTCACGTGATAGCTAATAATACTCGGATAGCGGAATGTGGTTGATGAAGAGTAATGCTGGATCCTGTTATGGGAATTATAATGTGGATTAAAAGTTTGGAATTATTTATCGATTTTTAGCGAATTATACTTTCAGTAATTATATAACAATTGCTATACTGCTATACACTTTAATATTTCGACTGGAGAAAAGTTCAAAGAGGAGCTCTATGCTTTGTTTAATTCAGGGAGTGATATTTCAATTTTATATTTTGATCGAGAATAGCGTTTTATATTTAATTAATTGGTTGGTGAAAAGTTTGTATTTTTAAAACTGATGTTTGTAGTTTTTCTAAAATGTTAGTTTTAGAGATAATATTGGAAATTGCTAGGAAGGGTAAAAAGAAAGAATAAATATGGGAATAGTTGCTTTGAGTAGCAGCAGAATGATTGAGCACTGAGTGTGAGACGAGGGAAAGTACTAAATGTTTCGGTTACTTTTAATTTGTAAGGAGTACAGTGTGTGATAGTGACCCTTCTTTGGATTAAACTGTTACCGTTTAATTGTTTGAACAAATCGATTATTTTAATTCTTGAACACCTGCTACTCTATATGCAGATTTAGTATCATTTGGTATTCATGAGTTATTAAACTTTTTATGTCACCATTCCAGTTGCTCGCTACTTGTCTAGGTGGTTATTTGTAGTAGGATTGGATAATTCATAAGCTTCTACACTTTTTTATTTTACAAGTCTCATGGTTTACTTCTGGTTTAAATACAAATGTAGTGTCATTAGAAAATGAGTATGTATCACGAAAGCCTAGCTGATCACAGTAGAATTAAGAGATTTATAACTTTTTTACCTGAGAATTCTTCCACTGAAAGAAAAACATCTACGAAAGAATCTTCTTGGAAAAACTTCTACGACTGTTTGGTACTTTCACAATAACAATAACAGAGTTATAATAATTATAATAAAAATAATCTTAGAAATTAAATAATATAAAGGGATCATTTAAAAAATGACGAATTAAATATATAAGAATTTCTTTAAATGTCTGTGGATTCAAATTCTTAATTTTATACCACATGTTCTGCATTTCGCAAAATATGCAAAATCTTATCAATTTGCATTGTGGTAAATACTCGCTCGTACAAAAGAAATTTGTTAATCAATTAACTGAATCATTTCATGAACAGAAACGCCCTCTGTTTATTTAAAAAGGTAATATTTGAAAATGATTAAAGTCGAATCATCTCATTTTACCCACACTGACTCAATTGTACTTAACTTAATACTAATTTAGTACTATATGTAATTCAAATGCTATATATGACTCAATACTAAACTTAACATTAATTTAATTTAAACACTACACATGACTCAATACTATACTTAACACTAATTTAATTTAAACACTATATATGACTCAATACCTACTATAATTAACACCAATTTAATTTAAACACTATATATGACTCAATACCTACTATAATTAACACCAATTTAATTTAAATACCATAAATTACTCAATATTGTACTTAACACTAATTTAATTTAAATACCACATATGAAACAACACTATACTTAACAGTAATTTAATTTAAATACCACATATGACTCAATACTATACTTAACACTAATTTAATTTAAACACTGCATAAGACTCAATACTATAACTCAACACTAATTTAATTTAAATACTACAGATGACTCAATACTATACTCAATTTAACACTAACTTAATACTATATTTATTCTAAATATTATACAAATAATTTTCACGCACCTATAACTACTAAATATTTTTACAAATTAACTTGCCTTGCCCAATAAATAAGCATTTAGAAATGACAAACTAACCCATCTCCCATCAGGTAACAAGTCACAACTCACAAATGACTGCAATAAATTGCCAAGGTACATCGTAAATACAATATGCGCATGTAACGTTGCAACCGTGACTATACAATTACAAGCGTGCGCGGGTTTTGCATTCCGGAACTCATTCCAAACGAACAACTCACATCGATTTCTCACGAAAAGCTTTCCGTTTCGAGTCTCAGCTTAAACATGCACCGCGTAATTAATAAGGGCACGTGTGCGTCGATAAATGATCGTTGTAGCGTGAATCGAGCCAAGATTGCAGCATTGCTTTGCATTATTTGCGCAATGCCCTGTATGAAAGTGTAAACAGATATATCTGGGTGCAAATGTGGGCGTGCGCTTTCGAAAACTCACTCTTCAACAAAACTCACGCAGAGTATTAACCCTGCTGTGGTTCCTGAGTCTTTTTTGACCCACTCGTGTTTTTACTTCTTTAATCATATTACGACTTCTGAGCCGTTTTAACCCAAGCCTGTTTTTATTTCGTCACTTTTACTACAGCACTTTTTTTTATACCCACCCGTGTTTTTATTACGTCAATTTTACTACCTCGGGTTTTTGTTACCCATCCGTGTTTTTATTTCTTTAACTCTAGTTTGGCCGTTGGACCATTTTTGGTTGTAACACTGCGAAGACCCCTGGGTCTTTTTTTACCAAAGCACGTTTTTATACCTTCAACTCTATTATAGCGTTTTATTTTTTTAACCCAACTATGGCTCTTGTATTTTCATTTTTTTGTGTTTTCAATTCTTTGAGTTTTGTTTTAATTTTGAGTAAATATAAAGCAGTTTATGGTAATATGTGTTTCTCATTCTTTGGTAGTGTGTTGAACGTTGAACTGCAGTTCGTGGCAGGCTTAATAGCAGTGGTAAATTTGCAATGCAATTGAAGTGAAAGTGAACTGGATTATTTGTTATGCTTTTGCGCCGCAAGAGATATAATAATATCGAGTGTATTGTGGCTTAGATATACAAACTGTCCAGCAATCAGAACATGATAATTCTGTATGGAGGAATAAATAACAAATGTATTATAGAATGAAATTTTCGTCGAGGAAATTTAATTTATAAATTCATCAATTATAGACTCACCACTCATATGTGATATGTGAAATGTAAAAGAAAAGCAAATGCTTTAATATCTTTTGGCCACATATCTATTTTACAAATGGCATCACACGAGGTTGATTATGCAGTGTTTTAGAAAAAATGTCTTTGGCTTTGCGCTGATATTAAGCTCAAAAATGAAGATACAATTTTGCCATTTCGACCTGAACTTCGGGAAAAAATTGAAAACGAGGTATTTTAAGAAACTAGAATTTTTACAATTTAATGTTGAGGTTCAGTGCAAAAAGGAACATATTTTGAACACGCTGTAAAAATTTCAAGTCGATCCGAACCTCAGTTTTTTTTTCAATCACTGCAAAATCACAGAAAAAGAACGCCTACACATTAGGCGACTGCAGCGCCGTTATATTTTTATATATATTACAAATTTTTTTTACAGTTTATAGTATTAATAAACATTACTCAAAAGTACTAGTCTCAATTCGTATTCAGTTTCTTATAATTAATTCCCACCAAAAGTTACATTTTTACCAAATCTGACTGCCTAGTGCCCTTAGCTAACACTAGGAAGCAACATTTTCTAAAAAAAGTTCAAACTTCGTGAAAATATAAAGAAAGGAAAAGTGTAACAATATTCAATGCGTAATATTACGTTTATAGCCAATAGGAATAAGAAATTTACTTACGCATTCCCGTAATATTACGTGGGTGGTATGCTCAATATACCTCGAGGGAACGTAATATTACGCAGCTGGTCGTTGAGGGGTTAAACATGTTTCATTCGCAAATATTTCCCAAAATATCCACTTTCCAGCGTTGGTGGCTTAATACGTTTATGTGTAGTTGGGATCGCTTGGGCAGAAGAATAAATTTATGAGAAAAAAAGAACATGCTTTATCTAAAAATAATCTTCATTTACACCTTGCCTTTGCCCTTTCTGTCTTATAAAAAAAAAATCGTCATAGCAGAATATGTTCTTCCAAAAAGTGCAACACATGCCTTTGCTAATTCCCTTCGTAACACAGCACAGTTTCTAAAGCCACCTTGCAAAACGACAATTAAAAGAAACAATATTTCTCATTTCACTCGTTTAAATTTCATTCAATTCATGGAATTTTATTCCAGATCAGTAAATTTGATTGAAATCTTTGAATTCACGAAAACCCATATAAATCATTTAAATTATTGAATGCATTAAAATTAGTAGATACAAATTGCTTAAATTTTTGAATCTATAAAAATTGATATAAATTACTTAAATTTTCAAACTAATAAAAATTGGTGCACCGCGCTGCAATATCTGATCATTAAAAGAAACAATATTTCTCATTCCTTATGATAAAAAAACACGAAACTAACGATAGGGTAAACCAACCAGTAATTAACCGCATACCAGTGAATGACCATTAGCTAAAGAAATGTCAATTATAAATTTAAAAATATTATATATTTATAAATGGAGTGTAGTTGCACATTTAATATCCCATATTTTTAGTTACGTGTCTTGAGCAAACATTAATAAGTACAATTCTTATTAAAAGTATGCGGTCATTTACTGTGCTTCTCCACGTTTTTCATTCTATAATCGGTTTTTTAAAAACTACAATAAGAATAAGTAATTATTTTTATAGAAATTTCAAGAAAAATAAATTTAAATGCAATTTCAACAGTTGTTTTGTTATTACACATAAATATATTCAAGTACTCAAAGGTTCATAAATTAAACAATTCGGTCATTCACTGGTTGGTTTCCCTAGCTACAATTCCAAACCAGTTAAAAATTTTCGAAATCCCCGGAGTAATAATAAGAAGGAACGCACAAGGAGCAATAGAAACCATTCGTTGTTCGAGGATAAAGCTGTCAACAGAAAGGCTAGCAATAACGACTCGACTAAGCATAGAATTTGTTATCATTTTATTAATTAGCAGCCATATCCAGTGTTCTTGAAAGTGTCTACCTGGTGACTAATTGAGAGGCCCACCGTTCCTCATCCAATCAGGATCCGCGATTACCGGGTACACGCCTATAAGGCTCGCCCGACCTTCGATTTAATATCGGCCAGTAATTATAGAAAACACTCTACTGTACATTGATCGCGCCTATATCGTCCACGTCGCTCCCGTTTTTCATCCGGAGCTCTCCATCGCGATAACGGAGGCGAGAAAAAACGACACGTCCGTTCCTCGCTTTGCAAGTCGATTTTATTACCCACTACTGGCTCCGCGGATCGTCTATTGTCGCGGCGGTAAATCATCCACAGCAATCGTATGCAAACGATCGCATCGGGTGATCTGTGTTTCATAGGTGCGCGTGCTACGCCTTTCGCGTTGCACGCGCTCAAGTTGTGTTCTAAGATTTCCGTTTCTGGAAAATCATGGAGATTGGCAAGACTTTGACTGGCGTCGGCGTGACTCCGTGCTGAAGGACTTGTGGACAGGGATGGGCAAAATTTTTATTTAAATAAAGATTTTGAATGCGAATGAAAGTTAAAAAAAAGTTAGCGTCTGTGTTGAATATACTTGAATCGGGTTGACTTTATTCGATGAATAAAGTTAATGTTTTTATTCGTCGAGCGTTTCAGCTGACATTGAATAAATTTTTCAACTTCAACTTGACCAAACGGACAAAAGATAAAAAGAGAGCTAGGACTATTTATAAAACACACATATATTAAGAAAGTACGCGAGAAAATTGTACAGAATGAATTAAAATTGAAATAACATAATAAAATAAAAAATCGAGAAAAAATTAAATTTTTGTGTTTTCACACAATTGTCTCTAGCTTTGGTGTTTATCCATGGGTTTTCTTCAGTAGCACCTTGTTTTCTTTGTAAAAGTGTAGGCTCAACGAGAACCAAATGAGAAACTGGGCCCATTTTTGCGATTTCGATTTTTCCCAGATGATTAAATGAATTGTCGATGTTAATTTCGGTCGAAAAAATTACTTTTTCACATATTTCTATCGATTTCACCCGAATTACTGAACTGATTTGAAACTTTTTTGAGGTTGATGATTCAATTATATTTCATTTGAAATAATTTTCGACCATAACGTGTCATTCGTAACACGAGATATTCGCAATTAAGTGGCACCTTTTTGACAGACAGATAAAAAGTTCACCTGTCGATATCTCGAAAACGTATCCATAGAAAAATTTGTATTTGTACAATTTTGCTATTTTACATAAGAAAAAAATAGTGGCATCTGGCGTACAATTTTTTTTTATTTTCGTAAACTAGTGTAATTGTATAATGTCAAAGTTATTCTATGGGTTAGTATTTTTTCCAAAATAAAAATCACAAAAGTATGAGATCCTTACTGCATTAGTGCGTTTAATTACTTTGCACTGACTTTGAGGGTTGGTAGCTGTCTGCATAACTAAGCCCAATTGAGACTTTTAAAAGTTAAACTTTTCAACTTCTCTTTCTGTAAATTTTAATACTTAAGCAGATAATTGGTACTTAAGTTAACAAATTTTCCCCATTTTTCATTTTGTATTGATCAATTTGTCTCCTAAGGAACTCAATTACAGTTAAATAGAATGCGTTTAGAATATTAATATTGAAAAATATTAGCTGATTAGTGACTAGGAAATTTTATTTAAAAAATAAATTATTAATCCCTAATAAATTCTTAAATATTCCTCAAGTTTTTTTACAATTCAAGCGATAATATTTCGACACAGTTTTTTACGCCGAACAAGATTGTAACTGCAAAATAATAGTATTTCCTAAGAAACAAGCTTATTCATATATTTTCCAGAATATCGAGCTCCAGTCTTCATGGAATATATTTGTACTTGATTAAAAATGAGTTTCACCTTCAAATCGAATTTCTTGAAAACAAAGCCCCATTTCAAAGAAGACGACTTCTATCATATTTGTTCATAAATTCTGCCATATTTCATATTTTCTCAAAAAGGTAACCCATTAAACTTTATTCCACGTTTTCTATTTATTTTTCCATATTCCAGTTGCTTCGCCCCTTACGAAACACCTACTACAACTATATAGCAATTCAGGGTTAAGGTTCCACGCGGAAGAGTTAAATTTCGCACGGCATTGAACGCGTTAAACAAAGAGGCACTTTATACGTAACAAAATAATCGCGATTTCACGCTGCCAGCGTTGATTTGAATTAATGGTGGAATAAATTCATTGGCATCGCTTTCGTTCTCCTTCGATTCGACCCTCTTTCCTTCGTTAATAGCTCATCAGCGCACGGACAGCTTGTTGGCGAATCCACTAAAACCAGAGGATACCATCTTCATCTTGTTAATGCGCGTGACTCGCGTGGGGCTTGATAATAAATTGACTGATCGGGATGTTTAATTACCGTGAAGGCATAACGCTGTAAATAATGACCACCCGAGTAAAACTTTAATCGCCGTAACCGCAGATACGTGCCGCAAAATCGCTAATTAAAGAGCGACACACGCGCGTAGGTATATGCAGGCACGATCTCTCGCTACGTTGAACGATTGTTGGAAGAAGTACCATTTTGAAACACATTTTTCATACTTTACTTAAGCTTTTTAATTTATTTAAGCTTTTAGCGGAACACTAGCAATTTTATTTTATTGTTGCAAATTAAAAGTGTAAATTTATTGTGTAGAAGTAGAATTAATGGAGTTAGAGTAGATTTACAGTAGTGATGAGTGATATAGTACAGTTTTACATTTGATATATTTAGTTAATGGGGTACTTTACTGTAAAGTGCGCCTTTTTACACTATTTTTGGTATTTTTTATAAACCAGCTATAGAAATCTTTCCGTAAAAATTTGGTGCATATAAAATACAAATTCACATTATACAAATTGTATTAGAGAGGAATAATTAAAATTTGTCTTCCCAATACAAAAAACTGTGTAAAAAATTTATCTCCATTTTAACTGCTATAATAATAATCTACTGTTTTGTAATAACTGCTGCAATAATAATATACTGCACTGATCTAAAAATGTTGATTTATTATCCTGAGACTTTGCGTTTCTTTTCGATTGAAAATTCAAGCCTTAGTGGTGATTCGGGGAATTTGCATTTTTATATGAATTTAAAATCTGCGATTAGAATCGGTGCTGGAAACTTGCATACATTGCGAATTTTAAATTTGCAGCTAGTATCGATCTTTGAAATTTGCATCTACTACGGATGTGAAGTCTTCTCAGACTAACAGTACTGACAATTTGCGCGTGTTAAGAATTCTAGTTACGTGCAGTGACATTCCTGGAAATCTGCGTCTGTGTATCGTGAATCGGAAATTTGCGCATGTCGATAATATTGGAAATCTATACATAGGTATTGTCAATGGAAACTTGTGTCTACTATGCAACGGAAATTTGCAAGTATTAGATATCGATGCTGGACATATGTAGGTATCTATTTGTTACGAATGTAAAATTTGCAAATAAAATATTTGGAATATTGATATTATTGCAAATGTTCTTTTATTGCGAATTTAAAATTCTCGTATGCCGACGTGCCGGTAAATTTACGCTTGCGGCACAATAAACATTTGTTCATACTAGTATTATTGTAAATTTGTTCTTGTTGCGAAATTAAAATTTTCGGATAGAATATTACCAGAAATTTACACTTTTGGAAATTGAATATCGAGAATTTGCATTTACTGGTAATACAAATTTTACATTTATCGTTAATTAAAAATCTGACCTTACCGCCGATATAAAAAAATTATAAAATTTGAGTATCTGTGGGGTGTTTGAAGGTACAAAAGAAGGGGCAGAAGAAAGTAAAATTTAGGTTATTCCAAGTTGAGACCTAAATATGTAAAAAAAAATTCAACCCTGCCTCTCAGAATAAAATCTTGAATTTACAAATTTAGAATCGAATATTGAAAAGTTAAAGGTGTAAAATCATTTCACTCAAATTACGATAAATCTTTTTCTCAAAATATGGCACATCACAAACAATTCTCCTGAAAGTTTGTTCAAACATTTACGAGCTTACGGAAGATAAGGAAAAATAAATACGTTATTTTGCGTCACGCGATTTCCTACGTTTATTAGCAAAGCTTCCAGTAAACGGTTGAGTCGATTACTCGTATTCATTCTTATATGCTTCTCGGTTTCTTGCTCATTGGGCGTACACGCGAACGGAATAAATTTCCTGTTTCTCCTTGAACGTGTTAATTAATCGCGAGAAACGGTACAGGTTGTTCGGTCTGTCATCGTATCACAATTAACTGTAGTTTATTCGTTCGGCTGTGCAGTTTGTACATTCTCACTATCAATCCAAGATTCCTATTCCCTATAAACAGAATATGAGAAAACATACCGCCGTGGAAATTCTCCTTTCAGCAAACGCGTAGCAATAATTTAGCAACAAGTTTAACAAAATGGCACCAATTTTCTTAACCCATGGACGATGCATACTAGACAACAATTATGGGTCAAAATTGACCCATTTTGATGCCCAATAATACAGTGACTTTCATACTTGAAACAAGTTTCTTATATAGGGAAACTTGAACTATTAATATTATCTAATATTCTCATTTTTTTAAAAACGTTTAACAATGAGTAGTCGCTAGTCGAGGGTAAATTCTCACAGCTCCTATTCTGTGTAAGTTTGCAGAAAAAGTTTCAGGAACTAAGGAGTCTTTATCAAAGGACTAGAAAAAATAGAAGCCGTCTGTACGTCATACGGGATTCGTTATTTATGCGTAATAACCCATTAGCCACTCGAGTTCTCGTACAAGTCAGGAAGATTAGCCTCGCCAATTTAGCACGTACCTACGTATGTATCCATAAAAGGCTATAACGTAGAAAGAAAACGTAAGATTTTCTTCGTCTTGGCATAATCCAGGACTGTGTATAATTACACGCTCAATGTCGCCGCAATTATTACGAGCCCTCAGACTTTTCTGGACAAGCGATCATTTCTTTCCTTACGCGGGATTAAGGGGGGTCGAAGGAAACTGCTAACTTTTATAAATAAAAGTTATTTACTGAACTTAAAACAGAAAATAAATGATTTAAAAGTTTAAAGTACCTAATATTAAAGTATAAAGTTAACTTAAAACAGAAAAGAAATGATTTAAAAGTTTAGAGTTAACTTGATACATTAATAATTATTTTGTATTCGATTGATAAATTTCCTAAAGGGACATTTATTTTTTAACAGATATTTAAGGGTTAATATAAAAGTTAGGGATACTTTTTTAATTAGTATTATTTAAGGAATTTGAAGCAGGATAAATGTAAAAGAAAAAGTATACAAAAGTTAGAATTTTTTGTTAATTTTAAGAAAATCATTATGGCCCAACTTTACTAAACGGTTCAAGATTTCAACTTCAAACTTATGTGTCCCATAACGGGAAATCCGCTTGCCACAACTGTAACTTTTGCAGGGCAGAATAAATGCTGCAGTTTAACTGCAACTTTTTTTCCACTTCCAAGAAAATACAAGTTCCCTCTTTATGCAAAAATTTATGGAATAAAAGTTTCTGTGAATGCACTTCATTTTGTAGCTGTTTTCTTGGAACAGGAAAGATAATAATAGAACAATTACTGTTACTTCATAACTAAGTGAAAATTTCAACAGTTTCAGTCGGCCTCGACAGTGGTGGTCAACGAAGGCGCGCGATTCACTGTCGGGGCGCCGCACGTTTTCTAAACAATTTCATTTCTGTATTAAAAACAAAACGTGACTTGCCACTTTTGTTGATGTTTTCCCACGAAAAAATGTTTGCTGCATCGCGTGGAGCAGTAAGAATTTCTCCAAGACCCTTAATTTTTTAAATAAATTGAAAGATATCTGCAAAAATGGGTGCATTTTTTATGTTTCTTTTCCTTTGATCGTTGTTTAAACATATCCAAATGTTTACAATGCACTAATACCTTATATCGTCGTATTCGGAAGGTTTCATAAAATAATTTGACACAACAAGCAACTGAATAACTATTACCGTTTCGACACAAAAGATATTCAAATTTGAAAATTTGCATTTGTTTTTAAAATCGAATTTCTCAAAAACCGAGGGTGATGGCGACGAACGGTTTGCGGATTCGTTTTCAACGCACGAAAACCTATAAGAAACGACTACAGAATGTTACAAGTCCAGATGGCTGTCGAACTGTGCAATTAACCATTTGTTAAGATCGTAATTATTCGCTTATACTTTATCGTATTACTTTTTGTCAACTGGCAATTATTCTCGGGAGAGTTTGTCGGTCGAGGAAACCGTTGGGTGGAGTTATGTGGTAGTTACTTATGTTTAGAATACAAAAAAAATTCTAATGAATAACGAATCCTGATCTGAACCGCTGAGCATTAGCATTTCCATGAATATGCTGCGGCGTGTAACTGTATAGTGCAGAACACATCAATAACCGTATTTTTGAAATTCCTTTCATGGAATGGAGAGCGTTTGCAACATCGCACTTCAGACGCGCCTTCATTTACCTATCGAGTTTCCTCCGCTGTGGATAAATAGTGGCATTCGCAGAGGTCTTTAAACAAGTACTATATCTAATAACGTAATTAAGAAGAGGAGTAAGAATAATAATTTGTTTACGGGATATCGGTCCTTTGATTTACAATATGAGTAAAGGCAAATACAAAAATGTCTAAATGTTATTAAAAATATATATCTTTAGGGAGTTTTACCTTCTATGTTGGCAGAAGATTGACAGGAGTATAAATTGGTGGTAATTGTTTTCTTTAAATAATGAATTCAATAGAAAATCTGATTACTGGCTTTTAGTATTACACCTCTTGAAGATTAAAAACAAATGGTTTTTCTCTTAAACTTTAAGAGGAGTATTATAATAACTCAATAGAAAATCTGATTAATGGCATTTATTATAGATCTCTTGAAGATTAAAAAATCAACAAAAATTTCTATGCACTCCATTATTTAAAAGAAAAAAAGTGTTAAATAAACGTGTCCAAGGTGCCCCCCCCCCCCCTCTTCCATATTAGTTCAAATTTTGAAAAGTATAACGCAAGATATAGGTAACCAATTTGGAGGTAGATAATATTAATTAATAGTGAAAAATCGGTATGTGTTGTGGAGTCTACATACTAGGCACCGTTTATTTGAAACATAATTTCTATTGTAACGAATAAATTTTTTGGTTGTTTTATCGACATATTGCGGAATACATTTTCATTTTACAACCACTTCACACTGGGTTTTAGCAAAAGAATGCTACTCACGGTGTTGAGTAGTAAAGATAGTAAATTTTCTAGTAAAGATGAGGAACACGGCGATCCGATGACTAATGTAGCGCTATCCAACGAGACCATTTTTGTAACCGTCTTTGTTATATTACCGTTGCATTAACGTTTTTGTACGTCACTTGTATTTGTAGAATCTGCGATGATTTGCTGGCGATAAAACATAAACCGTGCCTCGTAAAAGATGAACAATTATGTAAATTGTTGGTGTGTAGCGTTACCAGATGATTCATTGCTGGCTTTTGCGTCATGCTATTCCATTGATCGCCGCTTAATTGTACCATCGTGGCCATTTAGGGGACTATTTTTTATAAATCTCACTGTCGAGAACAATTTTCATCCTATCACACACACATACACTAGAATTTTTCTTTTCACTTGCGGCCTGCGGTGTGTGGGTCTTTTTAGACCCAAGTGTAACGCTACCAAGGAGGATAGTATATAATAATAATAATAATAGAGAAATCCTTGAAAATTAAAAAATTGAATTGCTCTAACAAAAAAAAATGGAATCTAAATTGGGTGAGATGGTACAGTTACTATGGATGAAAATAGACCCAGGGAATGACTGATTGTTAGATTACGTTAGATTAGATTAGATTAGAGAAATGCATTTGGTTGTTCAAGCATCCAAGGAAGCACCTTCACACTTCCTGGATCGAGCTTTCCCACTTAAATGACATTTTTATTTTCGGTTTTTTGAAGATAAAAAAAATTTCTGTTTAGTGTAACCCGCCAATTAAACTAAGTTGGTGCTATTATGATTTTGTATTTTTTAAGATTTTAAAGTCGTTATGATTTTACTGGTCTCACAACTGTTCACTTTAGACACTATATGACATAATATTTTTTTATGCGGTATTGCATACTTTATCGAAATTCAGGAAGAAATATTTGGTACCTACTCCATGTAAAAAACTGAAAGTGAGCTTATATCTCGTCCAAAGTGTAACATAATATTGCATTATATGTCCCCTTGGTACCATGCAACTTTTGTTTAAAATATTTTTTTATGTCGTTACGTTAGGGAAAAATTTTTGCAATAAATTAATTTCGCAATAATATTTTCCTAAGTACTATTAGTAATGACAGAGGTATGTAGGTAGGTGATAACGTGTTTATTCGAGTGATGCAATAAATATTTCCAGTACTGTACACAGTAGTGGTCATAGAAATTGCACCATCTTGAAAATATCAATGTTTCTGGTTTAGCTTTCACACAAACAGCGACCATCTGTATTCTGTATTATTAGGCAGTAGTAAATGTTTGATTTATATTAAAGAAAACATAATTTATTACAAGAAATCAACAGTTACTTCAAAATAAATCTACCTTTACTTTTGTAAATCGTGCAGCCTTTGGAGTCTTTGGACAAATATAGATTGCGGATGCATACATGCACAGGCATAAACGAAAGGTGTCCAGCTTTAAACAATGTTAGCTATAGCCAATGAATAATAACTTGGCAGTAAATCTTACTTTTACTTCTTCTACGCTCTAAGCTGATCTAGTATTTTCAGTGCATTGTACTTCAGTAGCAGGAGCGAAGTTGGAAATTTTGGGCCCCTAGGTTAACAAGATCTGCCGACCTATCCGTGAAATATTATCAAATATTTTAATTTAAAAGAGTTGATAAAACTTTAAAATGAATTCAATATGACAACTCACATATGAGTTATTGCCAATTAGCTATATGAAAAAAGAAATTATTTTTAAAGTTGTCTCAAGCCTCTGTGTTTAAACCTTTTTCCATTTCTTCCACTCAAAATTTGGGGCCTCCCAAAATTCACCGCTCTAAATAGGCTGCAGCCTACTTACAAGGAAACACCGCGAATCCGGATTCACCGATTGGAATGCAACTTTGTGGGTTTATAGAGTGACTCAAGACAAAAATAAAGGTGTCTTTTGTTCCTGCCCAATCGCCATTTAAGGGTGTGAAAACTAACCTCAAAAATCAAATAAGCACTCCCACTTTTTCGGGTATAACTCTTAAAATACAAGAGACAGAAGAAAATGTTTCAAACAAAAGTTTAATGGAACAATGAGCGCTGCAAACTTGCGTTAATAAAATTTTGAAAACAGTGTAAATAAAAAATACCCGACGGAAAAACAACTTTTTTCAAAATTTTGTTAACGCCAGTTTGCAGCGTTTATTGTAACAGTACACTTTTGTTTGAAACATTTTCGTCTATCTCTTTTACTTTAGGAGTTATCCGCGAAAAAGTGGAAGTGCCTATTTGACTTTGAGGTTAGGTTTCACATCTTTAAAGGATGATTGAACACGAACGAAGCCTACCGTTATTCTTGTCTCTGCAGTGTTCCCTTGTTACCCTATAGTACACCAATCCGCCTCTGTTTATTAGGTACTTTCATGCAACCCTATTATATCGTTTTATATAAAATTATTTAAAGATCACGTTAAAAAAATTTAGTGTGGCTATTCGACAAATTGTTTTCCAGGAGCGGTGCAATTTTATTGGCCACTACTGTATATCCCCTCTGTGACAAAAATTATTTTTGCCACCCTTTATATTATTTTATATTATTATTTTAAAATATAATTTTTGACAGAGAGTGAAGTTTGTTGTATTTGTTGAATAACAAAAGCCTATTGTTTTATAAAAAAATTATTAATTATATGGATGATTTAAAAACAATTTATAAGTTTCACTTTTTTATTGATTTTTATCGATTTTAATTGTCTCTTTCTACCAATTTTGCCGCCCCCAAATTTACCGCTCTGAACAGTTGCCCTGCGTCTCCCTAGATCAGGTTCAGTCCGTGGCAAAGTCAACAAACGATTCAAAAGAGAGAAGGGGACCTTTCCACGTAGTAGGGTAAGGACCCAATTACTGGCACTCAACCCAATTACTGTCACCTTAAGCTATTTTACCTAAAATAACGAATAAATAAACGTTTAAGTAAAATAACTTAAGGTGGCAGTAATTGGGTTGGGTGCCAGTAATTGGGTCCTTTACCCTACACCTGACGAACGATTTACCAATTCCCCTAACATCTCTAGAGCCAACCGCCTCACCATTGTCACGAATAATAGTACTAACATTATTAAAACGATAATTTTCGTTCCGTCTCAATGATTCTGGTTCAAGGCGACCGACTCTTTGTACCATTGCACGAGCGTTACAGTCCTGCAGAAACGGTGCGTGGACGTTTCCACCGAACATTTGCCGTTCATTATAACGAAATAATTAGCGGTCTTAGCTCGTTCTGTATCCGTTTAAAGACAAACATTCACAATACCAACGTAATGCTACTATGCTCGTGTCAATTCATGCTGTGTTGCTTGTAAAAAGAAACATGAATGGAGCATGCTTATCGATACGCTCTTCCTTATTCAACGCGTATTATCCATATTAATTAAATTTGAGGAATTTGCAGAATGGTGAAGTTGATAGATTTTAATGAAACTCAGTGTAATTTTTTTGCGAAAATTTGTTTTTAAAGTTTTTCGTTTTTTAAAGTAACATTATTTTTCTTTTTGGTACTCTGATAGAGCATAAAAAATGGAACAATTTTTATATTTAAAGTTTTGTTTTACCTCGCACCGTTACAAAGTTATATTTTAAAAAATATAAAAGAATTTAAGTTAAACGATTTTATTTAAAATGCCCAAAAACCAAAATTGATTCTTTTCTTGTATTACAATTTCTAACTTTCGTTAGAAACACTTTTTAGTAAAATTATCGAAAATGCCTAAGACAGTGTTTCCCACCCTTTTTTGAGTCGCGATCTGTTGTTATAATATTCAAATAACCTGCGACCCCCTCCTCCCCCCTCCCAAATAAGGTAAGGTAAATCATTAATAGAATATGGCCATGTAAGTATATGCAAATAAATAAGTGCTAAAAATCAACAACTAAAAATAACCGTGACGAACCCCCAAAAAACACTTCGCGACCCACACGTTAGGATTCACTGTGATCAAGTGATCACCCTGTATAAAGAAATCTGAAAATCTTTTAAGTGCTTAGAACCTCTAAAGGTCTTAATACGGCCCTTAATAAGGCCCTGTATATATACAAGTTATTTGCCATCCCACAAGACCTACAGTTATACAAGATTCGACTGTGCACATACTCCGTTCATGTCTAATATTCACATAATCGTCAGATGATTATCGATTTCTGTAATAAGTGTATGAGTATTTATTTGCACAGTAACGAGAATATATGTACACTATTGCGAAACACACAGAGACCTTGAATAACTAATCCTTCGTAATTAGGATATTATTGGCTGTGTCGTGTATATAAATCCTATCCTGAATTATAATCCATAAATATTGAAAAGGGTTTCTAATTCCCACTCACGGGTTTGTTTGCCATTACGAGATTTCTTTTATCGAGCTATCGTGGCACTATCGTATACGATTTATGAGATCATTTTAATTAGGAACTATATTTCAAACAGTGTTCCTCTGTTTTAGAATACAATTGTGCTCTCTGATCTCAAGGGGCTAAATTATTCAAGAAATAAAATTATTCAGTAGCTCGACGTGAATATTTTATTTTTTACGCAACGGCACTGATCTCATTTTATACCTCAACAAGTGCAATATTTATATTTAATCATAGATCAGTTTTTCCATCAATTTTTCTTAATCCTTTTGCTACGATCATCGATCATGTTTAATGTATTAAGTTTTTTACGACCTTCTTTAGAAAATAATTCTAATTTTATTCGTCGCTAAAATAGATCTGTTTGCTTAATTCTTTTTATTCTCACTGTTACATCTATAGAATGAATAACAGTGTTATTTATTTCTGTTTATTCTGGTTTAGAAAATAATTGCAATTTCATTCGTTGTTAGTCTGGGCCAAATTTTCATCAATATTTGAATCAGTGCACGCAGTGCGCGCGGGGAACGCACATAGGCGTTCAAGGAGTGTAGTAAGGAAATACGATTATAGGAGTTCCGCACGTGGCGTACGTACAAAATGTTGAGCCTTCTAAGTTTTAGAAGCCCGGAAAGGCAGCTTGATTTTGAGAATTTTTTATGCGAGCATAGTAAATGGAATACAAAATTTGTTTGAAGGCCTTTATTCTACATACCTTGAAGTATGATCACGATTTTTTTAAAATTTTTTTAATACAAAATGACGACACCACAGCTCAACGAAAGAAGCTTTTTCTGAAAAATACTGTTCCGTGGCCGAAAAGATTTCTCCTTCAATTTTTGACCTAGAACGAAAAACCGAAAAATTTGGAGTCCTATGTAAGATTATCTCGGGAAATACAAGAGGAAATTAAAAAATACTGATTTTTGTAGGATTGGTGCGTGATTGGACAAAACACGGAAATGCCACAACCTCGAAATTGTTGAAACAATTGTTTTCTTTAATCGCGTACCATTCTTACAAAAAAAAACAATATTTTTTAATTTCCTCGTATACTTCCCGAGCTAATCTTATACAGAACCCAAAAGTTTTTGATTTTTGTTTTACGTAAAAAATTGAAGAAGAAATCTTTCCGGTCGCGAAACACTGTTTTTCAGAAGAAGCTTCTTTCGTTGAGCTGTGACGCCGCCATTTTGAATGAAATAATTAAAGAAAAAATTGGGATCTTACTTTAAGGTACATAGAATAAAGGCCTTCAAACAAATTTTATATTCCATTCACTATGCTCGTATAAAAAAATTCTCAAAAGCATTACCCCTTAAGGAGTTAAAATCTTTTGTTTGTAATAGAACTATTCCAAATATTAAAATACTTCGCTACAGAATTAAACAATATTTTAATTCAAAGTCTAGTAACACTCATAAGTATCTATTAAAAGAATAATAAGATAGAAATATAAGGTGACCATTTTGTGCATCTCTTGTGAAAGTAAATAATTACAAGTTAACATAATAATCAAGTACCAGTTAAAACAAAATCAAGTAGGTAGGGTAAACCAACCAGTGAATGACCGAATTGTTGAATTTCTGGACCTTTGAGATTAATACTTGAATATATTTATGTATAACAACTGTTGAAATTGCATTTAAATTTATTTTTCTTGAAATTTCTATAAAAATAATTACTTATTGTTATCGTAATTTAAAAAAAATCGATTATAAAATGCAAACCGTGTAGAAGTCCAGTAAATGACCGCATACTTTTAATAAGAATTGTACTTATTAATGTTTGCTTAATACATGTAACTAAAAATATGGGATATTAAATGTGCAACTACACTCCATTTATAAACATATAATATTTTTAAATTTATAATTGACATTTCTTTGCCTAATGGTCATTCACTGGTATGCGGTCAATTACTGGTTGGTTTACCCTATTTAATATTATATATATATATAAATTTATTTTATTATTTGCAATTGCTAAATTCATCCCTAAAGTGGTTCGTACATATTATGGGCACCTTGTATAGGTATTTTAATAATCACTAATAAAAAACATTTCTTGAATGTTCAGCTATAGTGTATCCCCTTATTTAATTGCAGTCAAACTCCGCAATCAACATTAGGCATGCATATGCACCGCGATATGAAACCGAAGGAGAAACGGAATAACTATGATTCGGCTCGCATGATACAAACTGCTCGAAGATACCATCGGCTACGCTGTATTTATGATCTTCGCGAATGTTAACAAGTGTGTAAATGCCCCCGCGTATAATTCTCGCGATAATTGACGATGGCACGTACAGCCATTGTGCATCGATGCGTTATATAAATTCATATTTTATAACAAGCTGTTAAGAACCCTCGCTATGCGCGGAATGCAATCAGACCTGATATTTAATAATACTAAATAAATGGTAATTATGCGAATTGCTAAACGTCACCATGCCCTAATATGAGGCAGAAATATGTGAAATCTAGTTCACTATTGATATTCGCAGTCATTCACATTCGCTTACTATTTCAATATTCAAATATTGTGTTACCACATTCTTGTGTTATATAGGGTGGTACGCTTAAACGATTTAATTTCTGTTCGGAGCAAACGTTTGAATAAAGATCTTTTTCGAATAATTCGTTCAATCACTCTGCTCTGATCGCTGTTCGTATGTCCCTCTCCCCCTAACATTCAATATTATGTTTACTTCTGGTATAATATTATTACTATTATTCTTCTATATCTGGCTTTGTCACTATTCATTAATGGTTTCTTTTGCGCTTACTTTCTTGCTTTCATTCTTTTAATTATATTTCTTTTGTACTTCCTAATTATTTTGTTCTAGGCTTGTGTGACTGTGATTTGTATTTCTTATAACAAAGGGTTTATCCCGTTGAAATATATAAACGAATATAAATATAATATAATATAAGGCTCAATCAATTTATGCATGAGTAAAAAATAGTTGAAGGGCCCTTGTAGGAAACGCTGTAAGTGACAAAATATAAAAAAAATTCTGCAAGGACACCTCAAGTGTCTATTGGAAGAAATTTTTGTTCAAGTGAACCCTTTTCCGGATGAATCTTTTCTCATGTTTTTTCTTATTTTAATTGGAACTAGTTGAGTCAAAAAATTAGTTATAATTGTTGACACTCGGAATTCACACTTTTCCGAATTGCACCTCACGGGAATCGATCTAGCGATCTCTGCGATCTCTGGATTTATTTAGGAGTCAATATTAATTCGAAGTGTTGGCTATGATAAACAATTTTTTAAAAACAAATAACCAGTTGCACCGAAACGGAGAATGTTTCTTGAATGGCTTAACCAGCGCTATAATTTGATATGTGACTCATTATAAAAGCCCGTTTTCAGTTTTAAATTATGTTAAAATATGTACCTCCCCAGTTCACAATCATAAACATCATAATGTTACCATTACTATTATTTACATTTGGTGTCCGTATTAGTAAAATATGAAAAATGAAACCTGACATCTAAAGTAATATAATTAAAAATATGTCCTGATACAGATTTTTCCAAAATGATGAAATAAATAAGCTAAAACATGCAAATTCTTCCTATTATCAAAAATCAATAATACGAAATCGATACTCATTTTGAAGTATAGATTGCAACAAAATTATATGTCACTGTTCACGCAGGCGATTCTACACCAAGATGGATCTTGAATCTTTTTTATTTTAATATGTTCTGATCACTCAAAAGATAAAAACTGTGGAAGGAATCATTTTAATTGTTCATTGCTTGAAACATTCTCTGAGACATGGTTCATCTGACACTTTTTCTCGTTTTAGTGAGTGAAACACGTTACGAAAAGAAAAATTTGACCCCGAATTTCTAGGTCAAGGTCCGTTCTGCGGCACATTTTTTTTAACAGATCTCATTTTTTATCAGATTTCTTGCACTCTGTACACGCTTCTGTCCTCGGTCTGCCTTAATTAGCCACAAATTAATGGACTGTTCCAGGGCTATGTTGAATAAAATGCGAAATTATTTATCCTCCAGGGCACAATGCTGGGCACACTGCCTCAGAAGCTACAATTCATGTACAAGCCGTATGCGTTGGCCATTGTCTCAATTGGATACGTACTTGGAGAGCTAGGTCATTATTTAATTGGTAAGTGGTACAAATGCATTCTCTATATTATACTTCCTCTTCCTTAAGATGTCGTTTATATCTCCTTAGGCATGTGTGCTGAACTAATTACGAGTAGTATATTTTCAGTTAAATGTTTCCTTCTTTGGAGAAAGCTATGTTTAAATTGCGTAGGAAATTGCGAGGATCTAACCAGGGACATTCAAGTTTTATCTTCTTGGAACTTTACTATATTTGCTAAACATACTTTTTACTTAATACTTGTTACGTGATACGTTGTTTAACCTGTTAAATGGGGAGGACGAGTTAACTCGTCTTTTGAAAATTCCTCCAAGTTGAACAAAATAGAGTGATTCGTTTCGAAAGATAAAAAATCTCAGTACTGCTCTAAAAAAAGCAGTAAATAATATATTAGATTAGATTGTATATGGTATTTACCACAGGCAAAAGAGAGTTAATTCGCCTATCATTTTTAATTATATAATTTTAAGTGCAGTGGTAGTAGTATGCAGAAATATAACAAAACTTGGATTTAGATTTATCAGTATGGGAGAAAAATTTCTGTTAGTGACAGTAGAAATATTGCAAAGCGTGATATCAAGTAATTTGAAAAATTAGAACCTTGAGAAGTTAATAATTTGAGGAGGTGGAAATTTGAAAATTTAGAATCTTGAGAAGTTAATAATTGAAGGAGGTGAAAATTCGAAAATTAGAATTTTGAAGAGTTTATAATTCGAGGAGTGGAAAATTCGAAGAATTAGAAACTTGAGAAGTTAATAATTGAAGGAGGTGAAAATTCGAAAAATTGGAATCGTGAAAAGTTGATAATTCGAGGAGTGGAAAATTCGAAGAATTAGAAACTTGAAAAGTTAATAATTCGAAGAGGTAAAAATTCGAAAAATTGGAATCTTGAAAAGTTAATAATTCGAAGAGGTAAAAATTCGAAAAATTGAAATCTTGAAAAGTTAATAATTCGAAAGGTGAAAGTTCGAAAAATGAGAATCTTGAAAAGTTTATATTTTGAGGAGTTGAAAATTCGAAAAATGAGAACTTTGAGAAGTTAATAATTCGAGGAACACTCCAAAAGTTAGAAATTCGGAAAATTGTCAGCTCGTAGAATGAATGAAACTATCATATTCATTTTTATTTTTGTTAGTGGAAGATATTGTCGCAGCCCAATCGTTTAATTCTAGGACAACCTTGCATAATGTGTTTTATACTTGTTCACAAGGTGTCACGAGCAAAGCAACAGCAGAGGATTTACACTACGGTGACATTTCCTGCCAATTAAACTCGTCCACATTGGCCATCATAGATCTTCCGATACAATGCGAGGTAGCTCAGAACGCAAGTTCGTAAGTGTACCATTTAATTTGCAACATATATATTTTCTCGTCATATCTATATTTTCCACGTGACCATGATTTCGTTATATAAAACAAATAGTAGCAAGCGCAATAGAATAATCCATAATAATAACAGTAATTATTCTCGTTGTATAATACATAGTCTCATGCGTCACCAAAGTCTGTTTATAACTTGCATATTCAGTATGAATACAGAATACTACTTAGTATTCCATCTAAGTGATTGAAATTTCTTATTCAGTATCTGACGAAAAGAAACCTAGAATGACCCACTTCAATAACTAATACTACATAAATCCTACAAAAACGAAAAAAATTGAATCAGATAGTATCAAATTAATTGATGGAAAAATGTAGCAAGTCTTTTATGCTTTTTAATTACAAGACATTATTGATTTCCTAGAACCAACCTGACATTTCAATCATAATTCCCTAGTAATAATACAACCCAATTAATAACACTTTGAGTGACACACAATTTTAAAAAATACCTATTGAAGTCTGACAAGTCTTTTTGGGCAATTGCTTTTGCCGGGAAAGATTTGTCCAGTTCGACACTTTAAAAACCTAATGACAATTTGAATTTATTCACTAAATTTTTACGAGACTGCTATCAGTGGATAGGGGGCGGTTGCCCGATAAAAATGAGTTCCAACACGACCTTATTCGGGGTATTTTTAACACATTTTCCCCCAAAAAAACTAATAATGAAAGGAGGTACAAAAACAAATTTAAATTTTATTCGTTGTCGGTGTCAACTTAAACCAGTCAACCTTTTTTTAATTGGTTCAAAGCTGCTATATTCAATACTAAGTAGAAATATTTGCCACTTTTATGTCACGTTCATATAATAAAAATATATTCCTGACCGCTTAAAATAAGACCGCGTAAAAAAGTAAATCGAGTAAAAAAGTAAATTCATATTTCAATAACGATGCTTGATGCAAATTTTAATGTTTTCACGAACGGCACCAGCTTCGCAGAACGGGGACCACAAGCGAACAATATCCTGCGCGGTCGCGGATAGCATCTTATCACCGAACATCGTATCGCTCGGTTATGATACTTTCACTCGATACTCGTGCGAACAGATTCATGAACAACTCGTGTCCATGTTGCCTCTGATCGAATTAGAGCCGCCTGTGTTGAAGGTGTTTCGTTTCGTAGCTGCGAGTCCCTGGAATTGAACGGGTCGCGTTATTGCGAATGGAACTACAACGGCCTTGGCTTGGACTATCAAATCCTGGCTGGACCGAGTTTTATCGCTGTGTTCACGGTCGTCGGCGTTGGACTGGGAGTCGCTGCCGATAAGTACAACAGGTATTTATCATCGAGGAATGATTTTTAACCCCTTGTTTTAAGATGACCAGTCACGCTTGGGCGGATCATGTTTAGGCTAAGGAAGTTGCAGCGACAAATTTTGAGGACTGGCAAATTTTGAGGGGTAATACATTTTGGGGGCAACAAATTTTAGGGAGTATCAAATTTTGGGGGTGGCAAATTTTTTGGATCGATAAGTTTTAGGGAGCATCAAATTTTGTAGAGCGTCAAATTTTAGGGTATGGTAAATTTTGAGGAATTGCAAATTTCGGGGAGCGTCAAATTTTGAAGGGTGGTCAATTTCAAGGAGCAACACATTTTAGGGAGTACCTATCAAATTTTGGGGGTGGCAAATTTTTTGAAGCGACAAATTTGGGGGAGCGGCAGATTTGGGGAGCATCAAATTTTGTAGAGCATCAAATTTTAGGGTGTGGTAAATTTTGGGGAACGGCAAATTTTGTGGACGGTCAAATTTTGTAGGGTGGTAAATTTTGTGGACGGTCAAATTTTGTAGGGTGGTAAATTTTGTAGAACGTCAAATTTTGGGGTGTGGTAAATTTTGGGGAGCGGTAAATTTCGGGGCACGCCAAATTTTGTAGTGCGTCAAATTTGGAGAGTGGTAAACTTTGAAAAGCAGCAAATTTCGGGAGCATCAATTTATGTAGAGCGTCAAATTTTGGGAAGCCCTAAATTTTGAAAGACGACTAATTTTGAGCGAAAACAATTGGAGAAGGTTTAAACACAGAAACTTGAGACAACTTTAAAAACATTCCACTTTTCTTTCATGTAGCAAATTAGCAATGCCTGAGATAAGAGTTATATTGAATTAATTTTGAAATTATCTCAATCGGTTTTAAATTAAAATATGACGAGTTAACTCGTCATTCGACGATACCACTACACCGGACAAGATGAGTTACCTCGTCGCTAATTTAAAACACCGTTAATCGTTAGACAGGCGCTATACCGTTAGCTTGTTAATAAAACTGACCAAGCTCATTCCATCTTAAAATTCTTAAGGATTAAAGGAAGCAATTACTTTCTGAGTTTTTTACAATAATAGATTAATAAAAATTCATATGGGAAAAACTAATGTGTTTGGCAATAGCTTTCAATTATTATCTGATTTGTTGTAATAGATTGAACGTTAAATTTACGTTTACTGAAAATTAAGAAATATGAACTGGGTCAGATTTACCAACGAGTCAGCCATTTACCTCATGATGCAACATTTAATATTTATGCATCATTTAATATTTCGAGTTTTTAATTTCTCAGATTTTCAACTTTCTGAACGTTCAGTTTCTCGAGCTTCCAATTTCTCAATTTTTTGACGCTTTGAATTGCGAGTTTTTTGAGTTCCTAACTTCTTCGGTTTTTAATTTCTTGATTTTTCAATTTTCGTAGCTTCAGTCTCTCAGGATATTAAATGTATAACAGCTGTGTGACATGGATTCTCTGTCTCTGTTGATTAAGAACGAGAAATTTTAAAATAAACTAATAGGAATTCTTTTTACTCTGTTTCTTGTCGATCCTGCGAAAATTGTGGATGTAGTAAAAATATTGATTTGTTTATTGCATGTTAATTGGTATTGTATTACTAATGGCCATTAGCAAGAGAGATAAGAGAGAAATAGAACAGTTTTAAGTGGACTTTGAAATACCGATTTCGCTAACAGCACGGGAGAATTCCTAGATAGTTATCTGTTTAACAATAACCACTCACCGTGCCCAGCGCACTTTAATTTCGATGTTCTAACGAAAACGATTAGATGAAGGTTAGTAGAACGTTTCCATTCTATGTGAGACATGCCACATTTTTATAAATTTGTTTTAATGGGAGTTATTTTCTTTCAATATAAAAATGAAAGGGACATAGCAAGACTACATACATGAACATGCGTAGTTAGTTTTTGAAAAGTTTTCAAAATTCGAGAAATTCGATCCTCGAGAAATTGAGGATTTGGAAAATTCGAGATTCGAAAAAGAGAAAATATTAGAAACTAAGCATTTGAAAAGTTGTAACTTTGTGAAATTCGAAATTCGAAATGTTAATAGTCTGAGAAACTTGATACCCAAAGGTTCAAATTTGCGAAATTGAAAACTAAAGAAGCTAACAATTCGCGAAACAATTAAAAATTTGAAAATTCGCGAAATTGAAAATTAGAAACAAAAATTTCTACGTGACAGGTATATAGGATAAAGGACCCAATTACTGGCAGTCAACCCAATTACTGTCACCTTAAGCTATTTTACTTAAAATAACGAATAAATAAATGTTTAAGTAAAATAGCTTAAGGTGACAGTAATTGGGTTGGCTGCCAGTAATTGAGTCCTTTACTCTATTGAAGACGAAGCACTCAAATCGGCAAATTACATGCTACAAACACAATTACAAAGAAATAAAACATTTCAGCGCGAAATGTCTGACCAAGCGCGACCACTTCTACTTTCAAATCTTACCAGAAGTGACATCAGTGAACTATAAAGTCTTGCTCTACCTTTTCTAGCTCCAATAAAAACAGAGAAATTCCATTTGAAAAAAAAAAACAAACCCTAATCTGGTCCTGATGCTCCCGCTTCCCAATTTAATTTTCAAAAAATTCCAATATCTTCCCTGAAATACTTTAACACTTAAAACAAAACACAGCACAAAGTACTTATTCATGCAATGTAACAACTGTTCATATACGCAGGATGCTAATAAAAACTGACAAGTTGCGATGTGTAAATTACACAACCAGTTCAATCCGTTCGATTTGTTTTTTATCAAAAATAAGGAGGGATTTGTCGAGACGTATTCACCATATTACACATACTCGTCATTAATCACGTCTTGGGTAACGGTAGTTTTTTTTATTTCTGTCGTGAACGACTGAGGATCATAACAGGAACAGGAAGTAAAATTGTATTTCCTGAACCGTCTGCAGATCCATCATGCATAACGATTAAAAGCGATGTTACGTAAAAGCACGTACAATCGATCGAGCTAATTACTTTGACTGATAGTAAACATCTTTGTAATTTTCATATCAATTCATACTTTACTTCAAAAGCGGATATTTTCATCTGCAATGCAGTGCATTTCAATGTGCACGTTTCTCAAAACATTTTCAAATAAAATAAACGACTGTATATCGTAGTTTAATGAAAGAGGAAAAGAAGAAATGTATAATATGAAACCTAAATAAGTGAATTTATTGATCCCCTAAAACGTCCCACTTGTCCATATAATTCATATTTTAAAAAAGTACACCACATAAAAATTCTATCTTTGAATTTTAAATACACATGATAAATTAGGTTTATCGCAAAAAGTAATTACTTAATTAAAAAAGACGATGGAGGTGGATTCACAAAAATTTGCATATCTTCGCAAATTTTATGGATTAGCACATTTAGTTATCTGTATTATCTGTGTAATTGTATTTTCCATGTTGGAGTGACTAGGTAGTAGTTAGAGAAACCAGGCGATAATTGAATATGAAAACCGAAGATGACACAGATAAAGGAACGAAAGCAACGCAGTAGTTTTCACAATTATGTGGAAATTACACTTTTGCGCGAACAAATATCTGAGTCACTATAAGAAATTTACCACATACTTTACTTATTCATTATTTCCTATATTCTCTATTTATGAAAATATATTGTTTACAGAGTAAGGCTGCTAACCATCTGTACTTTCATATTCAGTATTGCGATCGTCCTAATGGGATCGGTCAAAGAATACTGGCAATTAGTCGTTCTTCGTATGATACTAGCAGCTGGGTGAGTTCAATACAACTGCAGTTAATTTTTACCCCACCGCTTGATACATTAACGTATAGCACAAATGTCATTCTTGTATTCTGCACATTTAGGGAGGCAGGATGCAATCCTCTGGCTACAGGTTTGCTTTCTGACTGGTTCTCAGAAGAACAGCGGGGACTTGTCATGTCAATATTCAACTGGGGCATTTATGGTGGTTATGGTATTGCATTTCCTGTTGGTCGGTACATACCGAAACTCAACATCGGGAATTTGGTAAATACACTCTCACTCTTTAACTTTTTAATTGGGCTACTTTTCGACCACAAATGTAGGTACTATATGTATAGAATTGAGAAAATGTAGGTAGGTATTTGAGAATTACTAATGAGCGAATTAATTCATTTTGCTGATAGCAAATGTTCCATATCATTTGATGCTACATTCCCTCCATTTGTCAGCTTGTTAATTACAGAGGCATTTCCGAGATTCAGGGTCTTCCGTAATTAATAGTTTAAAAGATGATATTATTCGAGATTTTTGAAGAAATAAAATTATTTGACTATACAATAAAAATTATTTGATTGATATATTTTACTTCCTAATACTAGGTATATTAGGATATAATAAACGGATATAATACGTTATCTATTCGAAATATGACAAGTATTTTAACGTGACTGCCTTCGTAAGTAAAAATCACTAAGTAAATAAATACCAAATTGTGTTACATTTAAAGTTTATTTTTCAGAACATACACGAGGAATAATAGTACATTAATTTATATTGTTTACTACATTGGTGTAAGATATTTGTCATATTTATCAAAGAAGATTAAAAACTGAATTACATGGCTTCAGAGTAATTTATAATTTATATAGGTACATCAAAATCGTCTCCAGTAGCTTCAGTACAATTTGCCTATCTAGGAATAAGTTTACCAATCCCCTTTTTATACAACTCCAAATTTCTAAAATTTATAAACTTCACAATAGTATTTTCTGTGCTCATTTTGGTGTGGAACCTTATGCATTCAAAAAACTGATCGAAATGCTTAAATACCTACATAAAAATCAAAAAACGAAAGAAATAGAAATATCTCGATTCTAAGCGCCTAATGTTTAGTATAAATCTATGATGTATTATTCGAACGGTATGTCAAGCACTGTCCCACAGAAGAACTCCTTATCTAACAATCACAGTAAATTACTTCTCCCCAATATCAGCCTGACTAATTTAATTTCATCGATGGAACTTTGTAGGACAAACATCCTTTTCAAAATACGACTTTGTCTGCAAGCAACAAATTTTTGCAACAACATAGTACTACAGTACTTTTCTCTAATCGAGAATTATTTGAACAGGGTTGGAGGGCGTGTTACTATGGAGCTGGTATAATTGGACTGATCGTAGCTTGTCTGACTTATACACTTTCCGAACCGAAAAGAAAGACAATCGGCGAGGAAGACGCGAACAAAGACGGGAAAAAAGTGCCCGTGTGGAAAGTGATCCTGCAACCGAGGATCCTGCTATTGTGCTTGGCTGCCAGCATCAGACATTGCGGTAAAGAGCCATAGTTGGGCATAAAATAAATAAAAACTTCTTTAAATAACGGATTGAATAAAAGTTACTCTCACTTTAAATTATTCGACGAATAAAGTTAATTTTTTTTCTAACGAATGTCGTATAATTATTTTCACTTGTATTCGTTATTCAAAATGTCTATTTAAATAAAAATTTTGCCAATCCCCCCTGGAAAAAATTTTCAGACGCCCTTGGTTATCACCGAAATTCAAAAAGTTATGGTGAAAGAATGAATATTTTTGTTCAAATGTTTTTGGCTACAAATAATCATTATTGGGGATGGAAATTGTTTTTGGTTACTAATAATAAATTGCCTCCTATTAAAAAATAGTGGGGGAAGCAATGCTATACCATCTAATTATCCAGAACTTTAACAATCTTTTGAGAAAAAACAGTTCATTTTCAATAAACGATTTCTTTTAATCTCCTTATACCCGCACAGACTATATTACACAAAAATAATAATAATAATAATAATTTGATTTTGATTCTCAGAGTTAAAATGAATTATGCCACATTGTTTCTTGAACAAATCTCCATACACCCAACATACATTTGTTTATCAAAATCGTTACCAATATTCTTTTTTACACCCTGTACAGGACTGTGCCTGTGCTCTTTTATCTTAACTTTAAATCGTTACTTTTATTTTCAGGTGGCATGTGTTTCGCCTACAATTGCGATCTCTACTATAGAGATTACTTCCCCGACTATGACCTAGGCTGGTGGTTGTTCGCTGTGACGATTGTGATTGGCAGCATCGGTGTCGTGGTCGGTGGGATAGTTAGCGATAAATTTGTAGCGAAAATGGGAATCAGATCTCGAGTGGCCTGTCTGGCCATCAGTCAAATAATAGCAACACCCTTCGCATTTGGCTCGGTGTATTTCAATCCCCTCTGGGCGATGATCACCCTCGGTATTTCTTATTTCTTCGGTAAGCAAAATAAACATTATGCGCGCGTGATTCATCTTAAAATCCGTGATATTTCAGAGTTCACTATACGTTTGAAGTTAATGCTAATGAATAACATCTACTTACGTGAAAATTGAAAATTGTATTTAAATTTGTAAATGTATAGATTTCTGAAGCAACTGCTTATTTATTTTAAATGTGTCTTCATGATCACTGTAATACGATAGAAGGGATTGTTTAAGGGTTAGTAAATGTACCTAGAATGCCGTATTTTTTATTATAGTTATATCAATAATTAAAGTAATCGAAGGTGAAATTTAAAAGATATATTATTGCAGAGCGTTTTGGGAATATTTCAAAATTAAAAATTGTGTCTGTTGGCTTATAGTTTCTTTTTTAGACACTTGTACTTTCATTCAAATGTAAATTTAAATTAAATTTAAATTAAAACAAAATTAAATTTATTAGTAAATTATTTTTGCTTCATCAAAACAGTTTACTGTTTAAACTACGATTCACACGTACCTTTTCGGTTTGCAGCGGAAATGTGGTTCGGCATCGTGTTCGCCGTAGTCGTAGAAATTGTTCCTCTGCATCTGAGATCGACCACGATCGGCGCTTTCCTATTCGTCATGAACAATATCGGTGGGAACTTGCCAATACTCGTCGAACCGACTAGAAGAGTTATCGGCTTTCGAGGGGCTCTTTACATCTTTTATGCTGGCTTCTATGGGATCAGTGAGTATAATCGAACACTACGATAATTAATTCTATTTTTACAAGATTTCGATTTAACACGGTCTAGAGAAAAATTAATTTTACGCATTTTCTTTTGATCGGATACGGTCCGATAAAATAACAATATAAATCTACATTTAATAATTTATAAATTATAAATTTTATTTCAAATGAAAAATTAATTAAAATAATTTGCCTTTTTCAAAATCTTCACTTAATTATAATTCTAAAGAAAAATATTCGTACTTATTTCTCTAGGAAATTGCGCTCAATTCATCTTAATTTGTTTATCGTATTATTTTGAGTATTTTTCTTTTTTTGTCTGCATGCAATGCTCCATTGTTCCATATACAGTCTTTTACACGGATTTTTCGGGAATCTATCGCGTAAAAACAGAATTAAGAGTAGATACTTGCAGTGTCTACCAGAGCTCCATTCGATTATTTGCCTAACGATTAACGAGCAATTTTCTGTTCAGGTTCTATCATCTTTTTCTTGACCATGTTCTTAATGGAGGGGGCTAAAGAAGAGCCGAAGAACGTGGCCAGCAGTATCATCACCAAGCCAGAATCAGGGTACGACAACAGCACGTTCACCACGGACGATGGAAACATACCATCGCTAGAGCTTCCCCGGTTATATCCACAACCACCACGTCGCTTAGAGAACTCTAGGCTATAAAGTAAAAGAGTACGATGTGCAAATTGTAAATAGCATATAGAGCGCTTTAAACGAACGCGGCTTGTCCATCGCAGGACAATTGTAAAATTGGTCTTTTTTAAAAAAGCCTAGCCTTTTTATACAATTTTTAGTTCAATTAGGCCGAGGAACCGCAGACTTTTTGTAATGCGGCTAGTGGCCGCCAGCCGTGATGTATTTGATAGAAATATTTGACAACAAAAAGTATTAAAGTATTATATGTTATCAGGGGCGAATTTGAGTATCGGCTAAGTAGGCTGCAAATTTTGGGGAAAAACAAATTTATGAGAGCGGCAAATTTTGGGGAGCGATAAATTTTGGGAAGTGGTTGCGATGAATTTTAGAGGGCATCTAATTTTGGGGCGCGATAAATTTTGGGGAGCGGAACATTTTGAGGAGAATCAAATTTCGAAGGGCATCCAATTTTCGAAAGCGGGAAATTTTCGGAAGCGACAAATTTTGAGTGAACGAAAGGTTTAAACACAGAGGCTTGAGACAGCTATAAAAATAATTTACATTTTTTTTCATATAGCCAATTAGCAATAACTCAAATCTGAGTTATCATGTTCAATTAATTTGGAAATTGACTCGACTCTTTTATATTAAAATATTTGCTGATATTACGCGGAAAGGGCGGCAAACGCTTATTAGCCCAAAACCGCTAAATCTTCAAATCTGCCCCTGTATGTTATATGATATATCAGGTCCCGCGGAAACTTCTGTCGCTTTTTTTTGGTCGCTTCTTCCACAATACTATATCTCACATATAATTGCCCCTCGTTACCAAATGCCATATATCAACAGATTCATCATTTGTTTAAAAGATTTAGAACCCTTTTCTATTAACAAATAGTGCGATAGCCATAGATATAAGCACCACGTTTATAAGAGGAGATCACAGTAATGGAATCGCTGACTTCAAACGAAAGTTTTCTATTTGACTTTAAAGAAAAAATCGAAATGATATGATCGAGTAGGGAACAATTTTTCTCGTGCAAAAATATCTTCAAAAATATCTAAGTACGTGTGCAGCTTAACTATTTATAAAGCAATTGCATTTAACCATAAACGTGGTATAGCTGCGAATAATCTGTGAGAATTTATTTTCGAAAATAATGTTTCGAAATTGGAATTGATTTTTAGGCTTAGTGCAGGTATACTTACTCCATGGCACACATCTTCAAACTCGATGTTTGTTCAAACAAAGAGTTGTTTAACCAAAACGTTATTCTACAATTTCGATTTATATCTGCCCAATGATTCGTTTCATCAGCAGTTGTGCCGGTTTCTATTTCATTCTACTAATATTCTTAATCACGAATGCACCCGAAAAATAGTCAAAAACAATTTCCTCCAAGACGAGTTTTCCTCCATTTCCTCATAAAAATTTTTATTCTACACTCTTCCACGTAGACTTTTCAATTTTGCCATCATTTCGATCGCACAATGTATGTGTAAGGATATTTAAACTGAAGGAAAATGACAAAAAAACGCTTAGTAAAAATTCGAATGCACAAGCTTTAAATTTAGAAATCCCTTGAAGTGAAAAGACACTTCACTTTTATAAAATTTTAATATAAAACATCTTTGCTCATTTTCAATTTAGATTGTCTAGTTTGATAAGCTTTAGTTGAAATAGGTGACTCGATTTACGGTGGTCTCGCGTTACTGGTACTAAAGAATTAGTATTAAAGACGGAACACGATTGGAGCGTAGATTTTTCAATGCAATTCCTATTTAGTATAATATTCCTGACGAACAGTGCCACCAAATATTACGACTTCGGACTTGTTTCACTGGTAAAATACGAGACGACAAGTTGTAAGTTGGTTTCTTTGTTACTGTATATTAAAAACAGCCTGTTGAATACACACGCATGCGTGTCGACGCAGGCATACAAAATACACATATCCAACCACACACACGACGCATCAACTGTGTAATATACGGTATACAATAGATTTGATACAGAGAATCAACATCAAATCACCATGTATGTACAGATTATTTAATATAAATAAAGACAGTTTATTTGTAATGTACAAAATAGTGGGAAAGCATCCTCGATAGTACAAGGCCCCAGACTGCTCAAGCCGCAATCTGCTTAAGATTTATCGTAAAACGTTGTGTACATATTTACATACGACGTACTTGCTAAAAATACTTGACACGTTTATCAATAAATAGTTTGTCCAGGAATCACCATCTGAATTTTTACGATCTACTAGTCACTTTCTCACAGATACAGAGTGTCCAAGACAACTATAAATACAGACTTGACTGATAAGCCAACAGACATCACGAGTAAATGAAATAAAAAAATCTTAATACACATAAATCCACAAAATAGTAATTTTTGGGACATACTCAGTTCTTTTATTTGTAAGTCTATAGTTTATGCAATTGCACATTCTGTAGAATAATTTAATTCATTTTCTACGCACATTTGCTAAGACTTCCTTCAGCTCATTTTTATCATTTCGATTAGCTAAATAGTTAAGCTTGTAACTACGATTCTGAGACACCCTGTATACACACTTATTCAACGACACATACCTCCACGTCTTCCATAAATGCCGTGGTACAAAATATATCGACGCCGCCGCATAAATAAACGTACGAACTACATTCTCGGTACAGCCTCATCGGTATTAACGAATTCTAGTAATTACGTAGCTTAGTTACGTAAACGCCAAATAACTTAGGATTACACGCGTATATAATACTATTAAATTCTTGCCGGGAAAGCAAATGATTGGTGAAGTAGATAGCTTCACTCGCGTTCTCAAATTATCAATTTATTGGCTCGAGGCCTTGAATCGCTGCGCTGGGAACAGACCAGTGCGGCCCTGGCACATTTGGGACGTTCTGAACTTGCGCTTATTGTGAGAGACGAAAAACGGTTGTGTGTCGGCGCGTGGGCCGATCGTTGTGCACACTCGAGGCAGAAAACATTGGCTGGCCGGAGTCATTGACTGGCTACCCCCACCACGTCGTCGGGGCACCCCACCACTCCGCTACTCGGCCCTTTGCTCCGCCCACTGATACTTTCTGTTTCAAGTGTAGCGCAATACCGTATAGGTAAATTATTCTGCGCGCCATATTTCGAACTGAATTTTTAAACTCGAGTGCAGATAATCCGAGTCTCAAGTATGGATTGTTACGAAATTCGTAGAAGTGCAGCAAACACGTGCGTGGGAAAAAATGGAATGGTGACGTCTTTAGCTAGAAACCAGAACGTAGAACTTCGCGAGACCAGTTACGTCGCTTGGAAATGTTTTTATACAAATCGTGCTGCTTGTTATTTATGGTAGATTTTTAAAATATTGGTAAAAGAATGAAAATTGATCGGGAAGACTTGTGTTTAATGTACTCGAGGCAAATATTGGCCACCCGATGCTTCCTGCCAGACTGTGAATTTGATCAGGCATGAATCATTTCTGTGCTATGCCAGCTGGCCTCTTTATTTCAGAAATAGAGAGCAGACTGCAATTCTATTGTTCAAAGGCAACAATGATGAATGGTGAGGTAGGTAAACAAACTGTGTGGTGGGGATGGGCAATTGGAAATACTGGGCGGTCAATATTTTTTGCTTCGAGTATAAGCGAAATTAAATCTTATAGTCATATATATCATATGAAAAAGACGAAAACTGTCACGAAAAGAGGATTAAATAATCCAGTTTGGGTGTAAAAGAAGTAATAGTCACAACTTTTACAAATGAAAGTTCAATGGAAAAACTACATCATAAAATTCATCTCGACTACCAAATTCAAAATAACAATTCCTGTTTATTCCTAGACAATTTACTCGACAGAGAATAAAACTGTTAAAAGGAATCTTAAGTTCCAAACGAACAGTTTTCTCTTAAAAGTTTGCTGAAGATTTGTTCAGCACCAGAGCTATTTGAAACTAGAAACTGCACAGCTTTACCCCTTCTTATATATCCTGAGTGAATCTAAAGTGGGGGAAGCCAAATTCAAACAACTTCATCTACTGTAATTGGCTAAACTTCGACAATCATTTTTTAAAAAACGTTTTATGGTCTATGGTTCCTTTTGAACTTTTCATCGTCCTGTCGAGTAAAATACGTCGATGAACCATGGCGTGATTCGTCAGTAGCTTTCAGCGTAAAGTGGGCCACTCAGAGAAAGTTGAAATTAAAATATGTAATTGATATCGATAGTGCTTCGATAAAATATGAAGCTTAATGTCGAATCCAATATGTGAACAGCTGACTGGTATCTAACATGAAACGAGCACATGTACACGATTATGGATGTATTACTCTGAACACTGTTGCAATTTAAGAATTTTCTTTCTCTCCTACTCAAGCCATTGATAAACCAAAGTCTTGATAATCGTAATAATTCCAATGCTGTCATCGGTAATCCGCGAGTAAACGACTGTGAGCATGATTACGTTACTATCTCTTATTTAAAGACTCGTCAAAAGAGTTACTTAAACCTTCATCTGCTTGTCATCACTTGTCTTATAGTAGAACGTTATCTTGTCATGTACATGCATACAACACGCTATATATCCTTCAAAATCATCCGTCCTCCCACTTGCTATACACGCATTTAAATCTATAGGGTGATTCAGACAGAGCGTGAAAAATGTTAACGGATTGAAAAATGATATACTAGTAGTCCTAGTGAATCGCAACAAGAGAATATGAAATATTATTTATATGCAGCTCAGTTTAATAATAAATACTCGAAATGTGCTCCTTGAGCTTGAATACAAACATTACACGGACCAAACAACCAATCGTAATATACGATATAATACATCATTCACGCGGATTTCATTCGATGCATTAATAAATTATTTATTATTAATAATAATTATTATTAATAGTCAATCATTTTTTCTTTCCATTGTGTGCAACTGATATATCATATATCCTTTCGTTTTGATTGTTTAAAGGTTACTTCGCACGTTGAAAAATATTGAATTCTTATAACTTCATTGAGAATAGTATCCCCATAATATTTTTTACCCAAAATAACCTCCCAGACAATCTATCAAACTTTCTTACACGCCTTCTGAATCATCCTGTACTGTTTCTTACCAGCCACTAACATCTATCGCCTAAATTCATTGGTGTGCCTCGCTCAATTCTCGCACCCGTTTCTCGAGCACAGTATCGCGTTCAGCACACTTCATTCATGCACAGATGCACACGTATGCACCTTCCATTAAGTATCCAACGAGTAAGAGCATACAGGAACACCCGATGCGAGGAAACGATTAAGTGTACCAAGCGCTCTGTATGATAAGCATCAAGTGCAGCGGGAAGCGTGAATGTCAGGAACGTCATGGATAAACGGATCAGCACTCCTCCGTGGAGGTGCTAGATATTTGGGTGCTGGCGCCGCTGGAGAAGCTACTCCTGCAAGTTTCCACGGCCAGCGCCGTGTCTGGCACTTGGACGAACTGGACTTTCTCCTTCGGCCAACGGTTCCGGCCGTAAACGCAGTTAAAGATATTGTACTTGTGGTCCATCTCCAGGTGGCTGAGGGTGCTGCTGTGCCTCCTCTTCAGCACCTTCTTCGCCATCAGGCTCCTATTGTTCTTATAAGACAGCTCCTTCCTGAAGCAGAAGAACCTCCTCAGCTCCCGCTTCACGCGCTTCGAGCGATAGCCGAACAGCAACGGGCTAATGTACGCGGCCAGAATCAAGAAACTGGAGGCCAACACGTCATATTTGTGGGGCAGATGTTGGTCAGTAGGACGAGGTATGTTCTTCATTACCAGCAGTATTACGTACGGAGACCAACAAATTAGGCCCATTACTATGACCAGGGCGCTTATTCTAGCCGCCCTGGTTTCCTCTCTGTGTCTAAATATGGAACCGTTGCTGATTCTGTCCTTTAGCGAATTTATGTAACTCGACGTGCTCCTGACGCTCGACACGCGATGCAGGCTCTCGTTTTTACTCGGCGCCGGCGTGATCGTCACTATCGGCGTCAGCAGGCAGGCGGAGGATTCTGTCGCGTTAGCGCCGCTAGCCGAATTGTCCCTTTCAGTCTTATTACAGATCTCGATCGAATTCTCAGCTTCGCTAGCCCCAGCGTCCCCGATGATGAAGGTTGTCGATGGCCTGCGACTCGGTTTATTCTCCAACAGATCCCGCAATACACTTGAACCTGCTTGTTGATTCTTCGAATCGACTTGCGCCAGATGCTCTGCACCCTCGGCAGACTCTATTACTGGCTCGATCTGCTTGGTCTCGTTGCCCGTTTCGTTTACCTTCTCCCTTTCCTCGGCGATGTCAGACGCGTTCAAAGGATTCTCCAACAGAGCCGACTGATAGTCGCAGAACGGCGAGGAGAGCTTTCTATTGTATCGGAACATGTCTTTGTCTAGGACGTCCAAGGTGTCGAAGCACTCGAAACGAGCGTCGTCCTCGGAGTCGCTGCTTTCGTCGACGTAACTTCTCGGCAGCCAAGCATCCGGCCCACTCCCGTCCACCGTCAGATCTTGGGAGGATGTTTGCTCTTTGTTGTATTGTTCCCGAGACTTGTCCACGTCGACGTCCACGTCGATGACGGAATCACAGTCGGCTTTCATAGAATTCTCCTGACTACCCGCGCGTTGCTGAGGCGCGCCCAGCCTCTGTAAGCCGACCGTGAACACGATACCCGAGGACGCTTTGACGTCGACGCGGGACGAGGAGACCTCGATATCCAGTGACGACGAGAAGGAACGCCTCCGTGATACTTGGCCGGTCGGCTGCATCGTCTCGCTTGTTTCGTCGATGGAAGACAGGCTGGATATTTTCGGTATTTTGCGGAAGTCCTCGAAGGTGTCTGCTTGGAGGCGTTGGAATCTAGAGGGGCCATTCTGTTCCTCGGTGAAGCTGGCGGAGGATAGTATAGGTCTGGAGCCGCTTCTCCTAGCTCTCTCTGAATTTCTGTGCGCCGCCACGTATATGCTGACGTAGATCCAGCAAACAGCGGCGAATGGAAGGAAGTAGGCGAGGATGCTGTAGACGATGGCGTAGACGAAGCCGTAAGTAATCGTGCCACCTATAAGCGTGTGAAGAATCACAGTAGTGTTCTCGATGAGATCGATGTCGTCGCTGACCCGGATAGATTCGACGGTCTCCAATAGCTCAGGAATCCCGCTGATGTTCAGCTCGCCTGTCTCGGTCTCGACCACCCCGATGGTTGATCGGGTTAGCGAGTCGATGGAGGTGACGTTGGTAGGAAAGGTGTTGTTCCTTGCAATGCAAGACAGCCAGCAGCTCCGTGGATTCGGATTGAAGAACGCGAGGATGCCGAAAATGATCGAGATCAGCCAGGTGGACATGATCAAGATGCCAGATTTCAGCTTGTCCACGCGGGCTCGGTAACGCAGAGGGTCCACCACGGCGAAGTATTGGTCCACGGCGATTAAGAGGACCGAGAGTACCGAGGATGTGGTGACGATAGCTACGGCACCCTCCGACATCGCGCAAATACTTCCTACGGAGGTTGATTCGACTATTTGCGCGGTGGTCGATGGCGAAGATGCGTCCATGATCAGAAGAGGATTCATGATGGCGCATACCAGCAGGTTGGACACGGTCAGATTCATGACAAACCTGGAACAAAAGGATACAGCTGTGTGTTGATTGATATATCAAAGATACTTCAATAATTGTAATTATATAATAAATAAATTATAATAAGTATATGCTTGTTTATTACATTGCGTAACTACGATATACATATTAAAGAACTTGTAAGCTTGAATATATGTACCTACTATAATTGAAGCATCAAGAGCAAAAACGGACTAAACCACTTTTTTTTGCGAAATTGAGTTAGTAGCAATAATACAGTCCAATAGGCTCTCCTAATCATATAAAATAGCAACATTATTTTTATTTTTTTTTGAATATGGGTTAGTGTGTTTTTTGCTCTCAATGCAATGCCTCAATTAATATGCTACGTGCTAAGTGAAAGTAAATTGATCGAAATTAAATTTCTAGTATATCTATACTCTATAGATGTGTTCTAATTTCTTTGAAGTAACAAAGAAAGTAAATGATATAACTTACCTAGTACACTAATGAACGATACGTGTTTTTATTTAAAATTTGGTAAACTGTTACACAGAAATTGATCATATGGTGAAAAATATTTTATTTTCAATGTAACGTATTATAAATACAGTGTAATATGTTTTCGTTCACAATGGATTTATGAAATGCTGCAGTACAATATATTTCAACACACTCGTGATACCGTAGAATGTTATGCACTGTTATTCTTATGGAAACAAAATCAAATGGTCGTTTGAGATTATTATTCTGATTGAGAATTGCGACGGACACATTTTCTATTTTAACGCCGTGCAGGCTTACCTTTCTGTTTCAAAGAACGAAAACGTCTGCCTGGAATGGGGAGAGCCCTTCAGTGGCCTCGAACAGCCAGTTGATTTTGTTCCAACTATAGATAGTAATAGGAAAATGTGGTTTTGCGTGAAAACCCTGGTGAAAATACTTTCACAAGTATTTCTATAATTCTCTACAAGCATTATAATTTCTTTCGTGTTCGAATAAAATGTAAATTCTATTTCCAGATTTGCTTCATATAGTACAATCAAAGTACAATCATAGAAAGTATTCAAATAGTAATTACATTCCAATGTAAAAGATTTGTACACTATACAATAAAGTTGAAAAGATAACTGTGGTTAATATTTTATTTCTCTTATTTTTAAATCCACCATAATGATATTTCCACTGAATTTACTACAATATTACATTGTATGTAATAGAATTTCATCTCTTGATTATAAATATAACTTCAAACTATAATATTTTTTTCAACCGTGATTACTATAAAGCAGTGATTCCCAACCTGTTTGTCACGAAATATTTTCTGGGTATCACCACGGTTTTTTTGTATTTATTTTGTAATATTATTAAGTTCGAATTCTATTCTGAAATACCTATTTTGAATGTGTTTTCTTTCCCTTATTAAATTTACCTTATATTATATTTGGGAGAGAGAAAGAGAAAGAGAGAGAGAGAGAGAGAGAGAGAGAGAGAGATATTATTTGAATATTATAAAAGGTGATTGCGACTCAAAAAAGGTTGGGAAACACTGCTATAAATTAAATATATTTAGTGTTATGTTTCTCTAGTATGTCATCTACTGCTAATGTGCTTAATTTCATTATCATCATCGCTATGTGTTACGTTTCATTGATATCTAATACTATTACTTGATCATTCTACTGTAAACTACCTACATTTGTATTCGGACCTGTGTGTTTGTGTTGCGTAGTACAGAAAGCATGGCATCATGTTGTTAATGACCTAGTTATATAACTGATTCCAAAATTTTCCGTCCACTCTGCTCATTACAAACGTATCCCAACAACGCTATTTCTCAATACATTCATTTCCTAAGCTTCTTCCATTTCCTACTTATAAATAACATCTGGACATACATACATACATAAACTGATAAACACAATACCCTCCTTTGCGTGCCGCAGTCGGATAATAAAGCAATTACATCCACATACAAGACTTTCCACGCAAGTCGAGAAATTCTGATGTCCTGGTACATATTAATTTTGTCCAAAATTGGCTTAAATAAATATTTACATACTTCGAACGAGATCAATATAATTGAATCATCAGAATCTTTTCGTCACTTGGAATCGTTCACATTTCAAAAACACCTCTTACAAATTACTCTTTTTGTTTGATGAAACTAAATGGTAATTATTAACTACGATATTCAAATGATCAGGTGAGGCTCCACATGTGTGGACCAGTCCGTGCAACTAACTTTGTTGTCACCGATGTCAATGATAATTTGCAATGAAACACCAACCTGTTGGATATGGTCCGTAGCGACGGACGTACAAGAAATGCCAGCAGGAGAGTGACATTTAGTAGGAAACAGCCGAACAGGGCAAAACTCCAAGCCACGATGCCTGGATTATCCCACCACCCCTCTAGATCTCCCAGATCTGAGACCGATCCTTCTCCAACGATGTCTACTGGATCTCCAACCATTCATGTATAATAGATATGACACAATCCTGCAACAGAAAGAATACGAGAATTATGTACATGTATAACACAGATTTATAATAATTTTACAAGTGTCCCATGCTACTTTAAATGTAAACGCGCCACTGTCGGGCGTCGCCTGTATAATGAAAATTTGGATAATTTATTTTATTTCGTATGTAAAAAAATACTATGAATTTTTTCCTGTGACATTGTATAGGGGAGACTAGGTTTAACTGGGACGCCTAACTTTGGAGGGTGATAACATAAAATCGGAAGGAAAACAGGACATGGGAGTCAATTCAGTAGGAGTCTTAAGTGGACCTTGCACTAAAAACAAAGACTTTTGTTAAGAAAAATATTTGGTAACAAAGGAAAATGAGATATATTGGAGGTATTGAAAGATTAATTTTGTATTGTCGCCATAAGTAGGTACGCACGCCTGCAACGTTCCAAAACAATTGGATTGTGTTGTTTTGCTTGAACGTTAAGAAGAAAAGAAATGATTACTTTTCCTTCTTTTACTTTCTTTTTGTCTTCTTTCGTTTTCTTCTGTACTTTGCGTTATTTATTGTAAAATACAAGTTACACATCTATGTATCACTGGTATTTCATAGTGTGCTGTTTCTAGTAAAATAAAAATAGGAAATATAATTTTGCTTATTTCATTTTACACAAAATACGTTATAGTATATGCAGATAAATAAAAATAGAAAATAAAAAGCGATCACATAGGAAAGATACGTTGTATTCTCCAAATTTTGTGGACTTACATTGTTTCGCCAAATGCGTATTAATTGAAAATTGAACTTCGGTTAAATTGCATTATTTTTTCAACGTATAAAATTCGTTTTCATGCATTTTTTTCGATAAAAACATACATCCAATATTCTACAGTTGATTTAATGCATAAACTCAAATTTTTAAAATTGTAACATGGGTCATTTTTCATTACAACCACAGATATATATATATATAAACAAACAAACAAACAAAAGAGGATCGAAGGTGAATAAAATCATTTAATAATTAAAAGAAAAAAGAAACACGTACTAAGAGACGTTTCCATTCTTCCCCATACATAATGAGTGTTCCATTTTACCCCAAACAAAAATGTTCCGCTTTGCCCCACATGAGGTAATTTAGTAAACATTTAATATTTACATTTCTGCACGAGGTAAATAACTGTTAAAACGTCAAAAAGTAACGCAAGGACTATAGAATTCAACGGTGTTCTTGCCGTTATAAATTTTCTAAATCCAAGTGAAGAATAGCGGTCGAAACACAACACAATCTCGAAGCTTCGACACTGGAAATTTTTACAACACTCTTAATCGAAAAGTAACGTGTGCACGGGTCTATGGTCTGTCACGAAATGCTGCGAGGACCGGCAGGTTCCATGTCACGTGATACCAACTCATTCGCAGCTCTTGTCTAACAAGTAAAACATTGATGTTCCGCTTTACCCTACTCACCCCTACTATACTAAAAGACTCTTTTTACTACAACGTAGTATCTGTAATTCCGAATGAAATTGTCGGATGTTCTATTTAAAACGGCGGTAAGGTGACCTCGAAATTCTTGGTAAAAACGCGAGCTTTCAAGAAACTAATTACTTCGTCACACATCTCCCTTGATAAAACGCGGCCTTGTTCCATCAATTTTTTCATACGGAGAGCGGTGGAATACTAATTAACGAACGTCGAGTCAGGTGAAGCGCTCGACACAATGTGTATTTAAACGGAACGCACAACAACTATTGTGGATAGCATTGCTTATACATTTCCTAGTAATTAGCATATCCATCATTGTTTCTCAGAAACAAAGCTCGCCTCAAAGAAAGTTTTATAATTTCGAGTTACTTATATTGTATATTGTATAGTTATTTGTATACTGTTTTCAAAAGTGATTTTCTTGAAGAAGAAACTTTTTGTGAACAAATTTTATTCCACATTTCCTACATATTTTTATGCAGAATCACTACTCATTCATTTGTTCTACCTATTATGAAACAACCTCTATATAAGCTCTATATACAGACAGGGTGTCGTATTTTAATCAATGCACGTAATTTAATCGCGACTGTAAGCGAGAATTCACAGTAAAGGATATTCAAAAGCAAAATTCAAAATAAATTTTCTCCAAAACTAAACGAGTTACGACAAAATTATGTTTTATATTTGTGATATATTTTTTCATATAAAATCACCACTCCCTTCATACTCGTCATCACTATAGTAGCTGTATGCACAGTTTTAAGCTTGAATATTCGTAATACGATTTCCCGTGGCTCAATAAGGCGAAATTGTGCGAGGCATGGCAGCATGCATGAAACAAGTCAATTTTCCCTGTGAAAAGAAAATTGCGTGGCCTCGATATATTGCAGTAAAGTGTTGTGCCATGAGTTTATATATAGACTTAACGGATTTTCCCGTAGGCACGTGCTATGAAAATATCCGTGTGTGGTGCACGAGCTCGAGTATACCTTACGGTCGATTATTCCTGCATCTCGAGCATTGGGTGCTAAGAAACAAGGCAGCGATGTCCGCTCGAAGCGCAAAGTTGTTTTAACATGCGTTGGCTCGGGTCGTGATTTTTACGACTCGCTGTTTTCATTTCTTTTTACGATTTCACTTTAATGCTTGGGCGGTCAATATTGATTCAGAGATTTTCTGGGACGCTTAACCGGGGATACTTTTTCTGGGTAATCGAAGGGAATAGGGGCTACTGTACTATCAGCTTCTCAAATTATAATTGGAAATTATAGAATTGACAATAGAGTATATAGAGTATAGTTAAATAGAATAGGGGTTATTATCACCTTTTCCTTTTCGTGGTATGATTGGAAATTATAGGACTGATAGTAGATTATAGTTAATGGAGTAGAGATTACTATCACCTTCTCGCGTTATAAGTAGAAATTAAATAATTGGTAATAAATTATATAGAATAGGGTAACTCGGGGTAATATGCCACCATAGGTAATATGCCACTTCTCAATAATTTTTTAAATAATGAACAGATTGCGTTATATTTGCACTAGTTCCGTTCAATTTATTGTACCTGCTAAGACGACAACAGATTTTGGCTTTTGATTTCTTTTATTTTCAGTAAATCCTGGTAAGTTATAAAAGTATCGGCTTGATGTAATTTCACACTCTGACTAGAATGCAGATTATACATTTGTGTGAACGGTTCTACATAAAATCAATAGATTATGATACAGTATACTAACAAACGAATTTAATAACCTCTCAAACATCCGTTAAAACTATGTATTTTGTGGAGAGATTTTCTATCTTTCGTTTTATGGCTGTTTGGAGTAATGTGCCACATGTTTGTCGGTATAATATGCCACAAACTCTTATCTTTATAATTCTTTCTATTTAAAGCCATCGAGTTGCTTTTTGGATCAGAACCATGCCTAAAAAGTATGTACGAACTTCAAACCGTGCGGCTTGGTCAGAAAAAAGTTTAAAGGAACCCATTCGAAGGTAAAGGAGACGTAGAGATTGGAGGCTGTTTAGTTTGTAAGTAGCTATTTTTTCAAATAAATTTTACGTTTCATTGAGTTAAAATGTTTGTTTTTATTTATTAATAGCTTAAATAGTTTAAAATATTGTTGATTCTCCAAAATTTGAGTGATTAGTTCGCACTTCATAGCTTGTGGCATATTCACCCACCACCTGGGTAATATGCCACTTTCGAGGACTTTTGTATTTGTACGTTTCTGATTGAACTATAAAAGTTACATATCTCTACTTGTTAGTCAATACACAGAATTAGTTACACTTTCGTATGGTTTTATCTTTATTCCTGTATCTACTTATACTTGCGAGATATCGCGTTTCAAAGTTAACTGTGGCATATTACCCCGAGTTACCCTACAGTTAAGGGAGTAGAGACTACTATAACCTTCTTACGTTAAGATTTCGAAATTATAAAATTAGTAATAGAGTATAGAGAGTACATATAGAGTTAAAGGGAATAGGGGATACTATCAACTATCAATGGTATAATTATTATAACTCTCTTCCATCTAGTATCGGACAGTTAGAATCTTATCAATCATTTAAACCCGCGGTTTGGTAATACGGGAGACCAGGGCAAAGTGAACCTCGGGGTAAAATGAGCTTTCTTAATTTATTCCTTAACAATAGAATATATTTACAAATTTTGGTGACCTAATAAATGTGTGTAATACCACAATGATAATTATGCACATTTATGGCGTCACCAAAATTTGTAAATATATTCTATTGCTAAAGAATAAATTAAGAAAGCTCATTTTACCCCGAGGTTCACTTTGCCCCGGTGTCCCCTACATCCACCAAAACTTCCCTTAGCATGTCAGTTCTGAGTAGTTCGTCATTTATTTCCTCCCTGTCCTAGTTCATGTTGTAGTCGTGTGTACTTCAACTGTGTGTAGGTTACTCTAATTCATTTTATTTCTATTAGTTTTAGTTTAATTCTTAGTTTTATGTTCTTAAGTCTCGTCATTACTACAATTATTACTATATGTATTACATCACTTAATCTGTGAGTAATAAAGGCGTACTAATAATCATAATAATTGCAAATTGTAGTTAACATGTTGGTAGTCATGGGGGTCATAGGTAATCGGAGCCAATTGCAATACAAAAGTTTCACTTCATGGGATTCGAATACCTACTATGCATAAAAGGTGATGTTTCATTCTATATACTTCCAAAATACTTGGATTATATAATCTGATTTCGAACCTCTGAAAGAGCACCCGCAGGGTTCAAGAATATACTTGTAAGTACTTTGAAGTTTGGAAGAATCGAATCTCGTAAAAGTAGTATTCGAACCCTGAAAGACAAAAGACAAATCAAAGAATTGCACAAAATAGAAAACACCTGGTTAAAGTACTCATAAAAGGTTCGAATCTACTTGGTCAGGGTTCGATTGTACTTGAAAGTACCTGCTTAGATACCGCTAAGGTTTCTCAAAGTACTTATAGATTATAGACATTTTCGAAGTATTCATGAACTTGTCATGAGAATCTCCACCTCGGATTTATAATTTTTCACGCACCACTTACAATAAATAAATCCTCAAATTTTCCAATTTCTAAACTGTATTACTGTCATTATAAATGATGTAGAGTTACAAGTGATCATCATTAAACTCCGAGACATTCTCATTTCTAATGATAGACAGTTGAATGGACGCGAGTGGATGGAAAATTTAGGAAAACCGCGTGGCTGTCAACGAGTTGCCGCTCGCACGTCCCGCTTCAGAAACTAAAAATGATTGATGATGATTCCCTTTCGATGAAAAAAAAATCCTAGCATAAATCGTATAACATGTTATTAAGACTCTCGCTTCAAAATTGACCCATCTCACCAGGAGTGACTTCTGGAACACTCGATATTTCCCATTTACGAATTCATATGCGACTGTAATGTTATAAAAGCGATGATAAGAATATGCTAACGCAACGTTCGAAATGTCAATATGCTCGTGATGGAGGTACGAAGATGGGAATACTGTAAACAACGACGTTTTGACAGAAATTATTGAAAACAATCTACATCAAACCGCGCGACAGTTTCGTAAACGAATGCTCGTTCGGTGGCTCTGCCGTCGTTTGTCACTTGGCAAAGGCTGACGAAGTGTGTAATGAAGATACGAGACAAATGGGCTGCGTCGGAGACGAGGGACGTTCAAAAGCCTCAGTGAATGGAAATAACTTTTCGCTGCTCCGGAGAAACAAACAGAAGTCCATTTTTGTAACCAATCGTCGCTTTGGACGAAAAATAGATTTTACACGGTAGTTGGAAGTATGACTGGACAAAGAAGGAAAAACATAATGGCCATTGTTCGCTGCAACGTGCGCAACAGGGGTTTATTATGTGTTTTTAAAATATTAAACGGCAATTGGCAGAAAAGACTATTGCAAGCGAGTTGAAAAGTGAGTTGAAAATTAGTCGAGAAATGACTTGTATTAGTGCACAGATGAAAAATGAAGTTTTTGCATAATAAAGGGGCAGACGTAACACGACTTGTCGAATTTAAATACATTTTGTATAATGTTCAAGCGAACTTAATTTAAAAGCAACTTTTTGGAATTGAAATTGAATAAATGACTTTGAAATGAAGGATCTGTGAGAGGAATATTTGACGAGCGTTTAGTCTGCAGAACTTTTGAGTTTTTTTAGATTAACTAGCTGTTAAGAAAGTTAGTCTGTAAGAGCACATAGTTCAATTTACTGAATTTTTTAGATGTACTTAGCATGTTTAGCATGTATAAATTCGGATTCTACCACTTTCCCATCAATCAAATTTGAAAATGTAACAACTTGTTTACATTTGAATCAACAATTCGCGCAATCGAAGTGTAGTTAGAAAATCGCCGATTTTTTTAACTTAATGGTATACCAATTTTTGTGCTTAAATTTTTATATTCCTTTACTCCAACTAGATGCCCTCGAAAAACTATATTTTTGGATGGGAAGTTAGGGAACAGTACTCCATTTATAAAAAAAAGTTCTAATGACCTACAAAATACAGAAAAAATGCTATTCTTGTCTAGACTACTTTCCAACATATAATTTTGGTAGCCCTGTCTGCAGCACATCCTGTTTAATCTGGACGGGCGAGTGTACTACCATTATTTGAAAAGATTTTGTAGAAATTTGCTGAGTCATCGTATGTCGAAATTCGTAAAAATACTTGGAACGAAAGCGAATGGCAGACTGTGAACAGTAATGATAACGTGATAGAAATCGGAGATGTAGAAAATAATTATGCTATACAGTGTAAGATTTTCCAAATGGGGTTCGTTGAACGTGAAAATATGAACAACATTATTTACGGATACTGCGAGACATGTATTTTGAAAAAGAAGAACGAACTACATATGGAGGGTCCAGAAGTTAGTCAGTGTAAGTCCATTAGCAGTAAAATCGAGGTTTGCACTGTTTGTCATCTGAATAATTGTACTTAATAATTCAGTGATCAATATAATAATACCGTTATTTATTGCTTACGTATGAAAGTGGCGACTTAGTTGATTTATCAACTGAAAGTTTTAACAATAAAGAGGTTTTTGAAATATGTAGATGGGCGGATTTGAAGATTTGGCGTGCCTAAGCTAACAAGCGTTCTGCCACCCTTCCCGCGAAATATTATCAAATTTTTTATTTATAAAGAGTCGAGACAATTTTAAAATTAATTCAATATAGCTAATTAAATATTGACTTATTGCTAATTTGTTACATGAAAAAAAAGAATTGTTTTTAAAATTGCCTCAAGCTTCTGTGTTCAAACCTTTCCCAATTTCTTCCGCTCAAAATTTGTCGCTCTCTAAAATTTGATGCTCCCCAAAATCTTCCACTCCCCGAAATTTTCCATTCACCGAAATTTGCCACTCCCAAAATTTGTCGTTCCCCAAAATTGGATACTCTCCAAAGTTCGTCGCGTCGAAATATTTATCCCTGAAATTTTCTATTCCCCGAAATTTGCCACTCCCCAAAATCTGTCGCTCCCCAAAATTGGAGGCCCTCGAAAATTTGTCGCGCCGATATTATGTATCGCTCCCCAAAATTTTCCGCTCTCAAAATTTGCCGCTCCCAAAATTTTCCGCTCCCAAAATTTGTCGCTCTCCAAAATTTACCGTTCCAAAAATTTGCCACCCCCAAAAATTTATCGCAGCCCAAAATTTTTCGCTCCCCCAAATTTGATGCTCCCCAAAATTTGATGCTCCCCAAAATTAGCTAATTCCCAAAATTTGCCCTCCCAGGCTGCAACTAGGAGGCCTATACTTAGCCTGTACCCTAATCCACCCCTGACTACTTATTTTCATGAGAAGTCGCACTTACACTCACTGCCTTCCATATATATATATACGTACATTTACAGTACAGCCCTACAAAGTGCGTTATTATAAAAAATTATTTTGTGACATACTATGCAAGTGCAGTATATACTACAGACCACAGTAACATTTCATAGCTATTTGATTGAAAATCAAAATTCCTTCATCCACGATATAAAAGAAAAGAAATGCTTATCCCCCACAATTTGGAATTTTGAGTCAACATGAGCGAGGCCAATGTACGAACACAACTTTACGATTTTTTTCCTCTCGAAATGCATTTAAATCGATAAACAACTTGCTCTAAACGTAACAAACGAAAGGGAAAGCTAGGGGGTCTTCGAGTTTGGCAGTAAAAATAAATGTATCTGTGTTGTCCAGTAGCATCAGCGAAGTTTGACGTCAGCTAATGTTTTTTTACGCGCTTTAAAACCGCAATTGCGTCTGTAAACGTATCGTTACAACTATGTTTATTATTGTTTCCTTCCATTAAGTTCGAGATCTGTGTAATGACCACTGCCACCAGCGAGCAACTGGATAAAAACTTCGTCAGGTCTGCATTAGCAAATCGTAAGAATCGTTCACACGAGTGTGAATAATTTATTCCTAAGGATACGGAGAATTTCAATGCACCGACGTATACCTATATTGTTTTAATTATATAGACGTGGGATAAAGCTTCGTATATGTTGATGAATATTAATCGAACCAACTAATTAGAGATCCTAAAGCATAATTATGTCGTTAAAATCGAGTAGAATGTTTCATTTGACGTTCTTGCAAAATACAGTAGTGGGCAAAAAGTTTCCATTTTCTTGATTTCTGTTATTTTTGTTATTTTTTAGCATCAACTTGGAACTGTGCTATGTGTTTAATATATTTATTTAACTAACAAACAACAGTTTTATCTGGTTTTGAATTGGAAACACATTTTTGGGGCCGACAAAGGAGTTACCACTTTTTGTAATTTGTCAAGCCATCTTAAAAACAAAAGGTGCCCCCAAAATATTAGATTTTTTATTACTCTTAAAAAATGGTAATTTTATGTCGGGTTTAAAAGTGTCTTATCTTACTCGATGCCATGTGAGGTTTTTGTTTATTAATTAAATAAATTCAACTTTAACTGGGTTTCATACAGCTTTTAATTCTCTATCAGAATATGTATATTGGGCAGTATAATATTGAGTTGATGTTAAAAAGTAATAGAAATAGAGTGGGTCGAAAAAATGGTAAATGTTTTGTCTGCTGCTGTATTTGCTAAAGATCAGTTGATTTTGAAATATGTGCATATCAGATTTGAAAATATAATATTACGACGATTTGTGAGCAAGTTTTTCATTTCTACTGGTCATAAACGCCACACTGCGCACCTGTTATCAATACACATTTCTTTTATTACGATCTTCATAAACTTCAAAGTTTTTTAAACAATTCAAGCAACTGAAAAAATGGTACTTTTTGTGTCTTATACAGTTTAAAGTAATATTCTAGTCTTATCAAATGTATACAACGATTAAAATATTTTATTTAGTAAATATAAATATCACATTTCTACTGAGTGTTTGGCTAGGGATCCTCGACCATTTTCAAATCAATCCACACCTCAAATTGTAGAAAAAAATTCCCAAAAGAACGTGGCTTCAGAGTCCTTTTATTCCCGAAATACTGTTATTCCAAGTTCCAACATGAGTTACGGTTAGTAACTTTGGAGTTGACGCAGGAACTATGCCTAGCTCCAGTACAATCTCTCAAGAAATTGCAAGAAGACATACATAATGCATGAACTACAATTAGAACTAAGTCTGGAATGTTTGAACAGTCAACATGACGTATAATTGCTAATGGATGTCACGTCGAATAGTTACTATGAAGAAATACTAAGAACATAAGAAATGTTTGAAGTTCAGGAGTTATGAGTAAAGAGAATGGCATGTACACTTGGTTTGGGTTGCATTGTGAAAACGGTTTTAGATAGAGAAAAGTGTAATGGGGTTAAAATTAGGTGTTCCAATTTCTCATGCTGGCTATTAACCATTTATATGCTCACATGCTACTGCAAAGTATGTAAAACTAACGAGGCCCTTATATTTCCAGTGTAAACACATTACTTTCAGTATTCTATAATAATTTAATTAGTCTTCTTCGACTATTAGTGAACTAATGCATTAGACACTCTGGAACGTCTATTACCATTACTTAAATTAGTAAAATGGCATACGTGGCAATCACTGAATAAAATATATTGATATACAGGGTGATCAGCTATACTTATGTGAGAGAAAATTTAAGGAGTGATTCTACATGGAAAAATAAGTTGAAAATATAAAAAGAAATTTTTTCATATCGCGCTTCGTTTTCGAGAAAATCCACTCTAAATTTTTAGCAAAATACGCGAGCATAGAAGTAAACCTGGAAGTATGTACTTTGGTGCACTAAAACTCAAAGTGAATTTTCTCGAAACCGAAGCGCAAAATCAAAAAATTATATTCCACATTTTCGCCTTATTTTTTTATGTAGTATCAACTCTTAAATTTTTCCCATATATAGCCGAGCACCCTATATATTTTTTCTGGACTTCTGGCCCATATTCACCTCCTAACATTTTAACCAAACTTCAAATCTTAAAATCCTACCCCGTTGCATAAAAAATTAATTTTCCGACGAGAACTTACCACGATATCATCAATAGTTAAAGCACTGGTTGAACAACTATACGTGCACAAAACCTTCATGGCCAAAATTTCTGGTGACACAGCTACTGCTTCTGTCACCATCCTTACACAAGTTTAGTAGCATGCAACACAGTTACATGTTTCTAAATATATCTCCAAAGTTGAACAGAGTCGAAGGAAGTGCCTCAGCTCTGCTCGAATAGATAGCTACACGTAATGTCATAAGTGAATTCGAAACAGATGACATTATAGTGTAAACTCGCTGACACTCTCAGCGTTCAAGTGAGCTAACAATCACGTGGTTTGCCTGTGCTTGTTCAAAAGAGATAGAGAGATTATCAACTGCGTGCATTCTGGGAATTCGTTCAGAAACGAAAACACGTGCTTCGACGGGACTTCTTCTTTGTGACATTCCTGAACTTTAACACTATTAAATTTGTCACTTGGCAAACACTTTTGGGAAAGCGGCGACAATGCGTGATTGCCACCGGCTTTATTTGCAACTGGATAATAAGTGAGATTTACCTGGTCGTAGGGAGGATTAGTTCGAGAAATGAGACCAGCGCACGCTATGAAGCGTGGGACATCAACGTGTCATCGTCAAGTGTCTCGCGAACACGTGTGCCAAGTCTATAAACATTTTAACCAAACTTCAAAGACACTTTCAGGGAGAACGTCTTTAGTGATCTTCAACGTGGAAATGGTGTAGAGTGCAAAGCCTGTGGAGGGGGAGGGGGAGGGGGCGTGTCGAATGCTTCGAGAAACGGAAAATTTCTAAGAATATTTGGAACGCGCCGCAGGATTAATAATTTTTAAAATCCTTAATGGACATTTAACGTAACTGTCCTTGTTTATTGAGGATATTAGAGGAAGTGCAGCATATTTGGAATACCGAAGTATCTAATAAACTACTAACGCCTTTTAATTTGTAACACCGTAGATTATAGGGGCTAATGACCTGTTCACTAATGACATTTATGGATGAACCGCCATTTTTACATTTTTGACTTCATTCACAGAGGAAGAAAACGTCAATCTGCAAAAATTTTTCAGCGCGTATTCAATCGTGCCAATCATAGTTAAAATATGTCAAAACTTTAGGGACATCAATATAGTGATTAGATCGTCTTAAGATATAAATAAACATATAATTAGGTACTGTTCAGCAGTGTCGTCGAACGAAGTATTTGTGAACATTATTTACTTTCCACGTAAACGATTTATTCGAATCGAAAGAAGGACAAAAAGCTATTTGCTTTTTTCAAAGGAGTATTAAGCCTTGGACCGCAAAAATCGTTGGAGAAATAAAATAACAACGTGTATGCTGCATCACTAATTCGATTTCGAGTGACCGTCATTTCTTTGGTACGTTGAAGGCAACTGTGTTCAAGAATAAATTCACAGACAAACAAAGAACCTTTTGATTTTGTTCTTGTTACAGTTTTTATGATGTAAAATGGCCATTCATTCTGGCATGCTTTCCACAAGCATCTATGACACAAGGTCATTGCAGGTAGCAAATAGGTAATGAGGCGGTTTTGAAAATGTATTTTGTCCTATCTAACCATTTTTAATCAACGGAGACTGAAGGTTTCAGCCTTCGATTTGTTCCCAACGTTAAATTCTATGGTCAAAGGTATCTCCTCTTTTCTTCTGAACTCCTTCAACGATTTTTATTGAATATACGAAAAAATTTCGGCAATACGAAGTGTACTTTACCTGTCACTCTTTTATATGCTTGTAACCTTGAATGACCTTGCGTTACAGATGGTTGTAGAGGTAGAAAAACCCATCCATCATTTTACAGAGTTAACACTGTGGTACACAAATAATTCCTGAGGAAGCTATAAAGGTTTACAATAGGTATGCAGCGTGCTCCTCTTTGCTTTTTTACTCCCAAGCTTTTCAAATAAACTGTTAAATAAATTTGTCAATGCGTTTGTTACAAAAACATTGGTTGAGAGGATTTTTCAAAATAGAACTGCGATAGCAACGTGATAAATAAAATTTAGCAATTCAGCCGTTTATAAGTGTATATAAAAATATAATTATTAACTTTCTTCTAAACATAATTGACGTGACATTTATTATTTGAAATTCCAGTGTAGTATTAGTAATTTTATATAGTATAAATATATGAAACTAAAATCCAGTCATTTATTCGAAAGTATTTCTATTTTCTCTTGGATGTCTCAGAAAAATTAAAAAATACGACATATCAGCAAAAAAAAATAAAGCGGTGCCTAGAGAAAAGAGGCAAATATAAAAAAAAAGTTAGAAGGCGAAATGTAAATTTAGATTTAGAATAATTGAAAAGCGTAGTTTTAAGTAGATATACCTAAGTAAGAACTGTGAAGCGGAAGTTCTTCTAACCCCCAGGGGAACCAATAAAGCTATCAGTACATACATTCATACATAAAATAAAAAATAAGTTAGCTTTAGATCTCTTAACATTTCCACCCACAAAACTGGCAAAACACTCGCTTCCATCACGCAGCATCCGGCCAAGAAGCAAATATTTGTTTCCAGTACATATTTCGCTGAACCTGAGCGTCTTACACACTGCTACTGCATGCGAGCTCTAGTTTTACCAATTTTTATTCTTTTTGCACGGTAGCGCGTAACATTTTATTATTATTATTATTGCAGTTTACATGCGTCTGTCGAGCATGACACGCCCTGGCGTTGGTTCCGTTACGCGAATCACCCTGTAACTTTCGAGTACCTAAAACTCCGCGCAACACAGGCATACTTTAAAGTTAGCCGCTGTGCAAGTCGAACGTATTTTTATCTCGATGTGAAAAGGCGGTGGACGAGCCCTCAAGAGCGAAAGCCAAAAGCATTTTCGGCGTGTGATGTTGAACGCAGTTGGGAAGCCACTGGAGCTGGAGGTGCGGAAAATAATGCAAATATTGGGTACATGAGCACCAACAATAATGGAAATTCAGAGAAAATTGCTCTACGTATATAACTATAAGGTATATCTCAGCACGAGAGTAAATACCTGGCAGAGATCAATTGTGTTTAATTAATTATATATGCAATACGATCGTTTGAAATGATTAATAAGAGCAATAAATTTTTTTTATTTATAGATGACAGCATGCATTTTTAATGTTAGGAAGTAAGAGACAATGGATTTGGTTCGTGTAAAGAATATAGAATAGAATATTAACTGTATAGAATAACAGATACATTATTCAGGGGGTATTCTACTATGACAAGCGATTTTTTTAATTACTTTAGGGAATTTTTTTATGGACTTAATGAAAGTTTTTGATGCCAAACTTTCTACTGTATATTTATTATATCTTACAATATGAATAATAATTTTTGGGGGTTGAAAATATGAAATAAAAATGGCGCCACAGTCCAAGAAATCCGACCACCTCGAAAAAATTTCTCCACTTTTTGCCATGATTCTGGTCGTTCTATTCATCCGAAATAAAAATAATAAAATAAAAGAAGATTCTTAAATTTTTCGGGCACGAATATCGTTGGTAGCAGATTTAAATTGAAGTTTTAAAAATTCTTAAAAAGACTGCAATTTGAACATTAAATTTCGACTTTCGCGATTTTCCTTCGTCGTTTTCGGGCTATAAAATTACAAAAAAAAAAAATAGGAAAAAATATTTTTGCCCACTTCTGCTAAGCTAAGGACGATACCAACATATATACTGAAGATGTGTGCACAAAATGGGCCCAGTCATTCAAATAAAATTTGAAATATCGTGGCAACCAGTTTTTAAAATACCTTTTGGGAAAAACGCGTTTAAATTTTTGCAAACAGTTGAAGTGAAGAAAATTTTCTACTTACATCTAATCTGTCACGCCTGGTCCGTAATAAAAATCTTTCATTAAGTCCATAAAAAAAATTCTGAAGATAGTTTAAAAACTCGCATGTCACCGTAGAATACCCCCTTAGTAAAATAGTTAAGTATCTAACTAGATAAATAACTATCAAAGGTACTGTGGACGCAGCATAATAATAGAAGCACGTATCTTTTTATTAGACAAAAGGGAAAGCTATCAACGAGTAATGATAATAATCGTGAAAACAGTCACAAATGACGTCCGAAGACGTTTCAAGCATTTTCCACAAATCCTTGGTGACTGTTTTACAGCTTCAACAATCAAATGGCTGACGTACGTATGACGCGGGGCAAATTTTAACGCCTTACGCAGAAAATAGCACTAAAAATTACTGTTGAAAGGTCGTAGTGGATATTTAGTGCACACAGAAAAAGCTTTGCTATTTAAATCCTTGGATTAAATCTATGGATTAGTCACAACACACAAAAGAAATTATTTGAATTTATAACGTATATAATTTTGGCGAACTTTGGGAATTTTAAGAGTTGTTCTGTTAAATTGGTACCATCCTTGCACCCCATATAATTTGTTACAATTGTTTTGAGTGTATTAAGATGAACAACAGAGTCGGTTTTTACTGAATTTCACCCTTCATACTATTCTGCCCTCTTTAGTTAATATGTCCTATCTAGCATTTTGAAACAACCGAGAGAACTGAGGTTTTATCATTTACTTTGTATCGTCCTTATTTCCCATCATTCAAATTAAAACATGTTGTCATTATTTCGTAGCAGCCTAATATAATTTTTGTACCAGATATACCGGTAGGTAATGTATTATTCATGTACCAATTAATTAATTGTTTTAGATGGAATATTTTAACCATTTGAAAAGAAGTTAGGTTAAATACATTAGATTGTTTATAAATCTTTACGAAGCACTTAGAGTTTCCTAACTTTTATTAAAAATGACAAAGTGCTAGATAGGACAGTTTAACTAAGGAGGGCAGTATTGCCCTTGTCTTTGTTAAAATTTGCCATTTTGCTTTTATTTCCTCCAACTGTGATTTTTTTATTTGTACTTTAACTACTGCTGTTGTTAAATTTGTGTGGTGTACCAATTCAACCTTCTATTATATTGAACAGAGGTCATGAGACATACTCTTCTTCGATTGAAATAATTCTGTTATAAAAATTTAGCATCAAACTGACAGTGTGATATGATCAAGGCAAAAGCGTGTTTATATAGTGGTAACTATATAGACACGAATCACGAGGCTGTTCAAAATTTATAGAGTGGTGACAAAGTATTAGCAAGAATTAAAGAAGGTGGAAAATGAAGTGAGTATTAGCAAGTGTTAGCAAGAATATAGGGTATCTATGAAGCTATGACCACTGCCATTGAAAATGTATTTATACATCCGAGAACTGTACACTAGAGTCATTTTTGCGTATCTATTGTCGAGTAGATCGCTTCACCATTTGGTCGCGAAAGACTTGAATCAGCTTCGTAGTAAAGAATCTTTTTTTACTCCAATTGATAAATGTATACATTTTGCAACTTATAGTAGTGGACGAAAAAAGGTTACACTATGAATGGTAACAAAAATAAGATAGTTACATTATAAAAAATTATAGTTTTTCGCAATTTGATTATAGAAATTTCAGTTTTGTGGAGGGAGAAATCTAAATTTACGTTTCGGGGAGAGGGAAATCCAAATTTGAATTCTATCTAGGGAGAAATCCAAATTGAAGTTTTGTGGAGGGGAAATCCAAATTTGAGTTTTGTGGAGGGGGAAATTCAAATTTTAGTTTTGTAGAGGGGGGTATCCAAATTTGAGCTTTGTGGAGGGGGAAATCCAAATTTGAGTTTCGGGGAGGGGAAAATTCAAATTTAAGTTTTGTGGAGGGGAAATGCAAATTTGAGTTTTGAAGAGGGGGAAATCCAAATTTGAGTTTTGTGGAGGGGAAAATCCAAATTTAAGTTTTGGAGAGGGAGAAATCCAAATGATCCAAACTCAAATTTGGGTTTGCCCCTGCGCAAAACACAAATTTAGATCTTAAAACTCAAATTTATATTAAACTCCCCCTTGTATCATCTACCAACAGAATACTTAAAGCCTAGATAGTATTAAGTTAATTATGCACACATGTAAAAATATGAATTTTAAACTTTTTTGACGCCACTACTGTCTGTATTAACTTTCTACCGCTAGGTAACACCAAAAAGTATTCTTTTATATACTGATAGTGATCTCACAACAATGTTCTTGTTTGAAAATTGTATCGAGTGTGAGCAAATAAAAACATTTTATATTTACACGCGAAATCTGTCACTCATTTTACTTTTTAATTAAAAATATCTAAAGTAGAAGTTAAGAACTGCAACTGGCGATGATTAACTGATGACAATATTTTTTTTTAATAAAATCACTTTTTACACATTGTATACAATATAAAGAATATTCTATATACTATACTTACCCACTTTAGAAAATCCAAAATTATATATTTGTATACCCTACAAAGCAATGATATTGTTACTAAAATTTTAAAAACCCTAAATCTTTCTTTAGCTTTCATAGTATTCCTTACTCCTCCAAGACAATTAATTACAAAGCAAATAACACAGAATACAAATCTGCTAAATTTTCTCACAACTATGAAACACATAATAAAATCCTACAAATACTTCCATGCCCCATTGCCTACTACAATAATCCCAACCTCTAGCAGCCAGTGGAAAGTACATACAAAAAATCTCTCAGCTCTTCAAGGCTCGCTCAAAAATATAACAAAAATTTTTGTGACTTAAATAACCCCACTGTACATTTTACTTTATCGTTCAAGCGTAATGTAATTTTAGAATTTAAAAAATAGTTCCGTCCTCCCATTCTTTTAAGTCCATTGCCAACATTTATGTTGCTCTACCCAAAGTAAACGATGATCAACGCGAGTAAAGCGAGTCCTCTGTTATCAGAGACCTTGCGTATCAGTAAATGCAAAGGTTCAGAGGTTCTGCAGTGCTTTCTTAGATCCTAATTTCTTGAACGCCGCGTTTGCCAAGAGAAGTGTGTCAAGGCTCGAAAATCAGAGCTGCACGAGATCGTACTCGCTTGAAACAACCTCTGTTTTCTCTTGCATGTGAGTATACTATAATTAGCTAATATTTTGAAAAAAGCAGAGCACAGGCGCGCGTGAGATAGCGACAGATACTATGAACGGGCTTAAGGCCACGAACATTGAATTCAATTGTGCGTTAAATATTTGCCTTGTCAAGTGGGCTCAACTAAAACTCTGCAAATCAAACGACAGTGTAGCGCGAATCTTTTGAGCGATTTATTTAGCCTCACGCGTATTTGAAGAGGAACGATGAGAAGCCGAACGACTTAAAAAAGTAACCAGAAAAGAAACCTTTCTCTGTTTGCGTTGAATCGATAAGATTGCGATGAAATGATCACTTGTTCAAATTCTCATATAATATTTGCACGAAAGTGCAGCTTGTGCATACACAGTGATCCTTGCACGAGGAATAACATCTGTGGTAATTAATTCTGTCTTGTTGAATTAATTTTAGATTTTATTTTTATTCATCGATCGATTATACTCGATAATATTAATTTATGTTCGCAGACTTGGGTGAAAATCATTTAAAATATAAAATAAAAAGTGATGTTTGAAATAATTAATTATTTGAATTACATTACTAGTTTAATTTAAGAATCTAGTTCAAATTAAATAATCTTGCAAGATTATTCCAAGATCCACCTATTCAAATATGAAATACAACAAAAAATGATTTGATAAGTAATTAAATCACCAAATAATTTAAAGGTCCAAATATAATTAAGATATTTTCTAAATTCCCAAGCATTTCGAATTTTCAAATGGATATCGACCATGTTAGAAAAACCATGTATGTATGGGTATGAATATATTTCTATATGTATAATTAGCCTAACGCGTGGGTGTAATGAAAAAATAATCATGGAAAATATTACACAGTTTAGTAAAGAGATTCTTTGCACACTTGACTTGTTAGAAGCGCCAGTGCACGTACAAAGCGCAAATAAACTTTCTATTTGAACGTACATACGACACTCCTGTCTGATAGTCTGTTTAAATAAGGAGCAATAAAAAAGTAACCTTACTCAGTATCTTTCTTGGCTATATTTGATCCGAAGTGATTATCATTTGCTTACTAATACGGAACTGCTAACAAAAAACTAAGTAGTGAAGAAGCTTTTTTAAAATTCAAATGTATCCTCTCATTTAATTGTAATTTCCTTTTTTTTTTTTTAATTTCTTATTGTGCTTTTTTTATCTACAAGTAGATGAACATGATTAAAGAGTACCTCACCCTCTTCAACAAAGCTGAAATAATAAGAAAATCGTTTGAAGTCAACCAGTCTCAATAAGAACAGACTTGGGGACCTATGCAAATAGAAAATGCATATTAGGAGTAAGAATAGATCGACTTTTCCTTCTTCTCGTGATTATCACATTGCTCGTTACACGCTGATTTCAATTATCTAGCACATCAATTCTTACAATAAAGATCATAAATAATTTCTACGAGTCGATACCTCGCACGAAGAAAGTCAGCAAAGAAAGCGATGCAGACAAAACGGTTAAAGGCATTTCAGAGATAAAATAAGAAGGCAGCTGGCTATATTTAGCAGTAATGCACCGGAGCATGATACGAACGCATTATTCGATCGCTCATTTCGTCATTCGTTATCAATTCTGGCAGCAACATCTGCAAATCATCATAGTCAACTCTAGAACGACACTGTGACACTTTCAAAGCGTGGCTGACACCTTGGCACTCGCTCAAAATTGAGATATAAGTATTTAAAAATTCACTTAACGTTTCTGGAAAATTACCATTTTATACTTCTTTAAGAAAATAAAAATTTGAGAGTGGATCTTGGTATCTAGAGTCTCTTGATACATTTGTAGAATAATTTGATTTTTCTTGGGTCACTGGAGACCCCGCAGTGTCGTTCTACGGATTTCACGTCGGGGAACCATTCCTTTAAGCACGAAAGAATTTCCCTGTCCACGCAAAAAAGTCTGATATCGTCGTGCGAATATCAGCAGATACGATACTATCAGCAAATTCGACAATCGTTCGGCAAGTTAACACATTAAATGGCGCAAGCCTTTGAAAAATGCCCTTTCAAATCGATCAAGCTTGCCTGAGCGATCGCTACTACCGAGAAAATTTTGCTTAATTTGCTGAATTCCAGGAAATATGGACGTGCGAACGCGCGAAAACAGTGCACACCCCACAGCGTGAAAATACGCCGATACCACTCAAAGCGTTAAGCGAGTTTCGTAAATAGCAGATTAAGGTTTATGTGTATTTTTTTTAAGAAACATATTTACCAGCATTTGTAATTTCAAAATATATTTTGTTTATGTAAAAGCATAATGTCCCCTGCCTAAGTGAATTCTAGTTGCACCTCAAATTGGTGGGAAAAATATTCCTTGAACAAGTTGCCCGATCGATTTGAGCTTTTTATTTTTACAAAATAGATAGTTGTAATTGGAGAATGAACCTAACTCCTGCGCAGAAAGTTGAAAATTGACAAAATGGCACCACTTCGAAGATAAAAATCCGTTTTCAGTATTCCTTTTTTAATTCCTGACACCCGGAAAATAGTAATTATTGAAATTTTAAAAGCACTGTGGTTTATTTTACAATAAAAAGTATCTAGTTTAAGAAAATTAAAGGTTGAATGCAATCGGTTCACTCGTTCGAGAGATATTTTTCCCGCCATTTAAAGCTGCAATATCCACTCGGTCAAAAAAATAATTTAAAATTACAAATATTAATAAATATGCAAAACTGCCCGTATTAGTATCTATTTCCATTTCTTAAAAAAATCACAAACATCAACACGGATTTAACCACGTAAAACAATGAAACAAAAGCAACGGAGAAAAATACGCATTTTCGGAATTGAATAAACGGTCTTGAGCTGTCAAAATACACAAACATTGATATTGTTTAAAATCCATACCGGATTGTATCGACAACACTCGAATTGAAGCATTGCTCTCAATATTTAACACCTGTCGTCAATCTTGCAGGAAAAATGAAGTGAACGTTTGCATTCAGTCTTCCTTTTAGTTTAACCTTTCACAGTGCATCAAAGGCAAATCGATCCATTATTCGGATTTTGAATACCATAAAACGCACTGTAATTTGATTTCAATTGTGCCTTCCCATTACAATCCGCAAGCTGAATACCCGCGCAAAGTGGTGGAAACAAGATTATTCTACACTTCCTTTTACAGTATTCCACATTTTACTGAAACCCAGCAGACTAAAGCATAGTTGTTCTAAACTAAAAAGTCTTTGAACTAAAGTTTCAAGTCGCCATTTTAGTCGTTCAGGTTAGGAATTGCAAATTTGTCGACTTTTTTAATTAACGGTATTTCGATAAAATTTTCAATCACAACCGGTATTTTTTTAAGAATACAAGACGTAAAATATAAGAGTAAATATTACAAAAAACTTTTAACTCTAATCGAGCATTATAAAAAATATATGCAGGTGAAACTTTTCTGAACATAAAATATAAAATGAAATAACACAAAATAGATATATTTGTATAACTATTGACAATATTTATTAATATGGATCATCACCAGGAAAGCAATGAAAAGCATATTTTTTATTTAACAATTCTTTTTAACAAATAAGCACGCAAAAAACATTATTTTTCTAAACTTTGGTTTCCTGATCGCGACCTGATTTTTGTACAAAATAATCCAGCCACGGATAAAGCGCTCTCATATTCTATACTTTTTGGTCTCATTAAGAAATCATATGCCATTTGTATATACTTTCTCCTTACTTTTTCTACTCGAAAATGCTTCCATTTTTGTATGACTTGATTCAGATACTTAAGTTTCTTTAGGATCAGAGTTGGTTCTCCACGAGATACTTCGGGTTTCGTCTTTATTTGTAATTTAATTTTTTCTTTTCACTAATAACATAGTAGATGTCAACGGAATTAATGAACGCATGTATGCGCTATAGTGCTGTACGAATTTATCGAATTACCGTTAAAAATTTGAGGGTATTTCTCGCGATTTACAGTAAACCAGTATAGAAATCCGTAGTTGAGGTACGGTATGTAGGAAAGAAGCATGCAAATTTTAAATAGTAAGAAGTTCTCCTAACTAATCATGTCAATCAAACTTTGACCTATCGTGCGAGTTCTTCTGATGCATAAAAAGCACATTGACGGTAAGTGGTTAAAAGTATAGATAGCAGAGCGTAATATATTTCAACTTGTGATTTCATTTGCATGAAGTTATTTATGTCGAGTGATTGATTAGGTACTTTGACTTTCGAGTTTTTCTACCCCTTAGCCCCGTTACGCATTTGCCACGAGGTGCCGGCAACTTGGTCGGCAAGAGACCAGAAACCTTTGTTGTTCGCCGCGACCAAGTGCGTTCGAATTCATATATCTGGAACCCGGTAATTAAAAAAAAATCTGAATGTTTGTGAGTAAGTATGTAGATTATAGGAGATGTTCTTCTGATTCGCAATTTTTATTTGCTGCCCGAATTCACTCTATGGGGATGAAATTAACCCCTGAAAATTCGGCTATTTTCCGATTTTATTTTGTAACTCGCAATCTGTAAGAGATAGAAAAAAGGTTTCAAGACAAAAGTTACTTCTTTTAATTAGGGTTATGATTTAGTAACTTACAGTTCTTACATTTCGCGAAGTATAATACAAAATCGGAAAATAGCCGGATATTCAGGGGTCAATTTCACCTCCTTAGTGTGAATTTAGGCAGCAAACAAAGATTGCATTGTAAGCAGCAGGAAATCACTTATATATTCACAGTCTCAGAATTTTTTGAATTTCCGGGTTCGGGGTCTGTCCTCGTAAGTATGCTTTGCGACGTAGAAAATTAACTAACGAAGCAGAAGTTTAACAATGCCTCGCATTCAGGGGCACTTTTTACATTGTCGAAACGTAAAACTGTTCTACACGACAACTTTCACGGAAATGAGTTTTCTCACTTTTATTACTTTTAACCTTTGAAAGCTTCTAGTTGTTGAGTGCCTACACTAAGTGTTCATAACCTCGAGAGCATATGGTACCATTCAACTAACAATCTAATAATACTGATCGAAAAATTCGGACCGACTTTTCGATAAAACTAATATATTTCTTATCGTCTACCAAAAGTTAAAACGTAAAAGAAAATTCACTTTAAGAAAAAAATAGTCACTCCACAAGCAAATAAGTAAAAAAAGATAGCTGAGAATATTCAGGAGAAGCACTATTTCGCCATCAAACTAATATTTTTTAAAATCAAAAACTTTGTGTTTACTAAAATTAACACTAACCCTCCGTGACCACACCTTGTTATAATTACAAATCGGTCACATGGGGTGCACTGCACCCCACCGTCATTTTTGGGTTACTATTTTCACATTTTTTAATCTTTTAACTTTTGAGTGATAACTGTAATTCGTAAGACTCATACAATCATGCTCTAATAGTCTTTTTCCAGAAATGAAAATCCTGATATGATGAAATTTGTAAGTGAAGAAAATAGTCGCGAAAAGAAGCAGCGTTTTGTTGTTAAAATTCACCAAATTTTTAAATTTTAATATTAAGTTCTAAATTCAATTTGAATTCGTAAAGACGCGACATTTGAACTCGAAAATTGCCTGTGGTGTAACTACTGAAGAACAAAGTACCTTTACATAATTTCTACTAGGACAGCCAAAGTGACAAAATTTGAAAAACAAAAATACGTAATGCAAAAGAAATAATTTTCAATCTTGTACTGCAATGAAAATAAAAAAATGCACCGTAATTTTTATAAGAAGTTACAAACCAGTCATTTCGACTGCCTTGGCAGAGGCGTTACAAATACTGTTCAGCTCGAAAGGCACATAGCCTGGGCGCATTGCTGGCGGTTAAGCGAGCGAACAAAAGCAAGTTAATAAATACATGATACTCCATCGTACTTGACCAGGACATAAATGTTTTCGGCTCTAATTATCGATTCCGTGGGCAGTTCGCCTCGAGTGCGTCGCACAAAGAATGTCTCGATGACGTCGGTCACGTAAAATTTGCAAAATCGCCAAGGATACGGGATTCGCCACAATTGCATTATGCTCGGGGAACGATCGCTGATAAGAGAAACACGCTTTCTGCCCGTTCGTGACAGTGTGATCAAGACGAGACCCTCCAGGAGGTACTTTTCCACTGCTGTGCAAAAAAAAACACGAAACAACTTGGACACCTTGGTGGAAGACACATTTCTCGCGTACTTCTCACTTCCTCGATAGCATATGAACACGAACCAATAACGATGAAAAGGCGAGATGGGGGTGCAATAGCTTTTTCTATAAACGTCACCTATTAAATCTGACAGGGGATGTCTGGCAACCCGAAAATTGAAAAAAAAATTGGAACTCTGCAGAAATCTAGTTCGAGTGATGCTAATTAGCGTGACCATTTTTTATTTCGGCAATGAAACAGTCCTGGGGTGGAACCACCCCCTCAAAGAAATTGCGAGTTTTCATATTATTGTGGATATCTGCGAAACCATAAAAGATATCGGAAGAAAGTTTAATTCAAAATTTTGTGGGTTTTTATATCCCACGATATGGCGATAAAGAAGTATCGAGACAAAATATTTTTTTCAAAATTTATCCCCACATTTTTTCGAAAATAAAAACTGTTAGGTATAAAAAACGTTATTCTATATTTTCAATTTACTTTTGCTTGCAGATCCACCTCCTCTTTTTCGATTACGCCAATCATGCCTATCCCTAAATTTTTCAACCTCTTTGTTAGATCATCCTGTAGTACATATAATTGACTGCACGTGTCGGATATATGACACGTCTGGGTTTATGGCACGTCGATTACAATTCAGGCGAGGGAGCAGTACGTTGTAAAATGTAAATGAATATGGTCTGCAGAAGCACCAAATTTTTAGGCAATAAACCAATTTGTAGGGGGGCCATTTTTATTGCACCCAAAAGCCGAATGTTTTACAGTCGTTTTTATCCAGGTGATACTTGACCCACAACAGCGGTCAAAAATTCCAAAAGTTATTTACGTTTGGGAGGCTGAAATTATGTACACTATTTCAGATCTAAACTTGGATGATAGCGAGCCCCGTTACGCACTTGCGACAAGTTGCCGGCCACCTTTGTTGTTGGCCGCGACCAAGTGCGTACGACTTCATATATCCTCGTGTACCTCGTGGTCGGCGGTGATCTGGTCGCCGGCAACTTGTCGCAAGTGCGTAACGGGGCTAAACTATAATCTAAGAAACCTCATGTATTTTATTTTATAAACTGAGAACATGACAGTAGCCTATTTGGACCAAAAGGTTTTCTATTTTCCATTGCATCTTCATGAAAATGGTACCAATGAAATAGCACGTGAAATTTTCTGGATCAAAGTGAGTACAAATATATGTTGTTCCAACTAGTTTTAATGATAAGGGATGCAAAATTGATTTGTAGGATTTAGAAAATACTACACTAGACTATTGTTAAAAATAGTCCCAATGAGGTCGTATTTAATCATAAAGAGGTGATGAAAAAAAAACTGGAAAATTTCCCCGACTAATAGTTCGAATTCAAAATCCAGTCAAACGTTAAAAAACTCGTTAGTGCGCTACGGTTATGTGCTTATGTCCACCCTAGAAAACGCAACTCCTTAAATGGGCAGTACTGTATACAGTAAAAAAAATCTAAACTTCCAGGTCAAGTATTTTCCTGAATAATAATTTGTTTGAAAGCTTGATTTATTATATAAAAAATGCATAAGTTCGTGAAGAATAATGCAAATGTAAAATGCACTGTTGTGAAAAAATAGAACATTCAAAATAAATAAATGATTAAAAAGTCTCCAAGTTACCAATCTTTCAATTTATCCGGGTTGTTATATGAAAAAGAAGCTGTTTGAACGAAAATAATTATTTCGAGTGTAAACAGCCTTAGTTACAACATCTTTGATATCGTGTTTTATTTAACTTTATCGCGTAAACTATTTCTGCTATACTTAAAATTCCATAAAAATATTTCCTACAATAGTTGCATAGTTTCATGGAGGCCGAGACATAATAATAACAGTTTTATTCTGTTGGGAGGGATTAATGAGATACGAAGGTCAACTTTGTTTTTTTTTTAAGGAATGCTATATTTAATTTGTTGGTACCAAAAAGTCACTTTGAAGACGAATTCAACGACCCACAACAATATAAGTCTTTCAAAATCACTACAGGTCCTTCAAAAAGTTGGGTTTAATCTCATCAACCCCTCGCAACAGAATAAAACTACTGTTACTATACGTCGGAGTTCATAAAACTATGTAACTTTTGTAGGAAAAATTTTTACAAAAGAAATATTTCAGGTGATAAAGTTGAAACAGCCCGTATATTAGAAAAATTCTTTTGATATCTACAATAAAATCTATACTGAAAAATACATTTATTGTACTCTAAGTAGTATACACTGGAAATTCATTCAATGTTTTCCCAACTCCTACATGTTTCAACTAATACGCGTTTCTCTTTCTAGCGGATAGTTTACTAAATTGCACAATCTACTGATCCGAATGTTAATATTTTCTCTTGCGATGGTGCAAGGACGTGATCGATTGATAGTTCTAGTTCTTTCTCAGAAGTTCACGATCTATAATTAAGTATTATAAGCGGAACGAATGCGAACATAAGTCCGTTAGTAGAATACAATCTCATGCTGACTCGACATGTTTCTGGACAAGCCGGCTGACATTTCTTTTTCTTCAACGTGTGCAGACTCTCACACTCGTTCACCAATGACTAATATATTCACGCAGAATTGGGCATTCTCGAATTAATATTTATTGTAATTCGACGATTATTCGAATAAAAAATTAAGCTAATTCCTCGCGGAGAAATAAATGCACATCACAAAATACCTAATGTTTTGTCAAATAAAGATTCGATTTTAAGAAAGTCTCTTCTAAAAATAACTGAAATATTCTCGAGTCCAATTTTGCTATTCTGTTCGATCCTATTATTCCAAATGCGTTCAATATATTATTATACACGTTGCACAACAAGCACGCAGAGTTCGAACCAAATCAGCAGCTCAAACTTGTCGCACACCCATTGTTAGTGTACTAATAAACTAGCTTGGGTGCCCCTGGATCGCCAGTTCTCGTCCTGAGAACATGTTCACGGATAAAAAGCTCCCATAAAGTAATATCAAACCCTGTGAGACATATTTGACATACATTAAGTATACCATATAGTTGTTACATGACTCAGCTCGGAGTTCGCTGTGTACAAAATTTTCCTAGCGGAGAAGCTTGAGCGACTTAAAGGCGGATTCACACGTATCAATCCCGTGATAAAATGTCAGTGGTAAAAGGTATCGTTTCCCTATTTTGTAGCAGTTATCCGCGTCAGTTACTGACACTAAATCCGCATTTAAAACGCGTCTACACACCCCAGATCTTCCAAGTATTAACGTCAGAATAATACGCAGCGTAGAATCATGCTGCATAAACTGCGCGGGGCCTATCCTTCAGAAAACGCGCGATCGACACCTCGAGTTCTCTCTCACTCACTCTCGGCTGTCTTGTTTACCGTCCTCGGCGGTGGGCAGGCTCGAGCGCGCGATAAAAATCGTGACCGTGCGCCGAAAATCGCACGGGAGTCCCGAGAATCGTCCCGTGAATAACAAAGCACTAACGTACATCCCCGGGGCCTCCACTTCAAAGAAGACTCTCGAAGCCACTGCTGACTTCGCTCCCTACCCGCTGCTTTTACACCACTATATTTTTGCGAGGCACTATAAATACCGCCGATAGAGGGGAACACACAGAAAGAATTCTGCTGCACCTATCACTGTTTACACTTGTTTTCGCTTATGATATCCCGCATTATTCATACGTTCTCACTAACTACGATTACCTGAAACAATTAAACAGATTACGTCACACCTCTGACTCCGCGGCACACCATCTCACTCGAGGAAGGTATTTCGTACCTTGCTCTTAATATGACGCGCGTTAGACGGTTTTAAATGGTGGTGGGCGCGTGTGCGCGCATACAGAATCGTTAGAATTTCTACTTCCGGCTTCGCGTGGTACCGTAAATCCGGCACGTAACCGAACGGGGAAAAAAAGGAGTACCACGAGCGGGCATCATGCTGTGACTTTTCTATGCGGGTTCCTGGTTCACACGCCGTGGTTCATCGCGTAGAGTTATAGGAGCTTCCATGGTCCATACAATCTAACGCTCAACCCTAATTCGGTGCAGCTTGAATGACAAAGGCAGTGCGCGAGGCTTGAGTCACCGATTTGGATAAAATCGTGCATACAGTCGGCACGTGGTCGATGTAATGCGTAAATGCATAAATATAAATATTCTATGAGACGTATGGTAATTCTTTAAACACATAAATGCAAATATTATGTGCTCTGAATTTTGTGGTGTAATCAAGTTCGAAGTTTCGAATTTTCTAGATTTTGTACGTGCGTGGAGAACGAGATCGAGTTAAATAAGTAACTGATGAGTCAAATAAATAGAAATTAGTGCGAGTGTGTAAGTGTTTGAAATTATTATATGAATTTCAATGTAACTGCTGAGATTTAATTAGAGATTTGTGTTTTGTATTGTTTCTTGAGTAACACAGCCCTGTGTTTAAAGATATTAGGGACCCGGGTCTTTTTCGACCCATTAGCGTTTTCAGTTCTTTTAGGACTGTTCGAACTTTGAATAATTTAGAGAGAGTTGTTATTTTTTTTATTATGTTAAATGTATAGGTGAACTAAAGGTTGTAGCAAAGGTTAATACATTATTAGATAAATTTTCTACTAAATTGGTGGCCCGAACCTTGTGAACCTCTTTGCAAGAGGCGATAATAACGGTTATTAATTAAATAGTTATCTTTTGTCGTGGCACTATAGGAGTTGCGAGTGCATCAGTTTAACCTTCCTCTCTTTTTTCGAGTGTCACCAAAATTCAATCTAATGATAGCGAATGAAGTTAGGAGAGTGAGGAGTTAAGTCCAACTAATGTGTACACCTGCGCTACGCAATGGCCGCTCAGTCGATTCGACTTGAATAAATTACGAAGTTTCATGAGTTCTCGTTTCGATGATCTACTTTAACGAGCAATTCTGCCTCGAATGGCTTCAATGGTACAAGAAAAAAATGAGAAATATTTTAAGAGAGCGTCAAACTGACTGGTCCACTAAAAACGGAGCTTGTTTTCAAGTCCTTGCAAAATAAAATTAGTCGAATGGTTAATGGTTTGAGTTTTGAAAATTTTTGGAATTTCCCAAGAATTGTGAAAATTTATGAGTTTCTATTCTAACACGTACAAACCACTGATAAAATCACGCAAATATATTGGCCTTTCTCACACCAGACCATTCTGTGACTTGCAATTATATATTTTTTTGCAAAATATATTTTTTGCTACATGCATTCAAGAGAGTATCATTTTGGATTAAAAAGAATTTTCTAAGATAAAGATTTTTATATAGTATTAAGAAATTATTTTATTTAAATCAAGATTCAAAGGATTAAAATGAAAACAAGTAATTTACTTGTCAAATCATATTCATAAAGAAAACTAGAATTGATATCTAATAAGGAATAGCAGGGGCATCATTCAATACATATAAGAATATGAAAAAGAAATACATACTGAATTTTACTTCCACGTAGTAATTAAAAAATTATTAGCTTGAATTAGCTTGAACGAAAGCAGGTGCAGTAAAAATTATCGATACCTGTAATTATTAATGTTTGGAATACCAGTATATACAGTCATCGATAAATATCGCGTATAACTACTTGCAAATCAGCGTCTTAAACACATTCACCTAACAGAAATAATAATAATAATAATAATAATAATCTAATACACCTTTATCGCACCTAATAATATACGAAACCTGTTGAAAGCAGATAGACAGTGTCAAATTAAATAATACTATGTATTGCGATGCAAAAGACGAAGTAAGTACAAGTAGCTATAAGCTGTTATTAATCTAACAAACGCTGAACTCTGATTATTATTGACCAACCCCGTCCCTGAATAATGGCCATCGTATGTACACATGTGTTTACAGCCGCTGACGCAATACTTTACATTTAATTCAAATAGTCCTAATTTAAAAACGATTAGTATATATAGTAAACGAAATATCTATCGCGAGCCACAAAAGGGCCTTAGGTACACGACCATATTGAACAGGCAATTAAACGACTACCCAGCCCAAATATCCTAAATGTGCACCACCGTCAGGCACCTTTCTCAGATCGTAAACTTTTTCTCACGGCAAACGATTCTTCGGTCCGTTTTGCAGAAGGTTGCAGGTCACCTGCACACTAAAGCTGCACATCCATTAGGGAACTGACTGCACGTGGCACATCATGAGTTTACGATACGTCAATTATTATTATAATGAGGAATCCTTAGGGAGGGTAAAAACCCGAGAAGCTATAAAAACGCACGTGTTCCGAAGAAACACGGAAACTCTGTGACAATAAAACGACTACGAGGGTCGTAACTGCGCACTTAACCAGCCGATTGATTCGTAAAATTTTTCTCCAGAAGGTCCAAGCACAATGGCGTCCGTGTCATAAACCCAGCCTTCGGAAGACCTTAGCGCACGGTATGCAAACGCATAGCTGTTTATTGTCGACGATAGGGAAATAGTGGAGTGGACAATTTGACAGGGCAATAAATGGAGAGAGACTAAAGCAATTGCCACCTGGGCCCCAGCACAGAAGGCCCCCAGGGCCTCATCTTCAAAAAAAGAAAGTTATGGTTCTATCTAAACATACTTTTTCTGCACCACAACAGTTAGCCCGTTTTTAGTTAACTACCTCTTCATTTTCCCGAAAAGATGGGCCCCTCGCAAGGTTTGCCACCTGGGCCTTTTTCCTTAAATCCGCCACTGGCATAAAGCGTTACGCACAGATTAAAACGAAATTTTGTGAGTAGATGAGCAGCTGAAAAATATTTGATCTATAGTATTCGATCGTTTGCGCTTCAATAGTTTACGAGATATGTAATAAGAAATATCGTAAAATTTTATGGAGGCGAATGCTTGAATATTCTGTTATTTTCCTTTCGACTGATGACAAACTTGATTTAAGTGCGGAAGAAGAAATATTACGAAACACTATTTTCTGTACAAATAAAAAACGGAACAAAGCAAAGGGAAAAATAAATGTGAGCTATAATGAAACTTGAATTCGGGATTTCTAGATCATAGTGATTCGATCCTATCGCTATACTGTCGTTTTGCTTGAAAGAAGATTGAAGTCGTTAGCGCCTCGCGGAGTTGCCAAGAAAACATGATGTCTGTTGTTAAATATAACGTAGACTGTAGTCTGTGACTCTCTACGAAGGGGATCGAGCACGAATCAACTATTTTTCGATTCTGTAACTGTTTAGAAAGTTTCATTAAAATCGGTACGTAACACTTTGCGTGGTCCCCTTATGAGGCTTTACTCGGAACAGCGAAAATCATTCCCATTTTGAATTAGTTTTCATTTATCAGGCAAAGACTGCTGTATATAATTCTCCTTTGGAAGCCCGAATTTTTTTTTCTGATGAACGTAAATTCCATTTTAAAGAGATCTTGTCAACATTGAAAAGAGTGTATTTGAATCTAAGAATTTATCAATTTTATTACAAAATTCAATCAGGTCAAATTCATTAAATCACCAGCAGTAAATATCGTAGTTTTTAATTACAACCAAATTGAAGTAAATGAAAAAATATAGTTTCTATCGTAGTCGAAATGAAAAATATTCTATTTTCACTAAATTCTGATTATTTGTCCCAATTACAATTTTCACTACAAAATATTTTCATTCATAAAATTAAATTCAAGGCCCACGACGAGATTAAATAATTGGATTTAGAATAGCTGGGTAAAATATTAACCAATCCGATTTAATAATTCTTAACTGTTTGCAGCATTGAATGAATGAAACACTTCTAAAGTACCTGACGCTGAAAATATAATTCTCCACAGATATATGAATATAAATAGCGTACTATAAATTCGTCACAAGATGCGAATCTAAACAGACGTGAGATAATTTAAGCAGACGATGATATAGAGATAGAGGGATTAAAATCACGCACACGCGATAGCAGCCGTTAGTGCGGAGACTCATTCATGACTCTACTATTTCTCTATTGCCGACAATGTCCATTTCGCCTTTAGTAAAGAATAATAATATAATTAATTTTACCAACAGATCCACTTGCAGTATTGCCTCAAAATATCCGTTACGATGAACTTTTACGTGTTTCTATGAATAATATGCTTTCGAGAAGCATGCCAATCCGTATTAATCCCAGTACTAATTCTAATGAACTGAATGGGATAAAACCTTTACACGAAGCGAATGCTGTTACTTTTATCTGGGTCTGCAAGTGGGGCGAACATCGGAGTTCGTGACCTCGTGATTGAATCACTACGCATTTCCTAACTGCATTATCAGTAATAAGATTCCAATTTTTCAGCGGTTCATTCTGGAGCACAGATACCAAATGCAGATAAGTACGTGTGATCTCATCCGAAGAGAGTAATTTGAGTAATTAGGGAAGAAAAATAGACGAATTTGATAAGCCAGTATATTTAGAGCTATCTTTTTTTATTTTTAAAATTTTAACGACTGCCTGTTTCAGTTTAAAAGAAACCTTGAAAAATCGCAAGCAATTGCGAAGGAACTGTTATCGGAAACCACTGCCTTATCATTAAAATTTGCATAATTAATTTTGAATATATTTTGTAGGTATTTGAAATTAGAATAAATAATACATGAACTTTTTTAACATTATTGGCAACTGGTTCTGTCCATAGATAAGCGTTATTTAGATTTAATGTGAAATTCACTAACTATCGATGAAAATGTGGGCTACTTTTTATCAGTCTGCTTCTAATGTTTTGACTGATCTATTTTTGCTGATTGTTCGTGAATCCACGCGGGCTTTCAAACGCAAAGTACAATATTATTTTATTCTTAACGGTTCGAACAATACTAACAATAGAACTATAGTTAACCGTATTCAGGGCTGGCCTTCTCTGTAAAGGGGCCCGGTTGCAAGAAATATTTTGGGACCCGAAACAATTTCTCAACGATATAAAAGCAGAACATCTTTTTACAGAATTAAATCACGAAAAAAGGAATAATACTAACAATAATGAAGAAAGTAAAATAAATAAACATTAACATATTTAAATATATGACTTTTTTTATTGTTCTAATTTTTATGTTCTAATTTATTTTTTCTTAATTTTAATCAAATACGAAAATTCCGTTCTCATTTTTTTTATTTTCTTTTTTCTTTATTCTTCATTCACTGCACTCCTTCTGTGGCCGGCCCTGACCCTATTAATATAGCCGTCGGGTCTTTTGAGACCCAATCATGTTTTGATATCCTTATCCCTACTACTACGGCCCTCAGGCCTATTTTGCTCCAATCACGTTTTTATTTCTTTAACTCACCTATATAGTAAGACCCTCGGTTCTTCTTCGACCCAATCACATTCTCATTTCTTTAATCCTACTGCTACGGCCCTGGGGCCTTTTTTGGACCCAATCGCGTTTTTATTTCTCTAACCTTATTACGATGATTCTCAGGTCAACCCAATCTTATATCTTTAAAAACTTTTCTTATTTTAAGAAAAATATAAGATAGCTATTACTAATATGAGTATTTCTCATACCTTAAAAACGTGTTAATTGAATAGCTGAATTAAGGGTCGTAGTAAAGTTAACATCGAATTTCCCATCACATGCCATTTTGAATACAACATATACAAGATTTTGAACTGTTTGTTTTCCGCCATCGAATGTAAAAAAATATATTAATACAAAATTAATATTAAAATATCCCCTTCATAGGTAAAACTCACTTCACTTGCTAGAATATTAACCCACAATTTTTATTACCCAGCAGATGAAAATATAAATAAAACGACATATCATGGTTTTCAGTATTGATTTGCCACCACAGATTTATATCTGTTGTCTAGGCTAATAAATCGATACCATGTGCCCAACAATAAATAACAAATTGGATATCAAAGAACGATATTTATCGCGATAATGAAAGGAACCAAAAAAAAAAGTACGTATAACCTGTTTGATTCAGAATAATTTATCGAACAGGGTGAAGACTATCAGTTACTTCACTGGACACCCCGTATAGTAGCAAACTATGTACTCGTTTGCCGACTCATTGCCAAACACGTGCAGTTTCAAAGTCCTTCTTCCTTTCTGTGGAACGATATGGTGGGCATGAATTAATCATTTAGACAGAATTGTTGGTGGACAAGATGGGATTTCTTATACTCGAATGGGAACATGTGAAAGTAAAATAGATATGAGGCATAGAACACATCATCACTACGCCCACAAGTCTGATAATTTCCCCACATTTTTTTCTAAATGCAAAGTCAAGTCTGTGTAATTCGGAAACATTACTGGTTTTAATTTTGGATGTAGCCTTTTGATCCCTAAAACCTACTGAAGAATTATTTAAACATAATCGTCGTATCTCTTCTCAGGGTAGTTTAAGAATTTAATTAGATTCTCCACTAACACTGTAATTGTTAAATATCTCAATATTTACAATCGATATGTTAATATTTTTCTTTTAAATATTAAATTAAAACAGAGTCATCGTGTTACTTTTCAGACAATATTTCGAATTAACATATTTAGCATTCTGAAAGTTTAAAATTCTTAAAAGTTTTAGTAGATACTTCTTTCCTTTCTCTAGTAGACATTTTAGTATTCAATAGTATTTTGTTATTTTTCTTTAGTTTTATTTTTACATTCTTAAAGTTCTAGTATTTTTCATAGTTCGACAAAATCAAACTCATAGGAGTTACTGCCACCCATTTAGAACCATTTATTATAGAACTGTTTTTTAGATAAAACGTGATAACAACGAATTCTTCGAGTATCCTGGAATGTTATCTAAAATCTACGACACCGTTTCGGTATTATAGACACGTAAAGATAACTATCTGGTATAAAAATGAAACGGCTCTCTTGAATTCTAATTTTGAATGCATCGATGTGGAAACGATTATGTGCGATGCTTTTTATAAAGTGAAAGACAAAATCAACGACCCATTCACATTCATACATTGTCAACGTTTGAACGAATATTTAGAACAATTTACAGTACAATGCAAGAATTTTCATTCTTCAAATTTTGCTAAATTAATATTTAATTAACTTTTTAAATAATTAAAGATTGTTAAGTCGATACTTAAGTCTAGTCGTACGACTTTTACCACTGAATAAGTTATTCCATATACTTAAATACTCCAATATGCTATACACACAATAAATCAAACATTCAGTGAAAATGTTTATTTTACACACGCGTGTCATTTGTAAATCAGTGATTATATTTCTACCTGACACTAAGTGTTCCATATTATTCTTTATTCGCCAATTGGGTCAACCTTAATTTTTGCACGGAAAGCAAAAATTAAAAAATAAAGCTACTCTGATCAGAACTAAAAGCACAACTGAAAGATAAAATTTCAAAAATTTGATTTAAAAATTGTAATTTTCAATAAAAAATTACAAACTTACAACAAATCAACAAGATCAATGTATTACTCATCCACGATTCAATTTTTAACTTCATGTAAAACCACGCCAGTATAAAGAATTTTTATATTTTGTTTTCTACATTTAATTCAAATGATAAAAAGTGGGTATTTACTTTAAAAAAAGAGAAATATAAAATTTGGGTTTACTGAAGTTTTCTAAATTGAAGTATTCTATTTTGGAATCTAATTTCTTTCGTAATACTACATTTCATAATACTACAAAAGTGTTATATTACGAAATATACTATGCGATTTTTAAAATCGCCACACGTTGGAAGCGTCGAAAAAAGATTTAGCCTCAATATTCACCTAAAATATTAACACATCTTACGAATTTAAATATCCTCTTATTCATTCCATTCGCCAAAACCTTTCCTTCCATCAAAATCTGCTATTCCATTTTTTGCCGCGTGATATATGGCATATCGCACGTAAAAGCGCTCATCTTTAATATCGAGTCCGATCGACGATCGTTACAATCGTAGATCCTTGTCAACGGACAGTTTCGTGACTCTCCGTTGTACTCCATTTACTTAATTGCTCCACGTCAATCATTGTTCTCCCTCTGACGAATTTTACTGTAGGTACTTGTCGTCATGCTTTTATGACAAACGCATTCGAGTGGACAATGTTCGCCGATAATTCAATGCGCGATTACGATCTTATTCACGTGCCCGTGCTATGATTAACAACACTTCGCCACGTGATGATAATTGAAACGAATACACGGTAGAATTATTATACAGAGCGTAGATCGTGACTGAAGGAAACTGAGAAAATAATTATTTCTTCACACTATCAGATTTTACGGAGAGAATAATGAAAGAAAGTCTTCCTGCAGTTTTCTCGTGCTTTCTACCATTTAACAATTATTTCATGCTGCGTGTATCCGGACGCGCCTCATATAATCTTGTTATTTCAAAAGTAAAGATTTTTGTTTTGTGAAGTTCAGTTTCTCTTCCATAAAATTGCACATACTGGAGATATTTATTGCATCACTCTCAAATGATATAGTACGAATAATTTTTATGGCAATATGATTGATAAAACGATTCGTATCCAATTTTTTTTTAGTTAAGATAGCGAGCTACACATTTTTGCAATAAAGAAATCTTGCAATGATATTTTCTTAGTATTAATAATAGTATGAGTGATAACGTGTTTCTTCCAGTGATGTAATAAATATTTCCAGTACTGTATATATGTAGTGTAAATACAACGTAATATATTAACTAATGATTTGATATTTTATTCAACGTGGAGGTAGAATTTTGAAAGAGAACGTTATTTCACACACAAGCCATCTTTTTACAAAAACAAAATTGTTAAAGTCTGACCAGCAAACTGTAGGATTCGTGAGTGGGGGCGCTCATGCAGCTTCGTCCCCTCCCCAGTGCACTGTAACGTAGGCAAAGTGGGGGTAACGCTCCGCCTCCAGCAGAAGCTCTGCACGCTCTAATTGGCTAGAACTTTAGGAATCTTTTATGCAATAACGGCTTCTCTGCGACGCGTAGTTTCTTTTCAGATTTTCATCCACCTGCCAAGTGGAATATATAAATAGACATAAAAAAGACTAAATCCAAATTTCAAAATTGAATTAATTTTGATGTATATTTTATAAACAAATCTGCGTCTACGCTTTTTTGCAACCTGTATTCTCGTGAAAGAAAACATGTTGACAAAGTCTTAACATATACTGTCCTGTTTCTAAATAACAATTTGGAGGAAGAAGCTGGAATCATTATTACCATATTTCGGTTAGTGTTAGACTATGATCAACCCAGGAATGTTTATGAACCATACAACAGCAGATTATTATTTTTAACTGCACGTGGAAAGCAACTTGACGAAATGTTTACAATTCATTATAAAAATAGTCGCATAAAGCTCGGATATCTTCAGTTAATTATAACTTCCTCCAATCTGTTCGATCCACTGTCAATAAACTATTGGATTCTGCGAGAGAGTAAAGTGAGTCACCTTTCGGTATGACGTGCTTTTGTTACAAGTTACTTAATCCTTATATCAGTACTGACTGCTTCCTGTGGGAAATCAACATTTTACACGTGGCGAAAGGGGAATGTAGAAGAGAGGAAAACACGCTTCAAAGATATCACCCCCTCGAAGGATGATATACACATAGAATTGGGGAAACGTCCCCAATGTAATAAAAATATTGACAGGTGCATCAAGTCATTTTGAGTCGATAAATTATTTACTCTTTTTCTATGAGGGAATTTTTTTCAAATTCGTAACCAGTGACAGGAGAACTTTCAAATAACGAGTTATCTCGTCTTCCCCAGTTGACAAGCTAAATGTTTATTCAACCTTACTGTATGTTCCATTTAAGTGTTGTGGTGGTTATTAAAATTATTTAATGGGGAGAACGGTGTATAATGTTAGTTTTTTCTTCATTTTTCATCTCACGTTTATTTTATAGTATATTTAAATTATTTTATTTGATATACTATTACATCTCATTTTTTATTTTTATAATCTATATATTTTTTCCATTTTGGTGTGAATAATAACATGTTTCCTGAGCTTCAAGTAAAGCAGTAATTTAATTTCTGACAAATCTTATTATGTTCAATTATTTATCATATCTTTCCATTACCATTTTATTTAGTTTGAGTAACGTAAACCGTAATAATAAATATGCTTGTGAATTATTATTTTTTATAAATTAAGTTACTCTTGCATAAACTGTTCATATTATTAAAAAACTCCTCGTATTTAATTTCAACATTATCTAGAATTACTAGCAACGTAACTTCCTACACGCGCTGAATTTTGCAATTGTGTATCTAAATTATCGATACAAATTTTATATTTATTTTCTTTCTCTACTTTTTAAATTGATACAATTACGCGTGCAGCAAAGTTATATCATTATCAACAGCATTGCTAGTCTCTCTGCTTCACGTTTCTACGATAACAGACTAACTATTTGATAATAGTTCTGTTTAAAGTGCAGACATGCTATTTTATAAAATATACGAGCACAGTTTTATCGGAATTGTCGCGTGAATGGTCGATCGAGTTCAAAGTTTAAAGAACCTTTCAAGTTCAAGAGAATGAGATGCACTAGTGACCCGATTAAATTTTTATCTAATATCAGCGTGAACTACATTGCCTCGCGAAAGAATGGTACATACCTAAACTTTTCCACGCTATCACGCGATTAAATATCAGAAATGGTACTTTTCCAAGTCATTACTTTGGGTGAGTTCCAAGCGCAGTTTTTCGCGACATGCGCGATATGAGGAATACTAGAAATACAGGCAAGAACATCGATTAGATTAATTGAAGGAAAAAGCTTCTATCACCCTTCCAAATGAAGAAACAAACAATCTATAATAAACATATAATTCTAAGAACTCGATTAGATTGTCATATTTGGTGATATTGAATGCAAGTTGTACCAATTTCTTTGAGTAAAAACTATATAATTAATAGTAGGTATATCATGTAATTAGTAGTATATCAATAATAAAATGTAAACATCGGAATGTTTTACTTATTCCACATAAATGTGAAATGTCAATAGGCATGGAAATTTACATTTACGTGGAATATGGAAATCTTTTTAATATGTTTACATTTTATCATTAAAATGTTTTCGCAACAAAATTTCTGAATTTTTTTATAAGATATAAATTTATAAACAGTACAATCGTAGCTACCGGTTGGCATATTTATAATCATAATTGTTTCATAATTATATTTCAATTGTGATAATTATATAGGTATATATTTTATTACAATTTGTAACGTATAATTATATTACAATTACAAATCTATATATGATTCAAATTGAATCAATAATCAATTTTACGATCTTAAACAGATTACCAGAATTATTGTTGCTTAATTTGTTTCCATTAAAAAATGTAACTAAGCCGGAATAAGAATTCCGCGATAATTCCGAAACCAATATATTTTTAGATGTTTGTTCTGTTAAACCGCGAAGAACAAGTACAATAGTAATCCTAAACCAAAGACATTTTTAAGTAACTACGCAAACAATGGTCACGATCCCAAGTCACGAGGATGTGATTCAGTGAATTTTATTCGTTTTCTAGTGTACTGAACGAATTCGCGGGCGAACTGTGATAATTGTTTTCTTCCCAAGCGGACGCTTGTAACGAGTGAAGGAAAATAACAGAAAAAATTCTGATCATTTACGATCGTAACATAAGGCTAGGAAGTAAATATGTCCGATTTAATCTTGCCACGTAAGTAAAATAGGAGAAAGAAACTATGGGTTCGATTAATGTAGAGTAGCTACTACATATTTGATGTTTGGTATTTATTTGGAACATTTCGGGGTATTCTATTTTTAGAGTGAACAAACATTTTCCTGTTTTGGAACGTCTCCAGTAACAGGTATTTTTTTATGGCGACCGAGAAAAATTTTTAATTGTGATATACCAGTATTACTCACTGTCAGAAACAAAGATAAGAAGAAGTTGGCTGCGGTTATTTTAATAAATTGATTCAATTTTCACAATTTTGTGTAGCATTAAGGTAATTCGTATCGTTAAGATAGAAAGTTGAATCGTTATTTGTAAAATCAATTTAATGAAAGTAGGTACCTGACTTATTGTTAGCATTCAGTGCAACGAGATTATGTTCGATTATAAATTAAGTGTTTGCAAGGAAGAAATTTTTTTCAGGTGAAGCACTAATAATTTCGTTCTTTTTAAATGTTACTATTATTATTTCTATTGAGTGATTAAGATCTAGACACAAATCAAAAGCCACCGAGTACCTTCTCAAAAATACTAATTATATATAATGCGAAACAGCTGAGATACATATGAGTTTGAAAATTCGTCTGATGATTAAAAATTAGTAAAAAGTATCAATAAATTACGAATTAAAATAATCCTCGAATACGAATAAATCGAAATTGTAGAATAACTTTTCTCGAACGGGGCTCTGATTTCGAGAAAATCGATTTGAAGATGAACCGATTTTAAGACAACTACATGCGACCAAATGAATTCGGATAAAAAAATTGTATTCCACATTTCTCGAAATTTTCTGCGAAAAATATTCACACTATAATTTTGACTTATCTTTTTATGTCCGATTACTTCATAGACTGTACTATATATTCTAGGATACCCTGTATAGTGGTTAAGAAATATAGGGAGGACAATAAGAACAAAAATAAATTTTATTCCTTTTGAATACGACGAACACAAGTGTTCATTCAGTGCACGCAGCCTGTGCGGAGAACGCCCATGGGCGTTCAACGCGTATGGATAACACATACAATAGAAGGATTTCCGCACGCGGCTAAACGTTTGAAATATTGGAATCAAAAGTGTTTCAACCTGTTAACTGAAAACGAATTAACTTATTTCGGAGTACTTCCCCTTTAGGAAAATACCAATCAATCTTGTCATAAAAGTTTGATCGAAATCGTTTCATAAAAAGAAACAGTACGACTATGCGCAAAAGTCAAATCTAGTGAAAGAGAACTTATACAGTTCATAAAGTGATATTATTACTGATCGCAATGCGTACGATGGAAATCAAAAGGTCGAAGAAACATACTCAAAAATGAATTGCGTAAGGTAGCAAAAATTTAAACTTTCTAAACGTAAATCGTTCGTATATAGGTACCACGTTCTGTACAGTACGTTACAAAATTATTGACACAGTAGGTTTGACCTTTTGTTTCGTTTCCAAAATATGTCTACCCACTATGTAATTATCTAATCTTCATATGTTAAATTTGTATTGATCACTGAATAAAGCACTGTACCAAAAGTTAAAGTGCAGTGACACTTATTTTTTTGGCAAACTTTAATAAATTCTTCTATTAATAATAGCCTTTAACACTTTATTGATAATAATAGGTTTTTCTTTTGCGTCAGAAACAAGCATTTTGAACAAATCTGTGAGCATTGCATTCAGTTTAGAAACAGTGGTTTCTGAGAATTTCTTATACTCTTCACGCTGTAAAACGTTGTTCTGATGCATTTAATAATTTTTCTTTATCTTAACCGCACTTGTTTTCTATAATTCTATTCTAATACGATTTTGAGATATATTTCTTATAAAGCTGCACCATTTTTTATCCTTTTCACAATTTCTCCAAATGATTTGCTATTTTTTCAATGGAAAATTAGAATATTTCTGATTTTCACATTTTGCTTTCAAATGTGATATTATTTTCAACATGGTCTTTTACACTGGAACTTTGCTTTTTACAATTCTGAAATCTACTGAATGGTACTAAATCTCCACAACAATAAGAAGAACGTAATACATCCAACTTTGTTTACAAATAACATACGCAAATAATTTTATGATATCAAAGACTGGAAAATTGTTATGTTTCGGTGTTATTTATTTTTTTATATAAAATATTTTTTACTGTACTATTCTATTGGTATACTATACAAGCTACATATGTATTTTAAGGTAAAAAGTATCAGTCCTGTTTCGGTTAAACTTCTATTGCAAACATTTTTATCAAATTTCTACCGGTATTAATAATTTTGTGACTCACTGTAGGTGAACAACGGGATATGGCCCCATGTTTGTTTCGACAGACGTTCACGTAGCGATGGGCGATCAAACATCTGGCTTGAAAGGTTTTCGCATAATTTAGTTAAATGAAAATTTGAACATATTTCGAATATTACCTGACAGATTCCAGAAAATCTTGATAGATTTTAAACGTTTCAAACGTTTACAAAGGCTTCCTTTAGAAATGACGACTTATCTAAAGCATTTAAGAGCTTTGAAAATGAAATTAATAATTTACTAAAATTCTATTTCATCTATGGCTCTATATTAAACAATAAGATGGTACTAAAATAATTACGTAAAGTTTTACGATAATAACGTAAATAAAGAATAGGATATTTTCTATTGCATGTATGATAATAAAATCTCTTTTTAAAATTGTATTATTCGATATATTTCTGTTTTTATTAATAATATTCGTTGCTTTAGGCAAAATGCTTGCAAAAATAGGTCCAAAGTGTACAATAAGTTTCTTTTAACGGAGCTTTGTGTTCCAGAAAATTAGTGTTGAAGACGAAGCCAATACCTCGCCAAATCCAAACCAAGCAGTTACATATTTTACAATTGTTACTCATTTTAGCAATTTATACTGTATTTTATCCTAGTCAACTACCGAAGTACTTATCAACTATTGAATGTAATTCTTTTGAAAAACGGAGCCTCAAGAGTGAACTTACTACTCCACATTGTCGATTTCTTTCTAATATGGATCTCCAGTTGTAGGATTGTAACACCAATTATAAGACACTGTATATATCCATGCATACGAAGAAATCATATAACACCTATTATTATACAGTTAGTACATAATGTTCTGAGAACAGTTAATCGCCAAGGCCATCAAAATATTTAAAACGTTCTATAGGTCAAACAGTTCCAAGATCGTCTGGTTGATAATAATACTCAAACCGTCTCAAGACTTTCGCCATACGAGCGAAATGATTCGAGGTGTTTAAACCCATCACTACGTTAGGTCTCTTTCACGCGGTTACGTAGAAGCTTTGTAAGCTTCACACAGTGGGCTGCACTACGCCCCCACTCATCGCCTTCAACTACCAGACCACTAACAATAATTTAAATTTCAGCATTCATATGTGTACAAAGAAATCAAGTTCGCAACAAAAAAAAAAATAAACATTTTTAATATATCCTATTATAGAACGAATGCATTAAATGGCTAGTTAAACCGACCAGAACAACGAAAAACATCATGGTATAGAAATATTCGAGGAACAATAATTCAGAATCGAAAGATTAAAAATCTAAATCAGAATAAGAAAAGCTATTCAGAACAGCCTTCTATTTCCGTTTGCGTTTCCCTCTTTTCAGGAAGAGCTACTGTAATAATGGCAGCAGACTTCTGGCGTAACCACTCCGATTATGAATACACGTAGGCAATTCCGCGTGCGAAAACAGAGTAGTTTTCAATAACAAGCAAGAGGCGTGGGACAAGGCACAATGTGCCAGAACTTCCGCTCTCTTTGGCACTATTCTGCGCCGGGCGAGTAATTCAGGTTTTCGAATCTCTACTAGCAAGCGAGTATAGGACTGTTACTTCCTACCTAACTCGACGAGATCTCTTTCTTGTTTGTTTCTCTGCTTTAAGTAGGGGGCACATTTTATCGCTCAATTAAACAGCAGGTTAAAGTCCGGAATCCAATATCCAAGAAAACTCGCGCGACTAGCTCGCAAGGAAACGTTCCCAAACGGGGAACTCTGATTTGAATCTAGTATTTTCGTTTCTGGTGGAAGAATATTGAATGACGGTTTGTGCTCCAGGGTTAAAATCAGAACTTTCGGGCTGGGAACGTTCCCTTGCCAGCCGGCTGTATTGGCGTGTGAAAGAGGCCTTACGGTACACACGCCGGGCACACTGGGCAGTCCCATTATGCGCACCACCGAGCGCGAACGGCGATAGAAGGAAAGTCATTGTGTGCGCCGAAGACGTCAACGGAAAGAAATGCTGGTTATTCCTGCCTGCGGCGGAATATTACCCGAAAAAATTCATCCTATTCTCAGCCCGTTACCGTTCGACTGCAAACCACGACGAGGAAACCGAACGTTCCTAAATCGTTATCCATTTTTCCCCTGCCGCTAAACGCTATTCCCAGTAGAGAGCAAAACCAAACAAGCCCGACGTCCAGTAATCCAATTAGATACTACGCTTCGCGATTTCACTTATACATTCTTCCGTCCCAACGAGGAGACTTATATAATTTCCAACGGGAGAAAGAACAACAATCTTCTTTGCCGATTTTCATTCTCTCAGATAACCGAACAATGTCGAGAACTGCGCAGTGAGGATTGGGGATGCGGGCAGAGATGTATAGTCAACCGAATTTTCAAACGCAATATACGAATGTTGGTATTATACAGGGTGGCGCACAAACTGGTCCTGCGATAATACTAAACGGTGCGATTCGAAAAATGTACGTCAAAATTATAAGTTCTGACTAAGAAATAAGAGAATTCAACAATAGATTCTTTGTTTTAGAAAATCAATTTTAATTCTGTTGTTTACCAAGAACACTCATTCTCCGTGGATTTTCAAACTAGATTTTCTGCAAAACAAGTCCTCGTTCGGAAAATAATTATTGTACGACTTCGACTTATTTCTGCACAAGGGTGCATTTCATCTTTGCATTTGCAGGGTGTTCGTGAGTAGGCCAATTTCTAAATAGTCAGATGAATCAGGGAAGATGTTATTCGATATTTTCTACTTGTAGAATCATCCCCTTTACCTTTTAATTTTGCGTCGTCATGAAAGTACTCCCTCTGACGTTATCAAAAGGATAAAATTTGTACGAAGAAAAACTCGAGTCTCCCCCACGCTTGAATTAAAAGTCCCCAAAACTCACCGAACGAAAATCCCTTGACCGAAGGGAGGATCACTCCATTTGGGTCGAACAGGCTCCAATCGGTTTCCCCGTTCGTAGATCCTCTGGATGGTTGCACAGATTCCGCGACGGGGGTGACGAAGGGGGTTCGTTTTGCTGCCGAGGGGCCGTTAAACTGTCAAACGGCACCGACACGCACAAACTCCATCGAAATTCGACGCAGCACTCGCATGCTTCCCGTTACGAGGTGCGTTGGATATCATCTGTGCCCCGGCGTGGACGTCGGCGATGGCGAAATGCTGCGAAACACGTCAACTTGAACGCTGCCTACATACGATAGACGTAAACTGCAGCGCGAAACATAACGACGCGCGGCGAACGCTCCAAACGTTCCTTCGCTGCTGGACGAACTGAAGCGGATTGCGAAAGAATCACACGAACAGAACCGTGCTTACCTCTCGTCGCAGCCGAACTCGCCCGATTCACCGAGCGTCGCCGCGCCGTGATTGGTCCATTTCCCTCTAGCCCAACTGGACGAAATCCTGCCCCCTTCCCTCGCCCAGACGTCGCTGTCACGAAGCCTAAGGTAAAAATCAGGGGCTCACTCGCGGTGTGTCACTCCGGCAATTTTCTAACGATGCTTAGGGAATCCCCTAATAATTCATTCCTCCCTTTTTTCTTCGATTCAAGATTTATAAATAGAACGGTTCATTGTCGGCACGCTCGGACTGCGGTATGTGTTTGAAAATATATCCCCACGCATGACTCGACCACCGCGGGCAATTAAATTCAGTCAGCTTGGCTAATCGACTCGATTGTGTCATTCTTTTCTACCTTTCTAGAGTTTCTCTTTCCCGATCCACGGATAATTATCGGTTCATTTGGAGAGATTTGTTTTGAAATGTTGCCTTGCGCAACCGAAATGTAACTTACAAGGAAAGGAGCACGACCCGAAAATTCTAACCTTACTGAAGCTTACTGCGAAGCTTCCTTGTACGTTGCATGCAAGCGGTCATTCCCCTCCGCCCCCCCCCCCCCTTCTGCGAGTATTTACTTCGAAGGGGTGAAATCAGCCCTTAAAGTTATCGCGTTTTTAATTTTTTCAATATAATTTTTTGGAGTTTTGCGATGGAGTACAAAGAATAAAGAATTTTTGTATTTAAAGTTTTGTTCTATCTCCCACCGTTTCAAGGTTAAATTAAGAAGGGGGAAAACGCTGTAACTTTAAGGGCCGATTTCACCCTTTCAGAGTGAACTTCCGTAGGAAAAAAAGGTAAATATTTACATTAGAGGAGAATTCTCCAATTTCGATGATCTTCACATATTATGTTGTCGATATTTCCGGGGGGGGGGGGGGGGCACTCGCGGGCACGTAAAGCATCTGTTAAATAAACTCGGTAATTCTAGTGTTAACTGTGGGTGACTGGAAAGTGGATTGACCCCTTGCTTTACGCGCCCCCGCCCTATTCTATCCCAAACCAATACTAATACAGTCAGCTGTAAAACCGTCGGCAGTTCTAATGTTAAGTAAAGTTTTTTTGCAAATATCTCGTAAACCAAAGTCGAGCGCCGAAAATTGTAGAGGGAAATGTTGTTCAGAATGATGACCTTGACAACATATGTGAAGGTCATTGAAATCGGAGAGTTTCCAATATTATTACTGTATGCAAGTAAAATTTACATTAAGGGCGTCCGGGGACTTTTTTCGGGGAGGGAGGCAACTTTGAGATGATAGTAAAGAAAACTATACCCCTCTTACTTTTTTAACCCAGTTTATAGTGTCAATTTAATTAAAAATTTAAAACCGAAATTTAACAATATTCCCTTCTTTAGTATAAACTTAATAAAGATTAGTTTTGAAACATAAGTGATTTTTTCTCAAAAGCCAGGGGGCAACTACTCCCTCCCCCCCCCCCTTGGACACCCATAATTTACGTTATATTATTATTTTAAAATATTTAAAACTATTTAAAAATATCCACCATTTATTTAAAATTAAAAACAAATTTAAAAATTCAATTATGACAGTCTGTAGTTGCATTTAGTATTTACTCTATATTGCCAGTAATATGTACAATATAGTAGTAGCAATAAATCGTTATTTTGGCATTGTTGCCAAGAACTGGTCTTGGTTTCACACGTACTATACAATAATACTTATTTAAACTATCTCTCATACTTCCACCACACACATTGCGATCGCTTTTCTGTATTTGGTCTCATCTACCCTCACTTATTGTAATATGTACAATATATATACACTGTAATTACTAAAAAATATACGTTCATTTCACAGAAATTTTAATTGTGCTTTCTTGCCACTTATGTATTTTTGAAAATTTGATTTATTTCTTATAAAAATTAAATGATAGCCTTATTATTGCGGGACTTGTGGGTGGGCCCCTTTGTTTCCTAGCAACCAATATTTTTAGATCCAGTCTGCTACTGGTCGAAAGTCTTCTGTTTGCAAAATGCCTCGACTATAGAATGGATATTATAGTGGAGGGGGTAATATGGGATATAGTATAATGTTTTAGGGAATGCAGCAAACATTAGAAATGATATTTTTCTTAGAAAGATATCTTTTTTTTATTTTAAAAAAAAATTGACACGGGAGGTTTTAAAATTTTTAGAAATTTGCTAGAAAAAAATTCAAAATAGAACAGTCCACTGGAATAAGTATATGCGATCGAAGAACTTTACAGAATTATCTAACAACAGTACGTTAGCAAAATGAGTATGCAATTATTTATTGGACTTTAAACACTTTTCCCGCCACAAAAGAAAGTTAAATGTTTTGTTTGCATTACGAATTACAACAACATTATAATTAGAAATTTTGTAAAGGCCAAGATTTAGAAAACAGAAATATTGCCGTGCGGTTTTACAATTAGAATTTTTACCAAATATTCAATTTGGACATGTGTCGTTTTCAAAATATTAAATACCTCATTTGGGCAGATCACGCTCCACATATTTTTAGCAGTGTATTTTAAAATACACATTTCATATTTTCGCATTATACTCTTGGCAATAGTCCTTTTGTTATTATTAAAACGGCGACGAATGTATTTATAACTATTCAAATGAATTTGCCACGTGGCAGGTTTTGTGCATCCCGGTTGTTCAACATATTACTTGCGTGCAACACAGTAAGATGTAAATTGTAGCAATATTTTGATTAATAATTTTCGACGATTGGTGTTAAAATGTTTACTGTGATTTACTGGATCATTTGATAAACGCTATTCTATCTATGACTTCGCGAAAGTTTCACCGAACTATTGTTTTTATATTTTCATATTTTAATGAAAGAATCTGAAGTATTTGTTTCGTAATGCTCATATTTATGAAAGTATACCTTGAAAAAGAAGATTTAATTTTCAATCTTTAATATTTTCCTTATCTAATTAATTAATGGGCAGATACAATATGTACTGTTACACTTATCACGTAACATAATTATTAGTTAATTTGAAAATCGCACAATGTAATTGTCTGCCCCAAAAATATATTAAAATATAATTTCTTTATGATCAATTTTATTGAGTAAACACAATAGGAACGTGAAAATAAATTCGCGGAGTTCAATGGATATTTTTCAAACTAGGTTTCCTAGTAAAGGGAGGCTTAAATTATTTTGCATATTTATTATTTATCTTTACGGAAAAAAGCCTAGGTGCCAAACGTTCTGAGGGTCAATGAAGGCTTCACTTCGCAAAAATGAAGAGGTAATTTACTAAAAACGAGCTAATGTACAGAAAAGTATAGAAAAAAAAATATAGTGTCTGGATAAACTCATAATTTTCTTTTGAAGTTTGGACCCCATGGGGCCTTCTGAGCAGGGCCCATTTTTCGGGAAAATAGAGAGGTAATTTACTAAAAATCAACTAAGTGAGTAGTTCAGAAAAATAAAATATACATAGTGTTTGGATAAAATCATAATTTTTTTGAAGATAGGGCCCCATGGGCCCTTCTGAGCAGGGCCCATTTTTCAGGAAAGTGGAGAGGTAGTTTACTAAAAATGGACCAAAGTACAGAAGTATTACAGAAAAATAAAATATACCTAGTGTGTGGATAAAATTAATTTTTGGGGGATGGGGCTCCGGGGGCCTCCTGCGTAGGGGCCCAGGCGGCAACTGCTCATCGGCTGCCCGTTAAATCCCCCACTCGCGATAACAGACGATCTATTTGGTCATTTATAAATTTTGCGCAGTGCTGTCCATTGAATGATTCCTAGGACAGGGGGGCATCCGAGACTGGAAGCATTTTAGCCACAAGAATATGTAACATTGTTTTCTAGACGACAGAAACGCGCACGTGTACCTATTTAGGATACTCATTTATCTCAATTTTCTTCCCCACGTGTTCCATGGACGAACTCCCACGTGGATTTCCACGTGTCAGCGATGAACAGAAAGAATTATGGTACGTCTGACGAATGAACGATACATGATATACATACGTAGGTATATACATGATATGCTTACACAAACCAGTATTCAATCTTACAAATTACAACGCCAACACAGGGATATCCAGTTACTCCCACATCAATCTCTGAGCGGCACAATATTTCGTTACAAACAGCTTTTCGAAAATATTGTTTGAATAACGTCTACACTCATATGATCTTGAATTATTTCAGGGTAACACTAAACGAATCACATATTTCTGTATTGCATTTTCATAGCACGAAAACGAAAGTACACCATTTCGTTTAAAACACAGAAAACCACTTCGATTCATCTTGATCAATATAGGATGTAATTTTGTGTGTTTTTTAAAATAATGATCCTGAGCTATGAAGCTTTATAATAAAATTTTAGGAAGTGGAGATATTATTTTCCAAAATATAGTAATAATAATATAATATAATTATATATATATAATTTCCCATTATAATAATACAATTTCCCATTTCTTCGTTTTTATTCTAAACATTTTTTCAAATATGGAGGACTTTTAGTCGAGCATATTATAAGCTTTCTCGGTATCAAATTGTAGTAGATGTTATCAATAAATATTACTGACATTGTTTCGCAAGTTGGCTATTATTATTCCACACAAATCATGAGTACAGAGCTCCTTTCCTTTATCGCCTAAGTACCTACATCTCCTAAGAGCAATAATAAATCATTGATAAAATAAAGAAAAAAATAATAAACTGCATTCGTAAATTTATTGGGCAAAACAACCAACCGTTCCAATTAATTACCCAACATACCTGCACATATATTTATTAAACACTGATACTACTATTTTTACGCAGTTATGATATGCGAGTTTTCATTCGCTTACTCGATAAAAATGATGGTACTTTTAGGGTGTATGCTTATTGAGATTTTTTTTATGTAAATGTTCGAAACATTTATAGCTACTTTGTCAAAACACTCTGTATTAGAATCTCTATCGAAATTTACGATTAATCGTCGCCAAAAGAAGAAAATGATTCTAGATTTTAATCACACGCTTGTGTTGTGGCCAGAAACAAATGACTACTTCATTTTATTTGAAAAGTTCTAAGTGTTGTGGAACGATACAGTAAAAAATAATTAGAACTTTAATATTAACACTTTTGAAATATTACACTTTTTAATAGAACACTTTAATATTACTGTAGCTACTTAAATCACAATCCGAATGTAGACAATATTTCGTTATCAAATAAGAAATTAAAGAACAGGTCTATGCAGAAGGTAATATTTAATTAAAAATTCGATATCGATGTAATTCAATTTCATAGAGGATATCAATTGAAATTGATACAGATCACTTTTTTCTTATAAGGAAGCACTTACACGCGCGTCTTTTTTCACATTTATAGAAACAACTCTTAATGAAATCGATCTTTTAATTAGTAAACGTATCCATTCCTCAGCTACTCATTACCAATCTTCAAAAGCACTCATCTGTAGATCGTGGAAAATTCAGACCAGTGGCGGATTTAACAGGGTGGCCGATGAGCAGTTGCCACCTGGGCCTCTACATTGAAGGCCCCCCCCCCCGGGCCCAATATTTAAAAAAAATTATGATTATATCCAAAGTATATTTTTTTCTGTATTATTACACTGATCCCGTTTTTAGTAAACTACCGCTTTATATTCCCTAAAAATAGGCTTCTGCTCAGAAGGCCCTGTCTTAAAAAAATACTTATGATTTTATCCAAGCACTATATTTTTTTTCTATACTTTTCTATATACTCATGTACCCCCTTTTAGTAAACTACCTGTTAATTTTCCCAGAAAAAATGGGCCCCTCAGAACGTTTGCCAACTGGGACTTTTTTCTTAAATCCGCCACTGATTTAGACTTCGCAAAAAAATAGCATTTTCTTCTTACACAAGATCATTACCGTTCCAAGGTATTCCTACAATATTCGAGGGTGTAAAAGGCTTTATTTTCTATCGGAGTTTGCGCACGATTTCCCTTAACATGGATTCCTCGAGTAGTGCACATCCTCGCCTTCCCCTGATATACCGTCAATTTTAACGACTCTAGCAAACGATTGCACAGATCTACTCCCTATTCTCCTATGTTGTTAAATATCGTCTAATTAAAAGCATTTAACTATTTAATATTCAATAAAATGTCGCAGGCCTATATTCACGCGTGCGAAAGAGCAGAATTGCTAGGTCTGCCTATACCGAGTGAAGAGGAGTGGAATGAAACGCAAAGATTAGAGTCGCTCGAAGGTGACGACGACGACGCTGTCATTCAGGTAATTATATTGCTACCCCACTAACAAATAAATACGAATAAGTGAAATATAATTAATCTCTATATTCTTCTCGTTGTAATTTTAATGAGCCCTTTCAGATGTTATAATTCTTATAATTAATCGTTTACAGACGTTTAAATGCTAATTACCTACGAAACGTATATTTTTATATGATTGAAACTATTAGAGTTACGATTTAACACATGCAACCTAACTGTAACCTCGTTCAAACGAACTAAAAAAAATTTCTGTGTAACTTATAGAATTTGGATACCTCGAACGAAGCTGCTCAACGAATAAGTGGTGGATTGGACGAATTAAACTCTATTCTCAATGTGACGCAAAAGAAAATTAATAGATTCAAGGTAACAATGATTAATTGCACTCTTCCTGGCTTTGATTAGTCCATCACTTTCGTTGTCTATTTCACTTTAATAATTCTAATAATTCTAGTTTTATAAAACTTAAGGAATAACTATCGTTGAAAGAGATAATCTCCTTAATATTATCTAATTTTGCATCGCTTAACTACTACTTCATGAAACAAAAGTATTTTACAGACTGTATGTGGAAGTTTGGGAACTCTGCTGAAAGTAAGAGTAGGATCTCGGAACCATACGCCTGAGCACAAAAGCACCGAACGCAACCACAACAAGACAAAAGAGACTCAAGACGAGACGCCTATGAGCGACGAAACAATGACGGTAGAATTATCAGACGATAAAAGTAGTATGGAGAACACGAGATCTGATCCTGCGAAGCCAAAAGTAATAGATATCACTGAGAAGATGGGATCCCATCTGGATAAGTTAGATTCCCTGATCAACAAAGCCGAGAACGCTCAGTATAGTATGCAGCACCAAACAAAGCAAATGAAAAAATTCCTAAAGTAATCGTAGAATTGTACAAGACAGAGAATCGTAGAATAATGTACACAAAAGTAGTATCTTACTTAAATATTATCAGTGCTATCTCGACTGAATTCAAGATACTACGGTTTGTTTTCTGCTAGTATATATTACTTGCTTGACGTGCTATGAAGAGTATAACTTTTATTACCCTGCCTACCAGCATGTGGAGATTATACGCTTAAATTATTAATCTTTAAATGATTATATCGAAATGTTCGTTGGACGTAAATAATATACGAGAGTCTGTAACGAGAGTTTTATGCCTCAGAAAGACAGACACTTATTCTGCTTGATTGCTTATTATATTCTAATTGAATATTAATATGCTGTGCATATAATATACACATGGCAATCGAAAAGCATAATCACTTTCCTAAGATTTCAAAGCACGACTGCTCCTGAGGAATTTATATGTAACGGACTCGCGAAAGACAAAGGAGACTTCGTAAGGCTACCATATAATTGATCACGTTCTCATTATTTAGTGTTGAAATTAGGTGGAAACTGTTCTTCCATAAACTACATTTTCGATACACTATATATACCCATGGGAAAATAATGACAATGCGTAACGTTATGCCATAACAGAGACTATTGTTCGTGATACTCTAGGCACTACAGACTTAAATAACGAATATACATGCTCATTAATAAGTTTGAATATTATCAAAACTCGTATATTTCTTTCTATGAAAGAATGATCGAAACAATCGGAATAAAGCTTTCGTATAAATTGATAAAAGAAGACAGTGTATCGCGTAGTTTTTCTTGAGAATTTAATTACAAATTATGGAGCTATATTTGCAATTAGAAATTATGAAATTGATATATTTATATAAAACGTAAACTTCTGTTGCTTCGCATTATATTCTTAAGTTTATGTATATTTACTTGAATTTATATACTCTTTGCTTCGTTATTACGAATATATTATTATATATTTATGCTTCTTGAAAGAATTCAGTGTCAGAAGTTATAAATAATGATATTAATTAATTATGTTATAAGAAGAGAATTTACTGTGTTATATTTCTAATACTTTATCAGCGGCTCACTAAATACTCAATGTAAAATTATATTTGCCTATTTTGTGGCACACCAATTCACAGAAATGTCTTCATCCAATGCCAGCATCCACTGCAAAATTAGTAACATTACCTACATCTTAATAAATCTAATACAATTATTCTCTGAAGGTATAACAAAAACTGTCCGCAGTGCGCATTGGATGTATACGTGAATCGCCCAACGATAAAGTGTTAAGAACAAAAGAAATCAATTTCAGTACCGAAACAGATTTCGGACACTTTTATATAAGACATTAATACAATCTTATAACAATTTTATTGATACAATATGTATATCGTTGTTGGAAATAATTTATTATTGTTATGAGAATTCTAGCAATTATATCGCGCTAGCTGGAATCAGGTATTAGACAATATGGACGTGCCATGTACATACAATATAGCTTGTCAAAACAATTAGTTGTTTCTTACGAGATTTTTATAAACGCAATGTTACTATTATATTCATTTAAGAAGGAAATGTTTCCAAAATGTAATCGTTAATTAATGATATTCAGCTATATTTTGGGACTAAATTATATTTTTACATTAGCAGATTAAAATAAATTAGATATATTAGTTGTAGTAATCTATATCACGCGAAGCTGTACATTTCTTACACAGGTACGAAAAATCATTAGACGGCTTACATGCTCTATGTAATCGCAGCGAGTAAAGAAATTTTCGAAAAGAAAATTTCCTACGTAACAGAGACTATTTCTTTAAATCTGATTTTGGTAGCTCAGTGGATCATAGCTTTTACCGAAATTATTATTTTTGCAAGAAGAATCATAATTGCTATTGTTTCTAAAATTTAAAATATTTAGCGTGCTTGTTTATCAGATAGCAGCCCAATAAAGTACAAGAATATCTGAGATACCGATGGACCACACCATCATGTACCAACGCAGTACGCATCGAACCATCGGTAGCTCAGGCCAGGAACTCGTAAATTCGACGCAAAGTTTCACATTACTGGATAAGACACATTTGATTAAATTGAAGCGACTGTTGTATTTATGAATGAAAAATAAACTTACCACAGCAACGAGACATTTATAACTTTACATGACATGTATCTGATGGAGAAAATAAATTATAATTCTAATTTGAAACAAAAGCGAACTGCATATCTTTAAACGATTCATAATCAGTAGATTAATTTTCTCTCTTATCTAAGATTCTTACAGATATTTTGGACCCTCGATTATTAAATAACTGACGAATCTAAACATAATCGTTCTACTCCAAATTTCATTCGCGAAGTAATCGCGTCGAAGCGCAAGTATGAATTGAAATTCGATTACATACTTACATATTCCATAAAAGTTCCTTTTCTTCCGGGAAAAGTGTGTCACAGATAAGTTCCCTTGCCATCAACAATTTCCAGGTAACTCGCGTGAATTTGAAATAAAAAAGTCCGTCGAATTAATCATTTCCTAACTATTCAAAATCGTACGATCGATCGATAGTTTAGTAATCGATTGATAAGCCGTATCAAATGATTCCAACGAATTCAAATATCACACCGACTCTGAGGTCGGATTAAATCCGAAAACAATTCAAATGGTAAACAGCTATTACACAACAAATCGAACACAGAATTTCGCACACGCTCAAGAATTTTAGTTTCAAATATTATTCGACTGCGTATTCATTCGCGAATAATAGCTACATAAACACAAGTATACATCGCACCACGTATGCAACGAGCGAGCAATATTCCAACGCAGATTTTCGAAAAGTTCATGACCAAATATGCCATATTCTGAGAATCACATTAAAGATAAGTTAACCGAGGGATTGAAAGCATCACACGTGGTACGTATATTACTCCTTTAATCGCATGAATACACAAGTTCCTTGCGTTCTTTACCTTACCATCGGCTCTAACCTCAAATTCTCCACCACGAACCTAGATCGCTAGACGTTGTTTCAGAACCGTTGTTTCTTAATTGCGATCGAGGGTCCACTGTGGGTGTAAATTCCAGGAGATCGTCAACCTGTGCGATTAGAGATGCAGGAGAATACGCAGATCGTATTAATCTCCCTTTTCGCCCTTCTTTTAAGATGGTGCGTCACGTACCACTCTTACAGTGGCCAAGGGATGCCCCCAATGTTTGGAGATTACGAGGCCCAACGACATTGGCAAGAAATAACGTTGAACCTTCCGATCGAGAAGTGGTATACCAACGCGACGGACAACGATCTGCAATACTGGGGATTAGATTATCCTCCTTTAACTGCTTATCATAGTTTCGCGCTGGGCTATATCGCGGACAAGATTAATTCCTCGTACGTGAAACTACACGAGTCTAGAGGTGTCTCGTCCGAGGATCACAAATATTTCATGAGACTTACCGTTCTCTGCGCGGATATCTTTGTTTACGTACCGTCGTTGATCTATTTTGTAGTAACCGATAATCGAGAGGAGACTGCGAAAGGAGAATTCAGTGTCTTTAGTCTGAGAAAGAAGCATATCGTTCTTTTAAACATGTTAATGTATCCGGGTTTAATATTAATAGATCACGGCCATTTCCAGTATAATTGTGCGTCCTTAGGGCTGTTTATCGGCGCCGTTACGGCTATGCTTAGAAATTCATTTATTATCGGCTCGTTTCTGTTTGTCGCAGCGTTGAATTATAAGCAGATGGAGCTTTATCATGCGTTGCCAATTTTCTTTTATATATTAGGAAAATATTCGCCTTTGAAAAGAAGATTTCGGTTGTCCGATGTGAGGATGTTGTTATGCATATCGCTAGCTGTAGTTGTTTCGTTTGCCATTATGTGGTTGCCATTTCTAAAGGACGTGGAGACGTTTACAAATGTTATTGTCCGGTTATTCCCAGTCGCTAGGGGCGTGTTCGAGGATAAAGTTGCTAACATCTGGTGCGCAGTGAATGTTCTTTATAAATTACAGAATGGCTTCACGAATCAGCAGTTGGCTAAAATTTGTCTGGTAGTCACAGCATTCGCAGCTCTGCCAAGCTGTATAAATGTATATCGAACTCCGGAGAAAGAGAAATTCATTGTTTCCCTTATTAATTGTTCATTAGCGTTTTTCCTTTTCTCGTTTCAAGTTCACGAGAAATCAATTCTCCTTGTTGCCGCTCCGGTCTTATTACACTTTCGAGATGACCCGTTCCCATGTTTCTGGTTTCTAATCGTTTCGCAATTCAGCATGTTACCTCTGTTTATAAAAGATGGTTTGTACGTGGCGTATTGTGCTACGATAGTTTTTTACTTCTGTTTCACTTTCTGGTCGTGGCCTGATATATTTAGCTACGATGTGTACAATGTTAATTCGAAACAGAGTATACGTGCTGCGAGTAGTGAAAGGCAAATTAAAATGAAACTGAGGAGCGATAAGAATAAATCAGTTTTCACGAAAGTGAAACAGGATGTATTATATTACTGGAAAAACAGATTCGATACCTTATTAAATTATGATCTACATTTTTGGGTAACAGGTCTGTTCTACAGCTCAGTCTTAGGAATAATAATATTGTCTATCGTTAGTGGTTTTCTAAATCCTCCAAATAAATATCCAGATCTATTCGCATTATTAGTTTCCATGTACTCCTGTGGGCATTTTATTATGTTCTATTTATATTTCAATTACAAGCAGTTGCGTACATAAAAATATATAAATATTAAATAAATAAATAAATTAGTTTACACGCATTAACATTACATTCCTTGATTCACAAAATCGTAGGGTATTTATTTATTGATATTGTAGCGATTGAAAATTCTGTTTCTTCATGGAAATTCATTCGGGGATATGTTTTTCTTCTGTATGTTTACTGCAAATAAATAATTTCAATACTGAACGCATTCATGAATAAATGTGTATCTCATAAATAGTGCATGCGATGTAAATGGCGTAGATATCTCTCTACGCGAAACTGTGACCATGTAACATTTACAATTTTTATAAAAGATCCCATTTTTCATATCCAGCGAACTATTTCCACACGCATGTACAAAAACTACAACAGAAAATTCCTTGGCGTTGTTACGAATAATAACAAAATGTAGCACCATCTTTGCCAACTCTAGTAGACGATAGCATTTTTTGTAAATTACATAATCCACACGGATCTGAACTTTGCTCCACTACTGAATATTACTTTACTAAATTAGCATAACAACAATATTGTACATATGGGTTGAACTTGTGTCAGTAGTAAAATAGAGTTCGCCTTGTAAGCATCTTATCTGCTGAACAGATTTTCGCATCGCAAGATAATAAAATAAACTTCATATATTTATAATACCAGTGTTAAACGATGTAATTCATACTGCGACGCGAACAATATTCTACCATCGTCAGCGTACGCGTGAAATAATTTCTCCCTAATTTTAAATGTTGCAGGAAGTGGTAGATGAATCCGATGGTTGCGGTGCTAAGTTTTCTGCAGTAATTGTTTCTAATGCGTTCGAAGGCAAACCTTTACTACAACGTCACAGGTACTACATCTCTGCGTTTCTAAATGATCGATACAACAGATTCAAGCTTCTGTAAGCTACGTACATATAAATTCGTTATTTCTTTTGCGACTACGTTAGATTGGTGAACGCAGTTTTAGAAGAGGAGCTCAAAGTGATTCATGCATTCTCGCAAAAGACTTTAACACCGGAACAGTGGGAAAAACAGAAAAGCTAATCCATTTTACAGCAGAAAACAGAGTATTAATGCCAATTGATCACCTTAAATTATAAAGGTATAGAATTTCTCTACACTTACGTGTATTTCTTAAAACCAATTATTTTATTATCTTGCTTTATGTTAATCCGCTATATTAATTTCGAAACAAATTCTCTGCTGCTAGCGATCGTACGAATAAAACCGAAGGGACCTAAAATGATTCAGTTCAAAGTATCTGCGCCGGGGAAAGTCATTCTTTACGGAGAACATGCTGTAGTGTATGGGAAAACCGCGGTCGCAGCTAGTTTGGGTTTACGCACAGTTATAGACTTCACCGAGCTACCTGAAACAGAACAAGTTATTAAAATATGCTTCCCTAAAGTAAATTTATTCCTAACTGTACCTCTACAACAATTGCAAAGTTTCTTTCTCGCTAACAAGAACGTAGAGTCCGTAGAGAACCATGAACTGTTTTACAATCAAATAAAGCAATTCGTTAGCATTATTAGCTACACCACTTTGCCGCAGAAATTAAGCCTAGAAGCATTTTTTTATCTTCTTATTTATGTTGCGCACAAGAATGGCATTAATATAAAGCCATTTCAAATTCATTTAAACACAGAATTGTCGGTTGGTTCTGGTGTTGGTAGTTCCGCTTCGTACGCAGTGTGCATCGCTGCTTGCTTTTTACATTGGTCGCACTTGCAGAAGAACATTTACAAGACGTTAGATATTTCTGATCTGGAAGCTATCTCGAAGTATGCTTTGAACTGCGAAAGAATTATGCATGGCACTCCATCCGGCATAGATAACTCTATCTGCACGTACGGATCGATAATAGAGTTCAAGAAAGGCGATTATCTGAAGCCGCTGGCTGTTACGGAGACTTTGAAGATTCTACTGGTAGACACAAGAGTTAGCAGAAGCACCAAAGCATTGGTGGAAAAGTTATCGGAACTGAAGCACAGGTATCCTGCGATTATTAATCCAATTTTGGATTCGATTGGGAACGTAGCGAAGGAGGCGGTTGAAGTTGTGCAAAGAATTAACGCACTCTCAGTTCCTGATAACGAGTCTCTCCTTGAATGCTACAAACAACTGATGGTGAGTGTTCGACTTCAATATATCATCGCTAAGTAGAAAATAGGATAATTAGTTTCGATGTCTGTAAATTTATTCAAATCTTCTTATGGCGCATCGTATCGTTACAGACGCTTATTAACATAAATCAAGGATTACTAGCGACGTGCCAACTTTCGCATCCATCCTTAGACAGAATTTGTGCCGAGGCACAGAATTACGCTTTGGCAGCGAAACTTACAGGCGCTGGGGGTGGTGGGTACGCATTTATTTTATTGCAACCGGATACTCAGCCGGAGACAATATCAAGTCTTTCGAGAAAATTGATCGCGGATGGATTTACTGTTACGTTGACAAACTTGGGGGGTGCTGGTGTACAAATTCATAAATAATATGTTGTGAATATATATGATAGCAAAATAAATTTCTGTTATAATTGTTCATTACGATGGCGCAATCAATTCATTAAAATATTTGTATGATTTTCATGTAAATGTTTTATTGTTATACAAATACAAATAAGTACTACTGACTCTTCAATTTATAGTTTTCTTCTATTTTTCGGTTAGTGTATATAGTCTAGTTTTCAATTTGGTTCAGATTTAATACACTAATATGACGAACACATACTGTAATAATAATTTACTGAAATGGTAATTAAGATTGAATTCATTTTTTGTAATAATATAACTTTGGCAGGAAAAAATACGTAAAGTCAGGGGCGGATTTGGGTGTAGGCTAAATAAGTTGCAAAGGGTGGCAAATTTTAAGGAACAACAAATTTTGGGAAGCGACAAATTGGAAAAGGTTTAAACACGGAGGCTAGAGAACTTTAAAAACAATTTTTTTTCATGTAGCAAATTAGCAATGACTCGTATGAGTTGCCATTATTGAATTAATTTTGAAATTGTTTCGACTCTTTTAAATTAAAATATGTGATGAAATTTTGCCTGCCAGCGTCTGGACGCCAAATCTTCAAATCCGCCCCGGCGTAAAGTTAATGCAAATCTAAAAAATGATTGTACAAAATACAAGTGAATACAAGACACGAACCACATGGATAATCCAAATATGTTGCGATCTTTTTCTTAGCGACACAAATGATATTTAAAAAAAAAAAACAGTCTGATATTCTTCAATGCAAGTTAAGTCAACTTTTTATATATATCTTTTATAATTTTTATTATTATTTGCATAAAATGCAAAGTAAATAGAAAAAGGACGCTCAACTGTGATATCGTCGCGTTAATTAAAAATATAAAAGAACTTTTTGCTAATACTTTTTAATGGTCGTTTGTATTATACTTTCCTCTAAAAAAAGAAAAGTCACTTGGTCTATAAAGTTTCTACAAATTTGTCTACCAATTTAGTACATATGTCACGATGTAACGTAACTGTATAGTATCATCTGGAATAAAGAAATATTACGTTTTACATCCAACTAAATTGTATATCGTCTCTTTAATTTAATGCGTTTATAATTTAAAGTCTTTCACCCACCGTGGTCACTTGTTAAAAATTACTATTACGAATTCTTAGTATGTAGTATAAAAATGATTAAACATACGTTTGATTTATTATTATCAACAATTACACAACGTTGGACGTGTTGCGATATGCTGGCCGTAAGTTTCCACTTGATCCAAGCTGGTCTGACTCAGAAATTCCATCTTCCCTACAGTTGTCTTCCGAATAATGCACAGCATTCGATAAGCACTGTCTCTCTGCTTCCTTTGCTTCTGCAATCCATTCATTTATCTCAATTGTGTACATTTTTCTCTGCAAAACTTCTCGCGTACGGGGACGCGATCCAATAAAAACAGTGGTGCCCTGTAATACGTCTGTATAATCACAAAGTAATGAGAAATATCATCTGGAGATTTGTATTCACTTACGCCAACAATAAGCGAAGGCCGTAATTTTTCTAGAAGTTGAAAATCTTCTATTATACATTGCAACTCGTCCCATCTTAGTTCCACTTCTTCGTGAAGCATTTTTTCCTCTGTAATATTATTTATTACACATATAAATAAGCAAAGAAAAGTCGTAAGCAATCGCATTCGCGAAAATTTAAAAAGTTATTCACGACTTATAGACATTTTTGAGTTTACGGATATAAAAATATAATCACCATCTCGTTTGGACGTTGATTTCTTGTAGTGTATTCTAAATCGAAATGCCTCCAAGAAACTGGACACCACGATCGTCAACACGATCATCGTGACCAAGTAAAATATCATAAAATATATCCTTGTATACATGCCGACGGTAAATGCATACGCGTTCATCAATATAAACCAGTTATTCACAACTGTCAATTCAAAGAGAGTCATACCACTGGCTATGAGATTGTCAAAAGTATTGAGATAATAATATCCCAACGTAGTACTCTCGTTGGCAGAGTACTTGTAAAAATCTTCCACCGTCGTGTTTCTACCAAACAAATCTCTCATGTAATACACTGCTCGAAGCTGCGGTTTATTCGCGAAAATAATTCATATATCTGCACGTACTTGCAACAATTTCGCATATTGTATCCAGCGAACAATTCCATTCCAATGATCGCGAAGAAATAATACAAGACAAGCATGACAACTGCAGTCGAGGACATTAAAGGAGTTAATATGACGAGGGTACCGAAAACATCTCGATATCTCTTCTTCATTTTAAACAATCTCAACAGTCTAAGTGGCCTGAATAGAACAAAGAACGTTGCCGATGGAAAGAGACACAAGATGCAAGCAGCAACGAGTGTCATTACAGAAGTTCCTAAATCGAAGAGATTCCATCCGGAGCTAAGGTACCGTCTCGTGCCAAGTCCCAGCACTTTGATCAGAGCCTCGGTAACAAATACTATAATTAAGGACAGTGTTATAATTATTTTACTATTACACATTACGAATATCCCTTTTTACGTACTTCCTCCGAAAAGAAAAGTATCCCAAGACGCAGCAAATAAACGCGCACTGTGGAGAGTGCTATCGTTTGGCTCTAATATCCTGATTATCATAGCGATGCCATTTGCAACGATCGTTATATCTAAAATTTTCAGAATCTTTAATTAAAATGTAACAGATAAATCGATTTTATAGATAAGTTTCTTGAGCTTACACATCAGAGTTTCGAAGTATGCCCATCTAATAGCAGCGTGAGCTCCTGTGCAGAGGATTTGCAGGGGTTGCGATGTACTGTGATACCAAGGCACAGTTGAGTACTGCGGCTCCCACTGGAGTATAATGGTATCGTAGATATTTAAGAACTCTTCGGCGCTTAGAGCTCCACCCCCGGAAGCATTCAAATGACGAAACATTAGGACGATGTCCCTTATATCTGTAAAAAGATTTTCATACAATCTGTGTTTGAAATTAAATAGAGGAGTTTCATTTTTGAATTCAATTATATTCTATCAAAGATGTATAATTATTTTTAGAATAATTTTTGTATCTTTTACGATTGTACGATTTGATTTTAATTAAATTGCAATGCATACTTTTATTTGGGGTATAGTATCGTATTAGCCCTTCGAACTGACGAAATCTCATCTTGTCTGGATTCTGCTTTGAAACTAATAACTTAAAGGCATGTTGACACGCGTTCCTTTTGTGTAAAAATAGCTTTTTAAATTTGTCACGCTCGGCTGCTGTAAATGTTTCGTTTACTACTGCCAACATCAAATTCATCATCACATACAACATAGTGGACAGGTAAGATACAAAATATATTGCGTACCACTTGTTTTTTGAATATGACGGCATCATTACGTCTGGAAAACTAAACGGTGAAATTATTACTGAAAATTTATTGGGCTTCAGATTTTAAAAGAATTCGATATGTTAAAAAAAATGTAAACTATTCGCGAGCATTGTTGGTACTTACTTAGCGGTGGTGAGAAGGACGAAGAGACTTACAAAACTATCTTGCAGCGTAGAGAAATTTCTATTCATTTCGCAGAACATGTAATAGCCCAATACTGTGTAAAGTGTAACAAAAAATAAAAGCAGGCCCAACATATCCAAAATCGGTGGCAATGTTAAAAGTATTTGCCGTATAAATCTTCTGACACCTCCGAAACATTTTGTGTCTACTAAAAAGATAGGCCTCAAAGCACGTGTCACGCGAAAATGCGACGACTGTCGAACTAAAACTGTCATAGCTTCCAGAAACATAATGGCCAATGTGACGCACTGTAAAAGAAATTATTATTTGCGATAAGTACAGATTTGAATTAAAATGAAAGAAATATTTTACCGAGACTTAAAATAATGAAAAGTATTACAAATTTCATATATCTCTTCGAGAATATTGTACTGCAATTAATAACGAATGTTTCCATTACTGCGTGTTCACTATAACTTTATTAAACAACGCTCTGGATTATTTAAAATAATCTGTTTGGATATGTGAATTACAAGACCGCATGAATATTATCATCAGTGTCTAATACTTTTATACCATTGCATGAGAGGCATGAATATGAATGAGGGCATTATAAGTAATGAGTTATTAACAGTGATATCACTGACAAACCACACATAATATTGATTAAAAATTGAATAAGCGTATTTAGTAGAGTCTACCTCAATAAAGGTATTAAGTATAATATTAATTTTACATATAGATAACGTGGCAGAGAAGAATAAACAATTTGATCGCAGCCTAGTTTTAGTAAAAATGTAATCTCGAACAGTCCGTAGCTACGAGCTTTCTTATCTTCTCATTAGTGCCCTCACACATTGTTTGCATCAGTACTATGGAAAACAACCGTGTAATTATATGTTCCGTTCTGATGCATTGGCAAAGAAGTTGACGCTGACCGCAATTCAACCGCGTAATGAATTTTATTCCGTTTACTTGCAATTAAGAAATACGGATGCAAGTAATTGCGTGGAAGTGGTATGATAGGATATTATAGTAACGACACGAGATATCATGGAAATGTAAACGAATCATGAAATTCGCTTTTAAAAAGATTAAGATTTTACCTTCAGCATTGTCCGTTTATGTTTCAACATAGTTGACCAGCCGATCCATCTTAATTTTAAAGCTAATTCTATACCTATAATTATTAAAGCAAAAAGTTCTATCGATCCATGTGCCCATACCGGTATCTGAAATGAAATATACAAACTTACAGAAAGAATGTTTGGAAAGGAAATTATATGTTTGCGAGAAACTTACACCAAATAACGGTACAGCTGGCTCTTCGACGAGAGCCAAGGCCAACAGTACGAGAGAAGTCAATAAATCTAATCCATAATACCAATTATTATGAACTAAAAGGTACGCTGGTAAATCCTCCGGATGCTTTGGATGGGAGTCAAACTTTTCATTGTTCCTACCTTCCTGCGAAAATGATTTCCTTCGAATAATATATTTTACACTGTACTTTACTTCGTGTACACAAATAATTATTGGCGTAAAAAACCCAGCACAGTGTGCGCAGTGATAAATTATTATTGTTAGGGAAAGTGTTACGTATAGATACCTCTAAAAATATCGCAGCTTCGTGGTAATTCATTTCCCAATGCAGATCATGATCCGAAAGGGAATCGTGCGATGGAAGTATCGCGTTCTCGGACATGCTTTCCCTTCCTACCTCGTCCGTTTCAAATTTGTGAAGGAACTGATTCATTCCACTATCCTCGGTGTTTGAATTTAAGTGATTCTCTGGAGAAGAACATGATAGCATAGATCCATATTCTAAAATAAGAATAAAAAAGGAAAGTGTATAAAAAGCGAAAGTAATAGTCGGCGGATTTTGTTTCACTCGTTTCTCACACAGATCAGCTTCCTATGAAAAATATTTACTCTACGGTTCGGAATTATCTTTTCGAAGCTTTAGATTGGATCGTATTTATATATTTTGAGAAGTGCTTCGAACCGCTTCGAATCTGTCTTGAATATCAGGCGAATACTTCAAAGCACTTCAAACATGATTCGAAGCTTAAAACTCTTGAAAGTCTTGATAAGCTTTGAGTCTTGATAGGTCTTGAAAGTCTTAGAAGTCTTGAGAGTCTTGATCATCTTGGAAGTCTTGAAACTTTTGCCTCAAAGTCTTTGTACGTTTCGGACCTGCATGTACGCCCACTGCCGACTCATGAGACAATACAGTCATAAACTGTAACCCTGACGAGACCTCAGGGCAACCAGGTGTTCATTTTCAAGACTATCAAGACTTCCAAGACTTCGATGATTTCCAAGACTTTCAAGCTTCGAATCATGTTCAAAGTGCTTCGATGTTTTCGATATATATATATAGATTCAGATCCCATTACTAATTATGATTCTTTTACTTATATTTTTATATATTATATTTAAAATTTTACTTATATCAGGAAGCATTCTTAACTTCTCTGCATTCCTCAAAACAGTCTTTATGCTCTACTTTATTACTAATGTCAATAACAAAGAGTGCCCCAAGAAATCACAAGAATTTTGTGCTAAACGATACCTTATGACGAGACGTCAATTACAGGGATCGAAAAAGTTCTCGAACCTTCGTTTTTAAAAAAATTCTGTTAAAACTTATATATTTCGTTTAAGAAAATATCTGTTCCTGTGGAATTTTTATTGAAAAAAATTTATCTTTCGGAACTTCTTTAAAAAGTGTTCTCATTTAACAAAGTTCCATGGAAACAAGTTACATTAGAACATTTATTAAAAAAGTTTTCATAAAATAAAGCAAAGTACTAAACTATTAGGTACTAGTTTTATTTATCAATATAATATCACATTCTTCATATATTTATTTAATAATTAGATCACTTAATTCCCAAGCCTGATGTAAGTTATACAGAAATGTTTAGAACTTTTCTTTATCTTACGAAAACATTTTTAATAAACGTTCTAATATAACTTGTTTCCATGGAACTTTTGTTATACAGATTCTAAAATATCTACATAAGTATTAATAAAATAAATAATACTTTCAGAATATCAATTTAACTGTAAGAATTATTTAATATTCTTGTAGTATTATCCACTGAATAGTATTCAGTATTTCTTACAACGATTGAGAACTCTTTTAGTATCGGTGAACAAAATATCTGTTCCTGTTGTAGAGAAATTTTTTATTTTTATATTTTATAAGTTCCATTCCAACTAGAACCTTTATTCTCAAGAACTTTTATCTTAAAGTTCTCCTGGAATTTATAATATGAGAACATTTTTAAAAAACTTCCACGGTCCATGTTTTAAATGGAACTATTGAAAAGTTCCAGAACTTTTTCGATCCCTGGTCAATTACAACAAATTTTCAGGCTCAGCCGACAATTAATTTCTGAGATATTCAATCGATTGAAAATTCATTAACACGTCTGTCCATATGCTTCCATATACGAACTTTTACATCAGTAATTTTCGTAAACCTTTGGTCTAACATTCGTAATGTAAAAAGTGATGAATGAATTTTTGAAGCTAAAATAATATTTATGTTGTTAATAATAATTATTTTCAATTTTATAGAAGCAATATTATTCTCATTGATAGCATGTCAATACACATGTTTACTTACACCTGGCGAGTGATTGTATTACCAACATTCTCGCAATAGAATCTATGAATTCTAAAATTCTCAGATCAAATTCGTTGTTAGCAGTCAGCAAAACCCTGGAAACAATTCTTTAAATTATCCAACCGACATAAAAGTCTGCACACCGAAGCGTATGGACCGACGTTACTAATAAATTTTCACTTCTTCGACGTCCCATATCTCGGAAACTAATCGTCATCTCAACTTAAAAATTCGTTGTGATCAATGTCTTGTCATGAGGCATCATTTGCCACAAAATTCAGTTCCAAAATCGTCGGACCCAAAAGGTGCGAAACACCCCCATTTTTTGGGTCTCTCTCTCCCCTACTCTGTCCTAAAAGTTTTAATTAAAAAAAACCATTACTAACAAATAAACAGTTATTCATTATTCAAATAGAAGAATGCCCAATACTCCATAACAACTTGTTTTCATGAAACTTGATAACTAAGATCGTAGGTGAAGAGTAATTGGATACAGATGTCTCGATAATTTTCTAACATTGTACGTAATTACATAAATATAAATATTCTTAATGAAATATAATACACACGTACGTATATTACAAAATACGTAAAACAGCAGTCAGCGTGTAATTTAATAACACCGCAAAATAAGTGACCAGCGAAGGACAGTTGTAGTTACGTGTCCGTAAAATGCGCGCCTTTCGATGTAATTTGCCAGCAAAGGAAAGAATGAATTTAAACAGTAATCCACGCGATCGATTTCACTCACTTTGATATGATGGATGGGAGGTGTCTTGTTCGAGTGATGCATTGGCATCATCGCTAAAACGTTGGTAATTGCCCGCGTACTCTGTGGTGTTAGGGGAAGACATTTGAGAACGGAGTGTCACATGTCACAGGTATCCAGCACGTAGCACATTTTAATAAGTATTTATTTACTATAGACCGCCGAGATCTAAATAGCGGCGTCACTCCTCGAAAGCTGAGGACCGAGGAGATTAGATTTAAAAAGGACGCACGGAGATTCGTGGAAATTCTTACGCGAAAGACACTGCATACTAAGATGTCATAATACTGAGAGATGGTATATGAATTATGCGATGCTTCTGTAGTTGACGTTCCAGGTCGTGGCGCGCATGCGCATCCGTTATATCAACGACTACCCGCATCAATGAAGTTCACCTTATTTGACCTTACTTGTAGCGAATTCGGCAGCACGCACTGAATCTGCGGATCCGCGGTTCCAACACAGCATCAATGCAACGTGTTCTTTAGTCGGCACTGATTGCACGCGAACAATCTCGCAATCAGTGCAGCACTGGAATCAACTGGAATGAAACCAGTGACACAAGATTGCACTGCTAAAAATTTTAGTTCAATAAAATTCGCACAAATCTGCTTTTGTTGCACTGTCAAAAAGTTTTGTTCGATAAAATTCGCCCTCGTCTGCTTTTTTTGCACTGCCAAAAATTTCAGTTTAATAAAATTTGCCCTATTCGTTTTTTCGTTTATGCGAACGTGAATTTTGCGCTGCGAATGTTGCGTAAGGTAAACGTACCAATAACTGGACACCGATGATATTTGTATTTTTATTTAGCTTCGTGAAAAGTTTAGAATAATATTGTTGGGAATATATGTTTTTTTTGCAACTTAATCTCTGATATCAAAAATCAGGGAAGACCTACGTAGATTAAGAATCTTAATATATAAAGCAGAAAGTATTTGTGTGTTTGTCTGTCGCCTAAAAACTTTCGAATGGTAAACTTTGGAGTCAAGAAATGTGTCCCAGCTCATTATGCTTAGCTAATCCAGATGAATGTAACTATTTTCACGAAAAAATAAATAATTTGTTTTTGTAAAATCAGAATCTAAATTTCGGGCGAAGCCGAGTATTTATTAAAGCTAGATTAATGTATAAAACAGGCTCTGAAATGTCGCAGATGCATGCACTTGAATTCTGTGTAGATTTCTTAAGTAAGTAGTAACAGCTCAAGACAACCGAATACGATGATTTCACTCTACTGGAGCAGAGAGCATCAACCGATTGTGGCACCGAGAAAAATCGCGCTCAGCGCGCAATAATGCGGAGCGCCGAATTCGCTATTAGATATCAGTAAAATTGAAATCCGTGAATCATCTCATTCCAAATTTTTATTAGTTTCCATTCTTCACATTTGGCATTTCTGTAATTTTTTCCTTTCACTGGGCCACACACATATTAATCTGGATAATTTTGAATAATAGTTAAGCCTACTGCAATTCATTTGTTTTTTATGTAAAATTTAAACTAAATTAATAAGTCCTTTTGGACACTTCCTTTGTTTTTAATATTTCACATAATTCCCAATTAAGATTGTCACGCGAAGCGCAATGATACGAAGAGAAAAATTGATAAACTATTAATTCTGAATAGACCGAAGCGTAGCGACAATTAATTATTAATTTCTTCGATTCGTTTCGCCGCACGTCGTTAAAATGCGCGATGGCCTTTATACGCGTATAATGAATATGTATTTTAAAAATGCGTAGGAATTATTGTAATCAAAGTCGTCTTTTATCTGCGCGTTACGACAAATATAAGACGAAGATTATACATGACGAAATTGCGATAAAGGCTTTGTTTTCGAGAAAATTGACATTGAATTTCAGCTAAATTCGCGTGCACCGCAGGTGCCTGAAGACCTTACTAACAAGGGAACATCCCGAACCCGAAAATTGAAAAAAATTTGAAACTGTGGATATGTAGGGGATTTCCTTCTGATTACAACGCAATTTTTTTTGCTGCCCAAAATCACTCTAAAGGGTTGAAATTAACCCCCGAAGATTCGGCTATTTTTCGATTTTGTGTTATAACTCGCTTACTGTAAAAGATAAAAAAAGTTTCAAGACAAAAGTTATTTCTTTTAATTAGATCAATCATTTAGTAAAAAAATTATTTTACATTTCACGAGTTATAACACAAAATCGGAAAATAACCGGATTTTCAGGGGTTAATTTCACCCCCTTATATAGAGTGATTTTGGACGACAAAAAAAATTGCATTGTAATCACAAGGAAATCCCCTATATATCCACAAAGTTTCAAAAGTTTTTGAATTTTCGAGTTCGGGATGTTCCCTTGTAAGCTGAAGACAGAGCTGCCCTTAGCATCGGGCAAACGGGACCCCGCCATTAGGGACTTCATTTTGTAAAAATTAAATAAATTAAATATAATTGTCATGGTGTCAATTTTTCTAGAATAGATTTTCGGCAAGCCTGAGTGACGCATGAAGTAGAGACGTAAGTTTATCTGTTTTCAATAATATCGACTTTTGCCCCGGGCCTCGCAAATTCTAAGGGCGGTTCTGCTTGAGTGGCACCCGGTGGTAAACGGAATTTCCTACGGACAGCTGAGAGTTCCAGTTACCTCCGCGAGCCCAGGATCTGAAATTCAAAGTCAACTTTCTCGAAAACGAAGCGTTTACCGCAATTTCGTCACTCTCGATTTTTGTCTTACTTCCGCCTGTATAATCACCCCCTAGGGCCTAGGTATTGACTATCAATATAGTAACACCCTGTATAAATAGAAAAGTTACGATGCTCTTATTTTTTACTCTTAGAATAATAAGTAAATTTTAGTGGTATAAATTTTGTAGATATGTATTTCTTTAGCTTTCAATGAACGCGTAGCACAACGAATTATTTTCCTTAGATACCGCCTTCGCTAAAAACAACACTGTACTAATAAGGTAATAAAAGATCTCCTTTTCATATTCTATTTATTGTGAATTTGTATTCAAACCATAAAAGATTAGAATTTTAATCTGTGCGGATATTGACTGCTTCTTAAGCCAAACATCGCCGACAAATAAGTGAACAGCATTTTCTTCTCTTTGTTTCTCTTAATAGCAGAAATCACATATTTATCAACCAGTTTCTGATCAGTTTTCCTCTGGTCGGTTGGTTTGTATTCGTCCTTCTTCTTGGTGAAAATATCACCTTCCTCCTTCTTCGCACGTTTCTCGCGTTTCCTCTTGAAATAATCATCGTTCACATGAGCTGGCAGCTTCAAACCAGCAACGTTGATGCTCGTAGAAGTACCGATTACATAGTTCTGGCTGACCCTTCGAAGGGGGCAACCATTGATCAAGAACGGACCTGTTTCAGAACACATACAAGTTAAATTTCGCTTTACAGATTCATTAGAAATCCTACAAATTAAAGCATCCAAACCTTACCGGTAATTAAAAGTAAGCCGCTCTTAAGTTGCTTCAAGAAAACTACTCGCTTTCCTTTATGAGCTCCGGCGAGTAGGACGCAAATTGTTCCTGGCTTCAAAGTGGGCCTCAGATAGCGCTGATGATCTCGGAAACACTTCTTCGAATGGTGCACGGTTACTGGATCTGCAGTGGGATAGTTCGAGCGTCTTTTTCTTAATAACACGGTACGTTTCTCTCCGTTCTTGTCGCCGCTGATCTTCTTCTCGATGGTTGCTGGTTTCTTAGGCTTAACCTGTTACAAAATATTAACGCGCACATGAAATACGAGTGTAAACAACATTGAATGCCTTACGCAACGTAACGTACAGTTTTGGGAGTCTTCTTGCCAATGAATTTGTAAACGGCTTTCTTGTGGAACATGCGGCTACGGCTGAATCTGTAAACGCCATTTCCTAAATCGTAGTTCCTTGGCCTGATTCGACCTTTCTTCCCGCCTTTCTTCACCGAAGATGCATCTGCCTTCTTCGGAGATTCTGCACTCGTGTCCATTGCCTTCTTTGTGTCAGCCATCTACGATGTAAATGCACGTTACTAACAACTGAAATACATGTGTGTAAAAAATACACGAATTGTGTGTTAATTTCTTGTTGGAGTAATCTTTGTCCTAGAGAGCATATATGTTCTATAAAATATGTGTGATGTTAGTGTATATCGATACTCAATCTCTACTATCGCGTGTATTATTGTTTCCTCACGAAGCATGTTTATCATGTTCCGTAAAGGTTATGTGATGTCACGTTTTCATTAGTTCAAACATAAACTATAAAGGGAATATACAAAAGAATTGGAGGAGAATCTTGTGAAATGTGATTATGATTTAATATTAGGAAAATATATAGCGGAGTTATTTGTAGGAGTATTGAAATGTCAAACTTTAACCTCTTAGGATGTTGGAGCCTTAAATGTTGGAGGAATCGTGGGATTAGGAAGAAAATATAGTATTTTTCTGGAAGAACGTTTCCGATATGTATGGTATTTAACAAAATATGTATCGTCTCTTTTACTAGAATAGAAGATTACTTCGATAATATTAGATCGGTTGATCTCATTGCATCTTACCCTAAATCGTGCGGCTAAAAGAGCCTACGGTATGTTGCCATCTATTGCCTATGCTCTGAAGTTAAAATTTCGTATCGATACTTGCATCGATAGCTTTCGATATTAAACGAGTGTTTAAAAACGATTTTATTTAAAATACTTAGGGGAAATTCCACTTACGCCTAAATTGCCCGTGGTTAACATTCCAAAATTTATGATAATCTTTTGGAGTATGCAGAGAAATCTGTGAAAGAGTCATTATCGAAAAATGCAGGTTTTTAACTATAAATTACGGCTCGAAAACAGGAACAGATGATTTATGATATTCATTTTATTACAAAAATGGAAAAGTAAGTGGAATTCGCCCTTAATGATATTTGCTACTTATAATTCTATCTTACGCTCAAATCGCTCGCGCGGTTGCGATAGGGTAAAGGGCCCAATTACTGGCACCCAAACCAATTACTGTTACCTTAAGCTATTTTACTTAAAATAACGAATAAATAAATGTTTAAGTAAAATAGCTTAAGGTGACAGTAATTGGGTCCTTTACCCTATGTAACGAAAATTACGGGCGTTGCGGGCGATTTGGACTTCAGTGGAACGTGGTGGAACGCACTCCAAGTGTATATATTTGTCATAAAGCTGAGGCCCACTTTTTAATTATGAGCTAAGTCCATGTAAGACGTTTATTAAGAAAAATACTATTAAACATAATTAGCTTGCACATCTTTGTATAAGAATATCAACTATAGGCTCTCTATGTTAAATTTTTAACTTTACAATTCATATTGCGTTTAATGCTTAAATTCAAATTCGCTTCTCATTACAGTTCGCGAATAGATTCATTGAGAGAAAATAGTCAACAATAATGCGTATTATTCATCAAGTAAAAGGAAGATCTGATAAATATCATTTCTGTGTCATTGAATCAATGGTCATTTTATATTAGAACAGAAAACAAAAATGAGTAATATAAGTACTTCACTTAACTATACAAGCTGCAAATTCTAGACAATTTAATTAAATATTTTATAGAAATAGACAGAAATAGATACACTCTCTTTCATAGCGCAGATTAAATAAGGTATCAATTGTGGAATTTATACTAACAAGGGAAGTTCGGCAACCCGAAAATTCAGAAAATTATGCAACTTTTTGTGCAAGTAGTGAGCAGTAACACAAATCTATTTTTTGTTGGTGCCATAGTGCGATCTTATGGGGTGAGATCACGCCTCGAAAAAATGCAGAATTTTCTTTTTCATGGAATATCTCGAGAACGGTGAGAGATATCGAAAAGAAGTTTAAATCAAAGTTGCATCGTTTTTTTTTATATCCACAAAACTGCGTAAAAATAATTAACGAATTAAGGATTGGTGTTGGGGATAACTTTAAAAATATGGATTTTCATAAGATATGGAGATCGCAAAGATCGTTGCATAAGATCGCACTATGGCACGAACAAAAAATAGGTTTGTGTTACGGATGAACTACTCTACTTGCACACAAAGTTGCATAATTTTCTGAATTTTCGGCTTGCCTCTAGCTTTAGCAAATTTCTTACTGTAATACCTCAGCATCCGATTAGTGTTTAATGTATCCAGCTTCTGTACTTTCGTGTTTTTTATTTCACGAAATTGATCAGTTTGGCTTTTCAGGTGCCCATATGTTGTTAATAAATATGTACAATTTTTATTTTGCTTCCGTTTAATATGAAAGTATATCAAGAATACATACCTTGAAGAGAGTATAATTTATAGCAGACATATCTTAATTATTAATTCAGCATAATTCATATAATTGATATTTTTTATTAAACAATAACTGCAATTTATTATAAAAATTTTAATAGTTCCATAACAAACATATTATGCTTGAATTTTTATATTTAATTAACTTATATTTGCGTATTATAATATATATATACGAACTTATGTATACACCATAAGAGCTTTTCATTTATTTTATACAAGTGTAAATATATTTATATTTATTCCACGTCTATAAATATAAAGTATTTAATTCACTTTAAACTACTTTTCAACTCATTCAACAAGATAGAACCTATTACCATTTTCTCGCAATTTACACAGATTTCCAAAGAATCGCTACCTGTGAGTTTTATTGTCACCAATACCAACGACTTTGATGCTAAAGTGTGGGCGGCAAATCTGCAAGCAAAATAAAATTTATGCGATTGTATATAAAAAAATCTTCACCTTACACTTTCCTCTGCTTTCCTTTATTCAGCTAACTGATACAAAAACCACTAACCTGATTTCTTCATCGCTGCTAGATATCATCGCAACATTTGCGCTTTCAAAAATCATTTGAGTAAGAGCTTTCTTATTCCCCGAATATTGTACTTTCGCCACGTGTTCGTTCATGCCCTTCAGCTTATTTTTCTCACTGACGAACATACTCTCCGGCAAGACCACAGCTCGTATTATCTCCCCAATCGGTGCTTTGATAGTAACAGCGCACGAATACGCCTCTTCGCCGATTGTGAAGTCGATATTGAAATTTGCTGGCTGTGTGGAATCGTTGAAATTGATACCCAATGTCGAAGATAAATTGGAATTAACTTCCAGTGACGGTATTTGCGTGAAGTCGTGGATCAGCATACCTTTCGGTAAATTCTAAGCAAATCAATGGAAATATTTTGTGATAATGGAAAAATGTATTTAAGAAAGTAAAGTCCAATCATTAATATAATAAAAATTCACCTTCGTTCCCACGTGTATCTCTTTAATAAGCTCGTTACCTTCGTTCGTAAACGTTAATTCATTCGTAACTAAGTAAGCACTTACTAAGTGCTGCGATCTTGTGAACCTGTATTCGATCTTTAAACCATGACCCGTGATACTATTTAATAGTTCGAACTTTTTCATTGGGATAAACGAAGATGACACTTCTCTGATATCGTTTGTAATGCTCGGACTGATTGGACTAAGAAAACCTGCGCTCAATGGCATAACCGGTGTCATTTGAATAACTGTAATCAAAATTTAAGATGATAGCATATTTTGAAATGAATTCTTATTTTGCTTTCTTTAATATTATATCTTACCATCGTCTAAATCTAGAAGAAGGTCAATGTTACTCTTCGGCTTCGCTTTTACCTCCTCGTTCGAAACTTTATTATCCTTCTCGCTTTCCTCAGAGTCCGATTCTTCGCTCTCGGACTCGCTGTTGGTTTCATCAGATTCCTTCACCGATTTCTTTTTCTCGCTATCATTGTCAGATTTGTTAGAGTCAGACGTATATTCAGACGAGTCGCTATCTTCATCCGAAGAATCATTCGTCGAAGTATCGGAAGATTCATTCCCATTATCCAATTCTGAAATTTTACAACATTTCGATTTGCACATTTCCTCGCTACGATTTCAATAACTCTAAGATTTACCTTCGCTCTCTTCGTCGCTGTAAAAGGGTTTCTCTTGCACTTTCCCTTTCTTGTCCTTCTTATATTTTCTATAATATTCTTCCCTCGTGTCTTTAATATTACCGCTCGCAATATCTCTAACAGATTGATCGGGTGCTAGTTTAGGGAAAGCTGGCAAAGGACGGTAACCAGCGCACGGCATATCCAAATAATGCGACAGCGTTCCCAGCTGAAATTCTGAATTTTTGAATCTGGACGTTAAAGTTGGCGCAGGCTTCGGAGCTAAGAATATTCTTTTCGCGAGCTGCGGAAGTTGCTTATGCTCGTCATCCTCGAAAATGAAATGTCTCAAAAACCGCGCGCGATCTCTGATGTCGTAATTCTGATCATATTTTGCGAGTTGGAAGACATATTGGCAAAATGGTTTGGTCTGCGCGGGGTTATTTAAGCAGAGCTTAACAGCTAGATTTAAAATCTGCAGCTTCACTATGTCCTGTTCGTTTACGAAATTCTTCGCCATTTTCCTGAGGACGTCTGGTGCTATCTTAGGAACCCTATCCGAATATTCTCCCAAAAGCCACAGAATGGACGCTCTGGCCTGTGGTATCGTTATAAAATCCATCAACTTCGCCATATGCGCGATTATACTTTTATGCTCGTTTGGTTGGGTTTGTAGAAGTTTTTTTATAACAACGACACTTTCTGCTACTATAGACTCTAAATAAAGAACCAAGTAAAAGATTAGATTGATTAGAATTATGCTGCATCACAGTGCAATTACACTCCGAGTAAAGACTTACCATCTCTATTACTCAGTAGCGAAACTAATCCATTCAGGCACGTGTCGGTCACCTCTTTTATATTACTCGCGCACCTGCCAATTGCCTGTATACTCGCACCAACAAATTCTTTGTCGCTACTAGAAATATACGTCTGAAACTCTCTTAATATAACTCCGATACTAGTTTCAGTCGCCAGATTGGTCAAAATATCCAGCTTCAGAAGTTTTATATGCGTGGGGTCTGAAGTTCTCACAAAGAATGACTTAAGGAAAGGTTCGAACATGCCCTGTACATAAATATTGACCATTAAGTTCAGCGCCAAACCTGTAGCTATTAAAAACATTGATCGGATCGGAATTCTCTACATTATTGTAATATTAGTACTTACATTACCTTTCTGGTAATCGATATGCTAGCGATGCAATGAAGAACGACACTCTGAACTTCCCTGTGCCCTCTCAACAACCTTATTAGCGCTTTAGCAGCACTAATTACTTCGCTCTGTGGTGCCGTGTGGTGATACAATTGAGCCACAGCCATTACCACAGAAGCGTTTCTACTCTGCAAAAGAGGCTTCGTGTTTCGCAACAGCAATCGATGATCAGGATCTAACGATATTTTTGGTTTCTTCGTGGTAGACGAATCGGAATCGGAATCATAAAATGGGCGATTTTCATCGTCCTCTGTGTTCTATAAAAGTTATTTAAACGAATATAAATCTCACTTATATCTCATCATAAATAACTTTGATAATTTATACTTACATCCGCGTTGGGATTAATAAATTGTGTTCTCGCGTATCTCGTAAGCATGTTAACTATGACGACTTGGCCCCACTCATCAACATCTACCAACAAATTACAGAGCTTCCTGTAATTTTTGTGTATTAAGTCTATTCGCTCGGGACAAACCTCTTCGAAAGCCATTACCGCCGAACCCACGACCAGAGTCGTTTTATCGGATAATAGCTTCTCTAAAACACTTATTAACTCGTCCTTCTGTTCGGGGTCTAATGAATAAAGTTTTGGAATAGCGTGCGCCGCGGTTTTCCGAACGTACGGAGACATATCGCTAGCTGAATCTTTAATGGCGAGCATGACGATAGGTACTATCATAGAAACTCTTATACTCGAGAGCACCCTTAAAGCACTGGCTCTTATTAACTGATTAGGATCTTTCAACGCTCGCTGGAACGTGGAAATAGACAAAAGCGCAAGATCCTGCTGATCTTCCGCATAACGGACTAAATAAACGTAAACCAATTTCTTCACTTCGATGTTCTTCGATACAACGTTCTTAACTACGGCTGGAAATAATTCTGATGCGTCCCTTCCCTTCGCTATCATCTGAAACAGAAACCCATCGTGTATTAATACAAACTTAAGCTATAATTTTAAACCACAGCCGTGATGTATATCTAATCACCCCAATTATCCGTTTCATAGCTTCCAGCTTAAGTCCATCTTTATTGCTGTCCAACATTTGTTTTAGATCTTCGTGCCTGAATTTAAAAAAGTATTTGTGAAATATCTACTTATAAACCGTAAATTAACATACTCCGCAATAATTTGTGTGCCAAATGTAGCGTGCGAAAGTGAACGATACAATAAAATTAAAATTCAAGTTTGTAAATAAACAATGTACACAAACGGGGCGTTAAATTTGTTAAACGAAATCGTTAATTAACTAATTTTTCTACTTAAAATATGGAAACACTGAGATTGTTCGTTATATAAACTATAGTATTAAATTATATTTTCTGCGAGTGAAGAATTAATATTTAAAAGCATAATGTTCGAAGGGAAATATTTACTTTTTGTAATCGGAATGAAAGAATCCACCAGAAGCAGGATCAGTCGCAAGTTCCGGGTCTCCTGTGCTTGACGGTCTGTCATTGCTGTAAGACCCTCCTCCGTTATTCGATAACGAGTTCGAAATAGCAGCAGTTTGAAACATTTTTCTTTGCTTTCGGTTAATAGAACGCGATTATTTTCGTCCGATATAGGCTTCTCTGTACTCACAGAAGTCTTTAAAAGTCTACACGTCAGTTTCACCGAGCGTTAGCACATATCCATCTTGTTTAGATCTGTTTAGATCCGAGCTAGCTCTGCTCGGTAAGGTTTCTCCCTTCGTATATCACATATATCGAAAGAGAATTTAAAAAACGTCAATGCTTGACATATGCGCGATACTTTTACTAATTATTCTTCCCAGATACGCTTACTTCGCGCATTTTATCTTCGTGGAATCGAAATCGCAAGAACTCCGGCGTTCCTAAAAATAACAATTAAAAGATTGAAACTTTCACGAATCACACACACTGATAAGTCACTAGAAATGTCGTTTCGTGTGCGTCACGTATTCCAGCGCGGGAATATTTGATTATAACGATTATTAAATACAATATAATGTAGCTGTGAAGTTATAATTATTGTTGTTTGTATCGTGTTATTATTGCTAATACTATTTTATCATAGAAGTATATACGGGGTGTGTTAATATGTGTGGGTGTAATTTCGGGGGTGAATTATCCGGGGCATGAAGATACCCACACAGCACAACGTCCGGCAACGTCCCAGGGACGTCCACAGACGTCTACAGACGTCCTGGGGACGTCCCTGGGACGTTGTCGGACGTTGTGCTGTGTGGGTAATGGAAGAAACTTCGTATTTGTCCTATTTAATCTTGCTTCTGAGTAACGGGCAATTTTGTATTTTAATAATTTTCGTCAGAAACTGAGTTAGTTGAAACTTCGAAGAGTTGCATATTTTTAAGCATTTTGAAGTTCGAAAATTCAGTTAGAATGGTGAGAAATTTTGTATAAAATTCAAGGTGGTCTTTTTGACCACTTCGTTTAAACAATATTTTATGTTTGTAGCGAATATTATTGAACAAAAAACTGTCGTAGCTCAGGCAAGGGCGTCCGCTGTTGTTTGTCACAAATTTTGGAGACTAAAATTTCGTTCGCGGGTATTGTTTTTGTTCGTGTTTGCCTTGGTGGAGACCTGGGGTTGTGATGTAAGAAGAAGTTGCACCATTGGGGGCTAGGGCGTCAAAATTGTTTAGCCCAGGGCGCTCAAATTTGTTAAGGCGGCCCTGAATATTACGGAAGTTAAGATCAAGTTCAGATTTATTGGCCGGTGAGTTCGGTTTCGCGAGCAGCGCGCGAGGAGAAATCAGCCACCACCACCTGACGATCGTGGATTGGCAGTTGAACTCGTAGCTTGTCTGTGTACTCAAAGTCGTGGGGGATGCTTCACTGCATGTTATTACGTACCTCACGGACACCAATTCCCACCGCGCGACGAATAGGCGTAGCCCGAGACAGAGAGCGAGAACGTAGAGAAAAGGAGCACCGAGGCAGGCAGGCAAGCGGTGTGGTGGGAGAATACCCCTCACGAAACTCACTGGCCAATAAATCTAAACTCGACCTTAGTTTTTAGTATTTGTTTCAGGCGTTCACTAGGTATATATGTATGTAATAGAAAACGTTCCAAGAGCTGATAATAGTTTGATCTTTTCCTGACCAAATATCTAAATTATAAGCGGGACGTGTGACCTTGCAATAAATGGCGAATCCAGGAGCCTTTCTTGGTGGAGGCGAACGTGTAAAAGTACATACATAACTACACATACATATATACTAGCTTTACTACTCGGCTTAGCCCGAAATTTAGATTCTGATTTTTTGTCACATTCAGCTGAATTAGTGATGCATAATGAGCTGAGGCACATTTCATGATCCTAGAGTTTATCGTTCGAGAGTTTTTAGGCGACAGACAAACACACAAACATATAGAAGCTTTCTGCTTTGTATATTAAGATCTTTATATATATTTTATTATTCTTGGGGGGGGGGGGGGGGGAGGCAAGCACCCCCCTCTGGATCCGTCAATGCCTGCAAAATGTTTGAAACCTGTTAATAAACACGTTTAGTCTAATTCCTTTTTATGTAAAGTATGAATCCAATCTTCTAAGAGTCCTAAGGTAGGCAATACAAGGAGGTAAAATGTGTGAGGGGCAGAGGAGTTGGAAAATAGTACAGAGTTAAAGTAGTTTAACTATCTTAAAGAAATTCTTAATAAAAAATGTAAATGTATTATAAATTATGCTAATTGTAAATGAAAATCTTACATGCTTCTTTTTTATTATACATTTTACCTTTTGTAATTCCTGTCGTTCTTTTAATTACACCTTTTAATAAAAAGAAGATACCAATGCTAATCATTAATACACACATAAACTTTCAAACCTGCATTTAATTCTTTAATCCTACGTAGTCTTCTTACTTTAAGATGCGACGGTAAAAATAATAAAATATGCATACAAAATAAATGTAGTTTATTCTGTTTCCTTATCTATCTGTGTTCCTATGAATCGTTGAAAATACACGATGAATAAATATATTTGTAGTAGTTTCTGTTTTCTAGATTGATTGTGGTAATTTAAAATTATTGAAGATTTTATTCTTGTATGACACTATAATACAATTTGAACTAGTATATTAGTATATGTTGTGTAACAGCATAACAATGTTATTCCCATTTGGCTCGCTAAGAATTTTTCTTTCCCTCATCTTTTTTGTTACAATTTCTGGCCGCTTGTTGCCTTACAACGGAATTCAAATCTTCTTGACAATTAGAATATGCCATACCTAATCCAAAACCTGCTCCAGTTATGACGGGCCATTTCCTTCCTAAAAAGATAATAGTGTATTTATAAAATCAATTGGTTGTTTCAATAAGAATTTTCAAAGATATCAACAGAACACTAATATTACTATATACAGGCAATAAATAATAGATAATAATAATTTAAAGTACACAATTGACCACGATTATTGGTATAACGAAGAATATAAATTTACTCAAATTTGTAGACCACAAAGCAAAATCTGCCTATGAAACTTAACCTATTCTTCGTACATAACAAAAGAATTATTATTAATCAGGTTAAGATTGAGGTTAAGATAAACGTATATGTAAAAATATATAACCATACTCGATAACACTGAAAATACGATTTAAATCAGATTTTTCAGTCAAAACCTCCTTCATTTAACCTTCGAGAATGTGCTTGCCTTCTACGCACAGATACAAAATATACACACGAATTAAATGCGTCATCGTATCATCCGCGAATTTTGTTGAAATTAAAGAGTTATAAGCAATTTCTTAATAACTAAGTATCGAAGAAATGAAGTCTTACGTTTGAAGAAAAACAGGGAGAATACACTGCCAAGGAAAATTCCTCCTCCTGAGAAAATGTCATTTGTATTAACAACATATTTAACACCTTCGGAAAATGAAATAACGAGTATAAATATTGCATGGCATTTACCAAGTTTAAATAGAGCGTCTGTGATGCAGAGATCCCATTTTCGTCCAATTTCGTCTTCGGACCAAGTAGAGCTAGCCATTTTTCTGTATAAAGTATATATATATGTATAATATTACGCTGTTACGTCATACGTCAGTTTCTATTCCGCGGAGAGCTGTTTGAGCATTGATTATTTACGAAAGTAATATTAATGTGAATTTGTTATTTCTTCGATCAATGATATTGCCCGGAATAATGAATATATATATATATGTATACGCGTAATGCTACTAATGGACAATGAAAACGAACGTGTGATTAAGTAGTACCCATTTCGTTTAAATCGTCGGATATAGGGATATGAGAGGCGTGTATATTGTTACATGTTGATATTTGTTAAGGGGGATGTGTGCTTTAATATTTTCTCGCCACGTATCACGCGTAAACCATTTATTTAGGATCTGATATATCGAACAATTGTTTTGCCCCGTAAGTTTGTTAATTTCATTACAAACCGCTCGCTCTGCTCTTGCAGCTTTCAAAACACACTGTGGCGCCACTGAGAACTTTATGGCCATATCGCAATGAATATTGTTGCGAGTTGCGGCTCTTGTTCTAGCGGCGTTTAGTGTAAGCTCTTAAAGCGCGAAGTTTGAACAGAAAAGAGTTAAGGATGAACTTCACAATATTAGAAATTTGTCGTCGCCTCCTTTCTTATTGCTCGAAAACAATGTACTGATGAAAAAGAGGAACGTACAAAGAAGCTTCGTTTCTTCGTCTCGCTTTTGATCACCCACGTTGTTACAATCCAGTCGTGTTGCAATCAACTCAGCCTTGATCAATTCCTAAAACATCTTTGTTCTGTTTCTTCTTCCTAAATAGTATTAAATCATTTGACAATTTAATTCAGTTCAGTTTCATAAGTTTTATTGAGTTCTAAGTTATTCGTGACAAAACATTTCGTTCGTTTAACTTCACTCGTTTGCGAGCAGATTCCTTCGGGGCTCCACGGACACCGGACCTAACGGAAACTCCCTCAACCTATAAGAATTCCCAACCGGCCCCGTAGCAATATAATAAGAAAATAAAACACTAGACATTGCTAGGGCGAATTTCACTTAAGCCTCGTTCGCAATAGTCAAGTTTACTGGCTTCAACTGTGATGGAAACACCGGTTCTCGCTAGATCACCGAAGTCAAGCATCACGGAGCGGGTACTGGGGAAAGATGGGTGACCACTTTTCTCTCGGTGCGCCGCTGCTGCTGGGACCCTTGAAGGAGAGAGAGAGGAGGGAAAAAAGATAGGAGTACTAACAATTAAAATAATAGTTCGTTGGGCAATATAAGCGAAATGCTTGAAACGCCCCATCCTGTTTAACAGGAAAACAGTAAAAACAAACAAACAAACAAACTGACTTCAACTTGTTATTCACTTCACTTGAAACATCCTTTCAAGTTTCAAGCGAAGTAGAGTGTGTCCCAACTTTTCTTGCCTTGAAATAATCTTTATGCTCTAAGGAAATAATACAACTCGAATAGTGTGAAGTTTGAACATACGTACAAGTGTGAACGAGGCTTTACGCTGAAATCGCCCACGCGGCCGCGATATGCAATGAAAATCGCAGCGTTGCGGCGGGTGATTGGGCGTAAGTGGAACGCACCCCTAGTGATTCGTTATATAAAACTTTTTGCAAATTTTAAACTCACTCAAGGCGGATAGTAAATAGCAGCCAATTTTCTCAAGCTTTCCACTAACAATTAATTAAGTACATACTTTAGATAAAAATGTTCTTCCCCTATTCCATTCCCGCGATACCCGCGAGTTTCAAAACACATGATGTTCGTGTCACCGATTTAGCGTCAATTTTGCAGATAGTGCACATTGTATATAATAACGTATTACGCAGGATGCACTATTTAGAATTCTGTGAGAGAATCATATAATAAATTAAAGCCTGTCTTAAGTAAACCTTGCTGATAATTTCAATTAACTGACCCCAAACCCAGAATAAAATGCAATATCATTTTCTTTTTTTTTACTCCAACTATCAATACCAAACACCATAAAACTTCGCTACGCACGAAAAACAAAATTTCAGGAAGAAATTCTCATTCTAAAAGTTAAAAATTCGAGTGATGATTTGCCAAGATTTAAAAATACACATGTACAAATATTAAAATTATTTTTTAAAATTCATATCCTTTCACGGCAAATAATTTTACCGCTGACGAGAATGAATAATAAACAACAGAAAAAAGAATGCTTCTAATTTATAAATACATGGGTGGTACATATACATAGTTTCTGTCATTTTGTATATAGATGATTTTATTTTAAAAATAATTTTCACATATTGTTTATGTCGAATAAAGATGTCATTGAAACGTGTTTCGGATTAATTGTTCTTCTCAGCGCGCAACAAGAACGAATTTTTCAAAAGCGCGTTTGAAAATCCATAGAGAAACGGAGAATCTATTTTAGCGCCCTCTTGTAATCGATCCTACCCTTCTACTAGAGCATTCTAGGATTTAATATTCATTGTATATATATCGGATTTGACAACATGGTCATCCAGAAACATCACTATATACAACTGCAATGACAGAGTTTCCGGCGTAAAAATAAGCCAAATTTGTGCTGAACATGTTTGCTAAACGCTGCAAAGAGAAAAAGGGATAGTTTTAGTAAATGCTGACTTCATGTTAAAGTGTTATAATTCAATAGATATCGCACGCACGTTAAAACTGCGTTATAAATAATGTTATCGATTAATTTTTTAAGAACCTCCAAGCCAGTAAGCAGACGATCAAATAACATTGACAGCGGAGTGGTTAATATAGATTTATTCATGAGGTTCTCGTTTTTTATCGTGATTTTTATCGTAACAACCCATTTGCTGTCGTCGGTCAGCGGAATCGAGTCATTGGGAAACCCATACAAAATACTGGGTGTCCACAAACGTGCGACCCTGCAGGAAATTCGAAAGGCGTACAAAAATCTTGTCAAAGAATGGTAAGTGTCAAGCATTAAAACGCTATTTCGTTGATAAAAATAACATGTTCGCGGCCCAAACCTCTAAACAGGGATCCATTCGTGCGTTCAAAGAAATTCTCTGAGCTACTCGTAACCCCGAGCAGGTTGTTTGCTTTTTTAACTTCCATGCATTGTCACACATAATTATAGAATGCATCATGCGTTCCGTACATAATTCTGTGTACATCGTATACGACAACGCGCAATGAACTCTATTTATAACAAAAAAGATAACACTGCTGTCTTAAGGGAGTTTTATTAAGACCCGAAAGAAATAAAGACTAATTGCACCAGAAATACAAAGAATAATTGATCGAACGATCGTAATAGTGATGCAGCATTCGTTGCGGAGGTTTAAATGAAATTAGATTCATTTGGGAAGAAAAATTACTTGATATCGAGTGTGCAATAATGTGCTGCGTACAGATCAAAGTATTTTGGAAACTAATACCTCAGAAATACAAGTATTTTAAAAATAAAAGCTGTTTGTCTGAAAAACACTAACATTAGTTTGTTAAGTAAGAGTTGTCTATAGCAATTTCATATTCCAAAGCATCTATTTAGTATTGAAGTATATACTGGGTCATAAAGTAGACTCTCGATACATCTCGCCTCACCTCGGCGCAACTTTTTTTCTCATTTTCCTCGAGGAGAAATCCGCCGATCGCAGTCGCAACGAGACGAGGCACTGTGCGAGTCAAATTGAGGCATAGAATGAACCGAGGCGAGGCGTAGAGCCTACTTGTGCGACTTAAAAGTATCCTGACCTATATAAGAGTCAGGGGACTGTGAACATGACAACGTACTTTATATTTAGCATTTCTATACCCTAACAAAGTATGCAAAGAATCTTGCAACTATATTAATTTGAATTAAATATAAAACTTGCTGTGCTGATTTGAGTTTAGAAATATTTCAATATTAATCCAGGATTTATTAAGAAGAAAAGGCTACTTATTATATACGATAGTAATTACTTTGCCAAGTAAGATTCGCCTTACGAGTACAAATTATACTCTATTTCTTTAGGCATCCTGATAAAACTGATCATCCTGGCGCGGAAAATAAGTTTGTGGAAATTACGAAAGCGTACGAGGTAAAATTAATTTACCGAATGGGAACGTGTAACACTAAATGTTGCTTATTTTAACATACAAATTCAATTATCCAGATATTGACTGATCCAGAAAGAAGAAAAAAATTTGATAATCATGGCATTACGGAGGAAAGTATTCCTAGGCAACGAAGGGATAACGGTCACTTCAATGTGTTTGATCCTTTGGAAGAATTATTTCATGGAAACTTCAAGTTTCATTATCAGAATCGTGATATTTCACTCTTTTATAAGATGAGCATCACATATCGGTTTGTATCTTTTCTGTGGGAACAGATTACGCTGCGACGAATCTGATATCGAAATGAAATATGAAAGGACATTCTCAGCATAAATGTGTTTATTGCAGATCATTTGAAAATGTAATAGTACCAAAAACTTTTCATACACCTTATGTAATATTATTTTATTCCGACTGGTGTTTTGCATGTTTGCAAGTAGAACCGACATGGCGACGTTTAATCGATGAGTTAGAGCCGTTGGGCCTTGGTTTAGCGACTGCACATGCCGAAAAGGAATCTGCCTTGGCAAGAAAGTTGGGTATTCATTCGCTACCATGCCTCGTCATTACGATAGACGGTCGAACCAGTGTCTACAAGGAATCTCTTTTCAGCGTTCAGAAGATTGTCGGTGCGTATCTATAACACTAATATTCCATATAATTCTCCTACGTTGGATATAAGATCAACACTTCGTAACGGATCTAACTGATCGTTGCTTTTTTTTCAGACTTTTTGCGAAACAAATTTCCATATAAATTAATATCTAATATAAATAAAAATAACGTAGACAGTTTCCTCTCAGGATGGATAGATAATCGAATTCGAGCTTTAATATTTGATAGAAAAGAATCTATACGATTACGATATCTTTTTATTGCATTTTACTATAGAGATCGTGTTGCATTTGGCTTCGTCCAGGTAAATATTCTATCATATACGCTTGTTACGATACTATTCACTTTTTATTTACACACGCTTTGGTGTTTTTCAGACAGGGAAACCAGAAACAGAATCTATAGTAGCGAAGTATAAAATTTCTGTGGATCTAGACACGTTATTATTATTCAACGAGAATTTCGAGAAACCTATGGCGTCTGTTAGTATGAAGGATATATCCAGCGATACGATGCACAATGTTATATCAAATAATAAATTCCTCGTTCTGCCGAGACTTTCGAATCAAGCGATGCTAGATTCTGTTTGCCCACCCGAATGGCTGAGGCCCCAGAAACGATTGTGCGCAGTTTTAATATCGCAACAGAATACTCCTCTCCATGACTTGGCCAGGCACAAATTTAGACAAGCAGCTTTGGAATCATCTTATAGGTAACATTACTCGACTAATACTGTAACAGCAATTTCAACAGTTTACAATAATCCTTGCACTATTTAAAATACAGCACTGAACGAGTTAGATATACATATGTATTTAAAGACACGCAAGCAGAATTTGTATCAGCATTGTCAACGGGAGAAGGCAGCCCCTTGGAGCCTTTGTTACATGTTGTTATTATCTGGAGAAGGGATGCGAATCATCTGAAGTATGAATGGTTACCTATCGGTTGGATCGAAGCTGCTCAAGATGAAAACCAGTGGAACGAAACACGCCGAAATTTAGAGCAAACCATACAGAGATTATTGCGAGCATCCGAAGCTTTGCCATATGCCGCGGTTGTAGGAGAATTAGCAGACGAACATGCACAGGTGCGTGAGTTTTGGAAGATCGAGAGTAATTAAATGTTATACCTGTTATTTAACGTAATTGTTTCCATGCAGGGTACTGTAGATAAACTTATTGGCAAGGCGTTATTAGCTGTAGATTATATATCGGATAGTCTTACTAAAGAGCAAATCTTGCCTTTAGTATCAGTAATTGCCACTCTAATGTTAATCGGTGCTGCAGGATATGGAATGTCATATTTAGTGTAAGTAAGATCGTTCTGAAAGAAACAATATCACATTTATTCTGTTCAGGTCACAATACATGAATTTTTAAAAAATATTTACGTATAATGTTTCTGCCAATGTTTCTTTTCAAATCGATTTAAATTGCCCGAAAGAATCTGAATTCGAAATAAATTTGTTTAAGTCTGGTGTTTCTTATAATCACTTTTGGTTTCAGGAAATTAGAGGAAGCGAGTGTTCAAGCTGAACGTGCTCAATGTAAGGATAACAGTAAGTCAACACCATCACAGCCACAATTACGATTACATGAACTACGTGCAGAGAAATATAACGGTTTAGTTCGATTGTTAAAACCAGGTTGTAGAACCATTATATTACTAGTTGATGTTCAAAGTAGACTTAAATTATTACCAGCTTTCCACAAAGCTGTGTGGCCTTATAGGTGGGTGAAACACAGTTTTCTTTGTTATGTAAAATAACAAGAGATTATCGTTTAAAATGAATTGTTTTGTTATAGAAAAAATAAGACCCTTATGTTTGGACATATGTCCCTCGAAAGGGGGCTAGATTGGTATAAAAAACTGTTGTCCCTTACTTTACCAGAGCAGAAAGAATTAAATATAAATGCCAAAAATTGTGTTGGCACTGTATTATCCTTAAATGGGCACCGTAAATATTTTTGTATGTACCATGCTAAACATCCAGAATGTAGTAAAGGCAAAGGTTCCAAGGTGTGTATTAAAAACCACGGGTTGGATGTTTGTTACGAGTGAAGCTAAATTTCAATATTTCTGTCTGCAGCGAATGGAACGAATGACAAAGCAGTTGACTCGAAGAACAGATGATGCAGAAGCTGGTGCATTTATCGGCTTCGACAGTTCTAACGAATCTGACCTTTCTGAAGATGAGGTACAAAGCATTTACACATTTTATATTTTATTAATTAAGGATGGGTTTCTCGAAGCGTTGCACTTTTTTTTTGTGATTCGAACTCTCGAAGCCTAGATAAGAAAACGTATGAAATCAATGAATAAGGAATCGTTCTCGAATAGAGATTTATGCAAAAATTTTGTCGACTTCAGTTCTCGAAGCAACATATTCAATTACAAAACAGAATTAGCACTTCAAGTTTCGAGTTTCAAAGCCTTATAAAGTTTAGGATTTAAGTCTCGAGGATTTATTATTTCCAACGAGTGATAGAATCTTTCCATTATACAATCGACGTGCGTTAGGAAAAGTAGAAAGTTTCATTTTTCTTACGAACAACCGCACGTTTGTCTTCGTTGTCACGAAAACTATCACGTTTCGGTTTCCGCTGCGAAAACTAGTAGGTTTGATTAAATGGAGTCATTATTTATTAAACGATATTTTCAAAAGTTGAATTCTTCGATGCAAAATGCACTTCAAAATGTGTTATTCTTCGTGGCGAAGCAGTCTAATTTGTTAGTTCTCGCGGCGTAAGGCCAAACGTGCTAATATTCGTCCAGAAACAACGCAATGTGCTTCTTTTCGTAAAAAAATTGAAACGTGCTACTTTTCGTAACGCACGTCGCAATATAATTGTCAAACTGAAATGGAATTATACAAATTCCTTATTTTGCAGACTGGAAACAATGTTTTGTATCAGGACAATCTTTTGGACGGTTTACCAATGTGGCTGGATAGATTATTTGAAGGTTTGACACATCGTTATTATGTAAACTATTGGCCCGAATTCACTGCCAAGTAATTGAAAACTAGTATACATTCTGGTAATGTGTATACGTTTCGCAATAGAGAAAGGGGATCCAACTAGTCAACATATGCCATTTTGCAAAAATCTGCAATCAGAAACATACGTCTTTAATTTTGTGCAAAGTCAAGACATGTCATTGTATATGAGACATTATTTATAAATTTACTCGCAATTTTTCTGTATACATAGACTTTAGATATTCCATTCGCCACAGTCGAGAGAGAGATTTCATAAAACCTCATCACGGTCGATAAAGATTTTCTAGGTCGCGTTATTTTTGTCGATTTTCATGGATAACGATAATCCTTGTCATTTTTAATATGATCTTAAATAATTCTAGTCGATGCCATTAAAGACATAACAGTATTTTATATTACATGTTTAAATATTAGCCAACGTATATTTATATATTTGTAATATGTCAATACTTTCCGTTTCTTTCGATTTCTTTTGGCATAATATATTATGGGTATACTGTTACTTTTATACCTTATGTTACAATCATTTTTACTTTCCACCTTACATATGAAGTTTGATAAAACACGTTCCTGTACATGCGTGATAAATTTATACGCGCGGAGATTATTTTAGATGAACGACGACGATTATAACAGTCTTTTTAAAAATTATGTACTATCTCGCAGAAAAACTCCTATATTGGTACATGAAAAATTATTTTTTAAATTTGCTAATAAACATGTTTTACACCCTTGCATTTACATATGAAATATCATTGCCATTTGCGACAGTTAATACATCGGAGGAGTTACTATAGGTATATTGATTAAAACAGTACGGCTTCGTTAGAAAATTTCCACGAAGAGACGGCAATTTTTGCTAAGCATAGGCTGGACAATCTATCAAACTTTGTATGTATTACGTTAATATTTATGAATACATTTTTGTCTCTCCTATTAATAGATATTTATATTATCTTATATTTATTTTTCTCAGTCTCGTATTTTGATTTATCTCGTTGAAATTGGCAGCAAATGTATTTGTCGTATCTATTGATTTGTTGACACTTTCAAAGTGAAAATTAATGAGAATAATAATAATAATAATACGTGCTTTATACAGCTCATATGCAGATAAAATATAATAAAATACTTTATAGTTGATGGAAAGAGAATAATTAATATTCTCGGATAGAACAATACTTTAATATTAAATAATACAGAAACTAGTCCCTTTTTCAGCTATAATTAAGTAATTTATAACTTTAGATTATATTTTGAATAATTACAAAGATCATTGCGCTGTCCATTCGAACACCAAGTCATTACGTAAACAACGCCACTTACGATACTTGTGTTTTGAAATTAAGAGGGAGTAATGTATACAATATTTGTTAAACTCTAATATATTATCTATTTACATTTTAAAATAGTATTACACATTTTATAAAATTCGATTCACTCTTTGAGTCTGAGAACTCTACTTTCCGAGTTCTTATCGCGGGGAAACCAGGAGCTCTATTTATCCCGCTATCTAGATTAGTTTTTGTAAATCGTCCATCCGTGATTCTAGGCTCCTAATACGATACTCCAATAATTTTGGTCACTCTGATCGTCGAATGGATCCTACTGAAATGATAGCTCCAAGAAGGTTTCCAAAATATATACTTGAGTCGAAGTTATCTCCACGCCTCTTGTTACACAAATCCTAGACATCACCTATGCGTGATCTACCATGGCAGAGCTGTAAATATTCGAATACGAATAATTTCCTCGAATATTCGAATCCTCTGATGCATCACCGCGCGGTAGCACGTTAATTTGATCAGCAACGGTCCCCACGAACTGGGATATTAGGCAAGTACAGTCAAGTTACAGGGTGATTTTATACGACAAACTGAGACGAAAAGCAAGAGTAACGAAATTGCGGTGAGGGCTCCGTTTCTTAGTTAGCAATGTATAAAAATCTCAGTCAGGAACGCCTGAAGCACGGCAATTCGGCGATCAGCGGCGCGCGTTGCGTAGGTCAGTAAGGACTTACGCAATTAAATAATTGAGAGCAGAATGTTTCAGATGGCGTTCAATTGATAGCCAGTGTCCCTAATGCTGTCGTTCGGGTGTTTCGGTATTTCCAGTGACTCCCTGTACTTTCAGGGGAAGTACCCTTTTTGTCCTGGCTATGCCTTCGGTTTCTCCAAAGAGTATCTTATAAATATAAATTTAATAGTTGGATTAGAGACATTGCTGTCATTGTCCGATGATATTGCTTCGATCGTTGATATATAGTTGTCCATTTTAAATACGTTATTACATAACGAAATCATTGTAGTGGTAACTTGTGTAGCTACTTTTCCTATATACTCTATATTACCAACTACTATATATCATCCTATATATAAATATATGCGATATCAAAATATATATAAAGTGAATTTAAATATAAATGATTAAATATAAATTAATATATAAACAGGCAATATATTAAAGTATGTTAGACTCCTCGAATGATTCGTATAAATTGCCTGTTTTTTCTTCTTTTAATTAGAAAAAGAGAAAGATCTATCGCTGAGTTTTAATTGTTGTTATCTTTTTACAAGCTTTCATAGAGATTAGAATGATTTTTGATCAGCCGTGCCAAGATCTGTTCGAAAATATAGGGGTGATATAGAAAATTTTGATTATAATGTTGAACTCTTTGTTACCATTTGTTAAAGATTGCGACGATAAAAAGTCTTCGTTTATGAAAAACGAATGTTTCTGAAGTTATATACTACTATTTATCTAGTTGCTAATCGCGAATTTTTACTAACTACGACGTAAGAGGTCAGACTAACAAATTGTTCCTTTCAAGTGTTATCCAATATCCCTTTTGATACAGAATAGTCACTAGTGACACTGTTTAAACAAAACTATACTCGATCTTCAGCCCCTTCGGAAAGCACAAATTTTAATTTGTTAAACAGTCATCACTGTAGCTTTCAGATTTTTATAAATGATAACGCACAGTTGTTACTCGGAAAATATAGCTTTTTATATTTTTCCCTTCACAGTTAAATGTGTTTCTTGAACTCGAGCGTCAAATACTACAATCGCCGTTCGTTACGAACTAAAATACGAAAACGAAGATATTTTCTCCACACAATTTACAAATGCTTTTTATAATGACTTGTAATACTAATTCCTCCTTCGAGCTCGTAGTGTTTATCGTAAACGAATTTTATAAACTCTCGTACTGATAGCTTTGTATAAGTAAACGATTGAAATATCCAATTGAATTTTCAACAAAAGCCCATCCATATGTATTTATCGAAGTAATGGTAAGAAACGGCTTGAGTTACGCAATGACTTGATTCTGTGGAACTAAATTTATGTTCAATACATGTATACTCCAATCATGTTTTACATATTTATCTTTTAAATCGTTAAATGCATGGGAAAGAGTGATATACAAGTTGTTTACATTGTGTATACCTTCTACGAAAATATTTAAAATATGGTGAAATAAAGATATGTGAACAAATCATTATATTACATCAATTTATAAAGGACAACGTATTTATAACAGCTAGTACTTTTATTCATTCTTATTCGGGGTTCTTTTTTAGGTTTCTTAATTTACACTACCTTTATATACATCTTTACAATTTAAATTATTATAACATATACATATATATAATTATTCTTATATTTGACATCAACTTTTAAGCTTTACCATTACAGTTTTCAGTTGTTTCTTACAAATTTTCCTTATCAGAAGAAACAAATTTCAAAAATTCAAAATCAATGGAATGTGCTGTAATTTACAGTTTACACTCGAAACATTTGCAAAGTTAAAAGACCACGCGTCACTTTTGCGGCATACAGACGTAATTTTAATACCTAACACTGTTTGATTCGTCTCAGCGTATTCTCGTCATCGCGAACATCTAAATACGTCACAGGAACTTTCATTTGATGTGTTTTTCTACATCACGCAGACAAAGCTTACTCAGTTTAAACTTAACGTGTTATGTATAGACTAAAAAAATATATGAAATGATGTAGAAAACAATATGCACAGATGAAAATTATTGTATCGGCTGTATTCGTGGTAATTCTGGAAATACTTCGAACATCACCGCTTCGAAGATATCCTGCAATAAGAAAATAAAAATAATAGAATATAATACAAGTTCGCGGTGCGAAAGTAACTTACATAAAACAATTGTTTGTTTAGATTCGTATTTTGCAGGGAATCGAAGATTTTAATTGCCCCGCGTTGTGCGCTCTGCGCTCCCACTAAATTCGTCAAGACTTCGGGTATGTTGCTTAGGAATTGCCTTCGAGCTTCACCTCGAGTTTTCAATTTCTCTTCGTCCGTGCGAAGGACCGTTTCGGAGACCAGATAGCCGTTCGGCCACCAAGATTTCGTAAACAACTGTATATAATAGTGCAACATCGGTTCGGAGAATACCCACGTGATAGTATCTCTAATTTGCCTGAAAATTACATTCGTAATTATCATTTTGTGCTTCCAATAATGCGACACGCTACAGAATGCTCATTGATATCGTACCTATTAATAGTTCGGCCGTAAGTAATTTGAACGAAAGTAATCAGCGACCGTCGAAGAAATCGAAACACCCCTCGTAAATCAAAAATCTCCCCCAGAAGTGTATACAGAGGTTCCGCTATAGCGTCTTTACTAACGTTTAAATATCCATCTGTGGTTGATCGGGCAGTGTCAGTGTCGTCTAGCAACAGCGAGTAATCTTCTTCCTCCTCCTTATCGCGGAGTTCGCTGCTATTACTGGATCTGAAGCAAACGTTTTAAATGAAACTTGTGCAAGCACGCGGCTCTGTTAAATAAAATACCTACATACGTTTTAAACAATGTCGATAAAGAGAATCGAGACTTTTTTGGCGAAGGTGGCGCATATTTCAGATGCTCTGAACTGGGGCTAAGGAACGTGTACAAAGCCTCGCTTTGATTAAGTTTCTCATCCTCTAAAACGTACTGAAAAAATCGAACGTAATTGTTGAAAGATGCGAGTGAATTTATACTAATATATCGAGAGAATATTTAAGACATTTACATTTATATATTTCTGGATTTGGACCTTAGCTTTGTCCAAAGTATTTTTATCAGACTTTCCAAAGAATTTCAATGGTTGGGATGGTAGATCTAAATTCTTTACGTTGGAGCAAAGTTGACGGAGCTTTCTGTGAAGGTCTTGAAAGTCTTGTAATCTTCTCAATACCACCCAACCACTGCATATACTGTCATTGTTATCTTCATCCTCTGCCATATGCACAACCAGAACAAATTGAGGAGTCTCTCCATTCTCTGGTATCTATTTAGTAATTATTATTTCGATTAATAATTACAATAAATTTTGTCTACTGAATTATCTAAAATAAAATCCTTTCATTTCAATTATTCCTCTGTTCGTTATTGTTAGGGGTGTGCGGATCGTCCCGAGGGCCGGGTTCCCGGCCCTCGGGACGGGTCGGAAAATTTCGGGCGGGATCGGTTGGGGTCTCGATACTTTACGAAGTTTTCGGGATCCCGAGACTCGTTTCGGGCTACAAGCATGACCGCCGGGAGCGGGCAATTTGATTTCAAGTCGGCTCGAAAGCCAGCTATTACGAGAGGACCGAGACGGAACGAGCTATGCTTGTATCCCGAATCGAGTCTCGGGATCTCGAGCAATACGAAAGTATCGGGATCCCGCCCGATCTCGCCCGAAAGTTTCCGACCCGTCCCGAGCCCGAAAAGTCGGGTACCCGCACACTCCTGGTTATTGTCTATGAGAAATAAATTTTCTTTACCTCCGCACTTTGCACTTCCGCCCTCCAGTGGCCCAAATGCTCTGCCCACGTTTCTGTATGGGTCAAATGTGCTTCTAATTGCCGCTTCTCGCATTGTAACCATTCGACTTCTTTAGCTAAAAAATTTAGAACCTTGCTTTCTGGCTTCAACGAGGATCTCAACGCTTGCAAAGCCTGCATTTTATTACTCAACTTTTCCTGCAGCTGGTCCAGCTTGCTGCGAGCGTAGTTTGAATGCTCTCCGACAAGCAACGTTACATTCTCTGATAACGCACCGTTTACCATACGTCGACTATCTACCAAATCTGAAAATTAATTTCCAGATTAAGATTAAATTAAGATATTTTTTAATAAAGTACTAAGATCCATACTAACCGTCTGTTCTTTCATTAAGCAATGCTTCTTGCATGCTTCTATACTGTTCGCTAACAACGAACGATGGGTAATATTTCTCCTCCAAAGTTTTAACAACGCTATCTTGGACTTCGTAAAATACATTAGGCCCCATGTCGCCTAGCAAAAAGCTCTCCATCTTCTTTCGTATAGTTCTGTCGACTTTTATCTCGGCAGTGGGGGATGTAATATAAGTGTAAAAAATTTCAGCACCTAATTGATGCCAGTTTGATTTCTCCGCGCTACGTAATTCTTGTACAGCTGCCCAATATCCAATTAAATCTTGACTCGCTACTTGTTCGAGGAACTGCGAAAGATATCTTCGGCCTATTACGTTATCTAAAATATATTGCAGCGGCAATATCTTCTCTTCTGTGATCACTGCTGAATCAGGTACGTCGCTGGCCTATAAAATATTCTTGTCAAATACAGTCGTTATTGGTACGCGCAGAGTAAAGGTAGTCTTGCACCTGTACGGGATATCCATTCCATCCTAATGATTGCATGTGACGCTCGCAAGTATCTTTAGCGTATGTCAGTTGACTGATATACCTCGTCAGTTTTCGAGCTTGAATAATATCGGATTTGCCAAATGCATTATTGTCTGGACCTAAACCCTGGGCTCTTTTAACGTTCTGTATTGTCGTGGCTTGCATGATCTCCGTAACGATATTGTATCTGATATGCTTGAGGACCTCCAAGTCTTTAGAGCTTTTAATCATGCGGATGAAATCTTCAAACGATTCTGCATATTCGTACGTCTTCCTATGCATCGCTTCCGCAAGTTGTTGCTGATCGATATACGATAAAATCTTTTGATTGATATAGTCTGGATCCGATATTAAATCTATCGCTGGTTTTAATACTACAAACACATAACGAATGAAATAAATTGCTAACGATCTCTATGTAATTGTACAAGTGAAATTGCCTGTAAATTCAACTTACTTTTACACGCAAGGATTTCTCTGATTAAATACTTCACTGGCGAAAGGGAATAACAACGTGGCAATAAAAATAAAATGTATAACTCGCTGAGTTTCCTTAAGTATTCTAACTCGGCAGCAGGTGATATCAAATGCGCCGACAAAATAAATACTGGATCTTCGCCTTCTGACCTAATCGTATCGTAATCTTTATTTTCCAAGTAATTCATTGAAACTGTACACAGAAATGTGATCCTCGAGATGAAAATTTGGTAAGTATAAAAGTTACGATTTTTATAATGCTTGTAGTTTTATATTTTATAGTTTTGTCCGAATGTATATTGAAATATTTGAATGGAAAGCTTGCTGGGTACAGTTTTGTTAGTTGTCAGTGTATACTTAGAAGAAATATAGTCGAACTTACGAAGCAGCTTGAGCAATTCTAATTTTCTCAAAGTGGAATGTAATTTTATTCACTATATTACAAACGACTAGTTTCGTGTGATCCACTTTCAATAAGCGATCGTGAAGACTCTGAATTGCTCCCCATACATCCTGTTTCATATTGTCTAGTATTTGTTCAGAGTTGAAAGCCAATTCGCTGAGCCAACGTCCAACGAAGTCTTGGAAAACTAAATCCAACAAGTTTTGCAAAGCTCCGTCCACCATGCGAGAAAAAACCATTGGGTAACGTATGTGCTTTTTGGCATTTGACGCTTTAACTATGTATCCTTTCTAGAATAATAATACATCAAATAGTACGCGTAAAGTATAAAGAATACTAGCAATATATTTTATTAATATTATAGTTGGCAATACAAATATAGCAATTCTGCAAATAATCAACAAATGTGTTTTACTGTTTAACATGTTTATTGTTGAGTTCCTATGTACTGCATTACTCTGCCTAGCAGACGCGACAACAGACATGTTAAAACAGTACTTATAAAAGTACTTCTATGTACATGTCTTTTTTAGTACTAATTTAAAGTATATCTCTAGAAAAAAATCCGTTCATTGACTAAAAAAAAACAATTCTCCCATTATTTATATTATAGTCTTTACAAACAACCATGGAGAAGACTTTAGTTTAATTTGGGATCATTTTTCCAAACAAAGCGTTGAAAAGATAAAGAAAATTTTAAGGGGACATTCTAGAGTGTCGACCGAAAGTTCGGCCACTTTTCGGTGAGGGGTTTTATAATGAAATTAGACACTTAAGGTTTTTAAACTTTTGAGAGTATATTCTACCACTCTTGAACTATAAAAAACATCTTTGTTTGTTTATTTCATTTGTTTAAACAAATATTTCGCACGGGGGCGTCCGGATACTTTTTTCCCGGTGGGGGGGGGGGGGGGGGGGGGACTTTGGGATAATGGTAAAGTAAAATATACCCTCCTTGCTTTTTTAACACTTTACAGACGAGTTGTTTTTCTCTGTCCTTCTCGGTTTCCGGGCATTTTTTAAGAGAATTAAAAAATACAAAAAAATTGTATACGCATAAAAATGAAAAACCAACGCAGTGTAATAAAAATTCAAGCACAAACGTAAATCTACGTGACTCGTCTTAGGAAGTCAGAATGGAAAAACGTAAATTGATGTGATCCGTCCGTTAAGTGTTAACCAATTTTATAGTGTCTATATTTAAAAATATAAAATTGAAATTTAAAAATATTACTTTTTTAGTATAAACTTAATAAAGATCAATTTTGAAAAATAAGTGATTTTTTCCCAGAAGCTAGGGGGGCAACTGCCCCTTTTGCCCCTCCCCCTCCCCCTGCCCCGGACGCCCAAGAATTCACAACGAACTTATAGCGAATTCGGACGGTTGCACTTAGTGCGCACTAGTGCAGGTTGCCAAATTGGCTATTAGCGTCTTCAGAATTTCACCCCTTGCTAGCGGTCAAAATTTCGCGCGATTGGATCATCAGATATAAAAAAACCAAACATATTTTTAATTTACAGGAGTATGGCTATCTACCTCGAATATTACTTTTTTAATATTTCACCAATTTTTTATATCGATTAAATATAGAAAGAGAAATACCATTTTCAACCTTGATCAACCGCCATTTTAATCATTTTTGCCCGAAATTGTTCTTTCGCGGTATTTCGGATAGCCATACACCTGGAGATTAAAAATATGTTTGTTTTTTTTTATTTCAGACGATCCAGTCGTTCGAAATTTCAACCTCCACACGGGCGTCAAATTCTGAAGACACCAACTTCACTTTGAAATATGTATCTAAACAAATCAAATAAACAAAACAACAAAGATTTTTTCTTGTATTTCAAGAATGGTAGAATATATCTCGAAAAAATTGAAATCGTTAAGTGTTTATTTCGTTATAAATACCATCATCGAAAAGTGGCCGAATTTTCGGCCGAGACTGTGGAATGTCCCCTTAAATAAAAACATTGAGAATACATCCTAATAACTAAAAGAAACTGCTGCATTTTTTAAGTTTCATACAATGTAAAATTTTATTGAAAATTCTGTATTTTACTAAAACAATGTTACAACACACCATGCAAGTTCTGCGACAATTATCACTGATAAAAAAAAAAAGAGGTCAGTTGCAAAACAAGGCCTGATGAACATAACTGTCTAACCAGAATTGAAATAAGCTATTGCGTAAAAAAGTCAGGACGTCAGTCCTGGATCTACTGTGTTCGATCGAGTAAAATGCATATAACTATTACATAAAGCATATTATGGAAACGTACAAAGGATGAAAATGAACTAAAGTACTTATAAAAAAGACTGAAAAATATTTTTGTAAGATATATATATATATAGTTTATAAAAAAAATTGAAAACTGATATACAATGAACAATGCTGCTATTATATATTTATCTACGCTATCTTATCTATATATCATGGATAAAAAAGTTTATACGATAAAGATGGTTTAACACTAGATCTACCAAGGGGGGTAAAAATGACTTGTTTGGCATTTCTTACAATCATTACTCATTTCCAGTACATTTCGTTTGCTAAAATTTTGGATGACTTTTTCTAAAATATGGAAATAATTAATTCTGTAAAATTGTTTCGATTTTTGTTTGTTCTTTAAAATTTATATGTAGTATACCTACGTATACCGAGATAAGTTAAGTCAAAAAACAAGTCATTTTGACCCCTCCGGTAGAAGTAGATATACGTCAATCGTTCGTTGTTCTAGTGTTAACACGTTCACAATTGCAAACCTCTAAGCATGGATTTCTTTATACGTCCAGAAAGACATTTATTGAAAGCGTTAAAAGGTAAAGTAATGGAAAGCGTTAATAAAAGTTTATGAACTACGGAGGAAGAAAGTCCATGCATCGCACGTAGCGATTCTGTGATCCAAACCACCCACTTGGTCCTGACCCATGCGTACGAGTCATGGGACTATGAACGTGTTAATATTAATACGTTATATCATATGTAGAAGAGTATAGCTTCTTTCCTAAAACAGGACTTGAAATTTTTAAGTAATAATGCGTATACGTCCTGAAAGTATTACTATTTAGTAATTATCAGTGACTTAAAATGGCACGCACCAATAACAGATTATGGAAAGCATCCATCTCCGCGACGGTTTTCATAGTGCCCGCACCGGTTTGGTGCTTCGGAGATAGCGCGATGTTTATGAACATAACAATTAGACATCCGAGGAAAAAACAAGATACGGTTAGTACGGCGAAAACATAGCACCACAACAAGTTGTTCCAATAGAAGAACGCGGTAACAATTGGGATGTATAGGATACCGATAGACACCATTGTTTTTACTTTAATTCTAATCGCGCGACAGTGAATATTACATTTTCGAATTTATATTTGTAAAGCTGCTCCGACTACGTCGCGAGAATCAAACAACATCAACGATAACGCCATCACGAACGGCGAACTGAAGTGCTGACGTTAAAGAAATCAAACAGAAGATCTTATTTTATCTGCCGTGTTCCAAAACGCACAAATATTGGACACGTTTTAATCCTGAAATTTAAACTATCTACAATTAAATGCTTTCCAAAGTGTTTTTTTTATAGAAATCATAACAAAACACCATTTTCAGAAGTTGGAATGAATTTTGAATTTGACCAAAATATGTAGTGTATATAAATTATAATAGAATTATGAGACGGCTATTTTTTTCTGTTTTGAAGTAGCGAATTTAATTTTGGAGATGATGTATAATTATGAAATATAATGATATAAATATAATATCTAATGTAAATTTTTGTCATTTCGTGTCACACGAACTGAAATACCGACTTCGTGAATAAATTGAGGTTTTAACGCGCACTCTATATTTAAGAACGGTGACTCTGGGAACTAATACAACATAATCACAAAAGTCGGTAAAGTTGGTAAAGGAAAAAACAATGTAAAGTTTGTGAAATGAGGATATAGGCCGATATTCGTAGTCGCTACTTATTCTTAAGCAAATGCTTAAGCATTCGGCATCCTTTACTAACTACTAGGTTGCCGCATGTTTAAGCATTTGCTTAAAAATAAGTAGCGACTATGAATACCGGCCATAGGTAAATGCATGAAAGCTCGTCCTTCAAGTGTTCGGCGAGAAAGCTAGAAATGTAATTCTTGAAGGACAATCTTCCGCCTCGACTTAAACCAGCGAATATCAGGTGGGGGGTCCGAGGACGCTATACTGAATTCATCCAAAGGAAAACCTCGGTCCGCACAGGGATGATTCTGAGGAGACGCTGATTGGTCCGACTCCCCACTTAACCGCCTACGTTTTTCTCCGTCTTACCGCCTGTTACCTCTCTGTCAACCGTTCCGCAACCTATAGTGTTAACATTGGTTGTGTTCGAATTCACGCATACTGTGCATGAAATTGATGGCATCTTATTGGTGACATCGTACGATTCCCTAGAATTTCCCTCACTTGCCACCAATACGATGCCGCTTCCGGTGCATCGAACGGTGCAGTGACTACTTCTCCTCTGATTTTCTGCGATTGCTGCACGCTCACTGCACCGGAAGTGGCATCGTATTGGTGGCAAGTGAGAGAAATTCTAGGAAATCGTACGATGCCACCAATAAGATGCCATCAATTTCATGTGCAGTATGCGTGAATTGGAACACAACCATTATGACATCGGTCACGTTCGGCCCTTGGAGAAGTAGGAAACCGGCAGGTAAGCAATCTGCTCCGTCGGGCCCGCAGAGGGTGGGGGCTGCCCAGATCGGTCGCAAAACGGTATAGACGTCGTTTTTTCTTCCGATGGATTGCGTATATGGGCGGTATTCATAAACGTGTCTTAAGATTAAGCAAATGCTTAAGCATGCGGCATCCTTTACTATCCCTGATAACCAGATCTGCCGACAGATCCGGCGCAGTTTATGTCCGCATTCAACTACGGATCTGCCGTTCATCTGCCGGCAGATCTGCAGCAGATCCTGCTGCCCGTCCGACACATCCAATAGCGCCATCTGAAGGCAGGGTCTGCTGCGGATCTGCCGTCCATCTGCCGGCAGACCCTGCCTTGTCAGACCCTGCTGTCCATCTGCTGACAGACTGCAGGCAGGGTGGTTATCAGGGATGCTACTAGGTTAGTAGAGGATGCCGCATGCTTAATCTTAAGACACGTTTATGAATACCGCCCTATAACAGCGAGTCACATTCGCTTCGCGTTGTCGCCACTTGGCTGGCTTCGCGCTGGCATCAATTCACGCACACATTACCACCGCTCCTGTAGGTGTTCTCCTTCCATCAGCGAGAGCCCGAGTCAGCCGATCCCTGGTCATACCACGCTGAAGGTTTAAGAGTGTAGGGTAGATGTCCCAATTACCGTGCCTTTATACTTAAAGAAGCTTTAATTGTTTAAAAACGCAACCTACTCGTTCGTAACACTGGTGCTACGTGACTCGAATATACTATCAGCGCCGGTGACGGAGAATCCTTGAAGCCTCATTCTGTCATTTCTCTATTCATAAATTTATTATTATTTCAACGTACGATGATTATTAGCGTTCAAACGCACCAGACCACCCTGCACAGATGTCTACTGAAGGCAACTATACCCGCAAAACGGTCCTTCGTGCCAATTCCAGGGAGAAAGTTATTACGCGTATGAGGCTGCACAGCACACCACTACAGTTTTCCCCATCCGTTGCGCGCCCACGTTATCATTGGCTTTCGCAGCTTCCTTTCCGCGCGGCTCTGGTAAACATCATGGTGCCCGGGCTCCCAAATGACTCAAACTGGCCTTCGCTGGTGTAGAGTAAAAGGAAGGGCAAAGCAGATGAAGAAACATACTCAGCCTTTATGAGGCGTACGTGGAAGATGGATTTGCGAAGAATCAAAACAACAATGACATTTGGAAAGTACGTCGTATATTTTACTCATTTACTTATTTATAGGTTTTGCGTGGCATAGCACGCCAAAATACACACATATCACGCGTGAGAACCATGAACCAATCAATGCATCGTAACTATTAGGGATATTTAACAGTGACGTTTTATGTTCGGGTTTAGATTGCAGACCCTGTTTCTTTTCGTTGTTCTTTTGTTCCTATGTTAAGTGACTTCATTTCTAATTGGCTGTTCTGTAAGCGCATAAGTGCGAATAAGCTAAATACATATTATAACTTTTTTAAAATAAACGTGTAGTATTTGATCAAAGACCCAAATAAACAACAGTAGCGAATATCGCGCGGCCGTTCGACTCGCACGAGTCCGCCATTAGCGGACACACTCGCCTCGAGTGTGCAAAATGGCAGTCGGACAACGACGATGATGATAACGTCGTCGTCCCCTCTAGTCGGCGTCGTCATTATCGTCCAACGTTATAACATTTGGAGCTGGTTCAGCCTTCGGTATTGGTACGGAACACTCGTCCGTTTCCCAAAACGGTTTGTCCGCATTTACAAATAGTAACTGCCTGCGAAAACTTTCGTTGGTGACCCGATCCTCGTTTGAGACCAGAATAATCGGCCCGAAAAAATGAATTCCGCTTAGTTTCATCGAATCCGTCTGCCACTCGCTCTTCACCAGCGACAAGATTTCCGTATTACGGGCTGCATACTTAAATTTCTCGAATATAATTACCCGATGGAAATCCAGATGGAAACCATCCATACAAGACTCTCCCACGCCCGGGTAAAAGACGAACGGTAGGTTCTGAGGTCCCAACAACCGCCCTGATAACCAGAACTGGCAGCAGAATCTGACGTCAGATCCGTAGTCGTCTGTGTCCGCATTTGGCTGCGTTCTGAGGTACAGAATCTGATGTCAGATTCTGATGTCAGATCGGCAGCAGATGGACAGCAGATTCTGCCGTCTGCTAGGCACAGCCAACAGCGCCATCTGTGGGCCAGAATTTTCAAACAATTCCCTACCCGTGACGTCACATGCCCGTCCCTACCCTTACATAACCATCAAGCGGATTCTACAGTATATTAAATAATTCATTCTAGTTATTTAAAAAAGTATTTATTTGTTAATAATATACAGGATCGGAGATTACAATTGTTACAAAATAAGTTGCACATATAAATAGGAAGAGCGACTTTCCACATTTAAATTTACAAATCCACGTCCCGTAACCACTGGTACCTAGTAGGGGCGATATCAGAAAATTTCATTCCATATTTTGGACTCCTTTTTTGTGGAAAAGCATCATATTTCCTGTTGTGTTAGCGCTGAAAACAAACACAAAATTAGTATAAAATTAAACGTAACGTATGAATAAACAGGATACATGCGATACTTACATCAGCTCCATCTCCGCACAGTACACATCCTAGGCGATCATGCATGCTCCTGCGAACATTAACATTTAAAAGAAAACATGTGTTAAATTATTATCTACTAAACAAGTCGCTAAACATTTGCACTTCGCGCATAACCATACTTTTCTGTCTTGCAGATGATGTGAATGTCGATTTCCGCGACGTAGATAATTGGAAATTATTCAATTTCATGATTACCTTTGCCTTCTGGATAAGTCGAGATGATTTGTCTGGATATTGATGTTTGAAATTACTTGGAATATTCTTCGAACGTACGTCTTCAAGCAGAACGGATACCAGTTTGAACAAAGGGTATGTAAGTAGGTAGATGTACCACGGTAGAGGATAACTAAATGTGGTATAATGGGCTACGCTCGGATTGGCTGCGCCATAGTGCCGAAACTCGTGATTGGTCAAGACTCTACGACCAGTTTGCGTTCCTTTTCGACGTCTGAGATGGCAGTCACTGGTAGTGGCAATCAGTGACAGCAAAATCAAATAATATTCCACGCGATTCTATGCATCAATATCCAGACAAATCATCTCGACTTATCCAGAAGGAAAAGGTAATCATGAAATTGAATAATTTCCAATTATCTACGTCGCGGAAATCGATATTCACATCATCTGCAAGATAGAAAAGTATGGTTATGCACGAAGTGCGAATGTTTAGCGACTTGTTTAGTACATAATAATTTAACACATGTTTTCTTATAAATGTTAATGTTCGCAGGAGCATGCATGATCGCCTAGAATGTGTACTGTGCGGAGATGGAGCTGATGTAAGTATCGCATGAATCCTGTTTATTCATACGTTACGTTTAATTTTATACTAATTTTGTGTTTGTTTTCAGCGCTAACACAACAGGAAATATGATGCTTTTCCACAAAAAAGAAGTCCAAAATATGGAATGAAATTTTCTGATATCGCCCCTACTAGGTACCAGTGGTTACGGGACGTGGATTTGTAAATTTAAATGTGGAAAGTCGCTCTTCCTATTTATATGTGCAACTTATTTTGTAACAATTGTAATCTCCGATCCTATATATTATTAACAAATAAATACTTTTTTAAATAACTAGAATGAATTATTTAATATACTGTAGAATCCGCTTGATGGTTATGTAAGGGTAGGGACGGGCATGTGACGTCACGGGTAGGGAATTGTTTGAAAATTCTGGCCCACAGATGGCGCTGTTGGCTGTGCCTAGCAGACGGCAGAATCTGCTGTCCATCTGCTGCCGATCTGACATCAGAATCTGACATCAGATTCTGTACCTCAGAACGCAGCCAAATGCGGACACAGACGACTACGGATCTGACGTCAGATTCTGCGCTCTCATGCCAGACTCTGCTACCAATCTGATGTCAGATTGGCGTCAGATGGTTATCAGGGCGCTCGATAAATGTGGTTTTGCCCATGTTCGTGGGCCCGTATAAATACAATTGTGTTTGATCGGTTTTGCGCGGGACGATGGCCTTGTTCCACCATGATGCTACGTCCAACGACCAGCCGAGGTGGGCACACAACGCGGGCTCGAGACGCACAAACGTTTTGTTTAATTTGTTGCGTTGAAACTCCTCATAATATTTACGTATGAAGCCGCGGCAATTCCGATGCTTCATCACAAACGGATCGCTATTCTGAAAACATTTGGTGCGCTCCGCCCACGCGCGTATATTATAAAAAAAGCTCAACTCCGACGGTTCAACGTTGTGGTGAACCAACGTATCCTCTTTGGATACGTACTTGCAGCTTTTTTCGCGCGAGGTGGAGGGTTTAACGACTATTTTGCAGCCGATGCCGCTTCCTTTGGGACCAAACGTCGCAACGACACGCGCATGTAGATCCCCGACAAAAACCTGGTCGCGAAATTCCAGGAAGCAGTGTAACTCAAGGTAGCTCCACGTAATAGGACCTCCATAATAGGACCGCTCGATCCCGCAACAAAACGACACTACCTCGTCGCGAAATAAGGAGACAAATTGCTGGCGTATATTCTCCCGAGACACCTGCAGTCTCATCGATACCAAGAACATATGTCCCTCTTGAACCCGCTGCTTACAGGGCGTGCACTGCGAGTTTCTCGCGCTTAAAACATGTCTACGCTTCCGCGACGGAAAGGGGACGGGAACGTCGGGTATCACGGTCGGATGATTTAGCGGTGGAACGCTCTTCTGCTGCACCTTTCGCGGAGACTGGTGGCTTGACGGCCCCTGCCGCCGAGAGAAAATTGCTTGTTTCGAAGGTGTAGGAGGAGATGGTGCGACGACGGACCACGTCGACGGACCGGCCGTCTGATCGGTCGCTACATGATATCGACGAACATTGCCACTACCACCGACTGCTGCTGCTGATGATGACGATGATGCTGCTGGTAGACCACAAGCCGAGGGCTCCACAGATGCTCGGCATTGTGACGCAACGGGATCCTGCTGCATTTCAGAGCTTGCTACCGATGGTGATGAGGACGTTAACAAGACGCGTGGGAAGAGGTCGCGGCTTCTTTCCGTTGAAGAACGCGACAGCTGATCAACGGCCTGGAAGCAACCACGACCACTGCCGCCGCCACCACCATCACAACCACCCAGGCTCGGTGACGTTGGAGAGGCCAAAGCTGTGACGTCGTGCCTATTCATCGTCGGTTGCGTCATTGTGGTGGAGATGGAGGTTATAGGCATCGACGAATCAGCCGCCGCCGTAGTTGTCGTGGTCGTAGTCGTGATCGTCGTCGTGTGACGACGCAAGCTCAAGCGACCGACCATGACAAGTAAGTAATTGAATCCTGGTGGTAGCGCGCTACTCAGAGTGGTGAGTAGCGACGAGTAACGGGTACTTCCCGCGCCTTGATGGTAAAGGTCGAGATGAGGGTTTGCACTTATTCCGTGCAACAAGATCAGAGACTCACCACCACCAGCAACACCAAACACCGTAACAACCAAAACTGAAACCTGAGCGACAAACAGATTATTCACAATCAAAAACCAGGTTTTACTCCCGAAAATCCCACGTACGCACAAACAACAGAACCCAATAATACAGCGTAGAGCTGTTCGAGTACTCGAATATTCGAGTAGCTCGAAATTCGAGTCGAGCCGGGACTCGGTTTCCGAACCGAGCCGAGCGCAGGGTTGCCAACTCGAAATCTTACTATTAAGCCAAATGATACCAAAAATAAGCCAGAAAAAAGCCAAATAAATTTGGAAAACATATTTGTAATTAAATTACAATAAAAGATCGAGATCCAGATTCTCGTCGCTTGAATCATAAACAATTTTTGTGCTTAAATTTTGCAGCTAGGTAGCGATTACTAGCGATTGGCGGCAATTTCGCAAATGTCATGCCGCTCGAAATTTCCGCCAATCCCTGGTAACCGCTACCTAGCGGTTGAGTCCGCTGAACGCAGCCATTTTCATTGGCAGGGACCAGAAATCATAAAGTTTTATTGTTGTATTGGTATAGTATCTTACATCATGCTTTATACTATATCATTATTTATGGAATTATTTAAAAATGGTAAAAAAAGCCAAAAAGCCAAATGAATTTTTCAACGCCAACCAAGTTGAAAAAAAGCCAGATTTCTGGAATTTGGCCTCAAAAAAGCCAAATTGGTAACCCTGGCCGAGCGCTCGATTAAAGCGAGTGGCTGGAAACAATGAGAATGTATCGCAAATGAAACTCGGTCGAGGTGGCGCTCTGATCGTAGTGCTCTGAGCATGCGCGTGATGACGCCGTGACGTTAAACCAATCAACGTCAAGATGAGCTTGGCTTTGCGCTGGCGTTGATTGGTTTGACGTCACGGCGTCATCACGCGCATGCTCAGAGCACTACGATCAGGGCGCCACCTCGACCGAGTTTCATTTGCGATACATTCTCATTGTTTCGTTCGTCAATCGCTACCTTCACTGTGCAATCTACTCCAAATTTATAACCTGACGTTCCTGACGAGTGTCAAATGAGCTCGATTTTTTATTGAGCCGCTCGCTTTTTGATCGAGCCGCTGGCTTTTTGATCGAGCCGCTCGCTTTTTAATCGACCCACCCGATTCATTCGAGACGCTCGGTTCTTTCGAGCGCTCGGCTCGGATCGGTTATTCGAACCGAGTATATCCCGGCTCGCTTGTTCCGAATACGGACATTTAAGGCCGGTATTCATAGTCGTTACTTATTCTTAAGCAAGTGCTTAAGCATTCGGCATCCTTTACTAGCTACTAGGTTAGTAGAGGATGACGCATGCTTAAGCATTTGCTTAAGAATAAGTAGCGACTATGAATACCGGCCTTAGAGCATTGTATTTAATTACAAATTACTAATAGTTAAACATCTTGAAATATCTTTCATAAATAATTTTTTAATTGGTTGATTTATTATTAAAGAATTAATCAACTACTTTGCAAATTTTGATCACAAACAAATTTTTTACACCTTCATTATGATGAGTAACCTCTTAAATGAGCAGAAATTGGGATATGCATCTTACTTACCGTATTGTTCGTCGACACGATGAAGATCAAGTGGAATGCTCGTCCACGGTTCGGAACGTTTAATCTGCAGTAATGGAGGGAGAAACATAGAGACACTATAATATAGTGTCTCTAGAGAAACACTGACGCCAGCGCCAAGCCAGCCAAGTGGCCTCAACGCAAAACCAATCACGGCCAACCAGCGTCGTCGGGAAATAGATTAGGGCGGTATTCTCAGCCGTTGCTTATTATTAAGATCGTCTTAAGCATGCGGCACCCTCTACTAACCTCGTAGACGAGTAGAGAATGTCGCATGGACGATCTTAAGAATAAGCAACAACTGAGAAATGAGAATACCGCCCTTAGTTACGGATCTCTGTTTTGGCGCCCTCTAAATTATGAAAGATTCTGTTTGGAACTAAAATTCAATATGGTGACCAAATGCCGGGAAAATTTAAATATGTTCAGAATTTGCGTACTCTAGTGTAGAATAAAAGATATATTTGTGGACGTGTTAAGAAGATTTGGATATGAAATTCAGGTGTTAGAGAAATATGTTTAATTAAATTTGCAATAATTGAATGCAATTAAATATTTTACATTCGTCTGAAGTTTCTTATCTAAACTTTCCCCATCTTTTCAGTTACTATTGGCATATTTAGACATTATTTTGCTAACAATAATTGATAATGCCAATAAATGTATCTCCTACCCTACATTTTGTATAAGATACTTAATTGTAAAAATACAAGTAGAGGTAAGGATTAGTGAGTGGCACAGATTTTTCTTTTGAAAAATGTCCCTTTTATTTATTTTATATCTAGTTAAATATAACATATAAAGTAAAAATATAGAACTGTATAGAAGAAATATAAGGGAACATAGAACTATGAAAATAATTTATCTACTGTTGTCTATAATTCTCGGTGTATTGGCTGCAAGTTTGCTTTGCTCAATGCGAAAGGTTAAAAGAAATTCATGTAAAGTAAATAGTGTATCATCTGATACATAGATAGCATTGTTGTAAAATGTAATTTATCAGTAGTTAGTTAGAAGAAGATGGCGTATTGATTTAAATTTAGGAATGAGTAAACAAGTGACTATTGAAAGTGACATATATTTTTTCCCGATAATTTCCTATTCAGCACTCATCTAGGCTTGTAACATTCAATAGCTGTGTCGTATAGATTTTTTTGTGTTGAAAACGAATTCGCAAACCGTTTGTCGTCATCACCCTCAGTTTTCGAGAAATTCGATTTTGAAAAAAAATGCAAATTTTCAACTTTTAACATCTTTTGTCTTCAAGCAATACATGTCAAACTCCCACTCTGAACATGTCACAGGTATACAAGCACGCACACAGCTTTCACGATTTCAACAAATTTCAGAGTAATTGCTGAGTTAGCCGCTGTTCATGAACAGAGGCCGCTAAATTCAGTCACAGACGAGGTATAGGAAATATCCGTATTTCTTATTCTGGTCCATAGTTTACAAATATAATGTGTGGAGAGGAATGAATTCCTCTTTCAAAAAGTACGTGTCGTATATTTTTGGCTACTCTACAGACTGGCAAAGTTGCACCAAAATAGGTGTGTACGGGTTCGATATGTTCCTTTTAAATAATATAGTGTAGTAGAAAGGTATAATAATTATTATTGTTATTATTATATGTCTGTATTATATCGTATAAACCATAATTAACGAATGCGCATACACATCGTGAATGGGTAGGGTTCAGCAATAGGTGCCCTTAGAAAACATTAAAGCACTTTTTTACAATTTACATTTTTGCGAACGAATAAAATTTGTTTTGCGTTAAATAAATCCGAATAAGACGGTAAGGTTGAAAGGCGAATGTATTTTCTTTTTGGTGTGATCCTTCTTTTTCTTCCGTTGAACGAAATACATTCATAAGACGATTTTTAAATTGTTAATCTAACAGCAACATTTGTAAATCGCGGGCTTCGACTCTAAAAAAAGACCTAGTTTTACCCGTGCTGAATTCTAATTCCTACCATGCGTAGCGTTACAATCTGTTTCGAGACTTCACCGGTAACGTCGCATGCGACACTTTAATGGTAAGGGGGTCCTAGGATCCCCCAAACCGATGACAGAAAATTACAATGGTTGATAGGTCTATCCTATACATCGTCTTTGATAAGAGGTTTATTCTATACCTGGTTGCTGATAGAATGTGAAGTCACATACGATGTTAAATCAATCGTGACACAGAAATGCGACCAAAAAGCGGGAGCCATGAAAAAATGTCGAGTATTAGAATTATTATTTCTTTGATTAAAAATAATATTTTTCTGCAGAGAAATAATTTTACTTGCGAAATAATTTTCCCGCGTAACGAGATCACATTTATTTCTGAAATAAGAATAACTAACAATTGCAAAAATAGTGATATTTTAATGTAATGAATTTAAAACATATTTAATTTAGAGGATTAGAGTTTTAGGGGGATAATACTCTTGCTGGGTTCGGTAAACTCTTCTTAAAAATATTCTTTTTATCTCGCATTTAATTAATTCTATTTTTGATCATTTCCTCTTTTTGAAAATCTCGACTTTCATGGTATCGATATTTCATTAGAATCGATTCTTAAGTATTGATTTTTTTTCAACGGAATCTCAGTTGACTACCTAAAGGTGCGAATCAACGATAAGATTTCACATAAGACAAAAATCTCAGCAATAAGTAAATGTAAATAATAGAAATAGTATAGAAAGATGAGATTTTTTAAAATATATCATTAAACTTGTCTCACGAAAGTCTAATTTTGATGAAACTTATAATAACAAAATAACGAAAAAATAATACAATAATGAAATAATTGTCTCGTGAGATTAAAATCTCATGTGAGACACGATATTTTTGTCTCATCGTAGATTTGCACCTTTATAGCTGCACCTTTGCATCTCTATCATATTCACAGGCAATGCGTGTAAAAGTACAAGGCGCACCTTGGTGTTATCAAAAGAATTTTAGCCACCTTTGATTTCGTTGAGAAAATCTACCATCGAAAAAGTAACTACACATGTTCGCATTTCGTCATCGAAATTTTTAATCACAGGTGCATGCCAGGTGGGTGCAGCCTTCGTGGTATTCCCCATCAGTGCAACAGTAATAAATTCATCTCTTCCTATCGCATTTTCCATTTCGCAAGACAATGGATGCGCACATTAAAGGTCGAGAACACAAAAGTAACTCGTGTATAGCGGGTGGCTTACTATAACTATTAGAGTGACATTAAGCTGCGTTTAGACCAAACGAGCGAATGTTCGTTCGCCCTACACATCGACCAAATTCAAGTATAAAGTTGCAAGTGAAGATTGCCGTTTACACTAAATGAACACGAATTTTGTCGATGTGTGGGGCGAACGAGCATTCGTTCGTTTGGTCTAAACGCAGCTTTAGGCAAACAATTCACAGAAAATAATTGGGAAAAAATCAAAATACATCAATCGAGGTCTAGTGACTGTTAGAGTCGATTTGAAAGCTATGAAGCGACGTAAATTTGCAAAAAGGAGCACTGGAACTTCCTGCGGTCCTTCAACGATTACATTACATCCTTAAAAATATTTTGAAGTTCTTTATAATACATATGTTATAATCAACATCATTTAAAATATTACCATTTCCTTGTAATACATTCTTTCTAGGATTGTTTTCCTTCCATAATTGCAAAACGTATTTTCAATGCGTCTTAAATTTAGCAATCGCGAAATGGAAAGAATGGTAACGATTTTATTTTGATTTATTATATTGAATAACTGCCGCGTATAAAATGGTTTGGCCACCACAGGAGGGGCAAGACACGCCAAAGACAAATTATTAAATAGTAAAACATAATATACCTACATGATGTATTTTTATAAAAATTTAGTTCGTATAAATTCTTTCAAACTTTTAGTAGCAAATTCGTTGAAGAAGGCTATAGGCACTTACAAGGGACGTTCGGTAAAAATGGCACACATCGATTTTGATGAAACTTTGCACAATTGTTTATTGGTCCAACCTAAGAACTTTGCCGTATTTGCTTGGTGCCACTTTTGTATTTTAAGGGGAAAACCACCCCTTTTACTTATGCGTTCATAACTCGTATCTGACAAAAGGTATCAAAGAAAGATTTAAACGTTAAATGTTACACCATTGGAAGAACTGATGGTGAAACTAATTATTTTATGAGAATCAAAATTTTCGCCCCCTCTTTTTCAGATGGATAAAAGAAGAGGAGTATTTTCAGTGGAATAAATTTTTATTCTAAATCCAACGATGTATTGTTATAATTTCTGTGCATAATTACTGTGTGTAAAATTGTCGCCCTAATTTGGTGTATTTCAGTATTAAATACAATATAATTTATATGTACATATATGTACAGTGGTGCACCCATAAGGGGGGCAAGGGGCCCCGGCACCCTCAAGGAAGGAGCTTTGTAAAAAGAAAAGAAAACTGGATTTTATTCATTAATAAAAATTATTCTAAATAAATTGTTATAATCACTTAATGAATTTTATTGGATTTGCATTAAAAATATTTTCATCCGTTCAACTCGGCTCCCCCCAATATTAAATCCGGAGCGCGCCCATGCATATGTATACGTACATATAAATTAGTAAAACTGTACACCAATGTCTGCCAATGAAGAATGACGCGGTCAAATGAGTACGCATATATTATAATGATCATTAACATTCCAGAAATAATGCGCGGTTAAAAAAGTTCAATGACACAGTATTATACTCGTCAAAGAAATGCTTGAACCAAATAGATACTTATTATTCCAAGCACAACGAAGTGTTCCAAATCCTCCGGATTCATGGCACCGATGAACTTTCTTATCCTCTTTTGCAAAACAATAATCTACTGGATTTTCATAACGAGCTGGAAGTTCCTCTGGGTATCCATTTTTGTGAAATGAATGTTTAAACATATTTTTGAACCTAGGCCAGGAATAATGCAAACAAATAAATAATTGTGCAAAGTTTCGCCGAAATCGCCGAAAGCGGCGTGTGTCGCTTACCGAATGTCTCTTGACAGTATTGTACGAATTTATTTACAAGCACCCTTGTAAAATAGATTTAATATGGAATATTATACATGATTATATACTTATTATTATATAATAATTTATTTAAATTGTCTATATTCTATACTAATTTATATAATATATATAATATATTCTATACTAATTTATACTAACTTATATTATAATATTATTTTATATTATAAATATTTATTATTATATTAGTAAGTACATAATAATATATAGTTTCAATGCGTTCTATCTGATATCGCGTTTAACGAACCATTAATTAATTATTCAGTCGATTCAATTATTAAGTATTGATATCATAAATAATCTTTGTAAAATGACCTTCATTTGTTATCAACCGTTTTAGAAGCGTTGCACAGGAAAATTGAAATAATAGTTATATTCTACTTAAGTAACTACACATAGTACGATATGTACATTAGTCCCACTTTTTTTATCTGCCATTTGCCATCCATTTCCAAGTAGCTGCCACGTATAAAACACCCGCGCTTTTATTTACAGCGGTCCTGTTTGTAACGTAACATTATGTCGCTGTTATACTGTCTCATAGTCGCGCAAATTTTCACGTCGAGTGATGCTTTGGTACACTCGATCATTAATCGTAATTATAGCTCGGGTGAATACTTGACAACAGTAAGTTATTTATTCGCTACCCTTGCGAATTTTAGCTCGTGCATTCTTATCACTGTCACTTATCAAGTTTTATACTTTGTTTTTACCATAAACATTCTTTTTAACATTTTAACATAAAATTCATGCAAATAATGTTCTAAAACAATCGCATAGGGTAAAGGACCCAATTACTGGCAGCCAACCCAATTACTGTCACCTTAAGCTATTTTACTTAAACGTTTATTTATTCCTTATTTTAAATAAAATAGCTTAAGGTGACAGTAATTGAGTTGACTGCCAGTAATTGGGTCCTTTACCCTAGATGCCTTAATAGAATTTAGTGAAATAATTAAAAAAATAACGCGATCAGTAATTGAAGGGTAAGGGGAAAAACAGAAAATGTCACAAAACAGCAATATCACATAATATTCGCATTTCCTTCACTTGCTGAATGGAGAATCGACGTCTTTTTGAGGAATGGGCATTCCCTTATCATAATTTATATTTCACCTTCGCGACAGAAGCTTATGCTTAGGCAAAGAGTGAAGACATTCTGTGTTTCTATAAATCGTTAAATTACAAAAATGGACATTTTTTTACCTGTTACCCTTCAATTAACTTTTATCAAGCCCTTATTACTGTACCTGCACTTTTACGGCTGTTTATTTTCTTTTTTCAATGTTGTTTTTATTATATGTACAGCCAGAATTAATAAGGAAATATGACTACCCAGTGGAAGTTCAGCATGTTGTCACAGAGGACGGTTATATTCTGGAACTTCATCGAATTCCGTATGGACGAAATGATGTTGAGACAAGTTCGAGTCCGAGACCGCCTGTTTTAGTTGTACATTGCTTGCAGGGTAGTTCTGCGGATTGGGTTCTCATGGGTCCAAATAGATCGCTAGGTATTTGCATATAGGTATTATTACTCAGTTAAACTTAAGGAGAAGAAAATTGCCATGTAGAATAACTGTCCAGTAATTGACCATTTAAGGAAAAGAGTAAATTCATATCCCGCGTTGTTATTATTAATATACTATTTTTAAATGCCTTATTGATAACTAAATTCTTTAAAGTGAGAAAAGTAAGTTTTTAGAGTTAGTTTTGTAAGTTTTTTTTACCGCTAAAGGCATGAAACTTCCACATTCGAAGGAAAGAGTAGACTAATTATCTTTGTTTCGTTTAAGCGTACCTATAAGATTTTATTCCGAATTTCTTATTTCTACGTAATTTCGTCGAGCGCTTTTTGGGAGGAAGCTGATTCAAGTCATAGAGGCTGATGAATATAAACAAGCTGTAGAATATTGCAGGTTTCTAGGCAGTGATTTTTAGAAAATATAGCTTTGAACTATCAAATGTTAAATAGTCCCATAAAGTTGGTTTTTATTTCAAATGGAAGTTTATGGTAAGGCGAACAGAAAATTCTTATGCAACAGGGTTCCAAGGCCAGTGCAATTGGTAAACAGTTAAATATTTTTCATTGCGACATAATCCAGTAGTAGTGGAAGAATGAGGCTACTTCCATCAGTCATGATGGCTACGACCTCCTGTTGTAAGACGTGTGTCTATTTTTGTTCCGAGGAATCACATGCAAATGACTTTTTATTGACGATGCAGAAGCAATAATGAAACCTATCCTGCCCTTGTACAAATTAACGTGGGCAATAATTGATTGAGAGGATCATAAAAGCCATTTGGCTTCAGACTGAATCCCTCAAAGTAGATGACTCCACTTCATTTATGTACAGAGTGATGTAGATATAATGATATATTTCAGGATCTGATCTATTATTTTTTGGTGAATCCATTTTGTTACGTTTAAGTTCTATTAAGGATAACAAATTTTAAATTTAATATTATGTTTGAAGGTGAAAATTGTGTGTAACTAAAAACTAAGATGTTTTTATTCATATGTCTATATGAACATTTTGCATTATTTGACAGGTGAAATCAGATTTTTAATAAATCTTTCGAATAATGTATTACGTGTCACTCCAAAAAAAAATTATTCAATCTAGGCAATTTCCTGAGAATTACATGTACACATCTTAGACTTATATTCTTCAGATTCGTTAATAACAAATCATAATTAATTCATTAAGGCAACTCATGTCTGGGTCATTGCTAATTCGCTGCATGAAAAAAGGGATTTGTTCAAAATTTTCTGCTGTCCCAAATTTGGCGCTCTCCAAAATTTATGACTCGCGGCTCCTCAAAATTTGTCGTTACCTAAAATATACTGCTCTCCAAAATTTGTGGCTCTCAAAAATTTACCGCTCCCCAAAATTTGCCGGTCCTCAAAATTTGTGGCTCTACAAAGTTTGTCGTTCTCCAAAATATACTACTCTCCACAATTTGTGGCTCTCAAAACTTTACCGCTCCCCAAAATTTGCCGCTCCTCAAAAATTGTGGCTCTTCAAAATTTGTCGTTCTCCAAAGTTTGTGGCTCTCCAAAATTTGTTGTTCTCCAAAGTTTGTGGCTCTCCAAAATTTGTCGCTCTGCAAAATTTGCAGCTCCCCAAAATTTGCCGCTTCTCAAAATTTGTCGTTTCCCAAAATATACACCTCTCCAAAATTTGTGGCTCTCAAAAATTTGCCGCTTCCCAAAATATGCCGCTCCTCAAATTTATCGCTCCCCAAAATTTGCCGCCCCAGGCTGCAGCAGCCTACCTCTACACCCAAATTCGCCCCCGTTTAAGAAGAATAAATCTCCCTAATTCTCAATTGATTAATTACTTCCAATTTTTCTACTTTGCAGCGTATATCTTAGCCGATGCTGGATACGACGTGTGGCTTGGAAATAACAGAGGGAACATCTACTCGCACACTCACACAAAGATGTCGACGAATGATCGACGTTACTGGGATTTTAGGTGTAGTATGCGTTTGCAAATTCAGTCCATTATTTTTATTTATTTCTTTACTGTTATAATATATATTTGTGATCTTGGGTTCGTCTACACGTTTTAGTTACCACGAGCTCGGTGTTTACGATGTCCCCGCAATGATCGATCATATACTCAATCGAACGAAACGCGAGAATCTTTATTACATCGGCCACTCCCAAGGGACCACGCAATTTTGGGTAACGATGTCACAGAAACCCAGTTACAATTTAAAAGTCTCTTTAATGATCGGTCTCACACCAGTAGCTTACTCTGGGCACATGCGTGGAAAGGTTACGTCACTCATGGACTTAACACCTTTGGGCGTGGTAAGTTGCACGTACAGCTTGTCTGATCGTGTAAATATGCGGGACGAATTACGATGCGATCAACAGTCTTCCCCCTCGCAATTGAATAATATATAAATAACATAATCTCCGTCACTTGAATTAAAAAGAATTGGTTACATAGTGACTCTTTGGATAGGAGAAGTTTTCGATCACAGATTAAGCAAGATTGATTGATTCTGTAATTTTGTTGCCTGCTAAATCGTGAAAGATTTTAACGTACGTGGGATAATTACAGTATTGTCTCTGTATGTGCTCGCTGGGACCGGCGTTGAGCTCCTATCGTGAACAGATCCCGAATTCCGAGTGTTCGTTTCTCGCTTCTTTCTGGCCGAAGGAGGGAGCGAAATGGAACGCTTTGCGTGCGGGCGGGCGTACGCGTTCCCGTGCTCACTGTAAGTGCTTGCGACCATCGCGCACGCTCGTCGCGCACGCAAAGGACGGAGTGTCACGGCGCCCGAAAGACGGAGCGAGACAAACATCAACGCGTCGTCTCTCTCGTACCGTCCTCGCCCGCTTTCAGTGGCTCTCGCTCCCTCTCGCCATCGACGGACAAGAGTGAGACAGAAGTGGTGGGGATAGCGACAACACGTATCGTGTGCACCAAACCGAGCACATACGGAGACATTACTGTATTTTTCTAGCACAAAATACCTTTTTTAATGCCAAAAGTACTTGGAAGAATGTTAATAATATTATTTCTAATTGTACCGAAAAAGCTCATAGAGAAACATGTTCTGCCTCAAAATAGGACGAAATAGGGATTAATTTTTTTAAATATAATCTAGCTAGCGGAACATTTACATAGCGGAAATAGCTCTACAATTATTTATTGATATTAAAAATGCGTAAACTTATGCAATGGCGGATTTAACAGGGTGGCCGATGAGCAGTTGCCACCTGGGCCCCTACATTGAAGGACCCCCAGGGCCCAATATTAAAAAAAATTATGATTATATCCAAAATATATTTTTTTTCTGTATTATTACACTGAACCCATTTTTAGTAAAATACCGCTTTATTTTCCCTGAAAATAGGCCCCTGCTCAGAAGGCCCCCCTAGGGCCCTGTCTTGCAAAAAAACTTATGAATTTATCCAAGCACTATATTTTTTTTCTATACTTTTCTGTACACTTACCCCCTTTTAGTAAAGTACCTGTTAATTTTCCCGGAAAAATGGGCCCCTCAGAACGTTTGCCACCTGGGACTTTTTCTTAAATCCGCCACTGAACTTATGAATTACTGGAACCCATTACGAATGAATTCTGGTTTAAATTTTTTATATATAATTATTCTGCACGTAATCAGTTTAATAATAAATATATTTGGAATGTGCAATCTTATAAAATTCTGAATTCTTTCTGCTATAGGACACATTACATAATTTACTGAATAACATTACAATGTACAGCAGGGTTAGCCTTTTTTAAATAAAGCGGTAGTTTACTAAAAAAGGGGTTCAGTGTAATAATACAGAAAAAAAATATATTTTGGATATAATCATAATTTTTTTTAATATATATTAATCTGTAATAAATTTATCCCCTGAATTATAATTAAATTACAGGGAGAAATGAGTACATTATAAATTAGAATCTTTGAAAATTTCTTCAATGAAATTTATATTATTAATTCTAACAAAAAGAGCGTGATTAGGAGAATACGATTATACTATACATACATTGCACGATCACATTAAAAAACGGCTAAAAATAAAATGGCATTTCTCTCAAAATTGATCAAGAAAGCTATACAATATACGGCGTGATTGACCTCCATTGATTACGTTCTCTTCATAAAAGAAAGACGTGCATGTCCCATTTAAGAGAAAACGCATGACCTTCAAGTGTCATTCCCTTTTCAATCTTCAATCTCTCTTCGAAGTCCGTACTCCAATTTCTGTTTTTTTTTTTCTACTGTTTTAATACAGACTTAAAAAGTTTGTTTGTACATATGAAATACATAAGAAATGAAAAGAAAATTATACGTTGAATTTACAGTTGCTCGGCGAAACTTTCGGTTATTCAGAATGGAATCCACGTTTCACTTGGGGAAGGACGATATTGGACCTACTCTGCCAAGAAGATTCCGGGCTGAGGAAGTACTTTTGCAACAACATATACGTGCTGGCTGACTTTAATCTGACGCAATTAAGTCCGGTAGAATAACTCAACACCTTCATAAAATCCCATTAAATTCTAAAATCGAAATATTCTCAGACAATAATGCCAAATATCTGAGGGAAACATTCAGGTGATCTAGCCCGGCTTAAGCTTTTTTTGCGTCCTAGGCGAACTTGCCAAATTGCGGCATTTATTTAATAATAATAATACATTTATTTGAGCTTTTTGACGACCTTACTCTGAATTTTTATTCGCAGCTCAAAACATTTATAATACAACTTGTAAAATTCCATTTAAATCTTTATCTTAAAAAATGCCAACAATGAAAACATCTAATTTGCCTACTGGGACAAGCTGAGCCTGACTGTATACACTGCTCAAAAAAATAATTCGACACTCATCTTCTTTGAAATCCACAGTATAATATACAGAAGATTCACAAATTCATAGAAAAGAAAATTCTAAATTCTATTTATGTTCAGCAGAAAGAAACACATATCTTAATAGATCATTTATTATTAAATCCCCAAACCATAAACTAAATTCCGTATTTAAAAATTTTAATATGTTCAGCACGACAGGAAACTCGTTCTAGACCACGTGCCTGCTGGTGCTTCCTGGAAAGAAGTTCTTCATTTTGGCCAAGGATGCATTAACAAAAGTTCGTACTTGTCGCGTTAGAAATAGCGAGATAGTTTTCGATAAGCCTGAATAAATGTTTCAGACCACTTTAGACAGTTTGACTACAATAATAATGCGAAGAATTATCGGTTGTACCACTCCTTGGTTCCACCGGAGTACGAACTGAGCAAAGTGACTGCGCCAGTTGCAGTTTTTAGCAGTGACGACGACATGCTCGCAAATACAGAGGTAATTAATGTGAATTTTATGAAAATATAAATATTTCAAATTAGAGATTAAGTCGTCCAGTAACACATCTCGTTTCTCGTTTTTTAATAGGACGTTGAACTCCTCACAAAGAAGCTTAATAATATCGTGTATCAGGAGAAAGTAGAAGGGTATTCCCATTTCGATTTTTTATGGGGAAAATATTCCGACACGCTCGTATTTAAACCTATAGTAGAATTATTGGCACGCTATAAATGAAAAGATTCTGTGCGCGATATTTTGTATTCGAATCACAAATATATGTAACAAAGTGCTCCACGTTTAAGTTCACCAAGAAATATGTATCGGTTAAAAACGAAATTAATTTAGCGATATTACGGTAAAATGGGAAAGTAAGCAGAAATAAATTTTCAGAATATAAAGAAATGAAGAGAAATCAGATCGAATTGTTTTCTAATGAAAATTCCAGTGAACAAGGAGTCAAATTCTAAAGTTACTTTATCTTTATACAGAGCTTTTAAAAACTCTTATTGTTTATGTATTTTAGTTGTATAACGAAAGGTTTAAAATACTAGTAGTGAGATTTATTTATACAGGCTATATATTCGAATGGAACACAAGTTAAAATTTATAAAAATACTATTAACAGTGTTATAAGTATAATAACGTTTCAATACAATTTGTATCTAATCATCGGTTAATTATAATCTGACCGTTACTAATTATATGTTAATATATGTAATATATCTTTTTCACTACGCTAAATGAGAGGGGAGCCTTGATTGGTTTGGAAATCACTGTTTCTATCAGTCCAACAACTGAATCCAAACTATTTCTATCCATTTTCTTGATATTTTATTATAAATAAAATGCACTACATAAATTCCTGATTTCTCGTTTCAATTGTATAGCTAATTTTTAATTACTAATCAATACTTTTTCAACATTATTACCTGAAATAAATAACCATATTACTGTACAAACTTGTTCATTTACCGAAACTCCGTCTAATACAATGGAAAACTAAGTCTCAAATAACAAGGCGTAAATTGCTTTAAAATTCCTTTCATATACTTATATGTATAAATGATAACAAGCAATCTTCTTTTTTTTTTTTTGAGCGCTAACGGTAGAATATTTATATAACATAGTTCGCATACTATAATTTTATTCTCATAGTTCTTACTTGCAGCAAAAGCCATTATCAATATCATTAATATACTTTTAAATATACTTTTGGAACTGTCATTTGGAACATATTTTCTGACACACGAAAAGCATATATTTCAAACGAATGTGAGCGGAACAATGAAGATTATTAATCACTAAAATACAAATAATTACAATGAACAGAAAACTAAATATGTAATAATTTGCAGTATTGAAATTCTCTTTCAGCAAACGATAACGCTACCATTTCAATAGCAATCGTACTGTGCTATTAAATTATTACAATCTGATCGTACATACAGAATATTAAACTGATACATATGAAATCGTTGTTTATATTTTCACGTAACTGAAATAATAAAATGAATTAGAATAATCTTTGGAACTATGTACATGCATAAATATATATACATTTAGTATACAGGGCGAGGCACTTAAAGTGAAACAACAGTGTTATTTTGATGAACAATACCAGTTAGAAAAACTATGTCATATTTTTCGGAAGAATTAGTATTAACGTTAACATTGTTAAATTTCAAGAAATGAACAAGTAAAAGTTATTGAAATTAAAATATTTCTTTATAGTACTTATATCTCTTGTAACATTAATTAAAATTAAGTAGTTTCTAACATATAAACATATTGAGCTTCCCGATATATTATGTGGAATGTTAATTTGGAAATATATTTTAAACTTTAACGAATACATTTTCATATATGCTTAATAAAACACGTGTCCCTGCAAAGTTAAGTATTCTCCTTAAATATAGTATTCTGAAAATCTTATTTCGTTTTAAATCTCCATTGATATGTTTCACTCCTACGTAAATGTACGCTCATTTCTCGATACAATTCGCAATCGTTTGGAAACGTAAAAGTACATTTTATTTGTTCGTAATTAACTGTAAATAAGATATTAATTTCTCAGATCATTATATTGACAGGAAAGAAAATCGACGTTGTAAGTGCAACAACAAAAATGATGAACATGTAATTAAAATTACCGTTGCAACATGGAAAGCAATGAAGTTCTAATACTTTATTCGCACCATTCGTGGTAAAACTGTAAATTAACTGAATAGTGATAGTTCGTTATTGGATACATAAAACGAATGACTTTTAGATATATTCATTGTGTTTTTATTCTTCTTTAAATAATAGTTGAAACTATATTTCGTTAAGACTATCAATACTCAATAATTAATTTCTCTAGGAATGTTTAATGAATTAACTTCTACAATCTTGTATAATCATATCAAAATATTCAGCTGCAAGATAAATCAATCTTAGTACAGATAAATATGCGCATGAAAATTATATGAAATAAGCAGTAATGTAGTTGATGGTTTTGTGAGGGAAATGGAAAACTGTAAAGCTATGGTCGACACTTCGATGATTAACCCTTTCGCAGTCGCATGAAATAAAAAGCCGAAACTTTTGTTTTGTGACTAAAATTATTTTGCATGTCAGGCTTGCAGAGGTAATGTTTAAAAATAATTTGGTATTTTTCACTCTATAAGCCAAACTAAGAAAGGGTTAAGACGATAAGAGTATAGATTCTGATAATCGTAAAATAAAATATCTGTTAGCTATAACTTAAATTTTCATTAAAAAAAAATATACATGTATCCTTATTTATGTTAAAATTCACGTAGGACATTTGTTGCTATTTTAATTAATTCAGTCGTTTAAAACAATGAAATAAATCCCACTTCTGACAAAATGTAAAGAAAGTATTACCATTTTTCGTAAGATATATTTCCTTCAAATTGGGTTGTAATTATTTTAAAATTATATTTATCTACTGAAATAAAACATGCAACAAAATGTAATACAATTTTCCGCCATTCGTACAAAAGAAACTTAAGCCTTGAATTTGGATTAAAAATATTTTAAAATCGAGAATACACAAAAATGATTTTTCATAATTTAAAGAAATTCTTTCAAAACTTTACATTCTAACGTTTCAATTTTAATATCATAGATGTTATACCCAAAGAAAAATAACATGCATAAACTCAAATTATCATAGACAAATTTGCGACGATGTTCTAATGATGAAAAAGAAAAACGATACACTTTCTCAGAAATGAGAACGATTTATAATCTCGAACGCAAAATCTTTATTCCGATCTATTTCATTGGATTGAAAAATATTAGTTCATAAGAATGAAAATGTCTCACTCTGCATAATATAGTATACATATCTGGCATGTAAGAAATTAAGGAAAATTATTAACCTCGTACGAAGCGTCTTTTATATAATGTATTTTGGCAATTTTATTTTCGTGTGTGTCCTTACTCTAAATTCCTTTCAAATTATCCTAATTTCATGTCAAATCTTCATAACTCTCTAGCTCTTTTATCAAGATTTCAACATTTTCTTTATATATATATTTATATATAATATATATTTATAATAATCACAGGAACGAACAATTGTCAGCAGTAAACAATTTTGGTAAAATGTAACAATTAAGAAATAAACTTAATACGGAGTTGCAAGTTGCACAAAATCGAGTTTTTTTTACTAATTATTTACATATTTCAAAGTATTCTGTTAATTCGGTAATTAAAAATGAATTGAAATGTTATCTTAATCTGGTGTCTTAAATTGTTATAAGGAAAGATACTAGCAGAAATAATATTCTTTATCGAATTTTATGCTCTCGTAATGCATGACTGTGGTCTAAGTTTTCTAGTGGATACAAAAAGATATGGCAATGGAAGACCTTTGTTTTTCTGTACTAGAATATAACTGGTTTGTAAAAGTCGTTAAGTGCGTAACATTTGTAGGAGAAATATATGGAAGTAATAGCTTAGTTAGCCATTTAGCATAGTTTCCTTTGAAAATAGATCATTTTACTACGAAAAGAAACACCATTTTGTGCAATATATGCTTTTTAACTTTCCGATGCGCTAGATTGTCGTGTGTTACGTTTATTTAATTACATTCCTCAGCGATTTCGCTATATTTTAACACGAACGTCTTAACAAACTTAAGTCACTTTTACGATGAAAAGTGAATATATTCTCCCGCGTAGAGAATCTCTATACCAAAATTATTTACTGTATAACTTTCACGTCCTTGAAGCACGTAATTCATGAACAAAAATATTTGAAAAAATTTATAATACTATGTTGTGATGTGATTAAGAGTTCTCTTTAATATACATTGTGATCAACATTTTTTTTTCAAGTGTTTACTAGTATTATCATAGCTTTAAACTGTCTGTATAAAAAAAAAATAAAAAGAGAAATGTAAAAAAAAGTTAATTCGTTTAGAAATATACTTACGTTCGCTATGTTCTTTTAAAACGTAATTAATCTATAATATACAGTGTTCTTCTTAAATAGGTATTAGTTTGTTAGAAATATTTTGTCGCTATTGTTTTTAGTGGATACGTTCATGCAAGCGATAGAGTAGATCGTACAATGCTTGTAAGTATTTAATTAGAACGACTGCACAACGGAACGATATATTATCTACGAGATTAATCGAAGCAGTCAGGTACATTTTCCGTTTTTTTTAATTCAATTCTCATCTAAAAATAGCTGAAAATAATACCCATTAATACGTTTAGTTGCAGCACCATGTGTGAAAGAAGAGTCAACATGATCGTATAATATGTGGGCGCAAATTAAATACTTCTCCAATACTTAATACAAGGATTCTGTGAACACTTCAACGTTGTTACAGCTTTCAAATCTCTTGCAATCTACAAAATTTATATTTAACTATTGATTAGAGGCAACCTTGTTATATTAAACAAGCCTTATTTAGCTTAATTTAATGGAAGGCAAAACATTTGCTTCAATAGTCCTTTCTTTGGACTTTCATCTTCCTCGTCGTCGTAATTGTGTTCATCGTAGTTACTAACGATCTCATTGTTATTGCTAGAGCCGTATGTAACGTCAGTGATGCTTAGAGAACTGGAGCATATCGGACTTTCGTATCGGAATGGAAAAGGTGGCGATAACCGATATTCGTTATAATTATTGTCGTTCTCATTCTCTTCGGAGTACGTCATTAAAAAAACGTTGTTGTGATAACCTCGATTTCCTGAGCTGATGTTCAATATAGGGTCAATTCGAAGCTTCGCAAGTTTGTCTTGCAATTCGTACATATAACACGGCTGCAATTCCTCGTGACTTTGATTGTGACGTTGCACAATAACGAGCGGTTCTTGTCACACGCAGTCTTCCAGAGACATTAATAATGGATTCACGTACTCGAAACCCTCGAATTCGCTTTGATCGATTTTGTCGATCACCCTCCTGCAAAATGTTCATCTCAATTTAGATTATTCTGTATAAGCATTTTGACGAAACACGATTATGCCACGTTTATTTATCATTTTAAACAGATGCTTACGGATCATCCGGCGTTAAATGAACTGGTTCATCTGTAAACTCTGGTGGGAAGTTAGCTAAATCACGATCAAAATCTAAACGTGGTTTATAAGGTGGTGTAACTTGCTTCTGTTCCAACTGCAAGCATTAATGTAATATATTAAATGACTCATTTGTATATTTAACAATTTCTCGCGCTTTAACACTCTGAATGGCGCAAGATTTGAAGAAATGTCCCTTTAAATTGTTTAGGCATTTTCGAACAACCCTTTAGCGACAGATATTGTTCATTAAATCTTCATGAGAGTACTATTGATGGATGAGCGAGCTTCTCCCAATAAAAATGAATCGAAATACGACCTCGTTCGAGCTACTTTTAATTATGGATACATAAAACATCACACGGTTAAAAATAGCTCGAGTGTGGCCAAATGCAGACCCGTTTTATCAGGAATATCTCACCAATCCATTGGTACTACTTTCACGAAGATTGATTAAAAAATATAGAAACTAAAATTTTAAATTATGTTTGCCTTATAAAATCCCCATTTACTTTCGTTTTTCAACTAAAGATTCGGGAACCCTCGAACAACTTCAAGATACCAGTCAAAGTATTAACATTCGAATACTTTCGCGAATAATAATGCTAATTACCATTTCCCAATCAATTGCTTTGAAGAATGGATGAACAGCAATATCAAGGAACGCGCCCGGCCTTTTGCCGCAGCCTAATCTCTCATTAGGGTCCTTGCAAAGGAATCCTTTAAGGACAGAGGCTGCTTTAACCGACAACGACCTCGGTATACGAATTGTCTTCTGCAAGATAACTTGGAACAGGTAATCTTCCGTCTTCTGATCGGGATTTTCTGACGCGTCCGCAATGTCGAACGGGCTGCGGCCCGCGAGCATTTCGTACAGAAGCACTCCAAGTGCCCACCAATCTACAGAGAAACTGTAATCTTCGCCGCGTAGTATTTCAGGCGCGATGTAATTCGGGGTGCCACAAAACGTGGCTGTTGTGTCGCCTTCTCGGACACCTTCTTTGCACATTCCGTAATCAGTCAATTTCACGTGCCCTTCGTGATCAAGCAGCACGTTGTCTAACTTTAAATCTCTGTATATGATACCTGCGCAAACGAACGATAAAAGCACGCATATTAGAATGGCGAATATTAGTCGGTGATGGGAAACTTAGGCTAAAAAGTTTGGCTTTATCCAGTCGAAGGATAGTGGCAGACCTTTCCTCTTACCTTTCTCGTGTAAAAAGTTTAAGGCGAGGCTAATTTCAGCTGCGTAAAATCGAGCATGCTCCTCTGGAAGACGGCGTTGTCTCTGCATGTGAAACATAAGATCACCGCCGCGCACGAACTCGATCACGAAGAACAGGCGGGAAGGTGTCTGAAAGCATGAATGGAGCCCCACAAGGAAAGGATGATTCGAGGCGGTTTCGAAGACGTGCTTCTCCGTTTGAACCCAATCGATGTCTTCGTCGTCCGTTACTAAGGCCTTTTTAATCACTTTCATCGCGTAAATCCTCTTCGTACGCTTCAGCTCTACCATCAACACTTTGGCGTAGGAACCACGACCGATTACCTTAATCAGTTCAAAATCATTTAACGAGTACTGCCTCTGCATGTCATTCAAATTGTCCCCATCGTTCAGCGTGTCCAGCGGTAGCTCCTCCCTCTCTTCACTTCCGGTCCCTACACAAACGTTCACAACTTTATAAACATACGCAAAATGTAATCCCATTTTCAGGTAATAGCTTTTAAATATTTGCACTTCGATTAGTAGAACGGATATCTATAATTGTAATTATACAAATCATTCGTTTAATTTCTGTATGGCAAGCTTTCAACGTGGCATAAAAGTTTATTTGAACTTGACAACACGTATAAATAACAAAATTTTACAGCAAGGGAATATAAGATTACATATTGATGGCAATTTTTCATTTTAATATTAGATTTAGAGGAATGTACAAGAAGTTACTATTCTTTTGCCAAGAAACCATGAAATATTAAGCAGATACTGATAACTGATAAAAGAAAAGGTAGAAAAAATTGAAGCAATGATCATATGCTTGAATACTAAAATTAAAAAATTTGCAATAACTGGCGTTGATCAATTTGGTTTCTCAGATGCTCGTATTGTATAAGCTGATTCAGAACGAGTGGAAACTTTGGTAGATTGTTTGAGAAGTCATTCTGAGTAAAAAGTGTTACATAAATATAGATTTCACTGCCAATACTTAGATAGTTACAGTATTTAAAAATTGTACTGCTGTCATAATGAAATCACAAGCTTGATTCTGAATTATCCTTCAGAGGATTATGACATATTTATTTACAGTTCAATTTTCTAATAAACACTCATAAACACGGTATAATACATTATTCACACGAATTTCACCTGACGCATTAATAAATTATTTCTTCGCTTTGAATTGCAAACAACCGACATCTCATATTCCTTTGTTTTTAGTTCTTAAAGATTACTTTATATCAACCACGTGACTATGAAAGCACTACAATTTCAAGCTCCTTTGAGCTACGTAAGTAATCAGAATGACTCACTTCGGTTCTTCATTCTACAAATGATTAATCATAGATTCTCGCGTACTTTGAAAAGGTTGTAGCAACTAGGGTGTACCGAATCATTGAAACTATTCTTACGATTGCGCGAATGCTCCTTGATGATGGACAATTCTGAAATCTCATCCTCGAGATGAGCTACCGGGCTACATTGAACGGAATCCGGTTGCTGTTGGTCGCCGTTCCTGTCGATCGTCTGCGAGTCCGTGCTCGGCATCTGCTGCTGCGTATTCAAGCATCGCTTCCTTACCACCTTGTGACATTTCTTGTGGACAAGTAGCTTGCACTGAATGCATTTGAACCCCTGCCGTCCGAGGCCCCAAATCCGATCCCGGCAGAAAGCGCAGAACGCTCGCTGTGAAAGTCAAAGAACCGTTCATCAACAGATCAACCGACATGCCGCGCTTCAAAGGTAGCTTGATCTATCAAGTGAGCCCGCAAGGATGAAAGCGATGCGAGTCGAACCGAAAGAGGAATAAGACTTGAAAGAACTCATTCCTCAAAACCAGCGACTTCCATCCACCGTTCTCATCCTCAGTGGCACCGGGTAAGACAGAGCATTATCGACACAGGGTACACACAGTGGGTATATACAGGGTACAGAATGATTCTTGATGACCACTAGCCAGCAAGTTCCTTTTACCAGGGATTCATCTATCCAAGAAAGGATATTGTCTCTAGAAACGTAGTGTGTGACAACAGGTATGTGTTTCGTGGATGATTGGAAGAAAAGAAAAGAGGGTTCCAACGGGTGCGTTAATTGCATGCGACGAATGGCGAAGCGGGGGAAACAAGCGGATGGGGATTGTGAGGACGGGGCTGGAGTAATTGAATGAAATGACTGCTTACCCGATTGAAACGTTTCGCTTGAAATATATGACCGTTCACTCGGTACAGCTTCCTCCATCTACGTGCGCCGCGTCTGTAGATGCTTCCTTTGGAAAATGAAAGAACATAAATATCACGAAAGTGGGGGGTTCATCTGTCGTCGAGTGTCTGCCTCGAGATGTCTTCGATCTTTTCGGATTAACGAGTCTAACATGACCCAGCGCAGGATGTACAAATCGCGAGCGAACGCTATCAGGGAACCTAGCGAAATGCCTTTACTAGCAGCGTCTCGCGTGTATTTACAAGAAAAGTGTGTGTGAGTGTGTGTGTTTGTGTTTTGGAAACGACTAACGATACAAACGGACGCTCTTTCGAAATGGGTTTCTCTTAAGGGTGCAAGCCTAAAGTGTGAGTATATGCATGGTGCTGGAATACCACACTGGAAGATTCGCAGTAGAACTGCAATCGGCCCAAGTCCCTCCATACTTCCGGGCCGTCAAAACTACCGAGCAATCTTGACAAGGGCGAAACGGGCGTGGCTAGAGAATTTGTAAACACGGCAGGAACACATCTCTCGGCTGCGAACCCGCGGTGTTTAAACGGGGAACCGGAGTCGCAGCGAAGCCGCTACTAATTGCGCTGGTGGTTCACCTTCTGTGTACGAATCATTGCCTGTCGACGGGCGAATGCGAATGTGAAGGATGAGAGTGATGCAAATGCATTGCGATTCGTCGATGTTCGATGAGAGATCAGGCGAGAGAGACTCTGCTTAGCTTCGGTGCGGCAATAATATTGGAGAGAAGAGAGAAACGGAAGAGTGTCTGAGGGAAATTATAAATAAAACGTCGATAAGAGAATGGAGAGCGATACGGCGAAGATAAATCGTTATTGTTTACGTTAATCGATCAGCCAGACTATTCGTAACCCTTTCGTGACAAAAGCTTGTAAACTTATCGCTAATCGAATAACTCGCTGGCTAGTTGCGTGTTGAATAATGCTGAGCAGAGACGTGTTAGAGAATATATGATTGTTATTGCGGCGAAAACTCACTGTCTTCTCCCTGACAGGGCATTCCTGGTGCAGGCGGCACGTTAGGAAAAACTGTAACAAAAAAGGAGAACGTTTGTTATTTTCGGTTTGCGGTGTTGATAGAACCGAACGTCTGACAAGGGAACTTCGGTCACTTGGACATTCAGATTCTATGGAAACTTTGCAGGTTTATTGAGAAGCAAAATAGGAATTTCAGGCATTTTTTTTATTTGATACTTTTTGATTCTTCAGGGGGAAACACTTTCAACTTTAATGTGTGATTTTCTGTTATTTTGTATATCTTCACAACTATAGTAGATATAAAGAATTTTTAGGATCAAAATTTAAAAATTGAACTTTAATTTTCTTTTGGTTTTCTTCACCTTATAAACAATTCTTATATTTAAAGGTTTGTTCTCTCTTGCACTGTTATGAAGCTATATTTAAAAAATAAAAATAAAAACGCGAGAAGTTTAAGGGTTGAAAAAATTGTTCCAATGTAATTTTCGGGGAAGGTTTCCTCGTGAGTAGGGAAACTGGAGAATGCTTAGCGGACGTAGTGTGCGGAAACCCTACAGTCGCATTTGTTGACCGTAGTCGTTGAGCGCCCATCGCATGCAGCATGCATCTGTTCATCGTACTCAAAGGGTTGGTAAAGTATTATTGTGTAATATAGTTATCGCATACTGTTTGCATCTGGTTCAAGTTATTTTAAAGAAAAAAGGCTACAGTTTGGACATAACAAAATAATAGTATATATTATACAGGGTGTTTCATAAGGTAGAAAGTATGGTTTCAAATTCAGTAGAAAGTATGGAATAAAAGTTTTTCATAGAAGGCTCCGTTGGAAGAGGAAATCAATATTGAAAATTCATACACCTGGACAAAAATGATAAAAATAGAGTAATGGAAAGATTGTACAGCTGTGGACAAAATGTGTCCTACTGTAAAAATAGATCGAGATTGGAGAATAACTTTTTTCAACTTGGCTTTTTGAAAATTCAATTATTATTTCAAAATGATCTCGAGCACCCACATTCAGTCTTATAGCAGAGATAAATCAAAAAGTGTTTAGATCGCGCATTTCTATTCTCCACTTTAAAACAAAAAGCACCGTTTGCTTTAAAAGGAGAATCAGGTGTAAATTAGTAGAATACGATAAGAGTATTATTCTTAAAGATGAAGTTCGATTTGTCTTGAAAAAGAACGTCCGTATAGTTCGTTAAGTATTTTAATAACATTTAAGAATCAGAATTTTAAACGATTCTATATTAAATGTAAATTAATATACATACCACATTCTTTTACTATCCGCAAGGAATATTTTTGTATTCATTTTGTAAGTAAATTCTACAAGGTGTGGTAAGTGCTAAATAAATATTTTACCTACGCCTGGGGGAGTAATGGGAATTACCGAATCGATATGTATAATTTAATGCACTTTGCAAACCACGTTTCAGGCCTTTAATTTATTGTAGTGCACTTCGAACGGCCAACGATTCTGGCTGAAGGCACGGAAAGAATATCTCATGAATATTCAATCATGCAAAATGGGGCATCTTCATGGTAATTAGTCTAGGATCTGTTCTCCTCGCTGTGCGCCCCTACAGTAACCAATTTATTAGTTTTTAAAACAGCACCCTTGTGCTACGTGTACTGAAATTATTAGTATCTTTACTCCACTTTCAAATCAGATCGATTACTGCTCTTCATAAGTATTATAACGCCTGCTGTATTTCCACTAAAGCTGTAATTATTCGAATATTCGAATCTCAAATTCGAATTCTCTGGTATTCGAATTTTCGAATCTCAAATTCGAATATTCGAATTCTTTCTTATTCGAATTTTCAAATATTCGAATTCTTTGTTATTTGAATTTTCGAATATTCGAATTCTTTGTTATTCGAATTTTCGAATATTCGAATTCTTTGTTATTCGAATTTTCAAATATTCGAATTCTTTGTTATTCAAATTTTCGAATTCTTTGTTATTCGAATATTCGAATTCTTTGTTATTCAAATTTTCGAATATTCGAAATCTTTGTTATTCGAATTTTCGAATCTCAAATTCGAATATTCGAATACTTACATTAATCAAATATTCTTTATAGTCCTACTTTGCACACAGTATGTTCGGTACAGATTGAATACGTATCACTACTTTTAATTTAAAATACCAAATGAAGTAAAATTTGTTTAGTTCTTCAATAAATTTGAAAGTTTTCCACAATTATTCCACTCAGAGTAGGATCCAATTTAATTTCCATTCCATTAAAAAAGAAAAAAGGGAGAAAAGAATATTACAATCAAACAGAAAAGCAAGTCGAAGTTTGCATTTTCGATTCAAACTCCCCGACTGCATCACGGAAATTAATCATATTATCGGTAATGAATCAAATTTCATGAATACCCCGTTTCGCAATGAAACTTCATTTAATATGAGAAATTACGCGAGAACCGCGAAATGCAGGAGAAATTCAAGCCGCGCCCCTTTTGTTCAAATAATGAAAAATAGTTTAAATTAAAATTTTTATGAATACCGTGTACGCTCCACTTGCACGAAGCACTGCGCTATTCGTGCAGCAAAATCGTAAATGTTTTCGCTGCCCGTAGACCGCGGCATGCAAAAACCGTGGAAAATACTTCATCATACGCGAGGCAAACATATTAAGTATGCGCATTAAACTACGGTTTGTTGAATGTGCCGCCGCAGCGTCCAATTCATATGCCTGTCATATTTCATTGGTCAGTGAGAGCAGCAGTGTTGTTATTCGCGGAAGCAACATTGTGATTGGATTTGTGGGCTTTCCTCAATAATTTTATTAGCACTCTACCGCAGACCACGATTAATACAGGGAGTTTAGTCGAAATTGTGACAAATAGCTAGAGAATCTTTAATGAAAAATAGATATAGTGTAAAGGATATAATTACTACTTTTGCGAATTCTGATTCGAGGAATTATTACCCTGCATATTTAAAGAATAAATTAAAATTGCAAAGTTATAAGAGGAAGTCTGTTGTACTAAGAAAAACTGTCTCCCTCTTTCTTAAATTTATCTTAATGGGGAAAAGAATCTGTTTCTTTAGGGGAGATAAACTTCAGATTAAATCTTCTTTGACAACATTTATTTATTCAACAGACAACCTTTTATTCTCTTGTAGTTTTAACAAATTTGTTAAATGGGTAGAGTGATAACTCGAGCGTTTCTTAAAACAAATATATACGTAACTTGGATATAATCATTTTCATTGTATTGGACTACTTGGTATTTTACTTTAGATATCCTATAAATGTCACTGTGTAAATTATTTTTGTTATATTATTGCTATCACCACCAAAATGCTAATGAAAATTCCAGACGTAATCCATGACTCAAACTAAAACATTGATTTAATGAAAAAAGAAACAGTTGTATTCTCAGAAAATAATTAAAAATACAAAAAAAAAGAACATAAAATATGAATATTTCTTGGCACAGAATCTTACACTTTATAATCTCTAATAATCAAACAGCTTGCAGCATCGATGCAGAAAACAATTTCTTTGAATTTAGCTGAATTTCAAGATTTTAAATCTATTATTATTACACTATTATGAAATTATGATATAATCATACCAGTTTATTATTACAATTATTACGATAACACCATTTCATTTTATAGTTTTCTGGATTACTGCCAATTCCTGCTCAACATACATTAAAATCAATAAACACATCGTACAATTTAGCTTCGTTCTACAACTTTCTGCTCTCCAATTCCTTGCAATAAACGTCCCTGCCGAAAATATTTACGACTCTACTTTATACACGTTTACCATAAATCCAGTCATAAATGTCATTCCCACTCGAGGATATTAAATCGGTGTGGCTTCATCGGCTAAAGTATCAACTCTACCTACGTATGCGCAGAGAGACACCTGCCAAATCAACATCCTAACATACACAAACAAACAAAATCATTACGATACAGCGGAAAAAGCATACATCAACGCACATCTCCAAACAACAACCTACTCCCTATTTAAACATTATTCCACTGCATCGTTCGTTTACGCGACAAAATAAATTCTCGCGTAACAAGCTTTTCCTCCGAAATGTACGGTGGTATTTACATTCAGAATTATATTTACGCCGAGCACATAGTCATACTTTATCACACTGTATCCGTTAAACGTAAAATTGGGAGAGCGGAAAGCTGATTACGCGAGGCGGCGCGCTGCTGTTTAAATATTCGATCAAATTAAATTCGGGTACTAACAAAAATCATGTATCTCGCATAACGTTATCATAATGCCTATGGTGGTCTCTTCAGCACAGCATGGAGAATAGCGTTGCAACCCTGGACGGTGGGAATGTTTGCTACTCACGTCCACCAACAATTCGTACCGATAACCGATTTTGTATTTGTGTTTTTTTTTATTTCTCGCAAAGACGCGTCTCGCCTGTCGCGGGTACGTTCTCTACTGTGGCTTTTATTCTGTAACCTGGTCATAAAACGCGGCCCGATAACGAGTAACATTGAATTCAATTGATGCGATCATGTTATCGCTTATCGGTGACGGCTTGCTGGACGCGAGTAGGTGCAACGTTGTTTTCAATCTACGCCTTTATCAAGTTTCATTCGCGAGTGGGTAATCGATCGGTCGGAACTATCGGGGCTGCCTAAACAGCGACGTAAATTCTAAAGTATGTCCTAAAATACATTCATCCTTTGGGTGCTCCCATTCGGCGACCTGATTTCAAGGTGATCTTTGGCAATTTTTTGTTTAAGAATCGCAACGCGCTGCGGGCTGAAACTTTCCAGACATACTTATTCGCGTTTAATGTGGGTTCAGGAATTTTTTGGCTGCCAATGGTTAACCTTGCGATGGTCTTTGGTTCAGTTTTATGGGATGACAAGGGGGAGAAACGCAGCGGCTATGCAGTAATAACTTGATTCGTTGTTAAATTGAATTTTGATTGAGTGAATATTTTTGAGATGCTTTAATAATTGTTGAACAAGGCATGGGTCTGTTTGGACCCGGATGTCGTCGACTGTGGTGGCGGGCTCCGTTAGTGTGACGAGGATTAATTAGGATTCTTGAATTTTTTAGGTGAATTTTTAGTAGCACCTTGAGTTAATCAATGAAACAGCTTTTTTGAGGTTTTTCCAGATGTTTGAACAAGTTCAATCTTTTATAGATTCATATTGTTTGGTTAAGGTAGGCGTTTTTGTAGCTCATTGAATTAATTGTAAGATAATTCTGCTTTTGTTGAATATTTTCGAGTCAGGCGACGTCAAGTCGAGTCAACCGAATTATTTTTAGAATGACTCGAATTAGTCAAAGGAATCGAATATTTTGGAGACTTCTCAAATTATTCGAACAAAACAAATTCCCTTTTGGAGGCTTCTCAAATTATACAAAGAAACCGAATTCCGTTTTGGGAAATTTTCGAATTATTCGAAGAAAACGAATTCCCTTTTGGAAGCTTTTCGAATTATCCAAAGAAAACGACATCCCTTTGAGAGCTTTTCGAATTATCCAAAGAAAACGAATTCTTTTTTTAGAGCTTTTCGAATTATTCAAAGAAAACGAATTCCTTTTTTTAGAGCTTTTCGAATTATTCAAAGAAAACGAATTCTCCTTTAAGAGTTTTTCGAATTATCCAGAGAAAACGAATTCCCTTTGAGAGCTTTTCGAATTATTCAAAGAAAACGAATTCTTTTATTAGAGTTTTTCGAATTATCCAAAGAAAACGAAATCCCTTTGAGAGCTTTTCGAATTATCCAAAGAAAACGTATTCCCTTTTTGGAACTTTTCGCATTATTCATCTAAATCTAAAACGAATTCCCGTTTAGAGAACTCTTCAAATAATTCAAATATATCAAAGGTTGTCGTGTCACATGAATAATCGAATTTTTTACAAAATACTCCAAATACTCAAAGACACGAATTAACTTCAGTATTCGAGTCAAGTTGAACGTGGTTAATTATTTCCAAGTATCTACTCACACAGTCCTAAGCACTGACACCAATTTATATAGCAAACAGCTGATATTCAACAGAATTCATTGTCTTCTCGATGAAAATCAATAATTCTAAAACCTTCATTCGAATGACTGTATATTCCCACAGCTCAAGTTCCATATAAAAAGTAAAATATATTGAAATGTGATTAAAGAAAAACAAATATGCAAAAGCAACAAAAACAATGTCAGCTATTTAGTAACGTGATGAAATCACTATTTACTGTTACAGCGAAATCATCATCTTCGTCCATAACGAATAAAAAGATCGCTTGGTTTACATAGAACCATTACAGCTTTTCCAAATTAAATATTTAAAAACAATACTAAGAGAAAGTAGGGACAGAAGGATGACACACTCCATGTACATTCCCATATATCCACATTACAAGGACTACATATACTCGTACATGTAACTATGCTCAGAAATTCTATCCAAGCCTGCCCACTAGTTTCAAGAAATTGATTAATAAGATAACACTAATCAGAGCCCAAAATAATCACTTGCAATTATAAATTGCCTTATCAAGCACTGATACTTCAGAACTGATTAAACAATTAGGAGCACTGTTTTTTAATTTATGCTCGTGCAATATACAAACAAGATACCAAAGAAAATCTACATAATGAAATACACGAATAACGAATTAGACTCACGAGTCCATTAAACCTTCCCGCAAGCTTCGCTACCTTTAACCTTCGGCTGACGGATGCAGGGTAAATTTTGACTCATATTACGTATCAAACTACATATCCCTCATTATCAGTAATAATCCTCGAAGAAAATATGAATTTTAGATCACAACGTCAGGATTTAATATAAACCTTATTCCGAGGTGTGGGTGAATAAAATTATTCGACGAAATCGGCCCTGCATCCAAACAGCTGTCAACTCATCCGCCATCCAAGAGTTAAATAAGCTTTCATGCAGATATTAATATTGTTGTATCATATCGTAATACTAATTGTAAAATTCAAGCACATGTGAAGGAGAACAATAACAAGTGAAGGCAGGTGTCATTTTTGACAGGGTGTAGATTAATACAAACACTTATATTTTCGTACTCTGATATACTACTGCTTGTTACACTACTCAAATTGGAAATTAAGTGATCTATTCGATGACCCAGTGAAACTACATTAGGTCACAGATAGATGGCTGATGATTTAGGAGCTCTGTTTCTCCTGTGTGTTATTGGTAAATCGATGGTCGGAGTTCACTGAAAATGTTGTAGGTCTCCAGCTAATGATCAATCGTGGCCCATGTCGATGCACACCGAGGAACAATGCTCACGTCTAACGTGACCATTCGTGTGATCAACTAGGATAAATGGCCCCACTACTACTACCCTAACTAATAATTTTGTACGCAAATATAATTTGTTAATTTGTGAAATATTTACGTGAATATAACAGTGTAAAATGTCATTCAAGACTATCTCGTTTAAAAACTAGTTTTCAATCGAAAGGAACAATCATTTTCTATGTGCATCAAATCTCTATAAATTAGCGGAAATTAATTAAAAACCTGAATTGTTAAGTCACCAGTGTTCTCATTGTGGAATTCTTTAAAACGCATAACGTAATAAAGATACACATCGTTTTTAATTTGAACTTAAATTTCCAAACATAATAATTCGTATTCCAAAAATCCATATGAAATTTTACCGTCGTTTCGCCATCTGCATGAAAAAAAGTCTTAAATGTATCCTTCGAATTTATCAGCACGGTACGGTTAACATCTTGCGAAACTTCTTAACGCAGCAGGTATAGCTATACTTATTTATCTCGGATTAAGTGTTAATTGTGTCCCGACTGTTAATTACCCGAGCTGGCTAGCAATGGCTACGATCGAACGAGAACGAACAAGGAATTTTAATTCGCGACACATGGCAACTTGCCGCTTCGCGTGCTTCTCCCAATTCAACCCTTGTATTCATCAACGTGCTGTGTTCGTAAAGCATTGATCAAGGCGATCGCTAAAACATTCGAAATAACAAATGAAAAGTTACGTACTAAATTAACCATTTCTCAGGGGACAAGAATTTACAAAAGTAAAAATTCGCAGAAACCATTTTTTCGTTTTATATGTGTATATATATATATGTGATATGTGTATTAAACAGCATATACACATCGCAAGCACCCCGATACTTTGCTCAAGCATCGCCTACCACATCATTAAACGTGTTCCATATACTGATTTACTAACTGATTGCGAATATATTACCGAGGACGTTTTAATTATCTCTCATTCTCCACACACGAAATTTGTTGGAATATTGGCAATCACTATTATCCTCAAAATTCTTCTCGAATGCAATTTTTAAATTACATGCCCTGACGAAGGAGAAACTAGAAAATTTATATCCTAACAACAGAACTTGAAATATAAGGTCGTTCAGACAGGTATGAAAAAAGCTTTAATAGACTGTTTTTGGAGGTCGTTCCGAGTAAAAATAGATAGATTCGAGGCATTAATAAATTATTAATTGTTAACTACTTTTTACTTTCAATTGCAAACTGATATCTCATATTCTTTTGTTTTGGTTTCTTAAAAGTCACTTGGTATCAAGTAGGGCTGGGACTATTTGTCGAATTTTTCGGTATTCGAATATTCGAATACTTCAGTTGCTCAATTATTTGGCGAATATAATTCGAATATCCAAGTATTCGAATACTATTCGAATATTTAAGTATTCGAATACTATTAGAATATTTGAGTATTCGAATACTATTCGAATATTTGAGTATTCGAATACTGATGTATTCGAATAGTATGCTGTAAATTATAAATCAAGTTCTTTGGGTTCATTTGTCAAGTAAAGTCTTGTAAGCTAATTCTGACCCACTTCACACCATACTATTCGAATACTGATGTATTCGAATACATCGGTATTCGAATAGTATTCGAATACTACTCTATTCGAATACCGCAATATTCGAATAGTATTTGAATACATCGATATTTGAATAGTATTCCAATACATCGATATTTGAATAGTATTCGAATACATCGATATTTGAACAGTATTCGAATAATAACATTCGAATACTCAAATATTCGAATAGTATTCGAATAATAACATTCGAATAGTATTTGAATAATAACATTCGAATACTCAAATATTCGAATAGTATTCGAATAATAACATTCGAATAGTATTTGAATAATAACATTCGAATACTCAAATATTCGAAGTTTATTCGTAGCATTCGAATACTTGTAAAATATTCGAATATTAAATTATTCGAATCCCAGCCCTAGTATCAAGCGTACGATTTTACTATGACAGCAGTCGAATTTTAAACTTACAACTACGTGACTACTGAGAACAGAATCCATGTTCACATACGTAACACTTTTCACTCTCAACGATCCAGTCAAAATTTTTCACACTCGTTTTGAACCACCCTGTACTCCCAAAGATAGGAGTTAGGAGGAGCTTCAAAGGAGGCGTCGGGCGTCTTAACGGGAAGACAAATGAAAGCTTCGAGACCAAAGTGCTCCAAGCGAGCGGGGCGAAAGAATACTCGTAAATCTTACAACAGATCCTTCGAAAATCATAGACTAGGATGTGAGGGTGCAGGATGATTAGATAAGCGCACATATTAAGCACACCTCCGTCTCAAAAACACAGGCACACACGCGCGGGATATTCCTCGCGATCAATATTTTGCAATTCCATCTGCCCGCTCGAAACGACAGGTTGAACGAGGATTCTGCGACAACGATGACAAATAAGCTCGCCTAAGCGGCTAGAACTAATACGTGCAGCGGCAAAGCGAGCACACCGACTTGCAAGGGAAACCGAGGAGGACGGCTGTGACACCGTGCTTCGTTACGGAGTCAATTGGCCAAGTTAACGAGGACGGGAGCGTGTCAAGACCTACCCCAGGTGATGTCGTTGAACCAAAATTGCGAGGATCCGGTGGTATCGTCTATCAAGGGGGGCATGGGGCCCGGAGAATCCGGCGGCGGGTTGCACTGGCCGTGTACGCGGCAAGTGCCAGTCCCCATGGGGCGATTGCTGGTCGCGTACATGAGCTCCGCCACGGCGACATCGTCAGGATCGACCTCGGAGGTGTCGTCGACACCCTTGTCGCAGAGGAGCTTGATCCTCGAGGAGGACCCAGGTTGCCCGAATATGTCGTCATGGGGGCTGTTATGGGGTGGCGAGCAGTCGCCTCGCAGGCCAGCGATCGGTTGCTCGTATTCGGCTGAGTCGCTGCTCGGTGACGGTGGGTAGGTGCTGGTGCTCGACTTGATCGGTCGATCCCGCGGCAAGACTTGAACGGCCGTGGAGGAGGTGGAGGGTCCTTCGACTGCAGGAGGAATCCTACGCCCAGCAGCGGCTGCAGCCGCGGCGGCGGCCGCGGCTGCCGTGGCCGCCGAGTAAGAGTAGAAGGAACCACCCTGTATCATCATACTGCAGGGTGGCTCCTCCACTGCGGCGCCAGCACTAGCACCAGGCCCGCCAGGCACGGACGAGGAGCCAACACCGAGCTCACCTTGTACTTGCACACCGTACAGCCCCTGAGAGATACCCGACTCAGCCTGGTGGAACTGCTGTTGTTGTTGTTGTTGTTGTGATGGTTGTTGCTGCTGCTGCTGCGGCTGCGGCGGTTGCTGCTGGTGCAGGCTCTGGTGCTGTTGTTTATCCTTCTCGCGACGGGGTGACCGACCCCGATCGCTGACTGATGTTGCGCTCCAGTAACCCCACGCCATTTCGCAACGAAATTTAGAGCCGTACTTATCTCACCTTCCTCTATCCCGGCCGCCTGATATCGTCCGCCAACAGCCGTACACCACTGGCTCCCGTGTCTTTTGCTCCCTATCACCCTCTCCAACAACTCCCACCCCAAGTTTTCCCTACTTTCCTTCCTACGCGCTCTACGCGCGCACGCTCTCTCAATCCCGATCCCTCTCTCTTTCCCGGTGCTCCGTCTTTCTCCCTCCGGCGCCCCAGCCGCACCAGTCCCTCCCTTTCTCGCCGTCTTTCCTTTCCTCGCCGTTCCTCTGTCCTCGTCCCCTTTACCGTAGCCGTGCACCACCTCTTTGCAGGAGCCCGGCTGAGAATGCGACGAGTCAGCGCGATCGATGCTGGTTTATCGCCACTTTTGCAACCTCTCCAGTGACAACGCCGATTGCCGGAGGTATACACAGCGGAGATCTCTCGACACGAATCTCCCGACCATCGGGTATATCGGCCGTGCCATGTAACTCCCCGCGCGTGGCTGCTTCAGTAACAATTGCCCGGGGGACGATCCACCGCCGCCGACGTCGTCCTCGCGCGATCCCAGCCTCTCTTCCGCGACCAGATCCTGGCGTGTCCTCCTTCCGCAGACGTCTCCGCGGCTACCAGTCCACCCGGCTACGTTCCCGTGAGAAAACTTCGTGGCTAATCGGTCCGCGTAAGAATATCGACTGCTGCCGCGGGATTCGTTAACTACCGTCACCGCCCGACGCGCTTTACTCCACGAAATGCGCAAACGCCAGGATAAAGGCACACCGAAAACAGGACTGATTTCCCTTTAACAAGCCGGCCGACTCTTTTTCCCTTGTTCCTCAGCCTCCTTTCCTGTCCCATCTTCTCCCTCCATTCCGTCCGTTTCCCGTGCTTCTTCCTCGATATTTCCTCCCATTATCCTCTTCCACTGCTACTTTTTATCCTCTCTTTCGCCCCCTCCTTCCCTTCACGCTTTAACACTTCTCCTCTGTCCGCGTTCACTTTCTCTCGTTGACTTGTCGTCCCTCGCTTATTGTCCGCTCCTCCGTTTTTTACCTCCACTCCTGCGCGTTTGTCGACGTATTCTCTTGGTCTTTGGCATCTTTGATTGTAAAGGATTTGATTATCGGTTCCTGGTAATTTGGTCAATTTTTTATGTCGAAGCAGGGGTTTGCCATTGGTGAGATTATGCATACGACGGAGATGCAGTTACGCGTAAATGAGCCAATTATTGCGGGATAATCGTGCGGAATGAAGATCCGTAAAACGATACGACGCGCGGTCGCTGTGGTTGTGCTTTTTGTCAATTCATTGAGGATTATATAATATAATATCTCGCGAAGAAATGGACGCTTTGTTTACCCTTGACGATTTAATCTCGGTCGCGACCTTTATTAAAAATGTTCATCTATTTATATTTTCTGAATTGTGCTCAAGTTACTTGGAAAAGTGGAGTTTGCGTAAAAAATACGCGTTTTGGTTTGACCTCAATGTTTCAACCATGTGAAATTAATTGAAAAAGTGATGCCTTATGAATCTTCCGTGTAATATTTCATATCTAGAAATTTATCCTCTCTGGTACAGCCATTAAGATATTTAAGTAGTTCTTCGAAAAGTGTAAACGTAATATAATTAAATATGTTACATATCCATTTCAATTTTTAAAAATGATATCAAATTTTCTAATTAAATATGAAATAAAATACATAAAATACTGAAACTATAAATCATCTGGTCCCGTTGATAACAAAATATAATACCGTTTGTTAAAAAATTTAATTAATTATTTTAAATTTGCTTGTCACATTTTTAATAATTATTTATGACTATGTAACTTAGATTTCTGATAAGCACTTTTTTAATTAAAATACCCTGTATTGTTTGAATCATTTTATTCTTATAATCTTTCATTTATGAGTTCCATTGACACCATATAATTTTATTTTTGAGTCAGATGAGTGGCAGAAATATGAGTAAAAATATAATAATTAAAGTCACTAATGTTTTACACCAATTATGTTCATTTATGAAAATACAGACTTTGTACTTTATATTTTATCATAAATGTCATAAATTATTTAATAACGGAGAATATAATTGAAATAAAAAGTTTCCAAAACAAACTGTTACTTTTTTAATACATAAAAATCAGTTTTAATTATTTAAACATTATACTTGTTCAAATTGTTTAGTATGTTACTATTTATTACACAATTTGATAAACTTTTACGAATATGAAATGGTTTGTAAATCTTACAGTTTAAGAATTTTTTTAACAAAAGGAGTTATAAAAAACTAATATTTATAAACCAGAAAATTATCTATACTCGTATAAGATAAATATTTGATAGTCATTTTCACTTTAAACAATTTCATGCGTACATATTTTGTGAACATATAGTTAAGTCAAAACAAACATCCCGAATATTTTAAAATTCAGGAAAGTTAATCACGATAGAAAAGCAAAAGAAGAATTATGGAACTAAATACACGGTAGGTAGAAACTAATTTAACAACATTTAAATGTCTATAATGAGTACTTACCATGTATAGTTATCTCAGTATCCTTTTCCAGTTCATAGAGGCGTAGGGCTTCGTCCAGTTCCTGTTGCGAAGCAATCCTGCACGGGTCTCCCTCATCATCAACCCATTTCATCGTGAATTGATCTGGTCCCGCAGCACCAAATCCACATATTGTACGCATCTCCTCCCGCAGTATGTCTACCGAAATTCCAGGAGTAATATATGTAATCTGCAGTTCCCTAATGTAAAACAAACCATTTGGATTTTCCTTTCTTTAAAAATTCCTGACATCATAAAATACTTTCCTCAGAAAGCAAAAGAACATTTAAAAAGCGGAATGAAAATTTCTATATCTGCACATATATTAGTCGCTTTGTTAAATTCGTTTGTTAAGTTTTACTACTAATCCTCAAGAAATGTTTCTCATAGTTTGATCAACCCATTACATTTTATCAAAGAAATTAGTTGTAAGGACGATAGAAATCTGTATTACGGAATATTTGTTGTCTTATTTGTTTCATAAAACTTAATAATGTAATGAAATTTTGGTACTAACATTCTCACGTGTAAGTAAAGGAATTTCAAAAGTAACATATGAAATTTCAGATTAAATAAATACTGGACTAATAACAAAACTGATGAAATTAAAATAAAGAACCAGCAACGTAGCAAAATATTAAGGTATTGAGAAGGAATAGCTTTTTGTCTTAAAAAGATTTATGACCAAGACAGTTAATTAAAAGACATACAAAGCAATCGACAGAGAGGAATCAAAGCATCTAGAGACGTGTACTCGCACAAAAATATCCAGTCAACATAGTTCCGAAAATGAATCATGGAGATATATACAATTTAATTTCTTTGTAGATGCCAATCATAGACAACTTGCAATACATTATGACACACTGATTATCCTACAATATTTTTTTATTTTGTAGATATTCTTGATCGTCAAACTTTTTTCTAGAAGTACACGAAGTCTTTGTTTCTATGTCTGAAATTTGTAATAGTAACATTTACTATTTACTATAACGTTTGTGTATCGAAGTGGAAGATAATCATATAAAACATCTTTTATAGGATTTTGTAACACTCCGCCAGATTGATTTGCAGATCTACGCTAATCGCACACTTCTCGCCTCCTTTTATTTACTACCGCATGCCTCTTAATTCTTTAATCTCTTTTTCAGATCATCGTATACATAATACATGTGTATTAAATAATATATAATTCCTTTATTTCTTACGTGAACTACAAGGTACTTCCAAAATATTGTATGTAAAGTTATAATACAATTATTCATTGAAAAAGAGACAATCTTATAATGTATGTTCTTCTTCAAACATTTGTATACCATCAGAAACAGTGAATATTCATTGATAATATTAATGCATATAAATTTTAACCATTTGAGTACCAAAGAGCAATATATTTCTACTGCTTTCTATACAAAAATTATTACGCACCACCATCGACACCGGTTTAGGTTTTATTTTTGGAATTATCGATAAATACTGCCAGACCTTAACCTTTTTATTAGGTCATAAAATAATTAATAAACACAATTTGGGCTCGCCTCTTTCTATCCTCTTTCTATCTTTTTTGAGTCACGATCCCCTCTTAAAGTATTCAAATCACCTGCGACCCCTCCCTCATATAAGGTAAGGTAAATCTAATAAGGTGAAGAAAACACGTTAAAAATAGGTATTACAGAATATAATTCTAACTTAATAATATTAAAACAAAAGCCAAAAAACCATAACGACCCACCAGAAAGCACTTCGCGGACCAACAGGTTGGTACTCACTGCTGTATAATATTGTTGTAATAGCAGTTATTAGCATCTTATTAACGACTACTTAACGTCATAACAATTGCAATATGGACCATGTACAATTTTACTCGGACAGAATCTAAAAGCCTCTCGTAGTACTCAAACAGTTAATATAAATAAAATTTTCTTAACTGACCTACAATTTCTATCAACTCGAAGCATCATTTACATAAAATTCAATAACAGTAAAGTTACAAATTCATAATTGCAAAACCTAGATTAACAATAATATTACTTCACAAAATAATATTGTGTTTTATATTAACGCTTTAAATTAAGTCTTCTTATTAATAAAGCGTAGACTAGAAAGTTTTTTGCATTCGATATATTTAAATCTCTTTTCATTCCATTCAAGTATTTAAATCCATAATTTCATATATATTGTTTACATATAAAAGACAAGCTGTTAATGAAGTATATATTAAATCTATAATAGATTATATATATTACCCATTATAAACGATTTTCACTCGGATATCATCATTCTCCGTTGTCTGTGTAAGCATTTTTATTTAATATATACAGTCCTCCTCTTTCTGGAAAGCAATTACAACATAAAATCATTATTAATATTACAATAAATATTGACACGTAAATAACAGTATTTCAAGTGACTTTTAACAAAAATAACGAATAGTATGATAATACATTATAAATTATTTGCCACTAACATAAAATATTTTTCTAACTAGTCTCCTAAATTAATGCCAGAAATCAAATTAATAATAACTGTGGTGCACAGTAATCCACGTTACATTCTAATTATGCAATACAATTAAGTAAACTAGTGTACAAAACCTAATACAAAGATCTATTATATATACACAAATTCGCACACTTGACACGAACAACACCATACGAACGTATGAAAGAACGAACGAAAAAAAGCGTTGCCTGATTTCTCCCAGAAACGTGTTGAAAATCATTTGTATAAATCGAAACGCATTCAGTGTTTTGACGAATTTAAATTGCTTATACGATCGGCATTAGTGAAATGTAGTCCAATTCGAAACCACCTTAATTCTGCTGGAGATACATGATTTCTGACTCACCGATAGAAATTTTTCTAAAAACGATCTAATTCCTACGTCCGATGAAATATATTCAGTACATTCGTCCAACAGAATAAAGAAACACGTACTTTTTCGACTACTGATTAGAAACGACTATATAACAAACACAAAATTGAGAAACACTTAACACAGCAAAACGCGTTGTCACTTGGCAGTCGCCATGTTTATGAGATACACATCTTTATAAGCGTATGTATGTGATGTACTTAGGTATTCTTCGTGACATGACGCATATAGTACTGAATTCTTCATGAACGGAATAACGAGAGCGAAACAAATTCAATTAACATCGTGTTTGACATCGGCCATTTTTTGGCCAAGTAGATTTTACTTAATTGCACGATGGCAAGTTGCAGGAGGTCATGTGTAAAACATGCTGTCTGTTTACACGCAATTTTGCTCGTTAAAGGAATTTAAGAATATTTTTAATTAAATTCTACTCGTTGAAATATAAATTATAGAATTGCAAAATTTATCCCGTTAATTTAATTGCTACTTCATTGTTAGGTGCATGTAATCATCGAATTACCTTTATTATTAAATATTTATGATTTATAGAATAACTGTTGTATTCTATATATGGCCCGGTTTCTAATATATTTATTGTTCAATTAAGGAAGTCGTGTTTTCAAAATATATACTTTTACTTTCGATTTTCAGTAATTTCCTTTCGCAAAATGGGAAGTTAAGACATTCTCCTTATTTAAATATTATCGCCATGAATTCGTATTACTGGCACTAATTTTGAATACATTTTAAGAAGCCTCCTATAGCGGACAATGAATTCTTAAAATTCATTTTTATTATAAAATATGAATTAAATTGTAATTAAAATAACGTTCTCCCGCCAAAAAGTGTCTTTCTTATGATTTCCTCGATTTAATCTTTAATCTTATAATCTTAACTTAATTATGCATACGCCAAAATGTGGATAAAACTTAATTAAATGCATTTACAGTTTACAACTTTTTAAGAGCATGAAATATTGAAGTATTTTAGAAAATATCAACTATGAATAGCCATTAAATATTTATTATAAAAATACTGCTTAATATAATATCTACTAATCTTCCCCTATGCGTTCCCAAAACCCTGCCCACTTTTAACCAATAAAATACCTGACCAATTCCGCTTCGGTGGCAGGACGCACGAACGCTTCGTTTGCAAATGTCATTTATTGTTTCGTGTGTAATCAAATGCTTTATGCATTCGAGCAACAATAACAGTTAATAAAGTAAATAAGTGACAAAAAGTGAGTAATCGCGAAATGAATATTAGTTGCCCTTACTTTTGCAGGTTATCTCACACGAAAAACTAAATAAGAATTCCTAGAACCATTATTGTGTTTGATAATCAAGGTAAGAAAAAAGTATTTTACAATTATTATTATTTTCCATTATATAAAGTAGATATTTAGAATAAATCAGAAATTAGATTTTATGTATATTTATTGTTCGTAATATTAAAGGTTATAAAACGCTCGCGGAAAATTATCTGTATAAAATTATTATTATTAAAAGCGACACATAAATTATTTAAAAGTTAAATATACTCCATTCGCATTTCAGTAACAAAATGAAGCGATCACATTCTAGAAGGGACAGAGACGACTACGACCATCGTAGACACCGTTCACGAGATCGGCATTATTACAGTGAAAGGTACAGTAAAAGATATGACGAATATAGACGAAACTATGATTCGGAAGAACCATACATGGAACAACGATCTTACGACCGACACGATTCGAAGAGATTAAGGGAACGTCAGAAAGAGAACAGAGGGAAGCAAGAAAAGGAGAAAGTTGTAGACAAAGAGATGGAGAAGAAACAAGAAACAAATCCCTCTAAGGACGTAATGGAAAGACAAAATCGGACGGTTGACTTGTTAACGTCGAAAACGGGCGGTGCTTATATTCCACCCGCGAAATTACGTATGATGCAAGCTGAAATTACTGACAAATCAGGTGCAGCGTATCAACGTATCGCGTGGGAAGCCTTAAAGAAGTCGATACACGGTCATATTAACAAAGTTAACGTTAGTAATATTGGACTTATAACTCGGGAGCTTCTAAAAGAAAATATCGTCAGAGGTAGAGGTTTACTCGCTCGATCCATAATACAAGCTCAAGCAGCATCGCCAACCTTCACCTCCGTTTACGCGGCTCTCACTGCAATCATCAATTCCAAATTTCCCAACATCGGGGAATTGATATTGAAACGTCTCGTAATACAGTTTAAACGTGGCTTTAGAAGAAATGACAAACCTCTTTGCATATCTTCCGGCACGTTTATAGCACATTTGGTAAATCAGAGAGTGGCGCATGAAATTTTAGCTCTAGAGATCTTGACTTTATTGGTGGAAACTCCGACCGACGATTCTATAGAAGTAGCGATTGCATTTCTGAAAGAATGTGGTATGAAACTCACCGAAGTTTCTAGGAAGGGTATTGAAGCTATATTCGAAATGCTGAGAAACATATTACACGAAGGACAGTTGGACAAAAGAGTCCAATACATGATCGAAGTTATGTTTCAAGTTCGAAAAGACGGATTTAAAGATCACGAAGCTGTTCCGGACGAACTTGATCTCGTCGAAGAAGAAAATCAGTTTACGCATCTAGTAACGTTAGACGAAGCGACTGATTCCCAAGATATATTAAATGTTTTCAAGTTTGACGGGGAATATGTGATTAATGAAGATAAATATAAGGAGTTGAGTAAAGAAATATTAGGTTCGGATATTAGTGGGTCAGAAAGCGAAGATGATGACGAAGACGAAAGTTCGGATGAAGATAGTACCGCTGTGGCAGAAGGAAAGGAAGATGTAATTGTAGATAACACAGAAACTAATTTAACAGCTCTTAGGAGGACAATTTATTTAACAATCCACTCGTCGCTTGATTTCGAAGAGTGCGCACACAAGTTGATGAAAATGCAGCTGAAACCCGGCCAGGAAACCGAGCTCTGCCATATGTTTCTAGATTGTTGCGCGGAAATGAGAACATATGAGAAATTTTTTGGGCTCCTAGCTGGCCGGTTTTGTGCTATCAACAAAATGTACGTTACACCGTTTGAGCAGATCTTTCGGGACTCGTATCATACGATACATCGTTTAGACACGAATAAATTACGCAATGTGTCCAAGTTTTTTGCCCATTTGCTGTTTACCGATTCTATATCGTGGGAAGTATTATCTTGTATAAAATTAACCGAAGAAGATACCACAAGTTCGAATAGGATATTTATTAAAATCTTATTCCAAGAACTTTCCGAGTACATGGGACTGTCGAAACTTAATCAACGCGTTAAAGATGTTACGTTACAACAAGCGTTTGAAGGATTATTCCCCAGAGACGACCCAAAAAATACTCGTTTTGCTATCAACTTCTTTACATCTATTGGTCTAGGTGGACTTACGGATGATTTAAGAGAGCATTTAAAGTCTCATCCGAAGCCTACGATAATACCTCAAGTAGAACCAAAGGACGAAGTCGTGTTAAATTCTGGGGAATCGTCCGTCGACTTGAATTCAAGTACGTCGTCATCTTCGTCGTCGTCTAGCAGTTCAAGTTCGGACGATTCCAATTTATCTTCAGAGGAAGAGATACCGAAAGAAAAGAAGAAATCGCGAAAAAAGAAGAAAAAGAAGCAAAGTACAAAAGAGAATAAGAAGAAACATAAAAAGAAAGAAAAGCGCAAAATGAAGAAAGCTAAATAGAATTTATACATATATAGAACAACTTTTCATGTGACAAATAACGAATAAATCTTTTTCTCTTTCAAGAATGTTATTCTTCTGTAAATCATACATTCGGAAGACGCACGTAAACATATTGTACATTAAGAAAAGCATTTAAATGCTCGATGTTATAAATATGTACCCATTATTATTTACCATACTGTAAAGTTCTTGAAACGCCACTTATTTCGAATAAATATATTTTTATCGACAAGTTTTTAATTCTGGGAAAATTCATATATCCTGCATCTATCAGAATTTGATGGATAACTTTTAGCGACTAGAACATAATTTCCACAGGATTACATAACGAAGGTGGAATATATGACAAAAGTGATTTGAAAATATGTGATCGCACATGGAAATTAAAAAAGGAGTGCCTTGTCTCGGTTAAAAGACGTAGATACAGTTAATTTAATGCACTTTTTGCTTCTAATGCATAGTAAGCAGGACATTCGTTTTGTTCACCCTATAAATAATCATAAAAACCTATGACGGTTGCATTTAGAGCAGCATACACAATAATTCTGTCATAACAGAAATAAATGCGTCTACATGCGCGATAATCAATTCCAAATGTTTGGAATACTTTAATCTACAAAGATTCGTTTATCTTTTAATGCCGCTCATAAACTATGCCACTTTTGTTTGAACCATTGTTCCCTAGAGATAATAATATTGATGTATCAGCATAAATCAAGGTGGTAAGGTCAAGTATATCGGCCTGCACGCGATTTATCAAATAATACATCATTCCAATAAGTTCTTACTGGGTCCCTGTTATTCTCATTGTACTATCTACCGTTAATAGTTAACGGAAGCTAGGTATCGTAAAAGATAATTTCGCGAATTTCACTCGTCGAGTGAACTGTTTGTCGCGTAAACGAGAGTGAAAATAAACAATCACCGTAACAACGGCAGCGTAATGTGCATGATGGGTCAAGCTTGCCCTGACAATGAACGCGGAATAGATGCGCATCTATCAATGTGGGTGTAGAGCGTGTAGGCTATTTTGACGGGAAGATCACGTGATTAAATACTCAGCCGTCGCCACCACTCTGCCACCAGTACTGTCGTCGACTCGTCGCCCGACCAGACCGACACTATGCCACGACCCGTAGATGCGCAGACTCACCATACTACATTTATCGGATGCGAGCATTGCGAGTGCGGTCTACGCGAGATCTTCTGTTACACGCATGTATACTTGTATCAGCGCGAACTGGCTTGATATGTACGAGGGAGCAGGATAGAGAGGCGAAGCCTGGTAACATAGCAGACCGAGTAGCGCGGTAGGAGGCCAAGCGTAATGCTGGCTTGGTGGAAGTAGCGGGTGTTGAAAAGGGGGTATAGTGAACTTCGATCGGCGACGTGATACTTGCGAAGGAGATCGACGACGTGTGGAATGAACGCGCGACTCTGTGCCATCGGAGCAGCATGTGCGTGCTAGACGGTGCTGCGTATACTCGTGCGTACGTGAAATCCTGTGCAATTAAACGTACAACGCTGTGCACGTTTACGAGTGTACACAGCGATACGCGGCCTCTTTAAGAGCACCGTGTTATCCCCCTTGTGTTTACATACACGTACGTGCCCGCGGGCACGCGTGTGCGTGCGCGGCGCGCGTGTGTGCGTGCGCGAAAAAGGAAGAAAAGAAGAGGCAAGGTGGAGTATTTGTACCAGAAAAAGACATACTGGAGGTGGGAGAGGAGGGAGGGAGGAGAAGGAGAGTACACACGCAAGCAATCGACGAAACGTCTTGCCATGAGAAGCGCGAGTACACGCACCAGTGTTCGGCGGTGCTAATATCACGTATCGGCGACGGATGACCGAGGCGCGGAGGATTCGCTCGATATCGCGCCGCCACCCGTCGACGCGGTGCAATGTGATCGAAAATATGCGTATCTTTTCGAGTGGCCCCTCGCTTTTCGGTTCCCGTGCGATCGATACGTCACTTGGCCGCGATGTGCTGAGGCGATCCGGTGGCCGGCAATGCCGCTCGTGACGGTGGTAATGCCCATCGATCGAACCTATCATCGATTCGATTATTGCCGTGACAAATAGCGCAACTGCATATTTAGCCCTTTTCGTCATCGTCGTTCCTACGGCGGCAACGACGACAGCGGTGTCGGTGGTGTCGGGTGGTAGTGACAGTGGCGACGACGGTGGCGGCGAGCGCGGCGGCGGCGGCGGCCGCGACAGTGGTGGTAGAAATAGCTGTAGCGGTGGCGGTCGAATGGCGGTCGCGGTGGCGATCGCGATAGCGACGGTAGCGACGGTAGTAACGATAAATATCGGAGGCACCGACGATAGAAACCGACGGCCAGTGATAACGACGTCCGCGAAACAATGAGTATGCACTACCCGATGAAATTCACCGTATTAAAATAACATGATAGATGGAAAAATATGCGAGGGGAACCAGCAAGAGGTAGAAAGAGAAGAGCTGGCTGCGAATGTAGTCGCGTTTCCTGAGTGTTCGCTGGGAGAATCCGCGAGCAAATAAAGTGGATAAATGTAAATTTGAAAAGAGCTAGAACGTCCCGAGTTAAGTTCGTTTACAGTGGCGGTACATCGTCCCTCTCTCTGTCTCTATTTCTATTTCTCTCTCTCTCTCTCTCTCTATCTCTCTCTTTCTCTTCTTTTTTCTTAAGTATATCTGCGTGTACATTCGTTTAGAGAAAAAGAACGAATTATCATGTGCATGGAAGCGACGTTACGATGGACAATAGACTGTGGATAACAGCCGGAATTCGGATCGTTGTGTTAAACGTGACTTTACGGCAAAACGGGCAGACTTAGAGAAAGACACATGAACGGGTTAAGCGTGTACTCGTCTCGCGTGCCAAAAGAAAAGCAACGGGATATAACAACGCATCGTCTGGGATGAATACTTCGTATTTTTGCTCGCCAGTGATACTTATCTCCGACACAGCCGCAAACTTGGACTAAACGAGTGACACTTCGACTTAACCGTGGCGAAATGAACGCGCGTGGGTTCTCCGTATTATAGGTGTGAATAACACCTAAAGCAAGGATCACACGAAATAACGTGGTATGTTACGATTTATCACGAAGATCTCGTACGACGATAGAACTCTCTGTCTTCTCCAGCCATTCTGCACACGATACGAATAATGGAGACGCTATTGCCTGGCAATACAAATAGTCAATCGTATAGCCCGCAATTGAAGACAGTTTTAAAGACATATCAGCTGTCCGCTGTGAAAAGCTTACAGGGTCCAAGCTCGGCCCTGCTTGGTATGGACTGCAAGAGTCTATTACAAGAACAGGCACCTTGTTATTCTCCCTCCGGTCGATCCAGTAACTGCGCCATCGATTCACTGTCGGAGCAACTTCCTGCGAAAGATGTCGAGAAGGATAATCCGCCAGCGACGCCTGTCGTTTCGTGCAAAAGCCACAAAGTCGATCAACCGCTCGAAGATTCCGACGAGGATCCCCAGTTGGAGCGCTCGAAGAACATCTGCGAAAAGAGGGAGCTGGAGTTTCAGATACCGATCTTAACCGCGCCTGATCAAAGCTGCTCTGAGAGATGCGAGACAGTTTTGGAGGGTGAAAGGATATCTTGTTTCGTCGTTGGAGGCGAGAGGAGGTTATGTTTGCCGCAGATTTTGAACACTGTCCTCCAAGACTTCTCCCTTCAGCAGATCAACCAGGTCTGCGACGAACTACAAATCTACTGCTCGCGATGTACGCGCGATCAGCTGGAAGAACTTAAGCATTCGGGAATTCTTCCGCGTAATGCTCCTTCCTGTGGCCTTATTACACAGACAGACGCAGAAAGGCTGGTCAGTGCTTTGCTCTTAAGGACAGAATCGTGCGACCCCCCTCAAATCGGTAATCAAGACAACATCGAAAAGAAAGTGTGTACGGAGAACGATAGCAACGACGGGTCTGTCGAGAAATTCAAAGTGTACCACGAGTGTTTCGGTAAATGCAAAGGCATCTTCGACGCGAGCTTGTTCGAGTCCGACGACTCGGTGTGCATAGAGTGTATAGAATGTGGCTGCCAATTCTCGCCGCAGCGTTTCGTTAGACACGCTCACAGATCACTCGAGAACCGTACCTGCCACTGGGGTTTCGATTCTGCGAACTGGCGATCGTATCTGTTGCTTTCACGGGATCAAGAACATTATAATAAATCGCTTACTCTATTTCGAGAGTTGAAGGAGAAGCACCTTACGCTAAACTCGAAACGAAAATTAGAGGTATTATACATTTCTCTTCTTGTGTCCTTTGTATTTCATTTAATTTAAGAGGTTCTCGATTCTCGGGCGTTCGCGTAGATAATTTCGAGTAGAAAAGTAACGAACCTAACGTAATTTAAAATCACACGTTAATTAGAATTATAATTTGATAATATTTATTCTATATTGTAACATAAACAGAATAGAAAGGAGAAAATAAAGAACCCTTTTCCAGTTGCGGCATGATTCAGAAAAATTGGCTAAACGAATTAGAAGAGAAATAGGAAAAGATGAATGTCCAGGATTGTATAACGGAAATGGCTTAGGCATGTATCATCCTGTATCTCAGGTAGCTAATGCGACTGATCCATATCTACAAATGCAATGGGCAGTTTTTGAATTAGCGGCTAGAGGAGCATCGGCGTTTAGACCTTGGAATACTACGAGTACTTGCAAACACAAAGATAAGTAAGTAATAATAGATATATCTAGAGTATCAACAGACGAGATGTTCAATAAATCCTAATGTTTTATAATAAACGCATTATTCTTTGTAAATAGTTCATCATTGGTGCCTGCGTACCTTAGTCGAGGTCCACCCGTACTACAACACCCGGAACGCGTGGTCCCCCTTTCCGAGTGCAAGCGTTTCGAACCACATTTTCAACCGAATGTAGCCTTAGCACCTATACCCGCACCATCAGTGCCTGTAGTACTTCCACCATCTGCTCATCATCAAAGGCGACATCGTCACGAACACAAACGCTATAGCCATCACCTATCAAGCTCCAACGAGAAGAAGGAACCTCTGTCAGACAGCGTGAAGCTCGAGAAAACATCCCCGACTTGCGGATCCGGCGTTGACGCTTATTCCGAATTCCCTTCGTACACACCTGGAAGCAATGAGAAAGAACTGCCCGAGAAAAGTAAGAACGAAGTGGGCGCGGAAGAAGAGGAAAGCAGTGCCGCGGTAACGTCCTCAACAGTGAGCATAGAACCACCTTCGGCGGAAATTGGAACCTCTTCCTTGGAAAGTGATTCCGACTCGGAAGGGACGGCGGCGATAGATTTGGAGGAAAGATTACTGGCGCTGGAAGTACCGCAAGATGTTCTAGACCTGGCGCGGCGTATAATCTCCGAGAATGCACAATTACGGCGTCACCGACGCTCGGATGCACGTGAAATATCTCGATTGCGCAATCAGCTGCAAATTCAGCAACAACAGTCGTCTAATGATAGTGATAAGAAAGAGGAACCGGCGAACGCCAGCGCAGCAGATAGTACAGAAGGTAGCGAAGAAACGGAAGCTATATTACCAGCAAATAATAAAGAGTCTGAACCTGTTGCTCTAGCAGTTAGTAACGAATAAAATCAGTGATTAGAGTTTTTTAAATTATTTCATACAAAACTGCTCAGAAATTTTTTGCGACGCTCATCTTTTGGCCAGATAGGCGTGCATTAAATTTAGTACTAGCTATAATGATAACGATAAAAGAATTCTAAACGAATAAAAACTGTTTAGGTTATGTGATATATAGAGAGCCTTTGACGTTATAACAGTTAATTTGAAGTTTTTATTGTATTCATATTTTGATTCTGTCGGTTTTTAATTGAAATCGAGTGTAGATATTGTAATATATGGAAAAGCAAGATAAGTTAACCAAAATTTACCATGCCATTTAATGATTATACTCAACGATCATTGCATAAGTTTTCTCGTGCATATTAAATATGCATATAATACGAAGATTCTTTTATGGTCATTTGTTTAATTGTAAAATTAAACGGCGATCAGAGAACAAGAGATTAGATTGCTTTCCATTTAATTTTTATAGTCATGATTGCATAATGTACATACATTCAATTATCATAGTTGTATGTTTATATTAATAACATTATCATGCAAAATATTGCTAAAGTACAAAAAACCTTTAGGTGCTATATTGTTACATTAGGAATGTTCTAAGCATAAATCTAGGTGTATTTCACCAGTTCGTACTATACCATAATATCAGACACCTTGATTATGTTTTTAGTTGATACGTAGTAACTTTATAGCTTTGAAAGCAAACGAAAGAAATTCTATTTCTCGCTAATAAACTCGATTCGAGTGATTATTTATGAATAAAGTAAACGAACTATTTAAACATTTTAAAATTGCGAAATTATTATTCGAGTGATATTACAGGGAACCGCGGACAGTTTAACCGATACAAAAGAATTTGCTGATGTTTTCTGCATTGGTTAATTCCTCCATTATTTTCTAACAGGTAATTAATTCCAGTCTCTCGAAGTTAGATTTATTGTATTGTGAACACAGCTAAAATAAGAATGGAATGAATGTTGTCTTATTAAATACGCGCGGTATTGCGTTACGTGTACTTTTGTTTCTTGTTTCTTTTTTCTCTTGCAATATTGTATAATATCCCCTGGTAATGAGTATCTTGTGTATGATTTTTAATTTTTACCACGAACGCTATAGCACGCGAGACTGCTGTAGTGAAATGATTATATAGAATTATGATACTTTTGGTATTAATATTTATTTGAAACATTGTATCTACATATCATTTTAGTTGTATTTAAAATTTGAAAAAAATATCCAACCCTGTGGGTCGGGAGATTTTAAATGTGATTTATTGAAACTACTTTTACACGATCGAAATTTAATTTTTATTATTGTACATCGATACTTGTAGGGGATTCTGGAACAAAATTATAAGCACAACCTTGACTTTTATTAAACACTGCTCTCATTTCTGCTCATTATTATGGTATGTACACGCAATAATAGAACAAAATACAATTTTTGAATTATCTATACAAAACCAACACTGATTTAGAGACATACCTAGATACACACTAGATATGTAAGAGTAAGAAAACATAAATACGGAAATATATAGAGATATAAATATATATAATATATATAAATAATTATGTAATAGATATTTATATCTGTATGTATCTCCAACATACATTTCGAACTCCATTGATCCTTGTGATTTTCAGCTACTCGTTTATTCCGTCGAATCTTTCGTCACCGTTTTGTTTATTATATCTCGCAATATGTGAAATTAGTATCTATACATGAATTCCTTGTGCTTGAATGAAATCTTTTTAGGAATTCGATGTACCATTAATTATTGAAGACTAATTCTAAATTCCAAATGTATAAAATATTTTAAAAGTTAAAAATATTGGAAAGGTTGTTTTGTAAGCTTTAAAAGCTTTTTGTATTGGGTACATATTAGAAATATGATATAAATCTAACACGTATTTACATATTATAGCAAATGGAAAGGTTAGTAATTATACATTTGTGTATTTGAAATATACATATACACATATTTCGAGACTGCTTCGAAGATCTCTTATCATATACATTTTTCTAACATAACAAGAGTGTCAGCAATTCTTGTACCACATCAAAGCACAGAAGAAATTTCCATTCTCAATTTTATTATTCGTAACGCTCACTTTTCAACCGAAGTGAACGGTGAGTTTTCAAAGCAATCCGTTAGATGGTGAAATTGAAGGTGTATCGTATAATTGATTACGTAGGGTAAATTACATCCATTATTATACTCCATATAACATTTGGTCAATATATATAATGACATATATACGTTACATCATATTGTTATAATAATATAAACATCCCACCTAAGGTGAAGAATGTAATAATTTATATAATTTTCATACACACTCAGTTTATTATAGATATATATAGAACATGTCGTAAATAGTACGTGTACGGTTTGCAAGCATACAGCTCGGTTTTCAATATATTTGAGATCTGCATATAAAGTTTCGATGAATCATGTAACTGCCATGACTTAAAGATGTATTTTCATTTCGAATGGGTGATGTATATTACGTTAAAATGGGAAATTACAAATAAACACATAATATGCGACGTCTGACTTTATTGAAACATCTATGCACGACGACACGCGACTCGTTGATGTGGATTTCGTTCGTTCGAATAAACAGCCACCTGCCAAACGGCTTTTACTTGACTAGAGCAAATTTTTATTAGAAAACGAAAAGCAAAAAAAAAAGAACAATGTTATCGTGTGTTTCGTGAATTAGAAAAATCGTTATTGTTGTTGATATATTTAGTTCGACTTGAGAGGGAAAAGAGAGTCGCGAGCAGTAACCAATACAATTATTATAGTACATTATTAAAACACGTGCGCTCAAAACATTGTACGCAGATTAGAGATGCGTACTGTTAATACATTTAATACATAAAAACTCGTTCGATTTTCATTTCGAACGGGTAGGTTATTAATAGAATTCCCTGGCTCGCGTTGCAAGTAGGAAATATGAAATACTAATCGAACGAGTTTCAAGCTCTTGTTTACCACGTGCGTGTCTATGAATCAGAATTGAAGAAAATAAACTATTGAGTGAAAGATAAGGCGATCGCTGCGCTAAATATTCGCGCGCAACGAAACATTCGACGAAAATATGTTTTCATAGAATTAGAAGACTTTATTACGTTGCTTCGTTGACGAACTTAATAATAATTATGGCGTGCCTGTTCGTTTCGAATGATGTTGAAGCCCTCCATTTTAGATTCAGTTCAATTATAAGACAAAGTATCCCGAGAGGAAAATCACTGCAACGAATTTTGATTCACCAATAAACTAAGCAATACACAAAAGATAGCTGGCTAATTTAAAAACAGGCTAGCGGTGAAACGGTTTGTGTTTACCGGGGACGTGGTACGTACATTGTGCCAACACAAAAGTGTGTCGACATCCGGCTGCAAGTCTTTTCGAGCACACTGTCAATAGTTTATTTTCTTAATTAACAATTTGCCCCGCGATAGGCGAAATAGTAGATTTCGAGTGAATGTGTTTTCATATTTACGTAGAGATATTGTTAAGGGATGAAGCGTTAAATATACGAAGCAAGTGCAATGTGAAAGTACAAAATTTGACCTTTCGTTTGAATTTTGTATATTCTACATAGAGAAAAAAGGAAGGAAGAGGGATATTATACGAATAGCTTCTCCGATATTCTAAATTCCACTAGCTGTAAGAATTTCGAGAATGTTTTACAGAATCTTTACAATGTGTAAGACCATGTCCCTGATAACGTACTTATGTAGCGTTGGATTTTTTAATAATATTCTCTAACAATAAAAAAAAACACGGGCGGTTTGAAACGATTTAACGTTATACAGTTTTCTAATCGCATTAACATTGTCCGGGATTTTTGTATGATATCGAATATCTGTATTCGAACGACGAACTCCATATTATTATGGATCGGTATATAACGAGATATTAAGTAGCTCCACCAGTAGCGGTCTGATTGATCTTTGGCATAATTGTAGAGTAATATGTACATATAATTATTTAAAAAGAAAAAATACTCATTGTTGAATGTACATGAGGAAAACTGTTATAGATAAGGCTATTATCGTCATTTATATTAATTGAAATAATAAACGACATTTCGATTAAAATAAGACCTCTCCACATTTCTGCGTCGATTATTTTTGATAAGATAAACGTATACCATCGACGAAATAATATTGTTGGTACACAAAACGTACAATTATCAGATCATTTATTTATTTATATTGTTATATGTGTCTCACTTTTGTTTAATTAAGTATATGTAGCATTTTGTAATTGATTTTTTCCAGATACAAATTTGCTGATTCAATCATACTTTGCGAAATATTATGTTCGTGTTAGGATATTTAAAATTATATTAACAAATGTATTTACCATATTAATTCATTTTTTAATTCGGCAAAAAGGCTCATTTTAATTTAGCTAGGTAGTTTTGAAAATTTTCAATTTTTGTATTTTATCTATCGCAGAGTATATTTATGTGGATGTTAAAGGTTTTTTGTTTGTAGGTTTTAAATAAGAAAATATTTGATATTAAATAATGGTTAATTTTTAAATCGGGTGTTGTGTTCGAGAAAAGTACAAATACTGTAAAAGTCCACCAATTCGAATATTACTCCGATACGAATTATGTGAGCTCCTAAATATTAGTAGGGATATTTTCTGATTTCCGATTATCTGCTCCTTTATTCCGAAAATAGAAAGAGTTTTATATCTCCCCACTTGTCCGAATAATAATTGATCACCGGTTATTATTTTATTAATTTCAAACAGACTTAGGTAAAAGTTATGTGGAATACAAAATAAAAGATAATGTTTGAAATAATGGATTATTTGAATTATTCTATTACTTCTATAATAAAAAAAAAGTGATCTTATTTTGTGTCAGGATTAAAAACCTTTATTTTGGATAACTATTTCATATAATTAAAAGTAACGGATGATCTGGAGTTTGAAGAATTGCGTTTCTAATGTGGCTGAATCAAAAGTATAATATTACGAAAAAATAAATCAAAGTTCAATATTGAAATTTGTGGAATGCTAACTTTATATTAAAAAGCAGCTTTCGAACATCGTTTGAAATTCTCTCGCATCAGAAATTACTTGCAAGATAATTTCATAAGAAGCTTATTCAAACATAAAATAAAGTAAAAAAATCATTTGATTAAATAATCAAATAACGAAATAATTCAGAAAAAAAATCATTATTTCAAAATAGCAGTAGGTAATATAATTTGAATAATCATTTCTTAATGGGCCCATCCCGTAAACGAATAAAAAATAAATAAAATATTTTTCAAATAACGCCCAAGTCTGATATCAAAAATTTATTTTCTGAATCAGATTCCACTTTTTCCTGTTTTAATTCCAATTATTTAACGAACCCAATTATTAATAGATATTATATAAACCCGTATATTTAAATTGTAGCGTACAAAAAGCTACATGTTACATTGCCAACAGTTTTGTTGTTAATCCAAATTAGAATAAGTATTCCCCGTTCTTTGTAAAAAAAAGTGGCTTTAAAAAGTTAACGGGACAACTGGATATCCTCGTGTGACATCTCCGTATACACGATCGCATCGACGTTTGCTTGTGTTGAATTTGTGTGTCGCTGAAGCGCCGTCTACCTGTTGCATTCACGACTATAGCCATCTAAATTCCAGTTTCGTCCAAAATCCTTCGGGAGAACGAAGGACTAATTAGGTTTCTGGTGCGAGATTCTACCGTTGCATTTTGCGGGCATATTCGTACACGCGGATGTACAAAGATTTCTCCAACTATTCGCCAGGAGTTCGCTTGTTCCGCGAGGAAAGATATCGCAACTTTTACTGGCATGCTTAATATATGCTTACCCCTGTTATGTTATGTCTCGCCTCGGTGATATTCTGACACTTAACGATTCACGTCCTGGATATGTGATTTTGCGTGAACTTTAGGAAAACAGAATGGCTTTCTTGTGTCCGGTGCGCATACGAAGGGGAAAGAAAAAGAAACGTGAGTAAAAAGCTTCGGGATAACGCCTCATTTTTTATCAATGTTAGTGCCACTAAATTTCTGCACGGTGTGTAGCAACATTGTGGAGTATTTTAATCGAGACTGTAGGTAATTAATTAAGGCTCAAAAAAACTTGATACGAGTATGTTAAAAGGTTTTCGTATTATTATAATTTTTTATGTTAGAAACATTATTTGAAACATTTCATTTTAATAGTACGTGTAATTCGAAATGTTCAGGAAGTCGGGTAAATACTTTTGTTTTACAAATCTCTGCAAAGTGTTGTTTGTTTCATTAATTCAATTTATGATATAGATTTATTCACTGTATCAATTAATCTACTTTTGTAATACTTAAATTTGAATTCTTATAGTCTTTATTATACCACGAATTTTCTACTTCTTTGAAACAATCTTACTCATGACTTAAAAACAGATAAACTATAAACTGAAGTATTTGAAAATGTCCATTTGATTTAGCCCGGTGTTCCGTAAAAGAAAAGAAGGTGTTCTAAATAAAAGTTGTCTTTTTTTAAACTGTATTAATAAAAAAATGAAATTTAACTGTGTAATTGTAATAGTTTGAGTTTTGACATTAGCTACGTATTTCGATCGTTTCCTAACTAGTATTGTTTACCAGTAATCGTTAACTGAATCGCTAGTCGCATATGGAAGATGGACAGTGTGCCCAATATAGTTTAGCTTCCGTGATTTAATAAAAGCTGGTACTTTCTGTGTAGCATAAGTATTACCATTAATCACCAGTCATGACGATCAAGCGATACAAAACAACTTTTATTAAGAGCATCGTTTTTCTTTAGAAATGTAGGATTTATTTAAGTAATTTTTTTATAATATTTATTTAATATAGTATGCAAACATACTGTGCGTCTACGAGATGTTGCGAGAAACTCTAGGGTCCGAATGGTAAATTTCCATAGGCCAGTGTTCTCTAACACAATCGTAGAGACCAACATCGACAAATGCAAAAATATCGAACGGGACACAGACGATTCGAGCCAACCCGAGCAAAGAATCCCTCTTGCCTCTATACGATTCTAAAGATCATCTTCTCGTCGACGCACAGTACAATATACAAAGAGAAGAAATAACACAATAATAAAAACTTTTCAATTTCCTACGATTCAGCTGGAGTGCATAATTTCAATTTGGATAAAGACTGTGTCGGAGCAGGAGGAACAGGACTGGGTTTAGGAACTAAAGTACCACTGCCTCCTGGTCGTATAACGGGAAGCGCTAGTATCGAGACTTTAGTCCGAGTGGGTATCGAAAAGGAAAATGGACTTTCGCCGGATAGCAAAATGGTTATTGTCCATGATTTTACCCCCTGCGTTGATGACGAGCTTCAAGTGAAACGAGGCCAGGTTAGCAGCTTTCTATCCTATACTTCTATGTGATATTAAAGAAGAGAAAAGAAAATGTAAATAACACTTTGTATGTTTCTCTTAATTCTGTCTTCTTTTATTTGCTTCGTACCTGCGAACGCTATGTGTTCGCAGTATTTTTCAACTTTAATTCCATTCTGTTTGACGTTGAATGTAAACTGCATTTTTGATGGTGTTGTTTTGTTTGTTTTTTGCATGTTTTAGGTTGTAAATGTTTTGTATAGAGAGAATGATTGGGTGTATGTAATAGCAGCTGATACACGTATGGAAGGCTTTGTACCACATTCGTATTGTGCACCTTACACATCACAACTTGCTGAATTAACACTCGCTACTCTTATGAACAATGTAAAAAAGAAACTGCCCAGGTCTAACGAGACTGATTGTGATTTTGCTGGTACAGGTCGTTCACAAACAGTAGACGCACAACAAACTGACACTGGATCAGCGTCAGACTGCGAGAGTTATGCTCGTAATGTCACCACTGCTGACGTAAATGTTAATCGATCTAATATTACACAGTCTCAAAATTCTATTCAAACTATATCCTCTCAGCCAGATGTACATCCTTTCTTCAAGGTATGTATACGAATGTTTTAGCATTACGTCTATTTTTTTGGCAATATATGTATTTATTCTGGATGACGAATTTATGGAAGCGATATGAATATATTTTAATGTATTTGAAATATTCATTACAGGATCCATCAGCTGGAAGATACATTGTGCTTTATACTTTTGTGGCTAGAGATGAGAACGATGTTAGCGTAGACAGGGGTGAATTTGTAACTGTACTTAATCGAGATGATCCAGATTGGTTTTGGGTACTTAGACATTGCGATGGAAATGAGGGATTCGTGCCATCTGGATTTGTATATCCAGGACATGTTCTTCATTCTTATGCAACAACTACTACTACAACTACCACCACTACTACTGCAGCCACAACATCTGCAGAAACACATAGTTTAGGTTTGTTTCGTTTTTGTTTTTATTAGGATAGTAATAAATTCAACTTCATCTTTGTGTAATGTTTATAATTTTATTCGGGGTGGATTTGAAGATTTGCCGCTCCTAGGCTAACAAGTGTCTGCCGCCCTTTTCGCGAAATATTATCAGATATTATAATTTAAAAGAGTTGAGGCAATTTAAAAATTAATTTATTATGGGAACTCACATATGAGTTATTGCTAATGTGTTATATGAAAAAGAAGTGAATCGTTTTTTAGTTGTGTTAGCCTCTGTGTTTAAAAGTTTAAATATTTCCCAATTTCTTTCACTCAAAATTTGTCGCTCCCCAAAATTTATCGCTTCCCAAATTTGCCGGTTTTTAAAAATTTGCTGCTCCCCCAAATTTATCGCTTCACAAAATTTGTCGCTCCCCCAAATTTGCCGTTTTTCAAAATTTGCCGCTTCCCAAAATTTGTCAGTCTCCAAAATTTATCGCTTCACAAAATTTGTCGCTCTCCCAAATTTGCCGTTTTTCAAAATTTGCCGCTCCCCAAAATCTCTCGCTTCACAAAATTTGTCGCTCCCCCAAATTTGTCACTCCCCAAATTTGCTGTTTTTCAAAATTTGTCACTCCCCCAAATTTATCGCTTCCCAAAATTTGTCGTTCTCCAAAATTTATCGCTCCCCAAAATTTGTCACTCCCAAAATTTGCTGTTTTTCAAAATTTGCCACTCCCCAAATTTGCCATTTCTTCAAAATTTGTCAGTCCCCAAAATTTGCCCCCTAGGCTGTAACCTACTTAGCCCATACAAATCCGCCCCTAATTTAATTGGAAATAGTTTATTATATCATAAAATTAGAAATATGTTTTAGCTTCAAGTAATAAGAATGCTATGACTCTCAATATAGGTCAGGTCTGAATCCCAATGAAACGTCCCAACACTACTCAGACCTAAAATTTCCAGCTATCCACAATCCTATCGAATACACATTAGAAGTAAAATTATACACTTTCGTTCCATTTATTATACAATAACATACATTTCGTACAAAGCCTGACTCGAACTTGACAAGTTCTCTTTCTGTTTAAAGGAAAAGGAAGCAACACTATGCCGGGGAATGAATCATTACTTCAAAAAGGTTTGCGTGACTTTCGGGACGAAACGAATGGTACAGAATTGGTTGTGCTGTACGATTATAAGGCGCAGGCGCCAGATGATTTATCTGTGAGGAGAGCTGACTGGATATATGCGGATTTGGGGAATCAAACGGTAGACGGGTGGTTGTGGGCGTATGCGCCAAAAACTCGGAAATATGGTTTCATTCCAAAGGCGTATGCTCGCCCTCCCGCTATGACGAGCTTATGATACAAATTATAATTTTGTATATCTTTGCATTCTATGCATATATTCAATTAATAAAGTACTTTTATACAATACTGCATTTTAAAGCGATACCCAAAAGAAATGCCGGCACAGGTGCATTACACTTTTCCACGTGTAAGTACTTCCTTTTATTAACACCGCTAATGGAGATATTGGAATTTAATATTATATACCTATGCATTTTTATAGTACGTCTAGTGTACAGTAACATTAACATTGAGCGTAGCACAGTCGGACATAATGTGACTAAGGAGACCTTCGTGAAGAACTATGCAATCACCCGCTGAAAAGATATCTTGAGGACATTGGGCTGTTCTTAACGAGTTCACCGGACCTGTGTATGTCAGGGAACGGAAGCCTTCATTATCAATCTTATCCACAGCCTGTCGCGGAAATAGCCCATTTTTTATTATAAGCATATCATTTGCTATGTATATAGGTATATCACCATTTGTTTACTTAGGGTCAATTCAGACGAGCGATGCGGTGTTGTTGCGATCTCGCACCGGTACATATATACGTATAAAGAGATTTACATGGGACTCAATTTTTTGCGGCAGTATTGTCATATCGCACAAAATTGCGACACGTGTGAATCTTTCTGTACATATATGTACCGGTGCGAAATCGCAACGACGCCGCATCGCTCGTCTGAATTGACCCTTAAACGTTCTCTTTCGATAAATTAATGTACCTGAATACTACATAGAAGTTTCTCTGTCGTGTTTCCAATGTCCAGTCCAGCAACCCAGGCAATAATCACATCTTTCTCGTGGTAATCTCTTTTGTTGCGAGTTTTCTCAGACACATATTGATCTGTGCAGTGTAGTCGGGCAGCTAGTACTGGCAATGGTAAGCGATTTCGGAATTTTGGGTTGATTTGACTACCGTTAAACAGTCTTGCAACAGGATCGCTTGTTACGGAAAGTTTGTGGTATTTACATAGGTTTCAAAGAACAAGAAAGGTGACTGTTAACATTATATTAGAAATGTTGCATTTAGTCGTTGATTTTGAATGCAACGTAAATATCATTTGTTTGCAGTGATAATTTAATCTTCTTTTAGTTACTATATACTTAAATTATACAAATTCGCTAAAATGTTACTGCTGATTTTGTTTTTTTACCTTTTCTGGTTTAGTATTTATTTAGTAGGAAGGATTTCTTGAAATCTCGAAACCCAGGAAAGTTTTCGCAATTCGAAAATCTCAACATTCAGATAAGGAAAAGTATAAAATCAAAGAATACAGAATCGTTCGCAATGTGCCTCGAGAATTTGTACATTGTTATATTTTGTTTAACCATCGCCAATGTAGATTTATTCAAAAATTTTGTTCACTTCAGTTCTTAAAGCCAGATATTCCACTTACAAAACAGAATCAGCATTTCAAGTTCCGAGAGTTTCAAAGCCTCACAAAGTTTCGAATTCGCGTTTGGAGAATTTAAAAACTAGCTTCGAACCCACCCCTAATAATTATGTACATATTTACTAATATACTCACGATAGTTTACCGGAAACCAGAAGAAGAGCCAGGCACCGACTGGAATCTAGCGTTAAAGCACTGAAACTGACGATGAGCGTACTCTTAAAACCAGGCTCCACATTCAATATGGGCACTTCTGGATGGTCGAAAATGAAGTGGTGTGTCAATGCAGAAAAGGCCACGTTTATGGCGCAATCGATCCGCGGGCAACGGATCGGTCTGCGAGAACATTCCGCAGTAATTTGCCCGTTGATTTTAGCTTCGGATATGTGCGCGTCTGAATGGCCCTTTTTAAATAAGTTATATTGACTATGTTGTTGCCTTTGTATCACGTCACCTTTGGGTCTTTTCTCTCGAATATTACTTTGCTCTTTAATTCGTTCATAGTCAGAACTTTCCTCGGAATCATCAACATTGTAAGATCCTAAGACATTTTTGTCGATATTGGGCGCTATGCTCGGACAATTTTGAATCCAAGGTTTAGCGTACGATTCCTCGTCGTTAATAGGCATACATTGCTGTGCACGTTGATAATGCTTAAAATAGTATTCTGCCGGCTGCCGTGGGACTTGCATCTTATTTGAACGCGTGTATAAGGAATTCAAGCTGGTGTTGCTTTCCCGCGATAAACTTATGTTCGATTGTTGGACTTGCGCGTAACAAAGAACGCAACCGGAATCTGCAATATGCAATTGTAATTTGAGGCTTTCGGTCTCTGTTTCTTTAGTACAATAATTTTAGCAATTTAATTCTCGGCAATTAAGAATATATTTGTTTTTAAAAAAATTATTTTTTAGTAGAATTGTAGCAGAATATAATTGCGAAAGGCTGTATTAATTAACCTGATGGAATCGTGAAATGTTGAGCGCAACGTTGGCATAATGCATGCTCTTTAGAGCAAGAGACATTTTGATTAAAATTCGAATTTGTGTCTTCAAGAGTAAGGTGACAAACGGCGCAAAGTCCAAGCATTGTATTTATTCGCTGTGGCAGTATTCCTTCGATTTCTAGTTTATCATCTCTTTTCCTTTCTTCTTTCGTTATTTTGATCCTACAATGCTTCTCCTCTTGTGACTTTCTTTCATTATTCAGTTCTCTCAATTCTGCACACTGGAAGAATTTTGTTGTTTTCTTACAATAGCCAATGAAATGACAAATTATTGTTTTTAATTTAAATTTCCTATCAGCTTCAAACTGTTTTTCTTAAAGTAGAATTTAAATATAATTCAGCCTTCATCATTCTCTCCTTTAACTCAGCTATGTTAAGCTTTTTGTAATTTTATTAAACCCTTGATAATTAGTAACCAAATTTTATTACTCTAATATACCAAATGCATGAAAAAATTATTTATAATAAACAGAAAATGTCGATACTTTCAGTTAGTAATATTTAGCGATTTTATTTAAATAACTGACTATATAACAAATTATATATTTTCATCGAATAATTTTAGAAGTTAAACAAAGCCTATTTCCGAAATTATAAATACGTGAAAAAATCGTTGCTTTTTTCATTGAAATTAAATTTCAAATGGGACGCGTCAATCTATCCATCGGCTCACGATTTCAAATCTTGTGTCATTTGAATACTCAATCACGTGCCTCGTTCTGATTCTTTATTGGGTCATATAAGTTCGTTTTGTTAACTCGATAATTTTCCATTTCCGTTTGTAGATTCTCAGGTCAGTTCGTATATCTCTTTAGACTTTAGACGATAACCTTTTCAATGGCCGTCTGTCAAAGTGCGCTACCTCTTGTCACAAAATTTCTAAATTTTGCTCTAACATTTGCCAACAGGACTTTGGTATCTTTTAGCGAGAACGTGGATCATGCTTTCGAATACATCGTAAATTTTCCAATTTTCTCTACTATTCTTTCAAAAAAATTTAACGACTGTCTTGTTGCGATATAACACATTTTTTAAATACATTTTCACGGCACTGAGAAGGCGATGGTAATTATAGTTTTTAAATTTTTGGCGCTACTGAACTATAGTTATTATCTCTAGGATAATGATAATAATAATTGTCGATGAGTTTATTCGCAATTCGTAATGAAATATTTTACGTAAAAATTCCGATGAACAGAACATGTGCGTTTAAAATAGATTGCGAACGATCTATTAACGAAAATTATGTGCAATTCGGTATAATTTATTTAGAAACATTTTACGTAGCTATCTTCCTTTTATCTTTAAATAGGTAAGATCTTTCCGGCGATATTTAAATATTTAATGTTCATTCATGCATTAGTTTTATTATTTAAATTTGCATTTATTACAACTTTATTTGCGTGATATAAAATTCAAAGTTTTATCATTTATATTCCTGTTTCAATGAATTTACGGGATGTCATTGTGCAAGTAAAAACGTATAAATATCGCAGCAGAGTAGAGATCTGAAAACAGTGAATCCCCATGTTCAAATAGGAAAATGGAAATGTTGGCGGGGATTTATTGGGCCTCGATCAGCGACCTCTATTCATATTCTTCACACTTCTATTTTCACACATCTATCTGACAACACGGGCTTACAGTGTAAGGATACACTTGTAGCTAAAGAATATGCCTTTAACCAGGTACCCGAAGTGTATGGTGGAGGGTAATCCTACTTCAAACAGGTGTTATCCGGTTTCGCGAACACTGCTACACCATTTTCTGAATATGGTGTTAAAGAATTACCATTAAATTATATGAAAAGGGGATTAATTTTAATTTTTCTACAACAATTAGAGTGTCAAGCGGTATAATAAGTTCACAATGAACTGTAACAAATTTTTATTTACTTAAATCTTTATTTGTTGTATTATTAAAAACTATCTATTTAGAACAAGGAATTTAAATCGTCCGTTTTGTTTAAAAATTCTACTAATAAGGAAAGTAATCAAAAAATGAAAATAAAAAAATCTGAAACTTCGTAAATATGCAGGGGATTTCCTCCTGATTATAACGCAATTTTTGTTTGCTGCCCAAATTCACTCGAAAGGGGTGAAATTAACCCCGGAAAATTCGGCTATTTTCCGATTTTGTGTTATAATTCGCGATAAAAAAAAGTTTTAAGACAAAAGTTATTTTTTTTAATTAGATCTATCATTTGGTAAACAAATTATTTTACAGTTCACGAATTATAACACAAAATCGGAAATTAACCGGATTTTCAGAGGCCAATAATTTTACCCTTTTAGAGTGAATTATTACCCCTACATATTCACAGTTTCCGAATTTTTTGAATTTCCGGATTCGGAATCTTCCCTTGTAAGTATATAGTTTATAAATTCATTTGAAAAAATAACATTTTCGTAAAACAAATTGGTCGAAAATTACAAAACGTAAATGACGAAAATGAAGCATACTACAATATATATTTTAGTAAATGAATTACTCGAAATAACTTAGATCTCCAAGCAATTTAGTACCAAAGAGAAGCTAAACAAAAAGAATATAGTTCTGTATATTATACTAGATAATAACAAACTCAACTTCAAGTATATTTCCTTCATGTTTAATAAACATAACATGTCTATCGCTACATGAAATTTCCATTCACTGATTACATTTTTACAAAAGTTATAATTACAAATTTTTTTATCTAAAGAGTGTCCTAAAACTTTTTCCCTCATTTTTGTTACAAAAAGGTAATCATACATGCATAAAAAACCACATTAACACTTTCAATGCCTTTCTAACTGATTAAGAACCGCATCTTCAGCCCCTCGTATGTAATAAATTTGAGTTCTCTCTTGGTAATATTTACATTGTCATTTTATAATCCCCTAACATTAATATGTAAAGAAAAGCAATACAAAATTAATGATATAATATGCAACCTATACAGTAATCAACAATTTTTCTTACGATGTGAAACGAACGCTGTCAATCATTTTCATAAATTTTCGTTTACAAATTTAATATGTACACAGTCATCGTTACTAAAGTAATCACGCTTAGTATACAGCAACCATAATATATATTTTTGTACTCAGAAATATAAGTAAAGCATCTTCGATGTAATCTTTTGCACAAGATTTCAAGCAACATTTTTGCGAAGTAAACCGTTTGGTAAATGAAGCGTTGTTTAAAAGATACGAGAAACTGAAAATATTGCATGACTGCAAGAAAGAGACTCCATAACGTTTGCCAAGCGTATCAACAGGTAGATCGATGTTTATATTACCACGTAAGTTATAGTACAGAAGAGCTAACTAAGAAACAATAGGTGTAGTAGCACAAATAACTTAATTAATAACATAATATTCTGGTAATACGATTTCGTTATAACAACTTCTAAAAAGTATAATAGGCCTCGCTAGAGCATTACTATATATTTTATAGTATAACGCTAGTATAACGCAGAAATGTTGACTACGAAGCCGCGTAGTTAGCAAGAGCGCTACAAAATTGGGAGGATACGCTGGAAGTAAACAATAATGGTTTAATTGATTTTTACACTGCGCACGATTCACTCGAAACAAGTATGAAACATGTACTCGTATAATATTATGCAAAATTTTCGTTACAATTCCTCTACTTTTACTCGTCTCGTTTCACATAGGTTCTTCTTACACATAGCGCTTTTATGGAATTCTGCAATCCGCATCGCGAAATCACATATATGCAAATTGACATGAAATTACAAGTACACCTAAAAGAAACATAATTGTATATGTTCGACCTTGGCGTAACGTGATCATTAAACAACTCTATTTTTTGATTGATTTACTTCACGTTGTCAATTAAAGATAGTACGTTTCAATATAAAATTTATATCTATTTGGCAGATGTTTGTAAAGTTAATATTTAGTTCTTGTATCACTGAAAGGAAAATAATGCAAACCTCATTTGCAAAATTAAATACTAACTTCCGTCCACATGATAATCCTTAAATCTGCTAAAGACTTTCATGCATCAAGTTTATATCTCGTAATTTATCACATCCCTTTATTTGGTTGAATGTTTTATTCTTTATCTTGGAACCCTTAGAAATAAATTGTCCTTGGAGTCTGCCAATCTATCCGTGCTACTACTTTTCGTGCTATTTAAACGCAAGCCATTCGACGACATAAAGTTCTGCTTCTCGTCTAGAGTGATCATGCTATAGCTTTTGCCTTTACTGCCTGCCAACGAGTATGTCTTCTCGAACAACGACAGCAGTGGCAACTCATTGATGCTTGATACTTTCTCCGTTAATCTCTCAGAGTACTTATTAGGATCGCTAGCTAGTTTTTTCTTCGGAGAGTTCGCGCGTGGCGAACTTACTACGTATTTCAATTTCACTGGCGACGGACTAGGATTGTTAGATAAGAATTGGGAAGAATTAGACCTGAACAACCGCGAGTTTACTTTGCTATGAGTATTGAACTGTGTACGATGCGCGTATTTCTTGGCATGTAGGCCACTGTTGCAAGCTTCTTTCGCTTTAAATAATTCAGTATCGCACTTTGAATCTGCGACTGGTTTATTAAATTCAAGATTATCAGTCTTATTATCTAAAGTATCACCTAAACTTTGATATTTCTCCATAGACTTGGTATCAACATTCAAAGTTAAATTAATATCGTTATTGCTTTGAGATTTGTTACAATTAGAGCCAAATTTGAAGACCTTATTTGGCACATATTCCGACGCACATAGAGTTCCTACTTTTCCAGCGGATTTCGATCCTAAACTCGATACACTCATTTTCGCGGGACTATTACTCAACGATTTTGATGCACTATTTTTTAAATCAACTGTACAGTTGTTTGCAACTATTGGATCAGCGATATTATTTGCCGTGCTTGGCCCTTCAACGCGCGTCGTTAAGGACACATTTGCCAATGGATTCTTTAAAGTTGGAAAGTTCTTTAACAATTTCTTAAATTGATTTATATTATGCATAGGAAATTCTCTATTCTGCGTTAAATCGTCCGACTTTGCAGCCTCTTCGCTATAAGAATGTAAATTGGATACATTCGAGTCCTTACTATCATGATCCAGCACTGAGCTCTCGACAGATAAATTTAAATTCTTCAATTTAGCTTGTAATTCTAACTCCCATTGAGAAGAAGTTGCTTCGCTTCCGTCGACTGATCTCTTCCCAAGATGTTCGCTATCTTCCTGCGATTGGTAATTATCCTGCAGCATAATAAATGATGAATAATAAATACAGATTATCATTGAACCAGAAATTACTAAGAGTTCTACTAACATTGTATTCTTCGGTCCTATTACACTTATTAAACTGGTTATTCGTAATATCTTTCATCGTATTGCCGTTTAATTGACTAAATTCCACGTCGTAATTAACAATCTTTTGTGGGCTAACCAGTTCTGCACCGACACCTGGTTCCCGAGGTCCATTGGCTATAAAGTCTACGATCAGAAACGATTTTTCATTGAAGATTAAATGGCGATCTAATTCTAAACTATCAGCTCTCAATTAATATTAATAAAAATACCAGAATCTCGTCGTTGTTGATGAATTTGATTACTAATCTCCTCTAATCTACGGAGGCTCGTGGCGTAATTAGTTTTTGCTTCCTGTATTGCTTTTTGTAAACATTCGACTCTCTCCTTTTGTGTCGCTAGCATTTGATCGCACTGAGCTTTCACTTCAAAGTATGGCCGTGCTTTTATTATAGAACGATGATGTCTTTCTTCTAAAAGTAATAATTTCTTTTCGGCGTCATGGAAGAGTAGCGCTCTTCTATAATGCTCTCGACCACACTCTGCTTTCTGATTTTCGGCGTCCATGACCTAGGCGAGATTGTAACGTAAAATTTTTTGAACTTTTTTTAGGGGTTTTATTAAAACAAATTAAACAAAAAATTTATTACACATGATTTGTTTGTCCATAAAGTGTACGAAAAAGTTTATTTACAATATTTTTGTTCTAAATTATTACGTTCTTTAAACTGCTGCAGAAAAACTGGTCAACAAGATATCTCCTTTAAACATCGATGTATCGGAAAAATAAATTGATATTCTTGTAAAATAATGTGGGCCATTATGGGCTGACGTGCCATTTTTTTATATTTGGTTTTGTTAAGTTTTTTATACACAATTACAAACCAAAAATTTGAATAAAAAAATCATTTAACATTAAAGTGCCATAAATTATTTATTTTAAATTAAAAAATTTAGCCCATCAGTCCATAATGGCAACGTTATTTTACAAGAATTTCATTTTATTCTTCAGTGGTCTAAAGAACTTAAAAAATGATAAATAATTGAGTACAAAAATTAGAGTAAATAATTTTTTTCGTGCACTTTATGGACTAATAAATCATGTGTAATAAGTATTTTGTTTTATTCTTTTTGATAAAAGCCCTAAAAAAATATATTAAAATTTAATGTGTTCATATATATGTTAAAATAGTCAATTTAATATTTCAGAATTTATATTCCATTTACTTTGAAATAAAACGTAATAATTCACTCTGTGAATATCTTACTTTAAGCGTTGCATGATTCAACATATCCTGCCAAGCCTGATCGAAATTCCATTCGTGCTGATGCGACATAAATCGACTTTCAGCTAAGGCTACAGTTTCCTTCGCTGCTGCGTGAATTTCGCTCGCTCTTTGGAATAATTGAGCTTGCTGTTGACATTGCACCTGTACAAAAATATTTAATGATTTGCCCTTTGAAATCTAAATAACTGTTTACACTCATCCTCACCTGAGCTCGACGCGCCACTTCTAGTGCTTCGTAGTAACATCTCGCTCTATCAACACAACTATTTCCTACTTTATTTAAAATTTCCTTTAATCGTTTCGTCGTCTCGGACAACAATTGCCTGAAAGCGGTGTGAGCTTCCTGGATAATAAACATTCCATTCTGAATTAATTTGTAAACTGTAATTCTTTTTAAAACAAGCTAAGTAATACTCTGAATTACTAATATTTTTTAAACTTCTGAGAAACGTGTTAAAAGCCTAAATATTATTTTACAAACTTATTGTAGACTTGTATACTTTGTCCCTTTAAATTATATTATTCATATATCGCATAAATAAATCAATTTTATTAATAGGATCATTATAATACAACTTACATCTAATTCAGTTTCAAGTTTATTTATATCATCCGTTGCGTCGTTCAACTTTTCCAACTCGATCTGAAATTTAATAAGTTTCCCATTAATTTTTCACAAGGAAGCACAAAGCAATCTTTATTAAAAAATTCTGTAAATGACATTCTTTGTTATTAGAACACAGAAATTCTTTATCATTAATTGATTATAATACGTATGATAAAATTTTTCGCTCTTCCTGAACACGCAATAATTTCATATCATATCTTATCTTAATTCATATGCCAGGTCATACTAATAGTAAGATAAATTGATCGTGGTATAAAATTATAACTTCCTCCATGGTTCCCGACATTTTATATTTGAAATTTTGTAACATTAGTACTATAATTACAGATTCTTATTACATTCTAAATTCGATAGTGGTAAATGATGATTTTGATTACTATACACTTTCTTTACACATCAGATTTCTATTTCATATTTAAGCTCTGTGAAATCGCCTCCATTTCTTCCAATGAAATTGTACATTCTCTTTGTTCCATTATTAACAGATATCAAAAGAAATTCAGTAGGTAGAAAAAAGATTATTTTTGCCATTCGAACATTCTTAATGCAGCGGGAATAAAACAATAGCAGGAATAACGTTAGAATATAAATTATGAAACTGAAATTAAAACAAATTAATGCTGCTCCTATAACAATTGTAATGGTTATTTAAATAAAACATTATGTCTGAACGCTATTCGTGTTTTATTTAAATACCCATTACACTTAAGATAAAACAAAGTTAATAGACAAAATTACATGTTATGCGTGTGAACAATTTTGGTTTTCTACTGCAAAAAATTGCAATTGCAATTATTTGAAATTGCTTGCTCTGAAAATTAATTTCGTTAATAATTAAAGATGTAACAACTAAAATGTTTAATACTAGTACTTTATATTTTTACGAGCTGACAAAATATTGCCTTTACAAAAAGCACAAATAATATCAACACTTAAAAGACAGATAAATTTACATTGCCTATCCTTTAATTATTAAAAAATTAGAAATCCATGGCTTGGCAATATAAAATTCTAATAAATTCTCCATCAAACATGCAACACAAAGTCCATCATCCTCGTCTATTCATTGAAACTTTGTACATTGAGATAATAATCAGTGAACAGAAATGAAAGAAAAGGATTGTTTCATAGAGACTGTATTACCCTACAGTAAACAATTATTCTATACAAAGCTTTTCAATAATAAAGATTGAAACCCACATATCGAGTCTCTTACACACGTTAGTGTCATTAAGTTATTTATATACGATGTTCGTAAAGCGAGAATATACGAAGGAAAAGAAGTGAAAGCAAAGTGGAACACGGTACCAGGCTGTGTTAGGCGTTACAATCACGTTTACCGATTACGCTGATTTATACACAGAAGCTATCAGAAATACGCATTTCTCGAAAAATACGTTCGTAATAATAGTAGAGCTATAAATAGAGGAAGTGTCATTAACGATAATTACCTGTACGCGGGGATCTAAAGATCCATCGGCGTTATCCGTGACATCCATGCTCTAGCTTCTGACATTTAGTCGAGCCTAACTCACAATTACGGCAGTCATTTCATCGCGAGCCCGCACACACGTACGATCATTCGAATCACAATGAATATTGAATACATAATTCTTAACGCGTTATATCCCTTACTGCCGTTTACATTTCGAAAAGGAATGACGACAAACAATTACGCGTAGCATTGGCGTAGACGTCTGTGAACTTTGCTTGCGAGTTGTGTGGATGTGTGTATGTATTTTACGTGAAACATGAGCTCGGTGAATATTACACTGCCTAATAAATCTATTCGCGTATCAAGTACATCAATCGGAGTATATGCATGGTAGATTGATAGTGAATATTAACAATTAATAAAAGAATGTGTATGGAAAATTAAATGCTTTACCGAGCATTGCGGAGTTTGATGATTTGATTGGACACTTGATGATGCGCGATGTGACGCATCGTGTCATTTGATTCAACCTCGGAAATAAAAGGAGATTTCTATGTAACGATACAAGATGATAACCGTGTGAAGTTAGGCCTCGTTTCTACCAGTGATACCAGATCGGGGACGGGTGCCCTCGAGAATTTCCCCCACCCCGCGCATACTACGCCGCAGAAGCGTGTCCGTGAGCTTGGCGCTTCGGAGTCCAACTCACGGACGCGCTGCTCCGGCGTAGTGTGCGCGAGGTGGGGGAAATTCTCGAGGGCACCCGTCCTCGATCTGGCATCACTGGTTTCTACTTGTGTTTGATGCGATTTGTTGGACAGGGCCGGCCTTCTCTGTAAAGGGACCCGGGGTATTAAATATTTTGGGGAGCAAACAATTTCTCAATGGTAAAAGGGGTTGTTCTTAATTTACGAAAGGCCTTTTAGGGGGTGGGGAGTTCCGAATTTCTCACGTTTTCTTGCAAGGGGGAGGGGAGTCAGGTAGCGTCTTGCGTATATACTTTTTAACCTAATTTTCAATAAATACAAAGTCTATCATTAATGTTCCAGAAAAGTAGTTTAGTTTAAATTTCGCGAAACTATATATACCCACACAGCACAACGTCTGGCAAAGTCTTAAAGACGTCCAAAAGGCGTCTCAAAGACGTCTTAAAGCCGTCTTGTTACAAATCAGGATATTCAGACCGTCTAAACGTCTTGATTTGTAACAAGACGTCTTTAAGATGTCTTTCAGACACCTTTTGGGCGTCTTTAAGACTTTGCCAGACGTTGTGCTGTGTGGGTAAACCTTTAAAAGAATTTTAATAACTGAAAAAATGAAATGTAAGAAATATTGCGTAAGGAGGAAGTTGGAATATCAAATCTTACGAATTCTTATACTGGAGGAGAGAGGAGGTAAGAATTCGCCAAAATTACCTTTACAAAATTTAAGGACGGCCTCAAAGAGAATATCTTTTCTCGAAGAAAAGGATAATCAGGGCCTGATCTAGGGGGCGCAAACGGGGAAACCGCCCAGAGTGGCAAACTTGGCAGCCGCAAAATTGGTAGAAAGAGAAAGTTGAAATCAATCAAATCCAATGAAAAAGGAAAACTTTTTTAAAAAACGGTAAGAAAGTAGGCAAAGCATGTTTCAATTTACTATCAAACTTTATAATTAAATAGAAAAGGTGACAAAAATTATTTTTGCCAGGGCGGCGGAAATAGCTAAATAGATTTGGCCCTGAGGATAATAATAACAAGTCGAAAGAATATAAAATAAAAGAAATAATCAAATAAATATCATTAAATAAAAATAGCAGTTTTATATTTTTCTTTATTTTCATCGTTTTTCTTTTTTCTGAGGCCCCACATATCTCGGGGGCCTTGCACCCGCTGTACCCCTCTATTTCCGGCGCTGTAGTTGGAGTTGAAGCGATATTTTTTAACCGAATGGAAACATGGGGCGATTCAAGGCGACCGCACACCAAAATGTGTTATCGAATCGTTCGATTTATTCTCGCCAGCAGTGAACGGAGGAAATGTTATACGCCGCCTGATTAATTAGCGGTGGGGGAATGCCGCGACGTCGAACCAATCAACGCCAAGATAGTAAATCAAACGGCGCCACCGTCAAGCCTAGAGACACTATAATAAGAGTCTGGACACGAGTGACAGTCCGCCATGTTTGATCGAAATCCCACGAGAGAGAGAGAGAGAGATATATACGCTATTTCATTGTTAACCACTCTTAACCACTCTTAACAACTCTTACGTTTATGGTAGCAAATCTATGGCAATGCATTGTGCATTTAAATAAGTATAATAAAAGAACATATATCAAATCGAACACTAGATTTAGTTTTTTACTTTATACCTTCATTATCTTGGTATAATGGACAGATTTAAAAATCAGCGGGAATAGATGAAAAATGACGGGACAATCAAAAACCCAAATGCACATTTTCAGATTAATAGAGAATAAAATACCGCCATAAACGTAAGAGTTGTTAAGAGTGGTTAAGGGTGAAATGGCGTATATCTCTTTCTCTCTCGTGGGATTTCGATCAAACAGCGAACTAATCAAAAAGTGGCCTTCTCGTGTCCAGACTCTTATTCTAGTGTCTCTAGTCAAGCCAAGCCAGCAAGCCAGGCCAACCAGCGTCGCCAAGGAATCGGTTGTCGACGCTGGTTGGCTGCGGCCTCATTTGCCTTGGCTAGCTTGGATTGGCGGTGATCACGTCGGGATCTCAACCAATCAACGACAGGATTGGAAACGAACCGACGCCAGCGCCAAAGCAAGCGAAGCAGTCAAGGCAAGTGTGGCCGCAGCCAACCAGCGTCGACAACCGATTCCTTGACGACGCTGGTTGGCCTGGCTTGCTAACGGCCGATTTCTTCACCTTCAGTAATCTTCCAGTTAGAGTTATGTTCCACATAACTGCCAAATGATAGGATCCTATTGGTCGTTTACTGACCGGAAGATTACTGAAGGTGAAGAAATCGGCCGTAAGTAGCTTGGCTTGGCTTGACGATTGCGCCGTTTGGCTTACCACCTTGGCGGTGATTGGTTCGACGTCGCGGCATTCCCCCACCGCTAATTACCCAGGCGGCGTGCAGTGATACCAGATCGAGGACGGGTGCCCTCGAGAATTTCCCCCACCTCGCGCACACTACGCCGGAGCGGCGCGTCCGTGAGTTGGACTCCGAAGCGCCGAGCTCACGGACACGCTGCTTTGGCGTAGTATGCGCGAGGTGGGGGAAATTCTCGAGGGCACCCGTCCTCGATCTGGCATCACTGGCGGCGTGTAACATTTCCTCCGTTCCCCCCATAACTTCCTACGCCGCTCACTTCACAGTGTTCTGTATCATTTAATGTAGATCGCGTAATACCGTTTTGTGCTACGTACAAAAATGTTGCGAAAACGCAAATTATCAAACGTAAATAAAAGATGCCGTATTTGCCTCGTTGACGACGGTTGTATGAGCGATCTGTTCGTGGGAAACTTGCACCTGAAACTAAATGATCTGGCGAAGTGCACCTCTATCAATGTATGTTGTTTACATTTTTTTTGTACTTGGACAAATACTTTCGCATTTCCATCTGTTCTACAACTGCATATTGTTTCTATACAGATCAACGATGAGGACGGTTTGCCGAACATTATTTGCCATGTATGTCTTTATAAGCTGGATACGTGGAACGAGTTTAAAGAGCAGTTTATACGATCCAATCAAGTGTTATTGAGTCAGTTGGAACTTGTACAGAACGCCGAAAATGTGGTAAGACTATTCACCTTAATGAGAACAGTAGTTTTAAAGGATTAACTTTAATAACGAGGGAACCTTACGTACACGTTAACTACTGTCTATAAGTTACTGACCGATTAGTTAAATCTGGATGGACAACGAACCAGCGTAATAAACCTGTTGACATTATTAAATGGAAGTAATACAGAAATCTTACCAACGAGTCAATCGAAACATGAAATCTTTCGTTCGATATTATTGCTTCTTCTTAAGTTTCTTTTTATTCTTTTTGTAGTTCCGTCGGACAGTTTTTTACCTCTGACGTCTACTTGTTGCTATATAAAAACTGTTATGTTCTACACGTCCTTTTTATTTTTACTGCAACGTTAGCTGAATTCCCTTTTAAATAATCTCAGCGTGTTGCAAAATATCCTTCGTTGTCGTAAAATATTATGGTTCTCCAGATATTACAGAATTTATTTTCATTTCTTCGTAGCCATCGAACACTGAAAGTTTAAGCAGCGACTCGACTTGCGAGCGTTGTATTTATCTCAAAGTATTATTACTTTGGCAAAGTGTTCCGATGCATTTATAAGTTGCAAATAGTAGAAACAGTAAATAATAACACGTGTTTACGTAGACGTAGCTGTGTTAAAATGATCTAGCGTGCACATTACGCAATTCAGATTTTTCTAAGAAGAAGGAAGTGTTCAGTGACTTAGAGACGATAGTGTAATTAGATATAACTTATGCAGCGTGATTCACGCATTGGAATGACTTGTATCTGTTGTTTTGTTGCAATTAGAAAAAAGCTTAAATACTTCACAATTTTGTAGATATATATTGTATACACAGGGTGATTTACACATGCATGCATGCTAATATAAGTGAAAACGTCATATGTCCTATAAGCATTAGTTTTTGAGTTAGGGATGACTAAAGAAAACTTTTTAAGTGCCCACCTCCTGCTTCGAATCATCGCCTCCAAAATAATGACTCACCTGAATAAGACACTGACTGCTCCACGTTTTGTCTACTTCATATTGATGGAGATTGTTTGTAAACATGAGATAAGGTCAATGCATACTAAGACCTACATTAGCATGAGTCAAGATATGAGGGAGACACTTGTAGGATTTTCTTTTTTAATCATCCATGACTCGGAAACTAAGATATATAGGGCATAATTTTTGCTTATATTAAGCGTGTAGATTAGGCGGGCCCTTATTTATACATGCCAGTTTTGTAATAAAAATAATATGGTTCCACTTCATAAAAAAATAGTCCCTGAAGAAGATTATTGCAATCGGGGAACAGGAAAGGTTCCCGACCAGGCCTGAAATTCTTTAAATCCAAACAATTGATGAATTCTAAACTTTAAGATTTTTCAGAAATGGTAAGTCCTATCGAAATGTTGTTCAAATAATACTAAAAGAGCATTCAATTTTCTACAATTATTGTATATATAACTTTTTCCTGCTTCTAACCACTTTTTAGATAATAGCGTTTGAATATAGAGAGGTCCGCAGGATATACGCAGACCTTTGCATATTCAAACGCGATTATCTATAAAATGGTTGGAAGCACGAGAAAGTTGTATATACAATAATTGTAGAAAATTGAATGCTCTTTTAGTATTATTTGAACAAAATTTCGATACGGCTTACCATTTTTGAGAAATTCTTTACATACTAGCGATTGATGATTTCTAAACTTTAAGGCCTGGTCGGCACCCTTTCCTGTTGCTCGACTGCAATAATGTTTTTCAGGGACTATTTTTGAATAAAACAGAACTATATTAGGAGGTGAGAGCAAAAGAAATCGCATGTTGAAAATAAGGGCTACCCTAGTGTAGTATTGACACGCATTTATGAATCGCCCTGTAGTATCGTTATAATATTTTATACTTAACTTGATACTTTTGTGGTAGAATTCACAACCGAAAAGGATATATAGTGACTTGCAGCAAAGTGCAGAAGACAGTCTTTCTGATACTCCCGATAAGGTATCCCTAATGCTAATAGTTTAGTTTCTGTTATCTGTGGCAGTAAATTTGACGGAAATATTTATTCCAGAAGAAACCAAAGACCGAGATACCACCGTTGATACCTTTGGAATTTACGAATGTAGATTGTGCAACAGAGCCAAGACCCATAAAAGAGATATATATATCTGACGACGATGTTACATCTTCGAAGGATTCTTCGCAGAAAGCTCACGACGATGACAAATGTACAAAGGATGGAGAGTTTGAAAATAAAGATGACCCAGCAAAGTCATCGCTGATCCAAGCAAAAGTTAAGTTAGTAATTGGAAAGCGTAGTAGAACCACGGAACAAAGGGAAGCATCGACGAAAAGATGGGTCGCTAGGAAGAAGGCTCTTTTAGCAGCGAGAGGCGAAAGCGTTTCGGACACAGACTCCATAGCATCGGACGATACGCAATTGTCGCCAGTGCAGAAAGCTCGAGTGAAAACGAATCTGGATAAAGAAACTGAGATGCAAAGGAGACTGACTCGATCGTTCAAGCAATTGGAAGTGAACGCCACTGATAAAAATGACGCGAAATGCGATGATTTCATATGCATAGATTCCGACTCCGACACGCGAAAGACAAGATCTCTCAAGGACGTAAATTCTGACTCGTTGACCGAGAGTAAGAACACTTCCGTCAAAGACTCTACCGAGCAGGATGAGATAAAGAAAGGCAAATGTCCTCCGAAAGATGCGAAGAAAAAAGAGAAATCTTTGCCATCGTCAGCGAAAGCTGTTAAAGATAAATCGTCGAAGAGAAGCGAGACAAAAATCACTGAAGACACGTTCACTCCGTGTTCAGTGAAATCAGAGTTAGAAGTTGGAGACGCCACGTATATCGTCACTTCCACGTTAATGTTCGCGGAGCCACATTATCTGAACAAAGCTAATTTGAATAATTTATCGAAAGAGTATAAGCACGATAGCGTCGAGCAGAATTCTCAGGAGAAAAACACCGATATCATTGACGCCGTACAGCTTCGCAGAATAAATCCAGTCCCGACAGATTCTAGCGACAAAAAGTGCATCGAGAAATGCTTGAATATAGAAGTGGAAGGGACGGAGATAGAGGCTTTGAAGCGCGTGCAAGTTGAGCTGGCAGGATTCGTCGAGAAGGAAATGAAGCACAGATTATTCGGAGTGATCAACGACGAAGCGAAGAAGGATAAACCAGAGAATGGTTGTAAAACTTCGTACCAAACTTTAGACCAGCAATTGAAGAGTATAATAGAGAAAACTATAAAGAAAAACTTCGAGTCTTCTATGATGAGAAGCTGCGGTCCTGTAATTAACTCGTACACCCAGAAGCCTGGAAGAGTTTCACCTGCGTTTGTAAAAGAGGTGCAGAATTGCAAGAAATACCAGCCGAAAGTCATATTGAAGCGTTTAGACGTGACGAAAGAAAGTAAAAACCGAAATATTAATAATATACACATTTTAACCAAGCGCACCGTTAAAAATAAACTTGGCGGACCGTTCAGCATGGTCTTCCACAAACGACAGAGCGTGCCGCCAATTCGATATAACGATTACAACACTTCCGCTTTGGATTCTGACTCTAATTTGTCCGAGGAAGTCGACAAGTCCAAAGCGTCTAGAACCGGAGATAAACATAGCACGGAGAAGTCGCAGGAAGTTGTAAAAGAGCAAGTTAGCGCAACGAAAGAAACAGAAGAGTCTAAAGGAGATTCTAATATCGTAACGATCTCTGAGCCCAGTACTAGGAACGAACCGAAAACAGAGAATCAAGAGAACATTTTCAAAGTGAACTCACTTTTCGGCGAGAAACATATATGCGGTGTATGCGAGCAGTCATTTAACAGCCGTGACGACGTTATAGCGCATGTTCGTTTGCACAAAACAGAGTCTATGGCGATATCGCGGCACACTAAACACAAAATGATGCGATGTAAAAGATGCCACGAAATCGTCGAGGCCAGGTTCGTGAAAGCTCACGTTTGTAAATCGGCGAAGCAACAAATCCACAAATGTTATGTGTGCAATTCTACATTCCGGACGGAGAAGCTTCTGGTGCGCCATTTGGAGAGTCACGATCAATCTGAATTTAACATAGAAAACATAACGAAAAGCGAGTCTCAGAAGTGCACTAACGTGAGCGCGTCACAGAACTCTAACGAAGTAGTGTTTTTAAAATCAGAGAAATCTCAGCTTCCGAAAGTGGAAAATAGCGTGGTTGGAAAACCGGATAATCCTAGAATAGATGTAAGTTGTGCTCAATCGGAGAAAGTAGTAGCGACGAAAGTATTGAGAGCAGATAACACGCAAGAAGCGGAGAAGCAGAAGGAGACTTACACTTGCTTCGTGTGCGATAAAATATTCACAGACGAGGAGATCCTGAAGGATCATTTGCAAAAGCATTGCGACGATATGAGCGAAGACGACCAAAGCACTGGCAAAGAACAATACCAGTGCGCGATTTGCGGGGACTCGCTGGATTCCGAAGACGCGCTTGAGGCGCACGTTGAGAAACATTTATTCGACGAGGAGGATGACAATCCGAATCTTATTAATATCGCTAATGAGAATGACAAAGCAAAGGACGAGCCTTATCATTGCCTGCAATGCGCCGAAACGTTCAACTCGGAAATGTTGTTGGAAATGCACATGCAAGCTCACGAAGAAGAAGCTGCGATCGCAGAGTGGGAGAAGCAAGGGATAAAAGCTTACGAATTTCAATGCACGATCTGCGACGAGCTGTTTGAAACTGAAGAGGAATTATCCGAACATTTAGACATACATAATGGAAACGCGCATGTTTGTCAACTGTGCGAGAAGCCGTTCTCGAGTCTCGAAGATTTACAGAAGCACGTTGCGACTCACTAACGTAATCACCGAGTTTTCCATTACTTTCATAACATATATCATGAGAACTGTAACCTTGTGCATAATACTTCCTTAGTTCGCAATAATGATCCTTAGTCTGCCCAAGACATTGTTTAATACAAGACAACATTGTTTTGTTATAATGGTAGTTATTCTGTTTTCAAAAATATTCTCTACAGAAATAAATGTAGTCAGTTACCATTAGTGTGACAAGTACAAATTGTGTGTAATAATTCGCCCATATATTACTGTTTAAAAACACAAGTTTTATATGTACAGATCGTTCGTATTTCATAATGTATTAGACTTTATTACATTTGCTTGTTTTACAAGGGACGTTTAGTGGATTCGGGTATCAAGATAGAAACTTACAAACGTTAAAAAGTTGATGGGGACGAGAAACAATATAAGGATTGTTTGCATGGAAATTAAAAGTAAGAATTTCAATCACGGTAATTCGCGTTACCGTGCGGTTCTCTAGCGATTAATAAAAATACTTTTATATGTACATATACTGATAACACATCTAGTATATACGTATAAATGCATCGATATTACAGCTGTATATAGTAATACTTAATAAAGCACAGTTTTATTTCCAATAAATACCAACTGTTTATACATAAATAAAGTACAGTTTTATTTTCAATAAATATGAACTGCAATATAAAATCTACGTGACGAATTATTCAGTAGAACGGATTCGAAGTAGGACTGATTAAAGAAACGTGTATGTATGTTTTTAACGTATCTTGTTGATTGAAATTTAACATTTATATTAACGAGTATGCAAATGTAATATGTTTTCATACGAAATTCTGTTTTACATAAATTTGATCTTTCAACAGTGTCACTTTGATTAACTTTCCATTCATTTATTTTGCACCGGGCCGTGGCCGACGCTAGATATTTATTCTCACAATTAAATAATCCACGAACTTGTCACGTTATAATCATTTCCCAAACTTAATCAGCATTTACGAAATTTATTGCCCGCGCCGTAGTCGCTGAATCGAAAATAGTTCGCTCCCATCGCGAATCGTATAATATTTCATACACATTCTACTTATTAAGTTATACATAATCAGTTTTATACACAAACTAAATAGGATCTATTTATAACAATGGAATCGCGAGCACTCTTTACAGAAAATAATTTGGAGGACTAATAATGTAAATGATTACAAAAGTCAGTCGCCGGCTGAATTGTAAGTCTTATTATATTCTACTATATTTACATAAATACTGTGTACAGTGACACGTTATTTACTCGTGGATAATAACTAGCATTTTATCACTATATACCATAAAAACTTGACTCTCTGTTAGCCAACTCGCTTCTGAGCGTTTCGCGGAATCAAATAATAATATAAATAACAGCTGACTTTATTAAAGCTGGCTCTATCTGCTTTTGAACCGACCTCGTTACATGGAAAACTATAAATGCTCTCTTTTCGAATCATTTAAATCTACAGTTCGTTTGGTTTCGTGATTACTCTGCAACGTTGCTGTCTATATTAACTTAAGAGTGTCTCTATACTAACGATATCCTGAAAGTATGTAACAGCGAAGGTACATCGATTCATTGTGAATACTTAACTTAACATTAAGCAATTTAATATTGAGAGAGAAGATATTTATCGCGTCCCATTTTGCGCTTCCATTTTCATCGTTTAGGTCGTGTCACGTTTAGTAGCAAAAAATGTTACGATTACACGAGATATCTTCAATATCATTTTACTTCGTTTCACATTAAATTTCCTTCCACTGAAAGCAGTGTTTGTAAGTTTCCTTGATAAATCGTAATTGATAAATATCGTTCTAGCGTGAGAAGAAATTGTGTTCGAATGGTACGATAACTAATTATGCGAATCTTACTGTGACAATTTTTTTAATAAAATAAATATCTTCACACCATTATAAATGTAACGATAATTTATAATCAAGATTCGATGTTATTACGTTAATAATTTATTGGTTTCGATTAATATTAATGCTGCGATGTCTCATCAATGAAAAAGAAACGACTGGACTATTTTGGGTCCCAAATTTATTCACTCGGCGCATTTAATGCGCCCTAAATCGTCGAAGTATCTCATTTTATGCCGATGTACTTCAAACATCATAAAATCTCAACCTCGTTAAACAATTACAACTTTACATACCGTTATGCTCTTAGAACTATTATATACAACGATGTCATTCAGACAGAATAGCTTTTAATAGTATCATTTGAATAACAATAAATTAAATATACTTCTCGCACGTGTTCGCCGAATTTCTTTAATAGCAACAATAGTAATGAGTCAGAAAGTGTGTTACCGTAATTACCTTGGAAATCTAAACTTAATATACTTGCGGTACATGCGTTATCCATCTTATTGTCTAGTGCTAATCATACAGATGGATATAGAGAATCCTAACTACCTACGAAAAAGAGAGCCATTCACCCGCGTGGGTGAAAGGTTCTCCTTCGAGTGTTTTTTCGCATTGAGCTATATCGATTTCAAAGAAGAAACAAGAAAGGAAAGAACCAAACGGGGGATACGCAGTTTTGCCATTCTAATACTCGTAACGTTTCCAATCGCTGAATTTCCATTACCATTCAATTGTTGCATCGAACCGTAAGATTTACCGTGTTATCTTTTAGCGATCATCATATATCACATAAAATGAATGATCTCTAATATAGAGTCTCGCGTAACTCTTATCTAACGACATTTACAAATTTCAATGAACGCGCTATTTCGTAGAGAAATAAACAACAAAACAAGAATTCTGTTTTTTCGTACGTGTTACGTGTTAAGTAACTAACAGTTTTTCATGAAATTTGGCTTCACATGGTGATTTACTGAGACACTAGGTCTACGTAGTTTGCAGGGTAAAGGCCCACTTTGCCGTCCTTCCTTCCTTTACACCATCCCTGTTCGTCCTCGTCTTCTAGTTTCTCGAATATATCACCTACGAAAATATAAGAATTAATGTTGATAAATCTTGAGTACTAGAAATTTAAAAAATTAAATTTTGCTGCTGAATATTTTTTGCTGCCCGGCTATTTTCCGATTTTGTGTTATAACTTGCGAACTGTAAGAGATAGAAAAGAAGCTTGCAAACAAAAGTTACTTCTTTTAATCAGGATTATCATTTTGTAACTTACAGTTTTTAAAATAGGAAAATAGCCGGATTTTCAGGAGTCAATTTCGCTCCCTTAGAGTGAATTTTAAGTTTCATAATTTTTTTAATTTCTGGGTTGGGGACCATCGCTTGTAATTAAAAAGAAAAAACTTGCATGTTACATAGTAAAATATATAAAAGTAGTACAACTGCATAGAAACAGAAGGGATATTTTGGTTAAAATGTAGAGATTTTTCCTGTAAAAGGAATATGTAATTCGTATAATATAGAACACTTGGTGCTAGGAATTAAATACACGTAAATGCAACGTCAATTTTCTGCGCACCTTGTTTAAAGCTAAGCTCGTCTGCTTCGGCTCCTTCGTAGTCGTACAACGCGCGTACAGGAACACCAGGTTCACCGTTGTCTACTAATGGTTCGCCACCGTCTTCATCCCATTCTTCTTCCTCAAATGGATTTGTTTCTTGCTTAACATTTGTACCGTTGCTGAAAGAAACGTACACTGTAGATGCATGTATAGTTTAAACTAAATGTAACATTAATTTCTTAATTTCTTTAAATAATAGTCTACGTTAAATTAATATGCTGGGCATTAGGGTGGCTTTTATTTACTCTTCGTGAAACATTCTTGAAATATCAAAACTGGAATCTTTTTGGAATTTCTAGATGCATACCCCCTAAATTTTTTAAAAAGTACTCATCGAAAATAAAAAATACACATTTTTATCCTGCATAAATAAAAAGTGCTTGAGACGTATTTAAATTTTCAAATTTTAAAACAATTGTTCACTTTTTCAGTTTTTCGGACTTTTTTCGAAAACCGTTTGTCGTACCGGAAAAAATAGAAGAATATAAACGATGCACTTTTTCTGGATCTACAACTTTTATTAGACATGTTTTTTTGTGTAATCAATCGCTTACAGGATAAATAAATAAAATCGACTTTGTGCGCTTTTAAGTAATTATTTAAATGTTCGAGGGCCCAGGGGTTCCTTTTCCCTTTGTCCAAACGGGCTCAAATTTTAAACAGATTCTTTTTTTTAATTGGAATTATTTTGGGGGGTGCCTCGAAGAAAATTCAAAAGTGGAAATAAGATTCACCCCACTGGACATTTATCGAGCTGACTTTCAGGGATTAAACAAAGAAAATCAGTTAAACATATACAGATTTAAAGACGGAAAAATAATTTGTAGACAAATTCAAATAATTATTTTCAATATTTACAAACTAAAGACGTTCACACACGTCGTGCTTGAAAACTTCCTATTTCTTTTCTAATTTATATATGCCTGTGGTTATCCTCACATCTAGACGAAATGGTGTAATATAATTTTCAACAAAGTAAGTACCTCTTAATAAATAAAATTTAATTTTTAGTATCACTTTGGCAACTTTTCTAAGCCGCAAAAAAGTGTGCCTGATATCGACTTAATTCTAGTTCCGGATTTAAGGAGACATTTTCTTTATACATTTGTGAAAGCACAAGGGAATCGGTCTAGTAATTTCTGAGATAACTGTATCGCTAATTTGGAGAACATTTATTCGAGAAAAGAGCGTTTAAAGATTTCCGTGCAATTTTAAAGTGGATAAAAATGGATTAATGGCGATTCAAGTCACTTAATTTGCTGTACGAGGGCGCTAATGGGGCCATCGTCATCGCCGAAGTGTTTAAAGAAAAAAGAAGTTGAAGAGAGATTATCCATGTTCCCTACTATGTATGTACGATAGGAATCTCGTCGCTTCCAGTCTTCCTCAACTTTTCTGCTGATATACTCGTAAAACTAGTCTCAGCTTTTACGGTACATCAGTTTCCTTTGAATTTTCTTTCCTTCTGTCTCGTTGGACAGGCACGACTGAATGTACTTTGTCCCTTTCCTGTTTATTTCTGCATTTGTTGATTTTTCGTATAAAATAAATAGGCAGATATCTGCTTCGTTTGAAGAATTTTTTAGAAAAATGATGTCGGTACTATAGTTGATAACGATAAGAATTAAAAGGACCGTTGTATAAATAATTAATCATCGTGCAAGTTATTTAACTTTGTTATATTTTTCTCAAAGTCAGAAATGTCCTTAAAGACATGGAAGCACGATTGGGTAAAAATGCTAAATTGCCTATCAATTTTACAGATTAAAAATCCTAAACTACTAATTTTCAAAAAAATACAGTAATCCAAAATTCTGGACTCTCGAGACCAGAATACTTCCTTAATATATCAAAATATTGAGAAGAGTGTCTCTACTATTTATCGATCCTGCTATCATTTACAATTTTTTATCTAATTTAATCTTTATTTTTATGTAAATAATACTCTTTCATTTTTATTTATTTTATCGAGCAACTCGAAAATGAAGAATTTTTCACGCAAGGATTCATTCATAAAAGTTAAATATACGGATTCAATTATTTCGAATACTCACGTAATCGTAGAAGTCCTGTTCACCGCATTACCATCGTGGTTATTCTTCTCCGAAGAGTTTTTCCCCGAACTAATCGTGTCAGTTTTGCTATCCCCGTGACCTCCGTCCGTTGATATTACCCTGGAGCTGGGCTTCGATTTTGACTTATTATTGACTGGTGGGAATTCCTAGATCCACGAAAGGAAACGATTAATCACACTAATTACATTAAGTGTACACGTAAATTAATTGGATAATTAACTCTACTCGTTTCTCCAGATACTTCAAACTGTATACACAATTGTATTTACAACTCTAGGCAGTATTTACACGTGGATTTTGTGAAGTCACTTTAAATTACACGTGCAACCAAAATACGTGGGCCACGTTGAATTTCATTTACATTTATAATTGACTAAATGTGCTAAGCATGTATATATAACTTCTTTTAATACTTTAAAAAATTGAGCTGCATGTTTTGTTATTTTTAAGCTGAAAGTATAAATCATGTGCGATGATGTTATTTTGCTTTGTTAGGGGTTTCTTTTAATATGATCCTCATAAATGCATTTAAATTTTATGTTTATACGTTCGACAAGTGAGCTTCGAAAAACAGATAAACAACAGTGATGAGAATTAGTGCGTCAACGAATCTCTGATAAAGCTTGCAGCAATGCTGACGAACTGTCAGAAGAATTCTCTGCTTGGACACGACATGTGCAGTTAAAATGAATTAGGATGAAGGCGTATTCGCGAGCTACCTGTTATTGCAATTTTAAAAAGCAGTTTTCCTTTAGAATCCACGATTATTGCGAAAATGGCCACGGAAAGGTAACATTAACAGAATAACAAACGTAAACTGTGTAGGTGATTTCTGGTTGCAAGCATGTTTGATTTATGCTCACGTTCAATCTCGTTTAATAATATGCAACGACGCATCGAACGATGATATACAGTGCTAATAATCCTATTTGTAAGCGTGTATAAACACAGAGCGAATTTGCTTTCACACTTTAACGTGAAATGTATTTTTTAGAAGTACGTGTGTAAAATATCTGTAATGGTATGAAAGTAAGTCTCGTGAACAGAAAATTTATAATTTCACTCAGAGAAAATAAAAAGTACCATTAAAAGGGTGATAGTTATTATACAGGGTGTTTTAGAATTTTGAGCGATTAATATTGTAGAACACATCAAAAGGAATGAGAAGGTTTTAATAGACATAGGTCTGCAAAACAGTAATTTTTTAAATAGGGTAAAGGACCCAATTACTGTCACCTTAAGCTATTTTACTTAAAATACCGAATAAATACACGTTTAAGTAAAATAGCTTAAGGTGACAGTAATTGGGTTGGCTGCCTGTAATTGGGTCTTTAAACGATTTCACATACTGTAGAGAGTGTAGAGTGACTGGTATTTAGACGCAATATTTAATAGATAATACACGCCATTATGCATTAATTTTGTTTATACTTTTAATAATATCAGCCTTGGTCCCCGCATTATTTTAAAATTGCTCTGCGCATAATCAAATCGACATATGTAACTCGACTATGTACAGTGGCGGACAAAGGAAAGTTTATAATTTTTACAATCGCATAACTTTTTTTAGAATTGGTCCAAACGATATGAATTTTTTTAATTGCTGATTTCGGGAATTTCGCGATTTTTGATTATTCTGCAATCGTTAAGTGTTTATAGCTCAGAGAAAAGTTAATCAATTTTTATGAAATTTTAGGCATGTGTATAACTTCAATCTACAAACGGGTTTTTTGAATTTTCATTACAGGCTCAGAAAACAAAGTTGAAAAAAGGACATTTAATATTTTTTTCGCTATTCCGACCAATTCCATTTTTTTTTCAAAATGACGAAACACGCCACTTAGTAAACTAATCCTTCTAGCTTCTATAAAACAACTCCTGTCGTTTGGACCAATTCTAAAAAACTTATGTGATTTTAAAAGTTGTAAATTTTCTTTCCTCCGCCACTATATATCTGAAAATTCTGAAAAAACTGAAGATCTTGAGTACGATGAATTTTCAACCCTACATTTACATCTTCCAAGGCTTCTCTCTTTCATTAATAATAAATTCATTACTTGTATTTAATTCGCAAAAAATACTTGATCTTCGAGTGATTTGACTGCCTAGACCCATTAATCCTACATTTATAATTTTAAAACACCCTATATATACTTGAAAACCCTTTCAGTCTTCTCTGAAATATCTCTAAACTCCGCTAACAATTTTTACAGTATCTTGATCGACTAACAAGGAAACATCCCGAACCCGAAAATTCAAAAATTCCGAAACTGTGGATACGTAGGGGATTTCCTTCTGATTACAACGCAATTTTTTTTGCTACCCCAAAATCACTCTAAGGGGGTGAAATTAACCCCTGAAGATTCGGCTATTTTTCAATTTTGTGTTATAACTCGCGAACTGTAAGAGATACAAAAAAGTTTCAAGACAAAACTTACTTTTTTTAATTAGAATCTATCATTTGGTAACAAAAAATTTTATACTTGACGAGTTACAACACAAAATCGGAAAATAACCGATTTTTCAGGGGTTAATTTCACCCCCTTAGAGTGATTTTCGGCATCAAAAAAATAGCGTTGTAATCAGAAGGAAATCTCCTACATATCCACAAAGTTTCAGAATTTTTTGAATTTCCGGGATGTTCCCTTGTAAGATATAATCCGTTCAATGAACAGAGCACAAGAAGAGGCGAGAACAAACTCGATACACACTCAGCGCGCATGAATTTCGCCAGATAAAATTTGTTCGATCTTGTCGGCACAAGATGCAGCAAATTCGCTCCTGTTCCCTGACAGCGAAGACATGCTCGGTGTATTCGTGATACAGATCAGAGATTGCGTGCAAGAACAAGCACATGGCGGGTTACGGTTAATTCGGTTAGCTTAGCGAGCCAGAAGCTGAAAAAGGAAACCCATCCTCAGTGACCTCGTCGCGTCTGCCGTTACGACGCTATTTCGTGGCTCTTGGACGGTGAGAATAAAAAGGGTAGAGAGAGCGAGAGAAAAAAAAAAGAAAGCTTGCTTTATCGTCGCCTCGTAGGCACGAGGGTCGAATGAACAAATTAATGTTGTAAAACATAACAAAACTTTACATGCAGATCCTCGCCGACCGGGCGTTGATTGATGAGCGTGATGGAGCCAGCCGGAAGTGCCTCCTTGGACTTTGAGCCCTTGGTGATGTCCCGGAACTCCTCTGTGTAGTCCTGCGTAATAGCAACGCCCAAAAAAAGACAATCACATGCATGCATTCCAGAAGATTGTCTCGGGACTGTTTAACTGTTTTAAAGCTTAAAAAGAGTAACAGCACGACATTGTGTACCATACGTTTCTGGCGGCGTACTGTGGACGTTTGACGGGGAAAGAGATCGTTAACCGCGATCGGACACGAGCTGCCCTTCCAACGAGTTTAACCCTTTAAAGATATGCCTCGATCTGCGTAATATAGCGTAACGACGGAGGTCGAACTTGTTTGGGGAACGTGGGAAACGGGGGAATCGCGGTGACTTTGTGGAGGAAATCTCGTCACTATAAAATCGTTAATAGAGGGGGGAAAATTTGTAGGTTTGAAGGTATCGTGGTTTTATTGGCTATTACTTTTTTGAAAATTTAAAAATTGGAGAAGCCTAGTTTCATCTTCCTTTAAGGGGTCATTCCTGTAATCATGTCGCAAAATTGAGCAACATTTAGGTTTTATTTTCTTAGTGAATATAATGAATAACTATGTCAATTGTTTTTTCATTTTTTAAGCTACTTATAATGTATACGGAATAATTTTTTAAGTACATTTTTAATTGTGTTTTTTCAATTTTATCTAGAGTTAAAAATCGCGCCTATGAAAAGAAATACCTCCTTGGCGGGTTTCAGCTTACAGACTCAGCATAAACAAAAAAAAAAACAAATTGATTCTTAATCATTATGAGTACCGCTATCAGAGGTGCCATAATTAGCCACGTAAGTAGAAATTTAACAAAATTGGGCGCATTCAATCTTCAAGTCTCGAAATTTTCCATTTTTACTTGAAGCTTGAATGCGCGTAATTTTGTTAAATTTTGACTTACGTGGCTAATTCATAATGATTAAGAATCAATTTGTTTTTTTTTGGTTCAAATGAGTCTGTGAACTGAAATCACTCCAGGCTAGATTTTTACCTGCAGATAACATTGGAAAAACATAATTAAAAGTGTATTTAAAAAAATGTTCCGTATACATAATAAGTAGATTAATAAATGCAAACAAAGTTTGACATTGTTATTCATTGTATTCACGGAGAAAAAAATCCTGAATGTTGCCGAATTTTACGGCATGATTAGAGCAATGACTCCTTAATTAATACATGTTGCTCCTTTTTGTTAAATATGATCTACTTTCCTTAATCTGTAAAATTTCGTTATACTGGTTACGGCTTGAACAGAAATATACTACAGCTCATATTGAATATCGTCAAGCACATTCACACAATGTGGAATACTTTACATTTATTATTTGTGACTTAATGTAAAAGTGCAAAATTGTTTCCGAAAATAGCGATGATCAACAGTTACACATATGTATGTATAGACTTGGAAGCTGACGCTAAAAATTATTTACTTCTGTTTGTTTTAGAAACTAAAATGTTAAACGTAATATTTTGCAGGATTTTCTCTATTATTTTCTATAATCCTAAGTATAATATTAATTGGTTTTATTTGTCTAGTATTTTCCTTGTATTTGTTTAAAATCTCGCAATTATTTTCGGCCGATATACGATTCCCATTTTTGAAATCTTTTAAGGGGTTACTTCCAGTCGGGAGGTAGAAGAAGAACGATTCTTTGTGAATTTATTTCAGAGTGTACATGTATATTTTTTATGTAAAGGTTTTTGCATTCAGATGAGGGACTCTTTAACAGGTTATTATATTATGTTTTGGTGTGAAAGTATTTATTTACTGTAAAATTACAATTGATTTCTCGAAATGAGTTTTGAAATTGCAGTGACCACGATTTTTCAAAAACCGTTCCACCAATTTTTCGAAAACTTTGTAGGGTTCTTCTAGACAATCAAATCTACTTAGTCTTCAATCGACGCATTTGTTTTCCAATGCATAGTTTTTATTTTATAGACGAAAAATGAGTGTTTTTTTCTACAAAAAATCGATCAGTTCACTTTTACATCCGTCATTTTATCCCCGATTAATATTTTATAAATAGGACCGATTAAAGATTAGATACACTATTATACTAACTAAACCTTCTTCGTCTTTTTATTTCAGATAACCCAGTTCCAAATAATGTTGGTCACCGCGAAACGTATTTCTAAAAACAGCTTCTGAAAAATCAGTTGCAATTTTGCAATAACTTTTATACCAAAAGATAATATAATAACCTGTTAAAGTGTCCCTCATCTGAATACAAACAGCTTTGCATAACAATATGCATGTATTTTCTGAAATAAATTCCCAAAGAATCGTTTTTTTTCTAACTCCTGACTGCGCGTAATCCCTTTCATATAAAAATTCTATTTATGTTCCTTACAATTTCACTTTAAAATTTTCCTTAATGAATCGTTAGTTTCCGTTCTTTCATTGTTCTTTGCATCTTCTGATCTTTTACAATGTGCTAAGCAGAAAAATGAGCCAAGCTGCTTTGCAATAAATGAATTACACATATATTTTCATTTCGACGATCCTTAATTTTCATAAACAGACGATATTCAGTGTAAAGTGCTTTTCATTGACACTTAACAAAATTTTGCATTTCTATTTACATTCAAATAAATGATAACACAGAGGAGACGTTCTTAATTTGATTACGAAACTATTATATCTAAACATTACGTTGTATGAATAAAAATAGGACGGCAAATATGATGGACGATTTTCAGTGCGAGTCGTTGTGTGTAGGAAGTGAACGAGAACTTTGTTTTAGCGGGACATTTGCTCACGAAAACTTTACAAAGAAGCGAAGATGTCGGCGGAGACAGAAATTGCGAGACACGTTTAGGGGTTAAAAACGTTGGTTAAAAAAAAAACGAATTTCTCTCGATTGTTTAAGATGTTCTTGTGAAGACAAGTAACATGTTACCCTTCGAAATTCGTGCTCCTTTTAGAAATATAGTCCACGACAAAAAGATAGCGTACGTCAGTTTGAAATAAATATATTCATTAGGAAGAAGTAAAGAAATGTCATTTAAAATGGTTATAATTTATGAAAGACCAGAAATATTATTGATTCGTTAACAAATGAAGGAAGTATATCATTGTTCTCATTATACAAAGTCAATTAACAAGTAGATTTATACTTGTTAAAAAAAATGTAAAACCCTTACTGAAGATAGTACTAAAGCTGTTTTAAAATAAGTACGAAATATTAAATTAAAAACAATATCTGGTATTTTATAGTCAAAAAGAATTAATAAATTGTGCTCTGAATTTGCCTTAATCAATTTTTTCAGTTTCTATCACAATTGTGAAAAACACTCCCTTTTCGTAAAAAATAGTTACAGCGTTTAAATTTCCTTAAAATATTGGCGAAATCTGCACAAGCTGTTTCAATAAATCACATTGAAAGTGAAATTAGATTGACAGTACGTCGTGTGCTATCTTTTTGTCTCGGGCTCTTGTAACGAAAGAATATCTTCCGTGGGACGGTAAAATATAAATTGCGACATTGGATTCGAATACCTAATATCGAAGCTCGCGAAGCAACTTCGACATGAAAAATAAATGGTAGAATATCGAGACGTATAGAATCTAACTAACGGATAGAATTAATGCAGTTATAAAAAGGAAAGAACGAGAATAATATTTAATGCACTCTACGGCTATGTTTTCTAACATCAGATCTCCAACCATGAGCAGGGGCTTACATGCGATAAAAAAAGAAAGAGTTTTTGCGATGCGTTTATATTTTTATTTAAGTTATATCTTACCTCGAACTGCGGCCAATTCATAGCCATATTTACACCGTGATTGTTCGACCACCATTTCAGATCCTTTTCGTGATCCGCGTTATTAATCGTGTGGTAGAATTCCTCGTATATTTGTGGTAGTCTGTAAATCGAAATGTATGATGTAAAAATTAATATCTCGTTAAATGAATCGTTAGGGACCGTTCTTAAATTACGTAAGGGAAATTTTTGCGATTTCTTACCCCCTCCCTTTTCCAGTATAAGATTTCGTAAGATTTTATATCCCCCCTTCCTTCGTTAATATTTCTCACATTGCATTTTTTCAGTTATTATAATTCTTTTAACCCTTCGTTGGCACTCTGGGCTATTTTTTTCTCAAAATATTATATCTCAACAACAACTTTGTAGATTTTTAGCTTTTAATATTGAAATTTGTCAAAGTTGCAATTTTTTGAAGATTTTCTTCGTGTTTTCTCGACATATGGTAATCTAGAATTTTTTTGCAAAAACTGTGATAAAATGTCAATTAAAAAACTATTGGAATACATTCTAGAAACTTTGATACAGTGGACGCTGGATAATATGCCGCTGTTTAATGTGCCGTTGGGAACGCCCCAGCTCACACGCATTACTCGCACGCGTGTGTGCACCTCCCTTTCTCTCACGCTCAGCGAGCCAATGAATGCTAACCCTTAATGGTGCCTCCACACTGGAGTTCGCAAGCAATTCGCAAGCAATACATATACGTGATTGTGTTTTTTCTTTTTCTCACATCAGTGTGACGCACCTTAAGAGTATTCTGGTAGGGGGCAGCCATCACGGAAAAGAAAACAGGAGAGTTATGGGGAGAGCGCGCGTTACATTGGCTCTCCTTAATATGCCGCTTCTGAGAAAACCCCGCCTCTAGAGCCCCGACTGCGGCTCATTATCGAGCGTCCACTGTAATAAACCCTTGATTTTTTCATAACGATTGGATTCTTTAGATGAGACTGGCAGTCGTTTAAAAATTCTTCTGGATGTGAGCCATACAGGCATGTCAAAGGCAATCGAAAAAGGAAGTGTGTCAACAAAGGGTTAATGGTTTATATTATTCATTTTTCTCGGTTTTGTGTGCGCGATGAAACATCGTTTTTTAGGTTACTCATATTGAAAATTAGGTTGAAAGAATATTACGTAAGAAGCTACCTAACTCCCTCTCTCCGCTTTGTAAGAAAACGTAAGAAACTCGCGACCCCTGCGATGCCTTACGTAATTTAACGACCACCCCTTATATGTATAGATACTTGTATGTATATGGCATACATATATTTGTATAGGCACTTGCATCTATACTAGATGAATAGGAAATCATGCCACAACCGGAAAGGAGGTGAATCCTTATGCCAGAATAAATAAAAAATGCAGAATAAACTTTTTATATACGAGCCGTCGTTGTGGAGAAAATCGATTTTGGAAACTCGTTTATTACGTGGGTTAGGTCTCGGTTAGGTAGAATTATTAATTTATCAACGGTGGTAACAAAATAGCGGCTTTGTAAAGAAAAAGTTCTACATTTTCTGCCCATTTTTCCATGTTTTTTGAGTTCTATTTTTATCATTTTAGGACCACTTTAAGACCGAAGAGGATTTTCGCAGAGGACCTGTGTCTGAGCCACAAACATTGCGATTTAAATCCACGCATTTGTAATTATATTTTGGAATCATAAAAAATATGATTCTATACTGCAAGGAATAATAATTATTTCACCACAAAAAACATTAAATTCCGTACACTAGTTTTTGAAAACAAAAATCATGAAAATAGGCCTCTTTTTCGACCTGCAAAATTGAATGCACCCTTAAGAAATTTACAAAAAAGTAACCTATTAATTTCCCATTACAAAAAACAAGTGCAATTACAAAGTGTTATACAAATATATAATAGAATCAGTTGCACTATCTCCGTCATTAATTTATTGGAGTACAAAAATGATTATATCTCCGTAACCAAGTCTAATAGGGCACATATTTATAGGAACTTTTCCATAGTTTTTTGTCCACGTCTTTACTATATAAAAAGAGATGAATGTATAATTACATGGGATCCTGAGATATATTGAGGCATTTGTGGATGCCAAACAGAACCTCCTTGAAGAACTGAAGTCGCTGCGCCTCCATCTCTTGACACTTCTCGAACACCTGAGTCATGTCCTCCATGTACTTGGGGTTGTACTGGTTAATCTCCTGCAGGGTAGCCTCGTACTTCTCCTTCGCCTTCTGCACCTCCTCCTTCGTCTTTTGCACCCTGTCTTGCATTTTCTTCACCTGTTGATTAAATAGACCACCGCGGGAATGAATCACGCGGACGTTCTGCGCTCGCATCTGCTACATTGAAGGTAAAGATCTTGGTACGAACCGAGCATACTCAAAAAAGCTCGCTGCTAGTTTACAGAGACTATCCTGTACTTCATATTTGTACAGTTATGTGTAATTACGCGCGTACTGGATTAAGTAACCGTGGAACATGATTTCTGAATAATGTTTATTACTCGAATAATTGTCGAAACTTGCGTTATAGCGTTCGCGACAAAAACAGCTCTTTACCCTCAAGCTCGTCTAGCGACTACAATCGTGATGGCAAGAATAGCTTTGATAAAAAAGAAGCGTGACCTATATATTAATTAAATGGACCGTTTATTTTGAAAGTGGTGTAAGTCCATTTTTTAAAAAAAAATTAGATATCACGTAATTCATGATTAATTTAAAGTAAATTTTTTATGTATATAATTTTCTCGAAACAAGAGAAAATGGACTTACACCACTTTCAAAATAAACGGTCCAAATAAATAAGATAATCGATCTACACGTGCGATAGAGTTACAGTGAAGTATAACATACCAGTCATTATTTTTTATAAAGTCTGATGAATTCTGTGAGATGCGTGTGGGCAGTGTTACACAAAGGGTGTCCGGAAAAAATATGAGAAGTTGTAATTTGGAAATTCGTCGTATAGGAAGGTATTGGAAAGTACCATTTTGTAATATGAGGTTTCGTTCCTGAGATACGAGGGATTAAAAAATGATTTGTGTCTCGACTTTCGGCACGCGTTTTTTAATATCTCAGGTGCTCGAGTGTTTTTGCGGTTTTTGTGTCTGTGTTTCTTTTCTTTTCTGCCGGTTTAGGACAAATGCAGGTGGACCACTTTTAGAAGCCCACCACAACCACAAAACAGTGGTTGGGCTGTAGCTGGAATCAACCACGATTGAAGTCCACATCGACGATAAAAAACTGTACCACGAAATTGTCGCCGTCGGTGGTTGACACAATGCACAACAGTTTTTGTGGTGTAGTGGGCTTCTAAAGTGGTCGGTGCGAGTTAGACCTTACGCGCAGTTGTTGAATTCTGTGAAAATTTTGCACGGGACCGTGATGCACTTTCGTGAAACAGAAAAGGTAAAAATAAAATTCGGTTCCTTTTGAAAATTGTGGATCCTCGTCAACTAGGTTGTATGGAATAGTCGAATTATTATTCGAAAGATTTTGCAATTCTTTGTGAAAGTCAGAGTTGGGCATTAACTAAATAAAAAATTATTTAAATAAGGGATCAAATAAAAATTACTTTAAATTTAGATTATTCTACGAATAAAGTTCGTTTTTTATTCGACAAATGAAAATTGCATATTTTATACTGATTTTTTTATTTATTTTCTTTTAATTTTTCAACTTTGACTGTAACTGTAACTTTAACTTTAACGTCAACTTTAACTATGTTAATCGACACATGCCGATTAATTTTTTTAAACATTTGTTCGTTATTCGAAATTTTATTTAAAAAAAATTTGCCCATGCCCTTGGTGAAAGTTCATTAAAAAAATACAAGTATGAGGTAGTTTTGTTTGTATAACAATTGTGTAAGGAAGTGGTAGTAACATGGATGGTGATAGATGTATGAGTAATTGAATAAAGAATTTAGGAGTGAATATTTAATCTAAAATGTCAACATTAACACTGTATGGAACAGAATTTTGAAAGGTGCATTTCGATCTGTGGTTTTCCAAGATCGCGTATCTAACTAAGCAGGGCCACTAGTGAAGCAGCTGAAGCATATCAATTCATCGAGCATCTAAAATTTATACGAATAGGAGTAATTTTCTTAACCGATTTTCCTGAACATTTTCAAGTGTGTTCATCTTTTTTACATTTACTTGCAAGCGAGAACCGAGGAAATAACAAGCAATCATCGAGCAGCATAAATTGCAATTCACAATGATTTTGAAAGCTGAGAAAATTTCAAGGTTTATATTAATATTTATTTTTACAAAAAAAAAAAATTGGACACTTCTTCTCGTCTAAAATACTGCAATCTTCTACTCATTGTCAGTACGTACATACTGCTCAAAATAATTAGAGAATAGTTAACTCAAATGACTATCGTTTACTTTTAGTAAAGTATTCAATATTTTGAAACTTATATGTGCTATACAGTGTGTCCAAATATTTTCGACCTTTTTCAGTTCTCTTCTGTGTATTGTGCTTCTAGATGCTGTTTGTTGTCAATAATAAAACATTTGCAGTACTTATTATTTTCATCGAGTAAACACAGTTATTTATAATTCCTGATTTCGAACTTTAGGACCACGTTTAAAGATGTGCTAGTATGGTATGAAGTGCTTTTACCCAGCAAATACATTTATTTAGACACTGCGTTGGTTCTATATACTACACAATTTCTTACATTGTATTTTGGTTCAGTTTCTTTTTTTGAATTTTGTAATATTTAGCCATGTAGTGTCCTAATTGTTCTGAACAGTATATAGAGTGTCTTTAAATGGTATAATCCGGTTTGAGGTGGCTCCTTTTAAAAAACAGTCGAGGATATACAATAAAACTTTTTTCCACGTGCCTTCATTTTCGAGAAAACTGCTAGTAAAAATATATCATATCAGCATGAATGATCATTTAAAACTAATTATTTCAAAAAGCAGAGCTCGTACAAAAAATTTTATTCTTCATATTCGATTTATCTTTTCATAGTGAATCACCTGCTTTCGGCTTATACCACGTATTTCGGGAGATTTTTATTCAAAGACTCGATGTTTGCGGTATGTAATTATTAATTGGAAAATAATGTACGAGACAGATGATTTGCTTACCAGCAGAGCTTTCTGTAACGAAAAATGGGAGAATGTTAATAAACGTACATGCTGCATGCAATGTAATTATACATACAAGCGGAACGTCTCCTATTTTAGAATTCCTAATGGCTTTTCGTATTCTGAGGCCCCATGCACCACATCCACACACTGTCATCTAAAAACGTTGGTAGCCTGTTTTCAGACGATCGCCTCTCCATCGGCGATTATTCTATTTCCCGACAGCGAGGCGTGCAAGGATAAGTATTCTTGCAGTAGGTACTATTTCAACTACAACGGTGTTTCGACAAAAATTTTCCAAATTTGTCTAAACAAAACCCACGAAACGTGAAAGTAGAATTTTTTGCACCAGCTGATCGCCGCATGTCGAATTTGGGTAACTCGTTTCTATTGCAAAGGGATGTTCTAAAGTTTTTGTAGTAAACTTTAGTCGACACAAAACATTTTCTATGTACTGTTGGAAAATGTTGGGTTTTTGGTGCAAACCATATGTATGGACTGCAAATAAATTTCTGTTTCGATTTCTTGGATAGAGTGGGTGTTCGCTTTCAGGAAAAGAATATTTAAAAATTTTAGTAAAAATCATAACATGCAATGTTTTACAATCACAAGAAATTAAATAAGGAAGTTATAATAAAGAGAAAAAATTGTAGTAATTGAATAAAAAACATATTTTATAGGAAATCTCTAGAAAATGAAGACTACAATTTTAAACTTACATTTTGTTTTGGTCGACTGTATAGTTTAACGATAACTTTCGTTACTGTTAAAAAAATAGTTTTCTCATTTTATTTCTCATGAAAACACCAACATTTTCTAATCACATCAGATATTACTCAAAAGCGAAAAATCTCTACTTCAACTATATAAAATATTTCTGTGTGACACGTATTTGTGATGCATTATTAAATTGTTCACTAACAACATCCAATTAAGTTTGGTTACTATTTAAAGATTCAAGTAAGAAATAAAGAATTTAAATCTAATTTATTATTGAAACGTGCAGAGAAGGGAAAGAGACATTCAGGAAAGAGTAATTTACGAAAATCTGGAAGGGTCTTGTGACATTAGAAAATACGAAATACTATCGATAAATCTCGAGAACATAGAACAACACGGCATGCAAAGTTTTTGTTTTGATAAGATAACACGGGATTTTTTCACATACGTTTTCTGAGCCTCGGGCCATCTGAAAATGATACTTGCTAAAGAACGACTGTATCTACTTGTATATTGAGCCGCGAATGTGCGATCGAGATACACAGTAATACACACTAATGTTTGCGGACGCACACATGGTACATATGACGTCACATATTATGTGTTTTTTAATGTGCATGTTATGCCGATAATATCGTCGCTTCGAAAAGAATTTGATTAGGTATTGTGCTTTGTGTCGAAACAATTGATCGTCGTTGCAGTTTAGTTTCTTTCTTAAACGATACACTGCTCAAAAATTAGCGAATCACGTTTCTGAATAATCCAGAAATTGCAACGGACCTTGCAGCAAGAGGGGTGCAGCTTCATTTTTAACAGTTTTTGAGTTATGACGTGTAATATACGTAAAAAAATGTCTGCAACGTTTGGTGCACGTTTGATGAAAATCCGATAACAAATGAGTGATTTATTGCAAATAAATAAAAACAAAGATATTAATATTAACAAATAAAATAATAAATTATTAATTAATAAAAATAAAAATATTAATATTAATATTTTTATTATAGAATATTTTATTGCCAAAAATAGAAATAAAAACTTATTAACTGAATAACTACTATTTATTGTGTGAAAAAATATATTTTTCAATTAATGATCTCTTTTTAATGTTAAGTCAAAGAAATCATTTTATAAACAGTTTTCTCTAATTTACTCGAAGTTGTTAATGATGGAGCTACAAATAGCCTCTCTTGCTGCAAACTCCACAATTTAATTATGCATATAATATTATACCGCAGCGTTTCGCAAACTTATATTTAGCAGAAACAGAATTTCATTACGTGTACTAGCATATTCATTGGTTTAATATGGAAAATAGTGGGAGGAAAGAAGATGGAATGATGAAGTATTTAGTAGAGCACAATCACTACTCTTTTTAAAATAAATACTTCTTTTCACGCCAAGTTAATCGCTTTTAGAATTCGATGAATTTTAATGAACTTGAAATATAATTTAGTCCACGCGGAATTAGGGTGAATTTATGTAATCATCGTGAGTTTGCTAGTTCGAATTTGTTTAAAAAGTATATGCCCTGTTTTAATGATAAAAATATATAAAAATATAAGCAATATAAAAATGATAGAAATTCTTGTGCAACGATTTTGTGCAAAGTAGAGCACATTGATCTTTAAGAACTTGTGAAATCAATTTCAAAACCTTATTTCTGATTGTGAGAGAAAACTTAAAAAAATGTACGGTCATATTTTTGCAAACTTTTTATTTAAAATATGACCTTAAAGCAATATTGAGAAATAAGAATTTGTTTATAATTTATATGCTGCAGAAACGACTTTATGATCGAAAAAAAATTATTTAAATAGGTCGTTCCTTTTCGACTGACATAAAAAGAGAATTCATTTGTAAATCCCCCTTTCACAGAAATAGGCAAAGCTGTAAATATTGATGGCCTATATTTTTTAAACAAATTCGAATTCAATAAAATAATGACTTAAACTCCTCTCAATTTCACGTGGATTAAATTAAGATTCAAGTTTTATAAAAATCTGCGACATCTACTTAGTACAAAGAGTGAGGGTTTTGACATGTAGTGGCCCTACTGCAATCTGATTTTCATTTGTTTCGATGTGTCACTGAAATCATTCTTCATGAGAAGTTGTTAGAACTTCATCAATAACCTTGTTATCATTAATTAACTTACGACTGATGAAGACTACTTTGAGCACTTACTATCGCACAATGCACAAAATACCCATGTTGATTAAAACTTCACCCTGCATAGAATATCTCATCAATTTTATCAGTATTTCCATATCATTCTACAGTTAGTAACACAAAAGTATCCGTCCACCCGATACGTATAACAAATTCTACTTATTGCAGTAATGTTGAATTCAGAATTACTTACTTTAATCAATATATTTTTAGTTAGTACCATCCACCAAAGAAATGCCCAAAGAAATTTTGCTAGAATTTCACACAAAGTTAATTGAATCTATGCGTAATAAATTAAAGCTTATAATAAAATCGACGGAATAATAGAAGAATATTAACTTGTCATTATTGAATTTGTATAAATTAAATATTGAATTGTGGGCGAATATTGTTTTGCATGAGTTACTTCCACGGAGAATGTTTTTTTTTAAATAAACAGCAAATAAACATTTTTCATTTGAATCCTTCCAAAACAAAACTATATAGATAAATCAAGCTTTATATCATACAATATCAATTAGAATTGTGATTTCTTACTTTGAACTCGATTTAATACCAAAAATATATTACATACATATAGGTTGAACGGATACTTTTGCGAGTATGTACAAAACTGTACATTATAATGACTTTCATTTACAAATAAAACACATTGTTATTTAAAACGAGCTCTCTTCATTTCAGAAGCCCTAAAGTCTCGTTACAAGGAGGCCATTTTAAGGGCACCGTCAATGACTTTATAATTCCCTTTCCACTGCAACTACTATAACGAATAAAGTCATTTGAACTGGCCAGCCTCTGCTTATTTTGAGCAGTGCACGATTCACAAGCGTTTCGAGAACGCGTAAACTACTTGACGCGAGGCATCGGGCTCGTCTAAAAACCTTTCGAAAGCGAGCACGACCACGAGGGCTATGATTCGAATACGTAACGTAACAATTGCGCTAATCGACGTATGGACCGGGGATGGTGTAACTCTGTATTACTGTAATCGACCCGGGCAGATATGACTGTCGTTCGTTTTACCTGGTCTGGCGAAAGCGAACTGTCGGCCGAGGCGTTCCTCTCCATGTTCGCTGCGGTTCGCTCGGTTTTACAGCTGTTGTGGTACTCCGACTTGGCTTTTTCGACCTTCTGCAGGAGCTTCACCCAGGGCTTCTGAGCTTTCTTGAACGCGTCCTCCATTTCTTTGCGCTCCTTCAGCGTCATCATCGACTGCAATTAAAAGTACAAAAATTCGATAAATTTCACCATTATCGTATTTTGTGGGAATGCATAGTGCGCATTTGAACTTTTGAAACACAAGTATTCATGTGGGGTGTTTGAGGATCATCAGTAAAAAGTAACATTGATTGACCACGATATAAAAAAATCTGTGTGTTTGAGACTCTTTATTGACACTCAAACAATATACGAATATTAATCTTTAGAGGACTGTTTTTTTTTTAAATAATAGTGGTTTTCTGTTTCCAAAAATTAGAAGACTTGCACAGAGCTCCAAAATGGGCTTTGCTGGTCCAGAACGGTAATAAATTTTTTAATATTTTTTAATTTCAAAAATACAGTATGTCTGGGGTTTTTATACTGTTGATTAAATCAACTGATTACTAAACGAATGGATATATACCAAAATTCAGAGAACTTTCTTTTAGCGTTACCCAAAGCTCACGACGTAGACGTAGAAAGTTTTTGTATTATCTTCTTTTTCTTTTTTCCATGTTTTTATTTATTATTTTTGTGCTGTTTCTGCAATTATTTTATTTTGTCGTATTTTTTGTGTTCTTTGAACAGAACGAATTTAGAGTCGAACATACACAAAAACTCCGGCAAAACTAACACACACACACGTATTTATACTTTAAATCATTTTTAAGTAGTGTGCTTACTCAAAGCCCCAAAAATAGCTTCGCCGGTCGCCTAAAGGTTAACATTGCTCCATATACCATCCGACAAAAAAGATTGATAAACAAACAATTTAAATTCTTTTTATATCGAAAGCAAACAATGTATCTGGAAGATAGACAGAGTGTCAACTCCATTGGCAAAGAAACAACGTTGGTGATAAGATTTTCTACGTGTTGAGGGTTGATTTCACCCCTACAGAGTGAATTTCCACAGAAAAAATCCAATCTATGTTAAACTGTCTTGAATAATAATATCTTGTCAGTGTTAAACTACAGTAGCGGACAAAAAGTTACCACCCATTCGAACCACTCTACGTCTATTACTTTTTAATATCAACTTAAAACTGCAGTATATTCCTAATATACATATTCTGAAAGAGAAGTAAAAACTGTATAAAATCCAGTTACAGTTGAATTTATTTAACTAACAAACCAAAACCTTACATAACATTAAACAAGACAACACACTTTCAAAGCCAACAAGGAGTTATCACTCTTGGACATTAATAAAAAAATCGAATATTTTGTCAGGGCACCTTTTGCTTTTATGACAACCTAAAAAGTTACTAAGCGTAGTAACTTCTTTGTCAGCTCCAAAAATGTAATACCCCGTTCAATGTCATACAACACTTCTGTTTGTCAGTTAAATAAATTCAACTTTAACTGGGTTCTATACAGCTTTAACATCTTCACTAGAATATGCATATTAAACATACCACAGTCTCAAATAGGGTAGATGTCCCTACTACTGTCATTGTCCCTATTACTGCCACTTCATTTATTTTGCTTAATAAAAATGTAACGTATAAAGAATAATGCACAACAATAATATTATTATTAAATTGGGACTGTTCTGATTATCTATATATATATAAAAATGAATGTTTGTTTGTTTGTTTGTTTGTTTGTTTGTCCCGCATGCGTTCCTATACCATTCAACCGATTGCGATGAAACTTTGCTGAGTTGTTGTGCGCACGCCCGCAAAGGTTTCTGAATTAGTAAAACCATTTTATAATAGGTGGCGCGCGAGTCGTTTCAACAAATGAGTGTATTCGAATGTTTTTTTCACATCGTAAATAATTCCCGGGTGAAACCGGGTAACGGGTGGGCTAGTTATTAATATTATTGTTGTACACTATTCTTTATACGTTACATTTTTACAAATTAAAATAAATAAACTGGCAGTAATAGGGACACTGACAATAATAGGGACACTGACAGTAATAGGGACATCTACCCTATATGCTAAAAAATAACAAAATTAGAACAATTCGAAAAAGTGGTATCTTTTTTGTCCGCTAGTGTATCTCTAGTAATATCTTATGACAGCCTTCCATGGCGCCTGTACCCAGCCTAACGTTAACCGATTCACCCTGTCTATGGAGAAGTGAACGTTACCTTGTGATAGGTGTCTTTCTGCCACGTTTTCACTTGGTGGATGATATCGTTGCAGAGATTCTCTCTGACCCTGAGGTGGAGATCGCACAGCCTGTCCGATTCAACGAGGACGCCTTTCCACGCCGCCTCTGTGGTTCCATACTCGGGCCCTTTCTCGATCTTGTCGTTCCAATTCTTCGACCAATTCTTCAGCGCTTTCGCGTAGCTCTTCTCGATCTCCGCCCTTTCCTGCACCAGTGCCATCAAGCTGTCGCAGAGCTTGTGCCCGTCCTCGATCCTCTTGGTCGTTCGTTTGTAGTTACCCGGCTCCCAGAAGGAGTCCGAGGTTGCTATCAGCATGTTGTCGTCGCTGTGATGTGACATCCTAGCCTAAGTCGAGAAATTCCTTTCACCTGCAAGCAGAAATTCATACCACGTTATTAGAGTGGATGGAGCATTGGCTCTAAATTCAGTTGTCATATTGTTGAATGATTAGAGAAATGGAACAGGCATTTTCAAAAGTGGAGGATTAATTTCGTAGACTTTTTTTTCTGTAGTTCTTTTGTTTTGGAATACTTGTATATTGTAAGAAGTTTTGAATGATCATTGTATAATTGAATCTTAGAAATTAACCTGTCAACCGGTGAAGACAAAATAACTCGTCGTTTCAAAATGCTTTTTCACTGACAAGGAAGACTATGGGACCGTCCGCTCCCAATTGTGATGAAACTTTGCATATGTGTAGAACAGTGAAAGGTAAGAGACTCGTGTTTTTTTTTATCGGCGGATATTCAACTATAAGGGGTGAAATCACCCTCTGAAGATTGACACCCTCGAAACTATCTCGGAAATTATTGGAGTTAAAATATTCTTCAAATTACAGTTGTCTGGTTTTTTATGTGCAATAGTTTAGCGGTAATGATTTTATAAAAATTGTAAAACTGTTGAAGATAGTTTCGAGGGTGTCAATCACCCCTTAAAGTTGAATATCCGCCAATAAAAAAAAAACACGTGTCTCTTACCTTTCACTGTTCTACACATATGCAAAGCTTCATCACAATCGGGAGCGGACGGTCCCATAGCCTTCCTTGTGAGAAGGGAAGATCCCCAAGCCGGAGATTCAAAAAGTTATGAAACTTTGGGGGTAGGTATGTAGAAGATATATAGATATGTATTTGGCAATTTTTTGCTACCTAAATTCATTTTAAGGGGGTGAAATTATCCCCTGGAAATCCGGCTATTTTTCGGTTCTGTGCTATAACTCGCGAACTCTAAGAGATAGAAAAAGTTTTCAGCCGGAAGTTATTTGTTTTAATTACTAAAAGTGATATGCGAGGTACAACACATAATCGGAAAAAAGCCGAATTTTCAGGGGCCAATTTTACCCTCTTATGGCGAATGTAGGCAGCAAAAAATTACGTAATACATACCTATATAAAACTACCTAAAACTACCCATATTTTTACTTCACAAAAATATTACATTACAGCCCAAACATGAGATAATGAAATGCAAAAAACGGGGCTGGAAATATTTCTTCGTTTTCTCAGGAAAAAATTCTAAAAATTTCCCGAGAAACAGCGTCCCAAATTATAAAACCTTAACAGGGTAAAATGAAGGCTGGCTCATCTGGACTATCTCGATCCCCTAATTCATATTTTTCCAAAATTCAGTTTTTTAATGTGTAACGCGCAATGTGTTTCTCTATACTTTTTGGCATCAGATATATCTGTGGTTGTAAGGAAAACCGATCCATGTCACATGTTTTCACTTTCGAGATATTGTCGTTGAAAGTTCTAAACACCAATTCTTCTTATTAGTAATGTTTCCTTGTTTTCTTCTTACGATATAAACGTATATTTCCTTCCTTTGCATAATATTCAATATTCGTATAATTAACGTAAATAATAATAAACAAAATAGTAATAGTTTACATACACTTTAGGCAGTAAATTATTAGCAATTATCAAGCAATATTGCTTGCACGTTAAGAAGAAAAGAAAAGAAATGATTAGTTTCCCTTATTTTATTTTCTTTTTTGTTTTCTTTCGTTTTCTTTTGTGCTTTGCGTTGTGTTTTGTAAAATACAACTTACATTTATGTATCACTGGTATTTCATAGTGTGCTGTTTCTAGTAAAATAAAAATATGAAATATAATATTGCTCATTTCATTTTACACAAAATACATTGTAGTATATGCAGATAAATAAAAATAGAAAATAAAAAGCGAACACAAAGGAAACATACGTCGTATTCTCCAAATTTTGTGGACTTACGTTGTTTTGCCAAATGCATATTAATTGAACATTGGACTTCGGTTAAATTGTATTATTTTTTCAACGTATAAAATCGATTCCATGCATTTTTTTCTGATAAAAAAATACATCCAATATTCTACAGTTGAATTAATGCATAAACTCAAATTTTTTGAAATTGCAACATGGGTCGTTTTTCCTTACAACCACAGATATACTTTCAACCCTTCGACCCTTCTGGCTATCGAATATTCAGCGACGAAAATATTCTTTGTATTTCATCTAGATACTTGCGATATACTTGATGTATTCGAAGGTCATCGTAGATTTGCTATCCGTTACCATTTAGAGACAATTATCTGGGATGTGCGACAGTTAATTAGATTATGCGTCCTCGACTGTCCCGATTCGATATCGGACTCGACGCGATTGTTTCGAATCCATCCATGGCCGTGGCGTGCCTCCTAATATTTGCACGGAAACTTGCCTCTTTCGGTCGCAAGATTCTATTGAAATGAAAGTTAGATTACGTACGACGACAAATGGCAACAGCTGTTTCGAAATTCCCTCTCGATCGTCGATACAACCACGGCATCAACCGTTTCGATTAACTTTCTCGGCACACAGCGCATCTTTAAGTAAGACATTATTTAAAGAAGATTTGTTGACTATTTAAAGGGTCGTTGCACGACATCGCGTGGCGGACGTGGAATGAAAATCTTCATCTGCAAGTGGCGGAGCGCGAATGGCTTAAAAATACCGTTTTAACTACCATAAATTACGCGAAGGAGAAAGTACCCCCTTCTCAGTGTATAAGATAAGAAGCATGTGTGTATGATTAAAATTAATTAGTATTTATTCATTAGCTGTATAGATTATAATTAGCCTCTAATTATAAATCTAATTATGAATAACCAATATTATTTGAACGATATTTTTATAAGGGAAATAAATTAATCAAAATTAGACGAAATTCATTGAATTTGCTAGTAAAAGATTTACAAAGAATTAATATGAACCTTGAATTTGCCATCAGATAAAATTAATAAGAAAATATACACTAAATAAAATTTATTACTGTTCAACTTCGTTTCTGCAATTGCAGTTTTCCATCACTTTGACAGTCTTATTTTCGTATAACATTTGAATTATGATGTACCTTATTCAGCCAATCTTTTATCTCCCTGCAAATACTCGCGTAAATATCATTCTAACTTTTAAGAAATCATTTTTCAGTTCTTTTGTGACATCACACACGAGTGTAGGAAAGTTCCTTAACAGCATAGCTGCCTGTTATAAATCGTGGAAGCCTTGGAAAGCTACGATCAAGTGTCGATGACTCATTAACAGATAAACTGTTATTCTATAAATAACATTTAAGCCTTTACATAATACTCTATGGACTTTTGTTCAAAACCAAATCTCAACTAAACAAGATAAAGATAGCGCGGGTCGTTCAACCATGTTTCCCAGAATCCCTTCTTCTGTGGACTCTATACAATTGGAATATAAGCGATACCTATAGCTCGATCGAGAGATATAATTGGGCTAACAATTAGCTGTAATTGTTTGATAGGCTCGGTGCATTCCCGAATGTCGTTCGTATGCAAATTTAATTTTGTGCCCTACTATTGCGACTGACAATTGTGTTCACGTGACTGACGAAGCTTTGTGGCTTCCATAATCGAACTCGCGTAACACAATTTGAAGTACGGTATATGCTTGTAAGTATTACGTTTCCTTCGAACAGAAAATATATGTTAGTTTCAAGGAGCGAAATAGAAAGGACTTTACATTTCACGGTTTTGTATAATCAAGGAAGCTTTAGAGATAAAGATACCGGGTATTATTCTATAACTGAGTCTTACCTTTTATATATATATTTATTTATTGTTTTAAACCAGATGTGGCTTATACAACAAGTACAGTATACAATTATATAATTTTCAAATTACCAGCTACAAATTTACATAATAACATTTACACTGTTGAGTATTTAATATTTATGTTTTACTTGGCATTGTTAAATTCTTACATTGCATTTCTTAAGAAAGTTGAAGATAAGTTTAAGACCTTTGATATCCGGGTTGTCGAGGAAAGAACTAACATACAGTGTACAGTTAACATCTATTAAAAAAAAAATACTAAATCTCTGGAAAGCTCTCATCAGAAATACCACGGGTTACTTTTGTTTTACCCTTTATGTTACTTAGGGGTGGATTTGTATACTTTTTTATAGGCTAAGTAGGCTGCAGGCTAGGGCGGAAAATTTTGGGCGAAAGAAATTGAAAAAGGCTTAAACACAGAGGCTTAGGACAGCTTTAAAAACATTTCACATTTTTCTTTATCTAGCAAATTCCCAATAACTCATATGTGAGTTGTCATAATGAATTAATTTTAAAATTGCCTCACCATTTTTAAGTTATAATATTCGATAATACTTAGCAGAAAGACCAAACCTGCCCCTGAAGTTACTCTTATTATCAAATAATTGTATCACTATTATAGAATAATACGTCTTTATTACACATACACGAAGCTTTCTTATTTCCATAAATTTACAATGCAGAAATGAATTACGAAACTACAAAAATGCAAATCAAATTGAAGACAATAAAAACACATACAGTGATGGGCAAAAGAAAGTTTAAAACTCACATTTTTACTCGTCTGCACGACTAATTTAATACTAAATTTAATACATTTTGGTATAATTCTTTCTAATGCAATTATCTTATTTTGTTATACCCTTCTACACATTTTCTACTTGCAGATACCCAATTTTTCTAAATTTATACCCATTTCTGTCACAGTCACTGCGATGTTTCTGTCACAATATTTATATTTTAAAATTTGTTCACTGTAGATTTACACAGTGAATAAAACTAACATCCATGGGATCCCAAAATTAAGGATTAAAATTAAGAATGTTCATTTACCTATATTATACTGGTTGAGGTAAACCACGCAACAATTAGTTTGATGCTTGTAGAGAACTTACACCACTAGCTCAAAGCACAAGGCTGTTATTTATCGTTATTCTTTCCCAAGCTCCAAATTATGTTCTGCTTGGGCTGAAAGCTACTGTTTCGTACTTGTTCCATTGCCACACCAAGTACTCATTCAGCTATTGCAACACAATCATCATCGTGTCCTTAATTGCCTATTTGTTAGATCAGTCGGCCGTTTCTAATATGTGAAAGGTAAGATAGATAGTTTGATAAATAGTATATACTTTCTAGCATGTTTGTTCATACAGTATAATCCACGCTCTGCCAATTCGACTCGTCTAGAATTCTTCACAAAAACCTGACAAGCTTTGTATTCTGCGAGTTCTGTACAGAAGTTTCAACTGACCAGATGAAAAAGATCCAGCAAATGTAGGGTTGCCAATCGTATTACAATATATAGTATTGTATTATATTTTTGTCTAGTGTACTAGAGACTGTTAGAAAAATATATAGTGTTGCTTGTTTTTTATTCTATGGCTACATCAAAACTTTATTTTGCGAAATTGAACTTTAACACTGAGGATTTTTTCTGTAATGTATATCAACCGGCGGGAAGAGAGAAACAGAGCTAAGTAGTTTATCTCTCATCAAATATTTGTTAAAGACAATAAATTTATTATTAATATAAAATGCACAAAAATATATATTCAGAAAATAAGATGTCGTTTTAATATACCTTAGATTGATTTTGTACCACTTTTCTGTGAAAAGTACTATATTTTTTCACAAGTACTATATTTCTCCGGGAAAAGTTGGCAACCCTAAGTAAATTCTCTCCAATTCCCCAAATAAAAGCTTGAAACAAATTCACGAAATTAAATTACCAACATTTCTCCATCGGTCTTTTTCAGTTTTGCAGATATTAGAATGATACTAAAAAGATATTTCGATAAATTAAAATCAGAGATCGTTTAAAAATGGCAAAGTTTTTATAAACAATTTTTTATTAAGAACAGTTGTCTCACCTACAACTAGTTCAAAGTGATTCGTGTTTCAGCAAGATCGAAGTGAATTTCGAGGTAAACTTTTCACGATTGAATTCGCATGGAAAACGAAGGGGCGGGCTTTTACCAATCGCCGAGCGTGCGAGCGTTATCGGCACTTCGCCAAGAAGTGTCCAGTTGAAAGCTTCAGAGAAAGTCGAGAGGAATTAAATCCGGGGACGAGAACCACTGTCCCGTGAATTATTGTAGACTTCTCTTGGCGTAGGAAAGAAACGTGAATGGAATTCATTTTCTTGCTTCCCGTTGAGCATAATATATTCGTTCACGGGACAATGATTAACGACAAAATAAAAGTAAAGCTAAGTAGGATGACACGCAACTACCATTTCAGAGGATTTAATGACCATGGCGTATAGTGGCTTTTTACGCTTTTGTAATTTGACTCTGCAATAATTTATTGAATAGTTGTTTCTGTTCGTTTAACCCGTTAATTGGCTCACCTCTCCACAAGAAACGTTGTCGGGCTATTAAAAATTGTATATTGAAAAATATACCAAGAGATACATAGCCAAAAAGTGGCAGATACAAAATCCATTTGGGGTATAAAATAAAATCATTCGGCATATCAAACTGCACGTGATGCTTGTTGTTAGTGATAGTTATTAAAACAGGTAAGCGTTTGAAGGCGTAACAAGATCGGCATTTAATACAGAAGAGTATTTTGAGTTGTGTATAAGTAAAATTAGGGGACAAAATTGACCATAAATTCTATGCGCGTTCAAACTATTTACCTACTTCTTTTTCACGAGCAAAATTGATTCATTATTGCAACTGACCCAATACAGAGGAATTTTCAAGTGTCGAGTTAACTCGTCTGAAGATGATCTTAACACTTCAAATGTCGTCGGCGTATTTTCAGGAAAACAACGAAAGAATTTTATTGTCCGAGTGTTCCCGAATTTTTGCTCGGAGCGAGTTAAGCAAAACTTTTTTGGCAGAAGCAATCGTTGGGAACGGTTTGACCGACTTGAAAAAAGCACTTCTCAAAACCTTGCGGCAAAGTGTTAATGTTATTGAGAGTGCCTTTCAAGTTTAGTCCTAGTCGATCGAGAATTTACGATAGTATTGACATTATTTAGAGAATATTTATGCAGTTTAGTCGTGAAATGATTGAAAAAGTTTAAATGTCCATTCTACTTTACTGGTCGACAGAGGCCTATTTTCATGAATTTTTTTCAAGAACTAATGTACGGATTTTAATGTTTTTATAGGGCAATAAAGTTGCTTTATCTACAATCTCATTTCATGTTACACCGATATGGAATGGAACTCGGAATAAAATTTCATTTTGGTCTCTTTAATCGCGTTGTGATAAGTTCCTCTGATATCAAGAATTAAATGATTATCCAAGAATTTATTTATGGCCAGACCGGCACTCCTGGAATCCCTAAAAATAACATCACTCTTATTTGTCTTATTTAAAGCCTGCTTTATTCCTTGTATGTATTGTAATCAACTCAACAAAGAAGATTGAAAATTTATTTAGAAGTTGAATTTTCTACTGTATTTAGCAACATCTTGAATAATGGTACAAATTGGTGCCGTAAAAACCTTAGATCAACGCACGAATTTATGGATATAATTTTATTTTTTTTTACATTCTCTTGGGCTGATAAAATATTGTTGTCCGTCTTGAATTTTATTATACTCCAACGATCGTATCAAATTCTCAGAGATCTTTATAAGATAATAATTCGATAAAATGTTGTTGCAGTGATGCAATGTGGACTGACCTGTTCCAAGAAGTATACATTATTTGCAGGACTCTCGTGTTTATATGTTGCGTATCGATTTCAGCGAATTACAAAATTAACACGATGCTTCCAGAGCCCAATGGTTCGTTAACGCGCCGCAAACAAGATGCTTGAACTGCAAAGCTCAGCTCTTTCATCGAAACAAAGCAGTTGTTAATGGGACCACATTGCGTCAATATTGCGAGGGTCAAATGCAATTATACCGTGTGCCACAGTTTCATTTATTGTTATTATATGTATTTAAATAGGAATATTGTTCCTCTATGGTGGTAGCTTTGTGTACTAAATAGCTATTTGAGCACATGACACGCAGTTTGTTATTTCATTGCAGAAATGCTTACAGTTGGTTTATTTTCAGATTGATATTAAAAGTAAATCGTTTAATTGTTTTACTCGAATCAGTTTATGCAACATTGTTTTCTTTTTTTTTATTCGAATCAATTTATATGAAACTGTTTTCTTCTTTGCAATAGTAATTATTCCTATGTTCTGAGGTAATTAATGTAAAATTAGGTTTCTTCAAGATGTCTAGTATGTCATAATTTGTTAACTGTTTCATAAAATATTATGGAATATTTGTATTTAATTAGGAATATTATTCCTTCTCGCTCATATTTTTTTATACAAAATAATTATTTCAGCTAGTGAGGTAGAACTTCTTGTCTCATAATGATGGTTGCATCCTTTGATTTTAATTATTTCAATTATTGAATTAAAATGATATACATACTCTGCATAAGGGATTAGCAATAATATAAAAATGCACTTATTTTCAATAGAATAATCCACATTGTACTTATCCTCCATCTAATTTTTATCCACGTCTCCAAAATATATAAACTACGTAGGGGAAAGTGGGGCATAACCGGGTACGCGGGTCAGACCGGGTACCACTGTTTCTCTAAGACAAGAGTTGCGATATGCAGCCAATGTATGGTGTTACATTCGGGTAGACCTCACAACGAAATGAGATCAATCGTAGAGCAAAGACCGTCGTAGTTTTTCATTTAGAGAAGTTTAAAAATTTCGAGTTGAAAAGTTCTAGCGTTGCGTCGGTGAATTGCCTTTTTTATACCACTTGGATTTAAACAATCGATTACGGTAAGTACTGCATTGTATTCTGTAGACTTTTCACAGTATTTTGCCGTTTTACCCGGTTCTTTATCGCATGTTGAAGTGTAAATATTTAATGTTTAGTAAATCACCTCATTTGGGGCAAAACCGGGTATTTTATTATGGGGCAAAACCGGATTCTATATATTAGTCCAGTGACATTAGGATCCGTTTTCGGAATAAATCCCATCAAGCTAAATTTTGATATGGGTATTTATTTGGTCGTTTTAAACAATATGTCAAAAGTCCCCATCAATCCGACCGCCGCTAAAAATTTTACAGAGGGTTGAAAAAAACAACTATTTTTCGCGAATATCTCGTTATATAGCAGTTTTGCAACAGAAACGGTTATTATACAATTTATAGCTTAGGAAATTCTCTACGAAAAAGGTGCTATGAGTATTTTTCGTAGCAGTAATGAAAACGTCAGCATCAATATCTTAATAGGTACCCAGTATTACCCACACCTATGGGGTAAAACCGGGTATTTGCATACTGTCGAAAAAAATCGTTTTCCTGTGAGCCAAATAATTTTTTCATATAAGAATTCTCATTTTCTGATTCTGTAAGGTCCAATTAAGATTTCTAGCGGTGTCCAAAGTTTATTTTGCCGTCTGACTTCATGCTAGCAGGAAAAATACATTAGATACCCGGTTATACCCTACTTTCCCCTATAATTTATATAAGCAAGCGAAATGAAGATTATACTACACTCTCAAAAAACCCCTTACTCCTTATAATGTGTAAGTTCGCGTTGTGAATTTTGTAGAACATTGCTTCTAAATTTGCGTCTACTAATGAAGTGCGCGAACTTAATCGCACGTCAACGTAAAATGTAATATAATGGCGTGCAGTACGACTGTTTTCTGTAGTAATTTGCATACGATGAATTCTAATTACTTTATAACACGCATAATATGCGCATTATCCGTGGGCCCTGGACCTACACACATTTTACTGTTATATTTACGAGTCATGACTGTTAAATTACTAAACTAAGGTCGATCTGCAGTATTAAAGAAAAATTTTATTTACTAGCTTTTGATTAGAATTTGGAATAAAAAATAATGTTTTCAATGTTCGAAATTCTCGTTACTTCAAATAAATCGATATTTCCTTTAATCCCAAGTGATATCCTCGCGAATGAAACAGTGAAATTTTATTTTACATCGTCACATCCCTTTTTCGATGTCAAATAGAATTTCTGTTCATCATTGATTGGAAACGATGCTAAAAGGCCGAATGTACTAAAATGTTTCAGATAAAGCGTGTAAAGTTACGCACGTTTTTCTTTATAATAATACATACGCGATAGATTTTTACTAAATATTTATGGAAATTCAGAAACGAATTATATTTAAAATCTAGTTGCACGAAGCTTACTATACTCGAGTACCTACCATTTAAGCACAAGCAAAAAATGAAATATTTACTAAAAATAACATTCTAAATGATACAAAAATTCTCAATACTTCTGCTTTTAAAAACCACTTGAAACCGAAAATAGTGCTAAGCTGAAATTTAACAGATTGACTGCTATGGAAATCATTAGTGGGTTACTATTTTTATAATGAAACAAGAAGTGCTATCTCACTATATAGCTGAAATAGTTATTTAGTAGGTATATAAAAATATGAGCGGGCAGGAATAATATTCCCAAATACAAAGATTCCTTAAGACTTTACAAACTATGCATACTAGACAAGCGATGCATTTTTAATTACCTCAAAACAAAGAAATAAGTACCAGGAAAGAGAATAATTTCATACAAATCGATGAAACAGGTGAGAAAAAATGCATACCAGACAAGTGATACATTCTGAAAACACTTAATTTTATGTTAATTACATCAGAACAAAGAAATAAGTACTACAAAAAATGAAGACAATTTCATACAAATTGATTCCAATAAAAAAAAAGAAAATACTTTTACATAAATTTTTACGAATAAAAAAGAAGATCAAAGGTTGATGCGATTTAAAATAAGTAAATGAAAAAATAAAAAAAACAATTTCGTATAAATTCATTATATAGTCTTAAAATCATCTAATTTGCAGATATTCGATTAAACTATTGTGTCTAAAAGAAAGGTAAATCTTCATACTACAACATTTAGCGTTGAAATTTGATGAAAAACTTAATTTAATAGCAATTTTTTGGCAATGAAAAAAAGTGGCTCACAATACCCCGACTTCCCCTATTAATATTAACCTATCCAACCACAATATTTACCACAACCGCAAAGAAAGAAATAAAAATAAAAAAGAAAAAGAAAGATAAAAGGAAAAGTAAACATGCGCAAGGAAGCCTCTAAACGAGAGTAAATGAGCAGCAGGTAGAAGAGAGACTGTTAAAAACAAAGGGTAGGACGAGGAAGACGAAGAAGAAGAAGAAGAAGCGTGGGTCGGGGAATGCTGCCAGACCAGCCAGGGGCCTTTAATGTTCAAAGGCGGAGGAGAAGGTCGGATCAAGGTTCCGCCGAGTTCGATTTTCGGCGGCGAGTGGAACAGGTGAACGAAATGGTTTCCTGTGTCACCTTTCACACTCTTCACAGCCACGCACACCGATGCTTGCGCGCGCCCGCGCGCATTACGGGGCGGTGCACCTTCGCAGCGAATCCTTTCGTTACTCGCAGGAGACCACGGAGGAATGAGTACGGTCATTCCCAACCGTGGAATGTTGCTCTACCAGCTCGATAAGCGTTGTGTGCGTACTGGCGATCTCGTAGGCGCCACGACCCGCGTTGATTAGTTGATTCTGGCGCTATCGCCATTCGAAAAGTTATTTGCGCGTCTTCGAGAACATCATGGACGTTGCCCAGGTAGACACGGTTCCAGGGATGTCTGGGGATTGCGGCACGATTATGGGAATTACCAGAAGATTGCGCGGGACGGTGAGTGTTGGTGCTACAGAAGCAGTTGTTGGGAATTTCTGGTCACGTTCGAAGGGGATGGGCACGCTTTATAGTTGTGTACGAGGCCTGTCGATTTCGTTCGGGAGTTCATTCGATATGGTGCGCTGTGGGGCGCCTGAAACTGATCGCGGTCTGAAATAACTTATAGTGATGTCAATGTGAAATTGGCCATCTTAGTGTAACGTACTGACCCTTATTTATCGTTTTCTTTTGACTTTCTCTGTAAACACGATTCACGCTGACTACCCAAATGCTGCGTAAATGTAAATACTGCGTCATCCCTGCTACCCATTGTCATCTTATCTAATGCGTCACCTATCCAAAATCCTGCAATTCTGCCCTATCCCGTCATCCCCTCTTTTACATTCCTAAATCTTTAAAACTGGAGCATTACTATTCCAAAAGCTACCAGTCTCAGTCACGGAGTCCAGTTCAAAACAGTTGAATTTTTAATATTCTTAATTTAGTTGAATAAATATCTATTTAATTATTAGTCATAAAAACGGTTGTTCAATTATCCTTGTGTCCATTATATTAGACATATTCATTTCGTAGTTTCATATTTTACCAAATTTTTGAACACGTGATCTTGAAGCAAAATTTGCAAAATAAAAATATGTTTGACTTGAAAGACTTTTGATGACTTCAAGATGATTTTTCGGTTCTGGGAAGTAATTTTTTTGAGAAGGTAAATTTAAGATTTCTTGTAGAAAACATTAAATTCCAAAATGAAATGTTTTTTTTTTGTTAGCGGAAATTTTTCTGCATGCTAATACTATAGTACAGAATTTGATTTTAGCACTTACACGGTTTTCTACAATTCCGCGTGATTAAAATAAAAGAACGAACTCGTGAAGCGAATAGCTAAAAATTGCAAATTTTGACAGCCTGTATTTTTTAAACAAGTTTGAAACCAGAGAAATGGTGACTTAAACACCTTCCAGTTTCACGTGAATTACATCAAATTTAAATTTCAATTAAAATTCCTAACATGTGCCATGTGCTTTGGCCTAGAATGAAGAACAAGGAAAATTGTAATGTTTGAAGTGCAGTATTTCTTTAACAAATTTGAAAGCAGCAGACTGCTGACTTACATGTGAAATACATCGATTGTTCAAAAATCTACATATGACAATCACGTGGTGACGAAATATGCTGTGAAAAGGAATATGAATGTTGGCAAGTCTTCAGATCATTCTTCACACGCAGTTATGTTCTTCTTTCAGCGAATTTTAGTAACTTTATATAGTCATTCTGCTCTGCTACCGTAAACTGAGGGAATATTGGCACGTGTTTGTAACATTTTCTTATCTTAATACATAAAGCAGAAAGTGTTTGTGTGTTTGTCGCCTAAAAACTTTCGATCTGTATCCCAGTTTATTTTTCCTAGATAATCCAAATGAATGTGACTATTTTCATAAAAAAATAAATAGAATTTTTTTTATATAAAATCAAAATCTAAATTTCGTTTACATTTGCTTTAAATTCTCTATTATAACATTGCATCTTTTTCGATTACTCTAGAAGTTTCAAAATACATAAAAATTCTATTCTTTTCCTTCTTTAATACAAGTTAAATAACTCCCCCAGTTTCCGGTACCTGTTTCCCAGCTCTATTAGAACTATTACTAGATAATACACATTAGAAAACCTATTAGTCTTCAATTTTTAGTGAAATAGAAATGCCAGCCAACCTAGTATCCAATCGATATTCTTGCGTAACAAGCAAGGCTCGCGCTGAATTATAATGAGCACCAGTGACGTAATCGTCGTTTTTATGCGAGCGGTTGGGACAAAGGACAGCAACAGCTGATATCAGATGAATCATAGTTTTATTTCGTTATGTCATTATTATCAAATCGCCCAAGGAAATGTCTGCCCAATTAGCTGTCTCAGCGTAAAAACGAGTTCCCTTCGATTCTAAAATCGTCTTACTCACCCGCCAACGTCGGCACTTTTTCCAAATACAGATGAAGCGTGTTGAAATAACTATCGGAAGCGATGTACCAAACGTTCGGTACAATCATCGAATCGATAAAAGGAACTTTGCTTCCAGTTGCACTTTACTGAGCGTCGCTGATACACACGAATGACATCCACGCTTGCTCTTCTCGATAAAACGTAAGCGTGTCTGCCGATTGCGGGCACGGGAAAGAATGTTGATAAGATACACGGTGTCGTAAATAAACGTGACTAACGTCCTGGAGTGAGAGAGTGAAGGTGACAAGTCGCTATCGTTCCTGATAAACGCGAAGAAAACTTTTGAGTAAAAATAACACAAATACCGCAAGTATTTTTTTTTAAAGATTATTTTCATACTTCCTGTATTTATAGGCCGTGGGCAGTGAATGAACCTGCTCGCGCGTTCACCCTTTCGATCTATAGGTAAACGAGGTGGAAGGGAAAGGCTCGCTTTTTGTACTCAATATGAAATTCTATTAAATGAATCGCAACGAACAGCTTTCTTTTTTTTTCAAATTTCTAATCAATTTTTACTGATTGGGCAATAGGGTTTGTTGATTTGTAAAAACCGGGTTTGAAAACATTTTTGGGAAAGTTCGAAAACCGGTTTTTATATTTAAAAAATCGGTTTTAGATACTAGAATTAATATGTAAAGATTAATTATTTAATTAAAAACGTTAACATTCTGACTTGAAACCGCTTCGAACACATGTTGTTGTAAAAGTTTACAATAAAACTAATTTTCATGAGTTCACATTTATTGAACAAAAATAGTAAATGAAATAAAGATTTGTAATTTTTATTTCGTACGGATTTTAGTTATTTTAGTTCTTATTTATTTACACGGTTTTGTACAGATAGAGTATAATTTATTTTGTTGTATTTTTGTAATTCCATAAACATTAAAAAGATCTGAATTTTTTTAAATAAGCAAAAATATGTTTTTACTGTTTTAATTATATATATATTTTATGTAGGTATAAATGCAAAAACCGTTTTCAATACTGGAATTCGAAAACCTTTTTCAAAAGTCGATTTGAGTTAGCACCTTATTCGATACTCTCTTTATTTGTTACCGGTTATTTTATTAATTCAACGTTCCCGAGTATTTAATTTTATCACGATTTTATGAGGTAGGTATAATTTTATAGCCTGGCGTTCTTTTATATTTATGTTTTAATCTGACGTTCTATAAAAATTCCTCAATCTGATATTATTGAAACTCTATGAAAATCATTCAAGTCATTTCATCACTGTATTTTTTTAATTATCTCAAACTACTAATTCAATGTCCCATTAAGTCACCAAAAACAATATTCTTCGTATTACTTAATTCACCCCAATCGATTAAATATTTGTACATATTATAGTACAAAAATATTGTTTCTACGTTTGAAAAGCAACAAAAAATAAAACTCGATAACAGAATCGAATGTATACCCCACAGTTTTTCAAAATTATTGTTCCCAATAACAGAAGGTCGCAGAAAAATATTTTATTCCAAATCTACAATTTACTTTTGCACGAATTAATTGGACATCCTGTATTAACCAAGGAAGGGAGAAGGAGACAAGGCAGGCTGTGTAAACAGATTGTTAGCCAAGCCACGAATGATTTCTAGAGATCAGAAATCTCGGGACAGGAACTCGTGTCTTGATACGCTACGAACAATACTGAGAATACGAGGGCCGAGGAAATGGATGGCCTTAAAAGCAACCTCGTACACGAATCTCTGTGGCAGAAGGTAAGAACTTTACGTGTATTGAATTCCTTTTGTATGTACAGAGTACACGTTTCATCCTCATCTCTCTCGGACCAGCAGGAAATAACTTCGTGACCCATTTCTGCTTAAGGGTCTAAAGACACCTGAACCGCTAAAGGAGATCGTCAACTTCGGAATATTTTTTATCAACCACCTATTACCTTCCACCGATTCAATTTGAATCGATTTGATAATAACAGTTGGGACGTTTTTCCCTCTCTAATAATAAATGTCGCATCAACTACATGTATGGGTTATTACTAATAACTTATTAGTGACCTAGGGTTTGGTTTAAAATTTGTTGGACAGTTTGATATGTTTTAGGTAATCCAATATAATATTTGTATTGATCCTTCGTCGTTTAAATTGTCCTTTGTGGTGGGCCTTAAGTTGTATTTTTGTCTATAGGGGTAGTATCTTCTGCATTGTAGGCAGAGATGGGCAAAACATTTCGTATACAAATTTTTATTTCAAATAATTTTTTGCCCATCTTTGATTGTAGGATGATGTGTTCCACTGACAGTTGTACGTTGCATAGATTGCAGGATGATAGTTCTTCTTTGTGGAGAAGGTACTGGTGCGTGAGTTCTGTGATGACGTTTTTCTTTCGCTAATTTAAGTTAGATTGTAGAACGCAGTGCAAAAGCGAGGCTCAGCTAATATGCATGACCTAGGCGTAGCGAGGTAAGTATGGTTAAGCATGAAGAAGAAAAATTCGTAGAGATGTAAATATAGAAGTGTATGTGATAGGCAAGCCAGAGGAAGAAAGGAAGGTAAAGGAGTATGCAAACCAGCGTACCACAGTAATATGAAGGGAGATACGAGTGCAGGGTGATCTTTTAGAGATTCATGAGAGTGGTAAGAATATTAAAATAGAAGGAAAAAGGGAAGTGAGATAAAGAAAGGAGGATGGTAAAATGTAGAAAGTTTCTGGTCGTGGTTTTAATAGGTGGACTGGCATGAGTTGGTACCGCATCTGATTCACAGTAGTTTTGCTAGTTAGTGTTATGGGCAGAAATAATTAGTATGGTCCCTGAGGCTATGATAAAATTTTTCACCAACATTTATGCATTATTATTAATCATAATCTACAGTATTTGAGGCATTCGTTTCAGTTTGTACCAATTATGCTGCATGTAACCTCAGAGATCAGATGTAGGTAGGGTAAAGGACCCAGTTACTGACACTTGATCAATTACTGTCACCTTAAGCTATTTTAGTTAGAATAACGAATAAACAAACTATAGAATATAATCTATAGTATAGATTACAGGTTGAAATACATAATTCTTTTTTGTATCACTTTACAACGTTTACTTATTCGTTATTTTAAGTAAAATAGCTTAAGGTGACAGTAATTGGTCAGGTGTCAGTAACTGGGTCCTTTACCCTACTTTGTACCATATGTGGTACACAAACTACGTTATGGCAAATAGTCAAATACCCATGGGAATCAACTTGCTGAAAGGAGGATTGGGTGCGAAGAGATAAAATATCGTCAGACTTGAAGGTTGAGGTTGTAGGGTGTAGGTGTGCGAAAAATGGTTGTGATAGTTATAGTGCACGAGGTTACAGGACTCAATGTGGTTTAAATTTCACACGTGGTGAGTGCACAACATACACAATGATGTATTAAACTTTGAATTTAATGTTCTAGAGACATGACGAGTACATACTGTGTCCTACGCATTTAACACATTACATGAAATTGTTATGTGTATGTAAAATTTTAGCCAAATCAGTGACCTAAACTTTGGACACTCGCCCTGTAAATATAACAAGCCTTTTTAAGCGGTCATGCCTATAGTCGTGTTCAGATTTATTGGCCGGTGAGTTCGGTTTCTCGAACAGCGCGCAAGGAGAAATCAGCCACCACCACCTGACGATCGTGGATTGGCAGTTGAAGTTCCTTAGGATCTTGGTGAGAAGCTAGAGAAAAGTAGCACCGAGGCAAGCAGCAGGTGTTGGGAGAATACCCTTCAGGAAACTCACCGGCCAATAAATCAGAACACGACTATAGTTGCCTGATTTTCGGGAATTTTTTGTGGAAAATCTAAGGTATATTTTTTACAACTATTTTCTTATTTTAAAAGTACATATATTCAGCAACTTTCAGTAATTTTGTTATACAAAAATATTAAAAAATGAACGAATAACAGCCACTCTCCCGGAAGTTATTTTTTTGCGATGTTTAGAGTTTTTAGTCTTTAAGCGTTTTCTCGCGGTCATTTTATTCCTATTTTTTACGTTTAAGGATATTTATTATTATAAGTTCATGTTTGTATCTTATAGATTTATAATTGTTGGGAAAAAAACATCACCCTCTTTCATATATTACATTCTATTACTTTGATTTTGAAGTCGACAATATTTGATTACTTCCACTCCATTCAATTCTCTTCTTCTTTTTAATACTCTCACCAGTTTCATTAATCTTTGAAAGCTCGCTCTGCAACTCTACCTTCCTTCTTCTTACTGTGGTATATACGCGTTCCTACATAAGAAATATTATTTTCCTCTTCATTTTGCTCTACTCTTCTTCCCGTGTTCTTTAACGGCGCATTTCGTTTGTCGAAAGTGATGCGATGGAAGGGAATAGAATCGAAATACTCTCAAGTAAAATTTGATGGAGAAATTTCTTAAAATGTCAGAATAAAATTGCTATCTCCATCAGTGCTGAACGTGTATTTTTCCGTACCGTTTCGTGACGATCAGGACCTTCCCAAGCAATTTATTCAAAATACATAAACCAAAGGAACTTATGAATTAAAAGTACTTTTTTTTTTCATTTTCACGTAACTGATTGAGTGACGTGCATTTTTCGGTATTTTTTCCTATGTTAGAAGAGAATAAACCATTTTCTCTTAATGGTTAATCAACCCTATACATTTAATTTTTCCTTATTTTCTATAACAGATTTACACCTTTCTACTAACAATAAGTTTTCTATTCTCCTCTGAGTTCGTTTCCAAACATTTTTCAATTTCTTTTTCCCCTTCCTCCCCTGATCCTATTTTTTAAACCACCTTCGACAGGTGCCACTCCCACAGTCACATCGTAAAATAATATGTGAAATATGATAATCTGAAGAAAATGAAGATGAAATATGACCACTATAGGAGTCACAATCACAATTTCACTCTTACATTTACTTACAAGAACTTATTATAACTTTCCCCCTCACATTTCGGCTAATTGTAAGAAATGTCATATAAAAAATTTCTTTCCCACCATGGCCTTAACTTGGCCAAGAAGTGTCCTTTACGAACCAATTTCCTTATAGGAGGAAGTGGGGTATGGACTAATTTCTTTCAGTGGATTTTTCCCCCGCTTCTTCGGAGTAATTCTCTAGGCCATCCCAAAGGGCCTCGCTAGCACGATTGTGCAGGGAAATGAGGCTCTTTCTCTAGCAACACGTAGGGCAATTCAGGCCTTCAATACCTGCAGGGGTCAAGTAGATTCGCCAACGTGTGGCTACTTGTCTCTGAAGGAATCGTCTTCTCGCAAAGTCTGATAGTGTCTCCGTAGGAAACGCTCTCAGGTCAACAGACTGGGCAAACGTTGTGCAGGGAAATTGTTGTTTTCTTCTACGCCCGGCCCTGTTTTCATCGAGTATATAGCAAGGCGCTATCGGCGACGCCATTCGTACGAAATTTATTTTCAGTCCCATTTCACGACGACGTATTGGATTGAATTCTCGCGATCTGGACCAGAGTGGGATTCGTCGACGATATTTCACTTGTGCAGTGGACTATTCCAGATGTGGGGAATTTAATGCTTGGAAGACTTTACTGAATACAGAAAGACGATTCTTGTGTTAAGTTCGAAGCGATGGAATATCAAATTTATCGTTAGTGTTTGAAATTTCCAGGGATGTGTTTGGGAACTTGGTTTTAATAAGAATCTTAAGTATATTTCTAAGGACTCAGTGATTTTGGGACTATTAATTAAGCAGTGTGGAAATATGCGATAAACTAATGATTGGTATTGGTAGATTTTTTTTAATGGAACTGGTGCTCTGATTTTTTTCTGTATTTTTATATAACCATCTGATACCTCGATGTTGAAATTGATTGCGTTGCGAAGTGTGGCAATCACAAAGTCATTGGTATTTCCCTTATTAATAGACCTATAGAGTTGCACGAAATAACTTACAACTAGGTACGTGGCGCCATAATGTTGCTCCTTGCTCTTGAACTCACCTGAAACAGACAAAAATTGATGTTTTTAAGTGGATTTTATTTAAATGCTTGTAAATTCTTATAGAATATTTTAAATTTATCAAGTAGAATATTTGAATAGTTAATAATTTTATATTCTATAAGTTTTGACGAGTGAAATGTTTATTTGTTGCCTAATCTGTATGATTTTTTTAATTCATGAACATTCATAACTTCCTTCAATTCAGAAAATTCATAGGTAAAAATATCATTTGTCAAAGTTTAGCAAGAGAAAAAATTTAAACTCTTTATAATTTTTTAATTTGAATAAAAATGTAATATTTAATATTTTGATATTATATTTGATTTCTTGGCAAAGTGTGATGTTATTCTTAAAAGTGAAATATAATTTTTAGTATTATATATGCTTGTAATCTTGACTATTTTATCTGAACACCTTGAATGATTGAATAAATTGAATATTTTATTTGAAAATCTGTTTATAGATAAAAAAAAATGACAACTTCATGCACGTAGTTTCTAGAAACAACTAAAAACTACAACAATATACTATATCATAATTCAGATAATAGGTTTCGGTGCTTGTACGGGGGCGTTAATGATCTAAACTATCTAAAGCGTGCCATAATTTCGGAGTTCGCGAAACGCCTGCGTTTGACAGTGAAACATTACCCTGGCGATCTGTCGTTGACACTGGGCTATGGCCTTTATTATATTCGCGAATTTATGTACATAATTGGAGTTTCATAAATTCAGTAAAATACACTATTTCCAATGTTTCATTCGAAGGATTCCAATAATCTAGGTTATCTTTATTCAACGAAAAACGCATGAAGCATGCTGTCGGAGTGAATTTATTCGACACATGAAGGTGTTATATTTCTAAAATTCATTTCTGTACAAAGTTCTTATAGTTGTATTTCTCTAGGATATTTATTCCAAACATTGAATAACGCATATAATATTACAAAATATTATCAACAGAAGAATCTTTCCCCTACGGCCATATTTTTCTGCAGAAGTGGAGCATAATTTAAATTTAGTTAATGCACGAAAAAGGGAATAAAATTAATGGGATAAATCTTCTATTATTTAAATAGGCGTGGAAAAATAGAAATTTGGCTTCTTGGTGAATCCCATTCCTAAAATCCCAACACTGTAGTATTTAAATAAATACGATTTTGTTTAAACTAGGGTTTGTGCAGAAACCCATTTTAGAAAAATCTGGCTTTGGAATTCCAGTAGTCCAAATTTTTGCAAAAAAATTTTCAGTTTCCTTTTTTAATATATATGGAATTACAAAAATATAACAAAATAAAACATACTTTGTTTATATAAAACCAAATAAATAAAACCTAAAATAACTCAAATCCGCCCAAGATATACCTAAATAATAAACCTTTATTTCATTTACTATTTTTCCGCAATAAATATGAACTCGTGAAGATTAATTTTACAATAAACTTTTACAACATGCTTGTGCCCGAGGAGATTTCAAGTCAAAATGTTACCATGTTGAAGTAACTAAGTAATTAATTTTTATATATAAATTCTAGTCTCCCAAACCGGCGATAAATTTAAAAACCTGTTTTCGAATTTTACACATTTATCCTCAAAAACAAACCTAAAGGACAAATCCTACTGTGGACCAAGATTCGAAGAATGAAAGAAGAAAGTGATCCATCATCAGTTTCAAAGCATCTTACAAGACTATTACATTTCTCACGCGAGTGTCAGCGGTTTATATAGAGACACGTGTATTTAAAAACTTCGTCGAATTCTCAGCACTGGAATTTGCTAGGGTGCACCGAGATACGTCGGTGGTGCCCCGTTGGTTTCCGTCTTCGCTCGTATTTTTAGGCTGTTGCTTTACGGAGCGAACACTGAAAGCTCTCGGGCAGATCGCCAGTTTTTCAAACTTCAGCGAGGAAAGTGCGAGCGACTTTTAGCGATAATTCTCCTGTGTTCGAGGCCAGTGCAATGGCGCAAACGCGAACGCGGCTAGAACGAATACACACAACAGTCGTTAGAATGAAAACGAAAAAAAAAGGGAAGCAGAAGGGAAAAGAAGAGAACTGAAATGCAGATGCAGGTCGAATGGATACGAATGGGCTCGTATACCAGTACAGTGAGTACAGTATCCCGTTTTTCATTGGAATCTCAGTGGGCCTGCACGACTTCATGCTCATCGATTGCGAGACGAGTTTCCAAAGATGGAAAAATTTGTTTCGCTCGCTGGTATGCAACAGAGCCTTTCGAGTAATTATTTATCGACGTATAAGGTAAATGACCCTTGTATTCAGCATATAAGGACACAATCGTTTAAGAACGGGTGTTTTTTTTACAAATTTCCACGAAACATTGACGAAAGATTTAGATACAAAGTATGGGGGACATGTGTGTTCCTAGTCTTTAAGGGGGTATACCCGTTTGAACCCTCGGAAAATGTATACATTTTGTGGATTTTTTTACAAGTCAACGGTTTGATGCAGATTTCCCGTTTTTTAACTATGTTTACATAGTATTATGAACTACTTATAAAAAAAGTTCCAGTTAAAAAACTATTGTTTTTCGGAAGTTACGGATACATGTCCGAAAGTCTCTCGATTTTAGACGGCTAAACGGTGGCCCTAAAAACTCGTGCTACGTTCAACCAATTTACTTCAAATTTTGCATGCACAATCATAATAAGATTCCACATCGCGCAACGAAGGCGATTTTGAAAATTTTGAAAAATAAAGAAATGGTGAGAGATCAAAGGTAAAGTTAAATTTTTCTAAGAGAAAAATCCACTTTTTTCCTTTATAAATAATAAACGGGGAATCGAAATAAAAAAAGCCTTCGTTGCGCGATGTGGAATCTTATTATGATTGTGCATGCAAAATTTGAAGTAAATTGGTTGAACGTAGCACGAGTTTTTAGGGCCACCGTTTAGCCGTCTAAAATCGAGAGACTTTCGGACATGTATCCGTAACTTCCGAAAAACAATAGTTTTTTAACTGGAACTTTTTTTATAAGTAGTTCATAATACTATGTAAACATAGTTAAAAAACGGGAAATCTGCATCAAACCGTTGACTTGTAAAAAAATCCACAAAATGTATACATTTTCCGAGGGTTCAAACGGGTATACCCCCTTAAACAAAATTGATTTTTAACTCTTTAAGGCTTGGAGTATCATTTATCATACAATCTCTTTGAAAGTATTTGAAAATTACTCTACATGTTTAGAGTAATTTTATTCGGTGAAGAAAAATGGACCCAGCAGAACCCTGTATTTATTTGTTTTATGCATTTTAACCTCAGAAAAAAATGAGAAAAAATATACAAATTTGGACCATTTTGAATGATAAAAAATGAGATATTTTTCCTTTAACGGGATATAGATACCTAAAGGTTTAAGTATACCTATATAAAATTATTTGAGGGAGAATATTGAATACCTATGTTGTTTCCTTTACCCCTACAGCACATTTGTTGCCGAAATGTTTCAGTTACGTTGCGGTTTCATATTTGAAATATTGCACGGAATATTGCCGAAATGTTACAAGTAAATTGCTATGTCCGCTCCTGTGCAATATTGCAGGATATATTTCTGCAACATTGTTTCGAGATATTACAGCAATGGTAACGCAACATTTCTGAGATTTTACAGCAATGGTAGCGCAATATTTCTGAGACTTTACAGCAATGGTAGCGCAACATTTCTGAGATTTTGTAGCGATGGTCCCGCAATATTTCTGAGATTTTACAGCAATGGTAGCGCAATATTTCTGAGACTTTACAGCAATGGTAGCGCAACATTTCTGAGATTTTGTAGCGATGGTCCCGCAATATTTCTGAGATTTTACAGCAACGGTCGCGCAACATTTCTGAGATTTTACAGCGATGGTCCCGCAATATTTCTGAGATTTTACAGCAATGGTCAGGCAACGTTTCGGGCAGTAGGGCCAAAAATAAAAATATCGGTAGGAAAGTGGTAAAAATTTTATACCGTGGCTTTGATGGACGCGACGACATGAATGCGTGCAGAATCTTAATAGTACCTATAACGTCAGAGTATTTTTTTTAATTAGAAATTTTTTTACCCCAAACGAGATTCGAACCCATGACCTCGAGCACCGTAGACGAACACTTTCCCGCTGCAGCTACAACCTGTGATTGAGAATATTGCTTATGTATTCTATCTTATACTCTTACCGTGCATCAGTTTTACCTCAAATTATTCAAAATAGAAGATTCGTTTTGACAATCCCCATTACATCTCCCTAATCGTGGAGCCGGATATCTTACAACAAATTAATTTCAACGCTTCATGATGTATTAAGTATATTCGTATTCTATTATCAAATATCCTGCGTAGTACAAGAAAATAATTTTTCTACATTTTGACGCACTTTTAATGCAATCATTTAACATAAATTTTTTGTATATATTTTTTTATTTTCTAGACTTTAGTGTTTGTGGATTTGCATTTCACAGCTCAGACTTCTTTACAAATATCATTTATTGCTGTATACAGAATAATAGTTCGCTTAAACCTTATAGTGTTTATTAACTAATTGTATTAATTACATATATCACATATTGTCCGTGTTTATAAATATTCCCTCGGAGTTTGCATGTGAAATGTAACACTGCATTCTGTCTGTTCACATATGTGATATAAGTATTAATACGATTATTCAATTAACACCATCGAGTTTAAACAAACTCATAAATAATATTCAGCAAAAAAATTTGTAAAAAGTGTTACACGTGCCAATTGCTGCCAGTCTCCCTACCATTACCGTTTAATTGATTACATCTAATTAGAACGTTCCGAATTGTCGAGGGAAAAAAACTAAGTCCGGATATATTGCCGTTTTATTGCTGAAATCTTGCACATATCTTGCGAGCACCGTACATCTTGCAACATATGTGCAAGATTTCAGCAATGAAACCGCAATAAATCCGGAATTTCGCGGAGCGAATCCGAATTGTCGACACGCAGAATACAGTCTAAGATTCCACAGGTTACCACCGAGGAAATGTATGCGAACAAGGACATTATTTGACAAAAAAGTAATACGATTATTTAATTAACACCATCGAGATTTAACAATCTTATAAATAATATTCAACAAAAAATTTATAAAAAGTGTTACACGTGCCAATTGCTGCCAGTCTCCCTACCATTACCGTTTAATTGATTACATCTAATTAGAACGTTCCGAATTGTCGAGGGAAAAAAACTAAGTCCGGATTTATTGCGGTTTCATTGCTGAAATCTTGCACATATGTTGCAAGAGGTGCTCGCAAGATATGTGCAAGATTTCAGCAATGAAACGGCAATATATCCGGACTTAGTATTTTTCCCTCGACAATTCGGAACGTTCTAATTAGATATAATCAATTAAACGGTAATGTTAGGGAGATCGGCAGTATTTGGCACGTGTAACACTTTTTATAATTTTTTTGTTGAATATTATTTATAAGATTGTTTAAACTCGATGGTGTTAATTAAATAATCGTATTATTTTTTTTTGTCAAATAATGTCCTCGTTCGCCTACATTTCCTCGCTGGTAGCCTGTGGAATCTTAGACGGCATTCTGCGTGTCGACAATTCGGAATCGCTCCGCGAAATTCCGGATTTATTGCGGTTTCATTGCTGGAATCTTGCACATATGTTGCAAGATGTACGGTGCTCGCAAGATATGTGCAAGATTCCAGCAATGAAACGGCAATATATCCGGACTTAGTTTTTTTCCCTCGACAATTCGGAACGTTCTAATTAAATATAATCAATTAAACGGTAATGTTAGGGAGATCGGCAGTATTTGGCACGTGTAACACTTTTTATAAATTTTTTGTTGAATATTATTTATAAGATTGTTTAAACTCGATGGTGTTAATTAAATAATCGTATTATTTTTTTTTGTCAAATAATGTCCTCGTTCGCCTACATTTCCTCGCTGGTAGCCTGTGGAATCTTAGACGGCATTCTGCGTGTCGACAATTCGGGATCGCTCCGCGAAATTCCGGATTTATTGCGGTTTCATTGCTGGAATCTTGCACATATGTTGCAAGATGTACGGTGCTCGCAAGATATGTGCAAGATTCCAGCAATGAAACGGCAATATATCCGGACTTAGTTTTTTTCCCTCGACAATTCGGAACGTTCTAATTAAATATAATCAATTAAACGGTAATGTTAGGGAGATCGGCAGTATTTGGCACGTGTAACACTTTTTATAAATTTTTTGTTGAATATTATTTATAAGATTGTTTAAACTCGATGGTGTTAATTAAATAATCGTATTATTTTTTTTTGTCAAATAATGTCCTCGTTCGCCTACATTTCCTCGCTGGTAGCCTGTGGAATCTTAGACGGCATTCTGCGTGTCGACAATTCGGGATCGCTCCGCGAAATTCCGGATTTATTGCGGTTTCATTGCTGGAATCTTGCACATATGTTGCAAGATGTACGGTGCTCGCAAGATATGTGCAAGATTCCAGCAATGAAACGGCAATATATCCGGACTTAGTTTTTTTCCCTCGACAATTCGGAACGTTCTAATTAAATATAATCAATTAAACGGTAATGTTAGGGAGATCGGCAGTATTTGGCACGTGTAACACTTTTTATAAATTTTTTGTTGAATATTATTTATAAGATTGTTTAAACTCGATGGTGTTAATTAAATAATCGTATTATTTTTTTTTTGTCAAATAATGTCCTCGTTCGCCTACATTTCCTCGCTGGTAGCCTGTGGAATCTTAGACGGCATTCTGCGTGTCGACAATTCGGGATCGCTCCGCGAAATTCCGGATTTATTGCGGTTTCATTGCTGGAATCTTGCACATATGTTGCAAGATGTACGGTGCTCGCAAGATATGTGCAAGATTCCAGCAATGAAACGGCAATATATCCGGACTTAGTTTTTTTCCCTCGACAATTCGGAACGTTCTAATTAAATATAATCAATTAAACGGTAATGTTAGGGAGATCGGCAGTATTTGGCACGTGTAACACTTTTTATAAATTTTTTGTTGAATATTATTTATAAGATTGTTTAAACTCGATGGTGTTAATTAAATAATCGTATTATTTTTTTTTGTCAAATAATGTCCTCGTTCGCCTACATTTCCTCGCTGGTAGCCTGTGGAATCTTAGACGGCATTCTGCGTGTCGACAATTCGGGATCGCTCCGCGAAATTCCGGATTTATTGCGGTTTCATTGCTGGAATCTTGCACATATGTTGCAAGATGTACGGTGCTCGCAAGATATGTGCAAGATTCCAGCAATTAAACGGCAATATATCCGGACTTAGTTTTTTTCCCTCGACAATTCGGAACGTTCTAATTAAATATAATCAATTAAACGGTAATGTTAGGGAGATCGGCAGTATTTGGCACGTGTAACACTTTTTATAAATTTTTTGTTGAATATTATTTATAAGATTGTTTAAACTCGATGGTGTTAATTAAATAATCGTATTATTTTTTTTTGTCAAATAATGTCCTCGTTCGCCTACATTTCCTCGCTGGTAGCCTGTGGAATCTTAGACGGCATTCTGCGTGTCGACAATTCGGGATCGCTCCGCGAAATTCCGGATTTATTGCGGTTTCATTGCTGGAATCTTGCACATATGTTGCAAGATGTACGGTGCTCGCAAGATATGTGCAAGATTCCAGCAATGAAACGGCAATATATCCGGACTTAGTTTTTTTCCCTCGACAATTCGGAACGTTCTAATTAAATATAATCAATTAAACGGTAATGTTAGGGAGATCGGCAGTATTTGGCACGTGTAACACTTTTTATAAATTTTTTGTTGAATATTATTTATAAGATTGTTTAAACTCGATGGTGTTAATTAAATAATCGTATTATTTTTTTTTGTCAAATAATGTCCTCGTTCGCCTACATTTCCTCGCTGGTAGCCTGTGGAATCTTAGACGGCATTCTGCGTGTCGACAATTCGGGATCGCTCCGCGAAATTCCGGATTTATTGCGGTTTCATTGCTGGAATCTTGCACATATGTTGCAAGATGTACGGTGCTCGCAAGATATGTGCAAGATTCCAGCAATGAAACGGCAATATATCCGGACTTAGTTTTTTTCCCTCGACAATTCGGAACGTTCTAATTAAATATAATCAATTAAACGGTAATGTTAGGGAGATCGGCAGTATTTGGCACGTGTAACACTTTTTATAAATTTTTTGTTGAATATTATTTATAAGATTGTTTAAACTCGATGGTGTTAATTAAATAATCGTATTATTTTTTTTTGTCAAATAATGTCCTCGTTCGCCTACATTTCCTCGCTGGTAGCCTGTGGAATCTTAGACGGCATTCTGCGTGTCGACAATTCGGGATCGCTCCGCGAAATTCCGGATTTATTGCGGTTTCATTGCTGGAATCTTGCACATATGTTGCAAGATGTACGGTGCTCGCAAGATATGTGCAAGATTCCAGCAATGAAACGGCAATATATCCGGACTTAGTTTTTTTCCCTCGACAATTCGGAACGTTCTAATTAAATATAATCAATTAAACGGTAATGTTAGGGAGATCGACAGTATTTGGCACGTGTAACACTTTTTATAAATTTTTTGTTGAATATTATTTATAAGATTGTTTAAACTCGATGGTGTTAATTAAATAATCGTATTATTTTTTTTTGTCAAATAATGTCCTCGTTCGCCTACATTTCCTCGCTGGTAGCCTGTGGAATCTTAGACGGCATTCTGCGTGTCGACAATTCGGGATCGCTCCGCGAAATTCCGGATTTATTGCGGTTTCATTGCTGGAATCTTGCACATATGTTGCAAGATGTACGGTGCTCGCAAGATATGTGCAAGATTCCAGCAATGAAACGGCAATATATCCGGACTTAGTTTTTTTCCCTCGACAATTCGGAACGTTCTAATTAAATATAATCAATTAAACGGTAATGTTAGGGAGATCGGCAGTATTTGGCACGTGTAACACTTTTTATAAATTTTTTGTTGAATATTATTTATAAGATTGTTTAAACTCGATGGTGTTAATTAAATAATCGTATTATTTTTTTTTGTCAAATAATGTCCTCGTTCGCCTACATTTCCTCGCTGGTAGCCTGTGGAATCTTAGACGGCATTCTGCGTGTCGACAATTCGGGATCGCTCCGCGAAATTCCGGATTTATTGCGGTTTCATTGCTGGAATCTTGCACATATGTTGCAAGATGTACGGTGCTCGCAAGATATGTGCAAGATTCCAGCAATGAAACGGCAATATATCCGGACTTAGTTTTTTTCCCTCGACAATTCGGAACGTTCTAATTAAATATAATCAATTAAACGGTAATGTTAGGGAGATCGACAGTATTTGGCACGTGTAACACTTTTTATAAATTTTTTGTTGAATATTATTTATAAGATTGTTTAAACTCGATGGTGTTAATTAAATAATCGTATTATTTTTTTTTGTCAAATAATGTCCTCGTTCGCCTACATTTCCTCGCTGGTAGCCTGTGGAATCTTAGACGGCATTCTGCGTGTCGACAATTCGGGATCGCTCCGCGAAATTCCGGATTTATTGCGGTTTCATTGCTGGAATCTTGCACATATGTTGCAAGATGTACGGTGCTCGCAAGATATGTGCAAGATTCCAGCAATGAAACGGCAATATATCCGGACTTAGTTTTTTTCCCTCGACAATTCGGAACGTTCTAATTAAATATAATCAATTAAACGGTAATGTTAGGGAGATCGGCAGTATTTGGCACGTGTAACACTTTTTATAAATTTTTTGTTGAATATTATTTATAAGATTGTTTAAACTCGATGGTGTTAATTAAATAATCGTATTATTTTTTTTTGTCAAATAATGTCCTCGTTCGCCTACATTTCCTCGCTGGTAGCCTGTGGAATCTTAGACGGCATTCTGCGTGTCGACAATTCGGGATCGCTCCGCGAAATTCCGGATTTATTGCGGTTTCATTGCTGGAATCTTGCACATATGTTGCAAGATGTACGGTGCTCGCAAGATATGTGCAAGATTCCAGCAATGAAACGGCAATATATCCGGACTTAGTTTTTTTCCCTCGACAATTCGGAACGTTCTAATTAAATATAATCAATTAAACGGTAATGTTAGGGAGATCGGCAGTATTTGGCACGTGTAACACTTTTTATAAATTTTTTGTTGAATATTATTTATAAGATTGTTTAAACTCGATGGTGTTAATTAAATAATCGTATTATTTTTTTTTGTCAAATAATGTCCTCGTTCGCCTACATTTCCTCGCTGGTAGCCTGTGGAATCTTAGACGGCATTCTGCGTGTCGACAATTCGGGATCGCTCCGCGAAATTCCGGATTTATTGCGGTTTCATTGCTGGAATCTTGCACATATGTTGCAAGATGTACGGTGCTCGCAAGATATGTGCAAGATTCCAGCAATGAAACGGCAATATATCCGGACTTAGTTTTTTTCCCTCGACAATTCGGAACGTTCTAATTAAATATAATCAATTAAACGGTAATGTTAGGGAGATCGGCAGTATTTGGCACGTGTAACACTTTTTATAAATTTTTTGTTGAATATTATTTATAAGATTGTTTAAACTCGATGGTGTTAATTAAATAATCGTATTATTTTTTTTTGTCAAATAATGTCCTCGTTCGCCTACATTTCCTCGCTGGTAGCCTGTGGAATCTTAGACGGCATTCTGCGTGTCGACAATTCGGGATCGCTCCGCGAAATTCCGGATTTATTGCGGTTTCATTGCTGGAATCTTGCACATATGTTGCAAGATGTACGGTGCTCGCAAGATATGTGCAAGATTCCAGCAATGAAACGGCAATATATCCGGACTTAGTTTTTTTCCCTCGACAATTCGGAACGTTCTAATTAAATATAATCAATTAAACGGTAATGTTAGGGAGATCGGCAGTATTTGGCACGTGTAACACTTTTTATAAATTTTTTGTTGAATATTATTTATAAGATTGTTTAAACTCGATGGTGTTAATTAAATAATCGTATTATTTTTTTTTGTCAAATAATGTCCTCGTTCGCCTACATTTCCTCGCTGGTAGCCTGTGGAATCTTAGACGGCATTCTGCGTGTCGACAATTCGGGATCGCTCCGCGAAATTCCGGATTTATTGCGGTTTCATTGCTGGAATCTTGCACATATGTTGCAAGATGTACGGTGCTCGCAAGATATGTGCAAGATTCCAGCAATGAAACGGCAATATATCCGGACTTAGTTTTTTTCCCTCGACAATTCGGAACGTTCTAATTAAATATAATCAATTAAACGGTAATGTTAGGGAGATCGGCAGTATTTGGCACGTGTAACACTTTTTATAAATTTTTTGTTGAATATTATTTATAAGATTGTTTAAACTCGATGGTGTTAATTAAATAATCGTATTATTTTTTTTTGTCAAATAATGTCCTCGTTCGCCTACATTTCCTCGCTGGTAGCCTGTGGAATCTTAGACGGCATTCTGCGTGTCGACAATTCGGGATCGCTCCGCGAAATTCCGGATTTATTGCGGTTTCATTGCTGGAATCTTGCACATATGTTGCAAGATGTACGGTGCTCGCAAGATATGTGCAAGATTCCAGCAATGAAACGGCAATATATCCGGACTTAGTTTTTTTCCCTCGACAATTCGGAACGTTCTAATTAAATATAATCAATTAAACGGTAATGTTAGGGAGATCGACAGTATTTGGCACGTGTAACACTTTTTATAAATTTTTTGTTGAATATTATTTATAAGATTGTTTAAACTCGATGGTGTTAATTAAATAATCGTATTATTTTTTTTTGTCAAATAATGTCCTCGTTCGCCTACATTTCCTCGCTGGTAGCCTGTGGAATCTTAGACGGCATTCTGCGTGTCGACAATTCGGGATCGCTCCGCGAAATTCCGGATTTATTGCGGTTTCATTGCTGGAATCTTGCACATATGTTGCAAGATGTACGGTGCTCGCAAGATATGTGCAAGATTCCAGCAATGAAACGGCAATATATCCGGACTTAGTTTTTTTCCCTCGACAATTCGGAACGTTCTAATTAAATATAATCAATTAAACGGTAATGTTAGGGAGATCGACAGTATTTGGCACGTGTAACACTTTTTATAAATTTTTTGTTGAATATTATTTATAAGATTGTTTAAACTCGATGGTGTTAATTAAATAATCGTATTATTTTTTTTTGTCAAATAATGTCCTCGTTCGCCTACATTTCCTCGCTGGTAGCCTGTGGAATCTTAGACGGCATTCTGCGTGTCGACAATTCGGGATCGCTCCGCGAAATTCCGGATTTATTGCGGTTTCATTGCTGGAATCTTGCACATATGTTGCAAGATGTACGGTGCTCGCAAGATATGTGCAAGATTCCAGCAATGAAACGGCAATATATCCGGACTTAGTTTTTTTCCCTCGACAATTCGGAACGTTCTAATTAAATATAATCAATTAAACGGTAATGTTAGGGAGATCGGCAGTATTTGGCACGTGTAACACTTTTTATAAATTTTTTGTTGAATATTATTTATAAGATTGTTTAAACTCGATGGTGTTAATTAAATAATCGTATTATTTTTTTTTGTCAAATAATGTCCTCGTTCGCCTACATTTCCTCGCTGGTAGCCTGTGGAATCTTAGACGGCATTCTGCGTGTCGACAATTCGGGATCGCTCCGCGAAATTCCGGATTTATTGCGGTTTCATTGCTGAAACGTTTCGCGTTGATTATACCTCAGTATATGCGCAATATTTCACGGCAATGTGTGCGTAATATTTCTTAAATATTGCACAAACTTGGCCATTGTAATATTGCACGGCAAGTTGTGCGGAATATTCCCGAAATATTGCACAAACTTGGCCATTGTAATATTGCACGGCAAGTTGTGCGCAATATTCCCGAAATATTGCACAAACTTGGCCATTGTAATATTGCACGGCAAGTTGTGCGGAATATTCCCGAAATATTGCACAAACTTGCCATTGTAATATTGCACTTCAACATTTGGGCAATATTCCTGAAACATTGCACAAACGTGGCCATAGCAATATTACACGGGAATGTGTGCGCAATATTTCTGTAACATTGCACAAATCTGGCCGTTGAAATATTGCACGGGAATGTTTCCACAATTTTGCAGTAATATTGCAATGCAACTCGCAACCAAACGGCAACATTGCAATGTTCTGCAACTTTTGTGCAACATTTCTGCAACAAAATGTGCTGTAGGGGTATCGATATTTTAGTGTTCACTGTGTATTATTTTACGTTCTCGGTAATTAATGTCTTAATTACATTGTTCTTAATAATTTTAATAACCTATTTTATAGCCTCACAGATTTCGAGTATACCCTTAATACATCCGCGCGGATGACGCCCATCGGCGTCCACTGAGTGCAGTTCACAGATGAGACTAGAGAATTTCCGCACACGATGTACGCTAAGCGTTTTAACTTCTGTACTTAAATGCAACGACTTAAATAATAATCACACTCTGCTGAAATCTATCTTCTGCTGTGTCAACGACCAATCTAGCAAGTTTCTATTTGTTAAGACATAATGTGCACTAAACCGTGAATAAATTAATAAACAAAATATTCTAAAATTCACTGTTTTCTCATTCTGCTCAACATGTTTGCGCATTTGTCAGTTTTAGTAGAAAAATGACAGCAAGTGTTTAAGAATAGAGATGCGGTCGCTAATGGAGACATTTATCTTAACGATTTCTTTCTCAGCCGATACTCTATCCTTGTAAAATGCGATAAGATAAAGTCGTGATTACGATATATTATCATGAGATTCTTATCTAACAGCATTACCGGCTTCCTACCCATGTATGGTGTAAAACCTTGCTAACAAATTGGCTACCACTCGATTCTAACGAGAAACTTAAAATCAGTCGAACGTAGTTTTAAATCATATTCCTATATGAAAATTTGTATCCAGGTGTTCAATTTTTTAAAGTCGTTTTATTCAAAGAACCTACGAGTGTTTTTACACAGTATTAAGATGTTGCGTTAATTGAAGATTGTCTATTTTATTTTGGAAAATCAATTGATTAATTACAAATCCTAGGAATTATTTGCCAGTCTCATTTTTCATAATATGTATGATGTGGATTTTCAATACTTTATTTTATCTTAATCTTTCCCACTCCAAGTGTGCCTCTCATACCCGTCAAAGATTAAATTGAACTTGCGTACTGCTAATAATCATTGTAAAATTAGAAGAATTTGTGATTCGCAGAATCAAATGAATTGAGGACCTTGCAGTAACAATTTGTTAGCAGTCTTTACCAAGTTCGAGTGAATTACAAAAAACTGTTTATAAAATTACTGCTTTGAGTTAACATTAATAAGAGAACACTAATTGAAAAATATATATTTCCACACAATCAGTAGTAGTTGTTGAGTTGATAAGATTTTATTTCTATTTTTGGCGAAAATATATTCTATAATAAAAATATTTATGTTAACTTTTTATTTTTAAATATTACCTGATGTTAATATTTTATTATTAAATATTAATCATTTTAAATGTTTCTTAATGTTAATATTAAGCACTCCAATTTATTCGCTCGTCAGCAGGTTGGAACTTGAGAATATTATTATTATTACTAAATATTAATATTAATATAAATATACCAAATAAACTAAATATAAGTATTAATATTTAGTAATAATAATAATATTCACCCATTTTCTCAATATTTACCTATTTTAATTTTAATTTAATTATTCTACCTCACAACAAAGAAAATAAAACAATCAACATCGCTATTGTATGAAGAAATGTTCGTTATGGATGTCCTTTCGACTGTTTTGAGAGTTAAAAATGCACGAAAGACGAAAAGGTGCAATTAGGCCAAGCTTCTTCCATTGGCCTTGGACAAGAAGCCTGTTAATTCACGACAGTTGTGCGCAGGCTGCGTTGTGCTCGAAACTACGTTGTACCAGGTCACGTCACAGAAGTTGGAACATTTGAATTTTGCCACGCAACGCAGACAAATTAGAATATCGAAGCTGTTTGGTAGAAAAGTTTAATCCCGTGTAATTAATTCTGCACATTGTTCTGCAAATTTATTACTAATCAAATACCGTCGAAACCGTGTTCTGTAATTTTTACGCCAAATGTTTTTATTTGGTTTTGGATCAGAATAGTGAATGAAGAAAATGGTTTTGCCGATAATTATACTAATTATGTATAAAGCTAATTATTACTCTCTACAATTCTCTCCAAGGACTATTTACGAACTTAACTAAAGCGCACACTTTTATCACAAATTGGTCAACTTTAAAAATTTAATGTTTAGATTTCAAAATATTGATTAAATTGGTCATCTAATTATCTGGAACAGTGTTCAACACATTTCATGGAAAGTAATGCACTTTTTATACCTTTCACTTTCTTATAGAGTTCTTTCCATTTCTGTTTACTCCTCAGTTCTACTTCCATTCTGAATTTAAGATAACATTTTAAGGAGAGTTGAATTTTTTTCATAATTCCCACAAATGACTAAGAAAACAGAAAGTCACGAACTATTTTCAGAGATAATGAATCGTATAGCATTTACCTTATCATCGTTCGTTTACTCAAACAAATTTTTTATTACTCTTAAATGACCTAAATTCTGCCATTTACTTACATTACCAATCGCAGGAGACAGAATCTGCGACAATTTATTCGAATTCCCACACATATTATATTAAATTACAATTTTTCAATAAAATTATTCAATTATTACACTACACAGTCTTATTAATAAAGACTTCAGGATGTCTATTGTTAAAGAATTTTATTTTATTAATCATTTGAATTCAATAATTGAGAGGGCACGAATACTTCTGTGGCTCACTGTACAACTTGAGCTGTTAAATAAAATGATGCAAAAGGGCCCATTCGAGGTCAGATAAGAAGCAATAATAGTATGGGCAACGGTTCACGTAGATGCACCCAAGAATTGGCATGGTAATACAGAGTACAGACGACTGTACCAGTGCTCTTCAATTCGAGAGGCTGTCTTGCGAGAACAAAAGAGCTTTTTGTCGAGACTCGTTTCAGCATCGATCCAGATTCAAATCCTTTCTTCCCGTTCAAACCCCCCCTCTTCTTCGCGATCTATACACAAACTCTTCCCCACGCCCTTTGCCCCAGACGCTTCCTCTTGTACTTTTTCGCGAACCCTTTTTTTATGTATCCTTATTTTCACTCTACGAACTTTCACAATGTCCCGGACGGTTCTTCACCCTTTCGAGGGGCACACATGTGACGCAGCCATCGCCATGAATTTTTGCGCCGGATGGGGGAAGTTCCTGTTTCGCGGAGACTTGATGCTTAATATGAAAACGTTCCCAACTCGGAGATTTTAATTTTAAAGAAACTTTGCGTGAGTGTAGAGCATACTGGAGTGTACAAGGAGTAATTTTGTTCCTGCGAGAATTCACTTAGAAGAGGTGAAATCAGCTCTTAAAGTTATCACGATTTTTATTTTTGTAATAGAATTTTAGTTTTCTTTGGGCAGTGAAATATAGTATAAAAGACTCAATAATTCTTATATATAAAGTTTTGTTTTATTTCGTACCGCTACGAAACTCTAATAGGAAAACGAAAAAATGTGATATTTTTAAGGGCTGATTTCACTCTTTGAGAATAAATCTCCGCAAAGAAAAATTGCCCCAATATTTTCCTTGTAAGTCGTGCTGCTAATAGAGTCTTTGCCTTGAAAGGGGTTTGTTAGGTATCTATTAAATATTGCAATGAAAAATATTGTATTGAAATGTGTATTAGAATTGAATAATTAAAAGTAGATGGGGTAGGCGGTTCCTGATAAAATTTCCACTGCGTTGCTTTAATGTAGTTTGAATTATATATATTTTTGAAAAGGGTGTATTATTGAATATTGGAACAAAAAATATTATGTTCTTTTTTTTAATTTGAATTAATTCTTATTATTAACCCATGAAAGTGTGATATTCAACAATACGTAATTATATACATCTAAAAGAGTCTACAATAAATTAATAGCCAAGCTGTAAACGAAAATAAAAGTAATCACACCCCCCCCCCCCCCCCCTGTTCCCACATCATTTTCCTTTTCACTGCAAGCATTAGGTAAGTTGGTAGGTAACCGAAGCCGTAACAGAAGCTTCGTAATGGATGAGAATGGCGAGCGCTGTGACACGGGTAAGAGTTTGAAATATTCGGAGCGTAAAGGTTCCGACAAATTTTAGTCTCCGTTGTTTCAGCTCCAGACAGTCAAGTTACCGCGTCACTGAGATTTCATTTTCACCGACGTTCCCCGACAGAACGTATTGTGGAACATACCACCTGCAAAGCGCTGATAAATTTGACAGTGACGAAACCCGAGGATAATATTTAAAATGTAAGGGTACCATTTTTTGTCCGCGAGATGTGACAACACAGGGTTGGTTTGTTCTTAATGGGCGCAGAGGAAAACGAAGGACCGTTCCAAGCCAAATGGATGACTTTTTATACTCGATGTCAGAAGTTTCTGATGGAATTGAAATATAATGTAGTACATGTGGAATTAGGGGGGATTTAAGTCACCACTTCGCTGGTTTCAAGATTGTTTAAAAAATATAGGAAGCCAGAGGTTGCGATTTTTACCTGTACCTCATTCTATGAAAAATCGACACTTTTCACACTTGGTGTATGAAAATAGATTCAGAGAAGTTTTTCAAATCTAAATCTACTACAACTAGTGTTCCTGATTTCTCCATATTTTTCGCATCTCGAGAAATGAGAAATCCGATTATATTTCTCGAGAATTCTTAAAAAATTAAAAATATTTTGCAAACTTTATAATTTTTTGAATAATGTTGATAATATTTATCTAAATTTTTATTCGTGTCCAACTTAGAAAAAACTTGTGTAAATGAAAAAAACAACAACAGATATTAAATATAATTGATAAATTTGCGACTACAGAAAAATTTCTTTCATTTTGAGTGGATGTTGGTTTAATTGTATATAGAACATCGGCAATAAAAAGAGAAAAGTTTATAAACAATCGCGTCATTCTTCGTATATGTTGCTAACATTTATCATTAATTGTACCATGTGTTTATATGTTCACGATTAGCACACAATTTAAACTAACTGAAAATTCATGTCTGAAAACAACGGGGATTTATAATAATTTTCCTACACTGAAGATTCTCAAGAAACACTGTAATTTCTCGAGAAATTCTCGAGAAGGAAAACTAGCTACAACAGTGATGCTAATAAATAATAAGTGTAATCTGTAACTCGAAAAAAAGACGAAATAGGACATGTTTACGTAAACTATTTTATTATTCTTGTGTGCTAAATTTTCCCCTAAGGCCCGGCTCAAAGAGTCCACTGTAGAAGCCCACTACACCACAAAAAACGGTTGTGCGTTATGTCAACCACCGACAGCGACAATTTCATGGTAGTCTTTTGTCGTCGATATGGACTTCAAACGTGGTTGATTCCAGCGACAGCTCAACCACTGTTTTGTGCTGAGCTTCTAAAAGTGGTGCGTCTGAGCTACGCCTTAGGATGTGTTGATTAATAACGAAACATCTTACACTTCATCTATCCCTACTTCAATTTCAGCGAAAGTCTCACTATCCTTTTAAACTAATTGTTGAATCATGGCAAATATTTCTCTGCGTGGGCGTTCTAAAAACATGCCACGACGAAGTTACGACGTAATTATCATCGCCCACCGTCCTATAAAGGGAGTCAGATCCCCCGATACAGGGGGGACATTATTCCATGAGCGATGATCGAATTAGCTTGGTAGCCGAGGAAAGCCAAGGTTAATGATGAGTATTAGGGGAGTGCTATGGGAGGTGGATTAAATTTGAAGATGACCTAAATTGACAGACCGTTACTGTCATAGACATTACACCGTGAAATATATCTCTTAATTTGCCGATCATACACATTCCAGCTATTTTATTCATATTCATAAACGCACATTCCGGGGGGAGTATGAAATACAAATTTCTATTTGTTTAAGGATAGGGTAAAGGACCCAATTACTAAGAGATTACAAGAATTCTCTGCTTGGACACGACATGTGCAGTTAAAATGAATTAGGATGAAGGCGTATTCGCGGGCTACCTGTTATTGCAATTTTAAAAAGCAGTTTTCCTTTAGAATCCACGATTATTGCGAAAATGGCCACGGAAAGGTAACATTAACAGAATAACAAACGTAAACTGTGTAGGTGATTTCTGGTTGCAAGCATGTTTGATTTATGCTCACGTTCAATCTCGTTTAATAATATGCAACGACGCATCGAACGATGATATACAGTGGTAATAATCCTATTTGTAAGCGTGTATAAACACAGAGCGAATTTGCTTTCACACTTTAACGTGAAATGTATTTTTTAGAAGTACGTGTGTAAAATATCTGTAATGGTATGAAAGTAAGTCTCGTGAACAGAAAATTTATAATTTCACTCAGAGAAAATAAAAAGTACCATTAAAAAGGTGATAGTTATTATACAGGGTGTTTTAGAATTTTGAGCGATTAATATTGTACATCAAAACGAATGAGAAGGTTTTAATAAACATAGGTCTGCAAAACAGTAATTTTTTAAATAGGGTAAAGAACCCAATTACTGTCACCTTAAGCTATTTTACTTAAAATAACGAATAAATAAACGTTTAAATAAAATAGCTTAAGGCGATAGTAATTGGGTTGGCTGCCAGTAATTGGGTCCTTTACCCTATGTACAAAATGCAGCTAGAGATGATGTAATTTACAAAAGTTAAAGTAATAGATTGTGGAATTATAGAATTACGAGAAGTTTGCCCTCTTATTTTTTAAATACCGTATAAAATTGACGATATTCGTTTAAACGTACCTTTTTTACAATCAATTTTGGAAGTCTGTCGCGTATGCGTAAACTCGATTAAAAATGAGCTTTATATTGATTTTCTCGAAAATAAAATCAGATTTGAAAAAGTTATTGTATAATTTGGACGTATTATTTATACGTAATTATACTATATAAGCTAGCAAATTCTGTTGATTTTTAGTCAGCGCACCAGATGTGTTCCCAAAATCGATTTTCTCCAAAAGAAAGCTCCCTATGAACATGTCTCACATTTTTCAGTAGTACCACTTATTATTAACCACCCAGTGCATCAATCTATTCTGTCAATTGACCCTTTGATTTCCCACGAAATATGAAAATACAGAACCACTTTTTTATAAGAGTAACAATTGTGGGTCTGCTGACTGTCACACATTTTATAATTTCGTGGAAAACAGCTACCCCCCACTCCGCGCCGAAATGCCATATGGACCACATTAAACGCGTCCCTGGAATATTTATTCACAAAACGTGTACCTAACTAATTGCTCCTCCAACTTTTCCTTATAAAGTACCCTAAAGCACCTTAATGCACTTTCATAAAGTGCATCGAAAAGGAAATACCGAGGGACAGAGTGAAGAGAGCCTAATTATCCCGAATTAAAAGACGTCAACGTTTAGAATGATAAATACGCGACGTACCTATAGTATAACTCAAGTGACTTTTTTCAGCCCTCCAACAACGCACAGTCTTCCAGGAACCATGTAGATATGTATATGTATACCACTGCTTCGGGCAGAGGACCGGTATGAATTTGAATCTCCATGAAATGTTTGATATTTACAATAAATATTTTACTACTGTGATGCATCAGTAAATAAAATAAAATAAAATAAATAAACTATGTACAAACACTCTTCGTGGTTACACGCAGTGTATCGCACCCCAGGATGTGTTTGCCAATATTTCTGTAAATTTTTAGAAATTAAATTTCAAAATTTGGTAAATTTTAATACACAAAATAAAAAAAGTCGCTTTTATCCACTACTATATTTTCAAACACAAATTTGAACATATAAAAATTTACAGTTCTAGAAAATGACTATTAGGACATGATTGAAAGATTCCGAAATACGAAAAAGGTAACTGAAAAGTGACGCTGGGAAGCAGTGAGTGCCATGTGACTAATTTGTGATTATAAGGTGTGACCACGGAGGGTTAAGACAGAAAAAAGGTCTAGCTCGGGTAGAGATCTGAGTAATAAGTTGGGGGAGCTCAAGAGCGAAGATGCACCGCTGCTGAATACTGCAAAATGCGTGTTAACTTCAGTTTCGCTATTTTCGAACATTACGTCTGCAGACGCACGGTCATGGACGCGCTTCGTTGCACGTGCACGCACGCATGCGCCTCGGATATGTTCCTCTCGCAGCTTTTTCCTTCGAGTACCAGCCGCTCATTCCGTTCTGCACGAAAGCTCCTTCTGGATTGATCAAGATCTGAAGAATCTGGGAAATCGTTAGTTCGGGCAGCGCGTAGCGATTCTCCGGCGATTGGTAGCACACGCGGAATTTACTCGACCGAGTTACGTTTCACTTGTTTTGAGGAGTTACATCTACCCTAGGGCAGCGTTTCCCAACTAAATTTTCTTACGGAATCCTTCCAAACTCGCTAACCCTTGACGGACACCCCAAGCCTCAACAGTTTTTTTTTATATGAAGCTTTGTAATACCGAAATAAATTATTTACAAATAAAACAAAAAATTGGGAATTTTATTATAAGATAAATGAAAAGGAAAAGTGGAAACTGATAATAAATTTAGGAATTCTTATAAAACACCAATCGTATGTAAGTCACAAAATTGTTCCCATTTAAGTGGATATATAGAATGTCGAATATATACAAGTTTCATTTTTTATTTTCAATAAAAGAATTTCCAAAGTTAACTAATCACCGTTTCATTATATTGATTTTTTTTACATTAAGTTGGGAAACTAAGAGACAGATTAGGGTTAAAAGGCAGTTAAGGGGATATAACGGTTTGAAAGTGTCCAAATTGGATTTTTTTACATATTTTCATAGATTGATGTTTTAGAAATATTATAAATCAAGTCCGATGTAAAAATTTGAAAGATTGACGAAGTTATATGCATTTGAGTGGAACAAGCCAGGTGGCAGTAACCGATCGAACTACATTTTTCATTACAGTGGCCCTAGAAACTCGCGCTACGTTCAACCAAGTTATTTGCAATTTTGCATGCAGAATCGTAATAAAATTCCATATCGATCTACAGCGCCTTTTTTTATCCCGAATTCTCGTTTATTATTTATACAGAAAAAAACGTGGACTTTTCTCTTAGAAAAATATAACTTTATCCTTTGATCTCATCATTGCCTTTTTTTCAAAATTTTCAAAATCGGCGCCGTCCATCGATAGTTATTAACATATTTTATAAAAAAATTTACTGTTTCTGATTTCAAACAGAACATGCAGCTTCTTTCAGGACCGATCTGTGTAGCAGTCTAAAATCGAGAGAGTTTCAGCGGATATGCATGCATATATATAAAAAAAACTCTTTTAAGTAGTTATATAGAAGCTTTCTGCTTTATATATTAAGATAAATATTATACAAAAATATTGAAAAATAGCCGAGTTCTGTATTCTCCCGCGAAACTCTTCGGAATTATTTTTTCAAATTGGCTAGCAGCATGACTTGAAAATATTTTATTCGATTCATTTTAAATTTTAATAGGATCTTCTATAATAAATTATCTACAGAACTACATACGGATTTTATGATTCATAAAAAAACTTTTTTTCTAGAGGCAATTTTAGACCCAATTTGAGGCAAAATTTTCAACTGGAACTGATCTCTTCAAATGTCTACCATTTTTACAAAAATCAATATTTTGACAAATCGCTATGTACTTCTGTTGTAAATGTTATGTAAATAATGAATTTTATTGTTTTTATCATACGTCAAAGTATACGCCATTAAAAAAAATAGTTCCATTTTTATATATACCATAAGGCATATAGACTAAAGTCCTTAAAAAAGTTTTTCCATTTATTTTTCAATTTCGCCCCAAAAAATTCGGAAACTCACATATGATTTTTGGGCCCCAACATGCCACTGAACTCGTCTACCTCACAGAACCCACACACTAATCGCAATATTTGAATCAACGTCCATAAGTAAATTAGAAAACCTATATAATAATACCAACATTTGCAATGTTTCTGTTCACCATGCCAAATTACCATGAAATTCATGTTTATAGACTCCGCGAGCGTAATGGCAGTTCTTTGAACTCGATTCTAGCCTCATTTGCTAGGCACACTGAGCTCGAACAAGGCAAGTGAAATAGAAAATGTAAAATTGCAAGGCGTGGATGCGATGGCCATGTTCGTACTGGCCTGCGTTTCCCTCTGCCAAGGGTACAGTTAAAAAAAAACCCAACCAGCCGGGAGAGGAGCGTGCTGACGGTTTACCATAATTTAGCAAGAAAGAAAAGTGCAGGGTCGGGTATGGCTGCATTCAAGGTACAGGTATATTTAGAATGCCGCCAGGTTAATGGCACGCGGTCGTTTAGCTTCGTTTTAGAGAGATACTAATTACGCGAGTTAATTAATGCTAGTACGCACAATGCTTTGCAGATCTGCTATCGGACTTAATAGTGGAGGCACTTCGATGCTGCTAAGAAACATGATGCATTAACGTGGTCGCGTAATCGTTATCGCGTTTGGATGTTGCGTTTGAAAGTAATGAACAGGCGTCGTGGCGTGTACGCAGTTGCCCGTTGAATATGCGCGGTGGAAGAAAAAAGGGGAGGAATGTCAGTTCTACGGATGAGAAGAAATTTAAGGTAGATGTTCCAGATAGGTGGAATAATGACTATCATGATTCATGAAAGGGAAGAGTCACTGATTCATTAGCAGCTGGATGAACAAGATACCATGGCTTTCCTTTATGGCCGCCCGTAGATGGTGCAGACGAGAATTGAATATTATGGAAGGATTTAATTAATGTTTATAAAGGGATGGATGGACAGCGGTAATTAAATAAGATTTATTGCCGAGCAAGTGGGGAAGCACGCTAGGCATGGTTCTTGGAGAAAAAATCAGGTTTCAAAAAGAATAATAAAATAAACAAGAATAGTGCAATAAAAAAGAATAATAAAATAAAACAGAATAATAAAATAAAAAAGAATAATAAAATAAAAAAGAATAATTCAATAAAAAAGAATAATAAAAGGCACCAGTTGTAAAATGTGTTAAGAGCTTGTATTTTCTAAAGAAATAATTGTTTCATAATGAACCGAGAAAATTTCACAAGGGAAAAGTGTATTAAACATTCGAGTACTGCAATAAATATTTCTAGTATATTATTAGAAACTTCGCTTCAACACATTATAAATTATTTCTACCTTATCTCCAATGTATTAACTTTACTAATGCACGAAACCTAAAGAACCTACAAAAAAAAAACTACTAGATAAACTAATGCAAGACTGAATCATAAAAATTGCTTAGTTCGTATCCTGTCCCTAATAACCACTTTTAGCAATTCCTGTCACATGAAGCACTCGTAAAAACAAAAATAAAAAGCAAGTGTATCAGGCATTGATGGATACTATCAACAGAAATAAACTGATGAAAACATAAAACTTTATATCAGGTTGAGGACATTACGCGCGCATGTGTTCCCTTCGTAGTAACATCACCACGCATTCCCAAGATCAGAATCGTAAAAGGAATACGCGGGATGTACAGTGGCGTGCAAGAGTTTTTTATCAGATATATTTCTCACTTTATATCTCCACAGCGAAGGTCAAAGAAACTTTAACTAACACTGGACATGCGAGCATGCTACTTCGATGAAAAAATGATAAAACAAATAAACGTTGTTATCTATTTTGCATAAACATATGTACTTATAGGATTGCTGAACTAGAGATTCAAATGTTTCTGATAATACAAAAAAAAGGAAAAGTAAATACATATATACCTTGAAATATAATAAATATTACAAATTTTACAATATTAATATGACTTCGAAAAATTTTATTCCATTTTTCCCTTACAGTTATATATATTAGATGATCCAATAGCAGTTGAAATTTGTGCAGACCTTACTTTTGAAAGGTAAAGTGAGAAATCCATGTGATAGTGAATTTTTGTACGAGATATAAATTCGTAGAAATAAGTTTCGTCAATCTTGCAGGAGAAAAAAAAACTCTTCCTACTAACTGTCACGTACACACTTCGTACGTAATGCATCCATACGCAGTACCACGACGCATTTCGAAAAATAAGGATGATCGAAGAGGACCTTTGTTGATCAAATTATTCAAGACTCACGGAAATGGATACTTGGTTACGATGGATGACAATAATATGTACATACATACGTACGTACATATGCAAGGTGTTTCGTAATAGGTGGTATAACCGGAAAGGTAGTGATTCAACATGAAAAAAACTAGTAGAAAATACAAGAAAAAATTCGTTCAATCAAAATTCCAATTTCGAGCAAATCGATATTGGAAATCTGTTGAATACCTGAGCACGTGCTTTTCTCGAAAACCAAGCCTCGTTCGACAAAAAGTAATTCCTCAATTTATATTTACTGTTGCCTTCTCTAAATTTTTAGATATATACATGTGTACTAAAAGAATTTTTAAAACTAATTTTCAAATAACAGAAATCTCGTTTAAAAAAGACATAGTTCTACGTTAAAAGTTATTCCACAATTTTATTTCGATCTATTTTTACACAAAGATTAATTCCATCCGTTGTTGTGCCATATTTACTGTTGCATTTTGTTCATTTTTAAATAAAAGCACCCGAAGGATTTGACTCCTCAAAGTCATCTGTTACGAAACACTGTGTGTACACAATCGGCGAGGATCGAAGTCACAATGTGGTAACGCATGATTTTTACCTTGATAGGATGGCATGGTTGAGTAACGACCCTCGTGGAACGGAACGATTTTTAATTCACTTGAGGCGTACCACTCGATATCACTGTTGGCACTGAATCACACTCACTATAGATTTCGTTGGTGAATGAAAAAAGGGGGAATGAATTGAACACTGGGATCACGTATAGGAATTTGTAAATAAGAATGGCTCAGAGTGCGACAAGACCACTCCGTACAGCGCGGCGGTCGGAGCTCAACTGATCGTCGAACGTCGACGCTCTGGAATGCTTGTTTGAGGGGCGGCCTCAGGAAGAACGCGCATTTATTCCAACCATTATAAACAAGAATATGGCGGTGGATAGCATCTCAGGATACACCTTGAAGTTATAATTGTATGCACGTAAACTATCTATGGGAATTTAATTCTCCTTGACCATTTTTTAATAATAATTTATTATTGCATAGATTATAATATAAGTTATTCTAAATATATTATTGTAACAATTATACAAAATTGTAATACATGGGAGCTTATGTATTATACTTATTATAAATTATAATGTATATTTTAGTAGAATATAATTAATTATTTATATTTAAAACAGCACTCGATGAAATTCTAATTTTATCGAAATATAAAACGGTAATTTTACCTCGCAAATATACTGTAATAGGCAAATGTGAAATTCATCAATTCAAATAGAATATCAAATTCTTTCGATTTCTAAAGATGTGTACACGTAACACATGTGGGGAATGCTAAACTAAAGATATGATGCTTAAAATAACTGGAGGTTAGTTTTCTGGTCCTGATAGGAATATTTGTAATAAAATATTACTATTTATTACAGTTAAGAAATATTATCTTTAACCTCAATGTCCCACTGACACAGCAAATGAATTTCCAGGACAGTTTATTATCCGTTCTGAAAAGTACGTATGTAGAAGGAAAATGAAAGAAACATATTGTAGCAGTGAATTAATTTAATTGAGAGAATACATCAAGAAAGACTTCTTCAAGAAAAAGGAAGCTGGTTCCACTTTCATAACAATCCAAGACTTCATTCAGCAGTATCATTAAAACCGTTTCCCTTACAGCAAAAGTTCTCAGAACCAAATTACTACCTACTACTTTCTGAAATTATCCCTATCAGACATACTTTTATTCCTCAAATCAAGGCCACTTCGAAACATAAAGGATTCAAAGACACGCAGAAAATTAAAACGAGATGTGACGACGGAACGGAATGTATTGCAAGCGAATAAATCCAATAACTGTATAAGTCAGTAAAAAAGAGTATGACATCACAAGGATGTTCTTCCGAAAAGTATTAACCTGTTAATCGTGGAAGACGTGTTTACTCGTCACCTAAAAGTGCCTTCACTTTGGGGTGAAATAAATGAATTGCGAAAATTTAAGGGGAATCCTATTTTTTTGGCTAAAATCGTAGCAAAATTTGAGATTTGTTTTAAAGAACTAGCGATTCGATGCATCTGAAATTTGAGCCCTGCTTTTATGCATCTCTGAAGAAGTTGAAGATTTGTTATTATTAATTTTGTATAATAAATATAGGAGTTAGGTGTGAGAATACCGATAAGTTATATATTTCTTTTGTTATATAAGCCTATAATTCCTATATTTATTATTAAAACTTAATAAAACAAAAACTGTAAACTTGTTTAACGATGCCTAAAAACATGGTGCAAATTTCAGACGAAACAAATTGCTAGTTTCGTAAAAAAAATCCCAAATTCTGCTCTGTCTTTATCTAAAAAAATAGGGTCCCCCCTTTAACAATCCCACTCCTGCAAAGTCAGAGAAAGTACTTCAATAAGTCATATGCAGCATTCGCTGTAGTTAAAACTAGTTCATTTGCGCTTAACCACTCCCCAAAATACATTTTAAAATACGCAAGAAATGTTTCTGGCCAACAAAGTCTGTTTGCACGTAGAAAGATATGCTTCATCTAAATATGATTTATTTATTTTACGGATTGAGCCCTTTTGTACTTCGAGATATAGGCAAGTGGAGGACTACTATAAATTAATGGAGAGTATAAACAAATTATACATACATAAACAAAAATATAAAGTAATATATAAGCAAAGCTAAAGAACCACGCCATATTAACGAAGATTGTTGATCGCATTTTTCACCAAATGCGCAATTATACAACACATTCTTAAACTCACACAGTCCTAAAACGACACTGTGCCACTTTTAGAGCGCAGGCATCTGACACTCTGGGGTCGCAGGTGAAATTGAAATTCAAATATTTCAAAATTCACAATACGATTCCAAAAGATTCTTTTGTATTTCCCTTTAGGTACCTTTAGAAACTATATTTATAGCATACGGTTTTCCTTTACAGTAAGAAAATTGAAATTGGGGAGTGAAAGATTGATATTCTAAGTAGTTTGTAGAGAACATCAGAATTTTTGGCGGTCTCCGACACCACAGTGTCTTTCTAGGGCAGTGATTCCCAACTTGTGAGTCGCGAAGTGTTTTCCAGGAGTCGCCACGATTTTTTTAATATTATTAAGTTAGAATATTATTACTTATATTATTAAATATAATATTATTAATTATATTCTGAAATACCTATTTCCAATGTGTTTTCTTTATCTTATTAAATTTACCTTACCTTACATGAAGGGGGGAGGGGTGCAGGTTATTTGAATATTATAGCTCGCGACTCAAAAAATGTTCGGACCCGCTGTTCCAGGGTTGATTATCGAACCTCATATTTTGATAAATAGAATTCCATAAATATCGTATTAAAATAGCGAGACTTCCGCAAAGGAATGGCTACAACGTTTATGGCTACAGACCGAGCATCTATTCCGAAATAATCAACTATTTATAACTGTGGAGAGATGACGAATCAATGCATCTTTCGTTGTGACGCGCGCGGAACCAAGATGGCTGTCCCTGAAGGTTGCCATACGGTTCGACCGCTAATCGATGAAGAACAGAAAAGCTTGCGTAACCGCGAGTCATTCGTCGCAAGAAAAAAATGCGACTTATTTACTTGGAGCGCTAATTATGCTGACGTTCACGTGCGAAACAGTCAGCGCCGCACGGGCATCGTAAATTGGTCAAGGATGATGATCTTCGAGTATGGTAGTCGTACCGAAGACAGTGACCCAAAGTTTGACACTGGTAATTTAAATCTGCTATAATAAGGCGATGCGTAATCTGATTGGAATTTTTGCAGACTTCCTAGTTTATTGGTATGTCGGTAAACCTTCACATTTATACAAGGTGTATCTGAAGTCGCGATGCATCCGAAAAGGAAGTGATTCCTTGTGCAAAGATAAGTCGAAAATTTTCGAGGAAATAAAGTTTGAAAATCGGTCGAGTGCATTGGCTCAATTTTCATATTGTTTCTCTCGAAAATAAAGCCACGTTTGAAGATCAGTTATTCTACAATTTCGACTGATTTTTAAATAATTAGAAATTGTATATTATTATTTGTTTTTAGTTTGATAAATTATTTTGTAAATTTTGTTAAGGTTAGTTTGCATTAACTTTCATATTCTTTAGTGTATGTATTTTAAGTTTTTTTTTAAGGCAATTACTGTTTATAAAAGCTCTTGTATTTTATAACAAAAGTATTTCCTGTTTGGGGTCATTGTTTTTTATTACTAGTTTTATAATGTTCCATTATTGCAATGTGAAAGTTGTAGATCTTATTTGACAAATGCATTGGCAAAGTTAAATATATGCAGATAAGAAATCGGGTGTAGTATTTAACAATTAACTATAAGTAATTATTGGAGAATGATACTAGTTCTCGTGCTATCAAATTAAAAATAAACATCTCCAGTACAGATTGGTATATCTGCATTTGTTTCAATAACCGATTGAAGAAGGCTAATGAACTCTGATCGTCTATTGTAAACAACACTGCGTGCTATGTACATACATCCTGCTACTGTATTCAAAACTGGTCAAGCTTCGTGGAAATTAAAACAAGAAATAATAACGTAAAATGACCTTTCAATTCATTCTTTATAGTAGTATTATAGAAAACGCCGATTTATTTAAAATAACAAAAATTTCAAAGAAACAACGTGTTTTATTTAAAATATCCAGGAAAAGATAATGGGGTACATAATTGCCTGTTAATATTTTATAGAACCATGACATGAGACCTTCTTCTATGTTCGGAATTATAAAACTCCTCACAGAAATTTGTGTTAGTAATGTACCTATCATCTAATTTAATTGGGGACCTTGGAACAAGAAGAGTGAAGCTTCAATTTTGACAGGTTTTGAACTATGACGTGTGATATAAAAAAATTTACATCCTTTGATGAAAATCTGATAACAAATGAGCGATTTATTGCAAATGAATAAAAATGTAAATATTAATATTAATTGATATTGATAACTAATATTAATCTTAATCTTAATTATTATTATCACAAAAACTATTATTAATCCTATTAAAAATATTAATATTAATTAATAGTTAATAATAAAACATTAATATCTTTATTATAGAATATTCTTCGCCAAAAATAGAAATAAAATCTCATCCATTCAATAACTAGATACTACTTATTGCCTGAAAATATATATGTTTCAATTACTCTTCTCATTTTAATGTTAACTCAAAGCAATAATTTGATAAACAGTATTTTCTAATTTACTCTTGCTGCAAGGTCCTCAATAAATTACAGTATCTTTGAAAACCTTCACTCCATTCCCCTTTTATTCCCTTTATTGCCTCACTGCGAGGCAACAAGAACCAATCGACACAGAAATTACGCTAAACGTCCGCGAAGTGACCTACTTCCGCTTGCAAGGATCATTTTCAAATTTAAAGAAAGCACGCCAGGTGAGCTCGCAGAATGCGACGTGAAGCGCAATTCGAGTTTAATCAAATGGGACTTCCGCGTACCTCCTATAGATGTTATAATACGTACCATGTTGGTCAGTTTATCCGAAGCCAAGTAAATTCGTTACCATAAGCAGTTAGAAAGCTTGTTTAACACAGAGGTCATTATTCATCTATTTCTCTTTCGTATCGTGCTGGAAATAATTCCTCCACTTTCCATTTACCGTCACAAATTATTGTACCAGCAAAAAGTCCACAATACAAAAATATAAAAAGAAAACTATCCATAAAAATGTCTATCTTTTGTGACGACAATATTCATTACATATGTAGCTTCGACAGATAAATCGTAGAATTGTGATTTTGTATAACGCACACGGTGAACGAAGCGGATGAAGTCGGAGGCCATTGGATGCTTGATCCTCGTCGTCTGTAATGGTGCTTCGTAAATTTATGAGAAGAGAGATGCGACTAGTAAAACGTAGCCTATGTTTCTTGTCTCTATTGATTAAGCTACCGATGGAGTACACAAAGGGGTTGGCTTCCTCGTCGGGCAGGGCTTGATGGGTCGAGAGGCCGTATTTGTGTTCAATCCTGTTATAAATCTGACGATGAATATATTGCACGTGGAAGGAGGACTGCTTATGTATGTACAGTTTACATACATTCGCCTTATACATATCTACGGTTAACGAACTCCCAGCGAAAGAACACCATGAAGGATAGCCAACAATGCTGCGTGAAGTCTGAGCTGTCTGAGTAATCGTCAATGATGCACGAGGCAAATTGAAGACTGCGGCAAGAACAGCGCTGCCCCAAATGTATTCGTTTTTGGCGAACTAATGAAAACAGTGTTAACAAAGTATTTTTGGAGTTAGATATATGTTCAAAGTATTTCACCCACTTAAAATCTAGGTACATATTAATACAGCATTTATAGTTATTACTAAGTAAAAATATATTTTCTCAAATTTTAGTGCTGCTTCCACGTTAAAGTTTTAAATTATTATTATCAATAATAATAAGTTACTTTAGGTATAAATTGTAAATGATATATGTGCTAGTTTAACGTAAGAAAGTGATTATAAAATTATTTGTCATAGAATGTAAAGGAAAAAATGGATACACCATCTTCTTTATCTGACAGAAACGTGAAATTTTAGCAAGCAGTTTATTGCTAAATATCCCACAAACTAATAGGTGTCCGAGCAAACGGCCGAACCCGTGTCAAATATTTTTCAGCCCTCTATCCACCTACGAAGTTGCATAAAGATTGGTGCGTAACACTAACTCCTTGCGTGGTTCCCTTGTAAGATGAACCTCGTCCCAGGAAGCCTGAAGAATTCGACGCAGACGTTTTACGGGTTACCGTTAAACAAAATCCCACAGTAACTATAAAAGAATTGATGCTACCATCTTCCGTCCCCTAAAACATATTTCAAAAGTGTGCAAGTACGCGGAATGTATCTAAAAAAAATCATAGGATGATCTAATAGTACCACCGCTAGTTTCAAAAATAGTTTACAATAATTTTTCCCGAAGCTGTCATAGTAGAGGCAACGGTAGTCAGCTTCCCGCTCCAGATACGACGCGTAATTCCCTTGCGTATGTATAATTTATTTTCGGCCGTTTATTGTTCCGCGGAAGCATAGTTGTTCCCTGATTAACCATTCAGCAGGTTCTCGGCGTCGCGCGCCACCTCCTCCTAAACACCGTGTCCCGCAACACTCCATACGGATAATGCATGCAAACTCGGTCTGATCGGCTTAATGAGGATGTGCTCCGTCTGAATGACGAGTGTAAATTACGCGCTCGCGCGTTGTCTCGATGCGCGGGCATAAACGCCGATATTAATATCGCACGCGTCGCTACGCGCACTGTCTACCCCCGTTTTTTTTTCTCGCGGTGCTATAGAGGCTACTATGGAGCCACGTATAGCGCGGTACTGTGTGCTTCGGATAACCGGTGCATTCGGATAATAGAAGCGCGGCATATTAACGTCCTATCTGCCGCTGTCACGAGTGCGTGACTTCAGGATTTCGATCTGTTATCGAAAGGGTTACATGCGCTTAGCCTGGGCGAAAATTAATGACTTTGGGAATTTTTTTTAGGCATTTTATTAATAAGAATAAAACAAAATATTTACAATAATTAGTTCATAAATTATTAGTCCATATAGTGAACGAGAAAATTTATTTGTAATAATTTTTGTATTAAATTGTTTATGATTTTTAAGGTTCTTTCGACCACTGCTGGGAAAATGGTCTGGTATATTGTTTAAACTTCGATGGATCTGAAAAATACAATGATATTCTTGTAAAATAATGCTGCCATTATGGGTTGATGGGCTAAATGTTTTAATTTAAAAAGAATAAAGAATTTATGGCAGTTTAAAGTTAAATGAATTTTTTTATGCAAAATTTTGCACTGTAATTGTGCATAAAAAATTAATCAAACAAAATATCAAAAGAATGGCTCGTCAGCCCATGATGGCAACATTGTTTTACGAAAATATGATTTTATTTTTCAGATCTTTCGATGTTTAAAGAACAGAGCATACTCACCATTTTTCCTGAAATGGCCTAACACCTCAAAAATCATAAATAATTTATTATAAAAATTATTGTAAACAAACTTTTTTGTGCGCTTTATTTTGTTTCTTTTTTCTTTTTTTTTATATATAAAACGCTTAAAAAATGCCTAAAGTCATTCGTTTTTTTTGCCGCGGACTGCAATTCGATTATCATTTCTATTATTTATTCAAATATTATTGACATCCATGGTCTTCCTCTTTCAGAGATACAACAACTGTTGATCTTGGTGGTTGAAACGTTTCCTTGGCAACAAAGATATAGCCAATTTAAAACATAACGTTACTAACGATCAAATATAATTGAGCAATTTTGAACCAAAAAATTGAATATAATTTATTATAAACTGAACAACTGAATCCCATAAAAAGCAATAATAGTAGCTTTATCTGTAGATTACACTGGAAAAATTACACGTTATACTAAGAAAAAAGAATTATCAATTTCATAAGAAAAAGCAATACCTAATCAACAATGTTACGTTTATATCTACTTTTTTCTTCATCAAACGCACATGTAGCAAGTGATCAAATACTTTTGAGCCGTAGTGTACACGTGGCACTGTTGCAATAAAAATCATTATTATTATTATTTCGAGTCTAATCCCCCTCTGCGAGTGCTGCCGTCTTTCAGTGTATGTGCAATGATTTTAAAAATATCGAGCACATCGAAAAGTGCGAACGCAGCACACTGTTGCGTGAATTACACATTTCGCGACCAATTACCAGCACGAAACAAGAAACGAGGCGCTATTAATAAAGCGCCACAGCACGCACATTGTTTTAATTTCTATAAATACCGTGTATGTAGCGCCGAGTTCGTCACACCGTCGTCGGCACAGAGACTTTCAAAGCTAGCCGAGTATGTATTTACTTTATTTTATAGCAACCCTATACCACGCAGAATAAAAAGATGTTATACAAAATTTCTTATATTTTCAGGACTGGGAAACTCTTCAATATTTACCTGAATTTTTTACAAAATTTCACAGTACAGTAATTTCAGTTTATTGACATTAATATATTTGTTACTATTGTACATTTTGTAAAACGTCCAGCACAGACTATGTTATATTTTAATTGGACCAATTTAATGATGTGCACATTTTTACAAGAAACGCAATAAAGAGGACCAATTAATTTTCGGAATTCCTCCTGGAATATCTGGTTTCCATGTTTCGCAAAATTGCAACTCGTTCCTTTTATAGATGCAAAATGAAAAAATGAGGTTGTAGGTAAACGCTGCAAAGTGCATCAATTTTCATGATTTTTTTAAGTTATGATTCCTTTTGTAGTTTATTTAGTTACTTTTTCGACATTCATAAGTATTTTTTTGCCCACTTTAATTAATTGTTTCTTGGTTCCGTTAGGCCTGCAGTAGTCGCGTGCTTGCAGATCGTGTCTCGCTGGCGTAGAAAATTGGACGTCTCAGGGTGGACAAAAATAAAAAAAAATCGAGAAGAATATCTCATCAGTATGTTCTTCGCCCGAACAAAAATAAATAATTTATATTGCAAATTCCGAAATTTCATTCGTCCTCCGATCATTTCTTTAATAAAAGAAAGTATTATAAATTCAACATAAAAATGTATTTTTGGTTTCGACGAGAGCTATTAGTATGTGGGCTATCCTATAAAAATTTTAGAGCAATCGGTCATGTAGGTTTTGAGATTTGTGTACAAAAATGGCCGTGCAAACCACAATACTTGAATTTTAAATTCCAAAATTTAACAGCACATTCTCAAATGTACATTTCCAAAAATGAGAAAAATAATCGATTTTTCAAGGTGTCACAAAGGAATTCCCCCTTATGAGAAATCGGGACCTTTTGAAATAGAGGGTATTATTCAGAGGTGGTTGAAGGTTGTATGACCTTGTAGTGCATATTAAACTGAATATAAAATCCTTAATCTCTCTATGTAGAACCTATAGATCAATCGTTTCAGAGCAAACAATGGCTCTCAACCTGTAGTTCGCGACCTCCAAGTTATTTTTAGATAACGATTCTTAGCATTTATTTAGTTTAATATAGTTACACTGCCATATTCTATTAATGATGTAACATTGATTTTTCATTTATGAAAAAACGCTTTTAAATATATTAAATATCTTTAAGTATATTTAATATATGTATTAAGATAATTCAAAATTATTAAGTTAGAATTATATTCTGAAATAACTATTTTTTAATGTATTTTCTCTATCTTATTAAATTTACTTTACCTTATAAGGGGGAAGGAGGCTCGCTGGTTATTTCAATATTATAAAATGGGGTCACGACTTGAAAAACGTTGGGAAACACTGATTTAACATTTTTCTTCTGGAAATATGAACGCATGAAAATTAGTTTAGCAGTAAACTTTTACTGTAATATACTTGTGCCTGACGCGATTTAAAGTTAAAATGTTAACGTTTTTAATTAAAAAATTAATTAGCCTTCATGTTTACATATTAATTTTAGTAGATAGCTGAAACCGGATTTTTAAATTTAAAACTCGGTCTTTGAATTTTACAAATTTATAAACAATACCGGGTTTTAAACTCTGCTTTCAAAAACCGACAGACCCTAAATAAATGTATTACAGTACGATGCCTATTAAATTTGTCTGAATGTCGCTTACAATATTATGAAAGAAAAATCATATGGTTCCGTTTGAAAAACTCAAGGCGACCTTGATTCCGCAACGAGAAAAAAATATTTCAATATATTATTTTCCAACGACATTGAACACGTATGTAACGATCATCAATTCCGATGTTCATGCGTTACAAGCTTTGAAAATTACAATAGTTTATCTGTTTCACGTTCGCTTCGCGCTAGGTTAATGTCGCGTTGCGCATTTTAATTGAGACCATCGAGGCGTTTCGCGTTACTCCGAGAGCCCGTTCCTCGCGAAGGACCCGATTACAATGACTCCAAGAGTCCAGAACACGGCGTTAACGCGACGTTTTCTTTTCACTGCCGTAACTGCAATTCGCATAATATGGAAAAGGGCGCCGTTTAAGTTTTGCTTAAGAATTCTCGATTTCAAAGTGGGGTAAAGGGACTTTCTCTCCTTCGCCCCTATGATCATGGGCGGAAAATACTGCCTCGCTACGTATGAAAGAGTGCCGTTTTTATGCAAAGTTCCTTGAGCTGCATCGAGCGCACCGGAGCATCCTTCGAAGAAGTCAACGATTCGTTCGAATAAAGTCAACCCAGGTCAACTTTATTCGACACATGATGTGGAAACCTTTTTCACCTTTATTCCTTATTCGAAATTTTATTTAAATAAAAATTTTACCCATCTCTGCCGTGTGTAAAAATGCAGGAAAAGATTATCACGATACCGTTAGGAGGAGTGCTACATATTTCGAAATCCAAAGGTGTTGCATAAGGTGTAGATGGTTACGGGGACACGATCTCCTTATTGAAACGTGCGAGTGCCGTTATTCACGATCTAGTTTAATGATAGCAGACCGCATCGTCGTGACGCCGAGAAGGAAAACTGAAATTTCGATGCACGCGTACGTAAATGCCCCGCTTACGGGAAGAATGCACGCCATTCCGGAAGCGACAGAGATTATACGGGCCGGTGAAAGCGATTCCCTCGCAGATTCTACTCTTTGATTGCCATATAGGACGGTAACATTGAAACACTTAAGCTCTACTTACATTCAACAAACATGGCACATAATCTGTGCTGATAATAAATATTTTTGGCCCTTCCAAGTGTGCCTGCGTTTTATAGAAAGTTTCTAATAAGATTCAAGCTGTAAATGTAAACTAATTGTGAGTTATACGCGGGACTCTTTTTTGTAATACTTTGACTGTCGTGAGCGTGTTTTCACGCCGAGGGACTTGCATCCTGTGCACAGTTTTCGCGTGTTTTTTCGTTGATATTTTTTGGAAGGATTGAAAGTGTTGTTCTCGAATGTTTACTTTGAAAACAAACTAAGCTCAGAGTTTGCTTTGAAGTTTCAACTGATGTAATAAAATTGCAATTTCTGTTTCCTGTTAGATCTTTGTTGAACTATTACCAATCGATTGACGATATTCTTCTGGTAAAATAAACCTGAACTCTTCTGTTTTGAATATTTGATAAATCAAATTTGACTTCAAGCTGAAACAGTTTTTTTTTGTAAGTCGGAGTTAAAAATAAAAGTCTTTTAACATACACGTAATCAATTTTCACGTCCAAAATTTAACACCTGATCTTCTAAGTGTCTCCTTGCAAAAATAATAATGTTTCACCAGAGATATATTTTCTTCGTTTCTCAAAGTACAACTCGAATATATCCCATCAAATTTCACGACTAATTACTATTCACTCCGTCTAATCACCATTTACAACACACATGCGCCGGTGTTATCGTTCCTCTGTGAAGGATATTTTCGTGCGACTTACTTCGTCACGTTTGGGAACATAATTTGTCGGACGTATCTCATAACGCGAATGATAAACGAGCGTCTACGCGCAGTTATATCGTAACAGATAAAGTTTCACCTATCCTGTATGGAAGTTGCAAAAAACGTACAGTACTGTGACATTTAAAAGCTTGCAAAAAATTTTATCTCGTACGATCGGCCTGTATGAAAAGTGTCCGTTCAAATAATATATTCTTATTATTGTATAAATTATTTGTAATTGTATCTATTGATAATTAATATTATTGTATAAATTATTTATAATTGTTCTTACTGCTTAATGCACAATCAGGTCAAGTAAAACTTTTAAGTAAAATGTTTTTGAATCTTTTGGTTGATGTATTTTTTTTCTTACTTGACAAATACCCTTTGTGATTGTGATACGAAGTTGATTGTCACAGCTTGATGATAGATCGATGTATGGAGGACGTAAATGGATTGTAGATATAAATTTGATGGGTTAATAAAATTCATGATAAGAAACAAAGAAGCCTTATGTTCGTAACAGTTCTTCACACGACGGCATAAAAAAAGGAATAGTACTTGAAATAGTGGGCATTTTTTTTAGTAAAGACTTGTTCTTGTTTTTAGAATGAATTTTCTGATTCCTATCATTTTATAGTGATTAATTTGACGGTTGGAATATCAGTTACTCCACAGAGAATTATTAAAATAGAAATTCGGAAATTGAGTATTTTTTAAAGTGTTCTGTTTTTTTGGGGATGTACGTGTTAAGGCTTTTTCAATTTTTTAAGTAATGTGTATCAACTATTATAGCTCACAATAGTTACGACTGGTTTTTATGTAGCTTAATAAAATTAAGGGCCTACATGTCATATTTTATATTCCTAGATTCCCGGATACCGTATCTTCTGTTGCTTGATTTCTAGAAACCATATCTTCAATCCTCGATTCTTAGAAGTCATATCTTTTATTCTTCGGTTCCTAGAGACCATAGCTTCTATCTACCATGTAACTGATCTTCAGACGACGTTGCAGGGTATCAAGTACGAGATTTTAAAATTCAGATAAATTCGATATTGACAGACCTTTCCAAGATAAAGTTACATTAAGTAGAATTGGAGAATAGAATAAAGGGCTTCAGAAAGGTCGCAGAGCTGCTTCTATCTCCCGAACGAAGAGTTGCTTCGATTCAGTTTATGGGTATCGCAAAACGACTGTGACATTCTTATCTATCTAGGAAACAAATTCTACAAAATGAAATCTTTGGAATAAGTACACATTTCAAGATGGCAGTTCTCGAGTCGAAAATATGGTTTTTAAACAAAAAACCTAAGACAGAAGATACAATAATATAATAAAATTGAAGAAAAGAATACACTCGATCAACAGTTTTCATTTGCTTTTCACAGTACTGTACGGTTAAAAGAGCAATTAAAAAGTGAAATGCTAGGGTGAATCATGGATGAAAGCATCATGCCCTGTGAAAACTGATTCGTGAACAGAATGGAGCACAACGACGCTCCATTGAAAGGATTCAGTGTTTTCAGCTGTTCAGAAAATTAATGAACACGATGAATAGAAATCGTGTATCTGGGGTTGCAGTCGACAAAAGTGTATGAATCATCGATGATTCCTAAAGGCATTGGTGTCATTCATCCTTTGTGTGTACACAAAAACGCATCTGCCATATTAATACCATATCCGCAAAAGAAGGTACGAATAATTGATGATACAAACAGCATTGAATTTTTAATCGGCGAAAACGAGATAACTCGTCATTCCAAAATACTACTTCACTGGGCAAGACGAGATAACTCGTCATTTAAAAATACTACTTCACTGGGTAGGACGAGTTAACTCGTTATTTGAACATACTACTTCACTGAGCAAGACGAGATAACTCGTCATTTAAAAATACTACTTCACTGGGTAGGACGAATTAACTCGTTATTTGAAAATACTACTTCACTGGGCAAGACAAGATAATTCGTCATTTCAAAATACTACTTCACTGAGCAAGACGAGATAACTCCTCATTTGAATATACTACTTCACTGAGCAAGACGAGATAACTCGTCATTTAAAAATACTACTTCACTGGGTAGGACGAATTAACTCGTTATTTGAAAATACTACTTTACTGGGCAAGACAAGATAATTCGTCATTTCAAAATACTACTTCACTGAGCAAGACGAGATAACTCGTCATTTCAAAATACTACTTCACTGGGTAGGATGACTTAACTCGTTATTTGAAAATACTACTTCACTTGGCCAGACGAGATAACTCGTCATTTCAAAATACTACTTCACTGAGCAAGATGAGATAACTCGTCATTTAAAAATACTACTTCACTGGGTAGGACGACTTAACTCGTTATTTGAAAATGTGTACTACTTCACTGTGCAAAACAAGTTAACTCGTTATTCGAAAATATCACTTCACTGAGAGATATAAGTTAACTTGTTATTTGAAAATACTACTTCATAGTGTAGGACGAGTTAATTCGTCACTAATATTAAACGTACCTGCTGTAATATCTACAGTGCTATATAAGATATTTGTTAATGAAATAGAATTACACGATGTTCAAAGTTAAACCCTAACATGCTATTCACACATAAGTAAAATATCGCACTACTTAAGATTCTTCAGGAGTGACGACGGATACCTAATTCTTGGTTTGATGGGAAATAGCTGTTCTAGAACACAGTGTTTAGTTATCGTGAATGAGTACATATTTCCATCGTCTGTCATCACGTCGATATCTGAAACAGTGGAGATTGCCTCACGACTTGAGTCTATCCATATCGAATCAGTAGTTTTATTTAGTCACCACATAGCCAAGTAGAAACGTAAGAAAATGCAAGGAGAGGAAAGGAGAGGTGTTTGAACAAAGCCATCGTCATTCATTCCGAGAAAGTCCATCCTCGAATAGGAAGATTGTGGTGCTTAGTTCATTCCCATGAGAGTTCTCAATGTGTGTCGAAGAAAAGCGGTGGATCGCTAACAATTTGTCAGATGAATTACTAGAGAACACAGACTTCTAAATAGCTTTAAAACAATGCTAATCAAACATACAATTCTATGAGTCTATTTTATTCTTTTTAAGTGATGAATACGCTGATAAAGTGTTTCCCAAATATTAAGTTACACCCTATACAGGGCGACCTACCACCAACCCCATTTCTTATGCTCAAACGGACGTCACGTCGGCAGAATATTCGATAGAACTGTTACGTTCCAACCTCTAACTGCGGCAGTCACGTCCAAACATTTACAACCTGCGACATTTCCGTAGTTCCAATAGTGGGCAATAAAACTAGTTGCATACAAGCGAAGTGCAGCACGAAATAATTCAGTCTCAACCGGTCTGGAAATCATGAACCCTCTATATGCACCCGAAATTTTTATGACAGTAGGTCCTATCAAAACACTAAAGGTTGCAAATAAATTAAAATGTATATTTTCATTTTATTTTAGAAACATTTTATTGTAAAATAAAGGTTTGTCATTCCTGTGTTACAACAGGTGAATATGGAAATTCTGTGCATCAGCTTCAGCAATATAAAATATAAATAATGTGATATATTGCCTCAAAATTATGGTGCCATATAGAGGGTGGAACTGAAATCTAGACAGTTGAGTAATCTACGGTTAACAGAACTTTTCATTCTTTTCGGTGAGTACTATTTTTTTTTTAAATATCATACAATCTTTGAATGTAAAGGGTTTAGACAATTTCAAAATGAATTCAATATAAGAACTCACATATAAATTATTGCTAATTTGTTACAAGGAAACAGGTGAACAATTTTTAAAGTTGTCTCAAGCTTCTGTGTTTAAAGATCACCACCCTTTCAAAACAGCCAAAATAAATACATTTTGCTTTCAATTTTTTCGCCCTCAATTTACCCCCCTAAGTTGTAGCCTACTTAGCCTACATCAAAATCGTTAGACCTTTTGCTTAAATCTGTATTTCGATTATCGCCATTCCTCTAGCTTCACGTCCAGTCCTTCGCAAATATCACGAGTACAGTCTTGTGTGACTGACTATGTACTCAGGTTGATATCGGTAAATCAGCACAGGCCAGCCTCAGTACCGGTTCTCCCGAGATAGCCAGGGGGTCTTCACTGGTTGGCAAAGAGTTTAGAGAACTAAGTGAACGCGTCGGACCATCGAGACATCTGCATCGTCTGATCGACCCTGACAACCGTGTAATACACCATGTTCGGCGTAACTGATGGTTCGGTAACTTCCGCTACCATTTTTGTATAAGCCGATCGATCGGTCGAACTTAACACTCCGCCCACCCGTCTTACGCAACCGTGAGTTCGCGATCGCGATCTCTGAGAATATAATTTTACTTCATGTTTATTAGTGGAGAGATGTATAATACTGATTGTGGTTTTGAAAATTCAGTGAATCGTTGGAAAATTTGAGAGATCGGTAATAGGTCGAAATTTGCTCCAAAAGTTATTGATATTTTGACTGCTGCACGTTTTGGGTAAAAGTTTCTGCAGTGTTTCTTGGACTCAAATTTTTAGTTGAAACAATTTACCTATGCATTTTGAAATTTTACCAATTTTACAAATAGTATACTTTTACTAGTGTAATATAAATACTATATTGTAATATAATTTTACTACTTAGTAATATTTGTCTAAATTCAGTGATTCACATCAATGTTTAGAGTAGTTTTATATGTTTTAAAACGGGATACGTAAAATAGTTCTGAGTGATGAATTTATACAAATTGGAAATTGCATTGGATGTTTATAAAGAAAGTAGATATTATTCTTGAAAGTTAACTTTGAGTGAATTGAAACACCTCTTTAATTGACTGGTTCTTGTGAATCAAAGTGAAACGTGTTAAGTAGCTGGAAATAGGTACTATTAAAAGGACATATAAACATAAATAACTTAACATTCAATACCAGATCTAAATTTAGAAAAAAACGGGAGATAATGGGAATGGACGATGATATACCAGTGAATAAATTTAAATTATGGAGCCATCAAACTATTTACAATTCAATCTTACTTCATACTCATCACAGCAAAAATGTATAAGTGATTATGAAAGGCTTTAATATTTTGTAAAATACGAATTATCTAATAAATGATACAATAATTAAAACGTTAAAAGGGGGTTTAGGACTGCTCGCTAAAATGAATGAAAAGTACTCCATTAAATAGTGAATAATATTAATTTTAGTAAAGTAAATCTCTCTCCCCTACTGAGGTAAACAAAATTGAGGAAGCAAAATTCTATTATTGACTGTGCATTACTGCATAACTAACACAAAACAGCTCTAGCATTTATACATATATCTCAATTTTTACATAATATCTGTTATATCATTTCCAGCGAAATAAGTACCTCATCCATTCAGAGTAGGTACACGCTCTATTATAGTATCAGAATAGAAAATCAATTTCTTCGTACACTTTAACTCATTTCAACTTGCATTGCAAGTTTTAATTTACTAACACTTTTCCGGGTATCCCTGCGCACCTTCGCCAATCAATTTTTATAACACTAACTTACACAAAAATCTAGAATTCAAATCAAAATATTTATAAAGTTGATATTAGTGCCAAAGCAAGCTAAGCAATTCTCGTGCATTTATTACGTGGGTGAAAATTATGCAGAACGAAGTGAAACGGTTACGTATTTTCCAGAAACGTGTCTAACGGGGTGGAAGAAGGGCGGTTAATGAAGAAAAACGATAAAAATAACTGGATTAAATTGCTAGGCGTGACGCGAGCAACGTCTGGCGTCTTAATTGCGTTCATAAACGTTTCAGATGGCTCGTTGATGCTAACGTACAGTTTTGCCTGACGATTTTATCGCCTTTTAAGAGTCCCATAGTCCCTTTACAAAAGTTACATACTATTGTAAGTTAGTCCGGTTACTTGAAACATTCCTCTACAGTAGCGCTGTGCCGCCCAGAATAACTTTAGACGTCACGATGATAAAACAGTCCTTCGTTTATATTACTGTGACGCGAACGGACTGTAGACCATGTTTATTTCAAATCTTTGACACTGCTATTTCAATGTTACTTATAGTACATACTTCCGTGCACTGACTCATAGTAAGCATGCTATTATAGATGGAATAGTCATAGGAAGACTAGAGGTTCAGATCAACATTTATGGCAAGCAGGGCGCATACTGTGCAAAGAATTTTAAACAATTTAGTTTTGTTTTTTAACCGACTTCGAAAAGGAGGAGGTTATAGATTCGACCCGTATGTATTTTTTAATGTTTGTTTCCTCATAACTCTTCAGCATATCGACCGATTTTGATGATTTTTTTTTATTCGAAAGAGTAGTCTAGTTAATAATAAAGGCTGTTGTCACCTAATTATTATTATAGTATGTACGTACGCGCATATCTCCTAGGCATGCTGTGCCAATATATATAAAACTAAAAAGTTAAAATAAAAAATTTTACCAAAATTAAAACTGACTCCAATAACATAAAATTGCACCAAAAAGTCAAAAATAATTTTTCCCGTGTTTAATCTACGACTCTCAAATTTTTTAAGTCGGTGCCTAATCATTTGCACTGTGTAAATCTGGCACCGACTTAAAAAATATGAGAGTCATAGATTAACTAAGGGAAAAAATTATTTTTTACTCTTTAGTGCAATTTTATGTTTTTGAAGTTGGTTTTAATTTTTCTTTTTAATTGTTTCATGTAATTTCGTTATTATGTGTAATTATTTTTTTGTTTTGGAGGAGGAACTTTTACTCTGTTAATATTTATTAGTAGACTTTATTTAGGCACATTTGATTTCACGAACCAGGGTTAGGATCTAATAAATTAAATATTTCGGAGTAGGAACAAACTGGGATGAACTTTATTCGACGAATAGCAGATATGCACACGGATTTAATCAAAGTGAATTTATTTGATAGATACCGAGATTTCTGCGTATTCAACACATTTTTTCCCAAGTTCCCAAGTTTCTTCGAAATTTTTCCATGTGCTAAAATGTCTTAAAGTCAAGATTTTTTGAGTTCAAGAACGTAGTTTAAATTCTTATTCAAGTAATACTAAACATCTCTTTAAATATGGCTCAGTATTCTTCACGTTAGCGACACGAGACACTTGAACATTGAAATTCCTTGTTTTATATGTAATTTATAATTTAAACTCTCATCCGATAATAAGTATTTCATTAAATATTGTTCGAAATTCTCCATATTACCAATAATGCAAGAAATCTAAACACCAAAATTTTTTATTTCACAAGCCATTTCTTGACTTTAATAATATATGTAATTTAAACTTCCATCCAATAATAAATATTTCATTAAACATTGCTCGAAATTCTCCATGCTAGCAATAACATAATAGCATCCATAATAGCATCGAAATTCTTTGCTCCACAAGATATCACTTCCTGCACTACACAGAGATTTTTCAACCTTAACACGTCCGTTTCGTTCAGTTCATTTGCACTAAACATTTTTCATATATCTCGAATAGTTCAGGGCATATTTGGAGCAGGGCAAGTAGATCATCCGTTTGGAATACCTAGATTGGAATCTCAAAATCGGGGTCGACATCATCAGCTGATAGATACAGTACTACTGCCCATACCCATTACATAATCGATTCCGCGTGCGCTTACAACATTTACAACTGGATCACCAGGGCCTAGCAATATTACGTAGTAAGTGACGACTATTATTTCCCATTCAGCGGAAATAATACGTACCCTTCCATAAAGAAAGCACTGTGATTCGATTTAAAAGCCAAGCTAACTGGCTTTTAAGCGGTTTAAAAAGAGCTCACGGAGCTTCTTCGAGAACAATAGCACCCTCTTCATTAATTAGAGAAAAGTGTAACTTGCTTTATTTAATTTCCTCACTCATGCACAGTATAATGGTGGAGGTTTTGTTCAAAGGGATTCGAAAAAAGTGAGTAACATTAAGTCATTTTAAATTACATGCCATACCAGGTCGAACAGTGCCTAAAGTTAATTATACAATTGAATTTCGAATTTGACGGTGACATTTTTTATTCAAATTTATTAGTGTACTGAAAATGCATTCTTTGAAGAGTGAAGAGAAAAATAATTTATAAAATATTGATTTTGCGTAAAGTCATTTGTCATTGAAGTTATTAGAATTCTTTTGCTTCACATTGTTTGCAGGATTGTTTATACCAAGCTGGTATGTCGTCCATTGCATTTTTGATAGTAAATATTATCACGAATTTATAGAATGATCTAGTGCTGTCATTTTCAAACTGTGGTGGGAATTTTCACACTTACTTATTTTAATTATTAAGTTAGAATTATATTCTGAAATACCTATTTATAAGGTGTTTTCTTTACGTTATTAAAATCTTACATTTTACGGGGGGGGGGGGGGGGGGGGAGAGTTGCAGGTTCTTCGAGTATTGTAGAGAAGGGGATCTCGAGTTATAAAAGATTGGGAAACACTCCCTGCATATCACCCACGAATTTTATCCTATTACTTCGTAATTCTAAGCAATTGTAATCGCGCGCGATTATCAAACGCGTAACATGCAATTTTATTTACGCCACAGCCTGAGCTAATCGCTGTACCAGCGAGACTCTTTACGCTGTCCTTTGTCCACGTCCAATTTGGAACACGAAGCCTTGCGAATAATGGAAACGTATCGAGGACACATCGCAGAAGGCTTTGTCAATGCAGCTGTGCCATGTGTCGCGCCGCGTGTTATCGATTTCCATTCGTACAAGACGCCAATCTACCTAATTAACGGAATTTTTTCAATTATTCGGCCCTCCCATGTAGCCGAAAAAAATCTCTCGCGCTGGATCTTGAACTCGTAATTAGGCCACCGTTTCCTTCCGCATCGATCCGAGTAATTTCAATATACATATTCTCTATTTCATTGCGCAGGGTGTTCTTGAAAAAAGGACACTAGCCAAGAATCTGACGTGACTGGTAATTTGGAGTTAAAAAGTTCAAGTGAACGTAGAAATTGTGTCTAAATTGAGTCTGATGTAGTAGCTTTAGTGAAATAGGGTAAAGGACCCAATTACTGGCAGCCAACCCAATTACTGTCACCTTCAGGTATTTTACTTAAAATAACGAATAAATAAACATTTAAGTAAAATAGCTTAAGGTGACAGTAATTGGGTCCTTTACCCTATTCGTCAACAAAATTTGTGAAGAAATGTGAAAGATGAAATGGAAAGAAAATGTAATTGAATTCAATTTTTGTCCTCATTAATTTTCATTATATTAATTTATATGTGCTATTTGTAGTTCTGACTTGGATAATAGCTTGGCAGTTATTATCAGTCATGCGTTACCTACTGCAATTGGTTATAAGTCGTATATTCAATGATAAGTTACTTATTCCAGCAAAGAGTTCGATCAACAATGACATGCACAATATTTAGCCCCTGAGATATTTATTTGCTATCCATCAAGCGTAGACAAGGTGATCCTAGGTACTTATGAAGCCCATTAAAGACTTTATTACCTCCTGCTGAGATGTTGACGTATCCAGGCCTCTGGAGTGATAGATTCGTTGATAATTGTGCGATGGTGTGCAATAATGGTGTATGATGTTATCGAGGGCAAATTATTACGCACCAAAGAAACACGATAAGACAGCTCGTTGTACAGTGACTTTTTAACACTAGGGACTCATGTTTCTGAAATTTATTCGATTATATGATCCTCCAAGAGTATACTCCAATACTATTATGTTGCGATTTATGGGACGATTTGTAAAACAAGGACCAAATTACTTTTGAATAGAATTTTTGGGGGAAATCAAGTTCAAGGTTTTGACTTTCGGAGTTTGTATTGCAACTTGGTTTCCTTTTTTAGAAAAGACAAAATCTGGAACTTGATCTTGTTGAGTGGTGTGTTCAAAGTGTGTCAGATTTATTTGTGCACTAACTATTTGCAAAATTTGAACCAAATTGGTCACCCAAACCCCTGCACTCATGAATTTATAGAACGGACGCAAAAACAATGTCCCAATATCCAAAAACAGTTAGTGAATGTATTAAGACTGGGTTAGGTCTATAATTACTGGTCCTGTGCGCCTAAAAAATAAATATTAGCACTTCAAAATGGTGGAAATCCAGATTTTTGGTAGGACTACAAAACTGATGAGGAAAGTAGATTGCAATATTCAATTACCTATAAAATAATAGTAGTTGTATTATATGTTTCATAATTTCAGCTTCTTCTGTTCTATTTTGATTTCAATATAAAATTGAGAAACATTTTTTTCCCTTAAATGAAAATTTCACTTCCGATAAATACAACACAGAACGTAATAATTAGTTTCATTATACATACATATATATTTACTTGTACACATTTTATGGGAAATTGAGGTAACAGTGTAACACCATATTGTCTGTCTTTTACATCGCATTAATATATTATGTAAATGTTCCATATTCGACTACTAAATATTTATGGACTGAAATAGAGATGTTCCTGTCAATTAAATATCGGTACTGTTCTCAGAAAATCTCCTACATAAATCATTAACTGCCAATGGATTATTTTATGTTAGAATAAAATATCTATGGACTGAAATTGAGATGCACCTGTTAATTTTTATACAAATTATATTAACTTGCCCAAACCGGGCACCTTCTCTTTTCTGTAGTTCATTATTGCCAAAATAATATTTCCGAGCAAATCGTAAGTAAGAGTGCGCAGATTTCTCAACGAAAGCAAGGAAAGTGCAGCTACACGTACGTAAGTGCACAGTAGAAACGCAATCTAGATTCGAGCGACCTAACAGAGTCGTACGCGCTTGGAATGCCAGATCGCTTAGAAAGGCGTCAATGAATCGAATCAGGGTGAACGCACTCCCTGAACTGATTTTCAGGTCGAAAGTCATGGTCACTCGTGGAGGAGGAATGCAACCTGTGAATTCCCCTTCGTAGTTTAGTTCCTTTACTCTATCGTGAAACCATATGCATTTATTAAGTTCAATTGATTTACTTGGACCAATTTCATATAGAATTCATCTTATAACCATGTGTTTACTTGTACTACTTATTATTTGCTTATATCACTTGTTTAAGGAAATACAAATTCCAAATCGTACCAGGAATAAAATATAATGTGAAAGCTTAGTTTGACGAGGGATGATTTCTACCCCGGAAAATTCAAAACATTATGAATATTTGAGGATGTATACTAAAATCGGAAAATAGCCGGATTTTCAGGGGTCCATTTCAACTCCTTAGAGTGAATTTGGGCAGCAAAAAATTGCGTGATAGGTATATATCAATATATTCTCTAAATACCTCCAGTTTCAGCATTTTTTGAATTTCCGGATTAGGGATCTTCGCTTGTGAAATTATGAATCAGAATGGCGGCCATACAGTTGACTGACGACGTATTCGGTGTTCAAGGGTTAAAGAAGATACTTCCTACGAATAACATACATACCTATCCTTTTACATTTTTTAGTGCTCCCTTCATTGTTATGTAATTCAGCAACAGAAATGACCATATACACTGTTGGCTAGAAGTTTGAAATTATTTGCCGATTTGCATTAAAATCACGTTTCCTTCGCAATCCAAATTAATTGCCACACTTGCACTCCTCCTTACTTGAATAAATTTTTATTGAAATTTATACGCGAAGAAACAACTTAAGTATGATTGTGCAACGAGGAAATCCTTTTTCCTCCAACTTTTGAACGACAGTGGTCATACATTTTCGCAAGAAGGAATCAACAAATTATCACTCGCTTCGATCGTCACGAAATTTTGCGTGACAAAAATTTTCATAATCATATCTGAAATATATTAAATAAAAATACAAACCACATTAAATTGCCAATTTATTTAAAGATCAGATAAATGCACCGCTTTTATAAAGTTTGACAGACAGTTCACATAGAAATAATAATCTCATCCCCAATATGATCTTCCTCTTTGTTCGCGTTACAACGTAAAGGGTGGGCGATAAAAATGCCAGAATATTCTCACAGAAAATCTCTAATATTAACAACAGATCGAATCACATAAAGTGCACCTACAGGTTGTTATAACGCGCGAGGACGTTCATCCTAGTGTCTCCAGCTAAGGTAAAAGACCCAATACGTGGACACGTCCCAGTAGCTGCACACTGGTGCAAAAATACTGATTAGTACATTTAATATCCGCTTTATCCAAAAAAGAACTATTTTATTAAATTATTCAAATATTTAGTAAAATATATTCATATAGGGGAGAGGCTTGCAGGTTGCCACCCCTTAGCTTTTTTGATCATAACTCGTCATAAAATTAACGTATCGTTGATTTATGGTATAAGTTGGAAAGAGGAAGTGTAGAGCTACAATCCTGAGCTAGAAATCATGTAAACTCTCGAAAAAGAAAAATTATACTGCAAATTCTCCAATGTATCTAAAATTGACTCCTTGAAATTTTGGCTTGCAGGTTGTCACCCCTAGAAAAATTGCTGAAAGTGTAAAAAAACTCAAGTAAAAACCCGATTCAGAAAACTTTTCAAAATTTATTAAATTTTATTAATAAATTATATTATACAGTGGCCTTATTACGAAAATATGACTAAAATGCAATGAAAACACTTCACTTCAAACTCAGTGACAATATTAAACATCTCATAATCACGAAAAATGACATTTGCGTGTAAATAAGCGCGAAAGAGAGAGGTGGCAACCTGCAAGCCAAAAAAGGTGGCAACTTGCATTCCGACGAATTTTTGGAAAATATGAGAAAAAAATTGTCAATTCATGATATGTTTGGAAATCTGTTTAGTATATGTAAATTAGATGAAAAAATAACACAGTACGAATAGTTATCTTGAATTGTCGATGAAAATGTTCAATTTACGAGCACAGGGAAAACACGCAAATTTAATAATTCAATTTCTTGACAAACACTATATTACCCTTCGCTCAGAAAACACAGCGTTATTGCGTCTGTCCGCTCCAGAGGTTAATAAATAGCGACATCTACTCTTTTAACGTCGATTTATTTCAGAGTTCAAGTTATGACACTGCTAGAAAGTCGAAATACAGCAGGGGTGGCAACCTGCAAGCAGTGGCAACCTGCAAGCCTCTCCCCTATATATTTGACTAAATATTTGAATAATTTAATAAAATAGTTCTTTTGCACCAGTGTCCAGCTACTGGGACGTGTCCACGTATTGGGTCTTTTACCTTACAGCGAGCCTGTATGGAGGTAGCTGTTGCTAAGTCGCTGGTTTATTCAGTAGCTGCATGCATCATCCACGGAGCCAGCATTACCGTTCGTACATAGACAGTCTATCGCATTAAACGGCGAATAGGACGATTGGAAGGAAGAATAGCCGCTTATCATCGATTCAACGCGACAATCGTGAGAGTGAACGCGAGTGAGAACTCGTGGAAACTTTTCAGCGCACGCGGAGAAATTATTCAGACGAAAGTTGTGCGATTTAAAGGGGGTCGCGCGACGTGTTCACTTTCGAGAGAGGCTCTGCTCTCCGCTGACTATCCGCCAGCGGGGACTGTCGCTGGCGAACGTCCTGGTGCGTGCCTATCTTTTGATTAGTCATTATTATGCACGCTACGTACGTCAATATCCCCTGCTGGCAGTCATCGAGTGACTCGGGTCTTCGTACCCTCTACAGAAGTCTAATTCTGATTTATCGCGTTTCCATTCGTCTCGTTCGCCTTTTAGCGGTTGAATAATCGCATTAAAAGCAGTGGAAGCATGATTACCAGCGTCGAGCTTATTATGTTACGTGAGTTGTATTGCGTTATTATTTGATTGGAGTCGTAATTCTTGTTTGGAATTGTTAGTGGGGAGGTGTCAGTAGTTTAATAGAAATTATGGGATAAATCTTGAATAAGGCACGATCGTTTTTCTTAATAAATGTTTAGGTAGACTTATGATAATTTATTCACCAGGACGGGTTGCGATCGATGGCAATCTCTGGGTGGACAGTGATGAGTAGCTAAAGACGAGTTGACTCGTCTTGTCCACAACAGGTGCGAATATGACTTATTAATATTTATGATGCAAATAAAATGATAAAAATGCGGGTAGAAGGATTCAACGACGAGACGGATTTATATTTTATTTTACTAATCATGTGTGCCAAAAATGGCAAGAAGCATCGAAAAGGGGAAAACAGTAGAAGCTATAATGCTTCTGCAGTGGAAAGGAGAAACAAACGATAGGGTAACGGACTCAATTACTGGCAGCCAACCCAATTACTGTCACCTTAAGCTATTTTACTTAAAATAACGAATAAATAAACGTTTAAATAAAATAGCTTAAGGTGACAGTAATTGGGTTGGCTGCCAGTAATTGGGTCCTTTACCCTATGTATTATCTTTCATAACGTAAGTAATTTTTTAATTTCAGTGACGAGTTAACTCGTTTTACCCAGTTAGGCGATATTTTGAAATGACGAGTTAACTCGTCTCATTCAATGTGATACATTTTTCGAATGTCGAGTTAATTCGTCGTCATCGGTTAAATGGTTATAATGTATAGTATACCTATGGAAAAATCTACTGAAACTGCGGTATCGAAGAGTTCTGTAACAGTGCTGGGGAAATATGTGAAAAATGCTTGAAAGGAAACGATCGTTCATGTAAATGAAGCGTTATTAAGTCTTAAAAGGAATAGTGTAATACTCGACTAGACTCTTAACGATGTCTCTTTATAAGCAGTTGATGACATTCGCATTAACTGATTTCTGCACTTCTTATACAGGGTGTTTCAGTAACACGATGCAGGGGATTATTTTGAAATCTATTGCATGTATCGATTTGACTGAACTTCACCTTTGTTTTTGTCTTTGTTTTCTTTCTTTCTTGCTTATCTGCTTGTGTTGTGCAATATAGTTTAATATGTAGTCTTTGCAAATGTAACTGAATAAGGCACTTTTAATGTATATTAAATAAATTTTTCAGTAACTGTCAAGTTCAGGGATTAAATTATTTATTTACCCTTATAGATAATGCTTCTGTTGATAAAAGAATATAAAAAAAAACAAAGCCCTATATCCTCACAAATTCCTTGAATTTTGATGTAATACTTTAAAAGTGCACTTCTGTAACCCAGAACTTTTAAAAAACGCAAACGGAAAATCGATTCTACTAACTCCAGACCACGTGAACTACTAGTAGCACGCGATGTCTACTGCAAGTGAAGCCCTCATCAAAGCTCGAAGCATATTCTTTGAGTTTTATGTAATTAAATATTCATATCAATTTTCAAAGTACTACCGCAATCATTACACTATACTACGACACTCAACATGCTAAATACCTATCAGAACATTTTCACTCAATACCAATTTAAATTCGTCTTTGAATTACAAAGGACCTACATTTTCACCAATTTTTTGAATCCCGACTCAATATTTTACTTGCATAGTTTTAATATTCCAAACCTTCAGAAAACATAAATAAATAATCGATTTTTTTAACCCAGACACGAGACTACTTCTGTCACTGTATAAAAACAGAGAGACTGAAGTTGAACTTGTCGTAGGCGTTTCCACGTATCGAATCGCTCGCTTGCTAGCATCGTGTCCTACAAAAGTGTAGATACGCTGGCTTACATCGATTTTTCCCTAAGGTCATCTCTCGAAATACCTCGTCGCGAAATAAGGAGGGTGCACCTCTTGATAAGGGTGCGCATTTGATCGCGAATCTCTATATTGTTCCTCTTTCTCCGCCATTCTCTCGGTCGATGTGTTTTTGTGTCGCGTCAAAATGTCATCCCTCCCTCATTTCTAAAGAAAGAACTTATTTCACAGAGAACGTATGTTACAATCATTATGATTCCTACGTGCAATTTTTTTTTTATGTTAATGTATTGAAAGAATAACGGATTATCTTGGATCTAACTTGTTTATTCGATATAAGTAATGGTCGGATTGCATGTCGCTTTATCCTTGACAAATATTTTAATGCTCCATTTATACGGTTTAGAGATTTCCTTCCTCCTGAAAATCATTACAAAATATTAATTCTAAATGAAGTTGGAAGGTACGAGAAAAAATTTGCAAGGTAGGCATTTTGTTATAAACAAATATTTCATAAAAAGTCAAGTCTATTTTAATACCCATTGTCAAAATTTCAAGTTAATTTGTTCGTTAGATTCCGAGATAATAATAGAATAATTTTTTTCGTATGGATTATCTTGAAGAACAAAGGACTTCGCGTGAAATTAAAATTTTGCAATGATCTTTGCTTTATATTACTCCCCGAAGCCTAGACTTTTAGTAAATTAATAAATGCATTAAATGCATTGTGGAGTTCAAAAATAACTTGACAAATTTACTGAAGACGATAATTGACATGCATCTTCTGATTATTTATTTCATGTCAACATTTCACGATGAGAAAAATATTTTAAACTAATGGCAGCCTAAGAAACAGAATCAGGGATACTTTAATAAATAAGAAAAGCAAAGAAAGTTTCACAGTGACGGTAAAATAACTGTACTATAAAATAACAAGTTGCAAAATCAGAATGTGAATAGTTTTCATTAAATATAAAAAAATAAATATCCTCGATTTAACTTGTTTACTCGACATAATTAATGGGCATATTGCGTGTCCCTTTATCCTTGAAAACTATTTTAATGTCCCATTTAAGACGGACTCGAGACACCCCCTCCAAGTCCTCAACAGTAAATGTTAAGAATGATATCGAAGATTGGTATCTCCAGACTGTGTGACTTGGTAAACAGATTGTTAAAATAAAACCTTGATCTGTTTCATAGAATACATGAGATATCAATTAATAGGACACGTGATATTTCTTTTGTACTTTTTACTTGTATTAACATTCTAGATCTATTTTCTATTAACAAATTAACACAAATTAATTTTACGCATGCAGAAATCACTAACACTCACGTAAGTACTCATAGATGCAAGAAATATATGCATATAGAAATTTATGCATAAGAAAAAAGTGTACAAAACCGTAAATTAGCACATTGCCATACCTACAGTGAATTACAGTTCTCAAAATGTTTTTCAACACAGAAATATCAGGCTATTGTATCATAAAGTTCGACACCTTTACTGTTATTTTTGCTGCCGCAAAGATAACATTTTTCGGTGCTCAATACTTTCAGGACACAATGTCGATCGATAATAATGCTACAATGCGTACTGTGTCAGAAAGCACACTTCGTGTGAACTGATAATAACACCTATACGCTTACATAACAGTTGCAATGTAGGTCGAATGGATTGTTAGAACGTCGCTGGTTCGAAGCGAAAGAAATCTCTCGTTCCTCTCGTACGAAGTCTTCGCGTTTATAATAAAATGTTCATGCATCATTCTAACTTATCGTCAATGATGACCAGAAATTAGTAGTCAAACTTTGAGAATTTATTTCATAGGTATACAGCAATGCAGTCTTCAATACGCATGCTCAATTAAAAAAAGAGAGAAAATAGAAAACTAGAAAGGGCCACTGCCAAATATTGAATCTAAGCGTACTGTAAAGTGCACAGGGCTGGTGGCTCCGCCCACTTTTGTCTGCGCCTGCGCATTGGAGACCTCAATATTGTTCAGTATACCTGTACTCGCTTTAAAGATAAAAAGGTTTGTATGGTCGTATGTAAATGGAAATATCTACTCTTTTGTACTCCTAGTTTTTCAAGATCTCTAATTGATTTTTAAATTGACCAAGTGCTTAATCAAGTTTATAGAGGTTCTGACTTCTGTGTATAAATTCAATGCTACGTAATAGAATGTGAAAGTAACAAGAAGAAATATTGTCATTACTTCTGTACTGTCTATTACTGTATATCAGGGTTGACTAACTGGCGACTCACGAGCTGCCGGTGGCCCTTCCGCCTTGCTACTACGCTGAACGTCCCCCCTCTAAACCGACCGAACTCTGACGATCGCAGTCGAAAAGAGAAGGAAAGAAGCAGGAACCGACTGCGATCGTCAGTGTTTGGTCGGTATGGAGGGGGGCCGTTCAGCGTGGCAGCAAGGCGGAGGGGCTCCCGGCGACTCGTGAGTCGCCAGTTAGTCAACCCTGCTGTATATACTTGTCACCTTGCCAAGCATTCTTGTGAAACTCCTCTGTAGATAAAAAACGTTTACAACTCGAAAACGAAGTTTTCCAAGCATATAATATGATCACATAAGATTTCTTTTTATCTTCAAGGTGAGAAGAATAAATTCTTAAAGTTTGGTCACTTATTTCTGGGACACCCTATATGATAAAGGTAGCTATCTCCAATAGCGACCTCGTTCACATTATCGACTAACTTCTGTTTTTATTTCTTCGTCAAAAATGTGGTGATTAATGTGTTCACTGTTTAATGTTATCAAATTTATTCCCTATTAGTTTTAGTAATGATAAATTTGTGCGATTATTCATTTGCACAGGAATTAATATTTGACGAGAATCTTGCAAATATTTTAATAAAAGAACCTTTATATTTTCTCATAGATATTTTCCTCGAGATATGTTAATTGTATTAAATTCCGCTAATAAATAATTTAAGCCAGCAATTTTCAGTGGACGAGTTGACGACCACTTGAATATGAAATGTAGTTTGCTTCTTCAGACTACTGTACTGTTATCATTGCAAATATTTTTGAAACGTGAAATGAGTCAACCTTGCATCGCATTCGAGTTTCTGCATTTACATGAAACGACCTTTAAGCCTCGTTTAAAGCACTAGAAACAGTTATCTTACGACTCGAGGCTATCCTACCGAAACTTGTTTCTCGTTGTAAGAGAGAAAACGCTTTGCGATTAGTCACATTAACCTCCTCGCATCTATCATATCATCGTATACTGTATCATTACGATATTCTATCAGGAACGTTGAATGTGAAGGTAATATGATTGAATACCGTGTGAAACTAATAAAAGCGAACAATTTTTTATTATACTACGAACAAGTGTAATTTTATACTGAGAAATATTTGGACTTTTTTTATATAAATTTTGGTGATTAATAATAATTTTTAACACACTGTTAATTCTGAGAAAAGTTCAAAATTATTTTCCTTCAATTTCTCCATATAAGCAGTGCAATACAGTTAATGATGTAATTTAAAAAAATTATGATTTTTGCAATTAGTGGTGAATTCTGATGTGTCACCGATAGAAAAACATTTTAGATATACTTATGCTAAGTTTCTTGTATAGCAAGTGCAATAAAATTTGCACTGTAATGTTCGCAAATATTTGTCAACATGCTTAAAGTATTCGTAATACATTTTTCCAATACCATTGCAGTGAAAATGTATTAAATTAAATTTAATTACATTAATTCTTTCGTGTGACAGGAAATTTCAGAAATATGTCAACGTTGGTTTGTAAACTTTCTGAATGGACTATTAAAAATGGAGCACATGGAATTGCGTACAGCTATAAAATTTGGTTTAGAAATTTGAGCACATCAAATACTTAAGTGCTACAAAATTTTTGAACTCGACAAATCAAACCGTCCTGGGAATGAAAAACCTAACTCATACAGTAAATTCATTCCACAACTTTAACCCTCTTGTGCAACTTCTCCAGCAGCATGCATTTAGAAAACCGTCTGCCACAAACGAAGCTACATTTTCAGTAGGCTGACTCAGTCCAGTGTACATTTTTAATTAAGCACACAAAGAATGTAATAAAGAGGTGTTTTGAATGTCCCGTAGTCTATCTCACTAGTAGAGCTCCCCAAGTGTGACGCTCACTTTTTAATGAGTCAGTTTTTAGAACTCGTCAAATCGAATACGTCAATATTCCCTTTTAGGGGCAGATGGCTAATAGTTTACGAGATATGAACAATTAATATCTCGGCCGTGCGGTCTTAGGAAATGTAAACAAACGATCTATGTATAGGTATTATTGGATGAAAAACCTGCACAGTAATCTTATGAACTTGCAAGGCATAGGTTGATCATGCAACAGTAACTCCGCGCTTAGATATTTAAGTATTCTAAAAGAAAAATTACTAAAAGTGCTATTAATATGAACATTCGGAATAGTTTTAAATTTTATGCGGAAACTGACCATAAACACAAATCACGAATAATTCAAAGATATTTACTGTACGATTGAGAGATTCAGAGCAAAAACGGACTAACCCACATTAATAGTAATAATGTAATCCAATAGGCTGTACTAATCATATAAAATAGGAAAAACTAACTTTTTTCAATGTGGGTTTGTCCGTTTTTGCTCTCAATACCACAATTTTCCAGAGGTAGCTATTGTACCCTCCTCCACAGTCACCAGATTTAAATCCGATTGAAGATTGATGGAATCACTTAGATCGTCGAATCAGAGCATCACCCATAAATTCGAAAGGAGAATTAAAATTACGACTGACCGAAGAATGCTCACGTATTCCGTTAGAATATTTATAAAATTATTTCTGGTATGCCCAAACGTTTAAACCATCATACTTGAGCAAAATGGTAATCCAACAAAATATTAAAATTGATGTAATTTTGATAAAGTAGGTATATGTATATTTTTCATAAAAGTATTATCTATGCTTTGCAGAGTAGCCAAATATTTTCGCGACATCAAAATTAAGCACTATTTCGTTTTAGTGAAAACAAGGAATCCCTGATTTCCAGAATTAGTAGATAAACGATATTTTCAAATACCACTGTGTCGGAATATTAATGCGATTCACTGTACCTACAATCTACATGCAATGAGATTTAAATACATACCTTTGTAATTATATTTTGGAAACATGAAAAATACGATTCTATACAGCAAAGAATAATAAACATTTAACAAAAAACGCATTAAAATCCGTACATCAGATCTTCAAAAAAATTCATGAAAATAGGTAGGTCTCTTTTTCGATCGGCAAAGTAGAATGCACCCTTAATGATGGAAAACGAAATTGCTTATGCCCCGTCCAAATAAATCATGGGTCAAAATAGACCCTATATCCGTTGTGCAATCAAGTATCAAGGGTTAAATGCACACATTCGACTCGCCAGATAATTAGTCAAAATAATTAGAATGTTCCGCAAACGTTGTTCAACGCAACAGGAAGTATCTAGCTAACTAATCTAGTTACAACTGCCTTTCAATCACCCTTGCTCCTCTGTTATGGGGATTTAACCCCAGTCCCTAACAGCGATGATAGATCTTTCGAAGAAGGTCGAGCGCGGAAATGGATCGACGGTTGGTTAATTAGCCTGCTCGCGGGGATCGATGATCGTGACTGGCAAGCTCCATGGAATTTGGGACAAGTTCAGCAGGATCGCCTAGGCGAGTGGCTCGGGTAGAAGCTGAAGGCGTCGGGAAGGTCGAAGGTGAAAAGCGGGAACCCGTTAAGCCAGAAAAGTTCCATCCTGGCGAAATGCTCCCCGCCATGCAGGATACGCGATCGCAGCTGAATCTCTCGCCTCATCTGTTATACGTTTCCTCTATCGTTTTTACTTTACCGTTCCGGTCAGCGACGGGGAATAATAAATCTCGCTTATGCGCAAGATCCGTCAGATTCACTCAGAGAAAACAGTTTTACTCGCGGCCAAGATCCGATTTCCAGACGATCCCCCTGATCCTTGACTTTTCTGCGCACGTCGGAGCGTGCTTGACGGAAAATCTGGATCGCGAGAGGAGAAATGCTTTTAAACGTGTCACAGAGGGTTCTTGAGGAGTTGGTAGGATTTCTACGAATAGCGTATAGGTACTCTAAAATTTCTATTCTGAATATGAAATTTTGGATAATAGAGGACTCATTTTTCTAATCTTTATCGAGCTGTATTTTCGGGATTGTGACATAGAGGTATGGTAGTTTTTAGATAATATTTCGACCGTAACTGTTATATAAAACTGGTGTTGGCGCACTGATTCGGTCATAAATAAAGAATTATTTTATTTAATTACAAAAAAAAAATGAGAATGGTTCAAATAAGAACCGAAACGTCGGAATATTATATAATAATTTGTTAAATAGCTTTGATCTTTTATTTTATTTTTTTGTAATTAAATAAAATAATTCTTTATTTATGACCGAATCAGTGCGCCAACACCAGTTTTATATAGAGGTATGGTGTATGGTAGATGTATTTTATTATTTTCTCTTTGAAGGAAATGTAAAAATTGAAATTGGAAATGTTGAAATTGTTTTATTAATGGAGGTAGCAAAAAAAATTTATATTTAGTATTTTACGGTTTCTGTAGCCTCTAGGTAAGTCCAGGATAGTCCTAACATAAAATGGCTCTTTTTTAAGGAGGAATTCTCGTGTAACAACCCCCGAAATATATGATTTTTTTTATAAAACTATTGTTAATATTGCATAAAACTCTTTTGGGATATAAGGAGGCATCTTTAAACTTGTAGAATTTTTTATGTCGATCCGTTTTATTATTTAGTAATTACTGTGGAATCGTGTTAACCTCTTCGACGATGTTGGCGTCAGGTGTAACACCTGTCAGTGATCTGATTGCAAAAAGAAGAAAATTTTCTTAAAGTAAAATTATTTACACTGGGGCTGAACCTAGAATTTTAATTTTAGTTTTTATTTATAATACTTTTTCGTCGATATAAAGAATAATATGAAAAAATTGTCTAAGGAAAAACTTACCTTTTCTTTCAAACGCTATAACTCTTTCAATTCTTCATTTTTTTTTCTTTAAAGCGGACCAATTTCAGCATACACTATCTAACTTTTTGAAACTTCTATTTATTTGTAATTAGATGACTGTGATAGGCGTGGTACGTGTGTAAAAGTGGAATCAGACAGAACGTGAATCGGCGATCTTTGCGCGTAAATCTCCAAACCCACGCGCCGTCTGATCGGTCATGGTTCGCCCAGTCGTGCTCGCCAAGCCGACTTGCGGAGCTTGGACGAGCCGAGCAAACTCGCCGATTCACGCGCCGCCGTCTGATCTGTCATGGCTCGCCGATTCACGTTCCGTCTGATTCCACTTTTACGAATGACCATGTGAGGGAAGGTTTAGTGACAAGATTCAGACGTGGTCCTGAGTGTTGGAGTTTGACGCTCCGAAAATAAAGCACCTTTTGGGGAATTCTTAAAAGAAAAGCATTGAGTATTATAATTCCAATTTCTGTACTTTAATTAATTGAAATTTGAAAAATGTGTTCAAATTTTTGTATGCAATAATACCAATTTGGTTCAAAGTTATAATGGTAGTAGTCAGAGCCGGATTTACCTTTCAAGGGGCCCTAGGCTGAATATTTGGTGGGCCCTCGGTTAAATGTAAAAAATAAAATAACGCTGATTTGATTTTTTTTATAATAATACTTGTATAATCTAAATAAGAATTTAATTTCAAAATTAACATTGAATATTAAAACTTAAACATAGCATTAACATAAATAAACATTAAGGATACAAGTTAATAAAGATAATATAAAAGAATGCTAATTTTTCGAAGAAAATATTTAGAATAAGGGGCCCCCAGCTAAAGGGGGCCCTAGGCTTCAGCCTTGTTAGCCTAAAGGGTAAATCCAGCACTGGTAGTAGTAAGAGTATCTAGTGGGTAACGTGAGTCCCTATAGTGGGTAACGAATATTTACCCAGTTACTAGATACTCACTATAGTTCCCTAATGGTTAACGAACTGTTGTAATACTACTAATGACCAAAATATCTACATGACTTTCGATTCCATTGCGCTTCCGCATATTCCAGATATTCGTAATTAAGTACAGCGATTCCCTAATAAACATCTACATCTTTTTATATAATTAACACATTTTGGGTTAAGAATATACGTTTCACGTAATTAGGAAGAAAATAAATATCAATTCTCATAGCTTCACATCCGTTAAATACAAGACATCTTGGAGTAAGTTCACCGATATCTGATAAGTTCCTCCACCCAAATCCCAATCAAATGACACACACTTGCGCTGAATACCGATTGGATTAACGCGAACAATTAATACGCGCTGGATACACCTTTTCCTCCACGTATTTTTACACATTCCGACCAGCAGATATGCTCTCATTCATTCCAGCGATTTCCGGTCGGCTGCACTCGATGGATCGTCCATTTCACGACGCGCGGAAATCGCACCGCGTCTCCTTGGAATCGTGGATCTCCGCGCGGCGCGCTAATCACCGAACAAGTCGGGAGGGAATTAAACATTCAAAGAAAACAATACGCGGCGCAATGCTGCCCACCGAGGAGATTAACAAGATTCGATCGGCAGAAAGATCATAGAGGAAGATAGCGCGGGCCGCCCTAACGAAACGCGAGCGAGATGGCCGCCACGGCTGCGCTCTAACCGGGGAAACTTAACGGCGCGTAGATCCGCGCGAAATCGAATATGGAAGACGATGGCGCTGGCATCAGGCGTTAGATATATTTAATATCCGTCTAATTAACGTTCCGTGGCCCGTCTATAAATAGCGCCGCGCAGCGGACCGGCATTGTCAGGATTATACAATTATTTCACTCGCAGTAGCGCCCGCGCGGCGCTCAGCAATTAAAGTCTTACGCGTTCGGACGCTTCGCTGCCGGGATTTCGTTGGGACGGGCAGATGCTTATCGGTGAACGGCACAATGCGTGAATGGATTTTCCGTCGGGCTGTGCGGTGTCATACGGGGGAAAGGGGGGGAGAGGACACCTGTTAAGACGGCTGACGACGTTGCGGCAGCAACGAAACCAGAAATGACGAATGGCAACCGATGCGTCACGAGGATCGCAAGGAGGAATACAAGTCCGAGGGATCCTTTCACTCTGTCTGCGGCCCTCTGTGTCTGTGTCGCGGTAGTAGCGTGAACCGTTCACGTTAACACGTGGCTCCTCGCGTGACACCAACTGTGATTCCAAAGATTCCGTGTGTTATTTCAGACTGTGTGGACGCGCCTTTTCGTTCGGTGAGTGCGTGCCGGCTGTGCGGGGAACGCCTATGGGCGTTCGGTGAGTATGGTTAATGAATAGGGCTGAAGGATTTCCGCACACGGCCTAAGGATTTAATTCTGTAAAGTTTATTTCTCAGTGTTAAAAGGGTTTAGGGGATGTATGGTTTTGAGCTTTGAACGAAGAAATGTTGGGAGGCGTTGTACAGTTATTGAATGCAGAGAAAGATTTATGACTCCTGATTCAACTCAATCAAGCCCAGAAATGACCAATTTTAAAGTTTGTTGATTTTTAACGACTGGGTTTGAAAACGGTTTTTGTGGGATAAATTTGTGAACTTCAAAATCCTGTTTTAAATACTGGAATTTATATGTAAAAATTAATTAATTATTCAATTAAAAATGTTGATATTGGACTTGACATCGCCTTGAGTACAAACACGTTGTTGTAAAAGTTTACTGTAAAACTAAGCTTCACGAGTTCATATTTGCTGAAGAAAAATACTGCATGAAATAAAGATTTATAATTTATATTTTATACGGATTTGAGTTATTTTAGTTTTTATTTATTTCGTGTTATATAAATAGAGTATATTTTATTTTGTTACATTATTATAATTCCATAAATATTAAAAAAAAAAACTGAAATTTTTTAAAAAAGTAGGTATAAATATTTTTTCACCAATAAAAATAAATCTTAGTGACCTAGGTACTCTGTTTCATAAATCGATACAACAGAATCCTATTCTGCTTTCAGTTTCGATGAGTTTGTGTTGGTTGTTAAGTGATGTACCACATTACCTGCATCTTCTTTTATTTATAAGTGTCGTTTCAGTGATTTCTAAATAATTACAGCATCGTCCAAATGATTTCAGAATGAGAGGATTTGAGAGAAGCTGAGCCATAAAACAACTGCGATAAAAACTAAGAAGGAAGGAAAAGTAGAACTCACTTTGTCCGTCGTCTATCATTCGCAGTTGCTACCACAGCTCGTCGAATCCTAGCAATTTTTCCTTTTACCCTCGTTTCACAGTGCCATCGAAATAGTCGAGATGTCTATCGTCCATTAACGAGGTGAATTCTTAGAAGGGAATTACTGATGCGTACGAAATCTTAATTAGTTTCTTTCTTTCAGTCCTAACCTTTTATTACTTTTTATTACACTTTGAAAAAGCGTTACGCAGAACCATCATTATCGGATACACGAGACGACCTCGTAATTCATGTAAACTGACATATCATACCAGTAATCTGTAGCGTTATATGTAGTATGTTTAATTACACGTGTACATTGCAATTGAAAAATTTAATGAGGAAATTAGAGCAGTAATAAAGAGGCAGTGATTATATTTTATTTAATTTGTTCAACGATATTTCGATGGTACCTATATAAAATAGCTAAGAAATTATTTCACTCTTCTTTTTCTTAATAGAGTAGCTGTACCAATTACTGTCATTGTCCCTATTTATTTTACTTAATAAAAACGTGACGTATAAAGAATAGTGTTCAAAAGAATGTATTATTAAATCGAGACTGTTCTTCTTATTAATATTATAATTGTACATTACTCTTTATACGTTACGTTTTTATTAAGTAAAATAAATAAAATGAAACTAATAGGGACACTGACAGTAATTGGGACATCTAGCGACAGTTTTCAGACGAAGAGACACGAATAACTGCCTATTGACTGTTATCAACAAGAATCTGGGCGAACTAGTACGGAGAACAATTAAAATTGGCAATCAAATGCAATCTCGTAATGTCCTACACGAGAAAATATACACCAACTGATTCTCTCAAATGAAGAGTCACATATGGAATATGAAACATGTCGACCTCGATGTGAAAATCAATAGCATCAAGCAGGTAAATAGGAAAAGTCATGGTATTACACAGTTGAAAATAATTAGAGAACAGGTTTCCAAATGCTTATGAAGCAAGCAGTACTTATCTGTTAGAAACAGGCAATCTTAGTATTGTCTGTAGACACGATGTTATAAAACAACAAAGCAGTCAGAAGTTTTAGTTGGAACAAGATAATCTACAATCTACACGAAGAAAGATTTTATGAATCTTCATGATGAAAACGATCATAATCCAAGTGTTTAAATTATTTTATAAAATTAGAGTTCTAAATCTTTCATTGCCTAGAATTTTCTTTAATAATGAATTTAGAAATCGATGTTATGAAGAGCTTTAAAATATTACGTGCCTCAATGCATTTAGATACACCGAATAATTCGAGAAAAATTGAATCTGCTCGAATGAACGAAGAATGGAATTCAGTTACCGCATGAAATTAATCTGAGATAATTCTAGGGATTTTAAAACCCAGTATCCTAATCGAATAATTATTCTAATACCGCAGCTACTGAAGTAAATCGAATCCGGTATTCGATTCGCATAATCGAGTATTCTATGATAGCGCTAAAAATAATTATAAGCAATCATTCGTCTAAACATGTTACAGATCAGACAGTTGCTGATTAGATGACAATGGCACTTCTTCATTCGCTACTGAAGCTCCGGTTTAATTCCAACACAGCTTTCTGTCAGAACTGTCACCCATACTTTTGATATTTGGAGCAAATTTACGAAGTTTATAAAAAACATGTGAAAACATATCTGAATTTCAGATTCTGAAATCACTGGAATATTTAATAACTGTGGTGAAATAGAACATCGAGCCAAAGCTGGCGCAGGATTGCAATTGATTAACGGAAATTAAAACGCGGAAATGAAACGACGAGCACAGCATCTTGCACTTCCTCATAAATATTAAACATTGCGCGTGGCACTTTGCCGCTGATGAAGCAGAAAATGTTCAAGCGGACATCGAGTACTTTCGAGCTCCTGGATCGCGGCATCGGCCATTTTAAACGGCAATTAAAAAGCGTCCTCTCGGTGCCAATTGAATTAATAACCTAATTGTTGAAACACGATTAGGTACTGCACCCTGCCACGAACTCAGGTTTGGTTTACAGTGTATGCGAACGATATTTGCAATTGATTTGGTACAGTGGGTATTTTGAAGCAAACAGAAAAGGAGGAATGATTGCTTTTTTTAAATAAATTAAATGGTACCTTCATTTTCCTTTGTAATGTATGGTGTGGGTTATTTAATATTTGTAATGGGCTTGGAATAGTCATCGAAATGTTAAAATTCATGGGAGCTTCTATAGTTATCATTGATAATTGCTTGTTAAAATAGACTAACAAGGGGACCCCACAGCTGACCCCCCATGGATTTTAATGAAATTTTAGGAGATGAATCTGGAGGTCATCTGGATGACTTTCTGCAAAATATCTTTTGCCAATGAGCATTATTTATAAACAATCCATATGTATCCCATAAAAGGACTTCACTTTAAACGTATCTGAAGAAAGTGAGTTGGGTGAGTGCGTATAGCGCTTACTTCCCAACCACAAACAGCTCGGGTTCAAATCTCTCTCATCCTGATTTATTTTTTCCTTTTTTTAACTTTTATTTTGAATAATTAAATTTCATACTGCTTTGTTTCATAAATATTGTAATTTTTTAACATAAATATTATATATAAACATGACAAAAATACATAACTTTTTATATACGTACAAACATAACTGGTACATACTTGGACTATAAAGACACTGTAAATTATATATTTAACATGAAATTTACACATATATATGTGTGTGTGTATTTTAAAAAAATTTCATATTAAATATATAATTTACAGTGTCTTTATAGTCCAAGTATGTACCAGTTATGTTTGTACGTATATAAAAGTTATGTATTTTTGTCATGTTTATATATAATATTTATGTTAAAAAAAATGAAACAAAGCAGTATGAACATGAAATTTAATTATTCAAAAGAAAAGTTTTAAAAAAAGGAAAAAAGATAAATCAGGAATGACATGAATTTGATCCGAGCTGTTTGGTTGGGAAGTAAGGGCTATACGCACTCACCCAAATCACTTTCTTGAGATATGTTTAAAGTGAAGTCCTTTTATGTGACACATATGGATTTATCAATAATGCTCATTGGCAAAAGATATTTTGCAGAAAGTCATCCAGATGACTTCCAGATTCATCTCCTAAAATTTCATTAAAATCCATGGGGGGTCAGCTGTGGGGTCCCCTTGTAAGTTCTTTTTGTCATATTTGTAGTTGATTATTATTAGTATATCTCGATAGGCTAAAGATAGTGGATTTAGTTTTCAAGAATCATTTTAAAAAAGTTGTGAAAATGGAGTGTAAATACCCATTAAAACACTAATGTTGAGTTGGAGACAATACTTCCTTCTAGCTCATCTTAGAGTTCAAATGGTTAAGATTAACTAACTATAAATCGAATGCAACGAGCCCCATATTCTGCTTCCTCTACTCTCATTTAAGACAGCAAACCAAACCAAAACGAATAAAAATTGCCCACAATTATTCTCACAGCATTGTAAAAAGAAAATCTGCAAACCTCAAGGAAAGGAATAAATCAATTGCAACGTTTGTAACTCCTCCTTTATTTTCGCGTTTCGTTCTTCATTTCATTGACCACATGGCAAACTATAAAAAACGCTCCAATCATAATATGTTTAAGCTAATCCGATCACCATCATTGGTCTCGGGGGATCCTATTTTCAGCCATTAATCGTTGAAAGATCCAAAGTCTTCACACCTAGTCACACCTAGTAACCAGTGTTTCCCAGAACACAATTATTTCGCGTGGGGGATCCACTAATCCAGCTTTCACGTTTCCACGGCGAAATAATACGTTCGTCAGCGGGATTAATCCTCCGTTTGATTGACGCGTGTTCACGCGTGACTACTGATATAGGCTGGCGTGCTCGTTTGCCTTTCTATTCGAGCCCTGTTTCGTCCATCGGAATTTCCATCCAGAAAGCAAGCTGGTAAACAAAACGCCGTACTATCACCGCGTGCTTCGTTACCATGTTATTACGTATTACATACTGCGCCTCAGTTTTCTCATTAGCTCTTGGATGACGGATAGTTTGGTGCATTTTGATTCATAATTCCTTAATAAGCTTTTACATTAGATTTCAATCTTTTGTGATATAAAATTCTTAGGGTTTTCAAGAAGTAACTAGTCAAATATTAAATTTGAATAATACTCACAATATCTTTTGAAGGGACGTTTTCATCTAGATCCTTTGATTAGCGGAATAGGAAATGGGAATGTCATTGAGACCACTTGAACTACATTTCTGCAAAGCACAAGAGCTTTTGAATTTTGAAGTTACCACACAGCCTCGCCAGTTACAAACTCGTGTGCGCTGGCATGAGATTGTTTTGTTAGGTTCTACAAACACCCTACCTCAACAATATCATACCTGCCCTAACATATGCATACATAACTTGTTTAAACCGTGGTAGAATGTGTTTGTTCGTGTGAAATGTATGCTGTAAATTATTGTTATCCAAGCAACTCGTCGCTGCTTGATGTGACTATATTACGGGACAATTTTCTTTAAATCACGTTCCTCAAATTGGTGAAACAAATATACCTCGAACAGGTAAACCTTTTATTTTCTAAAATCGGGTAATTTTTCCATTTTAATTAGATCATCCAAATTTCAGTTTCATCATGTATAAAACAACGCGCCAAAGGTCTCTACACTGTCCTCTTTAAAGGGTTTAAACAGCATTTAAACTATTCCCAAGCTGATGTCCAAGAGATGTCTTTTCCAAGAGCAGTGAATATATTTGCTTCAGAAACATAATTTGAAAACTCCGCGGCTTTAACGGCCATAACGGAGTATTTTGCAGACCAGGAGAAGAACTTTTACCAAACCGGGATCACGGCATTACAACAACAATGGACCGAATGTAGAGATTTGAAAGGGAGCTAATGTTGAATAATAATAGGAAAAAATTCTTAATACACTCCTTCGCGAGGTTTTCAAATCACCAAGATTTCAAAGTCCTTCCTCTTAGAATCTTTGTTATATTAAAATTGGAAAATTATCCAAACACGAGGCGCCAAATAGGGATAGGGTAAAGGACCCAATTACTGACACGTAACCAATTTCTGTCACCTCACGCTATTTTAGTTAAAATACGGAATAACTAAACTAAAGTATATAATCTATAGTAGGTATAGATTATAAGTTGAAATACATAATTCTTTTTGTGTATGACTTTACAACGTTTATTTATTCGGTATTTTAAGTAAAATAGCTTAAGGTGACAGTAATTGGTTAGATATCAATAATTGGGTCCTTTACCCTATCCACTGAAACCCCCATCATATCAAGTTTCGAGTCCTTTTTCCCGACATACCTATCCCACTTTCTTGGGATCCACGAAAATCGTTCGTACATACATAATTACAAAAACGCCTTGAGTAACGGCACCGTCCTGATAGCGGGTACAATTTTACACGTGGATGCGGATTTTGACACGGTGCTCGTTTTGGAGAGAGTGCAACGGATTAGCGGGAAGAACTGCAAGAGAAAAGCTAAGAGGCATGCTGGCCCGTTCCATTCAGATAACCCACTTTCGTCCGTCGGTATGCACGTTGCATCTTACGGACAACGTGTCATCGTCTTCATAGATTTATGGTCCCCTAACATCGATCTAGCTAGCTTCGAACAGCTTCCTTGTTAGATTTTTCAATTATAGCTTTCTAAGTACGTTCTTTGTAAATAGTGCGCAGTATTATTGTATAACAATCGATTTTTATGTTTCGTGCAGTCCGAGGATTTGAATGCGAATTGAATTAAATTCGAATATTGTAGTGTTCTAATAAAATTCAAATACCACATTCGAATTGGAGCTGTACTCGAATATTTGAACATTCAAATTATCCAATACGATCTAAATATCCAAATATTGCAATATTGTACTCGAATACCTGATTACTTACAACAGAACATCCTGAAATTATTTTTTCCGCCTAAATCAACATAAATTTGTAGAGTACTGCAAAAATTAGAAACTTATTTATTTCGTGTTTCCTTTATGAAATAATTTAGAACACACCCTCTTCAATAGCTGCTGTCTGAAATATACTTTTTACTGAGTCTTAAATGTAGAATTATATTACAAACAAATCAAATATCAAAAGAAAATCAACGCTACGGTTTTATTTCCTCAATGAACATTTAGATTAGGATCACAGTAGCACGTGGCAGTACCTACCTACTTCCCCACTGAACATACAATCCTTAAACCATCATTTCATTCTATTTTACTAATTCTTATTAAACACAATCTTGATTCTTTAATCAGAAATTACCACCGCTGGAGATGCTGGTTGAGGCTTCTTTAAATTTGAAATTTAGATGCACCTAGCATAGAAAGGCTGGGATACTTCGAATGCATCTCAACTACAATGTTCGCCAACTACGTGTGTAAGTGCATGCTCGGCTGTTTGAGAAATCAATGATCCTCGAAATGAGAAGCAAGGAAAGCGGCAGCGATCGAAAGCTGTGGAAATTCGCTGGATTGGTGGAAGCAGTAACCGTGCTCCAACAGATATTCGAGGCTAAGTACACGTTGGCTATAGAAACTCTCAAGCATACGAAAGTCTGTGAACTCGATAAACTCCACTCAAGCTGTATGTACGGTGGTCCAGAGGGAATTGCAAATACCCAGTCAGTGAAATCTGAAGGTAACTTTAAGTGGAAAATTGTGTGTCAAAAATTACGCAACATTTAATAGTGCAATGTTAAGAGAGATATGTTTGTGTATTTTACAGAAGAATGCACTGATATGACATTTGTTTAAAATGCTTCTGACGTTAATTTTTTAAGCACAAACTTCAGGTGCTGTTGGAAAAGGTGTCTCTTATATAAAGAATGTCGCATTTTAATCTATACACACAATCTTTCAAACTCCATAATCGTTATTCGAAAAATGTTTCAAGTAAATCTTACTCTGTTCCCAGCAGAAGATGAGCAAAAGTTTCATTTAAATAGAATTTCCCATAGCGAATAAAAATTAAAAAAATTATTCGTCATTTGTTCCTTAACACGAGAAAACTTTATTCGACACACGAGGAATAATTTTAACTTTTAATCGTTATTCGAAATTTTATTTAAATACAAATTTTGCCCATTTCTGGTTTCGAGGAAGTCATCTTACTATGAACATATTTTTTAAATATTCCACTTTGCTCCGATTTCCTTTACATATGCAACTATAGTCACCCTTAGTAGCGAAAAGATTCCACCACTAATCAATTTCCTCCACCATTTTTTAACCGACATAACTTGTCCCAGTTGCTTGGAGCGCCCTGTACATTATTAAAGTATAATGCGTCTACGACATTTCTCACCCCAGATTCCAACAAGACACTGTTTTCCGCGTGGAAGCGTTTAAGAAGCGGTGGCATGCGTGCGCAGAGAAAGGCCAATGAACAAGCAATAAATCTGCATTGGTCTCGTTGCGCAATGACTAATGCCCGTCGTCTGATTGCTCGTAAAAATCACTAAATCGCGCTCAATTGAAAGCGAGAGCCTCTTTCACGTATCATTCCCGACTTTGTTTCGCGTTTCAATCGGGCGCCGCGCCGGAGCGTAGGGATCGAATCACTTGAACAACGCGCGCTCCTTCGAATTGAAAGTAGCCAAACGCGATAGCGACTGGCGGTTGGCATTTAATGACTTCATAGGTGCTAATCGTTCGAATGTTCCGCATTCCACCAATTATCGTTACATTGTCTGTACGTACGTACGATATGCTGATGTCACGCGTAAGCTCGCAACAAGTGAGTAAATTTTCTGTTATAATCGTAAGGCATTCTCAACGATCGATCACTGCAACCTACAGCGCGGCGCAAAACTTGATATCTCATTTCAAATTATATATTTTTTTATATATATATCTCACTTAAATTATATATATCTTTTATATATAATTATATAATTTTAGCTGTTTTTAGGGCTAGTTCAAATATAATAATTTAAGGAAACTGAATGGCGGCAAAGAAATAAAATGTTAAGATGCAGAGGGGGAAATTAAGATAAAAACAATTTTGAATAGTTGGAGTATAATAATATAAAATTAAGTTTTAAACTTTTAAAAGTGGGGAGTAGACTTTTGCACTGATTTCAATATTTTAGTTTAGATGGTGGTTCAAATAAAATTAAGCGCGAAGTGTAGTGTTTTCTACCGCATTTTAACATTTATGCTAATTATTAATGTATATTCGGTGAAAAATATCGTTTCCACAACCATAAACTATATAATCAATAATAAATTATTCATAATGTGTTACAGATCGATGCACCTAATGAGTATTAATTAATTTTAATAAAATGCATGTGCACTTATTTATTCACCTTTCATTTAATGTGCCTGAATGAGGTAACTGAAACGATATTTTTGAGTGGATTATACGTTTTCCTTTCATTACTTTTACGTCATGAAGGAAATGTTAATACTATTATGTACATTATTTTCTTCATAACGTACTTCATAGTAAGAATAAATTCCTCAAAAAGTTAAATAAAACTTCGATTTTTACAGTAGATATATTTTTAGGATACTTTAAAAGTTCCTCGATTAATCAAAATTATCAGTCACATAACGATGAGAAATTAAAATGCCCCTATTCTTTTAAAAAAGAAGAAGATAAAAGAAACACATCTATTGCACTCAACACAAAAACAAATTTCACCTCCTAATCTACACATCAGGCTCATTATATACCTACATCACCTTAAACCACTAAACAAAATATAAGTTAATTTAAACTAATTTTACAAAAAATTTAGCTCCTCGAACTAGAAATTGTAACGTAATCAATTAAAATATAAGTTAATTTTAATTAAATTTCCTAAAATTTAGCTTCTCCAACTAGAATTTGTAACGCAATCAATTAAAATACAAGTTAATTTCAACTAATTTACGAAAAATGCAGCAATTCGGAACGTAAACAACTCATTCTACAATATAAATCACAATTATAATTTAACAGCTAACAATCCTCTGCAAACGAATGTGCCCCAGTATAGCGCGTCACAAAAGGAGCGTGCTGTTACAAAGTGAAAGAACCTCGCAATTACTCTAATATAACAATAATAACCTGGTCGCATAATTGCACGTGACACGGCGCGCCGTGCAGCTCGCGGCACTGACAAAGTTAAACCTTATCGTAACCAGTCGCCTGGCGCTTTTCACTTTCCAGCCCAGACAACGATCTTTTCCGCGCTTACGAAAGAACGCATCTGTGAGAAACACCGAAAGATCTTGTTCCTGTACTTAATTGCCCCGCGGCTGCAATGGCTCGCGGCAAATTGCGCCGGCGCGATCGATCGATCGAACGAAAAAGATGGAATCTCATCGGAATTAGGAGCAGGACAGCGGCTAAAAAACACTTCTCTCCCGCATACCGTCGGACGTTCCATTCCCTGTGCGCTCGACATTACTCACGTAACGTCCTTTCGGGTAGTTAATGCGCGTTACGTGACTCACGGGCTCGATGTACAGGGTGTTTCAAAATTAATGAGCGTGTTATAGAGAGTAAACTATGAGCGAGTGTCTCAATGCTAGACCGAGTGAAAGAGGGTAGCTTGAGGATTTAATGAGACAGTTTATGTATTTTTAATATTGGTGAATTGAGTGGTATTATTTTTGTGTCGTGTGATTTAATTCGGGAGGGCCCACTTGTTGATTGCAGGTAGTAACTTTTGGAAGATTTGGAAGTGTTATGCATAGAGACAAAAAATATTAAAAATAAAGCCTTTTGTTTGCAACTAGTCATCCATTTTTTTAATAGAGTGTTCCAGTAAATGGGAGTAAAATTGCGAAACCGGTGATTCTTTGTGCAAAAATGAATAATAAATATGGAATACAATTTTTTGGTACGACTACGCTTTCGAGAAAAATTATTTTGAAAATCTAAACATACTGAAAGAAAATATATTTATTGCAAAATGTAGAAAGTATTCGTAGTTTTATTTTTGATCAGGGGAAAACTCTTCTTCATTATCCTTGATTTGTGAATTCTGATTATATTGCATCTTCGAAATTGTTAAAGAAATTTTAATAGAAATTCGTCTTCGTAGTCCAAAATTTTATTTGAAGTCGTAAACTTCTGGTTTCATATTTTGTTCGCCCCGGGGAATATTGGATTCTGGTTTGGACGAGCATGCAGAAATTTAATAATCTCGCCACGTTAGAATTTTCACTTTTTATGGGTTCTACGCACTGCCGTGTAAAGAAAAAAGGTCGATTTCAACAGGTGGGCTTTCTAAGTTACGCGAGGATAGGTAAATGAGACGGAAAACGTTAAGAAAAGGAGATATCGATTGTTAAATAGGAGTATAATAACGAACGTGATTTTATCCCATAGGTAGAAGTAATTAGAAGAAACTATTGCAAAATGTAAGGCATCCTTTAATCCTCTGTAACCACCCTAACTTTGAGGTGCGCGAATTCATATTGCACATGCAAATATACAAATGTTCAATTAACAACCGTTATAACTTAAAAGTCGTAAACCTCTGTTTTGCAATAAAACATTTACTACGTGAAAGTTATCTACTAATTTAAATACAATTTCTAATGCCTACCAATGCCTTCTTATACATACTCTTTCGAGATGCAACAAAAAAATTGGGGTCATAGATAGGAACAGAAGAATTGTCGATTTTTTCAAATATTTAAATGTGCATCCAATAAAATTCGAATATTACAGTCGAATTGAATCATTAGTTGAGCATTTTAATTATTAAATTGTTAAGTATGATTATTATTTTTATTAAGTAACTTTATTAGGTACTATTATTAATAGTCATGTATCCACGAGGGAACTTGTTGAGGATGAATTCTTTTTCCATTTGAACCAAAAGAAATTTGCAGAGTACTTACAAACATCCCTGATCAAAATTGCCCATTTAATTAATCCAAAACTATTTATAGAATCGAAAAATGTTTTAGTTACTTATTATTAGTTTTAAAATCGAATTGTGTGGCAATAGAAAAATTTCAATATTCGAATATTCAAATACAGCTCCAATTTAAATGTACCTAATTTTGAAAAACAGTTCAAATACTGTAATATTCAAATATAGTTTTGGACTACTGCGATATTCGATTAATATTTGTAATATTTAACTACTTGGGAAGCATCCAAATGCTGAATCATCTGAATCCTAGTTACAGAGGGTTGAAGAGATGGTTTCCACAAGGGAGGTGTTTACATAACAACACACGTAACAGTCTTATCAAAATTAGATTGAAAATACTTGATATTTTTTTAAACGAATATTATAAAAGAAATTGCAAGTTTTCTTTGGCACTAATAATATAATTTTAAGTGCTACAAAGACACATTTGTGCCCCAAGTTTTACACATAGGTATATTACATTGTTATATTTATTCTATCGCAAGTGTTGTAGGAAATAAAATTAATTTCTGCTACGTTAAGTGTTTATGTCCTAGATGCACTGTAATATTTAAATTGTAGGTGGTTTATGCAAATGTGACATTCATGTATACGCACTTACATACAAAGTAAAAGCAAATTATATGCAGAACACTTGCGGGCTGTAATCTGCATATATATCGATGAAATATTAGTCATTAATATTACCTTATTATTAATATTGACTGATTAATATGTACATGCAATTACTAAATCCATTACTATGCAAGAATAAAATATACCAATACATAGAATACATATGTACATTGGCGAACGGTTAATAATAGTCTAAATAAATTAATTTATATTTATGAAGTTAGGATAATAAAGAGAAATGATAGGATCAGGAGAAAAATCCAAGTGAATAACCATGAATTTCTTTCGTATTTCTTGTAAAGTTAGTAATTGCATAAAAACATGCAAGTGCAATATATTTGCAAAATATGTAAAGTCAAAATTGCATTTTTCGTTAAGTGTGATAGAATATGTTTGAACTCTCGCGCCACATTTTTGTGAAATATGTGTTTGCATAAACATTTACAATCGAGAAACAATTTTATACATTGATGCTATTGGCAAATTCTTTAATAACACTTAATTAATAAATATGTACATATCTGTTTTCGATTTTACATACTGATAGGACTTTCTTTCCTGCATTTTACCTTCTTCACACTTCATAAGACCATGCAATATAAATAATTGAGGTGACAATTTCAACACTGATTAACAATATTTTCAAAGCTGATTATTTTCTCAGTAATATTGCTTCTATGAATTAAATAGAAATTTACCTCCGTTGAATCTTTATCTGTCTACTACTGTTTTGTTTAAATTCTTGTCTTCTCTCTGAGATGTGTTATGCCACTGTAATTTATACGTTGTTGCGAGGAAGACGTATTATTATTATTATTACTACTTGGTACAGGTCGTCAAGTTTAGTAGTTCGCAATGGAGTATCCACGTCTCTATCTCATTTCCAGAACTATCATCACCGTAAGTAAACCGCAAAGATCGTTCTAATCTACCCAACGCACGGCGTTCACTTTCATGCACGCAGTAAACATCACTTTCAAATTTCTAATCAACAGATGTGCTAAACCTGCCTTATTGAACGGACTTCTGATAGTAAACGACTAACTATAAAACTTCAAATAAAAAATCTAAAGCAAGAGGTACTACCCCCAAAAATTTTGATTTTATTATTTTTAAGATTTACTGATATTCGCTGCAAAAGCTATTCAATTTTTTTAAGCATGGAAAATTGAAAATAATGCGTATTTCCCTGTTTTCAATTATTTTGAAATCCTTGAAAAAAGTGGAATGTGAAAAGGTTCTTATAAGATTGTTTTTTTTATTCAATATTTCATCCAATAGGTACTGGATTTTTATCTGGGATCTAAAATTTATTACAAAGACGTAACATCCCAATCGAATTTCACATCAAGAATACAAAACCTTATCACTTTGTAAATGGCTTTAGTGAGAAGTTCACCAGCGGACCTCAGTTGGAATTTTAGGTATAAATTTCTGATTCTGAAAGGGGTCAATCGTATGAATTTAAATCAAAATCAAATCTGCCCCTATTATTCAATTTTGATTATCATGCTCCATATTATTCAATTTCCCTTGAATTTCGCTATATGATGTAATATAGCTGGCCGTGACCTTGCAGACTCACAACTTGCCAGCACCAACGATAATGCATCTTGTAAGGAATGTAAGGTATCATGTTACTGTAAAAAGCAGTCTACTATCGTCACAGTTGATACGATCAACGAATGAATAACAACCGTTACGATTACGGTTGGTGGTTGTTTAATGAACACGAGAGTGGCGAAGTGTTTGAGACGTGACTACTAGGGCACGAACAATCGAAAGAACGCAATATAATATAAAAATAGGTTGTGACATGCTTCAAACATAAAAAACGTGTCAGCCTTTGGTACATATACCTCGTTTCATGACGAACGATCGATGAAAAACGGTGGATCGTGAAAATGCGATAAGATTGTCGTTATCACTTCTGATTATCACGATTGAATTACGATACACGTTATAGTCGCAAGTAGCGTTCCAACGTATTTCAGTGAACCGATTGCGTGTTGGACATGAACTGGAAACTGAGTTTTATGGGTTACTAGAAGTAAAATAAATTTAGTAGGGATAATAACTTTCGAAAAATTATTACACAGATTAATTTCGGCTGTACAAGAAGGTTTTGACGATAACAATAGAGTTTTCAAATTGTATTTTTGATGATATAAAACGTGTTAAATATTATAAACGAGAAGTAGACCATTTATCGAATTTTTTTATAATTGAATATTCGTGTAATTGGAGTATTATATACGCCGCATAAAACTTGAATATGCATTCAAAAACACTGGTAAATTCATCGAACTGAATTTGAATATTCAACAAATCAAATTCGTATCATTATTGAATTGAATATTCCATTCCAATTAGGAAATATCTGGGTATCAAATTATTGGAATACTTGAAGGTTTTGTTCACAGTCGTTAGTCGACAAGACAACAATTGAAAAATATTCTTAACATTCAAGCAGTGATGAAACACTCGAAAAATGAATTATTCGAGTAGTCCCAGGGCTACTTTAAAAAGAGAGCAAAGGAAAAACATGATTCCATAATTCCGGGATTATTTCGTTTGAACAGTTGCACCGTGCATTTCCTGTAAAGATATGTGCATACAGAAAGCTTTTCCATGCAGCCACGTTTTAATCTCGGAATTATACACTAGGGACATTTTTATTCGTCCATTTTACATTTCTTCGAAATGTAAAACAGACAGTTGGAAGTAAAATAAATATATTAAAACCTGACATTTTTAGAAATTCTTTTTAAATTATACTCCATTATAAACAACATAAGTCCTAAAATAAAAGCTCTTATCTAACTTCTTTTATATCATAAATTAATTTGTAAACAACGTGAAATTCTGTTAACTAAAGAAAGAAACAAAACAAATAATGTAAAAAGTTATCTATAGACACGAAACAGCTTGACAGAATTTTTTATCACTCATAAACATTTGTGTCTGTTTACAGACAACGCCAACGCTTGGTTCGGCTGTGCACTGACGGTACAAGTAGAAGTGGTTCGCGCAAAATCACGCGGAAAGACAACGCGTACGTAGTAGTATACTAACAGGAATGTGATAGCGTGGTCCCGAGACTCGGAACGTGGTGAGAGTACGGAAACTTGGACAGTCGCCAATTTATACAACATCTAAACGGTCGGGGTACGAGGATTTTGCTCCTTTCGAGTTCCCTGACTTATTTAGTGTGGACTAGAAAACCGCCTAACTCCCGCTTCCGAGGCACCCGATCTTCTGAATGAACGCGAATTAATATCTACTCCTCAACTCAAACAATTCTACTATCCGCTCCTCAAAAAGAATATTATCTCAAAAATTATAAATCGCCATTCCGCCTCATCGATTAACTGATAATTTTTCCCCCCAAAAAACATCGTTGCTAATAAAAATAGTTGCCAGTACAAATATTACTACTAATGAAATCTTTACTTCGATTAGTAAAAAGTACACGTCGAAATTCAGTCACTTATATTCCCGGAAATAATTAAACCGATATGGAACTACAAGAGACTAATGCAAAATCAATGGTTCCAATGAGTTAGAATATCGAATGACAGGTCAGGCGTTTCGCGTTCAACGCGTACGCTTTCCAGTGAAAAATTTCAGATACGCCGTAACAGATAAAGCGTGATTTACGATTCGATATATTTGATCTAGCAGTCAGGTGGAAACTGAACGTGTAAAAGCGTCGACCTATTTCGTCTGTACTTCCTTGCCAAAGCATCACGCTACACACTGCTGCATTTTCAAACGTATCGGGACTACCTGTTAAAGGAGATGAGCTTTAAAAAAATCTCCGCTGCCTACAGGTAATATCGCACGATTGAGTTACACGAGTGAAGGACGCGAGCCACTTCCGACCGTCGTTGTTCTATCGAGGAAACGGATTTACCCGGATAGGACAGGCGGATAATACAAACGCACTCGGGTTATTTTATAGCTCAACTCGCTAGTGCAGTAATTACACTAATAAAACTATATCGTGGTGTCGACCTTAATCTCTTTCTAAATCGAAACGGAACAGTAAACAAGAACGAAATGTAATCCGCTAAGCACGGGGCAGTGACTCTTTTCTCGGACCATTATATGTATGACATGACGTATGTTCGTCTAACACGTTTCTCAAACTTTCGTGAAAACTTTTGTTAGATTCGAAGCTCCATTCCGCGAGATCGAGGGAGATCGGTTAAGACGATATTCGTGCGTGACGTCTTTTTCCTTTCTTCGGTGTTAAAAGACGCGACATGTGAGGTGTGTTCGCGCAATCTGTCGGCAATATGTAGGACAATTTGACAAGCGGAAAAAAGTTCACGAAGCACGCCCGGTCTCGTGTGCTCGTGCTGTTACTCACCGAAAGCAATTCCTCGAGGCAAATGAACCGACGAGCGGCGATAATCCCTTCGATGCTCCGTGAACTAACCAAAAACCGTATCCACGTGTACGAAGCGAAACCAATCACGACACTGAATCACTCACTGAATCCGCGAACGGCGCGCGACCGGGATGACACTTTCGACGCGCGATTCTACGGGCTATGGAATTTCGTCACGTCGCGCGGTTTCTCACGAAACGGTACAAACGCTCATATTGCTGCCTCGCCGAGTGAATTACCAGCTTCCCTCTCTGGCCAGCAGCGATGGGCGTGGTTTATTTACGTCCGCGCTCGAACGTAGGCGACCGTGCACGAGCGACGCGCATTGGCCGATCGAAAGGTCCTTTCACATCTGCGCGGAAAATTTTCAGCGAATTAGAATTAACGCGTATAATTTGAACGGGGTTGCTTTTATCAGGATATCGCGAAACATTGGCAAACGATTAAATTGATTGATTACTATTATTGTTCTTATACATTTTAAATTAATTTTATTTTGCTTGGAATAGTTCCTGGATATTCGTGTTATTAGGACGGTGGGTTGTTTTTATGAAGTGTTTTGAGAAACGAACAAAAGAGGAAATAAAGAAACTAGGCTTTTTTTCTAAATTTAAGTGTTCTTTTTCTGTTGCCTCTTATGTCAGTAATGCACAAGAACTCGTCTAAGTGACAATGTGTATTAAATAATGTAATATTTCACGACACGTTTAAAGCAATATATAAGCTGTCCATATTTATTACTCTACTCTAGATATTTAACAAAGTAATTACACTAATTATTGAATTTCAACATTTGTGAATTATGTTTAAAAACTTACAAATTGAGTAACTTTTTCGTTGGAGGAAAACGTCATCAATATGTCCGCGAGAAGTTATGTTGGCGCGAAAATTTAAAATATATCTACTTCCAGTGTTAGTTTCAATACCGTATTTAATTGCATTTTGGATATTTATTTTGATAATATCGTACCAATTTATTACAAAGTACAATCTGTTGTATCTTTATTTTTGCCTAAAATTTAAGCTTTTAAAACGTGATTCAAACTTGACGACTATCAACGTGTCACTTCTTCATCGATGTGAATTGTACTTTGAAGCATAGATAAATAATAATAGTTTACAGATAGGTATCTCCAATTTTTTGGGAAGGTCATTTTACAGTGCCACAAGCGGCACAGATTTCAAACAAATATGGAAGCGGGAAATCTGCAATCCATTTGAATTTCTGAACTGATTACAGTTATGGCGTTTTCGGACGATCGCCCTGGGGCGCACTGAGTGAGAATTTTAGCCAATCGAAAGCGAAAAAGTTCACACTCCTCGCTTTCGATTGGCTAAAATTCGCACTGACGTGAGTGCGCCCCAGTGCGATTGTCCGAAAGCGCCACTACATACACAAAACACTCACAATCAGTGATTCATGACTCGTGTTTCGGACACGATCGTACAGTTTCCATCTCCCGTTTTCATTTTGCTTTTACAAGAAATGGAACATGCGTTAATTGCCACCTGTAATAAAACCCATTCGTAAATTTAAATGACTTACAAATTTCCCATTTTCGTTTCAGTTTGAATTCTTCGTCGCCTGTGGCGCTGCGAAATGATCGCTCAAATCTTGTGGGATGTTTGTCTACAAAACATTATTATTTGTCTATGGCTCAGGCTCTAGTGTCCAGGCCCTGGTTTGGAGAACGTCCTTTATATTATGTCACTTTAGTAAAATCTGTTTTATAAGTGATAACGCGATATATTATAAAATATGCATTCGCACGAACTCTTGAATAAGGTACAATATTATTCTACCTAAGGTTACTCTAACGATATGCAGAATAACAATACACACGTGAGACGTGCTCACGCAAATATAACCTCCAAGGACAACAATTTATTTAAAAAAGTAGAAAGACTTGCATGCTTCGATAAATATTGTTCCTTTTTCACGATAGTTGGCAGTTATTTATCACGAGATTAATCACACGCAGTGATATTTACCATTTGATATTTTCGAATAACATATTTCTCACCTGCACTCTCTACATTTAGATTCGTTAATTTGTTAGTCTAAATTAAATCTCCTCTTTAATTTTAGAGTGAGGATGAGATGACTGACGAGGAAAAATGGAGGTAAATGTGACTGTATTTTACGTAATATTTCAGCCCTATTTAAAAATGAATAATTATATTTTACACAAGCTGTACCAGGATTTTCTGGCCATACTGTGTCAATATGTTCTGTGAACATATGTGTAGTAATAAATAACTACTATAGCAGAAACATAGTCTCGTAATTGCTTTATAATAAAGTTATAACAAATTGCATTTTACACTTATTTTACAATATAGTTTGCTTATAAGAATATACCCAGACTTTAGCCAAAATATCTTGGAACACTCTGTATAATTATAAATTCTTTCTTCCCTATTATTACTTATAAGGATCACATTTTCGATGTAATAATTAACAATTTTATATTATTTTAAAATTGTCTTGGATATTTCAGGGTGCAGCATATAAAAATGCACGAGCAGCATCAAGGCCACGAGTCGATGCATGCAGAAATGCTGCTCATTTTATTAGTCACATTACTAGTGGCGCAAGTTACGTTAGTTGAATGGAAAAAGATTCATTTCAAATCATATCAGGTAAATTGAGCTGAATATTTTCTATTGCGAAGCTTACTGTTTAATACCTATAAAAAATATACCGTACCGTTTTAGCTTGTTACTCTAATTGCTATGTGGATTACTCCGTTTGGTTTAAGTTTAAAAAATCAGTGGTGGAGGTTTATATTCCTTTGGTTAGTAGTGTCTTGTATAACAGGACTGGTAGTAAGAAAGGCTGTCCAGAAACCAATTACAGGTACAACACCAAGGTATACGCATCCTTACTAATACTTGTAGAATAATTAGCAGTGAATTTAATGAATTTATATTTCATTTATTAACACTTTACCTGGCAACGGATTTACCGAAATACCGTTCCAACTTAGACCAGCTCGTTTCCACTTTGCGATTGAAAATTTAAATTTCTATACTTTCTATTGAATCTCCATGAAAGTATTGCCAGTGGATGGGGGAGGTCTCTCGATGGAAATTAGTTCAAGGGCATCCTTACGAGGATTGTTTTCAATTATACGTAATTTGAGTCACTTTGGAATTCTGCAGACAAATTGTACATGATGTATAATTAAATGTAGCCCGCGTTCAGATTTATTTTCGTCAGGAAATCCTCGCCAATCCATTGGCAGGTATTCTCACGGAGGTCGAATGAAAATATACAAATTTTAATTTTCATTAGTGGGTGACTCATGCTGCACGTATCGCTTTCGAGTGTCCGGCGACGGTCGTCGACTGCACGCCAGCGAAGAGTCGCCGAGATCCAAAGCGATCTCCCCAAGCGCGCGGTAAAAACATGCGAATGTTAGAAAAGTGGTTCGAGGTCTGTGGGCGTGAAATCACGTCGACGCCAGGCAAAGGGTTATTAGACGTTTAATAATTTAATAGGTTTCTTTTCTTACAGATTGGTGTACAAATGGTTTCTTTTTATTTACAAAGTCAGTTATGTGTTGGGTATAATAAGTTATATTATAATGCTAGCCACGTTCTTTGGGTTGAATATCGTATTTGAAGTTAAGCCTCAAGTGTGGATGAATTGCGGTATACTTTTCTTATTTTATGGTCTTTATTTTGGAGTGTTAGGAAGAGACGTTGCGGAGATATGTGCGGATAAAATGGCTTCACATATCGGAGTACGTATGAAAAAAAGAAAGATACTAATCGGATACTACATTTTTAGCGTAAAGGGTATGAATGGTGCAATATATTGGATAATTTACAGTATTATGTACCAGGTCAAATGCCTACAAGGACTCTAGAACCCGGGGTGTGCGCTGTATGTGGAAACAGACTTCTAGTGTCCGAACACGAACCCGGTGTTATAGAGAATACATACAAGCTTTCTTGTGAACATGTCTTTCACGAGTTTTGTATCAGAGGATGGTGCATTGTGGGAAAGAAAGAGACATGCCCGTATTGTAAAGAAAAAGTTGATCTCAAGAAAATGTTTTGCAATCCGTATCCTTTTTTTAAACTATCGCCCTATTAATACTTCAACGATACAAATTTGTCCCGTTAAGGAGGCAACGCTCGGGAAATATTTCGTGCCTTTCACGAAAATGTATGCTATTCGGCTCGCTTTTCGCCTTTGCCGTCTTCTTTCGGTAATACGATGCCGTCGCTATCTCGCACTAAATTTGTGGCTCGTCGCTGCCGCGTGTCCTCTGAAAGAAGTCCTCTTAACGAGGAGTCGTCCCTATAACGGGACAATATTGTATAATTAAAATTATTTAATTCTATCGATACATTCGTATGCTCCTTAATAAAGCATAAAGATGGGAACGCCCTCATGTCTTCTACGGTCAGTTGCTAGACTGGATCAGATGGTTAGTTGCTTGGCAACCATTAATTTTGTTTCTTGTTCAAGGTATCAATTGGGGCCTAGGCCTCGAGTAAGTAGCATTGTATTAAAATAATTGACTTGCACTTAGGACACAACTGCGTTTCTGTAAAAACTAACGACATATTCGTGTCAACAATTGTCTGTATTTTTCTACGTATAGTTGCTGCTATATTTGTTAGTTGTAACAATGAATTCCTTTAGAAATGCGCATTTCCAGGCCAACTTTGTGATTAAAATTTTAATCAAATTCGATACCATTGTTGCATTCGTGTTGCGACTTGTATAGATAACTTATTTTATACTATAATCAGAGTGTTCGCTATTAAGGGTAATGTAAAGATTTACAAGATACTATTTATTCTGTACTTCGATAGACTTCGTCTCACTTTATATACTATATCATAATGACTCTTCCAAGGAAACCTTCTTTCTTTTTTAATAGCTGTATGAAAATTTTCTTTCAACTATCAATTTTTTGATACGATTCTGCGACGTCGCATGTAACGCGCTGTAATTCGAATATGTATCTTGGTGTGCATATGTACGAATGGACTGCGATTATCCGAATGAATTAAAATTTGAAATACAACCACAAGCATAAGAAGGAGTTTTACATTTTTACATAGTACAGAAGTATTGGAAAATTACTTCGACGTATATTTTGCTATTTAAAGACCTGTTATGGAAATTGAATGTATAAGCAGTTATCGATTATTTGATCCTTACCTTAAAAAGGAATATCAATTTGGATGATTGATATCAAAATATTTCGTTGTATTTTACATACAGATATTCTGAATTGACACGAGAATGATAGCGGTTTACTATACCATTTCTCTTACCATTCCACTTCCTTACGAAAGCTAAATAGTCATACTAAGTTCGCACCTCGATTAATGAAATTACTTATTATCTTACAGTACATTTCTTAGCAATAATACTTTTTAAAGGTATGCACTGACTGTATTCTTTCCATTGTCAATGATATTAGCGAACTTAAGGAACACAATTTTTCATGTAATTTTGTAGTTTATATACTGTAGCTTTATTATACCAAAACTGAAAGATTCCAAAGTTAAACAATCTTGAAGTAAATCATTCTCGCGTATAAAAGAAGTAATACACAGTCTTTCTAAAGAAAAGAAGAGTTATATTTAGCTATAGAATTCAATTGTTTGTGATATTCCTGTAAGTACTGCCTTGTACACGTTGCATTTATTTTTATTGTTTAAGGTTCTCCCGGGTGCGTTATAACTATTGTCATCTTTTTTTTTTAATTTTGTTGTTTCCTGCTAGTATTATAGTTTTACTGTTACTCTTTTCATTATGCGAGGTACATAGAATAATGAACCACAAGCAATATTGTAAGTGTAACCCCTGTCGCGCTATGTATCGCGCATACATGTGTCAAAATCTACATTACATCGTTCGCGGGAGGGTATTTTGCAATCAGAAAGTTCGTTTTTAAACGATTTTTTATAATTGCAGAATGTTAAATTAAAAAAATTTGGTTCTGTGAAAACTGGGTGCGTGTCGTTGCAATTTTATCAGCATTAGAATGAATATAGAACAATGTATGTACAGATATTGTGCTGTTTGTAAGATACGAAATGTACACATTGTATGCGAGTATACGTACAAATCGAATTTGAAGGTTCGATCGTGCAACGATGGAATTTTCACGTCGTTTGAAAACGTTCAGAACTGAACGCATCTCCTTCCGTCATTTGTTCATTGAACGAGCAGACATTGTGCGACCATTGTAAATAGTTTTCGACGGAATTACACGAGCTGTAAACTTTGGACGAAGAAGAATGTTGTTCCATAATAAATGATGTACAAAGGATGCCAAGTTCATTTAAAATTTATTTCTCATAGTAAAAAATTATAAAACAGTCGATCGTTAGGAACTACTAACAAGTAATAGGATTTTAGCATTTCTATTTTGCAATCTCCCTCCACCTCCACCTCTTAGTAGGTTCCATATGTGTCCAAGCAGAGATGGGCAATTTTTTTTGCAAATTACATGGATAAAAGTTTTGAATTGCGATTAGAAGGTGAACGATTCTTTTCAATGGCATTTAATACGGAATGTTTTCACTCGAAGAATACGGGAATTTGAAACTTGTTTGACGAATAAAAATACATTTTTCGTTACGGAAGCTCTGTATTTTCACTTTCCTGTTTTATTCGAAATCTCTAAGAATTTAATTTTATAGCTTGTGATGTTATTAATAGAAGAATCATCTTCTGTCGCTCTTAGTACGAAAATATGTGCACAGAATTAATATTTATAAAATCATAGTCTATTAATTACTGCATTTAATATATGATTGATAATAATTATTTGCAAAAGTATGCAATACTTCAGATATATAGAGCAACTCTTGCAACACTTTTCATAAAGTCTACACACTTCAGCGAAAGTATGTCAAGAATTAGAGAATATTATATTCGATGCGCATTATTAATTCGATTTTCAAAAAGTTATACGAATAAATAACTCGGATTAAGAATAATATAATTGTGTTGCAGGTGAATAGTTTAAATAAAACAAGTATATTAAATTTTTAATAATCTCGAATATAATATTTATATACACATATTTCCATATTAAAGAGGGCAGAAGAAATTTTTTTTAACAATAACATTGCAGGACATAATCAAAATCGTAATTTCCAGTTTATACAAGTTTCTCGCGGCTTCGAAATAAATTTTGAATAAACATAAAAACCTTACTTCAAGCAGAATTAATTTCAAACAAAATCCTTCATCCATTATTCATCGAGTAAAGATACTCCAAGGTATTCAAATGTTTCGAATGAGGAGCAAAGACAAATCATCAATTACTTTTCAATTTGCATAACTTTCTTATTTGGCTAATGCCCAAATCTGTGTTTCACCAATCAGAGCGCAGAATAATTTCACAACGTTCGTTCATCGTTTCATTTTGCTTATAACTTTTCCAGACTACCGGAAGCTTCTACGTTGGACGCTAGCCGTGTCAATGAGACATATTTGGTGATCGATGCTCGTTAATATAAAATTCTCCGTCGAGTCGAGCGTACGTATCGCATTTCCTTTTTCTTAATATCCAAACGAGCAAAAGAAAGAACCTGCACTCGCTCATGGTGTGACTTAATTATTTGCAAAGGTAGCGCGAGCGCTGGGATTGGTCTAAGAGTGGACGATGTCGTTGGATACTCGCAGGAGAGGTCCAACAGTGAGAAACCAGGCAGAAAGTGAATGACAACAACTCTGCCAGTGATGTTACTAAAAGTCTTTAATTAGCTCTCATCGTTAACGTATAGAAAAAAACAACTGTTATCACATCACGCATTCGTAGGTACTTCTCCAGACCTTCTCGGACTGATAGCGAGAGCAGCAGGACACACATGTATATATACATATATAAATATCTATTTATACACTTACGAGTAGAGACTCTCGCTATTGTCGCGGGGGAACTGTCGCGACAGGTGTGAGCAAGGACAAGGCGAGGGAACATTTAACAGGGTTCGGTTCGGCGGGCCCCGATCGATGAACGTAACAGATGACAGAGGGTAAACAGATTGGCTGTGTTGGTTGGAATTCAGACGCCACGATATCGACGGGATCAATTGGGATGGGTCAAGGGGCAGACAATCACAAACACGGGGAAATTTTATAGATATATTTATTGAGTACTTAGCGTGTAAGAGTATAGAATATATGTTACCTTATTGTTAAATATCATTACATGGTATCATATTTATATATAATGATGTAGTCTTTTAAAATAAACCTCGCGCGAACAGATTGCGCGCGTATGTCTGTGTGTGTGTGCGCGTGTTTGTGTTTGTTGTGTGTGTGTGGTATGTTTCGTAGTGTTCAAGAGTATTTACATAATGATCCGCAATTAATATGTACAATCTCCACGAAAGGACAAGAACGAAAGATATAGAAGATCGGACAAAATGCGATGTGCGTCCGTGAAACGCGGCTCGATAAGAGGCGGGCCCTTTGGGCCTTCCTCCTATAGATCCATTCGTGTTTTGCGATCGTCGACAACGGATTCTTCTTCGTTTTCAACCTCGGCTCTATACAGCTACTGGGTGCCTCGAAACTAAAGGCGCGAGCTTAAGTGGACAATGGCACTCGTAAAAGGTACGAAAGTGTGTTGACCCTTTGGACTCGAGGGGCGACTCTTGGCCGCCGGATTTATTTAGGGCAGCAACTCGAACGGAGTCTGAGGAGCGACAATGACTGCTATTACAGTCGCCCTTTGTCGGTGATTTGTATATGCGGGCAGTGTTAATAAAGAGATTTAAATAATGGTAATTATTTAAGTTCGTCGAGTTGCTAGTTCTTCGTAGCAAAAGTGCTTCGAGTGCAAAGGGTTAACAGGGTGTGCAAGATAACCGCTTTTGGAATATTCAGTTTTTTTCGATAGAAAAATTGTTTTGATTTGTTCGTTTGTATTCGAGGAATCAAAGGGAGCCGCTTTAACACATTCAGTTCGAGGAAGGTGACTTCTTTTTCTGAACAACATTAGGCTTAGAGAAAAAAACTCAGTGGCCAGACAAATAGTGAACTGGTTGAAAATAGATTTTTGGAGCAGTTTTGTTGGATATCTCACTATGAATCCTGATAAACTAATCCAGCGAGAATGTTTCGTAGTTGAGTGAAGTTTATAAAATGTCGTTTGATGGTATGAAAAGTCATATTTGACTTGCAAAATGCAATGACAATGTGCAACTTTATTATTATTAAGTATGTACTGCTCGACAGTATTTTTTACCGATCGATCACGCGAAGAGTTAAAAGAAATTCGTGTAAAGTAAATAGTGTGTCATCTGATAAATAGATGGCATTGTTGTAAATTATCAGTTATTAGATACAGATGGCGTATTTTTTCAAATTTGAGAATGAGTTAACAAGTAACTATTTAAAGCGACAAATTTCATCGTAAAAAAATGTGTCGCAATAAATCAGCCATCGTTGTAAGTTTTCTAAAGTTGTATGTAAATTTCGTGTATTTAAATTTTTTCTCTGCCTTATTTACTTCTTACATGATTTTTACGAAGACCGTATATGCCTTTTGTGGGCATTTATTTTTCAGTTAATATATCCATAATTATATATTCGGCAAAACATAGTGTCGAGCGATATAGTTGCACCTGATAGAGTAAATGTTTTAGGGATTGCCCCGTTCAAACAGCTGTTAACATTTATAAATAAATAAAATTCCACAAAATTACTATATTTAAGATGAACTATTTTTCAAGTATTACTATACTTTATATACCCAATTTCTGTTAGGTACTGTATAACTGAAATTCGATCGAAACAAATGTGTTAGAATACCTCAGGAAAAGCCAGCAAAATTCGCTGTTATATAATAAGAAGTATCGAACCACGATTGCCCCAAAAAACAGCTACGTCCCAACAGTACACATATTCAATGCGAGATCAATTCGTCTCACAAAGAACTGTTTTATAACAAATGAAAAACTGAATATCTCAAAAGAAAGCCGATTAACTCGCTGATCTGTATTCACGAAAACTCTTATCTTTTTCTTCGCGAATTCTACTAATTAATTTAACTCAAGCCCATAGTCCCGAAACACCCGGTATACGAAAGTATAAAAGGGTCCAGGCGTCTCGTCGCGTGAACCTATAACCGCGCATGTAGCCGAAAAATCGTCGACGTCTCTGGTTCGCCTGACACGCGTGAGCGATATAAAAAGCGCCGTCACTGCGATTACTTTGCGCGCGGCCGTGTAAATAATCGCCGATGTCAACAGAATGAAAGACAGAAAGAAAGGTTAGGATCTTCGGTCGACGACGCGTAGTAGTTATGTACAGAAAGTAGCGACGCGCAATCGTCGCTTGGAAAAATGTTAGGAAACATAGCGAGAACCACATCGTTACGAACAAAACTAATTCCCTCGCTATAAAAGCGACGCGGAGTTGCTCGAATTCCGTCGTTACTAACAAAGGGGAAAAAAAGCAACGCGCGCGACTTTCTCTCCCCCTTCCCCAATTATCGGTTAACACAATTCGTTATATATTAATTTACCGTGATAGCTCTCTTTCTCTCTCTTTCGCTCCCTATCATGCACACATGCTCGCGTTGCCACATTCGCGCATCTAACCACTTGCTCCGCGCTCACCAGACACGTTAGATCATTTAAGACATACACGATAGTTACGAAGTATTGCTTTCTTTTAGTCGCGTGCCATTTCGCGGTTCGCCCTCCAACCGAGCCACAGCGATGAGGACGCGGGCCGAGGGTGATAGAGGAGAAGCCTCCTGCCTCGACTACGGGACCGAGGCCCCGCGAGAATTCTGCCGCATCCGGAACATGGCGGCGGGGAAGGCTGGAAACAGCCTGAACAAGCTTTCCCATCCCTCGCTCTCTGGACGTATTTTTATGATTGCTGATGCCCTACGCAGGCTATATATACTCGCACCTTCTCTCTTTCGTTCGTCTTCAAAGGGGGGCAGAATTCTCGCGGCGCTGTATTTCGCTCGAAGGTGGACAATGCGCTAAGCGTAGAGCTAACTCGAGGAACAGGAGAGTTTTTCTCTTTTAACGTCCCGCCGTTTCTCCTGCTACTCTGTCTCCTTCCCTCCTTTCGCGTATCGTTTCGACGAGCACGCACAGAAAAACTGTGCTTCGCGATACCGTCGAGCACGGAAACGACACGTCACCTATGTTGCATTCTGAGCATCTAAATAAAACATGCTATTACGCGGCGGATAGCGGGTAACGACGGGTTAATGGACACCTGAATCGGATCAAGCACTGTTGCGACTACGATAGAACCTCCATTATGCGAATGACTTGCCGGCTGAACCTCTTTGGGTTATTGGAACAGAGCACACGAGATAAAGCACGCCTTTTTTGTTCAAGTGGTTTCTTTGTGAAACTGTTGAAACGGTCTTTAAAAGTGACCAAAGTATTGGAAAATTTGCAGGGAACTTAAATCAAGAATGCTTTAAGAAACTTTCAGAAAGGATTCTGGTATTCACGTAATTAAATGTACAGAAAATTTTTGTTATAGGCTCCACGCTCGGCGCTGGCGGTGAGCTTACAACGTATAGCGTCGATTATTCGTTGCTTACATGTTACTTTCGACCGATAGATTCCAAGAAATGGTGGGGATAGCGACCGAGCATACAACGTATAGTCAAAATGAGCTTATAACGAGCATTTACTGTACGAAGTAATTTTACAGAAATGATGTAGAAGTCGTAGATCTTCAAAAGAATTGTGTTCCCGCGTTACTTTTTTGATTCTTGCTATTTAAATATACCTATAAGTAGATACAGAGATTCAAGCTGAAATCTACCTTATCCAGTCGCGCCTGTGTCAGCTCGGACAATGGAGGTTCTACTATGCTCTCTCGTGTTCCCGAGAGAAAAAGAGAGGTCGTAGAGGTGGCAACACATCGAGGGGAAACCATGCAACCGAGGACAACAGCGGATTTCAGTGAACACATTTCTGAGACGAGGCCGAGGTTGTCAATGGCTGAACGCTTAGAAAATTTCTCCGAAGTAGGAACGAATGCAGATCCTTGTATGCAAGAGTCTTGTGAATTGTGATTATTGAAAACGGTGAATCACAGATTGATATGCCTCGTGTTACCACGGCCTCCATCTCAACGAACGAAGAGGAACGTCCTATTATAACTCAGGCAAATGGGAATGGACAAAACTATCTTTTGACAAACCAGACAATCACGGTTCTTCTTTTTTTCTACCACCACTTTCCCCCGTTACTTCGTAGAAAATGCATTCTTCTTGCACACGTGGACGCGAAAACACTACTTGCGTGGGTCTGCGGCATTACTTTTTTGGCTATACACAACGGATATGTACAGCGGCTTTCTCTCTTTATCCATTTAAAGGTGTCGCTAGCACACACGCTTAACCGTTTACTAAATCCCTCGTTTAACTCGTCAACTAGTACGTTACTTTGTAATTATGATTATGTATGGTTTTTTTTCTTTCTGCGTTTAAATCCACCGTACAACTACCTGGAACACAACGTGGTCGGAGCGACGCGGCTCGCACGTTGGCTCGCTATTTCTCTATTAACCTTATTATACCGTACGTATTATATCGCGTTTTTCCGACTTCTTCGTCTCCCATTTTTTTTTATTCAGCTTATTTACTTTCTATGTTGGTTTACTTCGCTTTGATCCAAACCACAGAGCTCGAGCTACATTTTTTTTCTTCTTTTGCTTCGTCATTTACCCGATATCGATAAACATCAACGAGTTCAGTTACATGGAGAGGAGAGGTTTTTAAGGGCTGGTGGGTTGTTGATTTAGGGGTGGGGGAGGGGTATGTTTCGAGGGGACGCAGGGTGATTTTCCACGGGACGATCCCACAGACACACGGTTACATAGGACATCTTTGACGACACAATTCAAAAAATAATTTTTCATTTTTAGTAGAAAGATAGGCGGGGTATTTCCGTACAATAGTATTATCGTATTAATATTATTTCTTTTATTAGTTATTTCTATTATTAGTATTAGTATTATCATATCGTTATTACTATTATTATTATTACTTTTTATATTATATCATTATTATCGTTATTATTATTCTTATTACTCTTACTATTATTATATTATTCCCTCGTGGACATTATTAATCGACGCGTCTTGCCACGATTCTCGCCCGTCTGTTGCTCGTCTCGTTGCGTCACGTCGCCGTTCCTAACAGATCACGCGAGGTACAGACACGAGGCATATACACATCATCGTTACAAACTTCTCGCCGATTATATGCAGGTGGTATATACGACACGCAAACTGTCTCATACCTATTAAACTATTTACACGGTTTTATCTACGTGGTTGCAGTGCAGATCACTCGAATCTCCCGTTCCCTGTTCGGACGATCGGCCGCGGATTCGATTCCAGGCGAACATAACCTTTCCCGAAAAACAGGCGAACGACGAGTACCCACCATTCTTCGCGAATCTTAACGTCTGCGCGTGAAACCTGAGTCCGAGTTATATTCAATCGATTCGATTCCTCTTTCGATCGCGCACAAGAAATTTCTACACATATACCCTCCCACACGTGCCGGGCATAGGTGTCTCGCGTGTCGTTTAACAGATCCATGTCGAAACCTGTCCGTTCCGTACGTATATATATAAATCGCGTGCTCAGCACACGAGACATGCACCGCGCGTGTATGTATACATATATAAAAGCATTTATCGACAGTTTCCACCTTAAGTTTATCGGCTCCTCGCATACGAATATATTATCTACAGTTCACGATTAGTCGAGTAGCTATATTTACAAACGCTCGCCACGCACTCTAGTACAATACCATTGCGTCATGTTAAAAATATCTGTTGTATATTTGTTCTTTTCTTTTCTTCTCTTCTCGTCGACGTATCTCATTGCTTCTTCCTTTTCTGTCCCACCCTTGTCCGAACGTCTTTATACGCGACAGTCCGCGTACGACGTTGAAAGAAGAAGAGTGTGTGTACGTGTTGCACGCGCAAACCGTTTCTGGGAACAGAACAGCGCCCAGGGTACGTCGACCCCACCACCCTGCACCGTCCCGTTCGTGCTTACGTGCGCGTTTCATAGACCCTGTTGCATGAAAACACCACAGTTCGATCGACACTCGGGACGAACACGAGAGTACTTCTCTCTCCTATCTCTTCCACGCACTCGCCTTTCGCCAGGACTTCAATCACGGACGGCACCTTGAAAGTTCAAGCACACGCACTTCTCTCGTGTCCTCTGCTTGCTCGTCACCTGTCGCGAGCATCGCGTCCCTTCTATTACGTACAAACTAATCACCACGTAACAATCTTCCATCTTCGACCCCCACCCCCATCATTTTTATACCGGTTCGTTTCATAACGTGACTAGCTCAACTGTGACGCGTTCACGACCAGTGAACATCTCCCTAGATAGATTGGAGCTGTCGAGGTGGTCGTCGAACGGGCACATCCGTCGATCGCGGCTGTCGGAACTAAAACTGATATACAGACGGTTGATTCGCAAAGCAGCAACGCTATTATGGCACACCGAGCGGGGTTTTGGTTACGCGAGAATTAACAAACTAGACAGCGATCGATGAACCACTTTCCTCCTTGTCCCTCGTTCCCGATCGCGAGTGCGGTGAGAAGAGAACAGAGGGAATTCCGATCGGGGAGAGGATGATGGACGACGGGACCGCGTGTGCGCCACGGCCGTCATCTATGCGGCTGAGTAGTAAATACGAACACGGTTAGTCTTGTCTCTCTTCATTGTTCTTTCTTGTGTGCTTTCTCCGCCGGCACGATTCACGTGGCCGCGTGAATCAAGTCCCAAATAGCGTCGCGACCCCGCGCCACGTCCTCGAATCACGAGTCGTGCCTGTGGACCCTGTTGCGCCTGTTCCCGCTCTTCCGCCGTTTCCTCTTCGTGTCCCTGCTGAACGCCACGTTGCCAGGGTCGTCGGCCAGCTGAGGATATCTGTGGACACTGTGTATATCGACACCCTCGTAACCGCTAACAGTGCCCCGATTGATTAGCTCGTCCTTCTCCTCCTTCGACCAGTCCCCTCTGCCCTGGAAGCCAGCCATCACCAGCTGCTTCTCTATCTCCCAGGCTCTCTCCACCGCCCTCTTATGGGCATGCTTCAGTATCCTGTGCCTCTCCTGCTCAGGATCAGCGCCGTATTTAATTACCACCGCTGCGTCGGGATTGTGTAGCCTCAACTCTTTCCACGTCCCAGCACCGTGCTCCGTGGTCTCATGAGTGGACACGTTGAACATGCCACCCAGCCGGCGGAGCTCCTCCATGTCGTCGCGGATCTTCAGCGCGTTGTCCTTGACGAAGTAGAACACATCTTGGTCATGGACGCTGAAGTGCAGCGGCAGGAAGTATGAGTTATTGAACACAGAAGTCACCACGTCCTGGACTACGCTGTTCACACCGTCCACCACGCTGACCAGCGCTCGTCCGCCTACTCGCGATAAGAGGATACCTTCCCCAAATACGGCGCGGCGATGAGCCACGCGCGGAAGGAGATTGCGTGTTTTTGGTTCCAGTTTCAACAGTGGCTTGGGGACGAAGCCCAGGTCGGAGAATTTCTCGTGCACGCGGTTCACGATGCACTGCAAGCCAGACATCACGCCGAAATCCGGCGTCAGCTGCGGCGACGTGATAGTCGCGCTGGGCTGATACACCATCTGCTTCATGTACTCGGAGCCGAGCATTGCGGACATGTCGTAGCCGTAGAGGTTCAGCCAGCTCGCCAGGTCCGTCATGTACTCAACGTTCTGCTTGAAGTTGATTGGATCATTGTTGCGGAAACGGTAGATGAAGATGTCAGTCGGGGTGGTCAACTCGTTCGCCATTTGCTCCCAAGCGGGCGTCATCCATTGGCCGACTGTCGGGTCGTATAGTCTCTTCTTTAAGTAGACCAGCTTGGTGTTGGGATCCAGTAAGCCGCCGTGGAAGTCGATGGGCAGGTAGAAATCTGGGTTGGTATCTTTAATGATCTTGCCAAACGGTGTGCGCCTCATCTCTTTGACGAGATTCCCGTTAGTGTCGAACAACGCCAAGGGGGAGCCATTCTGGTCCGTCGCGACGTAGAATCTCTGCTCGGACGTCTCCACTGTCATCAAGAAATTACGGGAGTCGTACAGGAATCGGAAGGTGTTCGCGGACTTCGGGAAGTGGATGTGTGTGATCAGATCTGGCGTTTTCGGATTGGCGTAGAAGAACTGTGTGATGTTCTCGTGGTCGTCGTTCCAGGCCACTAATCGTCCGCGGTCGTCATAGAAGTACCAGATCTGGAACTTCTTGTGCTCCGATGCGTGGATTAGTTGACCACGTGAATTATACCTGTTTAAGAAAGTTAATATTATTATGGTGCACTTTCCTTGTGGAATAAATATCGCCATGTGTATGGGAGGCAGTGAACTCCTCGACAGAACTATGGCTTTAGCGAATACCGTAAACCTTCATCAGTATAATAGGAATTCCTTCTTTAGTACTTGGAATTTTATGTGAAAATTAATATTGCACGACTGCTCCATTCTTTCCATTATTCGACAGAAACCTTTAATGTTGATGAAATCAAAAGGAATTGAAATGAAATGAAATAATTTGAAGTTCACTGAAACCACAACTACCTTAGACTTAGTGTACACCATTGAATTTTCATCGAGAAATTATCAGCAATAAACATAGACTACAACTGTCTATTAACAGAAGAATCAATAGTATACTGGGTCTTATAATTTTGCCACAGTAAAACTGCAACAAACCTGTATTTGTGTTCCCCTCGAATAACGACGAATCCCCGTCCGTCGTACGAGTTAAACTCAACGTCACCGTACTGAACGACACGATCCCCGCTGTCATAACCAAGCGCGATTTTCTCGTTGTGCTCCGTGACGCCGATCACGTTGCCATTCTCATCGTACGCGTACTGCCAGTTGTTCTCGGTGTCTGCCACTTCCAGCACGTGGCCGTCCGCGTTGTATGTGATTTTCTCTATCTTGGACTCCTTCCCGATCGACAGCTTCCTCATCTTGATACGATTCCGATTGTCGTACTCGAGTTCCATGCGGAACACGTCCATCGTTCGAATGTCCATCAGAACAGTCTTGACGCGGCCGTGCTCGTCGTAATCCGTTACGGTGTAGAATTGTTTGCTGCTGTCTTGCATCACCGATCGATTGAACAGGTTCCTGTAGATCCTGAGATCACCCACACCCTCCAGTATCCCGAGATTCTGATTGTACTTCAATCGTAGTTGGGGAATCTGTTTGCCATTGATGTCTACTTCGATGCCAGATATTCGGGCGTTACCGTCGTACTGGTAGCGATAACGGGCGTTACCTAAGCCACTCTTACTGCCGAACTTGATCTTCTCGTCTTTGACGATGCCGGCGTGGTATTTATACTCGATTCGCATTTCGAAGTTGGGTTCGTTGATGTCGATGCTGTGGACCAAGCTGGTAGTCTCTTGGTACGTGTAGTGGATCGAGGACAGTCCTGTGGGGAAAGGAGTTTGCCGATAAATGTAACGTTCAAACGCGTTGCAATTAGGTATATATATATTTTTTATAATGTTAAATTAACCCTATGGTGATTTTTATCGCGTTCCACTTGTGGAATCGGTTGAAGCCCGTCGACGACTTAGATTTTAACAGTTTTAAATTAGGCGAATCTATAAGTACATATATGATCTAAGTGAAAAGAAAAATAATTCTAGTATATATAAAGGCTTCATATTTCTTGTTTATGATACACAGGATATTTGGCAACAGCCCATACAGCACACGGCGCCGAAAAGGCGCCTGTTTTCGGCCTGTTTTAGGCCTGAGCGCCTTGATTGGTAACAAGACGTCTTTAAGACGCCTTTTGGACGCCTTCGGACGTCTTTAAGACTTTACCAGACGTTGTGCTGTATGGGAGGGGTCAGAAATTTTAGGGGATGATTTTACGTGATAAAATAAGACGAAAATCAAGAATGGCGAAATTGCATTTAAGTTGAAATTGAGTTATTAATTGTTGAAAATACGCGTAAAAAGCGTCTGAGAGAATTTTTATTAAAATCGTCTAAGGTAGTTGACCCAGTCGCCGATAGGTTAAGCAGATAGGCCTAGTCGTTGATAATTTGAATTAATATTGAGATTTTATAAGGTTTTTGAACAATATTGTGATGATATATGTAAATAAGGACTTAACTTGCAATATTATTTTTTACACAATATTGTTCAAAAACCTTATAAAATCTCAATATTAATTCAAATTATCGACGACTGGGTATCTATCGACGACTGGGTCAACTACCTTGTATGAAGATATTGCTAAATTATAAAATTCAGATTTGTGTATTTATAGTATAAAGAAAGTGTAATGAATAAGCATGAACGAAAGCAGTGTGACTAATACACTGTTCCATTTCTGTTTAAATATTGTATGAAATCGCAAAAATAAATATCCTTTAACGAAACAGTAACTGCACTTCAAATAAGTAATACTGCTCTATGAATCATTTTAAATCTTCTTGTGTTTGCGAAGAACGGTACAAAACACGAAAGGCAACTCAACTTTCGAGGGTTGATTTTATTCCTTTAATGTGAATTTTACCATGAAGCAAAATACCATATTGTTATCCCGTCTAGCCCAACAAATTTCATAATTGGATTCAAACTTCCAAATCATTTCTCATAAATATTCAATATTACTCACCAGCAAGAGTAGTTTCCAATTTTCCAGTGTGATCATAGACATAGGCGACCTTGCCACTTTGGTGCGGATACACCTTGGCGAGAATCTGCCCATCATCGTTGTACAGAATTTCATACGGATGCCTGTTCATGGGTGAGTAATACTGGTACTTGTAGAATCCTAGGGAAGTCTGCAACGAGAACGCGTGGATGTGTCCCCTCGGCGTGGTCAGCGACTGCAGCGCTCCAGCTTCATCGTATTGTAACAAATAATCACTTCCTCTTGGCGTCGTGACTTTCAATGGGAGGCTGCTGAACATATCCTTGAACGCATACACCATCGACGTGCCATCGCTGTACTTGATCTCGTACAATCGACCGGCTCTATCGAAGCCATAGGTTTCACTGATATCGCCCCAGGTCCAGCTGGTCAGCCTGCTGAAACGATCGTACTCGAGCTCCACACCAGCAAAGATGCCATTCCTGGGTCCCCATTTGATTGGCCTGGCTGTTCTATCGTAGGTGACGTTTAAGAATTCCGCGTCGTCCATGGACACAGCTACGCTGTTGGTCTCTCTGTCATACTCCAGAGACAGCAAAATTTCCCCGTTGACGCGGAGCAACCGGCCGACTTGCGCCACGGACTTCGCGTTGCCTCGATTCTTGTTGCCCTGAAGCTTTCGAAGGAAGTATCGCCACTCGAATCTGTTCGCCAGGTCTCCAGCGATCTCCGTTCTCTGCTTGGCAGGCACGGGGTAGCTTTCACCCAACAGTGGCTCGATCTCAGCTAAAACTGAATAGGGTAGGGTGTCTGTGCTGACTGTGTGGGCCCACGGCGTGACTTGACCCACGGAACCATCGGCTAGAACAGTCGTCCTTTGCTCAGCCTCGCCAACTTTCGTCACCACCGACGATCCTTTGATTAGCATCGAGATGGGCTTTCTATTATTCTGCCCCACCTTCACAACCGCCCCCTTCAAGCTGAGGTCAAATGTCAGACTGATCACCTTGCCGGTAGGGGTGACCGCGCTGGTCAATCTACCAAACTCGTCGTAATTGTACACATAGCTTCTGCCTGTGCTATCCAGCTTAGTCTTCAGCAGGCCAGTGGGGCCGTGGTAATCGAACGTGACGTTGTAATTGTCGGGTGTGCTGAGCTCGTGGAGCATCTTCATCCTAGACATCCTGAGCCTGCACTTCTGCCCCTTGGTGTTCTCGATCGAGTTCACCTGGCTGCTGTAGTCCCTCAGCAGGAACACTTTATTGCCAGCCGCGTCCGTGACTGTGCTGAGTTTGCCATTGCTGGTGTTCACGTTATACGTGAACTGGTACACCATCTCGCCAGTGAGAATGTTCTTGGTGGCCACATGCTGGCCGAACCTGTTGAACACGTATATTTCCTGGGTGTCCGGGGAGTAAATCTCGTACTCCCTGGCGCCACTGGCGTCGGGAATGCTCGCCATCACGGATCGAATCCTGTAGTTCGCTTGGTCACCGATGTGAACAACTCCGTCGGGGGATACAGCCACTGCCGAGATGGTGTTGAACTTGGAGGTGGATGCCAGATAGTGGTCAGCGTCGAAGCAGTCGCAGCCGCGTTCCAGGCAGTTGCACTTAGACTCAGCGCCAGCGTATGGGGAGATCTTGCCGTCAGTGCCGATCACTCTCACGCGATTGATCCTCTGAGAGTCGCTTTCCGCGATGTACAAGTTCCCAGATGGGCCGAACGCGATACTTTGCGGCATGACCAGAGTGGCGTGGGTTGCGAGCTCTGTGTCGAACGAGGATGACGGCGAGGCACAGTGAAGGGGCCGACCGGCTACGACCTTGACGCGGCCATCGGGAGCTAGCTGAAGCACCATGTGATCGTCGATCATGTGCAACGAGTTGTCGAGGGGGTTGATGGCTAACTCCGTGGGCCAGCGAAGGTGGACTTCCTCGACGTTCAGTGTGCCCTGGCAAGGGATGGGCTTCCAGTGGGACTTGTGCATGTGATTGCCGATGACGGTGGTGATGATGCCGTCCCTGTCGACCATCCTGATGTTCGTGCCGTCGGCGAAATAGAGGACGTTGTCAGCTGAGACAGCCACCCCTTTTGGATAGGCCAGTTTAGCGTCCCTCGCGAGTGCACCATCGCCGCAATGCGCCTCGTCGCCAGGAAGACACCGCTCCCCAGAGCCAACTACGGTTTCCCAGTTGTGGTCGGGGTCGGTGTAGTCGTTCGTGTCGCGCACCCGAATGATCTGATGCGATTCTGGGTCGGATATGTACAGCGAGCCATCCAGTGGGCTGAGGGCGATGTGGTAGCGGTAGGAAACCCTTGTTGCACTGAAAGCAAGAACGAAGAATGTTGATTGAGTAAAATTCGAGGAGTGGAATGATCACATTTCTCTGTACTCTATTGGTAATTGTTTTGTAATATCTGTTAATGGGATGGTTCATTTTGAAGTGATAATTGATAATTAAGTGTTTTACACAGATCGCCTTATGATGTTACAAGCTTGTTTTCTCGAAACTATCATCGAAACTTCAACTAATGGTTAGATCCGATACGTATATCATTTATTTTACTGGTTGTTATTGCCACTTCTTTAGGAAAGTAAGAATTTTATATCATAACAAGATAAAAATGTAATAGGTATATAAGCAAATTGTGATAAGTCCTAAGTTCTGTGCGAAGGAATTTATGTTATGGGTTCAAATGGACCCTCTATTCCCCATGCGGTAGTTTGTCAAGTTATCTGTCATTTAAGTGTTAAGAATTATTTCGAAGCGAGTCATTATCACTTTAAAGAGCTTCTCAAAATTAAATTGATAGTAAAAATACGAGGCAGTTTGATACTATTTATCACTTCTCGTATGTATCGTCATCTTGGAATTTTGATCAAGCAATTAAATTTGCCCCTTTTCGTGCTGAAACTCCTCTAAATATCGAGGTGTGGTGACAAAATTCACCTAAACGATAGTTGCGATACCTATCACATTAATAAAAATCTACAGTTCCATTTCAGAGAATATTTACTCCATCAAAATCGTGAAAATTATGACTTCAGAAAACTATATCAAAGTACCATCAAAACCAGCAAAGAAACTAAAGACCGCCCAGCTCTCTATTATAATTCCATACGGAACTCACTTGAGTCGGACGACAGTTCGAACAGTGCCGTCAACGAGGATCTTCCTCACGAGATTGAAGTCACCAACGAAGATGGAACCATCTGGAGCTGTAGCAAGAGCAACTGGGGCGAGGAGTCGTTGCTTGGATGCCTGCCCGTCGCAATCGAAACAGTCCAGCGGTCTCTGGTGTCCATCCCCCATCGTTGTAAGGATCACCCTCGGCTTCTGCTTGAGGTAGATGTTGGAGCCGTCCCCTTTCTGCAGTATCCCTTCGTGGAAGTTGTACCTGTGGTGAATGTCTAGGTTCCAGCCGCCAACCTCGGAGATGGACATGTCGTGGCCGCTCAGCTTCGTCGTCTGCACGTCCCAGATGATGTCTTTGCAGTCGCTGTACTCGTAGCCCACTTTCACCATGGCTGTGGTCACGCCGTAAACTCTTTGCCGATAGACATTCAGTCGATTCCACGCATACGTGAACTTTATCACTGGGTCAGCTTCGAACGTCTTCTCGAACAGGATGCCCTCGATGGTGATCCTCAAGTGAATTAAATTTAGCGCGGGTGGTATGACTTCTGGGGTCAGTTGCAGCTGTATCGTAGATAGGTAGCCGGCTGCCCTCGAGCTATGGTAGACGAGGTTCAGCCCTGTGCCAGGTATTTGCAGACTTTCTTGGATCACCTGGGACTCGGCCAGAATGGCGCTCTTATCAGGGCACGCTCCCTGGAAGCCGTGCTTCCACGTCGCTAGGACCACTGGCTTCATCAGGTCGTAGTCATGAGCCCCGCATGCGTGTGGTACATGTGTGGGTTGCTTCTCCTCTGCGGTACTCATCACGATCTTGTCGATGATGACGACCTTTAATAGATAACATGTTGTTTAGGTTCCCTACCTTAAGCTTTAGGTATTTAATGAACGATGTTGGTAACCCCTTGCATATTAACAACATATTATCTCTAAGAATATATAGAATGAGAAACTACTATAATACTAGTTCGTTAAGTAGTATACCGAGTGGAACAGATGTACTGAAGTATTTGAAAATTCAAGCGCTTAATGTACTAACTTTTAAAGGCTATGCAAAGTGCATTGGAAATTCGTTGCAATCTTAATTCTCGATGCTTAATAGCACTACCCTCCTCACCCCTTCTGATCTCATGATTTCACTGTACTACCTCCACCCGTAATGCAACAGCAAATAGGCTAATTTTGGTATGCAAGGGGCTGGAGAGGTGGTGAGATATATGGCAAATGTGATTCTACCTCGTTCCACGGTACAAAGACTATGTGACTCTGCGGTTTGAAGGGTGACCTGCCGAACTGCAGGGTGACTGCGCCACCACCGTTCACCAACAGATCGAACCAGCCGTCGTCTCTCGTCAGGGTAAATCCCTCCAGGGGTGTGCTCGTGCTAACTCGCACTCCCATCAAACCGGTGCCAAGATGCGTGACAACGCGACCACGAACAACGGCCGATCGGCTGTCAGGGAATAATAACGTTAATGATCCGGTAATGGTCTCGTCGCTCGCTGCGAACGTAACGTGATCGTTTTTCTTTACCACTGTGCTCGCTTCGCACCACTAACAACAAAGCAACTGCTATCATCTAATCTAATTCCAATCTACATCAGTGTCGCACAGAATGCCCTGAGATTTTTTAGCCGAGCTCTGTCGATACGTTCTGGGAGCAAAAAGGAGAAATTGTTGCACAAACGTGTACACGTACTTCAATTATTTACGTTTAGTCTGCGGTGTTAATCTGGGGCTGCTAAGGGTGGTCATTTGTAACTTTGATTAGTCATTTCTTTCTTTATAATTGAATAAGAATTTTAAGTTCAGTTATTATAAAAACAGTACCAATATTATGTCCAATTTCGTGGCGCGTATTAGTTCCTGTTCGGTTTTCTTTGTAATTAGAAAATTTCCTACACGTCAAAGCCTAATGCTCCATAATAAAAATGGCAATAATAGTAATTAATCTGATATTTGACCTACTTTTACCCTACACGTTACTAAGAACAAGTTCCACTATCCTCTTCTTCACATTTCGTACGTTAGAGCTTACAAACATTAATGGCCCCACGTTTATGATAATTTCTCTTCATTTTTATCTGTGGAACCGATCGTCACAGTTTGGCTAGAAAATCCTGAGACACCCCTCGCACTCTTCGTTTACATATTATCTCTTGCAGTGATTCCAAGTAAAAGTCTCGAAAAATGTGCCGTCACTTCGAGCACAAACAGAAGTCAGGCGATTGATCGAACAGAGAGTGATGATTCGAGAGGTGTTGTGCAGCGTGACGGATCTCTAAGATCGTTCGATGTGACAGCACTTCTTTGTTCGACCAATCGGTATTCCGTGCGTGTACGAACTATGTTTCAAATTCTCGTGGTAGAATTTATTCAATACGACGTAGTTCCAGTGCTAAACAGGTGCTCAGATCGACAACAATTAAACATCCCTATTTTCATACGACGACAATTCAGTTTCCTTTAAAGGGGTAGTCTCGTGTCTTGAGCCGAGCAATATATGATCTCTAGGACTTTCACAAGATATTAACATGAAACCTTCTCCGTTAGTTAATACAGTTACGAAGATACGACATGAATTTTGTATCTAACTTACTCCAATAATGAGGGCCCGAGTTATTTACAACGCACCCCTAATTAAAAACGTGAAACACAAACGAACTGCAACTTTCTTTTGCATTACAAAAAGATGTAATTTAATCTGGCAGCAATTAAAACGGGAATCTCTACTTTACATCTAGCCAAAATTTCAAGTCGATTGGCTAATTACTTATTACAGCCATTCTAAGAGAAATGCTTCCCAAGTCTACCCAGCATAAAAGTTAGACAAAAATCCACATCTTCTCCATTCTTTACCCTTTCATTTTACACACGTATATTCTTCCCCAGCCCTAATCACGAAGAAAACACAGAGATCGATTCTTCTCTATCCCAGACATAAAAGTACCCCGTCAAGTAAACGTGTCGTGCCACGTCGCACCACCACAAAGTGCGACGCGCTGCGGTCCAACGGCGCGCCCCTTTGGCACTGGATCGTCGGTGGAGTGGACAAACTGCTAGTAATATTACAATACACATACACATATACACGAATAACACAAAGTCAGAAGCACAACTTAAAAGGCACGAAAGACAACGTAGGAATAATAAGGTAACCAAACCATGCAACGAGAAAGAGTCGAACAATGATGATGGGACTGGAGGCGAAGGGGTCGGGTGGTTGTGTGTGCGTGATATGTACGTGTTCTTCTGTGAGCTTTTTTGGGAGGATTTGCCGCACGCCGCGTCGCAGTGTTCGAGGGAGGTTCTTCGTTTTTGTCGACAACTTTTGCTGTGGCTCAGGTGCCGGCAAAATTCGTGAAGAGGCTCGTTCTCGAACGCGATTGAACGCGCGCGGGCAACACGTCTCATATTTTTTTTGGCGGTCGGATGCAGGAGTTGGGGTGTACGTGATGATACACATGATATATACCAAATATGCACGAAAATATCGTCAAACCAGCAGCAGCTATTCAACCGTTTACGCTCTACGAACGAACTGTACTTTCGCAACCGGTTGGTACTATTTCTTTTTTCTTTCTTTTTCTCTGTACTCTTTTTTTTCACTCTCATTCTTTTTTTTTACTTTATGCCCTTAGCCGAGCTTCGTCGACGTAGCGGCGTTCTTACCTTGTGTTGAAGTGATTCCAGAACATACTGACCGGGCAGCACGGATAAAACAGAGCCGAGTTAAAATGATGTGATTAAAGGCAAAAAACTATAGGGAAGAGATAGAGGGAGGGAGAAAGAGAGAGAGAGAAGATAGAGTAGCGATAAAGAGACTAGAGAGGAGGGCGGTGCTGTGAGATAGAAGTCCAGAAGGGTGAAATAAGAGGGGGAAAGAGGTAGGATGAGGCGGAGTGGGTTGGAATAGAAGAGATAGATAGCTCCAGGAAAATCGTAGAAATAAAACGGGGGGATAGATCAGTTTTCGAGCAACTTTTGTTGATCGTCGAGAATCGCCTGTACAGATCCAGTCAGGCCCGAGGGTCGAGACGAAAGGTGCCTGGAGGCCGCGATTACGCTCCCTCCCTAGTCAGTGCGATCGTCGCCGAAGAAAAGCTCGAGGCTCGGACATACGAGGTCACACCATTCACGCCAAGCTCCACACGGACGGACACGTGAGAGGCAAATGTAAATCGTACGGGGAGGCCGACGATTTTACGTGTATCAATCAGATCGGCAATGTGACGGAATAATAGCTAGATAAAGTACGAAGAAGAATAGAGAAGAGAATGATAGAATGAGATAGAATGGAGACGGGGGTTGAGTGCAGGGCACACGCTCGCGCACACGTACGTACAAACATATGTATAAAACTTTTGGGATGTGATTTCACACGGGTCACAACAACGCAGAGAATATATCATATCCATGTATACGTCTTCTTGTGTCTTTGTATATATCGTGTACGGACGAGATAAATATAAATATATATATATATATGTATATGCATGTGTCTTGGTACGCTTGGAGGTAGATAAAGATTCCTGGGCCCCTATGGTTTCGCATGCCTTTTCATTTTCTCCCTAGCCACCGTAGGCTGACGCGATCCATCATCCGCGAGAATGAATATCCTCCCCCCTCCTTAATATTTCACCGGTCAGGGTGCCCACAAATGCTCTTTAATAACCTTTAGTCGTCCCGTCAAGACATGCATTCTGTTCAGACGACGTATACACCGTTTGTAAAAGAAACACTATGTATGGAGTACAGGGTGTCTCGTAATAGGTGGTGCAACCGATAGGGTAGCGATTCTGCGTGGAAAAATAGGCGGAGAATGTAGAATGGAATTTGTTCATACGAAGCTTCCCTTCAAAAGATCGGTTTAAGTCTGTAAATAAAGAATAATTCCTGTGCAGAAATAAATCGGCATTGTGGAAAGCTTTTCGAGAAAGTCAATTTTAAAAATCCAATCATTAAAATCGATTTTTTTAAAGAGAAGGTATTCCACAATTTCGACTTATTTTTTTGCACTTCGTTTTCAGTTGTTCTGTACTTATAGATAAAGCCTACAGAGTTTGACATTTTCTCAAGAAGGAAGCTTCCAGTAAATGTACCAGTAAATGAGCCCGTACCAGTGAATGAACATTTTTTATTTAAACGAGTAAAATAAGTTATTAAAACTGGCAATTAATTAATCAGAGAGTTCTTTTAATTTCTTGCTCCATATCCAAACAATTTTTGCAAACACAATTTTGAAATAGTGTTCATTCATTACCCTCTAAGTGTCTATTTATTGGTGCATTTACCCTATTCCACGTTTGCCACTTATTTCTCCAAGCGGAATCGCTACCCCTTCGGTCACAGCAGCCGTCACGAAACACCCTGTGCTGTTGTGTCTGTGACTACCGAGAGTTTCTGTTTTTCTGTTAACCAACACACGTAGTAAACTGCACGTGTAACATCAAAGTCGGGACGGACACGGTTCAACCGGCGATCGTGGTGCATAGGTACGATGTACCGAGCGATCCGCGAGGATGTCGAACCAGACGGACAGTTCCACGTGGACAACGGTCGCGAGAGCGAAGGGAGAGCCGTTCAACGAAGTCTGTGGCTCTGTGCTGCTCCGTGTAACTCACCTCTCGTTGAAGGTCTCCTGGCGGGCGTAGTTCTGCAGGCTGCCCTCGTCGATCAGGAACTTCATCCTCTCGAAGAAAGAGGCGGTGATGGCTGGTGGCTGCTTTCGCAGAAGTATATCGATCGGCTTCGGAGCAGACACGCAAAGCTGACTGCTACGACACATATGAAGCGCGCAACATTCCGGGTCCGCGCAATCGATGAGACTGTCTGGAAAGCACATTACAGGGCAATTAGGATAGGTCGTCAATGGGGAAGATAACGATTGGTCTCGCTAAGCTTGCACGAGAAGAAAGTTCTGCGAATGGTTTATTGAATAGGGGTTTGAGCCGCAGCTCTTGGATTACTTGGTGATTGCTGTAATCGGGACGACGTACTGGGACAGAGAACTGTATTTTAGATGTCTGATCTTAATATTTGATGGACTGCCACTTGTAGAAGTCATTTAATCTGATAAGTATAAAACTTAATTACTGCTTGAACTTGGATGCTGTGACCTTTGGGTGATTATTGTAATTGAGATTCTGACTGGAATCCTTTATCTGAGATGCTTCAGTTGAAAACTTGTTGAATTTGTGTGAAATTGATCAAACAAATTGGGAATTAAATATTTGGAAGTACTTTTCTTGTAAGAGTTTTAATATTAATGACTGATATTCTAGAACTGAATTTCTGTTGTTTACAGGTTCAGAAATCTCCTGAAGTCTTCAACAACAGTGACAAATATAAAATGAGATTGAATCCTTAGAGTTTAGACTCACAGATAAGCAGCAGATAAAGTATTAATGTGCGAGTGCTAAACACTCACAACCCTCTAGCATACTACCATATTCACTCCCATTGTTTCTACTTATTCCTATAAATCTCCAAAGCAGTAATGGCAGTTTTCAGAAGGATTCGGCACGAAGAAGTAACCTCTAATCCGCCCACTTGTCCTTTTGGACATGCGCATTGAAGCCTTCGCCACTGCTTTGTAGATCTAGAGTAGCGCAAACTCAATGGCCATTCATAACTGCACAAATTCATTTCCTTTTCCCTCTGTACCTCTATCGTTGTCTCTTCCATCATTGCAGTTCTGTTCGAGAAGAATGTTGCAATCCTTTCCGTCCCAACCATCGTAACACCTGCACTCCCACTGGCCGTCGTTGGTGACCCTGCACTGCCCGTGTCCTGAACAGGAATTGGGACAACCCTCCATCGTGCAGTGCTTCCCGTTCCAACCAGTCACGCATAAGCACGTCCCGTTTTTGCACTGGCCATGTTCGTTGCATCGCGGGTCGCACTGCTTCAGATTGCACAGCTCACCGGACCAACCCGGTAGGCAGTCGCAGGCGTTGTCCACGCAGTGGCCATGGGGGCCGCAATCGAGGTCGCATAGTTCTGGAATAGACGACAAAGGAACCTTAAGTTGTGTCTTGTCTCAGCTGCTTTTGAAGTTGTTAGTACAAACTAACTTGCGTAAGCAAGCGATATGGATATAGAAGCTGGGAGAAAACAACGGCACCATTTTGGCAAATCAAAACAGAGTTAGTGGACAAGGGGCGAGAACAACGAGGTTAGTTAGGGGTTCGAGAAACGTTACAGTCACAGAGTCTGTCATCGGTGTGATACCTGAAAACACAGGAATCGTTTGAATAGATCGAAATGGGAGAATTCGTATTTAACTGTGGCAAATAATTTAAAGTAACCATCTGTAATGGTAACAGGGTTTTTGTAGCTACTGTATTGGGAGAAGGCTAGATTTGAGCGATGGGAGAAGTTTGATGACTGAGAACCTTCGTCCCTTCTTCTACTTATATAACTCTAGATACTTTGAGTGGAGCATAGTCCCTGAAATGTATTCGATAGTTATAGAGTATATAGTCCTCACTAAAATTTACAAAACTTACAAGTCACTAGCGTTACCAAATTTGAAAATCGCATCTAGCTTTGATAGGGTTCTTGTTTTAATCCATAATCACCGATTTGGTTCAAATTTTGCATACAGTTTTATGAATAAATTGTACATTTTTAGTTCACATAAATGTGTACTTTAGTGTATTAAGTTGAAAAATTGATAAACTTTTTTCTCTGATGTATAGATAAACAAATCCTCTTGTGAGTTAGAAATCTCACCGCCAAACCTTAACGACCATCTACGCTATAACTATCAAGCCCTTTTGTTTAACACCCTGTAGTACACTTCCTTTTGCAGTACACTGCTAAACTCTCAAGCATTCGATAAAATGATGCGTTACCTTTCGAGCAGTCGTCGCCAGACCACATTGGCTCACAGAGGCAGGTTTGCGTTTCCAGATCGAAGTTTCCGTGTCCAGTGCAATCTGGCAGGCACTGCAACGCCTCCTTGTCCATCTGACTACAGTCTGCTCCCTTCCATCCCTTCTTACAGATACAGGTGCCTTCCGCGCAGAAACCATGGCCGGAGCAGGTCGGATGTGGGCAGTCCACTTCCTCGCAGTACTTTCCTTTGTAACCGCGCACGCAGTTGCACTTTCCATTAGTGCAGTGGCCGTGGCCGTTGCAATCGGGCACCTCGCACTCGTCGTGTCTCAGGGAGCACTCTTTTCCTTTCCAACCAGGGTTACACTGACACTCTCCGTTTATGTACTCCCCTGCAATCGAAGGGAAAGAGTCAGACAGGATAATAATAGAATAATAAAAGTGCAATACGAAATAGAGATTCGTAGCAGGGATGATTAAAAGATGGAAAATGTTATCCCTTTGCGTCCCCACATACTCGCCCATTTATTATCCAGACCTTTTGCTTCATTCTATATTTTTTAAACACACTCATTTCAAACATAATAACTGATTTAATTCTGCGAATCCCGAGTTCTTCCATTTTCAAAAGGTGGATGAGAGATTACGCTGAGATCACTCAAAGACAGATTACGTTGTGACTAAATTGAAGTGAGAGTTGATATTCCCACTCTTGATGCTTTAAAAGTTTTCTTTGCTTACCACGTTGACTGCAGAGGACTGGACAAACGCTCTCGCTGCAATCCTCGCCGCCAAAGCCGGGAATGCACTGGCAGTGGCCAAGCAGACATTCACCCTTTCCACTGCAACCATTGGGGCAATTGTGCGTCATATCTTCCGCTATCACGGCGATAAACGAAACCTCCTGGGGATCTCCGTCGTCGTTGTACAGCGAGAGGAACCAATGACCAGGCTCCATATAGTGCGTCACCTCTTTCTTGATCGAAGGCTGTAGGGGATTGATCGTATTTCGGAAACGCCGTTAATTAACCTTCCAGTACAATATCTCTCACTACAGCTCTACGTATTTACTTCCAAGGGAAAAAAAAGAAAAAAAAAAGGAAGATTTGCAGAAGATCGACAGAGTGCCAAGAACGACTCCTCGTTGTTCTATACGTGACCAGATGATGAAACAAAAATTGAAAATAAATCTTTGACAGCCTGGTGAAAGGGCAACTCCATTCAACGGTCCCGAGAAGAATCCGAGGCACTACGGTCGTTCTAAGATCGAGAGAATGACAAAGAAAAATGGGGCAGTGGCACATACAATAACACTAACATGGGACGCCCGTGTGGACCTGGCCTTGAATCCGCTCAACACTTCCAGAAGGTCGTACTGCGTGTGCGTGGGGAGCGCGTTCCTCCTCGCGTAGACGCCGATGCTAGCACCTCGTGGGATGTTGTAGTCGAATCTCACGTACGCTGCCTCCGACTGGTAGAACTGCATGTTCCAGTAGCTGTAGGGTGGTATCTCCTCGCTGAGCTTCTGTCCCAGGCTGACCTGGGCGAAGGTCGTCCCGTCAGGCGGGAAAGACCTGGCGGGGAAGGTTCTCGCACCTGGGGAATCGAGAACAACAGAGGTCAGTATCGTAACTCCCGTGGTCCCGAGGAATCAGTTTTCTATGGGGCTCCACTTGTCGGATGATCGAATGTTGCGTATATTCGAAAGCGGCGGGGAATACGTTTTGAAAATGTACAGGGCTGGGATTGTAGCTCACGGTGTGATAAAAAAGGGGATGATTCCTTGGGGGAGAATATTCGTTTTTTAATGATACGTATTTTGAGGTGATGTTTTGAATTGTTGCTTAAATATTTGGGTATACTTGTTGGATTTTGATTCCACAGGAAACTGTAGAGTTCAGCTCACTACTGTGTGCTATAATCTTGGAATGTTTATGGATTCATTTTCTTTACAGGAAAAATATATTGTTAATTGGAAATGAGTTCGCCGAGCTGTCTTATTTTGAAAGAGGGAGGACGGGAATGAGTCCCGCAAACTGATTTAGTAGCCATTACTGAACACTGAATTATCATGGCACACTTTTAATACTAACATCATCAACCAGAAAATACAACTAAAAGAGTTATGTGAACTACTAACAAATTTACTAAAAATATATAAAATCGTATTAAAAAGGAAATTTCATAATACGTAATACTTCTAAGTATACTATTTCAAAATTTTTACCTCTCCATTTACAAGCCCAAAGAAAAAGATCACAAAATAAGAGTATGTATTGAATAAAACAAGCAAAGAATTTAAGACTTGATTCAAACTTCTGAGCATTACTACGTATTTTGAATTTTCCCAAGGAACCATCTTCTTTCCCGTGACTACCATGAACTGTAATTCAGGATGGGGTGCGTCTCCCGCAAGAAAACTGACTGTGTTCTTATAAATGTAAAGCATAACAGGTATTTAAAAAATTGCGTAGCTTTATACTTAGCTAGGCTTTGCGCGTCAGCGAATTTCTCGTGGCAACTATAGACTCCGCATTGCTTTGCGTCGACTAACCGCGTTAATTGCAACATCGATCGTTTTATAAACGTCTTTAATTTTCTTTCTTCGTCTACCATGCGTCTCTGTACTAGCTGGTTGTTGCGCCAAACGTTCCAGCGACTTCTTACCACGTACCCTAGCACTATCCGCCGATAACGTTTCCGTAACATTCCATTTAGGAGCAGATTAGGAAATACCTCGGTCATACCACGATGCAACCAGTACCATATTACAGTAATACACAAACTTCTACGGTAACCACTAACACCACCACGTTAAACACCAGGCTGCAATAAACGTTCCAGGCAACGAAGTTCCGCGAGCCGCGATAAGAACGCCACGCGGTTCGCCACGCGTCGATGCAAGCAAAGAGGAAGCAAAGAGGAAGCCAGAGCGTGAGCAAAAGTGGCAGAAAGAAGGGAAGCAGCGTGAAAGAGCGACAGCGAGATTCGTAGAACGAAAGAAGAATAGAGAGTAGCTTAGAAGAGGCTCGAAAAGAATCGTAAACGGGGCCTCACCTTCTAGGATCAGTATAGTGGGTTCTGGGGGTAACGGGGTGGTCCCAGAACACCCCGGCATCGATTCTGTTCTCGATTCTGCCTCGTAATTCGAGGGGGTCCAGTCAGTGGAGCTGCTGCTCCCCTCTGTCGTCGAGGAATAATCAGCAGTCGGTGTCGTGTCATCCCTTACCAGATCGTCTGCAGAGGACTCTTTGCGCTCGTCATCCTCCTGTTTTCTCGCGCCGTCTGCCACGTGGCGCTCAGTAGACTCGTCCGCCGAGACGCTAGAGTTCTCCGGGTCTTGGTAGAGGCCGTGACTATCGTCGAACACTGAAAGGTTGTCCCACTCGTCAGACGACGAGCCCATGCAGGGGCAAGAGCACTCGCATTCGCCACCAGCCCAAATCGGTGGCGGTGGCGAGGACGGTGGTTGCGGCGGCGGAGGCAATCCGTTGTTGCTCGCCTCTGATAATGCGGAGCTGGCAGTCTTCGACACGCTGGCGGCTGGTTCCTCAGCTGCCTCGTGTTCGTGTACCCTGACGCTTGGCGAGTGAGCATCAGCGTCACCATTCGTGGGCACCGAGACGGAGAGAACGTAAAGCGGCTTCGAGGAGGCAGAATCCCCAGAAGCGATGGTTATGTTTACAAGTACCCGGTTCGATGAGGAAGATGTTGATGATGATGATGATGATGAAGGTGAAGGCTCGCGACGTTGGACCGGCACCTCGACGATCTTCACTTGCTGTATTAGCGGCGGAGTAGACTCGGTAGCTGAGTTAGCCTCTTCTGCAGGCTTCGCGTTGTTAGAGAGATCCTGCAACTTTTTCGGTGGACCGTCGTGGTTGCTCGCAGGGGCAGGATCGTCGAATGTTTCCGCCGATTTCTCGCGGAACTTCCTCTCGAACTCACGGAGGAATTCCTCATCGTTCTCTACTCTAGTGATCACTCGCAGATCGCTGTTCTGGTGCAGCAGACGGGGCACATTGTTCATCTTCACCTCGTTCCCGAGCGACTCGAAGGCTCGCTGTCTATCCTCCGCGGTGGTGCCCGGCTCGCTCTTGTGATTCAGCTTCACGATCTCCACCTCCTCCTGGCCGTAATTATAAATCGGCAGCGGGTAGTCCCGCTGGAGCTCCTCGGATTTCTCGGAGTTGTTCACGTGACTCGGTGAAGTATCGGATTCGGACGAGGATTCCTCCCTGGAGAGTTCTCGCGTTTCCTTCACCACGTCCGAAAAATTGGAATCATTGGCGTGCCTTTGATTCCCCGGCTCGCTCGTCGGGATACTTTCGCTCTTTAATACCTCGCTGCTCGTTTCATCGTTCCCCGTCTTTGTTTTCCCCGCAGACTCCGAAGCTGAATCAGATTCTACTGGCGGTGGTACAGGGTCTTCATCGATCTTCCCCGTACTCCATTCGATGGTACTTACGTTCGAGGATTCAGCCAAGTTCGCGGTGAAATCCAACTCGATAGAATCCGGTGAAGTTGTAGCGTCTACACCTCGAGTGTCCTCTAGCGGTTCTACGTGCCCGTCTACGAGCTCTACGCTACTGTTAACGCTACTGTACTCGTCGTTCAGCGAACTTTTCACGGTTATCGACCCACCGTCCGCGGTACCGGCGGGTTCCCCGAACTTCGTCGATTCTACGCCGGGCGGGGAGGTTCGCCGCGTGCCATCGTGGCCCCGGGAGACGCCGGAACTTCCAACGACTCTCGCGTTACCATTACCCGCGTAATCGGTGGACTCTGCGAGCTGGTCGGTCGAGACTTCCGTGATTTCCTCCCCGCGACCCTCCACGGTAACTGGATCAGTAGTGGCAGCGACAGGGCCCCCCTGATCGCCGTCCGACGCGGTCCAAGTCTCGGAGGGACGACTCGGTGGCTCGTTAAGTGAAACGGAAGGGGAAGGCGAAGTAGCGAGCGGTCGATCGCTGAGAGATGGGTCAGAGACGACAGAGACAGAGGACGGAGAGGCGAGGTCGACAGCGACAGTGGTGTCAGTCGAACGATCGTGCGAATAGTTAGTAATCGAAGGGTCAGAGACATTCACGGCAAGCACTGTCTCCGAGGGAGCCGTCGCTCCCGATGGCTCGAGTGCGTCTTCGAGTGCCACGTCGGCGTGGCTGGTGGGCTCTTTCACCAGATGGCCATCCACATGCTCGCTTTCATGCACAACCTTACCAGGACGATCCGCGTCTAAGGGGATCGTCTGCCGCGGGGATCCCGAGGCCTCATCTGGGGTCTCGGTCGAAGACACCGCTTCGGGGTAATTGGGGGGTGCGACATTTTGGTGCAACGCATGCTGGTTAAACGTGTCCCTACGCCTACGGATGTACACGTGCTCTAGCATGCTAGCCGACGGGTTAATACTACCTCCTGAGGACGTCTGTTGCCGTGTCCTACTGCTCGGCTGCGACGACGACGGCGCCACTGACGAGGAAGTCTTGTTCGCCTCGACCGGCAACGGCTTCAGGTCCGTGTTCTCGCCGACCACCAGCGTGCATGGCTTCGCGCCCTCGTAAGAACGGGTCACTAAGCTGGAAACTGGAACCATGGGAAAAAAATTACATATGGAGACGATACTTTCCATGTCACGATACTTTCATTAATCCCTTAACGACTCACTGATTTTGAGAAAAACGGGAAAATATGCCACCCTCGGGTTTCTATATTACTATATAAATGTTTATAAACTGGGGTGAAACTAGGGATTGTGATACCGGTTAACAATCATGTTCTGATAGTCTTTATCCAGAAATACAAATTTTGATGTGATGAAATTTGTAGATCAGGAAGAGCGATCTTCCACGATTGTAGAAAAAATAATATTTTTTCCGCAATAAATCTTGTTTGGAAGTCGTAAAGGCGCGACTTTTGAACTCGAAAATTGCTCTTGTGGTGCGATACACCCCATGTGACCCCGAAGATCATAATTTTCATTATCCAGTAGCAAGATCATCGGAATGAAATTCATTCGCGACACTACGATCACTGAACCATCTGTGTCAGGGATCGCGACTGATTGTCTTTCAAGTGGGGTGACGACAATAGAAGTGTAAATTAGAGTTCTAACAACACTCCATTCGTTCCAGCAGTGATCCCGACAGTTATCGCTGATTTAATCTAGACGTACGTGCGGCGAATATAAATTGGCGAACGACTTACCTACGACATAGGCCAGCACCGCTGTTATGCACAGCGAGACCATAAGCAGTATCATCGCAATTAACTTCCAGCTGCACCAGTCCACCCCTTTCACAAAATGGCATCGGATGCTTTGTCTCCTCATTGGGATCACTGAGGGCGCGTGGCCGTACGGCAAAGGTACTCTGAAATCAATCGACGTTCATCTCGTTTAACTTCCGCCTGGCGCAACTACCTATGGTTATTAATTATAATCGTGACGAATTAAGGACAGCACTGCGGAAAAGGGGAAGAACGTATTGTGTTATTCTACGTCTATTGTCTACCACAAGCACGGATAATTTTTTCCACGTGCTTTCTGTCATTTTTCTGTACATTTCGACATTAATTACGACGTTTGATGCAACGTGCACTCTTTGCAATTTGCAATTACATCTTGAGTTATTTGCATTTCATTATTGGTGTTTCTGTGTAGTCACGTTGCAAAATGGTTTACAATACAGTCTCTATTTAACAGTGAAAAGGGGATCTGTTTTAACACCGTAAAGTGGTGCTTCTGTATTCCAGACGAGTGTACTGCTGACTTCAAAGGGTACAGAACACGTGGTCGGTTTGATGGCGTTTGGAACGTAGAAAATATGCAGGGCGGTTTAAACAAGAGGTACGAGGATTTAGGGTCACATAGTAGTCGTGAAAATAGACAATACCCAGTCAACATAAATTTCCGAATCGTTCTTAATGAAGAACAGGCGAGATATAGGGGGATTCATTTTAAAACAGATTTCTACTTCAATTTTTCTACAAAAGATTTCTTATACGACATTAATACGCATTGACATCATCGTAGCAGAGAATTCTGTGTATAATAATTTTATAAGCACTTTTGAGTTGCTGTCAAAGCTTTCACATTATGAATTTAGAATTAAGAAATTCAATTTTTCACATATGTATGTACGGTGTATTTCAGAGAGGATAGAATTAAAAAGTTTCTAGACGATTCACGGTGCAGAAGGAAATTCAAAGTGCAAAATAAAAATTTCTTGCTCGAGTGGTCATTCAGGGAAAATTTTCAATAAATATAACACAATTACAAGTAAAATAATTCTTTATAAAAAAATAACTCGGAATTCTGGAGTAACAATAGAGTTTTTTTAACGATTCTACGATTCTAGGAATAAAAGTGAGTCTTCTATAAAAAATAAAAGAGCCTTCTAGAAAAAACTTTATTACACATATTCGATTATTTTTGCACATGGAACCACCTCGTCCTCGGTTACACCATTCATCACGAAGCACTTCGTGTATTCCTCTAGAAACAAATCAAAAAATTTCACGGTCCCAAAACCACGAACATGAACCGATTTCCACAAATAAAATAAATTATACACCCATATCCTCGACGAGGTAGATCCGAGGATTTAAGTTAATTGGGCGAATTTGAGAAGATTCTGATCATTTTTATTAGCAGGTACATGTCCACGAAATCCTCGATCCTCTTTTTAGACTGCGTACCCTATGTTTTTAGCCGTCACGTGCTTTTGTGCGAAAGCGTCGGTTGCTGGAGCATGTTTATGCTGCGAACGTCGCGGACGCGGGCCTCCAAGTAACTCAGAAATGTGGAACAAAAATATTTAAACGGGACGGCCGGGTTGCCGAGTGCCAGGGTGCCTGTTTGCTTTCGTTGCATCACGCGATAATGGAAAACGAAAGCCAGACGCAGTCGTCTTCGCGGAGGTCTCGCCTTTCCCTCTCCGACTCTCGAATCGCGCGAATTCCACCCTTTGATGGGTTAGAACGGTCGAGCTGGTTAACCCAAATATTTACAAAGCACGAATTTGGCGACTGCACATTTTCGAGCAGACTCGATCTCTGCTCAACTTTCTCAAATTTCTCAACCATTCATTAAATTCGAAGAACCATCAGAATAGGATCTTGTAAATATTAGGTCGATGCAAAAGTTCGTTTGTTTTATGAAACCAAAGTCTTTACTAAAAGTAAGAATATATTACAAGTTTTTTAATCAAAGTATTTTCCTTGACTATCTTTTGCCAGTTTCCTGGTAAAAGAACTAAGGGTAGTGAAAAAAGACATTTCCGTATACGTACTCCTGACAGCATCTAAGCGAACGAACTATTGCATAGATCTTACTAGAATCGAATTTTTTAAATGATATCTACCCTTATTTTCAAATAAGGGAACATTCCTAGTAGGGGGTCAGCATATCAAGTAAATTCCTATTGGCACTGTTCGAAACTTTAGATAATGATATAGATTATTAGCTGCTAATAGATTATACAGCGCGAGAAAATAGGATATAATAATTCAAGTTAGGTTGCAAAGCAGTTCTAAGACTCAACCAAGGGCGTTCGCAAAGTTCTTTCCAAGGGGGGAGGGCAACTGACATTTTGTAGAGCTACTTTATTTATAGTTTAAAATTTAAATTAAAAAATATTTACTTTTTTAGTGTTAACTTAACAAAAATTAGTTTTTAAAAAGAAGCGATTTTATCTCCAACAAGGGCGTAATTGCCTGAACCTCGCCCTTGCCCTACAAATTATTTTTTCTTTCTCTTTTCTCTTTTCTGGTGCATTTCCTACGTATTTTTTGTGAAATAAAGACATTTAATAATAATTATATTAGTAATATATAGATTAAGGTAAAGGTACCAGTAGTTGACCATGTATCAGTAATTGACCACTTTTCAGAAAAACATGAAAAATAAGGTTTTTAGAAGTGACGATCATTTGAAAAAAGTGCAGTTGACTTGCCCTGACATCTACCAACTAAAATCTAAAACCCTCAAGTTTGAAGTACAATATGAATAGTGTTGGCGAACGTTTATTTACACCAAGGTGAGCAGAACTCGCAACGTCTACTCTGTTCCTGAATTGAACTTTTTATGGAATTGATTTGTTTTATTTCTTATTTTATTTCTTATTCAAACTAAATCATACTAAAATGATTCCCAACATTATTGCTTTAACCCTCTTTCTAGTATAAGTGGTCAACTACTAACGAACAGAAGGTTAATTACTAGATTTTTCATTTTTAAGAGTGGTCAACTACTGAAGCAATTACTGAATTTTTAAATATGTTTTTTAAATTTGTATAAGTAAACTTTTTTTTAAAATGTGGCCTTATTACATAATCTAGAAGACTTAAAGAGTGTCTTCAGCCTTCGACTCTCGCTATTTGATGACAGAGCAAATAGTTACTATTGTTTACGTGAAGGATTTCTCTTAACTGGTCAACTACTGGTGCCTTTACCTTAAGTGTTATTATTATAAAATTAATTTTATTTGAGTGATAGAAGAATATTAATAGTACTTCATTACAAGTATTCTTTTTTAACCTATTATAACCGCCTGCCACCTTCCAACATCCCAACGCATTTTTAATAATGGTAATACAGAAAACACATAATTTTATCGAGCTGTATAATCCATTAGCAGCTAAGAATCTATATACATATAATTTTGTCATTATCTAAGGATTCGAACAGTACCCATACTCGGTATGTCGACTCCCTACTGACAATGTTTCCTTACACAAAATAAATATCTTTTTTCCTTTACCTCTTAATACCCCAAAAACAATGTAAATAACAAGATAATTAACACGAAAGCGGCACACCGTCCGAAAACAATTCAATCAACACTATAAAGAATCAACCGAAACGTCACATCTTTTCCCAAAAATTCGTTCCATCAATTATAACTGACATAAGAAATTCCAGAAGTCAAAACGGTTTACACAAACCATGCGCAACGAGGGTTTCTCGAAACCCGAGTCCTATGGAACCCCACGGTGGGCTTTACGACCGTTTAGCGAAAACTGAAGTGCACGCTCTCGAGGGCCCGTTGCGAGAGGGCCCCTCTGCGGTCCCAAGGAACACGATTTTCCACGGGAGCACGGTGTCACGTGCACAGGAACCGTTTTTCGACGGATGACACTTCGCCTTCAAACATTGACTCATTGTGCGACACCATCTGAATAGATGATTCACGGGGCCCGTGCTGTGTCGAGTGCCCCTTCTGGTTGTCCACGGAGAAGGCGAAGGAGAAAACGTCCGCCACGGTTCATTCGTCACACTCCTTACCGTGGATCGCTTTCGGGAACTCCTACGAGTCGTTGCTCGTTTCCATTATTCTTCCTCCTTCAGTATATATTTTTTGTTGTTCGCGCTTGAAGGATCGACAGAGTGGTTGCGCGGCTACGGGGAAAATGGAATAGGCTTACCTGTCCATGTTGTTCTGCAGCTCGACCTTTATTGGACTGTTCCCCGTGGACTGGTTCTTGTTGTTGTACTCATTCTTCGGTATCTCTGCGAAAAAAGAGAACAGAACGATAGAGAAAATTTGTTACACGCTGCGAATCGACGAAATTTCTCGTGGGAAACGCTGCTCTACTTCCCCCGCACGCGGACTTTCATTCACTTGGACCGTGTAATATCTTGGCCTTTCCCCTATACAAAATAATTCATCGACCTGCACGTTGAGTGGCCTATAGATGGTGGATAGATTGCGCGAGCTTTCGGACCGTATGGATGCGCTTCGAGGCTCGTGCAAATAGTCGAAGAATTATTGAACACGTTCGATTCTATGTTTGGCAGGCAAGATTCTTGAGATGGTGATGTCATTACTGTGAAGCGCGGTGGTGGTCAGTTTATTTAGGTGTAGTGTAGGTACGCGGGGGAGAAAGAATTTTGTGGGCTGTAGGGGAGGGTGTGACAAATTTTAGAATTTAACCCTCATCCGTCCCTCAGTTTTCTAACTTAATTTGTCCCTTGGTGTTAAATTGATACAATGGTAAAACAAATCAATATAATGAAAAGATAAATAGTTAACTTTGCAAATTCTTTTATTAAAGAAAGTAAATTCTTTTATTAAAGAAAGTAATTCTTTTATTAAAGAATGTAAAATAGAGGCATACGATTGTTCATATCGTTCACAAATATTATTGCAACGTGCATTGTATATATTTGTGTTTGTACCAAATTGACACAAGGGATGGATGAGGGTTGACACTTTGATATGTGTGACTTCACGATTTAGATTTATTATTTTCGGGCTGGCCAAAAAATCAATTTTATTTCATATTTAGGCATCATTGTCCAAAGTATACTATTCAAAGATTTAAATGGGCTAAGGGTAAGTTTTCTCCAATAGGCGCGGTTGTCAAAGTGTTAACAACTGTTCCTATGTCGATCCTTGATACAAATGTTGTTTCTCTGTTTCAATTTAGGAATCTTTCTAATTTTTTACTCGAAACGAGTCATTATGGAATTACGTCATATTTTAATCCTTTAATGTTATCTTCAAAGCACCCTACACATTCGATAAATAATCGGTTATTAAAGATTAATTAATAGCTCAGCTCTCAATACCTTTCACCAAATACAGCCAACGTGTTACACAAGCTACATCGTGAAAGTTAACGAATAACCGTGACTTTTATCCATAAATCGTTCGAAAAATTCGTTCGATCGTTAAACGGAGTCTTTAATTTGCGTTTAAAAGCCCTAACATTAAGTCCGCGAGATTTCGGAGCCAACAAATTCACGACGCTGTACTCGATGTTTCTGACACCTTAATTGCAGTCTCCCTTTATACGGATATATTTATTACGGACTTCTAATTGCCGAGGTACACATAATTAAGGAGGACACGGGACGGCGTCGACGATGGTCAATGGGCGTAGCGATTTCGAGAAAATAAATTAAGCGAAACGAGAATTTTGGGATCCCGCCTGACTTTACTTTGTTTAATTATTAGTTAGTTACACCATGTGTAAATTGCATTGCGTTAAAGATTGGAGACACACGGGATGTAAATATCATTACTCACCATTTAATGAGTTAACGATGCAATTAGTAATATATTGCAGTAAATTATTACTTTCGTAGTACTTAAGTAAGTAAAATAGTTAATTATGTAAAATTCTGTCCTGCTGCCATTTTTGTGTTCTGATTATTATCGTCACCAATCAATGTTCATTTGCGATTGACAATTATAACTCCTGAAACCACCTCTATTTTTACTCTAATCCTTTTAAATTCAAACTTGACGAAATTTATTTTCCACGGGGGTCTAAAATTCATGCACTTACTTTTTATTAAAATTCTACATTTCATCCAATCCAAAGTCGATGAATCTTAAGCTCCACGGGGGCCTCAATCTCATAGACTTATTTCTCCCCATAAATGCTGCAAAATTTATCTACTTCAAACTTGCTGAAACTCAAGCTCCAGAAAGCTTTCAAATTCATAGACTTATTTCTCCTCATAAATCCCACAAGTTCACCTAGCTCAACCTCGTCGAGACTTAAGTTCCACAGAAATCTCAAAGTACACTTATTTTTCCTCGAAAAAGGCAACAAATTGGTCCAATTGAATGTCGATGAATGATCCCCAGAGACGTCCAAGTTCGGTTATGCGAGTGCCCACGTTTTATTTGTTTCTCGAAGCGGATAGGCGTCGCGAGGGCTGCGCGTTTTGCGATGCCAGACGCGACGCCCTTTCTTTTTGGCCGCGTATTCCACGATGTACACGAAGGAGGAAAAAGAGGAAGAAGGGAGACAGCGATAGCGCGAGGCCCGTGTTGAATCGATAAGTACATGATTCATCGTGGTTTCGGTTTGAATTTCAAGCGACCAGACCGCAAGGTGCATAAGGAAAGCTGAACACCTTAGAAACACCGCAAGATCGTCGCGTATGCCCCGTTCCATGTAATCGATGGCGGTTTTTGCACAGAGGGCACGTAATCGATCTGTAGGTTCCTCCGACAGGTAATTGATAGGAACACCACATGCAATCAATATTTTGCTTAGGATTTAATCATTTTCTGTATACCGGGTGTGTATCATGACTGTCGCAACAGTAATGTTTTCCTTATTACTAGAATTTTCAGAGATTATTTGCTGTGTTGTTTTGAATATTCAAGAATGGAGGAGCTTTGGACATTTTAATATTAACTGACAAGGAAATATTCTGAGAAAATTGTTTCTGTTTAAATTGGAATGTTGGATTTGAGCATTAGAGAGTATTGAACACGTGTTTTTTATTTTAGCTAATGAATAATTGAAGCTTGAAATGTCCCTTCTACGTTCAGGGATTGGAACAGTGTTTCTATAATTTGTGTAAATGTTTTAAACGAAAGTTACTCCGTTCTCTTATACGAATAAAGAATTTTTATGTTTAATATCTTCCCACAGATCCCCTTTTTGTTTTATCAATATATGGCTGCTGTATCGATATAATATAACCATAATGGCAAGTAATAAGAAGATGAAATATAATTCAGAAGTTTATTCTTGGACGAATGCAATTATATTGCGACCGTATAATAATAATCCATAATACTACAAAACTGACAACCTCCAATTTTTTTCAATATTCTGATTTTGGTGTTTACTAAAAACAATGCACTTGGAATTCAATAAACACCAAAATCTCATTTTTTAATAAAAGTGGCCTTGGTCAGTTTCACCAACAAGTCAACGATAAGAAAAATACAAAAATTGCTAAAATAGCCCGACTATCGATCGCTATCCACAAAAGTGTCTTTCCCAAAAACCTACCAACAAGAAAAACACTGCCCCTCCCCCTCCTCTGCCTCGCCCATGAAACAAGGGGATATAACAGCTCGGTGTAACGGCTGGATCGATCATAAAGTGCGATCTAACAGGGTTGCACCTAAAATTCAGGCCTTGATCTCGTTCACAAAGGGATATTCTGTCGGTAAAGTTTCATCTTATTCCATCCAGGCCCTTTCTCGTCCGAACTGGCCGCAAAATTGTTCGCTGCCTCACGTCGTTTCTGATAGGGAACAGGTAAAGGGGATCGCGGTTCGATACTCTTCAGCCCCTTTGCCTTGCCACGAGGCGAGGTCCCGCCTGTTCACCCTTCACCCCGTTTCCTACGTGTACCTGGCGAGCACGAAATCGGAGCGTGGGAAGACGGAGGTCCGCGAAAGCAGACCCCATGCCGCTAATTGCAGGTGTTGCCGGTCGTTACGGCCCCGAAACTCGATGATTATGGCATTTAGGCAGATATCCGCGATCACGACGAACCGGGGGATTTTTCTTGCCCTGTTTTTTCTGGGTTAGAGGATGACCCAGGGGGCACGAGGCAACGCCTAATGCGAGGAGCTGAGCAAAAAGGTGGCGATATTCGTGGTTAGCGTGTCGGACTCGGCTTTAATGATCGCACCGTGGATGATTTAGTCATATGCGAGCGAGACGTGGCTCCACGAGTGATGGGAGGTTGTAGGGAAGACTAGAGATTGTTTGGTTACTGTATTGTGCTGAGAAATAATTGGGGATGAAGTTGGTACGGACTCTCAGAGACGGATTTGTATATATGCTAAGTAGGCTGCAGCTTAGGACGGAAAATTTTGGGGAGAGAGACAGCAACCTATATGCCTAATTGCTCAATATGCGAATAAAATATTAAACATAATTTAGTAGAAGCGGCCATTTTTCTATTTCCGCTGTTTAATAATATTAATTAAGGGAACAGGGATGTATTCAGTACAGTTTCTGAACATTGGTGCTGTAAGGTCTTGGGTTGGGTCCTCAGCAACCAAATAAGTCTAGCAATTTAATGAGTGGCCAGAAAGACAATTCGTGGCTCGTATTCGGAAGTGGGTCTCAGATTAATCATCATCTGTCCGTAAAGCATAATACAGCTGCGCGAATCTTGGAGAATGACCTGATTTGGCAGGGTTTCTTACCGACGTGAAGCTCTATGTAATACTTCCGAGTTTTTCGCCTGGTCGTAGCGTTTTAATCGTGAAACTATTAACGAGGCGAGCCCGGGGTGAAAAATGAGTGTTTCGAGAGGAGAAAACAAGCTTGTTCATGGGGTAATTAATCATTAGCTGATTGCTCTTTCAACTGTTCGGTAATTACCTTGTTTGCAGCGAAAGTAAAAGTTCAATATTAAAACGGATTTGTGATGAGTTCGGTGCTTAGGGTAGGTAGAGGATCTCGTGTCTGGAGAATTAACTAGATGTTTAGTATGAAACGAATATTGTACAATGTGGTACATTTAATCGTGAAAAAAGTGGGAATGGAAGAAAATATTTCTAAAGAGATGTCTAAAATTTGAGACATAAAATAGAATAACTATTACTTCCTCATATAATCAAATTCAACCGATATAAACACACATTCACTTATTTACACCACTCCACAACTTTCCAAACAGAAAAAAAGCCAATCCCCATGTGTCAACCAAATAAAAATCACTTCGACACCACCACTTCCACCATTCAATAATATCGCCCCTCCCTCTTTCAGCTAAACGTGTCATTCGAACACGAGAATGGTCATCAACAAGGGTAGAGAGACAACTCCAAAAAAGGGAAAGAAAAATGATGGCTTTCGTGGATGGTTCGCCAACCGAAGAATGCAGAGCAGAATGTAGACGTTCACCTACACTGGCCGCGACAAAGCAGAGCGAAAATTGCTGCAGCGTGAATGTCCGAACAGCGAGGAGGAAAGAAAAGCAGGAGTAGCAGCGATGGACCTTAGGCGGAGTTAAGTATTCTGCAGGAGGTCATAAGCGTCGGGCCAGTGTCATAACCGTGGGTCGCAAAGTCGGGGGATCATAAATCACCGTTCGAACCGTCCCACGCTTTCGAAAAGGATGGCTTTGAAGTGGTGCAAGGTACTCCGCGCAAAAGAACGCCCGAGCGGTGCACAGATGGCTGGTGAAAAGATGGCTGTGGCGCCCGATGCACGTCCGCCCGTGCAACATCCCCGAGTCTCTTGCCGCGGAGCGGCCAAACAAGAAAGGAGCTTGTCCCTGACGCGCCTGTGGGGAATAGTGGTGGGTGTGTATTGGCCGTTTTTCGAGAGAAGTCCTGGGAACACTTGAAACGTCGAAAAGGTTCGGCTCCGCCGTTGTTTTCCCTGCAGCCGATACCCATGGTGCTAAAGTGTCTCGAGGACGTTGTCCCGAAGCGTGCTTTTCTTCCCTCGAGTGCATTCAGTGCTTGCACATCCACGAGGAATTTCACGGGTTATCTGGTAAACTCGAGTGGCTGGTTTGAAAGATTCCAAGTCCTTGGAGGCAGTTTCACGGTACTCGACTGTTGGGTTCAATGGAAATTGTTGCGGGAAATGAAGTGGCGCAGTAGCACGGGGGATGAGAAAAATCTTCCACATGTTGGCGTTTAGAAGAATCTCTGGCTCCATGAGTGATAAGTGCTAAAGGCCGGTGTTGGCTGAGATTTCTCACTGAAAGCGCTCTATTGATACCAGAGAGAAGGACTTGAGGTCTGGAGGAAACAGGGCCTACTTGTTCCTTGGAGATAAACTAAGAGGCTTTGGTCCCAGATACTCCGATAAATAATCGGAGTCGGAACTTTTCAGGTAGGGCAGAATTTTCCTCGAGGCACTTCAGACTGCTGGGCCAACCGATAAGATAACAGGCAGAAGGACGTGGTCTTAGAAAATTATCGCACCCCCGGCCCACATTGCTTGCTACTGATTACACCGCGTACTACCCTCGTCAGAGACGTCAGTCACTTCCCGGAGCTTAAGCCTTCTTATTGCCGTCCTTGATGAAACACTGTCCACGTTATCGCCAGACACGCCTCCTCCAAACGCGACCAACTTTCCTTCCAAGAACTGTTTTCCCTTTCACTTTCGTCTGTCAACCGTGCCTGGTCAATTCCTTACTGCTGCCTGGGAATATGTGTATCTCCTCTGCTTGTCGGTAACTAATCGATTCCGCGATAAACAGGAACACGGACTTTAAACTAATAGATATTTAGGATCTCTGGGTAAGCGGTCTAACCAAGATTCTCAGGGCAATCTGTCAGAGGGTACGAGTGGCTGCTTGAAAGGAAATTGTAGATAAGAAATTCGGCTGATACAATCATTGTCGAACTTGTTAGGAGATTTCCTTCGTCTTTGCATGCTAGCGTTCGATTAAGGTAAGTAATCCCTTGAGGGCACTCTTTTACTCTAGAGGGTGCAAGAGATCCTATCCATCTAGATATTTCTAAATCTTCAACCCTTTCCCTGACACGAGCTCAAGGTCACGCTATATCCATCCCATCCCCAACTGTCATGGTAACACCAGGATTTCATAATTCAACTCTTCACGTCAAAATGATGAGGCAGAGCAAGCATGTGTACTTTGTTGCAAACTGGTCATCGAAAACTGTAGAGACTACATCTCTAGGCTTTTCACTTTCGATGCTCTAGTGTGCATGTAAGTATACCAGTCACTAATGAGACTTAGAGGAGGTGTTAACGCGAGGAGCTAACAAGTAAATGATTCCACGGAAGGTCATTAGCTCCCAGCCACCAAATAGCCACCACCCAACACTAGATAGCCTACTAACCCTAGACTCTAATCATCGCTGTCCCCCCAGAGTTCGCGCTACAGGCCTCTTTCCTGTTTGCGCATGCGCACCGGCGATCTCAACACCGCTAGTGCCGCCTATACTACCGTTTTCACCCCCGCTGCTTTCGCTATCCGCCTGTGCCTCATCTGCCCGCAATACTACAGAGTTAAGCCGCAGATCTCGCGAGCCAGCGATTTGTTAACAAGCTCAAAGAATTATCGGGCAACGAGGAGTCGAGGGTGAGCAGGGGACACGAGCTCGGGGTGAATCCTTCCTCACGTGCTCGTTGCCCCCTTTCCTCGCTGCGAATCAGACCGAGCAACCCCCTAAGACTCACTTGGTATACTGTAGAAGCCAGACGAGGTGCGTACGACGCAGGACGGCTGGAGGTCGGGATCACGCTCGTGATCGCTGGCTGCGTGACTTCCTGGCAATCTTCCGTTGACACGACTCATTGTAGGGTTACGGGGTGGCACATCGGGCGGGCCCCGCGGCGCCGAATTGTCCAACAAACACCCTGCAACAGCAATGGAAGGGATGCTCGTCATTCAAATCGTCCGACCAGCGGAGCTTCTCGATTCTCTAAGCTGATGACGCTATTATGAGAAAAGCGGGATGCTCAGGGGGCCCCCTTCAGAAGATCTCGGGGACCTAAGCACTCTTGAGCTCTCGAAACACGCTCTTATTGGACCACAGAGCACGGGTTCTGTTACTTACTCGCCTCGCTTGTGTAGGGGCAAATAATGAGGGTAGAGGGGCATGGGCCCTTTGGACTTCGCTGTGTGTAGCCGGTGATAATAAGATTGGGCATATCGGATTGTATTGAAGTAGATTCTCTGGAGCAGCGTTATTTTTATGAATGAGAGGAGATTACGATTAGATGAGATGAATGTTTGGAACTACTACTATCGTGATTTAGGAAAAATGAAGTATGAAGAATCTTGGGCTAAAGGCATTTCAAGATTTCATTAAAATTAGAAGATACTGAACTCCAATCTGGTACTATTGTACGTTGCAGGTCCAGGTAGCTGCTGATGCGAACTTCCATGAGCTCCCATTATTAACATTGCCAGATGATTTCTATATAGATTTGATTAATTAACACTATGACTGTGTTTAGGCGTGTTTGAAAGGTCATGTTCTTTGGAAAGTGTTCTGGAAAGAGTTAAACAAAACATTCTCAGCAGTAGCTGTCGCTGGGAAAGGCCTGGCACAATACACTACTTGCTTGGTGTTAATTCCCAATAAACAGTAAATCCTTCTGTCTTAATATAAAGTAATATATCTGTTAACAATTGGAAAATGGCAACTGCAAACGTGGGGGACTAGAAATCCTGAACGCGTAAATAGTAAGAGTACCCATGTGGACAATTCAAGATATGCCTAATTGAAAGTGCAGCGTACTGTTATATAATTACTAATTGGGCAAATAAAATGCATAATAGAACAACTATATTTAGATAACACCGTGTATTATTTATCTGCTTTATTTCATTCACCAGAAAATGGAAAGTTGAATCGTGGTTCCCTACTCTTCCGGTTGCCATTTTTACAATTGTATGTATTTTCTAAAATGCACGTAGTTTGTTGGACATTTGGCGTTTACAGTGGCAGAACACTGCGTGCCGATTTTCAAACTTCGAGGGGGTGTTTCAGCCCTTAAAATTGTGAATAGGCATAAATAAAAACGTGTCTTTTAAATTGTTGTGCTTAATAACATATTCGAAGGAGAAAGAAATCGCCGCTGTCGATAGTGTCCCCTGTCAGTTGACAGCCTGCACCTTTCCTTATTTAATTGCTCTGAACGCAGGTTTAAGGCTGTTGCTACACCTGGTTGTCGTGATTATTAGAAAACGCTTTGAGGATAAGTCGCCCCGCTGCTGAAATAACGTCGCGGTCCAGATTGCCTAACCCGGACCCAGTTTCCTTCGAGATTCAACTGCGAACAATGCCCACGCGTAATCCTGGGCAGGTGGCCAGCCGATTTTCAACGGGGCAAAAGGGTTGAGCCGATCTCGCGATTAGGCACGTTTCACACGACCAGGCTTTCCCCGCTACAGGGATTACCGCGAGGGGGAGTGACCCAGAATCGCGGACGTTCTTCTCTGCGCAGCGGTGCGAAATGAAAATTTTTGAAGGTAGCACGGAGCTTTGTCGCCAGATCCTCTGAAGTATAACAATGTCACGGATTTTTTTCGGCGGAAAAGTGCGCCTTTGACGTGAAATCCATTAGCTATTTTTTGTGAGCGCAACGCGAACAGTCTTTGACAAGTTTCGAGACGACGCCATCGAATGTTGGCGTTTTATGTATCGATTAGTCCAAAAAAGGACACTTTGGTTGTTCATAGTTTTTGGTATAAATTCTCATAGAGGGCAGATATGAAGGTCGATGCAAGCGTGAAATATCACGATCTTTATTAAAGGCTTTAGCTTCTTTACTGATATAAACAGTGGTTATTGGTGAAAACTGTAAAGTGTTTGGAAATGGCTTTGAAGATTTTAAAGTTCCTGAGACAAATTTTGTTACCTAGAGACTTTTCAATCTTTCTGTTGCAATTGCGTTGTATTGTAAAAAAACATGGATACAAATTTCAACCATCTGGATTAATAAACTTTACAGTTAACTAAATGTGTGGCATTTTACTAGAAATGGTATTTATAAACAGAAGCAAGTAGAATCTGTAATAAAATTGATCGAATCACCAAAGTTGTTCAAAAGCAAAGGCTTATTTACAAAGCCGTGCTCCAATCTTCCGATTTATTTCCTCCCAAGGAATCGCCCCATTCACGACTATACTATCGCTAACGAACCATCCCGTAGGGTCAGTCCTCCAACCCAGCCAAGAATATAACAGCAGCTCCACATCGCCTATCCTGCTCCAACTTTTGTTGAACAAGGAGGCCAAGAGGGGCTGCGTCTCGTTTTTAGATTTCCTCTCCAAGTCGATACGGAAAGTGGAGCAGTTGGCGGCATCCTTAAGTCGATTATAAGCCCGCCCTATTCTCAGATTCGGGGCACCTCGGCCTCTCATTGTATCGAACAATCTCGAGAGCCCGACGCAGAGGTACGGATAGGATGACCAGCTCGAATTTCTCCCTGTGCCCCTTTTTCCCGTCTATTAGCCAATGAACTGGATCCTTTCGAGCCCTTTTTTCTTACGCCTCCAAAGAACGTCCTAGCGATATCCGATGAGGAACGCAACAGGAAGCGGGTGCGTTAACAGAGGCAGGGAGAGAACAACGAGGCGAAGGTAGCAAAAAAGAAAGCAAGACACATGCGGGGCAGAAGCATCGCGGAGACAGGGGGAGAAAAAAGTTTTACTCTGTGCGACGACAAAAGAGTTTGCCAATCTCCGTCTAATCGCGGGCTTGTGCCCTTTGCCTCCCTTTCTTTCCTCGCGGGCAACTTCGATTCGTGTCCCGTTTGCGCGACCACCCCGCGCGCCGCGACGCTTCGACCAAGAGCACTCGACCCTTTTACGATCCAAAGTTTCTCAGTTTCGACGTTTTCTCCCGGGGGAGAGCGCCATTTGGCATTACCAGCGGCGTGCATCGGTTCGCCAACGATCGACCCCGGACATGTAAATTGCTGTGACACTGTAACGCTGTCGAAACGGGGGGTCCTCGAGGGGGCCCGATCGCCTCGCGACATCCGCGGCCCGAACTTCCCTCCCTCGCCACCGATTTCCTTTTATTTTGCGATTCCAGCCGGGGTTTTGTTGGGTTTAGAACCGTGGGAGGGATTCTGTGATGCTGGTTCGATCGTGGGTGGTTGGCAAGTGCTTGCGAGTGTCTTTCAGTGGTAGAATGTTGAGATATTGGGGATGTCGTCGGCAATGTATGACAGGATGTGAACGGAGCTTTAATTTTATGTAGTTTTAAATAAGTTGGGGTAGATATTGATATTCTCTCTATTTCAGGAATGTTTTCATATATTCAAATTTGGGGATATTGATCCTTTTACCAGGAGGTGTAATATTGCGAATGTGTGAAGTAAGTGTTTGAATTTGTCTACGTCAGTGCTCGTGTCTCTTAAATCTATTTATCCAGTATAAATAAATAAATCCATCTAAGGATGCTTCATATTCCTGAAGTGAAAGTTCTAAAAATCGTTATTTTTGTTTATTGCATTTTGTGAATGTTTAACCTTTTAGGAATACGAGTTTAGGACGACTTCCTTGAAAATATGAGAATTTCAGATACTAACAACATCGAAATCTACAATAAAAACTTGTTCAGAAAGTACACCAAGAAAATGATATTTTCCCATTCCCATACATACACATTGCACTGTTTATAATCTGCTGAAAACAATTAAAGGATGTGCCCAACAACACTGCCTATAATTTCCACAAATTTTCTTGCAAAAACAGAGCTCAATGTTAGAACAGTCGACCGCTGTCGTTGAAGGAAAAAATGTGTAAAGTTAGAGTAGTTCTCATTTCCTTTTCTTCCGTTTTGATTTTTACACCCACCTTCCTCTACATTTCTGCTTAACGATTATCTTTTTCCCAGTATCCTACGAATCACACATTAATCCATCAAGCCTAAAGCATGCCACGACGGTTGCGAGTAGGGTAGTCTCATCCTACGCAACCTTAACGAAACTCCCCACCCCTCTCGCCCCGAGCAACCACGTTGCACAAAGACGCGTGTAAATCCGTAACGCGACGTGCTCGCGCGGCTAAGCCCAGCACGGAAGAAAAGTCCAAGGGGTGCAGGCTCGTTCATTCTCACCAGAAGCACCGGAGCAGAAGACTCCAGGCAGCGCGTCGTTATTCTTCCTAATAGATCGGCGGGAGTAGTCATTGTGTCGGTCGTTACTTCGAGGATCCTTTATCCAGGGTCGGCGTCGATCGGCGCACGTCCTGTCAGACGAGGGAAAAGAGCAGCCGAAGGATAGGCGACCTTGGGAGGGTGGAGCGGCGGAGGCATCGGCGAGGAACAGAGGAAGCAGCGCCAAGAGACTCGTAACCTCGACAAAGGGCGAACAACGGCGGGGTCAGAGTTGGGAGAGCTACCCTTGATCCAGTGTCCAGGATGAGCCTCGTGCTACGGAGTTTCGTCAGGCCGCTAAGGAGGAGCTGGAGGTGGCTGTGAATCGAATTATCCTCGGCTGGCTGAGCCGCGGGCCCTCCGCTCCGAAGATGGAACGAACCACCGAGGATAGGCGAAGAAAGGACCCAGAAGAGGGGGACCCCGAAAAAAGGATTCCGGTGAATGAGCATCACCGCGACGGTTGTTGTCGCACCGGGCCAGCGTAATGGATGCTCGCCCATTGAGAAAGCACGTCGGAACGCGTAACATAATATCGGGACCCTCGCCGAAGCAAGAGCCCATACCTAATGGAATTTATTAGAGGAGGTACGGGCCCACCCTTCTGCGCTTCGAGTTCAGGTACGAAAGCAGAGCTGCCGGTTAGGCCCGCGCGTCTCGTATTGAGGCCGGCAGAATTCGCTGTTACAAGCTTCTGGATCCTGCACTGGGTTAACTCGTTCAGAGTTTCGAGATGGTAGGACTGAAGCGCCTCGTTTGTTCCACTGGCGCGCGGTTATGAAATCACGCCAGTTGGGGACGAACTTGGGTGTTCAGTCCCTTTTGGTAGTGGGATACTGGGCCACGTACATACAGTGCGGGATAAAAGTATATGGACACCCCTTAAAACAAAATAATTTATTTAAAATTCGACCAAAGGATTTGAGTTATTTTTTCTAGGAGCTAGAAGGATAAGTTTGGTAGGTGACGTGTTTCGTCGTTTGGAAAAAATTGCAATTGGTCGGAAGGGCGAAGAAATAAAGTCGTTTTTTTCAACTTTGTTATTTGAGCCTGTAATGCAAATTTAAAAATCGCGGCTGCAGATTTTAGTAAGTTGTATATATCTATGCTGTAAAATTTTATCGAAATTAAAAGTGGTGAAAATTCGTGTGGGATAATGCAGACTAAAATATGTATATAGAAGACTGAAATTAATTTCTCTGTAAAGTTGCGGACTGTGTTAGATTTTCCAGTATTTCTTATTCTAGAAGTACTCAATTAGATGTTAGAAGATCCACCCTTATAGATTTCTTGCTCGTTCACCGACCAATTTATCTCGTTTACAGGGCTGCCCGACTAAAACGTTTTACTTGTACTCTCGGAAATCGAAGAATTACGTAGGATTGCAAACAGTGCGGAGAAAAAGCTCCCATTATTGTATTTACAGTCTCTTTTAAAAGTCTAAGCTTCTGAAATTCTGAAATTGTATTGGAGAATTCTACTAAGTAGTTTGATGTGATCACTGTTATTAAAAATGATCCAAGCAACGAAGAAACGATATGGATGATGATTTTAATTATCAAAATAGACCCACAATTTTAAGACTTGACACCGAGGACTTGTTGATGTTAAGGATGAACTTCAGTAACATTATAAATAAGCGAAAACCTTTGAAAATTGGAGGATGCAATAAATTGACAAAATAGAATAAAAAGTAAAAGCGAATTTAACTGAATTTGCGCTAAAAATACATCTGCCATTTCTGATTGGTTTTCATTACAGGAAAAAGCCTTATTAATATCTTGAAAATCGATTAACTTTTGGCTAAAATTATCACTGAAATTCATCCTTAAAGCACTTCACTTGCTACCCCCATGATGAGTCTTCAATTTCAACAAAACATTTCCATTATATTTCTCTATTATCATCCACAAGACTGTGCCACTCAAATACCTCCATTCTATTTTTAAAATACTGTTGCGAAAATTTCCAATAATACAATCAGCAGTCAGCAGATGGCACAAGTTTGCTCCAAAATGTGCATCAAGCAAAATACCAACACAAAACCTAAATATTATACACATATTCACAAAAACAAATATATCCAGCAATCTTATAAACGATAAATTTCGGAAACAGTAAATACGTATGGTTCGAGTAATTTCTCCCCCAGTCTAGATTCGCCCGGGCATCTGAAGCCCCGATCGAATCGATTAATCGGGATCCCGCTGTAAAAGTGTATTGGAAGATCGAATCAATTCTCGTACGAAATCGTGGACCGTGTTAAATCGTTCAGAAGTAAAACGCGACGCGGAGGAGCATCGTGGCAACGTTTACTGCCATTCCACAGGGGGAGGGAAAAGTGAGCAAACGATTCGGAGCCCCAGTCACGTATCGCGGGGCGGAATCGACGTATTTTGGGGAGCGGCGGCGGAGAAAATGGACAAGGGTTAGCCTCGTGTCTGGATTAGCTTTCGAACCGGAACGAATTAATACTATATCGAGCGCTGGGGAAAATATGCGCCCCAGATAGTTCTATATCCATGGGAATCGTGACTCTGAAACGAATGAACGTGATTGCGATAACGATCGCGATGGGAAAATGGAACTGGTCACGGGAAAAGCAACGCCGAGTCGAATGTAAATGCGACGATCTTCAGTGATAGAGAATAAATTTCAATATGGGGGAAGATTGTGGGTCGTAGTGGTCTTGAAGGGAGAAATGGGCAGATGTGACGGCAGGTTTCAACACGATTTTCAGCAAATCTTGAGGCTTATTCTGATAAAATAAATAATATCAGTGTTAGTTTTAGTAGACATTTTATGTTAGGTGTACCGACAGCCCCGGATTTATCCAAGTTTATACGTGGTTGTAATTGGACCTAGTTATGCGGAAAGCTACCAACTCCCAAAATGGCAAAAAAAATTAGGTACGCGCAGTAAGGATTTTATAATTTTATGATCTTTATTTTGCAAAAAATACCAACATACAGAACAACTCATACATTGTACAATTTTGGGGCTCAGTGGAAAACAAGGATCCATTCTTAAGGATCCATAATTTTATTCAAGAAAAATTATACATATTTTTGAGAATTTTTTAATTTATAGAAATCTATGAACATTAAACTATAAACAGAGATATTTTGAGTAATATAAGAAAATGCCTACGAAAATTTGTAGATAAAAGAATCATAAACAAATCATGAAACAAATTTGAATTTAAATTTGAATTTTGGGAGTTCGTATGTATGTATTGGTCAACGGCTTCTTTAGCCACAGTTTGCCTCACCTTCTGGTGTCTATTGCTTTGTTCGTTGTTTACCTTAGTCATCTTCCAACAGGCTCGCGTGTCGCTTGCACAGATTTAAACTGCTGCGACGGTTCATTAGCAAGTGCAAATACAATATATATTCTTTCCTGAAGAAGGTCCAAATCAGGGACCGAAACGTCGAATATTCTTGTTTTATTGCAAAAATAGCTTTTGATTGATTAAAAAAAGAAAAAAAAAAAATTGTGTGTGACCGAATCAGTGCGCCGATATCATTGTGTCAAATCATGAAACGTAGCATGTGCCTGTTTTCCACTGGGCCCCTCAATTATTAAAACTACCAAGCCATAATTCCATTTTAAGCTCAAAAACAAAAGCTGCAGAAAATTGAAAATAATATTAATTATACTACTCACTTATCAAATAACCCATTAAAAACACTGTAAAACAATAACAATAAATAAAATATACCCAATACAAAAAGCTACTTCTCTTTAACAATTAAAATCTTCAATCTAAAACTCAGTTTGACATCGCCGAGGGTTGGTAGCTTGCTGCCTAACTAGGCCCAATTATTATTAAGTATCATCCTTCACAGATTCGATTACAATATTCCCTCATTCCCACCCTCAAGCGCGCATAATTTACGCGCTTAAAAGCTGCCCATAGAAAAGCTTGAACACGGCTGTTTTTCAAAGCAATCGATCACAGTCGATCAGAAATTGTAAATTTCGTCTCGGAAGCTTTCCTCTGCGTATCACCCAAATGCCAAAACGCACTTCCGGCGGGTCTCTGGCGCAGGATGTGACGCGCATCCTGGCCGTGTGCGGGGTGGTAATTCTATTCTCCACAGATAACGCGGCGGAGGCAGGGCCTCTGTGAAAATATTATCGAAAGAATATACTATTCCTGGCTTCTTTATCGGCGGCGGGGCGCGTGTCGTGCGCCTCTTTAGAGAGGCGTTCATCTGCGCCGTGGCCGTTAACCGCGTTCTGATTCAATATTTATAGAAAACCGCGCGAGAATTGGCGACGGGCAATAATTCATGCGAGGAGCGGCGTCACGGCTCGCCCAGGGTTGTGTAATGATACCGTGAGCCACGGTTTATCGGCTAGTGTTCTGAAGTTCTGGCGAAAATTCGCCAGCAACGCTTTGCCGTAATTGAATTGCACACCCGATGAAATATATAGCAGGCCTGCGTAAAGTGGACTCTGACCCGATTCAAACCGTCACAAAAGGCGAATGATTTTTCCATCGAAACGACATTAGGTCCTCCGTGCCGCGCGAAACCAAGCTTTGTCGCAGTGAATTACCTGACCGCCGACTACGGCCGATTCGAACGGGCGGGCGTTTCGTCCTGTGTGTTGGATCGTTTACGCGGCTTTTTGCAAGTCTCGCACATACAGGAGAGCTTTCTGATTTTTCTGGAGGGAACGCAGAAATCGAATGAAGAGGTCACTTTTGGGTGAATACCACAAATCTTTCGATTGGTCCAAAATTAAATTTTGCACAGTAGACGAAACTGTATCAAAGGGAATGAAGAATTACAGCTGGAAACTCGTCAACTGTTCTCTATGCACGGTGTTGTTAAATTTTTAAGCAGATCCAAGTAGTCTTAGGTAATACCTGTTAGAATAAATGAGGCTATCAGCGCAACAGTGGTGTAAACCGAAATCTTTTATTTGGAGATTACATACGGCTAATGAAATTATTAAAAAATTGTGTTTTTGGGTACATAGGTGTGATTTTTTAAAAAATTGTGTTTTTGGGTACATAGGTGTGATTTTTTAAAAAATATAATTGCTAAGGTGTGTATTATTAATATATAAATGTATTAATATTGCAGAATTGCGCGACGTAAATCAACAAAATGCTCCTTGCAAAACTACGTTTTTGTGCTGCCATTTTGTAGACGTTTTCGGAAAGTTGTTCAGATCACTATAGAATTAAAATTGTACTGTATTAGAGAGTGGTTTACTCTGAAATTTCCACCCACTCAAAATTGTGACGATAGCTTCAACTACATTCACCTTTTCTATACATCTAAAATTCTTGTGACCAGCGGTAACAAGGGAAGAAGAAAGCGAACGTCTCTCGCGCAAAGCACAACACAGGGGTTTAATTTAAAACGCGTGGTTCGTTAACAAAACGCGTTAAGAGTCGCCCCAGCGCGTAAACTTTCATCGTCGAGTGACCCTGCGGAGGCCCTCCCTCGACTTCCCATCCGAATCCCCCGTCAACTTGCTGGCGTCGGAGGGAAATCTTGAAAAATGAAAGGGCGGTCCGCTGCACTGGGGTAGAGAGGAGCGGAGAGAATACAGTGCGCCGTGATGGACGAAACGGTTTTAATTGGAAGCCAGAGGAGGGAGAGCACGGTGGGTAGCGTTGCCCCGGCCGAAGCCCGAGATAGGGTGAGGCGAGCCGAGGCGGGGTGAGGAAGAGCGAGGAGGAAAGGCCAGAGGGATGGAAGGTAGGCGATAGCGTCGATGGTGGTTCTTTACCCTCGTGCTCGTTCCTCGCTCCCTTTGCCCTCGCCGCTACGTACATTTTCGCACGGGCGTACACGTCCTTACACGCGTTAATACGCGCGCGCACGCTGGCCCCAACACCTGCGCGCACCTCAGTACGAGCTGACAAAGGATGCTCGGCAACTCGGAAATTCAAAAAAATTCGAAACTTTGCAGAAATGTAGTTCAAGTGACGCTAATGACGTGACCATTGTTTGTTTCGGCGACGAAACGGTCCTAGGGGTGAAAACATCCCCTCAGGGATGAAAACGTCACAAAGGAACTGCGAGTTCCTATATTGTCCTGAATATCTGCGGAACCGTAAAAGATATCGAGCTGGAGTTTAATTCAAAGCTTTGTACTTTTTTATATGAATGCAATATGGCGATAAAGGATTTTTGAAAAAAGGTGATGGGGATGAATGTTGAAGAAATAAATTTTGTCGGAAATTCTTTATCTTCATATTGGTTTTCTTCTATCACCATATGGATTTTTAATATCCTTGTCAAGAATCATAAAGCTTTGGATTAATATTTTCCGATATCTTTTACAGTTTCGCAGATATTCGCGATAGTATAACTCGCAATTTCTTTCATTTGGACTACACTTCAGCTAGGTTTCAATTTTTTTTCCCTCTCTCCCTAGTCTCCCTCTTCATGGGACCATCCACGGCTCAGTCGCCTGGAACAGTGCCGAATTTACGAAGTGCTGATTTTAGGCATCCTTGGGAAACGCGATTGTGTCTAAGGGGGCGGAAACAGAATTTAATTCGTCTCCCATGAGAGTCCATGTATCTCGTGGATGAAGAGGCACGGCACAGCCAAATCAATGGGGTAGGGTTCCTCCTTCGCGTAGATATCGAGTTTCGCGGCGAGGAAATACCGCGGAAAATGAAATTAGCTTCGTCGATGTGACGGGGCCGATAGCTGCCGTCGTTTCGTCTCGTTCCGGGGGGTCGGGGGAGGGGTGACAAGGGGGGCATCGACTTCGAATCAAAGTTTAACAAGCCGACGTGGACGAAGAATTGGATGAAATCAAGACTGAATTACCATTCCGCGGGTGGCTCGATAATTGACGACGGGAACCGATCGATAATCGGCTAGTGTCATTGCGACGCCGAGTCCGGTTCCCAGAGCGTTTTACTTTAATACGACAGTATTGACGAGAGGTAGGATTGAAATGTTTATAATTTTAGAAATGTTCATTACTAGCAATTTTTGTGCTGCTACAATTTTGAATTGCAAACGAATGTAAGTTAGGAACATATGGATACAATTCGCCAAGTGGGCCGGTAAGTTGGATGCTACGCGGTGCTTGGTTAGTGGCGCCACCTGGGCCACGTAGTACACTCACTTTTAGAGCTGCGAGCGCTTCGCTGTCCTCAACATTTATTTTAACTTATTCGAGCAAAATAACGAGCTGGTCTTGACGAGATCATTATAGGAGGGGGGGGGGGGAGGGGAGGGGCTGACACTCCCAAAGAAAAAGTAAAAAGATATTAATGCAACCACGGTTGAAGTAATTCAAGAGCTTCATAAAAAAAAAGAAAATTGGATTTTATTCTTTAAATAAATTTTTATTGTCACCTAATGAATTTTCTTGAATTTGCATTAAAAATATTTATATCCGTTCAGCTTGGTTCCCCCCTCCCCAAGATTAAATCATATGTATGTCACTGTTGCATCATATGTATCGGCGATTATGAGAGTGGTCTACGGGATTTTTTTTATTATTATTAACGCAGTTTTAATCTCCGCAAGGAGATTATTCTGCAAAACATTTTATACTGATTACAAACATGATGATACACTTATTTATAAATACGGTACTTTCTTAAGTATTTTTTTGTTTTCGCGATATTTAGACTTCTCCGATTGTGCAATAGACGTAATATCTATAAACTAAGACATAGATTCATTTTTTTTATATTTCTCATTCGGACCACTTTCATAATCACCGGCACATATTAGAGCAAAATTTAAATTAATAAACAAACTTTAATTACTGATCTGTGCAGGGGGACGTTACGAAGAGACAGTCTACCACTCACACACGACTATCTACTTATAAAATTTTCTAATACCAATACCAAAAAAACACCTCCCAGAGCCACCTTACAACCCCAGCCACCGCAATGCACCGCGAAGTACATAATAAATCGCCTAAGTAAATGCCGAGCGCAGAAGCAGGGCAGGTACAAAGCGGGCCGATAAGCGATTTCTCGGCGTAATAACTCGCTTAACGAGCCAATAATGCCTGGGAGATGAGCGAAATGAAGGTCCATTTGTCGGGGATAAGCAGGGGCGCGGAGGAAAGCGCGAAGAAACGAGAAAAAGGAGGCGGAAGCGCCAATGGTAATCGAATGATATATCCTTCCGCTCTAACCGGAGAAGCGTTCGCCGAAAGGTAGCAGTGCAGGGAATCCACGGGGGCGGCTTAATTCGTCTGCCCATTAGAATTTATGTGCCCATGGCTGGGAGTCGAAGAGAGAAAAGGGCCACGAAATGCCGGGGCTTTCTTTACGATCGGGGCTCGTCGAGGCGGGCGCGTGGCTTCGAGTGGACCTCAGCCGAGCAGAGCTTGATACGAGACGCCGAGCTGGTTCCTCGCCCTTTCCTTCGTCGCGGCCCACACCTCTTTCCTCGAGATCCGAGCGACAAGCGGAGCGTGGAAAGCCGCGGCGGCGGTCTCCTCACGAGAAATTCTTTCGCTGGGGCGAGGGGATATCGAAATCAAAGGATCGGCGGCCCGTGTGAATTCGAGGGCACGTCTGGGATCCTTAAGCGCCGCACACGCGGCTCTCTCGGCTTTCCGAGAGGAAAAGCGCGACGCCCGAGGCACACGCTTCGCTTCTACCCATCACCGATTAGCGCCCATTAGAAGCTGGTGACTCGTGAAACGCGAGCGTTATTACTTTTACACCCGCGCCCTTGTGCCCGTCTTTTTGTCTTCTCCTTCGTTTTTTACGCTACGTCGCGGCGAATTCGAGCGGCGACACGGTTAACCTCTTGCTGATAAGACGGTGGAACGTATTATTGCCAAGTAGGGTGGGAGAAATTGTAGCTTACAATAAAATTGAAAAAATCAACGCGTTCGTTGAAGCAAAAATTGAAAGCAATTTAAATTATGAATCAGATTTTAAGGAGATATATAAATCTGGGGGCTATGTTCTTCTATCTGTTCGTTGGAAATGGTGATCAGAAATCACATTCTATTTCCATAATTTGTACTGCGAGAACCATATATTTTTAGGATTGTAATAAATCCACGCTAATAACAATACATTTCCAGGTACGTTTTAATGGTTTCGCTTCGCTCGATTGGTTTTGCATCTATCGTTGCACGGCAATCGCTTTTCCACAATTTGGGGGATTAAAAAACGTTTTCGATTTGGAATGGGTCTTTCCTCTCGGATTTTTATGATTTTTTTGTGCTAGGCATGCCAGAGTGACGAATCAACTATTGCGTGAAAATTTTAAATTTCACGATTCACAGCACGCGCGACGGGCCAGATACACCGCGAGCTTGCTGGGTTCTGCGTTTTTTACGCTGACTTTCTGGTGTTTAACAAAGCCCGGTTACTTGATGTTTGGAGCACGCGGCACGTATAAGTTCCTTCGTGTGCACTCGCCCGTTTTATCACGGCGTGGACGTGCGTTATTCGTAGCGAAAGGGTTTACATTCTAGAAAAATTACAAATATCGTAAAATACGTGAAGGTAATACTATCGAGAGTGTAATCAAATTGTTTACTTCAAATTAATGTAGGTATCAATTCAAAAACTCTAGTTTCTTTTAAATGGAGAATTCGGTATGCTAGGCCGGGACTGGAATTGTTTGCTCAATTTTTCTTTATTCGGATACAAAAGCTTTGTCGCATATGTAGTGATAATATGATCAAACATCATTTATATAGCGATTAGCGAGGAAAAATAAAAACAAAGGGGAAACAGGTTTCAACGATTTTAACTTTTGCTACATGAGACATGAATAATTTCTTTTTACTTTGAAACGAATTGCATACATATGCTAGGCGATATTAAGTTTAATAAGAACTTTTTCAGATGACGTATAAAAATAGCTGTGAAATTTCTCTCCCAAGTAGATATTTAATACTAAAGCAAAATGTCCATCAATTCTTATTAATTACTTTCCAAGTTCATAGCTTTCCTTGTAATACTTCACTAATTTCACACACAAAGTTATATAAATCCACCTTTAAAAGTGTAGGTACCTATACCCAATCAACAAAATATGTCATAAAACAAGCTTCCTTGATCTTTCAAATTCCTTATTTTCAGGTTTACAAACACCATTCCTTACTTTTGAAATTTCTATGCACCTGAAATCTCAATTAAACCCAACTCATTCCACCAAAACTTGTCTTTAAGCCTACCGGTAAGAATCTCTCCTTCAAAGCACCATCGAAGGCAATGTATTTTCTCGAGCAGCGTTCGCGAAGGCGCGTGTATCCCGGCGGAGTGCAATTCGCGTCGCAGTGAATAAGCGTCAGAATAATTAAATGCCCGTGGATGTTCCCCTTTTTTTTGCTCCAGGGATCACGTGAGAAACTGAAGCATCGGCACGAGATGCTGCGCGGCTTCCTTGGTGGGAATCGCGGGACCGGTTCCACGCTCGTTCGAGTGCGATAAACGCTAATACGAGGCCAGCAGGCTCGTCTTCTGGGCGTGCAAGCCACGTCGATGGGAGCCTCTTCGCGTTTCCGACTCGAGGAACAGGCGACTTGTCCCTCGCCCACGCGTCTCACCATTATCGCTGCCCGATCCTATCTGCACCGGCGTAAGCCGATGATGGTGGGCGATTCCAGGCGAAATGTCATAATCGAAACGCGCACGCGTTTCCCACAGTTGTCGATGTCCAACACGGTGCAGTCCAGCAAGCACATCTGCCGTTGCAAAATCTTGTTGAGAGAAACTACATACGTGACTCCATGATTGATTCTTATTAAGTCTACTTGATGCAGGGTATGCTTTTAATTATAAAAGGAGCTGATTGGTGTTCTCAATGATTATTCTTAAAATGAAGCTGGTTTCTTTTATTGATGTAAAGTGGAAAATTGGTGGTAGGGTTGGTAACGAAAAATCGTTGGGAATTTATTTTGTAACGAACAGTAGACACATCTGTTATATTAATATTCCACAAAATAATCTCTGAGATTTTATACACTTTTATGTATCCTGATAACTTTTCTCGAAAGATTTTTTGAACTTGTTTAAGTGGGGCTGTAACTCTTCTGCTATATTTCTCTCAATGCTCCTCGTATCTTCAGATATCCTCCCTTTCAGGGTGTGTTTGACAGAGATGGGCAAAATTTTTATTTAAATACAATTTCGAATAGCGAATAAAAGTGACAAATTTATTCGTCATTTGTTTTTATAAAATTGACCCGGGTTAAGAAATTTATTTGACCTGGAATAAAGTTAACGAAAAAGTTACTTAAATAATTTTAATGAAATTGAAGGAACACTTGCGAGAATATTTTCTTAAGAAATCGACCACCCAATTTCTTTAACAGCTCGCAGAAGCGTGGCGCCGGAGCTCTACTATTCTATCATCAGCACCTCTATCAAAATGGCACTCTACACTGTCGACAACGATTCGCGATTTCGACGATGACACACAGCGCGCCACCAATGCCCTGGGCACCGTTGCTGGACTCAGGATATTCGTGTTACAAGGGGCGGGAAGCAGATAAATTGCTCGTTGAAACAAAACGACGGTCTTGTCGAGTCTCTCAAGGCTGCGTGGGTGGGAGCCTCGAATCATGGATCGGCGCTTTTGAGCGTGGATTGCGCCTCGTCGCGCGTTATATTGCTCCTCGGAGAACACCGATATTACTGCAAGCACTTAGGGCCAGCACATGTAGCTGTTGTTGTTGCCTATCACGATTATCGCCAATAAACCGAGAGAGTACACCTAAACGGACAGATTTTTTAAGATCCACCCGACGATTACCTTTCAACGCTTGAAATTCAAGCGATGGAACATGATAATTTTATATTGACGGGGTGGTGTGCGTATACAAGGAGGTCCTTTAATTTAATCGTAGTGGGTACAGGGGTAGATTGATACAGACTAATTATCTCGACACTATATTTAGTTCCATTTGAGCAAATATGTGAAGATTATTGTTGAAATTTTTGCTATGATCCAGCGTATGTTTGTGTACCTTCACGTATAAATTGTTTTCTAATTATTATCTCTATATAAAACTATTTACTTTTTAGAGAAAAAGTAAATAGTTTGGATACATCCAAATTGATCGTCCAAATAACATTTTTTCATTCATTTTGTATGTATTTTCTCAAGATTTCGCTTACTATATATTAAAAAGGAAGGATCAAAGTATATTTTGGCATATTTGTTATTAAGTAATAAATTCAAGTGAAAATTAAAAAAATTGAAAACAGAATAACGAATTAACTAAGTAGTCTCGCAGTGGGGTAAATTGATACACTTTGCTTTCATCCAAATAATAATTTTTCATTCATTTTTTATGTATTTTTTCAAGTTTTCGCTTACTGCATATTAAAGAGTAAGGACCAAAGTATATTTTCTCATATTTGTTAATAAGTAATTAATTAAAATAAAAATGAAAAAAATTGAAAACCGAATAACGTATCAACTATTCCCCTATCTCCTCCAACCTTTAATATAACTTGATTTTCTTTTAATTTGATGACAAGAGGTCTTTTTACACGAGATACTTTTGTGCCTACTTTCTCACAAAATTTCTACTCATTTTCCGTCTTCAAGAACCGGCTCTGCGAGCCACGCGAATATATGTAAAACATCAGTCGTGAGTCACAGAAATGATGTGTGGGAAGGTCTAAAATGACCACCTTCGTGCTGGAATAATTCTGCTCCTTAGAGCATCGAAGTGCATTAAACTATTTTTGCAGCACGTAATACGTTTAGAAACAGATTCTGCGACAGTGATAATGCCGATGGCGACGGTAAACGATCGATACCATTAATGTGCTTAATCCAGCTAAGTAACGAATCCGCAAACGGGTAACCTTGGCGCGGAAATTAATTGGAAACGACAGATGCGCGTAGGCGCGAGCAACTCGTTGCAGCCTCGGTATTTCTGTGCATCTTGCCACGGCGTTTCTACACCAGCTGCTCGACTATCGGAACGGATCTTCCTAATTGCTCCAGAAAGCAAGGAACATGGAAATGAACGGATTTCGAAGCGTTACATTCAAGTAAGCTTCTCTGAACCGTGTAACATTAAACTCCTTATTTATTCGAAAGCCGTCCCTTGAATCGTCGAGAAACGATTCTCGGGCAATCTTGAGGATGCAAGGTAAATATTCTTATCAACCATTTACTTTATGCGCACATATATACCTACATATGCCTATATGCGTTTGTTTAGTGAATGCGGTGCGTGCGGGGAACGCCCATAGGCGTTCAGCGACTATGGTGAAGGGATGCGAGTAGAGGAGTCACGCACACGGTGAACGCAGAGCGTTCAAATTGTCTGCATCCAAAGCGTTAATGACTACCGTCTGCTTTATCAACCAGTTGGTCTTACTGCTTCGTTAGAAAGAGAAACGAATGAGAAATGGGATTCTGAGTATTTACCTGTTAATTTGTTTATACTCCAATGTATCAGTGGAATCGTTAGTAGCCTTTGATTTCACAGGCTATTTTCACATCGTTGCTTTGAATGTCAGAAGTCTGTCAGGTTCCGGAGGCAAATGGGTGGTAAACGCAGATATAAGATAATAAAGAGTACGTTATAATATAAATTTCTAAGTAGTGACAATGCATGTCAAGTTTAAAAATAAAATTAATTTACACACTAAAAGGGATCTTTTTTTTAATAATTCAAATACCGTCTTAATTGTTCTTATGTGTCAGAAAAGCCTCGATTTTTGTAGAATTGTACTTTTACATGCCTAGTAAAACAGTTATCTGCTTGAAAATATAAATTCTATTAATTTGTTCTATTCTTGTATTAATTCCTTGTCTAAAAATATCTAAACCGTATTTGAAAATTAGTCAAGTACCGATTCGTGGACAGTACAGTTCCTAAAAGCCTTACTCCGCGTGTAACTTTGCATTTTTAATATTTTGCTTCACTATCAGAACCTTCCTTTATAATGAAATCCTACATTTTCTTGTTGCGAAGCTCGTTGACCCACATCGCCGTTGCGTTTCGCTAATATCGAGCATTTTACCAGCAGGCTCTCACTTATGCGTGATTTCGCGAGTTCTATGGACGTCGTAACTTCAAACACTTAATGTAATAAGCGATAACGTTGAAGTAATAATACGTAACGTTGAATGTAACGTCATAGGGAAGTTTATGGGTCCAGCCACGCTAACTACTTCCGCGATAAAATGGAGAGTGCAGTATCTCATTTAGAAATAATGTAGGTGGCAGATATTGTTAGAAAAATTAAAATCGATAAAGCAAGTTTCTACGTGTCATCAGTCTTTCAAGGAATAGAAACCTGTGATGCTCGTCGATTTCGTTCACGAAAATAATGTACGAGGTGTTGATCCTACATTTTATAATAATTCTTTTGTATATACTCATATAGAAAATAAAATTGATAGTACCACGTTGCAACTTATTACTATAAAACAAAGCCCCACGCGTGATAAAATTATCAACCTCACATTGCCAACAAAGTATGCTAAATATCTTTAAAATATTACTATTATTAATATATTCCATTGTCAGTAGAACAGAATAAGCAGAAATTAATTTCAAAGACTGATAAATTCACCTTGTCTCGGTTACTGGGTCCATTTTGACTCATATAATTAAATTCACATTTTTATCTTCACTACAACCCTTCCTAGAATTCGTTTTTATTCTAATTTAAAATTCTTATCTTCCTCAATAAGTACCTAATACTACTTAACAGAATCAACGCATATAGTTTGATATTTTAAAAGGGCTCCAAGTGTTTCAAGTTTCAACAGACGCTGTACTCGTAGCCATGACTTAACCCTCAGCTGGGTCTTCTTTGACCCGAGCGTACCATCACTACATATAATAATAAATGAGAAATCTTCAGGCATGAAAAAATTACTTCTCTACTGCTCCAGGAAAAACAAGAATATTTGGGTCCAAACTGACCCATCCACTGACATCTATGCAATCACATAAGAAGATTAATCACCAATCAAAACAACCCAAAACAAACCCCGATCACGATCAACACCGCGCCGATATTTCGTTCTGCCCAGATCGCAACACGTTCGCGTAACCGTCGACCGAATGAACGAGAAACATCGAATGGTACAGGATCTCCTCTCCGAAGCAGGTCGTTCCTCCTCGTGGCGGTGCAGAACAGCGATTCCATTTTCCGCGTTCATAAATCCATGATCGCAGCGCGCGAAACGCCGCGCGCTGGCTCATATTCGCCGTTGATACATGCCCGGCGCGGAATTAATTAACGGAAACGCGTGGGCGTTAACAAGGCAGAGCGGGCTTTTGACATCGGCACTCGTTAATCGCTACCATTAACAATCGATAGAAATCGCGGCACGGCCCTCCCCACCTCCCGGCGTCGCTTTCCCTTCGCCGGGTTATCGCCTTACGATATCTGCTCGTTCAGTGAACGCGGCTGGCCTCGCCTCCGCTCCGGCCATAACGTAATCCGGTGATATAGAATCCGAGAGCGCGGTCCAACTATTAATTAAAGCCCTTCCGCCTCGCGGAGGAGGCACCGGCCGTTAGTTCACCTACGCGAAGAAAGCCGTGATTTAGGAACGTATCGACCCCTACCAGCACTTTCCAACCAGGATTTCTAATCGCGCTGCTTTGTGGCGGACCTTCCTCGAGGAATCGATTCCCTTCCTTTCGGGTGCATTCGAATTCTGCATTGGATTTTGAATATGAAAGTATCTGGTAGCTGGACGTTTCTCGAGGCATCGGTTTTCTTCCTTTTCGAATTTTGCACTGGGTTTTGAATATGAAAATATTTGGTATCTGGACGGTTCTCGAGGTATCGATTTTCTTCCTTTTCGAATTCGGCACTGGGTTTTGAATATGAAAATATCTTGTATCTGGACGTTCTTCGAGGAATCGATTTTCTTCCGTTCGTGTATCTACCTATTTGAATCCTGCAGTGTGTTTTGAATATGAAAATATCGTGTAGGTGGACGCTCTTCGAGGAATCGATTTTTTTCCTTCGGGTGCATTTGAATCCTGCAGTGTGCTTTGAATTTAAAAATATAAAGGAGGTTTGTCGTATGTAGGACTTGGAAACGAGAATTTATGACGGGGCTCGTATGTGGATATTTTCTGAGGAATCGATTTTTCTTTCATTTCTTGTATTATTAAATTATATGTTAATTATTATAAAGGGTGAGTAGGGGAATTGCGAACGCGGGGCAAATCCGAACACCGCGATATTTGCTGGTTTCGCTTGTATGTAGAAGTATTTTAAATAATAGTATGGCTTTTTTATATCGATATCTTTCTTCCTTTGCCTGTTTGAATTCTGTGCTTTGCTTATACAAATTCTTTGGTTTAACTCTAACAGCTAATTTAGTGTGTTTTTGAAACGAATATCAAGACTGACTGTACGAAAAAATATATGTACAACGTATACTTAATTGAATACAGTATTTACTGTAAATCTTCTTACTTATAGTACTTTATTACTCTTGACGCACTATAATAATTTAATACTTAATAATTGGTGCAACAAAACAGCATATTTTTCAACCACGTGTAACTTCTGTTCTACAACCTTTCGGCATTTTTCAAGACACTAATGCATTTCAATACTGCAAAATTAGAATATCAGAAAACTTTACTATTCTCCTTCACATAAACTAAAAAATTCGCAACAGAAATACATCTACTGAAATAACCTCCAACGGTTCTACGTCCAATTAGAAGGACCAAAGATCGTGTCAAATAAATCTCAGCATATATCCTGCTCCGAAAATAATAAAGAATAAGTACCAACTGACAATTAAAACTGCGATCTGAAAGACAAGTGCCGCATTACCAAAGAATCTCTCCCATTTGCTCACCGAACTTCCTCAAACAAATCCCAGTACCACGTAACATCGGTTTCTCCCCGTAAACAATTCCTCATAATTCAATCCCACCCCTCTTCCCCTTCTCGCAACGAAATTACACCTCGAAATGACAGCTACCACTGGTGTCCTGGAAATTGGACCACGCGTTACAAAGGCGACATCCGATGTCCAAGCGTTTGCCGTCTATTTAAGAACATTATCCGTATTTACGGGAGTTCCGCCGTGCCCCCTGTTCGACGTCACTCCGCGTGTCCATTTCCCGCGATCGCGCCGGAGGAGATACATTATTTCTTCATGAAGACACAACGCCGGCCCCGAACATTCCTGCGTCGGCGAGGAAACGGGGCCAAAGTAAATCCTCGCAAAGCCAAGGTTAAAATCGATGCGGAAGCCGTTTAGGCGGGATAGGAGGACGCCTGGGAGACGAGCCCCGTGAAAGCTGGGAGGAAGGAAGGAAGGGAGGAAAGAAGGAAAATAAAGGCGAGGAGATGAAGCAGAAGCGGCGGCAGCGGTTCACGAGAGGTTTTTCGGGGGGAGGGTAGGGGGTGGAAAACGTAGGGGTTGGCTCTGCGTTTGGCAGATCGTGGATATTGGAAGGAGGGCCCGAGACGAGGTCATAGAAGACGATCTCGGGATAGAGCTCGTCGTCCTGCGATTCGTCCTCGTGCCACCGAGGCTTCTCTCTCTCTCTCTTCTTTACAACTTTTGCTCGGGCAATCACGTCCCGCGAGCTGCCTAGCAACGCGAACGGACAACCGATACGTGTATGTAACTGTGCACGTGTCTTAATAAGAATCGAATTTTTGTCACATCCAGTGTCCTGTTGCGTTTCACTGTGCTCTGTGTGCTGGGGGGATGAAGGGAGCAGTGATTTGTAGCGCGTGGTGGAACTGCGATGCAGTTATTTTAGAAGTTCTGGCATATTATACGAGTGCCTTTATTATGGAAAGCAGTAAGAAGAAAGTGTGCTGACATTGGAAAAATAAATCTTTGTTAGTGGGCTTAATGGTACAGAGTGTATATCGAGGGAGTCGTTACTCTGTACACTAAACAACGAAATTATATAAAAGTGTTTTAAAATATATCAACATGGAAATATTTATTGCATTACACTCGTGTAATATTTTAAGTATTATGATTGATAAAGCGAGTCGTATCGAATTTATTTTGCACAAAATAGTAAGCTACACATTTTGCAATAATATATTCCTGGTATTAGTAAGTACTAATAAGAGAGGTGTAAGTGATGATGCGTTTACTCAATCGATGCAATAAATATTTCCCGTTAGGCTCCGTAAAATATCTTAGGGTTAGAGCTACCTGTCTAGCCAAGACTCGAAAGCGAAATCCTTGTCATACGGTGATTGCCCTATCAATCCTTCATCATGCGTTGATAGAGGAAGTTGTGATGGCGCATCGAGGAGCAGATTTCGATTACGTTGGCTATTAAATTCCACGGACCCGAAGTCTGAAGACTCGATAGACGCGCGCAACTGATAGCCACGCGCGCGCTTCTAACGAGGAACTGGAGATATATTGGTTAGGTGACTTATAGCGAGATCCTCGACGCAGTGGGGGTTAAAAACGGAGTCGAGAGCTCCGAGGTGCATTCTGCTTAAGTTTTGGACACCACGGGGCAAATACTTTGCACGTTGTGAAAAGCATGCTGGGTCTTCACTAGTGTTCCTGATTTCTTGATATTTTTCGCAACTCGAGAAATGCGAAATCAGATTATATTTCTCGAAAATTCTTGAGAATTCTCAAGAAATTAAAAAAATTTTGCAAAATTTATATTTTTGAAATAATGTTGATAATATTTATCTAAATTTTTATTCCTGTCCTGTTTAGACAAAACTTATATAAATGAAGAAAAAAGATACTAAATATAATTGATAAATTCATTTATTGAGTATAAAATGTGAGCACGACGAAATATTACTTCTTTGTTTTAAGGATGTATTAGACGTACAATATCAGACAAAAGTTGAAATACTTGAATAGCTACGTCTTACGCATAGTAAATCTAGATGTAAGGAATTCGAACGACAGTTGGAGTCTTATTTTTAATCCTGGGAAGGTATTTTTCACTTTACAAATGCTTTCTCAAGCATTATTTGCTAAACTTTTGGCTGTGAAAATGCCCAGAATTCACCATTTTCTCAAGTTATAATTTATTTCTTTAAAACGGTGTAGAGAAAACAATTGTAACTCGGCAGATATTTTCATCTACCCATATACTGCATGTACAAAAAAAATTTAAAATATTGGTACTATTTCTTCAACATTTTTTCAGATGATTTATTCGTCAAGATCGTCTCTTTCCATAAGAGTACGTGTAAAGCCAGTGAAAATTAAAATCGTTATAACTCAGTAACCATTTTAAATTCGTTTAAAATTTTTGGAGCACATCAGGAAGGTTAAAGAGAACAATCTCACGAATTTTCATCAACTTGGAACTATTTTGAAAATAGGTCCAATACATCCTTAAAATAATTTTTTCAAAAGCACAATGCGTCCAATGTCGCGTCAGCCAATCTACGTCTTATTGTTTTGTGACAAGATCTGCGGCTGCAGAAAAATTTGTTTCATTTTGAGTGGATCATTGTTTAATTATATATGGAGCATCGGCGATACGAAGAGAAAAGTTTATAAACAATCGCGCAATTCTTCGTATATATTGCTAACATTTATCACTGATTGTACAATATATTTGCATGTTCACGATTAACACACAATTTGAACTAACTGAAAATTCATGTCTAAAAACAAAGGGGATTTATAATAATTTTCCTACACTGAAGATTCTCGAGGCACACTGTAATTTCTCGAGAAATAAGAAATTAGAAATTATAAAATTTCTCGAGAAATTCTCAAGAAAGAATTCTCGAGAAGGAACACTAGTCCTTACACTCAAGGAATGTCACTTGAAACACTGTGCTCCAACAATTCTGTGAATAAAGCCTAAGTTACGAATGCGTATCAGTAGTCAAGAATTTTTATATCAGGTACATTCTATTCCCGTCATGATCCAGAAATCTGAAGGAAGTATATCAATAATTGCTTAAAATCCAGTAAATTGGTCTGCAAAGTGTGAAAGCTCCCAAACTTGGGTCTTGCCTGCAGACCCTAAAAGTCTAACTACCTTGGTGCTTCCAAGGCCTCGCGATTAAAATACTAATATTACCAAGAGTGCCGAACACCATCTTCGACTTCTGCTATTGTTACTAGTTCCACTGCTTTTACTACATCTCGCGAACAATAACAGACGCGCATAGTTCGGTATTTACGATGGCTCCGAATGAGCCCTCCACCCAGCAAGCAAGCATTAAACACCGCTCAACTATGCCCACGGTGCTTTCTCTGTATTTCTTGCACCTGCAATACGCGCTGCACGCCTAACCCTAGCGATCCAGCCGCAGGATCGTTCCCCGTGCGCTAACGCAGAGAGGTATTTTACCCGGCGTGCCTCTCTTTCCCTCGTTATTACTAGACCTTAATCTCAGGCACGTCGCGTAATTCAAGAAGCTCGCCCTCGTTACAGTAGCGTTTCAGCTAGTTGGGGCTCGATAATAGAAACGTTCGCGGCGAGGGTTGCCGGGAACGTGACGCTATGTCAATTCTGAAACTGATGTTTTACGGAGGGACGCGAAGGGCTGCGTGAACGAAGGGAAACGCATTTCGCGTGACTAACGTCGCACTGCCATTACGTGGCAATGCACTCGTCAAGCTGACGGATCTGTAGAATGTCGAGTGACGTTTTTAAAGATGCAACGGTGTCTTCCGTTTGAAGTAGGTTTGTGATTTATTAAAATCGAAGTCACTGTCATAGAGGATAAGATTAGAGACTGGTGGTAAGACACTTGATAAGAATAGAAGAAGTAATAAGTCAGAGTTTACCTGGCATGACAGATATGTCAGTATGGTTAAAAAGAAGGTTCGTTTAAGAGAAAAATTGTGGAGTTGCTTCTTGCAAAAATGGGAACTTCTATATTTCCAGAAGTTAGTGTGATCACTTCTTCCTCCACTGTTCTCTATCTTCGCACGAAAAAGGGGGTCATGTTCCTAGAATCATCCCTTTCCAGCCATCACCGTAGTTAAAACAAAACTTTCGTCAATCTTCCCACGAGACTTTTTATATTCACAGAAATTTAATGATCTCAAGATAAATACAGAAACGCGAGGAAAAAGAGCAGACACGAGGTCTGCACGTGCTACGTTCCAAGGAACACTCGAGAGCACTTCATCCAGGCACAAATTCCTCGATCTTCCGAGAAACGTTTCATTATTGATACTCAACAAGCTTGGGGAGGGGGCCAGCTTACAAGAGCCACTTCATTTTTCCACGAGCTTCTGGAACTCGTCCGCGAACGAAAAAATCACGGAATCCCACGAAACGGTCGGCGAAGCAGGATGGTAAGCAGATATACGGACAGCAATGCCGACGAGCGATACAGGGGGAGAGTTTGTTTTTACGACGGCTCGTTTTACTTTCGTCGATAGGGAACCAAAGTTCGCGCACGGTTCCGGGGAATTTTCGCCGCGCGAAATCCGCGAAAAGCGGAAGGAGCTCGCCCTGTCGTTTCGAGGGATCGTTACGGCGTATTGAGGGACGAAGATCGCTTCGAAACTCGAAATAGTCAAAGCGAATATCTTTAAAGCAGGGAAACGGTACGATGTACTTTGTTTAACTTCTACTCCTCTACGTGGGAGGTCCATTAGTTGCAATTGGTCCAAAAGGTGACAATTGATAATCCCACGTGAAGAAATAAGTAGAAAATAGGAAATAATATATTTTGTTTTTGGGAGAGGTCATTTATGATAAAATTAATTTTGAAAATTTGTGTGGTAACCGTACATCTGATTAGAAATTAGCAGATTGTAAGGGTACGACCCTAATAGCAGAAAATATTGAATACTAATATTGATTAAATCTCTTTTTGATATTTAAATATACATACAATATTTATTCTAGATTAAGAAGCAAATATTTATTTCCGAATATGCAGAAAATATTCATTTTATATTAGAAGAATATGTCAATGCAAATATGAAATAAATCCTTGTGCAAAAATAATTCGAAATTGTGGAATAAAACTTGACTAAGAGAATTCAAATCGAGTTTTTGGAAAACAATAGGTACCTCGATGAAGAAAAAGGTATTCTGTAGTTTTTGCCACATTCTGCCAATTCTTTGATATTTCTATTTCACGTTATTTTTCTTGAAAAGGAAACCCCGAATCAGAAAAGTTCTTCTATTTTTTCGACATGTATTTTCCTGTAGAATCGCACTATTTCGGATTGCACGACAATTGTGACACTTTGTATTTTCAAGCGATATTTATTTTATTCCTTTGCCAATGCGTCGTGGCAAGGGATCGACGATGAAGCATGTGATTATTAATGATCGAGGTCGTGCACGCAAGCGCACGAGTCTCGTTGAAAGATCTTACGCCCCTATGTGAAATATGGTAGGTTCATATAGATTTAGATTTAGATTGTAATAAATTATTCGGCTTAGATCGAATCCAAGAAGATCGAGCTTCCCGCTTTTTCAACTCCCACGCGTAAAATCGCTACGATGAAATTATTAATCTCCGCTTCCCTCTCACGATTAATTCGCGCCAATGAAGCCAATATACGAGTGGTTTCTGAACGAAAGGATTTTTGCTTCTGATTAAATAGAAAATGTAGATTCTAATGAATGTTTACAGAGTTATTGCTGGAGAACTCATTTTTAATATTAGTGTATTCAGTATCTATCTGGCATACGCTGAGTGATTTTAGTTAATAACTATAGTATTAATAACACAATTTCATATACGAATTGCGATAGTGATTGCAAATGAATAACTTTTTATCATAATTTCGTAAGCAAGAGTGTTTGTAAAGAAAAATAAAAAGGAACGTAGGTAAAAATTGTAATAAATATTCTTCAATCACAGTAGCTACAATCATCCATGCAAAGGATTGAAATATTATTTCAAATATTGTGCCAGTTTGTTACTCAAACACAATTGAAGAATTTTTGTAGAAAACTCTTTAAGCATTTATTTCAGTGACGATCTTATTGTTACCGAAAACTTAATCAATTTCCAAGATATTAATAAGGCTCTTTCCTGTGATGAAAGCCACTCAGAAATGACAATGGTGTATTTTTATTACAAATTCAGTTGCATTCGCTGTTACATTTTATTTTATTTTGTCGATTTATTGAATATTTGGTCTTTTATCATAAACTTGTTTGTTGAAATATACTTAAAATGAAACTGCAAGAAATGAGATAATCAAACTATAATTTTCTTTTTCATTTACAATGAAAAGCAGTGAAAAATGTGCCAATGTGTTGTAAGTGCCAAAAAATCAAATTCTACACTACAGTATTACCATTGCCACGTAAAAAATTTTCCGATAAAATTCTTTTCCTAATTTTTGCACGTTTTTTCTTCAATTTTGTAAATCCATTGCAAAAACTAATTTCAAGGACAGTAACAATGCATCCAAGATAGCACTGTAACAATATAGTAATAAATCAGTACTCTAACACAAATGTAAAACTATTCCCACACTAACACACTGCAATGATTACAACGTCCACGTTTCCTTTTAACTCCAAACAAGATTACCATTAATTCGAAATGTTATTTGCAATTCCGCTATCAAATGCAATTTGCTCAGCCCCGTAATATTTTTACTCCTAATCCGATCGATCTGTATAGCTCTCATTTGGGCCGGTGGAGCCGAAGTCGTTTCGTTCCCAATTGCCAGCGATCGCCGCAGCTGCACGTGAATATCAGCTTCGGAGTGTCAATAGACACAGCAGTAGCAGGCAGCAGCAGCAGGCAGCGGAGGTAGTTGCAGCCCCCGACTGAACCACGCGACGCCTTATTATGTAAATTTAATGACGTCGTCGATTCGATGCACGCGCGCCCGCCCGTTCCCATGGATGCGATTGCGCGCGTGCGTGCGTTTCAGCCTTAAGCTTTCCTCCAGGGAACACCTGATAAACCGCGTGACATTTGGAAATGTCACCCCGATAAATACTGCCGGCCTGCGTTAATCCAAACGCTTCGTCCTTCCCAGAAGAAACCGAGAAGAGGCGGTGAGCTTTTTTTAATAACTTGCGGCACGGATAATAATTATGTACGCCTCGGCGAACTGATGCAGGGCTGTTCTATTCTTAAGCGTATTATGCTCCAGTTTCAGCTTCACTTTCGGTCTTTCACCGATTAATATTCAATATTAAATATTATGCTTTTAAGAAATACAGAAATAGAATGCATTCTGAGGGACGAATCCAATGCCAAGGGTGGAAAAGATACTGTAGAATTTCTAATCAGTGTTCAGCTTTGACATCGCAGGTAGCTTTAGAATGTTGCTTATCTGATTCGAGAGATTTTAAATATTCTGTTTCTACCAGAAATCCCCTTTTTCTAAAACGAAAGACTTTTTCAGAAGAGAAACTTCTGTGACTCGTGATTAGAATTTTGGATATTCATTCGACACTTTACTTTGAAAAGCGTTCAGAAATATGCAAAATGTGTAAACTATGTTCTACTCACAGTGTTGCGTGAAAAGATTCAAGCACTCACCGCTGTCTAATTAAATACAATTCATGTATTTTTGTATTTTTAAGATTCGAAATTTTTGTCACGATTCGCTCGAAATTGCCATTTTAGGTGTTCATCGAACGGAAGAGATCGTCTTCCTTGGCGTGTTTTTAAGGTGAAAGTGTTGCAGCGGGAAAATCGATCGGCGCTGGAAATAGAGAGCAGAGGCGTTTATCACGCGAGCAGAGCAGGGCCGATTGCTGGATAAGCCGAGATTTCGTGGCAGTAATCGATATACGCGGTCTAGAGCCGCGGCGCATGAATTTACACGGGATAAATTTAGCGTACAGCGATTTGCATGTGGCACGGTGATAAGTGCCGACGCTGCCCGAAGGAGAATGCATTTGCCCTTCCCGTCGGCCTGTGCCCTTTTCTTTTTAATGGCAAAGACGAGCACGACCGTCTGTCATATTTTTGTATGTGAAAATTCTTTAAGAAATCGATTATTATCTTTTTCTTTGTTCAAATTTGGGAACTTTTGTGAACGCGGTAATATATAGGGCGTGTGTGCATTAGTGATTAGAAGTGAGTTAGAAATAGTATTCCATATTTCACTTGAATTTCGGTGGAATTTTGGTTTTGCACAGGAATATCTGTATCTTAGAATGTGTTTCAGCTGAGGAGCTGACATTTGCTATGACACATTTCTGCTTTTTAAGATTTTTCGAAATGTGGAACATATAGTCTTCTCTGCTCAAGAAATAAATTAGTCAGGATTTGTGTTTAAAATAATATACCTTAACGAATGTTCACGTCAATTCGCCTTCCAATTTACCTTCTAAATATTGAGTTCATGTTTAGAACACTTAAACTCCACTGGTTATTTTATTTGCACAGCAGTTAATGAACTTTGACAACACCTTTAAAAGTCGAAGTGGACAAAAGTGATAAAGAGAAAGAAGCTGATATCACACATCAGACCTAATAAGTCTTGTTTCCAAGTTGTATATAAGTGATTGTGTCCTTCAGAAACTCCGCACAAATTTATCTGGAACACTTGTTCTTGTTTAGCTATTTACAGTGAACTTCATGTTTATTTTGATTTGTCACATTCTCATGTTTTATGGATCATCCGAATTATTCTATCCATGTCAAGAATTCCTAATCGCACCCTATACAAATACAGGCGAAAACAAACTCTAAAGTTTGATTTTCCCCGCAAAATTCACTTGCAAATTTCCACTTTTATATCCCCACCTGAAATGGACCTACCACCGCAATGTGACATCTGCTAAAAAATCCCCAATTCAAGAATCCCACGCAATTAACGATTCCATCACACTAACCCGAGCTTCCGGACATTTCATTATTTCCCCCATCAAAAGGACAGTGACATCCTCGCAACCAAAATTTCGCAGAATTTCTCCGGCCGCGGGGCACTCCTCGCCGCTTCGACGCGTGAGAAATTTCTACGCGTCACGATTTGGGAAACGTCAGCGTGACAAATACGCTCGGCGTGATAATGCAGTTGCGTGACACCAGCGTCTTGCCGCTCCACAGGGATGTTTTCTTCATCCTGCTCTTTTTTCCGCGGCGGGCAATCAATTTCAGTCAAAAACGCCCGTTTTATTCTTCCCTTAGGCACGGCACGTTCCCTACCTCTCTACTTCCTTCCCACCCACTCCAGGAGAAACAAGAAAATAACACAAAGAACGTCCCACGTGCCCCCCCGAGGTAACCAAATCGAGTCTTCCAGAGGCGCGGTCGATACGGTTCTCACGGCCACCGAAGAAACCCGGATTCCCACAATTAATCGAATAATTGCCGACGCGCTGAGGCCCCGCGCGAAATCGTATTAGCTACCGGGGAGCACGTCTCTTGCCCCGGAACAGCGCACCGTGAAAAGGGAATTGCATCGCGTTCGGGGTAAAAACAAGCCGCGCGGATGATACGCGGAACAATGGTCGGCGACAATCCGCTTGGGGACGCGGAGCGGCATTGTGGCACGTTCGATTTCTACGCGGGGCCATAAAAATGGCCCGGCTTTCCTGGCGGACCGATCCTCGAGAGCCCCCCAAAGAAATCGACGGCGGGAGAAAATCCTGCACGTTCGAGGGGCCGCACGGACTGGTTTCCGGCCGGAGAAAAACTAGACGCTGGTGGACGCGAAGAAGAAGCAAGGGAAGAATACCACCCACCTCGACCACCACCGTAGCAGTACGTGTACTCGTTATAGTCCATGGACGGCCTCTTGAGTAATCCCTGGCTCGGCACTAGGTCCAGCAACGCCGTGGGATCGCACATCGAGACGAACGGTTTGATCCACCTTCGTCATCGACGGAACCTCATGATCCTCCGCGGCTCGGCGCGACGGGCCCCGCTGACGGGGTCAGCTGGGCGATCGCTAGCCGGTCGGCCGGCGTAAGGAGCTCCCTCGTCGCGGCTGATCGATATTCTCGCCCCGATCGAGGAGCAACAGTGAGATTTTCCGGTACGTACGATCCTTCCGGCTTCAAAGGGATCGGCGGCGACGGCCTGACACGTTCGATGGATCGCCGAGCCCCACGTACGACAAAGCACACACGAAACTCTCCCGCACGAATCCTAAATTAAACTTCTCGTCGCGTGTTCTCGTGAAATACGACCAGCCGTGGAAAGTTGCGAGGCGGAATTACCCTCGCGCGCACCTGTTATACCGTGCCCCCGTCCGCCCACTCGATGGAAGGGAAAAAAGGGAATAGTTTCGCCAACGTTTTCCTTCTACGTGAGACAAAGTCGGCGATGAAATTCACCAATCGATTTAATCTCCACCGCTGGCGGGCTAGGAAAAGTTTCTCTGCTCTCGTTTGAATATCCTGGGGCACTCGGTGCGCGATCGCTGGCTCCGGCCAGTCACGTGGTCGAATTTCCACCTAAACGGCCGACACTTTTGCACTGGGGATTAACGAACTAACAGAAACTCGTTTCAACGGAGGACCGTTTCCGCTCCGAAATTCGTCTGGATCACGGCTAGTCGTCGATCACACGCAAATCGGCAGGTGATCGCGGGGAGCACGTGCGTAATACCGTGGAAAATGATGCGGCACAGGCAATCACGACTTTTTCTCACCCCGACGGGAAATTTATCGTCGAATCGACACCAATTTCCAGCCGCGGCCGGATTGAAAGCGAAGCACTGACGGAGTCCTGGGACCAATCAGGACACTCTACCCCGCGTTATCGGGGGTTGAAAATTCGCTCTGGGTGAAGGTTCAGCTGATCGATAGGGTCGACCTTCCGCGACTTTCAGATTCCTTAGGAAAATTCTAGTCTCCGTAAACTCGCGTCCACTCTACAGATCTTGAATCCTTGTGAATCGCCACCACGGAGCACAATTCTATCGGAGAATTACTCTCCGCTCTATCACTGGCAACACAATTATCCCAAGCTTCTACTTTCTTCCCCTGAGGCTCCGAAATTCAAAAAATTCCACTCTACGTACCTTGCACCCTCACAGACTACTATCACTCCCGGTCACAATTATCCCTCAAGCACAGCACGATCTTCCCCACCCTGTGTATTAAAGATTCACGCGGACACACTCGACACGTGCAGCAACGTTGGCCAGCAACGTTAGACAGCCGGGAGTTACTTCGACGGATCGACTCCGGACACCACCGTGACGAGTCGCGATAGAACTGTGCTCGAACCGAAGGGATGTTCCCCTTCGTGACACGGCGGATCGGGGAACGAACGTGGCGCGTGTATCAAGTCGAAAAGGGACCGCACGCTTGCGCGGTCACTGACAGACTGAGGATACAGGGCCAGCCGATGAATCCCGACACTGTGGCGGATGAAGCCGGCGGAAAAGTGGGGGGCAACGAGCGGCTGCGGGATCTTTTGGGGAAGGGGTGGCGCGCGTAGGACCGTTCGTTCGGGGGCGTACTGAAAGGGTGGGGAGCGAAAGTGGGGAGGACAACAGCCGGTCCTCGAGGAGTCTGCCGGCCACTGCTTCGCCAACGTTGCAGTGGACATCATCAACGGACGGCTCCCTCCTCGCATTCTGTGTACACATGTAGCTGCATCGCTCCGCCGTGTCAGCCACTTCTTCTCTCGCACCTCTTCGTTCTCTTATTTACGGCTCCACTCCGTTTGGCCACGGCAGAGCTCGATCAAGGCGCATCGCGGATGAAGCTGCACTCTGTGGGAGGTGGGAGGTGATGGTCGTCTTTCGCGTAATCTTCTTACGGTTGATGGAAAGCTTCGCGGTTGAGGGAGATGTGCCAGCGTGTGGGGCCAGGAAGAATTCCGTGGGATGGTGTTGATTGTTTTTGGAAGAAGAAATCTTCAGCTGGATCGCCTTGTCGCGGATGTTCAGTTGCATGTGAGGCTTGAGCTTCTGCGTGGGAGTGTTAAAAATGGGATCGGGAAATTTTGTTGTGGTTGGTTTAATTATGACTCATTACTGATTGGTTGGTCATGTTCGCTCCAGTTTCGACTTTAATTTTGAATCCGGCGGAGCGGATGCGGGGTGTATTTTTAATTCACTTTGAATATATGTGTGTTAAATGTGTTACTATTAGTATTGCTTGCTGAAGGAGATAATTATTTTAGACCGGAAGCTAGTTTTGGTTTTTTACTCCGATTTTATATTGTAGTGCATTACGCGACAATGTTTCAGTAATCCACCGGGCAATCGAAAATAGATTGCTTGGAGTTCGAATAATAAATTATTCAAATAAATGTTGCTCCAATTCTACTTCTATTCAGGTCACCGAGATTATTTAATATTCTATTAGCCACACGTTTTGGAGCAACTTGCGATCGATATCAACCTTTCTCAAATTCCTAAACTAATTGACAATTGTAACTCGAAAATAGGTGCTTCAATATTAGGTACACTTTCATCGGTGGTAAATATGAAATAAGATCGAATTCCTATGTCCACTCTCGATAATACCTATAACCAAATTGTGAACTCACGCATGTGAAAACAGCAGATAAAATTATAAGTAGGGTAAAGGACTCATTTACTGGCTCCCAACCCAATTACTGTCACCTTAAGCTATTTTACTTAAAATACCGAATGAATAAAAGTTTAAGTAAAATAGCTTAAGGTGACAGTAATTGGGTTGGCTGCCAGTAATTGGTTCCTTTACCCTATGTGATTCTTTTAATAACCCTGTCATTTCCTCGAAATTAAGCAAAACCTGTTCAATTTGCTACATTCCAAGTGCCCACCCCTTCTATATCAGAATTTTCCGCAGAATATTCACAACGCAAAAAGATAGAAGCAGCAAAAAATTGCAAGCCTCTATGCACGAAGAAACTCAACACAATCGAGCGTTGTCTGCTCCAAACAGTACAAACACGTATCTCGTTTCGTGAGTGGGATGCCACTGTAGCCCCACTAAATCATAAATCGAGAAACTTAAGATAAAAGTGAAAAGAATCCTTTAATTCAATTCGGCTGCGTTCAGCATCTAATTTGGAGCCAAGGGCCTCCGTTTCCCCCCGAAACTTGTGGCTTCCAAATCATGAATGGTTGTTCATCGAACCAGCGCTATCGATAACGTTATCCGTGACAAACGAGACGACGATGAACGTCAGAGTTATCGACAAACGTCGTCATTTGTCTATGCTCTTCTTGACACCGTGCCCCCGCTATTATTAGCGGCTGAAAGACTTTTATCAAACAGCTCGATATCGTTGATGTTTCTTCTTTCCGTCTCTTTCGTCCCGGTTAACCTGGACTGCTGAATGTTTCCAGCGTATCCAACAGCCTCGCGCCATTCACGGCACATTCACACACGGCTTCACGTCTCCATGATGCATTGCGAATTAATCGCGACGGAGCCAGTTAACCAGTCAATGGCTAGCGTAACGAGAGTTGAATGGACCGAGGAGCAACTCGTGGATACTCGAGCGTAAACGTTGCTCGGGAAAGGTATTGACGGGGTGAAAGGTATCGAGGTAGCCGCGCGCCTTCCTCGATTATGGAAATTAAGAAGAAACGGAGGGTAGGGCTTGAGCTTCGAAATGATAGAGGCCTTTTCACACGTGATAATTATGTGGTTTTTAACTGGTGTTGAATATGCAGGTGGTGATTCTATGTAAGAAATAGGTTCAGAATGTGGAAAAATATTTCTCTAATTGGGGCTTTGATTTTATAAAAGTGACGTTGAATGTGTATTATAAAATTGGTAAAATATATACAGTATAGATGAGAATAACATTATGTTTGTGCAAAAATGAGTCGAAAGTGGAAAATAAGTTTTCTTAGAACAGGGCTTTATTTTTTAAAAAATTAAGTTTGGAAATTCGTCAAGTAGGTACGTGGATTTAACTATTTAGGTATAAGTTCCATATTCAACATTGATTTTCTGGAAAGCAAAGCCCTGTTTGAAAAATGTTACTTTATAATTTTGACTCGTTTCTGTACTAGGATTTCTTTTATTTTTAGTACCTTGTATATTGGAATCTGATTTGGGCAGAGATGATGATAGTTTAAAAACAATTTAAAAAAGTAGAGAATGTGATGATATATCTAAAATACCAGTAACTAATTACAAATATATATGGTGTCAAATGGCCCTAAATCGGAAGGAAGTGTTTCAAGAGAAGAAGAGTGCTATATACAAAATACGAAGAGTGATATATACAAAACACAAATTCGATTATTTTGCATTCGTCCTTAACACCAGAACTATCAAACCAGTGAAAACAACTGGTTTTAATTTTTTATTCGAAATTACTTGAATTTATGACTTATGACTTTTTTTTCGTTTTTGAATGGAATATCTAAAGAATTAAATTTATCTATACCTTATATATACCGCACCGGTGGATTTTGGCATTTTTTCGTTACATAGAATGTGGACAAATACGACATAAAATTCGAATAAACGCGAATGGTGTCAAATTGCAAATGTATGCAAAAAGGTCTCTACCTCCATTTGCATGAACTGTCATCACTAATCATAAATTTACCAATTTTAAGTATGACAAAAGTGTCTTTCTAACTAATATAAATATGTATAATATTTTGTACATATTTTTTACCAATATAAAAATGTAAAAAATATGAATAAAGGTCTACTTTCCTTGTACAACGTATTTGCTGTCTGGTAGAAATAGATATACATTAATTTTCGTAGTTCTAGTATTGAAAAATATTCTACATCTTCTGTCACACATTTGTCTTCTCTTACATCCACCTGTCAACGTTCCAGAGTTTCTGTCTCTCGGTTCGAGTCGATGGTCTCGATTAAACTGTCCATCGCAAAAGCTAAGAACGTGCAGAGAAGTGGGGATGGGGAGATAGATAAAAGTGATTCGCGTAATTGTGCTCCTAAATGGGTCAGAACGATAACGGCACGGAGGTCGTAACCGACAACCAATCACTACCACATGTACTCTGTAATTCGACAAAATCTGACTAAAATTACTGGTTTCGCTGACAGTAAAGTTCCTTCGAATGAAATTCCATTCTATTCCCAGTTTCTGTGATATCAAAACGTCTTGCATTGCTCTCACGTTAGCTAACCTTGAATAGTCAAGCTTGCTTGTCACTCATATTTATCATTCAAGCCCAAAGTGGATAAAGTTTTCAAATCTTATTCCTCGTGAATGATGAATACCAAATGGCTACAAATAATTACAATCTCCTTGTGTAGTTTATGGTTTTTGGATATTTCTAAGCCGATTTGACGTTAATTCAATGAATTTAGTATTTAAAAGAAGAACGTGATTCTTCATCTTAAAATAAATACAAAATTATACTAAATAATATTTCGTGTACGAAATAATTAGTGTTAAAAATTACATATAAAGGAACATATTCGTGGCGCGGATCAAAACGAATACCGTGTCTTTGTTTACTAAATCTGCGACATTTTTCGCTCCACTGCTGAGCAAAACAAGAATGAGAAAAAAAAGACAATTTCGCATCCGATGTTCCGGGAGATTGCGGGAAAATTTTCAATTTTCCAGAGGAGCAGAGCCGTTGACCGATTTTCATTCGCGCGACCCAATTCTTTCTCTCGCTACTTTGCCCCGCCACGACTGTATCATGACAGAACGAGCTGAAAGCACGGGAACCAAGCCGTTTTCACGAAACTCGAGGATCGCTCAAGGTATTTGGAACACGCGAACCTGATACACTTCCTACGCGATCAACTAGTTCAAGACGGAGCGGAGAGGCGAATCACTGTGGTCGAAAACACGGACGTAGAAATATTACCTATTGCCACTTGTGGTTTAGAAGTGAAACAGTATTTCAGATTATATCCAATCGTTATGAAAAAAAACATATGACAATTTCAAGGTCTCTAGAATGTATTCCCATAGTTTTTCTATTTAAATTTTATCACAATTTTTGTGAAATAATTCTAGATCACCATATGTCCAGAAAAATACGAAGAAAATCTTTAAAAAAATGTAAATTATACAAAGTTCAATATTAGAAGCTAAAAATATACAGAGTTGTAGTTCAGCTATAATATTTTGAGAAAAAAAAATAGTTTGTAAGTCGGCTTTGGAAAAAAGTATTTATTTTGCATATAAAATGTACAAAATGTCAAAATCAGCATATTGGCGAACATCCAGAGTATTAACGACAGGTTATATAAAAAATGATATATTCATTAGAACAGTAGCGTTTAATTTAAGAAACAATAAGTTCCCCTTCAACTTTGTCCACAATCCACGAACGTCCCCCGAACACTCATGGCTATCTACTCCCTATCTCTTGCTGAGTCTCCATTCTAAGAAACGATCGCGTCAGAGACTGACCCAAAACTTGCACGATCAATCTCTAATAACGTCAGACAATTTGCAAGGTCGTATCCCCTTACAACTACGCGCAACATTTTTTCATCTGCGCACGTATCGAGCAGGCCACGCCAGCAAGATTCATGAAACTTACCATACCGCGCCATCTTCTTACGCGGCGGGCACGTGTTTGTGTAACCGAGCCAACAGTTATGAAGCATGACGAGGACGTGCTACCGGAAGTTTCGGTAGCCGTTACGGAAGATTCTCGGCAGGTTCTGGTTGTGCGTCAGCGTACCAGCTACAATAAACGTGTGAAGTTGACGGGAGCAAAACCCGCGGAGCGTTCGGGCTAGATAGAAAACACTCCGACGATCGCCATCCTGAAGAACTTGATAAAAGATTCTCGGTCATCGCGATTCCATTTATCTTCGACCAACTTCTAGACAACGCAATCCGAGCGTGGTCCCCCCTTTTCCCTCCTTCTCCGCGGAGGCTGACTTCATTTCGTTCGCCCAGGAAGAGAGGAAAAACGAGAGAAGCTCCAACAGGCACAATTTCCGCGATTATAACGAATTCACCCTGTAATACCGAGATGGCGACTTGTAGGTGGTATAAAGACAATGGACGCCGGGTATGCGTTGGATTTGAGATAAATTCTTTTTAAATCTTTCTGTGTACTTCACAGATCGAGTTAAATTTGTGGGAGTGATTTGGGTTTGATGATAAAGTTGGCCGAATTTGATAGAGAAAAGTGAGTATATTTAGTAGAAGAAGAATGGAAAATGGGATTCAGCTGTGTCTTGTGTAATTTGTTCGAGAAATGGGTGATTCGTACTACTTTGCAAGAGTTTTTTTCCAGTGACGGTAAAGAAAAATATAGTATTGAAAAAACAACCCTGGCGTTGACATCGACGAATCGGATCAAGAAACACGCGGTGCGAGTGGAGTAGTGCTCTTGCTGTTTTTAACCCATTTTGTAGCACGAATTTAATTAAAAATTTAAAATCGAATTTTAAAAATATTTACTTTTTCACGAATGTTTTGATTTTTTTATGTTTTGCAGGACCGAAAAATAAGATATACGTGTTTTTTTATAGCGGCCTGTTTTCATATTTAGGGGTGAAACCACCCCTCAAAGTTGTAAAATTTTCAGGTGTTCTTCTTCGATTGCTTTGGTTTTTGGTTATGTTTTAGGGGATCGAAAAATACGAAACACGTGTCTTTTGTGTTGGCCCATTTTTATATTTAGGGGGTTAAACCACCCCACGAAGTTCATGAGAATAGGTGGTGCTCGCCTCCGATTGCTAAGATTTTTTTAAGAATATTATGAATTTTTTGACACGTTCCAAGTCTCTTAAATGCGTATTTAAACGATTGTGGGTAGTTTACCCCCTAATAAGGGTGACTGACGCCAAGAACAACATCCATACAGCAAATTATGACGCAAATGAAATTTATGTAAAGTTTCACTCAATACAATTTTGTACGCCTTAAGAACTTCGAGGGGTGGTTTCACTCCCTAAAGACGCAAACGAGCCAAAATAAAAAAACTTGTTTCTTATTTTTCGATCCTATAAAAGATATCTAAAAACCAAACCAATCAGAGACGAACACCTGGGCTCCTCTCCTTGTTAGTTGAATATTTCAAGGATACTACTACATGCGATGCAAAGGATTTCTCAATTGGTAAGCTTCGACAGTTGGAACTGTTGGAAATTAGTATTTTTTACTTGACTGACACGAAAATATAAGGTTCGAAGACTGAATTTCCTCTGCTTGGATTTGCCTGCAGAAGGTAACGGCATTCAGCAGCCAAGATTACTTCCGGGGGCATGTGGTGTGCAACCTGTCCAATGAAGGCAATAAAGTAATTTTAGAGCCTTTATGGCGATCCAGAGAGTAAATTCATGCAGAAACAACAAATACAGTTATTCCCCCGTTACTAGAAGTCATGTAAAAGTTGCTACATACAAATGTAGTACGTCACCTGATGTAATCGATTTCTCAAGTGCTCGACGAATATTTGAAACCGATTCCTCCGAAATCGAAACTTCATAGGAAAAATCATCCCCTTTTAATTGCACCACTCGTTCGATGACAACCTGTATAATCATAATGAGAGTGAGTTTTGAGGAAATGAGTTCGAATGCGCTGTTTGGAGCGGTTGGAATCTGCTTGCGAGTGTGTATGAGGGAATGAGTCCTTAAGTATACCCAGTAAATAATAAAACAGCATCCCTTACAATTTAAATTAATCCCTCCAAAGAGTAAAGATACAACGATATTTAAAGAGAATAATAAACGAGTTCAACAATTTTACAAAGCAACATTTAATTTTTAATCAACCACCTAATCCAATACCATTACACACGAGAATTAACAAAAGTTATCTCCTCCTTATTGAAATGCACCAGGCACCGCCAAAACCTTCATCCACCATCATAAACACGGTGAGACTCAACAAGAACCAAATACATACAATGTACAGTACACCTTGAACTAAACCCATAAAGGGTTAAGAGAAGCCTCTCGAAGCGATCCACTATTACCCGCGTTGTTCTCTTCCAACGAGCAAGTATGTATCGCACACGCGCTTACGATACTACTCGCGCAACGCGTGTTTATCCAGCTCCCTGGCCACAAAGCGCGAGAAAGTTTCTCGCAGCCAAGTGCAAGAAGGCTCTCTTCTCTGGCAGAGAGCACCGTGCCCCAAACACGCCGCGCACGAGGATGAATCGTTGCCCAGAGCTCCGTAATTTACGAACCAATCATCCTCGTATGCAGATGTTCACGGGCCTCAGGGTCACTCCCTCTCTCGCCCTTCCAAGACCCCCCTGCCCCTTGACAACCCTTTTTTCCAGCGTTCGAACCAGCTCTTCAGCATCATCACACACGACTCGGCCAGACCTCCCGCGCGGCTCAACCGTGCTTCACAGTTTTATTGGCTTAACTTACTATTTTACAGCCGATAGTGGATTAAAGGGATTAAGCGCGAGCCAGAGGGTCGTCCCCGTGCGCCGCCTAGCTTCCTATAGAGATATAAACTCGGCAAGATACGAGGATTACCCTGCTTTTTTCCCCCCTTTTTTCCCTTCTTCCCCCTACTTTCTTATTTCTTGTAACGGGCGACCCGCTGTTGTCGGCTCCCGTGCAAGCTCCGGGCCGCACATCCGCGCTTTGAAACCTCCATAAAAGCGCGATTTACGCTGATGCGCGCGGGCACTAACGATCGTCGTGATTGCAATTTTGATCGCGCGTGGTGCTAGTGGTTGGTGCAATCGTGGGTGTTCATATGTTTGTGTTTTAGATGCGGCTGGGGTTGGTTGGGCTGCTTCAGTCTACAGTGCTATGTGTGGTTTGTGAAACTTGGAAGTGATCGAGGCTTTAATTTGTAGTGTGCTGATGATAATAGGAGTTAAATAAATGGTGTTGGGTCGATGCATTCGATGATTTGAATTAAATATATCCCTTAAAAGTTCGATGTTTGCGTGTAGTCCACTCTGTATAGTGACAAGAAAAATATAAATAAATGTGGGAATTTCATATACGTTAATTTATAATAACATGGTATGTATAGATTTAAATTAAACATAATTTTCTGGTGGTTCTAAAATGAATAAAAACAGAAGAATCGGTAGTTATTTTTTACTCATCCCACGTTATTATTTTTGTTACGCACTTGTTGACAGTGTTACTCACTTCCCCATTTTTAATACTCATAAAAATATAATACGGTTTTATTTCCCTTTTCAAAGAATCCGAAACTGATCGAATGCCATTGTACAGCGTCGTAAAGTTTATTAGTGGGTGGTCTGCAACTATGAGCCTGGGAAAGAGAACTCTGAAGTACGCCATCCCCTGGAAATATGTTTACTTTACAGTTCCCTTGGCCTTTGGTTTGTGTCTGTTTAGTTTTGGGAAAACAAGTGTACTCGTGGGGGATGGATGACGATGTGGATTTGGAGAAAAAGGGTACTTCAGAACGAACCGTGAAGATGGATGATTGCTAGAATTTAGTGGGATGATACAGTCAGAGGAATTGTGAAATATTTTTTATAAATACTAAAACGAGCACGCATTACATGGTAAATTCCTTGAAAATTTAAAAGCACAAGCAAGGAATATAATTTTGCAATTTTTGCATTTATTTGATTTGCAATTTAAATTGATATACAAGGTGATCTGAAAATGGGAGCCAAGAATGTTGGGGCTCTTTAGTTTCAGAATTCATAGAAACATTTTAGTGGTACAGTTTTACCATTGATAAGTATGAAATAATATCTAACTAATAAGCACAGGTGCGATAATAGTTCAAAATTATGAACTCCCGAATATGTAGTGTTTTTAAGTACTGTATGTGCATTCTACATCTTGAAATATTTGAACCCCAGTTTTAGACGAGCCTGTACAAACAAACAATCCCATTTTAATCATTTAATCAAACATACCAAAGTTTATATTAAAATTACATACTAATATCATTAAGTCTTGTAAATGTGGAATAATTCTCGAAAGAAATTATCGATTACTGAAATCACTATACCATATTTTCTCATATTCCATAGTTGTGAATTGAATAAATACAGCATCGAGCAAAAGACCTCTAGTCAATTGTCGAAGCGAATTAAATAACATTATTATTGTTATGTTTTAATAATTAATTATTCAATAAATAAAATAAGAAAGGTTAATTTTTCTACGCGCCTATTTCCAAATAGGGGTTGCGTAAAAATTTAAGAAAAATTTAATTTACGAAACTGCTTCTCAGACTTAAAAGTCACCACAGTGTTTTCCAGTGTAATATCACACTTTCTTCCTCCACCCAGTGTAGTGCAAAACATTGTTCCAAAAGTGAGGTATTACACTTCTCCTTTCGAAAGCGATACGGTTAACCGATTATGTTATTGGTTCCCGTGAAGTGAATCGACCATCTGGTTGCCGGAGATGCGTTTAAAGGATTACCCTGTCCGCCGGATCGGCCATCCTCCCCAGTGTTACTTGCAAAGTCACGTTGAACCTGTTCAGCGAACACCAGCAACTATTTTTCTCTAGCATGGCTGGTAAGTGAAACGCGATGACGCGCAGAAAATTATAAATCCGTAGAGGGTGAATCTCCACAGGTGAACAATATCGTTTACCATTTTAACACGTTTAGCGACACTCTGGGATTTAAAGTTCTCCATAGGACTTGAAAAACTGACGAATAAATTCGGTTGCAATATTTAATTATAATTATAGGAACGTTGAAATTAAATTCCTCCTAACTCAACTTCCTTCTGCGTCAGCAGTAGATAAAATTCGCTGTTATACACGCAGTGAAATACAAAATTATGTTACAGAAAGAAAAGAATAAAATAAAAATTCAATAAAAATTCTGGTGCAAAAGTTGAAAAGTCTGGAATAGTGTAATTTACACACTTACAAATTATATAAAAATGTGGAGGAAGAGATGTAGAAATTTTCGATTTGAAGAGACACAAAAGGGCGAGATTCAGTGAATTCAGAGAATTCACTGCTACTAAATTTGACTATTGATTTCCAGTGCAGAATTTCAGTACCCTTCGTCGAAGCAGAAGACACAAAGCTATCGAATTTGCAGTTTAAATCTATACTCCAGGAACAGAAGGATGGGCAGCGATCTTGCTGTACGATATTGCACGAAACACCTTGGCGTAACAGCGAGCAGAACACTTAACACGGTGTAAAACGTGAAGAAGCTCGACCTACTGGGATTCGTTCCACGAAACGTTCGTCTTCTGTGGGATTCTACGAGGAAGAGGGGGGTGAAGACAGATAAACTTTCCTGAAGGATACTATTGACCGAATAAAATGAAAAGGTGGATCTACCCTTTTCAAAATCCGAGCATGGCGATGTGTTCCTGGTCCTACCGTATCTTTTATCATCATCCAGCACACTGTCGACACTTGAATACGTGAAACATATACATTCTCATCGTAATATGGTATTAGTGTAAGGCAAAGGAATAAACTGGAACACTGAGTTTGCACTGTATTCTTCTCCATCTTATTGCAAATAGAATCATTAACGATTTTTCGCAGACCTATAAAAAGTGGTGGGGGAAGTAGATTGCGATATTCAATTATAGAAAAGTACCAGAAACTTGGGGAACGCTGGCTGTACAGGTTATCATTGGTAGCCACTTAACAGGTATTAACGAAGGAAAAGAATAAAATATTTAGGCATTTTCACATTTGTAGTACAATTACAAAAGATCCAATTTTATGATAGGATTCTTAAATCAAATGTAAAAAATGTTAATTATTATATTATGTCGCAAAATGTCACAAAATCATTCCAATGTTTCCCCCAGTTTACGGTAGTATTAACGGTAGTTATACATATTACGAGTTACTTATTTCAAATACAACTATCAATGCTTATTATATTATATTGTCAACAACATGACAGAATGCAGCATGAGCTATAAATTAAAAGTGAATCGAAAGGGCGCCCTTTGCCCTGTACCTCCACGAAAACGCGAACCACACGTGACGAAAGCAATGCCAAAAAATATTTCGAAATTGCAATGAGATCTTACTCCTCATTCATCAAATTCTCCAACAGATTTTCATTTTTTTCGATCAAGACAAAACTATTTAGACGGGAGAAACTTCAATAATTTTGAGGCCACAAAAAGTACAATAAGTTTTTTTACTGATAAATTCGAAAATTTTAATAAAATACCTAGGCATACCACAATTTCCACATAAATAGGAAACTGTAATAAATAATACTGGAAAATACATACATGTAGCTTGAAGTTATAATAAGCAATTTTCAAAAACCGAATTCTTAGAAGACGTAATCTAGCAAACAGAACTTACGCAGGAACCCAATACTCTGTATTCAGGGAATCATTTTTCCCACAAGAAAGAACGATTTTATTAGCTCAGCTACGTTCCGTAGCTCGCGCTCGCGCAAGCAGGAACGGGTGCAGCGTACCAGGTAGACACGTGTGGCGCGCATAAACGCAGAAAGACCGGGTTAGCTTTTACGAGGGCGAGCCCAGCGCCTGCCATCTGGCCGATGTGCAATCTGACTTAGTCCTTTTTTTACGTAATCCCAGACGTTTCACAATCTCGGATGAGAAACTCGTTCTTCCCCGGCGCTGTTCCTTTTCCTTCAGCCGCCGCGCCGCCGAAGAGGCCGGGGCCCCCATTCAGGCCGCTATATCGCAGCGAGAATCGAATTCGGGATTCCCGTTCACCCCCTTCGCGTAACCCCTACGTGAGAAGTGTCTCTCTCTCCCTCTGGCAACGGATGTGTCTCGTACCTCGACGGGATTCCCCTTTGTGCCGGGATTGTCGCTCCTATTCCTCCTTTTTCCGCGTTCCCCGCTGGTCGAAAACTATTTTCGGAGATCTAAATCCGCGGAACAGGGCTGCATTTACGGTGGACCCCTCCTGCCTTTCTCCTTTTTCTACCTATTCGCTATTATCGAGGACTTTACGGGGCCACTGATAGCGCCGCGACAGCAACTCACTGGAAAATCGTTTAAAAGGAGTTTCTATTCCTTTTTTTTAGTTTCTGATGCGTGGGTTTGTGGGAAAGAGGAGGTGGATGTTTACTGTCTCGTGTAGTAGAAGTTTCTTCGGTTGCATTTTAGTTGGGGGCTGTTTGGTTTACCTGAAGGTTTTCAGGTCCTATGAGTTTTATGAGTTTATAAGCTATGCGAGGGTAAGGATCGGTGCTGCGCATATGGCTCGACTGTTGGACTGGGATTGGTGCTCGTTTTAGTAACTCGAACACAGTTTTACTAATAAAGTACAGTGATCTTTGCCTTTTTTATATTATTTAAATTATATAATACTAGTTTTTTAGCCTGTCTTCGCCAGGCATTACTATCCTATGTGTATAATAGGACGCCTAAGGTAACCAAAATTAACTATATGTACAATGCAGTAGCGGATTCTACATTGTACATAATATCTGTTTTAGGCCACAGGTACAACCCATTATCGAATTTTCCAAGGTTTTGATTTTTTACGGCATCTTTGGGTTCCGAAGAAACTTCATGCTGAATCTAAATCTTGTAGATCATCGGGAAGTACGAAAAAAAGCCTCTGGACAGATTTTGCTAACAAACGAACATCCACCTTAAGCGTCTTATTATATAGGATATTATATAGGATTAATTGCACAGTGAAGATGGAATGATTTCGTAATAATCGCTATTTTATAGTTTCAAGTCTACAATTTTTTAAAAACGCAATTTTTAAAATTCTAATAGGATCATCCATAGCTTAATCTTATTTAACAAACGAAATCGTTGTGGTGTTTGTTTGAGGCTTCCATGAATCGACAAAAATTGACTATTTTTCATTATCGATTTTTCTATTTTAAATATGTACTAAAACATCCTGAATCTTTCAACAAGTTAGAATAAATAAGTTCATGGAAAAAAATTCAAAACTTTATTTTAGTCATCCATACGAAGTTCCCCTTAAGAACTTATTTATTGTAACCGTTGTAATAAAAGATTGCAAGTTCCAAGTGGTGCCCATTGGTGTCTCCCTAGCCCAGCGTATTAAGGGTGCTACCAACTTTACCCTCCACTTCTCTTACATCACAATACAAGGATTGACCTGAATGCAATCTCAGTTCAAACATCCACAAGTTCTGTGTGGGACACCGGCCAGCTGGACGGAACAAGCGTTTACGAAAGGGTCAACGAGCGATTGTTCTTGCAAATTGCCGCCCCCTAACGAACGATTCCGATCCATTGAAAGATGCCGGAGAGGAATTAACTCCGGTCATTGGCTCCGGTTGTTTTAATCTAATGGTAGCCTTCTTAACAGATAATAGCCGCGGCAGAGCGCAATGCAACGCTCAGTTAGCAGCCGGAGCACCAGGGATCTCGACTTCCTTAATACACTTCCTTTCCTCGCGACAAACTCCAGATCTTATCGGTCGAGTTCGCCCGTATCTCACATTGTTTTCCCCCGGGTTGTGACGCGTCTTCTCGTCCCCTATTTCAGTCTGCGCGGCCAGTTCCGGCTGTCCCTTCGCCTTCGAGAGGTTTATGGGCTGCGGGGGCGGAGGTGTATCCCCGAGTGGTAGGAAAACGTCCTGAGGTCCTAAGGTTTCACGCGGCGGTGTCCATTTTTTTCGTTAAGCAGCCTCGCGCATCAGGGATTCCTGTTGTGTAGGATCGATCGGGCCGTTTCAATTTCGATTTACAGGGGAGACCGGATCCGCGAGAGCATTAACGTGTGTGTACGAAAGAGGACAGATTCCGCATCACTGAACTAAAGAATTTGTGGTTTTTTAAATAAATCTTACAGTTTATTTTCGTGTGTAGCTGCACAGTTAATATTCAAGGATTTTATTTTTGTAGCTTCTTGAAACAAAATCGTATCATGTAAACTGGTGACATGTAATATTTTTGTGTACAGGAACCGAAATTTTGGAATCTGAGTAATTGTTACTTGAATAATAAGAGGTTTTTGTTATTATACTAATACTCATTAAATTGCTGTTTAAATAATTTATTGAATTTTCTCCTTTTTTGATATTCTTAAAGCAAGGAACGTTTTTTACTAATTTGTGATAGGAAGAATTCAGAGGGTCTAAGCAATAGTTATATTTATTTAATTATTCATCACTTATTTTATGTATATTCATAAGTACTCATTTTATTAAATACTGATTACTTCTCTAATTCTAACGAAATTTTTCAATGTAGAAGATTTATACCCCTGATATTTAGTTAATTGTTATAAATCCGTTGATGGTATTACATTTGTTTATTAAATTATAATACTAAAACTTTCAATGAAAATGGGATGGTCCAAGGTCAGAAAAAGGGTGGAACTGAGAATAGGTGGAACTATATAATTTATGTATATTTTCGGTGACGCCTACTCTTTATGTGACGGCTGGGGATTTTCTTCGTTAAATATGGTAAATAAAAAGCGGTAGGTGTTTTCTGACCACCAAGGGAGCGGGTCAGGCTTCAGAATTCTTCGTGGACCACCATATACGAGAGATTAAATGACTGGTAACTAAAAACTGGCGGGACCAGTACTTTCGATCTGCCGACAGCTTTGATCACAGAGTTGATACTTTTCGGATACCTTGGTCCCTTTTCTCACGGAAACTAATACCAAAAACTGTAGCAACGTTCTACTTGGACAATAAGAAAAATAGGTCTATAGGTAATATTCTCTAATTTCGGCGAATTTGAGTCATTTTTCTAATATTAAATAGCCTCGAAGTTTTTTCTGCGATTAGCCCCTGCTTACCACACAATTAAATTTTATTAAGATTGAAATTCGGGATCATATCCAATAAATGGATTTACTGTGGATTAGAAAAAATATCGACTTCGTTTTGGATATTAATCATATTCAAAGTTATTTGAGCCTTTTTTATGCAAAACTGTGCAATTTTAAAAATGTTCTAAATAGTGTTACATATTATACACTTTGGTGGGAAATTTGATAATTAATATAGAAGAATTCTATTCCAAACTAAACCAAATAAAATTTAGATATACATTCAGTGCCTAAAGCGATCATTGGCATTAATCTAAACCGATCTAAATTTCTCTCCACTACTTTGCATTAAATTGGCCACGTACCTATGTCCCAACTATAGACAAGAAGCTTCATTTTAACCTATTAACTGATCATTTCACGACTTTAAATATCCCTCGTCAACTCATATTCACTTAAAATTGCCGAAAACTGAATTGACTCATTATTATATGGTACACAACTAAATATGTATATTTCTTTCCTTTGTAGAAGAACAATCACTCAATTCTCACTCAAGGGCAAGTATCATCTGAACATACCTTCGCTTTCGCCGTGTTTAATTCATTCTTTCCGATAATAGACCGGTATACTCTTGGATCACAAAATGAGCCTCAGCTCATGATGCCTGGCTAATCCAGATGACTGTGATCATTTCCACAAACAAACACTAAAAGAATTTTTTCCTAATATCAGAATCTAGATCCCAGGTCAAGCCGACTACTAAAGTTGGTCATATTAGAAACCAAAAAAAGCAAGTTCCATTAACCAATGGTACCCAAAATCCCATCAATGAACTCATCCAAGGACGTATCACCGCGTCACCCCCAGCACACTTGCCCAAACCGAAGCAGGCTCGACGCAGGTCCCCGAAGACTCTAGCGACCTCCGCGTCGCGCAGGAATATGCAAGACGGCGCGGGGCTTTACCGCGCTAATAAATACTTCAAGCAGAAAATCGTACGCTTCTTTACGAGCGTATTTGTCTCTCTCTCTCTCTCTCCCACTTGCCGCGGCCTCAGGTATCCCGGCCTACCTGACAAGTGCTGGAGGCGCGCGGCGTACTAATGATAACTAACGGGCGTCCGAGAACAAAGGATTGGAATAAATTTTCGGCGGTCGACAATGCGCGGGAGGGGTCGCCGCTTATTTTCTGGCGTTTACGGACGCCGATGCTAATCTCGACGAGGAGGAGGCTGGGGGCCCTACGGGGTGATACCCCCGCCGCAGACCTTCATAGGCCGGCCATCTGACGTCCAGCTTCCAAGCCAGGGGAATCTCGAGTGCGGGGCCTGAATTATGCTTAACGTTCTCTCACCCACGTTACGGATTCACGAGCACGTTTACGAGCCTCTGATACCGGCGTATGGGTGCCAGTTTCACTCTTGCGCCGGTGTCAATACCATTCGAACTGGCGACCGTTGTTTCCCATCGTTTCCTGTCCAACGGCTGGTTCCTGGTTACTCCGCTGGGTATACTCGTATATTGCCTTATTTAGTGCATCGTGTACAGTCAGTCACCGGAGTGCATACAGACTATAAATTCGAAATGTTGCGAAAAACAGGATAAGTCTGAGGAAGGTGGGTGTACGTTTGCAGAGTTTTGTGAGTGATTGTTTGGTGTGCAGATTTTGGTGCAGCTGAAGGAGGACCTCGAGCGAGAAGGACTTTTTGAAGAATTGCACTTTTGACTAATTGGTGATAGAAATTTTGCAAAAACTGTATTTAATTCAGATGGGCTGAACACTGAATTTGACACTTCTTGAACCCTCACTCAAAGAGATGATGGAGGATGTGGATGGTAATGAAAAGGAAAATTTGAAAAAATTGTAGTACGTGGTATGGTGAAGGGGAAGATTAGAGAGAGGGGTTTGCTGCTAGCAAACAGAATCTTAATGTATTAGCTTTATGAGTGGTATAGGATAATTGTATCAAAGCCTGATGTGTATGTTCAGTTTGGGGTTTCTGAATGCTTCAGAGGTAAGCTGTAATCTGCAATATATACTCACATTTGCATTATCAGAGTTTAAAGTATGCGGTGGCTATTTTTAAGGCACCCTACATTGCTATTATCAGAATATAAATTGCATGGTGGCATTAATTGTGTACCTCGTTTAAAGAATTTAATTTTATAGAAAATTCAAGTGTGTCTTATAACCATGACGTTAGATAAATCATTGAAGCAACATTTCAGTGAAAGGGGAGAATTTTATTGTTGCAGCTCGAATCGATTATTCTGTAAACGAAGCAAACAAAAAGGTTGAATACTGTGTAAAGGGAAAAATAGTCACCCTGCAGGGCCATATGCTGTTTGATTCTTTGTTCATTTCAAATATATTGTTTCATTTCAAATAAGAATACACCCACGTTGTGTGTTCGTCGAAGTTTAACGAAAGGAAAAATAGGTGAAGTGGAATGTATGGAAATGAGCGAGTTAGGGTTACTGTTATGTAAATGGAGCAAATAATAGGTTGAATATCGTGAAAGGGAACAAAATGATTATATAATGTATGAATAGAAATATTATGGGAGATATGTACACGAAGAAAATGAAGGAAGAAAGACTGTGAAATGAATTTTAGAGGGCATTTATGTTAGATTAGGGTTTTCCCTGAATAACAAAAAGTCAATTTTCAATGAGACAGTCTACAGCCAATATTTTCTTAGAATAGTAAAACATTATGAACAAATGTTGTCGCTTGTAATTTTCATACAAAATTAACGTTCAGCCAATTCATTTTTAAAATTATTAAAAATGATTAAAAAGCAAGTGTACGCAAAAAGATTTTGGAAAATAAACCACCTACACATCTAAGAATAAATAACATTAACATAACAAGAACATTAATAATACTATTTAACTATCCTGCCAATGAAATAAATATCCTATTTCTATCTACTTAATGTCGCCCCTCTGAAACAGCTTACACATTGAATTTTATAAAAAAGTACATGTATCTTAAAATGACTAACAATCGACTAAGGAAAAAGAAGAAAACTTTCCCAAAACTGGTACTCCAAAGGACGTAATGGTTCTTCGTTTCTTTACGAGATAATAAATACACGACGAATCCAGGTGTCACGGAACAGTCTGCCGCTGAAAACGCTCGCGTTTGTTCGCCAGCTTCCGTCATTCTTCCCTTTTTCTGGAAACGTGGCGACCAGCCGTGATTTCGGAAAGCCGTTGCGGCACTACAAACAGAGCGCTCGAGGTCCTTTCTGGTCTGCTTCATGCGCGAACACGCACGGAAACGTAAAACGTGCAGGAAGCTCGGCCAGCAGGGCTACTGTATCACGCATCTCCATCCGTTTCCTTCGAATTTCGCACGTGGGTCACGTGCCTTTTCTGGTATTATATCATCGCGCCAGCGACGCCAACCGATGCCCACCTCGACTTTGCTGCTGAAGCTCCTCCGCCTTTTTGCCCGTCTCACGACAGTAATCTTCTGTAACGTCTCGCTAAACGACATTCATGTACCGTTTCTAACGTCACGTTTCTCGCTTTTGGTCGATCTACTGTACTTGGATCGCGAAAGCATTTGACCGAGTCGAATATAATTTTGTGTATCTATATTTATGGACGTGTTCACTGTTGGTCAGTACCGACTTGTCTTCATTTTTATAGATTTTGAAAAGCAATTTTGTATTCTTGAGCAATTTAGTACTAACAAGGGAAGTTCAGAAACTTGAATGTTAAAAAAATCTGAAACTTTGCAGAAATGTAGCTCAAGTGATGCGAATAATGTAATTATTTTTTGATTTCGTAATGAAATGGTCTTACGAGTGAAAACACACCCTCAAAGAAATTGTGTGTTTTCATATTTTTGTGAATATTTGCGAAACCGCAAAAGATATAAAGAAAAAAGTTCAACTCAAAGCGAAACAATTGACAAAAACAGGATCATGGGGATACATTTTGAAAAAATAATTTTTTTTACAAATTCTTTATCGCCGATTTATACAGCATAAGAAATCAAAGAACTTTCAATTTAACTTCCTTTTGATATCTTTTATAGTTTCATAAATATTCATGATAATCTGAAAATTTGCCACTTTGCTGAATAAAAAAATATTCGCGTTATTAGCCTCACGTTTCTCTACAAGTTTTAGATTTTTTAAATCTTTGAGTTGCCGAACTTCCCTCGAGTAATATAGTAAATATTTAACTGGAAATTTCTTTAGCACTGTTGAGTACGGTGTATGTTTGGCTCTGTTATGAGTTGAGTTCTGCATTTGTTTTTTTTTCATGAGATAATTATTACATTCTTCATGAATTTTATGTTTTCTTTTTGGAATTCTTGCAGAATGTTTTCGTTTTAGAATGGGGTCGGCCATATTATCCCCTGTTATCCCCTGTTGCGATGAAATCCATGTTTAAACAGGGCAGAATTCGTTACTACCTGATGTAATATAGTGCTCTTGATAATTGGACACTACGTGCTTCTGTATTCATTGCTTTTAAATTAATAAACTATTAAACCAAGCAGTTTCTGCACGAATGTCTCCAAACCATGAATTCACAATTTACATATCTTCTTTCCCATTTAACTCGTACGTCCGAATATTTTTATTCCCCAGCATTAACCTCTGTTTATTCAATTATTATAGTTTCAAACGTCCGCTGGAACTTCTCAAGCGCGCCAAGAAAGAAAGAACGAAAAGAGCTGTCTCTTAATGGCATTTGTAGCAGAGGAAAGTTTAAAAGCACCAAAGCTAGTTACGGAACACTTTGATTCACTAAAGCAGTTTTCTATTAAAAGGTTCTGATGGAACAATGGTATTTGAATATTCCCTCGACGCGTGTTTCTTTGTTCCTGCGCCCGTGGGTATTTATAGAGGATTTTATTCATTCATCCGCCATGATGCGTCGCTAATCGGTTTCATGGAAATATTTATGAGCTTCTGCGAATCTTCCATTATTATATGGTCGAGTTACTCGGCGACTAAGCCGCCCGAGAAAATTTGAGCCCGATAAGCCGTCGCCAGGGAAGTTTTCGGGGGTGATATTCATGTGAATACATAAGACGTTCGATCAAAGTTGGGCAAGAGTTGCGTTTCCATTAAAACTGTTCTATACGCACGATGAATACCTGGTTCTACCTCAATGAAGAGGCTTTCCATTGCGGCAACTTTGTTTTCAGCACACGCGTTTTGGTGCACGGCCAAATGACTTATTATTCAGCGACGCAATTAAATTACAAATTTACATATCCATTAGGACGGGGCCTCGGCTGGATTATCCTAGGTACGCCCATACATAAATGTAAACGTTTGCGATAAATGATAGGTACTAAAGAAGAAGTGAAATCATTTTCAAGTCAAGTGATGGAAAATTTTGAATTAAATTGGTGGGAGATTTATTTTGAAAGATATAGATATTTAAGAAAGAAAGATATTTATTTGAAAGATAAATTTGAAAGATAAATTTTGGGAGATTTATTTTGTATTATTATATATTTTGGGTATTAATTGCATGCGAAATTAGAACCAAATTGGTGGCTCGAACTTTAAGCACTACCTAGCCTTATTAGTTTAAATGGATTTCTATTATTGAATGAATTTCTTTTTGAGCTTTGTTCTTAGATAAGGGGAGTTTAGCCTTCGGTTGTCACACTTGGTCGATATGGCCCACAATTTGATTTTGAGGTCAAATATCTTTGAGGTTACTTTAAATGTTAATTTTCGACGATGATCATATATTCTACAATGTGCAACCTTTATCTCAGAATTTTGGCGACTTAATGTAATGGATTGTTTTTAAACAGAAACTGATTGAAAAATGGCTTGGGTCGAGTCGACCCAGTGTGACAACTACATTCGAAAAAATAGATGTGACTTCCGGGGGTTAATATATTGTACTCCCGATGTAAATAAACAAGGGAAACTTAAAAATTTAACAGATTTTGATAGCAGCGACTAAAAGTGACATTGAAAACACTGTTTCTATTTTTTAACTCTAAAAATATCAAAATATTTTCACAGCACAGTAACAAGTAAATAAATATCCTAAATATTGAAGTGAATTACCTGAAAACACTGTCTTCCTATTACAAATCGCTATTCAAAATTTAAACTCAACCTTAACATTTCATTTATTCCGAATTTGATCAAATTTACCCAATAAAGAATTACTCAAAAATAAAACTCACATGTTTGTATCTATCAACACAAAAACAGACACCCCTAAAAATCCTTCAAATTTAGCGACAAATCTCTGTATTATTGCCTAAACATTGCTTCTAATAAAATCATGGCAAGCATGGTAATCGAGTTAACGACTCGCGTGCAAAGAATTCACTTGCGCGGTATAGAAATCGCTTGCGGAACACTTTAAGGAGCTTTTGCATTTCACTCGAGTTTAAATCCACGGAGGTGGAGCGAGTGGTGGGGGAGGGGTGCGCAATAGGAAGCTGAGGAGTGCTTCAAGGGTAGAAATAACACCGTACGAGGCTTTTGTTCGATCGTTCCTCTCTCTCGAAGGCAAGTACCATTATCCTCGCCGTTCCGCCAGCGGCCGTGCAATTGATTCCCTTCAGCTCTACTTGCGCGACTACGCAAGGACGCCACCGTAGCTAGAAAGCAAAAGGGAGGAGGTCCCGCGTGGGCACAGGGCGACGGTCTGTCAAACGATCCGCGTTTGCATCAGAAACGACAAAGAAAGCGAAACAAGTTTTCATTGATTGTTCGCCTCAAATGGCCCGTAAGCTAGCCGGTGGAACAATGCCAAACTATCCACCAGCCGATCTCTCTTCCTCCCCCGTCCGTTCCTCGTTCTCTCGGCGAAGTGCACAATTGTTCTAGCGACGATTTCCTAGAGAGTCGCCGGCGAGATCCGCTGGATGGTCGATCGAGCGCCACGAAAGAGCCGGGGCGACGAGTGTAGTGTAACATTAATGTGCTCGTTGACATTGTGTTTACCCTGGCGTGTACACAAGGGCCGAAGAGACGGGGCGAGGAGGAGAGGGTGACAAAGAGAAAATTTTCGAAAGGGAAGTCGCGCACAGGTCCACCATCGACCCGGTCTGTATGTCCACGAGCACGGGCGCGGGGGGGGGGGGGGGGGCGAGGGGGAATCCCTTCTCGACGTCCATGGATGATGAATGTCGGGACCTTTCAAGTCCCTATGGCGGGCCCTCCCTCGTCCACCATTCCCCCCTTCTCGCCGCTGTTCTTTGGTGATTATCTAATACGACGGACGGGCGAAAGCGAAGGGGATCGCCATTCGACTGATCGTCGGCAATACGTGGCACAGAAGGATTTTTGGCCCGAGGACGGTGACGTGCGAACGTCACGGTGGCTGAGCGGTAGTGATGGATTTGAGGGTGTTGGTGTCGATATGGTAGACTGTTTAGTGGTTTGTGAGCTTTGCGAAGAGATATCAATGAAATATTAAGCAATAGTGATGTTTGTGAATCACTGTATAAGATGACACTAGTGAAGCAGTACGGTAAATCCGGGAGACGCGGTCGACTTAATATAAAATAGCTATTAAAAATAATGTAGGTAGATGTTAATTGTTTTATCAGAACAAATTTATATGTTCGGAATTTTATGCTGATTCAGAAAAAGTTAAGACAATATTTATTGTAAATCAGGTTGAAAAGTGAAGGCATGATATCTGAGCACTTCTCGTGAGGTGCCGGGAGAAATGGTTTTCGTGGTTGGCTGAGACTACTCACAGAGTTATTCATGAAAAAATAATAAAGATGAAAGCAAAATTATTTATGAGTGAATACTACAACTACAGATTTATTAATATTTCATTTGTTTACGCTAAACAAGAAAGGGACCCGTCAAATAAAAAGGGAACCAGCTACCGACGATTAGCAAGGCAAAGTAATACAAAAGTGAATAAATAAACAAAATTAATAATAAAATAATAATAAAATGAAGATAAATAAAAATAATAAAAAAACATAACTCGATCATCTCTCCTTTCTGCAGCGAGAGATGGTCTTCTCCTTAGCTTTGGGACGAAAAGTTAATATGACCAAATACTTTGGTTGCATTGTGTCGCAATATCTATACTATCTTATTATCCCAAAAATTAAACGAAAATAAACTTAGAAGTATATTTTAAATACGATTCTGTACCTCAATTTACATTTAAAGCCTATAAATCCAGAAAAACACAGAAGGAAGCGAAATTACGATATTCATTCAACTGTTTGGCTTCTAGAAAAGTAATTGGTTTGCACTTTAACGCGGTTTTACGTATAGAGCCTAAAATATAGCGACTCGACCAACTCCCCGGCCCCACCGCGTCTCCCGGATTTACCCTATAAGTGTTTTACATCAGAAGGTGTTTCACATCAAGTACTGTAAAAGCTTCATTAACAAAGTCTTTATTACTGCACCGGACGCTTGAATGTTTTGGTATTCGAATATAGAATCCCACCTTTACGGAACGGACCAACAAACCCAATTTTAAAAGCAGGGATCCGTATATACAGCAAATAATCGTAGTAAAATTGTAAAGTCGAGGCTTACCAATACTGAAAAAATAGCTTCGGTGAGAATAAAATATATCGGTCGATGGATAGGAAGAACACAATTCAGTTCAACACGTCGCAAAGCGCTCTACATTCTATTGTTACCTATGTACATCACTTAACCATGAAAATAGAATCGTCAACGTCAAAAAACTCACTGTTCAATTACCCATAATTTCCCTCATCTGTCCCATCACATTCCTCGCCTATCTCAAATAATTAAAATCCTACTCTATTTCAAACGAGCTATTCCCAGAACTGGAACACACCGCGTCATGACCAACCCCAACCTGCGCCAAAAGTTCTCTGCATTCAAAACAATACAACCATCACAGACTGAAGAACACTTCAAGTAGCGCCAGAGCTGAAGACATTTCCAACCTCCCTATATCCACAATCGAAGCACCCATTTCTGCAACACACACCGAGTATGTATGCGATCAGTTTGTCACAGGGCAGCCACATTTTGGAAAGCGACTCGTCGTTCCCTGACCCCAATTGTCGTTCACGGCGACATACGGCGCACGGGGGTCTCGCTCCCGGGACGATTCCGCGTCGTCCAATGGAACCAAGCCAAAGAAGAAGCTGGGTACATAGGGTGTGCACACACATACACAGTCTGCAACCCTTTTTATGGGGGCTGTGTGTGCGTGTTCGGTGGCATTGTGACGTCGCGCGCCGCTGGCCAGCCATGGCGGAGGGAAAAGGACCGAACGGGATCGCCTTTTCCGGTGGGAGCTTCCCGTACTCGAAATTGCTAGGCTGCCACTCAAATTGGCCCGGCATCGAACAATCGGGCTTATTACGAGGCATTTGTCAGCGCTGCTCTGCACTCTGCGGGTCTCGTGTTACCTCTTTTTTTTCCCCTTCTTCTATTGGGGCGGGGAGGATAGGGGACACGTCCCGGGCACCTCCTCGCGAAAGGGCACCACCCCTTTGCCAGGGAGGGCCCGTGTTTAGGGGGTTGTTTTGTGTTTAATTTAAGGGCACGATACATTGTAGCGATTTTAGGTGGGTTTCGCTGGAAACCGACGCCGATTACCACCTGTCCGGATTTCGGTGGTGGGACCGGAAGAACAGACGGTTGGACGGATGATGTGGATCGTTCTGAGAAGAGAGGAGAGGCATGTCGCGTAGCTTCTTGTGACAACTGGGATTATGGAGGCTGAATAATGGCGGTGCGCGGTTTTGTAGGTGTTTGATTAATTGATAACTGAAGAGTCTTTGTAGAAAACACTGTAAATGCAAAACAGAACTTTTTTTTATAGGAAAATGTTCGACATGCAAGAACGCAATGGCAACAACGCTTGAAAACAAAATGCTGTTCAGACCTTTTAGATCACCTATTTCTCCGTTTACCGAGTACTAGGGTTGGTCCGTTGTTGCTCTCAATTGGAGTTCTAATTATTCGAATATTCTATTATTTGAATATTCTAATATTGAATATTCTAATATTCGAATAATTCAAATAATTTCTTCGATTATTCGAATCTCAAATTCGAATTTTCTGGTATTCGAATACTTGCATTATTCAAATATTCGTTACAGCCCTCAATGCTACTCTCAATGCTTCATATTATTTCGATAATGTTTATTGACAGTCGACAAAAATTATGTAAATAAGTGAATATAGCTTTTCTTTGGTTACGAAAATAAATATCTAATTTGTCTGAAAATGGAGGTCGACAGAGAATTGTTACAAGCTTTTATTTTCCTATTCCACCAAGGAAAACCGACTGCAGAAGCAAGTAGGACTCTTTTGGAGGCTTGTGGTAAAAGTGTTTCACCTAAAAAAGTGTGTGATAATTAATTTAAGAGGTTCAAAAGTGGTGATTTTGACGTTAGTGACCTGCAACGTTCCGGGTGGTCTCGAGAAATGCAAACAAACGGTCTACAGGTAGCTATTATTCGACAAAAACTTTGCACAGTCATCTTGTGAGCTTGCAAAATAGTTAGAGGTTGATCATTCAACAATAATTCAACGCTCACATGCAATGGGAAAGGTACAAAAAGAAGATTTCATGATTTAATCATTTAATAAATTGTTTCAATCTAGCAGAAGAATATAGAAATAGACCTTCAATGAAACCTTCTTACTACCTATACTGAAACAGATCAGTAGAACCTTCCCAAACTTTCGAGAAATCTTATTAAAATTACTTACTAAACGAATCTCCTAAAATCAAACACCTAACCAGTGCCAAAGCAATATCTTACACATGGTACCATAAATACTTCAAGAAAGAAAGTACCTATACACCGAGTTTACTGTTCAGTCAATTCGAAGGAAATCTTCCAAGTCCATCGAACTTTGCATTAAGATTATCACAGCCGATGCAGAGTGCAAAGGTGCCATCAGAAGACAATTTCCTCCAGCACGATCTGATCACTTTCAGCTAAGGGTATCAAGAGACACTATTAACCACCGTTCCTTTGAACAACCGGCTGCAAAACCTTTCCAGGCTCCGATAGGGATATCGATGATAAATAAGGTCGGTTTCACTCGGGCTCGCCGGGCTTTTAGGACGTTTCGCCCGTCGCCGCTGCCATTTTTGCCCATCTAATCTCGTCTCGCCCCCTGTCCCTCTCCTTCGCCGGTCGATTTTCTTCAGGAATCGCTTCAAGATTCAATATCTGACAAGAGAATCGAATCTGTTCCGGGGAAGAATGGCAAAGAGAATTGCCTCGGCGCGAGAGAGCAAACTATTGGGTGTTTAAAAAAGGGAAGGACCGAAAGGTTCCTCGACAAGGGTGCGTCCTGTCTACCTTCGGGCTCGATTAACAGGGGTAAACACACTTGACCGTCTAATCGTGTCGTTGAATTTTCTACGCTCTTTCCACGTTTAACAGCTTTCGGGGAATTTTCACGAGTCTCCAAGGGGGTGAGAATAATCGACCTCGAGGGAGCGAAACGTTTATCCTCGTTCACTGGTCACTATTGCTTCGCCGATGACGGGGCAACGTTGGAATACCTTAGTTAAACGTAATGGGAAGAAGAAGCTGTTGAAGATACCTAGAAACGTCTTTGGAAGAGCGTCTAGTTGTGCGGCGAGTGCTGAGCTTGTTAGAGGCGCGCAGGAAGCGGAGGAACATGGTTCTACAATCGAAGATGTCACGTTTGGATGAACAGAAGAAGCGACGGACAATCTTATCTATCTCAAGAGGCAAGGATCGTCCTTCCAGGCCTATAGAGGTCTTAATAGGTTTGTTGGGTTATAAGATTTCCATGGTTGCACCATGAACTATGGCCCACCGTGTGCGGGATACATTTTTGCATGATTCTAATCCTTGCAATTATCCTAGCAACAGAATTAATGAGATATTACGAAATGGACGCATACAATAATTTAAAGCCAACTATACTGTTGCACAGACATATTTTTTAGAAATGTAGATTTTGAGGTAAATATTCCAAGATTGTAAGAGTTTGAAGAGAATCACATTCAAAAAACGACTACTTTTTTTTAAATGGTTACATATGTACCATTGACACCTCGGAAAATAGGGCTATCTTTGTGAATTTTTTTCATATAAAAATCTCTGTATTTAAATATTCTCTTCAAAAAGAAATTTAATATCTTAAGAAATGATGCCATAGCATCCTAAGGCCTCTTCATAGTTACAGCATTTGCGGTAGCAAAAATATCTCAGAGATTAGTAAACCGAATTGAATTTCTAGTACTTGTCGGCGGCAATTTTGAAAAATATATTTCTTGAAAAATGTCACCTACTCAAAGTTAGGCAGGTGATTCGCGACCTAAGTTTTCATCTTCTTTTGTTAATGAAAAATAAAACAAGACAGTAATCGAAAAATCGTCTCGGCAAATACTAGATTATAGTCTTAAGTATATTCCTGAAAGTTTTTATTCAAATCGATCCAGTAATTTCTGAGATATTCTCTGCTATGGCACCATTTCTAAAGATATCAAATTTCTTTTTGATGAGACGACAACTCAATTTATACTCAACAACTTGATTTTTAAATATGACGTTTCTTTATATGTAAATAAATCATAAAAGTGCCTTATTTTAGGACATGTCAAGGGTATGTAACCCCTTAATATAATACTAATTAATAAACTAATTATAGTGAGAAGTCACAGACCTTTATATTAATTGCAATAATTTCTTTATTACATATACTTGAATGTCTCCCACATTTTTAATTTTTTTTCCTTGGGGGTAGAGTTAAGAAAACTCCAGATCCTCCCAGAGATTTATTTCTACAATCCGTTGTTCCACCAAAAGCCTCTTCCTCCTCATTTTTCGAAACTAAATTCCCAGTCAAAAAGATTAACCAAACGGGGTGCCCAATACCTGCACTTGACGATCACCCATTCCCCCACTATCAACCACCCATCTACTAAATACACCATTAACAGCCCCAATGACAGAACCCACTCTTCCTTTCACTCAAACCCAGCATCCCATCGAAAAGATATCATGGACAACTACTTCCAAAGGAGCCATTGTATATCCGTTCGAAGACGCTTTTACCGTGGACAAGGTTTTCCACTAATAAAAATTATCGGCTTGCTTGTCAGCTTTGGTTATTTTAATCCATTTAGACCGCGAGGACGTTGGAGGCGCAGCGAGAAAGCGAACAAACGTATTTTAAAGCGTCTCTCTGGATCGTCGAAGTTGAAAGGAAAAAACCAGATCTCCGCGCTAATATCCCCTTATGTTTGCCGTGACCAATTTCGTCGTCCGGTTTCTTCTGTCTCTTTGCCCCCTGTCGGATAGTTAACCGGACGCAGGGGGTGCGAGCGCAAGAGGTTACCCTCCGCGACGTCCACTCGGCCCGTTATTGGATCCTTATTTCACCGCAGACTTTACCCTCTCGACGACGAAATATGCTCGTATCAGCACGCACGAGGTCTCTTATTGACCGCGCCGTCCTCTTTCTTCTCCTTCTTCTTGCCCGCGAAAAGGTACTCGGCCGATGGAACGTGGAGATCGTAATACGGTTAGGTGGCGGCAGCCAGCGTTTGCCCAGAGACAAAATGAGAAAGACCCCTGGCACGCCTTATTCGACGCTTCCACCGCGTGTACCGAGTAAGCACTTTTCCAGGCCGACGCGATGACGGGGTGGAAAGCGCTTTTCTTCCGATCACCGATCTGTTATAAGCTTATAATATCGACGCCGCAAAGCGCGCTGCTGGAGCGGAGTCGCGGTGTCGAGCAGGCAATAATGACGGTGGGCATGTAAACAGGGGTGATTTTAAATGCCGGTGGCCATACTGGAGGATTGGTCGGTGTTTAACCATTTGTGGTAGAAGTGATATTCTCATTAGCGCGGACCCTGATTTTTTCGTGTGATGTTTGCACGAAAAATATATCAGGATTTCAACTTTAAATATCTCGGATATTTGTTTTCAATTAATAGTCCGGAAATTCCCTCTGTTAATCGGAGGATACATTAATATACTAACGAAATCTTTTTTACTTTTTGGAGTTTAGATAATCTGGTTCCGAATGGCAGTGCTCACCGAAACATCAAATTTTTACAAAGGCTTCTTGGATGTCGGTTGCTACTTTATTATAAACGTAAATATTTTTCTACGAAAAAATTTCCGAAAGTTCTTTAAATGTTGCTCTTTTAAGTGCAAAAAATTTTGTAAAAATATATACTTCCGTTTGTTAAAAAAAAAATCACAAACATTCAACTCTTTTCGGCCACCTGACTAGGTATAACCCCTTAAGGCTGGCTTTGTGTTGGGAGTTGTTTTGAGGAATCCCATGCATTGGGTGATTGTAGAGATGTGGAGAATCGTTTGTTCGGTGGAATCAAGGAACAAGTTACGTTCTGTGAATCTGCGAATGCGTATTATGACAAAGAAAAATTTGGGCGTTGGATTAAATGATTTTTTATTAGTAGGGAAAATCGGGACAATGTGAAATGGCGAGGCAAAGTGAAATATTGTTTTCTACCAACTACTTACAATTTTAGTATTGAAGCCAAAGGACGTCATTATCATTTATGGACCTTCGAAATCATGAGAAAGAGCTTAAAAAATTGTGTTAATAATACTTCACCCTCCCATATAAATTATGAAATGTGTAGTGAACAGACAAATTAGAACCTGATATCGATAATTAATAAATATAAATAAGAGAATTCATTGATTCTTAGGTCATCATGTACAACCCCCACATCTCCTGACATATTTCTATCTTTGATTTCAAATACGACATTTTATACAAATAATTTCTCTCGGTGAGGAATAGTATTTCATTCTCGAGACACAGTTCACTCGATTCGTTACACTTTAAAGTCAAGGGTGGACGCATTAGTCAAAGGCTACGCGTTTGATGATTCCTATCAGGGCCCAGCGAAACGAACCTAGGAGCAGTTCCGATGGGAAGAGGGGGGCGATGACTCCTCAGCTAGGAATTTCGAAGGGCGTCTAATTGCTTCAAAACTTGTCACGCAGCGTCGATCTCGATGCTCAGCTGGAGACTTGTATGATTAATGGAACCGTACGAAAAAAGAAGGAACATGGACCTCTAATGCGTTTCGCCGATCATCTCGATCGGCTGTTCGTCACGTAACGACGTCTCTGGGAAAGGGAATTTTCTATATGCTCGAAAACGAACCTGTCGTTAGACGCTGCGCGTTGACGGAGCTGTTCCTTCAGCTTGGAATCAGCTTCTAATCGCGACGAGCTCTTGAAACTGAAATTCGAGCAGTAAATGAGCTCTGAAATGCGGTGGTTAAATGCAGATAATGATCTTCACCCACTTTGTGACATAGACGGTGACGTTGGAGTCTCACAGGCTCCTCTCAAATAATTTGGCATTGGTCAAGCTTAAATTTATTTTTAGTATATAGGTATTAGAGTTATTAGTGACTTTGTTACATATTTAAAAATATACTTTTGCATGCTTTGTTTAAAACCACTTAAAGTTGTCTTCATGGCAGGATATATTATAAAGCAAGGTCGAATGAAAAGAAGGAAAATATAGAGAAAATAATTCTGCAAGAATCTTTCAGACTCCACGGCCTCAATTAAGGGTTAAGTTCCTAGGAAAGGGTTGGAGAATTTGGGGACATAGATCATGTAACATTTCCTTGGAAATATATAATTTGTAGATCTACTATTATTTTTTGCATTATTGTATGCATTATTTCCTAATTTTTCGTAGTTTCTAGCACTTGTTGTTAGTACTTACTAGTAGAACTTAGATTCTTCAACCCCTTTCCCTGGACCACTTATACAAACTAAGTAATTAGAGTATTATAATGATGTAAAGAAAGGTGCTACATAATATAATAATAGTAAGACTAGTAAGGACGGTGACATTAATATTATCCAACCTTTCTGTTGAAATATTAATCCTTCTAACTGTTATTTAAATGTTTAGTGTACTATTCCACTTGTATTATTTAAAAACAGCACCAGTCAGAAGTTCCCGGGGCATTCAAAATCGATATTTTGGTAATAAATTTTTTAAAAAAAATAGGAAATATGCTGCTTATCGGGAAAATATTTTACTAAATTATTATTCGAGTTTTCGAAATAGTTATCAGCATAAACACGCAAACACACGAACACACACATTTCTTCATTGCGAACACACATTTAGATGTGCATTGCATTGAATATTCGTGGAACAATAATAAATTATTAAACCTTATCCGCCCAAGTGTATAAAAAATTTAAATGTCCCCATTCGTGAGACAGAGTGCATTGCCCAGTGGTAGGAAAAATTGAATTTTGTTCGTCCCTGGTGCGGTTCACGGCAGACAGTTACACGGAAATAAAAATGGTGGAATTAACGGAGAAAGGGAAACACAATTAGTGGGCTTTGGTGGAATGGCTGTGGCTACTTAAGAGATATAATCAAGATTGTCCTTTTGAAAAACTGAGAGCTACTTGTGAACGATTATGTGCACTTTTATCGTGAGCCCTTGAGCCCTGGACCATTCTTCCTAATCACAGGATAACTAAATGGGAAAGCTTTGTATCAAGAAATCCACTATTATCAGAAATTTTCTTCGTCGAGAGTCGTTGATAAGTTAAGAATCTCAAAAGAATATTTTATTATTATCAAGAAGAATATTACATGTGCAGTGTGAATGAATATATTTCCCAATTTTATTGGGAATCTTTATATAGGAAATTTAATCCTTTTCCAAGCTTCAGGAGTTTAATTCCTCAACTTTTGTTAAAATTCGTAATAAGGTTCCTAGAATCTTTTCTAACAGAGTAAAATCAGATAAAACCTTAAAATGGGTATTTTATCATTCTATGCAAATAACTTTAACATTTTAACAATTCTTCTCACTCCATAAATATCGGTCTGATTGCCCTTGCATTGAATTATTTAACTTTGTATTGTATTCTTAATTTTGCCCGACAGATTCACTTGCAAAAATCATTTTTCTCTGCACTCTAAACTTTTCAAATATTTTGAAAGCCGAACATTGCATAGGTACCTTTATTACCTCTCCGCAAAAAATTCCACGCCACGATCAAAATAACATTCTCAGGCGCCTCATCGCTATGGACGAGCGAATTCTTTTTTTTTTTTAAAGCAAAGCTGATACATACTCATTTTTTCCAGAAACTCGGTCACCGGAAGGGCGCTGCTGCATCTCTCCGATTACTTGGAGGGCCGACGAGTAGGGGTCTTCGAATTTGCCACGCATCGGTGCCCGGCAATGGCTGTCTCCTTGACGAGGCGCAGGAACGAGCGCATACCCTGTTTCGTAACGACACGGTGTAACCCGTCGCCGTCCTCACAAAGCTGGCGATGAATGCCACGAGGTAGCACCGATGGGGGACCACTTTTAACCGCGCGTGTTTGAATAAGTGTCCCTCTAATTCCTTCGAGCACCACGACGACGCCGAAAGTCAACGGTATGACAAACACGTTTGCGTCGTGCTTGCGTGGAATGAAGCATCCGGTCCAACCGTAACAGATGTCCCCAGGAACCGAAAGTCCGATTAGTCGCGCTGAACACGCCGATTAGCCGCGTAAGAGGCATCCTTCCGTCTTGCTACAACAGGGTGGCCCGAAAAATCTGTGTCCACCACTTCAGACAGTAAATCTTGCTCTCGTCTGCACAGTGTTCGGAGGTTTGTATACCAGTCTTACGTCACATCCATAAATCCACGGAATGTCACAATTTTTGTGGGTAGGTACATGATTGTTTTGTGGAGGAAAAACTATAGTGGTTGGGTCTCTTCAATAACTTCACACTTTTTGTTAGAGTATGTATTAAATGTAATTATAGAAAAATATATATATTACAATGCCCTCATGTTCACTCTCCCTCCTTTCGCTCGACCAACCCGCGTTTCTCTCGTTCCCCAGTCATACCAACTTAAAACTAGTTACTTATGTATATAGGAACTTTATTTATTAATAAAAATAACTCCACAATCCGCCCTCTTGTTTTTATTAATCACCAGTATCTAAGAAATCCCTTACGTTTTTAAATAGATTTGGCCCACTTAAAGCTTTGGTTAGACAATCTGCCCTCATTCTCTTACTTGGAACATGAAATATTTGTATGTCCTCCTTTTTTACTTCTTCCCTAATAAAGTGACATCTCCGATTCAGCAATTTCGACTTAGTCTTAAAATTACCCCCATTTGCTAATTTAACAACATTCAAACTATCACATCTAATCTCTCGTTTTAATTTTTTTCCATCTCCTATTTCTTTTAACAATCTATCAGTCCATACTACTTCTTTTACTCCTTCCATCATCGCCTCTAGTTCGCTTTCTGTTGATGACAATGCTACTATTTTCTGTTTCTTACTCCTCCAAAGAATCAAATCACTGTTTCTGTATACTAACATTCCCGAAAAAGATTTTGCGTCTTTTGTCTTATCCCAAGATGCATCAGTTTCGCACACTATCCCCTCACTTGAATTTTTGTTTCCAAATGTCAGTCGATAGTGTATTGTCCCTCTTAAATATCTCAGCACTCTTTTTAATCCTGTCATGTGTATCTCTCTAGGATCATTATTAAACTGCGATAAACAGCTGAGTGCATATGTAATGTCTGGTCTTGAATGCACACTCAAAAACATAAGTCTCCCCATGAGCTCTTGATATTCCTCCTTTATGCATCGTCCGCTTGTTTCATAATTATCCATTTTCACGTTTACATCCATTGGACTTGAAGATGTATTGCACTCCCGCATCCCGTACATTTCTAGCACCTTATTGATATAATCTTCTTGATGTACACGTATACACCCTTTCTCTTGCTCAATTTGAAGTCCCAGTATATATTTTGCTTCACCTAGGCTTTTTATATCCATCTCCCTTGCTATTTTTTTCATGTACTTTTCTTCAATTTCGTTGTTACTTGATACAACTATTATGTCGTCTACATGAACACCGCAATATAATAATTCTTTTCCTTCTTTTTTATAAAATAAACATGGATCCTCGCATGACTGACATAGCCCATTGTTTATAAAAACCTCCGTCATGTACTCGTTCCAACACCTTCCTGCTTGTTTGAGTCCATAGATACTCCTTTTTAATCTACATACTTTGCCTTCATTTCTTTCATATCCCTTCGGTGACTCCATTAAAATCTCCTCTTCTAAGATTCCATGTAGAAACGCAGTTTTTACATCGTAAATTTGCACCTTCCTCTTCTTTTCCGCGCTCATACTAAAAAGTAATCTGATCGTTTCTGTACGGATAACCGGGGCAAACGTCTCATCGTAGTCGAATCCTGGACGCTGTCCACACCCTATAGCCACCAGACGTGCTTTGTATCGTCGCTCCCTTGTGCTAGGATCTTCTTTTATGTTAAAAATCCATTTACAATTAATTGTTTTCTTATCCTTTGGGCGTGGTATAATTTCCCATACTTTATGTTCTTCCATTGACTTCATCTCTTCATCCATTGCCAGTTTCCACTTGCTCCAGTTTTCTGACTCTTTGGCTTGTTGCACAGTCTTTGGTATTACTTCATCAATTATTAGCATTGCTAAATTCTTGTCTTTTATCCTCTCAGATCTTCTAAGTTTTATTTCATCAGCCTGTTGTTCTTCTTCCTCTTGTGCTTGAGATCTTCGTTGTTGCATCACTCCGGTAGTTGTTCCTCTTGGTCGTCCTCTTCTTTTCATCTCTATTTCCTGTTCATGAATTTCGTTGCTTTCAAATTCATTTCCTTCTTCACTGTGGGTGTCATTTTCTTCAATAGAATCGTTCTCAATTGCGTCTACATAATCGCTGTCGTCTGCTTCACTCATTTCTTCAACATTTTCTTTCCTTTCTACATTAAGTTCAGTTTCTTTGTCTTTGTTCTCACTATCTAATCCTACTATTACTAGACCATCCTCGCTTTTACACTCCCCTCTTTCTTCACTGTTTAATAATTCTATCCCATTTCTACTTTCATCGAATTTCACATCACAGTCACTCTGTATTCTTCCTTTCTGTGGAATATATATTCTATACGTATTATTAGCAGCATATCCCACAAATATTCCTTTAGTGGTTTTTGGCTCGAATTTTTTTCTAGACCCATCCTTATTTAGCATATATGCGACACAACCAAACCTTTTCATGTATTTGATGTTTGGTTTTCTTCCATACCACACTTCGTATGGTGTTTTTCCATGCACACTTGATTTGATCCTATTTCTGATATGTACTGTTGTGTACACAGCCTCTCCCCAAAAATCCATTGGCATCATGGAATCTGAAAGCATAGCTCTTGTCATCTCTATTATCGTTCTATTCCCTCTTTCTGCAACTCCGTTGCATTGTGGCGTTCTCGCCGGAGTTAATTCATGTCTAATGCCTTTCCATTCGAACCAGCCTCTCAGGTTTTTTCCAATGAACTCTCCACCATTATCAGATCGAATTCCCTTCAAATTCATCCCAGTCTCATTTTCTTTTAATATAATTAATTTCTTTAGTTCATTTGATGCTTCACTCTTTTCTTGTAACAATGATACAAAGATAACTCTCGAGTAATCATCGATTATTGTGAAGATATATTTCTTTTTTCCTCTTGTCGATGGCTTTATAGGCCCTATTAGGTCCATGTGCCACAGTTCCATTAATTCATTGGCTCTTTTGTCTCCAATTCTTTGATGAACTTTCCTACACGCCTTTCCCTCAATACACGACTCACATTGTACGTTCATCTTGTCTGATTCTTTCATCCCTATAACCAGGTCCTCATTTTTCATCTCTTCTACGATTCTTCTGTTTGCATGCCCGAGTCTTCTGTGCCAAATGTCATCTTCTTTCAACGTTGACGCTTGTTCATCACTCATTATATCTGATTTTACATAATAAGCGTTACCTACACGCACAGCTGTCATTTGTATTTCCCCCTTTTTCTTATATATCAGTGCACCTTTTTTATCAAATTCCACTTTATATCCATAATCGGTAAACTTCGCCACCGATAATAGATTTGTGTTCAAATCGGGAACACACAACACATTTTTCAATCGGACTCTGTTGTGAATTTCTTTCTGTTTTATTAAAACTTCTCCTATTCCATCAGAAATCAGCTTTCGTCCTTCTTTGTCCGCCAAGGTTATCTCTCTTCTGTCTTGATTTATCATGTCAAAGATTTTTGCATTGCTTGTCATATGGCTTGTTGTGCCAGAATCTAATAGCCACTCAGTGTCTCCATCTCTTTGGTTATCAATCTGTTTATGATTTTGTTCTAACACCCTTTTTACACAGGTTTCCTCACTTGTCGTTGCCACCATCTCTTCGTTTGTCTGCATCATCTTTTCTCCTCTTCCACGACCATTTCCATTGCCTCTTCCTCTTCCATGTCCTCGATGATTCCCTCGATGCCCTCTTCCTCGTGTTGATCCAAATCCTCTTGGCTTTTTACATTCTGCTGCAATGTGATCATACCCTTGACAGTTAAAACACCTTTTTTTACTATAACACTCGTCTGCCATGTGACCTTTCTTTCCACAGTTGTAGCAATATATTCCACTTTTTGTTCTTTCTCTTACCTCTCTTACATTTTCATTTTCTCTGACAGTTTTGTCTTCTTTTCTCTTCTCTTTTCGCAGCTCTTCCTGTTTCAGCGTATACCTAATATCGTTGATGCTGACATCTCTCTGGCACTCTAACACTCTTACATTTTGGTCGAACTCAGATTTCAAACCCTTTAAAACATACATTCTTAGTTCATATTCTTCAATAGGCTTACCTAACTGCACACATTGATTTTTAAGGGCCTCAGCTCTATTTATATAAGTATCCACACTTTCCTCCTTTTTCATACGTAGGTTCGACAACTCACTTAAGGATCTGGCTCTCAGTTGCTCGGTTTCAGCTGCCATATTGTTCTTTATTAAATACCATAATTTATCTGCGTTCCTCTCCTGACTATATCTTAACAGTTGTGCTTTAGTCATCGTGTTGAGAATAATTGTCCTGGCAGCATAATTGTCATCATCCCATTCGTTCCACACTTTATATTTGGTATTATAATTTTCTTCATTCTCTTCTGGTTTTTCCGGTGGTTTGACTCCAATAACTTTCTTCCATAGCTTTTTGGATCGCAGTATCCCTTCTATCTTTTCTCGCCACAGGAAGTAGTTTGTGTCGTCCAGTGGTTCTACCGCACTTATATTCCAATGATCCGCCATGGTCGCAACACGTGTTCTTTTTAGGTTATGACCAGTATCCTCACACAAAACACTCTTTAGTTAAGAAAAAAAACTATGTAACCACGCTCTGCTACCATTTGTGGAGGAAAAACTATAGTGGTTGGGTCTCTTCAATAACTTCACACTTTTTGTTAGAGTATGTATTAAATGTAATTATAGAAAAATATATATATTACAATGCCCTCATGTTCACTCTCCCTCCTTTCGCTCGACCAACCCGCGTTTCTCTCGTTCCCCAGTCATACCAACTTAAAACTAGTTACTTATGTATATAGGAACTTTATTTATTAATAAAAATAACTCCACATGTTTTTTATTTTATTTATTAGTTTAAAGTCGTGTCAAGTGTTTTGCTATTAGCGACAGCTATTTGCAGTAGGGAGCTTTTCGTTTAGGAGTTCTATACAAAATTTATGTATTTTATCTTTGTCGAAATTGTTCTTCAGGGGTGGGTTAATCTTATAACGGTCGCGGTACATTGTGTATTTAACACAGTAATGTAATAGGTGTTCCACTGTAATTACAGAATTGCAATCAGTATAAATGGGTGTCGAGTTTTTAGCTAGTCTATACGAATGGGTTAGTTTTGTGTGTCCGATTTTGAGCCTGGATATTGCTACTAGATACATAATTGATAAAGTGGTTGGCACGCATTGTACTTTGGCGAAAATATCAGGCAATCGGATTTTACCAATACGAATATTACGTTCCGCTGCCGATTTTGTGAATATCGATACTATAAAGCTACAGTGTACATATATACTTATATCATTCGTCATGAGTTTAGAGTTTACTCTAGTTCTGTGGTCCCCTACTTAATGTCTAAATATAGCGTTGAATTAAAAAGGATGCAGCATAGATTTTTAAGGTTTGCAGAATATGAATTATCTATAGCGGACAGTATATATATACGTATGTATCAGTGCCGTCTTAAAAGAAGGCGAAAGAGGCAGACGCCTCAGGGAAAATTGGAAAATTAAAAAAAGGGTCGTAAAAGCTGGAAAAAAATGGAAATGGGCCTTTTACCTGTGACGGAAAGAAAATACCGAATAGGTACACCAAAATTTAGATTTTAAAATGGGGCCCCTTTTTCGTGGATTGCATTCCACGTTTAATCTTATTTATTTAATTGTTTTAATACTTATTCACTTCGCGTGTTAGCGCGGTATTTTTTATTTTGTTTAAGGTAGAATAAGTTAGAGGGCCCCATATGGAGCTCGCCTCAACAACCTTAACCAACAGCTTAATAACAAATTAATAAGCTTGAACAAAAGCTTAAACATCTAATAATAGGTGATTAAAAAATCAAGCTACAATATCCAATATTAACTTGCGTTCAAATTAGTGCCAAATACGAAATATAACGTAAAATATCTACATGTGTTTCCATACTTAATTAGACATCTTAACATGTCGATTTTGCCTGATCGCAGAATTATAAACGACTTATCTTTCTTATTTAGAATCATTAACGGCGAAGTTCAATGTTCAACGCTATTTGAACTTGTGGATTTGTATACGCCAATCGGTTAGACAAGGTGCGGCCGAAAGGATGACACAAGAGGGGTAGTAAAAATAAATCAAAATTGTAGAGAAAAATTTTTTCCTTCGCAGTTTAGTTTTTGGGCACATGTTAAATATTCAAGTGCTGTAATAATTCGTACCGTAAACTGGGGGAACATTGGCATCTACTTAACATCTATTAAAAAGCAAAAGCAAACAAATTTTATGCATTTTCACACTTGTAATACAATCACAAATGATGCAATGTTATAATAGGATACCTAAACCAAATTAAAAAATGTTAATTAAAAAAAGTAAAAAATATATAAAATAGAGTGCATTGAAAATAAAAGGAAACAAATTGAAGTGATAATGTAAGTTCAAATGTCGTAAAACTTTAATTTTTTAGTGCTTTTTATACATGGTATTAAAGAAGGTTAAGGACAAAAATTTTATGCATTTTATAGTTGTAGTGCATTCACAAAAGATACAATGTTATGATAGGATACTTAAAGCAAATCTAAAAATGTTAATTTTTATATTATATAGCAAAATGTACCAAAAACATGTAAATGTTCCCCCAGTTTACGGTATGTCTATTATCCCGAATTTAACTTTCCTCCTGTTACAACACATGGGCGAAATAAAAGCAGCGACTTCTCAACCCCACTGATGCTAAACCCTGTCTAAATGAAAACCTTCCTCGTAACTCCACCCTCTCTCCTCCTACCCATCACTTCCCAGCTTCCCACACGTTCTCCAGTCATTACTCCATTCCATTTTACTCGACTCGCGCGGCAGTTTACGATTCCCGCTGCCCCCCTGAGGAAAGGCACTCGCACTTCGGCGAGATCGCCGCCGAATCCAGTTCGATTTGCGCGGCAGTCGTCGCGGAGTGAGAGAGAGAGGGAGGCGGGGGGAGGGCAAGGAAAGAAGAGATAACGGCGCGCGGAATGAAAGACACGGCGAGTGGAATACGAAATTCGCGGTGCAGCCCCCCGTCCCGGCGGGAACCGGATCGGATTACCACCCTTCTCCGGCTTGCACCGGGTGAACCGATGCCAGGCATTCGTTCGGTATTCGCGGCGGGTGTTTGCGTGATTCCGTGCGTCTGCTATGCCGCACGCGTGAGGAAGATTTCACCGAATCTACGCATACTCAGACAATTATACGCGCCCGAATGTACGAGGGTCCTTAAATCCTCCCCCTCCTGGCTCCGTCCCCTCGACCGCGCAAAACAGCGCGCATTAACGCACACCCACGCGCATCCACAATGATATCCAAATACGCTAAGGGCGCAGGGCGAATTCCGATAAAGATTCCCGATACGCCCTAGGAACGATCGCTTCAGGTACGTTCGGAATATCGTTGGAACGGCTTTAAATCATGTCAACGACGACGGATATATCGGGAGTGGAATGGGTCTGCAGTTTTTTCGAACCGCGTCGTTTGGAGGGGGAATAAGGGTGGCAAAGTTTTTCTTTTGATATGGAGGAAGCTGTTGTTCTGTTTGGTGCCTGGGATTTCAGGCGTGTGGTGGAGGAATTAGGTAGTTTTTTGGGAAGAGTAATGTGTTTGTATTACGTCCTTCCGAACGATTTAGATTCTTTATAGAGATTGGATTAAGAAACATCTTGTTTGTCTGCGGTATGGGTTACATACGATTGAATGCCGATCTAGGCTCTCTTGTTTGAAATACCTATGTTGGAAATTCATCGGTCTTCTCTTTGCAACGGTACTACGATACGCACGAAATTCGAGTAATTTCCCTTTATGAGTTTAAACTCGGTCATTCTGCGGTAGACGCCGCACGTAATGTTCATATAGCTTTGGGGCAGGGTAGTGTTAATGAATGTACTATTCGACGCTGGATTTTGAAATTTTCTTCTGGTGATTTCAGCCTTGGAAATGAAGAGCGGGGTAGATCTGTGAAGAAGGCGGGAAATGAAGATTTGAAGGTCTTGAATCAACTTGGTAAGTACAAATGCTGCGACTTATTTTAACCGAAGAAAACGGACATTTCATATGTTTCGATATAAGTTCATAATGAAGCCAATTGACCTGGTGAAGATTCTTGGAAATTATCTGCTAAAAGTTTGAACTGCTTCAACTGTCAAATCTGAGTTTCTTTGCTTCCTAAACAGCACACCTTACTGTAGAAACTACCAAAGTCTTTTATGAATCGATACAAACGTTCTTCTGATATGGTTAGCCAACACAAGACAAAGGAATATTTATGAAAGGCATCTAAGTCCGAGGAAGAAAGAGATCAGCATTAGAAGTTAAACAATTCAGTTATCTACTCCACAAAAACAGATCTGTAATGCAGTATGTGTTGGCTTGAAAATATAATAAAATATAATAAAACTTCAAATATTATTACTATATGCAACTAAAATTTAAGTTGTAAGTATTACTATTTTAATAAAATCATTTTTTGAGGATACATTGATTTCGCAAAAATTAAATTGTACCTACTTTTTGCCACTTATGTATTTTTCAAAAAATTTATTTATTTCTTATTCAAATTAAATGATAGCCTCATAGTTGTGGGTGTGCAAGAAATATTCTTAAACCCAGTCCGTCACTGCGAGCTACAGAAAAAGCAGCTGAGATTGTTCTGGAATTTCTTAAAATCGGTGCATTGGGGCGAGAAGTAGGAAGTGAAGCATGCTTCTTGCCAGTTCGTCGTGTAGTGCGACTTCCGTGCACGGTCGAGTGAGAAGCCCAAGGAAAGATTCCTGCTTCGAGTACGGGGTGCGAGTGATCGATGGCAGCATCGATTGGTATCGGGGAGCGATATGGTGCCCCTGGGACGTAACACAGCCGCACTTGGAGAAATTGCTAATCCCTGCACCCCCCTCCTGAATACTCAGTCACAGGGTTGGTTTTACGTCCGTTTTGTATATTCAGCTACGAGGCAGGAATTTCTTGCGCCCTAAACGACCATTCTCGGATAATAACTGATGGCGCTTTACCCGCGGTACTCCTCCTTTATGTATTATGCACCGAGCCAGAACATTATGGGCGTAAATATATGTTTTGGGGTGAAACTTGCCGCTTGATTTCTTTCATATTTTCCCATTAAAGTTTTTATTCAGGAACAGAATATTGTGCGAACAGTCGACAGCTTTCGATATAAATATCTTTTTTACTAATAGAACTTATTATTCCACAAGTGATTTTGGGCTCAAAGTTTTGGAGTACTATGTCTTCGTATTTCTTTTGTCACAGATTGTTTTTTGTTGAGAGATGTTGGTGCCTCACAATTAATTTTAGGATTTTATTTTACTTTTGGACAATGAAAAATTTCTGATGTTCTGTATTAGCACACTTTTATGATATTTCTTAAAGTACCAAATTTCCTTTCTATCATATTCTCAATTTGTTTTCTCTCAATAGAAATTTTTTTATCAAGTTTCCTTGCTCCCTTACTATTGATTAAAGTCATTTCAACTGAAGTAAAAAATTTACATTATTTTTTATTAGAAGTTTTCCTTCTATAATATGAATCATTAACTCTTTAACGTACTATTTTCGCGGCATTTAAGAACAATTAATTCATCTTCTTCAGCAAACTATTCCCTGCGTGAAGGGATGTTAAAACCAGGAGTTCTGTGCGCTCTCTTTAGTCACAGCTGGCATTGTTTGTGTTAAGAAGTGTCGTGTTCTCGTGGTCCATCTGGACGTCGGGTCAGGGATCATGCTTCAGGTCCACGGGATGTACAACTCGTACGCGACCCACGTACACGCAGAAACACACGGTGTTATATTTCTTTTAGACCGCCCTTCTAGCTTCTCAATACGCCGCCTTCGCGTGACGTGTTAAAACACACATAAATAGCGTTCAACTAAAAATAATCTCTTTAACAAAAACAGTGTGCAACTCCTCCCTTCCAATGCCAAACGATAATACAAAAGCAGGAACTCACGTGTATTCGAACACCGATGCATCGTGAATTTGATTTTCTTAAGATATGTGGGAGGAAGTAGGTGCACATGAGATTAATGTAATTGTTGTAATTCTTAATTCATTTTCATTTCAGACGATTTTCATTAAAATTATATCGTAGTTATTACAAGTGTTCTAATTTGAATTTGAGACTTTCAGTGATGATTACAATGCAGAGTTGGACATTATTCAAATAAATTTTTAAGAATGAAAAATTTCGAATAAAGTGAAATTATTCCAGAATATTGAATAAATTTTTATTCGAATGAATATTTATTCATATAATGACCAACTCATTTGCAATGCTCCTGTTCCCATCTTGGTTTAATATCATTACTCGCGGAAGCGTTATTTAAATTTGTTTGTTTAACTAGAAAATCTGTACTGTCCTCAATTGACAGAGTGATCCTAAACTTTTGGTGTATATGTAAGCAAAGTGTCATCGAACTGGTGCTGCAATACGAAAGGAGAAAATATCGAATAACACATTTTCTTTCAAGAGTTCGTTTTCGAGAAAATCAATTCCAGAAACTAATCTAATAGGTACCTACAGGTGTATTCTAATTAGACATTGGTCGACCATAACAGTAAATATGATGCAATTATAGACGAAATGAATCCATGTGCAAAAATGAGTTTTCCCGGACGGAGCATTGTTTTCCCGAAAATTAAGTTTGATGATCCGCCCGGAACATGTGCAGTTGACTAACAAAGGAATTAAACGAGATTTTCTCGCAAACACCGCGATCGTAAAAAGCTGTTGTACAATTTCGATTTATTTTTGCACAATGATTAATTTCATCTACATGTGCACCACATTTACCTTGTCTGTCCATTCCTCAATTTTTCAAATAGTCCGAATCATGTTTCACATCGATTCACGAATAAAACTTTCGTTATTATACACTGGCTTCCACAAAACTGTGCAATTTTTATATGAAACGTTTTTATAAAATTTTAAATATATCAGGTGATACAGTTAGCCGAAACAGCCTATACAATTCCAATTGTTAGATACATCACTCCACCCTGCCTTCCATAACAATACGATGAACCCTAGAGGACCCACTATAAAGGATCTATTACATAGACTAATCGCCCAGCCCCTCCCCATTTCCCACGCCACACAACCACCAACGTAACACCTTCCTCTCCTGCAGCTGACAAAACGAATCACGAAACTTTTCCAAGATACCACAGCAGTCCAAGATGCGCTGCACAAGTTGCACGCGGAAAATGGGACAGTTCGTTATCGCGCGGCGCGACAGGATGTTTCGAGAAGCGTGCAAAAGCCCGCGGCACGGTTTCCTTTATTCCCCAGGAACGTGCCAGAGTGTTACCAGATTCCATCTGGATCCGTGGTATCGTCGATCCATCTGTTCCAAGATCTGTGGCCGATTGTTCTTCGTCACGTACCGTCCTCCCTCGCGGTGGCCATTCTTTTTCCCCGGTTAGCGACACGTGGTACGCAGGCCGCGATAGCTAGAAAATTTGGCCAACAGACGATGCGACGTTCTGAGCCCAGAGGTGTGCACACTCCTGTGTGGCATGTTGAGAAAGAGCAGGCCAGGGACCGAGGTGCCGCAATATAAGTACGGTGTCTGTTGCGCACGTTGCGTGCCACCCAAAGCGACCAGTTCACGCCAATCCTGCCAGGTATTGTCCCCGCCGGGGATTTGCATTTAAAGGCTAAACAGTCGTGACGGGGTGCCCGAGCGCAGGACAATGGGCGCGCTCGCCCCGGCCAGGCCTCCTGGACGCCAGACGCTGCGTCTCCTGCTGGGTGGATATTTTTTTTACCCCTCCGCAAGGATATCTGTCGGCGAGGACGGAGACTGGGTCCCTTTCGGGCGGGATGTTTGGAGTACGGCTCGACTGTCCCTAATTTCTTGGTAGACACAATTAGACCCCTTTTAGCCTCTTCGCGCGACACTGTTAGTTTCTGGAGGACGTCCGTTCAAACGGTCCGCCGGGGGCGGCCGTCTATTTACCTGGGTCGACGGAAAATTGGAAAAACAAACAAGCGGAGGCGACTGCGATCCTAGCATCGATGGGAAATTGAGTCGTTAGCGACCGATAGGCTGGGCGACGGACCTCGTAATTTTAGGTACTCAAGGGGCTACTAGGGAGCGGGCGGAGGGGGACCAGTTGATTGGCCCGTGACGAGACCACCCCGTTGCTTGTTGGAAAATGGTGTTAGCGCTCATTCCGCCTTAACGAAGACGCCACGGCGACGGTGGCGAGCTTCAGAGGGATGTTACGTGCGACCGAGATTACGGTCACGCGGGCACAGTTGCGAGCTATCGGAGCTGGGAGTTCGTGCGATTGTCCAGTAATAAGTAATGAGATACCTAAGACACCTCACTTGACCAATATGTTGTCATAATACCGGGTGCATTCGGGTTAGGTTCATTGTTCTATAGTGCCTTGCAGAGGTAGGTACATTTACGGACTAACTTGAGACCCTCTTAAGCGGTGTGTAAAGCGATATCGTTGGGGGTACATACCACCGAATGTGGTTTGCGTTATGTATTATAGAGCTGTGCTTATTCGGCCACATTGCTACTGTTCGAAAGTAGTAGCGAATGGAAAGTGTAGTGACAGATCCCTGGGTTTTTCACGTGACAAGAGACTTGAGGGTTTTATTGACTTTGCTTCTTGGGACGCTTACGACATCATTATATCGCTGTAAGGAAATATACAGTAGGGTCTCTCTTAATCTCCGTTAGCCGAATACTACACTATTCGAACACTCTGTTATTCGGGCGTTCTATTACTGACACTTTGCATGTTTGTATATAATTGGGTATAAGTCGCTGGTGGAGCTTGCAAGGGACATTGGCCAACTGTTGAGGAGGTGAAATTACCATTCAAAATTGAGGGTAGATAATTTTTTAGTAGAATAACTCGAATCGATTAGCATTTTACGCTAGGCATAAAAAAACATAATTCTATTCAACCGAATTTGTTAAAAAATTTTCAGTCGAGTGCAATCATTAAATTTTACCAATCAACTGTTCCTTCCCATTTAACAAATTAAAAGAAAGGACCTTGTCTAGTATTCCAAACCATGTACCTACTCTCAGACAAACTTACTTGTCCCAACTGATCACCTATTTCTATCGCACACAAACAATTACTCTTCCCACGCCGAGTCCCCAGAGAGCAGCAATAAAGTCTAAAAATCACACAGAAGTATTTCCTTTCCCAAGCAAAGGCCGGCTCGCGTCGAAAACACTCAGCGTCGAAAGAGGCTGCGTACCGGGAAGACGAGAGACAATTATAACCAAGGCGAAAGTAAACATCATCGCGAGGCCAAGGAACCGTGAAGATTTTTCTCCGTGAATCGCGAAGCGTTTCAACTATCGTTAAATGGCCATGACGTCCCGCGCGGACATCGTTTTGCCCCGTTAGCGGGGAATTGCTTCGATAAACACCGAGTAAGACAAGACTTTAGAGTCGCCGGTCCAGGTGATCCCCGTTCAGATAGACGCGAGACGGCTGCACAAACAGCTTCGTTCTCGGTTTAACACAGCGAGGCATGGTCGAATTGTTGGTCGTTTGAGAGCAGGTAAAATTCTGGGCCAGATTTAAGGAGGCTCTCGTTCAGCCTACAATAGTCGCGGCGGAAGTGCTGACGCGATTGCGCCCCTTTTTGCTTCGTGTCCACGGGAGTGGACTCTATACGCTTTTGAACTACTCGCTACAATAATATTGCGAATACGGCCGAACTTTCTGTGCCACGTGGACGGGGGAAGCTTCTTAGAACTCAATCTTTACCACTGAGACGCAACGCTTTCTTTTTCTAACGTTATATGATTCGGGTCTCTTTATTCTATGTGTAAAGTGGGAGATTGTATTTTGAGGGATGTTGGGGTGAACACTGTTTTTTGTTGTGTGTGTTGCATTAAAATGTGTGTGATGACTATAATTCTGTTCTTTGTGCACGGAGATAGTAGGTACTTTGTTTTTTATTGTTGGAGCTTGTTACTAGTACAGCCAGTTGCTTTGAGCGGAGGAGAGTTACCAATTGTGATCGAAATCGTTTTAAAATCTGAACTCTTTCATCTGAGTTTCTGCATTTTTCATTGTTGCGGATATTTTGTAGAGGATAATGGTACCTTTACTCTGCAAAAAAATAAAGAAACTTGGAGCAATTACTTTGAACCCTTCACAATTCTTTTCAAGTTGTATATTTCAGCAGTTCTGAATTAAATTGAAAGAATATTTAACTCACGCCGAATAGAAGAGTATTCCTTTTTTTTAAATAAAAGAATTACAAATTTAAGAAAATGTAATAGTAAATACTCATCGGAATAAAATCAAAGTACAGACGAAGGCTTAAGAATTTTCTTTCAAATTCTACAGCACACACAACTTTTCTTTCCCGACAGATTTCCCCACTGCTAATGCGTATAAAATTCCCCCAAGGTAGAATGCCTGTATGTATACTAAAACAATTCTGCCGTTCCAAATTGGAAATTTGATGACCATCATTTGTGAAATTCTAGGTTCCAGGAAACCGAGAAGAAATCGATCCAGTGCGTCCAGGATAGAGGAAGAGTTCGTACCGTAAAATTCGGCCGTTACAGAAATTCGAATTAGTGTCAGCCAGATGTGGCGGATGCGAGAACCCGTTCACGTGAAGGTTGGAAAATCACTGGTTGATGTTTAGGCAACTCGTAAACAAGCAAAGCAACCCGACGATTGCGTGGGGCGGGTCGTTCTCGAATCGAGTGCAGATGTCGGAGGACAGGTTGCGCTTGAGGATCATCATCCTTCGAGGCTATACGATCGTCCAAGTCATCTTCGTTCTCGTCGCTTTCCGTATGTCGTAGCAGAATCGAGATTAGTCTCTCAAGCTTGATCCGCGCTTCTTACTTTTACGTTAGATTATTCGGAAACAGTGTCGGTACAACTTGCAACCCATGAATGATATCACGCGAGGCGAGGGAAGTATTTTTTTAAGAAATTAATTAGGACATTTGGTAATGGATCCAATTTCGTTTGTGACTCAGATAAAGATTTTATAAGTTCTATGTTAAATATGCTAGTTAATGCTGAATATATATTTGTGACGTTGGGCACGATGGTTTGTGAGTTTTCAAACGCATTAGTGTATACCGAGTAACAGTGAGGTCTCCAATGCGCATGCGTGAACAAAAGATGGGAAAGTGGGCGGAGCAGTCGGCACTCTATACAGTAAATACTCGTTAGCAGCCCGATGAATGGGGCTGGCGGCGGGCTCTTAACGCGACTGGACAGTATACCGCGCGGCCACTGGTGCGAGTGAGAAAACCCAATGAGTGAGCGAGAGGAAACGAAAGAGCCTCTCGCTCGTTCCCGGGTTCCCCCACTCTCGTCTGAAGGATTCCAAGAAATGGTGGGGATGGTCGCCGGGCTCCTAACGCGTGGTAGAATCAGGCTGCTAACGAGGATTTACTGTAGTTGACAGCATGAATTCTTTACAGATAGTGATTAGATCCGAGATTTGGCAGGATAACTAATAACAAAGTATTATCATTTCGTGACTGGCAAGGGGTACTTTTGTTTCTCCTTTTTTTTTAAAACGTCTCTATTACTTGCTATCTCTACATGATTTTGGCAAGTGTTACTCTAGAGTCTTTATAGTCGTATTTCAGTGGTTATGTCCAGAATGTACAGTTTCTTACCACTTCAAATTTTACGTGTGACAGATTTTGAATGAAAACTGATTCCTCCCATCATCGGATGTGAAACGTTACACTGGATATGTGCATCGCCACAATCAACAATTTTTATTAAGAGGGCAGGCGAAATCTGAATCGAAAGCGTATGGTTTTCAATGTCGATTTGCACTGAGTTTGCATGGCTGGGTTAAAAACGAATACTCTGTGTCCAATAACAATCAGCTTGTTGAGCTCCAATGTTTTTCTCGAAAAGGAACTTAATTTTATAGTATGTATGATTTTTTTATTGCAAGTACCATACTTGCTGAAAAAGTTTGACAGCCAGTACAATGTTTAATAACGTTCAGTTTTAACAAAAAGTGATGTAGGTTTTCATAGAAATTGCGAAGACGATGCGACGATTCAGAGTAGGTACTTGTGGTCCAATAAGAATACGTATTAAGAAGAGCACCTGAATTTTATGTTTTTTTTTTAAGTATACGCTTAATAAATAAGTAATTACCTATAAGAATTATTTGAAAGATAATAGTAAAAACGAAAAAATAAAGCACGAAAGGGGCGTTACAATCTTTTCAAATATCTAAAAAGTATCAAGTCAACATTGACATCTGTAATTTTCAAAATTGATGACTTTTAGCATACGCATTACAATTTATTATGAAAATAAAGAAAATAGATTATACATATTTATTATTCGAGTGCAAAGGTCTTCCCAAGCTGTTACCTAATAATTTATTTTCAAAAGGTTCAAAGTCCTTTAAAGAAATTTAGTATTTCGATGTTATATTCGAAAAGTGATTGAAAAAAAGAAGTTCAATCAAAAAGACAGCTCTGAAATGAATTCCCATATAATAATAATAAAAAACGAAAAGTTAGTAGAAAATAGATATAGTATAAAAATATTGAATATTACTTACACGACGTCTCGTCCGTGTCTGTGTTAGTGGAGCGCATCAGTGTGCATCGTATGTTAAAATCGTGAGTACGTACCTGAAACAGAACAAATTCGAAACGTCTATTAGCTTGCAATCGATCGACGATGAAATAAATTAGTTCAATTCGATCACACTTTAGAATTTTCCAATAAAATATTATTACATTGCTTCATTTGCAATATCATCTATTATTGCCAGACACAAATGGAATGATTTTCAGCGGCCTGTGCTGTCATGTGTATAGAGGCACTTGTCTGCAACCATCAATTTCAGTTTTGGGAAATTTGATAGTCGAACGATGATAATCATTTTGATTTTTTTATTTATTCGTTACAGAAAACGAAAAACAAATATTTTGCGCGTAGCTGGGAAAGTGGAATATTTTCAATTGTTGTGCAAACTAATATCAAATAACAGTAAGCTATAAGTAATAGCATTATCGTATTTTTCGTGTATGTTATACAGGCGAAATTTAAAAAAAGGTTGAAGGGTTGAAAAGGATTTATGGTCACACGATCCATTTCAGTGAGGCTCAATTTTTTATACAATGTAGTGTTATGTTTCAGTAAAATACGAGTCTTATTATCGATGAAACGATAAACTTGCAGATATGTCTGCCAAATCTTCATCCAAAAAAGCTGTTAAGCTTAAGTGTATTTAAGAGGCAATACGTGTTCGGGTGAAACTTTAAACTTTCCTCTCCCGAATCGATGACTCTGCGCTACCCCTGTCACCATCAATCTTTGGGGTTGGCGAACCCTGTGGCACGGGGTAGCAGAGGTTCGCGTTGCCACGGCTCCACCCTCGTAGAAGCTGTTTAACCCTGGGAGGACTTCGAGATTCTTGACTGATTCGAAGCCTTTCTAATACACAAATAATAAATATTTATATATTGTCTATTTCACTACTGCGTGATTTATTACGTTAAAAATTTAGCATGATAACCATATCCTGTAGAAAATATTATTTTGGAATGATAGTGTTGTGAAAGAAAATTCTCTAATAAATCTGATTACTTTTTAAATAAAGATTTCCATTTTTTAATGCAACGTAGAATATCAATTACTTTTGCTACCCTGTCATTTCTGTGTTACCCTATTCACAGTGGCTAATCGATGTCCACTTACTATCAATATAATTGTAACTCAGAAAAGAACCTATGTATATATTTCACAAAATCAAATCTCATACATAATTTTAAATATCTCTAAATATTTCAATGGACCTCCACAGAAATACAACCCTTTCAATTTCCAACTCCAGTCTTCTTCACATCCAAATATTAAATCCAAAATTATAAATCTGATTACGAAGATGCAAGACACAAACAACCTGCTGCGAAGTGCAGAAGGGACGAAAATTGCGTATTTGTATAAGAATATTCGAGCTGAAGTCCCAGGATTAAGGGTCCCCGAAAATTGCACGGTGTCAGGTGAACAGAGCTGTGACTCATACGCGAGTCAACCCGACACGCCTCAGATTAAAACGCAACCCTCGGTAATGTTAATTCGTGTCTGGTTCACCCCTTTCCGCCTCCTTGTACGTCGCACTTTGCGAAACAACCGTACTGGCGACAAAAAATCCAGACGTGCGCGCGTTCCTCCCGCGGGACCGCGCGAAAAAGGGGGCGACTTTTTTCATCTTGCGGCAAGAGGTCTCCCTGTTGGAATGAAACGCAAGTCCGAGCACTGTGCATGAATTACTCGCGGTGAAGAACAAGTAAATTCACGACGTTTTAAGAAAATACGGTCTGAAAAGCCAACCTTTTGGTGCATTCAATGTCGCCAACTTTAAAAAGCAATAAGAAGCTTAATTCACTTTGCGTTGGATACGTAAAAATGCGTTCTTTCTTATGCTCTCACGGTTACGTAACATTACGTTTGTTTGCATACTTCTTCTGGTAAAGATAAAAGAAATGTGAGTATTCAACGTAATCAGAGCTTGATATCTTGTGTGCCTTTAATTAAAATTTTATAGTGAAATGTACTGTTTTAAAACGTAGGTAATGTTTTCAGCTGTAGGAACTTTTGTAAAGTTTTTAATCAGTTGCAGTTTTAAAATGCATGAATTTTTGTTAACGATAACAATATAGCTGAAATAGAAGTGTGAGAAAAATTCTAGAAAACTTTAGGGTACTTGTGAACCTGTGGAAATATTATTATTGGATTTAGAAGACCAAAGAATTGATGCCATGGGGTATCTATTATATAAGTATCGAAATCAAATGCGATTATTGATTAGTGACACTTTAAGATGCCCTACACCCCAAAATACTACTTACATAATATTAAGAGATTCTAATAAGTACATTTTTTATTTGTATTGGCTATAAACGTAATATTACGCATCTGGTATTAATACAGTTAACTACAGTTTACACACAAGAATAGTGAAGCAAATCAGGACTGAATCATCTGAAAATCTGAAATTGCAGAGAAAATTATTCTTCCGATAATTAGAAACATAAATAGTAATAGGGTCGCCCTTATTTTACTACATACGATTTCCGTTGCTCTTACCCCCTCGTATGGTTCTATTTCATAAAAAAATAATCCCTTAAAAAATATTTATAGCAATCTGACAACTGAAAAGGATACTGATGAGACCTTAAAGTTTAGAATTCATCAGATATAAAGAATTTCTAAACAATGGGAAGCCCTACCGGAATTTGGTTGAAACAATATTAAAAGAGCATCCAATTTTCTACAGGAATCCAGTTAGCAGCAACGCGACCCCTTATCTCACCCGCAAGGGTTCAGATTTCAATACTAAAGATCCATCAAGTTTTTCATAAAACCTTCTTCTTCCCTCCCATTTTACTTCACTATTCAATCGGAGTACACACTTTCTGGTTCCATAAAACTTTTCCTAGAGACACATAATCGCGTTCCGCCAGCGACCCGCGGCCCAGAACGCGTTCTCGCGTATTCCCAGCAACGGACAGGTACGAATACTCGGCCCGTTTAGTTTCTCAGTTATTTTACAAGTTAGCCAGAGTTTGTTAGCGCTTCACTGGCCGCGGTTTATGCGATCCCGCAGGAATTGCTCGTTCATACCAAAATCAACACGACTTATGCATTTATCCGCAGACACGAAACGTTAACTTTCGAGATTGGATGAGGAGCGCGGGCAAAAGACCGCGTAATGGAGCAGGAAACGAGAAAACCAGCATTATAAGGACCGGCAGATGTTATGATTTTTCGTGTGATTTGTTGTATGGCTGGATCGTTATGGAGTTTCCTTACGACAAGATCGTGTCGAATGGTAGTACGATGCTTCTAGTTTCTTTTTTAATACTACCATTATTTATTTTATAGATACAGTAACGTATACAATTGCTGTAGGTACTGGGGGATGCTGTATCAATATTCCTACAGTAGGATTACATGACAAAATGAGGGTTGATCTTTAAGTGTTTTTCCTACAATTTGCGCTGCAACGTTTGTAGTTACTTTTAAAATGTAATAAACTCGGTAGTTGGTCCGGATTATTTATAACTAGGCTTCTATAAAACCTATGGTGCTCTTTGTTTCACGGACAATAGATTGCAAGGTGTGTGCGTGGTCGAAGACAGTTTCAGGTGTGGTTCATATAATTTCTGTGGCTGAGCTCATTAGTATGTACCATAATCTATCCTCAAATAATTTTTTAAATTAGGGGGTTAATATAATCTAACTTCGTGTCAGAATAAATGCTTCTCTTTAAGGAGTAATGCTTCCACCATTATCGGCCGATTTCTTCACCTTCAGTAATCTTCCAGTTAGTTATCTTCCACATAAATGCCACATAATAGCATCCAATTGGTCGTTCACTGACCGGGACTTTATTCGGAAGTGAAGAAATCGGCCATAAATGAGCTCCTTTTATATTGTTTCTTTGAAGGGATTATGTATTAATACACTGTTGCTAGGATTGCATTAATATTTATATTCTTTAAGGAGTTACATCTACCTAAAGATATGAAAACAGATACGAATTGAAGTTTTATTTAGGAATATGTACAACTGAAAATCATACTTAACTTATTTCCACTAAATGCTATATTTATTAATTAGGTTTTCCTAAATATTGATCGTAAAATAATAATAACTGACTTGGATTGACTGTCCAGTCCAAACAGTATATCTGAAAATAAAAACTCAAAAGGTCTTTAAAAAGACTATTAAAAGTTGAGGACCATCATGTTTTCCAATTTCGAATACTGCATTGTCTTAAAAATATGAAACTCCCATTGGAGAAATCGTGCATTTATAATCATCACAAAATTAAAATTGAAGTTTAAATGAAATTTAAATTCCACGTTTAATGTATTTTTAAAATCCATAATACAAGGTGTTCCGTATCGGATGGTACAAACGGGAGGATGGTCATTCTACACGAAAAAATAAGTCATAAATGTAGAATAAAATATTATATTTCGCTTCGTTTTCGAGAAAATTTTCCGCTCTACAGGAAAGCACAAAACTGTACATACTTCGTTGCTCAGGTACTCGACCAAAATTCGAAGTGAATTTTCTCGAAAACTAAACTACAAGTTACGACTAAATCTTATTCCACATTGCTAAACCGTTTTTCCTTGTAAAGTTACGAAACATCATATAGGTATCGAACGATACATCATCAAACACTGTTGTTATGATGTAGGAAAACACTCATGTTTAACTAAGTAGGTAACAAATTTTATTTTAAATACAAACGTACCAGAATTACGATATAGTCACGCCGAAAGTCAGGATTTAATTGTCTTGTGGGTCCATCGGGCTTTATTTATATGCACTAGGAAGTTCCTAAAAGTAGTGGTCCCGTGTGCACAGGAAGTTTCTATAAATGTTGCATCTGTGAGATCCAGCTGTATTATTTATTCTTAACACTATTATAATTTCCCTACGTTGGCCAGCCGGTAAGCTTAGAACTACTGAAAACGGAAACAGTTGTGAGTTTTCAACCCTTTTAGAGGTAACGTCTCCACAGACAGCATGTAGAATCCTTGCTGACCCAAGTGAGGATCCCGTTAATAGACAGTGGCGAGCTTCCCAACGCAGTCTCACGAATCCAACAGCCACTGCCAAATCGCGTGAAAAAGACCCTGCGCCTGTTGGCCCATTCTCTCTGATCTGCCGTTGAAGCATCGACTCTGTAGAGTCCACCAATCAGGAAATTCCATAGGAACCGACGGATCGATCCGCATTCACTGGCTCTGGTTGTCACTCGAGCGAGCCAAGCGATTGCCACTTAACAGGGAACGAAAACACTCGACCCGGCAAAGGTCAGAGCGCGATTATTCGCGGGCGAGGCATCTCGAAACTCGGTCTCGACCTCGGGGGCAGCGAAGGGTGTGTTCGCCCGCTTCAACCACTCGGCCCGTTTCCTCCTTTGTCTCGCGCCGGGTTTTCGAGCCGGGGCCCCCGTCCCGCGGCCGTAAGCGATCTTAACATCGCCGATCTCGCCGTGCAGCACAATGCACCTGCACGCGCAGCCACCTCCGCGAAAGCATCTCGAGGGCCGATGTAGCAGGTGACCGCGAGAGCGCGTACATAACTTATCCCCCTTAAAGCGGTTTGCGGCGTCGTGCTACCTCCGGGGAATAAAGGGCACCGCGTGCAGTTGTTGCGGCCCAGCCGACGTAAATCAAAATTACTTGCACCCACGGTTAATTAGATTTTCGGGGGGAGTTGGATGCTTGTGATTCTTTGGTTTCTTGTCGATGTCAGCGAGCCTGTCGAGGAGTCTTCTTTGGGAGTTGTTCTTGTTCATGTAGTTGAAAGGGAACTGGGTGGAGGGGTTGTTTATGTGAGGATGAAAGTTGTGATTTGTTGGGAAAGATGATTGTACTGGAGGTTGGCTGCGGACTGGGTCTGATAGTTTTGATTTATGTTGTAATTGTAACAGTCAAGAATTATATTAATAAAGCTAGAAATTGAAATGATGATTTTACTTTGCTTTTAAATAAATTAATTTTCAGGAAACTTTCAATTTTAACAAAATTTTAATTCAGCAATAGTTCTTAAAATATCTGAATGCTGGAGTTCGGAATTGATGTTCGCGGTTTGGAAGTCTTGCGTTGAATGATTTGAACAAAATCTAGATATTTAAATACAAAGTTCGCAGTAGAAAACTATATCATACGAAGATGCAACGAAATATTTGCAGTATTATATTAGTCTGTTGGAAATTGTATGGTTTGGTGAGAAGTTTAGTTTGTAATTATGATTTATGCGTTCATTACTGTTTTATTTTTAAATCCGTACTTCGATGAGCAATTTTATATTGTCAATAATATATACTATTTATATAGCTGTAAATGATAAAGTGTAATAGACATTTTAACAGGAGAAGTTAAATATGCGGTCCTAGAATAATTGGTCAACTATTGCACCCCCATTATTATTCCTGTTCCCATACTTGATATTATACCTATATAATATATAGGTATAATATTTGCAATATATAGTATATATTGCAAATATTGTAAACTCGATGAACATCCTTTATTATAATTCTGTTTAGAAATCTTTGAAAATTCTACTTTTTATTTACAGGCACTTATACTAATTGCAGTAATTATAAGTTACTTATTGTTGTATCTAAAACAAATCTTTATTCAAAATGTTTTCATGGAGAAATAAAATCCCACCACTGCCTCCAATTCAACTCAAAACTCAATTTCTAATTTTATTGTACATTTAGTTGATTTTTTCTGCCACTCATCAAAGCACTCAGTGATGAAGGCGGTTAACAATTCTCGTTAACTTCTATTTTCTTCCATTGCATTTTATTCTTCTTTGCTTCTTTTCTATCTTGGCACTATTTCTTTGTTCCTTCATTTTGTTTATTTTTGTGTTGCTACTTGTATATAAGTTCTCTACTGGTTTTCTCTATTCTCTATGTACCAAACGGTTCCACATTAAAACTACCTAGCGGTCGTTGCTTTCAATCGCCTGGCACGTCACACTTCAGGCCGAGTCACGAGCTGCATTATTCAGAAACGACCGTGCGATTGCCTGTGGAGTATTTAGCAGTTCGACTGTATTGTTTTCTCATGGTCGTGGATCGGATACGTCTTCGGGAGGATCGATCCTCCCACGAATCACTCGGCCCCGCGGCGAAGGTCATTAACTAGCAGGTAGGATGACGGGCACCTCGACGAATTATCATGATCCTCGTAGAACCTCGCCTCGGGATCGCTAATCGATTCGCGTAACAGTCTAATACGAGCCGCAATGACTCACGCGGGCCGATAATTATAGGCCAAAAGGGGGTCATTAGTTCGCGGAAAATTGCACGGTGATAGTAGAGCGGTGCAGCATTCCGTAAAAATTGCTCAGTGTTTCACATGATTTCGGGTGACCCTTGGAGCGAGCCCTTTTTTCAGACACGTAAGCTGTCGAGGTTATTTCCGACGTGCAGGGTGAATCAGGATGGGTGATAAAATCGGGCATCCGGTAATTCTTTGTGTAAAAATAAATCGAACATGTAGAGCAAACGATTTTCATGTGAGCCTTCGTTTCCTAGAAAATTGATTTCGAAACATCAGCTAGCAGAATCTGTCAGTAAATATGGCTCATATAGGAATAATGTTTTTTTAAATTGATTTCCTTGAGAAAAAATTGGAAGGGGTTCGAGGGATTTCACTTAATGTAAAAATATTATACAAAAAGAATATGAAATACTTTATTCACTTAATTTGTATCATGTAGTTCCTTATAAAAAACACACATCTGAATAAAGTTCTCCACCTCCAATGACTCCAAAACCCCACTAAACTTTGTAAACTAAAGTTTCCCCTGAAACTACATTTATGGTAGCTGAAAAGACACATTCCTTACTATTAACCACCCTCCAAATCTACAAACTCCCATCAAATTCAATATCAAACACTTCCCAAACATTCCCCAGCATCTAATCCCACAACGAAACATCTTCAAATCCAAATGCCGACAGTTTCTCGCGTTGGCAGCTCAGTCTCCCCTGCATCGCGGCCCCTCGATCGCGCAACACCACCCCGAGCACCATTTCTTTTCAACGAGGATATCTGGCCAAGACAGTGATCCTCCTTGTCAAGCGTTTAAAGTCTGGTTATAGCAGCGGAGGATTAATGGAAATGCACGTCCGGCCACGGCAGGCGATGGATGTATGAGAAAGGCCCGGGGGTTCAGCCCTGGATTGATAAAGGCAGCTTTTAACCCTTAACTAGTATTCTGGCTTGCTGGTAACGATGATATATGACGTGGCAGGATCACGCCTGACCTTGATGGCCCGCTGGAACGAGGATAAATGGGACGATAGCTTTTGTTGCATCGGCGATTCTCTTGCCTTAAATATCGGCCAGGGACGGGGCAGGGTGTCCCTTATCGTTCGTTCTTGTCTACACGCGACACGGTTTGTTAGGTCGATAACAAGGCTGAAGGACAGAGCCGTCGGTTCGGCGTTGAAACGCGCCCGGAGTGCGCCGCCACCGGGTAATCGCCGATAGAGCAGGGAGCAGGTAGATAGCTACGTGAAACGCGTATTCAACAGGTGCCACCGTAAGAACGAACAGTAATTATTCTTTTTCCCTTTCTGTGCCTTCCTTCTGACACCCTCCCCCCCATCTCGCTAGTTCCCAGGGAATAAAGCACGCTACGGCGGAGGAAGTTGCGAAACTTCGCTTGACAGATATTTGAACGATCAGCTAGGTTACCTTGATTGCCATGACTGGAGAGATTGGTGGGATTGGGCTGGGAAACAAGGATGGAAGGAGGATGCCCCTGTGCTGTGACGTTTAGTTTCTGGTGGGACTTGAGGCTTTTGGGAAAGATTGTCATTTGTGGTTAAATAGAGGGAATTATAGGTTTAAGGTTTTATTTTAGCAAATTTTCATGAAGTGTTTCTATTAAATACTTGTAAAATTGAGAACAAAAGATAATTCCCTTTTATAATCTTCATTTTCGTTTTCGTTCCACGCATTTCACTGTTCTGTGCTTCCTCTGCCCTCTGCTACCCTTCTTCAATTTATTAAAATAATCTACATTTACCCCATAATATTCATCATCCGCGAAACATTTGTGATTTATTAAAGTGAAGCTGGAGTGGAGTAAAAGAAAGTAAAGCTTCCACCAAAGGGAGAAGCACATCCTTCAATTCAATATTGAACTAAGCCACACAAAGAATTTACCACACCACCAACCCTTCTCTAATCAAACATCGCAACCTTTTAATATCTCTTCAAAATCCCTCCAAGAACCCTGCATTCCACTACGACACCCAACCTCTCAAACGAACCGGTAATTCCATCCCTTGTCACATCTACAACTCAAACAACTGTACGCCACCTTCAAGCTTCCAAATTCTCGCGCTACGTCTCCAACCGTTTTTGAATAACTGCGTCGTACGACATCAAAATGGACGTGACCACGAGTTGGTAAACGCAGAGAGAAGCCTTGTTGTCAATGGCCGGGGCTGAATCGCCCGCGCGCGTACGTTGCTTGTCAATAAGCCTCGTTTAAACAGTCACGTGCTCCCGTGCGGCTTGTCGTCGAATTAACGTCGATTAGCATGCCCGTTAGGCAGACGTTGAACCGTCGCGACCACGAGATGCACTCGCGAGATCTTTGATTAGGATTTCTATCTCGTCTGTCCGCCGGTAATTCGCTTTCCGTCGTTAGATAGCGGCCTGTCGTTTTTGGATACAGCGGGAGGGGGCTCAAGCACGGGGACGCTCGAGTACTTAATCGTATCCTGTTTCTTATTGTTCAAGGGGACGCCCTTTGTGTACCCCCGAGGGACGCGCCTCGATGAGACGCTGGGAGGCTGGGGGTGACGTAAAAGAAGGCAAATAAGACTGTGACACTTTCGGAACGAGAGGAATTGCTGGCATCTCCGTCTCTCGATTACTTCAGCTACACCCACGCGAAACAAACAAGATGAGATTGCGCGCGATCAACCACTTAACCCTGGAACTGTACACCGGGGTGGTTTTTAGCCCAGCTAGAGCTTCTCCCCTTTGTAATCCTCAGGGCAGTTATTTGGGTCTTTGGTGTAGGGAAAGCAATTTTTAGGGGCTAGTAGATGATTGTTTACTCTTTGCCACTCGGTTGCTAGCTTACGGTGTGCAGTGGTACGGTGCATTGTATCACGTTGAATATATTTCCGTGTACCTAAGGTAGTTGACCCAGTCGTCGATCGGTACCCAGTCGTCGATCATTTGAATTAATATTGAGATTTTATAAGGTTTTTGAACAATATTGTGTATAGGACAAAATTGCAAATTAATATTTAAGAGTCTTTACCTACATATATCATCACAATATTGTTCAAAAACCTTATAAAATCTCAATATTTAAGTGATCGACGACTACGTCTAAACCGATCGACAACTGGGTCAACCACCTTATGTAGTAATTTCTTTTTATAGGTTACGACTCAGGGCTGCACAAGGAGCTGTTTTCGGCGCCTAGCGGCGAGCAACCCGCCTGTCTCGTTGCTAAGGTAAGAATCGGTGAGGAGAACTGCAGTAGTGTACGTGCATTTGGTATGACTTGAACCCAGTCGTATATGTATACTGACGCTACGAGCCTACGAGCACGCACATGCACTACTGCAATTCTCCTCACCGATTCTAACCTTAGCAACGAGCCAGGTGGGTTGCTCGCCGCTAGGCGCCGAAAAACAGCTCCTTGGGCAGCCCTGGGTTACGTTATAGGGCACTAGAAATTCTTTTGATTCGATGAAAGTGTGTTATATTTGGCTGTGGTACTTATTTATAAATCGGCGGGAATAAATCCTCGGGTGAAATTCTGTAGAGGAGACCAGGGTAAAGCGGGCCTAAACAGTTTAAAGTAGACTAAAATTTTTCCCTTTCAACAAAAATGTATGGAAATAGATTTGACGAAGTCTAAACTTTAAGGCACATTTTTCTATTGTATGATTATCTTTTTATGTAATGGAATCACACTAGATGGTGAGAGTAATATAAAGGATGTTGTCAAATACGGGCCACCCATCCTCACCAGCCTTGTATTAAATATGCAATTAATACCTAACTTTTTAAATAAACGTTGCAAAATTATCGCATCACCAGTAACAATGACGAAGATAGTATTTTTGAAAGTGACAAAAGTATCTAGCGAACTGTCACCTCTTTAAGCCGATACAAGTGTACCACAAATATCCACTTGACCGTGTGACGATAATCGGTGCATGAGCCACACGTGGGGCACGGGCAATGAATCGTTTAAAGGGTTAACGTAATTACACCAACCTCGCGAATACCTCTGCAAACTTTCAACTGCCAAACGTTGCCGTTGAACGCCCAACTTCCATTCGGGAACACGCGTACGCAGCGGAAGGTGCGCGTGTAATTTTCAGTTCTTGTGGACAAAAGCGGCCATACAATACCAAGGAAAGAACAAAAGGGGCGAGAGGAGGCCCTTGGGCGATCCCAAAAATATCACTCGGGGCATTCAGGTCACGTGCACGTAGGTAGATGGGCGCGTTCCTAATCGGGTTGCGCGGAATTCATCTCCGAACAATGAGAACATTCTCGAGGAACAGGACAGAAATCCGTTTAGTCACGGTAGCTGAGTGTCCTCTTTGGATAGAAGAGGGCACCGTGCTGTGAAGGACCGTCCGTTTTATCCGCGGCCGGTTTATAGGCGGTTTGATGGATTTAAAAGTGCCATTTTCATCCTCCACGGGCCTCTTTACCGCGCAACATACACCCCCTATCTCCTCCTCTGGTAATCGGTTTTGCGAGGCATTGCGTGGCATCTGCTTGCTAGATTAGCGTACGCGGTCGGAGCACTTCGGTTCTTGAAAAATTTATGAGCCAAACCGTGTGACGAAAAAAGGGGGAAAAAGAGAGGAATAGACCGGTCGATAACTTTCTGAACGCATAGATGGAAAATCATGGGGACTTTTAGCGCGTAGACGATTACGTTTTCGTTACACGCGCTGAAATCGCAACAGCGACGCTGCCACGGTTCCTGGAGCACCAGCCCCGCGCAACGGAGCCTCCTGCACCAACACGATTGGTTGTTACGAATTTATGTCAGTGGAGTGACGCGAGTGGCGTGCACGCGAAACAATGCTGGGGATAATGCCCGTCTGATAGAGAGACAATAGGGATCGCGTTAAATCATCGCGCCAATTTGCGGTGAAAATTATTGTTCCATCACTGAGCGAGCATTTGCCTACCGAGCTCCTAGGCATGCGGGACTAATCAGCAGAAATAGTGCCACTGTTCACAGTGATTGTTTCCGTTCTGGTAGATATGTACTTTTACAACTGCTGGGTAGATACGCGGTAGATTATTAAACTGGGTAGATTAATTGAGACGCTATTTCATCATTTGGCAAAAAATTTGTGCAGAATTGCAGCAACTCTGATGTACCTTCACACTCTGTCGAACGTGGATACTTTGAGTAATAAAGTCGTTAGTAATAATAATGGAGGTTTCGAGTTGTAATAGTTTCGATGACTGCCTTTGTATTTTCCAATTCAGGGTCTACTTAATTTATATGATTGCGTAGAGATTGCACCTCCTATATTTGGATTTGAAGCATCAGTTAAACTCTAGCAGCTAGTTGGGATGAAGAAATCAAGAAGACGCTTGATTCTTAACCAAAACTCTTTCAAACCCTAATTCCTTTGAAATTCCTTCATATTCAATTAATTCCAACAACTGCACTAACTTTATAATTTTGCCAATTTTCCAATAAACAGTCATATCGACCATTCCATAGCATCTGATCCTTAATCTATATTAAGTCGATAACTTTCCTGTTTTCTTCATACTACACTTATTTTCATCGTCCCGGTATCCACACGCGTTCCGCAGCCCCTGCCGCGAGAGAACCGGCTCTCGTCAAGCTCTTGCTCTCCAAGAAAGTTGGTACGGGGCGCTAATTACTCCGACGATGCCAGTAACAGTTAGGAAAATAGTTTAAAGACCGATGGCTTTTCATCGCGCGTCTCCTGGCGGCCAACAACTGTCTCGACCCCGCGGAAACGCGATGGAGCGGCAAGAAGGGCGCAGCCAGGACGGGGGACGTCGGAAAAAGAAAGAGGAAAGAAGTCGAACCGTCGAGGAGAGAGGTCGAAGCCGTTTTCGTTTTCTCCGCGGCTATCATTACGTACGATTTTCCACGTCGCGAGGCACGTTTGGCCGACGCACGCCACTCCCGAAATAAAAGGAGCTGCCGTCGCAACCCTTTTACTCACGGTCGATATTCCGCTGCACGGTTCAGCTACGGGCGGGGAAAAAGAGCCTCTATACTTCTTTCATCCCGTTCTCCGCCTGGAACGGAACGAAAATCGTCGAACGCCCCATTTGCACCGCCGTTTCCGTAAATAGCTAATGGTACACGAGCGCTTGAACGCTGGTGTCGTGTTTCTTCGGGGAGGCAGGCCCTAAACCAACAGATCCCGACGACCTTCTCTCCTGTAGCAGCAGCTTTTCCTATAATTTGTCTTCCTCGATTCTTGGCTACACGTGACTGTTATTCGACGCATCCGAGGCACTCTAAATCGTTACATCATTCCGTCGTTTCCTGGTGGTCCGTCGAGTCTCCAGCTTTCCCCCCTTTCGGTTCCGCATTGGAGGCGATAAATAATAGACACGTGAGACTTATTGGGGACTTTGCTCATGTTTTGTTTCATGGAGATTCGATTTTGTTGTGCAATAATCTGATAGCTGGAGTTAACCTTGGGGCTGTGGGATGCTTTAAGTGCGTGGAGCTGTGCTAGCCATGTCTCACGAATACTTCTGTTTGGTGAATTTATTTTATTTCCGAGGATCGGCTTTCGCTTACTGACATCACAGTGATAATCATATTTCCGTCTATGACCCTTGGAAAAGTAGGTCATTGAAAATTCCGTAACGTCCATCTTCAAAGCACAAGTTCCCTCCACAATCCATCGTTCAACACTAATCTCCATCTCAAATCATAATCCACCGAAGACACAGCGCTTTCAACATATCCTAACCGAAACTGCATCACAATGACTAAGATGAGACATAAATTCTCCTATCCTTCGGTCCTAATCCCAAGAATGTATGTGTACACCTCACCCACTGCTTGTTTTACAGATGTAATCCTTGCAAAGACACCCCACATCGGGATACCATAAAAACACTCTATCCCGAGTATCCGCGCGGGTATCCACAAAGACTCCCAGCTATAACCACCAACACAATCTCTAAACCTAAGTCCTATCAGCGAGCTCTTCACCTCTAGCAACTCATCTACCAAGCGCCAACCAGCAAAAATGCCATTGGCAGCGTATTCAGGGTCTAAATGAAACGTGCTCAGTGTCTTCGTCAAGTGACAAGCTTAAGAGATCAGCAAACGGACGTTTAACTTCGCGAAATCTGAAGAGCACTCGGTGTGCTCGCCTCGCTTTGAATAACTGGATGAAGTTACTCTCCGAAACCCGGCAGATGTTCGTCGCGAAAGCAGCTAGGTTAAGCGCGCTGGAGGGGGCGAGATGCGTTGCCCCGGATAGAAGAAGCACGGAGGCAAAGAACGCGAGACAATGTGCGGAGCCTGGCAATAAGATGCGACCGGAGATAAGCATGGCCCCCAAAGGGGCTCCCCGGTTGAATGTCGAGTTATTATTACGAATGACAGACTTTCCGTACCAGGTGCCTCTGGCCGCGAGATCAAAGAGATCGACGGGAGTGATGCCCAGAAGACGGAGCCGTATTATTATTTTCTAAAGGGAGAGCATCATCTGTTGCGCCGATATTTCGCGACGAGGTCCTCTTTGACGGGTCAATCGACGAACACGAGGCTGGTGCCACCAGCCTGTGCATCCTACCTTTTGTCCGCCGAAATTGGGACACCGTGTTCTCGACGGGTACGATACACGAATCGATAACTGGTGACCTGTGCACGGATATTCTCACCTTTCGGAGGGGAGGCGTCCTTTTCAGTCGACGGGGACCATTCTGTCCTCCTGAACGTCCAAGTCGCCCGATTTGGAATTCTATTCTGAGCTCGAGTGTTGTTTCTACGACGCGTGTGATGCACCATAGGAGACCTGTTCACAGGTGGCTTTTGATGTACAGCGATATTGAGGGACTGGGAGTCGGGAGATCTTCATGGACATGATCATTAGGGTGGTCGCATGGACGGGAATCCCTAAAAAGTTGCCAATTGGTGTAGAAATGAGACTGGCAATGTTATAGCTAGATTAGATAACGTTAAACCTGCCTCATCAGCCCTAAAGTGTTAAAAAGCAGCTATTTTTCTACAAAATCGGGGGGTTTTCGCTATAAATTTAGAACGGTTTATCCTAGGAATGTTTTTTCAGTTTTGTAGAGAAAGTTACTGGCTTCAATTTTCACTGTCACAACTTGTTTCACAAACGTACAGATCGGGAGATGTTTGGCTTTTTCGAGGACCGGTGCTGTTCCGGAACTGGGAAATCGACTCTTTCAAAAAAATGTGAACATTCGCTTAAGTTAATAATTTTTTTTTAAGATTTTTCTACTATTTTTTACTTATTTAGAATCAAAGAGTTCAAGTAAGATAGTTTTTAAAAAATTGATTTTCAACCAAGTAGGTGAAAGGAAGGAGTTGGTTAGGGCGGAAGCGTTCTGAACGGCTGTGGAGTCAATGAGTTGGTTCAAGTTTTGCGTACATTTACTGCATACCGTGGAGAATTATGGGTTAGTTTCATCGGGTGCAACGTTTTCAAGTTAGGGAGGAGATCCAGGTCAACGATTTGTTTTTTTAAGATTCTATACATGGATGTAGGTACCTATATATGAACACCAAAGGTAGAGTGTATTAAGTCCACTTTTTTAAAGAAGTACATTTTACATGTTTCGAAAAGAGTGAAGATACGGGAAACGTGTAAAATATCATTTTTTAATAAAACTGGATTTAGGTTGGTATTACACTTTGGCTCTAGTAATTAAATTATAGGGTGATTTAATAAACGATTAACTGTAATCCTTATGGTAATTCCAGATGTAGGTATATGTATACTCTTTATAATTTTAAATTACTTCTACGATCCGTTGCTCTATACATGGCGTGCACTAACTTGCATTAACATTTGCAAAACTTGGACCAAATTGGTGACCAGAATCTCGCACAATTCCTTTGTAAGTACAGGTACATAATGAAGGGTTTATAAGGTGCACCATCGCTGGATCTGTGAAAGTGTAATCGTTTGATAACCGTAGTCTTTGTTAATAGAAGAACGTTGGAGAATATTGTTCAATTTAGTCTTCAAATTGTATTCCTTTGTAACCATTTCAGAGTGGCGAAAGTCGACCAGGAAGCTCTATTTTGCGACCTATATTGGACATAGAAAAACTAAATTACAGTGTTCTATTTGAGAAATTGGAGATAAACTTAAACACTTTGAGAAAATGAATTATAATCAGGTTACGGGCTCCTGCGAATTATGTTCTTCAAGACTAAAGAATCAATCCACTAACACTGCAAATATTTTCACTCTATTAAAAACTGTCTGCTCTTACGTAGAATAAAAATAATGCAGCTTTATATTCATTAAGCATATTAATGAATTTGATAACACATAAAATCACGAATAAATTAATAGATCATACAATCTAAATTTGCATTTTCATTTATTTACCTACCTATTAGTTTAAATAAAAATTAACAGCAACTAGTGTATAAAAGGGACGTGGTCGCCAATGAAGACGTTCACCCGACGAAATGAAGGATTAAAAAAGTTGCAGTGACTTCTAATTCAAGAATTAGGTTCGAAAGCTATTCGTTACGACAATTATACAAGATCAGCTGCGTATTATTCAATCTACGGTCGCGTTTCTCGCGAATAACCAGATCTTACGAGATTACGCAAATGAACTATGATTAACTGCGATTAAGCGGAGGAAAACATCTTAAAAACGAAGAGTAATATCTATTATTAAAGTAAATTTCATGATCGCGGCTCGCAATTAAGTCTCAGGAGATTACTTCTGAATTGAAGTGGATTAACGAAGGGCAGATTGCTCTTATTACGGATTATCCGGGACTCTTATGGCAGAAATGAATTTCATAGGAAATGCCGCATCAGGGTAGGTAGGGTATTAAGTCAAGGAAAATTTCGTTTATCCCCTTCGCTCGTCGAGGAACAAATAAACCAGCAATGTACAGCGTTATTTTAAAACCCCTTCGTTTCGTGGATTACACGGGGCCCTCGATTGCTTGGACGATTGAATTCCTTGCTATTTGTATCGGGTTCAAAATTGAGGATTTCAATAAAAGAGCCAGGAAAAGTATTTTATCTTGCATTGCGCGCGTTGACACTTTAGTAGCAATGTTTATCAAGTAGCTCCTTCGTGAGTGAGTGGAAGATAAGCGACACAGGTATGAGGGTGCTTCGGTGCTCGCAAGCCATCATCGAGGCACTAGGTTTCAGCAATAATTGACCTGTGCCGTCGATGATCTCTTCTTCGTGGTCGATGATGACAGTCGATGGATACCACTCTCAGAATAATTAATGTCAAGGACACGATCTTTAACAGGCGTGTAGTTCCTCCTTCAGTGTTACTATATTTAAGATTGACTTTACTATGCATACTGTACCCTTAATTCCCAGTTAATAAAATGTCGACTTAAGGGAAAAAGACTGTATAAATCGAACGAAAGATAGAAACAAAAATTGGTACATAAATCGCTTTTAAAACATTTAAAAAATATATTCGCAAAGTTATAGGCAGAAATTCAATTCCGTATGGATACAAGGTTTTAGCCTGGTGAGTCAGCACGCCTCCGAGCGTCGAGCACCTAAAACGCATTTTAAACGCGTTTTTCTCGAAACCACGTTTCCAAAGTTGGCGCCGGGGATAACTCAAAAACTATTTGACCGATCGACTTCAAATTTTGCACACTTTTGGTTTATAATATTCCTCAGAACATGAGCCAAAGTATTTAACCTAATTATTAATTTTAATCACTTGTTGTAAACCAATAAAGCGCAGATTTTTTGCAAAAATTAACTTAATTTTTTGAAGTTATGGCATTTTTAAAATATGCAATTCACGATATTATTTTACACGATATTAGGTTCATATTCTTACAGTTATCAAATAAATTGAAAAAAATTGTATTGGTCTGTTTTACATAATTATCAGAGACGCTACAACCGGCACTGTTTTGCACCTCGAAAAAAAACCTATATAAGATAGTGCACTATTTCTTTTTTATAAATTTGTTTACATGTTATAATGTTAAATAAAGTACCCTTAAAGTTCCAAAAGAATTAGCACATTGGTATCTCTACTAAATATTGCTAAAAATTCCTTCTCCTTTTAGGAGAGAAGCCAAGATAAATATAATTTATTATTAAAAATTAATAAAATAAATGATACTTCTTCAAAGATGCATAAACGTAGTCCCAGTTTCAAATAAACCGATATGTTAATTTTTTAAAAAATAGATTCCAAACGTTACTATATTTTTAGCCCATTAAAAAGAGAATTCATCTTAAAGTGCCGAGTCGACATGAAGCACTCAACGTTTTCTCCATTAGAAATCATGGAAAACTTTGATATTCTTTACAGTCCATACACACAAAATATACTTCAATGAAATCGATTCGTTTCGCCAAGTCAGCACAATATTACATCTAGAAACAATTGCATGAAAATAGCAGTTCCAGTTTTATAAAACAATGGCGATTCGTTTGTCGAAATGTTTGTCCAACTAAGATAAACGAAACCACGAAGTTTGGGCAAACCTTACCATAAATCACAGCTCAGAGTTCGGATCTGCTTAAAATCCATTTACTTTTCAGTGACAGCTGACCACGCGTGAAAAAACTAGGTCAAATGTTGAAATTTTAAGGCCTCTGTAGCAGTGGAACATTGGTCCACTGGCGGCTTATGTTTCCCGATAAAAGGAACAAAGGAATTCTAGAAAATGTTACCCCGCAATGAATATTTATAGTTGGAAAAGTGTATCTTTTGTTCACTGTCAAACAATAGTCAATGCTCGCTACTAAAAACTTTTCAGGCAATATCGACGCGCCCGGAGCGCCTGCATCTGAAGGAAAAAGTAAATGGACCCCTTCCTGCGTGGCTGAAAATTTGTTTACTATTTCGCATAGTAAAGAGAAAAGTGTATCCCCACTGCTTTTATACGTTACCACGCGCCTACTTTGCACCTAGCTTCATTAATAAGCCACCTTCTACAGTTTCCATCTTTTCCTCATGCGCAGATATTAAATAAAGGAGTGAAGGTCCTCAACATTGTCAAGGGCATTTAAAAAAACAGCTGTTTAACGGTGTGCCATTATTTCCTCATAGACTGTATCCAGTTTTACGACAGTCTTTCCACCCCGTATCGCAACAAATGCGACCACGACTCGATTCTAATCGTCGAGAGCGCCATCACTGAAAATAACCCACGCAGCGGTCATATCTCTTACAGTTATGTCGCAGAACGTCCCTTTTACTTTCGCCGTGGGTATCCTTCCGTGTGTTTCACACGTTCCTTCCGTTCCGGAGGTGTCGAAGCGAGCGTTTAAAGCGCGACCCACCCCTCGGCCGCGACGCTCTCGATGATATTGCGACGATGGCGAAGTCGCGCGCGCCGCCGCTATCTTCCGAAATGTTAATGGTGAGTGCAAGGAGTCGCGACGAGCGCCTGAAATAATTCGTCGTCGACATTTCAGGACGACGGCAGGGACGAAGAGAAATGAAAGGACAATGTCGCGCGCCAGGAGAGTAAGGAGAGAGGTGGTTGGCCGCCATGCTGTAATATTCTATATTGCGGAGGAAATGGGGGGTGTGGAAAAGGTAACAGAGGACGCGTACGTGGCGATGGTGCCACCCTGACACTGGCTTCAGGGGTTCTGGTATTTTGGAGGACTAAAAGAGGGGATTTCTTTATGACCCTTTTTTTCATTATATATATTTTATCATATTTTTGAAGAAAATATATGGGGAAGTTGCCAATATTGCACTGGTCACCTAAATGGTACCTTATAAATTTGTCAGTAATTAATGAATATAAACAATATATGATGGTAAAAATATTAAGTAAATGCGAAATGAGAGGGAGAAACAAAACCTTTCGATGTTATGCTATATTTTGTGCGTGCTATAAATATTTTAAAAAATCAGGTATGATTGATGTAGGTAATCCCTACTAATATATAAAAGTGAAACGTTGTCTATTTGTTTGTTCTTCTTTCACGTCTAAACGGCTGAACGGATTTCAATTAAATTTTGAATTGGTATTATATGTATACGTCTTAGATTAGATGATAGGCTATTTATTCTTTCTTTTGGGTTTTTTATTTCATCATAAATAATTCCCGGGTGAAACCGGGAACCGGGTGGGCTAGTTGATAATAATCAAACACTGTAGTTTTATCCTGTATTTTGTATTTTTCTAAAACCGGGTTTAATGTACAATATTTGAGTTGATATTTATAAATAAATTCATCATGTTTCCTAAATCGAAACACTACAAAGTTTCTTACATCGTACCAGTACTTAAAAAAAAATCAAGAAAATATTCCTAATCGTTCAAATCAAATTACTCTCATTGCTCCACCAACGCATGCCGGACCAAATATAATTACTATTTTTACTAATGAAGAAGTGTGGCTTTGCTTTCTGTGTAATGAATCACACGTAGAAAATATGATTGAGTGCATTAAATCCAAATTGTGGGTGCGTGAAATTTGTGGAGGTGTATTAAGAAAAACAAAAATTTATTATTGTCCACAATTGTTAAGTGTGATATGTTATTTTCTTCCTTATTCGTTATTCATAAAAGAAGATTGGGTATTATATGAAAATTAATATGAATGTAAATATGTATCTTTTTTTAATTATCTCACCCATATTTTTATCCTTATTTTCATTAAAAAATTGCTATTTTGGAAACCGATTTAGGAGGTCGGTTGCCTAAATCGCACCTTTTACAGATCGCACCTTTTACTACAAATAGATTAATTTGTTCTAAACAAAAGGTTAAACATATAATAGTAGGTGCCTAAAAGAACAAGCTACAACATCCAACAGACACTTGCGTTCAAATTAGTACCAAATACAAAATATAACGTAAAATATCTTAATCAATATTTTTATCCTATCTTCAGTACGCAAGGAAATACCTAAATATTTCTTGAAAAAATGAAAAGATGTCGAAAAGACAAAAGCGGGGCGTACGGAACTGCCAGGATAACATGTACGAAAGATTAATAACGCGTCAGGTACGTCAAACTCATAAACTCGCGCTTAAAGATTCGGCCTGCGAACGTGTTAAACTGGGGAACAACCACCAGTCCACACAAACGAGACTTCCTCAACCTACGTCGCACATATATACACCCGCACACGACCACCCGTAATTAACCGTAATATTATTGACGACTTTTTAATGAAATAAAGCGAGCTCGCGCGACAGGAAATTAAGCGTCCTTCTTTTGACACGTCTCTTTCTCCGTCTTCCGCCGGTTTCATCCCCCATACTCTTCCTCTAGCACTGATTTTCTTCTGGCCCTGTCCTCTCCCCCACCTTTGCTCGCGGTGCTGGTGCACGGCGCTACTACCGTCTGCACGTTTGGTTACGGGAAAATATCGCAACACCGGGTAGACTCTGAACGGGGGATGGGGATTTATGAAGCCCCTTGTTCGGTGAAAACGTACAAATGAAGAAGGACGAGCTGAGGGTGAGTTTCTTCGTTCTCACGTAGGGCGGGGACGGTTTGCTTCTTTTTCCGTTGAATGTTGTTAGGGATTCGAGGGATGTAATATTATTCGTTAAATAGATATGCTAATTAAGCGAGGCTTTGTTTGAAGTATAACGGAGCTGGCTACATTGAATGGAAAGGCGGAATGTGTTCTACAGTTAACATATATGTACAGGAAGCAGAAGGGGTTTTTAAAAGTTACATTTTTGAATTATGATCTTCTGTTTTAGTAGGTAATGTTTCTATGTTTCGCAGACTGGAGTAGAAGTGATTTCAAATACGAAATTGAAATTTGAATTGCTCCCGTGTTTTTCATTGTATTGCTAATAATGTGTTTTTTTATTAGAAAATGAAGGAAATTAGTTAATCTGGATTGGGAAATTTTTTGTTTAAGCCGTTTGTTTTTAAGTTAGATCTGAAAGCAGTACATGTTTCAAGAACTTGTATTCCCTCCAAACATATTGTCATTACTTTCTTTTCAATATTTAAAATGGCCAGGAAATGTTTCAAAGTTAATAATTAGTTAATGAGACACGATAAACTTGTTTTGTAATGGAATGTTATCTATAATTTATTTTTCGGTAGCCACTTTAGAGACGAATCTACCGGCCTCCAACAATAAGTCTATCAAAGGCATTAAAGGACTTTTCAAATTATTTAGAAAATAAAGTTTCATCTCATTAACCCCTCCCAATAGAATAAAACTATCGTCATTATACGCCAGCTCTCGTGAAACTATGCAACTCTTATAGAAAACATTTTCATGAAATTTTAAATATAGCAGAAATATTTCAAGCGACAAAGTTAGATGAAACACCCTGTATAATTCCAAAGCTTCGACCAAACGTCCTTGAATTTCGCCCACTTATCCAACAATGTACCGTTCGCCAGCAGTGGACCTCTCCCCCGCATTTCGCTAACAAGAGATGTTCGTCAACTCGAAAATTCCAAAAAGTTTGAAATTTTGCAGAAATGTAGTTCAACGTGAAAGTGGTCGAAAAAAGATGATGGGGATAAATGTTGAAAAAAGTAATGTTTTCCGAAAATTCTTTATCACCATTTTGTAGGATATCAAAACCATAAAACTTTGAATTACATTTTCTATTCCATATCTTTTACGCAAATATTCACGATATGTAATATGAAAACTCTCTATGTTTTTAAAATCGTGTTTCCACCTCTAAGGCCGTTTCATTACCGAAAAGGAAAACAGATACTCCAAAAGTTTTGAGACAAGAAATATTGTCCGGTTTTATTAGGGCGATTCAGTCCTTTTTCCGGCTCTAGGACAATTGAAATGTTACCCACATCAGTGGAGAAGGAAGCAAACAAGAAGAAACTACTTTATATATAGTTCTATCCAACAATAAGTACAAACCAGGTTGTGAGCATCGCCTATGCGATTTGGCAATCACGCATATATAAGATTTAGTTGTAGATTATTCACTACATAGGACAATGTGATATGTATTCATTGCAATTTTGAATAAAATATTATTAAAAAAAAAAAGGAAAACAGATACGTTATCAGCGTCACTATAATTAAAATATAGAACGGTTCCAAATTTTTTGTCGAATTTTCTAGCTGTCGAACATCCCTTCTAAGTCAATCCCATCCGCCGTGGGCTCCGTTTTTCCGCGGATCCGAAAAATTCCCGGGCGTTAAGCCGCCGCCGGAACGGAAGTGAATCCCACGAGGCACCGACGCGACTGCTGGAAATGTAAAAATGCAGAACGAGCCCCGGGGCCATTGATCGTTGCGCGGCCTCGCCGCGGAGATATCAAGCGCGTTTATGCAAATCGTCGGCAGTCCGCCCGCTCCTCCGCGTTTGAGCGCATTATTTGCCCGTGAAATGTGACGAATCGCGCGGCTCGCTTTGATTGCCGTAATTAAACGGCCAATTAGAGGGGCTAGACGGGGCTGGCGAGCGAAGAAAGGATGGTTGACGAGCCGCGGTCCCTCCAGAACGAGAAGAAAAATCGGGAGCCCCGGGGAGGGTGGCGCGAGCGCCAGCGCGTCGCGCGGAGGAGCCACTGCCAAGTGCTATTTAAAGATATCAAAGCGCCGATCTGACTGTGAGTTTTTAGCCACTCGTTACGAAAATCCAGAATCACCCGCATATACGCACGGGGATGGACGCGGCACGTCGCTTCTGTCGGCGACGCCGGAAGTCAGCGATTCTTCACGCGTCGATTTGTCACGCCCGCCCCATGACGGCCATTATAGAGTCAGCTGCTTTTTTCCACTGTCTCGCGTAACGGGAACCTTCGTTTTTTCAATTTTCACTTGAGTGTTAATCGAAGGGTTCCCTTCTAGACGAATACACACTGTCGGATATAAATCATTAGATTTATGAATTCTAGGCTTAAACGGCCTGGGCTTCTACGCTCTACAGTAATTACCGGTCGAGGCTTCCTGGTGTAAACAGTGTCCAGTAGGAGTTTTATTCTGGCGTTTCGCCAGGATTGCAGCAGTATACAGGATACAGTATCAGTGTCGTAGAGTGTATCAGGGTTAGGGTGACCCCTGAGGAAGCTAGCTGCAAAGGTGGCGAAACGTTGGGATAAAATTCCTAATCGCCACGGCTTATATACACCCGTGAGTCTCGATTGGTAATAGTTGCATTAGATTTATGGTTGTTTCGCGGAAAATAGAAATTGATTGATCATGAAGTTTGTGGAAAGAATGTGGCTTTGATATGGTATGGAATTATGTGTGAGATAAATGATAAAGCAGTGCTGTGTATGGGGTTGTGAAAGTATCGATAGTGATTGAAGCGAAGTAATTGTGAAAGATGAATACTTTTGAGTAGGTGTCGTTTAGGAATTGTTACAGTAATCCCCCGTTATGAGCCCGACGAACGGGGCTGGTGGCGGGCTCATAGTGGCTTGCGGGCATGATTCTCTCTTTCGTACCCGACAGCAACTTCGTGTCTGACACTTTCGTTTCCTCTCGCTCGTTGTCCGGTTCTCTCACTCTCGTCCGTAGGCTTCCAAGAAATGGTGGGGATAGTCGTCGGGCTATCAACGGGGGCAAAAAACGGGCTCATAACGGGGAATTAATGTACCTGGAAATTCAAAAAATTATGTAACTTTGGGGATGTGGCGAGGATATATAAATATATATATTGCGCAATTTTTTTTGCTGCCTAAATTCACTCTAAGGGGGTGGAATTGACCCCTGAAAACCCGGGTATTTTTCGATTTTGTGTGGTAACTCATAAACTGTACGAGATAGAAAAAGTTTTCAGACGGAAGTTACTTCTTTGAATTGGGACTATCATTTGGTAACTTATAGGTCGCGAGTTATATCCCTTAGAAGGAATTTAGGCAACAAAAAATGTGCATAATACATATCTACATATCCTCTACCTATTCCTAAAGTTTCATAATTTTTTTTTAATTTCTAGGATGAGAATCATCCCTACTCTATTTTTAAGAATAAATACTAATTAAAAACGTATTATGCTCATTAATACATGTTGAGTGTCGTTGAATTGACAGGTTTTCAAGATATTACTTCAGTTTAATGACGTGTTATGTGAGTTACTATAGCAAATTAACACTCAATGTCTAACTGGTTTATCACAAATTGAAAACTATGAAACTACGACGTAGTGTAACGGTTTGGACATGATTGCCCTGATCGAAGCTCAGAATTTAACTGTCTAAAAAATATTCATCCGCTTAGACATCGTACTTGATTGGCTTTAGTCAGTTAGTAATAATCGCGTACCGAAAGAAATTAGTATTCTAGGGTTAAGCAGATGCAAAAGAAACATATAAGTGAAAGGTAGAAAGTTGACAACAGAAAATATCAACGAAGTCACATTGTAGTAGAGTTCATTCGATCGCCGAGAGATGAACTCATAACAATCACGGTATTTCGAGCGGGCCGTAGAAAAAGTGTTATAGAAGCAACATACACGAAACTATTTAGCAATGTACACACACACACACACGAGGCCCCGAGACGATTTTCCAATACGTGAAACCCAATCGTTCGTTCGTCTCAATTTTCACTGGATTGCACATGGTGGCTGTGATAAATCGGTGCGCGAGGGTTCAAACCAGTGTTGAATATCTACGCGACTCATCGCCATTGCGCGCGCACGGATTACTGTAATTAATTCATGGCCAGGTTATTCTTTGATGCTGTGCGATTCGCGTCATCGCGATCCAGCCGTGATTAATTAAATTTAATTAAGCTCGCTCGTTTTCTTGTAACGCGACGCCTTCATAGCGCCTCCCTATCGTGCGTCAATAATTAACACGATCGGTTTAGCTCTGTCAACCCCAGTGAAAGAGAAAACCGCGCGTGACCACGAGCTCCTCTGGCACAGACACAGGCTCGAACGGCCGCGAGGAAACGGTGGAAAAAGAAAAACTGGAGGAACACGTATATGAATACTACTGTAGTTTGTTAGTCCTATAGTAACTCCACTAATTGTGCTTAAGCGTACGTCTTTTAAAATATATGGTACATTAAATGAAAAGAGTACATTTATAATAAGTGTAGTCACAGTTTGGCTTTAATATTGCGTGATGTAACGTGAAAGTGTAATTCGGAGGAATATTGTTCTCTTCACGATGCTACTATTCCGCTATAAGGCTATCGCCCACTAGGCCGAACGGAACCGAACCGAAGTTCGTCGACGCTCTTCTATCATATGGGCGATGCATGGTCGCTGCTGTTCTATCATATGAGCGATGCGTGGCTGTCGCGCTTCGCTTCGATTCCGTTCGGCCTAGTGGGCGACCACCTATAAATGGATATTTTAATTACAATTTTTTTTAGTCTTACAAGGAAACATATCGAAGCCGAAAATTCTGATTTTAATGAAACTCCGTACGATTGTAGAGCATGTCGGAGTATGTAAGAAACAATTTTTTTCTGCGGAAAAACACTCTGAGGGGGTGAAATCAGCCCCCAAATTTTCAGCGATTTTTCGTTTTTCGAGTATAACTTAGTAACGGTGCAAGGTAGGAGAAAACCGTAAATGGACCAAATGTTCAGTGTTTGATGCCGTATAACGCGCTGCAAAATAAATTTTTGTACGTCGAAAGTTATACTCTATTACAATCGGTAATACTATAGTATTACCATTGGCAGGTACAACATTTTCCGATAATTTTTTTTCATTTAATTTTGGGACTTACAGTGTTTTGTACTAGGACTCTTCAATTATCTATACCAAATACTAGAAGTTTCTTGAAAAGAGCGGAAGCTTCTGATCGATGGTTATACATCCGCCAAAAGAATTACCAAAGCCACACTATTTCTTGCGATATTTCAGATTTATAGCCTACGTGATAATCAGAAATAATGAATTAACCATTGGACTCAGGGATCTGTCGGATTTGAAGAGATACTCGCACCCTTGTCTGTGACTTTTTCTCAGCCCCGCGTGGCTCCTCTTCAGGGCCACGCGTTCATCCGAAAGCGAGATGAATCCCGTGAAAAATAGTCGTCATCGTGATCGCGGGCTCCGGTGGGGAGAGCGCTCTTTTCTTGCCGCCCTCGTATTTCCGTAAACGGGACAAAAACACCGCGGGGAACCGTGCAGCGCCTCCTCCGACGTATGAAAGACGAACGACGTTCTTAATTTCGTGCGACGTCAACGGCGGACGCGAGTGGAAAAAAAGTCAGGCCGGAAGTCATAAAACCGGATAAAGGATTACGCGCTGCCCGCTGGCCGGGAGATGAATCCTAGGTGTCGCGATTTCGCTAACGGATGAGAGGACGTGTTTCACCTTCGAACACGTGCACCTCGCGTTCATTCGTCTTACTTCGTCACCCCTTTGTTTGGTGCAATTGAATTTGGCGAATTAAGTTGGCGTGCGTGTGGGAAGGTTGGAGAAGGACTTGTGAGGGATGAGTAGTCCTGTATCAAAGGTGGAGAATTTGTTAGCAAAGGATGAGGAATCAACTGCCAAAAGATGTGGAAGACTGCACCAAAGAGTTAGGAATACTCCACCAAAGAATAAGGCATCGTCCACCAAAGAATGAGGAACACTGCACTAAAGAATAAGGAATCTGCCACTGAAAGATGAGAAATCCTCCACCAAAGGATGAGGAATTCACTACTAAAGGATAAAGAATCCTGCACCAAAAGATAAGAAATCGTCCATCACAGGATGAAGAAACCTGCACTAAAAAGATGGAGAATATTCCACTAAGAATAAAGAATACTTCACCAAAAAGTAAACAATCCCCCACTTTACCAAAATATCAGAGATCTTCCCAAACTGATGTGGAATACTCCACTAAAGGATAAGGAATACTTCACCAAAGAATAAAAAATGTTCCATTGAAAGATGAGAAACCTTCCAATTCCTATATTTTAATTAGATTTCACAGCACACACACAAAAATGTTGATTCTCATAAACCAGCTGTGCGGTGCCAGACTGTTTCGCAAGTGTGTGCACTAAATTATTTTCGTTTCATATTACCTTATTTTGTATTCCGTATGCCGGCATTTCTGATTGGCAGGTTTTAATTACCGTAGAATTATTTATTTCGAAGGGAATAAATTTGATTGAAACGAAACACCATAATTATTCGTATGATGCATCGTTACTGCAGGTTAGTCTCTATCGATGAGCGGGCTTGATTGAAAAATGCAAAATTTATTATTAGTTTATGCAACAGACACACTTTACACCGTAACGAATGATCAGATATTGGAATATATTTTTTACAGAATTTCCATGTGGGGTAACGGTACAAATATCCGTTCGTTATTCCGCGATAGAATTGCACAAATACGAATAAATAAATTTGCATAAAAATGCACCAACCTACGCTGCGTATAATACCTATGTTTAATGCCCGGCTCGAATCGATAATATTTCAATCACTTGAAGTTTCAAATAGACCGTCGCAAAGTTTAACCAGCAGAATTAAATTTCGTTAATGGAATGAAAAAAATCTCTTTGAGGTCCCGAGCGATACACAGCTAATTTAATCACCGTCTCTTTCTACTTCCTGCTTCTCATAATTTTAATATTTCGCATAATTCAATTACGCAGCTGCAAGTCTGCCGATGCGTTTTATGCCTCTTCATCGTGACGGTAACTAGCAACGTAAAGATGTATATCTTTCAATTTTTAAACTTAATTATCCGTTTTGCCAAATATTCCAGGAGCACAATCTAATATTTTCATTATTACAGAACGCTGGAATGAAAACAAGTGGAATATCAACTACACCTCCGTCACTATTTTTGGAAAATATATTGAATTACTCGTAAATAGATAATCTTGAAATTAGTGTAGTCGTTTACAAAGAGGAATTGAATTTTTTCTTGATTGAAAGATGCATCATTTCACTGGATGCATTATATTCGTCGTCGTCAGTATTTGAATTACACATTTGTATTTAATGTGTGTAAAAAGATAATAAATAATATTTTTGCAGTACAGAGATAACAATTTAACTTTTAATAAAATTAAAATCAGGGCAAAAGCAAAAATGCATATCCCAAAACACTGTTTAATCAATCTCACGTAGCGCCATTTGTAAAATAGATATGTAGACAAAAAATAATTTTACTCTACATGATAGTAATAAACCTTGTGCAAAAGGAAAAGTCCGCGCTTGCTTGCATTTCCTTGTAATTAATTCGCAAAAAATACTTGATTTCCGAGCGATTAGACTGCCTCAGTAGTCCCCACGACCTTTCATTCGTATAAAAAAGAACTTACAGCTATGCGTTTCCCTCACAATATCGTTCGTCCCTCTCAAACTTACCTAAAACAGAAAAACATCGACATCAGTAAATAGAAGTAACAAATTCAAATAATTCATAATTGCAAATATCATCCTTTATTATTATTTTCTACCTATTTCATTTATATTTTGAATAATCCTACCCCAACACCACCATCTATCACACCGCATAACAATCTTACACATAATTCATAAGTTACACAAGTCGTGCAACTTCGCTGCCCCACCCTGCGCATTCCAAACCAAACGCTCATTAAAAGTATTTTCACTGTTCCCGCCCTCCCCATCCACTTCCCCAATCCGACCAATTCCGCGACTCCCTGAATGCATTTCGATCTCCCTTCACCGCATCCTTCATAACTACGATAATATTTATCGTACCACAGGTTTACCGCCCAAAGACGCCGCATACATTCTCTCTTCGCGGTGGAAGTAAGTTAAGAGACAACACGGCGGCAAAAAGCTTCATCCAGTTTATTTTTTCCCCCTTTTGGGAGCGGGGAGGAGAGGGTAGCGGGAGCTTTTTCATACCGCTTCCGAGGCTCGTAAGCTCGCGGAGCCCTCTCGTCTAACATCCTCCGCCTGACCTACTTTTTCAACACTATAAACAGTTCTCCCAAACAAATATCAATTCAACGGAAGTCAAACAGCCGCGAGGCTATTTGCATTCACCTGGATCGAAGTTGCATTACCGCTAACCCCGCTGAAAGTCACTCGTTCATCGTCGCGCACACGCTCCCCGCCGCGGTTCGCCCCAGCAGGTCGTCGACGGGCATTCGCGCTGTCCCCGTCGGCCGAGGCTGATTGTGAGTGATATTTTCCTCAATGACGACGACGGGGCCGATTGTTGTCATTAGCATTTTTCCGCGGCAGTCATTCCACCGAGCGCCACCAATTTACTCCGTCGACAGCGCGCGCTGACCAGTGACTGCGGTGCCGAGACATCGGCGGTTTAGGGGTGAGCTGCCACCGTAGACAGCCGCTGACAATGGCCGGAACAATGCAGGTACGCCGGCACAAAGGTCGACAATAGATTGGTAAAAAGGAAACCAAGTAAATACAGGGGGCCCTCTCATCTCGTACACGGGAATTACATTAATGAAACTAACTAATACTGGAACAATAGGAGAGAGAAACTTCCCTCTCTCGCGATATTGCGCAATCCCATCCTCCCAGCAACCCGCGCTGCGATCCTCTCACATTCGCCCTCTCGACTTTTTATTTCCGACGATTTCGGTGGCGTTCGCCCATTTCTTTTTTTCAGCAAACAAGAAACGATCCTGAGCGATGCAGGAAGAAGACCTGCATTCCGACTCTTGACGAATTTCGTTGGGCAGAAGTTTGCAGGTTTCAAAAGAGACCGGGGGAATTTTAGTCGAGCCTGCGGGTTGGTTAAGTGGGATATTTAATTAAAAGGAAGTGGCACCTTGGATACATGAAAATCGTAGGTTTATTTGGCAATTTTATTCTTTTAAATAATGAACTCGATAGAAAATCTGATTAGTGGCGTTTATTATACATCTCGCGAAGATTAAGCAAATATTTTTGTTTATTTCTTTTCAACAAAATGGTGGTCTCTCCAATAAAAACCCAAAATTTTCATTTTCTACGTGACAGGAACTAAAGAAGTACATACGGATATTTAAAAATAAACATTTTGTGGAAATGATGAGTGTTTGAAGAATAATATTGTGACTTTTAACGGAAAAATTTGGTTACAAAAATGTCTGTAGCTAAAAATATTTTCAAACAATCGTAAAATCTGTATGTGCTTCTTTAGATAAACATAAAAGGAAGACTCTCTCAAAATTTCAAGTCCATCCGTGCAATGCGGATTGGCGAATCAATTGTTGGCGCACAGCGCGGCTCTAGCACCGCCATTTTATTGATTTTTTTTAATCTTCAAATGCCATTAATCAGATTTCTTATTGAGTTCATTATTTAAAAGCAAAAATTGCTAAACAAAATCTATGATTTTCTTACGACCAAGGTGGCACCTCCCATTAAATAGGTACCTATTCCAGGAACTGCCGTTGCAATTTATTTTCATTTTACCGGGTTTAGCCGAATATTTGAAGCGGTAGTTGGACAACGAGAGGCTTGGAATAAGAATATCGTGTGCTTTAGATCCTTGTGTAAGGTTTGACTACGTAAAGAAATAATATTATTATTATACTCTGTGAATAGAATTTAGCGACTGAATCTCCCAAAATTGTTCATATCAAAATCAATTTTTATTTAAAAGTATCGTAAAAATTCAATCACCAACATATACCTACACATTTAGTTTAACAAAAACAATAGGGCGAACAGTAGGGACAACGCGAAGAATACATGGGCATAACGAGAGAATCTGTAATTCGCGTTATTATTAGGGGATTAAGCGCTCCTCGTTGTCCCACCGCTGATTACAGTTACAACAAACGCGTGGCCAGCTTTCATCCTTGTTAACAATAAACCGTTATTGAATCCGCTAATGCAACGTGCTTAGCCTTTTACGGATTTTCATTATGGAACATCGTTCACGCGGCGCGGATTGCAGACATTCGACGGGCACAATGACGCGGGGGAACAATAATTAAGCGTTCTGGTAATTATCGGCTTGTCATATCAAAATTAGCCGGCGGTAGACAATAATCAGGCAGCGCGCCGTGATTTCAACAACGGCTCTTAATAGGGGCTTAGGGTTGCCAAGTTATTACCGCTCCGCTTGATTGGACCCTCCAAGATGCGATTGAATTTCATGACTTGCTTCGGTGGGGTTAACGTTCCCGTAATAAGTACGTATTAGATGCATCAAGGTTGCGCGTAACTGGGATGGAACTTTGAGCTTGCCACGATAAATCAGAAAGAGGGGGACCCGACGGATCTTCGTGTTACATACATACGCGATCGAATGAGGCGTATGTACTTTGTTATTAACGTTTCCTGCGTTGATTTTTTCCTGGTGTTTTTGATGGGTGTTGATGGGCATGTACAGGGGTGCAAAGATGTAGTTTTTTGTGTGCGAAAGGTGATTCATTATCGGTGAGCAAAAGGTCATATAAAAGTACTGGATTCTTTAGTGATGATGTTATGCATAACTAGATCGGTGGAGATTTATTGAAAAAATTGCTAAAAAGGTTGTGGAGATCTTTGAATATAAGAACAAGTGTTTACTTTTTTCCGTAATGCGAGTAAGGACTAAAGCCATATGTGTGACGTTGAAAATAGCAAAATTAAGAATTAATTGCTATCGTTGGTACTCAGCAAAAAATAATGTCACTGCATGTTTGAAAGACATGGGAGGGTGGTTAGAGAGCGAATTTTAGTTGGAAGGGAATTGTAATAAAATTTGAAACAATAGGAAAAAGGGCCGCAAAATTTAGTGGAGCGATAGGAAAGAAAATGATTTTATTAAAACGTGTACTGCTAGAAATGATACAAGTCGTGTATCAATACAATTTTCAGGATCACCACTTCTTTTCGACTTGCAACTGTAAATTACACTGAAATCGGAAGGGTGGCCCACGAGGGTTGACTAAAGTCACCCTAAACAGTAATCTTATTCAACCTGCAAATCGAATGTAAGAAAGAAGTTAAATATTTCATCTCACTAGAATTCCAGTGACATTCTAAAAAATCCGAAGTTGTCAATGAACAAAGGTTTCCATTAAGACGTATCAACTCATAGCAAGCATTACGCGTTGCATGAAGCACCATCGGAAAACTTTTCTACCCTTTTTTTTCGTCGCCGATGGGAGATACGAGCTCGCAACGCGGCCATACATTTTGCATGGAAATTTTTAACGAGTGTCGGGTTGCCCGGCGCGGCGCGAGAATCCTCGTGCTCACGCGAGAACAGTTCCCCAGCAGATCGAGACTTACGAACCTATCGTGCATCCACTGAAACACAATCACGGCAATAAATTCCTCTATCCCGCCGTTTCATCTTTATCCTCGGCCCCGCTTTAACCGGCCATCATACAATGCACCCGTAACGAAAGGTCGTGAGATGCAGTTCTTATCAGCATGCAGGCAGAAGTGCCAATATTTCGCCGCGGAACGGCTAGAACGGCCTCCACCAGTCATAATTCCTCGTAACTGATTGCAAAGCGTGCTTTCCGAGGAAGCGATGACCACCGAGACGGAAACATCCGCCTCGTTATTCCATTCCTGAATGGAATAGGGGAGATGTTTTGACGATAGACAATGTTGTTGAAAAATTTTCTTATCAACTCCTCGTCCATTCTATAATTACGGAACTGCTCAAAGGCCATACGATAGGAGTTGGTGGACGCATTTGAGAGAGTCAATGACTATTATCAATGTATAATAATTGGAAATAAAACAGGAATAGTTTCTCCGTTTTTAACGTAGTAGGTACAGTGTTGTATAACGTTTCGTGCCATGAGTTTCTATATACTTGTGTAAAATTTAGTTAATACATTTTCACAGAATAGTAGTTTCTTTTTCTGTAGCCAGGATCTACTCCCTGTATAAAGTGCTAACACTTACTACTGTTTAATAATACACATACTAAATTTTTCTAAATTCATTTTTAATCATTTTTAACTATCCCCAGGTTCAGTTATTTAAATCTGTCTCGTGTTTATATACACACCACTGTTGAAAACTCTGAGTATCCTTTAATGAAAATAGTATTCTTAAATTTTGTACACAGTGTATAATATTAGTACTTTAAATTTGTATATATTTTTACACACAAAATAGGAAACAGGAAATTTCTTTAAAACGAACGATTTAGTACGAAGTGTTTATGTTTCAGAACATCCGTCCTCTTTTTATCAATATCCATCATAGTTCTGACATTCGCATTCCTAGTTTACATAACTTTTGTTTATGTTCTTTCTGAAAAGATAAATCTCAAGGCCATAAAGGGGCGTAAGTAATTACAACGTTATAAAATGCAAGTACCTGCAGCTGGAAGTAAATTAAAATTAAATGCTGTTATGGTACATGGACCATTTACTAAATGCATAAAGTTTAAAGTACTGTTAGATGGTAGATTCCGCATTTTGTATTCGAATGCAGCACGCAAATAGGACAAGTGTACCCAAACATTTAATCGATAGTACAGATCTATACACAAGATTCAGGAACATCGATATTTGGTATTCGATTTTCTTACAGTGTTCAGAATGCTTCAGCATATGTAAACCTTTAGTACATAATTATACATGCTGCGCACTAAGTGTACATATTCAAAGTTTGGAGCAAATCGGAAACCCCGACCTTGTGCACCCTTTAAAACGTCCACCTTCATACAACTTCGTACTATTCCTCGATCTGTTTCCCATTCTACGAATTCAGAGCATTCCTATTGCTTTTCTTTACGACAAAGGCAGGCGTATTTTCCGTATAGCCTGCCATAAAACTTGCACGGATAAAAGCGCAAGGCCCGTGTTACGCGAGCCGCTCAGTTAGCCACGAGAGCCGTTTCGGTTCGCCTTCCGAACTCGTGGATAAACCGCGAGAACACGAAATTCCTGCGAAACCACCGAAAGAAGGAGGATTTAGGATTTCTGGGAAACTATACAGGGTGTCGTTTAACGAGGGAACCACGCGAGATAATAAGCATAGACTGTAACGAAACTTTGAAGGTTGGTAAATAGAGGACAGAGGACAGAGGAGTAAATTAATTATAAAATAAATTTAATTATAAAACCTAAATAAATATATAATTATAAAACCTACCCACTACACAGGTTACTCTTTGCTTGAATGACGTTTGAATCAGTGTAAGTCCAATAGCATTAAAATCAAAATTTACACCGTTCTTCCTCTGAATACTTTTGTCTAGTAATTCCGGAAATTCGTAATTTAGCTTTTAGAAATTTACCAACCGAAAGTTTTAACAATAAAGAAGGTTTTCAACTACGTAACTAATTTTCGGGGAAACTGGGACTCACAAAAATATCTCGTAGGTCATTGACCGTTTAAGAAAGAGACCAAACATGGAACAGATATTTTTCAATTCTCAATTTACTCGCAAAGATTCATTAAAATCTGTAGCTTACCACCTTGCAAGCTCTTATAAAGTTCTTATAAAGGAACCCCAGCCCGTACTTGATCCTGTTGCGGGACAGCTTGCGCAACGGTGCAGAGTAGGTCTCGATACTCTCGATTACGGGCCGAAATTTTGAGAATAACACTGAAAGCTGAGAGAGCCAGCCTCGCAGAGGGGCGAGAAGAGCGGAAAATCTGATTGCCAATACATTCCATAGCCCCGCGAATTTCAAACCAATTTCCTCGGTCTATTGCCAATCACAAAGAGCCCGAAATTCCAGGCTGTCGGCTGGAACGAAATACTTCCCGCGATTCCTTTCAAACGGACCACCCCCACCCCCTCGCCGCACCACTTTAACCCCCCATTCGCGGAATCTTATCAATCTTCGGATACCCCAAGCCACCTTATTATTCTTAGGCGCTGTTCCTCGCTGCCCCCCACCCAACCGCCCATCGCGTACCCTCCGCAACCGATATAATTGTAATCGAAAATTTACGAGCGCGCGCCCGCTATTGGCTCGGAGAAAATCGAAAGGGTTCGAGCTCGGTTCCTTTGGTATTAGGTTGAATTAATGTCCACAAAGGAACGATAGTGCTCGCAGCTGAACTTTATCGACCGGTCTACTCGCTTCAGCAGAAACGACGGGGGAAAAGGGGATGTTTTTAAATACCTACGTTGCTATACGCGTTGCTTAACTATTCTTATACAAGTGACTGGGAATTCTCAAAAGTGAATTGAGGAGTTGAAATGGTGGGGATTTTATTACCGGTAAAGAGGCTTGATTACTAGTTAATTGCAAAACTACCCTGAAATTTTTACCGGTGATTTGATAAATTACATCCAAAAGAAAACTGAAAATTTGAATCACGTCGTCATAAAAGAATTGACGTATCTTCAAGAAGAAAAAGTAAGGAGAATATATATAAAAATGGCATTTGATTTTCTAATCACTACCCGACCAAAAAGTGTAGAATTTGGGAGAACTTTTTCCGCGGCTGGATTATTTTGCATAAAATGTTTTTTGCGTGCTTATATCTTAAGAAGGGTTAATAAATAATAAGTATTTAATTATGTATATAAATTATGATTCTTTTCATTCTTTTCGTGGCAAACATCCACATTTAATAAGTATTGTCAATAGTTTGTTAATATAATATGTATTCTGTGTTAATTAATTTTACATTTTATGTTCAGAATATTTGTATTTGCATATATTTTTTATAATGCTTGAACAGATTTCAATCAAATGTTTTTATTTGCAATATTTACTCTTGTATATTCAATACTTTTAAAAAAACGGTAAACCCGTATTGATTGAAATATTTACCGAATTATGGATAATTGAGAAAGTCGGCAAATTTACAATCCCTAGATGCAAATGCCAACAAAATAAATAAACAATTAATTGGAAAGGATGTGAATTCCATACGGAATACGGTTGCAAAAGTTACAAGTGCTAGAATAATTTATTTTAACTGTTAGGCCTATCGCCAGATAGAGCTAAAATCTTAAGTGCAGGGAAACAATGAAAGTGCCAGTAATCTTCATAACAGGTAATAATTTTTTTATTTCTCTCTAAATCTGTAAAGGTGGTATACGCTGAAAGTACATAGTCATAAACGAGCGATAAACGATATAAGTGACAAAACGAACAGACATGCGTTTATCGTTTCCACTGAAAATTGTAACTACTGGCACTTACATCACATACCAGTTGAGGCATTGAAAGCAACCACCGACAAACCCACATCGAAGAAAAAAAATTATTTTTCCTATTTTATGTAACACAGTTCAACAGCCATCTGGACTTGTAACACTCAACAGCCGTTCCTATTAGGTTTTCGTGCACTGAAAGCGAATCCGCAAACAGTTTGTCGCTATCACTCTCAGTTCTACAGAAATTCGATTTCGAAAAAACTGCAAATTCTCAAAATTCACCCTGTTTTGTGCCGAAACAGTAATTGTTATTCGGTTGCTTGTTTCGTCAAATTCGGGAGGGTTCATAAAATAATTTGACGGAACAATTACCGTTTCGACAAAGGTGTTCAAATTTGACAATTTGCAGTTTTTTCAAAATCGAATTTCTCAAAAACTGAGGGTAATGGGGACAAACGGTTAGTGGATCCATTTTCAGCGCACGGAAACCTATAAGAAACAACAATTGAACATTACAAGTCCGAAAAAAGTCAAATTTTATCGAACAGTGTAATTAGAGCCTATTGGAATACATTATTGCTAATAATAAAATTTCGCAAAAAATGTGGGTTAGTCCATCGTTGCTCTCACTGCCTCATTTCACCTTCTTAATTACTGCATCTATCATTACTCATAAAATGCCCTCATACCAACTCAGAAGAAAACTACTACTACGGAACGACACTCTCTGCGCGGAGATTACGAGGAAGTAGAACTGCTCGGAGCGCAGGCAAAACACTCTGTCTCTCACTTTTTCCATCTAAGTAGCGAGCAAACAATGCCACGGACAGAAAACCATCAGCACACAGAACGTCCCGGGCGATGCCGGTGCGTACGAATGCCGTAATTCTTTCACGCCAAAGTTTTGCAAACAGCGGGCGTAAACATCATATCCCCGTGACACAGCCAATAAGCGGCCGGTTGTACACTTCAGAAATTTTGACAAACATCCTCCATTATTCATGGCAGGGCCCCGAGAATGCTCGAGGATCGGCCCTCCTCCGCGACGCGAAAGTGTCAGTTTCATCCCTCGCTACGTGGCCCGTCAGCGCGCCTGTATCGAGAAAATTGATTTCGAAATCGTTCATTCCCAGACATCCTGTAACTTCCATCCACTCCCCCACCCTCTCCCCCATCCGTCGCACTCCAGGGATCCGCGGATTCTTCGACGATACGAACTCGTGAGCCATTGAGATTCAGTTGGATCCGCGTTTAATACCAGCGAGACGACATACCGAGGGCTGAAATTTATTTTCCTCGGTGAGAACACTGATGAGAATCTGCGAAACAATGCCAGAGGAAGGGAGAGCATTCTGCTATCAGAAGGGGACTCTGTTGGATCCTTGACGATTTGGCGAGCTAATTTCGTCCGCTTGGCTAAATTGTCGGCTTCCGCGTCGCTTATGCCAGAGCTAATTCACCGTTATTCTAATCACCTATTATTCCAAGCCGGCGAAAGGGTGAGCTTGTTATTCACGGAACATCATTTTCCCATTTCTCGGTGCCTCGCGGCCGACTATAGTCGCCGGCAAGTGGGTGACCTAGTCGATGACCCAGGGATAAGCTTTCCTCCCCCGGTTCTTTCGTGAGCCGGTGGACTTCGTGCCCGTTGAAAATTCAGGTAGGTATGTACATAATACACGGTGGTCACGGAACGTGTCATAAAGTCAACAGAGTATCGTTCCTGTTGTACGTGATAAGCGATTCCAGCGGCACACTCGAAGCCAGCCGAGGGATCTCTTTACAGGCCGGCGCTTCTGGAAATTACCTTTTCCACGTGCTCGGATAGATTGCACGAACGCAATACGTGTCTGGAACGGTCAGGCCTGTTCAAATAACTCGCGAACGGCGCCATATTGTTGGGGAAATGTGCTAAATAAATGTGGCCTCGTTAGGGCCGCTAGCCCGCGGTAGAGGCTCGCCGGCGGAAAAACTTCTTCCCGGCTGGAGAACATTTTAAACAACCCCTAGCGACGCTGTGTGCGTTTGAAGTTAGGGGCGACCCGAGACGAGTACAGAGGAGTGCGAAAGTTTTAGGGCAGTTGGCTTTTTGGTTATTCTTCAGAGGGAACGGGTAAACTGAATTGTAGGTGGGTAATACGAAGTTGGGGTACAGTCCGCTATGAAACGGCGCTATCGAGGAAGTTTCCTGATTAATCGTGTTTTTAAGGGGTGTTGCTAGTGTAATAGTTGAAAAAAACCTAATTTTTCGGGAATTAAAAAAGGAGCAAGTATTGCACATATTATTTTGTAGGCGTGTAGTTTTATTCTGTCACCTTCTAAGACTATAAAAAAAATTGAGGGATAAAGTAACGTCTGCTGAGTATGCCAGATATATTTGAAGTGGACCTCGACTTTTGGTGTTTTGGAAATCAGGTCTGGCCTTCGGAAGGACTTTGATCCCTTCGTGATGCTTCTATTCCGCTGTAAATGGATATTTTTATTTATAAAAAAATTTATAGTTTTCAAAGGTGATAGAAGAAACTGTTTTCTTCAGCCGTCATGCTAGGAAGACTCCTTAAGTGACTTATTGAAAAAAATCAGTAGGCGATTTTAATACTTGAGGAGTTTAAAGAGTTACACAAATTAAATAGAATATTATGGCTAACGGAAACCTGCGAATTAAACCGAAGTAAATGCTAACTTGCGTGTGGATTAGCTGGTGGAAATTCTAGACTCTCCGAACAGCGCTCCGAGCATAAAGGTGCTGGTCCATTATTTATTATAGTGAAATTTTACACACACTAGTGACACATTTGCGATCAAATACCCCCACTGGCGAAACGAACGCTTATTCCCAGCCGCGCGTCCACCTCTCCGTTTTATCGCGGGTTTTCAGAATTCATCCTGGCCCTACTCCAAAGCAGAACTGAAAACTGTAACCATAACCCACCGTCAGCTGTCAACTGGAAAATTTTTCGCCCAGGTATTCATCCTCGGGCGCATTTACAGCACAATATCGAGCTTAATATTACCTCTCGAATTCCGCCCCACCCCCCGGGGGGTTACTTAGCATCGAAGTCTCGAATCGATTCCCGGCAAACAATATACATCCGTCTCTGCAAACAAGAAAAAGCAGCAGGGGGATGAAGAATTCTATAAGTAACTGGTCGTTCTTGTTCCGCGAGGATCGACCACGGGGGCCTGCGGGTTGGGGAGGGGGGAGGGCTGGTGGGAGGGGACGAGGAAGACGGCCAGCTCGATAAAAACTACCCCCCGCAGTGGTCTGCCGGTGGAATGTATAAAAGCATCGAGGAAGCCAATTTCCCGGGCGCGCACGGTTACGTCGCTCTTTCGATAATAATTGGCAGCATGAATGGACGGCTAGGCGCGCACAGAGACGCGCCATTACCGCTTTTGCGCATGCCTGTCTGCGTGTATCTGCATACAGGGTGTAGCGTAATGCGCGGGATCTGATTTAACGATAGATTCAAGACTGAGGAAGAATTAATTTATTCGATTTTGCCTTTTGTCGAATAAGTGGGACAGCTTTTTGCGGGAGACAGCACTGTGATCAGTGGTTGGTATTTCAGATATACGAGGTGGAGAATTTTAATGGGAATACATCCTTTCGTATTTTAATATATAAAGCAGAAAGTGTTTAGTTTGTGTGTTTGTCTGTCGCTTAAAAACTTTCGAACGGTGAACTTGGAGGTCACGAAAGGTATCCCAGCTCATTATGCTTAGCTAATCCAGATGAATTTGACTATTTTCACAAAAAAAAAATAAATAATGTAAATAAATTTTTTTTATAAAATCAGAATCTAAATTTTGGGCGAAGCCGAGTAGTAAAGTTAGTAAATTAATGAACAATTTTATAAATTTTTGAGAAAGATGAAACACTTGGGTGATGTTCCTTCTAACTACGACTCTAATTATTAACGAAAGTGTAAACTAAATTCGAACTCGGTTCTGAACAGTGTTTGCTGAATCAATAACATAGTATGTAGGGACTGATTGTCTTCTTTTTTCGAAGATCACAGTGGGAATATTCGCAACAGATATACGTATAAGGTTTAAAGAAAATTTCGAGTAACGAATGTAAGTTAAAAAATGTCTTCGTCATGTGCTGATGAACAAACTTAATTTTTTAACATTTATTCGTTACTTGAAATTTTATATAAATAAATATTTGCCCATCTCTGATATGTTGTTCCTCCGTAAGGCAAAGTTACATTGTTCGAAATAACAATAAATACAGAGGGTGGCCAAATTATTATACTCAAAACATTCTCGTCAAAATCTCTGAAAGCCGTGGCTGTAATTAAATTAACAATGCATGCATGCTATAGCCTTTTCATTTATTGATTACCTACAACATCTGGCAACATTGTGAGTAATTTTTCAACATATAAATCTCATATGTTTTCAAAAGGGCGGGGCTAAAATTATTACAAATAAGACAGAAATAATAGAGAATATCATCAGAGTATAGCAGAACATTCCCAAACTACATAATGTAGCCACAGAATGTATTGAAAGCATGTCAATTCAAAACTAAAGATGCAGTCCCCAAACATTGAGTAATTATATTTCTCCTGCAATATAGGCTTAAACCTATGCACCTAAATATATTTAATTTGCATTCTTAAATACATACCCCAGTTCTAAAAAACAATATTACAACATTAAAAACAAGACATCTATTTTATTCCATCGTTTAAACTTACAAAATCTCGAACCTTTTCGTCTGAATATAACAAACTTCCCCAAAATTGCAGCAGCGTTCTAAATGACAAGTTGCTCCAATCGAAACACACGAAAATCAACTGGTATTAAAACACAAGATGGTAATTTTGCTAAACAACAAAGAGGTTGTGGCTTTGAAACAATACAGAATCGAATATGTATTTACATAAACTGAGTTTATTGCTTCAACGCAATAGCAAGTGTTGCGAGTCGTAAGTGTCGAATCTACCCCCGAAGTGGGCCCCGGGCAACGTGCTACACCCTGTATGTCGCCCGAATCAGTCCCCCTTCGAACGTGTTACAATTGAAATTGCGCGTAGACGCGCGCACCGCAACCCCCGTCATCTGAATTTGATTCCTGGATGCGTCTGGTCATTAGCAAGTCCAGCTGCGTGTTGCACTGACGTTGGCCCGTGCTCGCGCGCTCGCGGGCCATTCACGCACACGTGGCTGTGCACACAGTGTCACCGGCAACGGCCCTCGTCATATCCGACGGGACAAGAGGAGAAAGGAACGACGAGAGAATGCGTGGTGTCGAACGGGGTGGCCCACACTTTGTATCCATATCCCTGCTGGTTGGGTTTTATCGGAAGGGTGCGCCGTGCGCGTGCCACGCGACAGGTAATTCTTTGTGCGATAGTGGGAGGCTTCAAGAATGACGTTTGAACTCCCCTCTTTTTCCAAATTTATCGCCCACGTGCGCTGGGGTTGCCGAGGGTCGCGACGGGATTGCTTAACTCTTTCGGGCGTAAGTGGGTTAACTAATAAACCACTTGTTAAAATGCTCTGTGCCACGTGACATATGTGTATGTACAGTATTGGATATATTTATTGCATATTTCCCCAGCAATGTGATTGATAAAATGAAGCGCGTCCAACTTAATTTGGAAAAATAGTGAGCTATGGATATTTGCAATAAATAAATTTTGCGGGAATATTTTCCCAGTGCGATGTAATAATGGGAGAGGAATCAGTGATGACGTGTTTATTCGACTGATGCAATAGATATTTATTTCCAGTACTGTGTGTGTTACCGAGACAAATTTGGGGCAAGTGTTTTCTATTACTTTAGAGAAACGTAGGTATGTTCGTGCTTATTTTTTGCGGAACAGGGATGAATATAAAGTGGCTGGTGTGGAGTTTGTAGTAAACGGGTTACAACGGGTTTCTTGCGTGATGGGATAATCAATAACTCCCTTATTTGCATATCTACTACATATACGTTGATGACGTAAGGATGTTTGAGTCTGCGAGTTTCGACGTCGACTAGCAGAATTTTAAATTGATTTGTGCTTGTAGATTCCTAACGCAAAATAACATTGGTTAGTGCCATTTTATAAGGTTTTGCAATAGTAGCTCAGAGTTTACATTTTAAAGGAATTTTTTAAAGGAATATGACTTACAAGTTACAATTTTTAAGTTTTAATATTTTTTTATATACTCTCGGATTGTTTTTCACTTCTTCCATATTATTTTCCACTGCAAATGATTTTGGGAGAGGGAACATAGAATGTAACTCAAGCCAAAACTATGAATATGACAGTGACCAATCGAACACCTGGGAGTTAAGATTGTAATAATAAAAATTCGTGTTTCTGAATATTTCCCTCTCAGTGTTATATTAACAATACTTTGTATTGACAACATTAGAATTTATACTATATATTGAAAAAGCTAAATCTCAAAACAGAAAAGTATATTCTGTCATTATTGCTAAAGATAAAGTAAAGAAAACAAATCAAAATAACATTTATCAATTGTAATATAAAATAAAGACAGAAATAAATTGTACAAACTATAATATAAAATGTAGATACACTTTTATCAAATTGTATCTTGCATTTACTATTCTTTCTTTGCAAAGGATTTTATCAAACATTGCCATATTTTCACGACACTTAATGCCTACAAAATCACCAAAACTATTTATCTCACGTTTCATAATATTTCACATACATATATACAGCTCATATATGTAAACATTACCTGAACAATGGCAACGAAACATATTGTCCATAATCTAGCTAAATTAATCAAGTACCACAGATTTATCTTTCCGACGTTAATCTCCTTTTCCCCATTTACCAGAAAATATTCGAATATGAGCGACAAGCTGTTGCCCGTTTGGGGCGTGGCGATGTTCGGTTCAGCCGCGGCGAATTGCAGAAAAATGCAAATCGAAAACTGTTAAAATTGCCTGACGTAATTAACTGCGACGAAACGAAGTTCCTACGAGCCCCTCGGACATGTATCAACGCGTTTCGCCGAAAATGCATTCGTCCGACCGCTAGAAATTTGATGAGATTTTATATTGTCCCGCACTTTATCAGCAGTTCCGCGCAATCGCCGCGCATTAATTCCGTTACCGTGCGTTAACATGAATATAAATGGAAAGTAGTGCCCCGTCGAAATTGGATCTGAGGATTGTATCTGGCAATTTTTAGGCCACGTCCGATTGCCACTGTTGTATCGACTCTGGAACGGTCCGACAGCGTGCAAAAATTCGTTTACTGTGCGCATTTGAAAAAAAAAAGAAAAAAATGGAAGAAAGAAATAAAGAGAAGGAAAAGAGAATGGTAAATAGCGTGCACAGCACAACGTTGGCGGAAATAAAACTAGAAACGCGGAAAATCCCTCTCCACCTCGAAAATGAGTCGCGTTATTTAATTGCGGCCATAACTATAGCACGCGTGCTTAACGATCGTAATAACGGGAAACATTTTTCTCGATTAAAAAGGAACATTTAACGAGCATTCCATTACACTTGTGCATTTTTCAAACGTGTAATTCTGTTCCTCGCGCGAGAAACCGTATGTATCGCTTATCCGCGCTGCGATAACACCGTGTGTCCGAAGGGTGCGTCAAAATGGAAAATATAATAAATTTCCAAGGGTGTTAAGTGTCAGAATTACACAATTTGAATTTTTCTGTCATTAAGTAGCTACTAACAATAAGTGTCATTATCCTAATAACTCTAATTATCCAATAATCCTAAAAAGGGTAGTGTACCAGTAACTCATTATAGAAAAATGTACACAGGGTGTCTAGGAATATCAGGTGCTTCTTTTTCACAATAAAAAACGTAGCATTTAGTACTTATCTCATTCGGTACGTACAATCCATAATTTTTAAACGCAACGTGTGGATTATTCACAGAATATGGAACAGTTTGACACAAAAATTAAAAGCTCGCTTTCCATTGTATTTGTTATTTATTATTACAATTGAAAGAAACAGTATGAACTGGTTTCATAAGCTAATAAAAACGTTAAGTAGGAGAAATTGAAAAAGCTTACGTCCGCACGCGACACAGTGGATTCTAGGACGAATTCTATACTTTCCTCGGAGCAAAAAGCGGGAACGTGCAGCATTCGCTGGAGGGTCTTCATTCCGCGTATAAACAAAGAATTTGGATTCTGTGCACCAGGTGCAGCGTATATTTCACGGATGAAACATGGGCGGCAATTGTCTGGTCGTTTTCATATGCGGGATGGCAAGAAACCGTCGCTTTTCTGGCGACTGTTGCGAATTGTTAGTAAAAATACATAATGAAAGCTGTGTAATGGAAGGAATCTTTGATGTTTTAGCGCATCGACTTTTGTGCTCAGCCTAATGACGTTACTTCGTGCGATTGTATGAAGGAGCATGGGGAAAAAGGTACAGATTTTGAAAATTTAAAAAGGTGTTATTATCGATTGGGTTATAAGTAAATTCTCAAATGAGAATTTAGAAGTGTTGGTATCAATTTGTAATAGGTAGAGTCATATAAAGATTCTGAAACATTACAACCCCAACAAGTTGTATGTGGATACTTTTCTCTTAATAATAATTTGGTATCTTAATAGTTTAATATATCAACAACTAAAGAGTGATTTCGGTATAAATATTTAATAAAAATTGTTCAGCAGGTATTATTGTAGAGCAAGTTTATTTTTTCTCATTTGCAATCATTATCTTTGGTCTTTTCTTCCCTATGCTAACTTAAATAAAATGGTTTTTATACTTAATCAAATACAAATAAGAGAGATCCTCAGTCAATATATGGGTGCTTGATAATATTCCAAGACCTAAACAAATATTCGTATAAAATATATTAAATATTTCGAGTACGAGTCAAATTAAGCTTCTTATTCCCTTTACGAGCTTTATTGCTCCATTAAGCTTACACCTAATAAAACTGTATGAAGTAAGGCAGCTAAAGTTAGAATCTTATATAATATGTCCACGTTGCTTTTAATAATACAAAAACTATGTAATCTATCTTTGTTTCAAGAGAGAAAATGGTACATTAGAGCGTACTTTCTCTTCGAGGCTAGATTTTTCAAGATTATATAGCTACTATAGATTCTTTTTTAAACAGAACAGCAGAAATGTTATAGATGACTGATGATTTTATTCTATAAAAGCTCTATTAAAGCTGTCTTCACATTCTTCCTAACTATAACTTATCATTCACTGTACAAGAATAACATACGAACCGATTAATTATTCCAAATAATAGCTACTGACCTCTGAACGCTTTTAGCAATCGAATGCAGTGCACTGTTCAGAATCTCATAGGTAATATTACGTCGCTCTAGGGTAGTATATATTACGTTTATCCACGCCTTTAATGTGCATTTCATCGATCGAATACAATATTGCAGAATCGTTATTCATGAAGCACTAATGCAAACCGATGGATGACGAATTATGACTATAAATTACTTGTGAACAGTAGATAGGTAATATGACTATAATGACCTGTCAAGAATAAACAGTTAGAAATTACTTGTGATTCAACTAAATACATACTGCAACTAATAATTGCAGGATAATCGTATATTGTAATTCAAAATTTAACTATTTATAGCAGAATATTGCTTATCTCAACATCGTTTAACTAAAAATTGTATATTCAAAGTAGAAAAAATCACACTATTAACTGTGTAGATAGGTGCTACTACTTGACAATAGAAATGAAAAATCAGGCACTAATTCGACTAAGAAAAATGTGAGGACATTGATACTGAAAAGAATTAATCACACGTATAACAGACATGAAAAATATATTTCTAAGAATGGCACTACTATCCTAAAATCTTCACATATTCAGAAACAGCTTTAACGCCACACCAACTACAAAAAATGTAACTCTGGGAAAATACTTCCTTAGAAAATGATGCAGTTTAGTAGGTAACTGAAGCACAAGCTGAGAAAAATGTCAAAATTTCACCGAAATGTGGTAAACCAGCTAAAGTTAGAATCTTATATCTCCACGTTGCTTTTAATAATACAAAAACTACTACGTACCTATAATAAAAAATGTATATACAAATCTATATAAAAAATCTATAGCTTCGTTTCTAGATAGAAAATGGCACGAACATAAAACTACCTAACAACTGATTCATCTCAAACTCAAACAGTATGACTTTTCTTTTCATCCCCCCCTCCCCCAAATCACCTATCCGCCGATCCTGCTCCCCCAATTACTTTCACCTCGAACAAATTTCAAATTACACACCCCTTTAGGCGATCCACTCGAACCGTGTTAAAGGAAACATTTATCTGCGAAATTTTTATTTAAAATAATTTTTTGCCCATCCCGGGCGAAGATTCGCGCGGCGATGTATCGAAATTGAATCTCTCAGCGACGAATTCGCCGAGATCCCGAACTCACTTATATTTAGAGAAGCGTTCTCGCGTCGGTGGCCGATATAATTCTATTTGCTTTGTACGAAGTTAGCGTGGGTAACCTACTTCTGCCATTCAGGGACGCATTCGACCCGAGCGGGACCTCTTGCACGCTTTCCTTCCAAGGAAACCGATCACCCGACCGTCCCGATTCTTCCCAATTTCGTCTCGAGAGGGACGTTTAATGCGCTTTGCCCCCGCGATTTGCCGATCGCTTCACGACAAAAATCCCATTTCCCTCGCGCAAATCCGGGTGCACGTTATTGGACCATTTCTTGCCAGCGAGAGTTTTCTTTCGCGGCAGGCTCACGGTCACACTTTCCACGCGACGCTCCATTGTCGTTAGGAGGGTTATTAGGGAATTAGGGTAGCAGACGACGGATTAAATCGCGCAGCAGCGTACTGTTACGTGTTTCAATGGGCAAACGGGAGGAGTTCCATGTCAATGGGCCTTTGGTCCCTTAAGCTCGGTCTTCCGCCTTTCCTCGTCGTCTTCCGGTTTAGCCTGCCCCTCTCTCGATTTCTTTCTAGTGGGTCCTTACCACCTCTGTCTCTCACAATAGCACACCGGTTGGCAGGGAAGATCTCGTTTATTCGGTATTCCAGTTAATTAGGGAGATCGAAGAATGATGAGGTATTCGCGGAGCAATGGGATGATTGTGACGGCGCCGTGGCACGCTCGATGACAATTAACTTATTAATTTCAAACGTTACGGCTCGCACGACATTGTCATCGTCGATTTAATGCAGCTTTGAATAGATAATAGGAGAACAAAACACGCTGGTGCGTGATAATTAGCGAATACCGGAGCACACCAGACCCATTGATTTCTATTATTTTACTGGGAACAAAACGGAGCACGTGGTATTACAGGCCGTCATTGTTCACGATTGCGTAATGAATTAAAACAAAGAAGGGATCGAATCAAAACGATGCGCGAGTAAATGCGTTATTACCATTACCAAACGGACGACGAAAGGGGAAAATATCGTCAATTCCGTTCTGTCTCTCATCGATTCGTCGCACCATCGATCTATCGGCTCTATAATTTCTCCTTCCCTTGTCCACTTTCAGAAGCACCCGCTGCGATACTAAATTTTATAGCATACTGCTCGTAACAATCGAAGCGCTGTATTTCTAAAGAATCGTAAAGGTCGAGTCACATTGCAGAGATGAGAAAATGTGTATTTAATGGAATATTAGATTTTTTTGGTTGAATATAAGCTAGGATTTTTTGGTTGAATATAAGCTAAATTAGGATTTGTCTTGGGAATAATTCACTGCAGGCTACATTTTTGTATGGGGATTTATTCCTTTTAAATAATATGTCAAAATCGATCCGATATTTGCTAAACATTTTATAGAGGGTCAAAGGTAAAAAAACAGTTTTTCGCGAATATCTCGTTATCTATCAGTTCTATAGCAAGAATAGTTATCATAGAATTTATACGTTAGGAAATTCTCTACAAAATAGGTTATATGAGTTTTTTTCGCAGCAGTAACCATTTTCATGTACGACGACTTACAAAGTTTCAACCCTCATACTTTTGACAAGGGAAGATCTCGAACCTGGAAATTCAAAAAATTATGAAACTTCGTGAATGTGTAGGGGATGTCGTCCTGAGTACAACACAGTTTTGTTTGCTGCCAAAATTGGAAATTTCACCCTCTTAGAGTGAATACTCTAAGAGGGTGAAATTTCCAATTTTGTATTATTACTCGCGAACTGTAGGAGATAGAAAAAAAGTTTTGAGGAAAAAGTTACTTATTTTAATCAGAACTATCATTTGGTAACTTGCAGTTCTTACTGTTTGCGAGTTATAACACAAAATCGGAAAATAGCCGAATTTTCAGGGGTCCATTTCACCCTCGTAGAGTGAATAAAATTAAACATTAATTTTTTAAGAATAAGTAGAGCAATATTACGCAATATTTTCGCTGCCCAAATTCATTCCAAGAGGTAAAATTGATCATACTTTCGTCTAATTGCACTGAACTAATATTTCTCTTATCAACCACTCATACTACTCACGCCACTTCTTGATAGCGAGTATCTTGATGACCTATGAAGTGTAGTCGACTAGTCGATTCTCTATTTGTTGTAAGTAACGTGTTTTTTTTTCGGAGACAAAAGTTAGCAATGTCTTCACGTTTACAGTTAGTTGGGTATGCACCAGAGCAGTGAATCACTGATCTTAGTCACTTTATACTCAACACGGCATCGGTGGATTACCATCGACACATCACCATCCTGTCCACCCCTGCTTGCGAAGCATAGTAATGACGTGGAAGCGTTTACGATCCTCGGTTAGGAACTGCTGTTGTATATTTTCCCCTCGAAACTTTATTATCGCCACTTCCTCTAGCTCTTACTCATTCTTCCACCCTTTCCCCTGCTCCTATCTTTCTCACAGTTTTTTCTTTCCGCTCTTTTGTTTCAACACATTCGTCGAGACCTTTTTAAAATGAGGAGCGTAGCGGGACTTTTAAGCGATTCGCTTAGATAGTTCCTTCGTTGCTTTCATTTTCACACTTGCTGTCAGGATATTCGGATTTCTGGCGGGACTATAAAAAGTTATGACAAATGTAAAGGGCGATATTCAATTTTAGAAAAATAATAACTGTTTCGTATTATTCATAATTGCAGGTTGTTTTGTTCTATTTGCATTTTGCCAGCGAATTGAGAAATTTTATTATTATATGTACCTTTTTCTACTAAATCATCATAAGTATTAACATAAGAAGACTTTGAATAAGTAATTTAGAAACTTATGAACTCATTCTTCACATAATAACAATAAGAATTTGTTAGGTTTCCTCTTCTCTAAACCATACTTATTATAAATAAAAGGTAGGTGAATAATGAAGGATAAAATGTTTGTTGCCCTTGCTTTCTTTTTCTTCCTGTTCCTGTTTCTCTTAGAATTTCGTGTGTAAAGTAGTAAGTAATAAATAATAAAATCGTACGTCACGAAAATTGTAACTTAATCCATACAATTACAAATCTGTAGAAACTGTACGAATTGAGGCTTTGATAATTTAATTCTTCGATTTCCCTTGACTAAACGTAAGAATAATTGAATTCAATTTAGTTATATTAATGATGCACTATAAATCAAAGCAGGATCTTTCATTCCACTACGACTATTTACAACAACCTCGTCGTATGCGCAGGCTGTTCTGGCATCTCTGCAAAACGCCGCGTCTGCTTTAAATTACAGGGGGTGCCGTCCCCATAGCAATGGTTAATGTTTAATGAGGGTACGCTCGTTGAGAGAGCAAGGGTTAAACAGGATTGCACGATGCTGCAGCCCTGTTTGCATTGACCTATCCATCGTTGTCTTGATCCGACTACGATGCCCCCTGCAGTGCGTGTAATCTACACACAGCTTGGATAAGCTTGTATCAATAGTAACATAACGAGATCCTAGAAAATAATGTCGTGCACTGCGCGTTAAAATTCTTTTCCTTTATTCGAACAGTAAAGTTCCAAGACTGCTAATTTTCAGGAAAAAAACTAAAATATATAGTCTTCATAGTTGACTTCAGCAAACAAGTTTTGATAAACAGTGACGGATTTAGAGATTTGGCGATCTTAGGCTAACAAACGTCTGCCATCCCTTCTGTGAAATATCATAAAATATTTTAATTTAAAAGCGTTGAGATCATTTTAAAATTAATTCAATGTGACAACTCACATATGAGTTATTACTAATTTGATAGATGATTTCATAGCGTCAGTCTTTTGGATTCATTTTCTGAATAGTATGTGCACAAGAATTTGTAAAGGAAGGAGCTTCCGTTTCATCTGAAGCACTTTGTTCCCACTAAACCTGACACTACTGATGATGCTGTGCAAGAACTATTAGTTAAATTTATAATAAATAGCGCATCGTGAGGAAACATACGACTGCTTACATGTAAATATACTATTTTATATATTCAATAAGATAAAGAATATTTATTACAATTTTGTATTACTCCAAATGAGAAACTGGCCTTGTTTTCTAAATACCCAATAATATAAATCTGTATTTTTTGTTATTACGTCTTCCTAATATCCTACCGTTTAAAAAAACCATAACAAATGAGACTATTACAAAACCAATAATTATTTCGGGTTAGAAAGCAAGAGTAGACCATTTTGACGCTCGGTACGAGCGATAGTGCGCCTTCAGTCGATCCGGACTCTCGCAGAGCTGCCGTTTGGACTTCCCAGGCTAATCGGCGATTACGTTTTACGACAGGTTCCTCATATTTTTACGAGCGCCATTCCGTGGCAGAAATATTCTCCACGTCGCATGGCCCGGTCTAGCTACAAAGCCGCGGCCAAGATTTCCCTCGGCTGCTGGACGGGAAATTATTATTATTTGCAACAACCTTTTTACGAACCTTGGACGGCCGTAAAAAATAACAAGACACCTCCGGCAACGGATATCTCGATCATCGCGGTCTTTTTAGGGCCAAATATTTTTTAGAAACAACTCCCTCCTTCCTCGACGTTCCTTGGTCCAGCTCTATCGCACAGGAAGGGTGAAGAGGGGGCTCAAAATTATCCCATCCCCGCCGCGATATTCGTGCACGGCGAACGAATTAATCCCCGGCCGCGGGTATCGTATAAAACAGCGTTACAAACGGATTTTAATTTTGCAATTACCCGTTCAATTATTGCTCGCATTTCGGTGGAAACGAAGGGCTCCGATATTTCGCTATCGAAACACGGCGGCGAGGGGGAGGGGGCGAGCGCCGCGCAAGGATCTCCATCAGTTCAAATATTTGACGGCGATCGAAAATATGCCGATATTTAAACGAAAAATTCACTACACTCTGGCGATTTTAAGCCCGCCCTGCTTATATACGCGCTTTTCGAAACGCGACCCATTACGTTATCAAATTCAAGGGAATGCAAACCGATTGAAAAAGTGGTTGAAATTAAAGCCAGGTAGTTGGAAGGGGGATGGAGGGAGTAAAGTGCTGGTGGACAGGAAAAAGAGGGAAAGGTAGCAACGATCGATCGAGCGGGTTGTCGCTGATATTTCCGCGGCGAGCGTAAATCACGGATCGAAAGGAAAACTCCGCCGGTCCCTTCGCGGCTCTCCCCCAAGGGGCGGGGGTGGCCGGCGCGGCATTATCGTCAGTCTATTTCGTTGCTGTCAATTTCGCATACGTGATATTTCATTAGTTCGCGGTCAAAGGAAGGAGAGGGTGCGCTTGTCCCTTGGCGTCGATCGTCCTGCAGGGACGTCGCGTCAAATGGACGAAGGGACGTTTAGCCAGGCTTCACCCCGCGGGACCACTGACTCAATTCGACGATTTCGCGTTCCTCCTGGTGTTGGTATTCATCGCGGGACACTGGCGGCGTCGCGACATATGAATATCATTATCGGATGTTTTATGGCATTGCAGCCTGACGCCGTGACAAATCGATCGGTCCCGGACCCCCCTGCGCGAGCGTTTCGCCAAATCTCCCTGTGACGGCATTAATGAGAAAGGTACACCGTGTATCGCGTTGCTACTCCCTGGTTGGACGGTGGCTGATCTTTCGTTCGAGGGGGAATTAGATACGGTAGAATCGCGATGAAATTGCGCTTTCTACGTGTATGGGCAATATGGTCTGTTTCCTTCGGTGACGGCGGAGGGTCCCTGGGATTTATTGTCCGACGGTGTATCAGAAATTCGAGAAATAGTGGAAGTTGCGGGGTATGAATTAATGTGGATATGGTGGGTATTAATAAAGAGGGTGCGCGCGGGTGGGATCACTGATTTCTTTCTCTTCTTGCCTTCATCCCGAAGAAATAATGTTTTCTGTTATGAGACTCACTCGTCAGTTTTGGGAAAAATTAATTCTGGAAACATTTGTCGCAATAAATTAGCCCTCGTGATAAATTATATAAAATTGTAATTCAAATTGTTTCCTCGGTCTTACTTACTTGTTCAATGATTTTTAAAAACATTTGAATTGTCCTATGCCTTTTGTTTGGGAATTTATTTTTTAATTAATGTAAACGTAGTTATATATTCGGCAAAAAATTGAAGTCCATGGAAATACAAATTTACAGGTGAAACGAATCTTTGTGTAAAAATAAGTCCACAAGTTTTCCACGAAATAAAAATTGAGAATCCGCCAAAAATACATTTGGCTACCAACAAAATAGGTACAGATTTATCTTCTTCAAAACAATGTCACGACCCGAAAGAGTTGTCCCAGACTTTCGACTTATTTGTCGGAAATTTTTTCCACAATGATAAGTAACTACGTTTCATTTTATGAATTCTTAATAATAATCATGTATGTACAAAATGTGATATTTGGTGCAGATTGAATACCTACTTTTTATTGCTTTTCTTTGTTAGAGCTCTTCAATATTATTTCACACAGAATAGGTGTCCTACATACCACTTATAAACGGTAGTCACAGGTGGGCAAAATTTTCATTTAAATACAATTTCAAATAGCGAATAAAAGTTAAAAAAATTATTCCTGTGTCGAATAAAAACATTAATTTCATTCGTCAAATAATCTAAAGTTAAAGTAACTTATATTTAATCTCTTATTTAAATAATTGTTTAATTAGTTAATACTCAACTCTGACGGCAGTGTATATTCAATTACATTTTTCTTAAAAAAGAAGCCCTCGAATCAAAACATGCTTTCCTACATTTTCGGCTCATATTTTCATATAAAAACACGCTATTTCGAATTGTGCCACCGTTCCTCAATACCCTGTACAGAACAATTGTTTAGCTCAGTCCAGTCTGGATGTACAACAATCCACTGGCTAGCCCGAACATGAACGCAACGCTACCTTGCGAGGGGGTTACGTGGAAACACCGTAGTCCCGGTAAACGCGTCGACCAATAATCGAGAACAAATTCGATTACAGAGGGAATCCGTGTTCGCGGAGGCGCGGATACGCGGGCATTCTTTCTCCCCGTTTCTCATCGTTGATCGATGAGTTACAAATGGCGAAGGAGGGTTCCTCCATACAAGCACCCCCCTGCTACGTTACGACGAATGCGCGCAGGGTGTAACTCGCGCAATAAGAAGAACTTAATGACGTTGCAGCAGACGGGGAATTATCTGTCGGACGCTTTGTTAGGGAGTACTCTCCTTGTATCGAGGGGATAGCGTCCCCCTCTGTGCCCTCCATTTCTCATCCCGTCCCTTCCCTTGGATGAGACACGCAAAGGATCGCTAAAAAAAATCGTCGCGTTGATCTGGAGGTTGTAAGTTTTAAGAATATTGCATAACATTATGCGTTGCACTTGCAATTGTGAATTTTAATTATGGACAGATATGAACTTTTTAGGTGTGAAAGATCAACTTGTTAAGTAGGGTGAACGAGTTAACTCGTCATATACAAATTTGGTTCCTAGAAATGGAGGAAATATTGAATTTCGTTACAGTAGCAATGCCTGTTGGAAAAATTACTTAGTTAATTTGTTTTTAATTACTTTTTAATAAGCAAGGGAGACTTTTGATTGACCAGTGTGATATTAACAACTTTTGAATTAGTTCAAAATTTGTGAATTAATGTGTGCTGTTGGTCGACGCTTTTAATAGTAGGGTGTACGAATTTTAGCTATACCAGTGGTTCCCAACCTGTGGGTTTCTTTAAGTGTATTTAATATATGTATTGCGATAATTAAATATTATTAAGTTAGAATTATATTCTGAAATACCTATTTTTAATGTGTTTTCTTTACTTCATTAAATTTACCTTATTTTATTTGGGGGCTGGTGGTGGAGGCGCCGGTTATTTTTGGATATTATAAAAGAGGGTCGCGACTCAAAAAGGTTGGGAAACACTGAGGTATACCATAAGATCGATTTTTATCAGAGTTTCAATAATCACTCTTAACCCTTGCAATGCTACTGACCCCCCCCCCCCCAATATTCCTCGTTTCCCCGAAAAATTATAATAATTTATTAGAAAAACATTTGCCAGTATTTCACATCTATCTATAAAAATTGTAATAATTTCTTTAAAACGCGATTCAGCAACAAGCATGAGTCAAGTCACCCTCGCAATTCAAACATCCCCCGAAGTTGAAAGAAAGTAATGCACACATACTCGAAGTTAGATTCGTACAATCCAAGTGAGATTTATTTCCTCGAATCAGACCTCACACTCTAAGTTAACAAAACCATAATAAACCTCTAAAGTTACTCGCAAGATCAACACCCTCGCTGAAACGCATCCCCACTGCCGCTACAGAGCAAGCAATATACTCGGTGGTAAGTCATTCACACTGCTATACTCACGGACTACGTACTCAACAACGGCGGAAATACAAGATCCAAACATTATCTTCGCCTATGAGACACATAGTAACTACTCCTCTATTTGATTCCTGACCTTCCATGCTGCGTTCAAAAATGATACAGCTGTGCTCACCAGGGGCCATTATTTTGTAGAATTTGTATTTTTTGTACAAAGCTTGAATCCCCAAATTTTTCTTTGTATTGTAATAATTGCTTAAGTTTCTGGGTTAAATATAAAAACATTTCTTATTATCGCTGAACACCGCTTTTTATACAACGTATTTCCCTATTTCTTTGTGGTTAATTTTTATCCCGTGTTATTTTCATTATAGATAAAATTGTGGTACATTTTTCATGAATATTATCCGGCGTGATATCATACGCGATATGAAATGCATACATTGCCATAATTATGACGTAACAAAATCAAATTGTCTTTTCATCGATGCAGGAATTGCACATCGCGATAACTGCTACTACCAATCGTGCCATTCATTCAATTAGTTTTCTTATGATTTTTGTTATTTTATTTTATTCGTCCGGTAAATGTTTTTGTTTTCCATAGATAAAGTGTATTAAATGATTTTATTAACTATGCACGTGGCAAATGTTTCAAGCTGACAAGTAGGGTAAACCAACCAGTAATTGACCGCATACCAGTGAATGACCATTAGGCAAAGAAATGTCAATTATAAATTTAAAAATTACTATATATTTATAAATGGAGTGTAGTTGCACGTTTAATATCCCATATTTTTAGTTATGGGTATTAAACAAACATTAATAAGTACGATTCCTAATAAAAATATGCGGTCATTTACTGGGCTTCTCATTCAACAATTCGGTCATTCACTGGTTGGTTTACCCTACATGCTGCACACATATGTCTAGGCCAACTTGAGGTAACAAAAGTGGTGAAAAATATGCAATCTGTTTTGTATAGGCCAACAGGTGTCCTAATATTTATAGACGAGTGCATATGAATGGTAAGAGGAAAAAAATGGGAATGTCCATTTTTCGTGATTTTGCGATTTATAGCATATTTTGTTGATGGCAACTGGGGCTACAAAACTGTTGAATCACAAAGGGTTAGAAAGTTCAAATACTATTTGGTATACTGCTTGAAAATAAGAAATGTCCACTCTGCACTGGAAGAAATTACAGAATGCTTATGAATCTTTGCATGAGCATAAGCTTCTGTCGTTAAAATAAAACAAGGAATTATATAAAAATAAAATTATTTAAGAAAATTAAATCTATTGAACCTTGTTTTTTTTACTGATGGACTAAAACAGGCATGCACAGATGGGCGTTCCGGTATTTCGAGCATTCATCGCGTTTTTCAAAGCTCGCGTGGAAGGGGGTGCTCGGAACCAATGACGTTGCGGGCATATCACGGATGGGGCAGACTCTAGTAGTGTGCGTGTAGGCTCGTACCCGTAGGTTTATGTAATTGGGGCTCTTGGAGCCCCAGTGTTCTACATTTTAGAAATTGGCAAAATAAACAGGAATTTACTAATGATTAAAGAATAATATTATATAATTGGGCGGAATAGACTTGAACAGTCCCACTTACACCTCTGATTAACAAAAAGTTTCTTATTAAACGATTTTTATTCAGTATCTATCAAGTTTAGTTAAAATTTAGAAACTCAATTTTAACCCCCTTCCAACTATCCAATAAACTTGAAACTTTGCAGGCATACGTAATTTGGATGACAATACAAAATTATGAAGAAAAAGAAACCGCCCCCGGGGTTTAAAAAATTACCTAGTCATCAATAAATATAACCCATAACCACAAATCCAAACGACTTGAAATCAGCCTATAACCACAAATCATATAAATTTAATCGCACACTACTAGCCTACACGCACACTACTAGAGTCTGCCCCATCCGTGATATGCCCGCAACGTCATTGGTTCCGAGCACCCCCTTCCACGCGAGCTTTGAAAAACGCGATGAATGCTCGAAATACCGGAACGCCCATCTGTGCATGCCTGGACTAAAATAATAAAACTTAATTTTCTCGATAACGATGGTTTGTGACGTTCTTCGTTTTTCCCTTTACCCTTCATAAGTGTGTAATAGAATCGTCATTATTATTACTATTTTATTTACGAAGACAGACACGTGTCGTACACAAGTCCCTCAGTTTCTCCAAACACTACTGCAAAACCACGAAGACAGACTGACCCTCTAAGACAATACGCAGCGATAAAGACACCAATTTACCGCCGTGCATGACACACGAGGGCGAGAACTACCAGAATCCACTGTAAAATCTGAAGCACCCCCGAGAAAGGAGCGATGATACGAACATCCACTGCGGGCTCGCCCCGTGGCAGCGTAATTAAGGAGGAAGAAGGGACAGCGCAGCAACTTTTCCGAGGCTGATTGGCTCTTCAAGATTCGAGACACACGTGTTCCCCGGGGTACGAGCCCGAAGGGTCCCCGGGGTGCTCGTCTGACGCGCGTATCAAGGAGAAGGACGATTTTCGAAGTTGCAGAGAAAGTTCGGCCGCCTCGTAATACCGCAGCGCCGATCCAGGGTAGGGAGGAGCGGAAATGAGTCAAGGACGGCGAGAAGAAAGAGGGAAAAGAGCGTGCACGGCGAAATGGGGGCCAGGGAACACTACTCTCCCGCGGAAAAGGGATGTGTCCGTGGCACATTGTTCGTAATTAGTGCCAGTGGGCCACCACCGTCGTTCGTGCGAAGCTTTTGCCTTCGGGCTAAGCGAACGCAGCTCGGACGGGCTGCGTTTGGGTTTCCTGCACGCCTTTGGGTTAGCCGATATAGGTATTAGGTCTGTGTATGAGTAACTTTGGTTATGTTCTGAGTAAAATTGTTTTATTGTGGACCAAATTATTTCGATAATATTTATCGACCGGCGATATAAGTGATGTAAATAAGTGAATGTAGTTTTTCCTTGGTTATCGAAATAATAATATTAATTAATAATAGAGATATTTAAATGTAAATTATTAAACATTTCATGGTGGTCGTGGGATTTTAATGGGTAAAAACCTCTCACTGCTCTGGCATCCCCGGGGGGTTTCCCTTTGGAGGTGTTGGGGTGTCTTTTGAAGATTTGTCTACGTTAAAAAAAATTATAAATCTAATTAGTTTTCTTTTATAAACATATAGAGTCATTTCGTGGGAAATCATTTTGTGGAAGTCCGATAATTGATGGTATTTTGACATTGCAAGATCTTCTCTTACTTTAGTGCAATATTTAATTGACATTTGTGCACTTCTGGTAGGGTAGCTTAATTTCAGCAATAAATAGATTTGTTTTGAAAGGCATATCTGCTTGCAGAGAATCCTGCACAGTTACGTGGAAGGGGTAGTACATACATTCTAGGTTTTTGTAATTATGTATGGTGATTTGCAAAGTGCATTCCCTACTTTAGCTGGTAGTCCAAGCACTTTCCTTTATTATATCTTTAGGCAGACCTCAGTTTCGTACCCATCCTTGTTTTAAACATATCCCACGCGTTCTAAAATATTTGTAAATGGGTAGTCACCATACAGATTCATCTGAAGAAGATGAACTATTTGTTTGTTACATATTACACTTCTATATAACACTGCATACTTTCAGAAAATTTGACATTTATGAATCCTCAACAAGGGCTTCTCCAGCAATTGTATAAAATTAAGATTTCTTGGATGAAGACCTTTCGACTTTAACAAACCTTATCCGTTTCTTCAACCAATATTTTCTATTTGATACATACTCTCATTGTCAGTGATGCATCTTCTTATGGCTTAGAACTACTTGTGTAATATTATACCAATTGCTTATTTAAGACTTTTGAATTAAACTGGGATATCATAATTACATTTTTCCTTACATGTTAATGTGTTTACACTGACCTCCCACCCCCAACACTTTTCCTTCTCTTTGCACACATTCGCTGTACATATTTTGATTTTCACTTTCTCAGCAACAAGCAAAAAATAACGCAACATACGTCACAACAACATACCTATATCTGTCTAATTTCAATGGTTCATACAACATTTTCCTGAACGTGCGTATACTCGTTTATTCTGCACTCGCGGTACCCATTTTCTATTTAGCCGTGAGATTAATCGATTAATCCGTTTGATTGAAATTTTACAGAACAAATCACGCGTCCTGGCCGAATAGTCACTGGCTATGACGTGATTAGCGAATTCACTGAGCCGCGCGTTCGGTTTAATTAAAAAGTGGAACAGGTGCAGGGTGCTGGCCGTTGGTCTGAAAAATTCGAGTTGGATCGTTGCGCTTTTTTCATGTAAGGACATCTTGGATATTCGAATCATGGTTATGCGCGTCTTTTTTGACGGTGGACCGTTCCTTTTCCATTTTTTAGGCTGGAAGGCATTTCTGTTTGTGATACGATGCAGCCATAATACGATTAATTGTTTTACCTGTATGCAATTTTATTGTTGCTAATGAGCTCGTAAAATCTCTGAACGAATTTAATATTCGGTGAGAATACGCATTAGAGTATGAATTTGAAAGAAATGTAAGACTATGTTCCGTTGATTGAGTGTTTTTAAATTGAGACTTTGGAGTTTGTAGTTTAACCTAATGAATATTATTCCGAATTTCGATTAGAAATACAGACGAAGAAAATCATATTCGTTAGAAATCTTTCTGTGTGACGTTATGAATTGACTTACGATTAGTGAATACTGAGTATTCAAGGTACAGAAATGTGGGAAAGTATAGATATATGGAGAAATTGAAACCTCCAATGCGAATGCTCGAAAAGAATTTAAATACGCAAACAGAATTTTGTGAAAATGTTAGTGACTAGGGTAAAGGACCCAATTACTGGCAGCCAACCCAATTACTGTCACCTTAAGCTATTTTACTTAAATGTTTATTTATTCGTTATTTTAAGTAAAATACCTTAAGGTGACAGTAATTGGTTTGGCTGCCAGTAATTGGGTCCTTTACCCTGCTTTGAAAATTTAACAGTCGACTTTTTTAATTTATCTTCTTCTTTTCAAGGTAGGGGAGACCGGGGCAAAGTGAACCTCGGGGTAAAATGAGCTTACTTAGCTTATTCTTTAACAATAGAATATATTTACAAATTAGCGTGACGTAATAAATGTGCATAATTATCATTGTGGTATTACGCACATTTATTACGTCACCAAAATTTGTAAATATGTTCTATTGTTAAAGAATAAGTTCAGAAAGCTCATTTTACCCCGAGGTTCACTTTGCCCCGGTTTCCCATAATACTCATTATAGATATAGACACCATCATTCTTGCTCTATATACATTTACATATAACCGAAGACTCAGGAATAAAAGGTCCGTCAAAATCGAATGTAAATCAAACTCAAGACAAGAAGCTAGGACAAGTACCTAATATAACTACAGTATCATCAGCAACTCGAAGTCAAGCTAATAAGAGTCCATCGCCACGAAAACTATCAATAGAAATCAGAACTGCGTTGGTAAACCTATAAATTATAACTGAAAAACAGTGAACCCTCCATGTCGTCGTTCGCCGCGACAAATGGAGTACGTTCATGCGTATGGAGTGTGCTCTTCCTTCAGCGTCTCTTCTTCCAGGGGTGGTCGCTTAATAAATAACAGTCCGCGGGACCGACACCCCATGAATTATTCACCCTTGGACATTTTCGACGATATTATTTCTTGGCCTCGGATCGTTCTCCTGAATCCAGCAAAGACGAAATGAAAAACAATCAGCACAGCGGTATAATCTGATCCCTGGCAGTTGCCGGGGGTGAAGAAGAGTGAAAGAAACGAGAGATCCAGGATGAATCATTCTGGCAGAGGAATGTTTTTGTCATTGGCACCATATTGTCAGTCGTGTGATCACAAAATTTTCTATCACACAAGATATTTCCAACAATTTCTCATTACATACTTTTGTAATGATAACGAGCAGAAAAGAATATTTGTGAATAAGGAATTTTGGGAGAATAGAGTGTGAAGGGAGTAAACAGTAAACGAATAAAGAGAGATAACTAATTGCAAGTATTATCGAGCCAGTTAATTATGTATTCAAAACCACGAAACAATAGACTTAATCAATCACCGCATTTGTCAGACACATTTCAAAGAAACGGACGTTTATTTCCGCGAAATAAGCGAACACAAATCGCGAAACGATTTCAAATATATTGGAAATACCGTGTCCGGAATGAAACGATGCATCGACCTAACGCGTCAATCGGAACGCCAACTGCCGAAATGAAATTCATGGTGATATTAATTTATTACCGCGCACCGCATTATGCTTCCGTTTCAATTCTTATTAGATATGCCGCGTGCATTGCTGCAATCATAATTGGTCTCAAGCGCGTTAAATATCGAGCTGCTTAATGCAAATCGAGGAATCCGATAACGTTTCGTGGATCAAAGGGTGGAGAAAATGGCGGTCTAGGGGAGCGGGCTGAAATATTAATCTTCGGCTGCCACATGAGAACATATTCATTGTTGCAGAACGGCACGTGGAAAATGGACCGAATCGTCGCAAACGAAGCCTACAACGCAAACTTTCCGGCGTACGAATTTAAACGTGAAATTTAGTCGTGCGGGCAGACAGCCGGCGCGGTTTTCAATCGGCCAGGATCCATCAATCATCGAACCTCCACGTTTTTACCCTCCCCCTTTTTTCGTTATCTGTCTCCTTCCCCTCTTTTTCCAACCCTTTCCCCTCTGCTCGCGCCCTCTGCCCACGGCGCCTGCAATTTTTAGAATTTCATTCGCGACCTCCTACGCCTTTTTCCCTAATTTCTGCGCACAACTGCTAAAAGTAATCAAGCGTGCTATTGAAGCAGTATGAAATTTAAATAAAAAGGTATTTAAGATTTGGATCTAAGATCTTTGAAATTTTCACTTGAAATTTTACTGGAGCGTTTCTGTGATTTTAAATTATAAGAAATGACAGAAAAATGTCGAGAGGGTTGGTCGTGTCAAAGAACCACCTTCCTGCTATTAAACCATTTATTCGAAATTTACATTTCATCAAGCTACTCCAAATTATTAGAACGTTATCTATTATCGTCACAAATTAAACTCAGTGGCAATAAGATAAATATCGTTAGTGCGAGTTATCGTTACCAGAGTTTCCACCCAGCAACGCACGATTTCCATCGTCTCAACATCCTAACAAACGAGCAGTCGATATCTCCTTTTGTTACACCTTCTGGGGCCATTGTGCCCTCGCCGTGCAACAGAAATTCATCCGCATCCACGTTATTGGAAACGTAATTAGCGATTGATTGGCCCAGTCAATAACGTGATTTCGCGTCGGGAAAGAATGATAAGATCGTTAGCGAGCTCGAATGGGCGAATACGATCCCGTTGCATAATTTAAATGGGAATGTTACAGGTCGACAATTAGGTGCTCGTGATTGCGCCCAATCGTCTAAGTAACAGTTAATCAAGCCCAGTCGTTAAAATCTATTTGGGCGAATAGAAGTTCCGCACAGAATCGAGCCTGGGGGATTCGCTTTGGATCGTTAGTCAACGATTGCTCGCAAGTATGAATCTTTTATTCGCCATAATCGATGTAATAACGTGCGATTAAAGATTTATCTGCCAATGAATATTTGAAGCTTTATTAAACACCATTTATAATGTATACATATAGGTACCTCTAAGAAAATCGTCAACGCTTTGTAAATTCAGTGAGCAGCTGCTTTCGGATCACATAGTATAGAGCAGAGATGGGCAAAAAATTATTTGAAATAAAAATTTGTGTACGATATTATTATTTCAAATAATTTTTTGCCCATCTCTGGTATAGAGCAGTGGTCAAAAGAAAGTGTAAGTTGTGAACGGTAACGGAAATAGAATAGTTCCATGTGTCTTAAAATTTGTACATCGTCATTAAGACATTGTCAGAAAGTCTAGCGGCGTTTCAGGGTGGTACTATGAGCAGGTTATTCACCCTCACAAGGCCAAAGTGCCTAGCAAACTCATCGACGTTAAAACGGCAATATTCAAACTCCGAAACTCCAGTCGATCATAATGTAATCTCGCCGAATTCTCTGGCTATCAAGTTCCTCAACGAATCCAGGAACATCAAAGCTAGGGTGGCATGGAAGTTTTGACGCGCACCGATACAGGATGTCCGATTACTGACAGTCTTCCTTTTAGGGGAAGATTCCTATTCTACACGCCAAAATAAGACGAAAATATAAAATACAATTTTTCGATATCGCGCTTCGTCTTCGAGAAAATTCACTTTGAATTTAAGCTAGACACTTGTGCCTCTCGGATAACTAAATCTCTACTTCGCTCCACGCGCACTTAGCCAAAATTCGAAGTCAATTGTCCGGAAACCGAGGCGCGATATGAAAAAATTTTACTACAATTCAGTAATAAAAGCGTGCTGATTTCCAAGCGACCCCGTCCTTGCGCGCTCGACGACGGTGCCATTTGCCATTCTTCCGCGGCAAAACATCCCCCGGCGTTCAATGCGCGCACTTCCGTTGGCGCTGCGACCGTACAAGCCGGCCTCCGCCCCTTGGCTATGACGACTCTTCAAAAAGCTCGATGGCTTTTCGTTTAAACGGGATTCCATACCGACAGCGGGTATGTGCCGCGCGATTGCCGGGGCACGGTCGTTGGCGTATCGTCGTCGGCACCGAAGGGACAGAGGGATGAACGGGGCTGGGCAGGGTGAGGCGGCGGGGCAAGGGACACGGGCAAAACGGACGGCGAAGCGGGCACAAGAACGAAAACATTGCACTCTCTCGACCAACAAGCCGGGCTTCGTTGTAATTAGTTTCTGTAGAGCAAGAGTTGAGCCAGCTCAGCATACAGAGACGGAAACACAGAGGCTCGCCTGTGCCGGCCGCGTATGGGCGAACACAAGTGTCCCCGGCACACCAGCCGCCCAACAGAGTACACGCGGACACATGCGGACGCGTGTACGCGGCTGGCATCCACACAGGATAACGCGTGCGCGCACGTACGTGTCGTCTGGCTAGCGCTATTGCGGCCACGCTGATGGCGGAGGAGCAAATAGGACGCAATAAACATGGCACTGCATCATCCGCGAGCAACCCTTTATCCGCGGAGGATAGGCCGCCCCTGGGCCCGCCATTCGAACTCCCTGCGGATAGTTGGTTACGTCGCGCGGGAATTACCATCAGGTATGTACCGTCTGTCCCGCGTTTCCCTCTGTGCACGCGCCAACCGCCAGCGCGGGCTTCATAAAAATCAGCGCGACAGAGAGAGGGAAATTGATTAGTTACTCGAGTGCTCGTTAGCGGCCGAGCATGGGGAAAGAACGGGAGTTATGAGTTTTGCGTGCAGTCTGCTTAGGCTGGCTAGGGGATGCGTAACATGGCGCGGGTCCACTTGTAACGGGAATGGTTATCAGGATTTTTGGCTCACTGGAAATTATTGGGTGAAGGTTTACGTGAGTTTTAAATGCTTTTGGGGCGTGGTGTTAATTGTGAGCAGGGACTCCTACCGGTATGTAAAATACCGGTATTATACCGGTATTTTTCGGTAGTATCTTCGTCTGAGACATAATACCGGTATAACGCTCATACCGGTATTCCGCCATTACAGCTATACCGGTATCGATATCGTACCGAAACAGATAAATACCGAAATCGATATTGTACCGAAAAATAAAAATACCGAAAACAATCGGTTACCGGTAACCGAAATAAATACCGGTATTTTTTCGGTATTCTGTTCGGCATGCATAGCCACTGCGATACCCGATTTGCCTGTATCGCTCCCCTTACCGCGAACCTCACATCGACCCCTCAGACACGCTCCGTCTATATATGTCTATAGAAATGTTACCGAAAAGAATACCGAAAAAATACCGGTATTTATTTCGGTTACCGGTAACCGATCGTTTTCGGTACGATATCGGTTTCGGTATTTTTATTTTTCGGTACAATAACGATTTCGGTATTTATCTATTTCGGTACGATATCGGTACCGGTATTTATCTGTTTCGGTATGATATCGGTATCGGTATTGCTGTAATGGCGAAATACCGGTATGAGCGTTATACCGGTATTAAGTCCCTGATTGTGAGTGGGGGATTTTTGAGGGCAAGTGGTGGGGGATTTATGGTACAGGGGGTAGGTTAATTTTTTGGGGAAAGTAAAGAGTGACCCGAGAAATTGAGTTTTTTTGGTTCCATGATTTTTTAACTGAATTTTATGCCAAAAGATACCTTATGATGAGACATTAATCACATGAATTTTTCTGGGTAAGGTGACAATTAGTTTCTGAGATATGGGAGGTGAAAGAAGTGAAAATTCGTTAATGCGTCAGCCCATATGCTTCGATGTACGGACTTTTATGTCAGTTCCATAATTTAATCAATTATTTCCGGGGGGTTTGCTGATTGTTAACAACGAATTTGAACTTAGATTTCCAAATTTCACGAAAACGAATAAAAATTAAGAAATATAAATGTCTGTGTAGTGGGTGATTTTTTTAATGTATGGTCCACCATGTTGAAACAGCCATTGTGAATTTTGTAAATCTAACTTTAAATTCGTTGTTAGCAGTCAGTAAAACTCACAATTCACACTTTTTTGACCTCCCATATCTTAGAAACTAATTGTCACCTCGACTTGAAAATTTCGAGTGATTGATGTCTCATCATAAGGTATCGTTTCGCATAAAATTCAGTTCCAAAATCGTGGGACCAAAAAGACTTTTTTGAGGTTCAGAATATATCTTAAACCTTGAACGGATATAGGAGTATTGCGGTACACTTTATGCAAAATTTAAACACGAAACTTTAATGCAGAATTTTATGTTGTGTGTGTTGCAAACATGTTTGTAATGAGCATCTTTTAGACATAACAGCGTGTAAAAATTAGTATGTTTAATACTGTATCACAATTTAAATAAAGTTTCTTTTTCATCGGGGTCTTATTTAAAGAAAAATATATGTGGAGTGGCTGAAAACCCCGTGTATGCATTTATGAGTGCAAAGCTAACGTATCCATTCTAGGGATGAGGGAAGACGACTTTGAAATTTCGTCGAATATGTATGCACTTACGCTGACGCGACTTGTCTGGCTACGGACGAGTACACTTCTACTCGAGCTTCCAACCGTGCGACGTACGTTCGCGAGGTTGTAATATGAAGCTGCTCGAGGAAATTAAAAAAATTCGTGAGTATTTAGTTCCTTTGTACTACTAATTCAGAAATTGTTCAAATGTTGACCTCCATATTTAATGCATAACTGCGCTCTTCTATGTAGACAAATTTCAATTGTACAAATGCTGCTATAATTTCTTCCTTCAATTAGAAAATATTTAGGCTATTTTTTGTATAAACAAGGGACTTTATATGACCCTACAAACAAATATTAAGCTCAGTAAAATAAGATCTTCTGTTGTTTTCTTTGGTATGTATTTATAATTTTAATTGCAATTTTAATTTAATTTTAATTGCAATGCAATTTTAAATGCATAAATATGCATTCTCTATTTATGCATGTCTTTTCATGTTACTGTAATGCGCTAAAGAGTTCTTTAATAAATAAATAATTAAATAGTTTAATAAACTTTGCAGTTTTCGATTAAAATCTGATGAAGCACCGTCCAATTGAAACATTAACTTTCTCTTACTGAATAACTTCGCCATATTTAAATTCAAACTCAAAGTTGTAACACTAGCAGATGTTTACTTATTAATGGGCATACATACTCAAGCGAATTTCTTAGTAGCGTCCTCCAAAAATGAATCCTAGCACGAATAACACTTATTCTAAGATTTCAACTTGTTTTTACAAGAAGCTTCACTCTGTACACTCACACCACGAATTTCCCAACTTCTATAATTTGCATAACATTCACGTTATGTAGTTACACAATTCCTTGCATCCACAACTACCCTCCACCGATCATGGTACTCCATTCGGGGGTTCCTTTAAATGTTATTTGCTTCTCGTTAGGCGAGCCATTTCGCTTGGCTGTTAAACGCTCGATCGAACGAGAAGCCATAAATTACCGGCGCGGCGGCACGGCGTGCAGCATTCGATTACACGGGAATCGATCTTCATCAGAACCCTTCCGCCAACCGTCTCGCTTATCCCGAAATCAAAACAACGCGCGCTCTTCCATCAATTACGCTGATCTCGTAAAAATATCCCTCGCGTCGCGTCGTCCGCGCGTCACTCGATCCAGAAGACTTTTGTCCTTTCGCGCGGTTCGACCAATTTCTTTAAATATCTGACCAACTACCTCTCATGTGTGTGACAATGCGGGAATCACAAAAATACGTGACAACATTTGCAAAACATTCCACGCCAGTAAACAATATCTTGCATTCTGTACCTTTTAATGGAACCATTGACTATTGCGTATTTTGGGAAATAAGAACATTTCTCTTTAGCGCTTCACTAACAAAGGGCAGAGCGTGTTGTAAGTCCGACTAATTGCAAGTGCCGTTGCTCTTATCAGCACAACGCATGAATAGTATAAATTCAGTGCTGGATTTAACCAGGCTGAAGCCTAGAGCCCCGTTTAGCTGGGGGCCCTTTATTCTAAATATTTTCTTCGAAAAATTAGCATTTTTTTATATTATCTTTATTAACCTGTATCTTTAATATTTATTTATGTTAATGTTATGTTTAGTTTTTATATTATTTTTATATATTTTATATATTTATATTTTTACAATTTGTAAATTTATACTTTATATTTCATATTTAATGGTTAATATTTAATATTTATATTCAATTACTTCTTTGCCTCATCTTAATACTGTTTCTTCTGTTCCGGTTCGGGTTGCCGTTGTTAATGTTATTGTGAATGGTGTGTCTCTACTCTGCGTCTTTTTCATCATCTTGTTTATAAAAGGGTATTGTCCCGTTCATGTTGAAATAAATATTCAATGTTAATTTTGAAATTAAATTCTTATTTAGATTATACGAGTATTATTATAAAAAAAATCAAAGCGTCATTTTATTGTTTACATTTAACCGAGGGCCCACCAAATATTCAGCCTAGTGCCCCTTGAAAGGTAAATCCGGCTCTGTATAAATTTATATCACGAATGAGCTGATGCTGATTGGACGCTGTTCATGCGTTGTGCTGGCAGGTGAAAAACAGAACTTAAAAATTAATTTCTTTTTTAAATTTTGAAGTATACACATATTTATTATGGTACAGTTTTGAACCTTTAAATGTGTTAGAACAACTGCAATATATATGTACAGTTTTCTATAACAGTAAACCTGAAAACACTATTTTACGAGAAACACCATAGCAGTGACTTACACCACTATGAATCTCAGCCCTCCATATGTACATATTTAGAAAACAAAACGACATGGAAAGGTGGGTTTCAGGTCCAGCTGTCTATCGCAGCTTCAACCTCACCCGATCCATTTCGTAGCAACGTTTCCTTCGCCAACGCAGGATGGGTAGACCGTTCAATCGCGACCAGCACAAGCGGACCACTGTGCGGCCAGCCTCCTCGCCGTGTTCTTCTATTGCGAGCCCAAAGAACGTCGGGCCAGAAAGAAGGGAAAAAGCCAAGGCGGACGGGAACGCACACGCGAGGCGCCGCGTGTCAGCGTGCGCTACGCGCTCCAGTCTGCGAGCTTACAATGGCGCCGATTGTTTATCTCGAGATCGCAGCAGGCAGTGAAAGCTCACTCGAGCCTCAGTCCTGCTTATGCGCGAGCGTTCGTCGTCATACGTCGAGGAAGAAAGCGAGAGAGGGAGGCAGAGGGAGAGCCTGGGATCAACCAGCATCATTGTCTTGACGTCGTCGCGACGCTATCGTGTCCCGTTCGTCTCGAAAGACACTTCGCGGAAGAGGTCGAAGATCGACCGTTGTCTGCTGCACGGCTTACCGCTCCCCCTTATTCGCGGATTACGTTTGTCCCGCGATTCTGCGGTGGCCCGCGTCTCCCCCGAATCTTCCGATTCGTCTCGTTCGCGGATCGACACAAGTAGGTACGGCGAAGTGGATCACGCGTGCAGTTGCTAAATTCTGCGTTTGATTTTCTTCGCGAGATTCTATGCATCCATTCGAAGTGTGGGTATTAAATTTGGATGGTGGAATGCTTGGTAGGTTGGATTTATACAGGATCTGTTTTCAGACGTAGTGTGATGTAGCTTGTAGATGCTGCCTGGTTGATATCTTGCTGTAAGGCAAGGGTTTATGGTGAAACAGGATTTTGGTGTGCTCTTATACATTTGAAGGGTAAGAGGAAAAATTGGGAATGTTCGTTTCTTGTGATTTTGGGATTTATGGCATATTTTGTTGGTGGTGATCACAAAGGGTTATAAAGTTAAAATACTCCCGTAAGATAACGTTAAAGATTTGGTATACTGGTTAAAAACAGGAAATCTCTACTCTGCACTGGAACAAAATGCGGAATGTCTGCACTCTTTGCTTAACCCTTTCGCTGCGGATTTCGACTATAGTCCACGCATTAAAAAAATGTATTCTCTTGTACTGTGATGCTCAGCAATTTTCTCCAACAAAAATGAAAAAAATGTATTTTCTTGTACTGTGATACTCAGCAATTTTCTCCAACACAAATGAAAAACTGTTTTTATTGATGTAAAATTGACACTTTTTAAGTTTCGTTCGAAAATTTAAATACGTATCGAAAGGGTTAAACTTCTGTCGTCAAGCTAAAACAAGAAATTATTTAAGAAGAATAAAATTTAGCTTGAAAACTGGAGAAAACTTGTCATACGATATAATTTTAATAAAATTCGACAAGTGACCCCAAACTTTGGTCGGTGGAGCAAACGTGTATAAGAGATTGAAATGTTTTTCGAATTATTGTCTCTCATTTTATACGACGGCAATAGGAGAGAATGGTTCTAAAATATCGACGATTTCAAATCACGGTAAATTCCGCCCCTCCACCAGCCAGCACAATTACTCCATTCTCCATTCGAGATATGGAGAATCAAACGCTAGAAGAAAAAGCAAACAAAGGAAAACAGTCCTTTGAACTGGTCGAAGCATCGCCGATAAAACGGCAGGAACAAACGTAACAGTGTGGAAATCCTTTTGTTACATTCACCCTGTCTGTCGTTGGATAAATATCGGTTGCCGGTGTTACACGCCCCGTGTCTCTCGTCCAGCACGATTTCACTGCGATCGTGACGAGTGTTCCCATCGGACTGTTCTGCTCTTCCTTTACCCATACGCCACTTGTTCGAAACTTTTTTCGAATCGCTGAAACGGATCAACGTCGCTAAGGTCACGTTTCTGCGTGCGCAAAATACACTTAACTCTCTATGTCGCTATCTAATTGTCTATTATGCCATTCCACTGTCAGTATTTTATTAAAACTAGTTCTAATGTTCCTAAGAGTATGCTCTGATGTAAAACATTGGAATAACTCTAGATACTAACGACGATTGTGGAAGATATTTAATATTGCAGGAAAATAATTACAAGTTTAATAATAATAATACTTTATTATACTAGTAGACATTATTAAGAAATATATATGTAGATGATAAAAAAGAAGAGAGAGATAGCAAGAAAGAGAAAAAAATTGTTGATGCAGAGTTGAGACATCTAAATTACTTTTTTCGAATAATAACCACACACTATTACTATTTACAGAAGAATAAAGAGAGATGGATATAATATTTGGGGGAAGTTAAGATTTAGGTAGCCTTGGGTTAATTTTCAAAACTAATTTTCCTCCATTTTGTAAAACTTTAAGAGAAAATGAATTGGAGCGTGGACACTAAAGCAGCTTTCGACTCACGAATAAGGTTTTAACATGTTAGCACAATAGTGATTGTATTTCGGAACAAAACGCCAGTTTCCAAATTTTTTCAAATTTCTGAAGTAAAAACATTCAATCTGTCGATTATACATTACCCGTGATGAACACGACTTTTTGCTGGGTTCTACATTTGAACAGCAGCTCTTTTGACACTGTTCTGCACCATAAAAAATTCAGTAGATACAATTTAGTAAACGTCACTCATAACGATTACCAAGTATTTTCTATAGAAAATACACTTTCCCATTTTAAGGCATTTTATAAATTCTCCAATAGTCCATATCAATCAGTGTGTTTATTAAAAATATTTTTCCACCATCGCGTAGGGTAACTGTACCTAATATCGCCACTGTTCCTAATATCGCCATCCCCTGTATCTTGCAAAGTAAGCAGTAAAATTTATCGGTTATGCACTAAATTAGTGCCTAACCATATGTAGGAAGACATGCTGTAATTGCAGCGTCATGTGATCACCGATTACAAAAGGGGAAGGATTTTGGAGAATCTTGATAGTGGAAAAATTTATTGGACTGCCACAATTTTAAATCCTATTCGAAGGAGAAAAGTCTAATAATTCCATGAATATAAGACTATCTACTAGAAATACCTGATTAATAATGTACTTAAGGTATGAAATCGATTCAAATATGTTCCGTGATGAAAATACTGTTTTTCTTTTAGCAGTATGGGTGTTCCGAATACCGCCTACCGGAGAACAATGGTTTCGATGTAATATTTGTTACAGGTGGGATCACAAAATTTGCGGAGCGACCGAAATAAATTTTATTTGTCCAATATGTACATCGGAATGTGGAAAATAAAATATTTTAAAAATCTATATTTGTAAATTTCTGTTTTTCTAATATAAATAAAATCAAAGATGGATAAAAATACATTTATAGCGCAAGAAATAATAAAATCACCTGTGAAAATGACTTAAAAACTCATATATACATGAATTAATCAATATTTCTTGAGTTGGCGATATTAGGTACACTTTTTTCAGGACCCGATTTTTGCATGTCTTACGTTTCTTGAGTCCTAATTAAAATTTTGTAGGTTTCAACGATTCTAACTTATGCTACATGAAAGATGAATAATTTCTCTTTACTTTGAAACAAACTGCATGTAAAAATATCAATTATTATTCAATTGGCAGCGATTTAATATTTGCCTGGCGATATTAGGTACAGTTACCCTATAGTTTCACAAAAGCTTTCATACCCCGCCTCACATTCCAACGTAAACTTGTATTTTCTAATTAAGGCAAATAGGGAAACATTGAACGCTACAGGGCGAGAGATATTCCCATTTTTAACAAACAGCTCATCAAGTAAACTCGAAGGAAGTTAAGGAGACGAATCAAATCGAGATCCAAGCCCCCGCACCCGTGTAGCAATTCAGTTTAATTAATCCCGCCAGTTGTTGACTGCAGTAAGTTGAAGCCATCTCTTAATTAGCAAACGACAATGCTTGCTTAATCGTCTTACATGTCATAATTACCGTGCCTGCGCAATGATTACCGCGATGAGATTTCGCTAGTTGCCGAGCTCGAGTATGGACACGAAGCATCGAAATAAAATAGCTAATGTTTAACTTCTACCAACAAATATCTATGCAAAATTCGCTGATGTCGAATGATAACTTGCAGGAAACCGAAATGCTGTAAGCATTTGTTTCCCTTCCTGAAAATACGCTCTTCGGATAATCAAACAGTCGGTCAATCGGTGTTCCGGTATTCTCGTATTCCGTTGACCGACGTTTTGATAACTACTCGATCCATTAACGAGTGTTACGATAATAGAGACTCCACTGCGACAGCATCCCAAAAATTGGCCAACTTGTCTTTTAAGTGGATGATGAATCGTCCACGTGGCATTATTACGTTGTTAAACGCGACGCTATTAGACCATTATTTCGCGGGCTGTACATTAAACATGACCGTGGTGGGGATAATAATAATTCATAACTATTTCCTGAATCTCGATTTCACTCTCTCCCCGAGCGTGCTCGCCGGATTACCGCGATTCCGAGCTACAAATGATTCATCTTCTAATTGCATGACGGGCCACCCTCCGTGCCGCCACAATCAAAACTCTGCCCGCTCGTTAATCATCCGGGCCACCCTCGTCTTTCATGCCGAAGGTGCAAATACCACGACGTCGTGTCGCTCCAAGTGGTAAGCGGAGAAACGAGCGCGAGACAATGCCGCGGATTGTTGTATACACTGTTTTTCTTTTCGCTCGGCCTAATTCTTTCATTAAAAGTGTAATTAATCACCAACGGCTTTTTTCGCGTCATCGAGCTCGAACGAGCGGAGAAAAAAAGAGAAAGAAATTGCATACAACGTCGTCCCTGGGGTGGGGGTTGGTGGGGGATGTTTGCGCTGGCTGGGGCTGCGAGAGTGTTCGATGAAAAATTGAACGATTAGCTGTATAATAACGGCAGATTGATCGGAGGCTTCTTTGAAAAGATGTTTGAAATGCAAAATGAAAAATAGTATTTGGAATAATGGGTTATTATTCCCTGAGTTATTTTATTATTTTGATTTTAAGGGGGCAATCCTATTCTTCGGGCTAAAAACATAGCAAAATTTGGGATTTTTTATTTAAGAAACCAGCGTTTCGAATCATCTGAAATTTGGACCATGTTTTTATGCATCTTTGAAGAAGCTGTAGGTTTTTTTTTATTAATTTATAACCATAAATATAGTAGTTATTCATGATCGACCATCACGCAGCGAAAAATTCGTCGTCCGAAATCTGAAATACCAAAATGAAACGGCGTTTTATTTTATACATAGATAGCTTGAAATTGATGAACCAGCAAAAAAAGGGAGTTTTCAAACTGAAAGATTTGAACTTTAAATTTTACTATCCAATTTTGCGTCAATTTTCTTGAGAAACAAAATAAATACAGAACTTAGCGGTATTCTGGCGCATCAAATTCAAGCTACATATGTACAAAATAAAATGCTGTTTAATTTTTCTGTTTCAGATTATTTGGAATGTAAATATCATACACACCAGCGGACGAGTTTTGTGCAGCTATTCGAACAGTGTAATTGTTCACTGACGTGTCAAAATTGTAGTATTTCATTCATTCTTCTGAATTTCTAAAAAAAACCTAACATGCTAACGCATCTAAGCAGTGAAGTATTAAGAAGCTTAAGTATTAAAAAGTACTAAAAAAATATGGACAAACAGAATATCCCGAAAATAAAATTTCCTAATATATTCGAAATCAAATGTCCACCGTGTACACTACTGTGTGCCAGCCTATTTTGATCAAAGTCCGATAATTCAGCAGGGGTTACGTCTACATATTAACCCCCTTTCACAGTCATCAACAAAGTACGGGGCCATTCGTCACGCCATAGTCAACACTGTTCCATCCAAAGTACGTTGTTTCAGTATCTCTTTATCTGCGTATTTACCAGCAGTGTTGAGCCCGTGCTTCAGCGCGTATCGATTCGCATGACCCCATCGAAAAGTAATGACTGTAACGAACATTTGTGTCAAGTGGCACGGTTATCGCCGATAAGCAATCACACTTCTGGCGTGCTCTGCCCGGTATGGAAACAGAATAAAGTGGGCAGACGGGGTAGAAAGTGATGGTAAACGATTTCCCCGTAATGTTCCATCTCAAACCCGCGCACATTACGCTCGCGCTCGCGTGAAATCATTACTGCAAACACAGTGTTCTTCTGCCTGAGCGACAGATTTGCAGGCAACGAGCGTTGTAACGTTTCCTAAATGCGCAGCGAGTAAACAGCGATACTATAATCATACTTATCGCCATGGTAACCATTGCTGAAAGCGTTTCGATGCACGACCTATGTAGTCGCAATAGTTTTCTCAGTTTTTGAAAACTATTACTTGCTTAATTCACTAAGCGAATATTGTTTAAATAATGAAGCAGAGTTGGGGGAAACGATGTGGTAATACATTGTCTAAAAAAAATTAAGCAAAATTGGCTTTATGATATATTTATCAAAATTTATGTTAAATATAGTTATATTAGCTAGATGATATATTTATTATATAGCAAAATTAGCAAAAGGGTCACGAAGGTTAAAGAAAGTTAGAGCAAAAATGCAAAATGTCTTCATATATGATATTAAAGCAGTCCCTCCACATTAAAGTGGTATTTTTGTGAGTGGAGTTATAACGAAATAGAATTATGTATAGATTCCTTTAAAATTAATTTAATACATTCGTAATTTTTGCAAATCATTCTAATAATAGGTAGTCTCTAAAACGACCCTCTTGTCAAATTATTATTCATCATTGTGAATAGATAATCGACACCTGAAAATTAAAATTAATAACTCTATCTAATAATGCACATATCTTATACGTTCTCCCACTTCTTTTAATATTTTCCTTTGGCTATTTAATTACACGAAACCTCTGAGAGAATCAGAGCGAAAGAGAGAGAAACGATTATCATCCCTGAAACAACCCCTAACGGCCAAGTGGATTCTTTCTTCGAACCTACTATAATCTTATGCATACATGGTGGAACTGGGTGACAGGCGGGATGATTGAAAGTATGCTTTTGAGGAAAAACTATATAGCTACCCAAGAAATGACCCTCGAGGGGGAATAAATGAATAAGAAATAGCGAAGGAGGCAGTTGAAAAAACTGATTTATGATTTACGATTTATTAATCTACTCTGAAAAATTACACGTCTCCGATTGTGTGTCCTGTATTTCTTTCCCTTATCTCGATGTTTAAATAAATATTTCCCCGCTACCCTTCGTATTTTTTTACGTATTCCATGCACGCCACAATAACCGTTCAGCTCTGCTCGTTGCTTGAGCGATTTATTTGCACGGCGTTACGGCCCCGGCGTCACGCAATCGAACTTCAAACGAATATTTCCGTAGGTTAGAAAATATTATGCGGCCTTTTTCCGAAAGCTGAAATACGGTGGCAGCGTATTCGGGCATAACATGCAACAGCAGGTGCACAGACAATGGAAATCGGCGTGCACAGCTGCGTTTAACGAGTGATGGATCGTGCTACACACTTTGCGCGGCCTCTTCGGCTAGCTGCGCGATTGCTCGCACTCGTGCCAGATTTTCCGACTGCAACCTGACGCGTGTTGTTTATCGTGAAAACTATGCGGTACTAGAAGATTCCCTTTTTGCGATCGGGAATCACGTTCTGAACAATCTACTCTAAACTGTTTCGCGATATCGCGGGTCCAACGATCTGCGACCGTTCAAACGCTGCAGGAGAACGTGTGATATTTACGCAACGACAAACCTCGTCGCTTTTGCGGCGTTCGTGCATTAAATAAGAGGGAATCTTGAATGCTGTGTGCCTGTGATTTAAATAATTAATTTCGTACCGAGTGGAAATAGACGAAACGTGGCATGAAGCAGGCTTCGACGTCATCAGGGATTTAGATGACATCGAAATATGAAGTGGTTCATGGAAAATTAGGGGAGATTTAAGTCATCAGTTTGCTGTATTCAAATTTGTTTAAGAAATACAGGATATAAATGAATTTCTATTTTCGAAACTACTAATCACACGAAGTTTCTTTTTCTTTTATTTTAGATGAAAAGAATTCTACTTTCTAAATAAATTACTTACTGGAAATAATAAACAAATTTTGATTTCCAAATATTCTAAAAATTACGATTTTAAAAATCCGAAAAATGATAAGATTCCTTGGAGCCTTCTCTACGAAAAACGACTCTGTCTAGGTCATTTCGAAATAAAATTGAATTCACAACGAGCTGGGTACTTCTGCAATGTATGTAACTTAAATATTGTAACTGCATATAACGATAAATAAAATGAAGATGTCAAAGAAAATCTGTCAAAATTTTAAACAGGAGACTATCATTCTTTTTTTTTAATCGTGAACTAGAAGGCTTAAAAGTTACGATGTTAATTTCGCAAGCCTTACAATGGAATCACCCCCACTTTAATCGTAGCCATTACTGACGGTGAGCTTATACTAGCGTGTATTTCACACACATAGGAACCGGTGCCTCAGGCTATCGATATTTCGAGGTCAGTAAAGGTGAAAGGGGTAGGTGTGAAACGGATGACGAGAGGGTGAAGGTTTTCGCCAGATAATAGGGGTTGTCGACTTTGTTCGCGGGGAGGATGAGAGCGGATCAAATATCGGTGCTTCGTGATCATCGTCGCTTGTGGATAATATTATCCTCAATAGCTGTGTTTCTATTCAGATTTATAAAGTGTTTATATTTATGAAGAGGCAAAAACACTATTTTCTTACTTTTCATTGATATGAGAGAAATGCCATATATGCGAGAAATATGTTTTGTGGTTAAACTTATATGCCCCATTTGGTATAATATTAATATTCATAGAGATGATATAACCAAAGTTATTTCTTTTTCTATTTTAATGAGTTCATATCGATGAAATATCAAATTTTAATCAAAATATTGTTTAGGTACGATTGTTTCAATTGTATTTAATGATGAGATCTATGTATATTTTATAATAGCAATAAATTCTACCGATAAAGGTATTTAAACAGAATAGAACTTTAGAAAGTAAAACCGATTTACAGTAAGTGAGTATTGCTGTGACGGTAAATACTTAAATTGTCTATTGTAAGTATTGGAATAAATAATAACATATTCCTTGAAAATAACGATTCAGGAGCATCATATTGAATAAAACGACGAATCAGGACAAGGATTTAAATAAATTACTTAATTCCCAATGAGGTAATAAATTTATGAAAAAATGATGATGGGAGTTCAAAGTATACCAGTGAGTATTTCAAATAATTTTGAAAACGCAGAAAGAACGGCTAATTAAGCGACAGACCCAGCAGAATTTTATGAAACAAAGAACGCGAAAGAAATAACTTTAATAATTAATATACGCACTCCTCATTAGTACTCCCCTTAAAAATACTCACATCTTGGTGTTTTACACAGCTACTGATCATTTCGAATACACTTACCTGCAACAAAAGTAAAGACATTCATTAGATAAATAATCAATTAACAATCAATAAATTAAAGAAACCAAGCACTTACAACAAACACATCCCATACCACAAACAATACTCTCCTTTCAATCACACAACCAGAAACCCATCTCTCCCCTAAACTGCACAAACAACGGCTCTCCAACATTAACTTAAATATTTGCATTAATTAAAACATCACAGATTGCCATATCCACGACAAATTTTCCCTTCGACCTCAGACTCGAACAATTTCGCGTTCGGCAACAACCCCTGCCAGCATCTCCCTAACGCCAGGAATAAAAATAACAGGGTGGGCGGGATATTTGAAAGTTGCGGGTAGAACGATATTCGCCCAGGGACCGAGCGCTATTTTAATATCCCCCGGTAATCTATGACGAAGCTATTAATTAGAGGAGAGGAGGTGACGAGACTGAGGGATCGACGAGCAGCAAATTCATCTCCGCGCTCGAGGGTAACCAGCGCGGTCGAGAGGGGTTGCACGCTGGAAGCTAGGTCCTAGCATCCCTTGGCATCGTTTCCGCCGCCACCCAACCCCCTCCTCCTCCTCCTCCTTGCCTCCCCCTTCGCCGTGCCCGCGCCACCACCCACCAACTACCACCTTCGCCATCCTTTCTCGTCCGTAGCAATCTCCTTTCTCTTCGTACTCCGCGTTCGAGAGCGTATATTGAAATATAATTAGAGGGGTGGTTTAATAAGCGTCGGTCTGTGGCATTCTCCCGGCTCTTGAGAATATAAGCTTTGGCCTGTTAACCGCTCTACGCTTCGCGTTCGCCTAACGAGACGCGAGCTCCGACTTCCCCCGCGAGCTGCCGTTGCGCGTGCTGACTTTTACTGCCGATCGCGACAAACGGATGGCAAAATGGCCGAGCAGTAAACGCTCGTTTACTTGCTCAGCATGTGATTCATAACTGCTCCTTTTTGTTTCTTTCTCAGAGCCACGCTTTTATGATCTATTAACAGCGAGTAATGATCGGGTGCGCGAGTTGTCTGCACTCTGCAGGATAAGTGGGGATTTTGGTTCTACTTTGTATGGTAGAAATATAGTTGTAGGTGGAATTATTTGAATTTTTAGTGTCTTCGGGGAGGTGTAGGTATAGTAAAAGGTGTAGGTTTGTGAAAAAGTGGGGGAGGTGAAAGATGGTCAGTTTGAAGAGAGAGTTAGTTTAATAGAGAGATTATTTATTTTTTGAAGATTATAGTTTGTGAGAAGCCGGGGTCATGGAGCAATGGAATGTGAAATATTTAATGCGAATGTTCATGTATTTTGCGTAGTAGGTGCATAGTAATTACCATTTTATGCTAAATACTTTCTTGCCTGCTGCTCAAAATTACAAAATAACCCGGAACATATTTTCCCATACCAAAATAAATCCAAAGTACCTTTACTAGAAGGCAATCTGAGGCTTCTTCTTCGGAATACAAGAATATAAGCACGACTAAATTTGTGTTTACATAGGGTAGACGTCGCAATTACTGCTAGTATTTTTATTACTGCACCTTAATTTATTTTACTTAATAAAAACGTAACGTGTAAAGAATAGTGCGCAAAAAAATTTATTATTAAATTGGGACTATTCTTTTTCTTATTATTAATGCATACTTATTTAAACGTTATGTTTTCTTTAAGTCAAATAAATTAAGTGGCAGTAATTGAGACCTCTACCCTACACTCTATTGTTTGAAATAAATGTCACAGTACAATAAGAGAAATTTCACTGTTGCTATGCAAAAAAATCAACCCCCCTTCCACTTGCAACCACAGTAGTGGAAACATCTTTATTTTCTGTAATGTCGCATAAAACCAAATGAAATATCTATAAATTAATTTTAACGTTCAAACGCGATTGAAATAATGTGGATATTTCTTTTCGCTGTTCATGAATTAAATATACGCTGCAACATGACGTGACAATAATTCGTTACAAAGAGCATCGCCGAGGGAAGAGAAAATGTGAGATTTAATGAAAATATGGTTCCCAAAGGACGGAGTCCGAGTTGTCCCAATTACAATCTCAAACAGATTTTGTAACGCGTGAAACGATTTAATTAACCCCTGAGATGGGGTCGCTTGAGCCAGAGGATCATAAATCGTTGGTCTGGGTCTCCTAGGCCTGGTACCATAAATATACCTTATCAGTATTAAATGTTAGTTATTCACGAGACCACTGACACTGATCCTGCGAATTTCAAGCCAAGCTTCGCAACGTGCAATGATATTAGGTTCGCAAAATTAATCGTTTTTGAGATATTCAGTTTTTGAGATTGTAAGCCAAGCTGCTCTGTACGATTATACGTTCTATAGAATGGCTGATATTTTGAGAAATTTATGATAACAATAACTGGTGATCTTGAAACAAATATCACTTGATTTATTTTTGCTGGCATTTTAGAAAAATACTGAGGTTTATGTCAGGTACCTAGTTTTCATTTCTCTTAATAATTCCGAATCCATATTCAGTGCAGTGTAGTATTACATGGTCATTCAGACAAATTCCGAAACTTCTTCCTTATTTGATATATGATTTGCCAAAAATTAATATGAAATTGGTACTTCCATTGCACTTGAAATAAAATTTTGTAAAGTATGAAGTATCAGTCTGTTTTTGGTTTGAACTCTAATAAACATATAATCTTAAAAATTCATAAAATGGTGTCATTCTGAAATTGAACTAAGACAAATTTCTGCTCTTTTTATTAGTAATGAACAAACTAGGTATCGTAGATATTATTATAGAAAAAAAACGACGGTTTGCGGTGGAACTATTGCTGTCAAATTTTCGTAACGTTGCGGGAATACATTTCTGCAATATTGCGAAGGCGGACATAGGATTGAACCTGCAACGTCTCTGCAATATTATGGTGCAACATTGCAATCTTGCACCGCAATATTGCAGAAACTTTGCTGCAATGTTATGGTGCTGTGTGGGTAGCTTCATACTTTCTCATGGAAAATTCACTGTTCTCTTAAATTTTGATACAAAAAGGTATGCATCTCCTTTAAAAAATTCAAGGCCATCTTGATATCTCGTAAACAAATCGGTTATTGAAAAAAAAACCGTTTCAATCTTCTATATCATTATTATATATATAAAATCACTCATTGACTCATCACTATTTCTCTGGAACCACTGATCCTATGACCATGAAATTTGGTGGGAAAGTTCTTCCTAGCCCCGAGATGCTCGGTAAGAAATCTTTTTAAAAAGGTCTCTCCCCCTTCAACGAAAAAAACATATATAACCCGGGCGACTTTAAACTAGTTTCTATATAAAACATATTGTTGTAGAATATGTACTTTCTTTAGAAGTTATTCGGGGTGACAAGGTACGTCACTCAACCTGTATTTCTCTAACTTGTTATTAACTTTCTACTTAGAAGTAGAATTTTGAATTTCTAATAAAAACATTATTGGCTGCGATGAACTCCCTGCTTCTTTCGAAGATAGGTAGAAACGCTCCCTAAAAAATGATATTTCCAAGCGTGAGTCCCTCGGCTTGCCCGACCCCGGGTCCCATACAGCACACTTCGTTGCAGCTGTATTGCAGGAACGTTGCTGCAATATTGCCGTGCATTATTGCAGTGGCAATGATCCTACAATATTGCAGCAATATTCCAAGAACGTTGCCGTGCAATGTTTCAGTGGCAACGACTTGGCAAAATTGCCTACAGATTGCCGTGCAATACTGTAGTGGAAAGATTGTAGAAAGAGTACAGCAATATTCTGAAGCAACTACATGTTTGCAATGCTGCTGCAACACTGCAAAAATACACCCCTGCAATATTGCGAAGGCGGACATAGGATTGAACCTGCAACGTCTCTGCAATGTTATGGTGCAACATTGCAATCTTGCACCGCAATATTGCAGAGACGTTGCTGCAATGTTATGGTGCTGTGTGGGGTAGTCCCTAACAACTTGCTACCGAACTACGATTTATGGCGATTTATGGACATTCTAAAATTACTTTATACCATACGCGTTGCAAACTAATGAAACAATCACCTGTTTGTCAACTTATAAAAGCTGCATGAAACTTGGCAAGCTTAATCTTCAATTACCACAATCTAATTTCTTTCCACTCAACATGCTACAAACCGTGTTCCGCCACATAGAATCCTACTCACAGCTCAGTACCAGCCTATAACACCCAAACTCAGCTGATCGCAAAAAATCACTGCAACCCATTCAACCGCCCATACATACATCCCTAATCTGTTGAATCTACCCGATCAAACGTCAATGTATCAAGCACAATCCCGCCATAAACCAACGATCCAGGCGATTGCCGCAACAGCCGCGCGTGTCGCTTGGACCTCGTCCCACCATCCACCACCTGAAATCCTCCGCGAGCCCCAGGGGTCGCGGTCCAAACCGCCCCAGAGGTTAATAACGAAATTTGTCCCTTCAGCCAGCGATCCGCTGTTGGCGGAATCTCACTGAGGAACGGGGAGGGTCCGCGGCGTTCGTAGAAAACGTGCAGCCGTTTCGCCGGAATTAATCGTCAGAACGGAAATCGCTGGGCGCTGGTAGACGATGTGCAGCTGCAGCCGTCTGGTACGGTCTGCTTAGCTCGACACGCCGGAAGGTTACGACCTACGGCAACGGGTTGCTGCATAAACGGGTTGCTGCGCGCAGGGGCGTACACAGCCGTGGAAAGAGAAACGCGAAAACTACGACACACGGCGGGGGAAGGGGGCGTCAGAGGGAAAAGTTCGGTGGAGATGCCAGCTAAATCGCTGCCACTCCACCCACCCCTTCCCAGCCTTTACCCCCATCGCGAGCTGTCTCGCGACGCCGCTGCTGTGCCCTTCCACCCCCGTGGATTACTTCCACCCTCGAAAAATTCATAGTTTCGCGAGCTCGACAGCTGACGCGATCTATAAACATCAGACACGCTCAGGGACCAGGTCTCGCTTAATATATTGAAAAACTTTAATTGCCGACAGAATGCACTTGAACGAGCCAGTGGGGGGCGCGGTTCCTTTCGAGTCGCGGATGAGTAAGCGGCTTTTCGCCACCCAGACCCCCCGCAACTTTGTTTCCGTTTACCTTCGCTGAACCGCGGGCTCAGCAGTGATTTATTAAACCCGAGTAATCGTAAAACTATGGCTGCTTGTTAGACATCGCACTCGCGCGCTGGCGTGCTTGTGGTGCGCTGTGGGGGTAGTTTTGTCGTGATGCGTGGGGGTTGTTTGAATGATGGAAGCTAGCTGGACCTGGACGATGGTGTGCTTGCTCAGTGATTTTGAATTGAGGAGTTGAAATGGTAAACGATGCAAGTGACAAAGAAATTTAACATTATTTAATTATTTAGTTTAGTTTCCAGGGCTATCGCAGGATAGAGCTGAGATCATATGTACCTACCAATGTCGTTGTTGAAAAAAAAATACCTACTGAAAATTTTCACTTCTGGCACTTACATCGTTTACTATTTAAACTCGTCAATTGATGCATCCTGAGAAGATGCTTTGTTAGGTTTTATTAGAAAAGTCACTGTGGGAGGGGGGTGCAGGAGTTTTGGGTCAACGATTAGGAACGAAGTTTGCGTATATTTAGTATCGTATATTTATGTATCACGTGTAACAGTGTATTAAAGGCATGGGGCACACTACTTAGTCTAAACTTTATGGTGAAATGAGGCAGTGGGCGACAAAGGGCCAACCCACATTAAAAAAAAATTTTTTCCTCTTTTATATGATTAGTAGAGGCTATTGGAATACGTTATTGCTACTAACTCAAATTCGTAAAAAATGTGGGTTAGTCCGTTGCTGCTCTCAATGTTCTATATTTTGTAAATTCTGTACATGAGGCTGTACGGGGCGATTTTAGAAACTGGGGCAATTTTGAACTCTATCTCACGAGAGGATATGAAAAATTGATGGAGGGAAACATGATATATTTTTCTCTGGGGGCAATAGTGCATGTGCATATTGAAGTGTGATGGTTTGAGTCGTGTACCCTACCTGGTTAATCTTAATATATAAAGTAGAAAGTGTTTGTGTGTTTGTCTATTTTTTAAAATCTTTCGAATGGTAAACTCTGGGGTCACGAAATGTGTTCAAGCTCATTATGCCTAACTAATCCAATTGAATGTGACTATTTTTTCCCCAAAAAAGAAATGAATTTTTTTTCTTCTAAAATGAGAATCTATATTTCGGGCGCAGTCGAGTAGTAAAGCTAGTACGTTATAGATATCCCCATAAAAAACTTCAAAAAAGTAACAAAATTACGCCAAGTACATGAAAAATCAAATAAATCACAAAAAATAGAAGATAATAATAATCACAAAAAATAGTGGATGACCAGAACCTCGAATACTTTGCTCGTTAGATTGGCAAATATGAAAGCTTTGTAATGATGTATAATAATTAATAAAATAAATAGAAACAGTGAAATTAAAAGGTGAAATTTGATTACGTATAGAGCTCACAAACGAAGATAAAAATATCGAGTTAATGTAAACAACCGTTTTCATGAAAATCTTGTATACATTTTTATTATTATTGCACATATATGTTACAATATTTAGTTTTCCAAATGTTAATATGTATATAATTTGATTTAATTATGAGTTCTAAAGTGTTTGCAGCACTGTAAAGTCAAGTACCATGTTTACCATTTTGTATACATACATTTAAGTAATTTAGGGACAAAAATTTCTATTATCTACCGAAAAACGGCATACAATGCCAAGTACCACTTCAAGGAAGAGGTTTCACTGTTCCTAGTTTAAAAATATCGCGACAATTCATAACGGATTACATCTACAAGTAGAACATATCCGTTACTACACAGACAGTATACAAGCGTCGCAGGAAGAAGTATAATTCCGATTCATCAACCTGTCAAGCCAAGAGAACACTTCCTTAGCTTCAATTTTAAACGTCTTGTAGTGTTACTATCTTTATAAATTGAACATACTAAAATATCGCAAACGATATTATTAATTTATTGAACATCTTTTATAACCGTTGTCACAGACTTAACGAATATCCTATTAAATTACGATAATCCGTTTTCTATGAATGATTACACTAAGTAGTTTGCATTGAATTTCAATCTGCTAGACTGATTTCACTTCGTAATTAAATTTCTCAAAGCAGAAATATTTCAAATTATTGCCGAAGAAGTATATATAAATACAGATAATATTACTAACATAATATTAAATAACGGTTTGTTACCATCAGAAAATATTGTAATTCACATACTACATTTTTTTTATAGGAATATCAGATTTCACAGTAAAAGTATAAGGTTGAATTTACATTTATGACAGAAAGAAGAGAAATGATAGAACATAGAAGCAAGCATTACGACTAAAATAAAACAAAGTAACCGGAAAAATATAAAAAAGAATAATGATAGAAAAACTCCATTTTCTCAATTTTGTATTCGCTAGATTTAATACACATTGAAAATAATATTTAATACATGTTTCCTTAATTTCTGTTATATATTCAAATAAAATCTGTGACGTCACAAACTTACAAGAAAATCCCACAACATCTATCTTATGTACTTAAAAACTCCACAACCCCTTTATTTCAATCAAGTCATCGTGTTGAAAGATTGATGACGCAGTACCTGCGAATCGAACGCTGGTAGCTTCGGCATACAATTAATTCCAAATCCTATGGGTCATTCATCATCGCGGAGACCCGTCGATTAATGTTTTCGCGGAGTATGCGTAATTAATTACCCGACGCCGATGCAGTAACATCGATTAGCGCTGTCTAAGTAATTTGGAAAAATAAGCGATGCTAAACTCTGCTCAAGTATTCAAATTAAGCAGATTACTCGACTACCTAAGTAGCTAGAATATTCGAGGAAGCTTAAAAACATTGGGTTTGTTGGAATAATTTGAACAACTGAAGCTATCCGAATTAAAACGATGCCTCCAAACCCTTTGATCTGCTTTAACCTTTCGTGGTCACACGGGGTGTATTGTACCCCAAGAGCAATTTTCGATTTGAAATGTCGCACCTTTACGTCTTCCAAAGAGGATTTATCGCAAAAAAGAAAATAAAAAAAAAATTAAAAAATCGGTTTTTCCCGCAACCATGGAAAATCGCTCATTTTCAACTACAAATTTTATCTTATCAAAATTTACATTTCTAGAAAACGACTATTAGACTATGACTGTATAAGTATTACGAATATTCAATTATCACTGAAAAGTTAAAAGATTCAAAAATCAAAAATGGTAACTCAAAAATGACGCTGGGGTACAATGAACCCCGTGTGACCAATTTGTGATTATAAGAAGGTGTGACCACGAAGGGTTAAAAATAAAATCTCGCCCAAGCATCGATACTACGATGTCTTACTACTCACATACTTACGTTACACCGATATAATTTGCTACCAGCAATCGATACCAATTGCGAAGTATTAATCCCATCGCAACTCAGACAACTCTAACTTCGATCGCACAGAATGCTTGCAAGCGCGTGCAAAAATCGCTGCTCGCCCCGCGCCACGTATTTGATTAGCCAAGGGGTGGTAGTTGCACGTTGGATATCGGGGGTTCTTCGTCGTGGAGGTGTGGGGAGGGGGAGGGGGGCGCAGGAAAGACGTGAGAGGGATCACGCCGGTGGCGCGAGGCGAGAGGATTTTCCGCGAGGCACCGTCAGGATCGCCTATATATTTTCGAGCAATTAGTGTCACGATCTTTTTCTACCGTGCGCTTAACTTTGACATGCTCTGTCACTCCGGGCCCTGGTACCCTTCAATCCCAGTTGTCTGCTATTCGGATGCGAGTAATTACGCGTCACTCATGGCTCTTACGTTCGACGAGCGTGCTGGCGAAGTTTCCTCGCTCCGAACGCGAGCCTACCACCCGGCGAAACTTCTGTCGCTGGAACACGTAGGGGCGTTCGACTTTGTCCCCCCACCCCCGCCGACTATTTTCTACCGACGTCGCGTTTAATCGCCTTAAAATGATATATTGGAAAGATTCACGCCCCCTGGCTTGTTTATGAGACACGGGAGGGTACTCCGGATTTGATTAACGCGAACACGACAATTTGGCAATCGCGGAGGAAGTAAAGTCTCCCTGTTTCGTCATCGATAGTGTCGGGCGATTTTCTGGGCGGTCGTTAACCCTTTGGTTGTTAACCTAAGAAGAATGGAAATTGTGAGTAGTACTTTTGGGTAATGCTTATCGATACTATACACTGTACATTTTTTTGTTGATAATATATACATGTAATGATGGCGCTACAATCGGCTGATGTATAGGCATTTATTCTGCAGTTTTTCCGAGATTCGGATCAACTTGAAATTTTTGCAGCATATTCAAAATGTGCCACCTTTTGGAGTGCACCTCAGCATAAAGTGTAAAAGCTTTCGCTTCCGAGATAAAAAATAGCCATCTGTGCACCCCGACAATCGAGATTTTTCGTATAAATCCCTTTCTCCTAGTCGTCTTTATAATAATTTTGATGCAATTATTTCTTCAGAGGCACCCTCCAAAATTACAGATTTTACAGATCTTCATTTTTAAGCTGAATGTTAAGGCAAAATCAAAGACGCTTTTTCTAAACCACTGTATAATCGACCTCGTGTGGCTCCATTTGTAAAATAGATATTTGGTTAAAAAAATTTGTTTTCTACTCTACGTGATAATAATAAACTTTGTGCAAAAGGAAAACTCTGTGCTTGAGTTCATCTCCATGTAATTAATTCGCAAAAATACTTGATTTTCGAGCAATCTGACTGCGTAAGTACCTACCTACTTAGCTCTCTTAAAAAGCCTTTTTAAAAAAATTTCTTCTGTTTTGCAACAATTTTGACGAAAGGAAATGAAATTCAGCCACCTGCATGTAAATTCTACTTCAGAGTACCTTTGGTTCTGCACTGAACCTCCAAAAGAAGCAAAATTATGATTTTTAAAAAAAGTGCGTTTTTCGTTAGCCAAAGATGAAGTTATAGTTTTTTTTTCATAAAGAATAAGGATTTTTATTAACTTCAATTTCGGTTCCGGTCGAAACTTCACATTTTGTGATCATTCTCGAATTTCATTTGAATCGATTTGAACCTCCGTTTTTGACTTATCACTGAAAAACCAAAGAAACTTTTTTAAAAAGCCTCTTTAAAGATCCATTTGTAGAGTCTTATATAATGCATATATATTTTTGACTAATCAAACATGTTTTTTAAAGCTTATGATATTAATAACCTTTGTGTCAAAGAACAAGTCTCAATTTCTATTTATTTCTTTGCAATTAATTGAAGAAAAAATGCTTCATTCTCGACAAAAACTAGTGACTGACACGAGAGTAACAAAATTTCTTCACAAGAGTAGTATCTTATTAAATGAAGACACTAAATAACTCTAAAGCCTAGTGTGATAGGATATTACAGAAAAAAACATGGCAGCTGCCCACCTAGTGTCTATTCATGTTCCTAGTGCTCCTATTTGTATTCGTTTCTCATCTCACTGCATCGCCTCCCCAACACTCACTTCCGACATTACAGCATACTATTTCTACATAAAAAAAAAACAAATTTCCATAACCAAGAAATTACTAAGAACTAATATCCATGATTCAAGAACCACCCTTTCCACTCCGTACGTAGAAATAAATTCTTCGCACACGTCTTCGTTCAACGACCCATCGTCTACCCAAACAAACAACCTCTTTATTGCACCTATTCAGAACTCGCCAGTTACAAAATACACGATGCGTGGATTAAACTCATCGAGGGTTCGCAACCCTGATAATTTCGCGATACGTGCTCGGCCGAGTCACGTTCCATGGCGAGCACGGTCGCCGAGGTTTGCCCTGCGTGTCAGCAACACCGGCTAAAATCAGTTTAATACGCATCCAGTCTGCGCAGGGTCATCAATCGTCGATTAATCAACCGGAAACGGTCGATTTAATGCGTTAACGTTCCGGCCGTTGATACGTCGTCCCGTGCGTACCGCTGGTGTTAATTAATGTAATACAGGCATTCGTATTACCCGCCGCGAGGGATGCCGCCCCTGCCTACCTCCAATTCCGTCGTTGCCAGGCCTCTTTTTGCAGCGGAATCAATTTTTCTGCCACAATGCTTTTTTATCGACGGCCTTCGCTTTTTCCCTCCGGACGCGGCATCGTTAACGCCGCAGCTCCAGCACGCGTTTCATATCGGAATAAATACCGGCCCGAAAGCCTGATCCGCGCGATCCAGCTAATCCCGTCCGTGCCTATACCCAGGGATCGATCTTCGTCAGTGCAATCCACTTTCGGCCCGCTAAATTTAGGAAACGCCTGGCATTTTGGAGCGCGCTGTTTGGCATCCACGAGAATAATTTCTCGTTGATTAACGTTTCACTAAACGCTCCGATGTAAATGGCCCCGCGATGTGGGTTACTGAAGGGAGAATGTACGAAGGGAGATTAATTTCACTACTCACTTACAATCAGTTGGCTGTCGATAATCGGGCAACGTTTTCCCGGTCAAGTTTTTCGAGGCTTCCGACAGTGCTGGGAATAATTAGGGGATCCTAGTAGGTATGTATATTGGGAATGAATTTACGAATTACGTATGCATGGAATTGGAGTTGGGAGAGGATACAGTGTGGTTTGCCTGAGTATTTTCTTTGATCTAAAATGGGAACATAATAGTCCAGATACATGCGTGAAACTGATTTTCAAGGATAATATTACTTTTTCTGGATTGTTGTGATCGAAAAGAATCTGTTTCGCCCTGTGAGGCAGGACCATCGTATTATTGTTGATTGCAAAAAAAATAGAAGTTTCAAAAAGTTAGACAGTGTATGCTGAGATTCGTCCGCTTTAAAGAAAAAAAAATGAAAAATTAAAAGAGTTATAGCGTTTGAAAGAAAAAGTAAGTTTTTCCTTAGAGAAATTTTTCATATTATTCTTTATATCGACGAAAAAAGTATTATAAATAAAAACTGAAATTAAAATTCTAGGTTCAGCCTCAGTGTAAATTATTTAACTTTAAGAAAATTGTCTTCTTTTTGCAATCAGATTACTGCGACAGGTGCTACACCTGACGCCAACATCGTCGAAGAGGTTACACAATTCCACAATAATTAATAAATAATAAAAAAGATCGATATAAAAAAATCTGCAAGTTTAAAGATAACTCCTTGTATCCCAAAATAGTTTAATGCAATATTAACAATAGTTTTTAAAAAGAAAATGATAAATTTCGGTGGTTTTTACACGAGAATCTCCCATTAAGTGGTTGGAACTGAGAATCTGGGATGAAGTAACTGAAACTTTCTTCAGGGACGTGTGAATTTCCTTTCGAAATCAATTCTGGCTGCTCAGTTTTTGAAAAAACTCTTAAGGGGGGAGCCCACTGTCTCAAATCTGAAAATTTTTATTTTCTTTTTTACATTTTCTGAAAGACGTACGTTTCAAGAATGTTCTCTCCAAATTTGATGAAGAAATTCGCAAAATTGACGGAGATATGGTGTTTTTCGTGAAGCGGTGTCAAACGCGCGACTGAGCCACGCGGAACTTTGAACGCGTTTTCCTCAGAATGACATTTTTCAACCGCGTTGACAGTCTACAGAGAAAACTATACGTCCAATTGACATGAGCAAGGGCATTTATTGTTCGGAAAACCCGTCGCTATTACGTGACGATCAGCTTTTTTCAATTTTCGACCTGCTTCTATTTTTTTTAACAACATTTGTCCAATTTTGTACCCCGAAAACGCGACTTTTTTTTCAGTGGTCCGCCATTTTGTTATTTTTTCCAATTTTGACATTTTCTAATCGTCACGTAATAGAGGCAGGCTTCTAGTTTCTAAATATTACTGTTTTTTTGAATTCCGATTAACCATATGGCCTGGGGACTGTCAACGCGACAAGCATGTTTTTGCCGCAGTGCAAATTTTGACGAAGAATATACAGGAAACGGATTTATGAATTTGTTTGAAAAAAAAATTTCTTACCTTTCGATATGTACACTATTAACTATACTAAGCAATAAATTGATTTACTTGCGTTGTTTGGTTGAAATAAATTCCCGAAAACACCCTTACATTTCGGACCGAGACAGTGGGCTCCCCCCTTAATTACATAGGTCTTGAATCTTAAGACTCTTGCTGGGCCGATCCTTAAAGAAATGTTTGCCATCTCAGATAATTTACGACTCCGAATTGCCTCTTCCGTCGACTAATTCCAGAGGTTTCACTCGAGAATCACTAGTACCTACAATTCTATTGATCACACGTAATAACAGCATCCATTCCGTCCGCAGAATATTTTAGTAGACACATCTGAACTAGAAATTGATGCGTTAACCACCCTTCCGTTAAGCACTGCGTCACGGAGTACAAGCAACGTAGGTAATCCCAAACTATCAAGTGGTAATTGATGGGTGCGTCAATCAACGAGACATAACGTCGAATTCGCGACTCACGGTCTACGAAGGAACGGATTTTCCGTTTTAACGCTTCTTGACCGAACGATGACGATGTCCATGTCACTTTCTGGACAGTCGTTTCGCCAACAGATTCGCGGGACGCGGGCAATCTCTGGGCGCAGCACGCGCGAGTGCTATCAACGCCAACGAATGGCACCTCTGATAAGCAGGAAACGGTGGTCGTCGCATTCATTTGCACGTTAATTAAAAATAAATTTCATTCCCTCGCGAACCAGGCGACCGTGGCTTGATCACTCGCGAAGATGGGCGCGTTAAGCTGTCTTTGCTTCCCGCGTATTATTCATATAAACCTGAAATGGTTTGTCAACTAGTTACTTAATTTGTTATACACGAGTGTGTAATTGGTTTCGAAAGAATACAACAGTTGACGATGGAAGTGTTTCAGAAAGTTTCTTAGCTTGTTTGAGAATAATAAAAACCTCGCATTTCTTCTTTATGCTTGGAATTTTTAGATTTTTTGTTCGAAATACGACAAATAGTTAGGTGTTAATGGGATCAGTTTGTAAGAATTCATAGGTAGTAGATTGTCATAATACGGTTCAAAAATATCGCATGACAGAGAGAAGTGAATTTCGTGAGACGCATTCAGTGATGGGTGACTCAATACTTATCGTTATTTTTCAGTGATAGTGATAGAGGTTGCATCTAATAATAATTCTTCTCTCATTTCCTGTTTAGATCATATTCCTCAATATTCTGAGTATTGCGTGGTTATTAATCATGCTCGTTGCGAAAATAAATATTGGGGGCAGTGAAGTGCGTAATTGCAAATTGGGCTTTTTTTCTAATATGTTTAAGATTAGAACACAAATGCGGGTCAGTTCTATGACTGCCATTTATTCACTGTTTCAACGAAATTTTGTGAACAGTATTTAGGCCTTTGCCTGCTTGGGAGCATTTCAATTTTCGTTGATGAAGAGTAAGATTAGATTGCAAAAGTCATCGCTTTGCAGCTTGTAAACATTGTTTTTGATTTCTCTAAAATCATCACCCATGGCGTTATTTTTGTCTCTTCTAATCGTAAATAATTGACTAATTGTCTTTACTAATTTGAATTAAGTTTTCAAAGTTTTGTACACTGCCATTCTTAAGTATTAGGACACTTGCTGCATTTCCACAAAATGTGATATTAATTATTCTAAAAATTATTTAAAGTAATAAAATTACATCCTTGACTCCAAAAATCCAAATTTTTCATTAAACCGTTTAAATAATAAAATATAAGTAAATTAAAAAATAACAAATTTAAAGGAACTCAGTGAAATAATAAAATAAAATAATTTAATATCAATCCATTGTTTGTCTTCAATCACAAATTAGAATCCCCATTACATACATAACTATATACTTATATAATCAATAAATAAATATAAAAATAGCATAAAACATAAAAATGTGATATTTAATATAGATTTAATATTTTTCACTGCTTTCATTTCTGGTTTTAATATGAGATACCAAATAAAGTAAAATTTGTTAGAATTCTTCGATAAATTTCCAACGTTTTACACAGTCATTCCACACAGTCTAGGGTTTCAAATTTCAATACTTATGAACAGCAGTGCATTCGTTATTTCCTCCAAACTTCTCTATGCACCAATATTCATTCCCTACGCATTAACATTTGTTGTAACACATTTCGAAAAAAACATACAAAATTATTCACTAAATGCTCCACATAAATAAGTTTTGGGTGTTTCAAAACCCAAGAACGTAACTAAAAACCATTAAGGTTTATAGTTTTGTTCTAGCATTTCCTTTATACATCAAAATGCCCGAAAAGTTACAAGCATTTGTCTTCGGAGTGTATTCAAAACCGTCTGCATTAGCGGCTTCTTAAAAGCCACCCGTCCACCGGAAAATATATTGCATTGAACATACGTGCACATAAAATATTTAGACGACTTAACATTCCCTTTCGGATGAACGATGATACTTGAGCAGAATAAAAGGCTCGAACGGTCACACGCGTTCCAGGGAAACTACGTTCATAGAACCCTGCATTATTAGCCAGATACGACAGAAATAGTATTCCCCTCGCGTTCGTTACACACACTTCTGCTCGCCGTCTACAGCGAACTTTCAAGAAACTATGCACGCTCCTTGGTCAAATAAAAGTTACCCTGTCGTCAGGCTTCTCATAAAAAAGCGAGGCACACACCACCGATCACCCGAATAGGAGCGACATGGCAGTCAACGCGTTAAGACTTGGTCGTTTGTTTCGATGAGGAGTAGGTACATGTCGCTAAAGTTTCACCCCAAGCTTGCCCACGTCCCGTGAACAGCGTAGACTGTGCGTATACAGAGTGTTAAAAGAAGGATTCAAGGCTTATAGGGTGTATAGTGCTCACTAAAGCGAGGTAACGAGACCGAATCAACATGGGTCGAAAGATCAACAAAGTTAGGGGCCATTTTTTATATTCGTAACACGAGTGATTAGCTTGCTTGTATTTATTGTATTTAGAGTGGAAAAACGAGATCATTTTAACTATCAGTTGGGGAATAATTGCGAGAAAAGTCTCGAAATTTTCTATTCTTACTTGAAGAATGCGTGCAATTTTGTTAAATTTTGACTTACATGCCTAATTCTATCACCTGTGATAGCGGTACTCATAATGATTAAGAATCAGTTTGGTTTTTGTGTTTCAGATGAGTCTGTGAGCCGAAATCACTTCCGTCAGGGAAGTATTTCTTTTCAAAGGCGCGATTTTTACCTCCAGATAACATTGAAAAAACAAAATAAAAAGTGTAATTAAAATATTATTCCGTATACATTATAAGTAGCTTAATAAATGAAAAGAGTTTGATAATGTTATTCATTGTATTCAATGAGAAAAAAAACTGAATATTGCTGAATGTTGCGGCGTGATTACAGGAATGATCTGTTAAATAATTTCTTGTTTTATCTGGACGACAAAAGCTTATTCTTATGCAAAGATATCAATGCAGAGTGGACATTTACTCTTTTTAAGTAGTATACCAAGCATTATAACGTTATATTTGATGGGGTTATTTGAACTTTATAATCTTTTGTGATTCGACAGTTCTGTGGTCCCAGTTGCCACCAACAAAATATGCTATAACAGTGTGTGCAACAAGAGCGTGGACGCGAAATCCCTGTGTAAATAATTATTTTGGTAAAATTTTTATATAAATCGATAGTACATCTAAAAAGCTAATATGCACTTAATTAGTAGTGTGTCCAATTAAACGTCGCTTAAAGGAAAATAATGTTGCATGGCGGATTACAATCTCAAAGCTTTTGCTGTCAACAAAGCACGTCGAAAAACGGCGGGCGTGGGCACACGAAAACGTGAGACAATGTTGTTTTCAGCGACGAGGCATCTTTTTGGGCTTGGAGTCCTATCGAACGAGTCCGTGGTCTGTCCGTGGAAATCCAGTTATCCAAAGGTGTTTTTTTTAACGTTCGGGGTTTCGGGACATTATGCGTCTTTACGGATAATTTAAATGCCCAAAAAATTATCAGTTTATATATAGAAGGGGTCTCCTAACATCAGCGAAACTTTGGTTTGATAAGTACAAACTCCGAGGGAAGCGTAATTTAAAATTAAACGTCCTAGTGAGGTCTCTTCCTGTCTCATACGTCGAAAATTTAGTCGAAAATATGACGCTGTCAAACAATAATCGCAAATAGTAGAGATTGGACACACTACTAATTAAATGCATATTAGCTTTTTAGACGTGCTATCGATTTATATGAAAACGTTTACAAAAAATAATTATTTACACGGAGATATCGCGTCCATGCTCTTGTTGTACATACTGTGAATCCCACGCACCGTCTATTTAGGGGAGAGTTGCCAATATCGTACTGGTCACCTAAATCGTACCTCATCAATTTCTCAGTAATTAATGAACGTAAACGACATCTGACAATTAAAATATCAAGTAAATGCGAAATAAGAAATAGAAACAAAACCTTTTTAGCTTACACCGTATTTTGTACGTGCTATAAACATTTAAACAAATCGGGTATGATTGATTTAACTTTTTACCAGTTTATTTTAGCTGACAATAATCAAACAATGCAATTTTATCCTGTATGTTTGTATTTTTCTAAAAGCGGGTTTAATGTAGAATATTTTACATCCATATTAAGTACATATTAGATTTATTATGAAGTTTAAATTGATATTTATAAATAAATCGATCATGTTTCCTAAATCGTACCACTACATCGTACCAGTTATTTATACTATTTTTAATGGAGGTACGATTTAGGAGACCGGTTGCCTAAATCCTACCTTTCACAGTATGTGACAAAATGATTAATAACAAATTAATTTGTTCTGACCAAAAGATTAAGCATATAATAGTAGGTGCCTAAATAAGATCAAGCTACAATATCCAATAGTCATTTGCGTTCAAATTAGTACCAAATATGAAATATAACGTAAAATGTCTGAAGTGGTACGATACAGGCAACTCTCCCCTATATACAATGAACCAAATCCATGATCCAAACCCCGCGCACTCCCCATGTCTACCCTCCACTATCTACCATCTACCATACAAACACCCAGCCCTTTTTGCAACACCCTGTATGCTTCGTCTACCGAACGGAATGCCTACGTAGCTCTGATTACAGCCCCGGATGGATGGCGGTGCGCGTGTGCAGCCCATAGGGAACTAATTACAGGACCGAAAGCGCAGAGTCCGCCGCGCGGCTGGCTAGCGTTGCAATAAAGAAAACGCGAGGGCAGCCGATATACGGCGCTCCAAGAAATTACCAGCGATTATTCGGGCACAACGGGTAGGACAGCTGCCGCGAGCCAACCCCGAGGAACATTGCGGTTTCTTCTATCTGCGAATAGCGGGCCGAAGGTGCGCGTCGCGCCCTGTCCAGGGGACGATTTACGGCGTCCTCGAGCTCGGAAAGAAACCGTACGATGAGACTACAAGGGGATACATCGTTCCACGAGCAGGCCGAAGATGAAAGGGACCGTGGTGCGCGCGGGTAGCTCGGAGAAATAAAACGATGACATACGGCAGAAGCGTGGCGAACGCGTCGCTGGGATATTAATAGACGTGCCGTTTCGCGATTTGCTCCTTTGCGCTCCCCGTGCTCCTTGTGCCCCGCGAGACTTTATTATTCGATATTTTCGGAAACCGGGGCGGGGAGGGGTCGATTGAGATTACTGGGGAGCCTGCTTTAGGCAAGCATTCGTCACGCGAATATCTTGTTAATCCTGTGGTTTATTGGCCACCCAGGACAAGCTTTCCATTTTGGCCATTAGCGGGGGTTAATAGGAAAAGCTCTGTAATTATGAGGCACTTTACACGATCGTGTAATTGTTAGGTTTGATACATTTGTCGCAACGTCGATGGCAGGATAAAAATTTTTGAGTGGGTCCTGGAGCTAAGATCTGGGGAAGTTGTGCTGTGGAGAATTTCTTTTTTTTTATTTTTTTTTATAATGAATCTTGGAGTGTCAGTTTTGTACATATTATGTAGAATTAATTATTGAACTCGTAGGGTGCAGTACTTGCAAGGAATCGAGAAAACTGGGTCAAAAGTTTTACCTTTACCAGATGCTATATATAGATAAATTTGTATGAAGGAGCGAGATTAATTTAAATAGGCAACTAATCGTGGGAAGGATCGAAAATTAGGAAAAGTTATGTGTATATCTAGCATTCCCATTCAGATTGCAGTTGAACACTCTTGAACAGATTTCCCTCTTACTCAAAGATACTCATACAGGATCTGGAAAAAAACATTTCACCTCGACTTTCTCACATACTTATGAGCCATGCGGCCTGTTTTGCGCCCCTTGTTAAGCAAAGCCGATGATACCTAAAGTCTAACAAATCAATGCTCACTTGCCAGGGCACATGAAATCAGCAAGAAATTATTTACTTATTTACAAAACTGTAGTACTATATCAAAATAGACATTATATGATTTGAGAAACTCGAATTGTGCAAATTTCTGCTAACGACCTTTCATTATTTGCAGTTAAAATGACGAGCATTGTTCCTCCTCCTACTTGTTCTATTTATTTCTGTATTATACATTATTTGCATTATATAACCAATTAATTTTCGGCACGTAGTCGGTTAACCAATTCGAGAGGTCAACATCATTATCTCTTCTGTCCTCGATTAGCTTCATATCATTTCTGATGACGCCCCTCCATCCCGTTGGCCCCTTTGACAACCCTTATCGGTTAATTATCTCTCGCCGCGATACCAGGTAATTACATGACGGAAACTAGATCACGCGTGAGGGTGTGCTGGTGGCCGGAAGAATTGACCGGAAGTGTTGCTTTCCGCCTGAGATTCGCGCGGCTGTCTTTATGATACCCTTCAACGACGGAAATGAAAGCAGCCTCGGCGCAGGTACAAGTCGAAGCTCCGAACACTAAACAGCAGAATTTCCAATTTCAGAGTTATAATTAAATTATTCAGACCCGCCGCAGACTTTCTTCATTCATAATCACCGCTGCGTTGTAACTTCTTCCAACATTTAAGACACCTGATTGCGACATAAAGCCACACTCACAAGCATCGTATTTCTAGGGATTTCTGTATTATTTCAACTTTATTAAGATTCTTTGCTATACCTGACCAAAAACTTTCAATCCAGTTTCTGGAAAACCGTACACATTGGCTTACTGCGTGCTGCCAGTAGCCCACGATGTTTAGTTTAAAAAAAGTAACACATATCCCTATGAACCTGCATTTCACTCAAACTTTCAGAGTTTAACTTCTGATTAAACATTTTCCCAGTTCCATTAACGTTCTACCATTTACTTTCGCCGTGAAAACAAACTTCAGCAAAATAAATTACAGTTCATTGTGAATCGCTCACGCGCGAATTTGTTTCTACCGACAGGAAACAGTGCATAATTATTTTTTTTCATTCCACATTTTCTCCGAGATTTCACGTTCTCCTTCAATCGCCCTGCACTTTTCCCAGCCTCCGTTTAACCCCGAGCTTCAACCCCCTTGTGCGTTTTCCGCACAAGTTTTAAATCGCGCAGCCAATTAAAATCAATAACCTGTACATTTCCGTGCGTGTTATCTGTAGCCAATAGAGGGAAGCTAATTATCACGGGTGCCATTATTTATCGTCCGGCATGCAGCGGTAAATGGAGGCCCGACAAAAACGCGGTTATACGCTCGTTCATTGTAAACTCACCCGGCCTGCGTAACTCCGCTCTCCACTGTCGAAGGTTTATGTTTAATTAGGGCAAAACCTATTCCAGTCGTTCCTACGCGCATTTCTTTTTGCTTCTACGCCGTCCAATTAATTGGAGGATCGAGGAACTGCGCGAGTTGCGGCCAATCGATGGCTGAAGAATACTCGAAATTTTCATCGCAACCGTTCACTGGAACGCGGCATAAACGAAAAAGTTACATCCACGTCGCTGAAACTACGTTGACGCTAATTGCGAAACACCAATTACTTAACCCGAGGTAACAAGATAATATTGTTTATTATCCTTTATTAGCGTCCACCGCGATCATCGCCATCCCATGCAAATTAGCTTGCGAGTTAATAGCGCTCGCTTAATGTGATCAATGATTAAGTGACTACGGGAAGCGAGAGAGAAAGAGGCTTCTTAATGTATGATGCACTCGGGAGATGTAAATTATTTCAATGGCTGCGTTATCAAGACTGGTATCAGAGTATTTGCAGACGCAATAGCACTTTGTGGAATGGGTTTCACCACCTATTCTTGTGAAATTTGCGGGATGATTGCATACCGTATGGGGATGCCCTATTTAGGACGCTAGGAATAAGGTGATTCTTGGGAATTTTTTTCTAAGAAACTGTTGAACGGATCTTTTTGAAACTTTCAGGGTATTTTAGTTCACAGTCAAACAATAAAAATTAATTTTTTCGTTACAAAGTGTTCGGTTGAAATGGAGATATATGAACACGTTCCTAGGGACTCGTGCGATGGAGTTGCAAATTTGTGATTATATTGGAGGCCAAAATTCTTTTCTGAAATAAAATTCCACAGATTTTCTTATTTCTAGTATGATTATTTTGTCGATGAACTTAACAAACGAAAAAAAGTTAATCGTTGGCAAATTGGTGGGACTTCAAAGAGAAAGTTACGATTTTGCCTCAAGATACTTAGTACTATTTATGGAAAAAGAGTTGTTCAGTTGAATTTATTTATCAAAGTTTTAAGCCCATCGACCGTTATCAAATTACATTTCAAATTACATTTAATTATACGAGAAATAAAAGAATCCTTGTTTTTTTTTTTTAATTCGGGGAAGAATTAGGGCCTTCGACATAGGTAATCGCAAATTTGCAAAAAATTTTAAAAATTAATTTTTATTGTTTGAATGTGAACTAAAATATCCTGAATGTTTTAAAAAGAACCGTTTAACAGTTTCTTAAAAAATCACTTAAACATGCAAACGGACCAAAATAAAAAGACACCTAGGGTAAAGGACCAAATTACTGACACCTAATCAATTACTGTCACCTTAAGCTATTTTACTTAAAATAACGAATAAATAAACTATAGTATATAATCTATAATATGGATTACACATTGAATTACATAATTTTTGTGTATGACTTTACAATGTTTATTTATTCGTTATTTTAAATAAAATAGCTTAAGGTGACAGTAATTGGTTAGGTGTCAGTAATTAGGTCCTTTACCCTATTTCTAATTTTGCGGTCCAATAAAACAAAAGCAATCAGAGGTGGACACCTAAGAACCTCTCCTTTTTAGTTTCACCCTTAAATTCTCGGCACTCCTCAAACCTACAAGCTAATAAAGAAATTTCCAGCTCGGACCAAGCAGTATTCCTCTCGATACTCAACATCGTTGGAAAGCCAGCAAGCACGATAATGATTTTTCCAGCCCGGTGCCGTCCGTTCCCCGCTCGATACTGCTCGCTCCTGGATACCATATAAGAACTCGCATCGAGATTAAAGCTGGGTGGATACCTGGATCCACGCAGAGCGACGAGGATGATATTCGTCCGGAGAGCAGTCGAAAAGCCAGCGCCGCGAGACAGGCCGAGACAAAGCTGGGTAGAGGGGTGGGGATGGAGAGTTTTTATTGGCGTGGGGACCCATAATTGAACCCACATAAGTACTCTTTTCATATCATCGTTGCGAAATGACGGAAGAGGATTACGCCGATCCCGCGGGACGAAGGCTCGACATAGAAACTGGAAAAGTGCAGACGCGGATAGAGCGAAGGAGACAAAAGTCGCCGGTGGTGGACGGAGCGGGAGAAGAGGACTGGCTGGGTGGTTCAGGGCGAACTTCCAGGTTCTCTTCCCTCCGTCGTGCTCTTTTCTTCCCTTCGCGGGCGACGTCTGAAGGCGAGTCGCGCCAGCCGAGTCAGCAGGATGCCCGCTCCTATCTCTCTCTCCTTCGCTTGGCAACGTTCGCGCCAATATCGTTCCGTCCCGGTCGTTCCATCAGGCTCGTAACGCTTTCAACTTCCTGCCAGCAGCGTGGCAGGTTACAGCGGCTGGATCCTGGCCGCGCGGCGAGGCAGCCACGCTGATACACCACGACGTGCTGCTCGCGAACGCGCCGTAAGTGGTTTCAGACGATTTAAGCCGCGAGGAACGAGCTCGAAATTTATCTGGCCTCGGGGTAAGTGAGTCCTGTACTTTCGGGCCGCAATTGCGGGACGTTTCGCGATTGAAGTTTAGGAGCCTGGGAGATTGACTGCGGACGAGTGCGTTTGCGCGAGAAATGGGGGGAGGGCTGTTAATGGTGTTCATTGGGGGCTCGGGTGCTTTTGGTTAGTGGGTTTTCAGCGATTTCAAATGGATTGGCTGTTTGATGAGGAGCTATTGTCTGAAACGATTTTAATAGTTATCTGTGGTAATATTAGTTTTCAAATTTTTCATTAGTGGCGGAAGTTTAAGAATTAGGTTTCATCACCGTGCTCATATTGTTAGCGATAATTTATAGTCGTATTTGTCCATTGTTCTCTGTCTTCTGGATATAAAATAAGTAAGTTGTATGTAGGGAAAGTGTGTGAATTTAAATAGATTTGCTTGGAATATGATATCGTATTTAGTGTCAGATGTTTTAGGAATTACCATGTTTCTAATATTGTCACTAGTTATATCTCGCAAAGTAAGCACTAAAATGTATCAGTTATGCAGTGAATTAGTACCTAAACATATGTAAGAAAACATACTGTGATTGCAGCATCATGTGATCAACAATTACAGAAGGGGGAGTATTTTACTGAATCTTAATGGTGTAAAAATTGATTGGGCTGCCACAATTTTACATCACATTTGGAGAAGGTAAGTTTAATAATTCTGTGAATGCAAGAATGTCTACTGGAAGTACCTAATTAATTATGTACTTAAATATGATGAAATAAACTTCATTTTTCCAATATGTAGTATGTACATCCGAACGTAAAAAATAGCATATTTTAAAAATACTATTTCTATATTTTTGCAATAAAAATGAAATCAAAGATTGATGAAAAATATTTATAGAGCAAGAAATAATAAAAGCACATGTGAAAATGACTTTAAAAACTTATATACAAATGAATTAATGAATATTTCTTGAGCAGGCGATATTAGGTACACTTTTTTCAGGACCCGATTTTTGCATGTCTTACGTTTTCATAAATCCCAATTAAAAATTTGTAGGTTTTAACGATTCAAATTTCAAACTTATGCTACATACTTTAAAACGAATTGCACGCAAAAATATCGATTATTATTCAATTGGTACGGTCACCCTAATGAATTTGGCAGCACGATGTAAAACAGAATCATAATTCCAAAATCATATAATCTTCAATCACATAAACTTCATCCTAATATACCAAATAAAATGTTAATAAAAATGAAAACACACTAAAGGAGTAACTTTAAACAAAAAACCCCGAAAATTAAGAAACTGACATTAGATACTCTAAAACAAGCATAATCTTCTGAATCTCAGCGCCCAAATTATAAAATCCAAACAATGCTGCCAGTCAAACCATATCACAACAGAAATATAAAAATCTAGAAAACACAATTTTCTTATTACCAACATATTCCCTCCCCTCTCCTCTAGAACACTCTCCAACCACTGCCACCGCCAAAACTAAATTAGAATTTACCGTCCACCGACTTTTTCCCAAAAGAGAAAAAGTAAGACCAGCATCGCGTGCGGCTGAAGCCTCAAACACATCTACGGCAGCAAATTTGAATACGCCGGTCGCTAGGGCGTTAAAAGAACGTTAGTCGTTCCGCGATAATGCGAGAACCTCCTCTGACGGGGCACGCTAAACGAAACGGAAGACGGAGGGCGAAGTAGTCGCGGAGTGTGCCACGCAAGGCGTTAAACCGCGGGTAACATTTTGTTCGAGGCTGTCCGTGCAGCAGCGCGTAACCGACACGGAGCCCCCTTCCTATCCCTTCCACCCTCCGTGGCTTTTCTCGCCGGAAATTAAAACTCTTTTTGTCGAAGGCCACGGAAAACCACAGAAGACCGCGACCCCTTCTTTTTGCATATTTTCGCGAGACCGCCGGCGTAGTTCATTTCCTCGATTGGATAGGCTCTAATTTCTCCCGTTCGAGGGATCGAAAGGCAGTTCCTGGCTCGTCAGAGGATATTTAGACGGCGCTGCTTCCTGCGGGGACACTGTGTATTGTCGTAACACTTCTTCGGTCGCTGGATAACGGCCTTTTATCCGCCCTCTTTCGCTCTCTCTGTAATTCGGCCCCAACCGTGTTTCCGCGAAAGCCCCTTTGTGCAGAGGTTTTTTGTAGCCTCCGCCGAGGCGAATATTACTTCCGCCGCGATTTGGAACAATCGCTTTGAAGTTATGATTAGAAGAGTGAGGCGCCGAGGCTACCTAAAGATAGATGGTTCTGGGTGGCGAGGGGCTGGGCACTTTTCGGGCGACGCTGCTTCGACTATTGTTTCTGGTAACGTGTTACTTCGATTTGTGTGCAGACGTTTTTATATATGCACCTGTTTTGGACCAATTTTGAACCTGGCTGGCAATGAAAGTTGTTTACAGGATATGTTCCTTCGGGGATTTTTTTTCATTGCATGCTTTCGATTTTATCAACGAAAAACGGCCATTATTGATAACCATGAAGCCATTTTTCATTGATATAATCGAAACTATATATTAAAAAAAAAATTCTTGTGTCATTCAACAGATTTTTATATAAAAAATAAGCCCACAAAGGCTAATTGAGATATCTTGCTCACCGTTTTTAAAAAGGCTTCTTGGATGTCGTGTTTTTATTATAAACATTTAATATTTTTCTACAAAAAATGACCAAATGATTTTTAATGTTGCTCTTTTAAGTGCAAAAAGTTTTGTAATAATATATGCTTCTGCTTTTTCAAAAAAATTATTTACCCTAGATGCGATGAGAAAACTATCAATAATAGGGGAAGGTGGGGCAAGACGGGGTACCCGCCATATCTCAGGATTCAAACGCACGGACCAACTTTGCGCATGCGCGTTAGACGTGTTGTTACCGGCGCAGTTACTGTACTGACAGCCAATGAAACACCGTGACGCGTAACAAAATTACACCATTATTTGTAATTTCATGGAATTTCTTCCGTATTTCCTTCTTTGTTGCACCCGTGACAGTGACACGATACTGTAAACGATCATCGATGTATTTATATGTGTATGAAGCACAATTGAACTGGCTACAAGGTACGTATGTTGTTTTATACTTTTATGAATAATGTTTCGGGCAGTGTTCATATGAATGTAGTAAAACGAGAAGGGGCATGATGGGGTACTGATAATGAGAGGTACTCCATCATGCCCAAATGACAAACTCTTCATCAGGGTCAGAAGAAAACACCAAGGAAGACGAAAATCCTCTATGTTTATATTGTGATGGGCTCTATTTAGAATCTGTAGAAGGGTGGATAAGATGTCAAGTATGTATTCCTATATATGGTCCCATTGGGATAACGATATAGCAAATGGTCCCATTTGTCCTGCGCTGGTGTAGACGATGAAGACGATGATGATATACATACGTGCTTCTTCTGTCAGCGTATTAAATAAATACTATATATATATTTACTTTATTTATATCGTTTTTTAGTTGGTACCCCATCTTGCCCCAGGGGGTACCCCATCTTACCCCACCCGTGGGGCAAGATGGGGTGAAAGGACTTTTTCTGAATTTTTTTAATTATTCTATTAAAACCATTAAATAATCGGTTGATTGATAGTCAAACTGAAAGACTTATTATCAAAGAATAGTTCAGGCACAAAATTGATTAGTTGATTAAGAAAACCTGTGTTTTATTCATCATCAAACCTTAACTACCCCGTCTTGCTCCACCTTCCCCTAAGCGTAAAAAGTTCGGAATGAATCACTCGTGGAAAATAATGCAATGGAAAACTAGAAAGAAGCGTAAGAATATGTGAAACTGCTTTTATACTCTTGCCTGCAAAAAAAATTCTGTGCAGCTTGTACCAACAGCATCCGTGTCTGCTGTTTCATCAGCTAGCAAGCTTCTGAATATTCCCATGATGTGAAATCTTCTTATGAAATGTAATAGCCTCGGGTGATTGTATTTTTAATAATTTATTTTCGTCTGGATGATAATAGGAGACGCCAAGGTATAACAGTATTCCCACAGACGATGTTACGTGTAAGAGGGAAGGAAAAAGCGTTTGCGAAAGTTAAAGTGACATTGGAGTAAATTGAGAGAGGTGTGCAGTTGTACAGATAAACGTAGAGTTTCTAGGTCGCGAAGTTAAAGAAAAGTGAGTGTAAAGCTTCTTAGAATTAACACATTATTCTCGAATATTTTGCAGGCACTTTGCGAAAGGATATTAATGTTACTAACGATGTTTGTCTTAAACATCTTGAGTCCATAGTGAGACATTTAACAAATTAGCAGCCATTGTCGCCTTATTACCGCTAAAGCTGTGAACTTTAATAAAAAGTCTTCGTTTCTTAAGATCTACACTCATTTACAATTGACGCTGTACAAAGGAAGCCTGAATGAAGAAGAACCTTGCAACGATTAAAAATGTCTCCATTTACTACGACCAAATTAAGCAGTGCGCGCTTAAAACCAGCAGAACCGCTCCAACCGACCTAACAGATTAAAAATCAACTTCCATAGTTCATTATTATTGTGACCGAAATTTGTAGCAACGAATCGTGACAAATTTTTTACCGAAACCCAGTAAATATTTAATCCCTTGCCATGTTATTTTTTCTATTTTCCAAAGTTAGACTTAAAACCCACTTAAAATTGAAGGCGTTGAAGACATTCAGAAGTCCACAACGCAGGATTCAAAGCTGAATATCTTCCGAAGACAGTCCCTATTTTCTTCCTATTTCTAAAGACTAAATGATTCATAAAACGTTTCTCATTTTCTTATATCCACGCCGTAGGTATAAAAAAAGACGAGGGTAGCGGCGATCCTCCCCCAAACCACTGTACACCCTTACAGAAGACGCGACGCCTCCAAAAGACACCCCCTACCACGAGCAACATCACAGATTTTCCGCTCGACCTAACACTACGATTCAACCGTACTCCCCGCTGATCACCAAAGATCGACGACAAGCTGACGTCTCCCGCGATCGAACGGGAACTGTCGAGAGGTGTCTGGCTAGACGAGGAAGACGAGCGCCGTTCCCCTGGCAGGTGACGACGCGACGCAGAGCCAGACACGGGGATTGATGGCCGAGAACTCGCCAAAGGGACGGCGGCTGAAACAAGGGCGAAATGGCGGAGGATTAGCTCGGCTATCGATCACGGGGATCGATCTTGCGCGCTGGTTAATTGGATCGCGGCTACTTTGTGTGTAGGAGTGCAGCTCGGTGCACCTGGTTGGTTTAATAACCCCGTGCCCGAGATTCGCCGCCCCCGTCGCCCGCGGAGCGGCGTCGACGCGACCCTAGGCTCTCTGTCACCTGCACGAGCTGCGAAACCCGCTTCCGGGTGTTTCCTGCATCGACGACTGCCTTTGGGAACGCCACCGTTCAAAGGGTTCGACGCGTGAATCGAGCGTGCATGTTTTAAAGGGCTGGCCAGCCGAGCTGTAAAGTTCCGCGCGACCAGGGCTGCCGATGTAAATTTCTGCCGGTCATTTACATTGTTACAGGCCGACCAAGTTTTTCGGCTTGTCTGCTTTGCGTTCGGGGCGACGCCGGACTGGATGCCTGTGTCTGCGAAATACCGATTCCGAGCTGGGGTTGATTTTTAATTGGGGATTCAAGTATTCGAGATTCTCGGGTGGGGTTGCTGAAGCGAGTGTGGCGTGGAGGAGGTAGTTTTGAAATTTAAGAAAAGAGAAGTTTTGATGAATGTGGATTGCAAAAATTATTCTTTCGGGAGGTGGGGAACATTTTGAGAATTATGGAATGGGAGAATATTTCTATAGACCTGGTATAAGAAATATGTTTGTTTCTGTTATTTTTTAACTTCTTGTGTTATTAAACCTTAGGCAAATAAAAGCACTCGCACCATCTAATAATTAAATTACATTCAAAATGGATTATCTCGAAAATAAAATTTAATAGAAGCTACTTCATATTTTTAATGAAGAATTCTTTTTCAAGATGAATATCTGGAATATCTAGAATGCTATACATACAAACCTTCCTTTGTATCATAAAACCTCTAACAACGTGTAACTTGAAACAGGCCAATACAAAAAACATCCTCAGAATGTCTCTGATCGAACCTGCGAATGAACCAATCATCGATGGAAGGAATAATCCCGGATATTGATGTCTGTCGTTATTAAAACACGAACAAAGAGGTCCTCACTGAAAGCTCCTCGTTCGTTTATTAGCTGCACTCTGCAGCACTTTTTCCTGTTACGTTCGCTCTTATTTCACTCATCTCCGCCTATTCGCGTGTTTTCATAGACAAGAGGTAAAACAAAGCGGCGCCAGCGTCGAACTAACCGTGTTCACCAAAGTACAGAGCCAATGAAAGGCGTTTTACCTTGGTTCCCTTTTGCTAATAAACTTCTGTCCGTAGAACAAATAATTCTTGTGCCAGACACTATATTCAATGTACACCGGGCCAAAACGATTCGTCAGCGGAGAAACGTGACGGACGGGTTTTTCTCACTCAGCATGCTTTTGGGTTAGAGGCTTGGTCACATGCTGGGCGACCTAGACACGCACCAATCGAAATTCAGTGGACAGAGAACCCGGATTTGTTGATTTTTATGATGGCGTTCGTTTTTGGATTTGAGTTCGATTGGAATGCGGGAACATGGTCTTCCATTGGAATGGGGTAGGTTACATGGTTCAGTGTTATTAAATGTGAAAAAGGGTAGGTACAAGAAAAAGTTGAAATTTTTATGCTACTATGCACTACAGTGTTTTGTATACAACTATAAATTGGAGTTGTATAACTCCATCTCTATGAAGTAAGTTTTCATTTCCCGAAGAAAATCACATTCCTTAAGCGGACTAAGCAGTCGAAAAATCGATTTCTTAATTTCATTTTTTGAAAGAACTATCTTTTATGAATAAAATGCCGTTTGGTTTATATTAAAATTCGCAAAATTGTTGATTTGGCAGCTAAAAAGGTCAAGCGATAACTTACAGCGTCACCTTTGTCCAGAAACTTTAAACGCGTTTTTCTTGAATCTTTTTTCTCTTGGTTTTCCAATACTTGCGAATGAACATAGGGTTCAGATCGACTTGAAAAAATGGCAGGATGTGTAAAATACGTGGCATTTCCCGCGAAACCGCTGTTATGGTTTCTAAAAATACAAGATTTTCATAAAAAAGTTAAAAAGTCATGAATTTTTAGTAACGCACAAACACGAACAACGAAAATCGCTGTTTTTCGACCATCAATTTAATAATTCTGTTTTAATATTAGTTTTTATTGGTTCCGCGGGAAACTACGGATGTAACAAAGAAGAATCACACCTCGAAATTGGATTACATCACTTTTTAACACGAATATTACCAGAAAACTACAAAAGAACGTTAAAATGTTTACCAGTCAACACCGTCATTTTTAAAACATATGTACATTTCATACCAACTTTTTTCAATCCCTGTGATAATAATAAACATTGGGCAAATGGATACATCTGGATTTGCTTTCATTTTTTTACAAATACATTGAAAAGAAAGTGTTTCTTTCACGGAAAACGACTGCCTAAGTAGTCCCCTTAATACACTACTCGATAAAGTTTGTAAATACTTCTGAAATTACAAATTGTTTTCAATTGGTTTAAGCGGCATTCCCACTATCATCATTATCATGTGAGAAAACATTACTTATTCATGTTTAAAAACACAATAAAGAGCATACACATGAAATGTGTTAGCATTGAATAGCACGAACTATATTCGACAACATTACTTTTCCCAATTTCATGGAACACCTTTACCCGAAATACAGTAGCGGACAAAAAAGTTACCACTTTTTCGAACCACCCTAATTCTATTACATTTCAATATCAACTCAAAATTGTAGCATATGCCTAATATACATATTCTGAAAGACAATTAGAAGCTGTATAAAACCCACTTACAGTTGAATTTATTTAACTAACAAACAAAAACCGTTCATAACATTAAACAAGACAACACCTTTTTAAAGCCAACAAGAAGTTACCACTTTTCAACATAAAAACATCTAATATTTTGTGGGGGCACCTTTTGCTTTTAGGACAACCTAAAAAGTTCCTAAACGTGGTAACTTCTTTGTTGGCCCCGAAAATGTGTTACCCCGTTTAATATCATGTAACACTTTTTGCTTGTCAGTTACTTAAATTCAATTTTAACTGGATTTTATACAGGTTTAAATTCTCCATCAGAATATGCATATTAAACGTACCACAGTCCGAAATGTGTGCTAAAAAAGTAACAAGAATAGAACAAATCGAAAAAGTGGTAACTTTTTTGTCCGCTAGTGTAAGTACCTACATCAATTCTCTACACTTTCGTTTGAGGTCACAAGATCCCAATTAAAATCAAGAACTCTGCAAATTTGAAAATAAGGCACATATAAAATCGAAGGTTCCGCTACACAATTCTTGTCACCTCATCCCCAGCTATACCACAATTTACTCGACACCTTATACCAGCTTCCTGCTTACTCTCAGGTTTAGAACCTGCATGAATATGCAAGAGATGGCAAGTATACGGGGAATCGTGCAACGTTAACGGTGTCACCTAAAATCAATAGTTTAGGGTTCCGTTATTAACAAGTTTATATGTCCAGCGGGCACCGTGGGATTACTATCAATGCACACCGCTTGGAAACGCTCCGAGTGTGGACACTACTCTGCTCTTTAACTCGATTTCCTGCAGAGTGGTATAAACGCTGTCGCATTGATCAGACGGCCACCGCAGCCCTGAATGTCCCGTTTGATTTAAACGAAAGTTTCCCTTCGATTTTGAAATCAACGAGATCGCGTCGTGCCACCCTGCCCTATATTACACGAATTTATCTCTCGCTCAAATAACGCGAGTCTTGCCATTTTTCCACTGTCCACAATTCACTGGAAACAGAACCGTTGTGTCGCAGGGGAAGCTAGTAGCAGCGTCGCTCTTTTAGGTATCACGTTCGACTCTAAAGACATCGCTTTCAGCTCTGCGTTTCGAATGGACAGTTTGTACAGCTCCAACGACATGCTCGATATTACACGCGCAAATAGCATGGACTTCTTTGTGCCCGCGGACCTTTGATCTCGGACGGGATATACGCATGATATGTTTATACAGAGCGCTGAATATCCGCCGCTGCGAATCCACGTTCGTGTATAGGGACGTTTAAAATGTTTAATTAATGTCGACGTTCGTGCCAACTGAAATTCGACAGTGTATACATTGTGCTGAACTTCGACTGGTGAATACTGAAAGCATGCTTGAATGAAATATCCTATATCGTTATATTACTCGTGCCTGTCATGATTCCGTAATCAAAGGGCGGCTTAATTGTTTTTTAAATTGTAAATTACGATGGCTGATTCTGGAAATCCGGATGAGCTTCTTCTCGGACTGAAGATGAGAGAAATTGGCGGGAGAATTGCGTGATTTAATGAGATCAATCGTGCTCTGATCGTGTTCTTCCTTGCGAGTACATAAATGTGTTTTTGGATTTTGGAAAAAGGGGATATGAGTGACAGGATATGAATGACATGAGGGATATGAGTTTAAACATTGATTGTTACTTTCGAAGACAACAAAATTCTTAATTGGAATTGAAAAGGTGAAGTTTATTTTCGAGATTCAGATGTAGAAAATAATTACATTGCGAGAATCTAAAGCAGAGCAGATATATTCGGCCAGAATGTTTAAAAATTTACTAGTGTACTTCAAAATTTTTCTTTTCTTTTCTTGCAATTAGAGAAAAGTTTCAGCCCATCTCACTATCTAAAATCATCCTTCAAATCCTCTAAATTAAATTTAGGTACAAGTCATACTCGGTCGTCACAGAAGAATTCTTGTTTTAGAGCATTTTCATTTAATAGGTGTCAAACTTTGACAACTGTGAATTCCATCTTCGTCGCAAGCGAGGGTCAAGATGAAAAGCTTCGAGTCTACCGTAGGAGAAGCACTTTTCGACTATACAAATCATTTTGAGGAGTGCAGATATCGCATGACTCGGGGGCAAAAGTGGGTCGTGGCGTTTCTGGCAGATAGGATCTTTGCTGGTGAAAGACAGGCGCGAGCTAAGGTATCGACCGAGAATTCTCGAGCGCTAGGCCGAGAAAGAAAAAGACTCGTAGTCGAGAGTGCGCCTTAAAAGGCAACGGGATGGTTACGGATCGATCATTCCCACGTACAATAGAAATGTCTACGTTCGATTTGTCTGTCGTCGGTGCATCTTTCTGCTAGCGTCAACTGTAAGAGTAAAGTTGCAATTTATAGATGTTATGAAAAACAGGTGCCATCGCTCGCAATGCAAAAAATGATGACGACCATTGTAGATTCATTTGTTTCTGTATTTTCCGACGATGGTTAGTGAAATTTAATAGGGAATGTTTTAACGAGCATCGTACTTTTAGGATTTTTGAGTGTAGGTTTCTGAAGGTTCTGACATTGCTTGAAGCATCTATTGATGTATTTTCAAATTTTGCGGAGGATCTGTATTCGGGGTTTGTTTATTCTAGAATGCAGTTCAGTTTTCAGAAGAATTCAGTTTTAAGATATTTGAGAATACAACTATATAAGAGTTAGAATGAGAATGCAATTGGGTCTAAAAAGAGCTGGGAGCCTTATAGGGTAAACGACCCAGTTACTGACACCTGACCAATTACTGTCACCGTAAGCTATTTTAGTTAAAATAACGAATAAACAAACTATAGAATATAATCTATAGTATAGATTATAGGTTGAAATACATCATTATTTTTGTGAATCACTTTACAACGTTTATTTATTCGTTATTTTAAGTAAAATAGTTTTAGGTGACAGTAATTGGTCAGGTGTCAGTAACTGGGTCCTTTACCCTAGTGGAGTTAAGAAAGTTTTAATTTTACACATTTATTTTATAAATACAAACTTCTAATCAAACAAGTTCAGTAATTTTTCAAATAAATGCGTTTGCAATAATAAACAGCCTTCGTTCCTAATACGCTTTCCGGTAATTATTTACAAAACCCAAACCAACTACCAATCACAGCTTTTTGGTCACAGTTCAGAATGTTAACTTTGACACCATATATCAAGCTCATCGAAATCATTCTGCTGTCGTGTGTCAGTTAAAATTCCCATAGTCCATTTTCGGGTAGAAGAAGTGAAAACTCACGACTGTATATCATAAAGTAATACTAATTAAGGGCCGCGTATTTTAGTTCCCAGCTGCGAAGGTTTGACCCAAAAAGGTACCAAACCGAGATCACGTATCTGCTCTGTAAATTCCCAAGTAGTCGATCCCCGCGCTTGGTCAGACAACGCCACTTTACTCCATATCGGCCACTGGTTCTCGCAACTTGATCCTACCAACAAGTCAAATCTCTCCTCTACATTTCACGAAGAAGAGGGAACGTTGTTTCCACAATTGCTAACCTCGATCGCCATTAACTTGTCGAAGACGAATATTTTGGGACATAGGCAGGTCGCGAGCGGATCAGCTCTATTTCGAGAAATTCGGTCGCCGCGACGATTAAGCGCACATTCATCCGAATACATGTGTAGACGTACGGGGTAGGCGCGCTCGCGCTCCCGCTATATTCGCGGCTGGCCTCACATTTCCTGATTGAGCCGCGTAGCCGCACCTGCTGCACTATCAGTTTTAATTTGCAGTCATTTAATCAATGCGTCGAGGCGGCATTGAATCAAAACGTCCGACCGCTCTCGGCCCGTTACCATAGGCCAAACATTCGCCTCCCCCTTTACGCACGTGCGTGCACGTCGTGTGCGTACGCGTCGGCTATCTCGCGCGCCCTCCCCCTCCGCCCCGCCGCGCAATGAATTAATCAGGCAGAGTGATGAGGGACGCGCCGCCCCGCGTTCCTACATACCGATGCCTCGGGACGCGCCCGACGCGATTCTACGCCGATGCGTCTGTCGATTTGCTCCAACGAGGCCGATATACAAGGTGTCCCCCGCGAATAGCGCGTGGTAAGTGTATTGTCGGTGGGGTGAATGGGGGAAGAATTAGAAGGGTTTCCACCCAAAGGGCGTGGAAATGTGACTAACTGTGGAATGAGTGGCGGGTAACACATTTGAAGTCTTGATTTCTTTCAATGAGAACGGTATACAGGGTGTTTACAGCGAAAGGGAGAAGTTGTTTTGTATAGGGAATAGTGAAAGGGTTTTTGAAATTCCGAGTTATTACGTAATGGCGGTGAGAGACATATTTGATGCTCTATTCTGTAAGAATATCGCTTTGTGTTTTGAGAAGTTGCAGAAGGGATAGCCTATGCTTATTGTTAGGGAAGCATTCGGTACAGTCGGTGGCAGATTTAACAGGGCGGCCGATGAGCAGTGGTTACCTGGGCCCCTGCTCGCAAGGCTCCACCAAGGCCCCATCCTTAAAAAAATTAGGATTGTAATTAAACTATATTTTTTTATGTATTATTACACTGAGCCCGTTTTCAGTAAACTATTTCTTTAGTTGCTCGAAAAATGGGCCCCGCTCAGAAGCCCCCCCCCCCCCCCCCCCGTAGGGCCCTGTCTTCAAAGATACATTATGATTTCATCCAAGCACTTTTTTCTATACTTTTCTGTACATTTACCACCTTTTAGTAAACTACCTCTTCATTTTTATGACAAAATGGGCCCCTCAACGTTTGCCACCTGGGCTCTTTTTCTTAAATCCGCCACTGGGTACAATGTTTGGGCATTAGAACTTTCAGACATCGAGCATACTTGAGTAGATAAGCAGTTTCTTTCAAGTATACACAATGTACTTCGAGTTTGCCTGAGGTATCTAAAGATTTAAGTTCCCTTTTGCCAAATGTGTGATCCTTACTGATTTATTTTGTTAGCAAGATTGAAATTATTAATTCCAAGGTTATTTTTTAAGGTAGCCCCATTTTTTCAGGAGGAAAATAGTAGCATTCGATTTTAACGATGTCTGGCTCTGACAAAGAATGCCACGATGTGCCCCATTAACCATTGTATTAATTCAAGCTTCAATTGGGAAAAGAACATCCACATAAGCTGTTTTATTTCAGACAGATAAATAATTAACTCTTCGCTTTACTGGTGAAATGAAAAATACGCTTACATCTTTAACCACTTTGTTTTATGCAATGAAGCGCGCAAATTATACGGACAAAGTGAAATATGCATATGGGTCGGAATACGTGATAATAAAAGATGGGATTAAATCGCGAAATATACCATTGATGCCACTAAAAATTAATCATGTCCAACTACGTTCTTGTCCTCAGTGGAATTACCCATTCTCTTTTTCAATACATTCCCCCCAGGCGTTTTGCATTTCTATCATGATTAACAGAAAATTGAAAATTTAATGTTATTCAAAGATAAATAAATATATCTATATACAACACATTCCCCTGAAAATTCCTATCACATTCAGGTTCCCAAATACATACTTCACTCACAAAAAACTGACTCGATAAGACATCGATAAATGCTAGTAAAAAAAATTGAAGGGACGTTTTACAAATTGCCCGAAATAGTATCTTGGTTACATGATTGCAAAGTTCTTTATTTCCCTAAATTTCCAGACCCCATCACGCGAGGGAGTTACATTCAATCAGCGACAAAATCCATATACCACTCGACGCACAAAACGCTTTGCAAACTCCCAGCCAACAGTTTCGCATAGTTCCGAAGCGATATTGCATTTTTCAAAGTGTCTACAAACGGAGTTGACTGGAGTCAGGCAAGGGGGCAAGTGGTTAATCTCCGAATTAACCGTCAATTAGCTCTCGATAACGGGCCAAGCCTCGGCGGGCTTGCACGGCATCGAAATCAGAAACGCTGGCGGCTTATTAAATTGCACACGGAATCCATTACCCCGATGAACGCCGATCGAACGTCCGGCATTCTGTTTCCGTCAGAAGTAGCCCAGCTAGGCGCCCGTAGTATTCTATTCGCGCTCAAGGGTATACCGAATATACACTATACTCACTTTCGGAACTATGCCTATTAATACCTTTGCTGGTGGAGCTGGCTGACCGCACGGGACAGCAGGGAGCGATCTGGCTAGCAAGAAGGGTTGGCGACCAAGCGTAAAGCATCGATAGTTCAAGCAGACTTGGTAGATTGTCGACCATTTATGCCGGCACAGAGGCTGCTGGATGAGGATGATCGAAGAGGGAACCGATTATCGCGCGAGGGTGAGGGCCCAACAAAAGAGGAACGCAGAAGGTATGGCAGTCCAGGAAAGACAAAGACGAAGGAACGACGTGACGGTGGAAGAGCAAGAGCCCAAGGGGGATGAAATTCGAATGGCAATACCCATTTTGTAATGGATGGCATGCTGTTTTGGAGTCTGGCTGCTCGTGATGCCAAGATCTCCTCAACCCCGTGCTCTCCGCCATCTTCTGCAGGGCCACCACCGTAATGCACCTGCTCGATCAATACTGCTTACGCGGCATCGATGCACGCGCCACTCGGTACCGTTCAATCTAAAGGACATGCGAGGGAGTAATGCTCGTCCAGTGTTTTTGGGATCCGCTCGTAGCACTTTGCGCGTCCTCGGCGATTCAACGACGAGTCTTATTTGATACTGGTTCGATGAGTTCGCCTAGTGCGCCATAGTTTGGGTTTAAATCGATCGGCAAGGAACATCATTCGGCACGGAGCAACAAAGTGTTAGGTAGTACTGGTGGAGGAATAATCGAGAAGCCTCTGTGGCTTCGTGGAATGAGCTCGTGCGAGGAAGACAAATGAGAACAGAACAAATGGAAACAAGGTGGAAAGAAACGCAAAGCAATGGACGCGATATTGCATTTCAAGGATACAAAAGTGTAGTTTGAAGAGTGTTTATAATACTATAGTATTCTTTTTATTCATTGTAAGTTAAATTATAGCAAATATATCCTTCCTTCTGAATTTAGACACCAATCAATTAATATTTTCAATAGATTTTCTTGAAATACAAATGTCTCTTCCAGAAATCAACCCTTTAATATATTGCGAAACAACAATTCTGTCTCATTTCTTTTCGGATTGTATGCATTGTACTTTTTTACGTGTGTTAGGGCAAACTGCACTAATCATTGTCACTTCTGATTAAGAAGCCAAATATTAAGATGTACGAGCTTAGAACGTACGTTTTTACAATTTCTTATTTTTCTTCCACTCCAACACTGCAAATTCCAGTAGTTGAAGCATTTTACATCTGGCAACACCATAAAAAAGTCTTAAAGATAGTGGTGGGACGAATGGCTGAGTTTTAAGCGATTTCTTAAGATTTTGATAAGGAGCAAGTATATTTTATTGCTTTATAACTAAGTAATGGATTGAAATACAGATTTATTTGTAAGTATTATACGTATTTAATAGTGAATGAAATAGTCTGTTTAAACTTCGTCTTTAAACTTCTATTTTATTTTTTATTGAATATTCTTAAAATGAACGACTTAATAGGTACTCAAGATGATTTACTTTAATGAAAAATCCATAATCATCGATAATAACTGAAAATTAAAACCACATAAAAACTTCCCAAAAAAATATAGACATTCCAATTGGGACTTCGGCTTACGGTGCCGATCATTGATACAGTTCACCTAGTGTTCCTTCTCGAGAATTCTTTCTCGAGAATTTCTCGAGAAATTTTATAATTTCTTATTTCTCATTTCTCGAGAAATTACATTGTTTCTCGAGAATCTTCAGTGTAAGAAAATTATTATAAATCCCATTAGTTTTCAGAAATGAATTTTCAGTTGGTTCAAATTGTGTGTTAATCGTGAACATATAAACACATCTACAATCAGTGATAAATGTTAGCAATATATGCGAATAATTGCGCGATTGTTTATAAACTTTTCTCTTCGTATCGCCGATGTTCTATGTACAATTACACCCACATCCACTCAAAATGAAAGAAATTTTTCTACAGCCGCAGATTTTGTCACAAAGAAAAAAGAAGTAGATTGGCTGACGCGACGTTAGACGCATTGTGCTTTTGAAAAAATACTATTTTAAAACAAAGAAGTAAATTTTCGTTTTGCTCACATTTTATATTAAATAAATAAATTTATCTATTATATTTAATATCTGTTTTTTTTCATTTACACAAGTTTTGTTTAAGTTGGACACGAATAAAAATTTAGATAAATATTATCAACATTATTCCAAAATTATAAATTTTACAATAGTTTTTAATTTCTTGAGAATTCTCGAGAATTCTCGAGAAATATAATCTGATTTCTCATTTCTCGAGATGCGAAAAATATCGAGAAATCAGGAACACTAAGTTCACCCTATCAAGTAGCCTTCAAGTAACCTTTACAACTATCTAATACGAAACATAATAAGTTACTCTGCTGCCGTGGGAGGATAGCTGCGCGTATGTCAAAAGCAGATAAAAGGCGCACACCAAGCGCAGAGGCCCTATGCACTGCACTTAAAAAATAGTAGAACGCGCAACTTCAACGTATGCGACCCAACAACCTGTTATGCACATATATCGTACTCCTTGCCGAAGTGTTTCCGCCCCTGTACAATAATAATAATAATACCAATAATATCTTATCGTCTCGCAAATAAAGCACCGAAGCATTCCTCGAAATCGTTACGTTACTGGAACTCGGAGGAAAATATGGCCAGCCCCCGATGCGATCATCGTCCCCGGTAAGAGTCTCTGAGCGCGATAGGGAAATCCCATCTACCCGATCCCGTCCAGCATTACCTATCCGTCTATCCGCTTATCCGCCTACCCATCATTAAGACTATTAAAAATCGATGGCAGAGAGGCCGGGAAGACAGGCCTGGAACGTGGGTCGACTGAATATTTCTACGTCGATTCCGGAGGTTACTTAACCCCGTGCCGCGTTCGCTTCGCTAGCCCAGGGCACAATAAACCGGCGCCCTCGGAACTACGAGCGTGTGCGAACCGGTTACAGCCGAGGAATCTGTTTCTGCTCCCACGCGCCACCGCCCCCTCCTCCCTTCCTCCCCCGGTTCCTCCTTCACTCCGGCGCGTCTTCCCCCGGGGGCCCGGTATCACGTCGCACGATGCATCTCTTCTGGTCGTTTGCCATTCTCCTCCGCCTCCCTCCGCGCGCGCGCGCGCGCGCCAGCGAACCGACGCGCCACGGGATCAGAAATTACCCGCTCCGCCCGGTCAACGTGCATTGACCGGCGTGCGAGTGCAAGTAGAGATGCAACGGAGCGTGACCCCTTAACACGAGCTAGTCGCCCGTGACCCCCACCCCGCTGCCAGCCGTGGGCTGCCGGGCTACGGGCCCCGAGCGATGCGATCTCGATCTCGTGCGTGCCAAAGGTACGCGCGCGCGGGGCCACGCGCGCCCGTCTCGTACGCGTCGCGATTATGCGCGTGTCGACGCGCAGAATAGGCCCCGGATGGTGGGTCGATCGGGTGTGTGGCCCCCGCCGTGCCACCCCTAACACGTGTATGGAGCTAGGTGAATCGGAGCGTGGTGAGCGATGAGTTTCGTTTCGCTCGGCCGTGTGCTGATTCGCAAACGTCATCACGGGTCGCGGCGCCCGAGCAATTTCGATCCTGGGAATGCCGAGCCAAGGGGGCAGGGGCACGACAAAATTTGTCCAGCATTTTTGCTTCGACCCGCATCCGATGGGAGCCCGGAAGGGTGGCGTCGATGCGTTCGGTTCGCACGGCCAGGCTCTGTTGCCTTTTGTCGCGGTGGAACTGGACTAGGATTTCTGATGCTCGGTGATTTCGTGCGTTTTGGGTTGGTTCGAGTGTACATAGGCGGAGTGTCGAGGCGCTCTGTGTAGGTTAATTAGACGGGGCATACGGGAAGGGGAAGGTGCGGGGTGAAATATTCGTATCTGGGGCTTGATTTGTTTTGTGTAATATAGTTGACTGTGGTAGACTGAAATTATCTGAGTTAAGGGCTGTTCTTAAATTATGTGAGGGTAATTTTGGTGATTTCTTACCCCCTCCTTCCTCCAGTATAAGAATTTGTAAGTTTTGATATTGCAACTCCTATCTTACGTAATATTTTTTTCATTGAATTTCTTCAGTTATTAAGATTCTATTAAAGGTTTATATAGTTCATTTAACTCAGTTTCGGGAAATTTAAACTGAAACAACTTTTCTGGAACATTAATGATAGAATTTGTATTTATTGAAAGTTAGTTAAAAAATATTACGTAAGACGCTACTTGACCCTTAGCTGTATTTACTGTCAAGAGTTAAGAATTTTTGTTCCTTAGTCTGAATTTTTATGTACTCTTTCCCCGTGGATTGGAAGAGTTAAAGTGTTTGAACAGGAGAATATTTATCTTTATGACTAGCATAAGGAACAAGTAGAAGTATTTTATACTTGTACATGTTAAATTTTCGCTAGGTATTAATACCAAACACTCGTTGCCATTTCCAAGAGTAACAGTTACACCGTTTGACAAAAGCTGGCATTTTTCACTTACTACGCTTGTTTAGGCACCACTATGCGACTTGAGGGACATAAACGCATTTTCGTTGAGTAAACTTCAGGGGCCTGTTTGGTCAGATGGGTTGAATAAATCGATTTTTTTTAAACATTTTTTGAAAGTAGATACCCTCAAGATTGTACTGTTAAATTTTCATAGAAAAATTCCGATTATTTTAGCTTCTACAGAGGCATATTGTAGGGAGCGCAGATTTTCGGCCTTTATAGATGAAAACCTTGAACGCGTTTTTCTCGAAAGACTCAAAATCTCCAACTCTATCGAACCGATTGCTTTATAAATTTGACTGCTTATTTTGCACACCTATGGGTCTAACCTACTTTTAAAATCGAGAATAGCAAACGAAATCACCGGTAAACGTTCTATTTTGTATTTTTTCCGCCATTTTGCTAATTTTGAAGATAAATTACTAATCATAGCGATGGCGATAGTCATACTAATCAAGAATCTATTTGGATTTTTCGGTTCAGATAAGTCAAACAGCTGAAATCACGAGCGAAGCATGAATTTTTAAACATGTCATCAAGACCGCTTTCAAAAGCCTTTTAAAAGCAATAATTTGATTACTTTTATATTTTTTATTGACTGTAGAAATGTAGTTTAATAAATAGCAAAAATTATTTTCCATTACTATAATTATTTTCGTCGCAATAAATTCCTGAAAATCGCTGCATTTATCAGCGCGTTAGCCGAAATGACTCCTTAAATATAAAACAAGTATTGCAACAGAGAACGCTGCTATCAACCTTCAAAGTATTACCTCCGACTCAGCAGGAAACTCGTCACAGGGTGTAATTTTAACAAAAACGACCACTTAATACTAAACTCATTATGTGCGCGTAATACTTACAATCAAATCTTTCTGAAACGCACAGAATACCAACAACGACTAACGTCAACAATTTCATAACCCGCCATGATCATCCGTCTAAATTTCCTAATTGCAAGTGCCCCAGTAAACATTGAAACGCATACGCACAGGGCTGACGAGTTGGGCGCGCAACGAGCGGAACGTTCCCCCCTCATTTCCATTTCCATGTATCAGCACTTAATTGCCGGGCCATTTTTTCCCACCGAAAGAAATTGATTATCCCGGTGGGGTACGTAGGTCGCCGATTCAGCCGTAATACGTGACTTGGCGAGGGGCTCAAAGTTGCGCGCTCGGGTCCGTGCGCCCTCCCTCCCACCCTCTCCGACAGCCTCGGCCCAGGAGATTGCGCTATTACGCTTCCCGGACAATCAGTGCGAGACAAATGAGAGGAATACTGATGCGAGCCACGGGACCACGGCGAGCAGCGACTGCGGCAGCCAAGGGACAGGGGGGTAGGGGGTGGGCACCGAATCCTGAGGGATGGACGCGAAGGACACGGGGCGCGGACGCTCGTCGGATGAGTGGCGGGGGGAGGAAAAAACTTGGTGCGGCTAAGGGCATTTGCATTCGAACTGAGAAGAGGGGCATGGACAGGAACTCGGGGAAAGAAGGAGAGAGGGGAGGGGGAGTGGGGGTCAGAGAGAAATAAATTAGGTGCGCGGCGAAGTGACTTTCAATTGGGGGTGTCCCGGGGCTTTTTCCTCCGGCTCGTCACTTGTTCCTACGGCAAAAGGAAAAGACGTATACCTAACCTGAAAAGAGGACTTCTGCTAATTGCATCCTGTCTAACGTCGCTCGTTAGCCGACATCCGCGGCGACGGGGGGCGCGGCCGGGGTGGAAACGGCACGAGAAACTTCGGTGGCTTAGCTCGATAGAGGCGAAAAGAGGAAAAGCACGCCGGGACGAAGGTGGACCGACGCGAGCGCGGAACGGGGTGGAAAGTTGAGAGTGGTACTTATCGATGCCAGCGATATTCATCCGCCAAGTGGTGTCCAATTAAATCTACTTGGAGGAGCTTGTCGTATCGCTGGCATCGAGTGTGTCTCCTGTCCGAAAATGTTGGCCACGTTAGGCTTGCGTGGTGGGGTGGAAGCGATGTAATGGGGTGGAGCGGACATATTGAAATTGTGTGTAAAGACGAGCCTGTGGGGCGTAAGCTTTCGAATGTGTTTTTTGGTATTGATTAGAGGGTGGGGCTGGTTCAAAATGAGTGCTTCTTTGAAGGATTTAGGCGTTGACTTCTTTGAACGCCTAAGACTGATGAACAGAATTTTTGAATATAGGAAAAATTTGAATTGTTTCTGCTGTTTTTTGTTAACTTACAGGGGAAGCTTGGTTACCTGAATATGCCGATTTTTTAAACTGTGCAGGTTTTTGGAGGACCTCAATTTAAGTACTTATCAGGTAATATTTCAATTCTGCTCATTTTCGTTTTTGAGAGTGAAAACATCCCTTAATGGTTAATTTATGATTTCCTATTTTCCTGTATCTCTTGAAAACTATAGAAGATATAAAAAAATTACATTGAAAACTTAACGGCTTTTTACGCTCTATAAAGCCATGTAATCGAATTGATTTAATTTTGAAATGAGCAACGATTTTTATTTAAACTACAAAATTTAAACAATTCCATTGGATAGTTTTATAGAGCATAAAAAGCCGTTAAGCTTTCATTCTAATATATTTTTTTATATCTACTATAGTTTTCAAGATATACCTACAAGAAAGTAGAAAACTACACATTAACCTTTAAGGGGTGTTTTCATCCTGAAAAACCGAAAATGAGTACAAACGAAAATTGCCACATTCTTCTATTGAAGTCCTGTACAACTTCATTGTCTCTAAGTTAACGTAAGTGGGGAAACAACTGTTATTATCCTGAATAGTAAGCGTATTATTTTATGAACGGATAAACTAGAATTATTTGACCTGACGTAACTTACAGCTAAGTGATTTCTCGCCATCACTGATCCTCGCTCTTGGACTTACCTGAAACAGATAAAAGACTGACATTAGTATGTTACATCTACATGAATGTTTATAAAAGCCACGACAAACAAAACTCCTATATTTCCACTTTCAGCGACTTTTTACCATGCCAGTGTCCAAAAACCGTGAAGGAAACATCCCTGGAATCTAAATTCTCGACACCCCGGCGCGCCATCGTCTTCGCCCCAAACCGCCACTACGACTCCGCCAAGCCCGTTCCGCACGCTTTTACGAGCACGTCGCTGCCCGCTTGAACCTCCCCTCGCGTATTCCACCGTAGCCACGATTTTAAACCGTAATTTCGCCCAACGCGCCGAAATGAAATTTCAGCCCGGTGATAGTCGATTGTTTTCGCGTTCGTAACACGAGGGACGCCGTTATATTTCGCGCGGCGCGACGCCCACCGCAAGGGGACCGGCCTTTTCATCCCTGCCGGCAACGGTCCGAAAAATCGAGGGGTTGATTAATTAATATAATCTCGATCCGCCACCTGTAAACGAGTTAGCCGCGAGTTTCGCGTCTTCAATTAACACTTTTGTGCGTGCACGGTCGCGCTGGACGGGGGAAAGTTGTCGGGGGGAGGGGATAGAGAGAGAGAGAGAGGTGAAAAAGCTCACGCACCTCATTTCCGGCGCGACCCATCTCGGTTCCGCGGCCCGTTCCACTTTGATCCGTTCCACGGTGAGCGTTCCGAAGCCACCGTAAGAACGAAGTTAGTTTCATATCCGGTGCGGTCTCTAAAGCTTTCGGAATCACGCCAGCCACCCTCCCGCCCCCGTCCCACCCTGTCAAACCGAGCGCCGCGCTACCATCGACCGATCTGAAAGGAGTAACCTGACGTGCCATGTCGTCCCTACACGCGAACCTGCCGTCGGGAATCACCCCCCACCCCCCACCCTCTCCTGACCCTTGTTCCCTTCGCTCCCATCGACCGTCTTCTCCCCCTTTCATCCTGCTCACGATTTTCGTTCGCTCGGCCATCGACGTTGCGACCCACGACCCGCTAAACCATCCCCGGGCTTCAGACCACTTTAGCTGCTTGACAAAACGCCTCGACCTATCGGGAAAAATCTCCGCTCTGACCCCTTGTTTCTGCGACGAGGGTGCTGACCGCCGCGGCCTGTGTCCCCATCGTCCACGCCCGCGCCTCCACGCGGCCCCTTCTCCCCGGCCGGTTCACCCTTTCTCGCTACGGAGATTCGCCGCTAAATTATCGGCCCCCGGCAGACTGCCGCTAATGGAGCAAAAGCTAATACGGTGGAACTTTCATTGATAAACTTTGATACGACGGGGGAAAGGGCGGAAAGCTGGGAGCGGAGGGTGCCTTCTCTTTTCAGAGATTCTCGGGATTTCGGAGAGATATTGCGTGCATTAGGACACCTGCTGTGTTTGCAGAAAATTTGATATTTTGGTACTGATAAAATACTGTTTTGAAATCTGATATTTGATGGATGCTTTTCAGTGTTTTTAAGTTAAAATAACAAATAAAATAGAGAGCGATGGAGTTCTGCGATAAACTTGCAATGCTTTTCACAATTATTCCACAGAGACTAGGTGTCTTAATACTTATCAGCGTTCTATTGTATGGTGAAGAAAAAATATAGCGTATCTGTTGGTCTCTTATTTTAGGGTTTGCTTTGGAACATACAAGTTTTCTTGATTTTTGATATTTATTTAGTTCCTTCATGATGTCGTTACAGTTCTTCCAGCCACTATACTGCATTAGCATTCTGTCCAGCAGAGATACAGCGGCTAACCTGAGACTCACTCGAGTGGTGTGCAAAGCGATATCCTTGAGGGTGTAAACTGCGAACCAATAATTGTGTTCCTCGCCATGCATTAAGGGGACTAGGTTATTTGGTCACATTCCTGCACAGCCTAGAGTCCTTAGAGCCCTTAGAGTCCTTAGGGTCCTTAGAGTATAAATAGGAATACTGGTATCTTTTTGAGAGACGCAAGGTTTTCAAAAATGCTACTTCAACTCGGTCAGATTTTGTCCAGCAATTGCTTCTGCGGAGACGTTTTGTTTAATTGGTCCCGAGTAATCATTCAGGGACACTCGAACAATACTTTCGATGTTTCGAAGTGTTAATATGGTATTACAAAATAATAATCCTAATACCCATACAGCACACTTCGTTGCAGCTGTATTGCATGAACGTTGCTGCAATATTGCGTATGTTGCAGGTTGCATTGCAATATTGTAGGAACGTTTTTGCAATATTGCCATGCATTATTGGAGTGGCAATGATCCTACAATATTGCAGCAATAGTGCAAGCACGTTGCCGTGCAATGTTCCATTGGCAACGATCCTACAATATTTTTGCAATATTGGGCGCACATCGACGTGCAATGTTCCAGTGGCAACAATCCTACAATATTTCGGCAATATTGCGCGCACATCGACGTGCAATATTCCACTGGCAACGATTCCACAATATTTCGGCAATATTGCGCGCAAATCGATGTGCAATGTTTCAGTGGCAACGACCCAGCAAAATTGCTTACATATTGCCGTGCAATACTGTAGTGGAAAGATTGCAATCTCGCATCGCAATATTTCCGAAGAGTTGCAGGATCATTGCCACAATTTTGCCGTTTCGTTGCAGAATCATTGCCGAAACGTTGCAGGACTACATGTTTGCAATGCTACCGCAACATTGCAAAAATACACACCTGTAATATTGCGAAGACGGACGTAGGACTGAACCTACAACGTCTCTGCAATGTTATGGTGCAACATTGCAATCTTGCACCGCAATATTGTAGAGACGTTGCTGCAATGTTATGGTGCTGTGTGCGTAGCGAGAAAGTATGCTCAATATATCCCTGTGTGCTTGATCTGATACTTTTGAATTTATAATTTCAAAAAGGAGATAGGTCCACAAACATTAATTTTACAGGATATGAAATAAAGGTTTAATGTCTATGCATACAATTAATGCGAAAACAATTAAACTTGATTATATTATTGTTCGATTAGGTATCCTGTGTTTAGTGGTTCAGAGTTAAAAATTGTTGAGGTGGTCAAATTTCATTTTCTGTTGTTTGAACTTTTCCCCTTTTCAAAATAAATGATATCGAACAGGGAATGTGAGGAATTATTTAAGAATGTAAAGTGTAATGGAGTGTAAAGGATGGTTATATAAAACATTTTACATTATTTAGAACTGGAAAATTAATACGAAGGAACTCAATACAAACAGACTCAAACGTATTATATCTATTTAGTTTTTAACCCTCATACGTTCCTCATTTCATGAAGTGAATCTGTTCCTCGGTGTCAAATTGGCACAGTGGTAAAAGATCGACGAAATGACAAGGCAAACAGGTAATTTTTGATATTTTTATTTACTCAAATTGATGAGTTTACATTTGCATCTTAGATTTTTCACAATTTTCGTATAAAATAAAACAATGTGCAGGACATTGTGCTTGTTTACAAGAATTACAATTAACAGAACAGTATAATTTATTAGGGACAACTGTGTCAAATTGTCACTAGGGACGAATGAGGGTTAAAGAAATCGGAAACGAATTTGGATAAAATGAAAGATATAAACAGGATCAGAGGTCCTGTTCTGGACATTCTTAGCGCCTCTTGTAGGTCAACTTGTTAGAGCTTCATAAAAATCCGCTTTAGAGCACGAAAATTTGTCATATTTCTGAAAGAAACTACGAGCTGAAGAAGCGGAAAATACAAACCAATGAACATGGTCAAAAATCGGACTTAGTCCCTTTTTGAAATTATCAATTCATTTAAGGGTCCTACCAATTTCACACCCTGCTATTTTTCCAGTATCATTGTATATATGCGAAACACAATACTAAATATGAATGAAAATAATATTGTATAATTCAAATATACTCAAAAGCACTCAAAAAGCTCCTCACTGTTTTGGAATTTAGGGTTCCGCGTATAAAATACAGGTCGAAGCTTAGAAGTTCGACTTTTAACGTGAACTATTTAAATGCCAATGATGCAAATTCACACACGCACACTCTGCTACTTACAACATGTGTTTTAACCAACTAGGGAAATTTGTAATGCATATTTTCACTTATTCCGACAAACTCCCGCGCATACATTTGCCTTTGCGACTTAAAGCACATTTACCATGCAACAACATGAAACGAGGTAGAAGAAAAGTCTTTCTACATTATGCAACTCCACGTAAAACAAGGCAGCTTCATCAAAAATTGAAATGTGAATAGGTACTCTGAAAATCTATTTGATGCATTTTTCACCGGACTTGAAGCATTATCCCACAATATTTCAAATCTCAATAAACAGATTCCCTTTCGCAAATATGGGACACTAGCAAGGAATTATGAAAATGAATCCGAAAATTATAATCAGAAATTGGTGACATAGGCTTCACTGCACCCTAGCGCCATTTTTAAGTTACCATTTCCGTATTATTTAATCTTTTAACTTTTGAGTGATAATTATACATTCTCAATACTCATACAACATCCTCTAATACCCTTTTTCCATATACGTAAATTTTGATACGATGAAATTTGTAGTTAAAAAATTAGTTGTGTATAAAACCATTTTTGTTAAAATTCACCAAATTTCTAAATTTTAATGTCAAGGTCCATAAATTCACAGAAATATTGTCAAATACATATACTTCTGGAAGAAAATTGGGTTAATAAGGAAACGAAGATCGCTGTGAACACTAACAAACGATACTCGACGGAACCGGCGAAATCGGCGAAAGCATTATTCGAAATTACTCGGAGAGTAATGGCGGCGGCGTCTCGTGCAGTGGTTTTCCTCGCCAGGGTACTTGCCTACCCCTTCGAGAGTGTCTAGGCAGCACGAGTGAGGTCTAAGAGGCGGTCTAATTTCAAATCAATTTCTACCCGATGAATATTACAGAGAGGCCGAGGCGGGGAAATAAATAAAGGATCAACTGGAGGAGCTGGAGGGTTCGCAGTCCCGACTTCGCCTCGTTGCTATCGCGTTCCACGATATGCCGGGACACGCATTCGATACATCGAAGTCCTTTAATCACGGCGAGGGTCAGTTTGCTTGGAACGAAAGTGGTGCGCCGAGGTTCACGAGGGTTCGCCGCGCGTCACGCTTCCCTTTTATATTTATTAGCGCCGAGCTCACCGTTAATTCATCCAACCGTCGCAACTACATCACCACTACACATGGACGATGAAATAAATCTCGACCGGCCAGCGCTGTATTTCATCGCGACGCCACTTTCTTCGCTCCATTCGCGCTTCATTTTCTCCGCGTCCGCTCGACGAAAAGCAAACCCCTGCAGCTTCTATTTGATGCTAACTCCGTTTTGAGGAGATGGTAATAGTAATCGTAATAACTGAATTTGAATATGATTTTTCTGTAATGTAATTGTGTTTTGGAATTTGTCAGTGAAATTGATATATTGGTGTGAAGTATTTTATTTTCCACAGCATCTCAATTTCAACTGTCCAATGATATTACTTGGCACGCGTGTGTCGTGGATTCTTATTCGTAAGAAACTCGGGAAATTAATTTTGCTGTGGAGAAAATGAGTTTTCGAAACTTTTGTATTTTTTGCGAATTAATTAGAAGGAGTTTGAAAGCAAGCGCAGACCTTTCCTTTTATACAAAGTTTATTACTATCAGGTAGAGTAAAAAATATTTGTTTCTGTATTTAAATTTTGTGAACGATTTAAATCAGGCCTGGGATTTAAGTGAACGCAGCGGCCGATTTTCAGAGGCAACGCCTCCTTTCTCCCGCCTCGCGTCTTGGCCCCCGCGGCGGGCCAGCAGCTAGGAGTGCCTCAGGCCCGTACCATATGAAGCGCGTGTGGCGCGTTGACAAAACAAAAACGCACCGACAATCATGCTCTCTGGGACGATATGGAGCCTATTGATACAATGTCACGCTAATACGCCACGCGCGGTTCACGTGTTACGGGCCTGAGGCGCTCCTAGCTGCTGGGCCGCCGCGGGGGCCAAGACGCGAGGCGGGAGAAAGGAGGCGTTGCCTCTGAAAATCGGCCGCCGCGTTCACTTAAATCCCAGGCCTGATTTAAATTAATGAAATATGACTAAGAAAAAGAACTTTGGTATAACGGATGAAGGATAACAAAATTATTATCTTTTATCTGTCCAGTAACTATAACACGAGGTATCTTCTGCCCCCGACTTTTCTGAATTAGGTCTATTGCTGTACCAGAGCACAGTTACGAAGTCGACTATCTCGAGATTAAGTTTTAATGGACAAGGCAAGGTAGCTGTTATTTCTATCCGAAGCACTACAACAGAAAGCTTTTACTTTTGCTTATTCTTTATTAAGCAATCGGCCATTTTACGCTAGAATCTATAAAACGTCCAGACTGTTCGTGCAAGTGGACTGTAAGTATAATATTTTAAGTTAACGACAAAACGCGATACGATCGAAATGAGTTTGACAGAGGTCAATATGAATATCAGTACGTCTGAAGTTTTAAATCTTAATTTCCCATCGTGCATTTACACGCAAACGTTTTTATCGTTACGATTTGACTATTATTTCCAAAGATTAAAAAGTCTCCATTCATTTCATCATTCAGTTTCACTAAAACACATCAACACATTGGAACTTTTTTGTCGCAAAAAGAATGTGTTTACTGAATTGAAGTTTTTTTCTATTTATTAATATGTACTTTGAGAATACAAAAAAGTTTTCATTTTTTTAATGCTTGCTTGCCCCGAAATAGGGTGTGGAATGTGCGCTGTGGAAAAAGGACGCCTGGACTGCGTGGTCGATTTTGGAGGAACCATCTATCTGGGGTGGTGGTATCAGAGAGGTTTGTAATCAGTATGACTGTCGCTATGGCCCGAATCACACATTTTTGTTCTTTTCTCTCATCTTTTGCGTCGCAGAATGATTACAAAATTTAGCTAATTCCGACAATTCAACTTTTGACATCCGTCATTTTGTTAATTCTTCATCGATCTAATTAATCTCAGTCCCCACGATCTATATCCCCAAAATCTCATTTCAATTACAACTCACACCTGAACTAACCTTGATTGAAAATATGCATCACAATTCCCACGAAACTCAAACAACCGAATCTATTCAGAACACTCACCACAGAAGACCAACCAAACTCACTCAAACATTAACAAATTCAAACCTCTCCAAACAAATACCAAAAAAGGAGCAACCAAAGCTTGAAAATCATCCCCAGCCCTCTCCTCTTTCAAACTTGCAACTCCACAGACGAGGGAACTCGAACCCCCAAAATTTGCGTGTCCCTCATGCGAAACTTCCCTTCGACAAAACTTTTTCATAATTATTACCCCATCCAGACCAGAGGCTTCCCACGTGTCTTCGCGTGTAAAACCACCCTCCACCCCCGTTCGTTCAAGATATTTCATTAGGGGGAGTGACAGGTTAACAACGCCATCGAGGTGTTTCGTGATTTCAGCTGGCTGAGGACACGAAGCGGTTCAAGAAGTTCGGTGTAATTAATCGTTGCCAGGGGAGATAAGAACAAAGAAGAGTGGCACGGGGGAGGGGTGGTTGGGGGGGGGCGGGGAGGGGCAGCGTGTACGTAGGGACGCGCCGAGAATCGTTGCCATTCGGGGCGTGTATGCAAATGAGCAGTAGATGCCACGATGCTTTTCTACGGTGGAAAACGGCCGGTTGCGTGCACGCTCGGTGGCGTTTCGCTCAGATAGCCCCGCGATTCGGTGAATTTGCATTTTTAGCGAATTTACAATTTGATTAGGCCCAAGGTGGAGTCCTTGGATCCGCTTCTAGGCACGGAGGACTATAGCGACGCGCGCGGCTGCGCGTTATCTTCCTGTGCTTTCGTTGCCTCTGCGGCTGAATTCGCAGAAGACAGATTTCGGATAAGGTAAATGGCCCCCATTGTTGGGCTTACATGGACGTGATCCTTTCGACGCAAATATATTTTACGGATGGATCGAAATATTTGCGTGCGATGTGGATTATCGAGAATGTCTGTGTCTTTAGTTCGTTGATTGAAACAATGTTTGAGGGTAATGTGGTTGCCTGTAAAGAAATTATGGTGGAAGGTACTTTGTGTTTGTTTGATTAGTTATGCTTTGTTTTCTATTAGCTAGTTATATGGTAGTGGAAATCTATGTGTATTTTGTGATGAAGAATGAACTGAAATTTTGAGGTTTTCAGTGACTACATGGAATCAGCTGGGCATACAAGGGAACGTATCGAACTAACACTGTACTACGTGGATTTTGATGAGAGTCTGCAGATCTGCAGGATATTGAAAAATATTTGACATGTATCTTTTGTCATCAGAAATCATCCAGGTTGAAGGAGTGAAAAGGGCCTCTAAAGTTGGGGGTTGAAAACATGTTTTCTGTCTAAAAATTGAGTAGGGACTAAATTCTTCTTTAAAAAACTCACACTTAAAAAAAAATTGTTTTACGCCTAATAGTTCTCGAGATATGTATTATAGGAAAAGTGTTTTCGACCCCAACTTTAGGGGTTGTTTTCACCCCTTTAACATGAACGATTGTTGATGATAAAAAATATGTACCAAATATTTTTATTATTTTGCAAATCTACAGTCTCGTCAAAATCTGTGTGTGTGGATTCTGTATGTTCCCTTCATAATATATTTTTAATTTTAAGTGTACCTTTCATCGTCAAAGTGCCACACAAGGTGAAATTTGACGGTGACGCATATAGAAATTCTGATTTAAATTGTATTATATTATCTATTACAAACTATAAATTACAGCCATTAATAAGTATGTATGAGTTGCACCCTTTATTTACACATTAATGATCATATACATATCAGAAAACGATCACCACTTCACTTATTAGATTGTCCACCTGCAGTCGCAGATCTCCTTTCAACAAGGACTTTTCAAAACTCTAACGAAAAAAATTGACCCACACTTTTCTTTACTTTCAGTAAATTACACCACGTCTTCATAGATTTTTCTTATTATACAATTGACCTTTGAACTTTAAAATTTTACAAGTGACCTTTTAAATTTGTCTGTTCCTCTGTTTATTCTTAGTCTCAGACTTGAATCCATGAATAAAATACACCTGTTTATGTATCAGTTTTAATTAAAAAATGAGATCAGTTTTGAATTTTGATAGATACACTATTATTTAATAAAGGACTTTAACTCTAGCCTGGGTCTTTCTGGACTCAAACGTTACGCCACTAAATGCAATTTTAACAAAGAAAATCTTAGAAATCTATAAAATAAATTTCTCTAACAAGAACGTTATCTAAAATACACAGTGCCATTGGGTCAAAACGAACCCAGTTGTCGACACCTGTACGTTCCCTTGACTCCTCTTCCCTCATCCAAGAGTTAATCGAGCTCTCGCGTCGTGTTTATTTTCCTGCTCAACTTTAATCTATAATAAATTCACCTGTTACAATAACTATCACTCGATCATTGCACCTAGCTAGGAGATGCATCCAATAAAACTACCCCCATTTTCTGAGCTACCGATGAACAGTCTCGCTCAATTCTCCGAACGTGAAAGATTGGAGAGACCTGTCCAGTTTCCAAAGCGACGTAAGGTCCGCCTCGGAAATGTTCGGACGAATGTTGCAGCCTCTACTTTAGAAGAATGTCGTGCGGGATAGTTCCTGGCGTTCCAGTTCCGAGAAGCAGAGGAATGCGCAAAAGGGAATGCAAACATGGTCGACGCTCTCGTATCAAGGAGATTGAAAATGTCTGTTAAAAAACGACGATTTAATCTGGTAATGCTACGTCATTGAGGAAACTCGAAGAAATTGAAATGTGACCTATTTCCACATACTTCTTCTTCGAGGTTCTTTAGTTGCCGTGACAGTGCCAGAAACTCTATCGGGAAGGGAATTTCGATTTGCATTGTGACGCGTAGCGAACCACAGATTTCTTGAAGTTGAAGGTGAAAAATTCGTGTACCTAAGGGGGCCTTGGCCATCCTGAAAATTTGTAGTGATACAGATATTTGCAATGCAACATTCCGAGATGTATCTAACAATTTTTTCCCACGTGTTCAGTAGGGCATTTTGAATAAGAAATGTCTTGATTTTTCTACGTGAAGTACAAGGTCGTGTGGAATAGGGGGATTAAGTATGATATTAAGTTAAGTGTTATTAGATAGTGGACGATCTTACATTGATGTGATAAAGGTCTACACATTAGTGGTGTTGAATTCGAATTTAATACGATATGTAAACGTGAGGATATTCCTGAAGAGAGTGCGAGTAAATTTCTATTGGGGCTCAGGGACGATAGATTGCATAACACGAGCTTGGAAATAAGGTAACGATTCCTTCAATAAATCTCAAATATATTCTATCAGGCTAGGGATTTTCATGTGTTGTGAAATTCGAAAAATATAACCACGTATCACAACAGATTACAGAAAAATACATTAATATATTACTTATTAAATAAAAAAGGCACAATTAAAAAACGCACCAATTGTAAGCCTATCAGTCAATTTATTAATATAAATGGTAATCCATGAAGTATCTGGTAGATTCAGTGAATAAATATACCTATGCACGAAGGATGCTACGTGTAGTTTAATCTATTAACTTAATATTCCTCTCTGTAGATTAAATCCAGGTTCTAAATTCCGAATTGTATTTGCCATGAAAGTTATTTTTTTAAAGTTTTCATTACACGCAAGTCTCGATAACCAACCGATGAAATTTGTACAGTGGGAGATAACAATCCTTCGTGACTACGCCCCGAAGGGGCACTAATTATTTTTTCATTACCCGATAAGCACGGGGACGTACACGGTCGTTTAGATCGCCCCGCGAAACCTCGGATATGATATAACGCCCGCATTATGACACGCCAACAATCGTTAAACGCATTAAGTTATTGCCAGTATTAATTTCATTATCTTTCAGCGGCGCGAATAAAAGAAGAAAGAGGATTTAACGTGGTATTCCATAAATAATAGATGAATTTTTCTAACACGATATAAATTTTTAATTGCGTGCCCGTTTACAGTCATAAATAAAATTAATCGCTAAATGGTGTTAATGCAGTCGAGTGTCTCTACTCCCTAGTGTAACTGTAATTTCAATTTCAATATACATTTGGAAATGTGTTTTGTGTTATATGGATTGTGAGGGTAAGCATGCTAAAAATGCAGACGGTCCGATTATTTGCGTATGGATAACCGAAATGTGGGGAATAGCATTTTTTTAACAGGACTTTGTTTTCGAGAAAATTGATTTTGGAAGTCGCTTCAGTTTGTGTGTACTTGTTCAAGAACCCATTTAATAGCTATCTACAGATTAGAAGGTTTATTTAATTTCAGGTTTTAGAATACCATTATCTGATATCAATGACAAAAACAAAGCGCTACAAATTCGTGGTCGAATTTCAGGGATCTTAATGGAAGACCAAAACGATATAGAACTTATTCTTTTTCAGTTAATTACACATGTATTCGATTTATTTTCAGAATCGATATTTCTAAAAAATTAAATATTTTTATACAATATTGATTTATTTTGCCACGAGAAATCGGTGCTACATTCTTCCCTATCAGTATTTTTAATAGAAAAGAACTTTGCAACTCCTTCTTAAAAGAGGAAACAATGTCAGTCTGAGAATCTTAAACTTGGAACCTTCTTGAAATATAAGCATTCTTCACTTGAACATAGTCAACAATAACAACCATCCACATAGTGCCATTGTATTAAAAAGAATTAAGCAGACTGTAAGCAGAAATGTTCACAATTAACGTGCATAAAAATAATAACTATTATCATTGTTAAATCTACAATCTATCCCCCAAAAGTCTTTCTCAAGAGAATTCAAACCAACCCAATTTTCCTATTTCCTCTAAAGTATAAAGTTCTTAAAAATATTGAAAGCACTTTTAAGAATTCCACTATCAAGCGTCTTTACCGTTCCTGCTTCTTCGTTATCAGGCAAGTAATTTTCAACTCCCAAGTGCTCGTAGTTACGTTTTTGCTGCGCCAGCTATCAGGCTCGATCTATATTCAGGCTTGCACTAATTTACATTAAGTTAAAGTTGCGCCACAGTAAATTCTGGGACCGTTATTCTCGAAATTCCTGTGGGGCATAGCAGCACACGTTATTAAGGTGGTGCATGCGCGTTTGAGTGTTCTTGTCAAGACGATATCGGATGCTTCTCGGCCATTAAGCTACACCCACTCCAAGGGGCTCGCGTACGTGTGTGTACGTAGACGAGGAAATCCTCTGAGAATCTAACTACAGAGTATCCAGCAGTTTTTTCCCCTGTCGTTCGAGAGACGGCTTTATCTAGGAGAGGTTCACGAGGAACCTGGTAAATCGACGTTCTCCACGTCGAAGCTCGAATTAGCTATCAACGTTTACCCAAGCTACCTTTAAAAGCTGCCTTTAGAAGTGAACGTATGATCAAAAATTTACTTGTCCCCTGTCGTTGCAACTTAGAGTCTCGCTGGGAACGACATTATGGGTTCGCTCGGTATAGGTAACTAATCGAGAATATTCGTTTACAAAATTACTATTCCGGGAGTGACAGTTCCTCGGGATAGAAGTATAATCTGGAATTATTGATAAAGGGAGTCGGCAGAAAGATTTAAGTCTTAAACAGATTTATGTTAAATTTATTTAAGAGTTTTTTTTTTAATTTTCTTTAAATATTTAGGGTTAGATTTATGTGCCAGTGTAATGAGTGTGTCGTTTAATATTATACAAAATTGATTTAGAAATGCTGCATGCAAAAGTGTTTGCAAAAGCACTTTCCATCTTATTAGTAGTATCACTCTTCCACATATGTTTATATTAAGTTCAAAATTAGAGATAATATAGAACCTATTTAATCATGTTTAATATTACGATAAATATAAATGTTATTGCGCATCAGAAAAAGGAACTATGATATTTATCACAAACAAATTTTTTAACGATAAAAGAAATTCAAATTTTAACATTGATGTCTCGCCAGAGAGGCCCTCTGAAGTGCAATCTACGTATAAATTTCATTTTTTTCCTCAATACAGTAATGTCTCGTTAGCTGCTCGCTGGTCGGGACCGGCATTGAGCCCGTATCGTGAACAGACCCTTAATTCCGAGTCTGAGTTTCTCGCTTCTTTCTGGCCGAAGAGGGGAGCGAGATGGAAGACATTGCGTGCGCGGCCGGCGTGCGCGACAGACGCGAGCGCTCCCATGTAATCGTAACTGCTCGACGCATGCTCGCCTTCACCGGACAAGAGTGAGAAGTAGTGGGGATAGCGAAAAGTCCGTATCGTGTTCACGAAACCGAGCCGCTAACGAGACTTTACTGTATTCTCAAAGTCATTCCATCTTTCTGAAGTCTGGATCTCGTGTACAAAAGCTCAAGGAAGAGGGAATATGTTTTGCCAAGTGATTTGATGCTCGTAACAGTGTTAAACCAAGTCAAATGTTAACAGTCACGAGTCATGACGTTTAGGCAGTATCATGTGTTGCAGAGATGTAGCCATTGACCTCAGACTCACTCAAGTGGTATGTAAGTCAATATTCTTGAAACTGATCTTGGCCACTTATTAGAGTTGCTCTTATTCGTTTACATTCCTACATATTCAAGGACCTCACCACGCGAATGTCCAAACATTATGCTGAATACAACCATCTCTGAGCCTCCGACTTATCTGCAACACCTTTAAGGATGCTACCAACTTCATCCCTTTTACTTCATTGCTTTTACAAAACTACATACCACATTTCTATAAAACACACTCTACATTTAAAGCACACATTCGCAGCACTAAGCAATACTGAAAACACAGAACAATGCATCGCTTCGTTCGAAATACTTGGAACCCATTACCAAGCTTTGCTGCGAGTCACTAAAATCTCGATCCGCGTTTCAGCGGAGTTAACTGCTCCCGCGAGTCAAAACGTTCAAACGCGCACTTTAAACCCACGCGTTACTCCAACGTCCATTACTACGGTTCCTCATGAATTTAAATCTAAACGTTCTCCACGGATCTAAAGCCGAAAGATTCAATTATCTCGCGAGGGAAAACGTCATCGAGGCGGAGAGCCCAGCATCGAGTCCTCGGAAGCAGATTTCTGCCTCCCGACTCCTTCCTCCATGCAAAGAAGCTTACCGTATCCAAGAAATCTCATCTGGAGCAGCCTTATCTCTAATCATAGTCTATTGTCTGCATTGCCATACTCAGCACAGTATTATTATCCCGGTTATTACGCTCTAAACGCAACGCTTTGTTACCAGAAAAAAATCCCCAGCCGGCCGAACCGCCCCCGAATTTTGGCACGAACGGATATTCTCTTTTTCACACGTGCAGGGTAGGTTAATAAACGCAGCGGAGCCTCGCGGAGGGGGTAGGAATCAGCGTCTAGGTATTACGGCAATGGATACGATTAAAGTCGGCCGTGGATGTCGGGGCTAAGGCCAAAAAGCTTTCGAGTATCTCGTTCCGCCGGCTGCAGGGGGTTACTTTCTCACTCGGTATCCATCCATGCTGGATAAAGTCTCTTCTCATTTTCCAAGAAGCCCATTCACCCATCCCCCCGGCCACGACTTCTGCGCATCTTCTCGTCTCTCATTTTCCCTCTGTTTCTTTTTCTCCTCTCTCCACGGAACCGTTCCTCTTTCCACCCACTTCCCACCACCCCAACCCCCTCATCGCTCCGTCTGTCCCTCTGTCACTCTCCTTCAGCCCCCAACCCCCCTCCTTTTGGTCTACGGTTCTCGTTGGCGTGTTTTTCGTCGCTCCGAGAAACCACTAGCTGCCGACTGTCGGAACGAATTCTACGTTTTCGCCGATTCCTTTATTGCGGCCGGCCTAGACGACCGAGTAAACAGACGGAGAAGGGTCCTTTCCCACCCCCGCCCTTCCTTCGTCGTCCCTTTGCGCGCAGGAGAGCGGCTGCTATCGAAAAAATTTAGTCGCGGAAATGCCGCGACGGTTCTTCGTTCCCTTTGGGCGAGGATCGATCCCAGGGTGGCCGCCAAAGGCAAATTTCTCCCGTGCCCTTCGAGCTTCGGCTTCGCTCGCGCGAAATGGGAACGAGGGGCAATTGAATCTGCAGAGGGATGTTAATGTGCTCGATGGAAGTGGTGGGGGGCAGCGCGAAGGGTGTGAGCGCGTCGGGTCGACGATCAGCGTGTACGTTTGTGAGGATATTCTTGAGATTTCGTGTGATAATGGTGGCTTAATTTTCTTGTAAAGGATGATGGCACTATTTGGGCGATTGGGGATCGTGAAGGAAAAGAAAAGTTAGTGCAGGTTGTGCATCTCTGCGTTCCAAGGAATCGCAGAAAGGCATAATTATTTAATTGAAATATTTCCTTATAAATATGTACTTAGTTACTTTCTTGTTCCGAGTTAATTTGTTTATTTATGTGAGGGGTGGGAGGTTTGAGGGACCCCTGTTTTAGGGTTGATTGCAGGGAGGATGCTCGTTTTAATGAATAAAGTATGAAAATAGTTGGAAGTTGTTATTAAAATGAATTTAAAAATGAAAATATATATTTAAAAATTAATAAATAAAAATTAATATTTGTGTTGCACCATGGTACAAAATCGTAGTCATATGATATTGAGCATTGAAAAGTTATATTATCATTAATCTAGTTTCAAATGCACTTATTCATAAGATAATTATTTGAATTAATTAAACAAAGTTAAAAAGCGTGTATTACGTTGTTATTCCTATATTAATGTAGTTGAAATACCCACCCTCTGATTTTATACACCTCAAAAGTGCCTGTACCTTTAAGAAGGTTTAAACAGGCAAGATTATTGTCTTGCAGGTTAACACTCCCAATAAGAAACAATCGATTCGTCTATTTAGGTCACAGCTCCGTGTTCCATTAACTGAGGGACAGTTTTAAGTCAGTGAGCTCGTTGCGCGAGAACGACCATTCCGTTTATTTCCAGGGAACAACGCGGCATTCAAATGTAATTGTCGCTCGAATCTAATTGTTATCGTAGGCAAGACTCGTTTTGACGCCGCGACAACTTAGCTGCGATGAGTGAATTAGGTGGCATGGAGAATTCGCGAATAAAATGTTAACACCAATAATTACATTACCTCCCTTTATCCTTTAACCCAAGTAGAAAATAACTATGCTTTCCGCCAATGTTATCGTTCCTTGCTGTTTGACTTACCTGAAACAGAGAAAAGATTCATGTTAGTAAGTGGGTTTTTGCGAAGTCTTGCAAATTATTTTAATGGTCTATGTATAGGTATGTATGGAATTGGAACATCTGAAATTAGTTTTCTCGTATACTTTTGTGATTTTTTAATGGACTTGAGTCTTAAGCTGGGTTTACACCTAACGATTGACTCGGTGGAGTCATCAGTCTGCTACTCGGTCGAGTGAAAATCTTGACCGAGTGACCGTTTACATGCATCTAGTGGTTTGAACGAGTCAGTTTCTTTTTACTCGTCGAACGTATAGCAACGATGGGTGATCGTCGCGTTTTATTTAAGAAATTTTTTAAAAAATACGCCCCTGTAATCATATCAGAAATGATAAAAGAATTGGAGGATGAGTCGAAGAAAAAGAAGAGGATGTGGGCGAGGCAATGGTTATTAAGGAGGAATAGCCCTAGTAGCATTTCTAGTTGGCCCGCGGTATGCCCAAGTTGGGAATTAGTTGGCCACCAAAATGCCAACAATGAATGCTACTAGGAGGTCTCAGCCGGTCTTCTTCCTTAAATAATAGCCCGCCTTAATGCTGGGTTTACACCTGACGAGTGACTCGGCGGAGTCACTCGGTCTGCTACTCGGCCGAGTGAAAATCTTAGCCGATTTGCCCGCCGGATTACTCGGCTGAGTACTAGAATATGCGTTCAGATTGGGCGAGTGCTCGGCCCAGTGGGCTCACTTGGCCGAACACTCGTCAGGTCTAAACTCAGCATTCGCCATTGTGTTCTAAGCAGTGCTAACTGCTAAGTGCCTATAATAATAAGTGAAACGTCCAAGGATTCTAAGTTTATGGATACGACCCGTGTCAATAATTGATATTCTTCTGTAAATGGTTAAATTAACTATGCTGATAACAAATGCTTAAAGCTGAGTGTATATTCATGTCAAAATGCGGTAACAAGAGTGGTGTACAATATGTAATCTGGGTCAAATTTCACGTTTTGTATAGACCATCAGGTGTACTAACACTTACAAACAGGAATGCTGTTATGTTTAGTTAAAATGTCCTATCATTTGTCCATTTTTTAAGAAATGTTAAAATATTTCGAGTTCCACGCGTGTTTCACCTTTTAAATAAATTTAGAAAACCCTACGCGCTTCGTAGAGATCTAGAAAAATTCTAATTTATTTATTTTTTTCAAGAACATCACAAAGAAAATGGTAACACTTCAGTTTTCTTAGATATTACGATTTGCTAGATAGGACATGTTAAATGCACCATCCCCATTCCTACCAACCAAAGAATATTTCAAGCGATTATCCACCTTACTGAAGTCCCTTCTTCCGACACTCTTCCACCCCCAACAATCCACCCAAATTTCCAACCAATTCAATCCCCTCAGTAATCAAACGCCCAATACACCTGAGACTTTCAAACACCCAAAACAAACACTGCCCACAGTATCAACCCACATCCAAACCGTGTCCCACACTGTCATGGACGTCGGAACCATCGCCGCCATAACGACAGGATCGCCTTCGCAACCAGTGCCTGGTTTAAAAGTCGTAATCGAGCCGAGCGCGTAAAGGGTGCGCGTCCAAGGCGAGCGCGTATCCTTATCGACGCCGTTCGATCGTGGCCCGTAAAAAAAATTGCAGGTTGTTACGCGCCTTCGATACGTTTACATTACAGAAAGGGTGGGGTGTTTGGGGAGGGGGGTGGTTGAGGCGCAGGCGAAGAAGAAATTGGAGGCGGTGGTCAGCGGTTAAAAAGCAGGCAAACCGTGTCGTGTTGGCTTCCAGCGCACACCCCCGCATTAACTGTTCGCAGTTCGTAACCCGTTATTTCGCGGTTAGCCCTACGAACGATAAGTGCGAGCCCCCATTCCCCTCAGCACCCCCTCGCTATTTATTGCCCGCTGCGCCCCTTTCCCAGCCAGCGTCGCTGAAATTTACGGCCGTTGGGCGCGAGGCGTCGATACTAAACGCGCGTGCACGCGGCCCGTGTCGTGACCTGATAATAAAAAAAAACAGTCGCTGGGAGATCGCCAGCGGAAGTCGCGGGCGTTCGGGAAACGGAAGCTGCGGCGTTCCTTAGATATCGCCCATCCAGCGATAGAGAGGCTTTTTAAAATAGACGTTCTGTAACGATGAGTTTCTGCGATATATCTTGCGATAGGAATGCTTCGCGCTGGTACTTTTTTGGAAGCAACGGGATCGAGGTAAGTGTCGAATGAAACTGTTGAAATTTTAATGTTGTAATTTTATGACTATTAACTACATATTCTGTTCCGAGAAAACTGTTACGAAATGCAGTGGTTTAATTGAAACTTTTATTCCGCAGATTTTTGTGTAAACAAGAAACTTTTATTTTCTTCAATGTAGAAAAAAGTTCTAGTTAAACAGGAACATTTATTCTACTCTGAAAAAGTTAAAGTTGTGACAAGCAGATTTCCTGGAAATGTGGGGTGGACAGATCTGAAGGTGAAACTTTAAACCCTTGGGTGAAAATAGTTGTATAAAAATAACAATGTGCTTTGTGTTTTATATTTATCCTGCTTTCAATTCCTTAAATAATACGGATTATAAAACATATTTCTAACTTTTACATTTAACCCCTTAAGTATCTGTTCTTATATGATCCACCAGAACTTTTATTAATCGAATATAAAGTAACTGTTAAAACTGAACTCTTACAGCAGAGTTAAAGTGCTAATGTACAAAGTTAACTTAAAACAGGAAAGAAATTATTTGAAAGTTAAAAGTTCGATAAATAAGTTTTATTTATAATACCGTTAAGGAACTAGTTCTTGATCAGGCACTAATTTTTGATCAGTTCATGAAATAAATCGTTCTTTTCAGTTTATGTCCTTAAATAATTGTTTGAAATAATTACTAACATAAAAAAAGAAAATTCAAACTAGTTCCTGACCTGATCAAAAATTAGTTCCCATGTATTTTCAGATGATCAAAAACTAGTTCCTAGTCACATTATTATTCCCTAACCTTATAAATAATTCAATTATACTTATTTTCAACTTTTTAAAATTTTTCCTTAAAGTGTAAACATTAATTCATCTTTTAGTATAAAAAAAGTCTATGGTTGAAAGTTTTATTAGGTTAAAAATAAATATTAAAGCGGGAAGCCCTCTAAACTGATCAAAAACTAGTTCCCTAACGGTAGTTAACTGTTTCATTCGACTCCGGGATTTCGGAGCTTCTTGATATCTGGGGATATTGTTACGATGCAGAATACTCTTGTTTTTAATTAATTGTTAGTAAGGAATTTTATTTTTAATATAGTCGAGTTATTACTTTACTTTTTGTCTCGCGTTTTCTGGTTGAATTTGTAGTAGGCTGTTATTAGGTGGAAAAACACTTTTACTTTCCACGGAGTACCTGACGTTTTGGATTCCTAGCCTTCAGACATTTTGTACGTAGACTCCTCAGAAAGGAATATAGCTAAAGACACCGATCGGTATCGGTAAAGGTGCCCTCGAGTAATGCTGGAAACGAGAAATCCGATTTCTAATCCGCGAACAGTCGCTAATCCTGGGATATCGATTCGAGCGGAGTCGGAAGAATCGCGAATTGATTAAGCTGTATAATGGAATTGTCGTACAAACGTCGAAGCAAAGTGGTGTTCTCTAATTAAAATGCTAATTCGTCAGAGTAAACGCACGCAGGCATTATGGAAAACGCTTAAAACGGTCAACGAACACGGTAGGGAGAGCGGTCTCCCCCAAAAGACGCGAATTAAATAATCCCCCGATTCCACTTGAAATTCCATGGCGGTTCACCGAAAAGGGGGGGGGGGGCACGTTCACGTCGGAGAGCAGAGGCAGAACCAGCCACTTAATTACCGTACCAGGGAGTTATAATCTGTCGCAAAATCTGAATAACTGCAGCCAATTTCTCAAATTTATCTAAATCTCGACGAAGCAGATTCCTGGTACACATTTTACCCGGCGGCGCTTAATCTCCCTAAAACGCGAAAAACGGTGTAACCACACTTCCCTCCCCGGCCTTTTTCAGCTGAATACCGCAAAGCTGATTAATTTTTTCAAAATTCAGATTTGGCCATTTAGCTTTTGCGGTTATTTTGATTTTTTAAATACCGCAACGTAACTGACGAAATAAATTCATCACTTTTTAACGTATTTCACTAAATTGAGGATTTTATTAATTTCGTTGTTATGAATAAAGTAACAACGTAGGAATTAAATATTTTACTAAGTAGCCTATCCACACAAGGCACTTCTATTGCTTCCAATTAACACTAATAAATGACTGATTAAATACATAAATATATTGAAAACCTCCCCCACGAAGCACAAAAATGTCACTAGTAAAAATACCTAATACCTTGAAATTTTTCCATTCGCAAGCAAAATTGAATCGAATCAACGTTCACCCCAAAGAACATTCATCAATTCCTCCGACTGGAATCAACGTCCAAACATCGCACCCTGTTATCACGCCCCCTTAGCAGACACTAGAAAACTCGGCGTCGAAATTAATCAGCGGGTATTTAAATAACCTTGAGTGGCCATTATCCTCCCCCGTCTACGTGACACGGGAACGGCAAGATTTAGCATGGCCGGCGCTAAACACAGCCCGGGCCAAGCAGCTATCGAGGGGGGTGGGAGGTCAAGGTAGTCCATTACATCAGGTGGAATGAATATTCGCGAGTGAAACGACGGCGGGGCCGCGTCGCTGGCGCGTGTCTAGGCCACATTCGTCAGGGCCGCTGCAAAGCGAATTCTAAGAGGGTCTGCCGGCCCGTCTAATATACTCATCCAACGGCCGATCCTACCGGTCAGAAGCTACGCGATAGCATCTCGGTACACTAGTTATGCCACGCTTCGAGAGACGTCGAGATAGCCCGGTGATATATTCCCTTCGTTCCAACTTTTCGAGCCTCCCCCGTCGACCTTAGTCTCGCGTTTCCTCGGCGCCCCCCTCCCTTTTTACGCTGTCCGCGTCGCCCCTCTTCCTATTCCTTTATCCGTCGCTTCTGATTCCACCGAGCCACTGTGATTTATGACACTTTTTCCCGTTATCGCGCATCGAGATCCTTGGGAGCCAGTCTGGGGGCTAGCAGCGAACGAAACCCTACGTTCTGAATGCCCCTTCCTCCCCCTACCATGCTAGTATCGACCATGGATTTCGCGTCGTTCCGTGAACGCTGAAATGGGGTTCACCATGGTTTCTGGGCGCGTTGGGTGCTTCTTGGTCGTGGTATTTTTTTGTATTGCAGGGGTGGAAGATGGATATGCAGGATGGTATTAGTGTAGGGTGATGTGGTTTTATGTGAAATGCATTGAAGTGGTGTGTAAAGTAATATCCTTGAGGGTGGAGGACGTTAAATGTGGTTTTGAGTGCTTATTGTAAAGCCATAAAGACGTGAAATGTGTGTTCTCCTTGGTGTGCTCAGGCGTTTAATGTGTTATACAATGCTAGGAAAGTTATAACAAATTATATCTTTCGGCTCTTTACTGTCGACAGTCTAACACGCTATAGTTTTTGGCCAGCAAATCTTTAGGATCTGAGACAAAAAATATAGTTGATACATGATTGTACGGACACACTATTATACTACTTCCACTCGAGATATTAATTTTATTTCTATGCACACGAATTGTCAATTAATCGTTAAACATTTAATTGAATATTATTTTATTCCTGCAAAGGTTCTTTAGTACGATAACATATTCTTCCCACATCGCCACTGATCTTTTCCCCAAACCACCCCTTAATCTCGTTTCACGTTTCTGACTTAACAATTAAAAGATTTTGCACTCGAAGATAGTTAAAAAGTTACGTTAACCTACTCAAAAGAGTGTACCTCGGTGGCAGTACACTGTCCAACAAAAGCAACGACGGATTCCCATGCTCTTACAATTGCTCCCGACGTAATTTCAGCACCAAGCTGCAATTATTCGATCCACCGCGTGTACAAACTACCCAAAACGTCTGAACTAGGCTCGACACACGCGTGAGGCTACTTGCATCGAACTTCCGCGGAGGACCTTCCCCAGCCTTTCCGATTCCTCAGCCCAGGGAGCGCGAGGGGCGGGTGGCGAATCGCGACGGTGCGAACAATTGTGTTGCGGAACTGCGGAGAACTGCCATTGTCGGCGGAAAGTTCGGAATTATACATTGGAAAGTTGGAATGGATGGGAGGAAGGAAGGAAGGAAGGCGAGGAAGTGGTGGAGGATGGTAAGAAAGGGAGGAAGGAAGCTGGATTCGACCAGATACTTCGTGGGTACTCGTATTCGATCTACTCCGGCCGCCTTCGAGCTCTCTTTTCTCCTGGCCCGCTACTCCCTTTGCTATTCCGCCGCCCCTTGTTCTCCTCTCCTTATCGGAAGTTTTCAGACGATCCGCGCGCCGCCGCGCAGAATAAGAGATGATTCCGCGGCACGACGCGGTTCCAATTTAATTCGATGTTGATTCTGATTTAATTAACCATCGGCGCCGATCGGGCGAAACGTCGACGACGCCGCTCCAGACTTAATTCTTAATGGGGTCTGAAGCGCGGCCAGCGTTTCGTGGCTCGCTCGCCGCGTGGCTGATTGGCCCGAGTGCTGCTTCAGACGAATGAAGAGAGTTTTTCAACAGTCTGAACGCGGTATTGATGGCGGAGGAAGCTGCGGGGCTGTTCAGAAATTCATCGAGGATTTTGGAACGCTGGAGTTCTGAGGGTGGTTAGAGGGACAGGTGGAGTGTCAATTGGGAGTAATTATGCAGAAAGCTACCAACCCTCAATGATCTGAAACTGAGCTTTAGTTTGAAGATTTTAATGGTTAAGAAAAGATTTATTGCTATTGGGTTTATTTTATTCCTTCTTGGTGTTTTACAATTTATTTAATGGCTTATTTAATAGGGAGTAGTATAATTAATATTATTTTTAATTTTCTGTAGTTTCTGTGGGAGGGTATTATTATGTAATTTCAATTTCAGTTTCATCTAGATCAAAGTCAAGACATTCTACATTGAAGCTGTCTATATCTCCAGCTGTCCTATTATCACTGTTTAAATTGCCATACAAATTTAAACAATTTGTTGGAATAAGATGCACAATTTCTTGGCAATTATTAAGTTTTGCATGTGACGTAGATTTGCCATTGGTGATTTGGAAGTTTTCTACAAAATAAGTGCAAGCCTAAAATGGAACTATGGCTCGGTAGTTTTAATAATTGCATAATGTAAAAGTTGTTCTATGGTTTTGTAAGATCATGAGATTAGGGGATCCGCACTGTGTTTAACTAATTTTTTGTCATTTTGTGGATTGATAGCTTTCTGCACTTAGGCCCAAGAAAATTGTTCTTGGATGTTGATCAGTTTGGAAAAACTTTGGGATTCAATGTTTGGGGTTGAAAGTTGAGTGCAATGAGACATAAGAAAGTTTGAAGAGAAGAAATAGTAGATTCAAGAAATTTGACTTAAGGGATGTTTCCTTAGAAGCTTCGAAAGGTAGTGGTTGAAAGCTTCTACCGATCAATAGATACTTGTGGAAAATCTGGAGCAATTAGTGATAGTTATGATAGAAGATTTAAGTGTGTAAAAAATAATTGCTCTCAATGAATTGAAGTTAAAATAATGGAGAAGGTTGGACAAATGTCTCGGGTCACCACTTTGCAGAAGAGAAAATAAATAGAACTTTAAGAATACATTACAAAAACAAACTTATTTGAAAAAGAAAACCAAAAATGAATTCTCGATTGTCGTTATCGACCACAAAAGTGTTGATTTTATTTTTTTCCATTAAAACAATTCCCACGAATTCCTACATACGCAATCTCCTTTGTTAATTAAATTGTCCCCACATGACTGAAACCAACAGAAATGACTAAACGACCAGTTGAAAAATTGCACAAGAGACAGAGGACAGGAACATTCCGAAAACGTGAAAACAATTCGTCACGATCCCCCTAAAATTGACGATAATTTTCATAAATACCAGAGGAATAAATCTGCGGAATAAATTTCTCCGCGCGCGTCTTCATAAATTCGTGGCATTATTATCGCGGGGAGTAAAGTGGAATTCGTTCGTTCGGGGCGTAGACGGCCCTATCAAAAACGCCCGGCACAATAACGCAATCGAAAACAGGTCCAACATACCACCGGCATCAATCGGAATTTACTGATCATTGACCAGAACCGATTCCATAACGCGAAGCGATAACGGGCCGCGGCCGATACCCGATCGATACTAACGACGCCCGTTTTGTTTATTTACGAGGCCTAACCTGGCACACGGCTCCCACAGCTTAATATTCGTGTCCAACCGCCTGTACCTACAGATAAAACGAGCCGTGTACCGAAATCAAGCAGCTCGCCTCTGCCCTAGCAACTGCTGCATTTCAGTGTCAGTGTCGTTGCGGTGCAGGGAAACGCTCATGTTTTAACTAAGTGACAAACATCACTTCAAATATGAGACACGCTTTTACACTTCGGAGGCGAAGGCGCGAGATGGGTTCGCGAGTAACAGAATTATGATGTAGTAACGCTGAAAGTCGGGATGTAAGTTCGTCGGGGCCTTATGTATATGCCTGAATTCTGCTGTATTAATTAGAAAGGGCGTATCTGATGAAAAGGTGATTCTGACGTAAATGACTTTTAGTATTTTGTGTCATGCCACCTTGTGGCGGATTTAAGGGAGCAGACCCAGGTGGAAGACGTTCTGAGGGGCCCATTTTATCGGGAAAATGAAGAGGTGGTTTACTAAAAATGAAGTAAGTGTAGTAGTACAAAAAAAATGCAGTGTGTGGATAAATTCATACATTTTTTTTCAAATAGGGCAATAGGGCTAGGTGGCAACTGCTCATCCGCCGGCCGTTAAATCCGCCAAAAATGCCATCGGTATTTTATAGAAATCGGATTAAGCGAAATAGTAAATCTGGATAAAAAGGTATCTAAATATTTGTGACAAAGCCGTAAAAAAGAAATATTTTGCAGTTACTGCTGTTTCATTTAACAACCAGGTATCGATTTCAGATACGTATAAAATATAAACTGTTGTATGTTCAGTTTCAATGTAAATATGGCTTTCTTATGTAATATATAAATGGATACACTATTATTGTGCTCTCTGGCGTAGCAATAACTTAATTTAGGGGAAAGTTGCAGATACAACCTTTCCAATTAAAACGGCGAATGGTGGTTTCGTGTGCACTAGGAAATCCTAAAAATAATAGTTTCGTGTGAAGAGGAAGTTTATAGAAATGTTGCATCTGCTGGGTCCGGAAGTGCTTATTCTTAATATTATTATAATTCTTCTAAGTTGACCAGCAGATCAGCTCAGTTGAGGAGGAAACAGTTGGGTTTTCAACCCTTTTGGGGGTAACACCAGTGACACTTGCTTGTTGATACAAGTGAAGATCCTGTACATAGGTAGTGGTGAGACTACCACTTCCTAACACAGTTTCTGTTAGCGTATTTTGAGCTAATCACTTTTTCGTTCTACCAAAGCTTAAGTAGGTAAGAGGGTAAAGAGTATATAACTTGGAAGTAACGTTGAAACTTACGCGGAATATATTTCTTTTTGTAGAGAAGATAATGTAGTGAGGTCAGAAAAATGTATATCTGTATAGAGTGCGAAAGTTCGGAACGAAAATTTCTTTATTGGTTCTGCTGTGTGTATATAGGTATTATTCTGCATATTTTCTAATATTGAACAAGTAATTATTGCAATGTGGTTATTTTAGGAGAGATAGGTAGTCATTGGTATTTTGAATGCATTCGTTTAGAAAACATTGCTGAGAAGTGGGAATCCAAAACTTGGATCTGAATTTTTTTCCTTTTTAGTGTTCTTTATTATTGAGAAGTAGTCGAGCATCAACGATGTGGCACTTATGAGTGTCAGAGTAGTATGTGTTTAGGCACTTCGTCAGCAATGGTAGTAGTTCTTTTTATTTTATAATCTGTGTATGTGCAATCAATCATGCAATAATAATCAGCACTGATTGTGAGCTGGTAATGACCTGAGAGTCAATAAATCCAATGGTGTACCACAATGATATTATTTAGCTTGAATAGTAGTAGTTGAAGCTTGAAGCATGAGGGGTTAATGATTAATCACTATTAGAACGCCTACAAACATTACGTTTCCATTGTACAAAAATTCTGATGTTCCGATTATAATTAATTCCGAATAGATTCATTTTGTACCCTTTACTTTTATCCAACATCGCAGGAGAATAATAATTAAATATCAAACTTCTTCTCTTAATATTCTCCTCTTTAGGATTCACTGGGGAACGGTAACGGCGGGAAAGCAAGATAAATATCTTGGAAACTGCTACGTAAACTTTGCTAAAAAGCTTAACCATGTAAGATCGCGCGAACTCGAGGCAGCGTAAATCATCGATTATTAGGGAACCAGTCATGAATTTTAACTTCCCGCGTGTCAAATCAAATTCCCCGAGTCGCTAGAATATATGCAGCATCCTATTGGCTAGAAAACTTTGATGGCTTGAGAGTTTCGATGCCTTGGAAACTTTTACTACTTCGAACAGGATATGCATATATCAGATGACTTGTGTTTCTGGCACAGTGTTCACTATTCATTCCTTAAGGAACAACAAGTAGGAGCAGCAAATCTGTAGAAGCCAATCTGTATCCATTTTCAACAGTATTCTGAAAACTTGATGTAATATTTGTAATGAAATATTGTTCGATTGAAATATTGAAAAATTCTCATTGTTTGAATATTTCTGATAGCCAATTATTTTCTATATTCTCTATATTTGTATATTTTCGATGGGAACTAAACATTTGATGCCACCTATACATCACAGAATAATTATTACAATTCTTAATCATCCAAAGAAACGAGTACACACAAAACCAAGAATAATTACACTATTAATAATAATAACGACTTTATTACATCACCGATGGCAATTAATTAAGTGATAAATGGGCGAGGTGCAGCCCTATAAACGACAGACAAATCTAGGACAAGAAAGTAAGAAGTATAAGAAAGTTATGGAAAATTGACAAGAACACAGGAGCGTGAAGCACGTTTAAGAGAAGAGTGGGATTGGCAACGAACGAATTTTCAGAACTAAAAGAAGTATGAACTATTCAACAAAAACAGATTTCACTCTCAGCAACAGGAGTCGAGCAAGAAAGCAGAAATGAATCAACACACTTAACCAGCCCTGCCGCAAGCCAGCGGGATTCGAAAGAAAAAGGATTAGATCCCTTGAAAATTCTGTAGGAGCCCCCTCGAAAAACGCTGGCCCAGTATTAAACGAACTTTCCTCGAGGCCGTCGAACGGCGCTTAACAGTTGAAAATTTTCTCCAATTTGCAAATCGCGGCCGCGTTACGCCGGCTCGGCGTGCAGGTCGGCGGTAAAAGGGCCGTGGAAAAGTTACGGAAGTACCATCGTTAATTTAAAAAGTAAGGATCTCTTAGTCGTAGGAAGCTTAACGTAGCGGCTCGGCAACGAGGATGGCGGCCGCCTCCCCCTTAAGAGAGCATAAAACGAATGGACGAACCTAGCGTTCGTTAAAGTCCAAGAAAAGGAAAACGAGTGCAGGGGCTGAAGAGGCCAGGGATGCCAACCGGCAAGTCTGACTCCGGCTCGTGTTCTCTATAGGGGACGCTTTTGACCCAGTACACCGTCAGAGTGCCACGAGTGCACCGGCTCGACGTGCTCAAAAAGCGTACCTAGATAACGAGGAAACGTAATAGCCACTTTGTCCACGGCGTTTCCATACTGTATCAACAGTGTCTATCCCCCGCTTTACCCCACACCCGCCCTCCCGGCGTCCCTAGGCCGCTTTATATCCACGCAGAACCACGTTTACGCGGGCATGGGCCCGTAACTCGGGCTCCGTCATAAATTGGCCGCTTGTAAATTTTCACTTGGCGCGAACGCGAGCGCTGCTTCGCGTTGGACGTCATTCGGATGGTGCTCCTCGATGTGTGGGCTGCATTAAAATTGTAAGACTGGTTGAAACGGGGATTCTTTACGTTGAAGGCAGACTGGAAGTTGTGCAGCCCTTTGCAATCTGTAGTATCAGTGACGAGACACAAGCGGGTGATGGTAGAAAGTAGAGCTGTAAATATTCGAATAATTCCGAATGTGAATAGTTTTTCAAATAATACGAATATTTAAATAATTAGGAGTATTTAGATAATTAGAAATATTCGAATAGTTTCGAATGCGAACAGTTTTTTCGAATAATAATTAGGAGAATTCGAATATTCAAATAATTAGGAGTGCAGTATGTACTCGTTATAAGCCCGTTTCTACCATGCGTTGTACGCCCCGCGATTATCCCCACCAGTTGGAATCCTTCGGGCGAGAGTGAGAGAACTCGAGAAGGAGCGAGAGGCTCTTTTGTTTCCTCCCGCTCGCTCTTGGGTTTTCTTACTCGCGCCATTGGCCGCGCGGAATAGTGTGCACAACACGCTATACGCCCGCTGGCAGCTCCGTTTGTCGAGCTTATAACGAGTACCTACTGTATTCGAATATTCAAATAATTAGGAGAATTCAAATATTTGAATATTCGAACATTATTCGAAAAATTAGTAGTATTCGAACATTATTCGAATAATTAGGAGTATTCGAACATTATTCGAATAATTAGGAGTATTCGAACATTATTCGAATAATTAGGAGTATTCGAACATTGTTCGAATAATTAGGAGTATTCGAACATTATTCGAATAATTAGGAGTATTCGAACATTATTCGAATTCTCTGGAACAGCATTAGTTGGAAATATGGATTCCAGAGAGGACACTATTTAAGCGACGGCGTATGCACTTATAGAAATTTAGAGGTCGAGTGGCTCTATAGTGCCTCGCGGGGATGTAGGTAACTAAAGCAGCAGGGGGTAAAGTTAGGACCCCGAGTGTTTTAGTGACAAGACAATAATTTAGGGATTTACTGAGTATAGTTTTTGGATATTAGTGTTTTAAGGCATTCGGTGCGTGCGAGTGTGAATAACACATTTAGTGGTTTGCACACTCAGGGATATCGCTTTACATACCGCTCGAGTGGGTCGCAGGTTAATCGTTAGATTCTCTGTAAGGCACAATAGGTCCACGTGCACTGAATCGTGTATGAGAAGTATTTTAATACGCTATGGAAAACTGTAAGTTGTATCTCCACTTGTTCTGATAGTATACCACTCCCTTCAGCTTTACAATTTCAAAAATATTTGTCTCTTGGAAGCTGCGTTTGAGTTTAGAGGAACATTGATGCTATTGTCGAAATTCAGAATAAATAAAATTATTTTACCCTATATTCACAAAATTTATCACGAAGCAAAATGAAATATTCTCGAGAATAATGGAGTCACATTCAAACTTTATAATTAATCTAATAAATAGAGATGGTCTGTGTATCTGACATACCATGTTCACGATTTAAATTCAGTTTTCAATCGCCAGATTCAGTAATTTATACAAAACAGCACACATCTTACAGACATGTTCAATACCTATAGAACTAAATTAATTTTGGAACTTTTATAGAAACGTGAATCAAATACTGAAATAGTGTACATAGAGTCCTTCTGAATAATCAGTGTTTTTCACCACCACTGCAGCTAATTGCATCCAGAATCTGATAACACACTGGTACTGCATCTATCTAAGGCACGCATGTTCACGTTATGCACCATTAGTCACTAATAACGGAGTTCTACCAATCCCCTATCGATTAGTAAGTCGTCACATTTTTCAAATTCCAGACGTACGTAACTTTCACCCGATAATCTCGCACAGCATCAACCGCAACAGCCTGCGCACCGCAAAACATTGAAACTCCACCTCCTCGCGTTGTGTTTTAATAATTAAGAATCGCGAGCCTTTCAACGGCAGTGAAACGAAGAGAAACTTTTCGATTCGTGGCGCGTCCAAAGATCGTCTGGGAATTAAGTCGCTCGTTCTCCCTGAATTCGTTCGAATTGTGCAACTGAGGCAATGCAATCAGAAAGTGTAGCTTAAATGTCCCCCGAATGAAAGCGGGAGAAGTTCCTTTATCTAAACAATCTTCAGCCGTGCATTTTGCGCTCCAATTCCGGCGACGACGGAAGCACGGATCCACTCGAGTCTGCGTTGGAACAATTAACGAACGCCGGCTAGGCGGAGGCGGGTGTCTGCGAAATTAGAATCGTTAAATTCGCGAGAACGCGAAGGGGAAGGTCGAGTAAGGTGCATTTCTGACGACAAGAACCTCTAATGTCAGCCGCTGCCGGAAAGTGTGTATCTCCAGGCGGCCGAGAAAATGTCAGGTCCCAGCGCGGAAAATGTCGCGGACTGATCGTGACATTGGCAAATGTCGCGCGAATAGAGCTATCAATTTAAGCCTTCACTTCCGCCCTGTTTCGCAGAAGCTGTGTCAGCAGGCGTACAAGGATTCTAGGTTCAAATAAATCTATTTTCAACCAAATTGTTAATACATTTCGCAGTGCTCTATTCGCTCTAATAGCTTCCGTTAGAAACTCTTGTTCGGATCAGTCACAGCTGTGCGGGTTGTTATTAGTAGTTGTGTAAATAAGATTGTCAGTAGGGGTGGATTTGTATATAGGGCAGAGTTGAGCATTATTCGAATAAATTTTTGTTCGCTATAGGTATCTGAAGTTAATGAGAATACCGTATACATTTTTATGCGAATAATGCCCAAGTATGATATACCTAGGCTAAGTAGACTGCAGCTTAGGGCGGCGAATTTTGGGCGAAAGAAGTTGAAAAAGGTAACAAAATGTGTTCCCCTGTTACTATTTTTTATTTTTTTATTGACAATAATTGCACAGATTTCCGTTTTAAAATAAAATGTCTCTCTATTTTCCCTAACACCGAAAATCTGAACGAGAAGTATCTCACCCAATATTTTATATCTTGAATTCTCAAAATGTTAGCTTAGAGGTGGCAAATCTCCAGACTCCCTGACTGTCACATGTACTTATGGGAGTGGCTTTGCAATGTTAAAGCTTTCCCTCGCAGATGGGTCAGTTGTGACCGACGATATTTATCAAAAGAATATTGAATTTTACTTTAATTAAGAATCCTCTATAACTGAATTAAGGTAAGTATATTTTTTTCTGTAGGAACGTGAAGAATCCACCTCCGCATTTGCAAATTTCTTAAACATTTTATAGATACCTAACAGATTATTGAACATTATAATCCCCTATCCTCAGTTTCTCAAAATATTTCAAAACCTATCCACAAACCCCGCAGTGAAAATCCGTTAAAATGCAGCATGCAAATTATCTACGAATTTTATCCTACCATTTCGACTCTATAAACAACTCGAGAACCTCCACGTTCCCAAAGTAATGCTAATTTCTTCGTTCAGTATTTCTCGTGGGCGTGGAATCTTTAGAGACGTTCGTATGTCCGTCAGCAAAGTAAAATGCGTCACGGCGAAACGAGCAAATAAGGGATGTAGGCTAATAGGAGGCAAGAAGAATTCCTCTGAGGAGAAATTTCTTGCGGGGGAGCGGGCTAGAAAGAACGAGCAGCGTAATAATAAAGAGACGGCGTCTTCTTCGTTATATTATTTCATGGTCCAGCGGTTGAACGACGCGGCTGGCAGGGGTAGCTGGTTTCCGACCCCCCGAGATAAAGGCCGACCTCGAAGCAGCAGCCAACTAGAAAGCTGGGTAGAAGCGAATAAAACTAACACCCATTAATCAGGCCTTAGTCCCGACCGTTTCAGAAGCGAGACTGCTGCGCAAAATAAAGATCTTTTTAAGCTTCCTAAATCATGAGTTTATTTTCTGGAGGGTGCGGCATTTTGCTAGGTGGCCAACGTTTGGTGGCTGCTAACAAGATTGTCTTGATTTTCTAACCAATTGTCATTTAACGCGTTGCAACTTCCAAGAACGTGTGTGTCATGAATGTGTGAATTTGTTAACTAGACGAATCACCTCGTCATTCAAGAATGTCCCTTCATTGGACAAGACGCTTCAATTTACTGTGAAGATTTAATCATTTTGATTGTTAAGGGAAAGTGAATGTAGTGGTATGTAGAGTGTAGTAGTTACTGTAGGAGGAAGATGTTATTTAGCTTTTAATCGTTGTTAAATTTATGGTATTTGGTTCACTGGAAGGGGCCGAGAAATATTTTTGTGACAGTGTAAGATTGTTGAAAGAGCGAAAAGTGGAGGGAATAATCAACGTTCTTCTACATAGGTAATGGAATTTCGTGGAGTTAGAATAATTGTACTTGGAATAATATCAGCAGTAGTATAAGGATGGAATTGTCAGACGTGGTGGTGGAAATAGTTTCTCACAACTACATATCACATATCTCATCGTGCTCTGTTCGTAAATTTAAAAGACCTGATGGGTCACCACTAAATCATTTGGTAATATTCATATTTTAACAGTACAATGCACGTAGGATCTATATTTATATATAAATCTAGGAATTCCATTTTTATCATTCGTAGCGTAATCACAGTTTCATCAGCTATACATAAGTGTTGTCAACACTTGCAGACAATGAGCGTTATAACAAATTTCTGAAGGTTTTCTTTATTTATGTAAGAAGGTCATTGCAACTTTATACACGAGGACGATGAAGCGACACCAACGATTAATAACATTTGGAAGGAACATTAAGGATAATAAAAGGTACAAAATTGTATTGAAATACTGTATTATACACCATTTAGGGAATTGTATTTGCCATGTTTAAGGGAGGATTCTCGTGTAATAGCCCCAAAATTGACTGATATTTACGATTATTTTTTAAAAAACTATTGTTAATATTGCATTAAACTCTTTAGGGATATAAGGAGGCATCTTTAAACTAGCTAAAAACATTTTTTATTTCCATGCATCTTATTATTTATTAATTTTTCTGGAATCTTGTCAACCTTTGTGTAGCATCTCTCAAAAAAGTTTCTTAACGTTAGATAGTTTACGCTGGGAGTGACTTTAATTTAAAGGAAAACAATAAATATATCAATGAAAAAAGTATTATAAATAAAAACAAACATTGAAATTTTGTGTTCAGCCCCAGCTTAAAATATCTAATTTTAAAAAAAATTCTTCTTTTGCAATCAGATGATTGTGACAGCTGTTACACGTCACGCCAACATCGTCGAAGATATTAACAAGATTCCACGATAATTAATAAATAATAAGAAGGATCGACATAAAAAATATTCTGCAAGTTTCAAGATGCCTCCGTATATCCCAAAATAATTTAATTTTATATTAACCATAGCTTTTAAAAGCAAAAGTATAATAAATATCAATTACTTTTGGGTGTTGTTCTACGAGAATCCGTGAGAATATATTTACCAGCTCTACATGCCTAATGATAACGAATCACATTTCCAAACTTCGTCCGACTAATTTTTCACAACTTGGAGGGAAAGTGGATGATACCTGGGACACTGTTTACCTCGCGCGGGCGATTGACAAGGAGAGAAAGAGATCAGGGAGCCGAAAACTTTTGGCGAATGGAAATAATGGAAACTCGTAAGCGTGGCTTCAGGAGCAAGTCGATCGCGGCTCTTTGTAAAACCGTTTGTCTTCCTTTCCACGTCACCTCTCGCCAGCCAAAGTGGATTTGCCCTAGGAGCTCGACTTTTCCCTACGGCCAGCAACGAAAGCCACGGTTACTCGCCCCGGGATTGTTCGGTGGTTAGCGTAATACTAACAAGATTGAAATTTAATTTCAAGCCTTTCACTGCGCCGTCGCAATTTGCCTTTCAAGCGAAACCGGAAATTTCCAAGACGGACCGCGGTATAGAGACGTGAAATGCGAATTCCCATTATGTACTCTGCTCCGCGCGCGTCACCGTTGCTTGACCACTTTTCCATCGCACATCCACGAGTTTTTAGACCGCACTCACAATGAACCTTTTCCTCATTCAGGGCATTCACAGTTTTCAGTATTAAAACAGGTAATTGGCGCATTTAATGGTATTATTGTGACCCATGGGTCGTCCATGACCCAGGTGACTTAAAATTCACAATTTATGCATGCTTTCATAGGTATTACCTACATATGCCATTATATTTCTATTGCTACCACGTTACATCTAGATCTTCATTTTTCTGAATACTTGTCATTTCTTGTTTCCTGAGAATGTATTTTGCTTGATGAAATATCTTAAGCGTGTGACGAGTTGCACTTAAAAAGTAGATACCTGAAAACCTGATAGCCTAAAAAGGTACTTAGAGTAAGAACTCCTGAGATTTGAACTGAGGGAGCTCGAATCGAGCTTTGCAGAGGATACGAGCTGAGGACCTAAGAAGCGTCAAGTATATTTCTCTAATTAACGCACCAATTCCCAGGAAAAAGCAAATATTCCCATTCAATCCTTCCTCCACCAAACCTCTGCAACATCGAATCTGACCCACATTTTCATAAACTGCCTCGCACCGTCACTCCCATTCCCACTCGAGAACCCCTTAACACCCTGTACATTTACCCAGTCAGTTCACTTCGTTACAAATGGGATTCCAATTTACTTCGGGCAGTGTCAATTCTTAGTCCAATCCCACTTCAGTTTCACATCAAACTCATCCTCTGTCCGAAGCAATCCTAAATCGATTCTGGTTTGTTATCTCTGTGTCAATGAGAATGAAAGACGTCTTCACAATGAAGCCTCCGCGTTAACGCTTCCGGCGTAGCCATCCATTGCATCTTCATCGCTAAAGGGAAGGAATTAAGCCCCAGCACGCCATTGCCACGTAGACATTGGACAGGCTGACACCATCGTTTTCTGGGATCACTCGCCAGTGACCTGAATCCTCGTTTAATCGATCCACGTGCACGTTTTTGCCGGTCTACGTTGGCTATGCAGGCGGAACAGTGGCTAGGGCACCGTTTTCCGAAACGACCCACGACCTCCCACCTGGGGCACAATTAGTCATAATCTACCTTAGTTATGACTTATTCGCCGCAGCTGCCTGGCGCACAAATTACTTAACTTGGTCAGCTTACTCGGAACTTGTTACGTGGCAGAACTTCGGGCCTGACTTTACACCCACCGTAGATTCTCATTAGCTGGCTTTTCGCCGTTGTCGTCGATGTCGTCATCTTGGTTCGAGATGGCCCTTACGACTCTACCCTCGGCTAAGATGGCCGCGCCACGATATTAGTTTCCGGTTGTGATTGTCCTCCCCTCCGTTTTGTGGTTCGGTACTGGGAGTTTGGATATGGTCACTTGGCGCAGGTAGTTTGTGAAAGTTGAATATTGTTAGGTTACTTTCGGAAGGGAATCGAATACAATTTTAGAGCGTGGGTGACCTGGAGTGGGTGCTCGAGAAGTGCGCAGACCATCTCTGTAATATAGTATCAACACTATTGCAGGGTGTGTAAAGGATGAGACTTTGGCCACTTTGTGCATCAAGTGTGTGAGCAACAGCCAATCATGCATCGTCAAGTATGACTGACAAGCGTACTTAACCGTCAATGAGGCATTAAGGGCCTTTTCACACGAGATGTTCCTACGACCTGACAGTGGTAGTAAGAATAGAAATATATATGTACTTGGTGGTGGCAGGGGTAGTTTTAAAAAATTAAGTCCTGTTAGACCAACTCCAGAAGAGAATCGAATAAAATTTTAAGAAGTGGGGAATCTGGAGTAGGTAGATGAAATCCTCTACCAACACTGATACAGAGTGTACACCATACCTAGAACCTTTGACCACTTTTTACTTAAAGCGTATAAGTCACAGATGAACGAATGAGCCTTTTAAGCCTTTTTCACACGAGATTATTTTGTGGTTTGCAACGCTAATGCAGAGTGTATACCACAGTTAGAGACTTTGTTCACTTTGATCTTAAAGTGTATCAGTAACAGTCAAACACGAATGAGAAGCATATTTAGGTCTTTTCACGCGAAACCTTTCTGTGTCTTGGGATTGGTAACACTTGGTAGTAAGAGCATTGTTTTAAAGAAGACAGAACAGGATATATAAGACGTGAATGTGTCTAAGATATCAGCTGCGAGTCACAAAGGTGTTTCGTGTGAATGCGGCCTTAGAGGGTCGGGCACGTGCTGCGCTGAAGAAAGGTGCACGTTTATATGAAACTAGTCGAACGAAATTCGACACCTAAAGCATGACCGTCACAGTAATGGGTCTAATTAATTGCATCCGTATAGATGTCCCGCAATTTCAATGCGATTGTGCGGAAATTAATTGATTGGTAATTAAATGTATAACTGCGGTATTTACGAGGAAATGGAAACCACGGCATGGTCATTTTGATTGGTATGGAAAAAGTGCGCTGGAAAATGTATCAACTTGACCATATAAATCTGGGTGATGGGTTAATTACAAGGAAAGCCATCTAACCTGCTATTGACTGAGCAGGGTAGAAGTAAGTGGCTCTATTCTCTCAGAGTGAGTAAAGTAATTGGTTACAGCAGGCATTTCAACTTTGCAGTGGAGTAATAATGATGTGAATTATTAGTAGATAGGACGAGTTTAAGTAAGGATTGCACGAGAAAAGAGGTGCTTAAGATTCTATTTGCACACGTTAGTGGATTCGTTAATGAGACCACCCGAGGAAATTCAAACTCTCCATACGAAGACATTTAGTGTTAGGACGAAAGGTCTGTACGTAGAATTCAATGGCCAAATTAAAACTATGTAAATAAAGAGTAGGTGTAATTTACATACTTCCCCTTAATGAAGATCAAATCCCCCTCCAACAGCTCTGTTAGTATTTCACACTATCATTTTAGAGATAAAACGTTATCAAACGAATTATCTACTTTATACAAATAATCATTCGATCATCTTGACAATCAAAAATCAGTTCAAAAGAAAGCAAGGAACAGTATGGAATCTAGTATACCTACTTTATATATTGTTTCGAAAATAATATAATATGATACTGAAGATAAGAAGAAGACGCTCAGTTCTTATCGACAGTATTATTAATTAACCTTCAGAGGACCAACTTTTTTAAAATACTAGTGGTTTTCAGTTTCCAAAATTTTTTATATACACATAACGTATATTTTATGCAGAATTAGAGGACTTGCACAGAGCCCCAAAAAGGACATTGCCGGTCCGGAACGGTAATACAATTTTTAACATTTTTTAATTTCAAAAACATGGTAGAGATGTCTGCGGATTTTTCATACTGCTGGTTACGAATTTGTAGTTGGATTGTAACAATTTTTTACCTACATGACAGTTTTACTGACCTAAACCAGGCTGGGATTTAAGTGAACGCGGCGGCCGATTTTCAGAGTCAACGCCTCTTTTCCCCCACCGCACGTCTTGGCCCCCGCGGCGGCCAAGGAGCTTCGAGCGCTTCAGGCCCGTACCATATGAACCGCGCGTAGCTCGGTTGATATGAGCTACGCGCGGTTCATATGCTACGGGCCTGAAGCGCTCGAAGCTCCTTGGCCGCCGCGGGGGCCAAGACGTGCGGTGGGGGAAAAGAGGCGTTGACTCTGAAAATCGGCCGCCGCGTTCACTTAAATCCCAGGCCTGACCTAAACGAATGAACATACATATATCAAAATTCAGAGAACTTTCTTTTAGCGTTACCCAGAGCTAACGACGTTGACATAGAAAGTTTTTGTATCATCTTTTCTTCTTTTTTCCCATATTTTTATCATTATTTTTGGTATTTCTGTGTTGTTTCAAGAATTAATTTATTTTGTCGTATTTCCTGTGCTTTTGGACAGAAGGAATTTTTATTCAAACATACACAAAACCACAGTCGAATCCTAACACACACGTATTTATACTTTAAATCATTTTTAAGTAATGTGCTTACTCAAAGCCCCAATAAGGGCTTTGCCGGTCCCTTAAAGGTTAACCGAAAACAGTGAGTACCAAATTTGAATGTAAAGTGACAGCACGTCAAAATCTATATCGTCTACTCAGCTAAAAGATGTCGCTCCAACTACCACTCCAACTGGCTAAATTTCACACGGTTGACATCCGTCTCGCGAACACCTCTATAATAATTCGTGAATATGGACTGGACATGTGTTTGCCTAGGGCAAAATGATAGGAGTGTTAACGAAGCAGGTGTCAAACACTGCATATACAGTAGTCGACGTGTCATCTTTTAGATACATGTACAACATCGTAAACAGATAGCGATGAAGTTAATTGGGTCTTAATTAGTGTTAAGAGGTGACTGTTGAAATTTGAAATACTAAATTAACACGATAGAAGAAGGTAATACGTCAGGACGCTACAATATAATAATACATGCATCAATACGTCGGGAAATCGCTCGTTGATGTTCTCAATCAGTGATGAAATCACGTTTCTGGTTCCCGGTCCCGCGTATTTTGCCTCTGCGATGCAGCCACGTTCGTTCCCTGATACTGACTCGTGACTTACATTGATCGAGCGCCTCCCAGGAGCACCTGCCGCGTCGACTGTCACGCAGAAGAATGTAGATGGGAGAAATCTGCGCTCAAGTGCGATGTAAACTGAACTGGAACGTTCGCGGGACGACGGAATCGCCGTTGGCGAACTACGCCAGCGACCGCAGAGTGAGCCGTAACGCAACTTCTCTCGAATCAAGGCGACTAAGCTCGAATAGAATCGTACTGGAGTAAACTCGATTCAGCTTACGTTCAGTCGCTCGAATTAGAGGCAAACTTCCGAGTTAGAGCCACTGCTGGATCTCTGTCACTCGGCGGCCCGTACTTTTCCCGGAAATCGACTCCCCCCGCCTCCCAACTATGAAACGAAAGTCATGTCACCGCTGCGAAGTGACGATGCAGTGGGATTGTAGAAGATTGAAATAATTAAGGTAGATTTTCGTAATTAAGGAAGCTGGGCTTTTTTCAGGGCTTTGTTTTAATTAATATTCGAATAATTAGAAAAAGAGGCTTAATATTAAAAGATTTAATATTGGAATTAGAATAAAGGAATATGAGGTTTTATAAATTTGGGATTGAACGTCTTCACAGATTCTCACTGCTATATTTTTCTCAGTGTCACAAACCGAATCAAAATATCAACCATGAAGAGAAATAACATTTGTTTCAGTTTAGAGGGAATGACATAAATCAACAGCAGTTTAATAGAAACTTTCCCTTTCTTTATCAGCTGACCGGCATAATTTGTATTCAAATAAAATTTTCGAGTGATGAATAAAAGTCAAAAAAATTATTCGTCATGTGTCGAATAAAGTTAACCCAGATTTTGGAACCTCGAATAACAAATAAAATTAAAGTATCTTTTATTTGATGAATTATTCAAATAATTTTTTATTCAGTTAATGCCCAACTCTGTTGTGAATAACACAAAAGTGTCTCGTAAAAAAGCCTTTAGCGGTGATTAAGTATAGTGCCAGGAAGTTCCACACGCGTTAACACCAATAACTTTTGCAAACTGCGTCCTCGCAAAGTCTATCCAACTCAATCACTTGCAATCATAATTCCCAACCCATTACCCGAACAAACAACGTCAACCTTTACTTCAATCCCGTCGCTTCCACTCCGAATTGACAAATGCGTGCGACACGCGTATATTCAGCAATCCCTTCACACGAGTCTATCAGTTCGCAATTAAATCCCTCGAGAGCTGTTCGCCCTTCCTCCCAGAACGAATCTTTCTTTTAAACGCGTCTGGCCCAAGTTTCATACAGCAGCCTTGCCTGCAGACGCACACTGCCACGCTGTAAGCTGCTGTCACGCCTGGGGGACGCATTAGAAGCGTCTACGTGTGCGTGAAGGTGCGCGCGAGCGACTTTTTACGGCCACCTTGCCGATTTTTATGGTATCACCGAAGGAGGCTATTCGCTGCCTTCCCACGCTGGACTTCTTCCGTTGAATAGCTGTTGGCCATCCCCTGCGAAGAGCTTAGCGTTGGATACAACGGCACGCTGACTCAGCCACGCGAAATGCTGCTAGATATACTCCATTTTTTTTATTCCTCGGGACCTCGCGAATCCATTTCCCAAGCCTGGCAACGCGCGTCGAAGCTAGATAGTCGCTTTAAATTTCACCGCGCTGGGGAAGTACAGCTTTCGCGCGCAACGACGCGACGACGTTTCGGAGGAATTACCCGTTGTCACTGGAACATTTTTACGGGGCCTGTTTAATTTACGCATCTCTGTTCGAAGGTTTAGGGAAGGATCATGGCTGAAACTATGTTCCTTGATGGTTCGGAGTGCTGCACTTACTGTTTGTGAATTTCATTTCTTGGGGTAATTACATGGAGTGATAACATTATGAGTGGCGTAAGGTTTTCATGAACACGCCTTTAAGTGGGTCAAGCTTTTCCAAGGGGGATGTTTTGTACCAAGCGAATTTCGAGCTTGGTTTGTTTTCAGAGTAAATATTCGGGGACTCTTAAACAATACTTTTGATCGTTTCAAAATATATTTTACCCTTCGTGGTCACATGGGGTGTATCGCATCTCAAGAGAAATTTTTGAGTTAAAATGTCGCGTCTTTATGGCTTCCAAAGCGGATTTATCGCAAAAAGAATAAAAAAGAATTATAAATCGCTTTTTTCCCACAACCTTGGAAAATCGCTCATTTTCAACTATAAACTTTATGATATAAAAATTTATATTTTCAGAAAAACACTATTAAACCATGATTGTATAAGTATTGCGAATTTATAATTATTACTGAAAAGTTAAAAGATTCAAAAATACAAAAATGGTAACTAAAAAATGACGCTGGGCTGCAGTGAATCCCATGTGACTAATTTGTGATTATAAGAAGGTGTGACCACGAAGGGTTAAAATTCTGTAGTTTCAGTAGATTTAAAATTGTATGTTTAATACAGATTACAGGGGAGTTACCTTATTTTGTTCACAGTAAATATGATAAATCGAAATATGGCCTAATATATTCTCTACAAAAAAGGAACAGCTGGAGTAAAATGTGTAACTAAATGGACTGAGAAAGTCAAACTTAACGCAGATAAGATTCAGGATGTATTATTTTATAATTAGAATAAAATATAGAGGATAATATTAATTACTTATGCTCTGCTTATGCTGTCTTCTGTTAATTGCAGTTAATTATTTATCATTAGAACGATTATAGGTTTCTTGGTTACAAATGAAAATCACTTTGTGGTGGAACAAATGGGCTGGTAGAATTGTTATAAAGCAATTGCATTCCTGTTAATTGCAATTGTGATTACAGACAAAATTGCTATTAATTCCTGTATTAATGTACTATTATTAAACACAGTGGATAAATATCTGTTACGATATCGTGTTCAAGCTTTTCATTTTCCCAGGAACGTGCCCATTGAAGTGAAAGAGAGATATCGTAAACGTCGTTCAAGTTGCCAACTATTTTCTATTCTTCCTCACAAGTAAGGTACTCCATATAAAGGGTAAGAGAAAACATGCGATATATAATGTATTTTTAACGTATTTGTTACTTGCAACTTTTACTGCATTTACTATCAGAATTAATCAAAATTCAAAATTCACATTACCCTGATTACTACTTTATTTCTTTCGTAAAATAATCCCAGCAAAGCAGATTTCGTTAAGCATAATTCTTATCCTTCTTGGATTAGTATTGCGTCCCTGTATGTGTGCAAGGAAATTGAAGTTCCTCGGAGGGGAAAATGTTGATCCTACGCGAACGTAACAGCAGACTCGTCGACATGTCGATTTTTCAGAATCGCGGTACCGCCGTGCCGACGGGAAAGGTCACGATCCAAAATTCAAGGCAGAAATAGAAGCCACCTTTTCTTCGAGCGTGTCCTTATGGGGACTAGCCTCCATGCTATCGTGAAAAATCGAGGTAGACTGCTGACTTCGGGGTCACCCGGGTGCGCCCCATAAAGGCATTATTAATGCAAGCCAATCCCGGTGCGGTGCAGAACGAATTGCCCCTATAAAATGTAATTTCAGAAGAGATCCGATACTAAATTTTGAATAGCACTACTGCCTGGGTATTTCCATCTCAATGGAGACTTTCCAGAGCCTTCGAATTTCTGAAGCACGCCCTCCGAGTCTTTTGTTCTTTAAGAACTATGCCGGGCCACTCGATTTTCTTTCAATCTTATCATCATATATTTATAATAATTTAACAGTGTTCTGGGTACGTTTTTTCACTTCAGTGTATGCTCCTTCTTTGCTCATATGATTTCGAACATTTTCTGTATGTGACAAGTAATTGAAATTTTTGTAATCTTCCAAGGGACACTTTATTGAATTGAGAAATGTATAACGAAAGGATTAATGACGTTGTTTCCTCATCTTTGTTATTTTTTGGAACAGGTTTCTAATATTTATATCGGGAATGGGAGCTCCGAGGGCTGTTTGTTTTGCAAAATAGGAATTTATGGCTGTACGTAAGTGATACGACGAGAAAGTTTACTAATTATTGTAATGTCAATTAAAAAATGTTTCCACTGAATTAATCCCCAAGTATTTCTATTTTTTATTGGGAACAAAAATTGTAGAAAATTTTGCTCCAGATGCAAAAGTGTGCATTAAATCATATTTTTAAGTTTCGATAAGAGTATTTAATATATTGTGATTCATTACAAAAATGAGCAAGTAGAAAATATAGAATAAATTCTTTTTATTCATTCAGAAACTCATATTGCCAAAATACCACATAATGAGCATTGTCAAACATATCGCCTCAGTTCTACCACACCTTCAATTTGTATCTCCACTTGGATACAAATCTTTCCATGTCGAACAGAAAGCTTCTTTGACACAAGATGAAATCGCTGAACAGTATCCCGCGAAATCTTTGCATTATATATAAGACTCTGTAGCCTCGAAATCAAGCGATTGTATGAATATTAATGACCACGGAATAGCCCAATTATGAGACAACCCGAAACGAGCTCTCCAGACAATAGAAGACAAGTGACAAATCTGGCATCCCTCTGCAAAGCCCATGGCCGACAAATTGTGTCCTTCATTTCTTGCGAGGAACAACTAACCACTCCAATTAGGAAGCTCACGAATTCCCCAATATTCAAATCTAATCTACTCCCTCCGAAATTTAATCACATGGACCATGTCACCACAATTACAACCTCAATGACCACACTGAACCAAACAAAAATAGATCTATTTGCGGGTTCAGAATTACTCTAACCTTGGCAAAATAAACCAAAAGAAGCGAATAGACATCAGAAGGTTTATTGCCTGTGTAGTGGCAATAAGAAACAAATACACATGACGACTTAACTCGTCTTACCCCGTGAAGAAACATTCTCAACCAACGAGTTCACTTGTCTTCGCCGATTAACAGGTTAGGTCCTGACGATCCAGACTTATACCGTGCCCCCTCGCCTCCAGAAACCAAATCGCGGCCTATAACCGCCGGCAGGCCTCGATTACTCGCAAAAAGGACGAATCGATGAATTTCGTAACAACGAATTTCCGCGGGTAAAGGGTGGCGCGGTGCTCTTGGCGGGTGGCTGGGGGGTCGGAGGAGGGACGTACTCGTGGCGGAGCCGCTGTAGGGTGGGAGGGAGGGGGGCAGGGTGTAGGTGGTTCGTGAGTGAGGACGAAATCAATAGCGCCGTCGGGTTCATAGCGGTGCGCAGGAAGCGTCCCGTAGAAAAGGGACAAGTGTAAATAAATTTAAATCAAATCGTCGGGCTGAGACGGGGCCAGGAAGAGCCGATGTCCGCGGCTTTGTGCCGCCGCGTATCAGTCGGCCCGCCGAACACGCCGAGCGGATTACCGCGCGGCCGTCATAGGAAACGCGCTTTAATCGCGAAAAGTTCCAAATCCACCCGCCGTCTCTCCCACCCCCAGGCGACTTTCGCACGTCCTTGACTCCGCCGTCTACCAACACCAGTGACGCGGGACAATCGTCCTCGCCCGCCATTATCGGCCCTCAGGTTCGTTAATGCGCGTCGGCACCGACGAGTCTGGTTTCTTTTGATCAGCTCGCCCGTCCCGCGGCCGCTTGCGCCAAAACCGTGCGCGTGCCATTACGCCGTGGCTCTGCGCTTCTTTGTTCCGGGCTCTCGTCCGATTACGGCCGTCCAAAGTGCGGCCTCCGCCGTCTTGGATAATCGAGGATCCACGAGGAGCGAGGGCGAGGACAAGGAGCGGAGAGGAACGAGGATCCCCTCTATCATCGCCACCCGCTCTTGCGGCAATTTCGACGACTATCAGAGGGGCGCGCCATCCTGTGTTTTATGGGATGAATGAGGATCCGCGCGAGGACGCGCGTGGGCGTCGTCCCTCCCTCGACGCGGATTCTCTAAAGTCTAACCGGAGGCTCGATTCGGTGGGTGCTCCGTGTCTAGGGACTGGGCATTCTTTGCCCACGCTCGACGATTGGAACTCTTCGATCGGTGAATAGTAACCGTTCGCTTTGATATGTCGAGATTCATATGTTATAAGGTCTTGCTGAAGCAGGTGGAGTCCTATTTTGAGGTTGTTTTAAGGTCAGAGTTAGGTGGCTAGCTTTCTGGCAGCCTTGTGTTGGGTACTTAGCCCTTGTGATCCTCTAGAGCAGGCTTGCACAGGGAGCCTTTTTCAGCGCCTGGCGGCAGGCAACCAGCCGTACGCCGTTACCATGGGTAGAATCGGTGAGGAGAATTGCAGTAGTGTAGGTTGGGGCTCGTAGGCGCGTAGTGTAAGTATATATAGCTGGGCCCCAGTGACCCCACCGAATTATATTGCGGGACCTGCTCTGCACTGGGGCCCCACAAGGAACCCTGCCATATATACTTACGCTACGCACCTACGAGCCCCAACCTACACTACTGCAGTTCTCATCACCGATTCTACTCTTAGTAACGGCGTACGGCTGGTTGCCTGCCGCCAGGCGCTGAAAAAGGCTCCCTGTGCAGGCCTGCTCTAGGTAGTGATTGGCAAATGTGTCCGCCATTTTGGCCTAACGCTATGTCCTAATTAGATGTCGCACAGCGACAAAATCGTTGTTGTCCAACCGACCGATTTCAGTCGGTCGTACGACAATGCGACAGTGTCCATATACGGCCGGCTGTAGAGTACTATTTGCAACCAACTTTTGCGGTTAGTTTACAAGATGTCTTTGTCGAAGTTGGAGTTGCTTGTTCTTAGTGAAAATAGTTATGTGAAACATATATTACAACGAACAAATACACGGAAGAGAAATCGTCAGTTTATAGACCAGATATATAAAGACAGGATAAATTTCGGCGAATTTCACCACCTTTACTGTCAGCTACGAGAAAACAACAATTTATTTTATCAGTATACTCGAATTCCATAAAATAGGCCGTTTTTGGACTTCAGAAATCAGTAATCCCACGAAATCCATTGATTTTTTGGGACGTCGTGCGTGCGATACGACAAAAAAAACAAACTGGTTTGAAATTAAAACAAAACGACCAACATATACGAAGTTGCCGCATCGCATGCATTGCCAATTTGGACAAGCCCATAGAAAATCCTTTGTTTGTTTATAGTCGTGTTGGTCGGTCGGTTGGACGACAACGATTTTGTCGCTGTGCGACATCTAATTAGGACAAAGCGTAAAGCGGAGTCACAAATCGGCGGGCACTTCAGTATTAAATGAAGTTTGCTGCTGATCCCACTTTTCGCTGAATGTTGTGAAATTTAATTGGTAGATGCAGTATCTCTTTCTTTTTCTACTTATTTACTTGCTCTCTCTACTTCCGGTTTCGGTCATTAATATCGTCGACTAATAGAAAACGGGGACACATTTGCCAATCACTACCTAGAGGATTACTACTTAGTCCTGAGATGAGGCGCGGTCTCGTGGGTCCAATGGTAATGTTGGTGATGCTTGTTTATTTCGACGTTTTAGAGATTTAAAGGTCTACGCACGCATATCAGTTCCATGATGATTCAGTGTCGTCAGTGAAAATGGGCCTTTCAATACTGCCGTGTTAACTCGAAAGGGCATATCTGGTCAAAAGGTGGATCTGTGATAAATAACCTTTAGTGTTTTGTGTTATGTCATCGGTATTTTATATAAATCGGATTAGGTTAAATGTTAAATCTGGATAAAAATGTATCTAAATATTTGTGACTAACCCGTAAAATATTTCATATATTCCAAAGGATTTAACATACGTTGGAAGTAAAAATTTTTATATCTTCAGTTTCAATGCAGATATGGCTGTCTTATTTAATATACATATGGATAAACTATTTTGTGCTGCCTGACGGCAATAACTCAATTTAAGCGAAAGTTGCAAATACGCCCTTTTCAATTAACACGGCAGAGTAACTGACACGAACAAGTGTGAAGTACTCCATTCTAAAACAGGGATCGTTTGCTCCGAACGATAGGTACCTAATGTTTACCAGTGACACAGGCACTGAACCGTCACGGAATTAATATGCGTGCGTAGGCCTTTATTCGTATCACTTGTATTAATGTACTTACTAAGATGCTTGACTTGAACTTATATAAAGATTTATTTACGCACTATATAATAAAGTAAATTTACTTAAATACTTTGTTCCGAAGAAAGGGAAAGTTTAACTGTGTAAATAGAAATAAAAATTGATGTTATTCTATTTTACCATTCTTCTATTTTCTGCTTGTTTATTTCTTTCTCTTTTCTTTCCTCTGGTTTTGTGTTAATCTTCACGATACCTAACCATCATTACTTAATAGATAAATCGAATGAGTTATTTCAATGCAGCATATTAGTCAACACTGACAAGGGAAGTTCCCGAACCCGGAAATTTAAAAAAGTCTGAAAGTTTGTGAATATGTAGGAATGTTCTCCTGATTATAACGCAATTTTTGTTTGCTATCCGAATTCACTGTAATCGGATGAAATTAACCCCTGAAAATTCGGCTATTTTCTAATTTTATTTTGTAACTCGGAATCTCTAAGAGGTAGAAAAAAGTTTCGAGACAATAGTTACTTCTTTTAATTAGGACTATTATTTAGTAATTTACACTTCTTACAGCTCGCGAGTTATAACAAAAAATTGGAAAATAGCCGGAATTTAAAGGGTCAATTTCACCCCCTTAGAGTGAATTTGGCATCAAACAAAAATTGCGTTGGAATCAGGAAGAAATCCCCCCACATTCACAGAGTTTCATAATTTTTTGAATTTCCAAGTTCCGGATCTTTCCTTCTGAGATCATTTATTACTACATATATGGAGTAAATTATTATGAAGTGTGCACTTATTACAAATTTCTGCAAGAAAAAACATTTATTCGTCCAGTAACTAAGGAATAAGATCACCATCTCCACGCAGAACACTTCTATACACATGTTAGATCTTTGGAGGAATTATGAAAGACACGCCCAAGTTATTATAAATAGACTTCTTTAAATTAAAAACTATCTTTTACTTTGATTATTTGGGAATCGCTATATTTATATATGAACAGTTATGGTATCGCGGTAATGATTGTAATTATGCACGATTGTTATTGTAATTAATATTGTTCTATAACGTGATTATCCATGAAATTATTGTTCCATTGCGATATAATGTAATCTGTATGCTATGAGACACCAATGTGAAATTTCGTAATTTCCCAAACCTATTTACACGTTTTAGCAAACATCAAGATGAATTCAAAATTTCATCTTCAAGTGGCCTTGAGTATGGACATTTCTGTTAAGTCAATTGAACAATTTCACTAAAATTTGGTTCAGTTCTTATATGTACCCTCTTACTCTTGTACATTAAAGGGAACCCTTTCCCGTTTACAAACAATAAAAAATGAATAAATAAATAAATAAATACAAATTTCGTTATTCATATTCCTATCTTTCTCCTTAAAAAGAGTAGAATACGCTCGAAAGTAGTTTTCACCCACCTATTTTAAGCACACCATGTATATATATATGTATAGTGTACAAAAGAATCCTTGTACCAAGTTTCTAATCATTAAAACCGCAATCAAACCATCACAGCAGGAAGGAATAGTACTCCACTAAATTTTCAATTTAAATCATCAAACAGTAACACAGAATCCACACGAAATTATCAAATCTATAATTAACATTCAAACCCGCGGATTGAAGTGCTGGCATAAAACACAAAGATACAGCCAAACAATAGGATACAGTAATACCCATCAAAAGATTCATGGCGTTTCAGATTATGGAACGACCGTGTTCCACGTCCCTGCATCTTCATTCAAGAAATATCGCCCCGTTCACCCACCGCAATTTACCGGACGCCCCGTGCAACTCTAATGCATATACAATCGGACGAGCACGCCCGCATTGTGGGTACTTTCAATAGCCCCCCGTCCCCGCGCTGTCGCAGATAATGTCAATTACTTTGCCGAGGCTTTTTGCCGAAGCGGAATGGCAGTCTTCCAGCATGCGTCTGATCCGATAATAGAGGCATTCTCAGCTTGATTTCGGGCCAGGGAAGGGAGGGCAAAATGCTGAGCGCACAGCGGAGGGGCCCACGCGAATGTAAATTTCTGTATTGGGGTTGCTGTATGGGGATAACGCCTCGGTAAGGTGAGTGAATTTCGGGATACGCGCGTTCGAAGCACTTAGACTCCGCGGTTGTTTCTCTCCAGGCTGCCTGGCGGGGGTGACGTAAAAAATGGCGTTAAAGCGTTATTCATGAGTGGGAAAGAAAGCCACCCCCTCTGCGTATTACGACAATCTAGTCACTCTCCTTCCTAGGCCTCTCCATTCGGTGCTTTTCTCTCCCCGAATCACCCACAAAGGCTTTCACCACCGCCAGTGCCATTTTCCTTGGCAACATAACAACTATCCGCTGACGTGATAATAAATTTCGCTCATTCGTCTCGGGGGCTTATTTCGCGATATTATTTCATCGCCCTCCACGCCCCTCCTACCCCTACTTTCGTTGCTACGATCATCGTCACCCCTGTCTATTCCAGTCCCGCGTTCTCCCTGCTTTCCTTTTCCGCCCGCGTTTTTAGGCGGAGCAACGGTTTACTTTTCCAGCAGAGGAAGAAGTTTGGGAATGGACGACGGTAGTTTATTATTGCAAATGAACGGTGCGCGCGGGCGAGTTCCGTTGCGATAAAGACGGCGAGCTTCCACCCTTGTTTCTGTTTCCTTCGCGTGTTTCGTTTCCAACCGAGTTTAACTTTTAAGACCGCCTGTGCCCGAGCAACGAAAACTTTTGCATTAAACGCGCCCCCCACGCGGACGGGGGAGACGCGGTGGTCCTTTTCGGAGATTTGGATACAGATTTTTAGAAACCGACCTGCGAGAATTGAAGATGTGTGCATGGAAGTGCATTGATATTTTAATCCGTGATGCATTTTGGGAATTTAGTGGTTTCTAATAGTTAATTTGATTAATATTATCACTTTCTGTATTAATATTAAATTGGCTTTTTACTTGGGACTCTAATTCTTAAAACATCCTACGACTTCATCAAAAATGTAAATTTTGAGTTTTTCGAACGGTGCATTTCCAAATTCGTTATCAAGTTGGTCATGGTTCTTCAACAACAGTGACTTATTTCAGTTGTTTCTTGCAGCTATAAGTGGAATATTCCTGCAATATTTCGTGCTGTATCAATTTTTGCGATCAAATTGTTTCGTCGATAACGTTGAATTATATGTTTTCTTTTATTTCAACACGTGCTTCAACTTGGAAACTTAGAATTGCATCTTTTCGAACAACGGGACAATTCGGAAGAGGGTGTAAAGTATAGGGTTGTTTCAATATTCTTTTGAATCTCTTGGTGAATATGCTATCTGTGATCCGAAATGTAGATGCAAAAGTAGAGTTAATTCAATCAAATTATATAACCAGTATTAAACTACGAGTCAAATGCAAATTTTTAACATAAAATTGGCATTTCTCTTACAATCTTCAATGCCCCCTATCGCACTCAATATAACGTCATCGAACTTAAAAATTCCCGGCTGGGGAATTTTTTAAAAAAAAAGTACGACACTCAATGTTTAAAACACTTCTCCAAATCCTCGCCACCCTTCCATCCCCAAAATTCCCTCCGAGTCCCCCCGCGGAGTGCTGATCCGCTCCGATCTGCGTGGCGGAACACGATTTCCCGAATTTACACGCGGACACTTAGCTAGGTGTTTCCGTGGAAGGTTGCCGATATCGGATTTCCATTTTGTCGCGCGATTTGAAACGAGGGGGACGCGTCCTTCGGTTTTCATTCAGTGGAGGAGATCGAATACGATGGAAAGGAAGACACCATGATAAAAAAGGACACCGTGCTCCGAGGGGAAGAAAGCGGCGATAGACGTTAAGGAAAGAGGAAAAAGAGGGGGCGAGCCACGGGGCATTAGAATACCGTTCCTTCCGCGGGGATGGTCGAGCGTGGAGAAAGAAGCTAGGAGCGCGAGGGGAGGGCGCGGGGGAGGACGTAGCCCCGGGGATTGCATAACCCTAGGCCCTCTCGGTTGAACCCTCTTTTCACTCGAATGGCCGTACTGCATCGTAGCGAGCAAGAACAGAAAAAGGAGGTAGAAAGGAGAAGATGAATAATCAAACGATCGTGCTCGGGGACGAGTCTGGGACGCTCGTTCATGCGCGGGCTTAATTAGATCGTCGGTGGAAGAAATACAATTAACGATTGCCCCCGTGGCGTAACGCAAATATTATCGCGCGTGATCGCTCGGTAATCTTCTTAAAGAGGCCGGCTCTCGTCGCGAGGAATAGTCGAAGTAGCAGACACTGGCGATACCTACCAAGTGAAATAAAAGGAACGCGCAGAAATGGCCCAGAAGCGGAAGACGAACGCGTATTCGTCTTCGTGTCGGATAATCGAGCGGGGTGTGAAAAGGACGCGACGCCAGGGGGTGGAAGTGAGTCTCGCGGGGTCCAGGGGACGCGGAGGCACCGTACTTCCACGACCCTCTTTTCTGCTCCGGCGCTATTTCGTCGGCGAGCCGTAAAAAAATCACCAAACAACGGGCGTGCACGCGCGCGTCGAGCCTCATCATTTATTCAGGCCGAGGAGCGAGCTGGCGGGGTGTAATTCGTCTAAGAAGACAATCGGGAAAAGGGAAATGAAAACGCGGCGCACCGCTGAAAGCACGCCAGAGTTCGCAGCCGCTGGGGCGCTCGGCGCTATCGCTTTATTGCTCGAAATAAAGCGCTGCCGGTTCCTCTGAACGGTGGAGGATTTTTTAGTCGAAAGGCCTGTTATGCGTCTACTCTGTGCGGAGGTTCTGTGCTGAGAAAAAAGGGGACGAGTGGTCTGTTGACTTTGTATGTTCGCGTCGGTAAGCAAATGAGGGTTCGGGTTTGGTAGAATGATTGTATTGATTGAGTTTTTCAGAAGTGCTTAAGATTTTTCATGGAGTTGTAATCGAGCGCAGCTTTGTGGGTTTATATAGTGTATGCTTCATGCGTGCCCAATCAGCATTTAAGGGTGTGAAAATTAACCTCAAAGTCAAAAAGGCACTCTCACTTTTTCGCGTAAAACTCCTAAAGTACAAGAGGCAGAAAAAATGTTTCAAACAAAACTTTAATGGTGCAATAAGCGCTGCAAACTTGTGGTAAGAAAATTTTAAAAGAGTTTAAAAAAATATCTCAAGAAAAAAACCCTTCGTTTCAAAATATTGTGAGGAATTATATTATGCCTATTTGTTTTTAAAGTTATACATACCATTGTTCTTGTCTTGAATCATTCTATAACTCCGAAAAATTGCTAAGAACTTCATGCCAAGCAATACAAATAATCGAAAACCGACAGAGGAGAAAACTGAATAAACCAAATTTTCTTTGAAGTCAACACTTACCTACATTACTATTTACAACATGGCCCCTTCTAGTTCAACCCCACACAACCTGACACCATGTAAAATCAATATCAAACCACACGCGACAAACGATTGCATCCCTCCACAGAACTTTTCCAAAATTCCTCCACTCATCTACCTGTTTCAATTATCCCGTCAACTTCCATTTGCCTATCCCCCGCTAACATTGCGGCGAATTTTCAAGCAAGCCCATTCCCGGCGTCAATATCCCGAATCCCCGGAATCCGTCGGCCGTCGTATAACCGTAAAACGTCAGCCCCTATTTTCCGGCCGTGCCAATTTACGCGGCAGTCGAGAAAATATTATACACTTTCTACAAGTCGTTTCCGAAATGATCTGGCACGGCAGGCGCGCCCGCCATGCTGGGGCCTCGTTGGCGGTCGTAGATAATCGTGTTGCGCCACCGTTTTCGTTTCGACGCCAGCCGAGCCAACCCCCTGTTCCTCACCCTTTTTTCCACTCTTTTCCTTCTTCTTTATTATAACGATAACGGCCTGGCGCTGGCGAGATGCGGTTAATATTGAGTATCGGCCAGCAGGGGAGGGGGGTTGGGGGTGGAGGGCGAAAAAGGCTGGAGGGAGAAGGCAGAAAGAGTCGACTACACCGGCAACCCAACCCGGCGAGAGGTTGTGGAAAATGGAGAAGAGCGAGGTTGAATGAGTACGAGGAGAAGGGAGTGGAAGCAGCTCCCAAGGGAGAAGCTCGTTGCTACGAGGGTTTGGAAGGGCGAAGTCTCGAGTACCAAAGTCTACCGCTTACAACGCCCGCGCGCCCTTAGCCCAGGCCTGCCGACCAATCTTTGCAGCCCGACCTACCTTTTCCCTTGATTCCACTGTTGAATTTTCACTAATTAATTCCCCAAACTCGCGCGTGCCTCGATCTATATTTATCAGGGAGGGGCGCGCGCGCCGCTTTCGCCATCCAATCGCTCCTTATTAATGGACCGATAAACCGCGATCGTTTGCGTGGAATCACTTACGGCTGCGTCGATGCCCGGGCATTGTTGCTCGGCTTGCGTGCTTTTCAACTTACCTGAAACAGAAAAAAGGGGGCGAGTTAGTGATTGTGAATGGAATTACCGCTTCAATGTTCAGTGGACTAACGAGTTTAATGTTGAACGGGGGTGGGAAATGGTTAGTTATATAGAATGGAATATTAAGAGGAAGGGTTTCTTCATCTTATTAGAATAAGGGTTGTAGAGGGAGACTTGTGTAACCAGCTGAAAATCGAGGTATTTTCGGGAATTTTTTTAAAGAAATTATTTAATTGACCTTTCTGAAACTTTTTTGATATTGTATTGTCAGAGTAAGGTAAATAAAAAGGATTTATATTAACAAAGAATGGGAAATAACGGAGTTATAAGGATTTATATTTAGTCCAGTGGCGAAGCATTTGTTGCTTTAGAAACCAAAAATCTAGAAATATTTATTTAGTTTATTAGTGCACGCGCAAGATGAAGCTATTTGTAAGTTAAAAGATGGAAAATTGCACAAATCTTAAAAAAAAGATGTATCGGATGTAGGATATTAGACAAAAGTATATGAAATTTGAAATGCTTGAATATCTGTGTCTTACGCATAGTAAATTTAGATGTAAGGAACTTGAATGACAGTTTGAGTCTCATTCTTACCCTTAGAAAGATTTATTCATTTTGCAAATGCTTTTTAAGTATTATTTGCTAAACTTTTGACACGGAAATGCCCTGAATTCACAATTTCCTCAAGTTATAATTTATTTCTTTAAATCGGTGTAGTAAAAACAATTGAAACTCGACAGATATTTTCATCAATCCATATACTACATGTACAAAAAAATTGAAAACATTGGTACCATTTCTTCAACATTTAGTATTCAGTATGTGTAAAATCAGTGAAAATTAAAATCGTTGTAACTCAGTAAGCGTTTAGTGAATTCGTTTAAAATTTGTGTAGCACATCAGGAAGAGTAAAAAGAATAATCTCACAAATTTTCATCAACTTGGTACCATTTTGAAGATAGGTCCGATATATCCAAAGCTATTTACTTAAACAGTATCATTATACGAATTGTTGATTTCTACGAAGAAAATGTTGACAAACATCATAAGGCCAAGTCGATCGATTCAATATTTTTTGCGTCACATATTCCACTAATTTTGAAACTGTCGTTTTAAGAAAAACCCGTTTAAAGTTTTCTGGTAAACCTGCGTCGCCTGCTGCTCCGTATTGGACATCACGAAGCATATCTTCGTGATGTCCAACTATTGATTTATGCAAAAAAAACATTTTTTCGACTCGTTATACGAAGCTCCCTCCTTCAGTGATTTTCATGATTTTCTTCTCCAATTTCAAACTCCATATTAATTTCCTGCTCGCACCAACAGTTTCCTTAGCTACTGTAAGTGTTGAGTTTCTGCTATCATAAGTGAACGAATATGATCCCCCAACGTCACATAAAAATTCTCGAACACTCGTTACTGCTCCTCCTTCTGCCAACCCCCGACGAAGACCGAGAATAATTCCGCAAACGCATTAAGGGTCGAGGAAATCTTATTCGTCGCGGCCAAGGAAATATGAGAAGTTGAATAACAATTACGCGGGATCCGCGAGCGAAATCGAATACACCGTCGGTAACGAGAAATCCTTGGTGCCTCGAGTGGAAATCCGTTTTCGCGGGAATAACGAGGCGGCCAGCGCCGTGGGAGATTGCGCCCATTATCGCCGATAAAACAATGACGTTTCCCATTTTTACGGGGCGCATTAAATTCGTTGATTACATCACTTAGAGCGCATAAAGTACGAGGAACGCTGCAAATTACACGGGCGGCGCGGGGGCAAAAAGAGGAACGCAATTAAAGCGTCGGTCATTTGAGTCGATCGAAAGCCCATTTGGCCTGGTAGCGAACCGTCGCTGAAAATTCCATTTTTCTCCCGCGCTCTCGTCCCGCTTCCCTCGACGTTTTTTCCCCGACGTCAATTCCGCCACGGTACACTTTGCAGTTTCCGCGCGTCCAAAACAAAAAGGCGGGCCAGGAAAATAGAAGGAGCGTACGCGCTCATCGCGGAAAAGTGCGAAACACGGCTCGAATTACGTTACGCGTGGCATGGACGGAATAATTGAAAGGCATCCTGTCGCCGGGACTGCGAATAGCCATGTCAAGCACAGATTAAAAGGAGAGAATTCGAGAATAAAATCATCGTTTGTCCGTTCGACTGAAAGGAAACGCCGCTGATGCGATTGAAGAAGGCGGAGGAGGAAAAAAATGGGGTGAATCGAGGGATATGCGTACAGGGTGATTGGTAATTGCGTGTCTATATCTCAATGGGTAAATGTGGAGCATAAAACTATGAAGAAATGTTATACGAGAGTGGGACGCGCAGGCTTTGTATTCTGAGCTATATTAAGCTTGCCGATCCTTCTGACTTCAAGAGAGAAAAAAGGAATTTAATTTTTGTAAATCAAAAATGCCCACGCGAGAAATTTTTGTAGCTTATTTTGTTGATTGACGTTGAAAGTTGGAAATATTTTTGTAATGTCAGATATGAGATTAAATATTTCACTTGTATGTGATAGGATGAAATGGCGAAATCACTGAATCCTCTCACACTGAAATGAGAAACGTACATCGAGTTAGTGATCTACCATCCAACCATTGCGTAATCAGAAGTCACTTGAAGAATGAAATTTGGGAAACTGGTATGTTTTTAGACCATTTATTTTGATTCTTTGTTCAAAATTACCTTCTAAACTATTAATGTAATTAAAAACCTCTCTGCATTAACTTCCTATTTCAAGCTTAAATGTCTTTGCATATTTTAGAACATGGGGTTCAATTTTGGATTTACTTCGGTCTGAAATTTCCCATTTTTGACGTTCAGAGAAATTTAGAGGTTTAGTCAAAAGAGGGATTAAAATAGTTTAATTAAATTCTATCTATTTTGGTAGCAGATAAAATTATTTAGCCATGGACTTTACCTCCTCGAAGTATAGCGAGTTTAATAGATCGAGCTCGTTCTGAATTATATGATTCATCTGTACTGCACCCACGATTCAAACATAAGTTTTGCAAGAATTTTGATATATTTTATTAACCATAATCTAATTTGATGAAAAAGGAAATAAGAGGATAACAAAATTCAGAATTAAGAAGAAAACACTTTATTAAAGATCCTATTTCCTGTTTCTCCAAGAAGTAGAAAAAGGAAGGCAAATTTCACTGCTGTTGTTCAAGACAATGAAATGGTGAAAGTTGTCGCACTGTTTCTGACAAGGCAATTACAGCATTATTAAAATTCTTCTCCAAAGAAATGGCAGTCAATCTACACTTTTATGAAGTCGCTGGTTTTACTTCCATTCTGTGTAACGTTCGTTTCCCACTTGCATTTCTGTTTTACTTCGGTGAACTGCATTCATCAGGTGGGCCAATTAACCATTGGATCAGGAATATAATTTCTTCCACATCGAATTGATACGCGTCGTGTATTGTATTATTTACTATTGTTACCGTTATCGAAATATTTTATCGCAAAACTGAAAAGAAGAGCCGAACTCGATATCATTTCCACGAATTCGGATGCATGATATTTTTATCCCCATTGAAGCTTTATGACATATTCCGATAAAATATTTTTGTATTTCAATTACCTGCGTCATGGATTGATGACAATGATACCAACATGTTGTTTTGATAATAGCAGCATTTTAGATATTACATTTTTAAACAGTAGCATGATACTAATGTAATTAATTTTATACACTAGAATATAAATATTCGAATAAACATAGAAATAAGTTTCTTTATGTACAAATTTGAATATATTCCTACACTTTCTGAATTTTCTACAGATCATTATTAACTTTAACGACTGAAAAGTTTTTAATGCACATTTTGTTCTACCTCATTCTTTGTTATTCAATTTCAATTTATTATAATTGAAATGTAAGACTAAAGCAACCCTTAAAATTAGAGTAATAACGACAGTAGCCTAAATAATCTATTTAAATCGATGTCGGCCTAAAAGGGCCACACGAACTCGTACACATTTAACCCTCTCCCATATGTTCATCTGCGATTCAAGATCTCCCTTGATACCTATTTTTCAACTGGACTGCTAGACCGAACAAGAACAAAATCAACAGTCCAACAAAAGTAATCCCTTCGCTGAGCAAACCTCCAAATGTTACAAATCAAAGTCCAAAAGGGTAGCTCGGAAACTATCGACAGCTACGCTCTTTGTTTAGTGAGGTACGCGATGTATCATAATCTCTTTGCACAAGCGCAATTTTATGGCGCTCATTCGAGGGTAGAAAAAATGCAGAGAAAGTAAAGAACAAAGATACTCCTACGCTACACAGACTGCCTTGTTTCAATGTATGGCTTGGTACATTTTGTGCGTTGAAGTGAAAAGTTTCACCATGTGGCGACTGGACGAATTTCGGGGAAAAAGAATTCATTCATCTATGCTTTTTACATTGAATTTATATATTTTGTCTTTAACGTACACGAGGAAAAAGAATTTCTTGCAAGATTTGAAACCGAAACAACAAAATTGTTTGAAAATTGTTGTATAAATATCACCATATTTACTGTAGAAATGGTATCGCAATCGTTAAAACCATCAGGTTTTTTTCGAAATAGGCAATCAGAATCCACTGCACTACATTTTATTTCTGCTTTGTTTCTAATCATCCACCAATACCACTCAGCAGCATGTAAACTCTAATTCAGAATTCATTGCAAAAACATCAATGCCGATATTTTTGCAGATCTGCCAAAGAGTTTCACTACACAAAAAGCCATACTGACATTTATAGTACCATCACATTACACATTTTCCATCTGCATGAAAAGCAAAGAAAAATTAAATTTGTCAAGAGCGTCCAAAAGGCAAAAGGAACAAACACCATTTTTATTTTTCATTCAACACAATCCCAATAACACCTTTACGTTCTTCCACCGTAGTTCCAGCACCAAATATTTTGTATCCCTTCAAACATAGTTTCCTATACAAAACGAATATTTATTGCCACTATTCTTCCCTGATCTAAGAAGTGTTATTCACATTTTCCTGCAACCTCAGTACCAGAATGTACTCAGCTTTTGTACGGCGACGTTGATGTTGTTGTGGGGCGAGATTCTAATTAAAAAATTAACGTTAATTACGGCTGCAGCCGCTTCGGGGGGTGCGCGTGTGACAGGCGCGCAGAACACGGAAAAGAGGAAGCGCGGAGGCGAACAATTCAACGAATGCGTTTTAATCAACGCGCCGCTGGCGCTCTTTCTCACTTTCTGCCGCGCGCCCCGTAACTTAGACACTGTCGAAGGGTGGAAAAGCGTTGAATATCGCCCCCGATCCTTTGTCAACAAATTTTTCCCGCGCAAGTTTCCCACTCGCGGCGATAGCACCGAGTACTTTTGTACAGCGCGTATCACAATTTGTAGAAAGGACTTCTGCGGACTGCATTCGGTATGGAAAAATGAGAAGAAAAAGTTGAATAGAAACTTTGTGTCGCATCTGACGCAGGCTTGGGCATCATTTGGATGAAATATTTTAGGTAAGTTTATTCAAATAATATATTGCATTATTTGATTAATTGTAAGTTATTTTCAAATACTTGGAGGCTAGTACATTTGAAGAAACAAATGATTTTTCAATGCATTATTTCGTTATTTAGTTACTAAATGAATGAGTTTTCGTTTTATTTTGTATTTGGACAAAGGTCGTCAGAAATAATTTTGCAAATAGTATCTGCTTTTAAGATCATATATTATTTTAATTGGAATAGGTGTTCGTAATTAAAAATCATTTTGAAATGATTTATTTGGATTTGGAACAAGATGAGTATCTACTTGCTTTAAGTTATTTTGTAGGGTGTAAGAACGAAATTTAAATAATTCTTTATCTCAAGTATTTTCTTTTCTTATATGCTTCGAATCATTTTTACCTAAATCAATTTTTTATTACACCCATAGACATCGGTTATTATGTTTTTGGAGAATTGAAACACTTCTTTCTTATTTTTTGTATTTCGTGGTTGGAAGTAGCGGGTAACCGAGCTCCTATTGTTGAATATCATTTTTATTGGAGAAAGCGTTTTCATGTGAGGATTCTACGGGGATTCATGCAATTTTTATTTATTGTTGCGGTATTGGGCAATTTTTGTCTGAAACTTGAGAGAGGTTCAGTTGCTGTAATTAAAATTCCCATAATTGAGCTACCTCATATCCCGAGTTAGATTTGTTTTTAATGTTTCAATATTAAATCACTCACTGTTAATTGTACATACAACATGAAATGAAATGTCGTGGATAAAAACCTTCACTGAATTAAAGAAAATTTTAATCATGAAGACTTTAATACGAACAAACGTATAACCAGGGGTACTCAAAGATAATTTCTTCGTAATATGCAAATATCTACTGTTCAAACAAATGATCATCATAAATATAAATATAAATATTGTAATATTTATTGTGTCATTCATTTTGAATCATGCGTTTACGAATACCATCAAGCACTGCAAATTCACGTGAAAAACAAAATTTCGTGTAATCCCGTATGTATTTGGCAACCCCCATCTTGTTACAAAGCAAGATTTCAAATAGTAGATACGTGGAAACTTTCGCATATTAACACACCTAGTAAACATCGACCGCATTATGTTTGCGAGGCAAGCATTTGCATACAACTGTCTGCGTTGATAATAATTTGAAACACTTAATACACAGAATTGTTGGACATTATTCCACGCAAACACTCGTTAATACTGTAACAAATTAATATCAATCGCCAGTGAAATACTCGGTGGTCCGCGTTTACATGGTAATTCTTGATTAGATTCGAAAACGTCCCTCTCGGGTTATTAATAAAGTATGATCCTTCGTTAATATTTTCAGTAAGCATTCACTTTCGTTCCCTTCGATGCGATTAATTTCCTTCAACCGTCTAAGTTCGATGCGTATCGAGCCAGAGAAAAGCTACGATAAGCCTCCTTTCAGCGAAATAAGGCGACGTCGTTCGAACATTCGATGGGAAAGACTGTACACTAATATTGCGGAGAAGTTGAGAGAAAATGTGGCTTAAGGGGGTATACCCGTTTGAATCCTCGGAAAATGTGTACATTTTGTGGATTTTTTTGCAAGTCAACGGTTTGATGCAGATTTCCCGTTTTTTTACTATCTTTACATAGTATTATGAACTACTCAAAAAAAAAGTTTCAGTTAAAAAACTATTGTTTTTGGGAAGTTATGCATACACATCCGAAAGTCTTTCGATTTTAGACGGCTAAATGGTGGCCCTGAAAACAACTGTATGTCGTGTCTGAAATAAAAAACAATACAATTTTCTTATGAAGTATGTCAATAGCTATCGTCCAACGAAGCCGATTTTGAAAATTTTGAAAAATAAAGAAATGGTGAGAGATCAAAGGTAAAGTTAGATTTTTCTAAGAGAAAAATCCACCTTTTTTCTTTATAAATAATAAACGGGGAATCGGAATAAAAGAAGCCTTCGTTGGACGATGTGGAATCTTATTATAATTCTGCATGCAAAATTGGAAGGGAATTGATTGCACGTAGCGCGAGTTTTTAGGGCCACCGTAATGAAAAATATAGTTTCGCTGCGATCGGCTGAGCCGCCGCGTCGCGCCGCCCCCTCCTACCTGGGATGTTTCACTCAAATACCTATAACTTCGTCAATTTTCCGAATTTTTACATCAGACCTGTTTTATACTATTTCTAAAACATCAATCTATGAAAATATGTAAAACAGGCCATCGTAATGAAAAATGTAGTTCCGCTGCGATCGGTCGAGTTGCCGTGCAACGCTGTCCGGTGCTACCTGCATGGTTCCACTCAAATGCTTGTAACTTTGTCAGTCTTCCGAATTTTTACATCGGACTTGATTTATAATATTCCTTAAACATCAATCTATGAAAATATGTAAAAAGAAAAAATCCGATTTTTGACACTTTCAAACGGTTATACCCCCTTAACGATCACAGTTGAATGGACTATTGGTGCTTCATACTTTATTAATTTTATTTACCATTATTTAAACTGTCTGTCAAAAATCTTTCCGTCAGTCAAAACAAAACAGAAGAGTCAATTGAAATTGGGAATTCCATTTCTGTAAACTCTGCTTATAAAACACAAAAAGTTTCCCATTTAACCCTCGAAAGGTGGATTTTATTTGAGAATTTTTTAAAAAATTACACGGCATACATTCTTCGAATTTCGTAAATATTTCTGAGGAATAGGGATTAGAGATGTTTCGATAATAAAACTACAGGGAACGAAACAAGTTGTACCAAAGAATGAAATTTATAAGTAAATGCAGACGAAAAAGGTGTGGACTGTAGGATACCGGAAGGAATTAAAAGTCCCGATAATAGATGTCAGGTTCCTGTAATAATTCACTGTTTCAGCTGTCAACAAGGGGAATACACTGTATTGCAGCGTCGTTTGCTCGCCAAAGCTACCAGATATGTGCCAGGGTGTGCAGAGTGCACTCGCAATTGACCTTTATTTCGTGACTCGACAGAAGCAACTCGGCCCGATTGCGAAATATCAATTTTTATCTCCCGCTTGTGGAGCACGACGATTTTTGTTTCTCTTTTGATGCGCGAAATTTATTGTTCCTTTCAACCAAAAGCCACAATATGTAGCAGCGGTAACGTGATCTGTTGCTCGTGCAATTGAAATACTTTTTTTAACGCTGTGACGGAAAGCTCGTTTCCTTTCTTTGGAGATATTCGATATCGGTGTAGTAATGAATAAAATTAATTAATTCGCTGAAAGTCAGGAACAAGGTCAAATCAGACATACAGCTCCATCCATAAATCACTTGCTCGCTTTGAGCAAGCTGATTGTTGGAAAACGGATACAAGTTTCTGAAGAGACTTCGTTATTTTATTTTGTTATATTTACTTGTTTTAATTGTAAAGGGATCAATGTTATGACGTGTATAGTTACCCGACGTCAAACCAATCCAATTTGTAAACCAAATTGATTTAGAAATGGTACAAAAATTAATCAAAGATTACCGTTATTAATCCAAGCAGTCACTAACTTCAAGAATACATCAAATTTCATCAAATTGGATCATTAAATTCTTTAAAAGAATAGCAAATTCAATGTGGATCTTACGTAAAGAAAGAAAAAATTCTATAATATAAACTTCACAATCCAATTTATCTTTAATTGAAATCCTTTATAAAAATGATAAACCTTAGGGACCACTATTCTAGGAATTATTTATACCCATCGCCCCAACATTTTCCCCATGATTCGACTTATGGACTATAGATTCACATAAACCATTTCTTCTCATTTCCCAATGCTGCATCAGCCGTGAAAGTTCGATGCATCTGCTACGTTTCAGCCTGTATGTGAACCACGGAAGCAGACAATTGTTTCGCGAAACAGGATGCCTCGCGATCGGTTAAAAGGAAAAGTGGAGGAGCTAGTACCATTTGTATTTCAAGGGTGCACTCAACATCTTAACCTCCGACTGTTGGAGCACCCGTAACCCGATCTCAAGGAATATCCACGGTAGATCGATACGGCGGGTTAACAGGGTTAACTACCTTCGATCAGCGCGGCCGTGTCTCGCGCGCTTTCAGACATTTCCGCTTTGCCACTGCTCGAGATCGCGCGCCCGCGAAAGAAGAGCCCTTGTCTCGAATTCAACACCTTCCATCTCCCCCCCCCCCCCCCTCTACCCTGCCCACCTCTCCCCTTTTTATCCACAATCCACTTTGATTTAAATACGCAACCACCGCGGCTGGTTATCCAAGATAAATCTCCGAGTCCCCAAGAGAGGCGAAAAGGCCCGGAGCTTAATTGAGTATTTCTCCATTCTCTTACTTCGTTTCCCATTCCTCCCCAGCCGACGCCATTGCCGCCGTCGACGCAGCCACCGACTTGATTAATTAGATTTTAATCTTTAACTGGCCGGATGAGTCTAGCTCGGCGTTCTACGCCGTAATAACTGCAATCTACACAGCAATATTGTTTTACGACACCCTTTTGTCTTGATATCTCCATGGAAGCATCCACCCACACCCTCGTTTCTTGATTCGTGATTTAGAGGAAGACGGTATCGATTCGTTAGTTCGTATTCTCTGTTAAATTCGCGTTCTATTAACGGATGAATCTGTTGAGGGCCTGTTTCCATATTGCTGCGTCTGTTAATTACTTGAGCCGATGGAAGGTTAAATAGCGCGTTAAGTGGCATGGAGAAGTTTGAAGAAATTTTTCACGCTGGGAATTTGATGTGTATTCTTGAACAATGTACTTCATTGGGTACGGATTTGAATTAGTTTCCCTTTGTTATGTGTTATGATTTGATTTTCACCGGGCACATGTTTGACACGAAAGTGGATACGTTGTATACTAAGATGATTAAGGTTTATTATTAAATTGTTAAACGACTGTTGTGAACATAGGAACACGTCAATCATGATTGGTGTCGATCAATGTGGGATTGTCTCCCTGTGTCAGCTTCGACAATAGAAACGATTAGCGAATCATAGCAGACTGTCAAGAAAAGAGAAGAGATATACAAAAATTTAGCTTTACATCATTTTCATCCTGTCTTTGTGAAAGTCGTGCGATTTGATTGGTGAAGTTCTCTGGATGAAAATGAGTCCAAACACGACATACATACAGTAAACTCTCGCTATGGGCTCGGCAGAACTATGCGTTAAGCGCTCGCCCCTATCTGCTATGAAAGAGAAAAAGTGTGATACTTTGTCTTGCTTTGTCTTTCAAGTGCCTACGCTCGGCGGCCCAGAATCGCCGACGCTATTCGTCAAGCGTTCGCCGCCAGCCTCGAGCGCGAGCCCATAGCGAAAGTTTACTGTAATCGGACTATTTTTAGGTAACTAATAGCCAAATATAATCAGATCTATGTGGTGTTTGGGCTCATTTTCATCAGGAGAACCTCACCAATCAATTCGTACTATTTTCATGACCATAATACGAAAATTATAGAAAATCAAACTTTTGTCATTACACCAGAAGTACCTGATCTAGGTTACGGTTGCTAAACCCAGCACATATCTAATTCACTTCCTCCATCTGTTCACCTTCTCCGTGAATCTTCGAGGTGAATTCTTTAGATGAAAACGCTGAGCCGCTCGCGAGAATTTGAATGCTGCGAACTGGACTGATTCAAGTTTAACCGGTGTTAGATATTTGTTATATTACGCGCGGCCTGATTGGTCACCTCATTAAGCCCAGTAGATGGGACCAAATCGAAGAACGACACCGGCTGGCGCACGTCAAAGGAGGCAGTTCATCCGCGCGATGATGGATTGACCATCAATCTTGCTGGAAATGCGCATCGTGGTATCGCGAATTATCCAGGCCGCCCCGATGGCTATGTAAAGCTTTTAACGTCGCGCTCATCGGCCGGCTATCGGTTTCGGGTGGGAAGCGCATTGGCAACGGGGCTACGGCTCGCAGACAGAGAGCCGTAACCGCGCCCGAAATCATTAGGGGATCGAAAACTGATTAAGGGGAGAGGAGTTAAGCCCGGATCGACCGTATGAAAGAGTCACGGTGGTCCCTCATTGTCGAGCTGCCCTATTCATTTGCCGCATTATCTGCTCGGATCACGTGCGGTTGATACTCATCTATAATTTGCCGACTGCCGCCGCTGATACCGATGCCTCCGCCGTCGTTGCAACAAAGTCCGCGCACCCTGCGCACGTCGACACCCGAAACACCCTTCGTCGCCCTTTCATTTCGTGCAGCTCCCTCGGCGAAATTGAAAGAAAATATTACCAGGGTAACTAGCCCGACGGGCCCACGGCCTGGCAGACGCGTACACTCCAGTCGCTAGCGCACCAGGGGGGGACGCAGAGGAGCTCGTGAACGGGACACCTTTTGTCCGTGAGCCGCGCAGAATTTTGATAACGGCGGATAAAAAGCCGACAGAGGACGATGCAATTTCGGAGATTAGGTATTAGGAGAATTATCGGAGAGGGGATTAGCGCCCGGGTTAGAGACGGATTAATGCTTTGGCTGATGGAACGGTGAGCTGTGGCGAATGGAGGCAACGCGGGGAGGGGTTTTTAAGTAACTCGTGCTTTTCCATGCGCGGAGAAATCGAGCGATGTGGGAATGAGGGTTGCTGATGGTAAAAGCTTCGTGATAAAGCAGTTTTAAGTTGTACGCACGGTTTCGAAGAGACCTGTGCGGAATAATATTTTGTGAGGCTTAATAATTTCTCTGTTTTAGTGGATCTATCCATTTGTTTGTATAGCTGAGTCTAGATATTCTTCACATAGCAACGTGGTATGTAATTGCGAGAAGTTTAAAGCTTTTCCGCACTTGATAATTCACCACTCCGTCTCACTCAAAGCTTTCCACCAAAAAGTGCATCAATCTCTAAACTGTTTTTCGACGGCGTGACAGTATTCACTAGGTGACACGCGTACGGTCGCGACGATTTAATTCAACGGGGATCCCCGGCTGGTGCTGATTTACAATTAGGCGGGCCACCGTGGCAGCGTAATCCTTATGCGACGTATCGAGCGCACCCAGTATCCCAGCGACAAAAACCGTTCCCAGCACACCGTGGGGGCAAGATACGTGTGCTTCGAAAGCAACCCCCGTATTTCCTGGGACATATGTGTACCGCCGTCTCCGTTGAGTAATTGTTGCGATTTATCAAAACGATATGTCACGGCCATATTGAGGGCGGTCAGCTGGCACATAATCTTCGTAGGAACGGCAAGGGCTGAAACGCGACAGCCTATGTTGGATAAAAAAACGATACACGCTGTTGGCTGCATCACTTATCTGTGGCTGTTTTGCTTCGAGCAACCACTTGGAAAGAATTTAAAGGAGGTTATAATTGTATGAAAATGAGAGGGTGGGGAGTTGATCGAGTATCCACGAAGAAGAAGATTGAAGAAGATATTGTGGCCAGAAAGAAAATAGGTCTTAATAGAAACAAACATCTTGCTTCAAATATAAGACGAAACATAACTACACCAACACACTATTTTAACTGACATATACACAAATATTGTACAAAGAACATTGCTACTTACAATTAGTCACTTTAATTGTAATGTAGGATCGTGGTCACTAATACTCTAACAGGCGATGCGATAATAAATAATTAAAAAATAGAATATAGAACCTTCGAGATTAGCAACGATAACCGATTTTGATGAAATTTTCTGCATGTATAAAAGTTACTTCAATCTACAAAACGGAATTTTGAATTTTCATTACAGCCTCAGACAGAAAAAGTTTAAAAAACGATCTTTACTATTTTTTTTATATTCCAACCAATTGCAATTTTTTTTCTAACGCACAAGAAGAGGAATTTGAAAAATACATTAAGAATAGGTTGTAGCAACATTTTTTATGAGTTGACCATTGCAGCCGCGCTTTCTGTGCGACCACGAACACCAAGGGTTTTGATTTTTCACTATAAAGTTGATTTGTATTATAATTTTTCAAAAAATCGCCACAGTACTGTATAGATGAATAGTTTAAGTATGTTTGTAAATAATAAACAAATTCATTTCTGATATAGTTTTCGTTTTGTTTGCTTTGTTGCTTAGGTGTTCGTAATTCCCCCACTCTCTCTTATTTGTGAAATCAAAGTCTTCTAAATTCAGTCTGAAAGTTTACTACAAACCTGAATTTCTGTTCATTCATTTAAAATACAATATGGTACCTGCCTCTTAACCCTACCCTCCTAATCCATACAACTTCCGTATAAAGAAATTTTGCCAACTGTCAAAAACATTAGAATTATTGTCCAAGTAACTATTGGCGAGCCATTTGGTCTTTCCCTAGACTACATTCAAACCTATCCCCTTTATACACCCTTGAGTTAGCTCAAACTCCCTCACCCTGCTCCTCCACCCCCAAACGTCGCCACGATTCCCCCACCAACACGTACATCCACCAGGATAACTTGGAAACCTTCCACGACATCGCGAGTCGCCATCATGCGCGTCCCTAGAATCGAATGCCTTTAAACGAATTCGTCTGGTGCGCCCGATTGTCCGAGGACGCGGCGCGAACGTAAGAGATTCGATTAATTCGCCTTTTAATTCGTTCTCGTTACGGGAATTATCCGGGTCCGCGATCTGAAAGGGCAGATCACCGACTGGCGTACGGGCTGAAAAGGAAATAGGGAGGAAGGCCGATGGGGCTGGGAGCGCCGGGGACTTTCTGGGGCGGGGGATTCGAAAGAGAAAGGGAGAGAGGGATGGTTAAGGGTTTGTCAAAGCGACCGGTCATCGCTCGTTCCCGCTATCAGCTGGCTATCGTTCCAGCGTACATTCAGGGACCAAAGCAGAATGTATTCGAGTGGCTCTATAGTTACCTTGGGAATACCCGCTCCCGGCGACGTATGTAACGCGTCCCTGTATGTACTGTGCATTATACAGGGGTGTGAGGGATATGTACACGTCTGTGTATACCCGCGCGCACACGGCAAGATACAGGACTGATCGGCCCTCTACGAATTGCGCGTACGTGACGGGAGTACGATGCACGCGGCTGACTCGTCCCACGAAATTTCCGTTGAAAGGGAATTCAGAGAGTGGCCCAGACAGAGTCTCGTGCCTGCGTTTTGATTTCGGGGTGGGCGATTCTTGAGTCCAGAGTGGCCGTAATGTTAATAATGTAGCAGAATTTTTTTAACATTTTTGGGGATGTATAGAACATGGTTCAAGCTTTCAAGGAGTTTGGAATTTTTAACGGCGTGAGGGATAGAGGAAATCTGAACTCTGAAATCGCAAATGTGATATTTGATCTGTGAGATTATGTGTCTCATTGTGAATATTACCTTGCAGTCGAAAGTATTGGATAGCTTATTGAGCAATGACGTGAGTTGGTGTTATGTAGGAGAGTAAGTCGTATAGCTTGTCTGTTATTGGAACCCTAGCATCGTGCAGACTAAAATCTGAATTAGAATGATGAAATATCAGAGATAAATGTGGAGTATGCCCTTGTCTATTTGTTAGACTATTTCAGACAGGAGAGATTTTTCAATGCTTAAATAAATTGCACCGAATCTTTTCTCGAAGTGGATAATTTTAAATGAAGAATCAGACATACTGTCAGTTGGCTATACACTTGGGTATTTTATGTCAACTGTGGATAGGTGACACGATAAAGTATTAAACAGATCGAAGAAGTATAAATATATTACAATTGAAACTGCCTATACATAACTATGAAAAGAATACATTTTACGTGTTCACTTTTACTCTATTTATACTCTTCATCGCCATTTCATCAAATTTTAACACCATATTCATATAAATAAATTAAGAACAGCAGAGGTGTTTCTTTAAGTTCTCAAATATCCTTCGAGATTGAATAAATTATTTCCCTGAGATCGATGTGCCAAGCGAGTGACAATTAACGTCTGACATCGCTCCACACGAAGGCAGCTCACGATCGAAGGAATCTTGGAGATTTTACGCGTCGGATACATAACTTTCAGATAACTATTGGAAGCTCTGCCTTCAGGTTCCCCACGGCTGGGTACTTTATACGCGGTACGAAGTGTAGGGTCGCTTGGGGGTAAGTTTTTCCTAGTGGAGCCATTCCTGCGAGTTACGGGCGAGGAGTCTTGAAAATCTCGCTTAAGGGATTCGCCGGGGTTAGGATTGTAAACGGAAGATCCCTCAACCAGGAGGGACAGACCCTAGGAGCGATCGTAGATAGACGAAAGATAAAAGGCAGCAGGGGCGGCTCAACCCCTGTTTGATTTATTTAATTTCGTTCTTCTATTTGTCGGAGATCGCCGGATCCGATACGGTATTGGATCCAATCGATACGTCGAATCTCGAATATGAGTGCTCTGTACAGGGAGACGCAGCGGAGCACGAGATGAAAATGTGTATTTTGTATTCGCGTATTTATGTTGGAATTATTCAACGGGAATATCGGGCTTTGAAGCACTTTAGTCGACTCGACGAGCTAAAGAGTCCAATGCGTTTGTCAATCTTACAATCTGGGAAATTGAAAGTGGTGGAAGAAGGATGGAAAGGAGAACACAATAGGTAGCAATATGTGAAGTTATAAAATATGGCAGGAAAGGGTTAATTGCAATTAAACTGAATTGTATAGTTCGCACAAGGTACGCTCATTTGCTCAGTCCGGACTCTACAGTTCTAGATTGTATTTACTTGATATACTAATGCATATTTCACTCAGACCCTAGCTACAAAGTGCAATTATAACAGAAGGGTCTCTAGTTTATTCCCATGGACAATTTTCGCGGTTTTCAAGAGCCCTGATAAAATAGGTAGCTCTTGTGGAAAATCCACTGAATAGCTACGTGTTTGTGTGAGTTGAAAATGATGGAGGAAATTTCAAGGTCAGCTTTAGCTTTCTATCAGGAAGCATATACTTCTTTACATACAGTGGCGTGCAAAAATATTCGGCCTCCCTTTAAAACAGAATGCCTTGTTTAAAATTGGTCCAAACGACTTGAGTTTTTTTGAGAAACTCGAAGGATTAGTTTGCAAAGCGACGTGATTCGTCGTTTCGAAAAAATTGCAATTGGTCGGAATAGCAAAAAAATAGTAACGGTAGTTTTTTTAACTTTTTTGTCCGTGCTCGAAATAAAAATTTAAAAAATGATGATATATTCAACATGTATACAACTTACTTAAATTTACAAAAGACATTTTTTAAATTTGCATTACGAGCACAGACAAAAAAGTTGAAAACACGACATTTACTATTTTTTTTAGCAAATTAATCCTTCTAGCTTCTAAAAAAAATGAAGTTGTTGGGACTAATTTTAAACAACTTATTCTGTTTTAAAGGGTGGCCGAATACTTTTGCACGCCACTGTATATACACACCGTATAAAAAGACGAGATCAATAACGCATAACATGTGGGTGATTCAAGGTCATTTGTTGATGGTATATATATATATATATATATATATATATATATATATATAATTAACTGTACAGCAAAGTCGTACTAATATCTCTTTCTATCTTCATCAAACCAACGCTGAGCGTTAAGCAAACACCAATCCCCACAAGTGTCTCAAATATTCCCACCCTAAAAGAACCCACGAAGTCCTCTCCTATATACATACATTAACTCATTACGCAGTTTCCCTTTCCATCAATCGAACTCCATAACCCAACTCCTTGGTTCTTAACCTGTGATCCGCGATGTATAAAATATCATCACTTTAAACTCATACAGGACCATTTCAGTAAAAATATTATAACAGAAGAACATATATTTATTTCTTTCTCCCTTCTCTCTAAATCTGAAGGCCGTTGATAATCAACTTCTAATAAATATTCAACACCCCTCAGGATTTCAAGTATCAACTCTCGGGGGTCCGCGACAACACAAGACACTTAAATGCAGTGTATGGTTAAAAAAAAAAGGTGAAAACCACTGATCTAATTCATTCCTAGAGGCCCGTCCACGCCGGGGCCATTCCATGGGCGCTTTTCAATCAGCGACAAAGCACACGCACACCGGTGGCGGTGCATTCAAATCGTCCCGCCAATAAGCCAGTGTCGATCTCCAGGCCAGATAATGCCACGATAAGAGCCTGGTCCTATTTCCCCCGGTATACACGTGCATACACAGGCACAGAGGATACGCGTAAAAAGGAAAAGGGGGGATCTCTTTCGCCGATCATCCGTGCTTTATCAAGCTGGAATTATGCCGCCCCATCCTGGTGCCGTATTCTCGGACGACTTGGTCCAATCGAGAGTGGCATAGCCGTGCCGCTACCCCCCCGGTTCACTTCGACCCCCCTCCACCCCCGCAGCGAAAAGAAAATCTATTCGATAGGAACGTCCGTGCTCGCCTGTGCCCCTGCGCCCCTTCGAGGATCTCTTCCCAGTGATTCGTCCCTTCGAAATCGACGTGCTCGTCGAACGTACAGGCGAATTCCGGGCACGTAAGCTTTTCCTATTTATTGCACCTTTTTCGGCTGGCCGGCTCTCGCCTAAATCATTGCGCATCCCCTTATTGAATGGGAAAACGGGGATGCATGGTTTACAGCCGCTGCCATCCGGGACCAGCTATCCCGCGCCCACCTTTGCCCCTCCTGCCCCCGAACTCCTGCCCCTCTGTCTTCCTCCTGACAGCCGGGAATAAAGTTTCCAATATTCTATCCGACTGGACTCTCTTCCCTGGCAGACGGCACCGAGGGAAACGTTCTGCCCCGTGGAGAACGCCGTCGGGGCCATCCGTTTTTTGATATTACATCGCCGCTCGGCCGTCCTTCCAGATACATCGATACATTTTTCGGGAACTGGTTGCTGGGGATATCTGTCGATTGATATTGAAATCGACCGTGTCAATGGTGCTTCAGCGAGCTATGGTGAGACTATGAGTCAGGGGGACCGTGGATCCGTTGCTGTGATTCGAGGAGATTTTGATTTTAGAGCTTTACGTGGCTGCCAGGTTTGCTGGGTCAGTGTTTTTTTGCGGTTGGATGATTTTGTATGGTATCGACGGTAGCTGCAGGTATCTGATGATTGATATTGGAATTGGTTGCGTGAATTGCTTTTCGATTGGCCATGGTGAAAATATGAGGCAGGGAGGAGGTATAATTGTCGCTGTGTTTGGAGGAGATTTTGATTTTACAGTTCTGTGTAGTTGAAGGTCGATGGAATATTTCTTCTTTCTTCAATTCTGAGTTGAAAAGGAGTATAAGTCGGGATGAAGCTCCCTTCTGATTTAGATTTCTTTTTGCAACATGGTACCGAAGGGACCCTCGTGATTACGTGTAAAATATTAGGCATAGATATTCGATACTTTTAGAATATAAATAATTACAAGTATCGTTTCTTCTTGTATGTGATAAATACAGCACAGCTAATACGATAAGAAATTATTATATCATCTAATATAATATAATATAAGAAATAATTCAATACTGTAAAGAGTAGACTAAAATCATATGATGTATTTCTAAAAATGTATGCAAACTCTCATAACGCAAACATTAAGCAATCAATTAACTACAAACCCCTTCAACCACCACGAATAATTTTCCATACCATAAATTGCTTCATCCGTTTACTTGAGCAGACTCAAATATACCAATTAACGACCAGATTATTCGACGGAGGGTTAGAAGCACCCAATAGCCAAGACCTTAATAAAGCCAGGTCCTGATACAACACAACGAGCAAACAGAAGCACCCCCTAAGAAGCTTCATCTGAACTTGCAAGAGTTTATTTTCCCGACGACTCGATAAACTATAAATAAAAGTCAGCAGTTTCCTCGAAGATTCTCCCACTTTCGCCACTTCCCCTCGAACAATAAAAATATCATTCTACGTAACTTCCACAGCCCTTCAATGACAACGAAGGATCCACCACGACAAATCTTCCACGTCTTTTGCTGCTTTCGATCCCCCCAGCCTCCACTTGGAGCGCTTCCCCCTTCCCCCATCTCCGACGACCACCCACGTATTTCTAGACGCGACGACCTCGCTCCGGGAACACATGGTAATTCCGGATAAGGGAAAAGAAGGATAGAAAGAGAGGCAGCTTTGCGCAATTAAAGTTCATGCCACGAATCCACTCTCGCGTGCTTATCGCGGCCGGACAATGCGGAAGGTGGTAGCTCGGGGCGTGCTCGGCTGGACGGTGGAACAATTAAGACTAATTGCAACGTCGTACAACGATCAGACATTTTAATAGCACGGCCGGGGAATATTAAATCCGTGTACGCCCGGAACACGGATTTCAGTCCTGATTCGTTCCGTGCGGTATGGCGAAATCGCCAAGCTCGCCCCGCGATGCGCCGGGACAGCCTCTAACCGAGGGATTCGCTCTATCGGCGTGTCCACTTAATTCCTAACCAGTGGAAGAATTCAGCATACACGTCGCGTGCTTCGCCGCGAGGCACGGTGGTCCGAAGGGAACTTCTCTGCGTGTGAAAGTAATTTTCGAGGAGGCCGGTACGCGTTCTGCTTGCGGCTGGATGAGACCGTGGAACAATTGCAGGCGCGCGGGGATCGCCGGACCACGACTTCATTTTTAATGGAACAATTGAAGTCAATTAGGAGGTCCGTGCACTCAATTTGGGAGCAACCAGCGATCACTCTCTGCCTCCAACTCCAAGCGCGACGCAGCGCGAGGAGACCGTGTGCAGAAGTGCATCTGCGAGGAGTACGTAATTATCGCTAACGAGTCTGCTGGCTGCTAACTTTGGCGTTAATGTGACGGGTGTAAGATTTTTCGGTCGGTTATTCGCGCTGCTTGTTTGGAACTGCGGTAGCACCGTCAGTAGCAGAATTAAGAGGGAGATTTATCATTCATCGGATAATGGAACTCTCACTTTCCCTGCGATGATTGGTTTATGTTTGGGAGAAAATTAATAAAGGGCGATAGATACTAAAAATGACGAATAATATTAATGTGTTGTCATAGATTGTTTAGGGAATAATAGAGCAGAGTAATAAAATAGCAACAGTTAATAGTTGCTTATTTTGTTTGTGGAATAAAGACGCTTAATAATAATAATATAATGAATTTCAGTGATTTTTGTGTATATTAATTCTTTAAATGATCTACGCTAGTGTACCACATTGCAATTAACTGTTTCCAAATAGATTATATTCAAATTAATGAAGCACATTGTGAACAAACTTGGACGAACCACTAAATATCTATTACTTTTCTATTCCATCGACCACGTATATCTTAACTCATTTTTATCCTCACTCACCGCTACTACCCCATTAATCACCATTATGATAATAGTGAGGATAATAGGATTATCCTATCATTAAAACAATTAAAAATTCAAATTCTTCTATTTCATTAAACAGCACCGCAATTTTGTTCAAATAATGGACATCTCTACCGCTCAAGTCGCACGTTTACAGACACTTCATGCCTCATGAAACTACGCCATCACTTTGCGCTGCAGCTCACGTATTCCCAGCGCGAAAGATTGCTTTTGAAACGCCCTGTATCGTGTTCCGCCGCCCTACCTGCCGCGAATTAAACAATCCCTCGCATTAAACCGTCCTCGCGACCGGTCGGCTGCTTATAAAGCTGCAATATCGGGGGAATGCGATTCACATGTGAGAGGAGCTGCAGTACAGGGAACACGTGCAGAGCATAATGTGTCGTTATGTCGCCGCTCCTCGTCCGGTTCCCTCTCAGGATGTAAAGGCATAAACGAGTCTTGGTAGCTGCTGCGAGTCCACGACCGATTGGCTACGAGTTTACGACCGTGGGCTCGTCGTGTCGTCGTTAAACGCGGCACTGTCATTGGACAATGCGCCCCGAAGCAACGTGGAATTAGGAACATGTGCAGCTCCACGTGGCGGGAGCAGTAAAATACATGGCGCGACGTTTAATTGTTCACTTATTTTCTGCTGCTTGGAATATACATGGGTGGATCTGGATACTGATAGGTTTGTCGGGCGACCAGCTTTCTGCTAGCATTCTGCTAGTCGTCAGGTAGGGTAAAGGACCCAGTTACTGACACCTGACCAATTACTGTCACCTTAAGCTATTTTAGTCAAAATAACGAATAAACAAACTATAGAATATAATCTATAATATAGATTATAGGTTGAAATACATAATTCTTTTTTTGTATGATTTTACAAAGTTTATTTATTCGTTATTTTAAGTAAAATAACTTAAGGTGACAGTAATTGGTTAGGTGTCAGTAATTGGGTCCTTTACCCTATCTGCTCGATAAGAGTTCCGTGGCAATTCCATCCAAAGCAACTTATGCGTCACTGCACTTTTTATTTCAGGGTTTAAATTTATGCACGGTGAAAATTCTATAAATCCTCTCCCCACCAAACAGATAATCTATTCAAGACCTTGGACACAACATTTACAGGTCGTTGTTCCAAACAATACTTCCATAGGTCCATTTCTTTCCTGAGAAGTAGGTATCAAATCGAGTACTCCAGTTGCAGTTATTGTTTCATCGATTTAACTTAGTATGTATTAAGTTGTAACTGGTATTGTTATACAATAATTTAAATCTTGTTGAAATATATTAGGTCAGTGCAACAGTTCGTTCGATTTATTCAGCCAAAGTCTTTATTAGAAATAAAAATATATTACACGTTTTTTAAATCAAAGTATTTTCCTTGACTATCTACTTACTGACTTTCAGCCACTTTTCTGGTAAAAGTTCAAGTAGGTGTAGGAAGGAAAACGTTACCGTACAACTAGCAGCACTTACAGTGAGCGAATAAACTTTTGCACCGACCTAATATTGTATTGTAATTTCGTAATCAATTTTCAAAATTTCTAACAATTTCTTCACGCGTTAATCTCATTTGTCAAGTACGCTTGAGTTTACAGTGTCAATATATTATGGTGCTTATTAATATAAATATCTCCTAAGTATCAAAGTTGTGAATATAAATATAGGTAAGTATTTAGTATGAGTTATTAATATGAACATTTCATTTTTACCACCAAAAATACTGTACGAAACGAACAGTCAAACCAGCTATTCTAATAACCACAGATTAATATCCCTCACATTGCAGCTTTCAATTAAGTATTTATGAAATAAAAATAAACAAACATGATACCACGTTCTCAGAAGCCTTGTTGGAACTGCAAACTCGAAATTAAATACAATTGAATCTATAAGCTAATAGCATATGTATCTTATGTTATTGTAATTAACTATTGAATGTCCATTTTAAGTGTTTTCAAGAAAAACAGGTTTAAAAATGCGATAGTATATAAGATTCAGGGGTATACAGTGAACAAAAATATTATTTCTGACAAACTTATAAAGTGGATATGAATGTGATTTTTATACAGCATAAAGAAACAATCAAGAACTATTTGTTGCATATAAAAACACAAATTTTCACAAAAAGTGCACATACAAAATTTTTCCCTAAGTCATCAATATACTAACACAGAATATATCCATCAGAAGCATCAATCCTCTTACATCAAAGACATAATTTGCTTAGCTGCCATGTGGGTGGAACCCAGGAACAGTATCCTAATCCCAATAATCCTACACAATACACGTCCACAGTAGTCCACACGCAGTCGGCTTCATACCGAGCACGCTCAGTCCGTCCCAAAAGACCCTTGTTAGACCCGTCTCGTTTGAGCAGCAACATTCCACGGGAATGCCCATTAAAAACGGCCTCTAGTAGATGGTGCGTGGCAGATACGAGTTCCCCCGAGACAATTAACGCATTTTTCGGTAATTATTCAGCCTGCCACCCAACGACCAGCCGTCAAATGAGCCTCGACCACCTCTTCCTACCCGTCTCTCGTGGAACTCGTAAGACCAGTTGCGTCCACGGGGTCAGTCCGAGGGAGTATCTTCCAGGGATTCGGCGCATCTATCACGGGGATACGGAACGTGGGTCGAAGGGGTCGGCTTTGGTCGGTACAAAGACAACGGCCAGCACGATTGCTGTGACGGGTCGGAGCAGTGTGCCTCGTGGTTTGTCAGTGGACAGTTAGGGCAGCAACAAACGCTGACAGGCCGAGCAAGGGACTCCACGAAGCCACTCCACGGAGAAACGGGACCAGCACGACTTCGTTAAAGCATCCTAACTCGATTCGTCATGAGACTCTGTTTTCCTCTGTAAACCTTTATTTTCTCCTTTTTCGGGTTTCTGCGCCCTCTACACGTTTCTCGGAACCGTTCCCCGCGGCTCTCCTCGTTCCGCGTCGAGTGTTCTTCGGGGGGCCCTCGCGAGTGATTTAGGGACGCGTGTACAATGGAGTCGCGCGGCAGATGAATGTGGGCGAGACATTAATTTACGGATCTCCGGCTAAACAGACCGTTTCCGAGGCGATACGTCGCGTTCGTAATTTCGGGAGATAAAGGGCCTCCACGGATCGACCGCAGAATAGGATTTTAGTGTGTATAGGCGAGGGTTTTGGGGCAGACACACTCCGGGTAGAGTTTCTACATGTTTTCACTTTCCTGCTACAAGTTCAAGCGAGTTTGCAGTTGTTGGGGAAGATCTTAACACTTTCACGGCCGCTGTCACGTAGGTATACCCGATTTCACGATTTCGATCTGCCACTTTTCGTGAGCGTCAGAAATCAATTTTACTTCAAATTTATCGCTGACGAAACTATACCAGTCAGACACCAATGGTAGTTGGGAAATTTGAAAAATATCGACAGCGATCGTAAGTTTGCTTTGAAAAGAAATTATTTGCTTGCGCTGTGAACGTTACAGATTGCTCGTAAAATAATTAATGGACTGCGGATGTTTATGCAAATGCATATATTGATATGCAAAAATTGTTTTGCATAGGTATTGCATATGCTTTATTAGAATGCATATGCACATATGTTACATGTTTCTTTTATATGTATCTCACTGTGTTTGTTTGCGATCATAGATGAATTATCGAACCGTTACGTGACTTTAGAAATTAATTGCAAGGCATACAACGTTTTGTACCGTCGTTAATATCATGCGATAGAATAAGTCATTAGTAGAGAGTAATTAATCGTTCATTATAATCGCCTGATCCAAATAAACAATTTCGATCAAATAAAAGAAGTTTGGCTATTTTTCTCTCTTAACACCCGAAAATAGTAAAATTATTAATTTTCACTGTTTATTTTATTTCTGCAAATATATGGTTGAAACTTTTAATGGAAATAATGTCGTTGCCATTGCAACTGCTCAGAATGTTTTTCAATAGACACAATTTGCTAAAAATTTAACATTTATTAAGGCATATTTTCAAATTCTTCCAGCCACAATAAAAAAACTGGGCAACTGTCGGTCTACCCTTAATAAATTGGATAAAAATAGACATGGCATATTTTACGTGCATATTTGCATTTGCTGTTTGCATATGTTATGTACATAAACATCCGTAGTTTAATAATTAAACTCGACCATCGTAGCGAACCGAAACTAGAGCGAAGAAAAATCAAACGTTATCGACGAGCCTTTGAATTCTTTAAAATTAAACCCTGCCCTATTGCAACACTGTTCCAGCATTCCCAAAACATTGCAGCTAAATGTCTTCTTTAGAGATTTGACAATACACTAATACTACTATTAATCAGACCCTTGATCGAATTCTCGAAAGACACCTCACACCTGAACATCTTAAGTCGCAACTCTAAAAATCTGGTTGAAACATTCAAAGTCTAACTACTACAGACACTTAAATGCAGCTAAATTGCTAATAAATTTAATGCCCCCTGCTCAGTAGGTACAGTCGCGCCGATATCTGCAATAGAAATCTGTAAGGCACCAAAAATAGCAGTTTGGAGAGCAGGTAATGGCAGTGTTACTGCTTGTAATTGTAAAATAATGACCGTTATCAGTTGCACATTAAGGCCACACAGGCATTTCAATGTATTCTCCGTGGCGCAAGCGCAGTGTAACACGCGCCAGGCTCGCGTCTGGCTGGAGAACATTAACTGCTCCGATTCACGATAAGAGATTAAGGGTGCACGTGGCCGGCACGTCTGCTGTTCCCTGGCCATCAACACGTGGCTCGTGTCATCGGAAAAGAGGGAAAATAGAAAAGGCCAGACCAGCGCGGAATAGATCATACCGTTCTTATCGGAGGATCAGCAATGGGCGCGGGGACTGCACGGGGGATTATCGGGGGTTCCTGCTTGATTCGATTTACCCCGACGACGAACAGTATCGTCTAAACTATCATATTCGATTTATCGCGAGCACCGTATGTGATTCCCTGCCAGTGCATATGTAACTTATTCCTGTCATGTGCAGGGGGTTTCGGAGCTGTAGTATGTAAATTTAACTTGTCAATATACTCGTGTCTAATTTAAGCGTGACACCTCATTTTTACAAATATTTTTCGCTTTTTCAGTTGCTTTTAGAATCGAAACACTGCGCCATTCCAGCATTACTGTGGTATATAGTTTCTCACAAAAGTTTTCGTCCACCCTATATGTAACATATTTTACTTATTAAATCGACTCCAAAGTAAGAATTCGGAATTCTAAGTCACATTAATATAAATCTTAATTAATATACTTTTGTTTTGGGTGTATTTAATTGAAAAATGGTACAGAGTTTATTTAAAAATGTATTATCTGTGGAAGTGCAAGAGAATATTCCCCCAGATTCAATATTTAATTTATATAAACGTAGTTACAATAAGTTAATATTCTTCTAATTTTCCTGTCATTTTAATATAAGCTTTAATCTATTATGCATGGATTCAACTAATTTTCTGTGAAACGTGGACTTATCTTGTCCCATTCTTCTAGCAAAATTTATTTGAGCTTCTTCTTGGTCGATGGTACAAACTAAAAATATATCAATCGAGGTTTATAATGCTAATATAAATTTTAATTGGTAATTCGGAATTTAATATTACTTAAATAAATAGAATATGTTATACATTTGGGGTGAGCAGATAGTTTTGTGGGAAACTGTGTGTAAATACTTCATGAAACCTGACTTATCCCAGATTTGGTGTTCTTCATTGAAAAGTATTGAGCAATGTTTTCTTTTCTATTATCCTCTTTTCAATTCGAACTCCTACCATTTCCCACTCTAAATTCCGTTACATCCATTACAAATAAAATTCATAGAAAGGAACGAGATGGTTCCAGTAAAAGCAGTTTTTTCGAACTAATCGTGTTGAAGGTGATTTTAAAAAGTTAAACGTCTCAGACCAATCAATAGAGTGTTGCTGCATAGAACCTTGAATCTGTTGATGGCTAGACTTCTAAAACCCCTACAAAACTCAAAAACCTCTTGCAAATTAAAAAATATTGAAAATCGCTGATTTCGTGAATTTCGCGATTTTTTAACTAGATTCTAAAAAAAAAACGAATCGTTTGGACCAATTTTAAAAATGTGATGCGATTTTAAAGATCCACTGTATATTGAAAACGTAACACAACCAAAGCGTTTAGGGTATAGCAGCTCGTCTACAGCGAAAATACTAACGTCCATTCAAAAAATCAATTAAGCACTCTGCCGTAGTAAATTCTAAACTAAAACCTAAACCTTGTGTATATCTGAAGACGTGCAGAATTCCATAAACAAAACCTAAGAAACCGTACAAACTAGTGAAGAGGAAGTAACTGCCAGACCACTCTCGCCACTTAAATCAGTTAGTCACCAGAGCCTAGTGACTCGGGTCAAACCTCAGGCTAATGATTCCAGAAGACATCCGCTGGAGCCGATTGAGATGTCGACGGCATCGACAGATTCTTTCTCCCTAAGCTTAACAACGGTTGTCTAAGGTATGACCTTATCTACAGGACAGGTAAAAGGCAAGATCGAAGGTTAACGAGCGATCGTTTCCCAGGCAGCGACGCAAGGAAAGGAGTACGCGCGACGCAGCACGCTCGTGGGACAGATACGAGTGGCTCGAAGGCGGTTCCCCTCTTTTCTCGTTCCTCTTCAGCCTCTTCTCCCGGTGCTCCACTGAAAAACGAGAGTGTTTATCAGGCCACGTTTAGCGTAATCTCACCTCCTGAGGCACTCACGTAATTAGGGTCGCCTCCGTCCCCCTTTCTTCCTACATCCCTCTGTTCGCCGTGTCGCACACTCCGCCGTGCGTGTACGTGCGTTCAAACACCTTGTTCCCCGGCCCCTCTGCCGTGTCACCTCTCCTAAGGCCACGCTAATTTCCAACTTCGTGCCCTGTACTTCTCTCCGCGACGTTCTAGCCGCTGCCGGCCCCCTATCCGCGCCCCACGTCCAGGCAACTACCTTCGTCCTTCGCCCCACGTTCCTCGTTTCCGCGCGTTACTCCTGTCTGAGCTCTAATTTAGATTGGAGGTAAAAGCGGCCGAGGGGCGCACCAGCCTCCATTTCTCTCTTCCAGAATTTCTCTCGTGCTTCGGGCACTCCATCTTCCGTGTCCCGTTTACTGTTATCCCACCCTCGCTCCCAACCCGCCAGCGTCTTCGGTCCCTTTAGACGCTTCTTTCTCTCTTTCTGCTCGGCCCACGCCTTATCGGCCAGCCCGGCACCCCTTTCGCCGGCAAGAATAGATTACACTTGACGCTACATTTATTCGTCTCCCCCGCGATAACCAGAAACCCACCTACAGGTGTAACGCTCGTCGATTGTCCTGCTTAATGGCCCCGCTCGCGCGATCCTTGAAGCGCGGCCGGATGTTTGCATAACTCGCGTTATAACGTAACGGCGTTAAACGACCGGCGATTTGTTTCTGGGGACGCGAGAGGGCTTAATGAACGGCGGGAGTTACGGGGAGGGGGGCGTCGCGCGATATTTAGCCGGAGAATTGTGCACGCCGCTGTAAGAAATCCGGCCCACGGGAAAGAAATGTCGCGATTACGGCGATGATGTGAAGCGATGCTGAAACACTTAGGTGGACTTGGCAATTCATTGTAACAAAGGGGTGTGTGATTTAAGATACGCTGCTCGCTGTGGGAAGATAAGAAGTTTGCGGGGTATTTGGCTGCGAGACGATTTTTATGCCACCGTCGTCTACGGTAGCGGAAATATTTATTGCACCGGTCGTATAAACACGTCGTCACTTATATCTGTTTTGTTAGTAGTAGGTACGAGGGAAATTTGTCAGGAATATGAATAAAACGAGGAATTCTTCTTTAAAATAGTTTTATGTTAAAGAAGAATTCCTCGTATTATTCATATTCCTCATATTATATATTTTATATTATATAAATTGCTGTAACTTGAAACTACATTACTGATGTAAATTTTGGTGCACTATCCTTTCAGGGATCTTGCAAGTTTCAAGTGAAGTCGAGATGCGATCAACGTGACTAATACAGTCCCACCTTGATAACGAAATTTTCGTAGAAAGATCTCAAAATATTAAGGAAAATGTTTCCTCTGCATTATTCGCAATTGAAAATGCTATTGATTTACAATACACTAAAAGACTAGCACAAAGCAAAATCAAGACTTGTTTTTAATATGTAATAAAGAGTAATGTTTCAGACATAAAATATATCTTTCAATTATTATTTAATTATTTAAAACTGAAATTTGTCTCGTTTTAAGATTTGCTTGCTTAAGATAACTTGAGATTCGAGTTATCGAGGTTCGACTGCTTGAACAAAGCTTTAGGGTTAGTGGAACCTTAGGGTGACACTGAAACATGGTATGGATGAAAAGGAAAAAGGAATTAAGTTTTAAAAAAAGAGTATTTATGATTTTAAACATTGAAAAAAATTTCCATAGAATCCAATATAAGGAAATCTCTCAGAGCTTCTCACAGAAACTGATGTATTCCTATACCTAATGCCTGTCAGAGTCTCTAAATCTTACAAAAACGTCTTGAAATCTGAAAGAAACAACAAAACACTTTACCTCTCCTCGTTGCACCAGGCGAAGTTAATGAACGACGCGTAGAAGCTTCACAAAGAAGCACCCTTTACAACGCAGGCGTTCTGAGTGCTTGTTTAAATTTATTCGATAACCATTTGAAGTTTAATCATGCGGCGTGTCCCCCAAAAACTTATAAATTGAATTCATTAGCCGAGTGCACTGATGCCAGAGTCACGGGCGACAGATTTCGCAAAGTTTAATTAGCGATTCTGTGCCAATGGAAAAAGTAAGTCATTATCGGGTTGTGCTGCCTGCCCTACGGTTACGTTCTGCCGTATTTATCCGCGAGTTTCTAAATTTTCCGGCCGGTAACGAGCACCGCGCGGTTATTGTACGTTTCACGGAGATAATATTAATTCCTCTGGTATACAATTACTGGGTCTCCAGTGTCACCGCCACTGTCACGGCTGTATCACAAAAGAATTTCTCTTGGAAATGTATGGAAACTAGTTCTTCTGACATCAAATGAATGCGCGCTGATTAATTACGCCGCTTTTGCACGTTTTTTGCGCGTGTTCGACGAGAAACTGAAGGCACACCTCGGGCTCTCGTTGCTGCTTATTGAAGCAGACAAAACAGTTTCCATAAAGGTAAATTGTACAAGTGGTTATATCCAACAGTGATTAACAGAGAACTTCGTCCCGTCACATAACGAAATATAAAAGACAATGCAAGCTTCCTAAAACTTGTGACGTTTGCATTGGATAATCTACTTTGAATATTTGCACGCCTTATCTCCGGCAAATTTATAGCAAACATGATTTGGTATAACATATTATTCCAGTTTCTCCAAATATTCCGCTTAAATAATATTCGAGCCTAGCTGTAACAATCTCAAACAAACATAATGCAAAGTTAATATTTCATTTAATTCCCCCTATTCCTACCTGAAATCCTACAGTTACCAATAACCACTGTCAATATACACCCCGTAATTACTCCCAGACTAATCACTCAATCCCCTACCGAAATCCAGAACCATTATTCCCATCGTAATCAAGCTCTCCCTCGCAACAGCGAGAAAAGATGACCACTCGAAAGTACGTATAAAAACGTAACAACCGAGAGATTAGCACTCCCCGTTCGCCTTCCTTCGCCACAGCTGATTCGCCGTAATTAAGCCTAATTCGTCAATTAACACCGCGCACGAAATTCATCGGACGCGCTTTCGGTGGCTCGATATAAAAATAGCCGTGTCAGGCCGCTTAATCCAGGGCGAATGATGCGAACGAGCATGTATTAAACACCAGGACGTGGAGTGCGCTCCTGGCACGCTGGTCCAGAGAGAGAACAGGAATCGATAGCGTCGAAGGCGCGGGGAAAAAAGGAATAGAGCGATGACAATACATCGAAAATGCGTTTTCCATTATCCACTCGCTTGCAAATCGCACGAGCCCGGTATTCGACTGGCCCCACACCAGCCAGGTCGAAAAGCGATCGTTGATGTCCCCGCAGCCACGAAGAAATCTACTTTCAGTCGTCCGTTCAACCATTTTTTTTTTAATGGATTTTCCTGTGCGGATCGATCTCGCGCACAGTTTCGATGGATAGAGACGTGCACGGCGGAGTTTCTGTGTCAGGTGGAGTGTCAACAAGATGGTTCCATTACTCGAGCACCGCCATTTATTGTTACACTGTGTACAAATTGGAACCGCTTGCCGGGCTTTGTCTGTTACTGCGTCGACGGCGTTTGGCAAAGTGCGACTGTGTTTGCGAGGAAAATTTTGTGCGATGCCCTGGAATCGGTTGGGCCCGAAGTGTTGCTGAAGTGTGCTTGAAAATTTTCCAAGCAGGAATCGGTGTAGAATTTTCTTGGGGAAAGCGGCTCTTCGGTTTTAAGGGAAATCCATTCAGGGGGTTAATCCTTCTTATTTAAAGTAAAAGGAGAATGAACTTCTTACTTCGTGAAAATAGGTGAATATTGCAAACTTTGGTGGTCTGTATTTTTTAGGTAAATTCTAAACCAGCAAAATGATGACTTGAACTCACCCTAATTTTATGTGGATTATAATGTGTTTCATGCACGACTTCGCTGAATTTTGTATAAATATTACTTTTGTCAGATATTTTAACATGGTTTTATAATAAAATCAGTGCACATCCAAATTCTTTTAGTTAGATTGTGATAAACACATCGTAGTCAAACGCAGAGATGGCACAGGTGCATCTGATGTATGGAATTTATGAATGCAAAGCGAAGACACAAGGTAGCTTTATGGTGAACATGTTTAATTGTTTCATTGTAGAAAGTGAATCCATGAAGTGGTTCTAGCAAATTCACATATATTGGAATGGAAGATGGTTATTTTTTAATAAATGCTCAAAAATACAGTACGTGATATGGAACAACAAGGAAACAGGTAGACCCTTGATACATATGTTTACATGAAGTTATTTTGACGTTTTGCAGCGCTGAAACGATTGTTAAAACAGGTCCCTTCGATAACAACGGTTTTCACGCAGAATCCAGTATGCTTCTTTATTTACCAACTTCGCATTGGAGTTTCCAATAACCTGGCATATCGATTCGAACGTAATATAAACCACCAGAATATGGATATAAAACTGTACGCGTCATGCAGCGGAAATGCACTTTACGCGTTATTAAAGTGCGATGTCCTCTTTGTTCCAGTAGAACGTCCATTGTACGAAGTTGTAGGGCGACAAGTCATTTTCGACAGCTTGAATCCAAATCTTCCAATTGAAAGAAGTTACAACTACTTTGAATATGAGTGCAAAAACAGGAACGAAGATATTTAAAAAATCTTGACAGCAAATAGACATTTTTCAGTTTAGTACAATATTTACAGTAAGATCATAAGAATAATTGGATTCGTTTGTAACGATTTCTCCATAAAAATATACAGGCAGTAAAAAATTGTGGGATTTTTTTTAGAATTGAGTCTAAAAGTCGCAGCAATTTTCGAAATACAAGTTCAAATGGCTACAAAAGTATAATCCTTTATTTCATGCATAATACTCTCAGGTGGAAAATTCCAAAAAACTCAAAAGCAATGTTTTTCTCAGCCTTAATAATCCTCGTTCATATGACTTCTTCATAAATTCAAACGCTACAAAAATATTCACAAGTACTATTTTACGTATTCCACTTCATATACCAACTTCGCAAACAGACACTTTGACAAATAAGAATGTTTTCAGCACCTTCCCCAGGTCCCAATTATAAATCTCCATCCACCGAACCTGTCATCGTCCACATCAAATCAATTAATCAACAAATAAATAACAAGTTCAAAATCTTAATATATTTTCAAGGGACTTGAAGTCAAGTTCCTTGACTGAAGCGAACGAGGCCAAAAAACAGAAGACACAAGAATCAACCCCTACATCACAAGAAAACAATATCTTCAGCACCCTACGGATAATTCCAACGCGAAACAGTTTCCACCGAGCTCAACGGCGTTATAAATGTAATACATCCGGTTTATTACTTTTCCCCGAAAATTGATATTCCTATAATCGGCGTTTCCATTAATCGGTCGTTTCACCGTTGCCCGATAAAAATGACTCTCCTCGATGGCCGTTTCACGGGCGTACGTATACCGCTCGTCGTCCGACCCGCGTCACCCTCGCCCCAAAATCTCGTCGCTTATTTTCAAAACAACCCCGGATTAGCCGTTTCATCGTGCGCAACACAATCGTCGAATCTGTACGCGAAACACGGCGGAGGGTGCGGGAACGAGCCCATCCAGGTGGCCACGTCAACGGGTCGCGATGACGGACGTTCTCCGCCCTCTTTTTGTCACGCTAATACGCATACCTGACAAGCCACAATGCCTCACTTATTTCGTTACCGAATACAGACGAGTTCTGTCAGGCCCGTTCAACGGCAACTGTACGCGCGGCCTAAGGGAAACGGGAGAAGATGGAGCACTCTCCCAGCCCCGTTGTTACACGGAGCATTCGAGGCCGGTGTATAGGTATACGTACGTGTAACCGTGCGCCGAGCTATTTCTGGGAGCGTTACACGGCAAACCCCGAAAGATGTGGAATCCAAAACGGGGAGAAGTGTGTCGCGTGTATCAAATGTGTATTATGCATCGGAGATAATGCGGCTACGTGGGTAGGAGGGGAGGCTGCGATTGGGGTGAGCGAATTTTCAAGGAAATCGGGCTGAAAGGGTTGGAGCAAGGGGTGTAGATTATAAAACGGCATGTCCGAAATGTGCAATTTCTTTTCTTTACGTTCCACGACATCATTCGCTATATTGTCGAACGATCTCGCCTTAATCGTTGCTAAGCAACCAAGGAATACAAGCCTTTTTGTGTTTTGTGTGCACAACGTAAGATATGAATAGAAATTTTGAGGCATTTTTAAAATTTAACTTTATGTAAATACAGGTATACTGCAAAGGCAAAGGATCAGATTCGAGTTTTATATAAATATATTTAATTTATATATGTAATTTTCAATTTTATTTTTTCATTATTCCCCAGTAGGTATATGTAGAGTAAACATAACTTTCTTCATTAGAACAATTTTATTCTGTAGATGGCAAAGATACACCCCAGTGGTAAAATACATATTTTGTGCATTTCGTAATTTTACTGAATAAATCAATATAACACTAATTATTTTCGTATCCTACAAATAGGTTGATAGTTTAAGTTTATACAAAAATCATTTTCCAAAACTATTTCCCATCATATCTGGCTTGTATTACAATTATAGCATAAGTAACCGTCACTATCCCCTTCTACCCCAAACCAGAGATGGGCAAAAACTTATTTGAAATAAAAATTTCGTACACAAATTTTTATTTCAAATAATTTTTGCCCATATCTGCCCCAAACATTAACCCCGGCTTCGAACCTTAATATTTTGATGCCGTCCAGCTTAATTCTATTAGCAAAGGGGTATGTTTCAATTACTGCAGTAATTTGGATGCAAGTACATATCCCGTCGCAATTTTAAAAAATCTGTTGTATTGAATTTAAAACACAATATATCCGAAACATGCTACTCTATAGTACGCAGAGTTAGCTAACAATTTTACAGAAAAATATTTCAAAACATCGCGCGGTCGTAGTAAATGATTGTTATAATAACTCTTCCTCCGCGGGTAGCAGTAAAAACGTCCCCTTCCGATAGACGAACACGAAGGGCGTGGTCCAGTCTCGTTCCATGTTCCCTTTTTTCTCTCGTACAATTTTTGTGAAACAAGAGTCGACCCGCTAACACTGAAACGTTGGGGGATATAACACTTTCTTTGAGGTAGATTCGTGGAAGAAATGTCGTGGGTGGGCCACGCGGGGTTGTATGTAGATAAGGGCCGTAGGGGCACTTAAAAGTCCCATTAAAGCAATCTGCTCGGGTGGCTGGGCGCCTAAAAAAGACTAGGCTAGTTGGACAGATCAGCCGAGCACAGTGGTGGTGTACAAAACAGACCTCAGTCGGGTCGCTCCACGCTCGACGATATCGATGGTGTAACGTTATATTCCATTCGCGTAATTTACGAGCATCCCTTTTTCCCCTCCTTTCGCCCGGTCGCAAGGAAAAAAAGACGCCCATTCCCTTGATTGCCGCTTTAATCCGTTCGAAGCGAGCCGGTTCACGTCTCCGTGAGCTTCAGACGAACATCGTTGAAAGCGTTTACGCGTGAAAATCGGTAAGAACTTTGGGATCAGTGTGTCCTTACGAACGAGTATGCATGCGCTGGTGTAAGTGCGAGTGAACGACGGATGAAGATGATATATTAGGCTCCGTGGACTGGCGCGTGAACGTATATAAGCGCGCGAATAATTTAGATAGCTTACGATACTCCCCTTGCATTATCGCGAGCCCCCATCTCACCGGCAACGACATATTTCAAGATTTGTTATCTTTAATGCTGTGTCGTGTGCAAGAACGTGAGTCGATGCTTAGGCTTAAGCAGAAGAGGGCACCCATGGGCGACGTAACTGCAGGATGTATCGAAAGGCCGCATTGTATTTGCATTCAACGATTGGGGCGCGACACTCTGCGAAAAGCACTCCCTCTTGAGTAAGTCGTGTTGATGTAAGGGGAAGTTGAGAGGAATTTCAATCGTTCCTTTCTGCTTGTCGGCATTGTAAAAGCAAAGCCACTTAATTTTAAATGATACTTGAAAGAAATTCAAACATCTAGTTAATGGTATTTGAGCTTTGTTCGTGATTCCATATTTATACCATTTCTCTCATAGTATCACCTAATTCGTAAATCGTAATGTACCAAATTCAGAAGAAATAAAAACGAATGTACCAATATATTTTCTATAGGTGCAGTTCTATCATAATGCATGCAAGAAACTTCTACTGTATGTATTGTATTTTAATTGAAACATGTAGCAATGAATATCGATAAAACTTTTCGTGATAAAAAAGTATTTCATATAGAATTTGCACATCAGGTTGCCTTGGTCTAAAAAAAAAACACTGTCTATAATACAGAATATGGTATAATGTTTCTAGAGATCAAATTGTATACTCATAAAAAATATGGTTCTCATAAGTCTTGCATCTACAAGGTGTAGCTACAACAAAAAGAAATGTTACATATCGCTCCCTTCATCTTCATATCGTTTTGTAGGTTATGTCTCCCGCGAGAGCTTGCTCCCACTTCATTTGTAATCAGTTTAGTTAATCGAAAAGTGTATAGCGACTTTCTTTATTCCCTACACTTAATACACATCTCGAAGAAAAATGATTAAATACGTATCAGACATTCAGAAGAACGCAACGAAGCAATTAAAAGCTACATATGTTCCGAAGACCTCCGCCATTGTTTTGCTTCATAAAAATCACGAATGGAGCGCTGCAGGAGTATTTTCAAAGAAACCTTCACTGACATTCTTTCACTCAAAAAAGTTCCTTTCCTTCAAAGGCAGAGAAAAGTTACTTTAAATAAGCCACAAGAAAACAGCACTAAACATTTGCAACAACTGCATCCGCAATTAGACATTCAACCAACAGCAATGCGATTGCTTTCGATAGATTCGTTTGGGAAGCACACGTAACGGGTTGGAAATCATTTGGAACAGGAAGCCTATCCGCGATCCGTTGTTCCGTTTCAATGGGAACTGCGAAGGCTGCCTCGGGAAGCAGCGATGAAGCGACAAGGGACCATGAAAGGTGGGGTTGGGAGGACATAAGAAAGACGTACGATGCCTGTGACATGTGCGTTTGTAAAACCGTTTCCCTCGCAAGGATAGATCGGGTACAGAGCTTCGCCGAGTAAACCAATCAGGTTGAATAACAATCCGTGCAAACACATCGGGTCTGTGTTTTCCGTCCGCGTAGAAGCTCTCCACCCCCCGGCCCAGTTTGCGTTCGAGTTTCTGCGATCCATGGCGGAATCTGCTGCCGTTCCCGCGCTCCACTGAAATCGCTCTCATCGTGCGTCATTAATTATTTCAATCGTATTATTGCAGCTACATCTGGCACAGGGGTGCAAAAGCAAAGTTCACGCTCGGGTGGAAAACGCTTAAAATGTTATGAAAGCGGGTGCAAGTATCCGATCAATTCCGGGGAGCTGTGTAAATCAAATATTAAAGGGATAATGGAGTACTCGATTTTTAATACAGTAATGCTGCATGGACGTTCGTTCTGTATCGAGTGTTTCCAGATATATGTTGCAATTTCTGAATGAGGGAAAACAACAGGACTTTTCTTTATCATCGCTTGGTACATTTCCGCATAATTATTTCCAGACTTAATTAATTCTCACTCTTCCTCTATGTTCTACTATAGTTTGAGTATTAGTGATTTTGAGAAAAATAACTGTAACTGTAACCTCAGACTACTTTTCAATAGTCCTCGAATCAGCAACCCTCTGAAGACACAATTCTAGCAGAAGCAATACGCACAGATTCCTAAACTCACCAACAGTAAATGTGATCAAAATACAGAGTAGGCACCCACATATTCCGATTGGTAAAAATACAAAATCCAAAAATGATCAGGCTTACGAGTCCACGTGAAAGCAGAAATTAAATATTCACGCGGTCGTGTCGAGACACATCGATCGGTCCACGTTGGATTTAGCGATCGGTACCGCGCCCTCGCAGTCGCCAATGAAATCGTTCCCCCGTCATCGATCTCGATCGAGGCCTCGACGTCTCCGGGACATCTCAAAGCGGGGCTCGCGTGTCGAGATTTCTCGAGATGGCGATACAGCACGTAGAGGTACGTACACGTCGCGACGTCGTGTCGCGAATTTTCCTCGTCGAGGATTTAGCATAATTCCGTTGGCTGTGCACCTCCGTCAGGGATTGAGGAGGAGGGAGGGGTGGAGGGGGACGGAGGCTGTGGGTGAAGGCGGCTAGGAGAACGGCGAGACGACGCTGATGGTAGTGGTAGAGATGACAGCGTCCTCTCGCTTTCCTCTTTCCCTCTTTCCTTCTTCCACCGTTGCACACTCAAGGCAGGCATGCCCTGACAGCGTGTGGGTCCATTTGGTTCACAGTGGTCGCCATGGTAACCTCGACCACCCTCTTTTTCCCTTTCTACCGGCTGGTTCTGTGCTACCCGGTCCTCTCAAACTCTCCCTCATCCTCCCCGTCAGCCTCCTCCACTGTTTATCTCTTTCCCTCCTTCCCCCAGGCCCGTTCCGTACGTTCCTCCGCTTCTTCGTGTGTCCTACCCCTCTTCTGACGTTGCGCCGCTCGATAGACTGCTTCCGTTCCTCTTTCTACCTCTTTCCCTCTATCTTCCCGCCCTAATCCGCTTACCATCTCGCTGCTCTATCCTCGCCCCTCACCCTAGTTGTCGCCGCCCGGCCTCCGCCAGTAGGCTAAAGGGTTAATGGCTCCCTGGACGCTCACGTGACTAAAAATTACAGCTACCGTTGCCACTGGCCACCGCTCATCCTCTATGTCCACCGACTCGACGGCCACTGTCCCTCGCTCATGTTCCTCTGTCGCGACTAGAGACTTCTCCATCCCTGCTGGCACGCGTGTGCCGATACACGCGTCGACTGAATCTATTTATGACCGCTGTTATCCTCAGCCGCCACAGAATATGTTTGCGCCGGTGGAAAGGATGACGAAAAAATGCGCGGCCCATTGGGATATTTGGTTCCAGTGTGGAACGCCTGTTGATGCAAACGGACACTGATTCGATGAAACTCTTCGTACAGGTGACCAGGATACCAATCGAACGATTTTAATTGGTTCAGCGTCGTTTGGATTTCATGATTTCTCCTGAGAGACTCGCGGTATTTCTCGTTTGAGACTAGCGTTGAGACTTGGCTTCCTTCGATTGCCCGTAAGTCTGAATATTTCATGTGTGCCAGTATTTTTCTACTTTTGATGGAATTTTGTTTGAAATGTAGGGGTGGGAGAGTATCAACAATTGCTAGAATATAGATGTCAATTAACTATTTTCGGAATGGTGTAACTTGAGACATCGCCTACATATCTAACAGGGGATGTTCGGCAACAAAACATTCAAAAAAATTTGAAATGTAGTTCAAACGATCCTAATGTGACCATTTTGTGACGGGTCAGGGTTGAAAACATCCTCTCAAAAAATTGTGAATTTTCATATTATCCTGAAAATCTGCGAAAGGGTGAAAGATATAAAAAAACTTCATTCAAAGTTTTATGGTTCCTGATAGGGTTTAGACAAAAACCGACTTGTGAAGAAAACGGTTTTCGAATTCCGTTATTCCCACAAAACCGGTTGAAACAGTTTTCAAATTTCCACAGAAAAATGTTATTAAAATGGAAAATAAATATTTGTACTTATTTTAAAAAATTTAAGTTTGTTAATATTTATGGAATTACAAAAATATAATAATTTAAGATAGACTTTGTCTATATAAAATCAAGTAAATAAAAAAAAAATCCGTACAATTTTTGAGTTCATTTAATATTTATGGATCTACAAAAATATGACATAATACAACACACTGCATACAAAACCAAATGAAAAAAACTAAAATAACTAAAATCCGTACAAAATATAAATTATGAATCTTTAAGGTAAAGGCACCAGTAGTTGACCAGTTAAGAGAAATCCTTCACGTAAACAATAGCAACTATTTGCTCTGTCATCAAATAGCGAGAGTCGAAGGCTGAAGACACTCTTTAAGTCTTCTAGATTATGTAATTAGGCCACATTTTAAAAAAAAGTTTACTTATACAAATTTAAAAAACATATTTAAAAATTCAGTAATTGCTTCAGTAGTTGACCACTCTTAAAAATGAAAAATCTAGTAATTAACCTTCTGTTCGTTAGTAGTTGACCACTTATAATAGAAAGAAGGTTAAAGCAATAATGTTGGGAATCATTTTAGTATGATTTAGTTTGAATAATTACCAGCACAAATTACAATTAAAGAATAAAATAAGAACTAAAACAAATCAATTCCATAAAAAGTTCAATTCAGGAACAGAGTAGACGTTGCGAGTTCTGCTCACCTTGGTGTAAATAAACGTTCGCCAACACTATTCATATTGTACTTCAAACTTGAGGGTTTTAGATTTTAGTTGGTAGATGTCAGGGCAAGTCAACTGCACTTTTTTCAAATGATCGTCACTTCTAAAAACCTTATTTTTCATGTTTTTCTGAAAAGTGGTAAATTACTGATACATGGTCAACTACTGGTACCTTTACCTTATTTCATTCAGAATTTTTCTTCCAAAAATATGAACTCATGAAAATTAGTTTTACAGTAAACTATTACCCACTACAATATGCTTGTGTTCGAGGCGACTTCAAGTTATAATGTGAACGTTTTTAATTAAATAATTAATTCATTTCCACATATTAATTCTAACCTATATAAAACCGTTTTTTTAAACCCAAAACTGGTTTTCGAATTTTACAAATTTATAAAAAAACCGGTTTGTAGCCTCGGTTTTTAAAAACCAACAAACCCTAGTTTCTGATATCTTATAATTAACTTTTCCAAATTTATCCCCACCACTCCCCGTCTCTTGTATCTATTGTGCAACTTGAAACCGACCAAATTTCTAACAAAAGCCCCTCAGACCATTTGGAAATCTAATACAATCCTGCCATTTTCACCAAAAGTAGTAGCTAATATTCCAGAAGTTATTGATACACATCAGCGCCTATATTTCACATCCAGTTTCCATTCAGGAAGCACTGGTCCAGATTGTGACCTCCCCTTGTAAGTGCAGACACTACTGCATTCGCAGACTAATCAAATTTACGGGCTTACCCCCTCGCTAGTCTCGTTCCTCTTGGTCCATTTAGTGACTGGCCCTCTCTCCTAGCCGTGATGGCTTGTTTCGCGAAATTGATCGAATTTCCGTGCCCGTTAGGGCAATAGTTCGCTCGCGACTCGCTCCAACGAACCCGCAAAACTTGCCCGCGCGTCCATTACATTTTCGCCGACAACCCGTTAACTCTGCTAATCAGCGAGCCAACAGCGTGTAATCCATCCAGGTCATCGCACCTGCATTTGCATTTTTATAAATAGGTCCACTACGGGCGGCCCGCGCCTTGCAACTATTAAGACTCAAACGAAACGTAGGTGCGCTATCAAATGCAGCAAAACACCCGTTCATTAATCACGCGCGTCAAGCCTGAATTAGAAGCCGATGCAGAAAAGGTTGTTCAATATTAAAGAGCGCGCATCTAGCAAGATCCCCGAGTCGCTAGCTGAGCGCGATCGAAGGAAACCGTTCGATCAGAAAATGGCCGCATTCAATCCACGCGCGGGCCATGAATATGCAGTGGAAGGGAAACGCGAGACGTGCATCTTTTAATGGATCAGGTATTTGCATCTGCTCGGCCAACGAATATCCCTGAAAGACACAACTAGTCGGTTCAACGGTACTATTCACGCGCGTCACAAATCCCCCACCGATCCTGTTAATCGCGTTTCTGATATTGGTCCAACGGCAGCAACGAAGCTGGATCGCGGCGAGTGAAAAGCTCAGTGGGACTTGAAGCAGCTCGAGCGTTTCATATTTTCTTGAGGAACTGGCGCAACGAGGTCAGCATGATTAAGTAATAACACGGAATCATCGAGAGCAGCTGGTCAATTTTTCAGACGTTCTCGCAGCGGCAAGCTGATACCAGGAAATAAAAATACCATAAGCTCCCGGTGAATCGATAGGAAGACGAAAGAACGGAACAGGAGGGGAAGGGCGGTGGGGGAGGGAGGTTGGAAAGCTAGATGATAGGAGGGCTATAACAGGAGAAAGAGCCGAGAGTTCGAGCCGATGCAAGAGCCACAGGCTGCTAGAGAAATGAATTCGAAAAGGGGTTATCCGCGCTCGGCCAGTATCTATAGCCCGTAGCCTATCGATCTGAGCATTATTGCTGTAGGAAGTAGCGACCTCAAATTCAACCATCTGTGCTGAGAGAACACGATCATTCATATTTCATCGCGAGGTGGTTGCACTGTCATTACCGCCGCCGATGCAACCCTGACGGTCGTATGCACGCGTCCCTTCTCGCCGGCGTTCCTTCCTCGCCAGCGTTCTTTATCATTAGCCCGTCTATCGCTGCGCGTTTACTCGGTCACAGCTGCTTGCGTTCGCGTGCACGCACCCAGTTATTGCCTTTCTTATACTTCAGCCCTTCGAAAATAGGCCAATCGCGCACCTCCCAGCCCTATCGTTTCGTTAAACGCTCACGTCCATTGACGGTTTCTTTGTTCTACCGTGGTGTGTTCTTTGAATCTTGGGTACGAACTTTAGAGCACAGAGGGTCAACGCTCGAAGTTGGATTAACTAGACTTGTATCGAATATTCTATTTATATCGTTGAACTTTGTTTCCACATCTCGAGCTTATGAGAAGCCTGATCCAAACTTGGGGAATGGAGGATAGAACCTACTTCCATTCGTATAACTTTGATGATCTGATTCTTTCGGTTACCAATCCGAATGCCTTCAGCATCCGAATATTTGGACATGTAGGAACCTTTTGTTCGCGCAGAATACAGTTGTGAACGGATATCAGCTGGCGTGGCTCGGTGTATCTTCGATATCGACTTGTCGTTTGTTAATTAATGCTGAATATCTGATACCCACACGCGAACCACTCTAAATCTGACGGAAGAGGGGGGCTTCGATTCAAAGCGACGTTTGATTGATCGGTCCCGTTACGTCCGTGGGATTCTTGCCAATGGCAGATCGAATTTGGGCGCGCAGAAAGCAACCACTACCGATCAGATTGCACGGTTCGATCCGCCGACAAGATTAGCCGTGCATCGGCAGTTCCACAGCCGCGGATGGAGTTGTTGCGACCTGGACTTAGAGGTATATAGGTGCTGCATTATTCATGAAAGTACTGTGGGCCTGATGAGGCTCGTTCCATTTCGCATCCCCCTTATTCGAACGGAGCTGTTACACTTTCGAGACATATCGGCGGCGCACGGTGTATCGAGGCGTGGAACAAATCACGCGTGATCCCTAGCACGCAGATCGTTCGCTCTCACATCTGTCCAGCTACGTTAATAATTAAGGGGTGCGTCATCGCTTAAGTCGAACGCAAGGTATCGATAGCTTGCAGGGGTTAGCGCTGGGGGGTAGTGGCTGCTGGGTTCTCTAACGGTGCTGCTTTTTCGAATGCAACCGAAGGACGAGAGTGGTTATTAGTCGAACTAATTTGCAAGCAAGTTCTGTATATGCCAAAAATATGCAATATATGCGATATCAAAAATATGAATAATAACAAATATAGGGGAGATCGGGTATGGTTGTCACAGGGGTAGGTTGTCACAGACACTATAACAAAGAAATTATAAACAACTTACTGGTATGATTTTTTGGCATTTTTTAAACATTTTAGTACATGAGTAGAGAGGTGGGATTCTTTAATGGTTTGGGTCAATTTGTCACAGAACATTTGGAAAGAAGAACAAAGCAAAACGAGTTATTTTATCGGATAAAGGAAAAAATAAAGAAGAGAAAAAGGATCAACAATTAATAAAGAAGAAAAAGAAAATGAAGAAGACTTTTGCCTCGTGCTTGTCTCTGTATTCCAAAAGCAAATCTAGAGAAATTGGGGTTCAGTGATAGACTTGTAAACTGTTTGTTAATAATGTTTCTAAGTTTAACTTTGTGTTCAAGACTATAGCATTTATAATTACCATAAAAAATTATATTTCTTCCTTAATTGAATCAGCTTTTTACTAATAAACTTAGTTATTTAAATTTGTGACAATCAACCCCAGTTATAGTGACAACCTCAGGGTACATTGACACAAAATAGTTCCTGCAAATAATGTGAATTAGCTCCTAATCTGATTGAGAAAATCCACAGGACCAATTTTTTTTATAAAGTGGGACGTACATAGTTTACATTAAACTAAATCTGAATGAACTTCCCTGCAGCTATAACCAGTAAGAAAATTAAAAAAGAAAACGAGACAACCAAACTCGATCCCCCCTATCTACTTTTAAAACCCTCTAATGACGAAACATATTTCTATCAAAGTTTCACTTGTTTAGTTCTTTCCTATAAGGATATATATTTGCATAAACTACCGCAGTCTAGTGGTAATACCGATTCTAGGAATAGCTAGAGCTGAGCTCCCTTGTATATCCCACTTTTACACGAAAGTTACTGTTACTTAGATTTAGACCATTTACTCAGCCTTTATTCAACTACTGTGAGATATAAGAAGAGACTTGCAAAAACAAAGTTTGTTAAACTTGGGAATATAAACTTTACTCTCGAAGAATATATTTATCCCGAAAGATTATTAATTACCATCAACTCCATACGTTGTAATATTAATCTCCGATTGTCATCAGAAGATTTCGCAAACTTTCAAGCTACCGCAATGAAGTAGGTATCTTACAATACTTCCATCATCTCATGTTCAAAGTACAACAGACACGTTGTGAATTAGTCGGAAAGGCTCAAACCCACCAAGAACGATAGAGCTCTCGAGGAATCCTAATAATAGCAACTTTTAATCAAAGGTGCACCAGACCGATCGCAATTTACAATGTCCTAGATCGCTTCGATCCGGCGGAGATAAGCTCGCGTTCCGGAATCTATCCCAGTTTTCTTATCGTTTCACGTCCGATTAGGATCGGGACGATCGATCGAGCCGCGCAGTCACGAGGCCGTGGGCTCGAGATCGCGAAGCTACGAGCTCGAACCATTGCACACCGAACCTAATTCCGCGCGGGATTTGCTAATCCGGGGTTGCAGAGTCGGTCATTATTTGGTGTCGCGTGATCCCAGGGGGTAAAGCAGCACACGGAGCGTACACCGTGCCGCAGAACGCGCTGTATTTATCCCTCGATATATCACCGAAACCCCTAAACACCCCGGGAAAGCCCATCTGACCGAAACTGGCCGCGTATAAAGCGTCACGGTAGAGACCTGCAGCAAAGTATTTAGCAGTGACGCGGAAATTCGAGCGCGACGCATTGCGCAACTGTCCTCCGCCGACCCCCCCGCCTATAAATCCAGCGCAATTTTCACGGTGCCGGAATAAATAAACGACACGGTAATACGATCGACGAATTTCTGCTATCCACTCGGTTCGTTGATGAACACCGCGCGGAGACGAATGGCTAACGAAGGAAATGGCGCGGAATGTGCGTTTCAAACTCGGTGGAGTTCGTTTCGGCTGTACGAACATTCGGTGAATAAAGAGGTGGGGGAATATCAATGTTTTGTTTTTTGCAGGTTTCACTGTAGGCAAAAGATATTCGTTGTAAATTTAACAAAAGGTGATAGGTGTTTTTCGTAATTCTGTTGCTAACGAATAATGTTGATTAGTGGAATTCGGAATAGGAAGTTTAAAGAATGCTACTTATGTTAATAGTAACAGTCAGGATACTGACATTATTAAGGGCAGATTATGGAAAAGATCGCATCGATTTGGGCTAACAGGGAATAGTACCTACTGAACTGTTATGCCGGGTTTACACCAAGGCGAACACGAACAAAAACATTGTTCGCGAACGTTTTCGTCTGTTCTTGCCGTGTCCACACCGCCGCAAATAGAACAAAACGTTCACATACGATGCGTACACTGAGTTTTGTTCATGTTTGCGGCGGTGTGGACACGGCAAGAACAGACGAACACGATCGCGAACAATGTTTTTGTTCGTGTTCGCCTTGGTGTAAACCCGGCATTATACGCTGATTTTGATGAAACTCGGCATGCGGGTAGAGTAGGGTAAACTCGGGTAAGTCCGGGATAGTTTTAGAATTTGTTTATTAACTGTTATTCATATGTTCCGAAAGTGAGTCTAGGATAGGGGTAATGATAGGTCAGACATCATACAAACAAATAATAGGTTAACAGAAATTTACTAAGTATATTTAATTGAAAATATACGAAATAAATTTTCACGGCATACTCTGGTTACTCTATGATAACTTTGGTAACTCTGTGATATTTCTCACTGGCCCGATATATGTTCGCCGGCTAGCTGTTTATATTATTCTACATTATTGTAAATTATTTTACATTATTTTATATTATTTTATGTTATTGCTATTTTGTGTATAATCAATTGATTCATGATCGTTAGATACATGAGACGTAAGGAAACATTGTGGCTGGTATCGACCATCAGAATTTCTCAAACGGCACAATTAGAAACGCAGTCTCAGGCATGCGAAAATGAAGAATTGAGTTATTTTATAGCAAAAATAACATTGATGGCTTACTGTGTGATAATTTCAAGAATAAATCTTGTTAGAGTGTCACCTTACTATCACTTAACTGCTGTTTTAAGTTTCTATTTATCTTCTAAAGCACATATAATACATAAACACGGGATCGTCCACAATTAGCACGAAGAAGTTCCCAAATAATGCGCTACTAGAATAAAAACGCTTTCAATCTATCATACAACTTCAATTGACTGATTCTTTTACCGCATCATAAACTAGAAGATCAACACTGTCTATTAGTTTTTTTTTTAACTAAACTGGGTCTGACATCTTCGAGTTACAGACGAATGAAAAAGTATCACGGAGTAACCACTATCACGGATTAGGCCGAGCTTACACTACTTAAAAATATTAGACACATATTTTTTTAGAGGCGGATTTCATATTTGGGGGTGAAATTGTAATTAAAAGGTGGGAGTTGGAATACTATTGAATATGAACAACTCGAAAATGGCTAGGGATAGAGATAGATACCTGTTATAGGTGTTGAACTGGTACCATCTGAGGGGTAATTAATTTTTAGCTAAAGCCGAATATAGCGTATTGTTATGCAAACTCATTTTCCAAACTCCAAAATTGATCCTACGACGTTACACTCACGCCCACTAGATATCGACTTTTCTTAATTCCTTGGCAATTTTCAAAAATTGGGAAAAATATACATAAATACAGTTATAGAAAAAAAATTATAGTGTATAAGTATTTACAGAAAAATACTTTTCTTCGTCTCAGCGGCGCCACCTGCGATTTTGCAGAAGTTCTGCTTATGTTATGTTATTCCACATAAAAAAACCATGCAACTTTCCCATTTATCATTTTTTTCTACCCCTTGTCATTTTCGAGTTAACGACTAAATCATTTTCCAACTCCAACTTTGAAAAGTAATTTTACCCCTCAAACATGAATTTCCACCGTTAAAAGAAAATATGAGTTTAATATTTCTAGATACTCTACCACTACACTGACAATCCTAAAAATCGCCGTGTAACAATTGGCTAATGTTCCTTATAAGTGACATTCACGAAGCTGCACAGATTCCTTGCCCGCAGTTTTCATCTCTGAGTACACTTTGCGTGGGTGGAACGACACTTGTCGATTTGTTTGGCTACATTCAATGGAGTGGCTCTTTGGGACGCAATTCCTCGGGGCATTGACCATCATGCCAGTGCGACAGGATAACAGTTACAAAGCAGCTGAAACCTGATCCTCCCTAACACCAACACTTCCCTAAAACACCCTTATCAAAACCACCTCCTATACCAAATTACTAAACTTTCTCTAAAACCCTTAAAAACTCCAGGACTCAATCAACCCTTCGCAACCACGATCCCAGCCATTCCTTATCGCATCGGCAATGCTTCCGGAGATATTCGCAGCGAGATCCAGCCACCGTCAATGTTGCCTCGCGACGCGGCGGCCGAGCAAACAGGGGAAAGCCAATCCCATCATTTTAAACAGCGGACGAATGACCGGAGGGAGAACGATTTCCGCGGGCGGGACGAATGCATCGCGGCGGGGCACGAGGATTAAAATTGGAAGGAGCGGAAAAATTCCTGTCCCGTGGCGTATCTACGTACAGGCCGATACGTATCGATCCCGGTGACTCTATTCAGCGTACACGACTCTCGACGGGGTGAGTTATATACCGCAGCCCGCTGCCACGGTAGAGTAACCTCCCTTGTACACGCTTCGAAGCGTGTGTGCTTGTGAAAACACCGATATCGTTATTTATGTATCGCGCCGATGGTAGGCATTGCCTATATATCTCATCCCCCAAATGCCTCCCTCCCGCTCCCCCGGCCCACCCTCGCTCCCACCCCTCCTCCTCTCCGCCCACCGTTTCTCCTCCCGTGTCTCCCGCTGAAACTTGGGGAAATGCACCACCGTTGGTAAACTTACGACTAGACTGTGGCATTCCCGGGAATTCTCGGGATTTTCGCGCGATACCTTTTGTCTTCTTTAGTCGCCAGACCGCCCCGCGCAACCCCCCGCTCTTTACGTAATGGACGCGGCGATATTTAACGGCCGCGTTATCGCGCGCGGGAACGTGTCTTGTGCGTTAAAAGGGTTGTTAGCGGGCGAATGGCAGCGCGGCTGTTGGCCGAGCGGTGAACGTGGTTTTTGGGGAGTGATTGAAACGCTTGCGAGCGTTGTCGAGGGTTCAGGGAGGACGCGGGTTTAGTTGTTTGATTTCGGGTTACTGGGGTTATTGTTAATTGTCTGTAACGAGATACACGTTGAAACTGCTCACTGGGGCATTCGACGATTAGAAACGTCACCCGGGCAGTTACAAACCTGGAGAAACGAGATGTGTCGTTTCTGTCTGTAGCAAATTTATTGCGAAGGGCCTCGATCTACTTGTGATATGAATTCTGTACGGTAGAAGGAGAAGAATGAAAATATTAATGAGAATGTACAAATGAAGCTGTCGCGAGAAAACGAGAAAACATTGGGTAAAGGACCGAATTACTGACACCTAACCAATTACTGTCACCTTAAGCTATATTATTTAAAATAACGAATGAATAAACTATAGTATATAATTTGTAGTATAGATTATAGGTTGAATTACATAATTCTTTTTGTATATAACTTTACAGCTTTTATTTATTCGTTATTTTATGTAAAATAGCTTAAGGTGACAGTAATTGGTTAGGTGTCAGTAATTGGGTCCTTTACCCTAGGAAGGTACAGTGGTTTCATGTTGGGTGGAAAAAACAGATGATATATTTAATTATTTGTTTATTTATACCAGCTTCGTGGGTAAATATATTTGTGTTTTAAACGTGGAAAATGTTCTTTAGATCCTTCAGTTATATATTTACTTTTATCCAATCGAATCATTAAATTGCATCGTTTGTCCCTACAACATCGCCGAGGGGTTGGTATTTCGCTGTTGTGCCTTGACCAATGAATGGCAACGATCAGAGATAATTTTATTTCTCCAATCCGTCTTCCAGACTAGCAAGCAAGTTCTCATTATTATAAAACCACTAACGAACCGAGGAAGCACTCTCAGACCATCCAATTTCTCTCTCCTTTTCCGCCGTCCATCACCCCCCTCCCTTTCCTCGACGCTCCTACCCTCAAGTTATCTCTATTACACTTTGCCCAGAAGACCCAAATCGATTCCTCCCATAATTTATAAAAGCAGACGCAGGATCAGTGCAACTATTCGAAGCCAGATGCGTTTATAATCGCCCCAAGTGCACATAATTATTTCGCGGGCCGATTAAATTACGAACGGAATCGGTTTCTGCAATTCGTGAAAACAGAACCAAGTGCGATTACCACGTCAACGACTTACAAACAAACCTATAGAATACTCTTGTTTATTAGATCCTTCAACTAAAAAAAAAGAAGTCTGTTTCCAGCTAATTGAATAGGTTCCATGTAATCTCGATTAATTGGCGCAGCATCCTCCAGGCAAATACAGATAGCCAGTTGGAATCGCGATATATCTAGCTGACCATTAATAATCGATGAAAAACTTTTGATCTCCACGTCTGCCAATAAAACTCGTTCACTGCTAATTGGAGTAGTGCAATCGGGCAGCATTCCCTCGTCTATTCCTTATTCATTTCCCTCGGTGCGCACCCCCGTTAAATCTAACAATGTCATAAAATACGAAGAAGCACCAACGCGAGAATTTATGCAGTCCATGTACATTCTTCCAAGCAATAGCGTGTAATTACAGATCCGTTCAAAATCGTCTCCGATCCTGGAACCTTCGTGAACGTTATACGCTGCACGAAAGTTGGACTGACTTATTGGCCAACGATAAGAAGAGGCATGGGGAGGGGGGAGTAAAAAAGTCGCTGCTCGAATGTTTTACTTCCATTTGCACGATAATGAGAGTTTCAGAGAAGCCAGGAACTTATTCGTCTGGAAACAGCCAAGTTTCGGATTCGAAGGCTTCGTTACGGCCAGGAATAATAAAGACTAGCGAAGGTAAATGTTTTCGCGTGGGGTAAGTACGTGCGCGCCGTGAATATGCAAATCCGCAACAAATTCCCGCCGCTTGCCAATGCACCCACGTAATACGTTTTTCTCGCTGACTAATTAACTCCTCGTGAAAGTAAGATTAGCGAGTTCCAGAGTCTACCTGCTGCCTGGTATTAAACATAACTTTATTTCCGATTAGTTTCTTCCTACTCCATTTTGTCCCTGATCCCGTCATCTTCATTGTGCAACTATAAGAAACTTGGGAACATTGGTGCACTGCTCTTCGATTGTGGAGTAGTGAGTGGCGATTGATTGAGAAAATTATGTTAGAGATGACTGCTTGGTTTTTACTTAATTGTTCTATAGAAGTGATGAATTATTTTTGGATGAGCATTCATTCCCTGATTTCAGAGCAAATGGCAATTTTGATTGCCATTTTAATGGTAAAAATGGTATTATTCTTACAGTTCTACTTGCAATTAAAAGATAGCTATTTGGACGAAAGCATTTATCCCACTAAATGGTATAAATCCACAAAAGAGTGATTCTGTATTTCAAAATCAGTTTCAGAGAAATCTGACTAAAATGGTAGAAACCGAACACCCTATTCACTGCGAACAGGTGTTCCCAAAACTCAAGGGAAACGTCTACGAAAGTTCAAGTATCGCAGAAATGTAACCCACACTTGTATCAAATTTTCCGATGCACAAACAAAGTTGTGTCAAAAGGAAATCTTCCACCCGTTTTTCCTACACCAGCCTTCACCCCTCTGTTCATCAACCACAGTTTGCACCTCATCAAAGTCTCACCGATGTACCTACTGAGATACCATCCTGATGTTGCAATTTAAGCATCAATTAGGGATAAATCTACAGCGACGAATTTATATATTTCAACTTCCACTGCCTTCCTTTTTCTACAAAAACTCTCTTAAAGCAACGTTTCCCTTCCAGTCGCCTGTTTTCCACGTACCTCGCAATTTTTTCTGCGAGTTTTCCATGAGCCTCGATTACTCCCTTTCGCGTTTTGTCTACGACGAGACTAAATTTCGTGGGGGTGCGTGTGACGAAACGATATCAGGCAGTCTTCATGGGCAAAGTATGTGTGCCGATGCCAGCGGTGAACCTATCACCAATCCCCCGCGTTTCGCAGAGTAAATCGGGGGAAATCGACGATCTCGTTTCCCGTTTTATCGACCTCTTTTTTTTTCATTTCACCGCCGTCCGAACAGCGAGAATGGGGTTGCGAACGCGAATCCACAAGAGGTATTAAAACCAGTCTAATTGACACCGATAGGGAAAAATCTGCTGTCCCAGTTACAATCCACCGACGTCCAATATAATTGGTGTGTTTATTTTAACAAAAAAGAAAAAACAAGAAAATAGACGCAATGATTTACGTCACAATGGCCAGTCAGTCAGTGTGGTTACTTCATTTCCAGCGTGGTTGTTGCGATTTCAATGTTTGCGAGCGCATGCAAATTGCTTCGCGAAACGTCAAAGTGTGTAGAAATAAAGGAACCTTTAATTCGTCGGTAGGTACTGACGATCCTAGAGTTTATTTGTCATGGAAAATGAAATTTGTCTGACTGATTTATGACGAGAACTACAGTTGGGAGCTGAAATGGCACGCGACTTGTTTTGAAATCAGTTTTAATCTTAATCAGAGGCGGATTTGTGTATAGACTAAGTAGATTACAGTCTAGGGTGGCCAATTTTTGGGAGTGACAAATTTTGCGGAGCAGAATATTTTGGGAAGCAACAAATTTGGAGGAGCGACAAATTTTGAAGGAAAGAAATTGGGAAAGGTTTAAGGGGAAAAACAGGGTAATGGCTCGAAAATTAAAGGTATCTTTGGAAATTTATTAAAAACAATCTACTTAATGAATCTTTTTGAAACGTTCAGGATTATTTATTCAATATTTAAGTCATAGGAATCTTTTTTTTTTAATTTATTTAAAGTAGAGTTACGAGTTGTGCAGGACCAGTAACTTTGGACTGCAAAAAGTTTGGTTGACAGATTTCTGACGAAACCGTGCTTCTAAAATCAAAATGTTTTAGAAACTTCTATTTTTTTTTCAAAGGTTAATTGCCTAGAACCAAATTTCGCATTTTTTTAGAGGTTCGCCATTTTGTCATTTACCAAATTTACAAAATCGATCCTGTCGTGCCATAGCTATTCGCCTATAGTTTCTAAAACGTTTTGGTCTTTTGATTTCAGAAGAACGTTTTATCGTAAAACTGTCAATCCTTTCAGCGGAAATTTTTTGCAGCGCTAGATTAGTGATCCCGTACAGCTTATAAATCTGCTTGAACTAAACTTCAAAAAAGCAATTCCTATAATTTAAATATCCAATAAAAAGTCCTGACAGTTAAAAAAAATCATTAAGTAGCTTTCTTTTAACAAGTTCCCAAAGTTATCTTTCCTTTTCGGGCCATTATCCAGTTGCCCCCCCCCCCGCCCTCCCCCTTAAACACAGAGGCTTGAGACAGCTTTAAAATCAATTCACTCCTTTTTCATATGGCGAATTAGCAATGATACATATGTGAGTTCCTGTATTAAATTAATGTTGAAATTGTTATCGACTCTTTTAAATTAAAATCCACCCCTGATCTTATGTAGTTTAGTCAGAGAATTTATAGATTTTGTTAATTAAGAGTACTCAAAGTGATGTACCCGTCTTTCGCGAATAATTCTTTTTGCTACGTAATCTAAAATTACCTTTACCTTGAAACACTCCTATCACCCATGAAAATACCTTCCCATTTTTCTCCCATTCAACATACTCGATCACAATCTAAAACCTTAAGTGTTTCTGTTAAATGGCCCGTTGTAAGCTAGCATTCAGTTAGTTATTCTGTATTCGTATATTCGATAAAGGCTTTATAGCAATTCTGTTCAAAACAACCCACTCTTACCACAGTTTCCATTTCAAGATTCAAATTCGTAAAGCGAATAGAAATTACTGATCCTCTTATTAATGTCAACGGTCATCCTACGTATTTCCCTGGATTTATAGATCCATTATTATTACATTCCCATACAATATTCCCCTGCAAAGTACTCAGTGTCTTTTACTCCAACTAAATTATCCGCCAGATAATTTATATTTCATCAAATTAATTGAGACTGCATGCCCATGGCTTAGTTCACAAATATTATATGTCCACTTTTAGTGTCTTCCAGAAAAACAGGTTTAAACAGGCACTGGTACATAAGATTCAGGGGCATACATTGAAGAAAAATATTATTTTTGACAAATTTATAAAGTATATATAAATGCGATTTTTATACACCATAAAGAAACAGCAAATAACAATTCACTGCATATAAAAACTAAAATTGCACAATAAGTGAAATATACAATATTTCTGCACTGAGCGATCGATACCTTCTCGCCGGACATAGCGGAGGGATTTTAATATGCCCTGATTTCTAAACCCTTCAACAGAAATAACCCGCTAACCCACACACCAACTGCATCCAAAGGGTCCACACGTCAGGAAGCAATTAGGTAAAGATACAGCGGACAGTAAATTTCCACTACGATACATTAATTGACCCAACAGCTATCTGGAAAGTGGCGTCCCTTCCGTCAGGCTGACTTTCTTTAACGTCGGGTCCGTTGTTTCCAAGCGTCGGGGGTTGATTCGGCGGAAGAAGACCTCGTCGGAAGTGGCGGCGCGCGGGAAAGGGGCCGCGTGCCGTGGACCTTGTTTTCCCAGTCGACGCGGAACACGACGGAGATTTATTAACCGTGTCTCCCACGAGAAGCGGCCGCGGGCCGAACCTAGCGTCGTAGAATAAACAATAAATTCCAGTTTAAGAAAACAGCACGAAGAAGGAAGGGAGGGTAGGAGGCGGCGGCCACAGGGGTCGGCGAGCGTAATTGGAGTCGGCGCAGACGCCTCTGCCAGTGCCGCCAACCTTAATCCTAACGTGCTTAAGGTGATTTGTGATGCCAAGAGCGAAGGCTTTAAAGACTCGCTCGTTATCTGACCGTTACTGTGAACGCACTGAATCACGAAGGATCGCGCCGTAGAAGGGTGGGCGAGACCTCCACGCCGAAAGTCAGAAATTTTCTCTGCGCCCCCCTCGAGAGGATGTCCCCTCCCTCTGGTTTCCGTGTCTCTGACCACCCTGGGCGAGGACGATCGGCCAGACGAGCCGCGGGGTCGAGGGAGGGAGGTCAGGGAAAGGGGAACGCGACGACGAAACGCTAGAGGGGGGGTGGACACAAAAAGGTATGAAAAGAAGGCATGTCTCTGGCCACGGCGACGCGATGCTTCCGAGATAAATCTTGAAATATTAATATCGGCGCATAATGAACGCAGACTGCGGGGTCCGGGATCCCCTTCATAAATTTTTAATTGAACCACGACCGTCCCTCCCACGATCGGCGGCCCGGAATCCGCAGCGGCTACGACTTACCCAGACCTTCGCCCCAATAACCTCAACGCTTTGATAATTTAATCAGCGGTACATTACTCGGCGTGAATCACGATATCCTGGCCCGCACTTTCGACCTTCCGTTATGATATTTCGCCGGCGCACATTTTAAATTTTTTATTTATTATTCGGGTAATTGCCAGGTTTTACCGTTCGATTTAGTGCGCTAGTATCGCGGCCGGCGCAGGGGGTAGAAAGGTTTTTCCGAAAGTGTTGTTGAATTGTTTAGAAGGATGCTTTTTTGGGATGCGCGGCCGCGTTGGAATGGTTGAGAGAATGGCGCGGGTGTGTAATTTTCCATGTGATGGCTTTGAAAAAAGGGCAGAAATTTTTCGGAGTGTACAGTAATGGGAAATATTGGAAAAAAGTTTGCAGTGGATATGGATCCACGAAGTAACTTTAATGAAAGTTAGGCAAAATGTTTAATTTAGCTCTGTGTGCAAGATGTTCTATGTATCGATTTTGAATTTTTATAGAAATTTGGAATCCTTGTAGGAGGGAAATATGAACACTTTGAAAAGTTATTTTTTAAATGATTTATATTCAAGAAGATCGATAAAAGAAAAGTATTTCGCAAATCAATATCTGTTTTATGATATATCTACTGTAATTAGTGTGTAATTGATCTTTACAAATGAACTTCATACGTTAATTGAACATTTTTACCTGTTTCAAAGAGTACCATTTCCCCCAGATTCATTAACCCACTTTCAAATCACTTTGTAAGTATGTGGGCGTGTGGCATTTAGTCAGTGGTTAAAGAGATTTGATAGAGAATAATACCTAGGGAGTTATGAGAAAATTAACGGAATTTGAAAATTGAAAAGCGTTTTGCCCAGCTTGTAGAGGACTTCAGCAATTATTTTAATATAATTTTTATATTAAATCCATCGTATTATTCTATCAACATAACCCAGGGAATTTAATAAACGATTTCCTAAAAACATTCTCCCAAAATTGTTTTAACCAAAATTATACAAGTTCCCTCGAGAAAAACTAATTTCTTATAAACATATCTGCGCGTTTTGTCACGCGCATATTATAATATGAATTGTTTTTCGATTATTCTTTAACGACAAATTTGTTGCGCCGATCATCGAGTATGATGCCGGTGTCGAGTGCGATGCAAAATTTTTAAGCTCCCCATGAAAAAGCACTCGCGCTTATGTATTTTATGCGTATCGGAAATCTCGAAAAAGCTTTCATTTTTGCGAGCAACAGCTCCGTCTATCCACCACACGTGAACCGCGAACCTGTGACCTCGGATACACGGGATAAACAGTTTGATACATCCGACCCATCCGGATTACATTTCAAATATTAAAATCGACTCTTTTGCATAAAATGGGTCAACTATTTCTCCGCGGTGATACATTCGTGGACGATTAATTGACTAGATCAGGTTTATGTAGAGTTAGCTGAGCAAAAGAGATGTAATTATACGATGCTAACTGAATTGAACTGGGCTCCACGGGACGATCGAATTGTGAATAAAAAACATGTATGAACGAACTCTCATATGCGCTGTAGAACACTGATTTCGATATAATTATCTTAATACATTTCGTTATTTCCTCTTTTCATTGTAATTTCCCGAACCTGTGGCGACGAGCGCTGTAATATTCCAGCTGAACTGCTGAGTTCATTTTAATTCCATAAACTTTTGACGATGGGAATTTCTATATTTCAACTGAATTGTTTGATAGATAGTTAAAGCTTTCGTGTGATAGGAATTCGAGTGTATTTTCCTATGCTAACTTAAAATCGATTATTGACAGCATAAATGCTTTCAGTTCTAAGGAATGACCACGTCAAGATTGTCGACGACTATTTTGAAAACGACGGTACCTGGAATTCTAAATCCTAAATAGCAATCTTTATTGCACCTCAACTCAGAACACTCCCCCATCGATTCTAAAGAAACTTGCTTCCTCAACACAAGCAATTCTAAATTCTACCGATGCTAAATGCACACACCATACACCGCCACTTCGCATCAACTTTCAACACAAACATGCAAGCTATACACATATTTCGCATCATCCCTTAAGGCCACCGTCAAAACAACGTGCACCCCACGTGGCCCCTGACGTTACTTCCACGCGGAATACAACCTGTCCAGGTGGATACGATTCGGGGTAATTAATCAGAGATTCGATAAATCCATCTCGATAACACCCTACGAGGCCGTCCAGCTAACATCGAACCTCGTGACAAGAGGCTGAACGTAGCAGAATCAGTGCTATGCGAGGGACACGAAAGAAGGGTGTCGGATAAAGGAGGCGGGGAGGGTTTGGTCAGAGGCAGTAGCACGGGTTGCTCTAGGCCCTGGGCTATACATTACGAGCTTTAGTAGGGTTTAGCTATCGCTATATACCGTGTCGTGGTCACTAACCAGGACCACCTATACGCGGCCACACGTGTGTGAGTTTGCGTCCATGGTGTCGTCCCAAAATTAATGTACTTGCTATACACCTTTGACAAACGGACTGTGGAGGAGGAAGAGGGAGGTGATAATTCGAATAAGAATACCACGGTGTTGAATCAAAAGGCACTCGTAATATACAGCGCTACTGAAAGGGCGTCGTTTGTGTTTTAAGCAAAACCAATACTCGGTGGTACTGAGCCTCGTTATTGAAAAAAGCTGGCATTCATTAAACACTGAATTCCCGCGGTCTCTTCTCGCTGGCTAAGCCCACAAAAGCCATTTGATGCGTAGCTAGAATTAACGACAGCCGTGTGCGTGCTAATATAAAATCAGTCGTAGGAGAGCGTGCCTATGATGTTTGCGGGGGATGCACGAAGAAAGGGAATATTGATCATTTGAATACCAGTCAGTCACTTAATACCAAAGTTCTGGTGATAGCATGTGGAAACCCAAAAGTGGCGTGGTTTGATTGGATCTGCTATTGCTGTCGTTGGATGGGAATTCTGTTGAAACCAAGTAGTCTATTATGGGGCTCTGAGGAGAACTTGCTTTGACGTTGAGGACACTGGCGTAACGCTTTCGTGCAGTTTAACCAAAATTATACTGAAATGTTAGCCAACCGTAATGGACATTGCGTCCACTGTAAATTCAAGAGCACAGTAGCTTGTTTAGTGGATTCTTAATAAGATGGTAATTTTCACGTGGCAGATTAATCAAGGATTACTTCTTAGGAGAATTATTGTGTATAGTGAGTAGAATAAACATAACGAAGAATACGCGGGGATGAAACTAGTAGTATACTAACAAGGAGAGTATCCCAGGTGTTCGTCTCCCACAGCTTTAGTTTTTTGGATATGTTTTAGAGGACAGAAAAATAAGAAACAGGTGTCTTTTCATTTTGGCTTGTTTGCATGTTCAGGGGGTGAAACCATCACACAAATTTCATGAGAGTAGGTGGTTCTATCCTCTGGAGACGAACAGTTGAAAATCTTATAACTTTGAAACGTGGTTTCACCTTCAAACGTGCAAACAGGTTGAAATAAAAAGACACCTGTTTCTTATTTTTCGGTCCTCTAAAATATATCCAAAATTCAAAGTAATTGGAGGCGGACGCCTGGGATACTCTCCTTATAGGTAAACTATCAAGAAAGTAGAATCCAAGGGACCATTCTACGTACCATCTTGAAACTACAGTGGAGACAAAAAACTTCAAAACCCACATCTTTACATGTATCTATATAATCAATGGGTACCTAATTTAACACTACACTTTAAGTATTATGCTGATCTCTCTAGCACCGTCTGGCAACATCCCAACCTATATGGGAGGTTGCCTAATATATCTCACAAAGCTTTTTGTTGTTCCCAGTTTAAGTCTCCTTCTGACCTCTACTGTATAACACATCAATGATCAGAGGACCCCGAAGTGGACAGACGTTTTAAGCCTCGGCGACTCTATGGTGAGTAGCAGAAGCACATTTGGCCACTCGTGCCTTCAAGGGGATCGCTTTACAAGCCCCAAGTACCTCGCTATACTTCTTCCACCCGCTATGTGTACGCAGAATCAAAAGCGTCTGCGCGTATACACTCGGCTGCATACGGTGCGTGAACGTCGTGGCGCGGATCCGTCGGTGCACCAAAGCGTGCGCGCGGGCGGGTGTGTGGGCGCGTGGGTGCGACACGAGCCCAGGGTGGCCCGGGCGCAACCCTCGTGTGTTGCGAGCGTGGTGGTTGTACGTACGCGCTCGTGTCACGTAGCGAGCTGTTCCACTGCTCGGAGTACACTTTGCTATCCAGCAGCGTGTAGTCTCCATGACATCCGACCTCAGTAGCCGCGATAATGCCTGTCGACTCTATCACGCTCTACAATATAACGGACTAATTTAAGACAGGCCCGTAATCGATTAATGCTCTGCCCCAAATGGAATTCGCTTGCCTTCTGTTGCCCGAGGGCGATGAGAGTCCGCCTGTTTATAGTTTTTAACACCGTTGTGACGTTTAGGACGTCTTTGGACATCCGCTGTATTGAATAAAAGTAGTCTTGTATTTAATATAAATGATGAAGCTTGAACTATATTTACTACGTGATGTGAGGAGATTTAAGTGAATTAAGAACTACAGACCTCAATTTTATTAAAAAATTGTGGCATGAACTACTTGTGCACTTTCTTCATCGTGAAAAGTATCAATGAGATCTCTTCGTATCGTATATTTCAACGGTTAGGTACCTAATTCTTTTTATAATAAATGTTCTATGATTGTTAAACGGAGATGTACAATTAATCTGTTGACATTTTGCCATTTTGAAATTCAAATTTTCAGCCCGTTCCTTTTCACTGTACTTAATTTTGGGAGGAGCTTGTGTTTGTAGTATTTAGTTTTAAGAAGCACGGCCACTTGTTTGGAGTAAAGACAGAAAATGGATTGGTCCTTAGGATACTAACAATATTAATTGTAAGTCAATTTTAATTTAAACCTTTAAGATGGGATATAATTAAACAGCTGGCCAACAAGTGTTTTCACCTGAAGGCTAATATTAAAAAATTACTACGTTATTCTGGTTTACCTCACGTTTCGACAGAGTTTTATTACAGTCTAAACCGAGCTACCCTATTCACAGCAAATTACAAATTCTCCTTCCTACATTAAAAACAGAGACCTCGGTATTACAAATAATTCTTACCAAAATGGAGCAACGGCATAGTTAGCGAAACACTCTACGCAGCATTTCTCTTTGCATTTAAACCTGCATTTACTATTCACTACTTAAGTAATCGCGTCGCTTTTCTTCACTTCGTTACTCACTGCCTACTCTTTCATCATTTCCCCTCGGCACACACTTTCTATCCACTCGCGTTATCGCCGAGCTTCTCATCCCATCGCAAAAATTACGTTCACGTTTCGGAGCACACCCCGTTGACACGCGCAGGATTTCCCAGAGCTTGCACGCAACGTCGCCACATTTTCTCCAGGCAGACGTTGCTTTTCTCCCTTTTAACAAATTAAAGCTCAGGGACAAAGACGTTTTTCACGGGTAAGAGTGCCGGGAGGAGAGTAAATCGGAGACCTGCAGGGAGCGCTGGGAAAGGGGGATGCAGAGAAGAAGCATCGCGAAGGAAACGAACGGGGAGATAGTGGGGGTGAAAGATTCAGACAGCAGACATTCCTCCTTCGCGCGATTTTACTGAACCACCTCGCTATTATCCTGATTGCATTTTTAAATGCGCCTGTCCTCTGTTGCGTCCTTCTGCACGTTCCCTTCGCATCCCCCTTTTCCAACCTTCGTTCATTCGACCTGACGCCCAAGATCTACTGTTTCCCATCGGTCTGACGCGCACCCTCGACCTACCCCTACGCCACTTTGCTCTTTCTCTATCGAATGCTGGGTTTTGAAGGCATCTCCTTCGACATCGTCACCTTTGTTTCCCCTATCGTGTCATAAACGGGAAGTATTGTTTTACACGAATGCAGGTTCCTCACAATTTTTTCTGTTCTTGCAATATTGACCAGTAAATCCACGTACGGGAAGCATAGGTATAAGGAGACATACAAAATACTCTACAATTTTTTACCTGATCGAAGATTTTTTTTATTAAGGCTTTATCTTTTAGAAAATTGATTCTGAATTTTCATTCAAGAAAATATCAGTACCTATACTAGTGCAATAGAATACTCGAATTGATTCGAGGATGTACTTGTTTTGAATTGGAGATGTTGCAGCAACCCAAAGTAGAAGTGGATAATTAAATTTAAATTAGGTTTAATTTGAAAACTCGAAGCTTAAGTAAAAATTTGGGTGGAAGACGACAGAAAAGGTTTATGAATCGATAACAAGCAACTCAATTGTTAAACTATTAAGAAACCATAAAACTACAATATGTTGCTAAATCTATATTTAATGAAGGAAATTATATCTACTAAATTTAACTTCTCGATTTTTCAGTAGAATACGCGGAAACTAGTTTAAGAAATGCCATGCTAATAGTACGTTTAAATCACTGGTATTCGTAACACTCGGAACTAGAAAGGTGTTTTATAATGAATACACATTCTTCCTCGATTGAGAAAGTGAGCCGACAAATCTCTGACTTGATCACAGGCATAGAAGGTAAAGTTAAAAATTAGGTCCTTCCACTTCAAAGGCGCCATTCTTCCAGCATGTAATCCACCTTATGGCTATAAGTTAATTACACGTCTGGTCATACGATAATTATCCTGCTCCCAATTAACCAGCCAATACTCTAATTATTCATCCCCTAGCCACGAGCTATAGGCACACGCGTAGCAAGATCATTACAAAATGTGCTTTTAAATCTTTCTTCTGATATAATTTTTCTCAATTAAAGCGATCAAACCAGTAACAAACTCAGCACTATTAATAATTACCCTTCTAATTATTCCCTCTACATTTCAACCGATTGTCATCATTTCTAAGCATGCACAAAAATACTCAAACATCTCCCTATGAACCTTTTCACATATTTAGCATATTTCTGCACCGATCCGTTTTGGAAAGCATCAAAAGTATCATCAGGGCGAGTGAAACAGAATTTCTTCGGCAAAAGCGATTTCGAAAGACACCTGACCGATTTGAGGAGACATTCCTCAAAACCTTGCGCCACTCAAAGCACCTATTAATTTCCACTTAACGTGACAACAGGTAGGACACAATCTTTACCATTAGATACCACAGGCGAAATATTTTTTGCTTCTCTATTTACCTACGAAGTTCCGTTTCTACCGGTGGCCCCCTTGCAGCTGAATCGAGCTTATTGAAACCGAACACGGATCCGAATGATTCCGTAATGAAACTCGTTGGGAGGCGAGCGTAGCCCGCGGCCATACGCCGCGAATAAAGCAGCCAAGTGTTAGAATCGAAGAATGCATAAATATGTAGCCGCCGCACGGAGTGTATTTGCATGTCGATGGTATCGACGACGCTGGGTCGACGACCGGCCAGTTAAGTATTTTTAATAGGCGGTCAGACCAAAGGAGTGCTTCGCTCTCGTATTCACTGATCCGTTCTATCAAGAGCAATTGATTGCCACGCTACCGAGAAGCTAATCGTAGTTCATTTGCCGTTGTTCCCGACTTGCCCCGATGGCGAATGGCATTCAATCGTCTTAAGACTATTGGATTCGCCGAGTGAATCATCGAGAATCATCTTGGAAGGGTCAACACCGTGCCACTGCCCACTTCCTTCAGCGGATAAACAGCCAGAGGAAGTACGCTCGCCGACCTTTGTCTCGGACACTTCCTTGCAATTTATTTTTCAATGCGTTCTCGTAAACATGCGTTATCGACGGGGGCAACGTTCTTGGTGTGAATGTTTGTGAATATTAATGGAGAAGTCAGTAGCATTTAATAACGTTCAATGCACTTTGGAGTATCGTCGCTGCGAGGTTCCATGCGCTTTGGATTGTCTCTTTAAAATTTAATGTGTTCTCCGGTATTCCCTTTGTATCGATGCAATGTCAAGGAGACCTCTATTCTCAACCTGACTTTAATTTCAGAGCAATCTGAGAGTTCTGAGACGATTTTATATAGCGTTCTCTTTCGTATTGATTTTCGCGATATCTAATAATATTCGTTACGTAAGATATTCCTGTTTTAGATTGGGACAGTTGCACACTAATCGCGTAACTACAGTTTAGCAAAGGAAACATTTTCAAGTGTTTGTTTTGAAGAATTAACTGCGTCACTTCACTCGGTTTTTATTATATCCACTTTAAATCCACTAAAATTATTCACGTCTGCTAATTAAAAAGTCATACACGTTGGAGAAAGTGTGGACAATTTCACTGATTAATATTAGGTATATACACTGTCACGTGATTACCAAAACAATTTACAAACTTTAAAACAGAAGTAAACTAGTTTCTGTTTAAAATACTTCCAAGATTTCATAGTTGTGAATTATCTAATCTAAAAATGCGGAGCAAAAGAAAAAAAAATTTTAACGCTTGGAGTATCGAGATGATTCGTCGTGGAAATAAATTATATTCTTCTTTATGCCTCACGACGAGATTTTTGAACGATTGCGAGAGTTTATTAGCGATTCTCCAGTCGTGTACAGTTTTCTACGTGACACGAGGCCTAATGGTGCGCCTGGAGGCAAACACACCCTAGCTACTATTACCATATCCTACTCAATTTCGCCTTTCTACATCGCGCTGCTCGCGTGGCGAGTCGCAGGTCATTATTTTTCGCGCAACTATTTTCGTAGCTGCCAACGGCACGTGTGACACGCCGCCGCACGAACGTGCTGTCGTTCCGAAGAGGGAAAACGCACCCTGCATTTGTTTCCATTTGAATGTCAACGATGGCTTCGCCTGTAATTGCACTGGCTCGTCCAAATTTATAATTCAATTCGTTGATTTACACTGCAGCAATGTTCCTTTAACGCACAACAGACAAGTTCTTACTTCGGGGCTTAGTAACGACCCCGTTCTCTTAATTTTTTGTTAACGAATATTTAGGATATTGATTGGAGTATTTAGGTTATCAATTATACACTCACAGTTTTCAGCGTCGGTTTTAGATCACTCTGCAGTGAAATTTAATTAAGAGTGAAAGTAATATAAATAATGTAGTAGTTGCTGCATGGAGTGTTGAATGGTGAAAGTTGTGTTGTGTGTAATTTTATGAGTGTTGTATAAGTGATTTATGATGCGTCGAGAATAATGAGAGTCACTCTTTTAATTATACGTCTGTCTAGTGTACACGGCTGTTAATCAACTCGCGATTTGAAACAGTAGCTTGCGGCAGGCATTAATTTTAGTTTGCAATTCCAGTTTATGGTAATTTAGTGTTAATAATCACGCAATTAATATCTTCTCAAGTTTGCACAATTATTCACTGAAGTTAACAGTGAAATTCTGGCTTTTTAAGGTGGCCAAATTCACGTAAGTTTTTATTTGCAAAAGGTGATTTATATATTCAGATTTATTTACGATCACAATTTTTGGAGTTACAACTTCCTAAGGAACTTGATCAAAGATTCCCTTAATTATTATTAACACAACACGAGGAACTGGATTTACTTTAACCCATTTATCTCTTCACACAATCACAAACCGCTCGTCTTATTTTCGATATTTCGTCACTGCACTTTTTACATAGTATTCATTTAATCGCACTGATCGACAGAAGATTGTCGCACATTTGTCTTTAAGTTATAATAAAAATGACTGCATTCTCGTTGCACCAAACGAAGAAAAACATAACGATGATTAAATGCGGGGCGTATGAAAATAGCAGAATTAAAATTAGCAATTACAAATTACCAAATACAACTCCGAACTCGTCACGTATTCGCAGGCATTCAAACCTAAAATCAGTAACTCATACTTCACCAAGTACCCCAAAAAAATCTTCAAATATCTGACCCCGAAAATTCTCCTCCCCAAACGAAATTCGCATCGACCGGGGGTAGAGCGAAATTTCTCCTAATCCACGTTTACAAAGTGTCACGGTATGAAGTGGAAGGTAACACGAGGAAGCTTGATAACCTATTAGCTCTGTCCCGTGTCGCACGTGGGGCCGAGATTAAACAAAAACATTTTCGTTATCCCGGGGAGCCCTCCAATCAATCTCTTTTTCCCTAGCCTTTTAACATTATCGCATCGTCGCGTGACCCCGCCAAGTAAGTAGCTTCCACGAACGTGTCCGCTTCAACATTGAACGGACCAGCTGCTTTCTTCTAGCGGCCGAGTGTCAAGAACGTCGGGTCGTCGACCCCGCTCCAAAACAAAAATTTCCTTCGCGCGGAGTTCGTGCGCGGACCACTCGATATCAGTTTTCGTTTTTAAGGGAAAACCTGCTCTGCCCCGCATGGTATCGATGTTCGATATTTCTACGCGCCGCAGCAGAGACGTATTTAAACGAAACTGCATTATAGATAGCGCGATAGGCAGCCCGGATGCACAAGAGATCTGCGTTTCAATATTTTCAACCGTTTGTTGGTATTGTGTCGCCTGATCCTTTTAGCCGAATGCATCGTTTCTATCACAATTAACGCGATCTCGTTGTCCAGCGCGGGGCACACTCGGCGATGGGGCTGGGGCGGTTTCCAGATGGAAACGAATTCTTGTCACGTGCAAAATTATTGGAAGATCGCTCGCGGAAGTGCTGTTGTCGATCATTAATGTGTGACGTACGGTTTAAAAGCTTCGATTTGCTGTGTAAAAGTTCCACATTCGGAGGAAACGTGAGTGTATCATTGCAAATGGATGAGATTATATTTCTTTCATAATGCATACCATTGTGTATGTTATTTCATGTATTCAAGCCTGACCTGTCACTTTTATCGAGTGCCAGGTGAGTTTATTTAATTCGTGCATACGTATGTGTAAATATGAAATATTCAAGGGATAGATTTTTACAGTAAGTCACTTAAACTCACCGCAACTGTACGATGAAAGGTAAGAAGAATGTTTTCACGTAGTGAGTAACTTATGATGTGTCGAGTCTTTGAAAGTATTGGATACTTTACTGAGGTGTAAAGTTACTTGAGTGATCATATGACATGTGATCATATAAAAGACTCATATATTACTAAAATCGATCTAGGATTTAGGTTTCCGTGTGATAAAAGAGTGCATCAACCATCAGCACACGCAACTGAAAAGCTACGTGCTTAATACAGTAACATTTTAATAAACCAGAATTAAATAGACATTAGACACCTCACTAACGAACAAGATTATTTGTGTGGTGATGCTCTAACAATCCTCAGCACTAGTAGTCACCTAACATTCCTTCCATCCCTCAGATTAACTCCAATTTCTCCAATTATCTACAATTACCACCCTTGTCGAATCATTTACTACGTATAGTTCCTCTAAAAAAATCCCGAGAGTATATTTTACCTCCCAATAACCATTTCTTACAAGACACCTTTGTGGTCCACGACAGCCTCCTTACACACTCCCATTTCCCACGTTTTCCCACACTTCCCAGACCAACGCTGATAATCAAATACGTTCCAGCTATGCAGCTACAGAAGCGTTTCCCTAGAAGAGCTGCTAATCCCATAACGAAGGGGGAAGCTCGTCATCCAAGATGCGCCCAGTTTCGAAAAGGAGCGCTCGTCAACTTCCGGAGTGGCAACTTTCGGAGCCAGCCAGCCAGCCAGCCAGCAAGCGGTCAAACTCTGGGCGTGGTGGGGAGGCAAGGAAACACCGAAAGAGCGCGGTGAGTGACCATACGCAGGTGACATACGAGCCAAGGAATCACGGGAACCGCGGCACAAGCACCCTCCATGAAAATCAATCGTTAAATCCACCAAGCGGGACACTCACCTAATTGGTACATCTAAGATCCCACTTGAACACTGGCGGTACTGGTTGTCATTGCACAACAGCACTGCACATGACACTCTTTAAATCACCATCATCATCTTCAGCACGGTGAATAGGGGGCACGAGTCCCTGGAGTTATCAGCCGGTTGTGCAACGCGCTGGCGACGAATCCGTGACACGGGACACCAGAGGGGACAGCGGTACCGAGCACGTATATCCAGAGACAGCCGGTGTATCCTGTCGCTCCGGGACACAACACATGTACACGCCAATGTTCAGACACTACCGTTTGTTTTACTTTTCTTCTTTATCTCCCCGCTCTCTGTTCCTCCGACTGGCCCGTGACCGTGTAGCTGTGCGGGATCACGGGGCGAGCACGGTCGTAACGGTTGTGCGGGAGAGCAGGGTAGCAGGTGGAGGGATGATGCTTGTCCGCCGAGCGATCGCGAGACGTAGTCGATGGGGGCTCGAGTCTGTCGCGATGCGTCCGGGGTTGGCAACGCTTGTGACAGGCGGAACTGGTTAGGTGGTAACTCCGCGGATTTACGTAGGGGGACCCGCGAGCTGAGCGTTCGCGGTTCAGGAGCTGGCAGTGCACTGACTGGCTTCCCGGTTCGACCCGAGTCCGCGGCTGTTACTTCTACGTGGCGCATGCGTGCGTCAACGGGGCGACATTGCGCCGTCGTCAACGCTGTCGCTGACATCGTCGTCGACGTCGACGTCGTCCTGGTAGTCCTCGTCGGCATTGTTACCCCTTCGTCCCTTCTTACCCTGCCCCGGCTGCCCTGTCCTGCACCCTGCGGCCGTTCGTGCGCGTACGCCGCGACGGGGGGGAGGGCGGCCACCTACACACGACGGTGCACGCGGCCTCTCGCTTCCGTGTTTCGCCCCCTAAATCGCCACTCCGCGCCCCCGAGAGCGCTCGCCCACGGTGGCATTGCGAGAGCCGTGGGGATGAAGAAGAGGTGTCGGCTTCTCGCGTCAAATACCCTCTTCTCGCGGAGCCTCGAGGACGTAACGCGAGGACCGCCTGCCAGTAGATTAGGCCCGGCCTCGGCGGGGCATGTTTAGCCCTGTTTTCCAACCATCTGCATCGAGAGGGCATTCAGAACTGCGTCTCACTGGGTCGGGCTGCATGGATGGTGCCTCGATTAGTAGGTGTTTTGCAAGGTGGAGATGCTGCTTTTTAGGTTTGAACGAAGTCGGATAGGGGAGTGCGTGGAAGAGTTCGGAGGGAGGTAGTTTAGGTTTGGAATTTGTTTGGTTGTTCGATGTGGGAATATTGTTATTCTGAGGCAGAGGTACCTTGGTCTACTTATGCCGGAGGATGTGATGGGTAAATGTATTAACCCTTAACTGGTGAGGTGGGGTCTGACATACTCCAATTCTGTAAATCTCTTCAGTAAGTATTATAGCTACGGTAATACAAGTAATGCGAATAAAATATCATCTGTAACGAATATAAATCTACAATTAGTTGCTTCGTAAGAATGTTGAAAGAAACAAGTATCTCAAGCAACATCAGGGGACCATGAGACCCTACGTCACATTTTAAGGGGGAATTGTTGATTTGTGAATCACCTTTTTGTGCAAAATTTTCATTATTTATTTTGTTCATGTGGTTGGCAATGAAAACACCAGACAATGTAATTTTCACTTTAAAGATGTTTGTACTAAATACTGTTTAAATAAAATTTTATCCAAATTTTATTCTTTGGAAATTTGCAATTTTCTATAGTGTCTTGATTTTCAATTAATTGACACTGGCAATTGCGAATAGCTGCATGTATATTTTTCCCAGAAATACTACGATTTGCATTTTGTAAAACACAATAAATATCGACTTACAAACTTGTTATAGTTAGGTAGCATCAAGTTTGAAGACACGTGTATGAAAAATCGCTGCTTCGTAAATATTTAAACGTTTAACGGTGTTATTGTATTAAACTCGTAACGTATAGTTTGTGATCTCGTTAAGGATAAAGCGAAAGAGAAACGTAGACGAATGTTCCATGTCGAAGATAAATTGGTAGATTGGTAGATAAAATAAATTGGTTCTAGGCCTACAGAAGGACCAAGTATATAAAACACCCACTTATTTAAAATTCGTCGTAAATCGATGACACGCACCCGTAACTTGTTCTTGAAGGAACTCGAAACCGAAAGCTGATACGTCTTGTAGTGAAGATTATACGTTACATCTACAGAGTGCACAGAGAAAAATAGCTCCAAAGCTCCTCTCTCAAAAAAAATGTATCTCTTTTACAAAACGAGGCAATGAAAAATACAGTATTTAATAACAGGAAATTGAAAAAGTGTACCATGCGTATTATGGGATTAAGACTCTGCGATCCAGTTATCTATATATTGTAAATTAATTAAAGAAGATGAAAGTAAGTAAGTCTCCACTGAGTAATAGATAATTATTATTTGAGTATTATGCTATCTAACTGACGCAGAAATGAGTAACTTTATATCAGTTATCATCGCTCAGAGCTGCATGTACAACACTATTCTCGTAAATAATTAAAACAATTTCTTCATCACATGAATAAATACCTAATAGCTTCACAACTTTTTGCTACAGGTACATATATCTGAATTTATGATAAATTCAGACAGCCCCACATCCCTGCACCGCAATAAGTACCACTTGACGAGCCCAATAGAATCAAAATTCCCCAAGAGACATTTACATCCGACCCACGATAATATCTAAAACAAATTTCACGCCGTTCCAAAACCCAGATAACCAAGCACCAAACACAAACAATTCCACGCTCTCATTGCGATACACACAGAATGGACCGACTACAGTCGATTGAGTCTTTCGAGCATTAGTCTCCCGAGGACAGAGCTAAGTCGCGGCTCAGGTGACGTTGACTGCAGGCTAAGAAAATTTACGGGGAACAACCGATCGGGAAAGTATATTTAGCAGTTGCAATTAAGTGCGAGCCAGCGAAGGTTAAGGAGGCGTGAAGGAGCAGTGTCTGTTCTTGCTTTCTCTATCCTCCCAGCCACCGCTGCATCGTCTACAGTAATCCTTAATTGGTTCGCGTGATTCATTCGGTCCATTCATCCTAACTAAACTGTTCTCCGAAGGAGAGCCGTCCTCGCCTGGAGCGACAGGACGGAGCACGCCGCCACGTTCCCCGCGTTTCTTTCTCTCTCTAACCCGCTGGCCTGCTTATCTGGTCCCCTCCCTTTCTGTCCACGTGAGAGATAGCGCCCGAAGGAGCCACCGGTAGCCTGTCTTGTCCGTAGTTATAACGTGGGATCAGATAAACAAACGTGGCTTTAACTCCGACTGACATAATCGGTCGTTCAGGTGAGAGTGCGCTTGGAGGAGGCGCCGTGGAAAAGCGTCGAGAAGAAGAAATCGGGGGAGTCGAATGGGGAGGGCGGAGGGGAAGAGTTAAGGTGGACGACAAAGATAGAGGAGGAGAATGGAGATGAATGAGAGGAAAAGTCAAGAGAATGGACACGGGTAGGATGGTGTGGCGCGCCTATGGCGAAGGTTTCGACGGGTCATTCCTGGATGATGGCCGGCGGACGATGATTGCCTGGATCAAGAGGATTGTGAAAAGGGGCCGACCAATTCGGCGTGATCAGATGTTACTGCGCCCGGTGTCCTCGGAGCTCAAACATTTGGAAGAAGAGGGAGGAGGGGTTGGAAGGAACGAAGGATTCCTGAAGGACAAAAGGTTCGGTACTAGTCAACGCTGATTCTATAAGATACAATACCTACTAATATCTGCACAAACAACCCTCTGCGCAACTCGTTTTGCTTTCTTCTATCACCTAGGGACGTGATTCTTTCCTCACAACAGATGATATTTCGAGGTCCAGATATCATTATCTTCGCGAGGCAACCCTGAAAACTGATAGTCTCCTGAGCTCCAATAAAAATGAGGTGAGGAGCTCGAGGAGGTTCCTCAGAGCGTGGGTCAAGGTAGACCCAGGCACGCTCATCTAACGCTTAAAAACAGAAACACATAACAACACATGCGCTAATCCCGCCACCCTCGTAGGATGTACAATATCTCGATAGTATTACATCACCGAGTTCGAGATCGCTTGCGTTCTATCGAGTGGCGCGTCGGTATAAAACCCAGGTCTCCTCATCAAAATACACTTCTGATCCCCGATTGAATGTACAAAGAAATATCTCGTACGCCCTCGCGGATCCTCGCTTGCACGCTCGCTCCCTGCTCCAGTCCCCGTCCCTTGCAGGAGGGCGGGAAGGGGGAGGGGGAGATGGAATCGACGTATAGCCAGGGCGAAACATTTCCAAGAGTCGAACGGCAGAAGAAGAAGGAAGAATGGCTTCCGGGTGCGCACCTAACCGGAAATGCTCGACGAGGAAGATCTAAGATTCGCGGAGGGGCTCGCGGAAGGGTGAATAATAACGTTTGAAATTCGAGACGCGGAATAAAATGATGTCGTGGACGAGAGGCGTGCGCTGGTACAGAGGCGGGAGAGAGGGGAAAGGGAAAGGGCGAAGAAACAGGAGGGGCAAGGAATATATATATATATATATATATTCTCGTGTGTAGCTGGGGCAAAGCAAAAGGATGCAAGAAAGGGCGTCAGGAAGGAAGGCTTCTAGGCTTCGTTCAATAAAACGGAATATCTAATAAGGAACAAATGCAGTCAAGGAAAGAATGGAGAATAGAGGCGGGTCTGTGATAGTTCGTTCGACAGAGGAAGAGAGATGGAGAGGGGGTTCGAGCCTGGAAGAAGAGAGAAATTGAAGAGCCGAGGAGGCTTTAAGGCTTCCATCTACGCTCTTATTCCTCCCCTCCTCGGCCCGCGGATACCGAGCCGCGTCGGAGAGAGCGGGATGATCTTAGTGAGAATCAGAGGTGTGCCGATATTTATATGATTGTTCGGAATGAAAGGAAGAGGAAGCGGTGCGTCGCGAAGACCCAGAGTGAATCTCGGGAAAAGTTATTCTCCTCTTAACGTAAAATGTCGTGCCGCTTTCTTGGTCCCTCAGCGAGAGTTCTTCTTGCCTTCTTAATCCCTTAAGTGGGGGAAAACGGATCTACTTAGGACGCGCGCACCGTTTATTTCGGTACTGCGAGTATGAAACGTGATTGCCAGCGATGCAATTTTAAATAGTTTCCATTTGCAAGTGGATTAAAAGGTGAAACAGCGGTTAATTATAGGAGGAAAGTGGGGGTATTAAAATGGAGGGGCGGACATGAAATTTGTATGCTTCGACAGCGTTCAGGATACCGCGAAGAAAATAATGGAACCTAAAAAGGGGACTGTTAGAGTGGAACAGTGGGTGAAATCGATTCCTCGAATTTGTGTATCGTGGAAATGTGGAAAATATTGTAAAAAGATATTTCCTTGTTTAAACGGACAAAGCAATATTTCATTTGTGCATAATTCGTAAAATGCAGGAAGGTAGTCGTGGTTGAATTCATTTCTGAATGGACATATGCAGCGAACCAGAATGGACCACCAGAATGGAAGATTAAAAATATTGAAAACAGATATACCAGGGAGACAAATCGACAAGCACTGCGCTTTCTATCAATTGGATATACCAAACAACATGAAAGTAGCAAATGTGTAGTATATAAAAAGGACAAAATGTAAAAGTATTAAACACAATCGATATCCTTTTAAACGCTAATAGTTTAAAAATCTAACCGGATTATTCTTTTAAGAAACATTTTAAGAAAATGTTGTTTAGTGTTTAGAAGTTTAGTCTTAATCTTAATACTATCTACTTATTTTTAACCCTGTTTATAAGAACATTAATTGAGTATTAGAATTTTTTAGTTAAACAAGGCTAGTGAAAAAAATCGATATATGTATATTGTGTACCAATTTTATATCAATACCTGTATCTCCCCTATGTACAGTAAACTAGCATATAGACCTCAGATGGGTCTGAATAAAACAAAAGATGTGTAGTATACTTCGTCAAAGACGATAGAAAAGATACAATTTATATGTAAGTGAATATTGCGAAATATCCCTTTGTATTATTTCGTATGTATCATACAAAAGAAAAATGGACGTAGAGATATACAGAATGCACAGTAATAAGCAAAAAGGTTTATAAAATAATAAGACCAGACTTTCTTAATAAATCATACTTTATTGAAATGTCAAATATATCTCTTTACTTGACGAATGTTTAAGAAGTTGAACATTCTACTGGTGTCCAATTCTCATCCACCATCAATAATCACACCTAATAAATATTTAAGAACCAGACTGTTTCATTCTAGACCCATAGCCCATTTATTTACCCACCCTACTGGCCAGAGGCCTAAGAAAGGTAGACGCAGAAGACAACGTGTCATCTTTCCTCGAGACGCTCCGGAAAAGATCTAGCGAGCAGTTTGATTTCAATTTACATATGCATCAGTAAGTGCCATTATCCTATCGTTCTTTTGTATCGTGCTCGGATTTAAATAAAGCAATCTACGAATATGTAAATAGGAAAGCGTCCCAGCATTTCCATACATGCACATTCATCCTGTATCGATCTTTCACCGAAGAAAACTGTTAGCTACGATCCAAGTTCTCTTATCTCTTCCTCGCAAGCATAAATAAGAATCGAATTGCCCAAATAGATAACGGGATGTGAAAAACTACCAATGAACTAATTACAGAAACAGATAGAGCCATTGAAATGTAATACTTTTGATTAAATTACATGGGTCGATTAATATTAGGTTGCTGATAAAATTGAGTTCTCGAAATACAGGGTATATTTGTTCTTTTGTTATATTTTTTGGAGGAACTTAAGCTCTTACAGTGTCTTTCAAATATGGACAACTACGATTTATGAATAGTGTTGCTTCATGAGTTCAAACTGGGGCATAAGGCTGCAGAAGCTATCCTAAATATACAAGAAACTTTGGAGCAACGATTCAGCTAGGGAACGCACAACACATTTAAACATTTAGATTTAGGCCATTTCCTCAAGATAAAAACTTTACTACAAAAGTAATGGCTTTGGAAGCCTTAGACCTCCATAATTTTTTAAGAAAGGAATAAATGATATTGAAACTCGTTGGGAAAAATATATAAACTGCAATAGATGTTAATTTGATTGATATATAGACAAGAAGTTACCACTTTTTCGATCCACTCTACCTGTATTACTTTTTATTATCAACTCAAAACTGCAGCATGGCTCAATATAGCTACACATTATGATAGAGAATGAAAAGCTGTATAAAACCCAATTAAAGTTGAATTTATTTAACTAACAAGCAAACATCCACCATAAAATGAAATAAATATACACTTTTAAAACCGCAAAAAGTTACCAACTTTTGAAAAGTAATACAACATCCAATATTTTGTGGCCCATTTTTGCGTTTAGGATTAAAAAGTCACCAAAAGTGGTTACTCCTTTGTCGGACTCAAAAATGTGTTGTTCAATTCAATGCCGTATAGAACTTGTGTTTATTATTAAATGACATCAACTTTAACTGGGTTCTATACAGCTTCCAATTCTCCATCAAAATATGCATAATAAACACATACGACAGTTTCAATTTGATGCTAAAAAATAACACAAATAAAGCAAATGGAAAAAGTCGTAACTTTCTTGTCCGCTACTGCATGTAAATTATGTCTGAATTCTAGCAAGAATGCTGACCTGCCATTTATTTTCCGCCAACCTAAATTACACGAAATCCACGTAGTCCCTAAACAGAACAAAAAAAGACGATATATAGGGTAAAGGACCCAATTACTGGCAGCCAACCCAATTACTGTCACCTTAAGCTATTTTACTTAAAATAACGAATACCTAAGTAAACGTTTAAGTAAAATAGCTTAAGGTAACAGTAATTGGGTTGACTGCTAATAATTGGGTCCTTCACCCTAGTAGTGTCCAAAAGAAAGTTTAAACTGCGAACGATGACAAAAATAAGATACATGGCACACCTTAAAATCTGTATCCCTTGCCTAAATTAAGGGGTTGTCAGAATACGGCAATAATACTAACAGAATACTTAAAGTGCAATACGAAATTGTAGACATTTAGAAATGTGAGTTTTAAAGTTGCGTCTGGCCAGCACTGTATCAGCTTCAATGATTTAATGCACGGGGATCGATGCGAAATCACGGGGAAAATGTCGAGGGCTTAAGTTGTCTCAGATCATCCCGAACGAAACGTGGAAGGAAATTCCGTATAGGGCGCGACATCTTTCTCTCACAATCAGTTGCGGAGGCTGACGTTATCGCGCGGGGAAGATAGGCCAGAGGGTTGGAAACGTACAGAATAAAACTTCTTCAGAGGCGCGTGTGTAAGATGGATGGGCACGGCCTGAGATGTGCATCGGTGTGCGGGCCGCGTTTCTGTGTTCCTCTCTTACAACTCGTCTGTGTGTGTATACCTCGTTGGATTCGAAGCATGTTAGGATGTTATCGGTAACATCGCCCGAGACTTCTGAAGGACGCACGGAAGCCACGGAACCCTGAGCGCCTCCCTGGATTCCATGAAACGTTTCAGAATAGATTGGATGTCTTCCTAGGGGTTTGCATTAATAAATTATGTTCAATCGGGCTTTGTTATCGCGCTGATCAGAAGTCCGTCTATTAGCACTTGTGGGATAATTGGGCGATTCACTGGACCTTTTTGAAAATCTCCGTTCAGTTTTAAGTGCGAGTAAAACTCATAAAAAATGTCATGATATTATTTTTATTGCGTTATTAACTTGAATTACTTAAATATACCAATATTATTTAGCAAATGTAGTTCAAAGTTCGTTCTTTATATCAAATACTAGAGTTTTCTTCAAAAGAGCCAATTTTGTAAAAAATTGGGGAGGGAATGTATATACATAGTTGTTTAAAGAAATTTTTATAAATTTCTTCGATTTTGGGAGTTAAAGCTTAACCTGTTGTTATCATCGTTCGATTACAATTATTCTTGAACCGTTGCATTCTTACGTTTTTGACCTAAATGCAACGTGCAGATTTATTTTACCTACGTGATTAGCGGAATAAGGAAGCAATGAAGTGATAACTAATGTGGCACAATGGGGACATCACAATGGAATTTTTATCTAATTAACTGTGTCCAGGGCTCCAAGTTTACGTCCCCCTTGCCGTTCAAAACGAACTAACTCACGACCTGAAACAGGATGTCCGTAGAGTTACGGTTGACAGGTTAGGGTATAGAGAAGAGAAACAGCCCCCGGTTATTTTATTCGCTGGCCACGGCCTTTCGTACGTATTACGATGCTTTGCGAACGTTTCATGGCGTATAAACTTAAGATACTTGCCTGAAGAGAGGAAGTTGTGCCTTTGGAAACTGTGTCCCTGTTGAATTGACTATACGGTCGAAAAATGTAGGCCGAGTCTCTTCGCTTTAGAATGGAAAATGAGCAATATTCCTTAAGAAGTAGCTGCTTTTAATGAAACATCGGGAGAAGTAGGAAACATCTCCTAAATTAATTCTAACAGTATGAAATGAAAACTTTGGCCGAAGAAATTACTCAACCTTTACTTACAAACACCTTATTCAAATATTGAATAAGATCTTAAGTATGCTACAACATATTTTATGATTTATTTTATTTTGTGATTATTTTATTATTTTAATGATTTCCATGATTATTGTCGTATGAAAGAGATATTGCAAGTGGAAAGAGTCTTCTAGCAAACACTTTTTGAGCAAGTGGATTTACAGATCTTCAGATTTGCATTAATTTCTATTAATTGAAGATTAAACACCCCGTACATACTGTTCGTTAGAAAATGTGTATTAAAATATATGTGTAAAAGTATACTAACATATCAAGCAAGATTACTCGAGGTTATTTAGGGTAAGTTATGAAGCCCTTGGTCGAGTAACGTACGTTGTCTAATTATAAATTAAGCGCGCTTGCTTGCGACTATATAGTACACGTGCTACGTACACAGTGATTAATAGCCACAAACAAGCACGTCTTAATTTACATCATAGCACGAAGTGACAGAAAATGTTGTATTAATAAAAGAAAATGAAAGGATAACGTTGAACTGATCTGAGTAATATTATGAATGTTTAATATAATGTAAAGATAAAGGTTTGGGGTTCTACAGAAATAAAAGTAAATTGGAGTATAAAGTAACACTCCCATTTCTATCTGCAGAGAAATTATTCTCTTAACACGTCTTTCCTATGATTACACATCATTTATGTAGAATATTTCCTTTCTACGGCCAAAGACTTCAAATTAAGGCTCTGTATTTCGAAACCTGCAACAGAGTGACTTCCGCACCCTCTAAATTCACTTGGACTAGATGATAGTTCAATTTCATCAAGTGGAAAATATGATTGACTTAGCACGAATGATCAATAACCAAAAATTGCAAACTTGGACTACCAATATTTTTTAAATACATTTGATACCAGCACTGTGATAACTTATACCCTCCCTAATTTCAAGTGGACTGAACCATATTTCAATTTCATAAAAATTCCTGACATCAAAATCAAATAAACAATGTGATCGATTTGGCATAGAATAACCCATAGGCAAAAATTGCAAATTTCAACGTCCTATATTTTTTAAATAAATTCGAAACCAGCAATGTGATAACTTAACCCCTCCCCCTAATTTCAAGCGGACTAAACCATGCTTCAATTTCGCGAAGATCTCTGACATCAAATAAAAAATGTGATCGATTTGGTGTACAATGACCCATAGGCAAAAACTGCAAGCTCCGGCGTCCTATATTTTTTTAATAAATTCGAAACCAGCAAAATAACTACTTAAATCCCACCTAATTGCACGTATTCTGCGTCATATTTCAATTTCATCAAATTTCCTTTACATCAAGTGCAAAAACTAAACTAACGTTTGTAGGCTAAACCTCTACAAAAATTCTGCGTCACTCGAAACCGTATTTTGTGCCCCACAAACCTAGACATTTTAGGGTTGTGACGAATAGCTGTAACATCGCGTGCCCATAATTGTGAGGCCGGAACGAATGTTGCTAATTTCAAAGAAGGGTAAAGCGCGAGCAGCGCGCTCGGGTCCGCGGCGGGTCTAATTTATCAGGCAACAATATACAGTGCGCGGCAATTTAAAAGCGACCGAGTGCGTATATAATTCAATTATTCACTGGGGGCCCTTGTAAAGTTTTGTAGTATTGCGAGATTTATAGGTGAATTAAAGGTTAAAATAATGGGTGGCACGTTTCTTGTTGCTTCACAAATTACGTCGGCACCGAGGAAATGCTGCTCCTTAGGGTAAAACGGCTCCTCAGCCGTCCCCGCAGTCGTTTCCTCTTAGAAAACCACGTGACAAAACAAGAGCCATGACGTTCATTAATTTAATGCCGGAAGCTTACCCGGAATAAACTGATAAAACTTTCCAAATAGTTGGCGGTCGTTCCTTAATAACGCGTAACTTTAACAAATTTACACTTCTTTGTCCGCTGCAGCTCAATATTTTATGTAAACAACACGGCCACTCGAAAACTTTCGCAGTTTTATCGCGCGTCTTTTTGAAACGTAAATCATTAATCGAGGTGAATGCTTAATCCAAGCGCTTAGCCTGAATACTTTGGTGACTCCTTGTTTCGTCACTTACAGTTCGAATAAAAGTTTCATCAACGCCACCTTTTAGGGGTGATTACTCCGAAATATCAATTTCATTAATAAGTCGTCGTTTTAGCTAGCTGTTGGATATGCAGAGTGATTCTTGTAAAGTGGTCCACGCGATTATTTTTAATCTTTAAAAAACATATGTAAATGAGATTTTCAGTGGAGCTGTAATATTCTCTCCACACCGTTGTATAAGAATTTAAATCTCCACTTTACACAGAAGCGACGGTTTCACTAAATTTTCGCCAAATTATTGCTTAGCCAAGCAGCGGAGAAAGAGGAGTTACCACGTAATTCGTAAACACCTCCACATCGCACGAAACGAATATTAACTCTGTTGAAAGTTTAATAAGTACACTCATGCGAAAGAACTGTACTCATCATGGCGCCATACTCAGCATTTACCCCGGGCGAAACGAGCTAATCCTTTAAACATTTTCAAAAATATTTAATATTTCAAATACACGCGGGGTTGGCTCTGGCCGAGGAGCGAGGTAACAGGTTAAAGTGTAATACGCAACGCGAGGCGCAGGAGTGCGGATATGATTCAATTTCGCCAACTCCTTGGCGTCCAGCGTGCCCATTTTCAGTGGTTTAATTACTACGAGCGAGCCGCGGCAGCACGGCGAACCCGTGCGAACGGCATTATCCGCAGTTTTGTCCGAAAATGTCCGTGAAGTATCTGTGGCGGGGAACAGCGAACGGAATACCCGCTCGACCGACAAACTGCGGCCGTTCACGATTGGGCGCGAAGAATACAGCAATTTCTTCGCGTCCCGCGTTCGGTTAACCGTTGATCGAAACCGACGAACATCGCTCCTGGAGGGCGGTTTCAATCCTTTGAGGTCTTTTGATTCCTATCTCGTAGCCGCGCCGCTTCCCACTATATTCTGTGCCGCCTCGCGAGGAAGGACGACGGGGCCAATGGCCTGGAATAAAACCAGGACAATCGGGAAAGAATGAGGGAGGGATGCAGCGGGGAGGGGGAGAAGGAGAACGTGTCGCGGACGACAGAGGAAAGCAGCGGGTAGCTGGGGGAGGGTTGAGGGGGTGGAGGTCGAGCGAAGGACCAGAGCGAGGGTGGTTCGCGGAAGGGTGAGGACGGATTTCGTCGGGCTCTCGACAAGTTTTGTGCAATCGGTTCGTTTGATGCGGATTCGCCATCCGCCTCCATCCACCTGCGACCAAATCGAAGGCCCTCGCGAAGTTGTGATACTTCACGAAGACGAGGGAAATACAGAGAAGAGGGGGTGGCGGCGGAGAAAGACGAATGGCGGGAGGCAGGAGGGAGTAAACGAAAGCGAAGGGGAGAAGGGGATGAAGAGTGGGTGGATGGAAAACGGAGAAAGAACGATGAAAACGTCTTCTCGTCTTAAGTCGCGGCACTGGAAGACGAAGAGGACCGTGTGGAAAGTTGAGCCAACTGGTATGTTTACCGCGAGTTGGTTTAAATCGAAGATCCTTCCCTCCCACCTCCGCACTGTGACGGCCGTCTCCTGTTTGTTAACTCGCTAAGAAATTGCTTTTGGAATTACGTAAAGAAACGCTAATTAAAAACTGGAAAGTGCCCAACGTATTCGTTACTTGTCCCATCGTCCCGTCTTTCGTTCCAATTATCGATTCTCGGCTCGGCGAGTCTCGTGCTCGCTCGCCGAGGAATTTGAGTTTTCCATCGTATAAATTGAATGATGAGGTATATATGTATATATAGGGAACCGAGCGCAAATCGTGATTGCGTATAAAAGCGACCCGTAGTGTAATAAATCTTTTTTCAGACTTCCTCTGCCGTATTTGCGTCGGAAAAATCGGAATTAATTTGTACATTTATTTAGAGGCACTCTGGTCGATACTATTCTCCTATCAATTCACAGCGTTACTAATGGATATTTCAATTAAAATTTCTTGCCGTTTCGGTATTGCGTAGATTAGAAACTATATTTTCATCAAGTTCGGAGCACGATACAATTTCATCGGGATAAACACGGGGTAGTTATATTGTATAGGGGAGAAATTATTGAAACCATATTTCTCGTATATCTATTGATTGCGTCATTACTCAGACCACGAATAACAGAGAAACCATAGAATCAAAGCACTTGTACTGAAAGTCACCCCCCAATGTGCAATCTACTCGAAAATGTCGGTCCAACTACCATCAACTGCATAAACTGACAGTTACCTAGTCCTAAGTAGTGTGTAAATAAATGTAAATGAATGTTATTATACTAAAATTAATATACACTCATTATCTCCCTACCTACAGTAGAAAAATAATATTTGCAAACTTACCGAAAACAAGACAGTTACATTAGAAGGGCTTATGTTATTAAATTTGTATTTCACAGATTGGAGGCTCGTTGAAATAAGTCAGTGGTAGCAATATGTAAAAATATGGAACTTGAAGTTTTATTTGACCACCACTGTATAGGGGAAAGGTGGGGTAGTTGATCATAGTTTTGCTATTTTACTAAAATAATAATAATGGTTTGCTTTGTTTCTATTTAATTACTTAAGTTGTGATTCTTAGAGTATTTTTAATATACTTGTACAAATTTGAGAGTTGAAAACTAATTTTAATGACTGAATTTAAACATTTTCCGGCAGTGACGTTATGCACAAGTATCCCCCATTAAAGGGGAGACTTGATCAAAAGGTTAGGGAGACTTGATCAGTGAACTTTAAGAGTAAATAACACATTAATTTTCTAAAAAATATTTATTATCTTAGTCAATAACATGAAATAAAGCAAATATCATAAATGAAAAGTAAACTATAACTAACTTGAAGGAATTACTGAAAATATAAAACCGATGAATGACATGAAACAACATAAATGCATTCTTAAAAGACATTTCATTAGATATCATCTGATTCAGATGACGATGAAGAAAAGATTTCCCTTCTCACTGTCTTTGCTGTATTTTTCTGCTTTATTAGCCGTTCTATGGTTTTTTCTAGAGTTTTTTCACCTGTTCAAGTATTCCATCTCACATACTGATCAAGTATCCCTCAATGCACTCGATTTGAAAAAGGTGAAAAACTAAACTTACCTTAAATATTTAGATCAATCAATAAATAGCATTAATAGGCCAGGTATGGTTGTTTTTACTTAATACATTTTAAATCGTTGAAAATGCAACATTCAGTCGAAAAGGAGGAAGAACAAGGTGACCGAAATATTTACTTTTTGGCTGCAAATAAGATCGAGGCTTCTAACTGCACTATTCTATGCTCCCGAAAGAAAACTGCAACACGAAGTGTTGCGATAATGCAAACATTACTACTATAACGTCGCAGCAGGCTTAAATTGCCAATATATTAATTAAAAAACTGATGTGATCATGTATCCCTGATGATCAACTATCCCAACTTTTCCCTACACCTTGCCCAGCTTTGTTTTATTACGAATAACTAATACCTCATTTCGTAATATATTTCAAGGCTATTTTTGTGTCCGCGTGACGTTAATTAAGCATTTGCTGCGTTCAAAAAGGACGGAGGAGCATTTCAATGAGCAGGACATTCTATTTTGCCCTTTGCCGTATGAGCAGCCTCGTGGTTTCCTCCTCGGAGTTGTCGCAAATATTTACTTACCTCGGAGACGAAAGAGACGGGAAGCTCTTGAACGATCGGAAGATAGTTGGCGTGCATGTGCGATGAGCGGAAAAGAGGAAAGAGGCCGGAGTTACTTCGTCAGAATACCAAATACCCATTTCGATTCGCCTGACCACCCTCGAATCAGACCGCGACTCGCAAAAGGACTTTTGAAACTCCCTCAAAAGGCGACCCCGCTCCTCCTTGTCTCCGACATCCGACCTGCTTCCGATTTTTTCCTCCTCCGCCCCCTGCGAATTGCGCGGTCGACCGTGTAAACGACAAACAGCGAAGGCATTCCTACGTTTTCCCCAGCCTGCCTCTCATTGTCTAAACTAGGCGAACTAACAATTTCCTGTTACTATGCGGGTCCACTCTTATGAAGCGGGTGATGTGATTATCTGCAAAGTTCGAGGGAATGCAAAACGACTAGTCTCGGAGGAGGAGTGTTCTTTGATGGTAGAAACGGTTGTTCGATGAGTGAAGATGTTGTGTAAGATGCATCGAGATGGAAAAGTGTGGTTAATATGTAATTGTTGAATACTCAAGATTACTTCTACGATTAATGGCGATATGGAATTTTAGGTTTTCAGTGCGAGCTTCAAAAGTAATGCAAACGGATGAATGGACCATTTGTGTTAAACTACAGTACCCATACAGCACACCTTGTTGCAGCAGTATTGCAGGAACGTTGCAGCAATATTGCGAAGGCGGACATAGGACTGAACCTGCAACATCTCTGCAATGTTATGGGGTAACATTGCAATCTTGCACCGCATCATTGCAAAGACGTTGATGCAATGTTATGGTACTGTATGGGTAGCTGGACGAAGCAAACTAATTAATTATTTTCTTCAAGTGGAGTCTGATATATCGCGGGGTAACGTTAGTACTCCAACCACTTTTACAGTCAGTCATCCTAGTAAAAATAAAATAAAATTATAACACTTTTTTACAGAAAATAAACAAGAACAGGGGAATAATCCTTCTAACCCTCGCAAAAGCATCTTTTCCATCTCACATCGGTCTCCCTAAATCCCAAATCCAAAGACTCTTGAGACACTGCAATCTCCAAGACCACCTGCATCTATCGTTCCACAAATGGTCGCCAAAACAAAAGAAATATTTGACCATGTGGCCGTGGTGCCGATGAAGAGCAAGCTCGCGGGGAAACTAAACAGAGAACACTAAGTAGACTAATCCAGAACTTCTGGACAAGCAGTTGCCGATCTCCGTGTACAGATCAGGTATCGGCAAACTTCGCGGGGATATTGTGATCGAAGGTAGCCATAGAGCGTGGCTTACTCGTCCTCGGTTTTCCTCGTGCACAGTGGCACACGTACGCGGCGGATCGGATAGTTAGCGTGGCTTATTCCAAAGGTGGCCGAGGGTGGATGAGGATGCGTCTTGCGTGAGTTAGGGTTGACCGAACTGAATAATGCAACGGGCTGCCTCTGACCTGTTCTCCGTATTCTCACTACCTACGCACGTACCTATCCGTAGTGTACGAACTGCCGTAGCCACGAGCACATTCACCCTCACCACGTGTGCATTCTTGTCTCTGTTTGCACGGTAACTTCGTATACACGCTCGACCCCCTCGCTGTATCCTCTTTGCGTCCCCAGGCCTTTATACAGTGTGGCAAACTTGTAACCTTCGCGACGACTTCGTCAAACGAACGATTAAACCTTACTTGCCTACGCTCGCCTTCGATTTGCTACTCTAGCTATCGCCCGACCGCGAAGCAGTGCTGCACTTTGCGGTTGTTAATTCTGTTACTTCATTGTGCCATGTTGATGAACTTTTAAGATTGCTTTCTGAAGGATTATTTAGTTCGTTTGCATGGACTGATTTTGCGAAACAGAGTTGGGTGAAACTAAAAGTGAACGTAACCTGTTTGGGTTCCTGAACAATTCTTCAATTTTTGTCTTGTAAAGAGTCTTGCTGTAAAGTAGTGGTGTGAATTTGGGCAGCAACCAAAAATTGCGTTGTAATCAGGAGGAAATCAACTACATATTTACAAAGTTTCAGAATTTTTCAAATTTCCGGGTTCGGGTTGTTCCCTTGTAAGTAGTTTTATTTTCTTCTTTACTTTTTTAAAGCATTTGTTTCGATGAAAGATTTTTCCTGTGTGTATAGAATGACGCAAAGCAACAAACCTCATTTGTAATTCATTTTTAACGTAACCACTTCCCCAAGTGCACTAGAAAATATAGTTCAAAATCAAATGCAATTAATATTAAAAATAACTTTATACTTGCTCTCATCTGAGACCACTTCCTTAGGTTCCCTATACGCGATACCGTATCCTCTATTTCTCTGTTTAATATCTCTAAAACTCACCCGTCAGATGCCTTACATCCGCACATACAGTAGGTACAAGACGTTGAGATTACTCACCTGGAACAGAAAAGAAGAAAACTTGTTTAGTTTTACGAACGATATACAGAGTACCACAAGGTGTTATTTAAACCGCAGATGCAGTTGTCTATAAATTCAGCTTGATGGAAGTTGTAAGTTCCAGATTCGATCTCTCTTGATTAAATATGGTAAGGAGCGCCGCGTTGTGTCTGGGTAGACGTAACAATATCTGTACCCGCGATAAGTAGGAGCTGGGGATATTTTGCTTTTAATTAAACGCGAAAAATATGCGAAGCCATAACAGCGAAAGGAAGTATTCATCCTCGTAAAAAGCAAAGAGAGGAAAGTTCGTATTTCGCTGTATACTCTGCACAGTACTTGCGATGCCTTTGTCTAGATATTCTCATTTCTTATTCCTACAGGTTTCATCTGGATTATGGTGACGTACGAGACGTCAGGCACTCTCATTTTCGTTCTTCGCCGGTTCGAACTTGTCGCACGGTTATGAAGCATCGTCTGAAGGGCAATTTTGCCGCTAGCACGACTGCGTCCCTTCCTTTTTACACTTTTATTTCCTTTCTCATCGGCGGGGCTAGACGAAAGAAAAATATGGACAATATCTCAGATTGCTTCTGGAATCTCTTACGTGTCCCTTCACCTCGAGCACGCTGTTTGAACTTCTGCTGCTCCCACCAGCCAGCATCCAATTATAGAATTTGAAGGAAATACCTGACAAACTCTGGAGGCATACAGTAATCGTCCAAATAAATGAAAAGGGGTTAATCAAACACTTGCAAGCGGATAAAATAGAAGTCCATATCACTTTTAATTAGTAAATTAATCGCAATAATAAGAAAAGAAGGAGAGTAGTTTTGAAACATTGTATATATTATAAATAAATTGTTTCATATCAATTCAATTGTTTTAAATCCTTCACCCTTTCTTGCAAATCATCAAACCATTAACATAATTTTTTTAAAAAGGTAAAGGTATTTTTTTTAAATTTTACCTTCTTAAAATACTTTTCTATTTAAATAATAACAATTTAGACTGAAATACTCTGTAGACGTAGTTTTAATAGAACGCTAGCATATTATAATAGTACGTTAAGAATTTTTCGCCCTTCAGTGGCAACGATATTCCTCGTCGCGTATCTACGCTCCCGCGACAGAAGTTTGTCGTCGTTCAATTAGTTAAAATGTATTTCCGAGTACTCCGTAATTCGACGGTGCCACGGAATACGCGGTATTGCCTTAACTACTCTCGTTACTTTGCACTTGCGATTCTCGCTGGAAACACGTCCAGTCGAGATTAGAGCAACTGCGGTTCAATTACTACGAGCAAGAGCTTATCTTCGCCGTGGAGTTTGTCTCTTGCAGGCGGCTTAAAGGAAGCTAGACAAGCAACTCCTATCGGCGTTGTATCTATGCCGAACGGTATGCACCTTTGTTCGCAGCCTCCACCAACGCTTCCGAACTTTCCGCGGTGGCATTTTTCATTTCGATCTCGCCACCGCCGAGCGTTTAAACGAATCAGGCTTCGATCCCTTCGTCGAAGTAGAAATTCAAAACGCGCTTCGAGGACGGAAAGGACCGTCTAGAACGGTGGCAAGCGGGGAATTCGGTTATCACGATTGGATCACTCGATTTCTTTTCAACAGAAATAGACCTCCGCGACCCCGAGGATGACTTCAACTTGAGACGGTGTCTCAGGTTAAAGGAGAAATCCAGTCGATTAAATTTCTTGGACACGAACGCAGTGGCGGGGAATAAAGTGGATACGATTTGGTGGAGATCAGATATTGGTTAATGAGAAATCGATGGTGTTTCAGGGGATAGGATTGAAATGGTAAATTGAAAAATTTGCGATTCGATCAATCTACCTCGGCAGGATACTTAATTTCCAACATAGATTTTAGACTGTATATTTGAAGACCAATCGGTATGTCGATCAATATTGCGACAGATATTTAACGAGCATTGATGTTGTCATGCTCATTTCTCATCATTGGTTCATAAGATTGTTGAATAAAATTTGAAACAGTGTTCGCTTATTGTGGAAATATAGATTTTTAGATTCCTAAACAATTTTGCGACTCTGTTTCAAAATTGCATTGGTGCACATTTTCCGACGTCTATTTGGGCAAAAAATTTATTCGCTAAGTATATATTAGAATTTAGAGATGAATAAAACTTAAGACGAACAAAAAACAGTGCGATGCAGTTCACCAAAATAATTTTCCAGAATGAAAAAGAAACACGAATAATTTCCTCACTACTTTCGGCGTCCCCTGTACTTTAATCGAAGCAAGGCTGAATAATACCAATCAAGGGGGTGGCGACAGCGAGGCATTTACGTTTCGACGGCCAATTCATCCTTGGCTCGTCCATTATGCAGATTTTTCGGGGCAGAGAAGGCGAGAGCGCATCAGCGAAATGAATTTCACCGAGTGTAAAATAATCGTGGCAAATTGAGCCGGGGCGGACAATGGGCCTCGCGGCTTGGAAAGCTACTTTCCAACCGCGGCGGAAGGAGCCATCGACATTCCCTTCTCGAGGGTAAGGGATGAAAGAAAGGGTGCCGGATCGTGGTTGCCAAGAAAATCCTATTATTAATAGTCGTAAGCAGGGATAATTACCAGGAGGGTATCTCGTTCGTGTTATACGAGGTTACGCAACGCCTGTAGCCCTGCGGAAGGGGGCTATGTTTCGCGTTAATTATCGGTAACGATCGTAATTTCTCAGTGAAAACTCGGAAGGAACCCCCTCGTCGGTCGTTTCCGCGTGTCGTTTTACTCGAGTTACTCCGATTTCTCGTAGAACTCGGAGCGCAAATATATACCTCCCTGCTCCTTTTTTTCCAACCCCTTCCATGCCAATTTGACGATATCACCTTCCGCGGGAAGAAGAACATTTCCCTTCGCGATCGTTAACGCGGTTTTCTGCGTACCTACACTGAAACAAGAATGGTAGCCAGACACGTGGTGGAAAAAGATCGAATCATAAGCGAATCAAAGTGCTACGCTTCCGTTAGCACCGGCCACGAGAGTCCATCGATTACACGTATGAACTAATTAGCGATTTCACGGTTAGACTCGAAACATGAAAGTATCGTTTCATTAACGAACCGCTGCCGAACAATGGCGGCGTAATTGTATGCAGGCCGCAAATTCTATCAAGATCTGGCGTGCGTTCCGATGTCATTAATTACTCTTTTATACTTGTCCATCGGCGATACACGCCGGAGATAATTACGATATGCCCAGATGGGGGTTGAATGGCCCCTTTTATTAACAGTGTCCGATGGCCGGCGCTTCCGAATTTCGCGGGAATTAAACGGTTGCGTGGAGCGTCCTGCTGAATTCTTGGTGACGCGACACGCGTGGCGGATTATATTTTTTAAATAAACGTTCCTCCCTTGCCGAGCCGCGGTATTCATCCCCGTCCGCCATTTCAATTCGAACGTCAGCTTTTTCTTGTAATTATGCGAACGGTTACATTGGAGTGCACGCACACGCGCGCGCGCGGCGTGTGTTCTACCGCGGATATATGAATCCTTCGTACTTTGCTTCGCACACCCCCGCTTCAACCCTCATGCATGTGTACATAAACTCCGTGCGGCTCGGGCTCAGCGGTGTATATTTTAGCGTCTGTGAATAATCAGCAATCAGCAGTAGCTGCGGCAATGGCGGCGGTAACAAATTGCACGTGTACACACACAAACTAGGCATGCAAATTCGAGGAGCGAGTCTCGACTTTGCCCGAATCCCGGCCTACTAGGATGTCCCTTTTGGGCTAACGAGTCATGAAACCGCCGCAGAGGATCGACGTATTGCTCATCGGGGACCTCCAGATATTCCAGGTTAAATAAGCCTACCCTTCTGAATAAAGATCGCTGAATTTTTATCCCCCTCTCCGATTTCACCAAAGAATTATTTTCTTCCGTGCGTTTTATACTTCGAAGCGCAAAATGTTTTATATCGCGGCGTGGAAGGGGTGTATGGATAGATTTTAATAATTTTGGATCGTGAAAGGGGGAAGAAACGATATTACAAATTATTTGGACATGAGGGAACGAAGATATTAAAGTCTAATTTTGAAAACAAGATTTAAAACCAGTGACTGTTGTTTCATAATTCGAAATAACCTCGCCTATATCAAAACTGGATTTTATTGTCATGCCAAGTAATCAGCATAAACCCCTGCATCAAGTTGACCAGCTTCGATAAAGGATTCGTTCGCTAAAAAATCCCTCGCGTCGCCTGAAATTGAAAATGGTGACGCAGTGGGATTTCCATTGCTTCGCGGAAAATTTTAATGCTCCCCTGAATAATTTTTCGAATTGCCCCAACGATTTCACTGATGAATTCCCGTTTTAGCGGGAAATATGCGGCTGATTTTATTCGAAGCGCGGGCGTGCGTGCCATAAATCACAGACGGGTACATTTTTCCCGTGGCCGTGTTTAACCCGATCGCGAATAAACGATGTCTATCAATGGCGTGTAACGACCTAACGTGGCCCTCCTTCGGCCGCGCCAAGCATCGTTTCTCATGTCCGTGGGTCCACGGTGCAGGTAGATAATTGACAGGCTGGCACTCTGCTTCCAAGCGTCGAGAATAATTGGTGATCCTATCGGAATGTCCCGTATACGAATCGTAGGGCCGGACGGGGCGCGTTCTTCCACCATGAGGAACGGCTCGGTGCCAGCTCGTCTCGTAGGCGTCGATCGGTCCAGCGTTAATCTGATTTTCGAGGGTGCAGACAAAGATGAAGCGACGTACGCGTGTCCTGCTTTGTGTTTATACCAGTGGATGGAACCATTCGCTTTCCAGGTCATTTATATTCAGTGATCAACGGGATAAAAGTGCAGCCAGAGGAACTGCCACGAGAGAAGTCCTAACGACGTCAGAGATCGACTATTTGTAAAGGAGCGTGGGCTTCGTTGCATCATTCACGGTTATAATTTTGGATTCACTCTGTCTGAATGGCCTGGAATCCTCAGTTATCAGCTGGGCATCTGAGGAGACTGGACTTGGAGGATCTATGTTTGACTGTGGTGAGAGAATTTGTTTGGCTGTCGATGGTGTTTCTGTGAATAGACCTACTATGCAGGGTGTTCTGCGATGGAGTCAACTAACTTTTCCCACGTTTATATCTCGAATAAAAAATGTATGTATTATTTGTGATATATTTAACCCTTCGTTGACACACCACTTTTTTCGATCAACTTTGACATACCTGGGTGGCTCACACCCAGAGCAATTTTTGAACGAGTGCCATTCTCATCCAAAGATTCAAATTATTATGAAAAAAATCATGGGTCAATTTCAAAGTCTCTAGAATGTATTCCAATAATTTTTTTTATTGAAATTTTGTTACTGCCTTTATATAATAATTCTAGATTACCACATGTCGAGAAAAAAACAAAGAAAATCTTTAAAAAATTGTAACTTTTACAAATTTCAATATTAAAGGCTAAAAATCTACAGAGTTGATGTTCGGATATAATATTTTGAGTGAGAAAATAGTTTGCAAGTCGGTTTTTAAACAAAGGTATTTATTTTGCATATAGAAGGTTCAGAGCGTCAAAATCAGCTTATGGGTGGCTCACACCCAGAGAGTCAACGAAGGGTTAATTAGCTAATAAAAGAAAATAAAAAGGACCTCTATAGGTGCGTATGAGATTTTGCAAATGACCTGCAGAAATCGTGGGCAAAGTTTATTGAATGCATCGCGGAACACTCTGCATAGCATCAGATTTTTTAATCAGTTTGAATAAATTTATTGTTACAGTTAAACGCTGTCAGGTAGTGAAAATTACTAGCATTTTCGAAGTCGGATTTATAGCCTCGCGGAAGCGATGAACTGAATTCTAGTTGCGACTGTGTCGTCTAGTCGAAGGGTCGTTACCGTTCAAGTGCAGCTAGTTCTCTAACAGCAGATTGTGTTTCACGTTACTCTGCTGGTTAACAGAGAAATCGAGCCGCCTGATTCGCAAGGGCAGGTAATAATTTTCCACGAAAAATGAAGCGCGTGGGGGGACATAGAAGCCGTGATTTAGAATATAAAATGTTGCATTAATGTGGAAGTTGAGTTACGCGAATGGGAAGAGTGCTGAAACGCAGTGTCCGGCGGTTCGATAAAATCCGGGTTAAGTGGTTTAACTGGACTCTGTTCTGAATGGGATTAAACAAACTTTCATTGCAATTTTCCTTTCTTCTCTGAAATGTTAATACCCGTTATTTTCGTCGTCTTTCATTCGACTGTCTAAAAAAAGAATTGCCCAACAAGAGCTGACTCTTAAGTAATGATCATTATAATGCAATTTTAATGAGGTTTCGTATCTTCGCGTCCCAATTGTACTTGTCAAGCTGTTTACTTATGGATGAGCGATTCTGTGTCTCGCAATTTGCTGGAATAAGCGAGTAATAGAGTGACGATAATCAGGCGGACAGTAAAGGCAACGTTCGCTGCCTGAAATGTTGCTTCGATTCGAGGGACTGCCGCTCGCAGAGCCTTACACGCAACTTAATTCCCAGGTCCTCGGAATTTTGCGCCACGTCCGTCTTATCCCTTAGAAGAAAGGTTATTTCGGTTATTCCGAAGACGAAGTCTGGCTTTCCCCTTTCTTCTCCTCGTCTTCGAAGCCACCGTGGAAAGGTTGCAAAGTCTGAGGTGGAAGTATAGTGCTATTTCGCAGGTTCCAGAGAGCCTGGTTCCTCCTTTCCCCTCCCGGCCCCTCTCTCCCTCTTCCGCGTTGTAGGCGCAGCTGTAGATGTTCTCAGGGCGCGGAAGACGCGGAAGAGGAGCGACACGAGGGGACAACGAAATTGAAATGGCGAAAGCGGATCACAGAATAGGTTGGCTTAACGGGGGTGGCGCTGAAGCAGGTCGCTGGACGAGGGGTCTAATCCGTACAGCTACAGCACTGTGCAACGGATCGTGTAAGCGCGCCTCTTGCTGCTCAAAATTAATTTTAAATTTCAACATCTCCTGCCTGCTGATCAATATTGTCTGCGATTAGATCGTGGCACGAAGATATCTCTGCTTAATTGTGCTATTAACTTACAAGGGATGTTTAGCATCATGAAAATTCAAAAAAATTCGAAGGTTTGTAGAAATGTAGTTTGAGTGATGCTATAATATGACCATTTTTTGTTTCGGTAATGAAACGGTCCTAGGGGTGGAAACACCCCTTAAAAGAAATCCTGACTTTTCCATAAAATATATCGGGAAAAGTTTAATTCAAGGTTTTACGGTCCTTGATATTCTACAATAAAGTGCGAAAGAACTTTTGAAAGAGTAACTTTTTCAAAATTTATCCCCGCCACCCTTTTTGCACTCGTGAGACACGAAACCAGAAATATTAATGTAGGGATCTAATAAGCGCCATTACACCATCACATCTAATTTCTGAACATTACAAACCATTATATTCCACTGGTCCGTGACTTTAATTCCCATCCCGCGATATTTCATCCAAGTGTTCCGACAGTTGATGAATTATAGTCCATAATTACCCTTTATTCTAGATTACAATTCCTGCAGCAGCTTCCTCGGAGCACGTTCGACTATGAAGCCCTGGGTTGTTTTTCATAATGGAATTGCCATGTTCAAGGTAAATGCTGGTGACGGACGGAGAAGAAAGCAGAACACCGGACTGCGCCAGGCATTCAAGGCAAATAAGAATGCAATGAGCGAAAAAATAGAGGAGGCTGGATAGAAGAGGGAAGAAATTCTCCCTGGTACTCTTTCCCTTCTTCTCGCTGCTCGACCCTCTTTCCATTCTTCTACACACGGTAGACTTTGGCCCCTACATTTTTCCATCGAAAACTTCTACCAGGTCTGCCGATGGATTTAGAAATAGTCAAAGACGAGCTACAAGGGAGCGACGTGAAGGGGAACGGAAGAAGAGAAGAAACGGGAGAAAGAGTCGTAAGGGCCGCGCGATGTAGGAAGAGAAACAGAAAGCACTAGATTGCTCGAACGGTTTAAACCCTCAAGTGCAGGGGCGAGTAGCGCTTGAGGAGAGACGTCGCTGTTCGAAGAGAAGGACGAAAACCGGAAAAAAATCCACCTGACGTCGGGAAAGAGAGATTCCCATTGCAGCCACCTCCTTCGCTATATTTTCCTCTTTTATTTCTTCGTCAACCATCCGTCTCTTTCTCCTCCTCGTACGTATACATACGGGGTGTCCCGCGAGGCAGCCGATAAATTTATCCAACACGTTTGTCGGGACATTCTGAATCAGAAAGGTAATACACACTATGGGACCCGCACCATTTCTTCTCCAGCTAAACGTCGTTTAATCTGGTGATGTCAAGTGGTAAGTACTAGCTGCTGATGAAGACGTTTATTCTTTGCAAGTCTACAGTGGGAGCCATGAATCAAGCTTCTTATTTGCAAGTTAGTTTATTTGAACAAGCAAATTACATACACTCTTTTAAATTATTTTCTTATTTCGTTACTAATCAAATTATATTTTATTTTATTTTATATTCGTTTGAAACTGGAATAGTCCTAAGAACGAACGCTGTTAACATCACGTAATATTTTATTTGACATAGTTACCTTGGATAAAGGAGCATTGCTTTTGGCCCAACGTAAGGTTACTCTTCCTAAATTATTTATAAAATAGAAGTAAGACATTTCAAAGAGAAAGTCAAAAATAATATTTGAATTACTAATATCTTCCTAGTATTCTGCTTGGCGGCAACCTGGTAATAAAAAATGCATCCATTGCTAACACCACTATGGACCAATTAAACTCCTTTCGCGTAAAGGATACCTAAACAATCTCATCAACCTACATCCCTTTGCATTCAGTGAAGAAAATAAACCAGTTTCTCAAGCTCCTACATACATTACTCAACACAATATGTGTGCGTTCTATATTCAAGAATCGAAGCATCCTGAACGTCACAAACGTCCCACATCTTCGACCTCCATCAAACTCCCCTCGAGATCTTCTCAGCGCTTATCTCGATAAGGGATGAAACCAAAGCTCCAATGTACACGACCTGCTTGCCCCAGCGCGACTCCCTCAAAGGATTCTGCGAATATTTATCGGTTGCCACGCGGGACACCCTGTACAGAGCGAGGCGCACACCCGCGATGGGAAGCGTGGAAGAGAAACTTTCGGGCTGGCAGCATCAAGGCGCCTCTCTATAAGCAAGCGCGGCGTGGCTGGCAGCGACGCGACGGTGCAACGGCTGCATCGTATTTATTTCAGCTCCTAATGAGTTTGCAGGGCGCTTCGCGTACGCACACCTAAACGCTTTGCGCCAAGATGAAAACGCGCGCATTTATGGCAGACTGACTGGTTGGCTGGCTCGCCGGCAGCCAGCGAGGGATGAGGAGGGACGGTCTAAAGCTTTCGCTACGCGGAAGGAATCGGTGCATACGTTGCCTTTTCGGCGTTTTCTACATGGAGTTTCTCTTTTCCACGCGCCGCTCCAAGTACCGTCTACACTTCGAGTTTAAGGGGGTTGGCGGGCCGACCAGACATTTCACCCTCGTTTCCCCTCCCCCCCCCCCTCGCCCTAACCCTCTCCCACCCGCGCCGCTCCGTCTCTCTCGCCGCCCATAGAGACCGTCTACGTCTATTTCTTTTCTCATTTCTCGTGTCTCCCCGCGATTTCTCTTTTCTTCCTTTTTGCGCCGCTTTAAACACAGGAAGAAACGAGGCTGTTAAAATGTTCCGCCATGCACAATTTATTATAGGCTGCGAATGGTAAGCGCGCCCGGCTCTCTCGTCTCAAAGTCAAGGGAAAAGGAACGCGGCTTAATATTTTCCCCGTGCAACGGGCAACCGCGAGAAGCGCGCGGCACCGTCCCTCAAGAAAGGGACCACCCTGTCTCCACTCCCTTCCCAGCTTTATTCCCAACACCCCCGTTTCTCCGGCTACCTGCGCGCTCGAAGACAGAGGAAACTGCATTACAGGCACCCCGATGAAATACGTTTCCTCCCCCTCGCACGCGAGCAAGCTAGGAGGGCAACGATAACATCCTTTATCCTTAAACATACGTGGGAGAGCCGTTTTTGTTCAACTGAACTGGGTAATGCTTCGATTAGCGAGGAATGGTCTGTTACTGTTGGAGCTTGAGGGATTGTTTGGTGATAGTTTAATTTTTTGTGTAAAATTGGATCAACTTGGAAAGTCTTCTGGGTAAAATGTTTGAGAAGGTATTAGTAGGTTTCTATTCATTGGCAATATTATGAAATTAATTGGGGATATGTTCTGATTTAATTCCCACTTTCTCCTGGTTTGTGCTTTCCCACACAGCACACTCCGTTGCAGAAAGGTTGCAGAAAGGTTACAGTTGCGTTGCAGTTGCATTGTTGCACAGGAGCGGACATAGGAAGATTTCTGCAATATTTCAGCAATGTTGCGATGCAATGTAACGCCTGCAATGTTTCGGCAATGGTCACGCAACGTTTCGGAGATTTTACACCAATTTTCTCGCAACGTTTCAGAGATTTTATAGCAATTGTCCCGCAACGTTTCAGAGATTTTATATCAATTGTCCCGCAATGTTTCGGAGATTTTACAGCAATGATGTTTCGGCAAAATTTGTGTGATATTACAGAAAAGATAAAAAATGTAAGGGAATTAATTAAATTACAATAAATACTGACAATTAAATATCCGAAACGTTGCGAGACAATTGCTGTAAAATCTCCGAAGTGTTGCTATAAAATCTCCGAAACGTCGCAGAAGAATTGCTTATAACATCAAGGAAACACTGCAGAAATATTTCATGCAATGTTGCAAATGGGCGGACATAGGAAGATTTCTGCAACATCTCAGAAATATTTCTGCAGCCTTTCTGCAACGTAGTGTGCTGTATGGGTTGTGATGGTAATAGTAGAAGCTTGCATTCATAAGTGTTTTAAACGATTGTAACTTTTGTTAGGTGTTTATTGTTTTGAGTAGTTTTCTGTGGCTTTAGAGCTCGGTGGGCTTCTACTACCTTCTATAGTTTTCATAGTGCTCTACCAGTTTCTCTAGTCTCCAATAATCGGTTAGTTGAGTTCAGTTTGATGAACACATAACTTACGTATTTATGAAATTGCACTTGTCGTTAGTAACTTAATGTAGGGCCACCTCATCGTTCATTTGCTAATATAAAATATTCCTCCAAATCGTAAGCGTACTATGCGTGATACCCTGCTGCACGCGTTAAATAGCACAGCATATCACTTATGCATGCTGATGGTCGTCGAAGGTACGGAGGTCCTGTTTACGTTTAATCAGCTTACGATTAAACCCCTTTAAGGAGTTAAGCCAGGCTTTCACAGCGTGGAATTATCACGCAAGGTCAACTACTTGCGCGCTGATAGGAATCATGCCAACGTGACAGTTTTGTGAATCGCTCTGTTGATTAACCACGAATGCTTTGTCACTTATGGAAGCGTCTGTATTTGACTGACTGATCGTTAGAAACCTGTAAATTTCGATTTGTTTCTGTCACTTGAAAATGGTTAATAGGGCAATAATAGTCTTTGGTTGCTTGCGATTTGTGACACTTGATTTGAATAGATGATTGCGTGTTTTAAGAATTTTCTGTATGGTTGCAATGACAATTCAATTTAATAATAGAAGCTTTTGAAACGTTTAATGACTGTGAGCGAAAATTAGAGTATTACAGGAGTAGAAGAAATTAAATTCAATGGATTTTAAAAACCCTTTAAATCGTTCTTTTAAAGTGGTTTTCCTATTATGTTCTTCACCTTGTTAGGAATTGTAAAAGATTTTAGTGTTGTCACTAGTTGTAAACACTGTACTTATTACTAGCAGTAGTAAAAGAAATTAACTGTACTAATTAATTGTACACCAGTATTTTCAGGATTTCTGAAATAATGTGTATCCTGGAGAGTTAGAAGGAAGCGTAGGCAAATTTTCATTTAAAAAATAGGTACTTTGAGGAAAATTAAATAATTTGGATTACCTGTAATAAATAATATAGGAATGGAATAATTCAATCAAAACGTCCTATACAACCTCTGACATTTTCAATTAAATCCACTAAACATCAACATCGTTAATAAGCATCCATTTTCAAGTCTTCCTACTCGATTTTCAGAATAAAAATAGTATTACCCAATCCTCGTTTCAAGGTTTCGAAAAAAGTTCAAACTATCACCACAGAAATATATATCCCATTTCTTCCCACATCACTACATCTTACTTAGACGGCAACTTGAACTCGACTTGAACCTACGTAACGTCGATAACATAGAGTGACGTTTATAACTCTGGCGTTAGCAAAAAAAAGAAGCATCACCCTAGGAGAAACATCACTGTCCTTCTGTCAAGACCTGCTCCACTCTTCTCCAAATCCACTAGCAAGACTCCCCCCCTCAACAGCTCACGCACAGCGCAATAATCAAGCTGAATTCGATTCACGGAGGGGATGATACTCGCGCGAAGATAAAGAAGCCGAGTGTGCCCAGAAATCTTCGGGCTCCTTAGCGCGCCAGCAGGCCGTGAAATTCGTCTGGGCGCGCCGGGGACGACGCTCGGAGTCGTCAGTTTACCGAATTTCGGGGGTATCAAACGAATAAGACTTCCGTCGGCGTTTGCTCACCGGGCTACGGAGGAATCTGTTCGGTCTCTATGCTCCGTCATCGTGTTTACTCTCGGGCGTTCGTTATCGCTCGTTAATTGAGCCCTTGACGCGGCTACCATTCACACGATGCACAGCGAGCAGAGAGCCGTCTCGCGAGCACGCAAACATTCTCGACGTTCCTCGCGCTCCCAACTTCCTCTCTCTCTCTCTCTTCTCCTCTTTCCCCGGTCCCCGGCCCTTTCCACGTTCTCCTTTTCGATTTCTCCTTCCGCGTCTGTCAATTTCGCTACTCTCTGGGCCCGCGTTCACTGTCAATGCCAATGGGTAGAGTGCGACGGTGGCGGCTGGCGTCATAGCGACGGGATGCACAGGCCACCGTCGACGTTGCTCATTTACTTTGCCTCCTCGCCTCGTGGATCCGGATTTAATTACAGGATCCGTGGCAGCGCGACGCGCTAGAGCGCCGACAGACGACCGTTGCGTATGGCTCGCGACACGGCAACGATGAAATTTATTTTATACGTACGTATCGCAGGCTGCTGCAGCCACCGGGGCGATCGTTGCGTGACGAGTTGAAGGAGCGCTGGCGCTTATTATCGACTTTAATTAATTTAGATAACGCGCCACGTGCTGAGACCTGGTCTATGTGGGCGGAACGGATGGGTGTCCTTCAAACGTCATCATCGTGGAGAGTTATGTTGGTGGTGGAGACTTATTTTGTGGGCACGAAATTTTGGGAACAAGATATTCGATGCATGAAGGAAAATGGGTTTGGGTGAACTGAGGTAAAGGGGACGCTGTATAGGGATCCTTCGGCATTTCTTCTTAATTACTTAGAAGGGAACTTCGCTGACCCGAAAATTTTGATATTTTTTTTAAAGGTTGTAGAGGTTTGTAGATTTTTTTCAATGGAAAATTAATATGTTAATGCGTGGAAAAATATAGTGTCACTAATGTAGGTATGAGTGTTGGAATTAGGTTGTGGATATCCTGTTGTTCATTCTGATTGAGTGGGACTATTCAGAGGAAAAGTTACACATATTGTAATCAAAAGAATAATGAATATAAATGTTAAGTGATCCACCGAGTAGGCCAGTAGGAATTATTTTCCGACGCATCGCTAACATTGCAACTAGCTTCATCAGGGTGTCTAATGGCACACTAATACAGTGGTGTAAAGATCTGTTTGAGACGTTGGGGAATTATTACTTTAATTATAATTTTTGGAAGTGGTCAAAGAATGAATGATTGCGAATTGTTTGCCCTTGAAGGTGATGCAAGTTCATGCACCTCCTATGGCCATTTGAGCGTACCACGAGAGTTGAGAGTGATACACATACGTGGCATAGTCAACGAAACGGTTAAGGGGCTTTAGCGTGAGTATGACGATGATAAAGCAGAGCAACGTTTAAGTGCTTGTTTTTACCAGAGCTTGGGATGCAGCTAAAACAGTCTTCAGTTGGAGTGGAAGTATTTGCTTTATAGAAAAATATTTGAGCAGTAGAGATTGGTGCACTACGTTCTAATAGGCAAGACTTTAGGAGGAAGCGGTGCTTTGAAGACCAGGGTAGGTTAAGTTGAAAGCAGACGTTTTTATTCGAATTTCATATTTCAATTTAAGTTCATATATTTCCTGATTTTAAATAACAGGAAAAAGTCGTGAGGTAATACTGTATCATTTTTCAGTGGCTCTTCTCACAGTGACAGAATTTGAAATATTAGAACTAATGATGCACGATTTCAAATGTAGGCTAAATAATACAAATTGTTTATAATTATTCAATGGTACAAATTATCACAAAGTAAAGTATATAACTTAAACTATTTGTGCTAAATCCAAATACGTATCTGTCTATCTTTATCTCTTGTTCATCGAGTTATAATACATGTTTATAGAACTGAGGATTTGACTCGCGATTCATAAGTGCCCACTGTTTGATTATTTTCCTCCCACAGTTCCATTGATATTATTTCTTGAAAAGAACATTTCCACTTCGTCATTAAATCACATGTTGAAACTTGTAAGATTTCTGCTAACGAGTCAACCCTAATTTTCTCACAAAACACCCTTAAATAGAATCTATATAAATTTACTGTCCAATTGGTATCCTACAGGTGCTTCATTTTCATCGCAAAGTGATTTCCATTCTATTTTCAAGAATTACAAATGAAAATTTATTTTCGCATAAACTAATCCCTGATTATTACGCAATTAAGTGCTACTAACAATATTGTTGGAAAATGGCAACTGGGAGAATATGTTCTTTTGAGTCTTAATCGTAGGTGCCCAGATTGCTTTTGTGACCTAGAATACCGATGTACAAGTGATGACTCAATGGTGCTTCATATGTCATGTTTCTACATCTACGAGCAGTAACTTGTAGCTATGTCACGAATATGTTCTACGTTATGCCTCGCGTCTCCTCAATATACTGTAACTCCAGTTTGCGTAAGATGCACGTTGATAGTTAAGCGTATTCACTCCCATGTCTCTTCCATGCACACGTATTCTCTGCGGCATCTGAATGTGTTCTGCTTTTCACTGGAATTCTATTAACAACTTCAATCCTTGTTGCTATTAATGGCACAGACCACCTTTGGTCTATTAATAATCACAATTTGCACTTGCACACAGAAGCAGGGACACGAATAAAAAAAATGTTAGCTTTGAACAGAAAGCTAACTCTATGTTTATAACATTAAAAACAATGTTTTTATGTTATGAAGCTATGGTAAGCCAATGTTCCCCTGATTGAAATATAGGTATGTGTACCTCTAAGAAATCCTTAGAAACAAAGTTTATACGAATGTTTATCACGTTATGCTCGTGATATTTCCTACCCCTGCTCGTGCAAGATGAAAATTCAAAAAAGTGGAGATATGAAAGGAAGATTGGTATGAACGACGGAGTATGTACCACCTTCACACAGATACTTCGCCAACAGCCAACTGCGATCCGACGTTCTGGCTCAAAGTTTGGCGACGAGAGGTAACGGGCTCCTCGAGGAGCCATTCCGATGATTGATCGTTTCTACAGGGATAGAAACTCAGTTCCGCTTGCACAAAGGATTCGACGCGACGAATAGTACCAGTGTGTTTCTGCAGGGTAACTATCGATAATCTCGTCAGAGCAGGATTTCTACTGTGAGGATGGCTGAAATCGAGGATCAAAAGACCAGAGTCTTGAACGTGCGAGGGGATAGTATTCATAATGGTGCGAAGTTACTCGCAAAAACGTTTTTCGGGGACCTTTTTCGAGTGCTATAAAGAAATATAACTTCGATGATTTAATTTTTGTAAGAAATATGATGGATAAAGATTAGAAGGGATCAGGGGATTTTGAGTTTGTCTTTAATACTTGAATAAATACATGAAGGGAGGAAATATCTGCATGTGGAAAATTTAACAGATATGTATATACTTTAGTATTCTGCTTTTATTTTATGTCGTCCTTGTAGTTAAGGGGTTACACGTGTATTAGACGGCTAAAATGAACGGTTCCGTTTGGGTTAGATTGAAGGACGACTAATAATTCATACCATTTGCACATTTTACAATACTGGATATAACACGCATTTTACGACTAGGAAACGTGAAAAATATTAAAATTTAGAGGAATTACAAAGCGTCAAAGTGGACGCTGTGTAATGCACGCATTAAAACCGTGAACATCATAAGTCGAGAACGGATTAATATTTTTAGTTGAAATTTTAACTGAACCTACAAAACACGATGTGGAACGCGGTCAAAAAATTGTAATAAAAATACAACATATATCAACTTTGAAGGATTTTACTGAAAGAAATTTGTGATAAATGTTGTTAAAGTTATGCGATCTTATTGAGCGAGTTCCACATTATGGAGAAAAGTGTTTTGTAGGTTCACCTAAAATTTCACTAAAATATCGATCGGTTTTCGACTTACCAAGTTCACCGCCTTCAAAAACATAGTTTTGAGAAAAACGGCTTTAGGGCCAATTTTTCGAATTTTTCAATGAAATACTTTTTAAAATACTTCTAAGATTTGTGGCTATCATAAACAATCGAAAAAGATTTCGATTTTTTGACCCCGAGATACCCGCGTACCCCTTAAAACCATAACATCATTAAGATACCATTAAGAATCAAAATTGAACATGAAACATTTTCGAAATTAAACACCTATAATACAGTACCTAAACAATAGCTACTTTCGATCCTAAGATTAAAACAAAGCAGGATCTTTAGAAGGAATTTCCCAGAGTTGCAATCAACCCCACCCTTCCCTCGATTTCTACAACCCACCTATTCCAAGCTTTCACTTTCAGTCTTCGTGTTGCTCCAAATTATATAACTTCATTCTCGGCGTCAACGATTGTTTAATATCACACTCATCCTCAGTATAAAGACACTTGCGAATTCTCCTGCAACATAACGATCGACGCAGGAAAACTCCAGATTGAAACCCCGTAGGCCCAGCGACGCTATCTGTCGCGTAATTTTCTCCCCGCGTAGTGAACGGTTGCCCCTGCTTCCGTTTTCGCGCCAGCAATCCCCGCGAGTTTGTCGATAGGGACAGACGCAAAAAGGTGACTGCTTCTCGCCGACCGCGTGACACGGGGGTGGCTAGGGGTAGACGAGCGCACCTTTCGTATCAGAAAGCGATGATGCAGTCACGTTGCACGGTGAAAAATGACGGGCTCGAAGGAAGTCACCGGAATGAAATGCGTGGATTGGTTTAGCCCCGAGCGGCTGCCACGGAACTGGCATAGACAGCGGATGATGGATTACCAGGCACCGACGTTTCACCAGCTCGTTCCCATCTTCCGTTTCCCTTTGATCTGCGCCACTCTGATTTGGTTGCCTTCCTTTTTCCCCGCGTTGCATAAATACGATACCTCCGCCAGCATTTTTTACATCCGCGCGCGGCTCTGCAGCCTGTACGCGAGTGTTTTGCAGCAGACCCGTCGCCCTTCAGACCAGGGGATGCCAGGGGAAATTTTGTTCAAAACGGGGAGGAAGATTGGAACGTTCAAGAGTGGATTCAAAACAGGAAAACAGTCGGAAAGGTTTACACGAAAACGTTTCTGCGTAGTTTCTTCAATTTTAAGGAAACGGGGGTTAATTTTAGGGGTTGGAAGAGTTGGTTACCTCGTCTGAGATGAATTTAATTTGTAGTATTTTAGAGTTCAAAGGGGATTTGATATGGTACTGTTATTGGAAACTGCATTTGCCAAATTCAATGATAAAGTATTATGAATGTATGTGTAAACGAGTTATTTAAATTTTCAAATAGGCATCGTAGGACGTAGGAGACTACGTTAAATTGAAGTAGAGAAAGTTATTCAAATTTCATGGAGAGTAGCCAGCAATGGAAGGCAGCAAGGACACAGTATGTTCAAGTGCATTTTTTAATTATTAGAGTGTAGGATTTTTAGGGTGTTGCAAAAGTAAAATGTGCCCAAGTTATTACTGTCCGAGTTTTTAGAACCTCTGACATATTATACGCGTGCAAGCTGTACCATAATTTTACGTTCCTGAAATATTTCTGTTGTTTCTTATGAAGGCTAAGTGGTATCAGAGGAGAAGTTACACAGTAAAAGTGCCTTCTTTGCGGATAGAAGTGCAGAGGTTTTTTTGCCATTAGTGGGACAACAGTTTTTACGGCGAGTTTAACAGGCAACAATAAAAAAGTTATTTGAAGTTACGAGGGGTAAATGAATGGCTCTAATTCCCTTAGGTGCCACTGTTTTATATTATTTATACTACAGCAAATATTCCAACCGAATGAGAAGATTTTGAGTATTCAAGATTGTTATCGTATTTTTTTAACTTTTTACTTGAGTAATTTTACGTGTTATCCAGTGAAGATGTTTTGCTTTTGTAGGCACGTGTTGCGAATGCTTATTTAAATTTTGGAAATAAAGACGGGAGGAACGGTTCACTGCATTTCAATCTAACGGGGATAAGACTAACAAATTTCACAATAAATTTCGCGCCTACACGAGGCACAAACGCAAATGAGATTCCCGGGTCTAATTACGCGAGTAATTAACGATTTCCGTCAAACAACGAGGTCTGCGGCTCAGGGAACAATGGTTTCACCAATCAACTCTCTGACAGAAAGCGGACTCTGAAAGGGTATGTTTCTACGCTACTACATCTCTATGGGATGTTACATACCCTGTCGGTGTTTGCATTCGTCGAGGACTGTGAGAGGAAAATAACGTTCGATAATATATTGCGATATTCATTATCTCTCCGGACTGAACACAAAATTTAACAGAATATTTCACAATAAGTAATATCATATTCTCTTCAATTTACTCGCAGTAAATAATAAAATCTGGGAAAGATATAGTATAATAATGGAATGCAAACCTAATCTTATTTCGTTTTAATCGCACTTTTATTACGTTTAATTGTAAGAGTATAGAAAAATACCGTTTATTTATTAAATACGTATTTTATTTTCAGGAAGTAATTTTTTTTGTAAACCTATACCTTTCATTGTTTATTTTCTCTGTCGGCACTTGACATTTCATTTCGAGATTTATGAATTTTCATTCAAATTGGAGACTCGTCTGAAGCAATTCGCATTAAATTACGTTCTTTCAAGAACATTTTATGCCAGACCACACAATTCGATATATTTATTTATTTACATTTTATTCATAATAGTGAATAACTACCCCGTCACTCAGATTTAAAATTTCTTTTCTTTTCACCGACCTACCTTACTGTATTTCAAGGAATTTACTCTGACAAATAATTTCGTGAACATACGCAACTCGGCTACTGCCTGTACAAACTAAATCATAACGCTAAATGAATTTAATTATATTGTATCATGTTAGATTAACTTACAAGGGAAGTTAGGCATCCTGGAAATTCAGAAAATGATGCAACTTTGTATGCAAGTAGACTAGTTCATAGGTAAGAGAAACCTATTTTTGTTGGTGCAATACTGCGTGTTTTGGAGGGTGAAATCAACCCTTAGAAAAATGCAGAATTTCTATTTTGTGGAATATCACAAAGAACGGTGAGAGATATCGATAAGAAATATAAAAAAAGTTGCATCATATTTATATATCTACAAAACTATATGAATATAATTCTCAAAAAATTCATACTTTTCAAGTTACCCCCACCACCACTCCTTAATTCGATAATTACATTTACGCAATTTTCGAGATATAAAAAAGATGCAACTTTTGTTTAAACTTCATTCCAATATCTCTATAAAATAAAATAAATTCTGCATTTGTTTTAAGGATTGATTTTACCTCATAAAACTACACTGTGGAATCAACAAAAAATAGGTTTGTTTTACGCATAAACTTTTCTCCTTGCACACAATATTGCATAATTTTCTGAATTTACCAGGTTGCTTCAGTTCCCTTGACAACTGTTTTAGTCCAGACAATTTGCTCATCCTTAACCCCTTGACAGTTTATCCCGTGCGATGCAGATAGGTAGTTATAAAATATGTTTTTTACATTTTTATCATAAACGGAAATATTTTACACCATAAACAAAAATATACACTAGGGTGGGCCGATAAAAGCAAATTTTCGAAACTCGACACAATATATAAAACACTATTTCACGTGTTTACGTGCTTAAATAATATTTTCTGATGCTGAACAGTGAAATATGAAAATTTTATGAAAATATACAGAAGTCGCCAAATTAGATCAAAAACTAAAAACTTTCACCCGGTTTGGGCCCGGTCAAATATTAATCGATTTAAAAAAAAATTTTTGCCTCTATTTGTCTTCCCCAGACGCAACTTTTCCGCACTAGGCTGTTTCGAGTTTCGAAAATTTGCTTTTTTCGACCCACCCTAATATACACTTTTCAAACCGGAATTTGAAATTTTATTAAACTCTCAAAGGGTTAACCAACTCAGTCCTCCGACACGTCTATCGCCCCTCAAGGTAGAACGTACGAGTCCTCGAGCTGATGGAGCTGGCCCCTGCACAGGATGTACCTTTCTCGTTAGCATATTGGAAAGTCGTAGATAAGCGACGGTTTTTCTCCTTCGTGCCTCGGGTACAGGGGGCGAATTCGCTTAAAGTGGCCCTGTATTCTATGCACAAAAGGCAAAGCGGCGATATCTTGAAAATGCGCCACCCTCGCCCTCTCCCCTCTCCCCGCGTCATCATTTATTCCAGGCGCCTATTTAGACGCGAGCCTTCAAAGTCGCTTTCACGAGATAACCCCGGGCTCGCTCGACCAGGATAACGTCAAAGTGGTCTTCCAAAGGCGGAAGGTTACGGTCAGAGGCGACCGATTGAAATAGCCACCGTCAGCGCCAGCGACTATTTTTGAGGATGAGCGATCAAAACGATCGGAAGCGGCATCAATGTGAAAGTAAATGTCAACGTGGAAAGCTCCCGTCTCCCTAGGGGGGGAGCAGGAGGACGAGCGAAAGTTTCGTCTTCCCGGCATTTACTTTGAAAAGCCTCAAAGGATAATGCACCGTGCTGGTGAAGTATCGTTCGACATGTCTGAAATGAATAAACGGTGAAAAATGCCTCTCTACGGGTACTCCTCTTTGTATACACGAGCAGGTTCGCTGTGGTGAATCGTTCGTTAGGAAACCAATCGTTTACATTTATGGGGTGTCCTTGATGTGGGCAGGCAAATTTGTGGAGAATGTTCGATTGGGATTGAAGGTGAAGAATGTTCTACACTCACTGTTTGATTTCTCATTTCTCGAGAAATGTGAAATTGGTAGTGATAAATGTCGGACTCTCACTGAAGAATTTAATGTTTTTGTAAAGACTGGCAAAAGGACAGTAAACTTGGAACAACAGATATATTGTCGTCAGTGGAATCTACGCCGACAAATTGAAAGCAATTTTTTCGGTTGCTAATGATTTTGTGACAAAGAAACGAACTCGAATGGCCAACTCAAGATCGGGTGCATTATGTTTTTTAAAAAACTATTTTAGAAACACAACTAAAAATTGAAAGCCAAATAAATATACGTCTGAATCTTTCTTAATTATCAATTTTCATTACTTTTATATATACATAACATTAAAATAATCAAACATCCAGTTCTTACTAATTCTGCATTTATTGTCCTTCATTATTTATGTAAATAAAATATTATTGCATAGGATGTGTTATAACCATTATCAATAAATTTCTCGACAAACACAGAGTAAAATTTCTTTCCTCGACAAAATCAGAAACTGTTTCTGTGCATTCCGTAATCGTACTTCTTGAGAGGCTCCTTGACGATCTTTTACCAAAACCGATCATTAACAAGGATCATATAATGTACACTCACTCAACACTGCACGTCAAAATGGAATATTTCAGAAGACACGCGGGTCTCAGCGTTACAAGAGTACTGGAGTACCTTCGAAGTGAAGTGTACTTTCGGCTTTTCATTAGCCACAAACGTCTACCCGCAGTGGAAGCGAATGGCTGGCGCAGTGTAAAGACACGGTACAACGACGAATTTCCCCAGAAAAGGGACGACGTTCAATGCGAGGCACGAGAGGAGACGATGTAAACGCGAGCATGGAAAATTGTTTTAATGGAAGAACGATCAAAAACTACCATGGTGGTGGTGGGGGGTGGCTGGCGGTAATGAAAAGGTGATTGTCAGGTTTATGAGTAGGGGGTGGAGGCTGTATAAAATCCTGACGAATCCCTGAATTTCTTAGCGAACAAGGGGTGTCGAGGGCCACTCCATATTTCGTGGGACGTGGACTTTAGTGCGTCTGAAGAAGGGAGAAAATGCTAGCGCGACGTCACGTTTAGTTGAGCACGTCAAAATGAACATCTGTAAGTAGAGTTTTCGAATTTACGAGCGACTCGTGGAATTGCCCCCTGGAAGCACTAAATAAAAGGGCTGCTGTAATCGATTTACACATACGTATATATATATATATAGGCACGTTTACGTGTATATAATGCTCGGGAGAGTCTGTTCTCTGTGGAAGACAGAGGAATTCTACTTATCGAATTTAAAAGGATGCGCAACCAACTGAAAGAGCACGGACAAAACGGTTCCCAACATCGCAGCCGGCTTAGTCATCTTTTATATACAAGCACGCGTAGATGGAACGCCTTTTCCATATTTCGTTGCTTGGTTCACGGGCGAACTCTCGGAGGGAAATGTGTGACTTCTTGATGTCAATAATGGAGGGAGCAAAATTGTGTGTTGAGATTAACCTATTTGGTGTTAAGCAGGATATCAAATTTCGACTTCTTGTGTACTGCTTGGGATAAAAAAGGTATCGTGTTATCAAGTTAATTTCTTTTTATATGATAGATTAAGGGGTTAAGCTTATTTAGTTGCCGAGAAAGAACTCGATATTCGGGAAGTTTTTGCGGAATATTTACAGGATATTTTTTACAACTACTCGCTTATTTTCAAAGTAAATATACGATATGCATCAACTCTCAGTAATTTTGTTATAGAAAAACATTAAAAAATTCTCACGGAAGCTGTTTTGATAAATCGCGCTGGGCGGTAAGCACGATTTCTCCGAGCCGGACCATCTAAGATTAAAGATTCAAAAAGATTCTCTTCATATATGGTTGAATTTAGTAGAAGATCGAAGGGGTTTTCAAAAAATTGATTTTTGACAAAATTGCGGCTGTGTAACGGAAAACCACGATTTGTCAATGTCCAAAATGTCGAATGACTGTTCGTTTTTCATTAATTAGAAATAGAGTTTATGTGAAAATAAAAAATCCTTCGTTCACGTAGTAAAGACCGAAAAGAGGCCAATATTTGTACTTAAAAAAAAAACAAAAAAAAAAACGGAAGCATATATTTTTACGAAACTTTTTGCACTTAAAAGAGCAACATTTAAATAACATTTGGTAACTTTTTCGTAAAAAAATTCTTCGACGAAATTTCTTTAAATATTGCTCTTTTAAGTGCAAAAAGTTCTATAAAAATATATGCTTCCGTTTTTCCAAAAAAAATCACCAACATTCGCGTCCTTTCGGCCACTTGACTTGATATAACTTCTTAAATCAGGGACATATTTAACATTTTTAAAATAGTATCTATTTCTTTAGGTACTTGCAGTTAATGATTGAAGTGACCATAAATAAGGAGATCATTCTGGAAAGATAGTGGAGTAAGAATAGGGCAAGAAAGGGAGCAATAAATTTGCAAAATAATAAATCTCTAACACCATGGTCAATATGACAATGGTTTATTTAGTGGCAGCATAGAACACAAATTCTATACTTAATAACGTTCCACACGTCTATGCCATAAATTGCTTGTCTGTGTTTGACCACATACTGGAAGTTTCTACTTATCTGTCTTGCTTGGTAAGGAAACAGTTCTCGGAGGGAGTCCAAAAAGAAACTTCTTTCTTAACTAGTTCCCCCTTAGATTCTTAATTATAATCTTACTATGACCTGGATAACCTCAATTCGTGATAATTTCACTCGTCCAAAAGTATGACACAACTATATATCACGCCATCCAAAACCATCGAAGGGACTTTAGTATACATTGACCTAGAAAAAAGTGAATTTTATCATACCCAATACATCTAAAATCACTACCTGGTCAAGCCTAGCTATCTCCGCACTCCTTGAAGCACCACCCATCTCATCTGTATCTGAATACGAACTATAGCAACACCAGACTCCCATTTAGAAATTGGTATTTACGAAACGGTGGCGTCCAGGGGTAACAGTATCATCGAATAATTGCCACGTAATATCGCGAAACTCTGCTGCAGAATAATATCAACAATATTAATGCCGTTATGTAGGCCAGCAGAAGAGTAATCCTGTCTCTGGAGCGGTGCAGAACAAAACAAACAATGGCGGTAATTAAATTTCGATGGGAGCGTTGTGTACGCGGCTGTTGGAACGAAATAAGAGAGAATCGATGGTAGACCAGAGTTCCCGATGTTAGAATTCCCGCCAATTATTAATTGACCAGTTTGCTTGTCGCGATTAAGAGGAGAAAGCAGAGGCAGATACGAAGTTTCGTATTGGTCGCAATTACGACTGATAAGTTTGGCGAACATTTCCCCCCTGGCTCGGCCCGCATCCTTCAACCTTTCGTTCGGACGGCAGACACGCTCTCTTATTCCGCCTTCCTGACAACTTTTCCCGTTACTCTCGAACGGAAAGTTCGCCCCGACATCCGACCACGAGGAAGCGTCTAGGGTTTCCTTAAAAAATTTTAAGGACGCGTGTAATGTTTACGCCGTAGCTGCACCAGAGTTGTGCAACGCGATCTGGCTGCAACCTTGATCGACAGATAGGATAACTATTGCAACCAGAATATCATACTGCGTGCACGTGCGCTAGAGGGGGGATATCTTTTACCCGGAGCTGGCAGGTTCAAAAGTTTTCTGGCTAGATTTGTAGGGTTCAGTTGTAAAGCTCGTAAAGATCTGATTTTATGGTTTAAAAGCTTCAGTAAGTGGCTCGATTTTATAATTTGAAGTTGTTGGAGAATACCCACGAAATACGATCTACATTTAACATTCACACAATTCGAGTAGGAGTTGCCAGGAAATCAATGCATTTTAGCATTTGGTAATGCCTGATGATTATATTCTACTGGTGAATAAGGATTTCTCTCACTTATTTAGATTTAGATTTTAGATTTTGATGATTGACATTAGATGATCTCAGATTCCATCGACATTATTAATACCAAATTAAACAGCCATGATGACAAATTGTATTTGTAATCCAGCATCGAATGCATTGGGCTTAATTAAGCACTTTAAGGATACTAGGCAGTCGTTCCTGTCTAAAGTGGAGCATTTCGGTTTCAATTAATAATAAACGAACAAATTGAAACCGAGACTTTTTCTTTGGCATGAAGTTTATTAACATCATAAGCTTTAAAAAATATGTTTGTTTGGTAAAAAATATGCATTATATATGACGTTACAGATGGCCCATTAAAGAGTTTTTTTTTTAAATGTTTCTTTTGTTTTGTTGTGATAACTTAAAAATGGAGATTCAAATCGATTCAAATAAAATTAGAGCATGTTCACAAAATGTGTAGTTTCGGACCGGACCTAAATTGAAGTTAATGAAAACTCTTATTTCTTATGAAAAGAAACTAAAACTCCATTGATCAGGTTTTATCCTTTATGTTCCACCATCTCGATCATCTTCCAGTTTTTATATATAATAGTTCGATAACAGAACATTATTCTTGATTTTTTTCGAAGTGGTCACTCAAAGGGTTGTTTCCAAAAACCACCCAAAAGAATAAATTATATTTTTTCTATCTTAATAATTTAACTAAAATTTAGAGAAAATATATGAAATATAATCAGTATGTAGCTATTTTTTTCATTTAAATATTTTAAGTAGTAACCGAGAAAAAGATAATGTTAAAGCCGTTTACCCCCGTATTACCCTTAAACGTGGAGGTAGCGATCTAAAACTTTACATAATGGTGTTTCATGCAAGGAGCAGTGTTTAAAAAATAACAACACCAAGATAACAATCCATACTTACCCTGCTAGACCCTTTATTGCTTTGACTTAACATTAAAAAGAAATCACTAATTGATAAATATATTTTTCACACAATAAGTAGTAGTTATAGTTGAAAGGTTTTTATTTTTATTTTTGGTAAATTTTTCCAATCTGGAACTCCCCAAAACAAGAATATTTTGCAGGTTCAAAAATTGCAAATAAATCCCTCATTTATTATCGAAATTGAGTCACACGTGCACCAAACGATGTAGATTCTTTTTACATATATTACACGCCATAACTCAGAAACTGTCAAAAATGGAATGCATCCTTCTCGCTGCAAGATCCTCAATTATCATGTTACATTATTCCATGCAGGCGATTGGAGGAGACCAATTTTTTATTTGCGCCGCTCCGACATTAAAATACCTGTTCCAGCTGCTTTTTTTAAATAAAAATCCTATTAATGCTTTCAAACAGTCAAACTTTAATTTGCAACACTCCATTTTCCCATCTTTTCATTTTCATATAGAAAGAAATTCATAAAGAATGCTTAATTTTCAAGCAAACGAAATGATGAAAATTTGAAAATGAAGAAAAATGAAAAATTGAAAATTAGTATTTATTAAAAACATTTCACTCATCTGCTCTTATAAAATGAAAGAAAATTCAAAAACTTAAACAAAATTTGGAGCAGTAGAGCAGTAAAAATTTTCCGTATTCCGGCTCCGCACCTGCTCCGAGCAAAATCCCATTCCTCCATTGCTCCGCGCTCGAGCTCCGCGCTCCGCTCCAACGCTCTGATTCCAGGTCTGCTTAATCACCCCTTTCCCTTCAAAACCATCAACAGTCGCACGAGGTACCCTCGTTCCATCCAGAAAATCAATTTCGCCAAGCCTTGCAGAATCTTCTACACATCCAAGCTCGATCGGTAGCCGAAGTCTGCATCCCCTAGCTTTTCGCTAATGTTTTCCCAAGAGCGTTCGTATAGCGCATTCCAGTCCTCGGGAAACCGTCAAACGTTCAATCGGAAAATTCGGTCGGATTCGTCGCAAATTATCTTCACTTGAGGCGGCCGATGAACCGCAAAGTGCTGCGGGTGCACAACTTTCGGAAGTGAAGTTTCGCGAATTTCGCCCGTGCCGTTGGCGCGAGATCTCGTAACCACCAGAAAACGAGCTGCAGCGGCGGGGCTGGTCGGGGTGGAACAAGAACCGCGCGAGGAAGGGCGAAAGGGGTAAAGATGGCGTTGGAGGGCCAGGCGAAAGCGTTCGTGCGCGGAGTTTCCGGAGCGATACATCAGAGTAGATAAGTAGTCCCGCGCACACAGCCCAGGGTAGATGCGAATAGGCGAGTGCGAGATAACGCAAAGCACATAAACTCTCGTACAGTTACAGCACTGTAGACGCACTCACTAGCCGCGCGCGGATAATGACGCCGACGCAAGTTTTCATTATGCGCGCAGAAATTCCTTGGGAGCCGTGAGCATCTATTTGAGGTCGATCGTGCTGTTGATGGTTCCGCGTTTTAACCAAATTAGTCGGGTAATGCAATGGGCGATTACGCGATATCAAAGCCACGCTCAGCTGTCTACAAGCACTCCGAGGTCTCCATGTGTTCCTGGACGGTGGAAAGTTGGGAGGCACCGTGGATGTCATACGAGTTCCGGCGTATGTAATTGTTAGTTTAACCTGGTAATGCGTTCTATGCTGCGTGCACCACTGGTAGCTGAACTCTGCTTTCAAGCCGAGGATGTCTGATAAATGGTGTGGACCATCGGTGGTAATTACAGTTGCCTGAAGATGTGTTAAGTAGTAACTGAGAAATATTTTCGCGTTTGCCCACGGAGCACCATAACATTGCAGCAACGTCTCTACAATATTGCGGTGCAAGATTGCAATGTTGCACCATAACATTGCAGAGACGTTGCAGATTCAGTCCTATGTCCGCCTTCGCAATATTGCAGATGTGTATTTTTGCAATGTTGCGGCAGCATTGCAAACATGTAGTCTTGCAACGTTCCGGCAATGATTCTGCAACGAAACGGCAATAAAAACGGCCAACGAGAAATTCTAGCATATCCAGTTAAATGAAACATGCTGTAGAATCTACTCGACGTCATATTTCAAATTTCGTCAAAGTCATAGTTGCTTCAGAATATTGTTGTACTGTTTCTACAATATTTCCACTACAGTATTGCACGGCAATATGTAGGCAATTTTGCTGGGTCGTTGCCACTGAAACATTGCACATCGATTTGCGCGCAATATTGCCGAAATATTGTAGTATCGTTGCCAGTGGAACATTGCACGTCGATGTGCGCGGAATATTGCCGAAATATTGTAGGATCGTTGCCACTGGAACATTGCACGGCAATGTTCTTGCAATGTTGCTGCAATATTGTAAGATCATTGCCACTCCAATAATGCACGGCAATATGCAGCAACGTTCCTACAATATTGCGATGCAACCTGCAACAACGCAATATTGCAGCAACGTTCCTGCAATACATCTGCAACGAAGTGTGCTGTATGGGAGGTGAGGCAAGCAAATATGCGGTGATGGTTAAATAATTTTGCTGGTGGGAAATTAGTATGTAAAGGTTATATTGGGACCTGATTCGGATTTAGTGGGGACAGAACGAGGTACGCTTTGTAATTGAAACATAATCATTTTTTTTATATAGAATTTTCAACACTGTGCAGAGGCGGATTTACCATAAGGCGCACTAGGCGCGCGCCTAGGGCCCCGACTTCGGAGGGGCCCTACAAAAACCAACTTTCCACTTTTTTTTAATGACACCAAATTTGATTTCATGTGATTTTATTCCTCCTGTCTTTCCCTTTTTTGTAAGGGGCTCAATATTTTCTTTTGCGCCTAGGGCCCCAACCGACCTTAATCTGCCTCTGACACTGTGGAGACGATCTTGTTCGAGATACGACCCAGTTATCAGGTTTAATGTGTATTTTTTTTATTGAATGATTACTGTAAGATATCTTACGATAGTAGAAGATCTCATTATACCAGCTCCTTGTATAGAATACCAACAGTATTAAAATTTCAATAGACAGACATTCTGCACACCTACTCCAACAAAATTGGAACGCTAAAAACATTATGAACACCTGCAGCAGATCCATAACTGCGAAGTAGAAAGATTCTCCATACATAGTGAGAAAGATATACTGACGATATAAAAGGAAAGCGAGAAACTGATGACTGTGCCTCACCCTTCGATGTTTCTAATTTTCGCATAAATTCATTTCGAATGAATAATCCAGTTTCTTCTGTACATCAACTAATAAGGCGATCCATTAGACACGTTCTATGGATCGACTGAGATCTATAGCTTAACCCAGCATTCTGTTTTCCAGCAACAAGTGCTCTCTGATGCACCAGACTCTGTGGACACAGAAAGAAGTACCAGAAGACGACGTCGAGAAGACCCATACATGGACTTAACAGTACAGGTGGTCCTCATGTATAATCCACTCGTTAACTACGGCTGCAATTACAGTCTCAAGGTTATTCTGGGAAGAGTTACAGATTTATTTAGAGATTTCCAAGCAGCTGTGGCCAGCAAGCGGCAGCTGATACGAACGATCGAGATGTATCGATGCCTAAGGCGAACGTGAATCGATATCGACGTGGCATCTGAACGAATACGGGCCGTCCTTGGCCGCGGAAATTCTTGGGCAAACGAAACACTTGCCTCGGTGAAGTTGCGTTCCCACGGCTACAAAGAGGTTGATGAATGTTGTTCGCGAACGAGAAAGGAAAACTATTCTTTAAGTGCCTTAGCAGTCTTATCGTAGGTGTAAATAGTTATGAAGTTAATATAGCGAGGTCCAGGAAACTTGAGTGCTAGACGTTTATTATTCGCGAAATATCCAAGTAGGTATCGACTCAGATCACAAAGCAGCGAGTTTAATTCAGATGAGATAAATTCCAGTTGATTTTACAGTTATGCATAGGGAGCTAAGTAGTAAATAGAAACACACATTTGTTATTTTCATTTAGTGTTATTAGAAAACAATGACACTGTAGTGATTCGTTCGTTGGGAATAGATGAGTTATTAGCACGGAGTTTTAGATATAGAATGGTGGTAGTTATAATATAGAAGCAAACTCAAATTACTAACGAGTTGTACCTGCTGTTAAATTAGTTTCTTATTTATTTCTTAATCTTCAACCTACTCTACTCTTCTTACGCTTTATACTGTTGGAAACTTTCTTAACCCTTAACTGGTATCCTGGAATCGCTCATGACCCCAGGCACGCAAAGTTCGCTGCAAAATTTTTGGTTGTCTAAGTTTGTAAACTGAATTTCTAATTAATTTTATAATAACAGTTTAACTTTTTACGTTTCTATTATTTTATACATTACCTAAGAACAAAATATTTGTAGAGGTTGATCTAGTGTCGACTTTACAAATTTCTGTGTCCTTTTTTATTAGGAGTCACCAGCCACGTTTGCCAAAAACAGTATATCAGTTAAGGGTTAACACAAAAGCCACCTAAGCAATCAAAGTGGCTGGTTTGTAAATTCTTAGAAGAATTACTCCAATTTCTACCGGTGCATTTTCTGAGACATTCCGCGATTTCTATTGCAATATGAAACGACTAAATTGATCAATCTTTTTTAAAAAACGACACATATATTATTATAATATATATTATATATATTATTATATATATTATTATAATATATATAATATATTATATTTAAGTAGATATATCAATCTGATAGACATATCTACATAATATGTAGGTGTAGGTACCCCTACAGCACACTTAGTTGCAGAAACGTTGCAGAAACGTTGTTACACATTGCAATGTTACCGTTTGGTTGCAGGTTGCATTGTAAGATTACTGCAACATTGTAGAAGTAGTGCCGTGGAATATTGCAATGGCCACGTTTGTCCAATGTTTCCGGAATATTGCGCACACATTGCCGTGGAATATTGCAATGGCCACGTTTGTGCAATGTTTCTGGAATATTGCGCACACATTGCCGTGGAACATTGCGCACATACTGCCGTACAATACTCCTGGAATATTGCGCACACATTACCATGGAATATTGCGCACATACTGCCGTACAATACTCCCGGAATATTGCGCACACATTGCCGTGGAATATTGCGCACATACTGCGTTACAATACTCCCGGAATATTGCGCACACATTGCCGTGGAATATGGACTAACATATTTTTACTCCTCACCTACGCAAAGCGTTCCTGAAGTGCAAACACATGGAATACAGTCTTAAATACCACAGGAAACCTCCGGGGGAACATAGGCGAACACGGAAAGTATGCGATATAAATAATTATTAACATTACTTAATTATAACTATACGATTCAAGCAAAGTGTTAAACTGTGAACAGCAACAAAAGATATTTGTAAAAAAGAAATATTAGATGTCACAAGTACTGCCAGTGTCTCTACAATTGCCATTTAATCTATTGTTCATAACAAAAAGTAAGTAAAGTATAAAAGTGTAATGTATAAAGTGTATTAAAGTATACTTGAATCGTAAAAAGAAGATCAACTGCTTAAAATACCTACACACTCTGTGGAGCTGTATCTTCCAGATTCCCAGAATTGAAAACATATTACCAAAAAAGTTCGTTGCATTTATATCAACAAACTCGCCCATCTTCGAATCCAATCCGAAACATTTTCCAACGCTACGTTATCAAAATATCGCATTGGTGAAACGAAACGCTGTAATCCTTTAAAACGGTAAACAGCTGGAACGTTCATAACCGCTGATAATTGTATCCAAGTTAGGAAGAAGTGCGCGCATTTCGCGTTAATGTCCATCAAGTCAAGGTGCTGACTCGACGTTCTGTCGGCGTTCTCGCAGGGTCAGAGGCTTCAACGAGCTGTCAAGTGCACACGTTATTCTACGAGGCTATCCCACGTTTAGGTTAACGATTCAAACTTAAGCCGCGAGCTGACGTCGCAATCTGACTTTCGGAGAATTTGCCTGGAAGTTATTACGTTTAGCACGATCCACTTTGTCGCTCGTCTTGACTCGTCGCGATACAATTTTTCAGCGCACTCGAAAGGAATGAAAAGTCCACCCCTACTCCACGAAAGGCTTGACATTTTAAAAAGATTCTTATTACATTACTATCTTTCACATTATTACAGACATTCACAATTTACCAAATCATACCAGTTATAAAACCTAAAATTACTCACGCTTCTCACTAATTAAATAAAAAAATATTTTAATATCGCCTTACCTTAAGCGATCACTGGAACTTGCAGAAAAAAGCTCACGCTTCAATCTTTATTTTCCATCAGATTTTTAAGCGCACCGCAAAACACGACTCGGAAATTCTCAAATTCCGCTCAGTGTACAGTTTAAATTACAGCTGAGGTGGCGCAAGGTTCCGCGGTGAACAGATAGAACCGTGCATTCGAGTCCCAGAACATGCAGTGAATAATATCCACGACAAAGTTCCTGGTTTGTTGCGTCTTGGCACGAAAATGCGGCCCGGGAAATGGAATTTTGGTGGCCGCGTTAAATACCCTACACGCCGAGCTGTCGTGCATTTCGCGCGGTAGACGCTGATTCAAAGTGGTCATTTGGTAATCCGGTCTTGTTATACGAGCCCCGGCGTTCGTAAAACCGGTAGCAGAGTAAGCGGTGTTGGATTACGTGACATCTTACGTGGCCGATGGCTCATTCGTGTTGGCTGCATTATTGAGCGCCTTCCGAAAACGACCCGCGCCAGTTTAGACGTCGGTCCGGAGCCCACTCTAACGTCCCGATGGCTGTTTAGCCCAGATACGGCCGAACTCCTATCGTGGGCTGAATAAATCATTTAATAAGCAACAGATCGAGACGAACGAGCACGCCGCTGTAAAAGCCAAGAAAAGCCGCGGCGTACGGGTGACGTTTATCGTTATCCCTTTACGAGGAGTTATCACGGGAAACGTGTAACGGTATATTGACTTTTAATACAGCATCAAGGGAAATTTACGGCCAGCATTCGTCAAACGAAATACGACGCCACGGTTGGCGGAGATTAGATGGCGTCTACCAGCTCCAAATAATCGGATTACGAGTCAAAAAGTCTCGAATTTCGGTATTCGAAGGTGGCCCGCTCGTTAGTCCCGAAATAAACTGAATTCCGGTCTCTGCTCGCGATAACGTTTTTCAATTACAGTCGAACGTAGCTTGCGTCGCGCTCCTTTGGCTTTGGTCGACACGTGGTTAGACGTTAGATAGCAGCATCTGGCAGTGAAAGTATGTATGCACTGTGGTAGTGTGCGTTGTAAGGTTTAGTAATTATTATTGTGAGAGAATTTAGAAGTTTGTGAAAATTTGAGGTGGTATTTGATGAAAGTGGGCGTTAGAAGCATTAGGGGAGACCGGGGCAAGTTGATACGTTTTTCAGTTTTCAATTTTTTTCATTTTTGTTTGAATTAATTACTTAATAACAAATACGCTAAAATATACTTTGGTCCTTCCTCTTTAAAATATTGTAAATGAAATGTTGAGAAAATACATACAAAATGAATGAGAAAATGTTATTTGGACGAAGGTAAAATGTATCAACTTACCTCAATGCGGGGAAAGTTGATACTGCTCTGGGGCATGTTGATACATCTGTAAAATATCCGTTTAATGAGTAAATGATGGATGTCTGGAATATCCCACTTTAATATGAGGTGCTTGCTTCTTTTTATTAATGTATCTTAATAAAAATATTTTATCTATTCCGTATATTCTGGCGCTTTGACTCCTTTTCTACAACAACACACGCTTTTTGAAAAATATTTTGTGGTATTTTCCGCGATTCGTTTTTCTGACATAATTTCGTACCATATTCCCAGAAATAAAAGGAAAAATCCAATTAAAAGTAGTCGGGAAAAATTGATACACTCCCCATGAGTATCAACATGCCCCAGAGAAAACGTATCAACTTACCCCACAGGAAGTCATTATGTACAAACATCTCCATAATAAAATGTAGAGCATATAAAGAAAATAACAAAACGTAATTACCTTACCTTCAAAGGACTCAGTGTGATGCCGAATTAATTTGAGTGATAAAATTCTCTATCCCGTCTCAAGACGGTTTGGAAAGTGAACACAACTATTTACTTTTTCTCTATAGAAACGAAAACAGTTAAAAATGGATTACTAAAGTCAAGGTACACAGACGTACGCTAGATCGTAGTAAAGAATTTATCAAGAAGCTTCACATATCTCACACACAAGGAGCTATATATATACAGTGTCGAGATAATTCGTCTGTATCAACCTGCCTCTGTATCAACTTGCCCCGGTCTCCCCTACTCGTTGTATGTGTATTTGTATACAGCTTCAGTTCTGGGATTTGTAAGTAAATAGTAATCGTGCCTTGTCTTGTATTAAGGGGATACCTATCTTAGATTGATGGGTCAAAAAAATCAGTTTCTTTTGCATTTTGTTACAGCTATTGATCACAAAAATGTATCTGCCAGAATTGTAGTGGTACAAAGGTCGCGCCTTCCGCATGACACTATTGTCTGTAAAAACTTTAAAAGCGTTTCTCTTAAAACGATATTATTTAAGACGGTTAAAGGGATTTCTCAAAAACTACTGGTTGGATCTGGTAGCGACCAATGCTCCCAGCTTTGTTTTTGATAAAAGTAAATAATTTTCAAGCCAAAATAGTCAAAAAGCATTTGTAAAAATCAATCAATTTAGTTTCAAGAGTCGTTATCTGATTAATTTTTGGTATTTTGAGATAACTAAGGCTCTTTTTTTAATCACACTCCTAAGTATGAAAATAAGCTTTGATTTTTTAATTTTGGGTAATGATGACAGTCACTACGAGTGCGCCCGATAAACGAATTGTTTTTATGGTGGCTTAGGCCATCGACTATAACTCTTACCATTTTCAATAAAACCGCTCGTAATAAATCTAAGTGTTACTTTACACATACCCTAACATGCGAAAAAAGCACCATACAATAGAAACTTACAGTTTTCGTTAAATAAATTCCCAAAAATAGCATAGAAAACGGGCAGTCGAACTAGGATACGTACACCCTTCAATAAGATTCATAGAATCTAACAACTTTGAACCCATTCAAATGTACCTGTTCTATAGAAGTATGACACATTACGTGAGTAAATTAGAATATTGTGTATCAATTAATTGTTTAACTACTTTGGGTGATCTGAAGTTTCTGTTTACTCTAGACCATCTCGCGTTAACGACTGAAACCAAAATCTACAGTAGTCTGCATCGCCCAGATCCTCCCTCACCTCTGTAAACAGAGATTATTTCACTTTGTTAATTCGAAAATTGAGCAACAATTCAAATATACTTCGTCGGTATACGACAATGCTTCTAATAATTTTTCTACGTATGTACATAGCTCTTCAGTGATAAAAATCGCATTTATATAGAAACCTTTTTGGTTCCTTTCCCCTTTGGTGGAATCGAACATCCTAATACCACCACAAGGAAGGGAATCCAAGTGCCGTGAATGATAAACACGGCCTGCGGTGGCCGCGTATCGATGGAACGATGAAGTCGAGCAAGCTAAGCGCGAAATCAAATGTTGCTGCTTCAAATATCGTCTGCACGCGCGGATATAAGCGGCAAATGAGGCGGCCACAGACAGGCTGAAGCGGAGCCCGCACATTATACCTGCGCCACCGTGTCTTTTTCCTCTTCTTTCCCGTCTTTTTTTCAACTCCGCGCTTCGTTCTTTTTTCACGTCTCGCCGGCACCTCTCTCGGAACGCTTTGGATTTTTAGACGTCGTTTTTGTCCCGTGCACACTCGTCAGTCTCGTTTACGATCGCTTAAGTGGAGCGACCATGAAAATTAATCGTGCCCGCTCAGGGTAATGAAGACTTCAAGCTCCCCGGTCGGCGCAGCGCTCTGGAGCGTGTGCAAAAATGTTTCTTGCGTACCGTGTTTGCTCGAGACACTGGCTGCCGACAGTTCCCCGTAGGAACGAAACTTTGGCGTTAGAAACGAGCAAAGTGACTTGCAACGCTGCGCGTTCTAGAGCTTAAAGGGATTGCTGATCCTTGTTACCTTCTTATTTTTTTTTAAATTTAAAACTTAATCTTTTATTTAAATATTGCTCAAACTATGTACCAAGATTAAAGGATTAAGTTGTATTTATATGCCGATTCATAAAAACTTAAATAACAAGTATAATTATCATTTTTTGCATTTTGCTTAGCTGTCCTATCAAGACTCAATTCCTATATGTAGTTTCTTTCGACATTTTGTGCAAAATCACCCCCACGTTTTACATTTTACTTGCTCCAAAAAGGCTTGCTTTTATAGTAGTCTCCTGTTATTAAGAAAAGTTATGATCGGTCATTAATCCTCGCCTCTTGGTCCACTTTGGCCCATCCCATGTACTTTAGTATTCTAAAAGATATATGTATAACTCATTATCAATATCACTTATTTTAAAAGAATAAGAATTTTAAACAGTTACAAGATCAATTTTATAAGCAGAAAAATAATCTACTCCCAATACAGCCCCTTCAGTCCATCCAGCTACAATCAAACAGCTCTCACACTTGCTACGAACGTTTCCCCTTTATCGCCACGTCGTTGGGAATAGGGGCGAGCTGAAAAGTCCGACACTATTTACATTCTTCACCCCATCGATCCAATAAATTAAACAATTTCCAGAGTCTGCGCCGCTCCTCGAATGGGCATATAAAATTCGACGTAAAGCTCTCTCGTCTCTGTTTATCTCCGAACTCTGCCCGCTATCTGACTTTATGAACGTTGTAAAAAATGATTTCGATTCGTCTGTAGGAAGCCGATAAATTTTCCAGACCCTTGCCGAGCCACTTCCATCGCGGAAAATTGCTTCTCGGAAGATCGCGGAGTCTCGAACTTGTTTCCTCTCTTCATTCAATATTTCCACCTTCGCCAGCCCCTTCGGGGAGGGCGAGGCGGGCCGGGGGCGGCCGCTGCTTATCGAGCATTTCCCTTAATCGAATAGTTAAAATGATTCAGCCCTGTGACCCGGCGCCGCGCGCCGTGAAGACTTCATGCTCTGCGGCCTGATGTTTTCTCCTGGAGGGAAGATATTGCGAGGAGGGTCGAGTGATGGGGGAGCCTGCACCAGGTGTTGCGACAGTTACTTTTAAAGGGGTTACTCGGGGAGGTTACTGCCGCGAACTATACTGGCCCCTCTGTGTACGTGCACTTCGCCAGCCTCGCAACTCCCCCAGAAATTATTATACGATGTAGTTTCGCGAGCATCCCATCTTATACTCAACGTTTTCTTAATAGGCCACCGTGGTAAAAGTGCGGCAGCCAGGGGCGGTTCGGAAAGTTTTTCGAGATATCGAATTTTTGTTTCTTGCATGGCTTCGTTTTGTGTACTCCTCTGGATAGAGTAATATATGGGGGGTTCATGTGTTATGATATATAAGGTGTTCCACAATGTGTTCAAGTAATTTGTCCCACGTGATTAGTAACAGGCATTCTGAATAAAAAATGTTAAATACACTATTGGGCTATTTCGTTTTGTAAGTCAATTACTGATCTCTAACATAAATAATACACTACATATAAATAGGCACTTACAGCAAAATGGTAATCCAGGCGTAGGGTAAAGGACCCAGTTACTGACACCTGACCAATTGCTGTCACCTTAAGCTATTTTACTTAAAATAACGAATAAATAAACGTTGTAAAGTGACACACAAAAAGAATTATGTAGTTCAACTTATAATCTGTACTATAGATTATATTCTATAGTTTGTTTATTCGTTATTTCAACTAAAATAGCTTAAGGTGACAGTAATTGGTCAGGTGTCAGTAACTGGGTCCTTTACCCTACCCTACTCTTGATTTTACACAGAACACAATATGAAGTCGAAGGTTTACAGGAATGATAAAGCAAAATCACGTAAAGAATTGGCACTGAGGTAGTAAATATTTGCGATTTAAGCCACAGCATTAAAACTGTAATGCTTCAAATATGAAACGGTTGATGCAGAAATAACCGACAGGCATCGTAATATGTAAGAATCTTTAGGTTTATTACAGTTGTAGGCCAAAACTGCCTAAAACTGTGATTTGGCTATCTTAACCGACTTCGATGAAATTAAGTAAGTATACAAGTTACTTAACAAAAGGCATTTTTTAAATTTTCATTACAGGCTCACATAAAAAGTCACTATTTTCTTCGCTATTCAGACCAGTCGAAGATTTTTTCAAAACTATGAAACACATCACCTCTAAGTAGTAAATTAATCCTTCTAGCTTCACAAAAAAGAAACTCAAGTTGTTCGGACCAATTTTAAAAAAGTTAATCTGTTTTAAATGATGTCCGAATACTTTTGTCCCCCACTGTTTAGGAGTATAGAATTCTTTCAAAGAAGATATCTGTATAAAAATGTGAGAAACTAAACTTTTTTGTTGGTTTGGAGAATAATAATATCTACATAGTATTATTAATAAAAACACTCATAAATAAAATTACCAATATTATTTACCTACCATAACTTTAATTTCAGACCTTGGACCTTCAATTGCAATTACCCTTGTTCATCCCAAAACACAATTTGAAGCGCACAGCAGCCTCGTGATGCGTATAATCCAGCTCATTGCGCGGATATCAGTTTCGAAAACCGTGGTGCGAAAATTGCTTTTGATTAAATTCCACATCTAAAGGCCAATATTGTGGATGATATTGAGCCTATGGTGTTAAAATTTTATTAAACTTCGTAGCCCGAGCGCAGGGAGGCAACGTAGTGGGCGCGGCTAAAATAAAACCAAAATAGAATTTTTTTCGATAAATCCGATTTCGCGTGTTAGGCGGAGCGTCGTGTACACCTACACACTTGTCGTTGCAACAGGAACGAATAGAAAACACCCGTTTTATTGTTTCGCGATGCCGTTCCGAATTTACACATCGAATTAACGAATTCGGGGGAACAGGACGCGCTGGAACTACGCGCTAGTTTTTACGGACCAGAAACGGCGGTTTGCCTATCTAGAAACAGAAACCTACGGGGCGTGCATGAACTATGCATGTAAGATGTTCCTCTTTGAACAGCCCTGTACCTATGTCTCTTCCCTCCAATTTCCGTGGAGACTAGGGATAAAAAAAGAAGGGGAATGGTGTGCTATTCACCGCGGCAACTCTGAAAAATTTAGTTCCGTGTAACGAGTGTAAGCGAGGAGACGAGGTCATACCGGCAGTTTTGCCGTTCGCGACCAGAATGTACATACTATCGCACCTTCGTTCTTTGGTTCGCGATCGCCGATATTAATCGGGAGTAGATTCAATGGACGACTGTGGCGTATTCTTGAGAGAATTCTTGTTACTGAACTGAACAACGCGACGTGCTTGCATGTTTAGGTATTCTAAATACAACAGTTTAAGGGTTTGTTTATATAAATTCAAGAGAATAAGTAATTACGTTTTTCTTTCTTTTTAGAGTTTTATTTGTAACTAGGGTGAAGAACCCAATTACTGACACCTGTTCAATTACTGTCACCTTAAGCTATGTTAGTTAAAATAAGGAATAAACAAACTATAAAGTATAAAAGTAAAATATATATTATGTAAAATAGCTTAAGGTGACAGTAATTGGTCAGGTGTCAGTAACTGGGTCTTTTACTCTATTGCTTAGTTTTATTGAATTCTTACTCTGAATGTATGAATATGGTGATAGTGATTCATGAAAAATTATTTTCAAAAATGTGCATTTTTATCAACCTGCGATTTTTCTTCCAATTTCTCGCGGCCACGTATATTCCAAGGAATTTCAGTGAAGGAAAAGTAACTTCTTTCTGTGTGGAGTTCATCAAGTACGGCAGAAGAAGTACTCGACCTAACGAACAAATAGTCAGAGTGGTGCCTGTAACGAGTTTTACCGTGTGTAATAGTCGTTGCAACACAATTTAAACTGTTCCTGTCTTAATTGAGCTCTTTGTTTTCTGTGTAGGTCTTCTCCAAACGGACTACTATTATTGTTAAATACTATGACGCCAGATCTTATTTCCCAATAAATACGTAAAGCATAAATATATCATAGTGTAATAAAAAGGAAACCTAAGTCACGAGGATGATTCCTAAAATTTCCATCCCCCAGCAATAAATTGCACAGGAACTCGTTGGAACAGTGGATCTGATTTCTGAATGGATTGGATATCGCGGAAAAGAGAAGGCACGGTGACATTTTGACACCAGCGCGCATTGGTATCTTCGGGTGGTAGATCGCTGCGAGTTGATCTTCCCGTCTGCAGTGTATCCTGTGCGAGGTTGTCGGCAAGGTAGCCGGATCCCCGATGGGGAAGCGCGCTGAAAAACGTGGAAAGCACTTTGAGGCACGTCTTCGAAGGAAGTCAAGCGTGCCGAAATAACGTCCCTCTGACGTTAAAATTCCAGGACGCTATCGACTGTGGGCTCCCCTTCGCCTTTACATGTTCACGCTGTTTACGCTGGATTGTGGCATCTTCCTATCAATTCCTTTTGAAAGATGTGTAATATTCATATTACGAGTAGCAATATATTTTGTGTTTCGCAAGTAGTTGTTAATAAGTGAATAAATAAAGGGGTTTGGTCTGGGGCAGGTCTTATGCATCGATGAATTTGGTGCTTGAAAACGAAAGGGCGATATTTGGTGGGAAAGTTAATGTATATTTGCGTAGAAAATTCTATCCAGAGATAGGCAAAATTTTTATTTAAATAAAATTTCGAATAACGAATAAAAGTTATAAAAATTATTCGTCATTCATTCATTAACCCGAGTTAACTTTATTCGACACACGATGAATGATTTTTTAACTTTTATTCGTTATTCGAAATTTTATTTAAATAAGAATAAGAATTTTGCCCATCTCTGGTTACAAAATTAACTACTATAATTTGAGTGCATCGTATGGGAAATATTTTTTCACAATTATTTTCAATATTCTTTAAATAATGGTTGTCACAGGAGGGTTTTCACCAATTTCCCTTACATTCCTTCTAATGAATGTGAACGAACATTTGATCGTCATTTCTGTAAGGCTGCATCACTGCCTCCTGCTTATTTCTAAAATTTACATTTCCTAGCCCATCTTCCAGTGGTGTTTTTTCGTACATAACTACACTAATAGAAACATTATCTGCAGACTTCATGCAGACATTTAAATCTATCCTTATATAATCGTTGTGTCACTGATTCATCACCCTCCAACCCAAACCGCTAGAATCATGAAATTCGGAGAATATATTCCTTTTGCGACGTAGGTGCTCGATAAGAAGCGATTTTTTGAAATTCCAACCCGGACGGGGGTTAAAAAGGGGTGAAACATGTTTTCTCGAACTCATTGTTATTTCTCAGGGCAGAATAGATATCAACTTGGTTTTTACTTCAAAGGGTTACCTACATAAATGGCTGAAAACCACTTTCAGTATTTTGCTCTAATCAACACTTAGGCGGTGGTTAAAAGGAGTCAAATGTGTTTCCATGGAATTCTTAATATCTCTTAGGCCCGAAGCGAAGCTTGGGCGTAGTTTGCCAGTATTTAAATAATCTCCTTTGACTTTCGATGTGGTTGTCTTTAATTATCTGGTCTTACGGGAACATATAGTCGTGATTTAGTCTAGCATTGTGTCTTGTCTATCGCGGGAGCGTCCAGAATCTACTATCCTCTCCTACCCCTCACGATACGCTAGGCTAACCACGAGAAGGAAACTGATTGGTCGTTAATTCTCCGGCTTTGCCCGGGGATTCACGTTTTTCCCCGTTCCAAAGATGAATTCGTCAGTAATTGGGTATAAATCACAGAGTTCTCCTGTGCGTTGCTGGATTTCACAGCGCTTTTGTGTTCATCGCATCATTATGAAACATTATGTTCGGCGTGTTGGGTCACTGTAGATAGAGTTGGGAACGATTCTGTCCAGTCTCGATGAACACGTGTTTGAATTCGAACAACTTATCGCGTGGACACAGTAAACCAGTCATATTTCTGTAGGTATTCCTCGCTTTGTACTGAAATTAATTGATGCAGTTCAAGATTCCCTTTATTCATTTATTTGGATTTATAAAGCAAACCAAAGATTTGCAGGTTATCCATAAAAGTCATTTTAAGCTTTAACAATCCAATTCTTAAAAAATTTTGCGATTAAATAGAAAAAGTTTAGTTGAAATACAGTTTCTTATTATAAAATACAGGATTTAAGTAAAATATCCTCATTGTATAGATAATTCCAAAAACAATTGCGAAAATAAAGTCAATAAAGCTTCAATTCTAGTTTCTACAAAATTCTAAAAGCTGTAACGAAGTTTCAAAACTATCGTGTCTGTTGGAAAAAATATATTTAAAATAAGGAATGTTATTTTGGAGCACCACTGTTTCATCCAAATCGAACAGCAATGAAATTCATCTCGAGGAAATCCTTCATGCATCAGTATAAATTTTGCGATCGCAAATATACGGTAGAAAAATATTGATCGACTTTGGCAATCGGTGAATCGTTACCATGTGAATGCCCCCATATGTCTCTTCCTCAATAGCCACTTTTTTGCCTAACGGTTAATGGATTTCCTTTCTCGACTGGTTTTTTCAACTTCGCTTACACTCGTCAGCGGGAACATTGGAAAATAGAAACAAAAGCCCCGGTGGATAGAGAAAAGCGTCGATTATTCGAACGTCCATTAATGGAAATGTCGATTACCCGACGACAAGTTATCCGAAAGAGCAATTATGGAAGAAACGACGGATTAAATATACGGCTTCCATAATACCGCAAATATCACTTATCCTTAGAACTATCTACTGTACTTCAGTATATTTTAACGGCGTCGCTCTCACCAGACAACCTCTGTCTGCTGTACAAGACTCTGCTTTTAATACCTCATAAAGGTTCAGCGTATACACTTATCGAATTTAACTACATAAATGAAGGAAATTTCGTTTCCTTCAATTTTCATTTAGGGTAAGTCTGGGTGAGATGGACATAGTTTCGTTTCGAGTCTGTTACAGCTAACCTATTTGAAATAAAGCAACGAAAATGATGTTGAACAAAACTTCAATCCTTTGTCTACATGTCCGTTAATATCAATACCTAAACGAAAAATTATTATTTAATATACAAATTTTACAAATGAAAAAAAGTGTTATTGCCCATATCTCCCTTAATGTCCGGGAAAGATGGTCATATGTACCTTTCAGGCTAACAAGTTGTGGTCCTTAACTGGTTACCTCAGATTTTTTCTAGTTTTCGTCCACCTTCGTTTTTGCACGCTCAAAACTTCTTTGAGCTCTTGCTGTGAGTCTTCTAATTCGCATGTATGACACACTGTCAAACTCTGTGCAATTTTCATGGGCCCAATAACCACATGACTTAGGGTAAATATACCAGTAAATGGACACTACCAGTGAATGGACATTTTTTACTAAAACGAGTAAAATAAGTTACTAAAATAAGCAACTAATTAATTATAGACTTCCTCTAGTTTCTCTCTTCATATCCAAACAATTTTCGCAACACGTGGAATCAATCGCGCTGCAAACAAAGTTTTATAAAAGTGTCCATTCACTAGCCTTAAGTGTTCATATACTGGTGCGTTACCCTACATCTTAGCCAACCTTGTTTTTTTTGGTTTCGAAATAATTTTCTCCCAATTTCACCAAAATATCTGAAATTACATCAAATACAGCTATGGCCAGCTCTCCTGGACAACAATTGACCATCTTTCCCTTGAAACCCTGTATTTAGCCCTGCAAAAGGTATTTATTATTTTTTGTGTTTTTTACTATCGAAGATTGCTATTGTATTCTTTGTGCCACCCATTTATCTACATGAGACCGAAATTTATTAATTTTCTGGTTTTTTGATCGCATAAAATATTTGGTATCTGGTACCTTGGATTAAGCTTACAATTAGAGATATTGGTACGTATGCAAATTTAGTATTATTGCATATTATTGAGTGTTAAAGCCACTAGTTATAATGTAAAATTTCGTGTTTAAAGTAATAGTAAACTGTATTCGATATTGTTATGATTAATAGAGGTAAAGGAACAAGTATGCGAATGAAGATATTGAAATCTCCTTTGAAATGATGGCACATCACATAGAGAAATTGGAAAATGGAAGTTTTAATGCTCCAGGAAGCATAAAAACAGAAATACAACTTTATAAGAAGAAAGTTTGTAGATAAACTAATTAGAAAATCCCATTATTAGTGAAGATCCCATTATTTATGAACTAAATCCCATTATTATTACTGAAGAAAATCTTCTGATGTCACTCGTGCACTTGTCACGGTGTCAAATTAAAAGATATTAAAATATCTATACCCAAACTTGTGGACTTTTCAACGTTACAGTTTCCTATGAAAGATCTACTATTAGAAGATTAGACAAGTATGTAAAAATATAGCGGAAAGGAATGAAGAGAATTCCATCCAAAGAATTTATCTGTGCCAATAATGTTGTGCCTCACCTATGACAGCAACCATAAAAGATGTACTACACCAATAACTATATAAAAATTAGAAATGATGGAAGAAAACTGTACAAACACAGAAGCCACGGCTAACTGTTCATACACCCCACTTTCTGATTTCAAGCTTGATTGTCTCAAAGAAGCCTTACCCTAAGAAAACTTCATTCCTCTTTTCCAAATTATTTCGACCATATTTAAACTAATTATTTACTATATATTACTTACAAATGTTCCTCGCACCTAGCACGGAGGTAAATCAAGAACCACCATCCAACTAGTGAACCACATTCCAACATTTGTTGTCATCCAGCTTCATCACTCCTGATGAAATAATCAACTCCCTAGTAAAATTATTGCCCCAGAACAGAGACGTCGTCAAAGAAACCTAAAAAATCCAACTTATCACCCACCCCATCAAAAGTTAGACAATCCAGGACCCCGTGCACGAGGCATTGAAATGGCGTCTCGCCCGAGGATTTAAAGCTCGTGGATCGGCCGCGCGTAAAAGTCTCCCAGGCCAGGTGCACTTCTCGTACGCGGCTATGTAAATCATGTTCGCCCGGAGGCGCGTGTCGAGCCCCCTCCCATTCTCTGCTCGGTGGAACTTATCGGTTGGTATTAATGTTCGTTACAAGAGACGGAGACGTGAAAAGGCAGGGTCGCGACCTTCGGCTATTAAAGTCGAAACACATATTTTCAGGTTCCGTAACAGCCCCTGGGGGGATGACGGCTACGCTTGTTTCTAGGTTTGTTGTCATTCTTGTTTCACGTGGAGCCGCGGGGCGCCCGACGGGGGGTCTGGACCCCACACACGCTCAAAGGCTCCGAACCAGGGCCCCTCTGCAGCCACACCAGCGTCTCCGCTCAACCGTTCTGACCCTCTTCTCTTGTTGCCCGGCCGACGCCGACGTTTACCTGGTACATACTCCCCGGACGCCAGGCTCTTTGGGAGTGTGCCCTGTCGACTTCCCGAGAGGGCCAGGGGCCTTTTTCATTAGCGGTTTAATCTTGATTGATCGGTGCATGGGAACACGGGTGTCCGCCGGGCGGTGATCGTTAAATATCGGATTTTATCTGGCATCGGCTGGCACGTGGTCCTGGGGCAACGAACTGTAAATCTGGAATTATTATTCGTGCTCTGGTATTTTTTCACGCGAGCCACAGGCACTGCGTCGGGACTCTGACAAGTTATTGCCTAGGCGTGGGTAAACGTTGATTTACAGATGGATCGATTAAGGGGATTAGGATGAGCTGTATAAGTGGCGTGTAGGGTGTCCGGGATATTGTCGTGTAATCGTTGGAAGCATGATTTCTTGCGGATTGAGAAGGTTAGCTGAAAATGAAGACGTGTGTTGATTAAATTCCAGATGCCTTGAGCGAAAGTGTATGCATATGAAATGGAGATTGTGATTTGGTTTCGTGTTAGCCTTTCGCTGGTTTAGTGTCACCTTATGTAGAGGTCATAATTTTTCAGGTAATAGAGTGTAGAAAGTATGCAAAGATGACGAGTAAACATTATCTAGTAGAAGTAGGTATATATAAGCACATAGTTATAATAACTGTTTGCAGATGCATTTACAAAACGAACTCCTGCAAATGCTGCCATTTCGTCTTGAATCTTGACCATTTGCATGGAAATTTAATCACGCGTTTAATTAGGGAATTTTGTTTTGTGGATAATCTAAACGACGCCGTACTAAATTGAACGAGTGAAAACTCGATCATTCAGCAGTTGTTGGTAAATTTATAAGAAGCAACTGTTTAAAACCCGTTGGTTTATAAATTAGATTTTACATGGTGTCACTCGTCAATTATAAACGCTACAATGATATCGAAAATAAATGATGAAGCAAACTGAACACCGATTCGAGAACACTGCATTACTGTTGATGTAATACTGTAATTTTAATTACATATAGACTTACTATGCCAGAGGCATTAATTTGTACTGAATATTAATGTATTTTACGTTTCAATTAATTTGCATGCAATTATAAAATTAAAAGAGAAATATCTATCATCATATTCGCTCCATTAAATCATCCAACTTTCGATTCTGTTACCTTTTCACATATTCAAGCACAACCGAAATATTCGCGTGTATAATTCATTTAAATTTAATTTTGATACCTATATAATCCCCACATGAGTGTTTCGACGACATAATTAGAGGCTGACAAAACCTCGAAACAAGCTCAGGTACTTAATCCTTTCAATTCCATATGCGCCCAGTGGTGGTCCACGAAATTGATCGCAAGTAAAACTTTCATCAAAGGCAGAAGCATTTCCTTCGATTCGATGTGGAAACAACACAACAGAGAATAGAAGCTGGAACTACGAAGAATTTAATGCAACTCCAACTTTTCTGTGCTTGAGTATTGGAATCTAATTTTTTGAGAAATTGTTAAGAATGCACCATCTTCAATCGTCAATACTCTACTGTGCTATAACTTCTCTACCATCCATTCCTCACACAACCTCACTCACTACATTTTTCCATTCATTATAAGTAACAGAACTAGATAGTACGGATAAATATTGAATTTTTTTTGAAAATTCGCTATCGCTATATTGGGGGATATAAAGAACCATACAACTTTAAATGAAACTTTACTCCGATATCCTATATGGTTTCGCAGATATTCAGGATAATATGAAAACTCATAATTTCTTTGAGGTGGTATTTTTATCCCTAGAACAAAAGATCGTTAGGTTCATTATTAAAGCTTCAGATTTTTTTTAATAATCGAATTCCAAACTTCCTTTGTAAGTATATACCTACCTACTCTGCAAGAATGGAATGATTGCATGGAAAGTGCTTTGTGAGATTCATGTGTTAGGTTTTAAATAAATTAACTGTTTACTGAAGAGAGGATGCCTAAATGATTAACGGGGGATTCTCGTGTAACAGCCCCCGAAATTTATGAATTTTTTGAGAAAGCTATTGTTAATATTGCATTCAACTTTTTTCGGATAACTCAAAAAGTACTTGAACTGATCAATTTCAAATAAAGCTCATTTTATTCGTTATACATTTTTCCAGGTACTGGACCGAAAATTTATTTTAGTTTTTATTTATAATACTTTTTCTCGGCGATATAAAGAATAAAAATGCACAGGCAAAAAGTTACTTTTTCTTTCAAACACTGCAATTCTTTCCATTTTTCATTTTTTTTTTATAAAGTGGACCAATACCAACGTAAACTATCTAACTTTAAGAAACTTCAATGTTTTTTACAATCAGATGACTGTGATAGGTGCTAAGCATCCCACCAACAGGAGTTACATCATCGAAAAGGTGGGCAAGGTTCCACAATAATTAATAAATAATAATTAGGATCGACATAAAAAAATATAAATTTAAAGATGCCTCCTTATATCCCCAAAGGGTTTAATCCAATATGACCAACAGATTCATAAAAAAATTCTTAAATATCAGTCACTTTTGGGGCTGTTGGACGATTATCCCCCTTAAGTCTGTTTTAGTTCGAGTTTCTACCTTAGAAGCAAAGTATGAATCAGCTATTAACAGAGAAACTACAACGCCCTCAGAGGTACCTAGTGACTAACAGAATGTGAACAGAAAGCTGGTCATCCGATAGCCCTCCGAGAGTAAAAGTATCGAAAAAGCAAATCCAATTATGCAGCGCGAGGCACGTAGCCCACAGAGCTGCACATATACGTGCATCCTCGCGTGCATTGTTTTAAAACAACGGAGCACGTCCTGCTCGGTGGCTTCTTCCGAAGCGACGGCTATCAGGGTTGCCAAAATTTCGCGTTCCACGGTAATCACTACGAGATGGCTCCTGCTCCCTCCCCCCTTCCCTCTTCCCGACGAGCGCGTTGCTCCTGACACAATTCGTTCGTTAACCGCGTGAAATAATGATTATTATCCCCGTCGGTGGCCCCGGGCGATCGCGCGGGCCATTCAACGGGGAGGGACGGCGAAACGGGCCGAATGATATTTTATGCAGTGGAACAATTGCTCTGAAAATTGATAAATCGCGCCTCGCTCCTCGTTTGTCGGTGTCCGCGGACGATCGACAGGCTGCAGGACAACCGATGGAGCCAGGGAGTCGTCAGGGATGCCATTGATCGACGAGCGCGTCGCAAATATTTCGAAATAAATCGAAAACTAATGAGTCGCGCCGTGCCCGTCGCGATAATCATAATTTTGCTTTATTACGTGTCTGGCTGTTATTGAAGGGAAATCGGGAATATTTCTGAAGTGAAAACGCTCGGTGGAAGTGTCCTCGTAAAATTCACGGAGCTCCCCTCGGGCTTGGAAATAACAGGGGATAACTATTTCGCAATACTCTGCCACCGTTTTCGGGAACGATTTTCGTAAAGAATACATATGCTTCCTTTGTTCCTCCTTCTACCTCTTTTTATTCCTTCTCGTTTGCTTCAGTTTATTCCATGCGTATTTTCGAAAAGATTGCCACTTGCTCGCGGAGATTCGAGTGCGGAATATTCAGGGAAAATATCGTAAACAATTAGAACTGTAATTTTGAAAATTTTACTTGTAAGTGAACTAAAACTATTTTTGGTTAAATAGAATGGAAGACACATTTCATCGAGAATCATAATAGTTATAGTCAACCTAGAAATATCAGAGATGAATGAATAGAAGCTTCATTAAAAATAGGAAACGATATTATTCCAGGGGATGGTAATAGTGTTAGTAAATCTTTGTTGAAGAAACCCTTGAGTCAAGTTTATGACGAAAGCGTTGCTTCGATGCTCACCGACGATTCATTACAGAGGGGGAAAAATTCTTTACAAAGAAGTTTATCCAGCCATTTCGTCTTTAGTGGCGCGGTTTATAACAGTTATAAGGTCGCTGACTCGAGCCACGACTCACCCCTAGTTCCTTGGGATGCCAAACCCCTTTCGACTCGATGTCTGCCAATAACTTTGTCCCTGGCAAAATGCAACAAAGTCCACTTCCCCAATTTTACAGATAACAAAACGATTGGGTGCAACCGTGGCACTCGTAATTTCGTTTCAAAATTTCATCGATGTCCATTAACCCACGCGCACATCGGAGTGCAGTGAGACCGCAAACAGGATTTAAACTTTAACAATTTATTTACGAGTTAAACTCATTCTGACTGAACAGTATGTACATCGGTTCCAAATAGTTAGCTGGCTTTTATCCTGTAAAGAGGTGTATAAGTGGGTAACTTTCCTGTTTCAGAACTGAAGAGTCCTTGTAGAAAACACTGTAAGTGCCAAAATTAAAAACTTTTTATCGGGAAATGTTTTACGTGCGAATTTTAAGTACCTATAGAATTTTAATGAAATTTCACTTTGTAAATAAGTCACCAATAGTACCAATAGTGGTAGCCAATTAGCTAGGGACAAACAGAATTGGCACTTAAACAAATATTTAGTGAATAATTTTAAGTCGGGGAAGTTTTTTCTTTTTCCTGAAAAATTTGATGTTTGGCACTTACAGTGTTTTCTACAGGGACTCTTTACCTATAGTAGGTTTTGCAAGGAGAGTGCATCCGCTTAACCAATTTGACTTAAGCATCGTTCAATGTTTTGCCTTTTTATATAAGAATGACAGCAACACTTGTAATTAATAGTAGACATAATTAAGAAATTGAATACCATTTAATTTGCATAAAAAACTGTTTGAATTGAATCTTAATTATTATGATTTTATATTTACATGTGCTCATACATATTTCGAGGTTCGCGTCAGGAGAAAACTTTGAATTCGATTACCTCGGATATTTTTAATATACGATTACACAGAGTGTGCACAAATTGTATGCAAAATTTGAGCCAAATTCGTTATCCGAAACACGTACACTGTCCTCGTTAGTTGGGATATTCAAGCTTCATTAAATTTTTCCCTTAAAATTAATCTCGGCATTCACTTAATCTAAAAAAAATATTTTCTGTTTCATTTTAATGTCTAGAAATAACATCAATCATACGCGTGTAGATTATATTTCCGACAAGTATCTATTTGTAAACGCTGAATCCTAAAGAATATGTTTGTCCATGATTATATTCATGTGTATTTCAAGAGAAAGAAACATCGTCCCTTCTCGGTTACACTGACAAATTCAACAAATTCTATGCCGAAATACGGTGCACTCTGATTTGGATAGAAATGCACACTCAAAAGGATTTTGCTGAAAAAGGAGAAAACCTACTGGACAGAAGCAAAAAATGCAGGGACATTCAAGTGGATGTCCGCGTTTCGAAATTTGATTTCACGATGTGCTTTCGTCGGGGGCAGCAAGATGTGAAATCGCATTACTCACGGATAGATAACCAACAAAATATTTTCTGGGATGAATGCAATCTCTGCATTTCTGAGGTAAATCGTGAATTTTATTTTGCAGGTATTGTGTGTTAGTCGAAATTAAATAATCATGTCAATAGACGCATTAAAAATATGTGCATGTGTGTTTATGTATGAGATGGATCTACAGTTACTCATAAAAGTATCCATCCACCCCATACGTGTAACATATACTATTTGGAATTAGTTAAGGAATGTTAGATTCAGAATTACCTATTATAATTTACATTGGTATAAACCTTGACTAATACATTTTTAGTTAGTACTATCTACCAAAGAAATGCGCGAAGGAATTTAGCTAGAAGACTGGAGCAAGATAAGCCCGAATTTGACAAAAATTAAATGCATAATAGATTAAAGCTTATAATTAAATCGCAGGAATATTAAAAAAATATTAACTTATTGTAATTACGTTTGTATGAATTAAATAGAGAATTTTGGTAAATACTCTTTTGCACGATATTTGTTATTGCCACGGAGAATAATACATTTCTAAATAAACTGTGTACAATTTTTCAACAGAATGCACTCAAAGCTAAAACGAAATCACAACCCCTGGGAATAAGTTTGGAACTGAACTCACAGATACGAAACTACCTAGAAATACTAATATATTTTAATTACAAAATTCAACGGTACATATATGAAAAGCATGGTAACATTAAATTGGCTTATTATAAAGTAAAAACACCAAAAATAAATAAAAATTTAATTTATTATGTAATAAAAAATATAGAGGAAACAAAATTTTGCGTGTAAATAATAGAATTGCGAATTTTTACATTGAAGGCAATTTAATATGCAAAAGACATATGTTACATATAGGGTGGGCAGCTACATTTGTGAGTAGCTGCACAAACCGAAGACAGGAATATATCGAATAAGTAAAGCACGAGAAAAAAAATTCAAGCCCTAATTTAAAACCCCACGGTTCAAACAAAATCAGGAATCATTTACCCTACACATTGAGCCCCTCCAAACCACCGAGCGCTCCCGAAAATCCAAATCCTTAACTCGCCACTGTTCCACTGTCAGTCAATTTACACATAACACAGCAGGAACAAGCAATTTATTCAAATGCTGAAATGCTTTCAGTAATCGAAGGCCCGTATCTTGCCGTGCCTACGTCGTAACGCTGTTTCCTCGGTTCTTTCCAACAAATCGCCGTACATTCCGCCAATAAAGAGCAGTTTGATAGGATCCGTGGCGTTTCCTCGGCCAGCAGTTTGTTACGGTGGGCCATCGCTTTTGCATTTTCCACGGTTCGTTTGACCGGTTCACAACAGGCGATGGCCATACGCTGCCACTAACGTGCATTATGCACCGAGCCGAATTGCTCGTAAGAAGAAGCTTGGCAATCCTCTTGCTCGCCGCGTGTGTGCACAGGCACACGGGCGGGCACAACCGCACCGACGAGCAGAGATCTTTTCAAAGCGTGTCTCCGACGATGCAGCGATACGCTGCTTTTTTGGCAAGGCTCCCAACGCGCCTAGTCTAGACGTCTACGGGTCCTGAACCGTGCCCTGCATTCTTGATCGATTCAATTAATTCCTCGTGGGCTAGATCGAGCCAATGACTCGAATCTATTTTGTGTTTGGAGTGGTATGTAGGCACAAGCGGGTGGAATAGGGCGTCTAACGAATCGAAGGGGATGTTAAATGGGTTTTTGTAAGTACCTTGTTTTTTTAGGATGATAGTTATCTTCTGCAATTTGCACTTTATTGGGAGCGTGTTATTACGTAAGGCAGATTTTTGCAGAGATAACGTGCACCGTAGTTTTATAAGATTTCTTTTCTAATTATTTTTTTGCACATTGTAAACTACCTTCGTTCTACAGATACTCGATGCTCACTCTATGGTATTCAATTTGAAATACAGTAAAGTCTCGTTACGGGCTCGGTTTGGTGTACACGATACGGACTTCTCGCTATCCCCACCACTTCTGTCTCACTCTTGTCCGGCGAAGGCGAGAGCGAGAGGGAACGAGAGTGAGCGAAGGCACTGAAAGGGAGCGAGGACAGTACGAGACAGACGCGTTGATATTTTGTATCGCTCCGTCTTTCAGACGCCTGACACTCCGTCCTTCGCGTGCGCAACTGGCGTGCGCACGCAAAGTGGTCTATCTTGCTCCCACCTTCGACTAGAAACAAGCGAGAAACTTACACTCGGAATTAGGGCTCAGTCCACGATACGGGCTCAACGCCGGTCCCGACCAGCGAGCGGCTAACGAGACTTTACTGTACCTCGCATTCCACAGATTTTCCCCATCATTCTTACTCTGCATGGGCACATATTATAATAACAGATTGGTCGCAAGGCGTTTACTGCACCCCAGTGTCACTTTTAATTTACCATTCTCGTATTTTTGAATTTTTTAACTTCTCAGTGATGATTGTACATTCGTAATACGCATACAATTTTTATCTAGAAATGTAATTTTGTTATACTGAATTTTATATTTAAAAAATAGTTGTGGATACCTAAAAGCGATATTTGTTTTGTTAAAATTCACCAAATTTTTAAATTTTATTATTATAAAAGATATCCTGGGGTGCGATGCAACCCCGCGTGACCACGAAGGGTTAACCATCTTCTCTTTTCCTCGTTCTTTTTCTCCAATGTCATCACTTTTAGCCAACTCATAAGATTCCTTGAAAACAGGTGGCACCTTAGTCTTCCGTACGCCACCTCTTTTTACCCAGATTCACCAGCTCTCATAGACAAACCGTCCAACAATATCTAACATTTCTATCCACTTCACACGCGAGGCCGTGACGAACACGAATAAAATGTCAACGAGCTAAGCAACAGGAGTAGGCTGTTTCCTGAACAAGTCCACACTTCGCAGGCAACAGAGATTGGCGTTTCGCGCAGGCCAAATTGCCCGCGAATTTCCATACTTCTGAGCCGTGGGAGCGCGTGTTCGATACATAGTCGAACGTTAGACCGAACGCAGTTACGGCTACCTATCATCATTTGCCCACGGCCGCGTAATAACACGGCATTGTTGCGCGCAAGGTATCCAGGAAATTGGCGGTTTCCAAGTCTGGAAACCTTCCTACGATCACCGCACTCGTGCCACGATGACTGGACGATTGGCACCGATCAGGCAACGTCTATTTTCCACCAGCACTCTCGCTATTTTCCCCGTTTTAATGGGACCTCTCGATGCATCTGTCACTTGTTTCGCTCGGCGAGCGCCGCTCCGCTTTGTCACGGTTAGGATAGGATATGCACGATAACACGTGTGTACACACGCGTGCCCATCAGGAAAAGCGGCACGCGCCACCAGAAGCAGGAGGGTGTCGTTTACCGATCACTGTCACCACCAGGTCACCCTGTGTAATAATCCTCCAGCGAGTTGGTCAACACGCCTCTAGTGCCTTTGCTTTCGCATCCGTCTCGATCCAGGACTGTTCCTTTGTGAACCACATAGGCTTTTCGTTGCGAAATGCCGCTCCGTTCTGTTTTTGGTGGGGTCCGTTTGAAACGTTTTGAGAAGACGCGGGCAAAAATGGTAGAATGTTCTTCAAGGTTATTGAAACGTTTTGAGTGGGATTGGTTATCTGGTTATTTGTAAATTATTGTGATTCTGGATCTCTGGATTATCGTTACTGTCACTTTTCGCTGTGATATTGTAGTTATGTGTGTCTTTGAGGTTTCAAACATCTTTGCGGAATTAAATCCACGTTGGGTGAGAGGAGATCGAAGAATCCATTGCATAATTGTTGACATTCTTATTATCAGGTGAGCACGAAAGTGTGTACCATGCCAAGGAGACTATTTTAAAGAATATGAAGATCTGTATCCCATTTTAAGCAGTTATCTTTAAACTCATACAACAAGGCGTTACATTATATAATAATTTCCCGCAAGGGGTTATGCCTCTTAGTCAGCTTTCGAAAAAGAACGCAATTTTCGTGAGTTTTTCTTGGAATATCTACTGCATATTTTTTACAACTATGTGCTTATTTTAAAAGTACATATATGTAGCAACTCTCAGTAATTTTGTTATAGAAAAATATTAAAAAATAAACGATTAACAGCCATCCTTGCGGAAGCTGTTTGGTAAAGGCGCTGTGCGGTGAGCAAGTTTTCTCTGAGCCGGATCATCTAAAATTAAAAATTCAAAAATATTCTGTTAATATGGTTGAATTCAGTAGATGAACGAAGGTTTTATCAAACAGTTGATTTTTTATAAAATGGCAGCTATTTAACGCAAAACGACGCTTCTTCGATATCTGAATTGTTCGTTTTTCGTTAATTAAAAATAGAGTTTTTGTTAAAATAAAAAATCTTCGTTCATTTACTAGTCTTTGGTACATGAAATAAGTCTGCAAAAGTGTAAGCTAATCGATACAGCGGTTTCCGAAATACCTTGCTCACCGATATCAACACAGCTTCCACCAGACTGGCTGTTATTCGTTTATTTTTTAACATTTTTCTATTACAAAATTACTGAGAGTTGCAGCATATATGTACTTTTAAAATAACCGAATAGTTGTAAAAAAGTATACACTAGATATTCCACAAAAATCCCTGAAAATCGCGTTTTTTTTAAAAGCTATGCATAACCCCTTAAACTTTCAGCGCCCATCGCCGAGCACACATGATATAATTATTCATCAGACAGTACAGTATCGGTACATCGGAATAGGGGGAGAGCCAGAAGTCGAATTATCCCCCCTACTTTCACGTGTAATGTAACGTTATTAATCTTGGGCATCGCGGGGCTGGGCGTGCGTTAATGAATCGGGATTTCAGCCTTTCGAAATGCACCGGCTGATCTGACACAGTGATATTATCCGTTCCCCCTTTCGCACGGTTTAAATGGCGGTGCCCAGCTGAGTCACGGTCAAAGTCAGATACGCGCGTATGATATACCCGTGGGGGAGAAAAACGCAACTGACGACAGTGGCATCCGGTTCCGGGGGCCGTGGGGTGCGTGGATCACTCGCGACAACGAAAAGTCTTCGTTAATTAACCCCCCTGCCCCTTCTCACCCTCCGCGCTTCCGTCACGCGTGCACTGCAAGTGTGATCGATGCAGACCAATGACAATGTCCTTTTCTCCTGCTGCTCTCGACAGCAAGCTATATTATCATCTGCGGGAGATTCGTTACGCAAAATGCAACCCCCCTGGTCTTCCTTTTTTTTCCTCGTATAATACTAACGTCATCGTCTACGTGACATCGGTTACAAATTAGTCCCCTCTCGACACGAAGGCTTCCTGAGGTAACAGGATGACTGTGGATAAAGGACATCGATGAATTGCGAGATCGGATGAACGGAAGCATGGTCGGAGCCAATGTTCGTGCATTTGTGAAATTTGGGCAGTTGCGACTGTCTGGAAATATGCTACATACTACGTACTGTAGTGTCTGATCTACTAGTGTCTGATCTACTAGGGAGACATATGTAAAACCCTTAAACTCCTTTTATGTAAATAGAGGTGAAGAAGAATGAGAGTTTGTTTAAATATTTATAGCTCCTATATCTTTGTGGCTGCTAAATTACATAATTTATGTCTACTTATTGGAAATGTATATATATATTTAAACTATGTATATTCCAATACTCATGTTTACTTTTGAGAGCCACGCGTGGATCGACGCGCAAGCCTAGGCGTAGCTCGGTATCTGTTTTTTTTGTTAAGGTGCCCCGGACTGTTGTGCTCGTCGTCAACGGAACCGATCGAGTCGCAGTCGTGGTTTGAACACGAAGTAACGACAACCGTCGCGATATTTTTCCATCACCTACATATTCTATTACTTTTAACTATATTTACAAGTTCAAATAAATCCAAGTATAATTCATTTAAACACCCAAGACGTGATTAAAACTAGGAAAGTAGTTTTTCAACACTACTAAACTAAATCGTTATGATGAGAAGTACATATATGTTTCTAACCATGTAGGACATTTTTTCTGGATAGATTCTACTCACCAAAATATTTAAAAATAAGTTGGTATACGCATATATGCGGTAATCTTTAGTTTTCCAGTCACAAAAGCATTTTTATATTGCGCAAAAGTACCGGCATTATTTACTCAGAATACTACTGTAGTTAAGTACTAGTTCCCACTCATATATAAGTATAATCAGTGATAAAAATTGTCACTGTATCTGAAATATATTAATGAAGGAATAGAGAAGGAAAATGGGCACTCATTACTATTAATTAACATTAGAATTCCAGTAATCGTACCGTTTAGGTATCGTGCAGATTGATTGTAAGTTGGATAATGTTTGTCGTTTATGGCGTAACCGCTAAAGTGGAGGAAAGCTTCTTCGCTCGATTAGCAGCTGCTAATAAATGCTTCCATTACAGCTCTGGCAATTTATTGAGAAAACGTATGTGACCCTGTTCAAGCAATACATAACCGCTAAGGTAAGAAAGGGTCTTTATGGTCCGTAACTCAATCACAACATATTAGCTGACTGCCGTTATTATTTGCTCATCTATCATAGAACTTAAGTAGTATTTTATTGATTCGACGTTGCTGGCTTGCAAATATTCGTCCCGATTTTATTGCTTCATCTGTGTGAGTTACAGCCATTGCGGAATGGGCAAACAGCATTTCAGGATCCACTTGTGCAACTCTGCATATGTTCTTAAGCCTTTAATAGTGAGCTTTGCGATATATATCATTCACATTTAAATATTCCACATTCGAGTAGTTTTTCTAGAAATATTCTAGGCTTAAATTTTCTATCCTCAAATTTTATATACCTACTCTAATATTCTACTTTTCCCACGATAAGCACCAGTTCCAACATGTAAAGAGTTCGTACAAACAACTCTGATAATCATTGAAACTGCAATTTTAGATAATTTGATGTCCCTATTTCCCTACTTAATTCTGCAATGAAACAAAAATATGGAGGTTTGCACGTGCCCTGTCACTTTTTAAGCTGTTAAGTATAATATTCTGCAAAGACAATTAAGTCGAATGTAGACTTATTCGATCCTATCAGAATATCAATTCCTCCTCACAGATAACTATCTTGATCTATATATGAGACGACTTGACCTGTATTTGTTTCTTAAACCTCTTCAAACTCTAATAGACAAGGACTCTTGGCAATGTAATGAGAATACATGACTAGATATTATTCTGAAGGTAATCCAGTTTTATCTGATACACTGCAATTTACAATTGCTACGTTGACCTGCATTCCTTGCGACATTGTCGTCTTGACTTGGAGAAACGAAGGATCATTTTAATCGAGAGTCTTAGAACGAAGCAAACGAAGATCCATCTGGTTTGACTTAACGACGATTCATTTATTTCGACCTCTGCAAGAGAGGAGATTCCCGCGGCTGTATTTATTCTGGGGGAGTTACGACGGATGCCATTAACTAGAAGCTCTTGCATTTAATCGTGGGACGAGTATGGTAATACGGTTTCCTTATTTATGTACCAAAGAATCGACGACCACGTGTCTTGAATCCACAGAAGGTACTCTCTAATGGATGGCACGAAAAATTGTACCTTTGCATGAGTCTATTCATCATTTAGATTTCTCTTAATCCTTGTCAATTTGTCACGACTAGCATTTTATCATGGTAATATCCGGCTTCCATTTTAATTCTCACGACAGCAGAGGCTACTTTATCCTGCGTATGGTTTAATTCAGTTTAGTTAATTTGCCTTAACTTACAAGTCAATTTACTTCGAAAAGTAGGATAAATTTAGGAGAAACACTAAGGGTAGGTATTCAGTTATTTATTTTTAGTGCAATTTCAGTTATTTCTGATTTGCATAGGAATATATATATATATATATATAATAGAAAATCGTGGAAATTTCGAAGTGAATTACTGAAAAATTTAGAAGAAACGCAATCTTTGAGAAACTCGGACAATTAAAAAAGAAGGCAATTCTTAAAAACTTGGACGAATACTGAAATGTGTACAAGTATATTACAGATTTGTATAAATTATATGAATATCCATATGCCCATTTCTTTTTCAGAGCTCAATCTGAATTTTAATAATTCCCGTTTCCTATCATTAAATAATTTTACAGAGACAGGACTATTTTCGCATCGACGAGGGTTCAACCCCCTTAAATCCCCATCAGCATTTTTGTGTTATTATTATTACTGCGCTATTGTCACCGGGGAAAAGTTATTATGCGTGACACCGGCAACGGTTGTCAGTTTTCAGGAATATCGCGATAACGCTGACACGATTGTACTCCTGCATCACGGAAGGATTGGCATATCGAACTACGCCTCGATGATGCTCGCGGTCAATTTGATTAAATCCCGACAATTCATGCAGAGACGCCGATAATAAGATAGGGGTTTGAAAATTTGTACGATGTAGACACTAGGAATTGTCATTCCGCCTGTAGGGCGTGCATATGCAAATGCAGAACATTGAGAAAGCTACGGAAAGCAGATCAATTAAATTGTGAATTAAACGCTTAGTGGATACGAACTCTACAATCCACTGGAATAATTCAGGTGTAAAGTGACACAGATTTCTAAAGTTTATGTAGAGGAAGAGGAGGGAAATGGTTGAAGAACTTACTTAGGGGCATTAATAGTACGCACAAAGTGGACAAGAAATCTCCAGTGCATAGATATAGAAGTTTGCAAATCAACTTTGTTAAAGTACTCTACGATTTCTTGTCTTAGTAACTTCTCGTCGTTTGTAAATCGATGTGCCTACATAATGTAAGGTCATGGTTTCCAAAGATCAATCCTTGTCAATTAAAATAAGGGAAGAACGAACATAGTTAGTTTGAGAGTTTTCAAGATAAGAATTTATTACCTACATTCTGTTTTTGTGCAAACGAGTAAAATTTGCAAGATTCAACGGCCTTTATTTCTTTAAGTAAGTCAAAACCAGCAAGGTAATGACTTAAACCTCATCTAATTTCAGGTGAACTGTAGTTCACCTGAAATTGAAATATCATGTAGACATGATATTTCAGTTTCGTAAAAATTCCTAATTCCAAGTGTAAAAAGTGATCGGGTTTGGCGTGGATTGACAGGTAAAAATTGGAAATTTTGGTCTCCTATAGTTCTGACAGGAATTCGAGAGCAGCAAAATGATGACATAAACTCCCACTAATCTCACGTGGGCTACAGCATATTTCAATTTCATCAAAGTCCCTCACTAAAATTGCAAAAGTTGATCAATTTAACGTAGAATTTCCCATATAGCTATATTCACTTTTCAGAGAATGCTAGTTAAAAAAAGCTAGCAGACAATTGCGAAATGTGTGAATATTGTACTCAAAATACTCCTTGAAAATATCCTTACAACAGTAGATGATTTCTCAAAAACAGCCTCACATTAAAAAAAGGTGTCCCTTCATTGAACAAAAAAAAGTTTATTCGATCTGCAATCGATGCACAGGCATTTCTGCCACACGAATTCACAGTCTGCAAATTAAAAAGATGCAAACTATCTGCGATCGTCATCGCGAATATTCGGAACTCCGTAATTCGCTTGGCTTTAATTAATGCTAACCATTTTAATAACCTGGCCATGTGACAGCGATCACGTAATTATCGCTGTGATGAAAGCTAGGCACTCTAACAGAGTTGCACCGTTTCGCGTAACGTGCAGTATTAGTTACGTTGTAATCTCGCTCATCATGTATTATTACCTATGCTTGCTAACTCGATGTTGCTCCACAATACGACGCTTATTTAGAAGAGAAAAGTAGTACGAAGCTAGATGACATTTCTTCTCCGTATTGAATTACAGAGCGAAACAGCAATTACGCAAAACGTTGCATTGCAGCCTTGACGAAAAATTCATAGGTTGAAACCAACTGGGGCACCGTTTCTATAAGCGTTGCACTTTGAAGAAACACTGGTCGGGAGTAATCGAATTACGTTACTCTAGATATTCTGGCTGGCTGTCCTAGATATTCTTTGACTACGCGCTGGCCAATAATTGGCTGTCAGGAAGCTAAACTAACATTGAGCTATTCTCGTTAGACGGAATAATCCGTTTTCAAAGGTTCCTGTAACGTCAAAGCCCAAATGGATTAATGGTCGATATCAGATAATAGCGACTATTACAGAATATTTCTAAAACAGGCAACGGGGGGATTGAAGATGTTATTAACTTAGAAATGCACTTTCTCACATTGTTTCTGATGGTAATAGAGGTCTTTGGCGAATGCAGTAAAAAAAATATTACAGGACACTGGTTTTGACTCGGCAATTTAGATTAGCAACAGGAATTGAAAAATTGATTACGAGAGATATCTATATACTACATATATTTATCCAATAAATGAATATGAAATTAAACATCCTGGGACAAGAAGAACTGATAAAAAAATACTTCGATATTTAGAATATTTATTTACAGAATTTGCTTCGCTATAAAGTTACTCAAATCATTTTCAACATTCTTATCAAAAGAAAGGGATTCAAGTCAACCTCTGCTTCAGAAATATCTCGAGTCTGAATTCATTGGTTTAAAGGATGTAACTTCTCCCACGTCAGAATCTTCGAAGGTTGCGAGCGTAATGCAATAGAGAGGAGTGAACACGTTCGTAATGGCTCCCTATAGAATTTCCTTACTTTAGGAAGATGCCTATCAATCGCGTCGTTTACGCGCGTCCGTATTCTACGCGCGATACTCCCAGAGGAAAGTGATACTCGCTGGTGTAACGCAATATCTCGCGAAATTGACATGGTAATATTTCCGCAAGAAGCGTTAACGACGCTACCGAGATTCCACCCGCCTCCCAGTGCGGTTGTAAATACATTTCTTTTGTTCGGGAACGACGTCTTAACGTCCCCAAGGAAATCGACACCGAACTCGAGCCGCTGCGTCTCGAGTTTTGTAACTTCTCGACCTGGGGACTTTGGAAAACAGGGATTGCGTCCTGGCAAGGGAGGGAAGTATTTTTTTCCCTCGCTGCTTTGAACTTTTCGGAGATGAATGTGGGGAATTCGATAATATTGATTGCCAAGTTCGCTCTGATTTACGGAAGATGAAAGAATATCGAGTGTGCTTCTACGTCATAATGGTTTTTAAAAATAGAGTTAAACTACCTGCTTGCTATATCATTTGATATAAAATATCTATCAAATTTGTAGAAATTTGACATCAGCTTAAAACGCACACACTCATTGAAGTAGATTAATATGACTAAATTAAAGTAACTAATCAGATTATAATGTGCATCATTGTTGTTTATTGCAACAAAGAAATTATAAAAGTATTTGTGTGAAACTCAGAAAAATGTTCATATAATCAGGGATGATTATATGACTTTTTGTTATTCCTAAAATGATTAACATACTCCCCATGTTTGACTACTTATTTTTAAAATACTTTACACATCAATATTTGCTAATTTGCTTGCATACAAGTGGTAAAATTCTATATTCTTAAGGATAGATTATTATGAAAGTTATTTAATAACTTTTTCAACAAATATTTGGATATTTGGTATCATTAATACCTCGACTGAAACAGTTAGTTTGACTTATTCTGTACTTCGATCAGTCCTCCAAAATACCTGCTCTGTTACAAGAACTGTTGAGGAAAAATGCAAAGGTGCAAGTTGCATCGCAAGAAATTGCAAGTCGACTGCAGTTACGTCTAGAATAGTCGCGTGCTGTGTATACGCGTTCACGATTTCGAATTCTTTATTCGATGCAATTACTGTTTTACGTGCGGATTTCCGATGTTCACCGTCCGCTTTGCATTCAAATTCACGTATACCATTTTAGGGGCATTCACGTGCGAAGAAACTGCTTATTTCTTATTCCACAAGAGAATATAAACTATTCGAACGATGGGAGTGGAATATAGAAACTACTTACTGGATCCCTTACTTCCCCCTGCTAGTCGAATTAATCTAAAACACTATCTTAAGAGTATGCTAATCTAAGTTATTTAATGCATTTTAAGAAGTGTAGAATTATCTAATCTGCATAGAGATGTGCCGTCCAAATGAATAACAGATTTATTGCGGAATTACCACACAAGGTATTTGTTCGAAGTATTCTAAATTTCAATTTTTAAAAGTTGCAAGAAAAAGTGAAATATTTTTTACAATACAATACCCTTTGTTTGGCTTCTACTCTACTTTACTAGACATAAAGCGTCTATTTTACTATTTGATTCGTGATTTTATTGTTTATTATAATACCTTGTATTGGCTCTGCAATTTAAATTTATATGTTAAAATCATTTACAAAACTTATAGACAATTAAGTTTTAACTCATAAATATACTGTACCAAATTCATTAACACAGGTTCAATAATCGATAAAATATTTAGTACCTACCAAACTAGAACCCCTTTTTCTGAAGTGACATCAAGAGAAACGGAGAGATACCAGAAGATGTGAACTGTCCAGTAAAGATCAGAAATTCATCTTCGTTTTGGGGGTTAAGTCGGTTTAAATGTACAGCAAGCTCGTCTATCAAGTTACAACGATAAAATGGGAACACTTGTAATAAGTTTTGAGACGGAGAAAGAGAACGAGGGGAGAAAGGGGTCGGAGGAGGGATAGAAACGCGACAAGGCTCCTGGTAATTGTCACTGTTGCTCCGCCATTTTCATCAGAAGCCGAGAGCAAAGCTCCCTGAAAGCTCTACAAATTGCGTACCCCTTGCGTTCTATTCGCCGGGGAAACCGTGGCGGAGGAGGGGGGCTATAAATTTTCATCATTTTATAGTCAACGCCTCGTTTATATCCGTAACAAGCGGGGACGTAGAGGCGGGCGTGAAAAGGGAGAAAAGAGGTTCCAGTCGGTCGAAACAAAGAAGACGAGCGAGAGGGGTACGGAGACGGATAGAGTAAGACGAGGAAAGAGAGAATAGAAGAGACATGGGGGGTAGAATGTGGAATGAGGGAGAATGGAAAGCCTCAAAGCGAGTCATGGAGCCTCCAGTTTCTACCTTCTCTCACCTTTGTCACTTTCACCAGGTTCGATCTGCACCTTCTCCCTTCCGCGTTCACTTTAAAGGATGCCTTCTAAATCGCCGCTGTTCCCTGTCGCTCTTAATTTTCGCCGGGAAACAGCACCTGCAGCTTTTGTCGGGACCTCTTTGTAGGAACTGAGTTAGCTTTGCGAGTTACCGTTACTCCGGGAACCGAAGGTAAGCTTTTAATTTCGTCTAGGATCATCGAGTGGTGAGAGTTTCAGACGTCGCGGAACGGAAGAATAGGTAAGTAAAATGTAAATGAAGATCAATTGTATGATGGAGGATGTGTGATACGATTACTATCTATTTATGTAGGGGAAATTAGGGTAAAACGGGGACGTGCTATTATTTTTAAAACGGCCTTAAATTTTCCCAGGTCGTTGCAGCGACATATTGTCGTGATATGCATTACTTCATCAACAAAAGATGATCGTGTTACAAGCGTGCTTACTAAAGTTATAACCACTTATGTGTGTTTTGAAGGCTCTGATCTAATTTTCGATAGTTAAGACACTTCGACATTTTTGACAATGTTCAGGTAAGTACTTTTTGTGCGAATTATGTTAATTGTTGCATATTAAAGTGTAAATAACTAAGACAGTTTGTTTGTACTTCGCCCTGGTATTGTTGATAATTCGTAATATTTACAAAATTGTATGCTGGGGCTAAACCGTAGGTACGGGGTAAAACCGGGTACCTGAAAAGAGGAAGTTATCAACATTAAACTAAATCTTAATAAAGGACAACAATTAAAGAGAAAGAAAGCCAGACAATACGGAAGGATAATGAGAACAATGGTGAATACATTTGCATTTATGTCCAAGAATCCTATGGTTCATCCAAATTGAATGAGGGTTGGGTGCACGAAGGCTGCACTGATTGGGGGACTGAAGAATTGGCCTAATTCCGTTGTGATAGGTTCAATTTTTAGTATGGGGCCCGGTTTTACTCAGGCCATGAGGTAAAACCGTAAAAATGGACCATATTTTAAATCGTAATTTTTTGTATTTGTTATTGTATTTAAAAAATGGATATATACTATTATTTAATAAAGAGTTTATTCTAATGAATCCTAATTTCAATTTCTTTTTTTCATTAATAATGTCAAAGTTATGAGCTTTTGTCCCTAACGTCCCGGTTTTGCCCCTACCCCCTTACCTACACGTTGTAAAAGTATTGGGAACTTCGAGATTGAGACTGATAAGAGACCCTTTTCCATCGTCATTTTCGAAGCTGTATCAAAGGCGTGAAGCTCTGAGAGATAATTTAAGGCACCGAGAGCAAAAACGGACTAACCCACATTGAAAATTAATTTTTGCTATTTTATGTGATTATTACAACCTATTGGAATACATTATTGCTACTAACTTATTTTTCCAAAAACTATGGGTTAGTCCATTTTTGCTCTCAACGCCTCATTTCATCCCTTAAGCTTGATTAGCTGAATCTCTTAGTTTTAATTGCTGTTCGAGGCGTACAGAGTATCATAAACGTCGAAAGCTACACTTAGATTGAAAAAAATCTAGAAAATTTGCTAAATATCCATACTGATTTACCTATGTACCTAACTTTTACATTCGCCTAATAGATTAGAATCTATTAAGGTAAGTAATCGTCATTAACCCCGTCATTTCACATCACGGTTGGAAACTCATTATATTTGAGGCAGGTAGAGCAGCAACGGACTAACCCACATTTTTTCGAAGTTGAATTCGTAGCAATAACATATTCCAATAGACTCTACTAACCATATAAAATAGGAAAAAATAATTTTTAATTGTGAGTGGGTCCGTGGTTGTTCTGACTGTCTCATTTCTCCTTCAATGAGAATTCAACTAAAACTTTGAATCCTCACTAGGGTAAACGCACTAGTAATTGAACACTTAAAGCTAATGAATGAACAATATTATAAAATTATGTTTGCAGCGCGATTGGTTCCACGTGCTGCAAAAATTGTTCGGATATGAAGCAATAAATGAAAGAAGTCTCTAATTAATTAGTTGCTTACTTTAATAACTTATGTTACTCATTTTAATAAAAAATGTCCATTCACTGGTACGTGTTCATTTACTGGTACATCCACCCTACCTATAAGTAGCAATTCTCGCAGCGAACCACCAATTTAATTTGAATAAACGTTTCTTTTTCATTGGTTTCTTCAACGGCCATGAGTTATGGGTTGAAATCTCAGGTTCAAGAAAACAGCTCTCGAAATACGAGTCCCGAACTCTCCAAATAATTTACATGGGGGCCCATGCCGCGGCTGGAGTTCCCAACGAGACGTAGCAGTAGGCAGTAGGTTGGTAGGAGTTACGCTTATTAATTGACGATTTATAATTGCCGGGAGCCAGGCCTCGACTCCTCGTGCTGGGGCGAGACCCAAGTTGCGTGCACCCCCCAAGGTGCTGTTGCTAATGGGGTGGTACGCCGACGTTTGATTAGCCCACCACGGGATCTATGGATCACCCGCCACGACTGCCTTTCTTGCCTTCCACCCGACGTCTTACGTTTGGCTCCTGCTCTCATTGGCGCAATAACGAGAATTGCCGTTCAACTTGGAGAACATAGAACGATAAACGCGAGGGGCGTTCCTGGGACAGGTCGTAAGCTTTGAGGGGGTGTTCCGTTATAGTTGTGTATGTATATTAGGCGATGAGAAGTAACGAGCACCTACTGCTGCAACATTTCGGTTTCGTGAACTGATGTGAAAGGCGGACTGGAAAATGTAATAGGTGTTTGCTTTTTACCTGGAGTATGATCGAGAATATTTTATCATTTTTAATAGCCAACTAATAGGGTGGGTATTTTGGTATATTATTGATGGAGAGAAACGAAAATTCAGAGAGAAACTTTTCTTCATGGAATTAGAAATATTGCAATCATGTGATTCTTTAATTAATGAAATCAATCAAAGTAAACCATTGGTAACCTTGAAATTTATGTAGGTAATATAACCGAACACGTTTTTTTAAACATTATGAATCACTTCGTCCTTAAATTTTATCAACCGAAGAATAATTTTGGAATATATGCTTATACCTTACTAAAGTCAATTTAGAATATTCCATCCCTTCTTAGCCGAGAATTAGTGTTTTAAAATTTCTTAATACCTATGTGAAATTTAATTTGAAATTAATAGATATATTTCTGGGTTCTCGTTATACATATTGTAAAATCGAGAAGTTAATTAGCGTAATTACTTATTAGATATTAATGCCAGAAATTTATAAGGAATCCAATTAAATAGAGAAGTTGGGAAACCATGATTAACTACGAAATAGTATCTGTAGAAGTTGTTGCAGAAGAGATGGATGCATACACTGCAGAATGAATGGAAAGGTAATTACGTGAAGTTGCAACGAAACGTGAAAAGGGAATATTTTAATGAGAACCATATATGCAAGAGAATAATACTTGGTTAAAGTAAATTCTTCGTGACGTGCGTTGCCTTTATATTTTTCCTTACATCTACCTCATTAACCTCGTTCTATAAACATAATAGTTAAGGACTTACACATTGACCTATATTCACGCGCTTCTTTTATTTTCATTATAATTAGAATACAATAATTTCCATCTCACCCCCAATTATAAAAGGTTTCCCCACACAAAAGAATTGCTGAATAAGAAACGGCATTACTTTGAATTTGACCCAAGATTATTAAAATTGCATTAAGTTCCCCTGCAAATAGAATATACACCTACATCCTTATTTATTATTAACATTTTCCTTTACACATGTCTATCACAATGCCACGAATTTTTCGAATTTCGATTGGGCACAACACTCGAAGACTGTTTCGACTAAAAGCACTACATTTCACGATTCCATGTATTATAAATATGACGAACGACGGCCAATCTTCAAGCTTAGCAGACAGTAAAATATTAATCCGACATCGCATAAAAATTGAAAACTTTTCGACCTATTTCAGGGATTCCAAGGAACGAGCGTCATGCATATGATATAAACTGAAGAATTTCAAAAGGGCTCCAAGAAATTAATAATACCCCGTATGAAGGGTAAGAAGATTTTTCAGGGAATGTCCATTTTTAGTAATTCCCCGATGTGTGACGTATTTTGTTGGTAGCAACTGGGGCCACAGAACTGTTCAATCACAAAGGATTATAAAGTAAAAATGTCCATATAAGACAGCTTTAAAGATTTAGTGTTCTGGTGAAAAGCAGGGAATGTCGATCCTCTACTAGAACAAAATAAGGAATGTCCTCAATCTTCCTATTTGCACTATGTATTTCTGATTAGTGTAAGCTTGCACTACGTCAGGAGCCCTCAAACGTCACTGTATACACATCCTTGTTTTGATAATAATAAAAGATATTTATGTTGTTATAGTATTCTGCAGTATTCCACTTGAAAAATATTAAAACCATGTAAAATAATTACCTTCTTGCTCAGTTCTTTATTGATTTTCTCAATCAAGCTGTTTTGTGGCATTCCTTGTTTCCCCCCTTAGCCTTCATATGATCAGCCTTCTGCGTTAATTTGTGGTCGAACCTGTAAGGTCTAAGGGCATCAAAGACTGGTCAAAGCTTTCCTGTCCTGATAGTGTTTATTAATTTTGAAGTGGGACACCGGTAGGTGTGACTCGATTTCCTTGACCTAACCGGAACAAAGCTTTTCCTGGTTGCAATAAAATAGTTTTTCTGTCCGGCAGCTTCCCAGATCATGAACTGAGAGTAAAGGTCGGGCGAACAAGAGCCCGCGCGAGGGAGAGGAAGGATGCTCGGTATCGTCGACCACCCATGCACTCTAATTTATTACAGTTGCTTAGACGAAAAATCCTCGGGGCTGATCAGGCCCTCTGAGGAACGCTGAGCCACGTGGGTGCCAGAGATGCAACTTCTTCCCTAACAGGGTAACGCAGTGTTGCAAGAAAAATTTCTGAAGTTTTGAAAGGGGATATGTTGTTCACTGTGTTGTGATCTACGGTTTTTTTAATGCCATGGGAGTCTTATACTTAGAATTGAAATTGTTCATTGAAGTTACATTGTGGTCCTGAATTTTTTTAAGTTCAAAATATTGATAGATTAGGATTTCTTACAACTTGACTTTGAATAGTGTGAGATTAAAATGGTTAAAAAACGTCATCTATCGAACTTTGATGAATTTTCGTGTGTAGGATTATTATGGATCACAGCTGATGGAAGTTCAGATTACAAATATTGTACCACGAAGGGTTCGATTAATTAATTCCAGGAGCAGATAGTTTTCAATCCAGTTTCAAGGCGACGGGTAAATGTGCTCATTATCGATCTTGTACCCTTCATCGACCAAGTGTTTTCATTTTATTAAAACTCACGTTCTACGTGAATGTATTGAGGGTAATTATTTTAAGAAAATACAATTAAAGGTATTGTTAATTTTTATTTAATTTTATATCATTAATAACAAAAATCTGTTAGATATCTGAATCATTTACTGAGAAAGATGCATTTAGCAAATAAATAAAAGAATATCAATTTTTGCTAAAACAATTTCGAAAAGCTAATTTTGGGAAATAGATCCGTTGCAAATACATTTCTGCCAGAAACGAATAAATTTTTTAAACAATGATTTCGGAAATACCAATAAAATTATGCAATGATTTGAATGTTTCATTTCAAAGACGTTTATGGTTACAAATATTATTTAATAAAGCGTACTACACAAACCAATTTCTACAGAGTACCGAGGATCTCCACCATAAAAATAAAAGAGAGAAAAATATGAAACGGAGTTGCAGAAAAGAAAGAAAAGGAAGAGAAATTTCCATACAGAAGAGGAAGGAGAAAAACAAAAGGAGAGAATTTTACCCGATGAAGCGCGGCAAAAGAAAATTGAACAAGAAAGGAAAGAAACAAGGGGCTTTGAAAAGGATTATGAAACGCACTCTTCCGAGAAGTTATCAGGAAGAAGTTATTTTTTCTGCTATTGCATTAATGAAAGTTGATTTACAGTAGCTAAAAGATTGTTCATTTAATAACTGAATCAAGTGCACTGTTGAATATAATTCCATTTTACATATTCGCCTTAAATATTACCCTTAAAACGTGACGTAATTAAACAATAGGAACGATTCATATTTTACGCAAATATCTTTCACAACTACAATGGAATCTGCAAAATTCAAGACTCCAGAACAAGTGAAGAAAAGCTTTGCAAAAATTCAGGTCCTTTAATGGTCGATCATATTATTTATTTTTCAGAAACGAAGGTTGAATAATTTTTATTTATTTTTTTAAAATTCATCTGAATGCACAATCGTTGCAAAGGAATGAATTTAGTTTCTTCTATTTCCTTTCTCAGCACGATCGAGTGGCGATCGATATCGATCCTCAGGGGTGGCAGTAGAATGCGTGTGGGCGTCGAACATGAACGAACAGAGAGGAAATCGCTACAAAGAAGACGAATACAGAGAAAGAGAGGCAACCATCGGTTACTAATAACCTACGGCCGAAATCGTTGTTCCTGGGCCCTCCCCAATGAAATATCACTATCGAAGGCCTGAAATTAAAGCAACCAAATGGGACGCCCTGGGGTGCTTGTAAGGTAGAATATATGGATCCAAAGTCTCCACTGCTTGACGCGATTTCTGTACAAGCTTATAATTTTGTTATAACGTCTAACTGAAACGGTCCACACTAGTTTCAAGTAGCTGGCAGCTATAATTTTTAAATCGTTTAGGCGTCGTTAAATATAATTATTATTATAATGAAAGTTAATGCTGATAATCTGCGAATCATAAAATTGTGTAGGAATTCTTCTTAATGCATAAATAAAGAATTGTCTGTTCTGATCTGAAGAGATTTTATCATTTTTTATGCAGATTACAAGGACTGAATGATCTGAAGGTGAATAATATGCAGAATAATATTTTCATGATTCGATTTTGTTAAATACACTTAAGGTATAGAGAAACCATATAAAAGGTATGGGGTGGATTGAAGAAGAAGATTTGGAAAAATCACTATATAAAATACCAATGTAAACATGTTATGGAACGGGGCTGTAATTTCGGAAACTACGTTTGGAATCTATCCGCAACAGCAGTAGTTAGTAACCATTAGGTTCCTCTGTTGCTCATTTCGTCAACTGTTTGAAAACTTTTCTTAGTACAAGTTTAAAAAATGATTTGGTTATCTTTATTGCTAAACGTAAAACATTATTTATACTGTGTTGGATAATAATAAGATTAAAGTACAAAATAGCAGGACTTGTATTTTGAAAATGTTTTCCCTTTGTTGAATGTTAATGAATCATTTCGAAATTAGCGTTGGTGGTAATATGAAACATTGTTGTGAAACTGAAAACTGAACACTTTATTTGCGACTTCTGTTAATGAAGAACACGAATACCATTTGAATTCAATTTTACCTCTCCACTTTTATAAAATGTATCTTGTATTTTTCTTCCTAACGTAATTTTTCTTTTACAGTTGTAGAAAAAAGATGTTTTAATTAATAGAAAGCGTACAGTAACAAGGAATAATTTTTTTCTGTTTCATATTACCACCCGTGTTAAAAAAAAATGTTTACTCTTTCAACGGTTTTATGTTGTACCCTACGGACTAATAATACATACTAAGAGACACATTAACAATTGTTGATGCAATAAGTACATTTAAAATGAATTATTTTCTCGAAAATGAAAAAGTGGTCCATATTACCACCCCTTCCCCTACCAAATACTCAAAAACAAATTTATGCATGCGTTCACTGCTTACTATTCAATAATACTGAATTAAACACTCAGCATGATTCTACTTTTTAACTCAAGTATGCACTTATTTATATGCATTCGTTTATATACAATTAAAAAGTATCGAATATTACACCCTTTAATTCATATACACACTTCTGTTCAATGTTCTCAAGCAAAACATTAGTGTAAATGTTTACAAAGTGCCCAAAGATCAAACTGTGCTCATGGCAACCGGTCGCTTAATTCGTTGCTGGATTTTGAAATTAATTTTTCCGTACCAATGTTCGCTAAAAATTGCTCGCAATTTGTATCTCCGTAACACCTACCCATATCTCACCATTCTCCCCTTATTCTGTTTCAACTTCCGACTCATCGTGCCCTGCGGCCATCGAAGGTAATAACGAAATTTGTTTTCTTACCTTTTTCATTCTCCTTCTCGTTTCCCGCCACCTCCCTACTGTTACGATCGTTCTACCCTCTGCTCGACGTCTTGAAAATCGTGTCGACGACGTCACTCCCCCTTCTGCCAGCTCAAACCACGTTGTATCTTCGATCGTACTTCAAATTGAAATTTCATAGCAGAATCTTCCATGAAATAAATTGCACCATGTACTATGATTATTCTGGAATTCGATGCAGCCATCTTGTGATTCGAATTGGCGCCTTTGAGACTTCCAATTCACAAATCATGTCGCTCATTGCCAATATTTGCATATAGGGGCTTTACATTTTGCATCTGTGTCATTGTAATAATTATTGATTAGCAAGTTTGTGTATTGGAGACTGATTGTCACTTCTTTCTGGCTATTTGACTCCCGCTGCTTTCCCGCCAGACGATGAATGTTCAAAGTTTTACGTTACGCTTGTTTCGAATAGTTCAACCGTGAGTGAACCGCGATGAATTACGCGATTATGTTCATATATGATTAGTTATATTATATATAATTGATGTAAAATGGTTTAAAATCCAAACCCACATGTTTGCGTTCACAACTCGCGATCGACTCGCGAACTTTGCGCTGTCTTGCTCGTAAACTCACCCTCTACCTTTCGCATAGTCGCGTCAGCGCTGTTTTACTTGCAATCGTTCAGCGCGCATATTTGTGTATCTACCTCTAGAGTCGCGAAAGAGTGCAATTGTTTAAATATAAATATTCTTGCGGGATACATAAGGACAATTCACGTGAAATCTGAGTTATGAAGAATATTGACGTACTTAGTCCTCGAGTTAAAGGTATTTTTAATTGTAATACAACTGTTTATAATAATTTTATATAGAAACGTAGAAATTTAGTGAAACAAATTCGGTAATATAGTTAGTATATTATTGTGTGTATTGATTAAATAGTGTTTACCGATTATTCTGTCATCGTCAATTATTTATTAATTACTGTTATTTTATTAATCTTAAAGAGTTAGTTTATAATTTGATGGATTTGTAATATGAGGGACAATTATTTAATGATGAAATCTACTTGCTCTTTTATTGGCGAGCAATCTGGCAACTGTTTATTTATTACAAAATTAGTGATTCAATTTGAGAATTCAACAGGTCATGTTTAAATAATAAGTCATAATTAAATAATAAGTGAAATATTCTATGGTTTAATTCCTGACCATTTTAACAGGTTTCTTCACTTCAGAGTCTCTCACTTTTTAATGGAGAATTTAATTTTGTTAATGAGAACATGTCACATTTAAGTAATAATCTTTTGTTCGAAGTGAACGAAAGTTGTGTTATGATGTGCGTGATCACATTACCGAACACAAAAAAATATAATTACACAAAAACATCTACTTTCCACGAAGAATATTACATGAAGCAGAATAATCCAGAATATTAACCTTTTTACTTTGAAATGATATAATTTCATAAGAGACACGAAATCTTTTCCAATAAAATGATGTCACATGTCACTAATGGCGACATTTACTTTACGTATCATTAATTTTCTAATAACACATTTATTTTCCAATAATACTTGTAATCAGGCAGCAGTCTAAATAACGACCGAGTTCACAAAGTCACTAAATATTTTATAATTTCTGTTTACACATTCATATATTGGTGCAGAAGCCATGAAATATTAAGCTCAGTTAGGAAAAAATACAGCTCAATCTAAGTAGTTATCTCAATTTATAAATGCAGACAAATCAAACGTCAAATCTCAAACTTTAGATCCATCAATCAAATTGGGCTTTTTTATTACTGCAATACTGACACAACTAATTCGAGCACATCCTTTTACGAATAAGAAAATCTTCTTTAGTCCCTTGTTCTCCATTATTTATATTACCCACTTCATCACTATTAACCTAAAGTCATCACAGCACGATCGGCAACATGAATACGCAATCTTCCTGGTCGGAATAAAGACTACTTTCTCGAGGACTCCTGCTCCTCCCAACCTATTCTTTCGTTATTTCCTCGTAGTCGTGCGTTCGGTTTCGAGTTCTCACGGCTTTGCTAGCAACGGTTTTCCGATTGGTACCGGCATCGCGAACGTGCAAAGAATACGGCCGATAATGCTATTACATTTTGAATTTAGTGCTGATGGTTCGACCTTTGGCTTTTCTTTGGCTTTACGCGCTTTGCATGAACGTTTAAGAACTTCGCAGACGCATAAAGAGTGTCGTTGAAGCATTCAAACGCTCCCGGCGATATTATCCTTGCTCTTCCTATAGGCACCGTGAATCTCGCTCCTAAGGTTGCTATCTCTTTCGGCTTAATAAAATATAATGGTATTCCAAATAAACGAAGAATAATCTCCGGCGTGAATGGAAAAAATACACACCTTAGTGCCTAGTGCGTTTAAAACTGTTTAGGTGAAATAGGAAAACTTCGATTGCGAAAGATTGAAATGTGTACAGTAGATTTAGGAGCAATGAAACGCAGTGGGCGTTCAATGGCAAATAAAAAGCATTTAATGCAGGGAAACCAGTGCAATATCAACGCATATACGAGTATGCGAGTTAAAATACAGGATATTTTATACCTTTGGTCGTAATTTTTCTTGCGTTTTTCATTCATCGTAATCATTTAACATAATATTGCAAATTGTGCGCAGATATAATTTTTCAGAATATTTCATGTCTCCCTTTTCAATTATTCTTCAGGTAGTGTCCTATGAATTCTGATGAATTTTTTAATAAATTTGTGCTTCCAGGTGAATTGTACGCGTACCCAAATTAAGTATTTTAATACCACCATATTTTTGCTCTAATTGTATCCTGTCGATTCTACGCACAAACTGGATTCGAGTGTTCGTTCTTCGGCTGGGCAAACTTCCCCATGTTCGATCCACTTGCAAAAGTAAATCACGAAGGGGACGAAGTCCCATAAGATTCACTCGGGCAATCCATCCTGACTTGTCTCATGACTATGAATCTCGTAAAAACTTTGGTAACTAGCCGCTCTACGCGTTATTACACCCGACTACCATCGATCAAATGACAGAGAAGGTAATATTAAGAGGCATGCTAACCCTCACAGTCATTGTCGAAACCACTCAGAAGCCCATCGAGCTTCTAACGCTAATACAACTGTGGAGGTCGAATAAAAAGGGCATTTTTAATCGAAGCCTATGAAAAATGCAAACTGTAGCTCTTCTCGCTACTTTTACGCCAGCGGGCGAACGCTGAATACCCCTGACCAAGATACTTTGTCTGAGCACTCTTTGTTCTCGTTTTTTAATTGCTCCGAGACTTTCTAGGACAAAGTGCTTTGGCAGATTTAATAAACCAACGAGACTGTACAAATGATGGACGATCCTTTCACGAGGTTAAAATTCATCGCTGGGTTTCAAGCTACAAACACGATGCATATAGTGAAGAAATGTTAGAATTTAAAACGTTAGACGTCTTTCAGATTTGTTAATGGAAAAGTTTTAGAATCAACGTGACATAAATCAATATATTAATATTTCAACAAATTAATATTAATGTATATTATACACTTGAATATTTCACATCCACAATGATGTGGAAAAATACATTCTTACCTTATAATAGACAATCGGGATGATTCTGTTTGAATAATTATACAGAGTGTATCTAAAATCGTGGTAAAATCCAACAGGAAGTGAATCGAAAAGTGATTCAAATCGGTTCTATCTAATTCAGAGCCACGTTCTAAACAAAACTGATTATACATTTTTAACTTATTTTTGCACACAGAATCACCTCCTTCTCAATTGGGCCACGATTTCCGTTGCACCCCGTAAATCGTTAACTGTCAGTTCGCAGACCTAGGAAAACGACATGCATATTTGCATGGCCGCCTAAAAACGAGCACCAGATATCGGATAGCAGCTTACCTCTCCCAAGATCCAGAGTACCTACCCGGCTTATTTGTCCGAGCACCGGCACAATAAAATTAAAGTTTGCGTCTGGGTGTTTTCCGCTCATAGAATCCAAGGGACACGGTGATTTTCAGAGGCAAACAAAGGGCAAAGAAATTCGAAGGCAATACCAGCACACACATGCTCGGGACCGGAAAGAACGCGGCAGAAATAGAGGAGCGCGAGGAGCGGGGAGAAAGTTCCGCTCTTCCTCAAACGAATTGCGAGTCCACGGACCAGAGGAATGCGTAGGTATCCTTGGAAAACATCAAAGCTACATTTGGAACGATTGAAATTGTTTCCCCGACTAGCCTGGAAAGATCCTCCGTACTCGTAGCCGACTGGCTCCATGAGTATCTGGCTAGATCCTTCTTCAACCGATGTCCTTCCGTCAGGACCAATTCCTCGATTGTCTTTTGCAGACAACAAATTACATTCCGACACGTGTGTATCCCTCACTGATTTTCCTCCCTGTATTTTTCCAACCGGATCTACCCTGTCCCTCTGTTCCCTTCCTAGCCCGCGTCTGCGGCACCTTAAGCATCTCGTTGGGCAACCGTTTCTCCGAGTCGTCTTCATCTTGTTCGCAATTTTATTAAAAGAGTTGCGAAAAAGGAGCAAACTCACATTCCTGTCACCACTATGGTAGTTGAAAATTTCCTTAGCAGAATAACCACTTAGAATTATCGCTAAACGCCAAGTGTTTCTTCAGCTTCTTTCGTCGTTTGCATGTCACGCGAGGGTGAAGCTCTCTGTTTGGTGAACCGAGATCTGTGATTTACCACAAATTAAAGCAAATACTATTTATCAAAACTTTCTTCTATTCTCCACACTCCAAAGTATATTTCAACATATCTGAACTTCGTTGTATTATTTATAAATTCCTTCGAATTTGTTACTTACAATTGTCGTTAACGAGGTTCCCATCGAATTATGCATCTTTCAAATCCCGAAGGACATCCTTCATCCACCATTTTCCAGCTAAAGTCGACTCTCCTGTATCGTTCACTCGGTTTCCCCGCAATGCGGCGGAGATGCAGCCGATCAACGATTAAATTTCTCGAACTCGTGACTTCGATTGTACATTCAAGGTTCGTCGCACGGAGCGTATCGAAGTCGCGCGGGGGAGGCCGCCGATGTCTGTTTGTGTTATTTCAACGGGAAGGCAACCGAAGAAATACCTGACCGTATTTTCAAGCAACAAAGACTGATTGTCTCCTGGAGCTCGTTATTTTTATTTCCCTTTGCCGTGGATATAGGTCAATCCTTATCGAAGGAATCGCGAAAAGAGCGAGGGATAGTCTCGCGGATATTACGCCGGCGATTCAGCAACGGTTCGAGACACCGCTTGAAAAAGCTTCCAACATCTACAGTGGCAAATTATACGAATGACGTTATCGCGAAAAAGTAATTTGGTTCCATGCTAATAGGCTCTCTCCTCCTTCGTATCCAACCACCCCGCGCCGCCCTTCGCCCACCCTTTGCCTGAATAATGCATAGGTTGAACTTGAGTGTGATAACGTAGCGAAAGCCTCGGAATAGAGCTTCTCTCGATTATTGACGAAGAAAGGAAGAACATCATTTCCCACTTAGTAGGATATTAAAAGGGATTCGGGTCGTTCTATTTTCTGTCCGAACGTTGCGAACTGTGCAATGTCGATAAACTAAAATTAGGTGAGTACTTGTCAAGCCTACTCTAATGAACCTCTCACTCATTTCGGGTTCAGCAGAATGCATTCGTGAACCATCGAGTCCGCGTTTAGCTTCTGCAGTTGCTGTTATAGGAGATTGATTGCTTTATACTGCTTATTTTTTGCGGAGAAACACTTCTGCGATTACTCTACTGGTTTTGGTACATTTATAGGATGTAGTATGTAGGATACAGGGAAACCTTAGGACATGAAAAATCGGTTTATTATAGCTTTGCAAAATCGCAAACTGAGATTTTGGAGTAACTGTATACCATGTGTTCAATTATTATTAGTTGCAAGTCAGTTCTCAAGAACTAAAAAACAATTGTCTGAAGTAAAAAACTAATAAGAAAAAATGACAAAAAATGACATTTTTTGAGAAAATAACTACACTTTAACTTTGAAATCACTTTTCCCCTATATTTTTTGTCTTTTCAACGCCTTTAAAAATGACACATTTTCATTTTTTTTAAATATCACTGGCCTGTCCACGAGCCAGAAGTATATTCTTCAAAATAAAGAAAGTTTCAATCGAATCAGATAATATCTTTTGGAGCTACAAGTTCCACCGATTTTGAGAACACTGTTTCGAGAAAAACGCGTTTAAAGTTTTACGCGAGTGCCAAGTGGTCTGGTGCAAATCTCAGTTTTGCATTTGCCGCTACACAAATGTCTATAACTTCCGGAATTTTACAAATTTCAACAAATCCTTTAAACACGTATTCCTAAAACGTTCAATATTCAAAAAATTAAATAAAAAAATCGATTTTTAGACCGTAACCTCCCCTTTAAGCATAACTCACCAACATTCCAACACCCAAGAATATAAACCCCATATTGTACTTACAATTAGATACATTTATTGGAAACATACAGTCTTAAAGTACATAGTTACCCTGTATTTTCATATTCGCGGGACTCGTTTACCTTACAGCACCAGTAGCTACATAATAAATCACGATCCCCACATCTGTGCATCCTCATACCAGCCTTTATTTAAATAACTAACTAACGAGCCCATCCCTTAAATAGAAAGCTGAGCAAAGGCGGTAGCCCAAGTCCATTTCTGCAGCAGCGTGGTGTCTGCGCGTCGCAGCCCCTGCTGCCCGTACACAGCGAAAGTTTGTGGCCACCGGATGCGCTGAAATGAAGTTTCGAGCAAGGCAAGGAGGACAGACGGATGGAAATGAGGCTGGTAATTCGTAAACAAGCAAAGAAGGTTCGCTGGGTCTCGGCGGTGACCGAGGGCGGGCAATCGCGGAGGAGCAGAAAGGGCGGAAGGGCGGGTCAGGCTCGTGGAACGGTGAAGTTTCATCGAAAATCGAAATCAGGCGTAAGGGAACTCCCTCGGGTATAAAAGTTGTTCGCGACGCTGTCAGTTGAGCGTGTCGGGGACAGGAAGAAGAAAAGAGGGAAGATGGAAGGAATGTTACGAGGAAGCTACTGGTTACTCGACCATGACTCCTGCGCCTCGATGCTTTATCACAGCCGCCCCCTGTTACATGCGAAAAGAGAACGGACGTGTCTGCTCGTGCTTGATAATGCCCGCTTAAATGTGCTCGAGGTATACGCTGGGAAATGAAGATTGCAAAGTGAATAAAGAACGTCGAACAGATACGTTTCTTCCTTAGGGTCTATTCACTTCATTTAACAGCGAATCTGTCAACTACGTTTGACGATATTAAAAGAATTCAGCGTGGGTTAATGGGATGACATTGTGGACAAAATTGATTTTATAAATTGCAATTGTTTTCCCAATAAGTTGTAAAGCAAGAGATGAATTTTTTGCAAGGGGTTGGACTTATAATACAGATAAAATAATATAGGAATGCAAAAATGTATGGATCATTATATTAAAAAACATGTGACAGAGTATCTCTCCATCCCCTAAGGGGGCGAGAGTAATGCGTTCACTCTCTCGGATTCTAGAGAACCTGAATATATAAAAAGAAGAATTCCATCACGATTTTTAATAATATTCCAAGGAAACGTGACCCTGTCTGATTCCAACCCTCTACTGATCAACCGCTGCCGACAGAAATTATATTCCAGCGTGATTAAAACACGACGGAGCACCGTAGGATCCCTTGAACGTTGCACTACAGGGTATATAGGTCAATCGCGGAGGGGTGAATAAAAGAACGCAGGTACGTGAACGCCTCTATCACCGCAACGTTGACTCCATAAAAGGCGTCCAGGCGACCATTACAGGCTTTGCCCGATTATTTTACGCCAGACCCTCGTCGACGTCCACTCCTCTCCAATGCACAGTCCAGGCTTTCCACGGTGTCTTAACCCTTGCCGTGGGTGCATTAATAACGAGACGGTGAGGTAAGAATCGAGAGTGGAAAGCGTGGAACAGGGAGGTCCCGCTACCTAAATGGACGGCCGCGTAAAGGCCGTTGTTAATACACTGGGCTGCCGGCGATCGTAAAAGGAAGATCGGGGATCGTTATCGGTATAGCTTGGCAGGGCTCTAGAATTTTTACGCCACTTCTTTATGCTCGCAAAAACTACGGTGTACGGTAGTTACCGAACAAGCAGAAGAGGCAAGGGAGCCTGGATCGTTTCGCTGCACGCGTTTCCATAAACTCCGCCCGTACGGTCCCCGGGTTAATACTTGATTATAGAGGGGTTATGCGAGTTTCACCGTACTTCACTTCCCTTCCGAACGATCGAGCCACCCCGCTACGAAATATTCGGGGCAGCTTCGAAAGATGTCCTCTGCGCAGCCCGCCAGTATTCTTCCGCGGCTGCGCGCTCGCCAGTGATCAGTTATCAGCTGGCTGAACTATCAGGGAACTATTCTCGTTACACATGATAATCCGTTTTCGAAGGTTCGGCCAGCGCGCGATTAATGCGCAACGGAGGGCACCGGCGACTGCGGGTGTTCTGGAGATTAGCAAGTTCCAAGGAGTTGAGGATGTTGTTGACTTAAAAGGGCCTTTATCGCGCGGTTGATTACCTCTTTTCAGTGTTTGGTGAGAGGATAGTTAGGAATTGATAGCTATACCAGGTGTTCTTGTTATTGGTACTTCGTATTTTCTTCTGTAAGTGGCTGGTGCGTAGGAGAAAGAGAAGGGGCGTTTTGTTACATTTTATGAGAATAGGATGGCTTGGATCGTAATGGATATTCACCTTTTTAAGTGGAAAATTATTATTTTTAAACGCTATAGAGGAGTTGTTTTTAGGGAAAGTTGCATCAGGATTTTAGATAACCGATTTAAGTCATCCAATTATTTATGAAGAATAATGAAATTGATTTTTATTCTACTTATTGTGTACAACAATCACCTGTAAGGAATGCGCTAGATAATAATAACACGAACACTTTGTACCTACTATTATTTTACTTGAAACGAATCAGTGAACGGTCCTTAGAATCCTAAAGTTTATGTAGGTATCTACCTACTTGAAAATTAAAGAGAAATTTCAAAGAAATTTGGTGTATCCAAAACAGTAATATTTCAGTTAGGGTCTAATGAAAGACACGAAGAACAAAGGGATGTAGAAGATGAAAACTAATCATGAATTTACTGTATTTGAACTCGATTTTTCCAAACACAAATCTTGGAACATAAAAACGCTATTTCCCATTTTTAACTTATGCTTTCATAACGACTTTGCGACGTTGGTAATAGTCTCCGCAGACGATACTTTAAACTATCGAATTTTGAATTTTCGTTCAGTTTTTGCTAAAATTTCATAAAAAATCGAAAACAATTTGGACCATAAGGATTCTCTGTATGGCCCTGGTATCGATGATTAGATGTAAGTTGAACAAATTCAATTATATAGTAGGGTCAATTTGTAAAACTCTAAATGCGTTTTTTCAAAACCACATCTTTAAAATCGGTACCATAAATATCTCGATAAAGTAGCAACCGATTTACATAATTTCTTTTTTTAATGAAAGTTTATAAAATTCTCTGGTCGTTGAAAGAAGTTTTTGGGGGGATATTTTAATTTTTCCTATTTTTGTTTAAATAAAAAATAATTAAATATTTTCGTGAAAATCGATATCTATAGTTCGACAATCCACCACTTTACTACAAATGCGAAATTTAAGAATCGGCTCGGTCAGCGACCACAAAATGTAATAAATTTTAATGTGGCCAATTTGTTTTTACGTTTCAAATAAGCACAGACGGCAGAATTTATGGCACCGCAATTCTACTCGCTCCGCGAGGAGGCAACTTTCAGCGACCACAGCGGGGAAAACGGGGCTGCTTTTTTTTAATAAAAATTCATTTAATACTTTCAAACAGTGATCTTTCATTTGCAACAAACCCCATCATTGTAGATTTTCATTTTCAAATAGAAAAAAAATTTATAAAGAATGCTTAATTTTCGGGTGAAAAAGAATGCCCCTTATTTAAATAAGTCCCCAACTCCTATCAGCCATCCACAACTACGAGTACATCAATCGTCATCGAATACTTGCTGTGTCGTCAGTACCACGTTATTAAAGTCCGCTAAATTCATTTGAACATGTTCTCCTGCAGTTGCTGTGAACTTAGATGGCTTTGATCTCTCCAGGAACTGGTGTAGTGAACCAGAATAAGAACGGACAAAGAAGGGGAGAATAGGGATGGCAGATTTGCGAGTCGATCGAAAATTCTCGTCGCTGGAACGTAGCTGGAGCCCTTGAGACGACGCGGCCAAGATTACTCTGTCTTCGAGTAAGCGCGGAGTCGACGAAGGGTTACCCGTATTTAATTAAACTGTTACTTCGCATTGATTGCCAAACTTGGGCCCCGGGCCGCTGCAGAGAAGATTATCGAAGTTCTGCGCGCTCCCACTTCGGCCATATCGAGAGGCTGCTAAGCAATCTTGCGAACTTCCAGCCGTGTGATAGTGGTGCCAGGCTTCTTTGGCAGCTCTATTTTATTACCACGAGCCAATATATCCATTCATATCCTTATTATCGAAAAAAGGAGGGCTGTAACGAAGATGCTAATAACGATGCTCATTGAAGACATGAGTATTTGTTGACCAAGTAATCAGGATAACATAGGATCACTCGAAATATCTACATCATACAGTGAATAGGAGTTAACTATACATGAAGAACTTACGTCGATATCGTATATTAATAACGAATGTTTTTCATGGGGAGCTTCGCTGTTGAGAATAACGAGTTGGTGTTTATAATAATTCATAAATTAATTTTCTAAGAACTATTATATAGGTACCTACTATTTATTGACTTGATAACTCGAGCACTTAAAAATTGTACTTCTTATACGATTTTGTATTAGCGCCCTTATTCGTTGATTGACCTTTGAAGAGAAACTAATTTGTTTCATGGAAAATTGATTAAACATTTATTTTTAAATTAGTGGTATAAATTGTAACATGATCAACTTAGATCTTAAATAGTTATTGAAGAGTATTCGCTAGTGAAAAGACTACTACACACATGAAGGTTACTATGATCTTCACAGTATGAACTGGTAAAATGTCACCGAACATTTTGAACGCCACGTGACGCCTGTACTTGATATATAACGGAGATGAACGGAAATGTGGTAATGTCGGTAGGGGACCATTGAATGCAACGATACTGTCACCGAAAGCGTAACGAGTTGCGTGTAGTTCCAGGATAATCTAAGTTTATGTGATGATCTTGACAGGAATATAACAAGTAGTTCGTAAGCGGTTCGAAGGTGGTTCTTAGCCCATGTGCCTAAGAGAAAGTAGGCTAATCCGTATATCGAGTTAATCCTATTACCTTGATACGGCTTGGTTTATTGGAAGTGGAACGTAGACACTTTACCGAACGGCTGTCAAACGAAATAGGAGGAAAACCTATCCAAAATGGCTAAATTTATACAATTCCTATAGCACGACTCAATGGACTGTAAACTCGTATCAGGTGCTGGGGCATTTTATACGAATCCAGAAAACGCCGATCGCACCCCTCAATCTTTAAACAGGTAGAAATCTTTCCAATGAAAATTACTGACAAAGATGCACCTGAATAATCCAGAGAGCTCTACAGGTTACCTTCTATGTTTACGCAAACTCGTTAACCCCTTTGCGCCCGTTTAACGTGGCATTATGATAACGAGAGGGCGTCTTAGCTTTACAGATTTCAGAAAATAAGTAACAATCATTAAAAGTTATTATTTCTGAATTATTACCAACGAACCTCCGAGTCACTTCACTACTACCACGAATTTCTAACAAAAATTCACAAGCATATAAATAAATTTACTATAGAAAGGATTAACGTTAACCGGCAAAATCAATGCAGCAAATAAACGATAAATCCACATTGGACGTGGTGCCTTGAAAGAACAGAAAGGGTCGCCTCGGTTCCACCCTATCGCACGAGGATTGAGTTGCGTGCACAGGGCCGAAGTTTAGACTCGGCTGGAAATTCTGACAAGAAGGTGGTGAGTTGCGTGTAGGTGTTCCAGAGGCCGGCTCGTAGCACGGTCGTCTCGAGAGAAGAACTTCCGTGGCGTCCCTCGATGAAACCCGAAGACGAACACCGGCATGGTGTGTCCTGTCGATCGTGGGGGGCTGCGAGATCGAGCGAGCGAGCAGGCGAGCGAGAGGGAGTTTCATTTAAGTTAGAAATTGCTTCTTCCGCAGCGATGATGGGCCGCAAATTGGGCGCGAAACAGAACGCGAAGACGAAGAACGTAAGAGTGTGCCATTGACGGGGTGGGGACGTTAAACAGCCGCGCACGGAAACGAGACATCGAGTAATCTATCGATTCTTGGTCGCTACCAGTGCACAGTGGGGCGTATTTTTGCAAACGTGGTCAAAATTCAAATAGTGTGTGCTGAACATTAACACAGTGACCTATTACCAAAATCTGTGCAGTTTAAATAAAAAATAAAATATTATGTTGTATGCCTATCTCAGTGCAGGGTGGGAGTGTATTTGGAAAACAAAGCATCTGAAAATGTATTAGAAATTTAATTTTTAAAATTGCTGGAAAATAATGAATATCGCCTTCTTATAATATTATAAAGAATTTAGATATATAATATTACTTTATAATTATAAGAACTGCAACAAACTGTAGCTGAGGTTCATTTTCCAAAACATGTGGAAAAAGCTAATTTCACCAAATGCAGTTATGGACAAAATAAATCATACCATACCCCAATTGTGACATTATAAATTTTTACGAAACAAATACATATTATTCAATTTCAAATGCTTGATAGTCACGGACGCTTATGCTGCTACATATTCATATGTACAAACTATGTGCCAAAGAAGACAAAACTGAAACACATATTCGTAAATAATAAATAATTTGTTTCAGATGACAGTTTCGTAAATGACCATACATGACAACATGTGTACCTGACTTCCTTATGAGTAGTAGTCGAAACTACTTTAAGAATTTCGAAATAATATATTTTGCACAGGATTCATGGATTTTATAGCGGTGGCAAATATGGAAGATCGTAACGGAAAATTGAGCGATCGTTTCTAGGGACGCGGATTGACGCGATCATTGAGAGTGAACTCGTGTATCGCTCTATAAACGTGTTTTATTCGAGGCAGTGAGTTATTACGCGGAGGATATAGTTTCCTCGATCGAAAATAGGGGACGTGAAACTTCTTTCAAACTTGGTGTGCTAGTAGACATTATTTCTATGGGGCTTCTGTGTAACTTGATTGATTAGTATTAGTATCCGGTAGATTTAATGTTGAATAGTTATGATTACTTTGCTTTATATCTTTTCGTAAAAAATATCAATGTTAATGATATTTACTACTACACACTTTATTAAACAGATTGATATTTCGGTTAGGCTCGTAGCGATAATTTCAATTCAATTTTTGGCACAATTTAATCGGAGAAACGTTTATATATTTTTCTTAGAAAACTAATAAGGTGTTTTGCTGGCGAATTGCTTCGTATTTTAAACGCAACATGAAAAGAACATTTCAGTAAAAATAACAATATTATGTAACTTTTTACAAATCCGCACTACTACAGGGAAAAGATTCTTAAAGAGATGAAATTGTAGAACTGACCAGCGGTTAGATACAGAAGTTGGAAATAAAACGTTAAGGAAATATTTCTAGCACTGCATTTCTTTACCAGCGGCCTCCACTTCCAACGAAATAGTTCTTTTAGGCGAGCAAAGTGAGCAGGACGTCGCCAAGGTGTCTGTAATAGGATCAAACGGATTGTTAACAAGGCTTCGAGGCTGTAACTTGTTGAAATAGCACCGATTGTTACAAAGATTCGCAAAGGGTTGGCGCTCGTTAATTTTGAGTGGCGAAGACGAAATTCGATAGCCCTTTGGCTCAACCCTTTTAGCGGCATGGACAACAAAGAGGTTTTTTGCTTTCTGAAACATAAATCACCGACTCCTTAGGTGTAACGAACTGTAGTCACACTGCCATCGACAAAGGATCTTCGGATATCGTTAACAACCAGTATCGAATAAATACAGGGACACGATCAGACAGATACCTTTACGTTCTACCTCCAAGGGTGCTTAGCTCTTCCGTCAAAGTATCGCTAATAATTACTCGGGCGATAGTGAATTTTAACTATACTGTAAATATATACCTTTCTACTACTTTCGTTTAATTATCCTTTGAGCTGATGAACATGAAAAATTAGGATTAAGTATTTGTCCATATATCATCCCTGCTGACATTTATTACCATGATGTATGAAACACATTTGCTATTTCTTGAAAATTGTAGTTATGATTTATTTTCGTTGCCAGAAGTGACTGTTACCTATAAATATTTGAAACTCTACAACACTATATCTTCAGAGTGATTTAGCATTGTATCCTTTAATGAAGAAAGAAAAAACACATTTTGCTATTTTATTCATAATATATAACCTAGTTTAAGTACTTGTAACTTTTGCCACTCGTACAGTTGTTCAAATAATTTTGAGCAATATTCTATGTAACATTCTCATTGGTGCTTTAATAAATCTGTAAAATGTGTTTGCTTGTTCCAAGGCTTGTCTTGTTTATTTCTTTCCATTTTTACTTCGTCGACCGTAATTTAAGAGAAACCTTTCGATCGGGACTTATGTGACGTCTTGATTTAACGGGGGTTGTCGAAGTATACGTCTTCAGAAATCGTGAAATGGATTACTGGTACAAGTTTGATAGTGCTCGTGATTCATGGCGGTCAATCCCGGCGGCAGGTGACTTTACGAGTATCGTTTTCCACGCAGTTCGATGTTAGCAGTGGGAAAAGGTAAAGCTTTATGGCCACATGGTACACAGAGTATTAATACGAGTCTATAGAAAGTTTTATAAATTTGTCAATGGTATACTGCTTTCCCATATTCTAACGTCCAGCCACTCTTCTGTATACCCGCGCATAGAAAAACTAAGAATTACAAATCTCCCATACAGCACACTTCGCTGCAGCTTTATTGCAGGAACGTTGCTGCAATATTGCGTTGTTGCAGGTAGCATTGCAATATTGTAGGAACGTTCCTGCAATATTGCCGTGCATTATTGGAGTGGTAATGATCCTACAATATTGCAGCAATATTGCAAGAACGTTGCCGTGCAATGTTCCATTGGCAACGATCCTACAATATTTCTGCAATATTGCGCGCACATCGACGTGCAATGTTTCAGTGGTAACGACCCAGCAAAATGGAAAATGTAGTGGGACGATTGCAATCTCGTACCGCAATATTTCCGAAGAGTTGCAGGATCATTGCCACAATTTTACCGTTTCGTTGCAGAATCATTGCCGGAACGTTTCAGGACTACATGTTTGCAATGCTGCCGCAACATTGCAAAAATACACACCTGCAATATTGCGAAGGAGGACATAGGACTGAACCTGCAACGTCTCTGCAATGTTATGATGCAACATTGCAATCTTGCACTGCAATATTGCAGAGACGTTGCTGCAATGCTATGGTGCTGTGCGGGCTGTTCGATGGATTGTCTGTGCATCATGCCATTGATGAAAAAAATATTCGTTTACATTTAAATTTTCAAAATGCCATTGCATCAACAACAAAATTAAGATATCAGGATTTCTTTGAATAAAATCTAGCAACGTATGCACTAATTATTAAAAAATACGAAATTGAATCTTGGTAATACAATTCTGATACCCATACCTTGCGATAGACATAATAATATTTTATAAGCTTCAACTTAACTACTCTATTTGTTCATGAACACTTTAGTTAGCCACTGTACATACCACTCGCTATTAAGACTGGAGGAACAATACGAGTAACAGCCTCTTCAATCGAGACCTTACTTGACACAAAAAACTCTGAAATATCGATCATTCGCTACAAAGGTCTCTTTTTAAAGCGTTTTTCTATTAACACGACTTCTGAAATTTGGATTACTTATTTGTAAATATACCTTGATACTTTCACCTTTAACATACTTCTTACTCAGCTGGGACTTCTACCGAAACTGAAAATAGCGATAAGATACCGGTATTTTTAGGTTCCATCTTCAAAACCTTTATAGAAAACGAAATACGCAAATACCGGTATGACGTCATACCGATAGATGCAAATACCGGTATATTCACTTATATTTACTGGTAACTTTTTCGGTTTTCAGATTTTATTACTGTTTACAAAATATTATTAGATAAGGATCTATACGGTAAACGTATACCTACTAATATATTGGTATTTTTATAAAAAGATATTACGTTATGTCGGTGTTTTTACAGTTCGAATAAACAAGGATCATGAAGATATTACTTTAATCTACCATGTCACCGAAAGAAGAACCGGAAAAAAGGTATTTATTTCGGTTTCGATGCTTTAATAATTTCGGTATTCACCTATTTCGGTTCTACATATAACGGTTTCGGTACTTATCCGTTTTGGTACGATATCGGTTTCGGCATAGCTTTGCTAACATAAAACCGGTATCACAATCACACCCGTTTAAAGTCCCTACTTTTCAGAAATAACATTACTTTACATACCCATGTTATCTACAAAGTCAAGCCTGAAGAAACCCTGGATACGTAATCATTACTATTCCTATAAACCACCGTGTCAGCGTTATCCCTGACAGGTATCACTGCCAGGCGACGACCATGTAGGTTATTGCTTGCCTCGTTATTGTAAGGTATGTAATTACTACACCCAATATCATCGGTGTGCGTATAATTACTACATGCACTATCATCAATGGGTATCTAATTTCTACACGTACGCCCTGCCAATGGGTGTGAAATTACTGGATGTACTATCCACGCTCGCCGTTCAACTAATACGTACACCATATCACGGATTGTGCAGTTATTAAGTGCAGTTAGGGAAGTTAAAGTCTCCGCTTAGTTGCGTGACTTTGGCGTCGGGAACGGTCGAGCAACTCGTCCCATCGTCGAATGAAGTTTAAGGTCTTGATGTCGCTCGACGATCAATCACGAGTTAAGCGTAGTGGAATTTTGGAGCGTAATTAGTAGAGTAGGTACTCTGATTGGAACTTTCGCAAAACATAACAGAAATGTTCGATCTACTGAAGTGCACTTCAATTTTTCTAACAAGGGAACACTGCGGACCCGGACTCACCGATTGGAAAGCTACTTTGTGGGTTTTTAGTGACTCAAAACAGGAACAAAGTCAAATTAGCACTTCCGCTTTTTCGCGTGTAACTCTCAAAATACAAGAGACAGAAAAAATGTTTCAAATAAAAGTTTAATGGTGCAATAAGCGCAATAAATAAAATTTTAAAAAGAGTTTAAAAAAAATACCTGAACGAAAAAAACTTTTTCAAAAATTTGTTAACGCGAGTTTGCAGCGCTGACTGCAACATTAAACTTTTGTTTGAAACTTTATTTGCTGTCTGTTGTAATTTGAGAGTTATACGTGAAAATGTAGAAATACCAATTTGACTTTGAGGATTGTTTTCAGCTCCTTAAAGGGCGATAGGGCCCAAATGAAACACACCGTTGTTCTTGTTTTGAGTCACTCTAAAAACCCACAATGTTGCGTTCCAATCGGTGAGTCCGGGTTCGCGGTGTTCCCTTGTAAGATAAAAACGGTACAATTAAGCCTTAATTCATTTAATTGCACTTATGTGCCACAGTAAAAATTAAGGTTCTCTGTGGGGCTTCAAAAAATCCTCAAAACAGTGGATTGGTAAGTTTTATTACAGGCTAGTTGGGGTAGCTTAAATTCACCATTCTTTTGTTTGATGCAAGAACGACCTCAGAATACTTAAATCATTTTGCGTAGTACACATAATTAGATTCCTCATTCTTTTCTATACATGCCCTCCAAATTGCATTGCCGTACCTCTAAAATTGGTAGAGTTATTGTACAGTTTGTGCATCGATGTTGGACACCTGACACTAAATCGTATCTAATTGTAAGCCAAACATACATCAACCTGAATATGATACGATCTATGACTATTTTTATAACTGTATTTTTTCCAATTTTATGCAAGATGGGCCTGAGAGGAGTATAATGAAAATGAATAATACCGATTAATTTACCACATAATTCCGATTGTAATAATGCAACTACAAAGAGGAAGTATCAAATTTTTAAATATTATATACAGTTTTACAACAAATTCATTATGTATACAATTAAAAAATATCTAAGTTCGTAATGTTTACAGAATTCTGGCACTGAGGCCCTTCTTGCATCCAACAGTACAATTTAAGCTTCTTTTCTCTCCTGCACACATCGACATCACCTTGAATGATATACTTCTACCTCTGACTTAAACTTGAATTAGAAAAAAAACATAATGCAGTAACCACCATAACAAACTCTTCAAATAAAGATCGTTCCACACTCGAAGCACCCAGGCTACTTAAAATTAAGTGACCCACCCCGCGCAATTCATCCGAAGGCGCCGGATAAACAAGGTTCTCGTCATTCGGGGGGTTAATCATCAGCCGACGTTTTCATCGTCGGTCGTCGAATGAATTAGGATTTTCGTGGGCGCTCGGTCGACAGGCGTGACGAATTCCTCGATCTCGCCGCGCGGAATCGTGGCCCACGCTAATGAGACGGAAGTAATCCCCCCTTGCCCCCGCTTCGGGTATTCATTCGTCCTGGTTGAAAGCTCTCCGGGGTCGGTCATGGTTCCGGCGCAGGAATGGATTTCCCCGCGAAATTCCGGTCGCGCCCTCTAATCCACGTCGTTTCCGACCTTCGACGCCCTAACACGAAGGAGGGCCCCGCTTTATCACGAACACACACCTTCCCGTTGCACCTCTTTACGAATTATCGTCTCGCAGATAATTAATCTCCCTTCTGCTATATCGCTTTCTTCTCTTTGAACGTTAATTCCGGAAGCTTCTTCTGATCTACGACCCCCGCCACCCCCGCTCGCCCCACCGAGCAAACGACTATTTTGTCTCTGCGCAGCTCCCTGCCGGCGAGGGTTGAGGGCTGGGACAATTATGATCTTCCTGATTGATTTCACGGTTCGTCCTGGCGAGGATAGCGGGAGGAGGGGCGATCATCCGGGGCGAAGAAGGAAATGCAGAAATTTATATTCGAATTCTGCGGAGAAAAATTTGTATATGACCAGCGCGTCGACACCCGCCATTCATTTTCCCCGGGGTTTTTCTTTGTCTGCGGGAAAGAACAGGCAAACTGGTACCGTTCTATCCCCATCTACACATTCCGCATTTCAACCGCCCTCTTCGGCTGCCTTGAATTCCACGAGTACACTGCGCAGCGAACTTCTCTTTTCTCTGGCCGCTATTATACGTTACATACCGTTCGTTCACATATCGCGGACTATTAGTGAATAGTTTCTGTCAAAACTTGGCGCAACTGCGGGAGAACGATCGTATTGGTATGCGCCGGGACGGTGTCGAAAGGGGAGGTATTAAAAAGATTTTAGTAGCTCTGGTAGCGCGAGGAAACGGTCGAGAATTTTCGTGGAAAGTTTCACGGAGATATGTACGAGGAAGTTGGTTATATGTTGGGGGAATGTGTGGTGGAGTCGTACCATCGCCTAGTCTATGTAATTTTTTATTGAAGGGATGTTTAAAATTCTATTGGGCAGAAAGGTTGGTACCAAACACGTTCTAGTATATAGAAAATCATGGACACAATTAAACACTCGGAGCTTCAAGAATTGTTCGATGTTAGATATTAGAATGTATTACACACACTTAGCGTTAAAAGTAAAATTATATTTAGAGTAAGGCTTTTACTATTTCTCGGTTTACGGATATCCGAGTTTTGAGTATCCTAGTATTCGGATACTCAGAAAATTTATATTCGGATATCCGGATACTTATTTAATTTAGATGCGAGTACCCGAGTGTCAGGATATTACCGGGTACTCGAATTACTCATTATAACTCGAAATCCGAATCTGTATACGGTTTCGAATATTTTATCATAATGACTCAATAAAGCTCTGTTTATTTGAATTCTAATTAAAGACAGCAAGTTTTTAAGTTTTTAAGACATTCAACTGTAAATAAAATATTAATATAAGTCCCTTCGCATTTCTTGTTTGAATCACTTTAGTTAAACTTGCTCTCTTTAATTACGAAGAAAGCTTTATTGAGTCATGATGATAAATTATCCGAAATCGGGTACTGGGATCCACGTACGGATATCCGGATATTCAGATCCGGATTTCGATTCGGATTTCAAGTTAAAACGAGCAATCCGAATAACTCGGATATCCGGAAAGTAAGATCCCTACTTATGAGTCATAAGAAATACCACGCGTAAGCATCTACTTTGCATAGCCTTATTTACAATTAATATCAATATAAATTACAACAAAAATGTGAACAGGCCTGACAACTATAAAAAGCGTGTCTTCGGCTGAAAAAGATGTATTAATATATTAACATTTCTATGTTCCCATGTGCAAATAAGAATGAAGCACGTGGCTACCACAACAGATACTGCAATCATAAATCGCTTCGCTTAGTCCTTCACGTTACACCGTGAAGAAAGAAGAAGAAGTATATACAGCTGAACACCGCCCCAAACCTGATACCATCCATCACAAGAAGTCACGTCCCGCCAATTCGTCCACCAAAGTCATCCGTGCCCGTGATCGAAGACATTATTGTTAATCCATGACAGTGTAGTACACAGGGCGCGACGTTCGATACAACAGCGAGATGCACCCTCCGGTTAGTGACTAGGTGCTTTCCACTGTCATGCTAATCCGTGGCAGGACGTAATTGCCGATTTATGCGCGAGTTCGCGGTAAGATTCTGGCCACGGGCATAACGCGTGCGCAGGATGTGTCCCAGGGGGTTGGAATTACTTATCCGCGGAAGAACAAAATCGCATGTCTGATGGATGATGGGGGGGACATCGTCTAACGTCACGTTCGCGGAGAATAGACGGAGTCGTCACGCTAGAGAATGAAATCCGCGGCGGCCTCTTCATTCTCTTTGTCGTCTTGCCAGCGACTAGCGAGAGTCATTGTGATTCAGCTGAAATCTTAATGGAGTATCGAGAGCCGAGGTGGAACGTCTATTATGAACTCGCCTGTTTCCCATTACGGTCAATAAAAGGGGGAGTTTCGAAGCACATTTTTTCCACAGGGGGAAGTGGGGGGAGGACCAGGAGGGGTTGGGTTCGGGGGTGCAGAGGCGCCTTACTAGCAACAGTGACGTCATTTTAGTCCGCGATCCATTCTCCGTGTCGCGGGGAGCATTTCCATTTAGATGCTCATCTCGCGGAAAAGATTTCACGAGGATATATTACCGTAACGTTATGTCTCCTTTCGTTCGGAGTAAACTGGAACGAGATGGTATCTTTGAAATAAACGATCGCAGTTAAACGCTTTGCTTGCAATACGAGCCATTAACGTGCATCCACGCTAATATCCTGCTTCTGTTACTACCGCGAGGTAGACATAAACGGGCGCAAGACGACTCGCTTTTAATAGATTCCAACCAGCTTGGTCACAATGAGCGCGGCCATGGGTAATGGTAATTCAATGCTGGACGCGTAATTTCTTAAAATGGACTGAATAGAAGCGTAGGACATGCTGGCGCGAGAGTGGATTGAATAATTCGACTTGCTATGTGGAGTCTGCGCTGTTAAGGACACTGAACTGTGTTGTATTTATGATAGGAGCAGCAGTGCCTCCGCATTTTTGAGAAGCAATGGCGAAGGAACGTCAAGATTGAATCAGACTTCTTTAGACTTCTACTGTGAATAATAAACGGCCACTCGATTATATTATGTCCTTCAGTGCTATTCCTAATTATAATCTACATATCCTTTCTTGCCTTATTGTTAATGCATGTTGGTCCATTTACTTCCAATTCCTATTTCGTTTAGTTTTAGTTTTAGTTTTAGTTCTCAGGTTGGCTCGCCGTTTACTCTCACGAGCTATGCGCTAACTGTATTAGAGACAGTAATATATTCTTTGAGTAATAATAATGTATAGGTGCATGAAGTCTATCGAAATAGATTACAGGATTAATGATTTCGTTTCTTTGAACTAACATCTAACGGTGCCTACAGAAAGCAACTGAAAATAATAGATTACCAATGCATAGGATCTTGATAAACGTATATCAAAAAGTTTACCATGGACGCTTTTTTTTCAACACGTGATCTCCCCTAAAAGTGTGATCCGAAAATGTGGAGATTTTTCGCCCGCTTGTGGTCCCACGATTTTCGAAGTAAATTTTGTGCCAACAGACACAACAAATTTTCAGGTTCAGCTGACAATTATATAGTTTCTGAGATAAGTATGGGAGATCAAAGAAGTGAAAAGTCATTAAAGTGTCGGTCCGATAATTTAAAGAATTGTCCTCAGGAATTTTGCTGACAGCTAATATCGAAATTGAACGCAGATTTTTAAAATTCGCAATGGCTGATTCAATATAGCTAATTGTATGTCAAAAAATATTTTAATTTTCATAAGACTTTGGTCTAATATTCGTAACGTAAGAAAAGCATCCACACAACCCTGGACGAGATTCAATCACAGAATATTACTGCACATGCGAAAGTGATGCTCGAAGTGGTGCAGCCACATTATGACAGTCTATGGTTCCTCGGATATGGTCAATATCATAGGCTGCATGTGTCCAGTCCCGCTAAGTGTAAAATTTCCAAAAATTAAAATCAAGAAAAATAAATGTCGGTGTAGTATCTATAGGTCTTTTTTATTTAACTTTGACTCAACTAGAAAATTTGTTGTGATTGATGTCTCACCATAAGGTATCATGTGGCACGAAATTCAGTTCCAAAATCGTGGGACCAAAAACGGGCCCTTTCCTGGGTCACTCTTCGTTCTATCACTTACACATGATTTTACCAAACTCTTAAGCGACTTAATACAGAATCATGCGCGAATCTTGTCGACAAGATTACACTTCAGAAGACCCTGGCCCTATCAATCTTCAAGAGCAACCCTGTTTCCTGCTAACAGGCCGTTGCACCTCATTTTTCCGTTCATCCCTCGCGCCGCGAGCAACACAGGACGAAGTTGTCGCGGATGTTCACCGTTAAATGGCTGGATTGACTCGTCCTGTGTCATCTTGGGGTGATAAATACCTATCACGACCAAGTGTCCAGCTCGTTCAGTAAAGACTTGTCCGAACCCAGAGGGTTTCCAGGTGTTCTGCTCGGCGAAGGTGGCACAGGTTGGGGCAGACGGGTCTGAACTACGCTGCTGTGTACCTTCGCAGCGATACGTCATCCCTGACAAGCTGGTGTGCCGATAACCTCCGTCTCCGACGAACCCCCGTGTGTGGCCTCGCACCTCATCGCTGCGAGGGCCATCCATCATGTTTGAGTAATGTAGGGACACGATTTCGCGTTATTGCGAATGACCGATTCTGCCGTAGCAACGTCCCTCTGCTTCGCCTCGATTATCATCGAAGAAGTTGTTCCTCCGTTGTAGGAAACTATTAGGTTATAATGTCCCATTGGAAATGTGGCTTTTCCAGGGACAACGCTGTCCAGCAGTGTTCTGTCTACTTGGTGTAAATACTATTGTACATAGAAATCTTCCTTCTACATATTATATTGTAGTCTGATTTATGCAATTCCAGTGTTTCACCTGTTGGCGAAGTTTGAAATGGGATTTGGGAAATGGGTAATTGTGGTAGCAGAGGAACTTATGTGTGGTGCATGGAGCCGTGGCGAATTTAATGTTGAGGGGAGTTGAGTTAAATGCATACAAATATTTTTAGTGCAAATTCAATAAAATGTATTAGGTGATTGTAAAAATTTATTTAAAGAATAAAAAGCAGTTTTCTTTTCTTTTTACAACAGAATTCTTTTGTAGTACTTCTTTCGGAGGAGCCAGGGACTCTTGGTGCCTATTTGCGTGCGTCTCTGGCATGTAACAAAGTTTGTATGAGCTCATGTTAAATGTTGTTTATAAAATTTCTGATTAAATAACTATGGCCTCGAATGTGGACATCAAGTTGAACAATAGAGCTGAATCTGGGCACCCACAGAATTTAATTATGAATCTGGAAGAGTTAGCTGAAATACGAAATCCCACCTCTTCCAGAAGATACAAATTATAGATTCCAGATTATACAAATCTTGAGTTGTGGAATTTGAGAAAATAGCATACTGTGCATACTGCTTTCGTTTTTAAGCTGAAAAGGGAATCGTTATGAAACCAAGTTCAGGAGACCAGAAATAATTCATAAACCCCACTTTCAAAATGTAAATAATGTAGGCATACCACGCCAGAAGGTTTTGTTATCCGTTTGGTATGTATGACCGCAATCATTTTTTGTAAATATAATGTTATCGCGAGCAATTAAATCCTTTAAAGTCTGCTTTGGAAGTAAGCCGGCCGGCTTTTATTTATGCGTTGCATAGTTCTGCTTCATCAGGGCAACGCGGGTCGCAGGTCGCAAAGGAAACGTTTCAGTAACTGCAGCACTTCGCTTGGGAAATCATGGACCGCCCACCATGTTCACTGGACTCCCTGTCAGATTTTCACCCCTTACAAAGCTTGCAAAATTACTTACATCGAAAAGAAACGAGAAATGTCGTTGAAGAGTATTTCAATGAAACGAAGAGAATTTAAAAAGGGGAAATTGAAAGCTTATAATTAGAAAACAGATAGGAGACAAGTTGTTGAATAACCATTGGCAGAAACTTACTTTACACCTCACCAACGTATCAAGAAAAGGCACATTACTCATAGAACGACCTAAGTAACATTATCGATTGCACCCTTAGCTTGGATTCACTACCGGCCGTTTTAAAATAAGTGAAAATAAACTTGATCCAAATATAGTTCCTGATTTAGTCTTCAAATATTCTATTGAAACTACATAAGTAAAGTAAACTTATGCTGGCATGACACTAATCATTGGCACTCTTGATTAAAAAGTAAAATATTAAGAAGTACGAGCTTAGAAAGTATTCTTCTACCATTTCTGATTTTTCTTTCACTAGAACACTACAAATTCCAGTAGTTGAACTACACATTTTACATCTGGCAACACTACAAAAAATGTAGCGGTGGAACAAAATGATGAGTTTTAAGCTTTTCCTTAACATGTTGATAAGAAGTATGAAAACAAACTGAAATACCTAGCAAAGAAACATTCCGCAACAAGAAAGAGTTGGTGGCTGACTTAAGCAATTATCCTGAATGAGGGTAACACTCTAACTAGTTTACAAGATCATAATTTTATTTTCTTTTGTCCGATCTCTTATTTATTTGTATTTTTAGTTATTAATGAGGAATGAATTATTAAAACGTCAACAATTTATTTTTAGTTTTTGAGTGCCAATACAATTGACACATGCTGTGACAATAAATGTACTAAGTATCCCAATGATTGTACTTTTATGCCTGTTTTTGTATTTCATTCAATATGTTTAGAATAAAAGACTAGGTAAGTACTCAAGACTTTTTATTTTGATAAGAAATCCATAAGCATCGATAATAACTGAAAATTAAGACCATATAAAAACTTCTCAAAAAAATATCGACATTCCAATTAGGACATCCTCTTAGGGTGCTAATCATTGTACAGTTTACCCTATTTAGTTTGGTTCCAACACACCGTACTGGTATGTAGTGCGTCGCCTGCAGACATATTTTCATTTTTCGTTCCTTTACCTTAAGGGGGTAGACACGTCACGTGACACGAGCGATGCACCGCCCTGTAATACCGACAATCTAACCTAAAACATGGATTTGGGATTTTTCGTGTTTCGTCCTTATATGAGCAGATTTTGGGCTGGGCGAGGCCTCATTCGAAAGAGGAAGGTTCAATGCGGAGCGCTCTACTCACTGTTTGAGTCACAAAACTCTTTTAGTGACCTAAAAATACTTAAGGAGGTAAATACGCCACGTGACACGAGCGATGTACCGCGCTGTAATACCGACAATCTAACCTGAAACATGGGTTTAGTAGGATACGTTGTTTGTCATTATATGAGCGAATTTTGGGCTGGGCGAGGTCTCATTCGAAAGAGGAAGGTTCAATGCAACACGCTCTACTCATCGTTTGAGTCACAAAACTCTTATAGTGACCTAAAAATACTTGGAATCTGCGAGTGTATTTTGTCCATTTTTTCTCTACTTTGGTCACTCATATTATTACATATCAACAAAATCTCGTCGAACCATGGCCAGAGCGTGTTGTACTGAACCTTCCTCTTTCGAATAAGACCTCGCCCAGCCCAAAATTCGCTCATATAATGACAAACAACGTATCCTACTAAACCCATGTTTTGGGCCAGATTGTGTCGGTATACAGCGCGCTGCATTACCCGTGTCTACCCCCTTAACAATCAGTTGAGTTATGTGTGTCAATCTGAATACAGAAATCGAAAAAATTAATTTCCAGACTCCAAAATATTTCCTTCTATATCTGACTAGAATTGCCCAGCTGCATCTCTCTCTCTCTCTCTCTCTCTCTCTCTCTCTATCTCTCACTCTGCAAAAGACAGCACAGAACTCTTGCAGCTGATGGGTCAGAAATTTCCTCGTTCTTCATGAAATTCGAGTTGAATGTACACGAATTAACGGCCGCAGAATAGGACAATAGAATACGCTGTTACACCTGCATATCGATTACAATGCTGCTACTCACCGTTATGAACGAGCAGAGCAGAGTCGCGGGCAACAGTGATTAGGTCACTGTCGGTGAGAGTCTCGTCGGACGCGTTACCCGAGGTTGGTGTGTCACTGAGGCCAGCGCCAGTGCTGGGCATATGATACAGGGGATGCTGTTGTTGCTGTTGATAGGCACGTTGTTTATGCTGACTGGCGTTGTAGTGATTGAGGTGCGATTGCGTGGTCTGGTGATTATTTTGTGGGTAGGCGGGCGCTCGACCTCGCAGACTTGGCGAATTTTCCTCACCCTCGCTGCCGCTCAAACTGTAGGCCGGGTAAAGCCGTCCCTTCCCTGAAAAACACGTGGAAAATGCGTTGTTACTAGCGAACGCACATGCAGTGAACCACAAAAGAATTCGCGTAAACTCAATTCTGGGCTTCGGAGGACTGATATCTTTTTAGAGAAGACATTTTAGATTCGTTATAGATAGAGATGTATACTATAGTATTTGAGGTTTCACTTAATGTGAAGTTTGTTGTGAAATAATGAATCAGTGCAACACAAGTTGAAACCCTATAGTGCACACGTAAATTAAAATTACACTATTGCAAACGTTGGACCACATAGGCCCATATCGCAAACTGTAGGAACGTAAGGACATTTTGAGCGAAACAAATATTTTTACACTGCACGTAATTATTGCACTCAATTTTTGTTAAGAAAAATATTTATAATAAAATGAAATACTGAACACTACGGGTCATTGTTATCTGAATGTGTCTCAATATCATGGAAACTACGTGAAAGTAATCGTGTGAATTGTCCTTACATTCTCTACATTGGTTGGAAAGTTTGTCTCATTATCAGTTTTACATACCGAAGTTGAGAAAGGAACCTAATAAATATGAATACACTTCTGTTGTAGCATTATTTGACAGTGGATGTTTAAAATGATTTCCATTCTCAAATATACACGTGTTTAACCTTTCCTGGTTGGTTTTTTATCGTGCCACGTGCGATATGAATACATTTTTGTAATATTTAAAGACGTCATATTGCATGTAAATTAGAATCTTTTCTTAAGCTTTGAGCTACACTGTGTACTACCTGTAAAATTGATCATACACGATTTAATCACCTTGTGTAAACCTCGTTTATATTCGTTCGATCCTTTGTCATATGCACATATTATGCCATTAGTAGTTATTAATGCATTGCGTCGGTGAAACGCATGAAAACTGTGTGACCAAAGAGGTCCCTGTCGGGATATTGAATTTTCACCAGGAATTTTATTACACTATTCCGGTATTCGGTTGATACACGGCATCCGTGATATTTATACGATAATTTCCTGAATGAAAGAACCATGGTGGCGCGGATTAAAACGATATCGAAGCCAGAATGCGTGTGCGTGCACATCGGCGACGTTTTGTGTTATGGATAAATGGGATATCGTTTTACTACCAATTTATTAATCATCAAATAAAATCACCTGGTCTGCGATTCCTCGCGTTCGTATAACCACAGAGACTCTTGGAATTCGATAATGACAAACGTAATAGTTTCTTGGGTCTTTACAAAGTTCAACAGATTTTAAAAGGTAAGTGGAATATAATTTGATACTGCAGCTTTTGTTGGTTTGGTGCTAAAATTGACGACGTCCACTTTTTCTAACAAATGAGTTTTTCGTCTTTAGCAAATGTCAAGTGTATTATCTTTTAGTACAGTCGAACCCCGACACCTCCAATCTCAAGGGAAGGGAAAAAATCTTCGAATTATAGAAGTTTCGGCTTATCAAGTTTTCGAGTAATTCAGGTTCAACAAACGAAAATTCGACTTATAGGGGCTTTGTACGACTGTTAATCAATCTAGGTCAATTGTTTATTGTATACCTATAATCACATATATCTGTAACTTATGTACTACATATATAAAAATATTTATACGACACATTTTATGATAGAAATAATACACTTTATTGTAATTAAAAAAATTAGTGACTGCTTTGTGCTAGTCTTTTAATGTATTGTAATTCAATAACATTTTCAATCATAAATAATGTAGAGAAAACATTTTCCTCAATATTTTGTCATCTTTCTACGAAATTTCGTAATACATATGTAGAAGTAAACTTGAAGAGTCATTCTTCTAAATTCGAGTTGTAGTAGTGAAATACATAATTTAAAATGCAAAATATAGTTCGAGTTAAGGAAGTTTTATTTCGATTTATAGAGGTTTTCGAGTTATCGGGATTCGATTGTAAATGTAAATTATAATGGGTGATTCTGAATTTAACAGTGCTGCCTGGCTGGATGCTCTTCTGAGTAACTGTTTATACATCCACAGCATCAATATAATAAGAGATAACAAAAGACCCACTGAAACCACAGTGAACCGAAGAAAAAGCAAAGTATTCGTCACGCGACATAATTAAGTCCCATTCTGTAACGCCAGGGTTCAATGGACCAGCCCGCTAGCGGGGTAAAGAGATACCCTCTAGGAAGCTGCAAACCATCAAGGTATTAGAAGAGAACACTACCCCGCCGGTGTCCATTTACCAAAGACATAGGAACGCGCGGTGCATTAAGGCCCTGGGGAGGGTCTCGAACCGAAAAGGTGGCAAAACAATTCTAACGTCGCGCGCACTTGGGCAAACACAGTAAGAAACACGAGACTTCCGGACGTATCATTGGAAGCGGTCGAGGCTCACCCGAGGGGAACGTCCCGAACCGAAAAATATTCTTTCTGGATTCCAGCGGAGGAGACAGTGGGGGCCAGTGTAGCGTCGCCTTGGTTCTTTTCCACAGCCCGCCGTGGCCAGCCTCGGCTCCATGATATTTCTGCCGCGTTTTTTACCGCGAAAAGCGAGCACGAAGGGGGGCGCGCGACTTCTACGAGAGAAGACTAATCGATCCCACGGGTGACCGCGGGTTGTCGTCCAGAGGACGTTCCAAGGCGGAGCAGATGTTGTGTTAGGTGACATGGGAGCAGGAAGACTGGTTTTTCGGTCATGGTAAAGACCGCGCTGGACGTAGGAAAGAAAAAGGAACCGATGACGACATCCCGGCACGGCGCGATCAAGCGTCTCGAAGTAAATCGCGCGAAAGCTATGATCGATGCCCGGCGCCCTTTGACCTCCGACTCGACTCGCGTGCTACGAGCTGCCACCATCAACGAACCATGTTATCGAGATATCGATACCTTGGCCACGGTACTTTGCCGTGCATCGGTGTCTTCAGCTTCCCTGGATCGAGCCAACCGACGCCCAGGGGAGCGTCACCGTCGTCCGCGAAGCGAAAAGGGGAGAGATTTGTTATCACTTAATCGAAACGCGGCGCCTCGGAAATCCTCGGCTTCTTTAAACTGCTGGACGCTTCGCTCCGACGCAACAATATCGAACGATGTTGAAAAATCTTTTGAACTACAATTACTCGATGGGCGAAAGGAGAGCGGGGCAGGTTGAAAGGGAGGTAATTTATTAACGCAGTTATAGCAGCGAATGGAATTAGGCGTGCCCATCAGTGACGAGTTGCTCGACATTTAATTATGGTCTGCGTGTAGTGCATCGAGTTTGCGAACCCCTACACCGGCTCGCCGGGTTTTCAAATAATTTTTTGCCGCTCCGCGCTGCGCTCGTGAAAGGGAGGCCGTGTGTTATTAAAAGGAAGAGCGATCGCGAGATGGCACGGCGCAGCCTTTGTGACTGGGTTCCTACGCGCATACCGTTAATGGATAATATATCGGACCGAGCAGCAAGTTAACTCACCGCTAATCGAATTATCGCTTCGTTCCCGTGTCTTATATCTTTCACCCACCTTTTTTCTCTCCGCCCCTGTGATATTTTTCCCAGCCCCTCCGCCCCCGGCTTTCCCTCTTTTTCTTTCAAACTTTTTTATTTCGCCGCCCGTCCTATCGGCTGTAGTCTCGCTCCGAATGAACTTACGATCTTCGACCTCTTAACAGGTTCAGCGAGTTTGTAATTGGATTACACGTAATCGTACGTGAGACGCCGATTGGAGAATTTTCTAGTCACTGAATCGCGTACATTGACGTCAGTGAAAATAGATTGTTTATAAAAAACTGCCCCACTGGTTTATCGGGTGTACTGTTCTGGTACACTTGGGGACTGTGGCTGTACAGTAGCTTCTATAATAGATAATGTCTAACTGATTTTGCGATCTAATACTGAAAGACACTATACGCTAAGAAAAATAAGTCAAATTTGTGGGACAAAAAAATTATTTGTGAATAAAGTCGATACGTTTAGCGAATCGAGCGATGATGGCCGAAGCGTGTTGTCTCCGCCGCGCGAAGGTGAATTAGTTTAATTCGAAGCTGATGGAATGAAAATGGACAAAGGGATGGACGGCATCGGAACGGCGTGGGAAGGAGAACATAGACGAGGCGTGAAACGATCTCTTCCACGCGGATACTCAGCGGCCAAACACTTTGTATTTTCCCGGTATGCGTGGCCAGTGAGATTCTCTTCGAATTTCACGTATCCATAATACATTATCGAGTTACCATGGGGGAATATTGTGGCCACCATAGAGACTCCTGCGATCGTATATCCGCCGTTTATGCGCGCACGTGCGTGAAGGCTTGTAAATTTCTTCCTAACCTCGAACGTGGATTGTGTTAACCCACATAATTCCATCATCGTTCCCATGATACCGCAACAACGCGCGCGCGCGCCAGAATCTATAATTCCATTAACGCGGGGCGCGGACAATAGTATATCATTAACGGAGCACGGAAATGATCGTCGCCGATTGCGCGGCCGTGTCGGCGCGGGAAACGAATCGATCGTGATTAAGGATACTTTTAAACGCGAATTCGGAAAGTTTCTTTTAAATGCATCGGAGCTTCTGGTAGTTTTAAGACTTCCTGTTTTAGCCACTTGTGACAAGTACTGGTGTTTATTTAACTGGATCGTGTAGAAAGTGGTGGGAGCTGTAATTAATTTCTACAAGAAATTGATGGGATAGTTCAATGATTATCTTCTATTGGAAAGATCGATTTATATATAAAGATAATAGCTTCATTAAAAGAAAATTATATCAGGGTAGGATAGTCTTTATTATGGCACTCAAGTTTCCCCTTTCTCAGTTTTCTATACCTTCCGTAGGAAAAAGTTATAACTTGTTTCAGATTTATAAGGTATAAATTGAGATACCAAGACTCACTGAATAATATTTATTCGATCTGGGGCTTTGAGTAATCGTAGATTGTATTGAAATTGTCAACGTTATTTTTGTCTAATATCTAATACACATAACTGATCCACTGAAACCATGTTTAAGGTATTTAAATATGAAACCACAAATAAAAATCGAGGTCAATGATATACGATTTCGCAGGGTTTAATCTACAAACTTAATCATTTGACGACAAAATATGCGATGGTGCCCCGATTAATAGAGATTAATCATCTATGTAATTCCTTGGCAATTTTTTAAATAAATTTTCAAGAAATTATCTTTTTGACTTAGAAACTACGTTTCACAGTTTCAGCACATTTCAGCACCGTAACTGCTAGCACAATTTTACTAACTGACCAATGTCATTCACACGAATGCTGTATATAGTAACAGATTCTAATAACCTTAATGTTGCACTTTTAATAATCAACTAACTTATCTTACGCCTACCTCATTTGATATAATAATACACACGCGATTAAGGAATAAATTTCCATAAAAAAGCAGCTTATTTGCTAATACAAAGATACTTTCCACGATTCCCTTTCTTATTTTTGAGAACGTTACGATGTATTACATTAAAAAATGTATCAATTGTATCGAATGCCATTCCGACGTTTTCGACCCGTGGCTCCTATGTTTAAAAATACTTCAATATATTCCAACCTACCCCACGATTTTTCAATGTTATGAAACTACGACAGTTTTAGACCACAAAATGAATTACAGCCAGCGAAAAATGTTCCCCCAATAAAAAGGAACTTTCGCCTTTCCCTGATATACGATCCAACTCCACGTTTTCAACGTGTACGTGAACGTGTATGCTTCAAGCTCATTTAGCGATGCTTCCAATTTATACTGAATTTCAAAAGATCCGCGTTACACGTTTTTCTACCGATAAAGATTTTCGATAGTTTTTTGGGTCAGGCAGAGCGAGTTCACGATGCTTGCGCTTCATCTGCCGGTGCACACGAACGTGGATATTATGCGACCTGGAAAATCGGTACAATTTCCATAAAAGTGAAGAAGTTTGGGTACATGTATAAAGTTGAAGCATAACTGTCCTTCTAAGAATATACTTAAGGGGGGAGACCACTGTCAGAAATCTGGAAATTTTTTTTTTTTACATTTTCTGAAAGACGTACGTTTCAAGAATGCTCTCTCCAAATTTTATGAAGAAATTCGCAAAATTGACGGAGATATGGTGTTTTTCGTGAAGCGGTGTCAAACACGCGACTGAGCCACGCGGAACTTTGAACGCGTTTTCCTCAGAATGACATTTTTCAACCGCGTTGACAGTCTACAGAGAAAACTATACGTCCTATTGACATGAGCAAGGACATTTATTGTTCGGAAAACCCGTCGCTATTACGTGACGATCAGCTTTTTTCAATTTTCGACCTGCTTCTATTTTTTTTAGCAACATTTGTCCAATTTTGTACCCCGAAAACAGGACTTTTTTTCAGTGGTTCGCCATTTGGTTATTTTTTACAATTTTGACATTTTCTGATTGTCACGTAATAGAGGCAGGCTTCTAGTTTCTAAATATTACTGTTTTTTTTTAATTCCGATTAACCATATGGCCTGGGGACTGTCAACGCGACTCGCATGTTTTTGCCGCAGCACAAATTTTGACGAAGAATATACAGGAAACGGATTTATGAATTTGATTGAAAAAAAATTTTTCTTACCTTTCGATATGTACACTATTAACTATACTAAGCAATACAGTGATTTACTTGCGTTGTTTGGTTGAAATAAATTCCCGAAAACACCCTTACATTTCGGACCGAGACAGTGGTCTCCCCCCTTAATGTGTGACTTTGCGCGACCTGCAATAGATTATGCAGTTGTGTGCACGTGCGTAGGTGTCATTATGCAACGAACTGGCAAGTAACGTCAGTGTTAGAAGAGGTCGACAGGCAGATAGCATACTTGAATGAAAGTACCTACAGCTTTTCAGTAACAAATATGGGATCCTTTTCTTATTTCTCAGAATAGGAGCATTGAATGTTAGTGCTTAGTGATTTAAGACATGTGGGAACAGTTGCTGCAATCGTTATTAGAAGGGTTTGTGACCATTTTTTCTAAAAATAGGTTACTGGTCCATTTAATCTTTGATCTCCTTATATCTGGAATCTGGATTGTCTGTGGATGTGGCAGTGTGTTTATAAATATGTGGGATATTTTTTCAGGATCGGTTCTACTCGCTAAAATAATAATAAAAGGTGATATACGTGTATGTCCAATTGCAATTGTAAGAATTTTTATATTTCGTAAAACTTGGGCCCGAAATGCCTATTAATTAATGTGGCATTTAACGAAGCCCAGTTGTGTTTCCGCGGATCCATATATTGAAAGGATATCAATGAAAATATAATAATATAGGTATATTATTTTTTGGAGCTTGATACCGGTAAGATCCTGGCTTTCCTTTCCAATTTTTTTCGTACATGTTGTCATTTCATTTCTTACTAAAACGCGACTATTCCATATTCTACAATGTTCAAAGCGTGTATTATAATTTTTGGGACTCGATTGGACTGATACAGTTCGTACAGTAACTATTTAAAAATCGGCTGGCTCCATTAAACCCTGTGTGACCACCGCGGAACTTTACAGAAGTGTGATCACGAAAAGTTAATGAATAGAACCGATCCTGAAAAATGCTCCACGTTTTATTAAACACCCAGTATAATACTTTCTTTCTGATTTTACTAAATACAGTATTCCCTCGCTATAAGCTTGATTTGCTCCTACGCTATAGGCTCGACGCTGTCCCCACCAGTTCTAATACTTGTGTGAAGCGAACGATGGAGCTGTTGACAGTGTCGACACATCCAAAGCGAGCGGAAAGGAAAGAAAACCATCATCAGAAATATATCCGCTACGCAGAAGTTCATTAGGATAATTGAAAATGTCCTTGAAAATGTATTACCCAAAGAAGATTCTATCCTTTGTAAAAAACATCCCTAACCTACCACTTTAGCAAGCAACAAACAAAAACCTCTACTGCAAACCCTTTGCTCCCCAACAACTACGACAAAGTACATTCTCATCTGGATTATCTACACTACAATACCCAGCCTATTGGCAAAAGTAAAGAAATCAAATTTTAGATAAATTGACTGCCATGGATCGCCGATACTCAATGGAACGCGCAGTCCCTGAAACATCATTCTATTTTACATCGTGCTAAATCAGAGCCCACCCCTAAATTAAAGAGATTCGCTCCTAATCCTAATAACAGCAACACCTTCCCCCGTGGCTGTAAACATTGGCATTCTCCGAACCCTTCATTTATACATGTCGCTGTATCGCTCTCAGCGCTAATGGAAAACGAATCCGCCTCTAAGCGCCAGTAATACTTTCAGCAACGCTCAAACCTCGGGCGAACTATACTGCGCCAGTGTTCCCCCGCACCGGGCCGCGTTATCATAAACTTCTCTAATTTCCACGCGCATTATTTGTGCCCGAGATACTGCGCGCAGGATTATTACCGCCTCGTCGCCCGGAAACCACTTCGCGAGATGGGAATGGCCCCCGTACACCCTGCCGCCAATGACGCGCATTGTACGTGCCTGTCCGCCGTTCCTCATGACGCTATGAAATAATACTGCCAGTCGATAACGATATATCGGTATCACCTGATTATCTAACGTCGTATTTGCCCCGTTCGGCGAGGGCGCAGAACCCCATGGAACCGGCCCGCTCGTAACACAACGGCACGGCACGGCATCGTCGACGTCGGGAGCGTGTTATCGATTTTCCCCCGAGCCCCGTGCGAACAGCTACGACTTGACGGGGTTACGAGGTAAACGAGTTCTCCTACGTCCATTTCCCCCCCAAGCGATGGACGCGTTATCTCAGATTATATCACAGGTAAAAAGATTGCGTCGCGGATAGGACAATGGACATTTCCCTTCATCGGGAAATTGGATGGAAGCCTCCTGGAATCCTCTTGGATAGGCTCGGCCGTGATCCTTCGACATTGGAATCGTCTTTCGACTAATCGACTTGTCCCGACGATAGCGCTCGACGAGATAAAATCGCTGCGCCCGTTAATACTGTAGGTTCGATCTTCAGAGCTAGATTCTATTGTCATCGATTCTTCGTAATCAACTACTTCCGTTGGAACGACTATAGATGCTGGCTTCGCTGTGATACTGTCGCGAGCGTGGTATGTAAAAACGTTTTTATTCTAAAGAGATTTGAACGAGTTGCTGGTGTAAGGTACATGAGCTTTCTGACTTCTAGATCATGCGTAAGTATTGGATAAATATTTAGAATACCTAATTGCAGTAAAGTCTCGTTAGCCGCTCGCTGGTCGGAACCGGCGTTGAGCCTGTATCGTGAACGGAGCCCTAATTCCAAGTGTGAGTTTCTCGTGGGAGCGAGATGAACCGCTTTGCGTGCGCACGAGCGTGCGCGATGGTCGCAAGCGCTTACGGCGAGCACGGAAACCGCTTCCGAATTTGAGCAAGGACGGAGTGTCAGGCGTCCGAAAGACGGAGCGAGACAAAATATCAGCGCGTCGTCTGTTTCGTACTGTCCCCGCTCCATTGCAGTGCCTTCGCTCACTCTCGTTCCATTTCGCTCTCAGCTTCACCGGACAAGAGTGAGACAAAAGTGGCGGGAATAGCGAAAAGTCCGTATCGTGTACACCAAACCGAGCCCGTAACGAGACTTTACTGTATATTTTGAATATCTCTTTCTAGAGAGCCACGCGTGGATCGGTACGCAGTCCGTTAAGATGCTCCGCGTTATTGTACTGGTTTGAACACGGTATATATATTATAATCGTCGTAATATTTTTACCCAGTCTATTATATTTCATATTATTATATTAAATGCTAGTTCAGTTCAATTCAAGGAAGTTTTTCATTCATTCAAATGGCCAAGACAGTGATTGATTGGACAATAGATTTGCAACAGTAAGGAAAAACGTAGACTAATGGGAAATCGCTGTTGGTGGTTCTATTACGAGGGACAGGAGCTCGGATTGGTTACTGACAAGGGAACATCCCGACCCCGGAAATTCAAAAAATTGTGAAACTTTGTGAATATGTAGGGACTTTCCTCCTGATTACAACGCAATTTTTTTTGCTGCCGAAATTCACTCTAAGGGGATGTAATTTACCTCTGAAAATCCGGTTATTTTCCCATTTTGTGTTCTAGCTCGTAAACTGTAAAATAATTTTTTACCAAATAAGAATCCTAATTAAAAAGAGTAACATTTGCCTTGAAACTTTTTTTCTATAGCTCTTACAGTTCGCGAATTATAACACAAAATCGGAAAATAGCCGAATTTTCAGGGGTTACTTTCACCCCCTTCATAGTGAATTTGGGCAGTAAACAAAAGTTGCGTGGTAATCGGGCGGAAATCCCCTACATATTCACAAAGTTTCAGAATTTTTTGAATATTCGATTTCGGGATCTCCCTTTGTGAGAGGGTGAAAGTGGTGTTTTTGGAGAGACTTTAGTTTCTGGGTAGGAGGTAATTTAAGATTGAAAAATGGATTTGAGGCCCACGGCCCAGTCCGCCTGTTTTCGAGTAAATCACGTAGGGTAAAGGACCTAATTACTGGCAGCCAACCTAATTACTGTCACCTTAAGCTATTTTACATAAACGTTTATTTATTCGTTATTTTAAGTAAAATAGCTCAAGGTGACAGTAATTGGGTTGGCTACCAGTAATTGGGTCCTTTACCCTACCCCTGAAAGGGACTAAGGACACAAGTGGATGATGTCCGGACCCGTTACGAAAGGATTTAACAATACTACACTTAGTGAAAATCATGCTGCATGAATCAAGTCTATAGCCTATGTCAACAATGTCCAAACGTCAACGAACCTAGCGTTACTATATACCTCCATCGCCTATATATAACTGCATTGTAAGGCTCAGCTACCCGCAAACTAACCAGACACCAATTAATTCCCCAAGCATGTACGTAAAGAAGTTGACGCGGCAAGAATTGAAACAGGAAATACGACATTCAATAACCTGGGTACCAATCACAAGCCACCCTGTGTATCAACACTGCCTCACTACCGTGTCCCATACCCCCTCCCGATTCTTCCTCGCCACACCGCCGTCTTTTTCAATTTTTCTCACGGAACAAGCCTCGCGCCCTCAGTCTACAGATGGCCGCGTTTAACGAGATCAAGAATAAATACTGTCGTAACATTCGACACAGCAATGCGGGAGAGCAGGTGGTACAAATCGATGGCATTGGCCGCAGGCCATCGGCCAATTATCCGCGGCGACTTATGCGTCTCCGAAGGACCTTGCGCGCACGCGTGGCTGCACGCGTGCACGTTTCCGCTGGTGCCCGAGCTTTGCCATCCTTGGACCGGTTCCACCGGGAGCTACAAGCGCTGGCGAACGTGCCTGAGGAACAGTGACATTAAAAGAAAGTGGTGGGGAGCTGGGAAGAGGCACTCGTGCCCGCGAGAGGGCATAAAACGGTGGATCACGTGTATACGGGTCGTTCCGGTGACATTCGGTTGAAAAAAAAGACAAGGGACGACGTCGGCGGCTCGTAAAGTTCGAGATTATACCGTCCCGCTTTAATAGGGCACGCGGTCGCGCCGAACTTTGCATGAGCCTCGCGCGAGAAAATGGTCACGGTGGCGCGGGACACGCTAGACGTAATCACGCGGCACGGAAACAAGAGACGCTTGCCAAAGACATTCCGGCCGCATCTCCTATAAAGCCGACTCGTAAAAAAACGCGAGGTGTATGAATTAACGAGATCCCCGGCGCAGATGCGTCGTCTGGGATTTTTATGCCATTCGATGAACGAATTTCAGACGCGCTCGTAAAACGGCCATCGAGTATGCAGTAGTGCCCCGCAACGTGGTCGGGTAACTTTTCCAGGACGCTGCTTGGTGGTTTTAAATTGGGAAGGTCTTGTGTGTGTGGAACATGTTCAATTCGTGGTCGGAATGAACGTTGTTTGATACTTTAACAGGTTCGCTTTGGGCATTTGTTGATCTAATATGCCAAATATGATGCAACTGCAAATTTGGGCGGACGTGTTATGTCGTCCTGCTCACAGCAAATGCGGAACACCGAGGATTCGCTTGTGAATTGTGATGGGAATATTATAACTAAATTAAGGAGATGTATTCCTAAATTCATCTATATTTATATAATCGTTTTTTGGCTGGACGAGGAAAGGAGGAAATTCACTATATGTAGTTTAGGGATAGATACAATAAACACCTACTAAAGGACTGTCAGAGATTAGAGACTAGCGAACTTGCAGAGGAGATTGTGGAAGGCAGGAGAAATGAGGCGGTGATAAGCTGTATATAAATATAGAGAAACAGCGGAAAAACAGAATGATTGAGCTTAGCTAAAATATAGTTATGTAACAGAGGGATGAGAAGAATGAGTGGGTGAAGATAGCTTTTGTATAGTTAGGTAATTGTAAATCAAGCTCAAATTTCATGGCTGTGAAGCTGAAATAAAGAGTTTATATATAATCATGGTGTCACTGATTCATCGCCGTTTAGCTCAAACTGCTGACTCTAGAAACATGAAATTTAGAAGGTATATTTCTTTTGCGACGTAGATGCTGGATAAGAAGGGATTTTTTGAAATTCTAATCCAAAAGGGGAAAAAGAGGTGGAATATATTTCCTTGGATTCCTTATTACTTCTTAGGCCTGATTACATATCAGCTTGGTTTTTACTTACAAAGATTACCCACATAAATGCCTAAAAACCAGATACAGCATTTTGCCCTAATCAACCCCTAACGGGGTGGTGAAAAGGGTAAAATGTGTTTTCACGGATTCCTTAATACCTCTTAAGCCCGATTAGATATCAGCTTGGTTTTTACTTACAAAGATTACCCACACAAATACCTAGAAACCAGATACAGCATTTTTCCCTAATCAACCCCTAAAGGGGTGGTTGAAAAGGGTAAAATGTGTTTTCACGGATTTTTTAGTACCTCTTAAGCCCGATTAGATATCAACTCGGTTTTTACTTCCAAAGGTTACGCACATAAATGTCTAAAATCCAATTTCATGATTTTGCCCTAATCAAATCGTAAGGGGGTGGTGAAAAGGGGCGAAATGTGCTTTCATGGAGTCCTTAATATCTCTTAGGCCCGAAGCGAAGCGTGGGCGATATTTTGCTAGTAATTAAATACCTGAGTTACTTGCTGGAAAAATATTGATTAGGAATGTAGAACTTTTATTGTTTATTATATACGATGAGAATGACGAAAAGTAAAATAAGACACCTTATAAATAATGTAAAATAATTAAATAATGAATAATGAAATTATATACCTATTATTGTTTTATTTTTAATCGTTAACTCATCTTATCCGCTCCAAAGGTCACTTCAATTGACGAATTAACTCGTTTTAGCTAAGTAACAGGTTATTATTAGTTGTTAAACCATTTGGGCCATGTTGATTTTATGTGTATTATAACTGTGATGGCGGAGATAATGGATGTATTTTAACACAAAGGATATATTTATTTCAAACTGATCTCAAAATCATGGTAGTAGATATACCTACTATTTCTTGTGGATTTTTCTAAACTTGCTAATAAAAGTAGCATTGAGTATCCGAGCACTGAGTATCATTCATGAAGAGAATAAGGAGGAATGTAAATAATGGAGAAAAGAAAAGAATACCTAACAAAAAAAGTACTTATCAAATTTAAATTGCAATACTAAATAGTAAGAATGGCTACTGAACTAGTGCTATATTGAGTCTAACTTGATTCTGAGTTGACAACAGACTGAAACTAATCAAACGTAAAGAGTTTTAATTGTATTTTAATACTCGAATACTTGAACTATCAAATATGTTCCCAACTTTCAACTATTTACCCATCACATCCCAATAGTTGTCCTTTTACATATCGGAGTGCCTATGAGGTGCACTAGAATTTTATCCAGGTGCATTTTACCCCAGAACAGCACTAGCTAGCAGGTTACTCCAGTGTACAATGCAATTTCCTGAAAAACACGCGGGGAAGTGGATGCCTGTAACTTTGAAACTGTACTTTGCAGAAGTAGTTAGCAAGACGCTCTTCCACTGCTTCGTAGTAACTCAGCACTAGTACCCGCGGTGTGCCAGATTAAAATTTCATCGTCCACCTAAGGAGTGCAGATTAGAGCATAGTTATAAGGGATCGATGCGTCTACTAGCCACAAAAGTGTGCTGACGCATACTGACCTATTACGCAGGTTTACTGGTGTAAACGCAGCAACAACGAGAGCTCCTATAGCGAACGAGTTACACGACCTTACGCGTATCCGCCTCTATTTTTATTCGACTCGTTAAGTGGCGCTGACAAAAGCTGTGCATAAACCCAGAAGTTCCATCACCTAACTCGTTCCACAGGAAAGTGATCGATCTTTCAGCAGGCTGTTATCAACGTACATTAATTAACCCTGCATGCAAACACTTTATGCATAACTTTGCGCTGCAATAGAGTACAGAAGGGAACCTCACTATCGCGAGCCTTAGGTGAACGTAATATAATATCGAACTTTCGGGTCAGCCACGACGTTTCTTAAATAAACACATTGCTATAAATACACACATGCCTGTAGCAGAGGCTTCGCGACGAGCACTTGCAAAATTCATTCCAGGAACGTTCGATTGCGTGCAGAAATTTTCATCCAGTATTAAAAGGGGCAAGAAATCGAATATGCCCCTTCATCGGGAACGGTGGATAGTTAGAAATGTACTCGGCTGACCGTTGACTCTAGATCGATATTCGAAGCACGCCTTACATAGCTCGACACTCATCCAGGTGAATGCCATACGCTGGCAGCGCAAGAAGCCTACAATTTCCTCTAAACACCCGTCAGCGGAGGAACATCAAACGTTATTCCCTACATGGCGACTTGTCGAAGATACCGGCGAAGTCTGTTTTTCTTGGGGCGCGCAGAAATTCCTCTCCCAGCGCTGATGCTCCATCAGCAACACTGGCAATTTTAGAAATGCGGGCGCAAACGTCGCGCACCTTGGATCAGTTTAACATTCAATCGTAATGCGTAGATGACATAAAATAGAGAATTCGTTACGACGTGACTGGATTTGTTAACCAGAGATCATAACATTTCTCGTCTGCTAACTTTTGCAATGTTCTGCAAAGCGGGACATTCTTTGCCAATTTTCTGGATGGTGAACAATCTTCAGCTGATGCTTGGTGCCTCGAGCTATCTTCAAATTGGTTGGGATTCACTTTTGAAAATAAAGCTGCCATGTAGAATGTTTCCAAAATCGTCGTTGGTAGAGACCATTTTGCTACAGTATGCCTAGCATTGTTCCCTAACTGGAGCTACCTTGATCTTAATCTAAATTTATATTGCACTGCAGGTTAATTCGTTTTAGTTTCCCATTGTACCTCTAAAAATAATATAATGAGAGAATCTCGTGTCCAGAACCAAATTAGATCCTGAGGAAGCGGCTGGGGACGATGGAGGATAAGAAAAGTATCGCTGAAACTGCACCATGAGGCTTCCCCTAAACATGTAGCTCACAGACTGAGTAGCTTTCAGGACATTACTTCCCTCGTTCGAGTACGCGATCCAGCGGTTATTTCAAGCAGTTTGTTTAAACGATGCATCGTGGAAAATGGCAATAAGGCACGGTAACACACTCCATTACGCCAAGTTGGATTCGTGCATTGGTTGGCGCTATCGTCGAGAGGGAAACAAATGCATCCGCGGCGAGGAGTGCTTTTCATAAAAGGGGGCAGGGTCAATTACTATCATTATCCCCCTTTTTCCGTCGCTATCAGTCGGGATCGCTCACAGGTTGAACGCTCATCTACTCGATTACTATTATTACTGTCGTTGCCGTGGTCCGGCTGATAAATATCCAGCTGGATGCACGAAAGGTTTGTTAACGTAACTTATTAACGCGACTTTAACGCGATAAGTAGGGGCTTATCGTTCATTACGATGGACGAGGGGAGTAGACCGCGAGTGTGGAAGCACGCTTGCGGGTGTGTACAGTGGGTGGAAGGAATCTAGTGAGGCCGTAAAAGTCTTAGGGGGTGGAAACGGTAGCAGGAGGTAACGAGGATGTACTGTATAGTTCTTTGACACTGTGAACACATTTATCTCGTGCTTAGGATTTCGTGATTTTTTACGTATTTATTACGGATGAATAGCTTGGGCAACCGAAGGAAAATATTCATAACTTTTCCAACGAGTCAGGAGGTCTCCACTACAGTAATCCCCCGTTATGAGCCCGACGAACGGGGCTGGCGGCGGGCTCATAGTGCCTTGCGGACATGATTCTCTCTTTCGTACCAAATACATTCGAAATTTTTTCGATAGCAACTTCGTGTCTGACTCCTTCGTTTCCGTAGGCGGTGGTGGGGATAGTCGTCGGGCTGTCAGCGGGGAGAAAAAACGGGCTCATAACGGGGATTTACTGTATTCGAACCCAAACTATATACCACCTCGTGTGGTCACACCGAGCTGGTTACTACTTAGGATATGCTACTTAGCCAATAGGTAGGCTGGCATATTCAATCATTTCTGAGTTTCCATTATGTACTTCTTTCAGCGCGCAATCACAAAGAGTGATAACCACTAACGCAGCATCTGTATAATTTGTTACTTGCTTCTCGATAATTGTTTGGAAATTTTATACGTAAAAAGAGTTTTTTGTATAGCAAAGTAAAATAAAATATTCTTCGGGATAACCACTAACGCAGCATTTGTATAATTTGTTACTTGCTTCTCGATAATCGTTTTGGAAATTTTGCACGTAAAAAGAGTTTTTGTAGAATAAAGTAAAATAAAATATTCTTTTATTGTAATATGTTAATCGGAATATATTAACTTTTAGTGGTTCTATGGTGAGTCTGACATTCCTTTTATTCGCTAAAATTTGTAAATGTTCTACCGATTTTAATATTATTTCCTGGATTGTCCAAATATCTCGATGACCAAAATGAAAGTTTGATAAATAAATCGTTAGAAAATTCATGCCATGTGTATTGGTAGAATTATTATCACTAGATAGTATTTTCACTATCTAGCTAGGAGACTTCACTATTCATCGACGACTCTACCACAAAATTCCTAAACGTTTATCGAAACTTTGCACTGTTATACCACTTAACTTTTGCAAGCTCCTGAGCCACAACTTCCTCATTCAAAGCTTTGCGGAATACCATACTGTGCATTGCGATTCGCCGCAAAAACGATGGCCATACTATCTCTAAACAGTTGCGCTAAAGTAAGCGGATCACGAGTCTCCAATGACCCACTCTTGTGGGGGTTAAGAACCTAGTTACAGCTATTTAGGTAAACAGGTGTTTTAACCTCTTAACCGAGGCAGACCACTTAACTCGTCACCTAAACATGCCATCACCTAGTGCAAAGTGAATAAATTAATAACGAAAATTTAATAGCCACCTCCTACACGAAGAAGAAAATAGTCTAGCACTAAGTCATAATCATTTTCAAATATATTTTAACCTTTTTACTGTGTCATGGAATTTAATTTACTGCTTTTATGACAATAAAATTTTTTACTTATCACCATGAATCAACTACTCTTACCCAGCGAGCAAGCACTTCCCAATGACGCGGTAACTCGTCCATACATCATTCCAACTAACAATATAATAGTTCACAAGTTTGCAAATCTAAAGTTCTACTCCACGGTTCCACTTTATTTCACCTTCATTAGCAATCCAAAGATTGATATCCCATTTGCAATACTCTGCTTTGATGCCTTTCAAAGACCAACGAATAATTATAAAATTTGAAAAAGCTTAGCAGTGGGCGTAAGTTTGTTGGAAAAGGTACATCCACAAGTGTTAAAATGCGCAAGGAACGTTTCAGGCGGGGAAACGGCCCGATTAACAGGTTAAACCACCACAACTCTCTAATGACTATCGATAAGCACACTTGAGGGCTCGATTCTACAAGGGTATCGCTTTACCCATCACTCGAGCGTGCCCCAAATGCCTCGCTATATTTCTTCCAGCCGCGGATACGTGCGCTGCGGGGCGGCCGTGAACGATTGCTTCTCCGATGACTCTTTGCATACGGCCGGTTCATATTTTATGCGAGAAGAGCACGTGAAGCCATGAACTGCCGGAAGGCTCGGCCGCCTGACAAACTGCGAAACGATTTTCGCGTTGCGTCGTAAATTCCTGCTCGATCACGGTGCTCCCTGTGCTCGTGCACAGGTGATCGATGGCCCGCGGACGGGCTCGCGGGAGGGGCACAATGCTCCGTCCGCTTGTTTTAGCTCGCCGGGGCTTTCATAAGCTCCTCCGCTGTGGTCGATCGGGATGCTCGGATTAAAAAACAAACCGCCGCGCGACGATCCGTTTCCATTGCGCCAGTCGCCAACGATATCACGGATAGAACGATGGTATCGCTCACGCGACCGATTGGCAAATTTTTAAGGCGTGCCGGGACCGTGAACTTTGATGGATCGACAGCGGGAGTCGCAGGTATTTCGAAGGTGATGGACGCGTTACCGAGCGCGATAGTTTGAATCGTTTCGCGTTCCACGCCGGTGACAAATGTTGATCGTCCTTCGGTGGGACATGCAAAACGGTGGCGCCGATTTTTCACAGCGTCGCTGAGCAAGCATTGTTTTCAAGGCTTAAAGTCCCGCTGGAATAGGAGAACTATGCAGAAAGTCACGTTGGTGACACCGGAACGGATCCCAAGTAGGTAATTCCAGTCCTCCAGAATGGAAACCACAGAAACCGTACCCTTTACAAGCAGCCAGTAGCGGGGTACTCATTTGGGAAGCTTCTCCCCTCAAGCATATCGTTTACGCTCCATTTCAGCGTGCTGAAACACCTCGTCAGAATCCTACCAATTGGAGAAGAGTTTTCCAAAATCGACCTGCAAGCCTGCCGCTGTCGTTCATCCTCTCCTTCGGTGTCGATCGCTTCGCCGGTCCAAGGAAGATCTCCTAGCGTATGCCGCGTTCGCCTACGGCTCAGGCGTTCATTTATCAGGAAAAATGAGACCGGGAAGCCTGCTCGGCGAGCGGGCATAAAACGGGCAGGTTACGCGGCGTTGAAATACGCGCGGAGTTTGAGCAGCGGAAAGGTCGCGGAGGACGTAAAGTCGTACGTTATCGGTAACGCAATTTGTGGGGCGCATAATGTTGCTTTTATGCGGTGCTACGCACCGCGTACATGCCCTCCCGTGCACGTATATGGCGTTATACGCTCGGAGCGTGATAAAGGCGTCTGCGCAGATAGATAAACGTTCGTTCCATCCTCCGTTAATTACCCGCTACGTTATTTATCACGCTTGCGTGTATGATGCAAGGGTCAGAACGAATTTATGCAGCGGCCCGTTGAATTGTTCACCGTATTACTTTCGCGGTGGCTCTCATAATTGATGCGATTCTATCGAGCACCAATTCTCAAATATGTAGTATTAACCCGATCCGTGGCCTGACGGTTCCGCGTGCGTGATAATTTGCGACGTCCGAGCGACTGGGATACACCGCCCCGGTTATATGCGCGTCTGTCATCCGCGACTTCGAGCAATTAAGGAGTCCTCGTGACTTACAGGACGCGTTTATTGCTCAGCGTTTCAGCGAATTGATACTCCATGAGCAGGATTAAGATTTGTGAGGCCCGGGGTTGTCAAACCTTCGAGGGTCCCATTGGTTGAAAAACGGGCCATGGAGATGTCAATTTTTTTGTAATAAAACATACCTACAATAAAATCCGTAGATGTTTAAAAATAGAGATTTATTCTAAATCAAATTAAATACGATGATTTACAATAATTTACAAGTAAATAATATTAAAAGACAAGCAACGAAAAGATATTTTCAAGTAAACTTTTAATGCGATTTCTAATTATTGCAAAAGGTGAAGCAGTAAACAAAATTTCATTCAATTATTTATTCACATAAATGTGAACACACGAACACGTGAACTTGTCCTGCGTATTTCTTTAAATTTGAAGAGGTCGCTATTAATGTTGACTAGCAAATGTATTCTCGCGTAATGGTTACGAGAAATGAAACAACAGATACGTTTATAGTAGAACGTTTTGAGGAGGGAATTGTAAGAGATACGACGATCATGATGCACTTAGGTGTTACAGGATTCGTTGAAGATTGAATTGGAACTGTGTTAAATGGGAGCTGAATTTAATAGGGCGTTACAGCAGCGTTTTAGAGCGTTTGGGAGGACGAGTGAAGTAATGGGAGCTTTATCCTTTTGTAAACTGTGCAAGAACTTGTAAGAGAATAATATGCTTGGGCACACCTATAATATTAGAGATGCCATTTATGCATGTAATGAGTGTGAAGCATTTCTATGTTTATTAATTCCATGTACATGCATGTATCATGCAACAGAGCATTGACTTGTGAAATGAAAAGAGTACATACCTATTACATTATCAATACAAAATTCTGTAAAGTAGCAAGGTCGTGCTTCTTTAATAGCTAATGTGTCGTTAAAACGTGTAATATGTGTTCTCCAACGAGGAAACAACTTATGCAAATTCACTCCCCGCTATAGACTGAATAATGATGGGTTCGAGAAATGTAAAATTCACTAAATCTTTGACTACGTTGATTGGCAAATCAGTAGTATAAGTTAATAGCTACGGACCAAAAAAAAGGAATTAATTACAAAATATTCAGCGTTGATGGTACGAATCGTCTGCGAAAACATAATCGCCGACACCTGTGATTCTGTAAAGTGTAAAAGGAGCTAATTTGAGAAATCGGTAGGGTAGGTTACTTAACGTCTCGTTGGTAATTTGACCGCCTGTTTCGCGGTTTTCCAAAATGACATCGTATCACTTGGTTGGGTAGAAGTATAAAGAGGTTCTGAAAATCAATACTTGTCATTTTCTATCATTAGAACATAGCCCTCAAAGGTGCAATTAATCATTAATTACGTACCACTTGTCAACCTTTCATTTTAATATTAATATCTCTATTAATTAGATATTAATATTAACATTTCTATTTTTATTTATTTGCATCAAGCGAATTTTTTTACGCATATTCAAAATCTGTCAAAAATGGAGTTGCACTCCTCTTGCTGCAAGGACCTCAATTTGAACCATTACCGATATCCACACCCAACGTGGCATTGGACAACGAACTGACGACGACATTTTCATTGTAAAAGAGCTTCTCGCACGAAACGGCTGGCCTGGTTTAGCATGCTCTGCTATCTTATAGAATCTAAACAAATAAAATGTAATCGTGATCCCATCGATGCCCATATTAACTTTATTGAGTTATGGAATTATAGTTTCTGGGGTGAATTAATTTCGTTACAATTATAGATTCACAGAGACACACCTGCGGGTGGACACAAACAAAAGTTTGCAGCCGGCCACAATGGATTCAGGCTGTTTCATCCGAGTTGTGGAATCCGTTTCACTTTGACAGGCATCTCAAATTCGAACGGAACAGTTCTATCGATCTGGACGTGCTGCCATGTGGCCAGTCCATGAGCAGCAGCTACTGTAGATCCTTTTATTACTTCTAAACTTTCCTGGTGTCTATTGAAAATGTATACCAACAGTACTTCCATTTGACACTTCGTGCACAGGCCAATTACCATACCTGTGCAGAGATTCGAGGTGAGCAGACGCAGCGGAGGACTCGTCAGAGTTGCTTTCGAATCGGTAGTATGAAGGAAATCGTCCGAAATTGATTTAACGTGTTATGCCTGTCGTCTTCTCTCTATAAATTCTAATCCGAATCTACTTGAACGACTTACGTGCGTGAAAGCCAGGCGCCCACGCACTAGTACTCCCTAAGAACAGATACAGGCGATTTGTATTTGTATACTGCGATGGTTTTGCGTTGCCTACGTACGAGAGAATAAGCTTTTTGGTATCGTAGACGGATATGCTTATGTTTCGCGTGACAACGAAAGTTCTGTTTTCAGTTTGAGACAGAGGCTTGTGCTGTACCATGGTAAATTATTAGAAATCGTGTACTGTAGTGTGTAGAGGCTCAACGAAGACGATATTCGAGTACAGTGCAAATATTAAAGAAAGTACAGGACAGTAAATACTCGTTAGCAGCCCGACGAACGGGGCTGGCGGCGGGCTCTTAACGCGACTGGACACTATTCCGCGCGGCCACTGACGCGAGTGCGATAACCCAATGAGCGAGCGAGAGGAAACGAAAGAGCCTCTCGTTCGTTCCCGGGTTCCCCCACTCTCGTCCGAAGGATTCCAAGAAATGGTGGGGATGGTCGCCGGGCTCCTAACGCGTGGTAGAATCGGGCTGCTGACGAGGATTTACTGTATAGGAAACATTGCGCTGATCACACGCTGGCTGAGGCGGGTCAGTGTACCTCCGGCTTCGGTACTCCATTCGTGTATTTTTTTTTATCGCAGATTGGGTGTTGCGCTAGTAACAAAAGCTGGACATGTACTCCCCGGTCTCACCGAATAGCATATGAACGTCTGTGGATCCTAGAATAGAGATCACAAAGGCTCTACATGTACTCATGTCGTTGGTGAGATAGTATGGTCCTAGCGCATAGTACTCTGTGAAGCTAAGAAATTTGAATGTATGTGTGGTCTCTTATTGATAGTTATGACTAAATTTTCAAATCGAACCTTCCCATTGATGATCAAATATTGAGCTCATAGGCATCCTCAAGGAATTCGTTACACTTCAACCTGGAGTAGGTACTCCACTCCGACTTTTCTATCATGAGAGAAAGATCACAGCCAAATAGTCGCAAGAGGTGAGATTTTTGAAAATATATCATGAAATTTGTCCTATGAGAGTCTAGTTTTATGACAAAATAATTAATTACATTAAGACGTAATAAAATAATTAAATAACTGTCTCAGGAGATTAAAGTCTCATCGTAGATTTGCACCTACATGAAACAGTCAACTACAAATCGTTTCCGTTCTTTAAACAACGTTCTACAATAACCCACGTTATTACAATAATTTCAATAACTACTACTTTACTGCAACAACGAAACAGCAGACTACGAATTCGGTTTTGTTTGACACAAAGCCGCGTTAATTAAGCGTGTTCATTACGTCAAGTGTTATTAATTAAATCTGGCATTAAGTTGATTATTACTAATTGAATCTTGAAGAGCAGAGTCAGTTAGCGTATAGCGTTGCGCATAACGTTTTAAGTAATTAGGAAATTGGATTGCATGATAACGCACCCGTATGTAATTGGCTGAATTTTTCGATCGAAAGTGCTCGTTGGTGAGCGTGAAACGGTGTAAGTCTCGAATACACCTCTTAACTTTTCCACTTTATCGAATCGGAAATCTGTCGGTGGTGGGAGGGCGATAAATTCGCAAACAGCAATTACAATTCGGTCGAATGGTAGTCGCAATTAGAAAACTTATTCCGACGATAATGTTCATAAATTCAAAGTTTTCTGGGTGTATTAATACCGATTACGGAGAATCCAATAATGAACCTTTATTTTATTGATAAACTGTGCTCTCCTTCGCCCTCGTATCACTTCTGATCCGTGCGCTTTATTTTAGAGGAATAACCAATTCATATCTGAATTCAATTATTCTTGGACGTTAATGATATTTAAAACGTAGATAATGCTATTATAGGTAAGTCAAATATTTCGTCGAGAATATAGTTTAATCACGGTACTCTGTTATTTTCTATTATAGGTATTCTGAAAAGTTTGAGTAGTATTATTTTATGATAGAAAATAACCAAGCAAATGTCATCGTAAATTATTTTTAAAATCGCAGAATGTTTGAAAAGATTGAAATAGGTACTTCGACATTAAAAATCAAGTATTCTTCTTAATTTTAAAGATATAAAGCAAACTTAAAAGTTTTTGTAATTATTGATTGGGTAGATATCTGATGATTCTGAAAAAGAAAGTACATTTAATAATTTGAAATTCTTTCCTGTACTCGTTGTCATTGTAAAAAAATCTTTATTATCACGTGATCGTGTTTTTCAACTAGACCATATTTCATTCCAAACATTTCCTATAATCACCGCGCCAAAATTCATTTCTACCGAACTTTCTAACGACTCACCCTGTAAAACACGCGCGCTCCATGTTCGTGTCTCTAAATTCTGCATTCAATTTCCAAACTGGGTTAACAATGCAGCCCACTTATCACTCACCACCGTGCAATCAATTATACGTCAGAAAATCGGCTATCCGTTTCGACATCGAAATCCCGAGATAAGAATGCCCGCGGGCAGACGCGGCGTGATTTAACGATGCACAGGACAAAAGGTAATCTGAATCTGGCATAAATCAGAGCCGGTGGAATTTTCAATTAGCTGGAGAAGGATGTAAGCGATCGTGAAAAGATCGAGATAGAGTTAAGCCGACTGATAAGGGAGGATTAGGCGCTTTCCTCGCTAGGATAACCCCTTGACATCCGGCGGGGCGAGCGGCCAGTGTGCTCACGTGACTTATCTGTATCAATATTCAAACGCACGTGAACCATCGGCCAGATTGTCGAGACATTATCGAACTCTGTGTTGACTTTCGAATTTACATAAATCTCGGGCACGCTTCAACGTTGCGCGATAAACGGGGAATTAGCTGGTTCCTGTTGGCTCAGTCATTCGCCGAATTCGAAGAGCTCGCGCGTGCAGCAAAGGAATATGTTAAAAATCCGATGAGTCAGAACAAAGGATGATTCGAGCCGGCCACGGAGTCCACGTCCCGTATATTTGCTTATTGTAAGGGCATTTATTAACGGTGCGTACGAAATGGAACTGGGACAGGGTATGAATAATTCATCGGGTATTCGAAGTTCCCTGTCGAATTAGCGGTTGAAACTGTGCGAAGCTCGAACCAGAAAAAATCGACTTTCGTTTGCTTCGGACGAAATGTCACTTTACATGCGAAAAAGTAGGGTTTGAGGATTCCATTTAATAGAAGGATAATGTCCCTTTTAATTGTAAGATAGCTTGTTATTCGAATCAGAAATAATTCTTGTATTAATTGTCTTAATTAAGGTCAATACTAATTGTTTCTGCCAGTTACATTTTTCACTTGCGAAATTAATTCACGTCCGCCTAGAGTTATTATATGGTATCCAAAGGAGGAGATGTACTTTTTTACTGAAAGGCAGTGTCCTCCTATCACCTACAAATATCCTACTATTTTTACTGAAATGTAGTGTCCACCGATCTAAAAATGTCCTCCTTTTTTGTTTTATTCACAAGTCAAGCGATCCATTCAGCTCGGCTTCACCAGGCAAAAATTCCATCACTATATATTTGTCTGATCCTAAAATGGAAAAAGAGCACAATTTAGCCTGAAATAGTTTGAAAAGGAGGACGTTGTAAAATAAAACCGAATTTTAGGTTTTAACTTTTATTACGCAAGAAAACAGTACTTTTCTAAGCTGCCTATTTTTTAAAAGTTCTTCATTTCTTAAGATGAAATCATAAAAATCCATACAATTTGTCGAACTTTGGTCAAAAACCTGCAGTAGCTTCAAAATTATTCTAATGTAAACATTAATGTTTTCTTACATAATAAAAGTTGATATCTAAAATTCGGTTTTATTTTACAACGTCCTTCTTTTCATACGATTTGCAGCCTACTTATCTCCTCTTCCTTTTTTTTTGATCTGGTAACCCTACTTCCCCGTTTAAATTTTTTTAAAAAATTAACACACTAAACACCAAACACCGCAAATACTTTCAGTAAACACATTTTGCTTTTATTGTAGTCCTCCATTCTTTCACTTCTATTTGACATAAAATGAATCCTAAACCACAATATTATTTTCCTATAAAACAATTAGCACCCAATTTAAAAATTCTTACAATTTCCATGCTCATGTACCAATAATTTCAATCTTAAAAAACAAACCTTATACATCCTACGTTCCAAGTTAACCACGATGCGCCTTATTATCAGCAACAAATAAAAAGGACCATTATTTTTTAACTCCACAAAGAACAAATTTTTAAAACATTGGCGCCTAATGGTTTAATACAAAGAAACGTAAAAAAGCAAATGCCCCCATGAAAAGCAGGAACGAAACGGTGGAAGATTTTGGTAAGTGATAAGCAAGAGAATGGACAGGAACAACTGGCAGAATCACATTCCCTTTCTCGAAAAGCTGTGTCGCGGTTCGCCATGCCACTCTTCATTTGTCGTTGCCCCCGACCATGCGTGTTTAAACATCGCCCTTTGAACCGTTCCGTTTCCCCTCCACGTTTTTATTTACCCCGGCAATATCACAATACTAAGTGGCTGCCCTGCCACATGGGTAAATAAGGGACGCCTGCTTCCCCGTCCCTTCGTGGCCATTTTAATGCACCTGCTGGCGATGCTTGTTTCAACAGCGTTACGTCGCGGTCATAACAGTTTTTCCTCCTTGCCGCGCAAATGAAACGTGTTCGCGGTGTCCATCGGTTTAGAAAAATTCCAACGACCCTTCTCATACAGGATTTCGCTGGGAAGCCCTTCGGAGCGTAAATCACGGCCGGCGCTACCCGCGACGAGTTTTGCCCCCGCAGTGGGAGAGCTTTTCGTTGACTGTCCAGACGCTGTCTTCGACGCGACGTTCCTCATTCCCTTTGACGGTATTTAATCCCCCCCCCCCCTCCTCCCACACTCCTTGTTTATCCGACTTTTTCGGCAGGAAACAGTTTTCGATGTGAATTATACAGGGTGATTACAGGGACTGAAACTGGCTGTAGGTACTCTTTCAGCGAAGACAGAAGGAACGAGGGAAAGCGGGGGAGGGGGAAATGTACACCATGGTTTAGTGAACTCTGTACCCCCCTGTTCGTATTTTTCTTCGTAAGTACTAGGGTATACTTGTCAACTGCAACTCGAATTTGTTTTTCAACTGACGACTTGTGAGTCACATAATCTTTTCATTAGCGCAGACTGAACGTAAATGAAGATATTTAACCCTTCGTGGTCACGCGGGGTGTATCGCACGCCAGGTATTTTTTTTAAATATTTCTGTAAATTTGTTGATCTTACTATTAAAATAATTTGGTGAATTTTAACTAAAAAAATTGATTTTTCAACTACAAATTTCTTCATATCAAAATTTACATTTTTAGAAAAAGACTATTAGAGCACGAATGAGTATTATGAATGTACAATTATTACTCAAAAGTTAAAAGATTAAAAATATGAAAATGGTAACTCAGGAATGACGCTGGAGTGCAGTGAACCGCTTTAGACCAATTTATGATTATAAAAAAGTGTAACTACGAAGGGTTAAATAAATAATTTACTAAGAATTATTATGCAGATTTAGTTCAACCAAATATATAGCGTCATTTTCCACGATTTTAATCAAAATATATATCTTTCATTGTGTAATGAGAAATAAACAGAATTTATGTGTTACCTATCTGAATGCATTGACTGGAAGTATGTAAGCTTAAATTACAACTGAAAATTAATTCGGTATGTTATTGGAGCAGTGAAGGAAGTACATCAGCACAGTGGGGCACATTTGGAACGTACTGGTGCATTTTCAGTGCGGTGAAGTAAATCTTCACGGGTGGCAAAATTTCCAGACCAGGATTGGAAATCGCGCTGTCGCGAATCGCAATTCGTAACAACCTCGACAAACATGCTGCAACTTCGTAAAGAGGAATCACGCGTAATCACACGCTGTGACAAACACGGCGGCATCGTTCTATTTCCATTGTGTTTTCTGACAAACATACCGAACGAAGTAACTTTAATGAATGTGAGTGTATAGCGTTGCACTCTAAATACTTATCGAATTTCCGCGGCAAATAGCGTGCTCCGAGAAATTGCGAAATTAAAAGTCAATTAAGGTGCTATATTCGATGGTCCGATGGATATAAAGTGGAGGAGGAAACGTACTCAAAAATTTATTTGCCACTTCGATTATATCCAGTGGTGGGAAATATTCGGGACATTTTTATCACCGTTTCTGGGACGTAATTTAATCGCAGTTCTCAAATAACCTGCCTACGGACAAATACAGTGGCAGAATTCCATATCAAAATACAGTAACTGATCATACTGTTTAATTATTTTTATGGTTTTTTGGTTTCAGATACATGGTTCCTCCAAAATCGACCGCGCAATCGAGGCGTCTTTTTACAGCTTATATTACACCCACCTATTTTGGCGAAAGCAAGCAATAAAAAGATGTAAAAATATTTCTTTCAAATTTTCATAACACGTAGATAGATATTAATAAATATGAAAAACTTCAATGTAGTAAATACATTCTTTTTGTGACCAAAAAAGGTTCCAAGCAACGGTATTTTTTTAGTGCATTACAGTGAAAAGACCCCTTAAGGTATCTGGCATTTATTTTTTTCACTACTACACAAAAATTCAGAACAATAGTTCGAGATACAATGAAACAGCCTGCACAACTCAAATTAATTTGTCGAACAGTTTTTGTGCAAAAAAATCACAAAGAATTACATATTTTTCGGCCCAACAGGATGCACTTCCCTCAGTAATCGCTATTTTAGCACCAGCAATAATTTAATTTCTACACGAAAAGAATCCGTTCCTTTTTTATTCAAATATTATTTCATCATAATCGAAAGGACATATACCTACCTATTATTAATTATGTACCTACCTTAATTAACTATCGAATTTCGAATAACATTCCAATTCCTTCTATCCCGGATAACACAACGTTAACAAGCTTAGCACACAAAACACGAAAGCCAAGTTCTAAGGAAACAATCCTTCCGCATCAGAGTTTAGAATGCCCCCGCTTTCAATAACGTTTCCATTAACGCAATATAATACTCAATCTACGCAGTACCAAAGAACCTTCCTACGCCGCTAGCTCCGACCTAGTGCATCGACTTCAGGATTACTTGAATCCGCAGGAAAGTAATTCCAGCCTTTCCATAGCTTATTTGATTAAAGGGAAGGCCGGTCATAATGAATTTTACGTCTCGATGCGATCAAGGAATTTCTGCTCCCATCGAGCGCGGCGGAGGTGGAAATTGCCGCGCTTCTATCGTCGGATATCCGAAGTCGAGGAAACTTCGTTCAGCATATTCACCTGTGCGAGCACGTTTATACTCGGGCATAACCGATATAGAGGCAGCCGGTGTTACGTGCCTCAGCTAAACGCGATATACGCGGGAATCGTTATCGGAGGAAGAGCTGTGGAGACTTAGCGACGAATTAGCGTGTGTATCTGCGACTAAGCCGTCACTCACTAAACTACACAGTCGCCGTTATCCTCGCCTCGTTAAACGTTTTGATGCTACTCAAGGTCTCAAAATTCCCTGCTCGGCGCTCGCGCTTGCCCGAACATGTTTTCGCACGTATGAATACATGGGCAGTGTTCATAATTATTACAAGGGTAATGAATTTCTGTTGAGGTGCTGGGGAAATTACGTTTTACCAACATTTTCTTAAGAATGAATGCATTTTTTGCTATATTAGATACTGTGTGTGGTAAATGAAGTTCGAATTTGAAATTTATTTAAAAGTATTTTTTATATGTGTGCCCATGTAATTACTTTCTACGTAATAAGCAATGCAAGGAGATTGTTTATTTTGAATGGAGAAATGTAAGAGTGAACTTGAAATTTTTTAACTTCAAAGAGAATATAGGTCTTTAGAGTTTTGAGTAGTTTTATTCGTTGAAGAAAGCTGCATCTACCTGAACCCTGTATTCATTTGTTTTGTGCATTTTAACCTCTGAAAAAATAAAAAAATATTTTATTTTATGTAAAAATATAGAAATTCAGATCATTTTTAACGACAAAAAGAAAATGTGATATTTTTTCTTCAAAGGGATGTAGGTGCCGGCGCTAAAGGATTAAATAATTTTTGTTTTACCTTGACGACAAAAGCTTACGCTCAGGCAAAGAGTGGGGACATTTCATATTTTGTTCCAGTGCAGAGTGGTCATTACCTGTTTTTAACCAGTAATGGGAATCTCCCAAATTCTACTCACTTAAGAGGTTACTCGTCATAAAGAAGGTGTAAAAAATTTGTTTATCATCAAAATTTGCAGAGTAATTCATTAATTTCTTAATAATAAATCAAACAGTTACAAAACTATTTATTTTTTCTGCTCACGAATAGAAATAGGGGTTACAGCATACAGTTAATTGTGAGGTTTTGTTACTAAAAGTGTGGTGAGTAGAAATGCGAACATGGCGGTGATTCACTTTACCCTAAACCTACTCATTTGTTTTCTACTTAAAAAATTAAAAATAGTAAAAATATCTAAATCCAGTGCACAATACGGTATCTGTTTTTAATATTAAATAAATTATAAGTTGTTATTACTAATTATCAAATAACAATAGTGTCGCTGTTCCTTAGCACACGCAACTAGAACGCGATCGGAGAATCGTAGGTCTCGCGTCTTAAAAGTTTTTCGTTGCTCATGCTGCATTCTGTTTAGCCCCAAGCTAGTGCAAAACACGCGTACACGTTCAAATAATTCAGAATTATTTCGTTTCTACTATAGTCCAAACGTAGCGCTTATAATAATAAGACAAATGCGAAATGAGTAGAAATCGGTGCATGAATAGAAATGGGGACTCTTACTTTATGCCAAATCTTTAACCTCATCTTACATGGGTATTGAACTTTATAACCCTTTGTGATTCGACAATTCTCTAGTCCCCAGTTCCCACCAACAAAACAAACTAAAAATCGCAAAATCACGAAAAATGGACATTCCCAGTTTCCCTCTCACCCTTCAAATCAAGTCTAAACAACATCCACATGTCATTCGCATCAAAGCCACCCTCATCCAAGACCTGCCAGAGCATCTCTCCCGCAGTTCCCCGAAACATGCACAAATCCCTGGAAAAATCGTTTGAAATTTCACATGAGACAGAGGACCAGCGAGCAAGATCTGCCTCTCCGATGCGATCTCCCGCAGCAACGGCGAGGGGTGTAAAGCCATCGATCTCTCTCCCTCTTTATTTACGCGGTTACCGCGGCAAGGAACAGCGGCTCTTTTACATACAACGAGAGTCAGTGCACCGGGTCCCGTCAAGTGTAAGCGTGGGCCAGCCTCTGCCGCGGGTTCCGGATCACAAAGCACACCCTCCTCTCCCCGCAGGTACCCTATCCGTCGCTTATCTGCACGGTCTAAGGCGCATGCTGTTGCGAGCCTTTGGATTTAGTGGATCTCCGGCCGTGCTGGCCGTCCGTTAGTTACGTGGGCCCAGGCTATCCACACATAAATTTCTGTATCAGACAATGGGTAATTGTGCGCGATCCACCCTCGACGCCGCGTTTATGTGCGGATCGCGGTGGGCACGGGGCCTACCTGTCCGGGGCTCCCTCAGCGACGAGCAGGGGCGTCTGTGTGGAACCGTTCGAGAGGGAGCTGCAGCCGCAACAGCCTGGTCTCGCAGGGACGCGCACACGATCGCCGAGTGTGAGTGGGCGTTGCTCTTATTGTTAGATGCCAGATTTACCGTGCAGATAGCCCGAGTACAGTCCGAGTTGCCAGTCTGTCACACGAGAACGTAACCCTCACTGATATCTCGTAGGAGATTAATGCCGTGTAGAAGAAGTTACGCATTGCAAGACAGCACGTTTAAAAAGCTATCGCGTTGTTAGTGATGAGGGTGCAATTGTGGATGTTAGTGGTTTTGGATTGACGGTGAGGTTCGCGAGTGTAGGCGGGGGTGGAAGGATTAGGAAGTTAGAATAATAGGTGCTAGAAGCGTTTGCTTTGTAATTAATTCGGTGGCTGTGGCAGGGTTAACATTGGGCAATTTCAGTGGTGAATGAAATTGTGACGCTCGCTTTGAACGCAGTATGCGCGAGAGTTTAAGATTGTTACTGGGTAGTTCTTCCTGATTAGGTCGACGTGTTTCTTAACGTACGTTGCAGGGAGTTAGTTAAATATTAAAAGTATTAGTGGACATGCAGAAAGAACTGAAAGTATGTAGTACAGTGAAACTTGCTTTAGGAAGTAGAAAATGCCTGTGAAAGCCAGACCAGGAATTCTTAAAAGAATGAACACTACTTTGGTACAGAAATGTTGAAGCCGAATCTTCTGAAAATATCAAGGTAAGATTGTGGTAAAATAATCCTTTAAAATCCCGCCAAAACCGGGTATTATTAAATGCCTACTACTTACGTTATCCCACTCTACATTTATATTAAAATCTCCTGACTCTTCAGTTAGTGATTAACCCCCATAGCTTCATGAACATTAAAACTACATAACATTATCAAATCGACCGACAAATAAATTAATATTTAAAATTCCTATGTATATACACCCAATTTCAACTTTTACCTATTCCACTGAATGCATTTATCTATTTCCGTTCTTCAATTCAAAATCAGATAAAAATAGTTAACAAAGGGGACATATTCTGGGTTACCTAACGTCTCTAATGGGAAGACTTATCCTAACCAATACCAAGAAATTTCATATGAACCACATTAGCAAAAGCAACACACATACATACAAAAGTTTCATTTTCCCATGCCGCCCTTAGTAAATACCGTGGACACGGTGTTATGTGACTGACTGTACAATGTACATCCTGTCCTCTCTCGATTCCCTTCCATGTCCCTTCCAGGGGCTTCTAACTCCCTCGTCCAGGCAACGTTGGCCCGTCTAGTCCTGCCAAAAGCTACTCCTCAGCATTGGATCGAATTATCTTGGCTGTTGCTGGCTCGTCGCGAACTCTGCCCAGTTCTGGGTGGCTGGGGCTCCATGCGCGATGAATGTGTGTGTGTGAGTGAAATCGTTTGGAGGAATCGGCTTAAATGGGTCGTATTTCAGAAGTGGGCCACGTGGATGGCGAATAGCGCGGTCAGGCGATGATGTTACGGGAAATGCATTGAAATTCGAGGGATAAAGGATCGCGGGTCGAGGAGCGGATGAAGTTATCCGCGGCCTCGATTTTTCCTGCAAACGATCATCCACGGCAGTCGATTGCAAAAGCGATATCTGTGGAGTTGGAACGGGAGAGGGAGTCGTTTTGTAACTCCTGTCGTATCTCGGAAAGGAATTTGTGGAATGCTCGAACCATTTATGTCCTGATATTAACACGTCGAATGCCGCGTTGTGCTCGGCATGCCTTGCAGGCCGCAGCTATTTAGTCGTCACGCGACGCGAAAATAGTAGAGATTTTATGTGCGCCCTGGCGAAAGTAGGTAACAATAAACGTAAATTAATATATCCGCGGACCCTGAGCGATAAGAGTGCAGGGTGAAATTTTGCATCCCGCGCTGGCGTTGTACGCAGCGAAAGAAAGGCTTGAGATTAAGGGTGTGAAAGAAAATGGCGATGATACTGAAGGGAGGCGTAAAATTTGTCGAAGAGAATGCGGCAGAACGATTAATAGAAGGGGAAATGTACTAAGAGGGCCGTGATGTTCGTTGAAGAGTATTTAAATAAAAGATGAGAACTACTGTGAAGCGAATCTAAGTGATAACATACGAGGAATCGCGAAGCAGGTATCAGTCACAGTTGAAATTAACATCACTTAATTAGTCATTAGTTCACTTTGAGGTGAATCCTTTACTATTCTATTCTTGTGTTCCATTTCATAACCCTGTCGACGATGGTGGGACGCATAAGTATGTCACAGTGAATTTTTGTGATCATTTGTGGAACAATACGTGGCACATATATGCGTTATTTTATGCTTCTTTAGTTAATCAGACTACATGCTATTAGCTGTGATTGGCAATCATGAGAATAAGTAGTACTGTGCTGGATAATTTTTATTTTGTCAGAGGATATGGCTGCAAAATCACAATGATAGAAATCTAAATAGTTTTTGTCACGGGTAATTGAACAATTCTCTGCAATTTTGCGTCGTAGTTTTTATATATTTAAAAACATTTTAAGCAAAACAGTTATATCGGACTATATTTATAGTATATACAATATTTTAGAATATAAATTATTTACTTTAAAGTATATATATTTTATAATAGGTACAAACTATATACTATATACTATAAATATAGCTGTTTTGCTTAAAATGTTTTTAAATTATTATGTTTCTATTTGTCTCACTGATCATAGAGAAGTGCCTATACGTTTTCGGGACATATATCCCAGTGAAAAATCTGCTGGGACCCATAAGCCCAAATTTTTAAAATTGACAAAACTTTCAAATTTGATCCGTATTTATCAGTAGCTTAGTAAAATCGATTTCTACATGAAAATAAAAGAAAATCCAAATAGAAAAAAATCGGAACAAAAGGGTTAAGAAGTAGTCCAAATGTCATCACATCACGTACACTCTGTTTATGCCATTGAAAATACTACTGCGACTTAGAAAAATACCAATAACATAGAAATCTAGAGAAAAAAATTTCCCCCCTCGCAAACATCTCGCACCCTTAACCCCAACGTTGTTATTTCAAGTTCTAACGCGGGACCATCGAACCAGTGCATCGAAAAGAAGACCAGCCACCGCAATTACGATACTTTCCACTAATAGTATCTGCCCCGGGTTGTACGCGCCACCGATTTGAATGTCAAAGGGGGCTCCACCGAACTCGACTTTCGAAGTGCACGCGAAATCTGGGATCGCCCAGTATCACGGACGCAATGAGGCTTTACGGTGCTGCGAGAAATTCGAAAACGCCGAGACTAGGAGCGCCGTTATTGTCGGCATACGCGCGAGTAGCCAGCCCCTGCGCGGATAACTTCCGGGCGGTGAAATTGAACGGAATAACGCGCGGGGCTCGACGTGTTCCTTTGTTCCGGCGGATTTTAGCGCGGACCCGTGTCCAGCTCTGTCGGAGTTTCGTTACTCCAACGGCATTACCATATTCCTCGCGTTGCCGCTTTAATATTGCGCTGCGGCCGCGAAGTACACACCGCGGCGGAATTACTTCTGAGGTCGTGCGCCCGGCGGCACGGTAATCCAGCACGTGCGCGCCACCTTCTAGAGGGCACGTGCGGCTGTCGTCGCATCGAACGGCCGAATTAGGCGGCGACCGACATCGGGAGACGATCAAAGTTACGACGTCGTTACAAGGATGTACGTACCACCCACGCAAGACACGTTAACGGTAATTGCATCGATAGATGCCCATCCGCGTTAACCTATCGCGCCGGCCCCGAGGATCGCTCGCAGAGCAGACGCCCCGTTCTCATGCTTCCGCTGGACCACACGTCTGATCGAGTTTATTGGTGTTTAAAGTGTTTGGTTCGTTTACGAAGGAATGTGGAACGGGGGCTGGAAGAATTGTCTGTGCGATGGGGGCGGGGGAAGGAGCTGTAAGGGAGGGTTTGAAGATTTGGCGCCCCTAGGCTAACAACCGTCTGCCGGCCTGAACGAGTTGAGACCATTTCAAGATTAATTCAATGTGGCAACTCACGTCTGAGTCATTGGTCAAGTGAATTGTTTTTAAACTTGTCTCAAGACTCTGTGCTTAAATCTTTTACAATATCTTTCGCTCAAAATTTGTTCCTCCATAGTATTTGCCGCTTTCAAAATTTGACGCTCCCCAAAATTTGTCCCTCCCCAAAATTTGGCGCTCCTCAAAATTTGTCACTCTACGCTACAGCTTACTTAACCCAAAGTCCACTCGACCCCTGAGGAGCTGTAGGGTTAAGAAATTTTTTTTTTAGACGAACAAGGGTAGCTTGGTGATTCGAAAATTCAAGAAATTGCACTTTTTGAAAATTTATAGAGGGTGTGATTTCTGCAGAAATAAATTCTTTTCGCGAATTCTAGGTCAGTATGAACAGGTAATTAAGACTTTAAGATGAAACTGATAATATCTTTAAAGGGGCGTTCATACCAGTAGACTCATTTTATTACCGAAACAGAAAATGGGTCAGAACCACCTACGTTCCCCCAAAATATCAGATTTGTTAAGTTTTAAAGGTAATGAATTTCCCTTATTACGTACAACAATGGGCTGTATTGAGACATCAAATAAGAAACCGTAGGAAGTAGAATTAAATTCGTATTTGATTTGGTGCGATTGGCTCAAAAACAGTAACGGATTTAAACTAAAGAAATCGAGTGTGTTTTACGACTTTTGGAAGTGAGGCGGAGGTGACAAGATAGGGGGAGACGTAGAGGTTATCGGTACAGATGGTGCACACATTATTTGTGAGCGTAGAGAAAATTGGCAAAGCGAAATAATCGATTTATACAGAAATCCTCTGTACAATATACTGCTTCCACAGATACTCGATAAAACGAGGCTTCACGCAAGGAATTCGCAAACTTTCTGCTGCACCTGCTGGATCTTCCGCCATTACTCCCCCGTCGTTTCCGCCTTTCATCCTTTCATTCGTCTCACCCCTTCTTTCTTTGAGTCCAGGGGTTTGCGAATTGACTCCAGTTCCGTTTTAAGGGTAGTCGTTTGAATCGATAAGCAACCTCTCCCCATTTTAGACCGTCTATCGAAACATGAAAGCGAATTTGATTAAAGGATTCGATTAATGTTTACCGACTTGTTTTTATAAACTTCAAAGTCTCTTTGTACTCCTTTCCCGCCTCGTTCTGACTTTCTTTGACGTTCAGACTTACGTTCCGCTTCGACTCGACTCTTCACCACTTCTTCAAAAAGACCTTCTGACTTCCCATCGTGCTACGCATATAGTTAATACCGTGATATTTAATTTTTAACTAAAGACCATTCCGTATTGGAATATTATAAACATTACTATGTAATTCTCCAGTTATACATAACTTTTTAAAATAAATAAAACATAAATAATAACGTAAATAAAATATAGAAATAAAACAGAAAAATATACAAGACGTAACTATATTCGAAATACCATTCGCAAGCTGCACAAAAGCTTCGCGTGAAAAAGCTCCCAGAAAAAGCAGGCCGCGGTTGAATATGCAACCCGAAGGTGGCACAGATAAGGGAACAAAAGCAACACGGTATCTTCTAAAATTAATTACATCCCTGAATGTATACCAACATAACTTCTTAATTACCGTGCAGAGTTCCACTTAAAAATAGCAGGTACCAACAGCCTCAAAAATTTCGAAAACTCCAACCCCGAACGAAGCGGTATTCCAGTACAAAACTCTGCCCCCTTGAACGTCGCAGCTTGTCCCGGATTACCATCGAGAGCGAAAAAGGAAACATTCGAGACAATTGCAAAAGCTGGACCACCCCGTAGATACTAAGTTATACCCTCTTTTCCATACGCTGTAACTTCATTCCGTTTGTGTATATCCGGTTTCGTAATCAGGCACACATGCAGGGGAACACGGCGGGAGGGGGGCGAAGGAGGTTCGTTAACAAGTCGAGTCCACCCTTTACAACCTCAAGACCATTGTTTCGGAGTCCGTGGACAAGAAAGTCGTGTTCGTTATGCCCGGATAAAGATGATACGCGACATCGACCACACGTAACACGACACTCGTACATCATACATATTAACCAACCTTGTTCACGATGTCGGACAAATTAGTATTGCGTTCTTGTTGCGTCCGACCCGACCCGTATCATTTTGCCGCGTCTTTTTTGCCGTCCCTATGTCTTCTATCCGTTTACGTTCCTCCCACGCCGGGGAATTCACGACGGAGCAGCGGCGCACGTTTCGCTGCCAGGAGATCAACATTTTAGCCGTCGTATACGACATAATTCGAATCGTGGGATTCGAAACGGAAGGATAGTCTCGTTCCGTGCTTTCCCGGCAGATAGATTTACATAAAATAATGTGGATTGTGGGGTGCGCCCTATTTGAAGGTACACTGTGGCTCGAAAGTCTGGGATCATATCAAGAAATGAAGGTTATTGGGGTTACGTGAGGAGCGACTTAAACGTGAACCTTTTGCAAGTTTTGCAGGTTTGTATCTTATCGTGATACGGGGGGAAGCTGGTTATTGTGTAGAACTTACAAATGGTTAACTTTTGAATAGACTTTCCTTAAAGCAATGTGAAAATAGGTGGTGCAAATATAGGCTAGGGTCTAAATATGAGCTAGTTGAAGTATTGGGTTATAGCAGGTGTTTCACTCTATCGGAAAGTATGTAAAAGTATGACTGATTGTGAGGCACAAAAAAGCTGTGGGAACAGGTAATGGCTTCCATTTGTTTGTTTAACGTGTTGTGTTGCTGAATGCCTTAAAAGAACCTGTTTTATTTTTGTAACAATGATGTGTTGAACTAAGAGCTAATTTGGTAAGATCAGTATATTATTGACACTGTAAGCTTGCTTGAGCATAATCTTAAAAGAACTTGTTTTATTTTTTAACAATTACGTGTTGAACTAAGAGCTAATTTGGTAAGAGCAGTCTATTATTGACATTGTAAGCTTGCTTGAGCATAATCTACTTCAAGCCAATTCTGTTAAAAAAATTACAAAAGACTCATCATTCACAAAACCCTCACCAAAAACAAGTCTCAACACTACCACTTCGCGCAAATCAAATATTCTTCCTCCAGACGGAAGCAGAGTCGAGAGATTGTAGCATCTGTGACGGGAAACTCAGAGACTCCCAGTTAATCTTTCTTAGCGACACGAGACAGGAACGGCAACCTCGTCGATAAATCCTGATAAACGCATCCAATTGCTGTGTTCCCTGGCTCGCGAGGGAGACAGGGAGGGGAACGTATACGGGGGGAAGGTGCGCTAAATGGTCGTGCAAGGTGAGATGTTAAAGATCAGCGAAGGTCGGCTAGGTAACGAGGATAGAAGAAGCAAACGGCCCAGATCGAGCGGAATAAGAGAGGGAACACACAGTCGTTACTTGCCAGGATGAGTCTGAGAGTTGGTTTCCCCCGGGAGTCATACTCGGGCTAACGGCTCCCCAGGAATAGATATGTATTCCAGGGAACCTGGGGTTGCCGGTAGTTTCCTGCGCGTTCGCCGAATCCTCGCACTTTCTTCGAACAGGAGGGTTTCCGTCCTAGGTGAAAGTATTATCGGCAGGACGGCACACGTCTCGGACCAATGTGCTCCCGCTGCAGCCTTTTAGCTCGCTCTCGCGACCCTTTCTGACAATAACAACGAGGTAACGGCCGCTCGTGAGCACCTAATCTGCCTGGAGGAACCGTCAATCTACTTTCACCAACCCTCTTTCGCGCTCAAGGACCATCAATGGTACGAACGTGTTTACGACGTACTTACGGATGAGTATGATCAGCCATTTTGTCACACGCGCTCATTGATTCTACTTACTTAGGTTGTTTCGCTCGAGTACCTGGAGAGCATCTAAATGATACTGTGCGTAGGTTTTTTTACTGGTTTGTTTATATAGTGTAGGGCGATTCTTATACTGGGCAATTCCCCATGTTTGGAAGTGCATTTTACATACTTGCTTTAAGGGTGGAAATATGGTCCATAAATGTGGGTTATGATTTAGTTTTCTGAAAAATTAGACGGCATATACTATTACTATTGTAGCCATTCAAAAATCGTGAATGAAGATTTAAAAGAATCGTACGTTATCACTTATGGCAATCATTCCAGTTTCGTTATCACACCGCAATGTATTAGCAGTGTTTCACTGGTGTAAAAGTTTTGCAAGCACGCTTTGCAAGTTTAGGTACTTCTATGAACCGAATTTCTGAAGCTGCTTATGTTAACATCGAAGAAGTCTATAGTAGCACAATATGAATGAGCCACCCTACATATGCGGTTTACAGGGTCCGAGTTGATAATTCAGGAAATATACAGTTGTGGATGAAAAATACGTGTGAATCTAAAGGCTCTTAGGAGCATAGAAGTTTATCACCTCAAGGAGTTGCGGACAATTAATAAGGCTGTTAATAATCTTAAAAAGGAAAAGCAAGTCCCCTCAGCTCTCCTAAACTCAAGGGATCCCAGATTCAACAGTTTTAGGATTGGGATAAAATCATGGTTGTAACTTCCATACTTTGACCTAGCCTGTATCTAGCAAACCTAAGGAAACTATGCTGCACCCTCTGAATGAGTTGTTTATATTTTAATTGGTAAGGCGACCAAATAACGGATGCATATTCTAAGCGAGGACTGACTAGGGCGCAGTACAATAATTCAAAACTACGAGGATTAGTAAAGTCGATTGTGCATCCTTTAATAAACCCTAGTATTCTACACGCATCCGTAACAATCCGTTAGTAGCGCGGAGAAAAATTTAAACACGAAGTGTAGTGGACCCCCAGGTCACGAATCTCAGAAACTTGTGAAAGAACAACATTCCCGAGATATTATACCTCAGTCGCCCAGATTATCCCATATATTCCTGCCCATGAGCTGTTTTAAGCTTCCAAGTCTCACAAGAAAAGTTTGGTTACCCGAACTGATTTTTTTAAACTCTGCAGATTCGTAGAGGATTGAGATTGAAGAATCAGGTCATTTTTCGATTGTGCCCATTTTCGGTCGTTCAGGGTGAAATGCGCCAACAAAAACCTGCCCTACATTAATAATTCACCGAAACCCCACTTCCAATAGTGGGAACTACAGCGAAGCAAACTCGAATTACAAGAGCGTTGCGAACCCCTTGAACCGTGCGCAGGCTAAATGGAATAAACGAGCCGGGAATACATCCGCTCACCGAAATTTTCATCGCATAAGATTTTCCAATACCCTTATCGCGGCTACTCGACCGATGATCGAGTAAGCATATTAATCAACGGGAACGCGCGGCGCGTTTTCGCGAAATTATCCATCAACGATCGGGCCCGACGAGAGACAAGCAATCTATCATCGCCGGGGCCAAGAGTCGTCGTTCTCTCAAGCACGATAACGATCCCCCCGCCGATTCGGCCTTCGTCCGTATAACGGATTATGAAAAGGAAATCCTCGTGTGCGGTCCTCCATTCAATCAGATCTACAAATAGGAATTAACGTTAAGCCTCGTGCAAACAATGCCCTGGCCGCGATTGATTGACTTTTTGCCTCCCTCCGCCCCCTCCGACCACTGTGGCCTAGCGTGTTCCGCGTTCCGTCATAGCTACGTGCCACCCCTCCTCCCTTATTCCGCGACGACCTCCAGGCCAGCCCCCTTTTTCGCGGTGGCCACCCTCGCGTGGCCCGCAGGAGCTACAAGTCCCCGTCTGTTAGCGCGGTAGGGCGCCATAATCCCAATCGAGCATGAGATCGCGCGCCGTCAGATGAGATTTTCTCGAAAAGCACTAACTCCTTATCGGATTACCCCGCGGGATCACGGCGATTGAAACCTGGCAGATCGGCGGGGTCCGATTCGCCTCGATAGCCACCTACCGATACGTATTGGCAATAATGAAATCCGAATAGGGTAACTCCGGTGGAGACGCACCGACTAGAGGGACGGACCAGCTAAGGATTTTTCAAACTATTCGGTAAATGAGCAGTGTGTCATCAATTTTATATCATATATAAAATGTTGACGAAAATCAACAATTTAATAACTTTTACCGAAATGGTCCAACTCACCGCTAGTAGTAAGTGAAAGAGGGACAACATCCCAAAATTTTATTTACTTACTTCCGTGGCTACTTATAAAGATATCCTGTTGTGATCATCACATGTTCTGGAAACAAAATCTTTTAAAAATAGTTCACTACCCGAACTGATAAATCTAATATTCACTACTTTTAAAATATTTCCCTTTGAGACGATTTTTAAAAACATAGTCCATCTCTACGGAATCACCCTATGAATTCTTCGCAATTGGCCTGGCTTCAGTCGTCCACAGAGAACAATCATGTACGTAGGGGTATGAGCGTGGATGAAGGTAAAATTTTCCTTTCTCATAAGCTGAATGGGTCTTCTTGTATTGTGTTACCGTGGGGGAGATTTCGCGGTTTTGTAATGCATATTGAGCGCAAGGTTGAGCCCTTTAAGAGCCTCTTCGCCTGAGATACTTCTGTGGCTCGTTTGCAGCCTCTTCCCTCCCCATCTCTCCTTGATATCGTAAACTCGGCCCCGGATTATGGTAAGCAACCGAAACGAAGGATTCCAGTAGCATCTCGGTTGTAATGTCCGAGCAGGCTGCGTCAGGGCATAGTTTAAGGCACTGACCTCGTGCTTACGGACAATGACGGCGCGCGCGGGCATCGCGGCTGTGTACAGAAGCGAGGGCAGAGGCGCGCGTGTAGAGGCTGGTTGGTTAATGGAACAGAAATCGAGGCTGCGCTGGGTGGGCAGCTTTAGACATATTCACACCGCCGCCACGAGAGACCGATGGAATTCGTTCACGCACGTCGACGCAATCGGACAATGGAGCGATTAACTTGCGTCGGCGGGCCCGTTGTTTATCGTACGGGCATTATTTGCCCGCCAGCAATCACACGCTTAAATTATTCGTCGCGGGACGAGCCGGGGCAGACTTTACATTGCTTTAATCGTTCGCCAATAATTCGACAGCTATTGGAACTTCAGCCCACCAACGGTATCCCGGGCGCGGAACAATCCTGCCTATAGGGTACACGCGACGCGTATAAACGCGTATAAAGCGGCTTTCCATCGTTCCGCCGATGCACACTGGCTTTTCGCCGCGAATTATGCCTCCGCGCCGACGAACGTTTCATTCGTATGATTGTCGTCGTTCGATAATTGCTGCACACCGAAAGGAATACGCATTAGCCGTTCCCCCGATGGTTTAATGGCATCGCGCCGGAGGACGATGAACGCGTGCCGCGGAATTGTAACGCGATTGCTCCGTGAAAAGGCGCGGGTGTAGTAATGATTAATCTGCAATGTGTCAGCTTCAAGGGATTCAGAGATATCGTATGTGTGATGCACGGTTTTCGAAATGGCTAGACGATGTCTGGTATGATGCTGATATTTGCGTGCGATTAAAATAGCTATATGAGTTAGCTATATCAGTTCTATGGAAAGAGTCCAGACGGGCAGGCCCGTTCCTGGCGGGGGTGCAGAAGGTGCCCCCGCACTTGGGCGGGCAAACCCAGGGGCGGCCGCGGGCCGTTTATTATATGTAAAATTTTTGGTAATGGTATACAAAGTGGGCAACCTCCCGGATTTTGACGACCTTGAAATATGTTGTCAACCCCATCATTCTGAACAACTTTTTCCTCTAAACTTTTTGGCGGTCGACCTTGGTTTCCGAGATATTTGCGACAAACTTCTATTCATTTATTCCGACGCAACCGACACAGCGATCAACTTGATGTGGTTGGTCATCTGGGGGATGTGTTTATATTTGTCTCTAGACTGTGATTCAAAAAAGAAAGTAATTTTTTTCAAAAAGAATGTAATTTTTTTCAATCACATTACCATGAGCTCCGAGGTAGATAGACACAGGGATAAACACATCCCCCAGATGACCAACCACCTCAAGTTGATCGCTGTGTCCGTTGCGTCGGAATAAATCAACCGAAAGGTCGACATTGTATTCTACCTATACGTACGCGTTCGTAGCAGCACAGCGTTCGGCAATGTTCTGTGCGAATATCTCGGAAACTACTGCCGTGCGACGGTAACATGTATAGAGAAAAGTTGTTCAAAATCATGGTCTTGATAACATATCCAAAAATCATTGAAATCGGTGAGGATGGAAAACTTCTAAATAATTACAAAAGATTTTTGCAATTATCTCGGAAACTAAGGTCGACCGCCAAAAAGTTTACAGGAAAAAGTTGTTCAGAATGACGTCCTTGACAACATATTTCAAGGTCGTCAAAATCCGTGAGGTTGCCCACTTTGTATACCATTACCAAATTTTTTACTAAAAATAATATTCGAAGCTCTTTTGCATGATAAACGTTCAAAACTATGCATATATACATATAAAACTAAACTGACATATAAAAGACACTGCATATTAAATTCTTAATTAAAGAATATTAAATTAATAAGGACGGCAAAATTTTTTTTGCACCTGAGCGACATAAAACCCAGGAACGGCGCCGCAGAAGGGTATGTGTAGTAATAAGTACCTATCCCTAAATCAAATGGAACTTGGTGTAAAGCAATCGATAGGTTCCTCAGAGAAAAATATACCTGGCAGGTGTCAATCCGATACTTCTACTACTAGGGCAGGTTAGTTTAATATTGCACTAACAAGGGAACACCGTGAACCCGGACTCACCGATTGGAACGCAACTTTGTGGGTTTTTAGAGTGTCTCAAAACAAGCACCAACGGTGTGTTTCATTTGGGCCCTAACAAAATTTTGAAAAACAGTTTTTTTACGTCAGGCATTTCTTTTAAATTCTTCTCAAAATTTTGTCAAAGCAAGTTTGCAGTGCGTATTGTATCATTGAACGTTTATTTGAAATATTTTCTCGATGCCTATTTGACTTGGGGTGAGTTTTCACATCCTTAAGGGGTCATTCCGGTAAGATGAGTTGACAAAATCAATTTTTTTTAAACATTATCCTCAAGAACATAGGTACTGTTAAATTTTCATGGAAAAATTCCGATTGTTTTAGCTGCTTCAAAGGCATTTTACAGGGAGCGCAGAGACAGGGCCTCTATAGATGAAAACTATAAAACGCATTTTCTTAAAACTTCATTTTTCGGTCATTTTTCGATCGGTCGGGGCGGCTACCCGGGTTGTTTCACTCAAACGCCTATAACTTCCTCAATTTTCCAAATTTTTACATCACACTTATTTTATAATAATTCCAGAACACCAATCTCTGAAAATTAGTAAAAAGAAAATCCCAGTTTTGACACTTTCAAACGGTTACAACCCCTTAAAGACCACTGTTCTTGTCTTGAGTCACTCTATAAATCCACAAAGTTGCGTTCCAACCGGTGCGTGTGAGTTCGCGGTGTTCCCCTGTTAGTCCACCTGTATCGTTACTCTCAATCATCCAAGCATCTCATTCATCGTCATTTCACATCAACACACGAAAGTGCCACGAGTAATCCCGCCAACTGGCAAACATTTACCATCCAACCAACGTTTCGTCTAAACGAGCGACGAGGAAGGAGCGCCCGTCCACGCACTCTTTATCACCGGGGACAGAGCAATTTTTTCGCAGCGGCGTAGGACGTATTTAGCCGACAGGGGCGACAAAATTCGGCGAGCCAACCTAGCAGCTGGTTTGCGAGGGGGACGTTTTGCCGGACGATACGCCAGTTTGAAGCAGCTTGATCCTTCCACGGCGCTGCGATCCCGCTGGACAAGAGGGCACGCTTTAATAATTCTTTTTACGGTCGACGTCTAAGGATTATGGCAGCGGCAAGGCCGCCGCTTAATTATTCATGGCCGGGGCACGGGGAAGCGTGACGATCGGTAGCTTCTCATTAGCCTCAGACATGGTGCTCGTTTTTTATGCGCGAATTTTTTACGACTTGTTATGGCAGGGGCTGGCGAGCAGAAAATTGACTGACGTTCAGCACCGATGAGGCTACGCCCGCCCATGTGCAGCGATGTTTCTTATCATCTCGTCCCGCGCGAGGCCGCTACCATACCGGGACGGTTAGCCACTGTAAAATACTGTTTGATTAAATTCGCGCATCGTAATTGCGCCAGACCAGAGAGAAGGGAAATGAATCAGTGGAAAGTATGGCGGGCAGGGCTTCCATTTTGTGAGCTTTCCGCCGCGATGAATTCGTGGTAAATTCGATGGTTCTGGAGCCACATGATCTTTCCGTAATTAAAACCTCGGTTATGATCGTGTTCAGTGAATAGTTAGGAAGGTAAGGGTGGTTTTGGAGAAAATGTATGCGGAGTATTGCGATGTAGTAATATTATAGATACGTTACTTGGATACCTTTTCTAGAATAATAATTGATTGTTGGATGCAGAATGTTTAGGGGTAGGTACTACTTTTGTCTATTTTTTTTTTTATTGTAATTTTATGTGTTTTAAATGTACATGCTTTGAAGAATGAAGAGTGAAATGAGGTATTGGCGTTACGTAGAAGCTAAGAAATTATTTAATATCGATCCTGCATGCGTCAGATTTTTGAAATGACAGTTTAACGTAGTACTAGTGTCTCCTGATGATATTTGTTATAATATCACATGAATTAACAAATATGTGCTTCCATTTCACGTCCTGTTCTCATTGACTACATTTGACAAACATTTTTAAATAGCGTTAGTAAATTTGAGAAAACTTTTGCCATTTATTTTCCATCTGCAAGTAGATGAAAATTATATTGAATCTAAATGTAACAATATACCTAGTTAAAGAAAACTTACACCTCAGCGTCATAAATCTCCAAAACAAACAAAAATATTCGCAACATTCTTCATTAAAATACGCAAACAGTTGCATAAATTCGCAACACCTTATCCTCTTAGCCCAGAAATTAACCAAATTACAATACACGCGTTTCCGCAAATTATTAACTCCAGTATTAAAAAACAGGCCCACATATCTCTAAATAGCCACTAGACGAATTGTGATCCGATTTTCACAGTTTTATAAAGCACTAGTTTAAATCATCCAGCGTAGCCCGGGTAAAACTGTGTTTGTCACACAGTGTCAAGAGGGTGAAATAAGGGGGATGGTCCAGCTTTCATGGTAGCCCATATTTTCCGCAGAGTTCTATAGTGTAATTATGCAAAATTTGATCCAGATCGGTCAGAAAAATTGGAATAAAAAGTATCCTATATGTTATTCCTGGTCCTAGACTACGTGTATATGTACAAAATTTCAGAAAGATCAGTTGCCTAGTTGCGATGTGATTGAGTAACAAACATCCAAACACACTTTTTTATATATTATATTAGTAAAATGTCTCGAGAAATGTTTAGGTGTATAAAACATTAACGTAAGACAAAAGGAAGCCGGTCATTGACGATGTTAGTGAAGCATTTGTTATGAATGCTCCATAAATTACATATATGTAAATAAGCACTACCTTATAATTAATGAAGGCCTCAGTTAATTTTAAAATATTAATGAGGAAGTAGACACATATACATATACGAAGGCCGCGCAACGCCTAGTGGTTTAAGCTAGTCTGCTTATAAACCGAAAAGATACGCGTGTCTAAACAAAGGAACGAATTCGGTAAGCAAGCAAGTTTGGTAATTCCTCGTAACGTAGTGCCAATAATAAATTTGTAAAATAAACAGCCCCTGGCACGGAGGGGGAGGGTCGAGATCGTGGCTCGTTGCAACGGTGGGCTGCATAATTGGAGTCGTTCGTTTAACTTTCGAACAGTTGGCGCGCAGCTCGCGAAACTTTCGCGATGCTGTTGGAAAGAAAAGAGAGAAACAGAAACGGAATGGGGGTGTGGGGGAGGAGCAGGGGGCGGGGGACCGCCGTGCCCGTCGACGAATGCACCGCGTAACCGTGTATGTAGTCCGCTTCGAAAATGCGAGGGCCGCTTTTTCCGCGAGTCTCGCGAGCTTTCGTACGACGCAACACAGGGATACGCAAATATAATCCGTCTATCGACGTCGCAGCTACACGAGCCCCGCCACTTTTTGCCATGCCTCCCCCCTCCGCCCTCCCTACCGCGCTTGTTTAATCGTGTTCCGTAATTTTCAGATTTCCCCGGCTACAACTCGACGAATGTTTGAGATGCTAATCTCAAAGCGAGAGCTTGAAAAATATCGACTAATTAGCTCGTCGACGCAACGAGTGGATGGCGCAGGCTTTCCTCCTGGCGGCGGAAGGGAACGAATTTTTACTAGTAAATATCTCTATCCGCATATCAATCGGCTAGGGTGAGAATAAGGGCGAAAATTTTCGTAAAAATTGTTAGTTGTTTATTAAAATGTAAGGTTCGTTGAATTGTGATCCTGTGACTCGTGTGATGAGTGAATAATGTGCTGGAGTGAATAGGGTAATGTGTTTGAAATATTGGAAGAAAGTTATAAGTGATTTTAAGGCACTGAATTTAAAAAAGGATGAGATCTATTGTAGTTACATGATGTCGGAAGATTTATATGTGCATATCAGTTACGTATTTGTGTAATCTTCCTACACAACACCATAACATTGCAGAGCCGTTGCAGGTTCAGTCCTATGTCAGCCTTCGCAATATTGCAGCTGTGTATTTTTGCAATGTTGCGGCAGCATTGCAAACATGTAGTCCTGCAACGTTCCGGCAATGAGTCTGCAACGAAACGGCAATAAAAACGGCCAACGAGAAATTCTAGCGTATCCAGTTAAATGAAACATGCTGTAGAATCTACTCGACGTCACATTTCAAATTTCGTCAAAGTCATAGTTGCTTCAAAATATTGCTGTACTGTTTCTACAATATTTCCACTACAATATTGCACAGCAATATGTAGGCAATTTTGCTGGGTCGTTGCCACTGAAACATTGCACACCGATTTGCGCGCAATATTGCCGAAATATTGTAGGATCGTTGCCACTGGAACATTGCACTTCGATGTACGCTCAATATTGCAGAAATATTGTAGGATCGTTGCCAATGTAACATTGCACGGCAACGTTCTTGCAATATTTCTGCAATATTGTAGGATCATTGCCACTCCAATAATGCACAGCAATATTGCAATGCAACCTGTAACAACGCAATATTGCAGCAACGTACCTGCAATACAGCAACGAAGTGTGCTGTATGGGTTTTAGTATTCCTCTAAACAGATTATCCAGGGATTTCTAAATAATTTTTTAAAAGACTGGAAATGTTCACTGATATTGAGCTTGTAAAAAGTAGCAGCAGAAACTACTGATTCTTTCACGGTAATGTCATCTTTAAAATAATCTATTCCAACTAACATCAAAATATTTCATTACAGCAAGTACCTATACAGCACGAAAGTTGCTGTGAAAAGCATTGGTGGAATAAAACGCTTCATTTACCGAATAACGTTTCTCTCGAATGTGCAGGGTTGAAAAGTCAAGAAAATAACTGATTGTGAACGCGGTACGTTGATCTATTTGGAACACGTTCCGGGGGATTTCGTGCGATTCATGGGAAAGAAAAGTTCGAAACCACGTCGGGGCGGGTTTCAATGGAAGGAAAATAGTCGATTATGGGTGTAGAATGTTGATCCCCTTGAAACTCGCTCCACCGGATTTCCCGCCGTTAAAGTAAATGTTTTTAAGTCTGAAATCCGGTGAACTCTATTCATGTAGAACTAACTCTAACGAATACGCCGAGCCCCGGTGATTAAACCGAGACGACCACTAGCAAGTGACGAATATTACGTCAAGAATACTCATCAAAGCTGTACAAGTTTTACGTTTTAATACCGTGAATCCCTGGAAAATGTTGCTGATTCAGATTTAAAAATACCTATAAACCAACTCGCGAGCGATAAATAAAAATCGAGTAATCTAAAGCAATATGTTCGTTATTAAAATGGCATAGAAGTGCTTTTAAAAGCAGCAAATTAAGGAAGATCAAAATTTGTATATTTAAAAAAAGAGGTATTCTGCTTCGAGATACCTTTGCATTATTAAGCATTCTAAACTCGAGATTTTACTCTAAAAAGTATTGTGCTAAAATACGTAAACTGCTATTAATAAATTAGTTAATTATTTCAGTAGAATAATATCGAAAATTAAATTCATTAAGTTAATTCCATCGTTAAGACGAGAGAAAGGATTCTGTTTACTCTAATAAATTCAAGTCAGACGTGTTTGACGATGTGAGAAAATCGTTTAAATTTAATTGAAATACATTAATCCACCTTCCATATAAAGGCCGTCGCTCATTTCGTCAAAGCGAAGCGCGGCGACCAAAATGAAATGTTCGTCGGCGCTGTTCTGTCATACGATGCGTGGTCGCCGTTCTTCGCTTCGCGGCCTTCGGCCTAGTGAGCGCCGACCTTAAACCGGATTTTATTATATTCAATTTTCATCTGTTTTGAGTTTCAAAGCTATTCACTTATTATAAAGTCATTCCGGAATACGTGCAGTTTAAAAAATTATGTGTGTGTCTCCCAACAGCAAGAAAGGAAGTGAGAAACTTCAGTGTTTCCTGTTACTTTCTAACACCTTAATTATCATGCATATTGCTTCGCTATTAACACCTCGCCTAAGCAAACTTCAATTACAGGAAGAGGAAGAACGTCGACTTCACTTTCGCACAACTTCATCCGTTGCTAGCTCCTCGAATCTTTTCTACGAAATAGTTGCGAAACAGGGATTCACTGTGCATTATCTGGCCGTTAGTCGTCTCTGGATAGGAAGCACAGGAAATCCGGCGTGTGATTCTTGGTATCAGTCGAAACAACACCCACGCGATCTTTTTCCTCTATATGCTCTCGATACTGGCTGGGTACCTACTTAAATATTTCTTCCAAACTCATTCTTTCTTGTCACGAGAAGGGGACATTTTTACAAGACTGAGGTGGGTATTAGGGGTTTCAAACACACACAGAGCAATTTTGTTGAGGACACCAACCACGGAATATGTTCCTCGCTAATTAGAAACTTAGCCCTCCAAATAGTTGTGAATAAAAGCAATTGATTTGGTTAAAATTCATCAAATTATTAAAATTTATAGAAATATTGGTAAAGAAATATCCTATGTGACCACGAAGGGTTAAAGTACTAGAGTCCAAAACGTATACTAAATGCGTACTCGGGCTCTTGCCTTGTGGATAAGATTCTCAAAGGCACAATCAACATTAACTTTTACCATTTTGGCGACATCATTGCATTTCTATAAGGCACTACAATTCATTATATATCTTCCAGTGCTAAGAAGTACACCACTATTTACCTATGAACAGGATCTTTATCTATGTCAACAAGAATGCTCTCTTCACTGGTTTTATCCCAAAAAGGGTTCTAAACCCCCAACTGTTTCCTCTTTGACTAACAATAAGCCTCTCTGCTGGCCAAAGTAGGAGAATTATAATAATATTAAGAACAAGGAGGTGTCACTTCCGGAGACACCAGATGCAACATCTCTTTTTAGAAACTTCTTACGTACACGAAACCATTTGCACTTTTCAAAATTCCTAATGCACATAGAACCACTGTTCGGGCATGTAAATAAGGTAGCCCCACAGGACACTTAGATTCCCCACATCCTAAATCGGTTCTCACGTAATTTTCAGAAATTAGGAAAAATATGCATGCATAGGTTTCGTTTTACTGTGCATAGTGCTGCGTTCCTAGAAACAAAATATTATACCGTATAAGAAATATTGATAAAAAATACTTTAGTTCATTACAGTGGCATCATCTGTGATTTTGCACAAGTTTTGAATATACCTACCATATTATTCCTGATTATAAACCACGCAGCTTTCTTCTTCCTCATTGTGTTCTATCCTCAGTCATTTTCGAATTATTCAACTAAACAGTTTCCCAACCCCTAACTTCGAAAATTAATTTCACCACCTAAACATGAATTTCCGCCGCTAAAAAAAACGGCAGTTGGCTGACGTTCCTTGTAAGCCGAGCAAGTGTTTTGGATTGGTTCGAAAAACATTTGACATAACACACCTCTAAGAACACCCCTTCATACGCCACTTAAACGTACCTCAAGTACTCCTCACTATATTTCTTCCCATCCGCTGTACAAAAACCTTCTCCTTCATCTCCAAACCGAATGCGCGCGTGTCCCCCAGTCCTCTTTCTCCGTCAACGATTCCGTTCCGTGTTTCCGCCCGGCTGTGGGGCGAGTCGGCCGGGCGAAGCCATTTCTTTTATCTGCTTATCCTTATCCACGGCTGCTTAAAACCGTTCCGTTCCGTCGTGCTCCCTCTTCCCTTCTCTTTTAAGCCCTTGTCCCTTTACCTTACCACCGCTGTAAGTTTCTACCTTCAGCAACGCTCCCATGTCGGCGTTGCTCCCCTCTTCTAGTAGTTTCCATTCTCATTAGTCGAGCTTCATGCACAATGCAGTCAGCCGCATTCCATTCGAGCGCCTCTCTGCTCCTCGTTCGTCCCTTTCTCTCTTTCATTGCCTCGCCGCGGCGATACTTCTTCTCAGCGGGTTGCTCTTTCTGCTCCATCGGTGTTCTCACGGAATTCTTCTAGCACGCCGTTCCAGCTTCCGCGGCTACCAGCCGGAACGTCCAGCAAACTCTATTTCCCTCCTCTTGTTTTGTGGTATTTTTCATCCCCTTGGCACGCCGCGCATTGTGCCTTCCAACTGTTTCATTGCCAAGGTGACGGTGCCTCCGGATGTTAGGTTGTTTAAGACTGTAGGGTGGATAGTATGTTTAGTTAATCAATTGGACTTTGAGATCGCTGTGTCAACGAAATGAAACGCAGGCATCTTTACACGACGTCTTTGACGATTGCGTGCTTGTGAGACACGTATATTAAACTGAAAAATACCGGGACTTTTGTAACTCAACAGATAATTGTGGGTCTTGTAGTTAGAGGGGTGCAATTTTATTTTTTACGGTTATTGAGTTATGCCGTGTGATATACCTACCTAAAAAAATCCGATAACAAATGAGCGATTTATTGTAAATAAATAGAAATGGAAATATTACGATTTTCAATATTAAATAGAAATAGAAATATTACGATTTTCAATATCAAATAGAAATAGAAATATTACGATTTTCAATATCAAATAGAAATAGAAATATTACGATTTTCAATATTAAATAGAAATAGAAATATTACGATTTTCAATATTAAATATTAATATTTTATTATAGAATATTTTTCCCCAAAAATAGAAATAAAAACTTATCAACTGAATAACTACTACTTATTGTATGAAAATATATATTTTTCAATTAAGTGTTCTCTTTTTAATGTTAAGTCAAAGCAATAATGTTGTAAACAGTTTTTTCTAATTTCCTCGCAGTTGGTAATAATGGAGCTGCTCTCCTATTGCTGCGAGGTCTTCAATTCATGATAAAACGTGTTCAGGCTACTGTACAAGTAGAAAGTGGACACTTGGAATATTTCTCATGAAATAATTAAAAAATTAAAATTAAATAAACGACTAACTACTTAGGAAGGTGACATCCATAAAATTCTTAATTTTTGGATCCTGAATTCATTCTCACAATACGTCGTCGCAGTCCAAGTGTTAATCTCTTTCTTCTCCTCTTCATTATGTATATTTCATGCTCTTCTGCACTCGATTCGTCGGGTCTGTCGCGTAAATATTACGGCACTCGATGCGTAACCGAGAACTTTTACTTTTCAACGGGTACAGGGTGACGTTAGCGGTACTTTCAGCCTCTTCATTGATTCTATTCTATTGATACAGCGCCGCTCGTCCTTTTACCCGTCCTCCTTCATTCCGCCCGATGGATTGAATATGAAAAATTGAGTTTGCTTTGTAATCGGAGCAAAAGAAATTGAAATTAAATCGAGATAGAAGCGGAGGATAATCGAAACATGTAAAAAATGTGGGGAGGGGAATGGAACGTGTAGAATCAAGTGGAAACCTTAAATTAAAAAAAAAATGGAGGAAAAGAGAAGCAAGGAGGGAAAAAGACGAATAGATCGACCGCCAGTTTCGTCTCGTTATAGAGATTAATTACCGTCGGGCAATTGCTGGCAGTAACGAAAGAGAATGAACATGTTCATAGTACATTCGATAACGACGATTCATGATGCAACCCCCTACATTGTAGTAAAAAAGTTATCTCGCGAGTAAAGCCAATTTATCGAATGGTTAGTCAGTTTGAATGTTTCATTCTTCACTTTTTCTAATTTTACCTGCACTTTTTCGCTTTCACGGATTTATTTCTGTGTTCACGATGATAGTAGGAATATGTCTTTTTGAATTACCTACGTGAAGTAAGATACAATAAGATATATACGAAGGAAATGAGAATTAACGAAAATCCCAGTAAAAATACAGAAATGCAGGCCATAAATAAGTTGCAAGTTCCAAATGATATTAACAGGTTTAACGATTCATAATCTTATCAAGATGTCTGCAAGTTCTTGGGAGATCGTTCACTTAAAAATGTATTGTGATATTAAAAGCAACGTACATACATATTTAAAGAACTCAAGATCTGATGTTTTACTTTCCTATACCCGACGTTGATCATATTTAATTTAAAGCAGTATAAAAATCAATTCATTATCATTTTACAGATCACAAAATTTTAATAGCGTTTCATTACCTTATGTTGTCTAAGAGAACAAGTGAAAGCTTTAGAAAAGAACGATATTAAGTTAATAATGCACATATACAGCTAAGAACTCATGAATTAATATCCCACTTTTAATCACCCTCTATCAAACAACCCCTTCGCGATATCACTAACTCCCTCCTCCCTTTGAACATATTTCCCGCATAATACTTTAATCTCAAATCTCACGTTCAGAGACACGAATACGTGCGCGCACAGGCGGCTCGGGCATAGAAGATTAGATACCTGCCAGTCGCCAGTCTGCATCGATATTTATCATCTACGAGGAGCGAGGGGTCGTAATTGGGGAGCTGAAAAATCGCCGCGAAGAGTGGTAGACGGTGTAGATTAATAAATTCGCGGATAGATATGCAAGAACGCCTCCCCCGCGTTTCCTCGGGACGATGAGCTGGCGAGGATTCTGGAGGCCAAAAGGAACACCTAGTGGAACCAGTCGCACGGAGATCTACGTCGTCCGCGGAATAATCCCCGAAACCCAATTATATTTTACTGCGACTCGACTCCGACTTCCATCCCCGGCTCTCTCAACCGCAGAGGAACGAAGACGAACGAGCGCCGTTTAGGCGATGAAATACGGATTAGCCGTTATAACTGGAAATTGCCACCTCCACTCTCTCTTTTCTCCACCTCTTCCTTCCTGCCTTTCCCTCTTACGCTTCCGTTCACCTCTTCCCGAGCCACTCCAGACCACCCTCCGCTTTCTTGGCAGCCCCTCTCCGCGATAATTACATCGATAGTTGACGAGGATAATACCACCGGCGCGAGTAATGTTTGAAATCAGAAAGTAGACGCGAACGGTCTCGTGCAGGCTCCTTCCGCGTGGAATAGAGCTTGAAGCAGTCGAATCCCCGTGGAATCGACAATTGGAGAGTTAAGGGAATTCCTCTTTCCCTTTATACACGTGATTCGTTTAATAGCGTTGGTTTTTTAAGGTCGTATTAGATTTTTAGAGGTTTAGAGATTGCTATAGTAGGTAGTTTGTAAAGTGGATATCTAAGTTGTGATTTTTTCTTTCAACTAAAATGTTCGCAGTGTATGTGGGATAAATATTCATGGTGGAAATTTGTTTAGTTGGAGTTGAAATTAGGTGCATGCTTAGCCTATAACATTTCAAGATTTGTTACATGAAGAATCCATCACCTTCCGCATTTGGAACTAGAGTTTCTTGTGAAACTGAAATATAATGTGGTACATTTCAAGTTAGGAGAGGTTTAAGTCATCATTTTCCTGGTTTCGAATTTGTTTAAAAAACACAGGTCGCGAAATAAATCTTTACCACCCTACCTATCGAGCATACGCAGTTCGTTCTTCTTTGACATTCGACAAGACAAGTAATAATTGAAAAATAAAATATTATTTGCATGCTCTAACGATATGAAAAGGAAAAAATTATAAAAATGCGAAAAATGCAAAAGATTTTCAGTAATGTTCACTTCCTACACATCTATTTAACATAAAAAATGTAGCAATATTTCTGTATTATATTCCTACAAAGTTACATAATTCAAGCATGTCAAAGTTTATTTTCAGTGCAAATCTGAAACAACCCCAAAATTTAAATCCGAAAAAGGTTATCCCAGGGTTAATTCAACAAATGTATAGTTACCTTCATGGAAAAAACGAGTGTAAAATCATTCAAGCGTATGGAATGACGAATAATAAATTTCCCGCTGAAAAATGCGCTATACGAATTTTTGCAGTACTGTTTGTCGATCTCAATCGTTTGCAAAGTGGAATATTCATGGCTTCTGCGGGAATCTCGTGTGAGCTCTGGAGATCCTCAAAAGAATAGAAAAATATTGGCTTAGGATCCCGATGTGGGTCAGGGATTCCTTAGGCAGTGTATTCAAGGCATACCGTGCTCTATTCCTCGATTGCCTTATCTCCGGGGCTCAATTATTAAAAAATTCCCTTCTTTCCTTTTATGGTCCAATATCATGGAAATTACTTGTCTTTCTATCCGAAGCTTCGAATCTCAATATCAAAGACATGATTTCTTTATTGAAACGTGACAAAGAAGTTCCTGCACAGAGCGTCTCCGTCCAATTAAATTCAGCATAGATTTCATTAAGCTAAAATAAATAGCCTCCCGCTGAATCCATGAATAGCGTCAAAGATTCAACCCTACAGATTTCGTGCATGAACAATTAGGTATTCTAATTTCTTTCATCCTCACTACGCAGAAACTATGAATAACATCTAAACGCCTTGTTCGGCAATATTCACGTTCCCTTAAATCTGTAATTAAATTTTCTCTTCAACTATCTTTCATAGTGACATCGAAACGAAGAAAGTAAATTCACTCAAAATTCCATTCAACATTGCCTAAGTAGTAACAAAATGTCACCAACACTAATAAGTCAACTTTGAATCTACTTATCATAGTCTTGCTTCTCATCTTGATATCTTGTCGCATAGGTAATCCAACAAAACTTATAGAAAAATGATAGAAATTGTTCAAAGGAGTTTCTAAATTTTTGACATTTTTAAAAATTACTGTTAACTATATAGTAACCGTATTATTTATAATAATGTACAGAAATTATGCATTTAAAAATTCAAACACGTCCTGCTCATGCTAAACAAATAGTCCTCGATATTTCCAAAACACCAAGAGACATGGTTCGCTGCACACAAGAATATATTTATCGCGCGACAGAAGCCTCGTCGTCTCTGAGTGGTGATGAAATAAATATCAAATTTCCTCTCAAAGGTTCACAGCCTACGGGGCAGGAATCCAAGCATGGAAACAAAGGCGGTAATCAATGTATCTGCTACGTAACCGCCCGTAATCGCCCCCTTTAAGCTTTGGTGCCACGCTGCCGTCTGTAAAGGAAGATTAATTCAAATTAAAATCCAATTTAAGCGGTGTCTCTTATTCCCTGGTCGAGAGGAGGCACTCGTTATGCTTTAAGGGGCACCGACGCTCGTTAAGTTCTCGTCGAACTCGAGAACCATCCGTCTTGATGTTACAGCCGCCGTACTTTCCTTGCCTTTACCCCTATTGCACCCTTTAAGAAGCTCATGCTCGATGACGTTCTCGTTGGATTAAATAGGGAAGAACGCACACGTACGCGCGCAAATTACAGAACGGGGAGCATACAACGACGCGGAATACCGTGTCCACTGATCACCGAACGTTTCAAGCCTTGTATCGCCATTACCGCGATCTGATTCTATCAGGGGAACAGGGTGGCCCCCGTTGCACCGCGTTCGTACCTACGCTGCGTTCATCCTAAGAGTAACCCTACGCCTCTGCCGATTTTCGACCGAGCTGCGCAGCCTCCAATACTGTCAACGGCAGGCCTGCTCTTTAGGGAGCAAATACCTACTCAAATCCTGGGATCCGGGCAACAGCCGAGCGCGGAACTGTAAGGTAGGCTCTCACTACGCCTCGCCTCGGCGCAACTTCTTTTCGGACTCACATCTAGGCAACGTGAGGAGCAATTATGCTTAACATTGGAGGGGGGAAACACCGACAGGGGGTAGTGATAATGTGTGCGTGAACTGACGCCAGCGCCAAGCCAGCCGAGTGGCCCCAACGCGAAGCCAAACAGGACCAACCAGCGTCGACAATCTGTTTCCCGGTGACGCTGGTTGGCCGTGGTTGGCTTCGCGTTGGGGCCACTCGGCTTCCTTGGCGCTGGCGTCAGTTCACGCACACATTATCACTACCCCCTGTCGGTGTTTCGCCCCTCCATTGTTAAGCATAATTCCTCCTCACGCTGCATCTAAGCTCGCGTCGCCTCGGTTTTTCCGTACCTGAAGTTATCTGAAGTTGCCTCGGTTATGTGTTTGGTCAATTGCTTCAACAACCTCTTCCTTCCTCTTTTAGCGGTCACCGAAAGCGGTGGCATTGCATCCACTCAGACTACACCTCGCCTCGGCTTGCCTCTTTTCCTCAAAATATTCTTCAGAAAAAACCCGCGGCTCAGAGTCTGCGCCGTGGTGAGGCGCAGTGGGAGTCAAATTGTCAAAATACTTAAGAAAAGCATATGAAGAATAAAATGAGACCAGGCGAGGCGTAGTGAGAGTCTAACTTCAGGGTGCTGTCCACAGCATAGGCTGCGGGATAACTGCAAGACGGTACATGCGTCCATACTGGCTCGTACTACGAGTCCATATAGCTGGGTCGCACACACACTCTCGCAGTTCTCCCAAAACCCACGCAACAGTTGGCAAGGTAATAGTTCAGCCCTCGGATGTTGCCCGGGTCCCAGAACTTGAGGAGGTATTTGCACCTTAACGGACAGGCCTGGTCTACCAACTTGAGGTACGCGATTGCTCGTAGCGCTACTCCTGCCTGTTTCTTACCAATCAACGGTATAGCCGTAGGCCAGAGGTGCACACGGAGTCGTTTTTACATCCTCGCGATTCTGGGCACCGGGTCAGAGCCGAGCATGGTGCTGCGCAACGTAAAGGTGAATTCCAACGGCGCGTGGCTCGGCTCGGCGAGCCACGCGCCGTTGGAATTCACCCTAATAGGTTCACGCTCGGCTTATGGTCCAACGACTCCGTGTACACCTCTGAAGTAAACGATTGGTTCAGCTAAGATTTTTCATCGCACGAAAGGAAACTTAAAGGCACAAGAAGAGGGCGTCGCAGCTTCTACGTTGTTAAAACGCTTTTTCGCAGCGGCGCAAGTCAAACGGTTTTCTCCCCTACCATCTATCTTGCACAGACGAGTGACGTAACGATATATGAAAATGTGTGGGTGTCTGCTGTGTACACTGAATTCGTACTCGACAATTTTTTTAAACTGATCCCGAAGCTGCATGGGAAGACGGTTTATTTTGCATTTTCGACTTCTTTTTCAACAAGGAATCACCCCTTTCCTGGTTCTATCTCGAGCTCGGCTGCACTCTGAATAAAGTTGCGTTGAATATTATATATCGTTGAGAAATGGAAACTTTTTCGATGTGAACGCTGTATGTGCTGAGCTGTGCGGGACGATGTTGCTATGCTCGGAGTTGAAAAACTTAAAATGGCGGTTGCATCGAAGATATATGTGTCCGGATGTGGAATGAGTTTGTTAAGAAGTGAATAGAATGTTGATGAACTTGTTATAAGTACAATAAGTGAATACAACAGAATAAAATATGCATGCATCGTGATTGTAAAACATCGGTTAGGGAAGTCTGAAACTGAACGATAATAAAAATCATCGTTTTCATAGAAATCGCTTGTGATGGTACTTGACCTTGGTACAACAGCATAGTCTCTAGTGGTGAGTCCTCCTTTTCCGTTTACCTTTCTACCAGATAAGCTTAATCTACCTACATTAATCCATTCCGCTATCAAACACCCAGTGAAGATGCATGTTAGAACTGCTATTGTGTACATGGTTTCAGCACTTACCAAACTCTACTATGAGAACCTATTAACGTATTCGGAGAATTAAACTGACGAAAGTAGGAAGTAGATGCTCCGGAAGAATAACGATATTAGACACCAAACTCCACTGTACAATGCATGCAACAGGGTAAATTAGAAATAACTGTTTACAAAATTATTGCTTTGACTTAACATTAAAAAGAGAACACTGGAAAATTTATACTTTCACGCAATAAGTAGTAGCTATTAAGTTCATAAGTTGTAATTTCTACTTTTGGCGAATTTTTCAAATCCGGAGCTCCCCAAAACAAAAATATTGTGTAGGTGCAGAATTTGCAATAAATCGCTCATTTGTTGTCGGATTTGGGTCAAACGTGCACCAAACGATTTAGAATTTTTTTACGTATATTACACGTCATAACTCCAAAATTGTAAAAAATGGTGTTACACCTCTGGTGCTGGAAGGTCCTCAATTGCAACCTTAAAGTACTAATCTCGTGGAAGCAATTTAGTAAATTACGAAGAAGGAGGCTCAAAGAAAACGTGTTTTAAATTTCAAAGCTCCGACGCAACACACTCGCGCAATATGGTAGCCTCTTGCCCTCCCAATTTATCGATAGTGCTCCAGCACTTTATCACTATGACCGTCAATGTGGGAGGTTGACTCAATTTTCAAGCAGAAACACAACTTTTTAATCCAAGTTCCCAGCGGCATGTAACTCTGCGTATAAGATCGATCTTCTAGGGGATATCGAGGATAGTATGCGCTTGCTGTGTGTTCCGCAGACCTCGCTTTCAACTTCCCACATCCTCCCTCGATTTTTCGCCCGAATCGTCTCGAACGTCTCATTAAATCTCCGTTTCTATCGCGATAATGACGGAAATGACGGAAAGCACGTGTTAGTGGCGGATACAGACATTAAGGGCCCAGGGTGAGGTTATTCCACGAAGATCGTCGGAGATGCCCGAGAACTGAACATTGCGCGCGGCGCCCCTTCACGATCAATACGGCAACCCTTGTTGTAATACTGCGTTGCCCGCCGCGTGCAACGTCGGTCCAACTTTTTAACGGATTTTTCACGCGGAATCTCTCGTCGATCCGCTAATATCTTACGGAACTCCGCGTTTAGTCACCGCGACATCGGCGTGTACCAGAAACAGGGGTGATTCACTCGAGCACCACCGGGCGAAAAGGGTTCGCGATTATCGGTAGTTTTCTGAAACGCTTACGTCTGTTTCTTGGTTTTGTGACGATTTCGCTATTCGACCTAGCTTGGGTTTTGTTGACCGATTGCTCGATTAAAAATTTAAATTTAAGAACCCAGATCCACTGGTAGTATAATTGAATGATTTTTCAGATGAGGGAGTGGTATGCTCGAAATTTGCACGCGGTTTAGTGGATGCAGTGTGTTGTAGCTTACTGCTGATTTCTGTTACTGCATTATGATGGTTTCATGGGTTTAATGGACTGTGATTGCAAATGGAGTTGATTGTGCTAGGAAGCAGTTTGAACTTTGAAGGAGACTTTTTTGGGCAGGTTATATTCTTTTGGTGCACTTCTTGGAAGCGGAGGTTGTTTAAATTATATTAATCTACACGTTGCAAGGATATGTGAGTCTCTTTTAAAGAACGAAGTTAATGGCCTTGAAAGCGCTTTGAAGAATGTATGTACAAGAAATATGTTTGTCTGAAATGTGTAGCTGTTGAAATCCTTCCACCTTGTCCAATAAAATTTGTTAGCAGCACCGACATTTTTGGAGCTGTTCACTTGTTGCGCTTTACGTGTCTCAGTCTGCATATTCGACATATATATTACACATAAACTGAGAGATTAGTATGTTATGCAGATTGAACTTACCGATTATGCAAGCAAGAGCACATACGAAAGATTAGGAAAGTAAGAACTACGTGAAGCGAATAAATAATTCACACAGGCAATAGAAAAGAACAGATTCAGGAGCTTTGATCTATCGATTTTTGAGGTTTCGAGTAGCACTTTGATCGATTAAGAAATATAAAAAATTGATTTAAATTATAGAGTCCACTTTAGAAGGATTATTTAAAAAAAAATATTTCATGGTATGTATCAAGAATGTAACTTAGTATTTAAACAACAATGGTACTTAATAAATGAGGGCAGAAAATAAACTTCGGTGGATGTATCATTTTTGCGAAACAAATACTTGATTCAGTATGATGATAAAGCAATTTTGGCCCATCAAAAAGAGGCATAAAATCTCATAATAATAATAATCTAAAAAATTACATTTTTACTACTCCCCCCCCCCCCCCCCCCCCCTATATACATTACTGTATCAAAATTTGAACCAGCATTTATCCATACAATTAAAAAGCATCACCATAAAACATTATATTCAAATGCATATTTAACTATTTATAAAAAATTTATTGATTTTCCACAAATTTTCTTAGGATATCCTGCAATAAGTGTTCCATGATCAACTAATTCCATATATGCATTTCTGTTCTGTACGAAGTATTTCTAAACAGAACTAGGAGCAAATAATTTTATACACTTTAAGGGAAATCAGTGACAAATTTTGGAAATTCAACGTCATGGGATGGCCTGTACTGTATCGTTCCAGGAAATGAGAGTGAAACGCGTAGAGTAGGAAGAGAGAACAGTTTCGGCGAGAATAGTAGATAAGTAACTTCCTCTCATTCGGCAGAAAAGTGGGACCGTTTCCTATTTTTACGCGCTCCTTTTTTTTTCATTCGTTTCCTCCCGCAGATGAAGGGAAAAAATTGCAGGCGAGCGACGCGAGGAGGATCCTCTCGACCCGAATTTTCCGTAGTTGCCAGCCGGAAGAGCGGTACTTCCGCCGTTAGTCGCAATATATTCACAGATTATTCGGGAATAGAGGCCCCTGCAAATACACATCGACTAATATCTCGCTGTTTCATCTTATCGTCGTTGTACCTCGTTAATCTATCTACTGTACACATTCAATGGAAAGGGAAACAGAAACGTGTTTTTTGAAGCACGCTTTTGACTGACATTGCATCTATATTTTCACGCACGATGAGTTTTCCTGAAAACCGGCTGGTAACATATAATTAATTTTAAATATAAATCTACAATTTTGAAATAGTTACTGGATCCTCAGAATAATGCCTGCAACGTTTTAATTTTATTATATTGTAATTTCAGAGTTGGGCATTATATAATTCAAATTTTAATTTTGATTGATTAATGCTTTCAATTAAAAATAATCGTCGAAAAAGCGGCTATTGATTTAATCAATTGATCAAGTTAATCGTCGATCGCTGATTAAAGAAAGTTAATAGTCGGAAAATCAGCGATTGATTTAATCGATTGATGATATTAATCGTCAACCGTTGATTAAAGAAAATTAATCGCGAAAAAATCGGCGATTAATTTAATCGATTGATGAAGTGAATCGGGTAATTATGCAGTATAAGGGAGGCAGCTTGATGACTTTGAAATTGGCATATGTTGTCAAGAATATGATTCTGAATAACTTTACCTTATAACTTAATCAGCGGTTCTCTTACAGTTTTTGAGATATAGGTACTTTCTTATATAAATGGATATTTTAAAATGCTTTAATATGTTAAAACACTAATAGAATGAACAAGACTCATATAAAATACTAATTTCACTATAAAAAGAATTTCAGCAGTTAATCGTTAATCAATTACTCGATTGACAATTAAAATTGAAAGTTATGTAATCGTTAACCTCAATTACCGACTAAAATAGGAATTCAATCGTTAATCACGACTAACGATTAAAGTAAGAATGCAATCGTTAATCGTTGATTCAATTTTTGCCCAACTCTGATTGTAATGCATGGATGTGTATAAAAGGTTATCGATTCTCGACAACTTTGTACACGTAATTTCCAAGCAGCACTATCATTATAATCTTCTAATTATCTTAACCCTTCGTGGTCACGCATTATAATCACAAATTGGTCATATGGGGTTAATTGCACCCCAGCGTCATTTTTGAGTTACCATTTTCGTATTTCTGAATCTTATAACTTTTAAGTGATAATTGCACATTCGTAATTCTCATGCAATCATACTCTAATAGTTTCTTTCTAAAAATACAAATTATGTTATGATGAAATTTGTAGTTCAAGAAGATCCATTTTTCACAGTTGTGGAAAAAAGCGATATTTTTTCCGCGATGAATCCCCTTTGGAAGTCATAAAGGCGCCTACATTTGAACTCGAAAATTGCTCTTGGAGTGCAATACACCCTGTGTGCCCTCGGAGGGTTAATTAAAATTTTTCCAAGTAAATATATTATTTTCCTATACACATAGAATCACAGTCCAAACTATAACACATCAGCTTTATCGTCGAAAATATAAAACTCCACAAACATATAAATTCACATGGAACAAAGCTTTTTATTCTACTTGTTTGTTCTCCATTAAGCCACCATTAGAAGCCACCTTACAACCCATCATCCGTGAAAACAGGCTCAAACAAACTTCACAAACAGGTACGTGCTCATTCCTTTGATTTAAATGTTCATTCATCAGCCAGTTGAACAAAGTGCCACGGGATTAGATTTTATTAATTCCTCATTACCAGAATCACCTAGTGAGGGTTGACTTTCGTTGTGGCAATAGCGGCTTCGGTTCCTAGCCGACAAGTTTGCCTACGTACTGATTTATAGCTTTTAAGAGGATTGCACTGGCGTCGGGGATTCGCTGGTGGAATTTGGCGGGAACGTTTTATCAGCCGCACATAATTGTTCGTGAACGATATCGCGGGTGACCCGCTGTGTATAAATCGCGGTGACGCCTCTCCTATCGCTCGGCGCGCTGCTAAATTTTAACGACTACTTCCGCCGATCTCGTTTATGCAATTATCACTGGCCGCGCGCTTCCATTCTATTCCTCTGCATGAATTATTTTCGCGCGTATGTATTTCCCCGCTCGGTCACACGCGTCTCGTTAAGAATTTATTTTCGCCACGCCGTCGAAACGCGACGCGGCCAACTGGTCACCCCCGCCGGTGGCGCGACTGAAAGGGCTAGTAACGAGCAAACAAGCGGGCAGGTACAAAAAATAATACCCAAAGCGGGATCTAGATTTCGAATTATCGTAAAAAGTTTCGGAACCGTCGTGTACCATTCGCCTCTATTGTTCCAACTAATAGGCAAACATGAGCGCATGTATGGACGAATTTTTTGGTAACTCGACTACCGTTCCATCATTTCAGCTTTCGGTTCTTTCGGGTGGAATGTTGTAAACCTGGAGGATATTAGGAACTTTGGGAAATTAATTAATTATTCCTGCGGGTACTCATGGTGTCCATATTTTTGGCGGTTGGAACTTCCAACTTGGAAGTAGTTTAAATTATTATCTTTCATGGTAGTTTGATAGGTATGTATGTGTATATAGCGTGCAGAGTCTTTCTATGTAAAGATTTCTTTCGTTATTACTTTCTGTGTAATGTGATAGTGCGAGGGAAAAATTATTTCTAGGTTCTTACAGTTATTTTACCATTACTTTTCTTTCTTTTAAGGGGGTAGGTTACCCTCTCAACAGCTCAAAGTCAGCCCATTCTTCAAACGCATACTCGGAAGTAATAAATGAATTTCGTTGACTTTAACGCATATAAAGAAAATTTTAAATATATTTACAGAAAAAAGTTATAAATATAAATGTGAGAGCGTGTACGCGATGCACTATCTGATGGTAAATACGATTCCACACAGGTGAATTACCTAAAACACACAGTAAAGGCATCTTTATAATCTGTAAGACGTCTTCATCTTGTGTCGGAAGCAAAATTTTGATAAACAAATTAATACAATTTTTATATTGATGTATATGATTTTATCCTTCTTTTGTAGGAAAAATATTTTTATCTTTTTTTTAAGAATTTATATTGAAAATGTGCTCAAATCACATTGTGGGGAATAGTTCCCCGCACCTCCCTGTAAATTTTCATTCAAATCATTGGAGCGGTTTTCGAGATTTTATGTTCACCGTTTTGGAAATCGTAGCTTCTGGAAAATCGCGTTTAAAGTTGGACATACAGATTTGTCGTTATCCGATCTCATGTACAGGCTCGTACATTTTTTACTGTAATTCCTTCAATGTTTCGAATTTCGGGGCCCGGTTGCACTTAAAATACGTAGAAAAGTTGTAGCCAGCAGAATATGCGAAAATCCTCAAACCAATTTCTGAAAATTTCAAGAGTAACCTACCCGCCTAAGTGATCCTGGAAATGTCGAAGAATTTAATACATTTCTCACCTCCAACCGCGAAACACTCAGTTAATGAAAATTAAAACCAAATGTTTATAATATTCTCTAAGTAGTATATTATATTAAACAAAACTCTGCACGTTCATATTAGTACAAAGAAGAAAATCAGCGAATGTAGAACCAAAGACCACAGAAGCTCCCTGCCTACACATACTAAACCCAAGTATTTCACATCGAGAGCCTCTCTCGAACCTTGTCCATCCACGGTATACCTATCCAAGTTGGTTTAAACCTGTATGCTCAGTAGAGGACTATGTTTTCATAGTTCATTATACACGCTGCCCACTTCTGTTAATTACTGTGCACCCAGCGCGCTTGAATTCCGTTTCCAGACATTTACACATAAAAACTGCGTAGATTTATCCGACTGCAAGCATTCCATAATAGGCGGCGTATACAGAACATAAATATGAAACCGTTCACAAAGAAACAAAGCGAGTCTACGCCATGGCCCGACTGGCTGTAATTAAAATACATCAACCCGCTTCATTTTTCTTCCATCCTTCTCCGCCCAGGAGCCACATCATAAAGATTGGCGCCATCACAAGACCGCGACAGTGGAAATGGTAATGTGTAATCAGAAGCGAAAACACGGTGGGGGTGGGGCGAAAATAGCGGAGAGGGGGCAGTGTCGCTGGGAAAATGTAAACAATTTATGTTAATTAACGTTAGCCTTTGCCCGACGTCCTACGCCCGTCAGATGAGAACGATACGTCGCTTTGCCCCGTCAGAAAGTCGCTCGACGTTTTTCGTTCTGTATTTCAGGAGCACGGTCTGTCCCTTTGATCATTTTAAGGCACAGTTCCCATTATAGAGCTTTGTGAATGTAACGAGTTCGAAAAAAGAACCACGAAGAAAACGATAAAGTATCGCATTCGGGGATACCTCGTGCCGGAATGTCCATTCTGTGCGTTAATTAAGAAGCTTCGGAAAAAAGACTCGGACGAACGGCTTTCCTCTTCAAACGAGCGGGAATGTTTCAGAATTATCACAAAATGGAGCAGCAAATGTTATTTTGCGTGGGAGGCTGTCGAGAAAGTGTCTCTCGTTTTATTCGTCGCCCCTGTTAGGCCGATAGAGATTTTTTGGAATTGGATGATAAGCCGCCGGATCACGGTATCGAGCTGGAGACAATGAGAGTCATTTTCTTCGTCATCCTGGTTTCCTACCGAACGAAGGAATTCGGAGTAACACAGATTACGGGACGGTATCGCGGACCGCTGTAAAAACTGGGTCCATCATCAGGAGCCAGTAATAAGATAAGGTTTTGTACCCATTCGTTCGTTAGGAGAGATAGGGCTGAATACCGGAAGGAGCCACGAGATTGCCCGAAATAGAATGGTAAAATGGTACGTAGAACGAGAATGAGAGGTATCAGCGGTCAGAAAAACTCGAGCGCTACGCACCAATCCTATGAATGAAGATATCCTCGTACACTGGACAGGAGAGCACTTGCTATCAATTCAGTTTTCTTCGAACTATTCACTTAGCTAGGAGATAAAGAGGCATTTCTTAATGTATAGTTGATAATGCAGCATTTCGTGTGGCGCGTCGTTTTATCGGAATTGATGGTGATTAAATTTGAATGAATGGACGGTTTTATTACTGAGAATTATTGCTATTACTTTTGGGAGAATTCCAGTAACGGATGGAGGTTTGTAATATGGCTTCGCTGTTGTGATTTTTTGCTCTTTGAGAAATTACATTGAAAAATATCTTTTGTAATTTGTAATTTGTGTAGTGTTTTTGAAGTCATGGGAAATTAGTGTATATCAGTTGAGCTTGTGGACATCTTAAAGGTGAATGAAGAGAGAAGTTTATTTAGTGAATGAGTATTGTTATGCAAAAATGTACATTAGGGTGGTCCTTATTTTCAATCTACCATTCCTTTTGCTCTCACATTCTAATATGGTCTCATTTTATGAAAAAAATAGTCCCTGAAAAAGATTATTGCAATCATATAATTTATGTTATCGACGCACTGGTTCGGTCTCAAAACAAGTAGGGTAATTCCGGGAGACGCGGCCGGGCTGGAGAGTTGGTCGAGTTGCTATATTCAGGCTCTACATCTGTGTATATGTAAAAATGTGTTAAGGTTCCGAACAATTAATTCTCAAGAAATCAACTGTTTCGAGCAACTCTCCAGCCCGGCCGCGTCTCCCGGAATTACCCTATTTGTTTAATTTAACACAAAGTTATTTTGCACGTAACTATCAATATTTTCATTTCCAACGTTTTGGTCATAAATTTAGACCATTCTCAAGGAAAGTTTAGAAAAATCGAAAAATACTGCGATTGCTATTTGAAAATTAGTCGCACCGGTTCAACGGAACGTGCGACATACGAGTCGGTTCGTTGGTAACTGAGGTAAACAACAGACAAAACGAGACATCTAGAAGGTGAATTATTGCAATCAGACAACAGGGAAGGGTGCCGACCAGGCCTTAAAATTTAGAATTCAAACCATTGATGAATTATAAACTTTAAGGGCTGGGTGGCACCCTTTCAGGTTATCTGATTGAAATAAACTTTTTCAGGGACTATTTTTTTATCAAGTGACATCGTTCTAGAGGGCGAGAGCAAAGAAACACAAAAAAATTTCAACACGTATAAATAAGGGTCAGCCTAATGTACATGTATATTTTAATCTTTAGAAAAGGGATCAGTGAACAGTGATATTCGATTTTTTATTATTCTGCTAATTCTGAATGAAATATAGAACCTACATGTAGCTATAGTACTAACTTTTCAAGAACTGGAATGATGCATAAATAAGTTGGAAAATAGTGTAAAGTAAAGTAAATAGTAAAGTTTATTTGTCAAATCCTGTATCACTCGATAAAATAAAGATATTGATTTCTATTTATTTATTTCAAAAATCTATTTTCCGGTACCCTGGTTCTAGCATTTGGTTACAGTTAACGCGCAAAATCCCGCTCCGCTTGATTCGCGCGATATCGCGGCCACTGTGACCACAACCTTGTGAACAATATTAATCATACCCTTGAAACACAGTTGATATTGTTATTACACATGTAAAAACACCCGTATCGCGCTAATCAAAAGTCAAACATTAGAGAAATCTCCAATTCCATTGCCCATTGTATTAGGCAGTGTTGCGTTTCGACGAGGTCGCCCATTCACTGCGCGCAATCGTTTACTTATCGCGCGAGCCGCGCTTCCGCTTCCGGTTAACTTATCTGCACACGCACTCTCCTGTTTTTCCGCAGCGGCGCGCACTTTCCGCGACTCTAGCCGCGCGCGTTCGCTCGAGTTTCCAGTGTTTTTTTCTTCGCGACGGAAGGGCGCGCGCGACGTGGTAATCCCGCTAGGATGGAAATCCTCCGACGACCCTTCTCCTGTCTTATCTCGTCACGCCTGCACCTTCCGCGATGCAAATCTTCTTGGATCGTGCAACGAGGCCCAGGCAACCCCGCCGCGCGAGGATTTTAAATTGATGGGACCACCTGTCCCCTATCTCGCGTCCACATTTACGCGGCCTGCAGGACTGAATTGCTTGATGGATGTTCCCGCGAGGAGCGCGACCTTCTTCGCCGCAGCAAACACGCTCTTTACTTGCCCGGCGGCGTGTAGAAATCTGGGAGGCTTCTCGATTGATAAAATATGCTTGGGGTTCGCGATGTTTTGGCGTTCGGAGTGGTCGGGGATGTAAAGATTCCTTGCTAATGGTTGCTCTATTTTTGTTGAGATAGGGGATTTGATTGTGGAGGGAGTAAGATGTTACTGATAGGTCGAGGAGGGTTTGATTAATTATGAAAAATGGGTGATTTTTATGAATTGTTTACAGGATGAGGTTATAACATATTCTAAAAAATGTTTTTGATTTTTGTTAATACACTGGTTAGAATACCAAAAAAAAATTTGTATCATGTTTTCGGTCTTAATGCAGTTTTTAGGTGCCGTTTAGTGCAGCGCTGTTAAAAAGAGATTCATGGTTATTGCAGGAGATGTAATGAACCGATTCGAAAAAACCTTGTGGCATTTGATTCGTAATTCGACTCGCTATTGTATCATCCTCTCAAATCAATTTTTTAAACGCGTAATATTTTTTTATAAGCACATTTATGCGTAAAATTACTAGGTTTTTGTAACATTTTGTTCAAACGTGCACCAATTACCGTAATAATGCGATAGTCAGTGATAGAAATTTTAAAAATTTTTTCGAGTTATGATTTTAGACGATCCTGTGAGTAAATTTCATGGTTACCGTTTAGGCGTCTCTTTTTGGCTGTGCTGCACTAACAATAAGTGTCATCAATACTGAAAACATAAAACAAAATTTGTTGTGCCCTAACAAGTGTATTAATAAAAGCGAAACACATTTTTTTAGGATACGATATTACATCTCCTTGTAAGAATTCATAAAAATCACCTATTTCTGGAGCGCCTTGGCCGCAAGGTCCCTTTATACACATCTTGCTATGCTTCTTCCAGTCTAGAATGCTCCTAAATGCTTCCATATATTACCCTTTCCCGCAAATCTTAAAATACCGCATACCACTTTTTAATCAGTACACTACTCAATTTATTTTAAAATAAAATGATTAGAATTTCGACGTAGGGTAATTCCGGGAGACGCGGCCGGGCTGGAGAGTTGGTCGAAACAGTTGATTTCTAGAGAATTAATTGTTCTGAACCTTAACACATTTTTACATATACACGGATGTAGAGTCTGAATATAGCAACTCGACCAACTCTCCAGCCCGGCCGCGTCTCCCGGAATTACCCTATATGAAATAATTAAAAAAAACAAAGTGATTTATTTCACTCCAGGAAGCCATTGAGGGTAATAGTCAGACGTTTTGTGTAAAGAATGATGCATTTCTTTTTCAATTAATTACAAGGAAAAAATTGAAAAAGAAATTTGTTCTTTGACACAATGTTTAGTAACATCATAAACTTTAAAAAAATATGTTTGTTTGATCCATGTGTAGTGGCATCTATAGTGCATATTTTTCACTAAAGAAACATATGTATTTAAAACACAACAGAACATTTCACATACATACCTACCTGTATTTAAATTTACCAGAAAGCCAAAACAGAAATTGAACAACCCTATGATAAAATATAGATTTCCTTCGATAAGAATTCTCTAGCTGCAACTATTTCCCCCATGCAATCTGCATCCCCCACGGTTCAAAGTTCTATAAACCTCCTCCTCCCTCAATTAATTCGAGTTATCGCATATTTCTGATCGATTCAGTGGTGGAATTTCGCGATTGTGTAACACGCCCGAATATTGCCGGAAATCCAGACAATCAGAGGGCTACGCTTGAAGAATGGAGGCGGGATAAAATGAAATCGTTCCTCAAAAGGTTTCTCTCCGCTATCGGTTTCGTCTCGTATCTTTCGACAGCGGTGTGTCACGGCGCGCGGACATCTCTATTCCTCCCTGGCTTCCGGTCGGGCGAGAGAATGCCGACGTTGGATAAAGAACGAAAATGGATGCCGGAATATTGGAAACCGGCTTCGGGGTTTTGACTCGCTGAAATATTCATTGAGCTAAAGGCCGTGTTAGCATTTCGTCGCTTTCCCGCCTCTTCTTTTCCTTTCAAAGCTATTCGAATGTAACCGCTCGCCGCGTGCACCTTCTCGACGTCGTTCCCTCGACCAGCCCTGGAATTCCTAGCGCATACTTTTCGATGAAACTGTTCCGCGTGTTGTAATTGCAAGCGTGAGAATATTAAAAACGTTTCCAAGTCTCTGAATGGTCCGCGCTACAGAATTGTGAGAACGAAATAGGTCCAATCAAGGGGTTACATACCTACCCCTGACAGGTCGAAAAGTAGGGTCACTTTTATAAATTTTCTCTTATATAAAGAAATGTCATATTTAAAAATCGAGATATACAGCTTGCCGCACATAATTTAAACTGTATTCTCTTGAAAAAGAAATTTGTAAAATAAAATTTGTGACTGTAAAATCAACGATCTTACAGTCTCAAAGACGGCAATCTTAAAAAGTAAAATCACTCCATCAACCCATCTCCCTTTTCCCATGAATCAATCATCGTTCCCCTCACGCTTCTCAACTGCAACTCCCACCCCCACGAAGACACTAAACCCGACACTCTCACTAACAACATTATTCCATCGCCAAAAAAAAGAACATCTCGTAAAACTTCTTGCAGCAACTACTGGCCATAAAACAGAATCGCCCAGCATCATCGAGTGCAGACGCGGGCAAGGAACACCTAGCCGGCAGGAACGGATAAATTTAGGCGGCGAATGAGAGAAAGGGGCCGTAAAGGCGTGGAAAAAACGAGGAGGAGCGGGTATAAGTGCATCGGGCGGGCGGCTCAGACTTCGTTAGACCGCGTCTCCTGCTTTATTTCCTCCGCATCCTTTACGCGGGGCCAGTTACCCTCTCGCCTCTGGCAATCGGCCAGAAGAACCAAGTCGTTGATAAAGCGACGGGCAACGGACGGTCAGCCCCCGTTACGATTGTCTGCGTGTTCCCGTGTAGCACGCTCGGGAGCGCGCAACCCGTACCTGTGCACGGGCACAGGCGGGCCGCGCGGTTCAGCGCGCATTTGCCTTGCGGCTCGATACGGGTAACGCCCGGCGAATTCACTTTTGGTGGGAATTTATGTTTTCGCCAGCGGCGCAAAACGGCTCGCGTCGGACAGCTATCCGCGAGGGAATTCCACACACGGTGAGTGCGAAATGAGGGATTCCGCGAACGCGAGGGAACACCGCGGGGGCGTAGCTTTGTGAAATTTTCCCGCGTCGCGCTTTTTTTATCGCGGCCAAGCTCAACCAACGGCTGAGAAGCTCAGCTGCTGGGCACGTTCGCGGGCATCGTTTTTATAAATGAATTCGTGGAACGAACCGAAGGGTAATGGCGAAGAAGAGGAGTTGGGGGCTGGAACGTTCAAGGGATGTTAGTGAGTTTCGTGCTGGGCTTGCTAGTTGGAGTCATCGGTAAGATTTTACTTAGCAGACCCTGGAAAGAATATATTTAGGGGAGAGTGAGGATAGTTGAACCACTTTTTTTGTTTATCGTTAATTCTCTGTGAAATTTTTTTATTGGTAATGTTTTTTTAATAAAAGTAGAATGTACTTTTGGAAAAAATAATTTTGATGTAATTTAGAACCATTTAACAATAACAACAAACTTTTTTCGACAAATAAAAAGGTCAGAAATAGAGCGGTTTAGGTAACTCGAAAGTGTTTAACGCAAGTATAAGAAGTTACAGACTCTACAAACGCATGTGAAGTTAGGTTATGCTCAGACTTAACTATATTTAACATGGCAGCCGAAAATTACTCGAAGAATCGAACTATCCCACTCTCCCCAATGTAAGTAGGTACAATTGGCTTGTTCGATTGTGGCCGCGTGCCTTTTAACAGTGGCCTACTTCACATTGTTGACCCTTTTTGCGAACAGTTCTACAATAATTTGTGAATATGATTTAGGGCATTGCCAGGCCATGGCGCGATATAAATCCCCATCTAGAACAGAATTCTTTAAATTAATATTTTTTTGCTATCTAAAACACTCACAAATAAAAAGGATTTGTGCTCGTCGATTGAAAACTTTTTTAAATAAACAGTTGTATACTCGAAAGGATATATTTTAAAGTTCTTGCAGTTTTTTTGCAATGCCATATCTAAATAAATAATGGAATTATAGGTGATCTCCCGGCAGCGTTTTTTTATTTAAGCGCTTTACGGTGACCATTGTACCTTTCAAAAATAAAAAATTCGACCTAATTTAGTTCGTAAATTCGATTATCTGGTCCTTAATCGTGTTTCTTTCATTTCCGTCGCGTAGTTTTTATTTTACAGATGAAAAATGATCAAAAATGAGAGCGATTCTGTGGCGAAAACGATATTTTTGCTATGAGAAACCGCCATTTTGTAGAAATTTAATTTTTCGAGATAATGAAAGATTAAGGACTAGATAATCTAATAAACTAAGATCCCACGATTCTTTTATTTCGGATGAACCAGGTCAAAATTAGGGTAGTCGCCGCAAACTACTGAAAAAAAGAGATCGCTAATATTTATTTTCTTTATTTATATTTCCCATCGCCAAAAATGACTGCAAACAGTTTAACATGCACACTTTTGAATACATAAAGGTTTGATTAAAGAAGCCTTCAAATTTCCCCCCCAATATTCCTGAAATCCCGTACGTGAGCAACACCTAAAAAATTAGTCACGCTATCAAAGAAAATTTTGCAAAATATGCATATGTAGGTTTCCATGAACCTGTAAATCACACTTAACTGCTCCCAGAACATTATCGTGTATCGATCCCACGATATATTCGAGACTCTCTCAGCCATGGATAGAGCGTAATCGCTTGGAGTTATTGCAGGGGAAAAAGGGTCGAAGATTCTGGAAAGAGTAATCGTCGAACCGCAAGTTCGTATCTTGCCAGCGTTAATTAACCTCACATTCTTCCCATTACATACTCCTCAATGATTAAACGACCGTGATAACAAGTCTTCCTAACTTCCTTCGCGTTCAAACTTTCAAGCACGCGGCCGCATTCGAATAGATTCGCCATGAAATAGACGCGGAGGCGTATATAGCTGGTGTGCTCCGAGGCATCCATGCGATTTGTATAATGTATACGTGCCACGTTATTATAATGCTTTCGTGCACTCGCCGTTACGGATTTGTTCGTCAATTAAGGGATACGACATGGATAAAGCGGACGGCTTAAACTTGAGGCTGATGCGTGGTATTAAATGGCGTTACATCAGTGTAGAAGCAGCAATATTTCAAGCCACGCAAATGTGCAACGCTGTGATTTTGCATTTAGAGTTCGTTTCATTGGAATTGTTATGGGAGTCGAGTCAGTATGGATGAGAAAATTGAAAGATAATATGTTTGATTGAAATGTGGAAGCTTGAAATAAATGATATCGTATACAGTAACTTTCACTGTTATTCAAAGGGCAAAGGTTGAGTAAAAAAGAGAGTCTGTTTACTGTCAAGTATTTCAGTTTGTATACATATTTGATGTACAAGGTGTGGGTGTTTTATTTGAACGCTTTCACGCGATTCTGATTGAAATTGTTGGTTATTTAAAGGAGTACTTCAGAGAGAGCCATGTATATGTATATCTTTATGTACATCAGAGTACATTAGAATCGCATGTTTATCAATTATAAGTTAAATAAAAAGAAAATAAAGATTCAAAATTTTTACTTTAATATTAAAAAGCACCACAATATGGTGACACTGAAGGTACCAAGTTTTACTATTTATGAAATTATATTAAATACTACAATTCTTTTCTTATTTACCTCCTTGAGAAACATAACCCATTATTATCTAACTTATAATAAAAAATAATATGCAAGTGCATAGATTTGTTACAATAAGGACCAATATTTTATTTATAGGCGGCTTAAAGATTAAGACTTACAAGGCTTGTTAAACCTCGAATAGAATTTAAAGCAGACTTTATTCCATATTTAAAATTATCCACCCTTGACACAGAATTCTATCCACAATGTTATAAAGTGTTTTAAGAGAGGACATAAAGGATATACAAAAATTAAACGATTTTTCAATTTTGTGCTATCTCTGTAGTATGCTCTGCTATTAATTACATTTACTACGACTATTACGTGTAACTAATATCCCTAAGCGATCGAGAGACTTCAAGTATTCGACGTAGTGTAGTGGTTAACCATCAGCAGATCGTACGGATCCATCGATCAATTTTTATGTGGCACGCTGCCGCCTTTCCTCTGCCTGACTCGTTAATGCATTCGAGGTCGAATCGATTGCCTTTCGGTGTTAACGGAGCACGGCTTTCCAAACGCTAGACTACGTGGAAAATGACATGGTCGATGATTAATGCGATTCTGATCTCCTTAGCGCTGCAGTTCACCGTTTATGTCTTCGATAAACGTTGCATTCGTTTGGCAATTGTATCTTCGTCGAATTCACGTATGCTGTAGGTGTAGAAATGTTGCAACAAGTTATTATTCGTGTGAATAATTTGTACTGAAAACATATTTTAAATAAGCGTCTATGAGAAGGTGGAACGAGATAAAATTCGTACTGTATTGGTTTGAAACTACGTCTGACCATAGACGATCCATTTCTACTGTCGCGTTTTCACTTCCCTTGAAACTTTTGGACATAGAGATCGATTGCTCCATTGAATATTATTTATAACGAGGAAGTGATTTAATAAACGATTTTTTATTCCGGTTTATTTTGAAAATTGTTTGGAGTAAGAGTTGTTTAGAAAAATAAATACTTTAAAAGGATATGTAAATTTCCTATCGACACTATTTTAGAACTCTAATTTTGCACAATCTTCAAATACATTCTTCAGCTTTTCTGAATATATTTGTTGAAATTGTAATAAAAGTAATATTCTGTGTTATAATATTATATTATTTTGTCACCTCAAATTGAATAAACTGCATACAGTTACAGAATACGTGTTCAGTACTTTACATCATCGACAGTAGAAGAAGAATTCCAATATCAGTAAATACATTATAGCTTAATTTAGGATATGATAATTATGATAGACTTGCCCCAGATTTTTCTTGAATTTTTTATAAATCGACGAATAAAGCTCAAGTACTCTACATTAACGAAACACGATTCATACTCTAGGTTTACCCCTCTCTGTATCAATATACAATGACACGTCGCTCTGTATAATACATTAACTATTACAAACAGCCAAAATAAATTAAAACGCGCGGAAATCCACACAAGTGTGGCACACCGTGTGTGCTATACATTCGAGTTCACTGGCTACGCTGATGCCAGCCAAAGGGGATGATTACACGGAAGAAAGGGAGTGGAGGGAGGAAGGGGGCGAAATCGAATGTAAAAAAACAAAACTGTAAAATAAATTGAGCCGGCAGAAGGACAGTTTCAGGATTATCGGAGCGATGCATTTGTTTTACCGTAAAATCCGATAGCCATCAGGTCTCGCTTTATAAAACAAAAAAAGAAGAGAAAGAGGCGGGGCGGGCGCGCAGTTGAGTGGGATTTCGAGATTTAAAGGAGAATGACCCGTTCAATTAGACTTTATGTTTATCGTTTAGTTTGCAGGAACGGAGACCCAGACCCCATCGTTTTGTTAATCGAGGGGCTCAACGATCTTGGAAAGAAATTCGCATTAACAGTGGCACGATGAAACTACAGTCGCCTGAAAACGACCATTGATTCCATCGCTGCATTATCAAGCAACGACATCCTGACTTTATTAAGTGGAAAATGAAATCTAATCTGAAACATAATGCTGATACTATTATAGTCTATTCTATGAATTTTAGAATAATTTTCACAATCCCCCAAAAAGATAGATTCGTTTTCAAGAAAAATTACATGAAGATGATGTTATCATTTTTGTATAAATATTGAAAATTTCCTGTGGAACATGCTCCCAATTTCCCCACACATCTTGAGTAATGTTTTAAAGTATTAGTAATAACAGCCTCTGATTAAAAAAATAACGTTATATCATATTTCATCAAACAAGAAGGTATTAGGTAACAAACTGTGATCTCATCCTTGCTAATAGTACTTAAACGAATATGTACGTGATATTATTCAGTGACCCACATTTCCCCCCTACAATATTGACGTGCAATTAAGAAGCTCCGTAGGTAAGGCTTCATTATTTTACGATAACGTTAACTACTTGCCTGCAGAAAATAAGAAGCTTTGACACTGGAGCCGAGGCTGGTTCTTAAAGCTTCCTACCACAGTTCTAAAGTGTAAAATGAAATATTCATGTTGGCAACAGACGTTGAATTAGAAGTGGGGATACATTTATACGTACGCCTTCAGCGAGCGGCGATAGGACAAAACCATTACGAGTCGTGGGCGAAAGATGAACGTGGTTTGATGCAGCGAGCTTCGGTGGAGTCATTTTTTGCCGCGAGTAATAACATTAAATGGACTGGCTTATGTAACATCCCGCAGCGAATCCCTTTGAGATTTCTCCTCGTGATTCGATGTGCTCGTGGGATAGGTTACCAACACTTTCGCGGCCGAGAATTCACGATCGTCGTTGTTACGACAGCAGGATGAAAGATTCATCGAATGACCGGGGAAATGCTTCGCGAGTGGGGTCAATCTTTCAAGTTAACGACTTGCAGTACGCTGAAAATACACACTTTTATGTACACGTGCATTTTGTCTGCTTCGGGGATACCGTAAAAATCGCCCGATGGTCCGTTTAAAAATCCAAGTGCATTATAAATATGACCGCTTGACGTGAGCCTATTGCGAAATAGGTCCGTCTCTCAAAGTATTTTACAGCAACGTAATTTAGAATCGTCTGTAATTGGACGTAGGTTATTTTAAGAAATAAGGGTGAATGGTTTGGTATCCATTTTCGCGAAGACGGGGGCAGAAATTTCAAACTTTGATGACTTGTATTTTTTAAACAAATACGAAACCAGCGGAATGATGACTTAAACCCCACCTAATTTCATGTAAACTACGTTGTACTTCAGTTTCATCGAAATCCCAGATATCCACCACAATGAGTTATCGATTTGAGATGGAGTGACGTATAGGGAATTTGGGGGCTGTAAGTACAATTTTATCCCTACAGTGCAAAAGTGAACAGTTGTCATGATATTGAAAATGGTTCAGATAACGATGGCTCTTAGTGTTAAAGAGACATTAGTTCAGTATTCCATTTTGTAATTAAATATTTGTCTTAATAAAATTTGTTTTCTCAAAATATCCATGTATTTCTAGATTTTGAGATACGGGCCTGCGAGGCCCAACGTATGCAATGGTGTAATTTTAAATTACATATGCACTGTAAAGTTAACTGATTAGCACAGCTCATAGGAAGTATCGAGCAGATTCTAATAAATATATTATTCAGTTCTTTATTTTATAAACGATCGCTAGAGTAAAGGACGCAGTTACTGTCATCTGACCAATTACTGTCACCTTAAGCTATTTTACTTAAAATAACGAATAAACAAACTATAGAATATAATCTATAGTATAGATCATAGGTTGAAATACATAATTCTTTTTGTGTATCACTTTACAACGTTTATTTATTCGTTATTTTAAGTAAAATAGCTTAAGGTGACAGTAATTGGTCAAGTGTCAGTAACTGGGTCCTTTACCCTATATCCCCTCATATTGTATATAATTATACTTATTCGACCATTCCACGTGCCAATGCAAACCCTGCACAGAGCCTGTCAAAATAAAAACCCAAAGGATCGAGTGCGGGAGAGAGCGAGGAACGCGATTGAACGTTATCAGTTTATCGAGTAACGTCGTTACTCGATCGCGTCACGAATTAAGCGCGAGAAAAAAGGAGCACGGTGGGGCGAACGGTGTACGAGAGGGGTGGCTCGTTAATTCCGTGAAAGGTTCTGTAACATGCGAGGCACGTAATCGTGAAAGCGCGTCCTTTAAGCGCGACGAGTCGGTGTGAATTTTTAAATTCGTCGAAAAAACGGCATAAAAGAATTGACGGCGGGCCATGGGACGCGCGGCCGCGCTCGTATCGGCTGCTTCCAGTTTATCCATTCTCCGGGCGGTTAGCGTGATTACACGCACAATACCGTTCTTCATCCTCTTTCGTCACCCACCCACCGATTCCTGCCATTCCCTAGCAGCGCCTGTGCCGGCCATCGGTCGACCTTTTAGCATAGACACCGTATACCGAGCGTCCCCCGGGACAGATGGACAAACCGTATACCGTGGACCAGCCGCTGACCGGTCAGCGTTTCCCAAACCGCGCTCCATTTTCCACTTGGATATCGCCTAATAATTTCGGGGATTTTCACCCTAATCCTTTAATGTCCTTACTCACGGGCAATGGGCAAATCGAATATCCCTACGGCTCCCCTCCTGCCTCCCCCTCAACACACTCTCCCTCCACCCTTCCGCAGAGTGAAACGATTCGACTCTGTATCACGCATCGGTGGCGTGCACGATCGCGCCGCGATATACCGATTATATTACTCGTTACGAATCTGGATATATACGGGCACCCCCTGCACGCTCGAGTTCCCTCGAAATTCGAATGCAACGAAGGGGGGTGGGAGGTGGATCTCTTTTTATTCGCGCACCAACGACGATACGCCGCTCCCGATCGCGGTAGCCGAGCTCACTTTTTCGGGATAATCGTTCGCCGCGCGGATTTTGATTAAAGAATCCCTTGGAAATTTTTTTTAAGCGTTCGCTGGATTTTAAGTTTTTGCTTCCTGGTTTTTCTCTTCTTCGTGTTTGTTCATTTTTTGTTCTTAGGGTGGGGGGAGGAATTCTTGATTTTGGGGATGTTTTGGGGGTGGTGGTTATTTAATTGGTTTATTCAACGATACTGTTGTTAAGAAGTGTGATTTATGTGTTAATTTGTTGACTGAAAAGGTCAGTTTTTTATTTTATAATCAACCGCTATATCCACTCATATCATTATACTGATTCGAGTATAACTGAGACTGTCGAAGCAAACACCCAAGGATCGAGGCGGGAGAGTGCGAGGAACGCGATTGAACGTTATTAGTTTATCCATTCTCTATAAATGAATTATAGTCCATAGTTCTTTGTATTTCGTACTTCGCAACAGTAGGGATAATAGAAGTGAACTTAGAAGGGAAGTTTGGTTACCCAAACATTCCGATTTGTTGGAAACAGTGTACCAAAATATTTTGAAAGCTATAGTGGATGTAAAAAAATCATTATAAAGGAGAGTTAATGCGTTTCATGCTGCATAAAACTATATGTAATCGAATTGTTTCAAACTTGTGATATGGAACATTTTACTATATAGTTAAATTATAAATTTTAAAAAAATTTGGTTAAAGCCGTTAAATTGTCATTCTAATAAATTTTTATATCTACTACAGTATTAAAGATATACACGAAAATAGAAAATCAGATATTAACATTTAAGGGGCTATTTCACCCTGAAGAACTGAAAATGGGCACAAACGAAAAATTCTCTAACACTTCTATTGAGGTCCTCCACAAACCAATACAGTTTCAAAAAAATCGGAATGTTCGGGTAACCGAAGTATCATTGTCAGATTGCTCGTATTAATCCTCACACATTGATGACCATTTTAAAAAATTCCCGCAAGTACAGAGTTCCAACTTTGAAATAATATAGTTCCATACTATTTCCATTATGCTTTCACTAATATAGAAACATGAAAAAGAGATAATGCTTTGCGACATGACTTGCAATACACCTGCAACATTCTCAGTTAAGGAGCTGTTCCGGTCTAGAGCCCATAAAAACGGGTGATCTTTAGGAATTAACGTCTTTTGAAAAAATAAGGACACTTGAAGTTTGAAATCACTTTTTCCCTATATTTTTCGTCATCTCAACGCCTTTAAAAATCATAAATTTTCATTTTTTTTTAAATTTCACTGATCTATCCCCGAGCCAGAACTATTGTCTACAAAATAAAAAAAGTTTCAGTCGAATCGGATACTTTTCGAGATACAGATTCCACCGATTTTAAGAACACTGTTTCAAGAAAAACGCGTTTAAAGTTTTACTTACCCATGCATTTCCCGCTACTCAAATGCCTATAACCTCGGGAATTTTACGAATTTCAAAAAATCCTTTTAAACGCGTATTCTTAAAAGATATTTAGACCGGAACCTCCCCATAAACTAATTTGCACATATAATAAAACTCAAGAAAATCAATTCTTTGGTCACAACGTTCAAAAGCAGTACGACACCATCTGTATTACAAGCAATCCCATCAATTGACAACTCATCAATCACATTTCCAAGAATGCAAAAATAAATATCAGCATGCATCTTTACAATCCACACGACATCATCGACCTCGAGCATGCCTACGACACGAGAAAGGGCACCGCGAAGCGGGTCACGACCACGAGATGACAGCTGCAGGGACAACGCAGCCAATGCATTCCTAATGATTTTTCAATTAACAAACCTAGGGCACGAGGCCTGCTGGAAAACAGCGCAGGCTCGGGTAATTTTTCCAGGGTGCACTGTCAACGTGATGCACTGCGGAGGACCGCCGACGGTGCGGTGGGACCTGTAAGATTTACGATCTCGTAATCATCTGCTGATCCACGGCCTGGTTCACCCCAGCCTCCACCTCCGACCACCCATATTTTCTATCTCGAGTATCCAGTGTTCATTGGTCGTCGCTGGTCGCAAGAGCGACGGAGACCAGCAGCGAAACACTCCAAGGATGAAGCGAGGCCGCCACCCGAGGAGGGTGGCAGTGGGTGGCACGAAAAGGGGGTCGCCACCGTCTGCGTTTAATTCGTTTCACACCTTCCAGCCTGGTAAATCGAGAGACGAATGGTTCGACCGTTGACACTCGCTTGGTTTAGCGTTGTCACGCGGAATGCGTTCAATTTAGGTACTACATCGAATTTTTTTCCGCCGTTGTATCTATCCCTCTGCAACCTTCGCTCGTTCTCGTTTGATTGGTCAGATCGAAATGAAACCACAAATTCATGGTCTGCTGTTTCCTTGGAACGATATTTTGGGGGGAAATTTTTGTGGAGGATTGAGAATAGTGTGATGGGGTTGTGGGGATTATAGTTGTATTTTGGCAAGTTTGGAAAATATTGATGGGCTGGCAATAGATTTTATGTGGAACTTAAGAAATGTAATAGATTTGGCGAGTCGCGAAAGGTGTTACAGAATACATTGCTACGGAAAATTTTGTTTCACGTGATAATTACTTAAATAATTACTGCTTAAATATCTCTTTTCACGAAACCCTAATTTCAGGTGATAGAACTCACTACAAATTCCTATACCAAGCAAACCTCCAGAAGCATATTTTGTAATAAACATGTACATATATTCCTATAAGCAATGTATCAGTATATCAAATTCAGAAATTTTTATTCATATGTCCCAATAAACCAAATTGTGTATAAAAATTAATAATGGTTATACCCAAACGTTATCATTTGACTTAATAGGCTCAGCATCTAAGACAAGTCTGTAGCAAAAATAAAATAAAAGATCGTAAAACAGTGAACATATGTCGCGTTTATTTTCGAAGATATCGAACATAAAACTCATCTTCAAGCTTCTATACACCCACCATGTCCCAATTCCATTGCCTTAATTCCTCCCATCGATCAAGACAAGGATTTGTACAACTTCAAATGCTAATGGAATTTTGTAATGTATGCATGAACATTGATTGCAGACGCATTTAGAGGTAACGAAGTAATCAGGGGGGACAGATACATTGTTTGGGGTCGTAGCCACTGTCATCCTGTCAGCCAGCTAACGAAATGGATATCCCTGTTGTGGAGTTTATCACAATCCACTTGTTCGCATTGGCAGTTTCCATTTGAATGCAGTTAGACTTGCGTACAGCTGCATTGTCCCTCCAGATAATGTCGACTACCACATCTGTACGCGAAAGCAAGGATTTTTAAACGATTTTTTCCCACTTCCTTCAGATTTCCATGACACAGAATTTCATCATTTCCTCTCTGAATCAACACCTTTCTCCATGCAATTAAGCTTTTCCCTTTTCATCTTCTGGCCACAATGGTCACTTTTTGCGATCACCATAGACGCCAGTTTAAGTTATTTTCACTTCTCCTTGGCACAGGCAATTCATCTGCAGCCTGTGACGCTCTCTGCTCCACTACAAGCTTTGCTACTTCTTTTTTCGTAGCGATTATGGGTATTCAATTGTTTGCATTTTTTGCGATTGCCGAGAGCAACAGGTGACGCTTTTTGTTTCGGAAACACCGCTTGAAGCAGTTGAATATTGACTAGAGGCATGTTGTGGTATTGCTTATTCATGTGTATTTGAAAATATTTTAATGCAAACGTAATTTCAATTCATAAAAATAAGCGTTAAAACGTTTATTAAATACGTTGCTGTTTTTTATAATTATTGTACCTACTTGCTTTTGGTAGATAATAATATCAGGAAATTCAATATCAGAATTCAGCAATTCTATAGACCTATAGCTCCTGTAGTCATCTGCATAAAAATTCGATTCAAGTAGGTCATTCATCATCCTAAGAAGACCAACTGGACGCATGATTAGTCATTACTGATGGCTAACTGCTGACATTTCGTGCATTGCTATACACGTTTAACATTCATCATTTTCCCAATGCATTCAAATTAACAATGAATTATAAAATCAAGCAAAACCTATTTGAAATTTGAACCACTTCTTCAATAGTTAAAATTGTGAAATTTCTTCATTCCCCGCACAGCAACATAACATTGCAGCAACGTCTCTGCAATATTGCGGTGCAAGATTGCAATGTTGCACCATAACATTGCAGAGACGTTGCAGATTCAGACCTATGTCCGCCTTCGCAATATTGCAGGTGTGTATTTTTGCAATGTTGCGGCAGCATTGCAAACACGTAGTCCTGCAACGTTCCGGCAATGATTCTGCAATGAAACGGCAATAAAAACGGCTAACGAGAAATTCTAGCATATCCAGTTAAATGAAACATGCTGTAGCATCTACTCGACGTCATATATCAAATTTCGTCAAAGTCATAGTTGCTTCAGAATATTGCTGTACTGTTTCTACAATATTTCCACTACAATATTGCACAGCAATATGTAGGCAATTTTGCTGGGTCGTTGCCACTGAAACATTTCACACCGATTTGCGCGCAATATTGCCGAAATATTGTAGGATCGTTGCCAGTGAAACATTGCACGGCAACGTTCTTGCAATATTGATGCAATATTGTAAGATCATTGCTACTCCAATAATGCACGGCAATATTGCAGCAACGTTCCTACAATATTGCGATGTAACCTGCAACAACGCAATATTGCAGCAACGTCCCTGCAATTCATCTGCAACCAAGTGTGCTGTAGCGTCATTCCTTCAGCACAAAACTCACCTTCTTCCAAATGAAAACAACGAACCAGGCATGGAATCCTTTAAATCAACGTTTGTACTGTGTTATATTATCACCCTCCACACTCCTCCACATGTACTTGGTATTTCAAGTCCGCCAAGCTTTCACTTAAAAACCTTGAAGCAACCGGAATATTCGCCCTGCATACATCAAACTCTGCCACGCCACCGGACCCAAATCTTAATTCACTCCTCCCGTCAAAAAGATAGCTACTACCTCCCCTGCTTGACTGCCACTCAAACACAAGACCCCGCTAAAAAGCAGCATCGCCCACATAACAACAGCCACCGTCGATCTCCAAATTCCATCACTTCCACCCCACACCAACTGCTACCCCCTGAAAGCATGCCCGAGCTCGACCGAAACTTCCGCCGTCAAAGAGCTCGGCCGAACAACAGGATATCGCGCTTGTAGATTAATCGCAGCAACGAGGTTGAAAACCTGCGCGAATCCATGTTGTTCGCGGGAGGGGGTCGACCTGGATACGGCGAAGCGTCTAACAGAGTGTAACGACAAGCTGAAAGGAGAAATAGGTGAAACAATGAGGCTGAGGAGGGGCTGGGGCGAAGTGTCGAGGGAACAGGCAAGCTGGAAATCGCGGGGCAACGGAGACGGGTAAACGAGAGAGATTCGTCGCGTCGTCGGTGTTAGCGGTGGTGGTGGAGGGGGCAGCCAGGGAAGACGACGCGAGAGAAATCCGTTTTCACTTTTCGTCCTGAATCCCAATGCCGACTGGCTGAGAAACGAAGGAACGAAACGGCTGGGGCCACCGGTGGGCACTGCACCGCAGTCAGGCTGCGGCTCGGCATGCAAATGTGCCCTGCTCCCCCCTCGTACCCCCTAACCGCCTTTCCACGTTCACCCGCTGCCTCGACGAGCTCCAAAGCCCCGCGATACCAAGACGAGAATATCTGCATCGCCGACTCCCGGGGGACACGGCTCCTTTTCTCCTTTGTCCTTCCATTTCCATCTTTTTTTTTCGACCGAGAACCGACAAAGGGACCGAAGCTCGCGCAACCAACTCATCGAACGCGCCGCGTGGACCGCGAGGCTTGCCCCTCTGCGACGCGCAGGTTGGGATGTTAACCGGGGGAGACGGGGTAACTAGGCATTTGAGAGTATGCTTGTGTTGGCTGAGACGTGTATTGACTCGCGGGGAAAGGTTAACTTTTGCGCTGGGCGAGCGTGATTGTACGTACTAAAGGCCAACTTGTCTGGCCCAAGCGTGATCTCGGGATGCATGCGTGTTCCTTGCGCACCTGCCGTCTGAAATCTTGAGCTCATCGTGAAGTTTGTCTGGTGGAATTTAAGTAAGAGGTGGAGAACAGAATGGGGATATGTGGAAAAATGGTACTAGGAGGTATATACTTAGCTATTTGGAAATTTCGAAATTTGGCAAATTGGGAGGTTGGAAGTTGAGGAATTAGGAAATTTGTAAACCCAGAACTTATAACAAGAATTCCAGATACTTCAGATTTTATATTGTAGAGATGTCAATAAATAGGTGTGTACAGTAGGGTGACTTTTATTTTCAACCTGCGATTTTTTTGCTCTCACCACCTAATATGGCTTCATTTCATAAAAAAATTGGTTCTGAAAAATATTATTGCAATCGGACAACAGGAAAGGGTGGCAACCCGGTCTTAAAGTTTAGAATTCATCAATCGTTTGAATTTGAAGACTTTCTCAAAAATGGTAAGCCCTATTGAAATTTTGTTCAAATACTATTAAAAGAATATTCAATTTTCTACAATTACTGTATAAGTAATTTTTTCGTGCTTCCAACCAGTTTTTAGATAATAGCGTTCTCCGTTTAGCGTTACGTACTCCGCCCTTCACACCTGTACGGTATGACGTATTTATTTGTACGCGCGTAGTGCGGATTTTTCTATGTATATTCAAATGCCATTATCTACAAAATGGTTGGAAGCACGACAAAATTGTATATACAATAATTGTAGAAAATTGAATGCTCTTTTAATATTATTTGAACAAAATTTCGATAGGGCTTACCATTTTTGAGAAATTCTTTAAATCTAAACTATTGATGAATTCTGAACTTTAAACCTGGTCGGCACCCTTTCCTGTTATCCGATTGCAATAATTTCTTCCAGGGACTATTTTTTTATTGAATGACACCGTTCTAGGCGGTGAGAGCACATAAATACCAAAAAAAAATCGACACGTATAAATAATGGCCACCCTAGTATACAGAGTGTAAAAAAATTACATGTCGTGGTTCGCACAAGCGATTCTACAGCTTTGGCTCGATGGAGATCTGTACTCCAAAATTGACCATGATCTTAATATTCAAATTTTTCCTATTGTAGCGCGCGTGACTCATTAAAACGAGAAAAAATGTGGAAGGACTTTGTGCGTTCCATAGAATGATTTATAAACAATGAACGACAAGAATGGTTCCTCTCACAATTTTTATTTTCGCAGTGAGTAGAGCACATTAAAATAAAAGAAATTGGATCCTGAATTTCGAGCTCAATTTTGCGACACATTTTTGTAATAGATGTCCGTCGATTCAGAGATGTAGAATTAATGGTGGATTTAAAGAAAAATGCCCAGGTGCATAACACATAACAAAATTATAAATAAATTTACGCGCCTGTGGTATTAAAACTATCCTCTTAATTCTATTATTATTATTAATAATATAATAAATGCGAAACTGTGTTTGGATGTTTGTTACTCAATCATGTCGCAACTAGGCAACGGATCTTTCTGAAATTTTGTATATGCGTAGTCAAGGACCAGAAATAACATATAGGATACTTTTTATCGCAATTTTTTTTAACCGAATTGCACAAAATCTTGCGTAATTACACTCTAGAACCCCGCGGAAAATACAGGCTACCATGAAATCTGGCCATCCCACCCCTACCCCCTTATTTCACCCTCTTGACACTCCGTGATAATCAAAGTTTTTCCCGGGCAACGCCGCTTACTTTAAGCTAGTAGCAAATAAAAAAATACATACCTACTGTCTGGATAAAATCACAACGTTTTTTGGAAGATGGTATCCCGGGGGCCCTTCTGGGCTAGCGCCCAGACGGCAATTGCTCATCGGCCGCTCGTTAAATTCGCCACTGTGCAGAATCACTGTGCGAACCATGCCAAATATAATTTTTTACACTCTGTACACCGCGAAGAATTCGAAGCCACGTCGCGTTTCAATGATCCTGAGACGAACCCCGATAGTCTTGATGCGCGCGCAAGGTTAAGACACCGCAAACCTCATAGAATGTATTGTTCAGCAAATCTTTGCATAGTGCGCAAAATGAAGGGTAGATAAAGCGGCTGCACAGGCTGCAGGAAAAAAGTCAGAGGGAGAACGGGATTCTACTCGAGAGGTTTGTACATGCAGCGAGTTGCAGAGTGCTCGGTTATGGCACTTGTACGTTGATCTGTGTACTCCTTGCGCGTGCACGCACACCGGCAAACACGGTATACACTGTTTGACAATGATCGTTTACATGTTCCCCAAGTTGGCGGGTTCAGTCGGGGTCTCGAGTTTGTGTCAACTTTACGGAATCTTTTTATCCGTAAGTAATTCTACATTGGCGCGGGGATAACGTCCTCCACTTTTCTGCGGGGAAATTTACATTCTCCGGGAAAGTTGCTCGAGATACTGTTTTCCATGTTTTATCAGGTAAAACTGCGAACTTTTTATTGCTCGAGTATATTCTCCCCCGGAGCTTGTATACTTCATACTGTTTTGGTTAACAATTTTCAAATTAAGCCTAGAAGATTATGCTTTCTGTATATCTGATATTTGATGATAGCTTAGAAAAAAAAACAGAAAGCAATAAGAGTTTGTGGGCAAAATTGATATTATGTTCTATGTAATATTCCTGGAGAATGCATTTTTAACGAATGCGTAACAATTTAATTGTCAACAAGTAGGTGATGCAATAGTGCATTTAATGTTGCATTAAATGAAGATTCATGATTCGTTAGCGATTTTTCGTTCGTACTTTGTTAGTTTCTATGGAAAGGGAATTGAGATCAATGGTTAAGAATGAAACGGCAATGGTGATCGAGAGTAACCATTACTTATTGTAGTCTGCAGTCCCTCGAGATTTGATTAAGATTTATTTCAAATGAGTTTCCGTCGTTGAAGATTTGTTTCAAATTAGTTCCTGTCTACTTTAACAGAGATCTACGCTGCATCGTCTATGCCCTTTTCGGCGGTTCCATGAAACTTTCCGCAATTTCCCGCACAATAGACGGTACAATGCATTGTAGCACCGAAGTGGGTCAGGTAAATGCTACTATATATGTACGAAATCAGTAGTCACTATAGTAGGTAAATACACGAATTCACGTTTCAATACAAGGAACTTCGTATTAACCCTGCAACCATAAGGTAAAGTGTAAATTGTATCCTTTTCATGTTTGGAATATATTTCAAAATGTGGGAATAAGTTTGTGCATATAATTATACAATTCCACCAAAGATATATGAAACTGAAAGTACCATAAAGCTTTGTGCTAAATTTTAAATTGTTTTGAACAAATTTTGAACTTCCAAAGGAATTTAACATTGATGCTTGAAACATTTATCGTAATAAAGAATTTTCAATAAAATGTAACCACAAACATGCTACACAGCATGAACAACGAAGGACGCAGCTCGTAAATTACTTCATTGAGACTAATTTGCAAACCTCTGTTACCTGCCAACTTTTTGACTACTTTTCTGAGTGCTGTATTTCAATTCTTCGACACATTTCTGCGCATTAGGTAAACGAGAGAACGTTTCAGCAAAAATACAGAACGCCTTCGATTCGTATTGATTAGAGGGTTCGACGGTGAGTCACTCGGACACGAGTTAAGAAACAAATGGCCCTTATTCTATGAAGCTATCGGCCCCGCAAATTATCTTAATTCCTCGTCTCCCAATTAAGGCTTCTCCGAAGACGACTCGCTGTTCAGGCGGACCTCGTCGAATTATATGGGCCATTGCTGATCTTTATGGCGGGGAAGGAAGTTCCTGTATCCAAAGGGACCGTTCCCGGCGATATGTGTCTTTATTAGTCGGTCAGACCAGTTTATTTGATCCTGGAGATGCGAACGTACCATGGGTGACATAATCTTGCCGACTAATCATTTAACGTAAGGTTATTGCTCGCTTGAGGTATCGATGGAAAGAAGAAACTATGGCAGGACGTGAATTATATATAGTCAGTATTCGAATACAAGATGTTAGACCATACATGTTTGCACAATGTAAGCGCTTTTATTTTGTGAAATAAAATTCTGGGACAATGGAAAGCGAAGTTTCAAAGTTAGAAATATATAATTTTAGAACGCGTGACAATTTGGAGAAAAGAATTCTAACCACTTTGGGATCGAAAGATCATTCTATAAAATACATAAGTTTCTGTAAAATAGGGGAGACCGAGGTAGATTATAACAAAAGAGTTTTCACAGTTTTTTCTCGAAAGTATTTTTCTCAGTCAGGAAATAATTTGCGTGATTTACTACTTATACAGGGTGTCCCAGGGAAGAGTGGACAGCGGGATATCTCCTAAAGTATTGGTGATAAAAATATGAAAAAAATATGGGATTGCATGGTTCGAAGGGGCTGACTTATTAGCGCGGACGAATTTTTTTTCCGATTATTATTGTAAAAGATACGATGGTCAAGTTCGGTTTTGTAAATGGAACTATTTTTTCTGAAGAGCTGAGTTGATAGTGCGTTCCAAGACAAATTCAATGAGCATTAATGTATACACTTGATTTCCACTGGTTTTTGAGATATTGAGCTTGCAAATTCACTGATTTTCCCTGGAAAAAAGCCTGCTGAAATAGCAAGGACAGTGGACAGTCTAGCTGACGCGACGGGTTGCCTTGCCTGTTGAAACCTATACCTACCTGCTAAAGGTCTACGTCAGAAATGGCAGGCCCAAAGGCTGGACAATTCTTTTCCGCCAGAAATGCCACTTAGGTAGGTACATCTGCGGTATCGAGAAGCGCACCGTTACTTTTATTTCGCACTTGCTTCTACGCTCGGATGGCCGGTTCTTCTTGAATGGATGCAAGCTCGATTGGTTAGGTTAGGAGGTGTGAAAGTTGCTAGACTAAATTTCAACTATAGGGAGCAGATTGTATTAGAACCAATCGGATTTGCATCCCTCACAAACGGCTGCTCTCTTGAAGAGGCCCTCTTCACAGCAATACCTCCTCCCCAATGGCCACCTTCTCTCGCATGGAATACGTCAACGCATGCTTTTCTTTTAATATTGAAGCTCGTGTTTATACTCGAGAGGACCACGCGTCGACAGCGGGCTACCCCTTTTCTTCCTGTGTCTCTCCACGAGGAGTATCAACGGTGGATTGTAGGAGCGTAGATGTTGGGATGCTAGTTATTGAATTCAGGAGACGATAGAAACACTTTATTACAAAACACACATGTGCTATAATAAATGATCGAACTTGCGCCCCACTTCGCGCAGACCGATTACAGGGTGATTGGCTCGGTACGCCTAATCCGCCTCGCAACCGTGACAAGGTCAAGCCAAAAGGTATGAATCCTGGGTCCTTTTTCCGAAGGAAGCCATAAAATTCGATGGGCACTGCGGGGTGTTGTCGTCCCAGCCACGGGATGAAACGCAGAATTACCCTGTTTCTGTTTCAGAAATAAAATAATTCTTTATTCTTCATCGTATGGATATGGAAGTGTCGCCGATGAATTCCTTGTGGTTTTCCGATGAAAATCATGCCAAATGTCGCGTAAATCGGACTACTTTGACATAAGGAATACAAATAGCTTGTGTCAAAGTAGTCCGATTTGCATGATATTTCGTATGATTTTCATCAGAAAAACACAAGGAATCCATTGGCGTCACTTCCATATCCATGCGATAAAGAGTAAAGAATTATTTTATTTCTGAAGCAGAAACAGGGTAGTTCTGCATTTACGCCCCTCACCACGTGGGCAGGGACAACACCCCGCAGTGCCCATCGAATTTTATGGCTTTTTTCGGAAAAAGGTATGCATCCCCGGCCGACCGCGGCAAATCGGGGTCGGTGCCTCGTAGTCAAGGGGTGACATCTGTTTCAGAAATAAAATAATTCTTTATTCTTTATCGTATCGCAGGGGAAGTGACGCCGATGGATTCCTGGCGTTCCATCGATTAAAATCATACCAAACATCATGCAAATCGGACTACTTTGACACAAGCTAGTTGTATTCCCTATGTAAAAGTAGTCCGATTTGCACGATATTTGGCATGATTTTCATCGGAAAACCACTAGGAATCCATCGGCGACACTTCCATACCCATACGATGAAAAATAAAGAATTTCTTAATCCGCTTAAATGAATATTTCACAATTTCACCCTCGACTGCGGGGGTCGACTTCCACTCGCTACGTTCGGCCAAGGATGCATACCTTTTTCCGAAAAAAAGCCATACAAATGAGGTGAGGCTCTATGGGGTACCAGGCCGCATCCTTCGTCGGGCGTAGCTTCAGAACTACCCTGTACCTACCTGTTTCAGAAATAAAATAATTCTTTATTCTTCATCGTATGGATATGGAAGTGTCGCCGATGGATTCCTAGTGGTTTTCCGATGAAAATCATGCCAAATATCGTGCAAATCGGACTACTTTTACATAGGGAATACAACTAGCTTGTGTCAAAGTAGTCCGATTTGCATGATGTTTGGTATGATTTTAATCGATGGAACGCCAGGAATCCATCGGCGTCACTTCCCCTGCGATACGATAAAGAATAAAGAATTATTTTATTTCTGAAACAGATGTCACCCCTTGACTACGAGGCACCGACCCCGATTTGCCGCGGTCGGCCGGGGATGCATACCTTTTTCCGAAAAAAGCCATAAAATTCGATGGGCACTGCGGGGTGTTGTCCCTGCCCACGTGGTGAGGGGCGTAAATGCAGAACTACCCTGTTTCTGCTTCAGAAATAAAATAATTCTTTACTCTTTATCGCATGGATATGGAAGTGACGCCAATGGATTCCTTGTGTTTTTCTGATGAAAATCATACGAAATATCATGCAAATCGGACTACTTTGACACAAGCTATTTGTATTCCTTATGTCAAAGTAGTCCGATTTACGCGACATTTGGCATGATTTTCATCGGAAAACCACAAGGAATTCATCGGCGACACTTCCATATCCATACGATGAAGAATAAAGAATTATTTTATTTCTGAAACAGAAACAGGGTAATTCTGCGTTTCATCCCGTGGCTGGGACGACAACACCCCGCAGTGCCCATCGAATTTTATGGCTTCCTTCGGAAAAAGGACCCAGGATTCATACCTTTTGGCTTGACCTTGTCACGGTTGCGAGGCGGATTAGGCGTACCGAGCCAATCACCCTGTAATCGGTCTGCGCGAAGTGGGGCGCAAGTTCGATCATTTATTATAGCACATGTGTGTTTTGTAATAAAGTGTTTCTATCGTCTCCTGAATTCAATAACTAGCATCCCAACATCTACGCTCCTACAATCCACCGTTGATACTCCTCGTGGAGAGACACAGGAAGAAAAGGGGTAGCCCGCTGTCGACGCGTGGTCCTCTCGAGTATAAACACGAGCTTCAATATTAAAAGAAAAGCATGCGTTGACGTATTCCATGCGAGAGAAGGTGGCCATTGGGGAGGAGGTATTGCTGTGAAGAGGGCCTCTTCAAGAGAGCAGCCGTTTGTGAGGGATGCAAATCCGATTGGTTCTAATACAATCTGCTCCCTATAGTTGAAATTTAGTCTAGCAACTTTCACACCTCCTAACCTAACCAATCGAGCTTGCATCCATTCAAGAAGAACCGGCCATCCGAGCGTAGAAGCAAGTGCGAAATAAAAGTAACGGTGCGCTTCTCGATACCGCAGATGTACCTACCTAAGTGGCATTTCTGGCGGAAAAGAATTGTCCAGCCTTTGGGCCTGCCATTTCTGACGTAGACCTTTAGCAGGTAGGTATAGGTTTCAACAGGCAAGGCAACCCGTCGCGTCAGCTAGACTGTCCACTGTCCTTGCTATTTCAGCAGGCTTTTTTCCAGGGAAAATCAGTGAATTTGCAAGCTCAATATCTCAAAAACCAGTGGAAATCAAGTGTATACATTAATGCTCATTGAATTTGTCTTGGAACGCACTATCAACTCAGCTCTTCAGAAAAAATAGTTCCATTTACAAAACCGAACTTGACCATCGTATCTTTTACAATAATAATCGGAAAAAAAATTCGTCCGCGCTAATAAGTCAGCCCCTTCGAACCATGCAATCCCATATTTTTTTCATATTTTTATCACCAATACTTTAGGAGATATCCCGCTGTCCACTCTTCCCTGGGACACCCTGTATATGTGGTGAACTGATTGCGTGAAAGTACGAGACAAAATCTTGGACACTTAGACATCTAGCTTCATCTTGAACAAATCTGAACCTTTGTTACAATGTGCCCCAGTCCGGGGTAAATTGTAACACATCTGTTTTACTTATTTAAATTATATGAACACAAATAAACATTTCTAAAAAATATAAATGAAAACACAGATCATTATTAAACATTTGATACTCGAGTTAAACAATCATTGCTTATTCATCTGATTCTATTAAAATTTCCTTCTTCGCTTTCTTTACTTTAGCGTTTATACTCTTTTTCTACTTTTAGGATTCTCGATTGTTCTGTTGTTCGTCTAGAGCATCTTGTTCCGGTGTGTCAGCAAATAGCTTGCATTATCATCATTTAGAGCGGAGTAAGTAGTAACATGTTACAATTTACCCCGAGCTTGAATTTTCGCGTTTCATCTCAGCAAACGAGAAACTAAACATCAAATTACTAAAATGCGTACATATTATAATAAACCAATGTGTACAGATTCGTTTGCGACGGTTAATTGAAATAAAATTGCTAAGACAACATTTACTTACGTGCTCTAAATACTACAATTCTGAGCTATAATCACAAAATGAATACCTAACGTTCGTTTGCGTCACTAAAACCGACGGTGCTAATATCGCCAAGCAGCTCGCGCATGCTGTGGGTTACCAGATTTGCAGTTACCATTCAAAAGATTTTACTTATGTTACAATTTACCCCGTGTTACAACCTACCCCGATCCCCACTACATAAAATACAAGGAAGTAGAAAACAGAATGCTGCAGGACACAACCACGTTCCACTAGGTTACCAACGAATTTACTAAATTCCCAGTATCGTTCCCCAGTCACCGCGAAGCAATCTCCTAGCGAAATGACACTCTACTCAAAAGGTTCCATAAACCACACACACGTAAGCACACGTAAATGCTGAAACACCACAAAATCCCTGAAAATATACCGAACTTCGACAGCACCCCTCGTTCGGCAGCGAAACAAACGGGGCGAATTCGTCCGAAGGCGACTCGAAGGGGCAATAATTAGACGCTTCATGCGGGGCATGTATAAATCAAGACAATGAGCCGAGCATCGATTCAGGCTCGCGTGCCTCCGGAATTAGCTTCAGCAGCCACCTTTCCGTGCCACCGCCGCGAAATCAGCGCCCAAGCAGCGGCAGCAACAACATTCCCTCGCATAAACTGGCCGGGCGCGTGTGTGCGCGCCGCGCTGGATGAACACATATAATTGTACTCGTAAATATGACCGGCTAGCGCGTGCACACCGATATCAGCTCTTAACGTCGTTTCGCGTGGCGCGGAGGCATGCGCCTGTACACACGTGTCTATCCTATATGCAGCTACATATTTATGCTGGTTCGTGCCTGCACGACACAACAACAAAGTGCATTCGCCCGAGCCACGGGATGGCGGCCTTTGATAATTTAATTTATACGCCGTACCAGGCCCCTTGCGAACGTCGACGTGCCTGGCTAATTGTATAAATTATTGCCGCCAGCCACCAGCCGCCGATAAGTACCCGAGCGCGGCCCGTGCGTTTGCACGCCGGCGCGAAAGAATTCTGGGACCGTGTCCCCCTTTTCACCGGCCCGCGCTGAAAAACACACTGAAGCCGTGCCCCTTCCGCTGTCGTCGCCTTGGCCATCCGTGGTTTTCGCGTGACAGGCCTCGATACGCGGCATTGATAGAATTTTCGGTGCTTGGGCTCCTCTTCGGGGCCGAGCCCACCGATCCTATCGAAGAAATTTACGAGCCACGCCGTCGATCTCGCATGCTCGTATCTTTCCCGTTCTCTACCGAAATGCTCGCGTTCCTTTCGGCCCGAATTAAGTGAATTAAGTGGGCTCTGGCTGGTTTCGGCATATTGTTGACGCGTTAGTGGATTTATGCACTCAGGTGACGTTTGATGTATTTGATAGCGCTGTGGCGGGAAAGGGTTGGCTGCGGCTGGTTGGAGGAATCGGGTTTGGATTTTTGCGGAAGGACGATGTGTTATAAGTAGAATGGAGGAGTGTGGATTGAGGAGTTGTGGAAGAAGGAAGGGTTTTTGAAATTGGAGGGGTGCTTTCGTACTGTGATTTCAAGTTGTGAGTTGGAGAATAGTATTTTGTTGAAAGGAGAGTCGGCTCTTCGCGACTCAAAATGCTCCTTAAGAACACTGATTAATGTTTTTTTTTTTAAATTGCAGAGATTTCTTATGATATTTAGTAGCATTTTTATATCTAGTTGAATACTTCAAAGCTTCTATGTGAAAATCATAACGTACTTGATTTACCTAGATAAAGGTATGCTACAGCAAATTGACTTGATTTTTATCCCTAAACAATTTTTGAAAACTATGACGATACAGTTGTCGTAAGAGCAGTTAGGTAATGCTTTAAGGGGTTAGGGCAGGGTGTTCAATCTCACGACTATACCATTTGACTTAGAACAAAAAACTAGCAAGATTTATTTTCTGCATGCCTAAAACTAGGGAAGTACGTAGCGGTTTTGCGATATCATGAACATATTTTTTGCAATTGACACTTTTATAAAAAAAAAAATGCACTTTTTCTCCCCATGTTCATAATTTCGTGACAAATTAATATTTCTGTATTTCCCTACGTACTTCCCTAGTTTTAGGCATGCAGAAAATAAATCTTTTGGGTTTTTTGTTCTAAGTCAAACGGTATAGTCGTGAGATTGAACACCGTGGAAAACGTCGCTCCTCAAGATCTTGCGTTTCACGGCTCTACCGCCACCATTTTGTAAGAACAAAAAATAAACAAAGCTTCATATTAATCTTCCTGTTTATTTCATTATTTTCCTAAAAAAAAATGCCGAAAATGACTGCAACTTTGCTCCGTCCAAAGTGGTCTAACTCCTTAAGGTATTGGACCGAATGTGTAAATGAATTAAATGCTATAGTTTTCATTTCAATTGTAATATTCTTCTACCGAATCACAAATGAAGCAAATAATCCGTACGTGGGTATCGGTGGCACGTAAAACACATTAGACATATACATCCTATCGAAGGCCATTGCCAATATTTAGAAGGAAAGTCACGCATATCCGGCTGCACCCCGTTTACCATCAATATGAATGATGGTTGTATGAATGTGACAGTCGTCACATCTTGTACATCGTGCTGTTTGGAATTAATTTAACAACGACTTAAATCTAAAATTTTACACATTTAGGGAGGTGGCATAAACTGTTCACTATTTGGACAGCAAGTGAATTTCTACTGAATAAAGTCATTGACATTTCTTGTGTGATTCGGGTAAAACAATATAATTTAAAAACTATTTATGATTAACGGGAAATTGAAAAGAGAAGAGTAAAAGTGCGATGGCCCAGAAATGATAAAATTATATGTTCCTATTTGAGAAATTTTAAATATTATTTTCAATAGACAAATTCTAACTGTGCAATGCAAAATTTAAATTATGAAAACCGCCAGATTTTTTTCATAGATACTCTAATCATAGGCACTTTGCTATATTAAAATTCAGCTGTACCAAATATTCTCAAATGTCAAGCATAATAAAACAACGATATATTACATATTAAGCAAGCTATTGAAGCTTTTAGTATAACCCGAGAGAAACTACATTTTTAGATCCCACTTGTTCGCATGACAACTAAACCATTTTCCCTTTCCTAACTCTTAAATTCGCTAAACCACTAAATGGATATGAACCAGCTAATTACAAATACAATATTATTAAGATGCTTAAAATATTAACATTAAATGTTAACTCCGACATTAACCACCCTGTAGAATCTATCAAATTCAATTCAGAAACCTCGTCTGCACCGTCCTCTACCAATTGCACTTTCACTTTCAATTTCCACACCGAACTACCAAACATCCAAAACTCGACTTACACACAACCACCTAAAAGTTAAACCGTGACCACAATGCCCCCCCGCATCCACGAGAATTCCCTTCATTCGCCACTACGATTTAGTAACAGCTCGTCCAAAATTCCCCTTCACTTCTTCCTAAAAAAAAAAAAAAACAGAAAAGCAGAACACAATAAATCTCGAAGAAGTCTCTTGGACTCTGTTCAGCGTGCAGTCCGCCGTGCCAGTTAATCCCCAGCTCGCGCAGGGAAACGAGCTTCGATCTAGCCTGTAAAGTGCGTCATGAAGCGTGACTGATCAAACGAGGCAGCGATGTATCGCGCGCCCGCGCTCGCGCGCGCGAGCAATTAATTTCCTCCATTTATTACCCCGCCCCTCACTGCTCCAACCCCCTTCACCCTCGTAAAAAAAGGATGGACAAACGAGGGGCATGGGGTGGGTGGAGGCTACGGAAAAGAAAGGAGAAGAAAAACCAGCGTGGATCAACGAACATTCATAGGAGAGATGGGAAGCGCGCGAACAGAACGGGGTACGGCAGTCGTAAAGGGAGGCTCGCGCGTTCGAGGGGGGTTGCTCGTGTCGGCCAACCTGTGTGCAGGGTGGTGCGTGACGTCACTGATGACTTATGGCGGTCATAAATCAACCCATTGAATTTCACAGTGTCGATATTTCGTTGCCAACCTCCCCCCGCGTGCACTCATCCCTCTAGACTCTCTATGCCGATCACCCCTGGGGAGCACGCTTGACGAAGGCAGGAAAAAACTGGCTCGATTCTCGCGCCATCGCCTCCACGTGTATGCCACTTTTCCTATTCGACGGGTTGAACGCTGCTCAGAAAGGATATGGGTAATTGTGGAGGAAAGTGTTGAATTTTTTTTATGATTTGAGCTTCGAGACGATTATGGGAGAAGTGGAGCGTGGTAAATCGAAAGGGGTCCGTTTTTACGATCGAACTTGGAGATTTTGACTACGCAGGGTGGTTCGAGAATATGGCGATGTAGATCTCTTTCTATGCGAAGATAGTTAATTTTAATTAGAAGTTCATCATTTTTGATTCTTCTGAGTATAACAATTTCAAGGAATAGAAGAATCCCATGTTTGTGGTGATCAGAATTATTTTACTGCTATGAAACTTGTGAGTCCTAGAAAAATCACAAAAAATTCCAGAAATACCGTTAAGGGTGTTCAAAAAGACACTCTGAATATCAGTGAATTATTTCTCGTTAACACGACGCACGAGGGGCGCGTGTTATATTAAAACGGAAATATATTGCCCCTTTTTTATTAACTGTATCGCCTGCGCGGAGCCATTCACTTAAAAGGATATTACTTCAACGCACTAACTATATTAATCAATAAACGCACGCTCTCGTGTTGTACTCATTACCAAGAGAATTAAACGCCAATTAGTACCTAAAATTAAGGAAAAGAAACGCTACTTGAGTATTCACGAAACAACCATTATTTAATAAAACTACGATGTACATCACAGATTCATAAACTTTTTGCGGCACATCAGTTCCATCGATGAGCTAAAACTGTGGAGGTAGGCGGACAGTTCTAAACGAAACTTTCTCTCGTCAGGTGGATGAGAACTCGTTGCTCGCGTCGATGGAGCGACAATGCTTCACGGAGGACGTAATTCTTCCCCCTTGGCGGAGGTATTCGCGACGCGGAGGGATCACGGGAAAGGGGACGTCGCCCATGGAAATTTTGCGCTAGAGTTGGAATTTGGCGGTATCGCGAAAAGTTTCGGGACTTCTCAAGCGTGGAGGGTATCTTTAGACATAGTAGGAAGCAGGCTACTGAACGAGAGAACTGGGCTATCGGGTTTGCGGTGTAACTGGACCCGGAAGCTACACGAGCCCCTCTCTTTCTCTCACTTTCTCTCACTTTCCCTCTCTCTCTCTCTTTCTTTCTACCTCGATCTTGCTTTCACTATTCTTCTAACCCTGGGCTCCTCTTATTTCGCAAGATTTCCCCGGATGCTCATTGCCTTCTCCCCTAACGCCAACTCGTTCCTAACTTCCGAGAGGCGAGTTTATCCTCCTTTTTTTCTACCGCCTTTCTCTTCCCTTCGTTTTCTCACTTATGATACTTCCAGCAACGAGGGCATCTACCCCCCTACCCGCGGCTCCCGCGAACTTACCTTCGTCCAGGGGTTCGCGGAATCACGTTCAGCTTCTTTTCTGCACATATCTCAAATGCTTTCAGATTTCTTCCACCATGTCAATGGACACTATCTTTGGAATGTAGCTTGAGAACGCTGAGCACGTGTTCGGTTTATAGTTCTAGAATATGCTGTGGATGTCATTGTAGTTGATATATAATTTTTACTGCTATGAAAGTCTACATATGCACCCGCCAAAGTTATTAAAAATACTGTATTTTTTGTATTTGAAATTTATAGGGTGTATGCAGAGATTTGTGGGTGATTATACGTCTCAAATTTTAGTGTCTACAACGAATTCGATGTCAGACAATTGGAGAATCTTCCTGTCCGTAATAAAAATAATGGGGAAATGGGATAATATTTTCATGTTGTGCAGACTACTCTGCTGTTTTATAAAAAAAGATAACTTTCATTGACAATTTTTTTTATGTAGTTCTCTGTATTTAGTGTATAAATATATCCCTTTCCAAAATAATTTAAACTTAAAAATAGATGTTCCATTTTCATCATATGGATATTTTATTTTAAAGTAAGTGTTAAATTTTACACGAATGCCAGCAGTATTCGACAGAAAGTATACCTATTCTTTCAATCCTTGGCTCAATCAGGTATAACAAAAATAAACTAACCATAGATTATGTTCTTTGGATAGCTGAAACACCTCCTCGCAAGATCAACCGATCATTACCTACACACTAAATTACAGAAACATATCAAAACTACTACATAAAAAACAATATTTCACCGTAAGATATCAAATTACGCCTTACCCCATGTAAAATTTCCTTTTACCATTTCGCACATATCTTCTTCGCAACGTCAGCGTGCAACAAAGATGACTTATTATCATCTTTTACAATTTTCTCACAGACAAACATACCCACCTCCAAAACGCAGCAAATCAAATCAAAGGAAAGGAAACAATCCCCCGTGGAAGATATTCCCTACAAATTTGAAACGAACAAAACTCCCCGTCACCCTGGCGCCCGCCAATTACAAGCAGAACAAAAGTGTCTCCCGTTACAGTGTGAACAATGACACGTCGCACGTGCCGATTAAGCGTATTTAAGCGTTATTTACGCGCCGCGTTGCGCCTCATTATCCCGGCGTTAAAATTAGTACCCGTCACGGGAGCCAATGCGCCATAAGTAATTTTATAGTGTCATTAGCGAGATTTCCTATGGCCCCGATTACAACCAATTTCGTGTCACTCGTAATTCGAAGCGCCGTTGCAGCTTCCAACAGTCGGACCGGCCGAATCGCCCTGGGATTAACGAGAAACATCTTTCCGCCGGCTCCCCTCTGCCTTCGCCTGGCACACGTATGCCAGTCGGATCGTAACTCGACGCAGGGATTTGCATCGCCTAGCTGATTCATCGGGACTATTAGGTAGTCGTGGAAGACGTTTGCGTCGGCAACCACGGAACAGCCGACGAACCGCTGATTCCCGCGGATTCGCCTCATCCTTCTCTTTCATATCGGGCAACTAACCGGGGCTGCACAGCCCAACGACTTATCGAGAGATCAGCCACGCGCGCGCGAGCGCTTCTCGCCCTTCTGCCCCGCGTCCACAGTCCCAGAAACTTCGGTAACTCTATCACGACGTCACTTCGGTATTAGCGATTGAACGTGAACTGCAAATTGGTTCGTCGCTAATCCGTTAGAATGACGCGTTTATTACTGGAGAGTTACCACGGCTCGGTGGATGTAGGTATGTATTGTGCGTTCGTTCGCCGCATTTGCTTGCTGCAATGGGGAATGTTGTGGAACAACAGCTTTGAATCTGGAACTCGGTTCGTGTAAAGAAGACGGAGGGATTGTTGGATGTGTGGGGGTTTTGACGGTTAAGCTCCTACAAACGGCTATTTTTGTTTCGATTTTTAAGAATTTTTTGCGAAGATACCAATGCGCTAATCCTTTCGGAACTTTATGGGTACTTACATTAGAATAAGTAAACAAAATTTATATCTGTAAAATTATAATAAATACGAAAGAAATAGAGCAGAATCTGAAATAGTTTTTTTCGAGATGCATGACGGAACTTCAAACAATAAGGACTGATTTTCGCCAACAATTCCCGTCTTATTTGTTTAAAACAGTGGTTAAAATTAATAATTTGGTTAAACCTCGTGGCTCATATTCTGAGGAATATTATAAACTAAAACTGTGCAAAATTTGAAGTTGATTGATCCAATAGTTTTTGAATTATCCCCGGCGCCAATTTTGAAAACGTGGTTTCAAGAAAAAGGCGTTTGAAATACCGTTAAGAATATATTTTTTGAATGTTATACAATTGATTTACGGAAAAATTGTTATTTCTATTTTTCGTTCGATTTGTACGGTTTATACTTCCCCTTAAGGAAGAATATTTTGTGGGTATTAATATGCGAGAGGAGGTTTGGTGAAATATGAATTACCGAGATACATTTGAATCTCTAGTATGTATTTGAAATTGAAATGATCTTCGTGTGCAATGGTGGACTGGGTCTAAAAATATTGGTTGCCAGGAAACAAAGGGAGCCCATCCACAACTATAAGAATATCATTTAAGTGGTTCTACCTAGTTGCTGCTGAAAATGATCGCGATTTTCAGGAATTATTTGTGGAAAATCAAATGTATATTTTTTACAATTATTTCTTTATTTTAAAATTACATATATTCAGCAACTTTGGGTAATTTTGTTATAGAAAAACATTAAAAAATCAACGAACAACAGCCACACTCGCGGACGCTGTTTTTATAAAGACGCTGTGCGGCCAGCACACTATCTCCAAGCCGGATCATCTGAAATCAAAAAGCGAAGAAGATTCTCTTAACATATGAGTTTATCTGGTACTTGAACCAAGGATTTTCCAAAAATCTGATTTTAGACATAATGGCGGCCGTTAACCCGAAACCACGATTTTTCGGTGTATGAATTGTTCGTTTCTCGTTAATTAAAAATAGAGATTTCATTAAAAACAAAAATCCTTCGTTCAAGTACCAGATAATCTAATATATTAACAGAATCTTCTTCACTTTTTGAGATGATCCAGATCGGAGAAATCAGCGCCTTTATAAAGACAGCATCTGTGACAGTAACTGTTATTCGTTCATTCTTTAATATATTTCTATAACAAAATTACCGAAAGTTGCTGAATATATGTACTTTTACAATAAGGAAATAGTTGTAAAAAATGTACATTAGATTTACCAGAAAAAATTCCGATAAATCACATTCTTTTTTGCCTCAAAATACTAATACCTACAATGTAAATTTTAGTTGCATACAGCAATAATATTGCAATTTCTATTATATTTTCGAGCTATTAAACGGTCATTAACATTTGTAACATATTGTCTAATGTTTAATGAGGGACCACTGGGCTCACTTGCCATCGGACAACCTGACACCCTGATTAATCCGCCACTGTTGGTGTGTCATCTGGAAGCTTGTAAATCCAAAAGTGCTTCCACTTTGTTCTTTCCTGTATCAAATTATCTATGGTTACTACTGATTATCTCACACCTCTGACCATTAGATTCTAAATTGTATCTTTGTTATTACTCTTGGCAAATCTATCTACTCTTGCATCAATGAACAACCACGCCATTTCGTATTTATCAAAGCTCCCAATGAAACCTGTAAATAGTTACAGTTCAAACTTTTAACCACATTTGTCAGATTTAATCGACTGCAGCTCACCACGAGCGTCACTCCACCGTTCACCCACCAACTAAAAATACATTTACAAGTGTACACCGTGCATGCCCTCCCCCTGTTGAAATCTCCAAATACCTAATGCACCCGATCGAATCTTTCACCAAATCCGAAGCTCGAGAACGAAGGTGCAAACACTAGTACAGAAATTACAGCAGAGGCGACGCGGAATCCTCAGTGCCGCCGTCAAATCTCAACCACGAGGCCCAACAAATTGACGTGAATGTGCGTAGACGGTGCAGTTAACCCCGCCGGAAGTGTCGTTAGTCGTGGATAATTCGCGCGGTACGACGTTTCCTGAACATCTTCAACGATCCTCCGTGGCCCGAATGCAGCTTGCGTGCCGGAATTTTCACACGCTCGAGAAGCCAGAAACAAAGAGGAGTCTCCAGGATTTCGGTGGCTTCGGATGGGTAGGGTGCAGGGGGGAGGGAGGGTGGGACACAAAAGGGAAGCAAGAAGGGGGTGACAATGTCTCGCGAGCCTCGCGCGCATTGTGCTGTCTCCTCTGCCCATGTTCCCCACCTTCTGCCTCCCCCCACCCTTGATTCGCCCCCCACGCCCCCGCCCCAACCCTCGTCCCTCTTTCCCGGTCGACACACTTCTGCAGACAGCGCGAGAAGAGATCTTGGAGAGATCCTGAAGGGATTCCGGAGTGTAGAGAGTATAGATGCCAAGGACTCTCTACCAAGCATTCCCTCTGTCTGTGCATCTCTTTCTTCGTCGTAATCGCGCGGTCTCCGGCTTTATCTTTGACTATCTCGCGCCCCACTCCACCCGCCCGTGTCCTCTACCCTCTGCGAAATCTTCCCTCTCCCCCTGCCGCAGTCGCTGCTGTTCCCTCTTTTTCTCTCATTTAACTTAAGATTGGATTGCAGATTACACATCGTACCGTCCTCCCTTTTACCGTTCTCTTCTTAACTTCGGTTCAGTGCTCCTACCCTCCCTATTCTTTCTGCTCGCCCCCTCCCCACCCCTCTCCGGTTCTCCACCTACCGCCCCCGTCCCACGGTCAGCTCTTTCTATCGGGCGTTGTCTTTTATTTTTTTTAATCTCGTTTTATATACCTATCCGCGAATGAACTACGAAGTGAAATAGCGCCGGAAATGAGAATCCACCATCGACCGGGTTGGACGGTGAAATTGGTTCGCGGGGCCTTAGCCAGTCATTATTTTCGTTTTATTAAAGCAGTCGCTTTATTAAAACGTTCGAAATGGTGCGTTGTCCTTGTCGTTTTGCTTTTTCCCGATGCGCTCGGGGAACGGACACTTCGAATTAGTCGACGAATCGGGTTAGAGAATGAGCGGCCTGTTTTTAGGGTGCTAAGTGGGATCGTAGGAACGAGGCGTGAAATTGGGCGGGATTATTTAGTTATACGGCTGAGTTGTAAGGTGTGAAATGTTTGGGTTCTTGGGAGAAAATTGGAGGCTCTGTATTTTTGATCGCAGCAGACAAAAGTTTGGAAGACTTTTTGATTTTTAGGGGATTGTGACTTCTGACGTCTCTTAAGGGGAGGTCTCGGTCTAAAAATCGATTTTTTATTTCATATTTAGAATGTACAACCTTTTAAGAATACGTGTTTAAAAGGATTTTTTGAAATTCGTAAAATTCCTTCCTGATTGACCACAATCGTACTGTCCTCCTCTTGTTTTCTTACAATTCAGAATTGAGATTTAATTAGAAGCTCCATCTCTAGTCTAATAAAGCATCTTCATTAATGGAAGTGTGTGGCATTTAAGTATGAAATATTTTGACCAACTCACATGATTTTGCAGTATATAACATTCATATAGGATTATGGTGGACTGTGTATCATGAATTTTCAAAGGGACTATTTTACAATATTTCAATGTAAATGGAAAAATACAAATTGGCCCTTTATCTGGTATATAGAGAAAGATTATAATCAAATATCATTCTTATCTACATGTGTCAATTTCATAGGTGCAATTAATCACTAATTTCATTTCAATATGTACCTATTTGTACCCAATACAATTTTTCATTTCCTATAAATAATAAAAACAGATTGGTGATACTACGAAAATATTTAATTTATCATTCCTATTTACATGTGAACACTTAATACTGTACACTCAAACATCAACTGCTTTCAGTTCTTTCTATCCTTTTATTTTCCCTAACAATCAACCAACATGCTTGGGCTGTTAACATGAACTTTTGTTCCAGCTAAATGCCACAGATCGCTGGCAGCTCGCGCAACGTTCAACGTGTTAACGGTTGCCGTGGAAGTCGTCAATTTATCGCGGAATTGTGGAACAACATCAGCCACTGCCCTTGTTTTCCAAACAGCCAGGTTTACAGCAACGTGTCACGGAAGAATTGCAGTTTGACCGACTGAAATTATAGTTACTGCAGCGAGGGAAACGCTTTAAAAGGAAAAAGCAAACAGAGCGCAACTGGGATCGTTATCGTAACCACAACCATTGCTGTAACAGCTTGAGAAAACAACAAACCGTAGAGTAACCCCATCGGAAGAATAACCGCGAGGAATGTGGAAAAATGGCCCGTCTCAAGAAACACACGGAAACAGAGCACATCGCGAAAGTCATTGGTGAATATCACAAACACTGTGAAAGACTTTCAAGGAAGAGCGAAAGTAGCTGGAAAATTGGAGGAAGTAGAAAAAGGTTCTCGGGCAAAAGTTACTTTTTTTAATTGGGATTATCATTTGGTAATGCGCAGCTCGCGAGTTATAACACAAAATTGGAAAATAGCCGGATTTTCAGAGGTCAATTTCACTCTTTTAGATTGAATTTGGGTAGCAAAAAAATTGCATAATACACGTCTGTATATCTTCTATATATCCCCAAAGTCTCATCATTTTTACAATTTCTGGGTTGGGGAATTTACAAGTTCTTAACTTACAAGGGAACATATCGAACCTGCATACGTCGGTTTTTATGAGACAGCAAATTTGCAAAATAGTTAAAAAAATTTGACCCTTATTTTTTGTTATCGGCAATCGACCATGTTAAAGGGGTGAAAACTGCCCCTAAAGTTGGGTGTCGCAAACATATTAGGCGTAGGACAGAATTTTATTCCGAAGTGTGAGTTTTTAAAAAACTCACAGAACCCTGCTCACTTTTCGAAAAACTTCAAAAAATTCAGAAAATATGTGTTCCACCCCCGACTTCAGGAGCTCTTTTCACCCCTCCAACATGGATGATTGCCGCTAACAAAAAACACGTGTCAAATATTTTTCACTATTCTGCAAACCTGCCTCTCAAAAAACTCGGCGTGTTCGACATGTTCCTTTGTTAGCAATGTTTGCACAAAGAATCATCCTTTCCCCGGCTGTACACAGCCCCCAGTGTCCAGCGGAATGCCAACGGATAGTTGATGTAACAAAAGCATCACGATCGCCGTGAAACATTTACCAGACACCGTCGACTTGTTCCCGGAACACTCGGAGCGACGAGCGACAGAGGCAATCTGCACACGCAGTCGGACGCTAAGCCGTTCCATCGATCGCGATCGCAGCCCCGATGAAATATTCACCGAGCGCCGTCGACTTGTCCCCGAGCGTGCGAGATCGACGTTCTTACATCAGCCTCTTGCGTCCATCCGGTCCGATTAATATTCTAAGCTCCCGGGGAAGGCCGTCTACGGCGTTAGCGCACGGATGCACGGATTAGGATTCTAATTACGATTACCGTCGACATCGGGCCGCGCTGACAGGTCCGTCCAGGCGTGTTTGCCCTTCCGTGACATCTGTCGATTCAGGGTGGTGCACCACGCCAGAAGAAAGGAGGGTTGGAAACGGTGGGGACCGTCGCGGGGTGGGCCACGGAATGAGAACGTAGGAGCCACGGCAGATAGAGGAACAAGGAGCGGGTGTGTGGGGAGGGGGCTGACGATAGGGGGAGGGCGCTGGGTGGAGGTGAATGGACGAAGGAGGCTGGATAAATGAAAAGCAGTAAGCCGAGCCGAACGTGTTTAGGGGATGACTGTGTTTGAGGAAGGCACGTGACCGGGGCTCGCGCGGTCCACGGCAGCTGCGAAAAGGCTCCTCTTCCTTTCGGCCCGTCCCGATTTCACCCTGTTTACCCCCGCAATCATATCGGCAAATACGGCGCACAATTAAAGGCAATATAACGCGACCGCTCTTGACATGTGCATCGGCACGAAAAATACAACGACCGGCCTCAGAGTGGCCGGGGTGGGGGCACGTATATTGTGCTCCGCGCGCGCGTCTCGCCGTGCCTCGTATTAATTGAATTGTAATTTTCGGGACACGCCTGGTATTAACGCGGACCCGCGGGACCAGCGGCCGTTTGACGTGACAGTGCCAGTCAGTCGACTACCAAGTAGCGGTTTTTATTAAATTTTCTGGCACGCAGGGGGTGGGAGACTTTAATTAACGTGCGTTAAGACACCTGGGTGGGGATGAGTTTGGAAAAAATAATGGTTTTCGAAAATTCTTTATGGCGGTTTTAGAGGATATAAAAAAATATGGAACTTTGAATTTAACTTCGTTTTGATATCTTTCACAGTTTCGTATATATTCCCGATAATCTGAAAACTTTCAGTGTTTTCACCCTTAGAATTCGTTTTATTGCCGAATCAAAAAATAGTTACGGTATTAGTATTAGTTGAGCTACATTTCTGCAAAGATTCAGGTTTATTTGAATTTTCCAGTTGCCGAACTTCCCTCGTAGGGCTCCGCAAAGACTTACTGATGACTCCACTAGCAGGTTTAGAACGAAACGCACACCTACTTCATTTTATTTCCTATTTCGTCCTACTTTGAATTCTTCCTCCGTTGGGGTGTCAAATGTACATGACGTGTGGTACTGAACGTGTCAGATAAAAACTTCTCTTTCCACCGTTTTCCTGAAATTTCATGTTAGTGTGGGCGCGATAGTAGATACCCGTCTTAAAACACTGTCTCCCATTTTCTCCAGCTCTTATGACTTGCGGAGGTATAGTGACCAGTTTAGTAGCCACTAAAATGATAACTAAAGGCATAGGTATCCGTGAAGGTACAAACCGCCAAAAGTGACACTCGTCAGTTATTACAAGCTTGTCACATTTATAATTTTTTACACACTCCGCAACCTTACAGCAATCTTCATAAACTATACTCAGCACGCCGCCCCTGTGGTGTTAATGGGGAAGACGACGCAAAGCTCGGCGCAGATGGCGCCACTAGCGCATGTACTGTGGATGTGCCTGAGTGCGTATGTGTGAATTGTTTGCGCGCGAAATTTTCATTTGTGTATTGTATAAATGGGACTGCGTGCTGGTGGCGTCACGGGTGGGAAAAAGTTGCAGTCATCTTCCTCATTGAGAATGTTGCAACAAGAGTGTTATAGCTCCATTTTTGACAGTTTTTGAGTTATGACGTGTGATTATTGCAAATTTTGAACCTGCACCCATTACCCTGCTGCAAGTCAGGGGTAGCTCCAGATTTCAAAACTTCGCCAAAAATAGAAATAAAAACTTGTCAACTCAATAACTTCTACTTATTGTGTGAAAATATATATTCTTCAATTAGTATTCTCTTTTTAATTTTATGTCAAAGCAATAATTTTACGAACTGTTTTTTCTAATTTAATTGAAGTTAGTGAAGATGAAAAGCTGCACCCCTCTTGCTGCAAGATTCTCAATTTATCCCTTGTTAGTTGCTACCTTCACATCATGTCTCTGCATGCCCTATACCACTGATCGCGAATCTTTTTAAGAAGTTGCTCAAATTTTGTTCATTATTTTTTAATACTAGCCCGTGGGTCACTATGTAAAAAGGGTACCAATGATTTGGAAACACCACAAATTTGTTATACTTTATTTTTTTAATATTTTCGAATGTCTGTTCTCTCTTTTAGGATATAAAAAATAAGTTTATAAAAATCAACGGGTGGATCATTTAAAAAGCCTTCAAGGGTCAGTGTCTGACTCGCGGGTCATAGGTTTGACACGACTGTGTCTTATTTGATATATTATATATTATATTATATATTATATACCTTTACATACATCACTGTATCTCTGTCCTATACTTTTACACACGTATCCCTCTTTGTATCGATATAAACATCTAAAAATCCTCCACGCTGACAACTCTACTTGTCCTTACACTCACAATTTTGATAGTATCGCTTGCACACATTAGCCCCATCTAATACCACCTCTGTCCTTTTCCCACAAGTACTTATTCGCACCTTTTCTCTCTCTCTCCATCGACCACCGATAAAACAAGACCACCGTGCCTCGAAGTCGGCACCCCCTTTTTCTTACGCGCGCCTCGACTGCTTTTATTTTTTCGCGCGACTTCGTTCGTCCTTCTTAAGCCCTTGCAAGTCATCGCCTTCTCTTTTTCTCGCGTCTAGTTGTTCACACTTTTTTTTCCGACAAAAAACTGGTTTGCCCGCGGCGCGTGCCCGGGTTGACCAGCGTTTTCTTCGCCACGTATAAACAACTGTGTTTGCTCGTGTTGCACGCACGAACAATTTTGCTGGTCCTCCTTACACCTGTCGACGGTTTCGTTTGTCCCGTTTCCACTCGTCTGAGGCTTCGCCTGCCTTTTTTTCCTTACTCCTCGTTGTTCGCACCTTTTTTTGCTCAGTCCATTGAGCACCGATGGAAGAGGAGACCGGTCGAGACCTCGACTGACCCCTTTTTTTTGTGGGACGTGTTCAAGAATTGCCGTGTTTTCTGCAAAGGTGGAACATTTTGCTTTTTCATAAATGAATTTACGGCTCTGTGTGTTTGTATTATACGCATCTGACAAAAGGCATTGTTTATGTTGCATGAATTGGCTTTATGAAATTTGTTATTCACAATTTAAGTGGTGCAAGGGTTTTGGAAAACGCTCCTTCGAGTCGGTTAGGCCGGCTTGAAGGATCGCTACTGGCGACGCGAAAAGTCCCCAGCGCCAAGCAAAGTGTTAAGTACTAAAAGGAAAATGGTACTTATTGTTTAATTTGTGCCGAATTGTGAGGGGTAACACAAGAACTTTTACATTGTCAGTTGATTGTAAATTTGTATTAGATTGAAAGATCCTACTCTGTTACTGATTTGGATGATTCGTTTGAGGGTGTGCACATTAATGCGGTTAAAAATAGTGCAGCATATATTTTATATTAGATTGTAGGGATCTTGAATATTTTTTATGAAAGCCATGCAACGCAAGAATCACTGTTGAACACAGACTAATCGATTGCCAGAAATACAACGAATGGAAAACCCACAACATTCCAAACAATCTACAAACAATTCTAAAAACTCTTATAGTTTTTAATAAACAAACAATTAATCTAACTGTAATGCAATGGTACATATAATTAAACCTACAGTATAATTCAAGCTATTACATTTATTGATATGAAAAGTACATATTTACACGGTATAATAAAATGTATGGTATACAGCTTTTGCTCAAAATTATAGTATATAAGTATGATATAGTACTGTACACCAAAACTACTGCAATATAAATAGTGTAATATAGTAATCTCTAATAAACGCAAGAAGTACATGTGACTCCAAATAAGGAAATAAAAAAATTCTCATGAAAGCTTTGAATACTTATAACTTCCATCGCAACCTAGTTTCATAATTTAATTTTCCCAACAGAAGTTGGGTCCTGATAAACTTCCTCTTGGATTTGTAAATTACCATAGCAATCGCCTAATTTCACTTTCGATTCTTATGTTGCGAACAGATTATTTAATAAATGTACTGATTGTTGACTGTACCAGTCTCTGTCTTAACTAAATTTATTTAGAAACTAAAAATTTGGTTTCTACTTTGTTAATTATATTTCCAGACGACCACAATCTAGGCTCTACCTAAAACCGTTCTTTTGTTTGTAGAGCAAGTAGATCTTCTGTTTCTTCAATACCCATCGGAAGACATCGTTCGCTCGACTTGTTTTAAATTTATCCTTCTAAAACGAAATTATTCCACTGTAACATTTTATTATATTCGCGGGATCAGGTGCAGCATTTTGTTCGTTTGCATTTAAGTGAAACTAATTTGTTAAAATCAACGACATCGTGTGGCGATTCTGAGGTGTGTGGGTGATAAAAATTTAATTTGAACGCCGAATATGAATGCTCCAAGGGTCGGTACGTACCACTTCCGAGCAGTATTCGACTCGATGATGATTCGTTTGACGCGTGGAACGCGATAACGACAATAATTACACAGCTACAGTATCATGATGGTACACAATGATGCTGAAGGGATATTTGATTATCGTATGTATCGTTTAAATGAAAGGGGATAATATCCATAAATCGCTCATCCGCAAACATCAGGTGGGTGGGCCCATAAAGGTGAGTGGATCATTATACAATCATCAATTCGCACGCACGCACATACCCAGTAATTATTTCACGTGACTTTTGTTAGTGGAAATATTTGCGTGAAACATTCTGGTGAGCAGAATATTAATGCAAGGTAAACAACCGGGGAAATTGAGCCTGTGGAGTGTAGAGTCAGAACGAATAGATGTGTCAATATCCTAACACATCGATTCCTTCTGCCATCACCGCAATGCTTTACATCAATAATTACAACGGGTCTGTAAAAACACATATCCAGAATACATTCATACACGTTCTGTCTCCTTTTGTCTGTTTTAAACATATTTCTCTTTTAGTAGCGTGGTAGTGAATAAAAAACTGAAAAACTCTTGTACTATTCTTCTCTCTCGCACCGTTGCAAACTTATATTAAAAAACAAACGCGTAACATTAAGACCTCATTTTACCTCTGCAAAGTGAATTTCCACTGAAAAAAATACTCCTTGCATATACTTTACATTCACGCGAAGTTTTATTAAAATTAGGATTTTCGGATTGGGGACGTTTCCTTGTTAGTTTTCTATAGGTACTTTGAAGAATAACCAGGTACCCAGTGCGCAGATCCAACTAAATAGTAAGCAACTCAAATGTCTCGATATATTTCTTGTTTCACTTACTCCATATTTCATAAATTTATGGATATTAAATTGTTTATAAAACAAAAGGCTTTTGCTACTTAACAAACACCTACAAAAATTTCACTCACTGTAAAAAATTCTTTGTAATTAAATATAAACGGCGGCAAAAATCATTTAGGTATGCCCAAAGCGGCAGAAGAGCTAGATCGGAGTCTGCTCTCGAGAGTAGGTAACTCAACAACTCTAAATTGATACCATAAGAAAGTGTCACAGAAACATACCCATTATACAATCCTCAGCCTACCCTCGTGTTCCTTTCTTGAATCTAAAATTCCGCTACCTTGTCCCTTAAAAATCTCCACTACCAACGTCCACCAGAAATGTCTTCGGTACGAACTGGCAGAATGCTGAGGCGACCTCGCAACAGCGGACGATGACAAAGTAAGAATTTGCATGTGTATCCCTTTTGAAACGCCAGCCAGATCTAATTCGCCATTCGGCCTATGTCGGGGGTCTGCATGCCAATGATGCTGGAAATGGGGGGAGGACGACGAGAGGCTACGGAAGAAAAAAAAGAAGGTAGAGGAATAGAGGAAGGAAAGGGCCTCCGTTTGTTCATTGGTTTCTTTTTTGCTTCGTCGGGGATGCAGCCACCACAAATAACTCGACGCTATCTGTAAACTACGGGCGCTTTGTGCTACCGCCGGGGTTTTACGTCGCGGCGACTACGTGCTCTATAATCGTAAAACGAATTCTTATTTTTCCTCTCTCATCTTTCGTTTTTCTATTTTTTTTTTTGCTATCCTTGTGCCGCTTCGAACCATCCCGCATCTAACCCCCTCGGCGCGGCGCGAGTCGCCGCGGCGAAATATACAATCGAGAAGGGAGGAGAACGAGGCGGGAAACGTTGTGACCTACTGAATTCCGACATGGCGCCTCAAAGCGTTCCGTTTTATTCTCGTCACGACCAGCGTCGACGGAATATACGACTTGTTGACGAATAAACGGATGCTCGGTGAGGGTGGAGCGTCGATCTGTTAGTTGATGGTAAGTTGAGGAATTCGCGCGTGTACTGCCCTGGATTCGTGATTATTGCGAGGGAGATGAATGGCAATCGCCAACCAGCGGTTATTCTTTGAACTAGCAAACGTTATTCTGAAGGAACCAACTTGTTCTACCTTCGTGACCTGAGAATGGAAAACGCGACGAAATGTGTTGGAAATTTTTCGTTTGAACGGTGGTTATTGCTGTTACGGCGGGTTTCTGGCAGTGAGCTGACGTGTTGTGTAGTGGAAATTGAAATGGTGGTTTAATTTGTTATTTGTTAAGGCACTTGCGTGAGAATAGAGATCGTGGTAGTAGATGTAAGTGTTATTCATATTCTCGTTAAAAGGGAATCCCTTCATTTTAAGTTAAAACAAGTTGATACAGCTAAAGGTACAAAGATTGAAAGAATAGGACACGTAGGGCAGGGCATCTTAACCAGAGATGGGCAAAATTTTTATTTAAATAACATTTCGAATAAGGAATACAAGTGGAAAAAATTATACGTCATGTGTCGTATAAAGTTGACTCGGATTAAGGAATGAATGACAATTTTTTTTAACTTTTAGTCGTTATGCGAAATTTTATTTAAATAAAAATTTGGCTCATTTCTGTTCCCAACTGGTGGGTCGCGAAATGTTTTCTGAGGGTTCGCGACGGTATTTTGGTTTGTTTTTTAATATTACTAAGTTCAAATTATATTCTGAAATACCTATTTTTAATGTGTTTTTTTTTTATCTTGTTAAATTTACTTTACCTTACAAGGGGAGGAGTGCTGCAGGTTATTTGAATATTATAAAAAGGGGACCACAACTAAAAAGAGGTTGGGAAACACTGACGCAAGGGCGTTTAGTATCATAAGGGTAATGGAATTTTGTACACCACCCCTATAAGTTTCTCCGCACTTTTAATTACAGACATGTGCATACTGTAACACCAGGGTGAGATAAATTTTATTCCAAAGATTCACTTGCTATATAGTAACGAATATGTACACTTAGATTTTGAATCACATCGAAATTATTTTCTAGATCACTACAAAATATATTATTTATAGAAGATCATTCCCTTGCGAATCAATTATCAAAATAATTATTAAAAAAGCTATTCTCATCTCAAGCAACGTAAGAAAAATAACTGAGAATAACATCCACTCAAATACAATAATTCATCATCCCTGCAATCATCTTTAAAACATTTCATTGAAACAACAACCATTGATACATCTCGTAACAGAATACTGTTAGAACGAACTAGAAACTAGACCACGAAGTATAAACTGCAAAAAAACCTTGAAGTCGGGCAAAGGCAGCAATGCTACTGTTATTATTCGCCTTTATTACTCATTATAGCAAAATTCATGTAAATTCAGTAATATAGTAGAAATTAGTTATAAACACTGTTAATAAGATTTATACGTCAAGATTTAACGTGAGACACGAATTTAACGGGAATAATTTTTTTAATTTTGTTATTTTAAGTAACGTCAACCTCTAAGTTGGGTTATTAGTGACTCGATCGATAGTAGCGATATTCACATCTCTTGAAGAAGATTGATACAGTAAAGTCTCGTTACGGGCTCGGTTTGGTGTACACGATACGGACTTTTCGCTATCCCCACCACTTCTGTCTCACTCTTGTCCGGCGAAGACGAGAGCAAGATGGAACGAGTGCGAGCGAAGGCACTGAAAGGGAGCAAGGACAGTACGAGACAGACGACGCGTTGATATTTTGTCTCGCTCCGTCTTTCAGACGCCTGACACTCCATCCTTTGCGTGCGCAACTGGCGTGCGCGCAAAGCCGCCCATCTCACTCCCACCTTCGGCCAGAAATATGCGAGAAACTCACACTCGGAATTAGGGCTCACGATACGGGCTCAACGCCGTTCCCGACTAGCGAGCGGATAACGAGACTTTACTGTATTTTTAAGAAAGATCAGCAGTTGTTTTATCTTCTTTTGATCGGTCAAATTTTGGGAATAATTTACCTCAACTACAACATGGATTAATTGTAAGACAACGAGGTACTGGATGTCATACTAAGAATAGTATTGAACGATATATTATCGAATAGCGTGTTGGAAGGGCAGATATAATCTAGCTGACGAATGCTAGTGGAACAGAATTGTAATAATGTGCAGAAATAAAAATAATAAAAAAGTACTTCGAATTAGGATGGTCTGTGTTAAGGAACGAAAATAATTTATCGATGTCGTGTAGAATGAGGACAGGCAATGTGGTGAAAAAAGTAAGCGAAAAGAATATTATAAAGATGTAACAGGCCACGAAAGGAGAGTATTCTATAAACAAGGCAACATAAATGAAATATCCATCTTTGCGACATATGAACCAGGAACATTTTGCGAATAAGGGAGAAACGTAATGAAACTTGCTGGCACAGTAAGAGAAACGGAGACAGGAATATGTTATACACGCTGGAGCAAGGAAGAAAGGCGACAGAATATACAACGTCACGATAATCAATTAAACAAATAATTAAGGATTGGTGTAAAGGAAGTTTCCGAGAGGAGGAAAGAATGTGAATAGTTATCGCTCGCATACCCGCAATTGAATCACTCCCCCCTCCAATGATTCGGATTGCTGCAATTAAGTGAAATCAAATAAAACAAAATACACGTGCGCTCGGTTGCGCGTGTGCACGTGTCCAGAGAGATTGTCGTGTGTAAATAAATATGAATATATTCGGCACATCGTGTAACCGCTTTACACCCGGCTTAACAGTCGATGGTTATAAGTCGCGGGTAAATATTGTGCCGGTAAACAGCGCCGGATCCGAAAGGCCTCAGGGTTCGGTAGCAACGAGTCGAAAGGGGTGCACGGTGGTTTGCACGTGGCACTATTTACGTAGCGAAATACGAAAAGTGAGGGGAAGACAGATTATGTATATTTCCAAAAGGCTCGTGCCCGCGTTCTTTTCCCGTATCGGTTACCCTCCTCGACTCCCGTTTCCGATCATCCCCTTTCACCCGTGTCCTTCTAAACCCGTGATGCCCTTCTGTCTTTAATGGATAGAAATGTAGCTGCCACAAGACTAACAAGGGACACCCGGCGAGGTGTTCCGCGCCGATATTTTTCTATTCTAAATATGTTGCTAAGCACAAAAATCTAAGAGACATGTATTTTTTAAGTTTTGCCCAATCTCAGATGTATGGGGGTGAAACAGCTGCTCAAAATTCGAAAATTGGCATGAAGTGTTCTGTTACCTATGAACGTCAAATATAAAAAATTACCTATCTGTATTTTAGAAGAAGGGGTGACCTGTCTATTGAATGAACACCTAACAAAATCAATACGAAGGCTTGCCTTGAACTTAATGAAGAACTTAAAAAAACTTAGTTGAATATAGAACTACTGTGTCAATTTTAACGCAAAAAGAGCGTGATAGGTGTTAATATTTCGATGGTATGAACAGTATTCATTTATTGGGGGGTGTTCATACACTGGACAAGTCACCCTATATATCACAAAGTGATCTACATATGTGTTAACAATTATTGCAAAGACAGGTTATTTACAAAAACCTGGACAGAGGGTGGACGTGGCACAACACTTTTTTCGGAAATGCTTATTTTAGATATTTGAGAAGTTGTTTAACCTCTTAAAATTGAGGTCGCGCCAAAATAATAAAATTCACATCTCTTAGATTTGTATGCTTAACAACATAGTTGAAAGAGAAAAAGAATAGGCGCCGGATTTTCTTTGGAAATTATTTGTAGCCTAGTCTTGCTATTGATAGTTCGTCACTTGCCATGCAAGATATTGCTAAAGGTGGTTGATGAATTTTTCTGGTATATTTGGATATTCCGAATGAAAATGTTCATGTAGGCTATGTGTCTATTTTTAGTCGTTATCGGAAAAAGTGGTGATGTCTTGAAATAGAGTTTGCTAGTTGATGAAGATTCACTGTTATGCTGAGATAATAGTCTACTGTTGTACTGAGTCTTCTCCTGCTTTTTAACCAATATTATATTAGTGTATTTTGCAATGGTGATGGAAAATCTGTTGTTGAAATCTAAAGTTCTCCATCATTCCAAGTCTCACAACGTATGCAATTCTGATTGTTTCGTTCATTAAATGTGAAGTACACTTGCTATTTCTGTATATCATTTTTATGGATGAAGCTCAATTTACTTGCTAGGATATTAACGATACCAGTAATTATTTCAAGAAGGAATGGAACAAGTCCCATCACGCATATGAGTTTCCTTATGCAGAATAACCCGCCAAACAAGCTAGTGAAATATATCAGTTGCTTTTCAGAACACCCTGTACAGCGATTCCCTTGTTAATGATCTGCATCACGCTTGTCGCGTTTAGCAGCTGTGTCGGAAGTTACTTTACGTTCACCACCTTCGCTGGTACACGCAACAACTAATGGAAGGTGGAAGAACGCTATGCTGGGTTTATATGCCTACCATATTGTGGGATACCGCTGGGAGATATAACGAAAAATACACCTCTGATTAGAGATACGCTGGGAAATGGGCGTGGAACCTTTGCCGCAGAAACTTGTAAATAGAGGCTAGTCTGCAATTCGTAGTACACACAAAAGGAGGGATTCTTGGTTCAAGAATAAATATAAGTGGTTTGCGGAATAACAATTTTCTACACGACACCATTCTAACAATTTAACCCTTCGTGGTGACACTTTCTTATAATCACAAATTGGTCACACGCAGTTCACTGCACCCAACGTCGTTCCTGAGTTACCATTTTCGTATTTTGGAATATTTTAATTTTTGAGAAATGAAAATTTTAGATGTGTAAATTCCGATGTGATGAAATTTGCAGTTGAAAAAGAGCGATTTTCCACGGCTGTGGAAATCAATTTTTGTTTCCCGATAAATCCCCTTTGGAAGTCGTAAAGGCGCACCATTTGAACCCAAAAGTTGTTCTTGGAGTGCGATACACCCCGTGTGACCCGGAAGAATTAAATATATCTCCATCTTTTGAATTTTTCATTACACCCGATTTAGCACAAACGGCACCCAATAAATGCATCAAGGATCCTCACTGCCCAAACACGAAAACTCACTCAACTTTGCTAGGAAACTAAGTCGATCCAACGAGACTGAAGAACTTCAAGTGCCGTTTTAGTTTAAACAGTCCTCTTCAATGTCACAGTACACTCCGCATCCTAGAAGCTTTTACGTGGAAATCACTCGGGTCGAATGTGTTAACGTATACAACGAAATTCGTTAAGCGTAAGTAGTTGTAACAAGGATTGGGGTTCCTTCGATATACCCTCGACGACTACTCAAACAGTTGGGCAAGCATGACATAGTTCCATTGAAGCAGACGTGGAGTGGCAAACCGAGCGAGTGCCTCTTCGTCTGGCCAAGTTGGACTGCATATAACCGGGATCTGCACGGCAAATATGCTCTTCTAGTTAGTGTCGCCACAAACATTGATACGTGCACCTAGCTGCAGACGCAACGGGGATAAGGTAAGGAGTTCGGTTGCCAAGAGGAGGATTCATTGAGCCAGCTAGTGGCTGTTGAGAATTCTGTTGCAAGGACCGCGTTTCGGTGGGTAATCGCGTACCAGTCGCAGTTTGTGTACTTTGTGCAGTCGAAAATTGCACAATCAATAAGCTAATTGAATAGCGACACGCTTGCACCGGGCTGCGCTGTTGCGAGCATCGTCTAAGAACGTTGCCATATTGCTTTAGTAAGTAGAAGATGGGAGGATAACTTTATCCGTTGGAACCGCCTTCATTCCCTGAGGAATTCTGTTTGAGAAAGTAGTTTTTAGACAGATCGTTGATTAACGCGAGGAATATGATGCTTGGAGTAAAAGAGAAAGTCAGAATGATCACATTTATATGATTAGATCTCAGATTTTAGAATTTGGTACCTTGGTGCCAAGGTAACCACTTTAATCGACGATTCATTTTTTTTTAGAACGGGGAATTTAATGGGGCCAATGGTTTTAATAATTGAACATTAGAATTTAATTATCAGGGGTATGCTAACTACGCGGCAATTTGGGAAATTTGAAGGAATCAGAAGTTTGTGATTGGAAACGAGTATCTTAAGAGAAACTTACCTAAATAATTTGGCTATTGATTAGTACTGCAGTTAATTTAAACTATTATAAAATTAAAATAGACGTTGAGATTTTAATAAAATGGTCATTAATTTAGAGCCTTTCAATAACATAACAGAAACTAATAGGCTTGCATGTTACAATCATGCAGGCAAAAAGTTCTATTTCTTTGAGCACTTTGCACTGTAGGTACCTGCAAGGCATGGAACATTGCATTTTCGCTGGCATGTTGCGATAATGATAATTATGTTATGATGTTGATAATTATCCAGCTGATGTTGTTCAGTATTTATCTTCCCAGCATGCGCCATAATGGCAATCTGAATCATAGTAAATAAACGTTTATTGAACGTAAACTGTTATTGGAAACGCCATATTTATCCAAATAATTATGAAAAGCGAGTAACTTTGTCCAGGAAAGTGGCCAACGAAGAACGGAATTTGATTCAGTGAGGAGCAGTGTCCTAAAAACATTCAATTTTTGTCGCTCAAAGGTGAATATTTTACCGCAATTAGCTATTTGGGTCAGACCTTTCGACGTTTCAAGTAGTCCTCGCAGCTTTAAATGGGTTTTATAAATTTTTATGTAAGTACTTCGAAATTGGGACAAGAAATCGATACCTAATTGTGAAACCTATATAATTGCAACGTTAAATGTCAAATGTAGTCTATTGAGTACGCCAATTGTTGAAAAAAGTTCGGTGGGATCACCGATAGATACGATTTACTTCCACAATTCCAGTTGGACATACCTCGAATGCATACCTTCTGAAGATTTTCTTGCATTCCCAGTCAAAGGTCGAGCGCGCTTTGGTGCACGCGAAGGGAAAGAACACCGAAAACAGCAATGTCAGATCAAACATACATTCCGATCTGGGGTATGGAAGCTCCTTCATCCGCGTTTATGGATTCACTTGTGGCTGACAAAGTGAATACCTCGCAAGGTATAGAATTTCAATTTCATGCAAATTTTATAACCTTGTACACATAATGGTGCGCGAATAAAATTAAGCTAACTGTGCAATTCTCTGCAGTGTTTATTCTTACTGCAGTCATCTTAAAAACCTGCTCTCAATTTCCAAACGATACTCGATGTGAATCTGTAACCAGAAGGGGCTACGTCCAGAACAAACGATGTTTGAACATAATCAGCCTAATAATGGTGTTTTCCATTCTTTTTTATTGAGACGTGAAATTGAATGTTCTGAAATCGAAAAGAAGCTCCGTGTCCTCTACAGGACTTAAATCCTACCCCCTTGCTTATAAGTTAATACTGAAGTTAAGGTCAATGTCTTCAGAATTGTAACATTTAAAGCTATTTTTTATAAACATTACTGAATTTTGGCGGCTACTATTTTAGGGGTGGTTTATTTCAATCGTGTACAACTTATTTATCCCAACCACCCCATGTAAAGATGTTAAGGGAGGGACTTGGTGTATTTGGTAGAAATTAAGGTGCTTTTTGGGGATTTTTTGTAGGAAACTTATACATGCAATCTTTTGAAAGTTTCCACGCTATATTACTATGTATTTCGAGGAGTGGTTAAACATTTTTTGATATAATAATAACAAGTTAATTCGAAATGACGCAAGTATTTCGGAGCGGCCAATTTGTTCAACTGCGAGCAGTCTAGGGTCCATTGTAGTGGCCTGAAACTAAAACACCAAATAGTGTTGTGTTTGTAATAAAATTACGCTATCTGTGAACTTTAATCCAGAATAATACTATTAAATTTAATAAGGTTCATTGCACAATTAACGTAAAATTTTTTTAGTGAAAAACGCTACTATTTCTTCTAACACTCAGCATTATCTTAATTTTTCATTTTTTAATGCGGATTGAGGTTTATCCATGTCACAATTTCATTAAAAATACAAAACTACAGTAATCCCCCGTTATGAGCCCGCCGAACGGGGCTGGCGGCTGACAGCAACTTTATGTCTGACTCTTTCGTTTCCTCTCGCTCGTTGTCCGGTTCTCTCACTCTCGTCCGTAGGCTTCCAAGAAATGGTGGGGATAGCCGTCGGGCTGTTAACGGGGGGAAAAAACGGGCTCATAACGGGGAATTACTGTATGTGGTTTTTTGGACCCCAGACTGCACGCAGATGAACAACTTCCGCACCGAGGCCGCTCCGAAACACTTGCGTCATTTGAAATGACCGCGTTATTTTTATATCAGAAGATAATTTTTCACTTCTTGAAATACATACTAATATAGTCCGAATGTGTTAAAATGATGGCATGTATAGTATCTTTACAAAAAATTACCAAAAAGAATCTTTCCCCCTTAGTAGTAACATGCATATCAGCTGCTCACCCTCAAGCAAAATTCAACTGGCACTATTCTAATCTTCACAGAATCGCAGTGATCGCACAGCCCCGTAAAAATCGTTCTAATCGTCGAGCTACGACAGAAAATCCAGCGGCCCTGTCGTAAGGAAAAGCGCGTCGCCCCATAAATCCACTCGCTCATGGTCCCAGCGTGGCGGTGTACATATTCGCGTAGATAGGTACGATAAGATCGTAGCAGCTTCGCGAGACGTTTCGAAAAATAAATGACGGGGAAAAATATTCCCTGCGATATAGGAACCGATCAAATTCCTTCAGGAAATTGCCTGTGATATTACGACGGTCCCTCGCCCTTTCCTTCCACCCTCTCTCCTGCTTTCTTTCCCAGCCCTTTCCACCCTCGGACCCTCTTCCTCTCTATCTCTCTCTCTCTTCCACTGTTCTGTCGTGCCTCCGGAGTTTCCCCGTACTTGAAGACGATCTCGCCGTTCTCGGGAGAATCCGCAAGCCTGGCTCTTCAGCGTCCGGCCAATCTGTGAGCCGCGTTATTGTCCACCTCCTGCTCGTCGTCGTAACCTTCTTCCTCTCGCCCCGAATTGTTGCTCCATATTGACATCGCGGAGCAGCTCTACTCGAGGCCTCGAACGCGATGAAGTGTTCGATTGTTCGCCGATGATTCGCGTTTGTACTGAAAACATACGCCATGGTTTTCACGGACCTCGATCTCGGATCATGTAGCGAGTATGGGTCTTCGAGTGCGTTCAGCCCCGATATTTGCACGTTGCACGTGGCATCGACGAGCAAAAGGCTCTCCTCGTCGCGGAACTATAATTCTGTCGAGCCTTCGAAAAAGTTTTGCAAGACACGTGCTCCCATGCGCGTACATCTGGCTTAGTATCAACATGAACGACTAATTCGTGGTAAAAAGAGGTTCAGGCACTTTAGAGAATGTGGGGTTTGAGGATAAAGTGCGTGGCGTTAGTGGAGTGTTATTTTGGCGAGATAGGGAAGTAAAAAGGGGGTGGAACGTTCATGTTGAATTGCGAAATCTTGAGCTTGTGCAGTAGATAGTCGTGTGATGATTTATTTAATGAATCGTAATGTGTTTTGTACTTCATGATAGATTAATCCGTGAAGGTTGGCTTAAGCGAATGTGATTTATTTGTCAGCTGGGAAAAACTTCGTTGACACTCTGGGTGTGAGCCACCTATAAAGTGATTTTGACGCTCTGTACTTAAATACCTTTGCAAAATAAATACCTAATCTCCAAAGCCAACTTATAAACTATTTTTTTCTTCAAAGTATTATATCTGAACAACAACTCTGTAGATTTTTAGTTTCTAATATTGAAATTTGTAAACGTTACAATTTTTTTAAGGTTTCTTTGTTTTTTTCTCGACATATGGTAACCTAGAATTTTTCCATAAAAACTGTGATAGAATTTCAATAAAAAAAACGATTGGAATACATTCTAGAGGCCTTGAAAATGACCCATGAGTTTTTTTATAACGATTGGAGTTTTTGGATGAGAATGGTAGTCGTTCAAAAATCGCTCTGGGTGTGAGCCATGCAGGTATGTTAAAATTGAGCGAAAAAAGAGGCGTGTCAAAAAAGGGTTAATGAATTTTAGCTGGTGTTAAAATAACGACTAATTCCTTTATATTCGAGGGTAGAATGTTCAAACTGCTCAATCTATAAAAACTATCGATTTCACCCGAGTGAAGGTTACCATACTCCATTTTGGGACCTTGCAGCAAAAGGCATGGTCTATATCGTTAATACAAATCTGATAAAAAATGAGCGACTTATTGCAAATTTGTAACCTGCACTCATTACCCTGCTACAAGCCAAGGTCAGCTCCAGGTTTGCAAAAATTCGCCAAAAATAGAAATAAAATCTTATGAATTCAACAACTACTACTTACTGTCTGAAAAAATATATTTTTGAGTTAGTGTTCACTGTTCAACGTTAAGTCAAAGCAGTAATTCTATAAAAATTCTATATATTTCTTCTAATTTATTGGAAGCTAATAAAGATGGAGCTGCACCCCTCTTGCTGCAAGGTATTTCATTATAAGTCCTTCCGCCCACCTCAGGTTCTAAAACAACCCTGCGCCTCCAATGAATCATGATCTAGAATCTAGTTATTCCTGCGACCATAGACAACATTTAAGTCCCCACTTCAGTACAAAAATCCAATAATCAGTAGGTATGTCGGGTAAGTGCACTTAATATCACCTACTTAGCGCTTAAATCGTCACTCGTAATAAATCGCGGAGTGCTGACATGTGCTCGTAATGAACTGAATTAGTATCCAAGCATGTAGTAGGAAAACATAGGTACTATACTTCCAACGTCCCTGTTACTGCTTGGGATGAAAATCTTTAGGTTTCAACCTTAGAGTATATAAACATGGAGGAAGCATGTACAGTAGCGGACAAAAGAATTACCACTTTTTCGAACCACTCTACTTCTATTACTTTTCAATATCAATTCACAACTGCTGTATGTGCCTAATATACATATTCTGAAAGAGAATTAAAAGCTGTATAAAATCCAGTTACAGTAAAAGTTATTTAACTAACAAACAAAAACCTCACATAACATTAAACAAGACAACACATTTTTAAAGCGAACAAAAAATTACCACTTTTGAACATTAATAAAAAAAATCTAATATTTTGTGGTGGCACCTTTTGCGTTTAGGACAACCTAACAAAATTAATAAACGTGGTAACTTCTTTGTCGGTCCCAAAAATTTTACCCCATTCAATGTCATGTAACACTTTTGTTTGTCAGTTAAATAAATTCAACTTTAACTGGGTTTTATACAGCTTTAAATTCTTCATCAGAATATGCATATTAAACAAATACCACTGTCCCAAACGTATGCTGAAAAACAACAAAAATAGAACAAATCGAAAAAGTGGTAACTTTTTTGTCCGCTAGTGTAATAGGCAAAATGTAGACGGCGATAGAAAGAGAAAGATATACTAACCCCTGGCGCTAGAAAGAGAAGGGGTGTCCCTCCTGTATAGCTTTCTCTTTCTATCACCGTCTACATTTTTGTCTATTGCATGCTTCCTCCATGTTTGTATACTCTAAGGTTTCAACAGTTCCAACCTGCCGCACACGAAACACAAGAACAATTTCTTTTTTATCCAAGACTAAATAGAAACAAAAGTATCAATCACCCTTCAATTGAGAGCGCTTTGAATTAGGTTAAGCGAAATTAGGTGCACTGGAACACCTTACTACAATGCTTTACATCTCCACCCCCGTACCTCCCCCAATCGAAACACGATCGAATAACGTATCAATCGTCGCCGATTCGATCCATCAAGGCAAGCACCGCTCACCGTTCGCCGCGCTCCGAAATGAAGAAGACAGAGGGAACGGTAGTCGCGCGCAGTCATGCGCGGGTTAACGTTCGAAGACCATAAAGCATGGAGGAGCCGAGTCACATCCGTCGCATAAATCTCGCGGGAGGAGGGTGGAGGGGTGTAGCTAGTGTCGGTGGCTGTTCGTTCTGTATGTGGGACCAAGGGAAGGAAGGCGAGCGTGACAGCACGGCACGCACCCAGAACGACACGACAAACGTGTGCCAGCGGGTAGGTGGAGCGGAGGACAACCAGTTAATGGTCATTAGCGAGTCGCGCCAGTTTTAAATCTTCCGCCGCCTGGCAGAAGGGGCGTGCGCCGACCCCTATCAACTCCCAAAAAGGCTTCCACCTAGTTGCACGTAGGTCGCCTCTGCAAATTACCCTGCTCCACACCCCCCCCCCCCCCCTCCAACATCCCTCCCCCTTAACCGACTGGTTATTACGTAATGCTTGTGTTGAACGTAAGGGAGCACCCTTGCGAGCCTGCCAATTATTCGCGTACCCCACCCTGTCCTGCGAATCGTCCGCGCTCTCTGAATGCGTTACCTCCTGGTACAATACGCGACCACGATAAATTATACGTTACGGCGACGGTAGGTGGAAACGGGTACGAACCTTTGTGCCCTATCGCTTCTATGGAAGTTCATGTCATTATGACTCTGATTAATTCTTTTTCACTATTGTGCGCGGTGCCCTTGGCGGAGTTCGATTTAAACGGAGCGGGTTTGGATGCGTTCGACGAACGGCGGACGGTGTGGAGCCAGAGTGGTGGGAGTTAGAATCGTGGATTAAAAAATATGTGTTATTGGGTTTTTGGAATTGTACGAAATTAAAGGTGCTGGTCATTGGGGAGAACAGAATTGTGTGTGCATATCTACCTGCGTCTTATTGTTAGGTTTGTGAGAGTAAAAAGACGCGTGTGTCAATTTTAGTCACTGCAGAAACGATGGTGAACTGTACAATGATTGACACCCGAAACGGAAATCCCAATTTAAATGTGTATATTTTGTTGCGAAGTTTTAATGTGTTCTTAGTTTTTTAGTTTAAAAATATTCCATGAAAAACAAAAGTAAGCATAAAAGTACAATCATTCGTGCGCACAAATTTGAGATTATATAAAAAATAATAGATAAAAATGAAATTTAAACAGATTATTTCATTCGGTATTAAATACCTACAACACAGTAAATCTGTATTTCAATCCACTACTTAAGTATAAAACGACAAAATATACTTACCTTCAATCAAAATTATAAGAAAACGCTTAAAATTCAGATCTTTGTCCCACTACTACTTTTAAGAATTTGTTTATGTTAAACATGATGTTAAACCAGATGTTAAAACATGTGTACTTCAACTACTGGAATTTGCAGTGTTGTAGTGAAAGAGAAATAAGAAATTGTAAAGAGGTACTTTCTTAGCTCGTGATTCTTCATATTTGACGTTTTAATCAAGAGTGCTAATGATTAGTGCAGCGTCAGCATTAGTGCAGCTTACTCTGTCTACATATCCATCAGAATATTTAATAAATGATTGTTAAAAGGTAGCCTCACTTCCCTCATTAAATGCAGGTGCGTTTCAAGGTTGAAACGCGCACTGAAACGGACCTAACAGAATCGCAAGGTTCGGCTCAAAAGAAAATGAAGATTGCAATAAAGTCTGCGAAAGTAACAAACAAATTAAAGTTCCAAAAATGTCTACGCAACCAAATTCTTTTCCATCGCCAACAGTTCTAGAAACATCCAACCATACACACTTAAGCCAAACGTGCTGCACATATGGCCAGTCACAAGTACCTACAACACGCACACCATAAAAAGAAGATAAATACAGAACCCTTGTTCCCCTGGATTGTTCGATGTTGAAATAATCTTCCACCGTTTCCCAGCGTTAAAAACTGGCACCGCGGAAACACGAGTCCGCCACAAAAAATGACAGATAGTTGCAGCATCGAAAATTCTGCCCGCCAACTATCGCCAGCCAGCGTAATAACGCGCGAGGCCAACGAGTGGCTAATAACTGTTTGTTATACGCTGCGATACGCAGCGTTGTAATGCATCAACCGGCAGTAATTAAAAGCTGTTTCGTAGTGTCGTAATGGCTGGGGCCCGTTCACGATCATCGCCGCGCGGGGCCATAAATCCTGTCGTAGGTGGATAGGCTGCAGCGTCCTCGATGCTTTTTTCTCGTTTGCGCGTTTGTTGCTGGGATCCACGCGCGTGTCATAAATAAAAGGTTGAACACGCGCTGGATCGTTTGGTTAATGATCATTAGCGGCGGCAGACAGCGAGATCTTAAATATTGGAGGTGGTGGATCCTGGGGCTTGCTTGGTATTTCTTCAACCACTCGCAGTGTAATTTATTCTCTTGCTAATCGATTAGAAATCTTTCTCCCGTCGTTGCTCTTATTTAAGTACCTATGCAACTTTGTAATAGGAAAAGATACATTGTTATAAGTGTCGAAAATACAATTTTTGACTAGGGTTAAGGACCCAATTACTGGTAGCCAACCCAATTACTGTCACCTTAAGCTATTTTACTTAAATGTTTATTTATTCGTTATTTTAAGTAAAATACCTTAAAGTGACAGTAATTGGGTTGGCTGCCAGTAATTGGGTCCTTTACCCTATAGTATTACCATTGGCACGTATAACATTTCCGATGATTTTTTTTTGTTTTTGGTACTTACAGTGTTTTCTACAAGGACGCTTAAATTCTTCCACATTTATGAGGTTCATTAGGTATATCAGTCCGTTGCTTTAATTTAAACGTTAGTATGCTTAAGAGGCATAAACTTGGAGTTTAAGGAGTTCATCCTTCCTATCAGAAATTTATATACGGCGAGGATCTGTGAGCTTCATGTAGGTTACTACATTTTGTTACGTTCTCGCGTTTGTAAACTCCATCATACGAAGATCGATGGTGGATAAGTTTTTATGGGTGCCACGAGCAAATCCAAAGGGAGTGGAACAGCAGAGAAGTGATAAAGTTAGCGAAGTCGAGCAAACCCCCAAAAAGCAATTCTCTTTTCCTACCTTTTGCTCAACGTAGCAATAGAAGAATTTTATTCACAGCATGCATAGTTTCAGTTTTTTCAGACATTTTATCGAAACCATGAGTTTTGCACAGAATTTCGTGTCATGTTCAAGGGATTAATGGAGGAAATGGCTCGCCCATCGGGCTCGGAGGAACTTTTACTCTCGACGCTCATTTTCCAGGCCGGGGACTCCTCTTAAACGGCGCAACGGTCACGCTAAAGTGTCTCGAGGAATTCGTTTAACGGCCAACACGTGCCCCGTTCCGACGATTAATCCTTTCGTCGTGCAACGCGAAGCAGTCGCCGCTCTGCGAACAGCCGGCTGCGCTTAATCCGACAGACTTTCGAGATCCTGGATTTCATGGGCCCCGTGGGCTTGGGGCAGCATCCTGGGTGTCTGCCTCCCAGGAAGCACTCGAAGATTTCTGTTAAGTTATTGAGAACTCGTGGCAACGGATTAAGAAAATTCCGCGTAAATTGGGAGAAGTAGAAATGAATACATGTAAGGGAGACGGAGGTGTTGACAGAGAAGTGAGTCAGATATAAAATTGAATCGAGGTATTGAGAACAAAACTGGACTAACTCATATTGGAAAAAAATAATCTTTCCTATTTTATACGATTAGTACAGCCTGTTGAAATATATTAGGTACTGCTACTATCTCAATGTCGCAAAAAAATGTGGCTTAATCCGTTTTTGGTCTCAATGCTTCAATTATTGTAGAGAGTATACTTAGGACATAGTTACAATCTTGACGAAAACAGTTTTGGTGTGTCCTGGGTCGGTATCACTGAGAGTATAGAAATTTGGAATCTACAGTCGACTGCATAGGTGGATATCTCCACTTCTTAATCAGATATAGGAATTAGAGCCTCGTACGAAATACCTAGGTCCTAGGATGTCCTCCGTTTCCAATACAAAGAAGGCCCTAAAATTGCAATAATGTATACAATAAGCTTGAGAATTGTCCAAAACTGTTCGAACATTGAGAGCAACGAATGTAGCACTGTATTCTCCCCTCTGCAGCTAGCAATAGAGGTAATTTCAATCATATTTACTTAACAATATTATTACCATATTCCCTCCTATCCTTGAACCACATAATCCGGCCTCAAACTTTCTCACGCCACTCTGATATTACTATACATCTTAAGCCCCTTCTTGCCAGCACAAGAAGGGTTTCTTAACAATTAACACAGCGAAGCCCACCAGAAAGGATGCCTTCCAGTGACCGAGAACTTGGCACGAAGGCAATTATCTAGCCGAAGCGTCTCTGCGGTTACTGAATTACCCGCGCTGCATCCGAAACCGTAATCCTACTTCCCGTGCGTGGCTATATTTATTTTGGACCGGAGCAATTATTTCGTTTCACAGGGACAGCCAAGGGTTGCCATCCCAAAAGGTCGGCTGGCGTACGCGCCGGCACACACGCGTGTTACCCTCGCCCGTGTGTTGTAGACGTGTTCCTGGCGGGATGTTCCTGGTGGCTCGTGGAGGTGCCGGTTTTACAAAGTCGGCGTTAATTGCCTCCGGAGGTACCCTCAACTGTACAGTAATTCACGCATAAATACATGAAATTACTTTCCCTTATTTAGGGGCGCATTAAGCAGATCTACTGTTATTGCCGACCAGCCGAAACGCGGCGGGAAGAAAAGTTCCCGGCACGGACGCATTACGAGGACGCGTTCGAATTCGTGAATAGCAGATGCAAATGGTGCATGCGGCGGGTGGAAGAAGGTAGGGCGGGAGCGGAAACGGTGCAGCACTGGGAGTGCCGAAAGTCGAGAGCTTAGGGACACGCTCTGTACAGTTTTTGGGTCGTGGCAGATTAAGGACCTGGGTAGGACAATGTGGACAGGTGTTTCGCCGTGCAGCTCTGTAATGAGTGGTGAAATGCTCATTTGCAGACTTGTTCTCTCAAAAATATAGCGCTACACACACACTTGTCTCGCTGCTGGTTGTAGAGCCCTCCCACTTGTAACGCTCTGGCTGCATGAATATGTCCATCAGAAGTACAGTAGATATTATAATATTGAAACAATTTTGACAGTTGATGATGTTAGATTTTGTTCAGTAAATACAGAAATTAATTACGGAAAGGGGGCTAAGTTGGAGTGGATTAGAATTTTTATATACCATGTTTCAGTTTGGGGGTTTAAGTAGATTAAATATGAATATTTTAAATAGGTTAATCTTGCGGAGACGTTGGAATTTTTATAAATGTTATCATAGGTAATGTATATAACTGGTTTTATTCTATAAGTTAAAAATGCTCTTTTTCCGTTAGAAGAGATAACAGAATTGAAAAGCTGTGCATTAGGGGAGACCGGGGCTAGTTGGCTAACGAGGTTAGTTGACTAATTCCATTTAATTGTTGTATTATGGAATAAATTATTCCCGCGATTCACGATATTGAAGCATATGAATGACCAGCTTGCCATTTAATGTGTCGCCGTGACAAATACTTGCGTATTCTGTCAGTGTGAATGAAAAATCTAAAAAGTTCGGCGGGAAGTAAATATTTTTATTTCGACTATTTATGAATTTTTGTCCACTAAGTACTGCTTGATGTTTTTTCATGAATATTTTGTGAAAACGTGATACCTTGACTATAATTTATGGTATTTTATTTTATCCGATGCGTGAACGTTTCGTACGTACGGCCCTTAACATGTTAACAATGTCGGACGGGGTTACTTGACTAAGCATAGGAATACCACTAGTAATTGCATTTTTATCCTCAAGATGCAGTCGAGGCAAAGAGTTTAGCTGCTCAAGTCCACTTCCCCCACCATAAAATTCTTCCAAACTCACCCCTACCAGTTTTACACCCTATCCTCCCTTCAAACTCTCAGGCCTTCCAAATAAGTACACAATAATTACAGTATCTAACACCATGATAATTAATAAAAAATAACCCTGTGAAGGAGTGAAAAAAAAATAAAAAAAATTATTGGTCGTAGTATACATATGTGTACGTTTCGTATAGTATATTGGTGGAATTGGCAGCGTATATATACGCATTTCATACATACTGATGTACTCTGACAGCGTATATATATGCCTTTCGCAAGCAAGAGTTTTAAAACTGAAAAGTAAATGTCAAGTCAACTAACCCCATCGTATTTGTCAACTAACCCCGCAGCCGGGGTTTGTTGACTCATTCGTCGCACTACTCTAAAAACCATAAAAACTACAACGTAGACTCAATTAAAACGATTTTAAAAATTAAGCCTGTATACCTAATGAAATTTGTAAACTTTTGGTATGCAGCAAGTCAAAAAAATAACAATGGTATATTTATAAAAATTAGGAATGTAAAAAATTAGTCAACTAGCCCCGGTCTCCCCTACTGTTACAGGGGAAACACATGTGTTATTGTTATTTTTCCAAGTAGAGGATTGTATATCTTTTCGGGCTACTGCAGAGGCTCTCCGACAGAGTGACGTTAAACACTTGAACATACAACGCGAAGATCAGTCAAGGGAGGCTATAGAAACATTACGTTGACACGAAGCCAGATGTTTCATTTCCCTATTCTCAAATCGCCCGTTTTTCTAATAAAACGAACACCTTCCGGTAGAAGATTATTTTACTCCCTAATTATCTTGGCAACTGTGTATATACACCGATATACACGTGTGTACTCTTTAATGATTACTTGTTGCATCACAGTTTGAAGAATATTTTTTTAAATATAATTTCGACCGTAATAATTAGTATGATTGATTTCGGCGCACAGGTTATAATATGTTATAATAATTCTAATAATTTTTGGGGGTTGTACTATGTATTCTCGATTACTTTAATTATATTCACAATCTGCATCATTAGTGCAACATTTTAAATAGCAGCTTTCCAGTGAGTAGATAGTGGCTGTAGAATAAGTTTCACGTGTACCTTTCACGCATACCTATTTGTTTTAATTTGCGTGAGACAATTTAAATACGTGGAAACAGATTTGGATGAGGAATATAATTATGCAATTAAACATAGTTATTGAAAAACTATGGCAACTTATTAAGAATTGATATTAAATAATTAGGTAAAAATTATTGAAGGAAAATCTTCTATTATCTCACTCTGGAGAAATGTATGACTCCATGTAACATATGTGGTGATTCTATACCTTCCTAGAAAATTATAGTGTGTTCCTTACTTTTCATCCCTTAAAGGTCCTTTTAACTATCGTTTTATAAGTATTCTCAACTGCAAATTTCAAATTTGGGAAAGTCATATACGAGTCAAAGACATTTTATAAAGAACTCGATAAATCAAATTAACAATGCAATTTATGTCAAACTTGCAACGCCAGTTTTGACATTGATTGTATTCTGGTAGCACGCTGTTGTTATCTACCTGTAGAAGTTAAATAAACAGTCAAATGAGAGTGCCGTTTAGTATTCAAACGTAGAATTGAACTCAGAAAAGCGGATTTGTCGAGACAGTAATTCAACCCTTGCCCGCCTTTCAGGACACGTTTAACTAATTAATAACGATAAGTACGAATGCGTCTACACCGCAGAGGATAAACTTGTGGCACGGCAGATTACCATAGGGTAAGTACTTTGGTCGGATTTAGTTGTTAATGCGGAGATATGTGTTACACTTTCACTCACACCATTCCTCTAAAATACGTTTTGCGAAACATCGTGTCGCGATGTTCAATGCAGACTGTGAATATGCAATACGTCAACCACAAATACATTCCAGGAAAATTGAAATCATCGTTACGAAAAATCACAAGGGAGTATTGTGACGAATACATATTCTGTAGGTGTGAAAAGATTTTTGTAAGTCATGCAACAAGAAGCTATTTAATATATTATAATCTAAGTTAGTTATTAAATTACTAAGAAATAATTTATAAGGTACCTATATGAAATCTCAAACGAAAATATGAATTTTAATATGTTACAAGTAAGTTAATTATTAAATTACTAAGAAATAAGTTATAATGTGTCTATATAAAATCTCAAATGAAAGTAGGAATTTTAAGAATTCGATTCATGGTTCACATTATACGTATTCAAGGGGTAGAAATATCCAAGTTCCTCAAATATTCCACTGTAATATTCAGATACTCTAAAATTCGAAATATAATTTCCTTCCTTAGACACTCAAGCCAGACAGAACTTGAAATATTTCATTAACAAGTTACAACATATGGAACTTAGAAATTTTTCAAAGTTCCATCTGTTCCAACATCCTGGTAAAGCATTCTAAGTTCCAACATCTTATAGAAGTATTCAAGATCCTATTTGGCTCGACGTTGATATAGGACTTGTGAACCTGAGAAATGTGACGATAGGTAGCACTTGTAGAGAATTTGCATTAAACTATTACCACAGACAGGAGTTTGAATATTCTTGGCATCTTTTGAGGATATTTTAATAGCACGATTAGACTAGATCTGACTTGAAATATTTAGCTACTATGCTAAAATGGAACGTCAAATACTTTATGAAGATCTGAGAACAGATTGGACCATCAATTTTCCTGTGTAGTAGTCGCTAAAAAGGGAATATAGCGAAGTGACAATCGCCGATTTCGACGTGACTTTGGTAGAAAGTATTTCTTACAAAAATATTTCACATGTATTCTTTTTATTGGTTGACACTCATGTTAAAAGGGTGAAAACGGCCCTTAAATTTGAGGGTGAGAAATATTTTAACTAGAGCTACGAGAACGGTGTAAATGGTTTTAAATTTGTGTATTTTCTAATAAGGAATGGAGCTGTGCCAAAAAATCAAGAAAAATGCTATTCATTTATAATGTATTATACCTATAAACAAATAGAATTTTTGGAATCTATTTGCCCTTATTAAAAAATACACAATTTTGCCATTTCCAAGATATTCGACAAAACATATTTCTCACCCTCAAATTTGAGGGCTGTTTTCACCCCTTCCACATGAATGTCAACCAATAAAAAAGAATACGTGTCAAATATTTTTGTAAGAACTACTTTCTACCAAAGTCACTTCGATATGTCTCCTTTATAAAATGGCTAAGATGTGGAATATTTCTGTAACATTGTTAGCGCGTGTCTTGATCCACTATACATTATCGTCCAAACATTGAAGCACTTTTCGGACACTCAAACATTCAATTTACTCCAATTACATCGGATATCCAGCAAATTATACGAGCACACGAAAATTCAACGAGCAGCCTCCGTCTCCTAAATGAAACCCTAATGCCTAGCCGTGAATATAGCAACTCTTCTACCCCCCTCCCCCTCGGTCTACGCGTTCATCCGCCCCCCGCTAGCGAACGAGAACGCCGGGATACGTCGAGTACACCGACAAGAGTTACAACTAGCTCGGAACAATTCCGACGACTTTTGATGGTGTTGGATATTAAATTTCGTTTGCGTCTCCCAGTTTTATTGGATTACGGGTAACCAGCCGGGACACAGTACGGCACTCGAGCGAGCGGGCACGGGCTACCCTCCTCTAAGTACTCTGTGCAGCACGTCTGCATTGGCACGTAACGCTCGGTTCGTCGAGTGCCCGACGGGGAAGGAGGGACGGCACGGTGGAAAGGGACTGTTTGTACGAAAATTAAATTCATAACGATAAAATCCTTTGCGATCCAAACGCGGCACCGTGGGTCCGCGGATACGTGCGCGGGAATCCCCCGCGTCCCTGGCCACCCCTCCTTTAGACGGCCGCCATCGACATTCAAACCGACGCAATCAGCCAAACTCGCGAAAAGCCTGCTCTCCCTGTTTGTATCAACGACTGCCAAAGTCAAGCACTGACTGAGTAGCCACTAACTGCACCATTGAATTTCCATCCTTTGCCTTGGCCACGAATGTGCATGTAATGTCATGGTTGGGGGAGGGCAGGCACGGTGCAACAGCGAAACGGACTCGTGCTACTTGTTTGAATCTTCCTGCTGACACGAGTGCTTGTGCTCGGCTAATGGAATCGTTCTTTTGGTTAGTGTGTATTTAGTTCAGTAGAATTTCCTACTGCTTTTAATAAGTAGTTGACTTTTGAAATTTGAATTTTTGTCTTTGGCTAGGTGAGAAGCAGGCATGTAGTGTCAAGGAGAAGGTGGGGCTATTCAAGTTTAAAAATATTATCAATTACACCCCAAAATTTATAAATTCTTGTCAAGAAGAAGGCGGTGTTATTTAAATTTAAGAATATCATCAATTACACCCCAAAGTTTATAATCCCTTTTATCACAATTTTTATAAATTTCTTATCAAACTCTTCCACGCCAAGAATGATGAATTAATTCGAATGCTAAACGCAGCATTTGCTTCCCTCTGGCAACACTATCGCTTCAGCAGCATCAGCTCTAGACTCTCAACGTCACAGCTGATGGTACATTAAAAAATTGACGAGCGTGGTCTAACCCGCAGCGAAAGGAAACATGTACAGAGCTCATAGCGTTATCGATCAACGCCGCACCGCCGTTCATGGCATAAAGGGACGTCATTGAGAGTCTGCCAGCCACCGAACGAGATTTATCTCCCGTCGGATTTTTTCGCGCAGCCGTGTAAATCAGTGGCTGGGTAGATTGCGACCGCCGGGAGAGAGAAGTACGGATTCCAATGATGAAGTAACAAGTAAATAGAGGCGAGTTCGTTTATTGACGAGGGAGTCGGGTGCGCGGCCATTACTACACCCGCGCGGAACGCACACCGGCACGCCACTCGCGCTGGCAAAGGGACGAGAGAAAGAAACACATACTTGGCGTGTGTACCCGTGCATCGACGATCGATTGATCCAGCGACAGTGCTCTTGGCGTCGACAGGGGTCAAGCGGGATCGAAACGAAAAGCAAACCCTTCTTATTCGAATGGAAACTCGTCGCTATCCACCCCCTATCGATCTATCGGGATACAGAACCGATCGTTAGCAGCCTGGCATTCCGTGAATTCATACCGACGTGAATACCGCGGGACGGTGAAAAAGCTTCACGCCAAAAGTCCCTCCAAAGTCATATAGCAGGTAGGGAGCGCCCGGAGCGTACCCCAACGTGGGACGGTTCCAGGCCCTCGTATTCAGCTAGCAGCGAACTTTCCTTATTCAGAGTGCCGCGCCGAGCGTAATTCATAGATCATCAAATTGAATCAGGCATCGACGAATTGCGCTTCTATGAAAATGTATTGACGCGACCGCGATACCCGCGCAACCCTCGCCGCCATGATTCATTGATACGAGGCGCGCGCGGCACCCGCCACTATGCGCTTTCACCCAACGGGAGTGTCAATAGAAACGACCCGCGGTATGTTAAATAAAAAATATCCCATGAAAAATTCGACCCGCCGCGGCGGTTAAACCGGCGGGTTTAGTGAATTCGGCTTTGATACAACTTTGGGAATGGATAAAGGAAGGTGAAAGGAACCATATGTTGAGTGGATAGGCGAATTGAGAATTTCACGGGACCAGGGGAATTTAAATGAAATTGATTGAATTATTTGTTGCGAACGACGCGTTTTTCTTTATTAACGTCGCGTGGCTTTGTACCCCGTGTTTTGAAAATAGTGCCTGTACAATGCACCAGGGTGAATTACAATGTCCAACAAAGATTCACTTGTTTTCTGTTCTGTAATATTCAATAGCCGGCTCTTATAGATTTTTGAGCGCTGAAAACGAATCCGCAAACCGTTTGTCGCTGTCGCCCTTGGTTTTCGAGAAATTCGATTTTGAAAAAAATTGAAATTTTCAGGTTTAAACATCTTTTGTGTTGAAACAGTAATAGTTATTTGGTTGCTTGTTCCGTCAAATTGTTCTATGAAGCCTCGTGAACACAACGATATAAGTTATTATTGAATTATTAACATTTAAATATGTTGAAACAACGAACAAAGAGAAGGGGACATCCGAAATGCACCAATTTTTGCAGATATTTTTATATATTTTAAAAAAATAAAGGTGTAGGAGAAAATCTGACTACTCCACGCGATGCAGCAGACATTTTTCCTTCGGAAACCATTAACCATTGACCGGGAAGTGCCCTTGATGTACATTTGAAGCTGTGGCGGAAAATCATTGAATATTTGAACGCATAGAATTAATCTTCCATTGAAATGAACAATTCAGACTTTGAATACACTTTATAAATACAGATTATATTAACAAAATATTATCTTTTATATCTGTGAAATGATCCATGAAAAGAGTTCGCATACACATTAGCGTGGTCCTTATATGTATGGGAAAAAAACAAAGTTTTTAAAAATTTTCTTCTGACCCTCTCAGAAGCTTCCAAATAGTTTGACAGAATTTCGTCTAAAATTTTGTTAAAATATTTTAAGGATTATAGGTCGCTCAATGGCAATCAAATATTTTGGTGTAAATTGATAGAAATTTTTGCAATAAGGACAAAATAATTTGATTAACTTTTAAGTGAAACTATGACATTAAAATTCGAGCACACATCGCATGGACGAAACGGATTTAAAACGAGTGTGTATTGTATTGTGTTGCGGCATAAGGCATTATATGCACATTCAAATTTCTTTTATCAGCAGCTCTCGAATCAGATGCAGACGCAAAGTCTGTCGTACATTCTATTCCGGTTGTTAAACACAGGGATAAAAGCAAGGTTTCGGATTCTGATATATAAATATGGGCCCCGTTTCATTAAAATTGACAAGTGACAATTGTAGAAAGTCGCACTTGCCAAACTTGTGGTACATGTGAAATATAAAGTCCTTCAGCGACCTTTATATATCAAAATATACAAATAAAAAACACAAAGATATTTTTTTGTCGAATAGAAGATTTTAAGAGGGTCAGACAATACAAATTTTAATTTTGAAAAATAAGGACCACCTTAATACACACACCTCTGGAATTATTTTGTTCCCTTTTACAAATTCTACTAAATAATTTAACTCACATTCATCTTATAATTCTAAAATACCCTATACCACAAACTTCATATTTTCAAATTTAAATATAAATAATTGAGAAGTAACAAGTACATATTCAGTGACTTGGATCCTTGACTTCTCTCCCATTGTCAAAAATAAAGTTCTAGAAAACTATCTAAAGAACATCAATTTTTGGATAGTTACGGAATGGTCCGACCTTTGGGATCGACAGTTTGTGAAAATTGTGTTAAAATTTGGACCCGTATCGATGAGAAACGATGTTCAGTCGATTGAAATGGCAAATATTTTTATTACTCGTGTGTCATAGCTCTCTTCCGCACTGAAAATCCTATTTCATCGGCTAACGTAGGTACATACGTACAGGGACGGGCGCAACTCGCGCCAGGTGAGTTCTCATTGATTCCTGGTCATTCCATTACAGTATCGTCGTTACTCGTCTCTCACAGGCATCGAATGATCTTCTATTGTTACAGTAAGAGGATACGGCTTTGACGATTCGCAAAGGGTGCTTTGTGAAAATTGAATGCTTCCATTTTGTCCGTTTTCACTTTGAACCGATTGTACCGCGCTTACTATTACCGGTTATGGAAACCGAGACGGTGCAACCGAGTCGGTGCCATGATAAAAACGTTGAAATAATTCCTTTCCCATCAATTTTTCGCTTCATAAGCATTTAAATAGTATTATTATTCCTGGAAGACCATAATATAATAGTATTTTCCAAGGACCCCCTTTTTTTAGAAAATTAATCTTTTTTTTTCATAAGTTTGTGTGAGTGTGGAAGAAGAATAGCACCTATCAAATTAAATAGTTGCATAACGAAGGCATAAGCTTGGTACACGTGTTCTATACTTCCACTCTCCAAGTAAATATCGATAAATCAATAAAATTTCCAATTATATTACCAATATATTAAAACCTACATTCAGCCAGCCATTCGCTAACTCAAAATTCCCCAACCTCCTTACTGCATTACAACTATCATCGCATACCAATTGACTCATCGCGTAAACTTTAAATTTGACACCAGGCACATCAACTGCAAACTGGATCGAGTTTAAGGCACGAATTTGCATTTTTATTTAATCGGTTCACGTTTTCAATTCGCCCGCTCTATCGAATTCGCAGCTATTCCGTTCGAATCGTTTTAATCGATCCAACGTCTCTTTGTTTGCCACGCTGGCCAGACCGTCATAATTGCCCGGGGGTCATTTTTCACCGGTCGTACCACGTGGTACCGATGCAACAGTGGGCGAAAGAAGCCGGGTGATTGATGATGTTGCTTTTTCATTGTTCCATAAATACGGATTCTCGTTATCGAATGATAGGCAGCGGCGCAAGTCTCTATACGCGTTCCGATACACGAGCGCGTTTCAAGTCCCCGCTGGATACTATCGTTGCTGGTAACGAGCTGCGATTAAAAAAGTCTAGCATCTTCTAATTACCAGCCGGGGCATCGTATACAGCGCGGAGTTCCTCCACCACGCTCCTCGGCAGTCGCGAGTAAAACAGGGATCTTCATGGTGAAGAAACGGATTTTGTTCTCCCTCCCTCTCCCAGCAAACGTAACGAGCTTCCAGGGACATCGATGAACCGCTGGCCAGTTACTTTTCGGAACGTTCCGATAAACGATTATCATGTCCCGTTGCAAACCGCCACGCTCCCCGTAGGCCGAACGCGCGGGAAACAGAGGCGTGAGAAGGGGGAATAAATAAATAAAAAACAAAAAAAAAGAGATTTGTCAGCGGATTAACGAGCCGAACGAGAAGTTGTCTGTCAATTTGTCAGCCGACACAATGGAAGTAATTAGTGACAGAGCACAATGGTATTAAATTAAATGGTAACGGCCGTCCGTTCAATGGGACGCCTATAATTTGTTCATCAGCGCCGCGCATTCAAATGACAGCCGGCGAATTTGTATTCGTTAAACAATTCCGCCGGTGTGCGAGGGGACCGTCGAAGGGACGTAAGGGCAGGTGTTTTAATTAAACGATTCGTACGCGCACTCTTCAATAACCGAGCCACCGAGCACCTTGCTCGCGGAGAGGATCGCTCGCTCCACGTTATTAAACCCAGTATCAACTTCATTTAGCCCCGAAATTCTGTGCAGCCACTTGCTTCTATGCGAAAGTTAGGTGACGCCAGTCCTTGGGATAAATAGCCTCTTCAGCGAAATTACGATCCCCAAGTTCCTCCCCACTGCTCGAAATTACGAGGAGCACACTTACACGTGTTTCTTCCAAATTGCTACAAACGAACAGCTCACGAATGTGGACCGATGACTCGGTCCGCTGGCGGTGCTCGTAAAACGTCACAATCGGCGTCGGGAATAATTGACCGACCGTGTTGCATCGCGCCCGTTCACTGGCATGCGTCAAATTTTAATGTCGGACAGTCTGGCGGTGGCGAGGCTCATTCTTGGACCTGCCGCTGGTTTAAACGCGATCGTTTTACTACCCGTCGTTCCCGTTCCGTCGTGTTAAGTATTAACCCTTACGCGAACGCCTGGCCGACTAATTTGCATACAACCCGTCTATTACGTTCTAGGGTGGCTCCCAGGGAGTAGCGCGCGGGGTCCGCAGGCTTTCCAGAGTTCCACTTGCATAATGGACTGAACCATTCGGTTATCCTTTGTACGGCCGCTGTTCGACTAATTGATTAATATGACACTGCACGGGCCTCGATGCACTTGAACACTGTCTGAAACCGCGCGGAAGGGTGTTATATGAAAACAAATTGACTCGTATATTACAAATGCACGGCTGGGATAAAGCGACGGTGCATCGGCCCATGCTCCGCCCGCGATCCGCTGTAATAAAGCATAGATGGCCTGGAAATAGGGCCTCCAGGAAAGCTCTGCTTTTTTCCGGCTTTGTTAGTCGTTGTTCGTTGCGGCGCAATGCCGTGCAGATAGGGGAATCGATTTGTGATGTAACGTTGATTGTTATCGGGGTTAGGTTGCATTTCGAAGGCAGTGGATATTGTGGCAGTGGTTTAAATGATCAAAGTAAATGATAATTTGGTAGTATTGTGTGATGTCGAAAACTTGGTAGAGGCTGAACTGTTATATACAGTGGCGGACGAAAGAAAGTTTACAACTTTCAGAATCGCATAACTTTTTTAGAATTGGTCCAAACGACATGATTTTTTTGGGGAATCTAGAAGGATTAGTTTGCTAAGTGACGTGTTTCGTCGTTTTGAAAAAAATGCAATTGGCCGGAATAGCAAAAAAATAGTAAAAGTTGTTTTTTAAACTTTTTTTTGAGCCTGTAATGAAAATTCAAAAAAACTGTTTGTAGATTGAAGTAAGTTGTATACATGCTGAAAATTTCATTAAAATCGGTTAACCTTGCTCTGAGCTACAAACCTTTAAAGATCGCAAAATAAGGTCGAAAATCGCTGATTTCGTGAATTTCCGCGATTCCTGACCTTATTCTGCGATCTTTAAAGGTTTGTAGCTCAGAGCAACGTTAACCGAAAGTTGTAAACTTTTTTTCGTCCGCCACTGTGGGTATTTCAAATTCTGAAGATGTTTGGGATACGATTATTGGTGATCGAGTGTTGCCATGTTGGAAAGTTATTTCACATTGGAACACTGTACCCATACCAATGTAGAAAATAAATAATAAAACTTTTTTAAGGGCTTTGTTCTAAATGCCTTATGGTTTATAATAGAAATTGAATGGTTTTTTTTTAACAATGTGGCGTTGCTTGTGCTCTTCCATTCTTGCAGTTTTTGAAAAGGCACTCTTCACGGCTCGCAGTAGAAGTCCCGTATACTTTGAGGTAGAATAAAAAAATTAACATTGTCATTATTTACACGACATTTACTACAGAAGTACCTACATAGCGATTTGTCAAAATATTGTTTTTTTGTGAAAATGGTGGGCATCTGAAGAGAATATTAGTTTTAGGCCTAACTCAGATGAACCACTTTTGAAGCCCACTACAAAAAACGGTTGTGCGTTGTGTCAACCACCGACAGCGACAATTTCGTGGTGCAGTTTTTTGTCGTCAATACGGACTTCAAACGTTGGTTGATTCCAGCGACAACTCAACCAGTGTTTTGTGGTTCTGGTGGGATTCTAAAAGTGGTCCGTCTGAGTTCTTCCTTAGCCAAAAAATGTGAGTAAAATTGTAAGCCTAAATTATGTCTAAAATTACCTGTGGCAAAAAAGTTTTTAATGAATCATAAAATCTGTAGATAATCTATTACAGAAGATACTATTAAAATTTCAAGTAAATTGAATAAAAATTGTTCACGTTATGCTGCTAGCCAATTTGAAAAAGTGATTCCAAGGAGCTTCGCGGGACAAAACATAACTCGGCCATTGTTTAATAATTCTGTAGAATATTTATACAATATGTTCATTAATATTTTCCCTAAACACAAGAAGTATAAAAATAATTTCCAACCTGATAGTATCATAAAAAAATTCGTCTAATTTGGGGTTGTTTTGAGCATCTCAGGGTGGCATAACCACTTAACTTATTATTGTACATTGTCTATCCAAGATGGCTTAGTGTTATATTAAATAAGAATTATTCTCTGTGTTCTTCTTCATCGATGAGTCTCAGATGAATAGAACACACTCTTTTTATTTTAGGTATTGCTTAATAATTTAGAACACACTCAAACGAAATAAGGTTTGCAATTGCAATTGCATTATTCTGCGTAATTTTCGAAGCTTAAATATTCCATGATCATGGAAAGCAATGGAAACGTTTCACTTTGCATGTTGATCGGCGTGACAAAGAAATTGAATTGTAAGTACAGGTACACTGCAGTTACTAAATAAATTTCCTCGTAGAACTGTTCACCACCTTTCCTTTTTATTTATTCCTTACGGTTCTTCCGCCTTCCATTCCTTTTATGCGTTCCGCAAGCGGACTTCGAATTGATCGCGCGGACGTTGCCGAGCGTAAAAACATTTATGTATATCGTATATTCCTCTATATTTACACTGGGTGTCTCAGAGCATACTCGATATCCCGTAGAAAAACAACCAGAAGTGCTTTTTTCTTACTTATGTAGATACATACTGTACCTACTCGTCTCCTTTTAAATAAAAATATCTACAACACTATTATATTAAGAGTTAAAGGTGGATTGCTTCCTCTTTGCTGAATACTTTTTTATTTGTCGTCAATTTACAGACAGAAATTCCAAAGGAAGAAAGAAAAAATACGTCAAATATGAAGGAGAACAACTTTTTGCAGAAGATTTTCGAAGGAACATATTTTAGTAAACCTAAATCGTAGAAAATTACAGGCTAATGTTGTTAAAAAATCTTTGCTCTCTAGTCTCCTTTTTATTTAATTATTCAGTAAAGTATTGAAAATACCGTACATCCATTATTGAATCGAGTTTCATTAAACAGATATGAGCACACTGTGTTTTGGAAATCGACTTTCGCGTAACCAAAAGTAAATGTTTAGGTCAATTTTTTCTATAAGAATTATCACATTTCACTTTGCATCACGTGTTTTGGTACACCCTGTAGAGAACTGGGTTCTGAGCGAAACAGGAGTAGTTTCCGCTCTTTATACAAATTGCGTAATTTATATTCCACCGCGGGGGTGCTACATCGTCCACTATCCCCGCAAAATTTTTTTCATCACGCTGGGCCGTATCCGTGGGGCGAGAAAAAAGGAGAAAAATCATCCTAAAAATTCCCGACGTCGCGACAGCTCGCATCTTAATAATGCGGAACCCACTTTCAACATAATCGAAAGAAGCCTGGGAGGGATATAAATCAGACCTTATCCCAAAGACTAACATCCATGCCATAAGAGTAGATTCAATTGGACGTTCCAACGTAGCCTCTTTGAATTTTCGAAATTTAGGTCGATCCATTAGTGATATTAAGGCTTCCTTGAACCACTGAGGGCACTTTTACATGTTCAACTCTATCCAATTTCCAAATAGAGTTAGTTGAATTTGCTGTTGCTTCCTTTCAATCTCTTTAATCTAACTTTTCAATCTAGGAGTATAACTTCTTGTATAAATAAATTAATCATTTTTTTAATTTACTTGGCTTGCGAAATAGCTTGACATTCGTATTCTTATACCAGATTTACTAACTATTATTTGTTAGTAATGCCACTTGCTGAAATTGATAACACTTAATCGCTTTTAGTTACTACTACGTTTATATATATGTGCAATAACCTTTAAACCATTTGTGATGGAGATTTTCAACCAAAATGATGTTTCCTCTCATCATCAAATTCTCCACGTTACACATCCACTTTGCAAATTGAAATACTCAAACCTCCCTTTTAGACCACCAAGTGTTGTTAATAATCCAATGGATATGAACTATCAATACTACTAATACGTTTCTTTGCAAATAGAAATCAGCAACCAGTTGTAGTCGATGCCACACAGGAGCAGTTTCACCAAGTATCTTATCAATATTATCACATATTTCGTGAGCGCCTGACTTATGGTTGACTTTACTACTAGCCGAGCCTATCAATTCCTCGTTCCACTTAAGGGAGGAATCCTATTCTTTGGGCTAAGATCATAGCAAAATTTGGGATTTTTTTTAAGAAATCAGCGATTCGATTCCTCTGAAATTTGGACCACGTTTTTTTTATTAATTTTTAACCATAAATATAGTAGTTATGCATGATAGACTATCACAGCGCGCAAAATTCGTCTGAAACAGAAAAATGATACGGCGTTCTATTTTATACATATGTAGCTTGAAATTGATGAACCAGCAAAAACAAAAAAAATTATTGAGTTGAATGGAGACTTTTTAAACTGAATGATCTGAACCTTTAATTTTTGTTATTGACTTCTGCGCCAATTTTCTTATGTAACAAAAGAAGTACAGAACTTAGTGGTATTCTGGTTCACCAAATTGCAGCTACATATGTATAAAATAAAATACCGTTTCATTTTTCTGATTCAGACTACCTGGAAGTTAAATATCATGCACACCGGCGGACGACGAGCCTTGCACTGCTTAATGCATAACATCTATATTTATTACCAAAAATAAATAACAAAAACTGCAACTTCTTCAAGGACGTATAAAAACATGGTCCAAGTTTCAGATGAATCAAAATGCTAGTTTCTTAAAACAAAATTCCTAAATTTCGCTACGTCTTTAGCCCATTAAATACGATTCCCCCATTAACGTTCTTAACCACGTGAACCACTTGAAGCCCACGACACTGACGAATCTAAAAATCAAAATTTTTACCTAAGCACCCAACATATTTGCCACTTCAATACTGAAGCGAAGCAAAAGACGTAGAAGCTGAAACAAAGCAGAATCCAACCCCACTGTCACTTTCCCATAACCGCATCAAACCGCCCAACTTTCCGACCACTTCCAAAGGTCCCATCGAACACCCTGACACCCCGCCACTACACAGAACACGTTAAAACACTATTCCACCAGCGATTGTCGGACAGTGCCTCGATCACCCCCTTTGAAGCGTCGATGTGAAAGAGATACGACACGACGGCGGTTCTTCCTCCAAAAACGATTATTTATTTCGTCGCCCGGGTCGTAAAGAACAGAAACAGAGGCAGGGAGACAGAGAAACTAGCGCACAGGAGAAAGAGAAGGCACGTAGAACAGCGCAGCGAGAAGTGCGGTAGGGGGGGGGGGAGGGAGGGGGCGCAGGAAGAGGAAGCGCGGATCACAACTCTATCCGCGCGAATAAAAATTCGCCAGGAACGCACAATGGCATCGGTTATGGGAGCTAAAAGTTACGGTGAATCATCGGGGTGGCGAGCATAGGGGCGTTTGCATCGACGTGCTCGTAAAATAGATCTGATATTACCGTACTTCGACGTTCGCCTATATATATATATCCCTCGGCTTTACCAGCGTTCAATGCAGCCTTCCAAATTCAGAGGAAAAGGAACGACACGGCGGGACATGGTAGGGGGCTGTGCGCCAGTCGGCGAGGGGGTTGTACGCGCGCCAGGTCGATTCAACGTCGTCGCATTTCAGTATCGCGTCGCCGTGCGAGAATCAAGGCGCCCGCGGCGCGCTGTCGTAAAACGGAAACTTTTTGCAGATCGGCCTGTGCACGTCACCCGGAGCCATGCACGTACTTACACTTCCTGCGCACCTCCCCACCCCTGGTATGGGGTCAAAAACGTTACTCCATGCTCACCGTTACCCACCCTTATCGCCTAGCCCCCTCACCTTTCGACCTTTCTTATTCCACACTCGAGTTGCTCGAGTTTTGAACCGTATTGACGAGATTCTTATCCTCATCGCCGCCCACTGCAGATATATCAGTTCTATGAACCCTCGCTGCCACTATTCGGCACTGCTGGGACCCCACGCGACGTCGCGCGATCAGGGGTCTAGCCACGTAGGTCTCGCGTAAGTCGAAGTAATTGGTCGTTGAAGTGTGCAGATTTTTAGAGTCTTGGCAGGCTTCGGCTGGGGCAAAATTAAACTGATTTGAGCATTATTTTGTTTGGTGTGGTTCAAGGGTGTGGGGGTGAATTAGTTGCGACACTTTTGGGCCAGTTGGTGGAGTGTTGTGTGTTTTAGCTTGTTGGAGGAGAGATTTGTTTGTGAGGGCGCTTTTATTTGTGAGAAGGGGTGGTTAGTATTATTTGAGCTATGAATTTGGCGAAATTTTTAGGTGTTTTCTGAATTTTCTTAGAATTACTCTGTTAAGACCGCCACTTGGGCAGACTTACGGAGGTCGTTGAGTGGTATGTACGAAAAGACGTGGCGAATTGCAAAAATTTAGCCCTAAAATGTGTTGTGGTTGGAGCTGTAGCTTTCAATTAACTTAAGTGATAATAGAATACTCACCCCTTGTTAATTACCAAGAGTGATTGGTACTGCACGAGTTGGAGTGTACATACCTGTAACAGAAATGAAGGATGTGATTAGAATCGAGTGAAGCTTGCACAGTTTGAAAATTGTAATGTGCTGCATAAATTAAATTTATCTTTCAGAGGTTAGATTTATTTCCCTGAGTTGTCTCAGAGCGTGGTGTCTTCGTTACGTAGTGTATAAAGTATCCAGAAAAACAAGGTACATATATTCAAATGGAATCAGTGTTTTTTTCTTTAAAAAAAACGTTTTTATTAGAAATTAGTACAATATAAAATAAATTGGTATTAAAAACATGTAGGAAAAAATAACATACAGTCTAACCTTAAAAAAAAAAACAGAAAACTAATTGTCCCAATTGATGGGAACTCTTACTTTCACAGTTGCGTCGAAATTTTCGTCGGTGTTACATATTTGGTAATATAAATTCACACTTGAATATGCAATTAGTGGTCAATGTAAGGAAAAGGGCCAGGTGATAAACAGATGAGGCGGTAGTTTACTAAAAATGGGCTAAGTGAAGTAGTGCAGAAAAAAAATATAATTGTATATTGTATATTGTATAATGTTCTACAACTCTGGGAGGCCGTTTGCGCAGAGGCCCAGGCGGCAACTGCTCATCATCCGCCGTCTGTTAAATCCGCCACTGAATGCAATGTATGGGAAATGTTACATGAAAAGTATTAAAAGTTAGGCAAGTATAATTGTTGCGAGTAACAATGAGAACAATGCAACATATTTGCCTGTCTCCAAACAAATACCACAAATATTTTGTAATATACCAAGCACAAAAATAAACAAAAATGTCCAATGGACAGGTCTGCCAAATAACTTTGACGAAAATAGACACAATTTGTAGCTTGACCTGCACTATTCACTTACCTTGTCGATATTCTTAAACTTCAAATCCCAACACTTTCATTTTTTTTTACAAAAAAACACGATGCTTTTACTTCCCCAACAATGGGATTCAAAGCGACAAATACAAAATGCATGTAGAAAATTCTTCAAACTGCATCTATTTTCCTGTCACAAAAATCTCAATGCGTGTGTCAAAGTAGAAGAGAACTTGTAGAACATCATTTATCAAAATCACGAACAAAAATCGGGTTCGGAATGCACAGCCACCTTTAGCTTCCTTATTTTCATCAAGATTGATCTCTCAACCTGCATGTTAAGGAGACATTTCCTATCTCCCTGAACTCTATTTTCTCCAGATCATCTTACATAACCGTCACTTGCGCTCTTTTCGCTCCTACCCAAAACAGAAAAATAGAAAACTTAATATTACTTCGAATGACTTCGCGTTTCTCGAAAACATTCCCCTTTCACCATGTTTATCTCACGTCTTTGTCGTTCAAATTTCCAACTGGGCCAAGTTATGCAGAAACCTACGAACCCTCAAAATGCCAAAAAATTAGTTAAACACAGTGCGGATCCCATAATTTCGTAATATTCATTTTGCGAAAATTGCCAACCCATAGAACAGTTGCATCATACAATTATTAAAACTACCAAGCCATGGGGTAAAGGACCCAATTACTGGCAGCCAACCCAATTACTGTCACCTTAAGCAATTTTACTTAAACGTTTATTTATTCGTTATTTTAAGTAAAATAGCTTAAGGTGACAGTAATTGGGTTGACTGGCAGTAATTGGGTCCTTTACCTAGTTCCATTTTAAGTTTAAAAACAGAAACTACAGAAAATGTAGAATAATAATAATTATACTACTCACTATTAAATAACCCATTAAAAACATTGCAAACCAACAAGAAGAAACAAAAAGTACCCAACAGAAACAAAGCTACTTCTTTACCAATCGAAATCTTCACACTAAATTTACTCGATTTGAGATCCTTACGGGTCGGTAATTTTCTGTATAACTTGGTCCAACTATTACTAAACGCATTATTCCAACTGTTGGCAGGAGGAACTACACTCGTCCAGCCGTCGCGGCGTTAATAATCCGTTTCGCGTCAGCGGGAGAGGGAATCGAGCGTAAGATGAGAAATTTATAGAAATGGGAGGATTTTTTAATTAGCGCGGTGCTTTATCGCGCTATAAAATATCCGTGACGTTTCGCACGCGTCGCGAGACACCGGGGAGCAGCGGGAACAAGGAGCGTAATGCCTGGTTAAAGGGGATGGCCGCAGGAGAGGGATGCTGCCGTGTCAACGCCACCGCGTCGCTGCTGAAAACCATGAACAAATGTTTTTTTCCAACGCGAGTTTGGCCGAAGAGGACGGGAGGAACGCTTGCTCCCAAGCGTTCCCAGCGGGTCGCGAATGAATGTTATATGAGGTATGAATTCTCCTCGTCTTTCTTGCTCCGTTCCCCAGCTGGAGCTCCTCCATCGTCGTGGCTCTTTCTTCGACGAGAGGGAAAGTGGAACGCGCGACGAGGACGACAACGGATAATCGAGCCTACCGATGTCACTCCACGCTTCGTTTTTTTTCCAAGTCGCGTCGAGGGACAGACGGGTAAAAAAAAATCTGCATACATCGCTCCCACGGCGGCCATAGATTTCCTTTTCCCCTGGAACGATCGTCAGGTTTAACGACGGGGGATGACTTGGACATCAGAGGAACGTTATGGACGTCCTCTTGTTAGGGGGGTAGTCAACGAAATTTCGTCTTGGTAGTCGGGCAAGAGCCACCCGTCGCCCCCTTCACCTGCCCCTCGTCTGCGTTTCCACCGGAGGCTACGGAGCCATAATGAACAATTAATATGCAAACAGCGATTACTTGATTCCAAGTTAGGCGGTGGATTTTAATGGGCTATTCGCGGGAGCCTGGATCGAATTCGCGGGAGTTTGGGAATGCGTGCCCTCTCTTCCTTTTTTTAATACAGGTTTTTCCTTTTCGAGTTTAAGCTTCCTAGATCGTCAGGGTTATACGATTTGTGTTTGTCAGCAGTGGAACACGATTTTTGGGGTAAGCGAAGAGGGAGCACGGAGTTGATGAATCGTTTCTACAGGTGTGCCTTCAAATGGAGAATATAAATGAATTATGCTTCTTGGAAGGGGCTACTGTTTAATTTATTTAAACTTTTATTTGATGTCTGGATTGAACATTGAAAAGGGGTGATAGTGCACTTTGATTCTAAGTAAGTGGTGTTTTAAAGGTATTCTTTCTTGAAGAGAAATGCTAAGAATATTAACAAAATTTCAGAAGCCACGTACATTCACTTTGAATTCATAATATTAAGTTGTTAAGCGTAATGTATGCTTTCCTACTTAATACAAAATTCATTAAATTAGCATACTCGACTTCCCAGAAAACGTAACCAAAAGTCAGTATTCTTGACGAAGAATTTCCATTCTTATTCGATGAAAACGTTACAACTTCTTAGGGAAATACCTTCGTGTAATTAAAGTATTGTAATTTGATTCTGAAATCAATAAACCGATAGTGAACCGTCTTATGGAAACGAGTAACTCGTTCCTTATTACTTTCGAAATTAATAAAGAAGCACGGGAATACAGTTTCTCGGTAAACGTAGACTACGCTGACAATATTCCTCATTAAAAGCCACGACATCGGGGCTCGTTGCTGGAAGGGCATAGAGCTATTATTGTATTCATGAGAAGCCCCTTCTTATCATGGCGCTGCTCTCCATCGAATATCCAACGTCGGGACACCCAGACTCTATTCTTTTCCTCCTTGTGTCCTCCAGGCCTAACAAAAATGCAATTAGACGCTCGACGAAGACGGTATACCGATTCTGTATGCGAGGGTCACCGAGGAATCGACCGTGAAATTGGCCCGATTGTTTCCAATTACGCAGGGAACGTCCATGAGACTCGGCCAGTGGAGAACAATATCGAGGGATGGTTAATGGGAGACAAGATAAGGATGAACATCCTTGACATTTAATTCCTCTTCGTTTTGTACACTGCCTCAGACATGTTTTTCCTCTCTTGCTTAGATTCTAGTTCCTGGGTACGTCCATCTTAATTTTCACCAATATTTACAGAATATTAATTAGTGTCAGGTCTCTAAGATTTTTAAGAAAATCGATGCTTTTCGAATTTCTGATTTTGTGTTCGGAAAGAACACTTGCACTGATTTAGAATGTCCCACACTGGATTTTGAGTGTTTATAAACATTGGATTAATTATCTACGTCCATTTGTCTATGATTTAGATGATTTGATATTGCTAAACGAATTTATACAGTACCTACTGGAGATATTTATTGCATCACCACCAAATCCACGTTTTATGAAATAATTTTCATAGTTATATAATTGATAAAGTCGTTGGTATTCAATTTATTTCATCCAAGATATCGGGCATTGTATGCGTAGTTAACAATCGCGGAAAAATACTTTCCTAATATTAATACTAAATGAATATACGCTAACTATTCGAGAGATGCAATAAATATATATGTGTACTGTGTTGAATATTTAATGAAAACACTACTAACCAAAGGTGTGTTCATTTCAGTGTCTTTTATCCCTCCTTAAATTACTTTATGAACATGCAATCAAATACAAAAAAAGGTTGAAATAAAAGGTACATATTTGTTTTCAAGCTTCTGAATCAAAACAAGCCAGAATTCATAGATCCTTCCATTGCAAAAGGAAGGATTTTGTCATTATCATTCCCTGAAACATTGTTGTCACAAATGTATATAGGTACATATGTATGTACATACGACAATTTCCTCACGAAAGGGCCCACTGCCACCTAAAACGTGAGAGCAGAATTCACCATCCTCAGCAGCACCTATTCAAGAAACTACAACAATCTTCAACACTAAGTAGACGGTAGCCCACTTTATACACCGTATAACACCGAATATTCTATCCAAGTACAGCACGTTCAATGGAGGCAGGGGCGTCCGCAGACTTTTTTCCAGGGGGGGGGGGGGGAGGCAACTTTGGGATGATGGTAAAGTTCCAGGGGGAGGGGGGAACGTTGGGATCATGGTAAAGAAAAATATACCCCTCTTGCTTTTTTAACCCATTAAAATTTAAAACCGAAATTTAAAAATATTCCCTTTTTCTGTATAAACTTAATAAAGATCAGTTTTGAAAAATAAGCGATTTTTCTCAAAAGCTAGAGGGGGCAACCGCCCCCCCCCCCCCCCCCCCCCCTTCGGACGGCCATGAATGGAAGGGTCCAATGGACATGCCACATATACATTAATTTTCGATTATTTGTACTATATTCGTTCCTGCAATGTAGTGCAATTCCACAACCTCCTAATTTAATAGCGTGTACGTTTCACCAAGCAGAATCATATAAAATTTTCTTAACGATGAGAAAAAACAAATGCGTAATAGAAACGGAGCCCATAAAATTAATTTTTCAGCTAAAATTTGATAATAGTTATCATGTACCATCTAATTGATGTGCCTTTTAAAATAATTACAATTTCGTGTCTCATTTCCTATGAAAACAATTTCTCCTTCAATTTGATATTCTCTGAGATGATAAAATGGTAGTATGAGCCGATTTTCCACTGGGCCCCTCAATTTTAAGAAACGAAAGCGTCGCGCAGAAATCCGCCCAGGAGCCCGAGCGACGGGATCTAAACTACGCCATTTAATGCTCCGGAGTCACAACGATATTAAGCCGTCCATTCGCGAAGGAGGGATTGAAAACGAATTTTATCAACTATAAGCATCGCCGTGGCGGGCGTAATTCAGGAAAATTGGAAACAACCCTTCTCGTCGGGAGTGAAGTTAGGGGATTTCGTAGGAGTGAACACGCTCTTGAGGTACTTCGTATGGAAGGTTTTAATAGCCAATCTGCGGCCCGCTGAAACGATCTTTTATAGCTCAACACACTCGCAGGGCCCGGCAGCGTCGGTGTTCTCTGTGCAGTTTAATTCAAGGGTACTCGGGAGTTCGAACGTTTCTCACCGTCTCCACGGAGGAATTACTTTGTCCAACGCATACACGTGTAACCGGGTCGGGCTCGAATTAATAACAAATCAACGTCGAAAATGCAACTATGCAGCACGCTGGTACCGGTCCCTACGAAACACCTGCAACGTAGCACGCCGGTTGGCCTACAAGACTGTTTACGGGCACGCTGAATTTCTCAATATGCCAACAACTCGATGGCCATTATAACCGCCTGAAAAGTATGTTATGTAAATTTGCAGAACGGTTAATGTGGCCACGGGATTTTTGCAGGCCCGTGCCACTCGACGACGTTGGCGAGAAACCGATGCGAGCAGCGAGCAGACAATATCAATGCTCGCGGTGAAAGAATCTTTCGAGGGAGGTATACTATGATAATTGTAAGTAGCAATATTTTACGTTGATGGAATATAAGGGATAATGTTTTTAACGAGGTAAGTTGAGTTGCATTGGGAACACGAAAGGCAAGGGTGCAAATTATGGTTGAGATACATGAGGGTGGAAAGTATCGATGGTACTATGGGTGCTGAAAATAAATGGTACATTGTCACGAGGATCTAGTTGTGAATACATGAAATTAAGAGGTTGTTGATTACTATGATTTATTGTATATTTAGCAGGACTGGGGAAAATAGATTTTTTAAATAGATAAATGTAAATACATAATTTTATTTCTTCGAGTGGTACATGATTTGACAAATACAATTTTCTTTGAAATAGAAGTTGTATAAAAAATAGTATTTCAAATATATATTTTAATACTGTAGTGAAATGAATATTTCATTGAAATATAAGAAAATAGTATTTCTAATAAATAATATTTCAAACAATATCTAGTACTATAGATAATGACAATGATTCAGAAATATCTACTTGTAACGAAATATTTACTCGAATATATATAGGTAATCTTAAAAAAGTAGCAAGCTAATGTTGGAAGATGTTTTGAAATTTGTATGTCCTGCTTTTGAGTCCCTATTTCCTATATTCGGTTCCAAGTGTAAATAGTAAACAGTATTTGCTCACGATTTAAGCATTTAATGAAATAGTATTTTTAAATAGTAGATTATTTAAGCATTTAATGAAATAGTATTTTCAAACAGTAGGTGATTTAAGCATTAAATGAAATAGTATTTTCAAACAGTATTTGATTTAAACATTATATAAAATAGTATTTTCAAACAGTATTTGCCTATGGAAATATTTCAGTTTTTATTATTTTGTCTTTAACTATTGCAAATTTTCCCCAGCCTTGGTATTTAGACTTTGCTTATTAAATAGGAATAGAGGTAATCTTCTTTTGCTATTTGCAACCTGGATGTTGAATGTTGTTATCTACTCTATTACACTGTGTTTTGTCATTTTCTAATGCCTCAGTAGTGTTATATTTAATATCAAATACTGAATGTGGTAAAATTCTAATCTAAAATTGAAATTAATGCAGTATAAAATTCTTCAATCATTCCGTTTTCGCGATTTATTTATAAATGGTAAAATAATATTACACAACACGCGATTGATTTCCTTCCTTTCCTCTCTTTCAATGTGTACAAGAAACAGCATATGATTCAATTCAAGCAGATAGAAATGTTCTCGAAAAGAAGCTTTTACAATATTCAAGGTCTTTTCAACTATTTTGCTCTGTTCAAATTATATACCAACTCAGAACAAGCTACAACTTCTCAAAACCCCTCAATATTTACTTGCCATCTTCCGAAGGAAGAAACCTGAGTACGTAATCACCCAGCATCCAAAGGAGGACACGAAGACGAAGAAACTACCAAAACAACGCGGTCGTTAGCCATTGCGTTTTCCGCTTAATTTGTCCCGACAATATCACGGTTGAATCGCTGCGTATCTATTGAGAAACGGTCGATAAGAAGAACCTAACGGCGGAGTGACGCGAAAGCTGATTTCATCCCCTCGATTTCACCGAGTCGCAGTCATCACCCCCGCAAGATTTTAGCCCCGAGGGCAAGATATCTGAACGGGCACGAGTGAAGGCACTCAGGCGGCTGGTGCTGGGCCACCTTCGAAATCGTTGCGCGAACTTAGCGATGCGTAAAATGGCGCGAAGGGTGGCAGCAAGAGGATCTCTCTCGAGGGTGGTAATTATTAGCTGTGTCGATTTCGACGAGGGCACGGACCCGCGCGGATATTGCGTACGTGGCCTAAAGCAATCCTGGAAGAATACCCTGCGGAAACCAGAACGCCGCTAAATCCCTCTGCCAATGTGGCGGCAACAGGACACGAAGCGAGGAGGAGATTCCCACCTCCAGTGCGAAGAAGTTAACACTGGGGACGTTTACATCAGACACTTCTAGATAAAAGAATCTTTATTTGCAAGCATGTTGTATTTTGGATTATAAAAACCATGGGCAATCAACCCAATCGATCACAAATTGAAATCAACATCTATTAGCATGTAAATTAGATGCACAATTTTCCAAATTTTCTTGTTCACATTGCCCACACAGCACCATAACATTGTAGCAACGTTTCTGTAATGACGCGGTGCAAGATTGCAATGTTACCCCATAACATTGCAGAGACGTTGCAGGTTCAGTCCTATGTCCGCCTTCGCAATATTGCAGGTGTGTATTTTTGCAAAATTGCGGCAACATTACAAATATGTAGTCCTGCAACGTTCCCGCAATGATTCTGCAGCGAAACGGCAAAATTCTGGTAATGATCCTGCAATTCTTCGGCAATATTGCGGTGCGAGATTGTAATGTTGCATCACATCATTGCAGAAAAGTTGTAGGTTCACTCCTATGTCCGCCTATGCAATATTGGTGGAGTGTATTTTTGCAAAATTGCGGCAACATTATTGTGCATTATTGCAGCATCGTTCCTGCAATATTGCAATGCAACCTGCAATAACACAATATTCCAGCAACGTTCCTGCAATACTGTTGCAACGAGGTGTGCTGTGTGGGTGGTAGCGTAGCAATTAATACCCCGAACTAATGTAATCATTTCATAAAGCTAAGTACGTCGCAATTGCATCGAGTTACGTTGAGCAAGCTGGGACATCGATGCGCGGTAACTTTCTGGAACAGCAGCTTTATATTCGTACGAAAAGCCAATGCAATACGGAGTCGTATAGCGCAATACAGCGACGTGGCACGGCGATATTAAAAAGGAAGGAAAAATTGGAATTCGTCGTTTGTAATACGATGCAATCGCTCGTGTCAATATTGGAGAACGTATCACTGTTAGAGGCTTAATATCGAAGTAAGTCGCTGGAATCGAACTATTCTCACTTCCGTAGTCCCGCGAGTACTCATATTTCGCGGAGCTTGCGTAACAAGCGGATCCCTTTCCAATCCCGCCCCACCCCCCCCCCCCCCCCTCGATCACGACCGCGTGGGCGACCGGCAGCCGACAACCCTCGTCTTTTTGTTCCTCGGCCATGGCCTAATCCGACGGACTTAACCGCTCGACTTTACGTATCCGACGGAATTAGAGGATAAAGATTATTAAGTGACGGGTCGAAGGGGTCTTTCGAAACGACGAGACAGCCGGAAAATCCGGGTTGGCGTCCCGTGAGACTCCCCCATCTCTCCAGCTTCCAGATCCACTTCGGAACGTACTCCCGTTTGAAATAAAAATTTTCATTCAAGGAAAAGACAACCGGGAGGGCTGCCACTTTGAAATCGGGGCGGACGTCAGAGGGCCTATTTAAATGTTCCGGGGAACAAAAATAGAGGGAACGGTCTTTTCTCTGTGTAGGGGATTGGTTTGCACGATATCGATTCGAAGAGTATTTAAACGGTGGTTTATGTGGGGCATGTCGGGGGACAGGGCGGGGTCACGAGGTTTGGGTCACCGATTTCGTTCAAATTTTGCATGTGATTAGTGCATACCGCGTGTAATAACATGTTACACGCAAAGGGCGCTTTATTGAAAATCGCGAGGGTGATTCGAGCGAGATCCAGAATTTGTGTATCAATGTAAAGGCTGTAATCGAAATTGTGGTAGAAATGGAAATGAGGTGATTCCTCGAGAAAAAGTAAGTAAAAGAATGTAGTATGAAATTTCTTTTTATATGAGACTCTGTTTTTTGGGAAAATAGAATTTGAATATTCGTAGGGTGCACGTACACTTAAGTAAATAATATGTTTCAGTGGATCCGTGTTCTTCTTTATAAACGACGTCTACATTTGGTGTAATTGACAATACAATAAGTTTTAAAAAGTGTTAGTTTTATTAATTTACAAATTTTTGAAAGGAGGCGTGAAGCGATGGTAGTGTGTTCAGATTAATCACTTCTTCGAACACCTGTATTAGGGTGAAAAATATAATATTTTAAAAATCCTATTTCTATATTTTTGTAATAAAACATTTCAAACACACATTGATAAAAAAAACATTTGCAGAGCAAGAAATAGTAAAAGCACATGTGAAAATGACTTTAAAAACTCGTATATACATGTCTTACGTTTTGTTAATTCGTAATTAACAATTTGTAGGTTTCAATGATTCTAACTTATGCTACATGAAAGATGAATAATTTCTCTTTACTTTGAAACGCATTGCATGTTAAAATATAAATTATTATTCAATTGATAGTGATTTAACTTTTGCTAGGCGACATTAGGGAATGTCACCCTATTAAGAAGATATTCTTTTAATTAAAAACAATTTAGATTATTTTTATGATAAAACATTCTGTTTTACGACAAAAATTCATACATTAATAAAATAAATGCGGTTTTTAAAATTGTATTTTGAATCGCAACAAATGGTGATATTGTTTATAGGTAAATAACAACGAATAGTGGTGTGTAGTTATTATTAATCAACTGCACGCGTACGCTGTGAATAGTCAAATTTAATTTTCTAAAAAACGGAGCCTTATATGAATCTTTTTATTTTATTTATATTTTCTTACTTTTGAATGTGGAAACATTTCTTTCCACATCTTCTACGACTCCGAACACTCGATTTCCTCTGGCAATATTAACCCTTAACTGGTGAAGTAGAATCCTTGTTACCTAATTGGTGATGTGGTACCTGACACACCCCAATCTTCTCTTCATACATTAAAATTTTGCCAGTTTTTCTCGGAGCAAAGCATTCAAATCTTTACGTGGAAAAAACGTTGATCCAAAAAAGCATCTCAAGCATTAAGGGTTAATGCATTCAGTGCATTATCTATATGCAAAATTTGAGCCATGTCGATGATCAGAATCTCGTGAACTACCTTCGCGAGTCTCCTCTTCGTTGCATTACGTTGAGTAATAATCTCTAGAAGAAGTAGTAGAAGAAGCTTCCACATAATGTTCCCAGATAAGTAGTAACGATGAAGAACCAAACGAGCTTATTGTCCACCCAGATGACTCTCGCGTGGAAGGCCAGATGTCATGGACCCAGGAAAATTGGCGAGCGTCAAATTAACCGGACGTTAAACGAGGGGACGGCCTTTCGTTTGACGAAATCCGTAAACGCGTTAGGAACTTTCGGCGAATTACACGGTCCAGGAGAAAGTTCCTGGTAACTCGCCTCCTGTATCACCCCTTGGGAAAGTTAGCTGCACGACATGTAAGTCCCGCCGCGTCACGTAATCGTACAGTGATCATGTTAATCGGGTAACCGATAAACCAACTCTCCAACTTCAAGGCCCGCCTCGTTCAAGCTTGATAATCTGCCATGGCTATTTTAACCGTTCAACTTTCGACACGTTTCCTTTCTCCCTTATTACCCCCTTTTTTCCCTCTCTCTCCCCATACCGAAATACGTGCCTCGGAATGTGCGTACGTGTTACGTTCCTTCGCCTTCTTCTCTTCTTTCTTTTGCCTGACGCAATACCGTGGTACTCTGTTGTACAACTTGCCTCTTAGCAACGAGGTGCAGCACTCCGAAGGGGGTTGAAAACGGCCCAACGTGCACGACGTAGACAGAACGGGGAGGAAAGACGGCGTAGACGCTAGCAAACTGGTAAACTTTCGAGAAGCATAACCGTTACCGTAAGGCAATGACGAAGTGCCATTCCTGGCTTCGTGTATAGGCAGATATTCATCTATTCGACCCGCTTCCGCAACTATTTTCTGTATGGGATTCTGCAGTTTGCATTTCATAGTGTTCACTATCCCATGAAGCAATCGGTATTCGGATTAAAAGAGTGGATAGGTGTGGTAGAGTAGAGCGAGGTAAAAGTTCGCACCATACGAATTTCATTGCTTGAGTTGTGGTTGTTGGCAATGGCGATTGACAGTGAATTGGCAATCAAGGTAGAGTCACCAGAGTCGAATCGTGTAGCTGTGCTTCGTTTTCTTATCGTGCAATGCGGTAAGTACTGAATTCGTTAGTTCTGATGTAATATTCTTATTTTTACAACAAATTGATCAGTAAATATTTTAATTAATATTCCGTCTGAAAGAGCTGAAATTCTTGTATTCAAAAGTACTAATAGAAGTTTTCAGTTCTGCTCACAGATAACAGGATTGATTAACTAATGGAAAAGTAGCTGTGGGGGCAAGAGTTCGAATGTAAACTCCTCATGTAAAAATCAGCTTGAAGTAAATAACGCAATGAAAAAAAATCTGAATGCGAACGTGTAAAGAAATAATTAGAAAATCCAAAAAATAACTACTTCTACTTATGAAAATTTTTGGAAGGAACAAAACAAATCGGTGCCAAAAAAAGAATAACCCAACCATCAACGTCTATGGAAAGAATAATTTGCCCGCGTGTGAAGAAGAATACACTGATCCTCCAGAAAACTGATGTCTGCGTAAACTACAAAATTGGAGGCAATGTTATGTGCTATTACTGTTACCTTGATTATAAAAAATTAATTGTAAACTATTAGTCGTTTTTGCTATATTTCTACAACTTGCGGAAATTTCTCGTTGCGTTCTTTTACCGCATAACATGCGAACTTTTAACCCACCTATCGGGTAAAAGTTCACATTTGACAGTTTTTGGAAATATTTATTTTACAATATATGTTGTGACACGCAAATTTACATGAAGTCACTGCCGATCAAATAACAAGGGATAGTAGTTATTTCTTACACAATGATATGACTATCAGTATAATACCAAAGATTTTAGAGAAGTCTAAACTTAAAGTGCGCCCTCTTACCTTTACTCTACACGTTAAGAGTATGTGTCATGCGTATGGAAAAAAAGGCACAGTATATTCTGACTGTCATTGGAAGATTACGGGAAATATTTATTTAAATGATTCGTACCCAATTTATTTTGGCCAACATTTCTCTAATAAATAATTTTTGCCCTAATAATAGTACTGGCATTACTACCAATAATAAGAGATGCTACCTATAAGTGACAACGTGTTTATTCGAGTGATGCAATAAATATTCCAGCACTGTATTTGAAAACCTACTCATGCCGTTCGAATTGAATATGGAGGAGAAGTGGTGCTATCTACTAAATATGCAGAACTCCTTTAATTCCTGGAACTTAATTCATACCCTCCAAGCGTCACATCTATCCAGAACACCGAGCCCTTCGCCGTCGTGATGCTACACGAATCAATGGAATTTAATAGAACCGATAAACCTCTACCCACAGAGAGTTCCCCGCGAGAAATGGAAAAATCTTCCGACGCGGGGATAAAAATTTCAGTTGATTCAGAAATTCTAATACCCCATTCAGGACGTGAACACCACTTCACATCAAGCAGAAAAGTCCCCCTCGAGCCTTCCGCGTTGGACTGAAGGGACCGCTTCTGTGACGTCGAAAAAGGGATCCTTTTCAATTTCAAGGCTCTTTGAGCGACGGAAAGGCAAGGTGATCGACCGAATCTCATCGAACTACCCGATAACGAGCTCCTCTCATGTCAGGGCTCGAAATGCTCGGCTTGTGTTCCTGAGGGTCGTCATCGTTCCGAGAGATCTCTGGCCGACGCCGGTGGAACAGGATCAGAGGGTACGTGACCTCCTCACGCGACAACAAGATAGCGCCTTGGGAAAAGAAGGAATATACCCCGGCTCTCTCCGTGCGCCGCCATGCTAACCCAGTGAAAGTTCCGTTGACGGATAAATTGACAGATTACCTCGCAGCTGCCTGTCGCGGGATGCTTTTCTCTTCAGCGAGGGAAGACTGATGCGACTTTGCCGCGCTGCCGCCACGCTCCTGCATATTCTACGAATGGGAAACAAGATTAATAGATACACCTGCGACGAGAAATTCAGAGGGAACAGACCACACGATGTTAATAGCATCTTCTACCTCGCGACAGTGAGGCGTTTAGTATTTCTGGCCTCACCTTTGGGCTTCCTAGCCTCGATTACGGGAATTATCCTGGCAAGTGGTGTTGGATATTTAATTAGCTTTCGCTATTTCGGGGAACGATTTTCATAATTTAGGAGCACCAGGTTGCTGAGCGATGAAGAGTTTTCTGTGACAACTGAAAGTAGGGCTGATTTTCTACAGGGTAAGCAGTGTGAAATATTTTTTCGAGGATGATTAGTGTACGAATAGTGGCAAGATGTTTATTTAGTTATTAATATTTGACGGGCAAGTAGAATTTAAATAATGTCAAACAAACGTTTAGCTATGCAAGCGAACGTGCCCGGGTAGAATGCAGGCGAATAAAGAAGGAATTTTGATGTGTATGAAACGCCGAATATCTATGCATAAGGATCGATAATCCCCGACGACAGCGTCCAGTAAGGTAGAGCGAACAAGAACAAGACAAGTGACCCTATTAGAAACCTGCCTGATAAATCGCTCTGGTGTAATCAATTTGTCTTTCGTGTAAACGCGTGGCTCGTGTACATAACGATTAACCGCCATTATCGGCGTGTACAGCTTAAGCGGTCTGCATTAAAATTTCGTCCCACGCGCCATTCGTCAACACTGAACTTCTAACTTGCCGCTTTTAATATCCATCCGCGTTCTACATTGCCCCTGTTCGTGCTAAACATCAGCGCATCATTTACGTGTAATTTATGATTTGATATTTACAAGTTGCCGGACAAATTTCCACCATTCGTTTCCTTTATTTATTACATCGGAGTGGCGCTCTTTTTTATTTCGAAACAAAAGTTCCTTTTGTACGAAGAGTTATTATTTAGCTCGCTGTATAATTTGAAAATTGTGCAACGGGGGGAGCGAAATTAATGACTGCAGTTGCAGCTGCTAGAGATTTATCAGTGTGTAGTACTTTTAACTGCAAGAGTATAAATTGTAATATAGTATTATTATTTAAATACATAAAAGTGGAAGAACGAATGTGCGATGCAATAAGGTAATTCCACGCTGAATTGGCCGCTATTTGGACTTGGTATCTGCGGCTTTAATAAAACCGAAATGAAATGAATAGGAGTTTAATTTAACATTTTCTTCATTTCGAATTTGATTAAAAAATACAGCATATCACAGATCGCCATAGATTCTAATAAAATGTAGATTAAAATGTAACGTAGTTCACGTGAAATTAGGATGGGTTTAAATCATAATTTCTTCAGATTCGAATTTCTTTAAAAAATATAACTAAAACTCGAAATTCTGTAATTTTTACCGGTTTTTCTAAACCAGTGTCCATAAATGAAGTGCACTCTCGAAACCCATAAAACTATGAATCGATCGACACCTAATTCTTTCTCTTTGTCTTCAAATTGAAGAGAATTCGACCACCGAATTACTTTTGCAATATGAAAATCATTATTTAAAAATGTGTACTTACTACAGTGATAGTATTTGCAATCGTTATTTCTAATATGATTGGAATTTTCGCGGTGGTTTCAGATAGCAAATAGTATATTACTTTAAAGATAAATATCTTCGCAAGATTCCAGGTATAACAGCATGGCGAATACGAACGAGGAGATGACTGACCCTGTCACCGAGCCCCCTGATAAATAGTTCCCCGTGTCTGCTTTTACCCCTCCCCCCACACCCGCCCCGAACCCCTGGCATTGTCATTTTTAAACAGATAACAAATGATGCTTATAATAAAGCACATTCAAAACGCATAACCCGTCTGCGCTACAATCGCTCAGGGCGTTTCAGGTCTTTTTATTTTCTCGAAAGGACCGCGTGCCAGGAAAGGAGTATCCTCCATCTTTGTTGCGTCTCCCATAGTTGCTCTTTGCCCTCATTCGTCTAGGAGAAACAACGACCCTTCCGTCAAGAGAATTTATGAATGCCTGCAACTCACGAACACAGTTTATGGCAAAAAAGATAAATCGCCGCCCTTAATATTCGAATTTGCTGGGTAGTAGTCGTGGAATGAGACATTCATTGTCAGAAGATTTCTTTGACTTGGGTAATTTTGAAGTAGAAATAGGTGTAAACAGGGAATAATAGATAACAGTGGTATTTGGTGTAATCGTTGACAGTCTGCGTATGAGTTTTTTGGAATTAATTACTTACCCAAGTAAATTGCGTTGAAAATACCTAAATAATGGATATCAATTTTGATAAACAAATCATAGACAACACTTTCTTTAAGTCGGGCTCAAAAGCTGAATGTTTGCCACGGAATAAAAAATAAGTAAAAATTGTAGAATTTTATTGATCTATCGGAAATATACACTCTTCATATTAATTAAAAGACCACCTCTATTTATTTTGAAAATATGGTTTGAAAGCGTGGAATCACATACTTTCAGCTGTTTTTTTCTTCAGATTTTAGCTGTAGGTATTGCATTTCGGTAAAGTTATAACGATACGAACAGCACTTGATCAATTTTAAAAAAATTTCTTCAACTTGTGAAAGTTCCACGAGGAGCATAAAATATCTCACACAAATTCTCTCACACTAGTGGAAAGCGGCTACTATCCTGTATAAAAAGAGAGTAATAAATTTCTTGCGCGATATTTTTTAGCCGAGTTATTCAGCCTTGAAGAAAAAACCGTAATACACTGCACAAAATATAGTAGGTACAACTAGGTTTACTACTCGGCTCCGCCCGAAATTTAGATTCTAATTTTATAAAAAATTTTATGTTTTTTCGTGAAAATAGTTATTTACCGTTCGAAAGTTTTTAGGCGACACACAAACAGTTTCTGCTTTATACATTAAGATACTATATATTATACTCCGGTTGGCAATCCTAACGCGACACCACATTGTATTGCAGAACAAAGAGACACGCTACATAAAATAAAAGCATGGGACCAAAACGCACACTCGCACACCGATACAAGGCAATAGCTTAGCGGCACTCTGAGGAACAGTGATCCAACTAATAACATAAACTATGTGCCAGACTGAACGTCTACATGCACCAACAGAATCAAACATTCATCCGATAAACAGTATAATATTTAAGGAAGCCAGGCATTTCACAGTTCGCGAGCCTTGCCCCCACTAGCTCGCAATAAATCAGCATCTTAAAGAAACATCAGTTACACCATACCTTCTTCGCAGAAAATGTTCTCTCTCCCGTTCCTCTGTCCGCCCCCGCGGCCGTCTCTTTGCATTTCCTACCCGTCCCCTGCTGTCAGGGGAAGATGGTGTGTCGTCGTTGAGTCTCAATTCAAATGGGCTCGGCGTATCGCGATCGCGCGTATCAGCTTCTGTTTCCACGACGTACGACTCCGTTTCCCATGAATAACGCATTTCCTCGGGAAATCGATATGCAGATTGCCAAGTGTACCTACGTACGTTCCTCTCCATTTCTGTGCTCCTCTCTTTCCCAGTCTCGCCCCTTCGTTCTTGGGCTACGTGGGTCACGCGGATTTGGGTCAGTAGAGAGCGCATCCAACCGCGGCTCCTCCCGCGACAACCGTCGATCCAAAAATGGCCAGACCAACGCCTCGAATTCTAAGTGCACCGTACCACGCGGCCGTGAAATTGAATCGCCTCGCCGCTGGTAAAGAGGAAACAGACGAATTCACCGGCGAACCAATCTGTGTCTGGCATTACTGCGCTTCGGCATCGCCACCGATCCAAAATATCCCCCTCGACGCCTCGCTCGCGATGCTTGTCCCGCGGGGACGCGATTTCATTTCGAAAACGATCGAGAATCAGCCTCGCAGCTATTCGCTCGACGTTTGTTACGGATTGTACGAAATGAAACGTACACCGCTGTCATTTTTTAGCTTCGATTGTGGTAGCGCGGCGCCAAGCGTTTCTGGACATTTTTCATGGATTGAATAATATATACGTGGCCTAGAAACAACGTTTGGTACGCTTCAAATGGAATATTCTATATGAAAATTCTTCCACTGGGCTGAAATGTGCTTGCGCAAGCATGGAGGGATTGTATTTCGAAAGATTTCCTTGCTATTATCTTGCGTTCTGAATGTCTTGCTGGGGGGTGGCATGGGTAATCATTTTTAGGTGGTTCAGTGGAAAAGTTGAAAAATGGAAGATTGATAGATTTTTAATATGAGACACATTATGAAAGTTCGTGTAACTTTTGTTTGGTGCCTAATGCTCAACAAAGAAAAAAGGTATTGGCATACTGTTGAGCTCGTAATATTTTTCGTGGACGTTTCCATATTTACATAATATGTTATAATTACATTATTAGGCTTTTCCACAGTTACATAGAATTAAGCTCGTTTACCCTGGGAATCATGCATATGTCCATTATACATATTAATCTCCTACATGAGGAGTGTCTTCAATGGGTTATTAGTGATTATGAATCTATGTTAATGTTGGATCGTAAACATGTTAGCTAAATTATTCGCAGAGCTGTATTTACGATTTATTCATTTCAAGCCGAACTTCCGGTTATCAATAAAATAGCAAAATAACAGAAGGGACTAGGAATTTCTAATTTTTAAAGTAGATACTGTTTATGCTGGATATGTGAACGAAATTTTATCAAGTATATTCCAAAAATAGTATCAACTTCCAATTACAATAACATAATTTGAAATGTGCCAATTGCCTCAGATATTCTAAATACTCCAAATGCTATATATATATTCAAAACATCTTAAATGCTTCGAATGCCATACGTTCCCGAAATGCTCCGAATGTCTCAAATAGTTTAAATGCCCTCAATACTCGCAGTACGTCCAGCACCCAAATGCATATAGTACACAAAAGGCATAGAATCCACCTTTGATTTCAATGGGCACAGTTGCGAACTTAATGGAATAATTGCACAGGAAATGATCCTGATTCCCAGTCAGCTGTTACATGATTGCCGTTAACGCTTCCAGTCATATGCAGTTATCTCTTATAATCCATTCGCGTATTATCGTGAACGTGCATCGTCGATGTAAACAGTATCTACCCTGAATAATGAACAAGCAACGGTCGCGATGATAATAGCGCGCTGTCACATGGATTCACGATCATCAATACTTCCAGCTTTTACCAATAAATTATTAGACTTATCATCACATTGATTAATCATATTCCTTTTTTTTCTTGTGACTTATTGTCGCATCAACTGCTACAGGTTAGTAGTGACATAAATATAAATAAGTTCTACATTTACTCTTACAATACAATAATAAATACAATTACAAATTTTGCGTACACATATTGGATAGATGTTATGTAATCAAAATAATTCACTGCTTAGATTAATATTCTTTTTATCGACAGACAGATTTCTATTACTCACAGCTTCACTGTCTACAGTGGGTACATCTACATAGAAGTCCGAAAAATTATATAAATTCAGAATTATTTTTAGAAAAATATATAGGTAAAACTTATACTCAATTTTTTCACATAAATGTATAGATATTATATAGATTTTCTCGAGTTTTCATTGAAAAGTAATAATAAGTAATGTTGGTATCTCTGTAGATAGAAAAAGAAACCGTGTATATGAAGATAAATAATTATTAAAGCAGACTTAATAATTACTGAAGTAGATTGACCTCGTCTTAGAGGTTCTTGAAGTTCTCATCTTTTCAAATGTCCATCTTAATTTCTTAACAATTGCATAAAAGCATCCTTTAAATTATCATTATTTCTTTGATCGTCACTTTCAATGTATTTTTAAAATCCAATAAAGTTTCTGTCATCAGATAGTACACCGTTTATATTGCACGACGACAATTTCTTTAACTCCTATTACTTTTCAATCAAATTCAGCCAAATCTAATTAACAAATATACCCTCCAGTGAAAATATATTTAGTACGATTTTCATTATTAACTATTTCTAAAAGTCTTTTATCGTGCCTCTGGACTCTAGACAAAACTCGACAGATCACGTTTGTAAAGTTTCCCTTCTTTTTCCAAATAACAGAGACTCAATAATCGAGCGGGTCGGGCGATGGAACGCCATAGAACGGTCGTTCGCTTTTCCCGTTCAAATTGCGAAAGACAAATCACACTCGTCGCTGGCGTCCCCGTTTGTTATTTGCTCGGTGATTTTCGAAACGAACCGTTCGAAATCAATCTCCAAAAGCATTACGCATTAGCCTGCACTGATAATGACACTTCGGTTTCGCTGCGTCAACTTCAGTTAATTGATTCGTGCTGAGCTGGTCCGACTATTGTCACCGTGAACGAGTCCGCTCGCTCTCGCTTTATTACAAACTAGGTTGCGTTCCGTTGCCGATCGTACCATTTAATTACTATCGCGACGCGCGACACGTCGAAAATCTCTCGATCACTGGCGCGTGCCTTCGCTGATCCGCTCCGTACATCAGCACGACATGTCGAAAAATATTGCTACAAGGAACTCGAATTCTCTGACGAGCAAACGCCCACTGCCCGAAAATTCAGATTTCAATGAAACTTCGTGTGAGTGAATGTTGAGCACAGTGTACTATGCAAGCAGCAATTTTTTTCTGCGGAAATTTATTGAAAAGGGGTGAATTCAGCCCTTACAGTTATCGCATTTTTCGCATTTTGTTTTTTTTGGTAGAACAATGGAGCATAAAAATTGCATAATTATGATATGTAAAATTTTGTTTAATGAACTATGCGGTTCTTAATTGAGCTACGGGAAATAAAGGATCAGATGTGGGTGGCCGTGAATTATAAAATCTATTTAGAATGATTCGAGTGAAAAAGGATTGTTTGATCCCTCTCTGGAATTTCCACCTACATTTCGTAGTTTGCTCATAGCGTGGGCTTAAAACTCAAAGCATGCTCGAATCAGAGTCGGTATTAAAACCGCACCGAGAGGGATTTACGAGACCAAGCCGGAGGTGTCCGCAGGAAAAGAGGGGTCCAGAAAAGTCGGCAGACAGGCGAAAAACGATTAACGGGATAGTCGTTTACTTTCGCGTCACGAGTGCGGAGTAAAAGAATCGCATTACCGACGGGGATGCCCTAATAGATGCGTCGTTCCTTTGGTCGTCATCGTTATTCGCACACCAGACAGTATTAACGTTTCAGAAGCAACGAGATCTTTCGGATTACAGCGCTCTTCACTTTCCTGATTTATAATAAGACTTATCCCCTTTGGGAAGGCCGCTCGGAAATCTCTTAAAGTTTTAATTACTCTCGCGTGGGTGCTAACGGGTTCCTTTTTCTACCCATCAGCGTTTCAGAGCGACGATTCCGTGACGCGTAGCTACTAAATCCATGAAAGTTGATAACGCTCAGACAAGGGCGGCTGGGGGGTTGGTGGGTGCTGGAAAAATTCCTTTGAGTAATTAACGTATTCCCAAGTACGGGAACGCCGGGGTTCGCATGGTAAAACCTCGATTCCGTTTGCATCGTTCGAGGCGGAAAGTTCTTCTCCGAGGGTTATAACAAGCGCGCGTGATCCAGCGGAGTCTACGGCATCGTTGTCTTACGCGTGCAACCAGCACCTTCGTTGCATCGTTCCAGAAAGTGGGTCAGGATTCTAGCTCGCGGTGGCGTGATCGCGTCGAATACGTATTTAACATTCCTCATTGGGCCTGGCTAGGCGGATTCTCGCGGAATAACTGTGCACGAAATCCCTCGTTTCGCATTGGGACGCAAGCAACTCACGTCCGAGGCCTAACGCCTGTTGGTTTCCCAAGAATTATCTTTTGCTAATGTTTTCTTTCGATTTTCGTGATACGGATGATTGCGGGGATAAGTGAACCTGTAAATGGATTTGATGGATGCAGGGAACTGTTTTTATTAATTATGTAAGTATAACTGAAGGGTGAGGGGACAAATCAAATCATCATTTTTTGTGATTTTGGGATTTTTAGCGCATTTTGTTGGTGGTAACTTGGACTAGAGAACTGTCGAATCACAAAGAGTTATAAAGGTACAAGATATCTGTATAATAACGTGAAAGTTTTGGTATATCTGTTGGTTAAAAACAGGTGTTCACTGTGCACTGCAACAAAATACGGAATGTCCACACTCTTCGCCTAAGCATAAGCTTCCTGTCGTCGATGTAAAACAAGAAATTATGATAAGGGAATGTCCATTCCCCAAACAAATGCCCATTCTTCATTCAGTAAATGAAGAAAATGAGAATATTACGTGATATTTTTTATCGAACTATCTACGACACTTAATCAAATGAGTGGCTTTTCTTGTTTTGATAATAATAGTGGAAATTTCTTAATGGGGGATTCTCGTCTAACAGCTTAAAAAATAACTGATATTTAAGAATTTTTGGGATATAATGGTGCATTTTTAAACTTGTAGAAAATATTTTTTTTATGTCGATCCTTCTTCTTATTTATTAATTTTTGTGGAATCTTCCCCACCTCTTCGACGATGTTGGCGTCAGGTGTAGCACCTACCACACTCACCTGATTGCAAAAAGAATAGAAGTTTCTTAAAGTGAGATAGTTTACGCTGGGATTGGTCCACTTTAAACAAAAAAAAATGAATAATTGAAAAAGTTACAGCGTTTGAAAAAAAAGTAAGCTTTTTCTTTAGACAAATTTTTCAAATTATTCTTTATATCCACGAAAAAGTATTATAAAAAAAAAGTAAAATTAGAATTTTAGGTCCAGTACCAGCGTAAGTTATTTAACTTCAAGAAGAAACTTTTTTCTTTTTGCAATCAGATGACTGTGACACCTGACCCAACATCGTCGAAGAGGCTTACACGATTCCATAATAATTAATGAATAATAATAAGGATCGAGATAAAACAAAAATGCTACAAGTTTAAAGACGCCTCGTTATATCCTAAAAGAGTTTAATGCAATATTAATATAGTTTTATAAAAAATATCGTAAATTTCGGGGGCTGTTACAACGAGATGCCCCCCTTAATATGTTTCAGTATGCTGCCCTTTTCAAACTTGAATAAATATTACAATAATGTAAAACAATTATTATTTTACAGCTTATTTTTTCTGAAGCCTATTTATAGGCTACAGTATCGAAACTTAATTTTCTCGATAAAGCTGTTTTGTGACATTTCCTATTTTCCCCTTACCCTTCAAATATGATTGGTATTGACTGTAGAGATAGCTTTGAAACACCCCTTGAAGCTACGTATTTCCAACTCCTTCAAACTTATTTTGCGTTCTTGAATTAATAACTGTAAAAAATATATACAGTCGTATTTTAAGATTTGTATAATATTGAACAAGAATACACAAAGGAAGCAAAGGAAGAACAGAATATATTTACTGGAAACAGAACCATGTCTGCTCTGAACCTTTTACACAATTTGAACCTCGCAAAAATCAAAGTTCTCACAAAGGATCCGTCATACTGACATCTACATATTGTATCTGAAAATTAACTTCCTCTAGCCAGAATAATCTAACCGTCCCCATGTCTATACTCCCGTTCATTTCCAGAAGAAATAGAAGTGTCTCAGTAAGAGTATCTACCTACTACAAAAATGCCCAGATACTCGACTGAAAAGGGAGGAAGCACGGTTATCGATTAAAGCCGTAGTAAACTACCTACATTAACTCGCAGAATGCGATTGTAAGGGATTTCTAAGGCCACGTCGGTGCATCTCGGAGGGAAAAGTTTAACAGGAAATCGACGCGCAGCTCCCTGCCCCACTTCAACTTTTGTCGCGATCTTATTTGTCGGACAGCTCGTTTATTCTGAAGAACTCGAGAGCACGGCGGAGTCCAATTAAAAATCACGGGGTCATTTATTTACGCTTGGGATACAATCGAGCTTGAACAAGGGGAGGGGGCGCGGGGGCGACTGGGCTCGGTGTAAATAATGGTCAAGCGGCCAGAAAGGTCGGACACTGCGAAAGAGGGTGAACGGCAAAGAGAAATTAAGGTGAATGCCGGTGGGAGGGTAATGAGCGAAAAAAAACGTACCCCAGAGTGAGGGCCTAGGAGGGTTGACTACTTGGTTTTAATGCAAAAAGTTGCAGACGTATAAAACTATGGTGGAACCACTATTCGGGTTATTTGTTCATCGATTGCTTTGGGATAGGAAGTAAATCATTTCTACTTTCACACAAAATGGTGTATGCTTCTGAAAAACAGCCACTGATAATATTGATTTTGTTCAGAATTTTGTTGCTTTATTTATAATTAGAATTGATAGGAATGTGGTTTAAATGTAAATAACGTGTTTAAAAATTGCAATGCATTTCTATAGTTACTAGGAGATAGTAGTTATTTGATACATGTAGTATTAGTGATGCCTGGTTTCTCGAATAAAGAAATTTTTGGATAATTGAACTTTTATTCTTAAAAAACAGAAATGAAAGAATTTCTTAAATATGTACCTATAGGATAATATCTATTTTGCATCATGAAAATTCTTAATAAAAATGTTTTTTAATAACAGTAAATATATTAAATTAATTACATATTTTCCAGTTAATTTTATGACATTCGTACCACTTCTGAATTCCATAATAGCCAGTTGTTTCGTATCTATATTTAACATTATACAGTTTCGTTTGGACACTGTGCACGAATTTATATTCACGTCAATTTCATAATAAATTGGCGCGATTAGATTTAGTTTCGACAGTTATAGCAGAAGCTTCAATAAAAGGAAGATATGCTCTGTTTGGATAATGAAACGTCAATCGTGGTGCATTCGTATAATTTTATTTATACAACGGAGGTTCGAAGAATGGAGTTTTGATTTTGACTGCAGCTTGTTCCATGCCCATTCTTTTATTCTTCGCGATTCAATTATCGTGATCGATCATCAATTTTCCATCAGCGTAGTTGCCTTGCAGTTACGGTTATTCCTATTTCGACCAGCGATCGACGAATTGTTTGTGAAAGAATAGCGTTGCACGTTCAAAATACTATCGTATAATTCCATAAAAATACAGTGTTCTCTTTCCGCCTTTCTCGTCTTTTTCTTCTTCCTAGTTTCCCTTTCATTAAGCTTTCGACGAACCCAGGAATAACTGGGTTAGCCGATACTTTCGAAAAATATTTTCTGTAAACTCTGCAATTGTTGAACTTCTCTACTGGAAGCAATACATTTTCGAAATGTTAACATTACGTCAATTTTGCTTAGATTTATTGGTGTGATTTTTGTTTCGTTATATTAGAGAATTAAATATTTATGGAGAAATATTTTCTCTTCGGTGTGACATTGTCAGATTTCTGAAAGGTCTTAACAATTTTTAATAAAACATATTACTCATTTTACATAGCGTCGTTGGTTTAGAGCTTTCAATAACAAGATTTAGAGACTGTAAATAACTTACAAAATACAGTGATATCAGGATCCTTTGAAAATCTGGAATTCTTAATCTGAAATCTCTGAGATCAAGTTAACAAAGGGGAATTTCTATCGACGAGGACTTTACCTTAGAATTTATTGTAGAATTTACAAAAATAAACATACATACTTCGGCAAAACCTAGCTCATCGCGCACTTATTTTCTCTTATTTTAATAATTAAAATTGTCCTTCAGTATCCTCCTTCTTCTATTTGTTACTTTATTGTCAATTACACTAAATAGTGCCCTGCAAACTCATACTGATTATCATTATTACAAAACCGTTGCTTTCCACCAACTTCCATCAAACTTTTAGGCCCATGTTTTACATATCTCTCACGACATTATCTTTGCGTAGATTTAAAAGAATTATTGTTATTACTTTTCCTATCGTCTTCACTATTACCATGATTACTAACACTATTATTATTACCACGCCGGAGTGTACGATTAAACATTCAAAGTTCGAAGGCATAGGAATGGCCACGAGAAAGGTGAAACCGTGTGCATTAATTCAGTGTAACGTTAAAAACGCACGTGACGATGAGAAGGTAGAAAGGATGGCTTAGTCACCTGCCGCGGTGGCAAGTGTGCACGACACGCGTCTGATAAGAAGTCCGTAACGTGACTTGTCGGCTGGCGTTGCTGCAATTGCTGTCGCTGTTAGAACGGCTGCCATTTAAATTTCATTACGAACCTAAACTGCAACCACCTTAAGGGGGCATAACTCGCCAAGCCAGGTATAAAAACTCTGTGCATTACCGAACCGATAAGGGAAACCGCGTTTCCACGCGGCGCAATGACTTAATAGAATTCCACCGAACTCGTAACACCGCCATTCTATGAACAAGATAATCCCCAGAATTTTAATGTTGGGCTATGTACGAGTAACTAAGCACTGGTTCTGAGTACATAGGAAGCGTTTCTTAACATTGAAAATGTTGATCTTGATAGAAATAAGTTAATAGGATCATTACGTAGAATAATATTTATTTTTTTATTTCCAGGTATTTTAATGTCCCGATGATCTTCAAATTTGTATTCTGTATTAGTTCTCTGTTTTAATATTGCTGAATGTAATTGAAATTGTTTTAATATCACTTTTAAGTTCCAATAGGGGACAAGTATTTTCTTGGGTTTAAACAGTTGGTGATTTTAAAGCTTGAAAATTTTAAGGGTAAGGAAAATTTGAGTGCTTGATTTTGTAGATTTGTATCGACTACTGATAATGGTATTGTAAAGTGTAGCAGTTGCGTATCCCATTCTGCACATTTTTGAAGTTACCATATTATTGGGGCATAAACACTGCTATCATTTAGAAACATCATCACGCAGGAAAAACATTTGTGTAAACCCTTTTATAGCTTCCTCTCTGCGTTGAATTCGTACTTGAAAGGTACGTTCACTTTCTAACGAGCATTCTCTAAATCTTCATTTATGAGTGCGTGCAATCGTTTTAAAGAATCATGAAGACACCTCGTAGCCACCGATCCACGAGATGGGGAGCTAAATTCTGAAAGGATTGTTGGGTGGGTCTCGCGGTAAATTAAGGCTCGTACCTGAGATACGTTTCTGGACACCCTCAATGACGGTAATAACACTAACTTCTCGTCAACCTCCGCGGAGAAGCCCCGCCAAGGCTTCTTCTTCCTAACGTGGTGATTTCGTGAAGAACTACCTTCAATAGAGCCAGCACGGAGCAACATTTGTGAAACAAAAGGAAGAACGATGGGATCATTCAGCGAATGAGAGTTACTCCTCGTTTACATTACTCTCGGAACAGTGGAATCTAAATTATCCTCCTAACTTGACTTTCCTAAAATAATGCGTCTCCTAATGCCAATGGGGAAGCTGACTGCAACTTTTTCCAAACCGCGCCAGCAGCACATGTGCCACTTGTCATCGGTGTTTTAGGTGTTTTTAAATTATATTATTTTACTTCTCAATTTCATTATTATTAGCTATTATTCATTATGTGGATATAAAATATAAATTCGCATCTTTTAGGTTATGAAGACGTCAAACCTGGTGAAAGGAAAAAAATTTCAAATGTTTTATAATATTTTATAATTTTCACCTTTCGTTGTCATTTCAATTTTTAAATCATCAGTCAGCAAAGACACATGCGCTGATGGCGCCTCGGCGCTGAGCTTTGCGTCAGCTTCCCGATTGATTCACCCTGCTCAATACAATTCTTAAAAGACAAGTGGTAGCTCAAATAATTCAGTAGTGAATCTACAAAACTCTCAAACGTGAAAAGGCCTTTCTATCGATACACGATGCTTTGAATTGGTATGTTCTTGGCGCGTTTTTGAGTATTACCGGGCTAATGCGTCATGCTTTTGTTTCTTGTATTATATGCGCATTATTTTTAAGATCAACACTTTATGTAAACCTCCGCAAAGAATTATCGGGCCACATCGTCAACAGTGAATGTAGAATACAAGTGATAAATTTAGAACCATGAGCGCATTATTTTCAAGTTCATCGCTATTATATTAATTACCATAAAACCTTGGATCCACCCCTCCAAGGTAAATCCTTGAAGCATAATCGCACGTAATACAGTCGAACACGGGTTAAGCAGACGCGAGACATTTTCCAGGATTAAGCTGGCCAGGATTGGGACGATCGTTTCTTATTCCTGCCAGTTACGCCTGATTTAGGCGGCGTTACGGTTAACTAAGCCGGCAAAAAGCGCGATTCGTGTGCCGTCTCTGAATGGACGAACGAGCGAAGAAGCGCAGCGGCTGTTGGAGGTTAACGTTCACCAGAAGCTGGCCTCGACCAAGAACCGGAGGCGTGCTCGAGGGCCTCTATTGAATTAACTCCATTCACCAAATTGCTCTCGCATTATGCTGGATCACGCCTGAGCTAAGTTCCACCCTCCAACGGCGGTCTCTCTGTCACAAACGCCGTGGCAACGGGGACAAAGTCTTCGTACGATTGAAATTCGTACTCCGTTGGGCGCGGGTGATGGGTATGCGAGCGATGCCCCTTTGCAATTCATCAAAGACCACCAGCCACGGCTTCTTCGTCCTCCAATTTTCCTTCGTCGACGGAAATTTTACTCACAGATAAGAATTGCGACGGGCGACGCTGAGCGGATTATCGTCTTATAATACGGCGACCGTTCAAAGTCGTGGATCCCGTTTCTGCTTAAAATAATCGCACTGTCGTCATGTTAATCACTCTGTTAGTTGATTAATAATGCTTTATTATTAACGTGTCATGTGACGGTGTATGGAGATGTTGCACGCAAAAATAAATCTGTAATGATCGTAATGATACTTGGAAGTGGATTATTATTTTGAACGAGTGTTTTAATTTTTATTATAAGTCTTCTGATTAACAAGCTCGCGTTGCGAAGAAATGTAGATGGATGAAGTGGAATCAAGATGGTCGACACTCGTGTAATTTCTGTGAAAATATTAGCAGCAGGAGGTTGTCAGAATCAGGTGACGCGTAATAATTTCCTATTTTCTATTTTCGTATTTCACACGGTTTCATATTTGCCACACGTTGTCCCTGGCATGTAACAACCTGGCTGAGGGAAGATGGAGAAGGAAGTACGATAGAAATCTTGAATCGCAGAAGAATAAAGTGAAAAGGAGAGGGGAGCGAGGAGGAGCGAGAGGAAAACGGAAAGGACACTCGCCAATTTTTCCCAAGGCTACCGCGTGCTACTACAGCTGTGAGTAAACGAACGATAAATTTGCTCTGAAAAATAAAAATAAAGAGAGGGCCCAAGAGGGACGAGAAACGTCTCGCGCGGTGCACAATACGAGCACCTTTTCCTCTTCCTCTTCGGTCTTATTCTTCCCTTATTTCTCCGCGCGCAACTGTCCACCAATCGAGAATCGTGCTGGCGATCAAATTCAATTTCCGTTGTCGATTCACTTCCGCGCCTTTTATCATACGCAGTGGCTCCAGCTTAAAATCACCCATCGCACTTACCTTTCGATCTTCGATCGGAGAACGTAGTACACACATTTGATTTCTGCATACAGCGTTATGTTTTGAATTGAAATAATTTTCGTACGAAATCACAGTCATCAGTTTGTTGTAGGGGAGATCTTGTGTAATATTTAAATTCTATTTCTGCATTGCAGGTATGTTTGAAGTAACGACATTCTGGGCGTGATAAATTTGAAGAGTTTAAATCCCAGAATAAATCTCCCACGTGTGGCATAAATATTTCTCTGTTCATGTACCAAGTGTACACTAAATGTGAATCTTTTTGAGATCTAAAGCATGTACAATGCAGTATCTTTTCAGAACTTAGAATGCAGGTGACATCTCTATTTCTTAAACTCTTCAAGAAATTTTCAAAACTCCTAAGAACTCACGAGAGATTTTCGGCAACTGCAAAATTAAAAAAAATATGAAACTTTGCAGCAATGTAGTGCAAGTGATGCTAATAAAACACCCCCTCGAAAAAATGATGAGTTTTCAGATTATTGTGAATATCTACGAAATTGTAAACGATAGCAAAAAGAAGTTAAATTCAAAGATGTGTGATTTTGTATGCTCTATAAACCGGCGATAAAGAATTTGCGAAAAACACTGTTTTTTTTCAAAATTATCCCCACCACCCTTTTTCCAACAATTCTTTATCACCACATTGTCGGACATAAAACTTTGAATCAAACTTTCTTTCGATATCTTTTACGGTTTCACCAATATTCACTATAATATGAAAACTGACCATTTTTTCGAGGGGGTGTATTTGTCCTTAGGGCCGTTTATTACCGAATGAAAAAATAGTTACGTTATTAGCAGCGCTTGAGTTACACTTCTGCAAAGTTTTAGATTTTTCTGTATTTCCCTTGTTTGAATATCTACAGGTGATTATTAGATCTCTATTTTTTAAACTCTTCAAGAAACCCTCAAAACCCCTAAGAACTAAGAAAATCATGTTAAATACTAAACCACCACTTCCTCCATAAAAATCATTTTTGGATATTCAGATAACAAGCAATTTCCCCCTCGACACTATCACCAATTCCTACCACCCCTCCTTCCTTAAAGATAATTTCGCCATGTGAACGTGCGTAAGGGTCTACCGAATTGCGCCTCGTTTGCTCGCGATCGCGTTGACCCCTTTTCCCTTAGCAATTATATCGTAACGCCGGTCCTAATTATCGATTGCACGACAACACGACTGCACCGTGCACGCCCCAGATTTCACAAGTGTTTCTCGCGGCAACTTCTTCACCCCCGTTCTCTTCTTCTCTCCCGCGACGAGATAAACCGCGCGGCCCGCGGTTCTGCTATTTACACACGGTACTTTGATTAAAAAAGAAGCCGTGAAATTTCTCTCTAACGAGAGCCGCAGGGACGGCGCTGGATTTTTTTAATTAAAACCGAAGGAACGCGAAAACATTCAGCATCGGTGGCAATCGCAACGCGACGCGACGATCTTTCATTGCAACGGATCCAGGTCGAAAACAGTGCCGCGTCCTGCATTATTCCGCGCGTATGTCGCGTGAAATGCCTTCTAGCGAAATTACGGTGAAACAGAAAGCTGCACGGGACGACGGAAATCTCGTTAAGGCAGGCAACATTATCTTCTATTTTGCGGGGGAGGGAAGAAAGAAAAAAAGGAAGAAGCATTCGTATTATAACGCGTGGCGCCCCGTCCCTTCGTTTCCTTATATTTCTCTCATCCAGAGGCGAGGCCGGGAGAGGCCGACAGTGTTTCGTGCTTTTCCCGCGGAAGATGAATGGAGTTAACCCGCTTTGTTAATGTTGTTATGGGTAATGGATTGTTCCGAGTAATAGACCGGGGGAACGTTGCTCTCTTATCTGCGGTCAATATCTTTTTTTCCTCGGCAGCCTGAATAGTCTCATCTGTTAGCGCCCCGCGGCGTTTTTTCTTGCAGCTCTGCTTTCAGGGAATATAATTGTAATGAAAATACATCCCTTTTTACTGAGGTAGCAACTAAATACAGGGCTGGGAAATTATATGTATGTAAAAAGTCGGTGGTTGTTGTTGCAACTGCAGTAGGATTAAGATGTGGGGACTGGGTTTGGTAGGACGAATCATTTTGGGAAACTGTAGGTAGAATTTGAAAAGGATTCCATAATGGAAGTGTGTTTTGTATTACTGAAACCCTAGGAACTTTACTCTGAACAAATATTGGAATTACAGTATATTCTCGTTATAGGCTCCACGCTCGGAGCGGGCGGTGAGCTATTCCGAGCCGCCAATGAGAGCGTTGCGCGAGTGAGAGTCCCCTCTTGTTCACTTTCGAACGGAGGATTCCAAGAAATGGTGGGGATAGCGACCGAGCATACAACGCATAGTCGAAATGAACTTATAACGAGAATATACTGTAATTTGTTTACGAGGAAATAGAATTATTTTTAAATTAACGTTTACATACACGTTGAATTCTATCAAACATTCATGGTGAAAGCTGTACAAACTGCATGCGTAAGATTGTTACTGCAATAATTTGTAATTTAGTACAGATGTGTATTCTTTATCTTTATCAATTTTGATTACCGTTCCCACAGTCCCCCTTCATTCTAACAGTAAGTAACTATCATCTTCCTTTATTATAAGGTGAGGCCAAAAGTCAACTCAAATATAGAAACTTAAAGATAAAGTATGTTATTCTTTTTATTCTATTCGGTTTCTCAATGAAACGCAACCTTACTCAAATCAAACAAATTACGTCCAAATCATTCTACTTGGTCGATCTCCTAACAAACTGACAAGCAGCACCTAACCTCCTCATCATCTACAAACTTACGACCCACCAAATACCTGAATAAGCGATAGAATCACTTAAAACCAGTGTCCTCCAATCAAATTAACTTACGTATGATTAAAACACACCACAACAAAAAGTTCCCAACTCCCCACAAACTTCGCACGCCCTCATCTTCCGCCCCAAAAAGCCAACAGCAACAAATGCAAGCCCTGTCGCCGCAACGTGATCTCCGTAACGGGTCGCGTGGAAACGAGGAACGACAGTCGATCGTCCCGATCGGCGCAGCGACTAATCAACGTGCAGATACACCGCATATTAGCGCGAACAACGTTGCGGCCGTTCCGTCGGATTCGCGTCGGTCTGTCGGCGGCAGATTTTTGGTGCGGATGCGTTATGGGTCAGCCCGGTGGCGGACAGTTACGTCGACGTGAACAATCGATGTTAGCCATCAGTTGCAGTTTGCGCGGGGGGGACGCAGTTATACCCGGGACAATTGTTATTGACAAATCGTAATGCCGGTCATCAGTCATGGCGGGGACAGGCTCGTGGAGGCGCGGACCGCGGCCGTTTATACGCCTCCTGCTTGGCTCCGCATGTGGGTATATAGTACATCCACGCACAAAGACCCTTCTCACGCCCTGTCCTTGATGACTCGAGGTAAACGGCGTCAATCTCCTGATGGAGGATGCGCGAACGTTCGATCCAAGCTGTACACACCGAATTTGCATTTGATGACGTGGGGATGGTACAGTGTCTGCGGGCAAAGTGGGACAGAGACGGCGACACAGCGAATTGTGGCGGATGGGAGTGGATTCTGGAATGAAAGCTACGACAATGTGGCGAGAGGAATTGTTTCGGGTTTCCGGAATTGGGATTGTTGATTCGTTAACAGGACTTTCGGATTCATTGAAACTTTGCATTTACAGTGATTCACTTTGTTCACGAAGGGCTGTTGCATGCCCTCTCTAGGTTGTGTGAGTCAGTCTATTGTGCGTATGGAAATTCAAGGGACTGGACAACAGTTGGTTATACAAACTTAACATGATGCAGTTAAGTGCATACAAGCGATGCAGAAGCTTCCAAGATTAATTATTCGGTTAAATTTATGTGAGCTAACCTGTGACACTGTACCTACAATTGAGAATATTCTGTGGGTGTTAGGATTCATAGGGGACTATTCTTTGGCTCAGGACTGATATTTCGGATACGTTTATACGATGATGGGAGGAGATAGATGTGTACATTTGACGTATCTACTAGTCGCAAGCCACAAAGTGTCTGGAGATTCGCACAATTAGTATTATAACTATCCCACTACTTAGGGTCTATTGCATTTATGCAAGATATGCAGTTATGCAAGAAGCACTGTATTTAAAGAAGTTCATCACCCACTGTACCGATTTCTATTTAGTTCTCCGCACGTTCTCGAGTACATTCCTCCGTTCATTAAAATAAACAAAATAGAGCTGAACATCCTCTCCCATGACATTACAAATCCGCAGCATTCAGGAATCACAGGATCCTCAGTCGTTCCTCGCGAAGTCAGCGCTACCATTTAATTCTATTTCAGACTTAATTTAATCCCATCCATCCGGGGACGTAGGACGTCGGGCGAACAGGCTTCGACAAGGAGGAAGCATCACGCGGAAGAGCGAGATCAGGTTAATGCGTGCATTAGTCCGCGGCTGTCCGTCGTGTTTTAATTAGGCCAGGCTAAACAGCCGCCCGTTTAAAGTTATCAGACGCAGACGGTTCTCGCGATAAAATCCTGCCGCTGCTGTCCGTTTTCGAGATGGAAATCACGTTCACAGGGCAGCCTTGTGGCAGCTCAGAGCGACCAGCGAACACCGACATTTAGAGCGGTGGTGCACGAGATCAGACTAACCCTCTTCCCTGCTAAGATGACTCCGCTCCAAGAGAGGTTCGACGAGGCTTTCGGGGTCGGGATATCGCATTATTCCCGACTGAATGGGGTAAATCAGGATCTAGTAGAGTTTCGACGTGGAATCGGCGGTGGTCTCGGATCGCTGATGCTGAGAGGATGAGGATTGGTTGCCAGCGGCTGCCTTGGGAATTCAATTATAGCAACGGAACAATGGCAACCGCGCTGGTAATGAAGGGACCGTCGCCGAGAGGTCATCGGATTACATGGTATTTACAATACGAGGCGCCTGCTCCCCTGCTTCTTTGCATTTCATTCGCCTCGGCTTGTTTGAAGAATCGCTGCTTCGGAGACGGACGCGAATTACTATGCGTTTTGTAATGTTTTCTTCCCTGATCTTGCGAGTGTTGAGCTACTTTCTTTGGTTCCACTATTCGGGGTATAGAATGTTGAGTAGCGTGCACTAGGTGTCAGTTCTGAAGGGTAAGGGAGAGTGGGGTAAATACGAACGCGGGGTAATCGCGAATTCGATGGTACGGCGTTTTAATAAATAAAAACGATATTCCCTCTCCATTAGCTAATAGTTTAGGTCGTATCCAACGCCAGGCAGAAAATAATAAATACAGAACGCTTATGCTATTCAAGATAACACAATTTATTATTTTCATCATGTTTCATGTAATATTTTGTCCATTTCAATTGCATGTAATTACTGTTGAATTAATGATACAATTGGGATTTTTTTAAGTTGAAATAAAGCACTTTTTTACCAACATTTTGTGACCAACGCGTTGCTTGAATTATGATTCTAACTTCTGAAGTAAATTCTTTTTATTTTTTGATGTCGTGGGGCAATGACGAACAACTCGGATGGGGTAATCTCGAACCTTAGAGATTAGCAACGATAACCGATTTTGATGAAATTTTCAGCATGTATAAAACTTACTTAAATCTACAAAACGGATTTTTGAATTTTTATTGCAGGCTCAGACAAAAAAAGTTTAAAAAACGACCTTTACTATTTTTTTTATATACCGACCAATTGCAATTTTTTTCTAACGCACAAGAAGATGAATTTGAAAAATACATTAGGAATAGGTTGTAGCAACATTGTTTATGCGTTGACCATTGCAACCGCGCTTTCTATGCGACTTCTGCGATATTTAACACTCTGTTCGTGATTACCCCACGGCAGTCGAATAATCACGAACACCAAGGGTTTTTATTTTTCACTATAAAGTTGATTTTTATTATAATTTTTCAAAAAATCGCCACAGGCCTTATAGATGAATAGTTTAAGTATGTTTGTAAATAATAAACAAATTCATTTCTCATATAGTTTTCGTTTTGTTTGCTTTTTTGCTTAGGTGTTCGTAATTCCCCCACTCTCCCTTACTTTAGTTTTAGGGTAGGTATTCTTGAAGGGGTGCGAAGAAGGTAACCTGTAGCTCAGTTTGTGTGTCATGTATACCTATTGCAACCTGTCTTATTAGAAAACGATCTTCTCTCAACCCTCTGTGTTCGTAATATTGCTTGTTCCCGTTTTTGATAGATACTGAGGAAAACACACCACAACAATTTACTCTATTCTTTAGTAATTTAATATATAAGTTCTGCTAATTTTATATGAAAACTGTAAAAATACACGTACTTATGCGTATAATCCAAATGATGGCGATCGAGAAGATTTGTTTAAGACTTTGCATACATGTCAACTCTATATATAATTCGCATGAACTGCATATTCCTAGTATAAGCAATCAAGCATTACTAACACTCGCAGAAGTAAGTAAACGCGGGCCCATTGTACTGCACCATTTGAATTTTGCCGCGTTAAATAATTAACGAGCCCAGTTAAGCTACGGCTTCGACCGCTGCGTGAACTTTGGGATCGAGATTTGTGGCGAAAGTGGTCATCCGAGTAAACATCGGTTTCACAGAGGATGCCGGGGAAAAAATTTACAAAGAAACAACCCCTTTGGCACGGTCCAGGACGAGTTTCGTAATTACATTAGAAGGGGAGAGGGTTTGTGCGAGGGAGGCTCTGGTGCTCTCGCTCGGTCGGCCATGCGTTTAGGAGGCAGCAATGGATTCCGTCAATAACCTCTTTAAAAGAGACTAAATTCATTATTTGCCTTCTATTCGGTACGCTGGCATACAGCCCACGTTTTTCTCAGTTTCCTTTTATACCCTCGAAAGGAAGTTTCGATCGCAGGGTTATTCTCGGAGGGTCGCGATAGCACACGCTCAATCCAATATTCCAAATCGGGATGTATTATTGATCATGCAATATCGCCACTAGGCGGCCCCCTCGTGTTCAATGAAATGCCGATTCTTTTGGAAACTTAATGTACAGGGTGTCCTTAAAATTAGAACTTTATATCCATTTCAATTATATGCTTCATTATTTTAATTGGTGTATTAGAATGTTCACATCTCCTTGCTAACGTGGATACATTCAATGTTTGTTAGCTGGAAGAAAAGCATTTGCAAACCTAAGTTTGTGAAATGTTGCTTATTAGCATGATTAATAGAATAAGATAATAAGATTTGATCAATTATTTTATAAACAGTTTATGCCATGCTGCAGAAACTTGCATTTATTGTTAATTTGTGAAGACTAATTTATGAAATACGTAATTGTAAAGACTTGATCAATTTCAAAATTGTGATCTTTCATCGCAATGATGCTCCTCCATGAAATGGCAATACAAAGAAAGTTAACCAATTTAGACATTTTCGACTTAAACTTCCTCGATGGCAAAGTATTTAATAATTACCGAAATGAAAAATGCTATAACTGAATTTTACAAGCATAAAGATGGATTATATATCAATAACAAGAAAATGTTATAACATTTTACCATATAATTCCATATTACCATATACTCCTATTAAAATAATAAATATGCAAATTTAAATAACTTCCATATATACACTACATTCACAATGTACAAATTACAACACGCAAATTTAATCTCCCACCAAACCACCCTAATGCAAAAACTCATTGGAACCATACCACCCAATAGCCTCGACAGAATTAAACATACAAAACTTTAACATTCATTCAATGCAGTCTATGTCTTCTTCTTAGACCATCCACTTAATTTCCATTCGTATCCTCTGCCATACCATATTCCCGCAAAGTGGCCAACCAGACGAGAGTCAGCCTCGACAAAGAAATGGACGTGGAATTCGTTGCGTGGCGATTTGAATCGGCTTGCCAGCGGTATGCATAATAGACAACACCGTATGCATTTGCATGTGAATGTCCATAAAGGCGCGTATGCATTAGGAGGAGCGTTGTAAGTGGGCTGTTCATCGCGAACAGGTAGGCGAGATAACGTCGCCTGTCAAATATGAGAACAATTAGGGGAGGAGGGGGGGGGGGGGTAGGGACAGAAGAGGGTCGGGAGAAAACATCTTGACGGGTCAACCACACACGTGTCTTTTCACCCCCTCGGGACAAAGTGACCCTGGCGTTCGACGCGAGGAGAGCCTATACGTGGTGCTTCTACAATTAAAAACTCGTTCGGTTTACATAGACGCTTTCTGGTGACTTTTTGTTTGCCCACATAACGGCGGAGGGTCGCTGCCAGTCTTTTACATAATGGCTTTTCGAGCGAAATTAAATTCTTCGGAAACCCGTACAGGGATCGCCGGTGATCATCGCGCTTGGATGTTTTCAGAGATGCTTTTGCGCCACGCTTTATCACTATTAATGGAGGATATTAAATATTTTGTACGATAATTTCAGAGCTAGTCGGGGCAAACTCTTTCGAAGTTGAGTTGCGTGGAAACGTGCGCTGTTAAAATGTTTTGCGGGTTTCGGCGGAGTGTAAGAGATTCTGATTCGGACACATCTGACAATGAGCTGGAGTATTGTCAAGTAGGAAATAGGGAAGAAGAGAAAAGTTTAGTTTGCGGTGAGAGGAGGTGTATGTGAATGCGAAAGTGTTTGAGTGGGTTAAGGGGGTAGACACGGGTAATGCAGCGCGCTGTATACCGACACAATCTGGCCCAAAACATGGGTTTAGTAGGATACGTTGTTTGTCATTATATGAGCGAATTTTGGGCTGGGCGAGGTCTTATTCGAAAGAGGAAGGTTCATTACAACACGCTCTGGCCATGGTTCGACGAGATTTTGTTGATATGTAATAATATGAGTGACCAAAGTAGAGAAAAAATGGACAAAATACACTCGCAGATTCCAAGTATTTTTAGGTCACTATAAGAGTTTTGTGACTCAAACGATGAGTAGAGCGTGTTGCATTGAACCTTCCTCTTTCGAATGAGACCTCGCCCAGCCCAAAATTCGCTCATATAATGACAAACAACGTATCCTACTAAACCCATGTTTCAGGTTAGATTGTCGGTATTACAGCGCGGTACATCGCTCGGGTCACGTGGCGTATTTACCTCCTTAAGTATTTTTAGGTCACTAAAAGAGTTTTGTGACTCAAACAGTGAGTAGAGCGCTCCGCATTGAACCTTCCTCTTTCGAATGAGGCCTCGCCCAGCCCAAAATCTGCTCATATAAGGACGAAACACGAAAAATCCCAAATCCATGTTTTAGGTTAGATTGTCGGTATTACAGGGCGGTGCATCGCTCGTGTCACGTGACGTGTCTACCCCCTTAAGGTGGGTAAATTAATACGTAACAATAGTGGAATTGTTTTGTCGTGGAAATTATTTTTGTAACGATTACAATGAATTTAAAAATTATGGTGACAGTAGAACTGCCTCAATCCAGGTCTGGGAGGATTATAAAATGAGACTGAAGCTTATGACAAAATTTCTCTTCAAAAAATTGATTCTTGGCTGTTAAAGTTTAACATTGGAGAGTTTCTATTTAATTGGGGAATAGTTTGTTTGAATTGTTTTTAACTGTGATTATAACAGTCCCAATTGTTGATATTTAAATTTGTTAAAATATAAGTAGAACTAGGATTTAAATTTTTTACAATTTTCACCATTACATCGCTTGCTCCGTTTTTAACATTTTTAGATTCGTGACACCCGCAATGTTTTTAAAGTTCATGAATGAAGATTGATCCTTTGCAAAAATATATGTATCTGTCAGAAAAAATCGTTAAATTTTTTTTGTCCAGTTTCAACGTATAATCGAAAATCTTATTTTTAGTAATTGCATTTATCTTTCGTTTTTAAATGCCTTCTTCTTATCTTTAACTGTGATTCGTGATAATTAAAATTAGTTAGAATTTTTGTATGATCCGAAGTCTTTGGTCTCCTAAATTTCCATACAAGAATGGTGGAAAGTATCGTCGAACTTAAATCAATAACAATAAAATGTTATTATTTAAAACAAAGGCTCGAAATAACTTCTGTTTTACGCCAATTAATATACACGGAATTCCAAAAAACGGAATATAATATGTGAACACTTGCAAGCACACAAACAGGCTCTTAAATTTTACATTACCGACAATCAACGACAGGAAAGAAAATCTCGCGTTTATATTTTGATACATTACGCGAATAGATTCGTTTCAATACGTTCCACCGATATAAATTCGTTTCATTCAAACTCTTCCGCTATTAATAAAATTCAAAGCAAATATTGAAACATGCCCGACGAATTATTGACGCGTATTATCGTATTAATTTCAAACAACCTGTGAAACTGTCTGATAAACAAAAGGACAACCGAATTCACTGCAACGATCGAGAATCAGAATAAACATCCAACCGTTCCACATTGCTATCACTTCTAATCAGAGTAGACAGGAGCTCGATACGGAATGGTGTAGTAATTACTGCCATCCTAATATAACTGGAAATTCAGAAAGTAGGATATATTCGACAACAGTGATGATAAATTTGCTTGCTTTTTAATGTATATTAAACTAATTTGTCCTTTATGTGGGCATTTCGTTAATAACTTCTGTTTTAAATAAAAGTACATATTCCCATCTCTTGTATATTATAGCAGACACCACGGAGAATTTACTCAGATATAGTTCTTGTGAGTAAAACTGGAAAACATAATATGGGAAAGTTACCGTTTCGATAACTATCTATGACATGATCTCGAAATACTCTGACGTCAGAAATCCAGAGAATTCAAGCAATAGAAACTTCGACATATAAACTCATTTGTCCTCAGACACTAATAAATAATCGTAACAACTTAACAGAAAAGGTAACTCCAAGTGAAAAGAAATATCTTCCAAAAATATAAAAACCCTCTTCTTCCTAATTCCCTCTATAAATCTCCATTTCCTAAGAGGAGCACATAAACTTCAGCAGTGGCGCACTCAGGATTTATTCTTGAACGGATAAAAATATTTTTAATGCTAATACAATAAAATTCATTAGGTGATTACAAAAATTGATTTAAAGAATAAGATCGAGTTTTCTTTTCTTTTTACAAAGAAGTAGTTACCTTTTACTTTTACAACAGTGGTTACATTAATTTTCTTTTTCCTTTTTCTTTGGGGGTGCCAGGGCCCCTTCACCCCCTCTGGTTGCACCAATGAACTCAACCGCTCAAAGCACACAAAAATTCAAACTTAAAATCTCGAAACACTAAACAAGGGTGTCTAAAGCTTAAAGAAACATTTCCCGCTGCAGTTTCGAAGATACTGGGATGCCAATCGTTGCCGGCGCCACCCCGTATATTTGTCCCGCGGATAGAAGGAATCGGACACGTCTGCGTCGAGTCGTTTCTCCTCGTTAAGGGATTCCGTGGGTGGAGGGAGAAAGGCGGACGGAGAAGGCGTGCGGATTGCGGAAGCAGTCGCGAGCGTTTTCGCGCTTCGCAGCCGCAGAGCCGTTCGGGAGTTGCCATTCGGAGCACGTAGATTGCTAACCTAACTTGTTTAGCGGTTTTAGCGGTATTTGATTAGTTGAGTGAATTTCCGAACTGTTTCAGACCGCTCGCGCCAGCTTCGGGGGCTCCGCAGCGAGATCGGACCGGCGACAAACCTACGGCGAATTTTCCGCGTGCACACTGTCCTACGCGGAGTGTGTGTACAGCGGGGCAGGGCGTACCAACGCGGCATGCCCGCGGACACGATGGAAATTGTAAACCTGGACGATTCGAGATTCGGGGATGAAATTCGCGCAGCTTACCTTGAGAGTAGCTCATGTCCCTCTTTCATGTACCTCGATGGATACTCCTGGCCGGAGTCGCGATCGCAACGGATACACGCTACCACCTGAAACAGACATCGATTCCTATGTTAAAGGTGCTGGTATTGGTTGACAAGCACTTTGGCTGGTTATTAATCCTAGAATGGGGTTGCTAGCCACTCCACGTATTTTTTTAAATACAATAAGCCTTGTTTCACACGTGACGGCACGGCACGGAAACGGCGCCGTTGATACGGCGAAAGGAACGAAAATCATATGAAGACCTTTCACACGTGCCGTCACGGCAATTGACCGCAATGACGGCATATTTCTATAAGATCGTCACATGTTTTGCCGTGCCGTGCCGTGATGTGTGAAACAAGGCTAATTCCTCGTTATTGTCCCGTTTTTACCACGCGTAATAGTCCCGCTCACTATCCCCACCATTTCTTGGAATCCTTCGGTCGAGAGTGAGAGAACGAAAGAGACGATGGCAACTTCGTGTCATCTGTTCCCTCTCGCTCGGCTCTTGTGTTTTCTCACTCGCGGCATCGGCCGCACGGAAAGTCTCAGAGCATATACTACTCTAAGGGAATAGTGTCCGCATCGCGTTGTTGTCCCGCCGCCAGCCCCGTTCGTCGGGACTATAACGAGGCATTACTGTACTAATTTTTGCATGCTTTATATATGTACCTATCTTTGTCTAAGTGCTAGAGTACCACTCTAGCCCTGTATTCGTTTTATGGTTAAGGGGTTACGTCACCTTGAACGAAGCAAAGCTATTGACATTTTCGGAATTTTTTTTAGGGAGATAATGAAATAAATGAAAAATTCAAGTCCATACAGATTTTTCGAAATGTTAAATGTATTCTTTGCAATTGACACTTTTATAAAAACAAAAATAGGGTAAACCAACCAGTAATTGACCATTAGGCAAATAAATATCAATTATAAATGTAAAAATTACTATATGTTTATAAATGCCGTGTAGTTGCACTTTTAATATCCCATATTTTTAGTTATGCGTATTAGACAAATATTTATAAGTATAATTCTTAATAAAAATATGCGGTCATTTACTGGGCTTCTCATTCAACAATTCGACCATTCACTGGTTGGTTTACCCTACACTTTTTCTCCGTAAGTTCAACATTTCAACACAAATGAGTGTTCATGGATATACATATATGTACTTCTTTAGTTTTAGGCATGTAGAAAATAAAACTTTTTGGTTTTTGTTCTAGGTCAAACGAAAGAGGTCGTTCGGTATATCTCGTATCACGGCTCCACAGCCGCCATTTTGTTCGAAAAAAATACGGCTTTTCCCGTCTAGAGTTGTACAATAGCTGGTTCATATTAAATTTACCTTTTATTTAATTAGTTCTCTAAAAAAAAATGCCGAAAATGTGCTTCGTCCAAGGCGGCCTAACCCCTTAAGTAGTTATTGTAAGACAGATGTTCTAACAATGCATTATATCTCACGTTCGTTACCTTGAGGTGTTAACGAGGGAAGTGTACGAGATCATGAAAGCTTACAAGGGAAGTTAGGCAACCCGGAAATTCAGAAAATTATGCAATTCTGGGTGCAAGTAGAGAATTTCATCCGTAACACAAACCTGCTATTTGTTGGTGCTATAGTGCGATGCTATGGGGTGAAATCACCCCTTGAAAAGTTTGCAGAGTTTTCTTTACCATGGATTATCTAAAAAATAGTGAGATGTATCGAAAAGAGGTTTACATAGAAGTTGCATCTTTCTTTTAAATCTACAAACTTACGTAACAATAATTATGGAATTAAGGAGTGGTGTTGGAGGTAACATGAAAAGTATGGATTTTTCGATAATTATTTTTACGAAGTTTTGTAGATATAAAAAATTCAATTTTTGTTTAAACTTTTTTCAGATATCTCACACTATTCTCGAGATATTTCACGAAAAAGAAAATTCCGTTTTTTTTTTTCAAAACCGTATTACGGCGCCAACGAAAAATAGGTTTGTATTCTAGAGGAACTACTGCACTAGTACACAAAGTTGCATAATTTTCTGAATTTCCGAGATATCTAATTTCCCTTGCTAGATTGCAAAAGAATATAAAAATTTTAAATTTCACTTAATTTAAGTTATATTTGTGATATTATTGCACTTATATGTTCATATATTGTATCCTAAAGGGTTTACCCGTAGATAATAATAATAATAATAATAATAATAATAATAATAATTAATGTGAGGAATTGTTATGGTAGTGATGCACTCATGATTTTAGAACACTTTGTACAGATTACTATACATACATTACGCGATTAACAAATTAATGACTTCGTCTAGTGCGTATTAAAATGCTGTGTCAGCAATAAAATCACTAATTCAGCTACAAGTTGTAGATATACGTAAAGGTTGCCTGAAATTATTGCAACAGGTACTTTAATAATAATTCCAACGCGAGCAGAGGAAAATGAAAATCGCAAGAGAAGTAATAATTAATCTTTCACATCGAATAAACGTCACGACTACACACAAAGCTTGAAACGAATTTATCTGAAATCAATGTAGCCAGAAATTTGGATCGTCTGGAATAAATGTACTTATGATTGTGCTACGGTAAAATGATTAGCTCGAGAGTTATTTGTGATGGAATGTTGGACAGACAGGAGAGAAGAAAGAATTAATTTGTTTCAATTCGTTGTTAACGGTTGAAAAAAGTTTACGAGCGATTTTAGAATAATGCAATAAGGAAAACACCTGATAATACTTATAGCAATTCGCACCAGTTTCCACACTTTTACAGAAGCAATTTTGGAAACTATTATACAAAGTATATAAAAGCTTCCACAAAACCAGACAATTTTTACGTTACTCTGTTCTTTTGAGTATAAACGTTGGTCAATTTCTCCTTCATTTATAATATTTCACCTCCAACAAGTTTATTATCTCATAGGCACTACTCTCTAAGACCTTGTTCACATCAGTCAAGTTACTTGACTTCAAGTCAGTTGAATTACAACATTACCAACGTGAACCTGTTATTTACTCGACTTGAAATACCCTTTCAGGTTTCTTTGAAGTTTCAAGTGAAGTAGAAATTCTGTCAACTTTACTTGCCTTGAAATACAACTTGACTAATGTGAATGAGGCTTAAGGAATCACATTCAAGATTCAAGTGATCTTCGAGATACCAGTAGTTGAATATAGAATATTTCACCTGAAAGACCCGTTTCTTCTAAATTTTCATTTCCACTACTCTCAATTTCAATGTATCACTCACGTTTAATTCGCTACTTCAGAATTTTCCAAGCTTTTTTAGTCCCCATTCTCTTTTATAATATTCAAATAACCTGTGACCCTCCATATAAAGTCAGGTAAATTTAATGAGTAACTAACTTAATGATATTAAAAAAAACAGAATTGTAAGTAGCAACTCTTATGTGGTAAGGATTAAACTGAACATTTTCACAAAAATTCTCTAATTCTCGTCATACTTTTCCAAACATGTACGCCCTTCATTCTCGTTTATTGAAATCATACCTTATAAGCTTTTATGTACCTAGACTTTCAAGTCACAATTCAATGATTCAACGATCCACCACTGAATATGAATAGAGAAATTACCGATATTCATCAGCAATTTACCAACAACGTTATTGTCAGCAGCATCTCCGTGCTGCAGCACTATCGATCAGCTGTTGCACGAAGTTCGTAACCCCTCCCGTCGCCATCTCGCTCGTCTTGCTCTCCACCCGTCTCCAATGCCGATTGGAAAATCGAAGTACCCACGAGGGTGGTTACGCAGACCCGTTAAACCCCCTTAGTGGTGGCAATATACGAGAAGGACTTATTGGCTAACTAAGCCAATACCACCGCGAACGACGTGTCCATCTGGCGAGCTAATTAGCAAATTATGAAACGAATTGGAGCGCTGCCTCTATAACTCCTACGTATCGGGCTATTTTATTCGTTTCGCGTCGCACGTAACGCTCGTTTATAGTCCGACATAATTCTGTGACACGATCTCGCACCGGTGGTGGAAAGTTGGTCCTGTGTGTTTTATTATTCGAACGGTAGCCATGGTTAAACAAGCGAGCTGAAGGTTTGCTGGTTTCAATTAAGGTAGAAACACTGTCTCGAAGTGCCCCTAATTTCCGGAGAATTGACACTGGATTACACGAGGGTATTACATATGTACGAATGTACTTTAATCGTGGAAATTCATATCTAGTTTGTTGCTTGCGGAGTAAAAGCAGGTTTCGGGATGTTGAGTAGTTTATTTCTGTATTCTTGTCTACGTGATAGTTTGTTTGACCACGTTTCTCTCTATACCTATCATATCCTCGTTGGCAATAATAATCAACTTTTTTATATAGAACTTTCTTTCAATTACCAAATTTAGCAAATTGACTACAGAAGAGAGTTCTCGAAAGTTTACAGGTTCTACTTTGAAAATATAAAAAATCAATCAATTTTAAATTTTGGTAATAAAATTCCAAACCCTTATGAAATCTCTCTTGCAAGTGGTACAGTAGTAAAAGTAATTTGTTTTTCTCTCCTCAAATTAGAAATTCCTTATTCCTTCACCACTTCTTAACCAAATTGGAGGAACATACTTATTAAAATTCTTCAACCGTAGGAATGTAACATTGCTTGCGAACCAGACACGGATTTCGTAAGAAGTGATTGCTGGGTGTGTGACAGCACTCGTTCCGATTGCTGGACACTTGATTAGCAGTTGTTTGGAGACATTCGTCTCCGTCGTACCCGCTGCCCGTCTAAGGAAGGATGACGTATAGAAAGACAATTAGAGGAAAGTGGAGGAAGTTGTCTCAGCAAATACCACTTAGGAAAATACAATTGGAACTGGTGGTAATCGAAGAATGCGTTTTGCGCCGCGACGGAGAATGGTTGGACGAAATAATCGGATAACGTGCGTCGTTCTAAGACACAAGGGTGGAACAGGGAACTCTGGGGGTGGAAATATAAGAGGAGGAAAGGAGCACTTATGGGCGCGATTCGATACGCTGCAGATAAATTGATGCGGGATGGATTACGAAGGGAGTATATCGGCTGCTCTCTAAAACGTGGTGCAATCTGCGGGGAGGTGATTTGTTGTGGAAAAAAATAAGTACAAAATTACGGAATATTTGCTTTCTATTCGTCGTGAATATTATAGTTTTTTGCGATTAGAAAGAATGAAAAATATGAGGGAATGCTTCGAGTTTGAAAATATGTAAGGTTTCAGAGTGTTTAATTTAAATTGAGTTGTGCAATATTTATTGGCCTTTATTACTTTTATTTATCAGCTGTGCGAGCTCAAAGATTACTGCTATTTACCAGAATATAAATACTTTCTCAAGCTTGTATTTATATTATGTAGTGAGTAATTATAAAAGATAGAAATGCAAGTAACGCAACTGATTTAATGTGCTGCGACTGAAAAATACACATTAAATGGAAATATTTGAAACATGTTCAAAAAATGATACTGAAAGTATAAATTGTATGCGTTTGCTTATATTCAGTTTTACGTTCATAAAAGTGTTTGCAAATATTTGAAACAAATACGCAAGATATTTTAGTTGCCACTGTCATCGGGAATATTTTTTATGCTCTAAACAGGAGATATATTCTAATTTGAGGTTGCCTGATTTTAGACAGATTATTTTTTCAAATAGAAACTGCTTGAATCATAGCATATTAAATATAACAAATGCACAGTAATAATAAGAAGAGAATTTGGGACTGACACTAGTCATTACACTTGCCTATAAGCAATTTTAATACTACTCTTTACTTATCATGTTAGCATGATAATATAATCGAGGGGTAAGTCCCCTCTTATCAAATTATGATACACTTGTTATAGTTTATATTGGACTTTCTTTGAATTCAGAGCAAGCCACTATAATTTCCTCAAAATTAGATATTTGTGCATGATTCTTACAGTTCATGGACGTGGCAACATGTAACAAGGTTTTTGCAGAATTTACACGAACCCAATTGGCTGTTTTGTGACTGCCATCTACATTTCCAGTTCACCAAAAACTTCTTGTAGTGGGAAATTAGCTCCCACAAGTTGATATTACATTAGTTTCGAAGTTAGAACTACTTTCAGCTCTTGTGCTGCACTAATGGAGCATTTTGTATATTTGACTTGTAAAGAGACTCTGAAACATCCTAATGGAATCACTTATTTAGATTTGAGTCTGAATTATAATGCTGTATACTACTAGTATAAGACTTTGGGCTTTAAATTCGACCTTCGAACCTATATGAAATCGAATTTGTTTGCTGTAACTCATTAAATAATACATTTAGTCATTCACAAAGTATACAAATTGTGGAAATTTTAATACTGCTATTGGTATTAAATTTGCTTGTCCATTTGTTTAAGTAGAAGCTCCGTGGTCTCTTCAGCAGCGATACATACACTACATCAAGTAAATACATATTAACTCACATGACTTATATGACACTCAAGAACACAAAAAAGATTCACCTGCCACCAGCACTTATTTACAACTGTTGTTTCAAACGCTACGACTTTTTATTTACACCCCCATCCATAAAACCTAGCATTCAACGAATTCTCTCCAAGTCCACCAATATTTGTGCCATTTTTTTAAACCGATATAAGTCCACTTTATCTTGTTAATGGGTCACCTAAATCTGTCACAAAAACTACATACCACTTTTTCAAAACTGGCCTTATACCTAGGTATCATTTAAAAAAAAAAAGAACAGCTAAATTCAACGAATTGCTATCGTTACAAAAGCCTCTCACGACCGAAAGTCACATTAAATTTTATTAAACGTACCCACCTCGATTCTCCAAAAAACCAACACATCAAACGCTGGTGATCTGGAGGATCCCTGGCGCGCATGAAAAGCCACGTTCCTTATCGTTGGACGGTCAGAATATTTTGCAGCATGAATTCCCTTACGCCTGGAGGCATGAATCGATCAATTTCCATGAACCTCCCAGAAAAGAGAACGAGCCCAGATGGTCCTGAGGGGGGGCGTAAGGGGATGGAGCATTCAAAATGAATTCACGAAAGGTGGATAGGAATCTTTATCCAGGAGCCTGTTCGCGGCAATATGGGCGAATAAGGTTCGGCCATTTGCAGGATAAAAGGTTGGAGAAGGTTGGACGCCGGTACGTCAGGTATGTAGGCACCATGTAGGCCAGTCGACGGACTTCCCCCGGTTGAAGTAGAGCCAAGAGGGGGCAGGGGGTAGGGATGGTCACGAGCAGGAGAAAAATTGAATTATCATAAAGAAATTGCGTCCGAATATTTCGTCCGGTTCTATTGAATGCCAACGAGTAGATGAGAAGGCATCGATAGGTTTTCCAATATCGCCGCGGGGCCGCGCCCGCAGACTTGCATCGGGAATTTTAAGAATCAAGACCAACCTTAGGATCTGGCAAGGCTCGACGCGTGTTGCGCGTGTGTGCGTGTGCGCGCGGGCTTGTACGTGCGTAAGCGCCTAGTTCTGGGGAGGAAATTGAAGAGAGAAAAGAAGGATTGGCCAGAGCTTGCTCTTTGAACCCTTTCGAGATGCGAGTTGCTCCTTGAATTGCCCCCTTCTATGGCCTGCAATAAGGGTGCAAGGTGAAAGGCGAAAGGTGAAAACTGAAAAGGCAACCGGGATTCAATTGTCACGAATCCTCGTTAAATTCTCGTTCCTTTTTCCGTGGCCCCCATCGCTGGCCAGAGTTATCCTTTACGGTGGCAGGTTTCTCGTCCAACTTGTAGTTGTCCGTTCTGCTTATTTCACTCTAGTAAAGTGTATTATTGGTGATTTAATACTGAGATTGCCGCAGGAATAATTAGGCAGGTGATGAGCGTGAATAAATTCGGTAATTGTAAGTTGGGGTAGATATATCTATCACAGCAATTATAATAAGTACTTCCATTTCTTCAATGAAAAATTTATAAATACAACGGAATATATTAATAGATTAGAATGAATGAAGTGATTAATACTTCCACCTCTTCGGAGTGAATTAGTAAAGATAACGAAAAATATTCGTATAAACATTGATCCTATGTGACCCAGTTTCCGAGTGACAGGCGGTTTTGCAATAATTCTCGTTTCCAACTGAATACCTCGCGTGTGACCTTACGAACCAGGGCAAATGTTCCAATTACTGTCAGTGTCCCTATTACTACCGCTTTATTTATTTTACTTAGTAAAAACGTGACGTATAAGGAATAGTGTTCAAAAAAATTTATTATTAATTTGGGACTGTTCTTCTTCTTATTATTATTATTGCACACTATTTTTTACAAGTTAGGTTTTTATTAACTAAAATGGCAGTAATTGGGACATCTATCTATTTTCAACCACTTTCATAATTTTCTATAAATCATAAAATTTTATCTCGCTGTAAACACAAAGATCTATAAAACTGTTACGCTACCCTAGTCTCCAACAAAAGCCACAACATCCTCTACATCGTAACACGAGCCTCTGCGGTAGCAGAATATTGTGTATCGTTTTTCGAACGTTCCATCTTCCACTCAAAATTCGTCTTCGATTTCGCGACATCGATTCGTGATCCGAATGCGCATATCGATGTATCGCTTAATTTTAACGACGCCGGAAGCGTATATAATGTAAACTCAATACCTTGCAACGTGCACGGTGGTAAGCGCCATACGATCCGATCCTGGATACTGGCATCAAATCCCCGACACGGCCATTATACGCTCATTTCAGGTTAATACTTGGCTGATGTTGGTGCATTGACCTAACGACCGACACCATCGGACATTAAGGTTGAGCACCCCTGAGCTCCATCGCGCAGGCATTGTCTGCCCTTATTTGCGGAGTTGGCGAGCAAATTATCCTGAGGATTTCGCTGGGGATATCGACGGTGTCGGGCGTCTACAGAAAGCACGAAGAAATGTTTGCTCACGCTCGCCAACGTTGCGAGATGTCGACGGCTCGGAGCTGTGCTTCAGATCACGGTTCATGGAAATTGTTCCAACTCTCTGCGCGAATAATCGACCAACATTACCTATTTTGTAGGAACGCGGTAAAAATCGATTTGCGATTGTATTATGCCGTTTGAATAAGTTTGAGGGATAATTATTAAGGAATGTTTACAGATGTACGAAGAATTGTAAGAGAAATGTTCAGTAGTAGGGTAAAGGACCCAATTACTGACAGCCAACCTAATTACTGTCACCTTAAGCTATTTTACTTAAATGTTTATTTATTCGTTATTTTAAGTAAAATACCTTAAGTAATTGGGTTGGCTGTCAGCAATTGGGTCCTTTATCCTATCTAAAAATACGTGTGAGAATTTGTTATTCTCATATATTTGTTATTGAATCATTTTGACAAGAACGTGAAAATAAGTGTAATGTATTATCAATTGTTTGGGTGGGTGCAATATATTTATTTGCAACGTGACTTTGTTATTATTTAATCTCAAAGAGGATTTTTATATGAGTTCAGTCGATGAAATTTGGTTCACTAAATTTGCTTGTACGTGTCAAGCAAAGATACGTGTATGTTCTTGTATATTTAAGCGAGAGCAACCAATATCATAAATAATTTCTATGTTCAGAACATCATTTTTAGACGAACCAGACATCACCAAGCAGACTAGTAAATAGTGATAGAAAGTCACTCAGACGACGGAAAAAAGAATTATTCTAACAAAAGGAACGTCATCTAAAATACTCATAGTGGGACAGCTACTACGTGTCCAAAAAGACCGAGCAATCGACTTCTGGATGATCGCTGGAACTATTGGTCGCCCCGAGGGTTAATAGCAGCTAATTTGTGATAGTTACGGGGGTACTCTACTATAGATGATAGAAGAAACATTTTTTTTAATTATATCGTAGTTCGTGGTGTGACAAATCTTTCTGCAAAGCGACTTTTTGAAATTCGAAATATCAGCAGAGATGTAGAGGTCCAAAGGTAGTGCCTTCTGTGCAGCACTATTGTCTGTACCTAAAAACTTTAAACGCGTTTTTCTCGAAACAGCGTTTTTTAAAACAGGCGTCTGTATATCTCGAAAACTACTGGGTAGATCCAGTAGCTCTTTTGCGTACACGTTCATATCATAACTGGCTATAGTTGGATGCTCGGACGAGTTTCTATCTTGCAAAAGATTAATATTACAGAAGGAAAACAGCCAAATGTTTTGTGAAAATCGTACAGTTTTACTAAAAATGCTGCCATTCTGCAAATTTTTATTTTTAGAAGGCCTCTGTGGTTCTAACCATAGAGACAACCATAATAAATAAGATAAACCCCAGTTTTTCCATTTCAGATAACTAGAACAGTTCCCACACTAACGCCCATCGGATAAGATTTATTTGCAGAAGCTTGCACACGCACCGATTATATCTAGGGTAAAGGACCCAATTACTGACACCTAACCAATTACTGTCAACTTAAGCTATTTTACTGAAAATAACGAATAAATAAACGTTGTAAAGTCACACACAAAAAGAATGATGTAATTCAACCTATAATCTATACTACAAATTATATACTATAGTTTATTCATTCGTTATTTTAAATAATATAGCTTAAGGTGACAGTAATTGGTTAGGTGTAAGTAATTGGGTCCTTTACCCTATGTATATATGTGATGAAAGACTCCCCAAAATTTTGAGTGTTACTTCAAACATACCTTAATATGCAGTCAAAACGCCAGATAGAATAAACTGATAGTTTTTGTTAAATAAATTCCTCAGCATGGCGTTGAAAAACGGGAAGTTACACTAGAATACCCCATTAAATTGTTACCTTATACTTAAAGAAGTGAAGGATACTATTAACCACAAGTAGGCAAATTAAGTCAGTTATTACAGCTCTTCCATCGTATTCTGCATAAGTAATCCTTCATATGATTGTACCTATTCTTTCTTATTTTTGTATCTACTCTTATTTGTACCTTGTATATGCTCCTTTTTGTTCAATAGTATTTTCTCCCATAAATAAATAAATAAATAAAGGAGACAGAGAGTAAACTGTCCCCTTATATCTACCCAAAATATAATTAAAAAACAAAAGAACCTGACATTCTCGACAATCCAGTCTCACCAAAAAACTGCACAAGTAAACGAAAGTCATTATATCCAAACAATCACACACCCATACATCCACTAATGAAACCATTCACGTGCCTCTCAATTACACCAAGCTATCCTACCCACCCCCAGTGCAGACCTGCAGGAATCCAAGCTTTCAGAAAATTACACATCGCCGATCGTTCATCAAAGGGACGCGCGCTTCCTCCGCCGTTCGTATCTCCTGTAGCCGAAGAAACGCAAAGGGTGTCGAAAGTTGCCGGGAACTTTTCGCCCAAGTCCGAAGAGGCGGCGTATCCGCGGGCAGAAAAGGAAAAAAACGCGGAGGGGTAGGGAAAGTGCAGCGGGACTTTCTCATGGGCGAAAGAAACGAGGGAGGGTTCGATGGCCGTGTCGCTAGCGAGTGGTTCCCCATCTGAAAACTCGGCCCTTCCTCGACAGACAAGTAACTCCACCGCTCGTAAAATTTCCAGCCATCCCCTCCCTCCACGGGCAGTCGCGACGCGCCTATACTTTCGGTCGTTCCCTTCATAATTCGTAATTTAATTTCAGCGGTTCCTGTTTCGTCTTCGGCCATGGTCGGCCAGTGGACTGACGCTTTATTAGCGGTAACCGTCGCGTTGGCCCCGCACATGTGCACCCGTGACTCATTGCAGCCACAAAAGCCCACCGCATCGTTAAGTAACCGCTGGATCGTGTACGGGCGAACGTCGTAAAACTGCGAAAGTGTGGGTGCGCGAACGCTGGACGTAGAACCCTTTACGATTCCGCCCGGGGGATGATACAAGTTGCACGAAATTCGTCGGTGCGCTGTTTACGTCGCGTCTGTTGCAATGAGTCAGAAGCAATGGAGGAGCTTTATGGGTGGAACTGTCGATTAAAGGCGGATTCACACATATCAGCTTCGTGACGGTCCAGCGCCGTCAGTGTCAGTAACTAACACGGACAAGCGTCAACTGCTCCATTTCGAAATAGACAAAGGATATTTTTTACCACTCACACTGGCAGCACTGAACCGTCACGGAACTGATATGTGTCAGTTGCCTTAACAAGTTAGGGACGTCGTTTTACGATTAGCCATGCCACGGTTATTAGTTTTACATTTACTATGATGTCGAAGGACGAGAAATATATATATTAAGAATTTTTTATATTCTTCTTAAAGTTGGAGGAATCCTCAAAGGAATAGAAACGCGGTTGGGTCGAAAAAGACCCGAGGGATGTAGGTGGGTGGGGAGGGAAGGAGAATATGATTGGGTCAAAGGACACCCGAGAGATGTAGTGTGGGTAAAGGGATTCTCTGTATGGGGAATTTGAAATGGGAGATGATGGAGACTGTTCTTGTGTTAGGTAGGATAAAGGCAACTGATTTGGTTTGAATTGGTAGAGAACTGATAAAATGGGGTGTGGTAGTGGCGTTGTATGTAGTTTCATATAGGTATAAGTAAATGGTACTTGTACAATGAGCTTTCGAAATGAAGATTCGTTACTTTTTCAGAGGGAATCATCTTATAAAGCATTGCAATGTGTTTAATGAAAATTAAAAGATTATAGAAGGAGAAATTGTATAATTTAAATGAATTTGTCATGAGGATTCATACGGTTTCAAATTGTGCCTCAATTATACATATTCATACATTGCATGATTAAGGATGAAAACTTCAAATAATTGAAAAAAAATTCCGTTAATTTTTTACTGTGCTTGGATTTTATATATATTCTAAATAATATTGCTGAGTGGACATCAAAATTATCCTATTCTGTTAATATAAATTTTTACTTCTTATATTGTACCTGATACCGAAATGTATAAATCATGAAAATAAAAAAATTATCCTGTAAAATCACACAAAACAATTTATAACTAACAATAAGTAGGATTGATTTGAAGAAAACTTCTTGCCCTGAACTGTCTCGTCAACTTCTACCTTAAATAACCATCCTTCACGCCTATCTTTAAACAGGAAAAGGAGACAATTACACGTTTCATTTCTGGCGAATCTTCTGATGTTATCAAAGTAGAAGCAAGATACAAATGATACCTTGAAATTTCCTCAGAATTATTCAATATCGGCGACAGTTTTAATCCATCATTTTAAACGTGACAACGAAGTCGTATTCAAGCGGACAGGTACGTCTTTCTAATTTATCAGGTTAACGTTACTCAAATAAGGAACGGTCGATTAATCAATGTACCATTACTCGTTCTAATTACAGAAATTAGGTTCATACAAGACTTTGAGAAATTGCCCCGCAACGTCATTCGCGTAGATTCGTTTCGTGTATCTGTATATTTCGCCAGAGGATAAGCGTTTCCATAACACTCCAGGAAAAAGAAGGATTTTCAATCTCGAATATGAAACGAGAATTTCATTTCCCTCTGCCGACGAAGGAGCTGACGTAAGCGGTGGATTCTTGACGACAGAAATTAAAAGCGCCCCGTTGATCCCATTAATCTTGAGATGATAAAACGATTAGCGATCCTAATGGAAAGAGATATTGAGGAAACGGAGAGAGCGACGGCACGAGGGCCGAACAGATGAAAAATTCTCAAGGAGCGGCACAGAGAATCGTGGAATACTTGCGAAATAATAGTATTCCGCCGTAAATTAAAATGGCTCGAGGGACCAAAAAATCGAGGGAAATGAAACGCACGATCTCGCAGGTGTAGAATGTTCGTTCACGTTCAATTACTTAAAGCAATTAATTTTAATTTGCTCGATGCTTCGACACTGCGTGACGTGCGCAGTATTATTCACGCGTATCGTGTCTGTTATTTATAAATAAATGAAAGCAATACCCTGTAATGTGAATATTGCTTAATTTAATGAAATTTCCTTTGCAAAATATGTTATAAAAACGGGAGGTGAATTTGGGAGTACTTGCAAAAAATAAGATTGTAACCTCGCCTAAAACAGGTCGACTGCTCCGAGTCACTAAATTCAAAGTTCTTTTTTTACATTGTTGTAAAAATATAAGAAAAAATTTTTTTTGTAAAAAATAAGATTGTAGTCTCGCCTAAAAGATGTGAACTCCTTGGAGTCACTACATTTAAATTTGTTTTACTATTTTTGTCAACAATGTAGCTTTTAAACGAAAACAAGAAGGACCGAGGTTTTACCTTTTTTAGACAATATAGTGCCAGAGAGTGTTTAACAGAATATCAGGTTCTCCCACTATTTCACACTAAACGCAGACAGCAGGTCTTTTCCTTTTCACGAATCTTCCCGAAATTGCTCTACGTGTTCGAAATACATATGTACATGTTTTAAGAAGAATAAAAAGCTGTTAGAAAAACGCTCGTGGAATATAGTGATATTTTCTATTGTAGGGCGATCGTTTATTATTGCATGACTTTTACGTGACTAGCATGCTGCGTGTTAAAATGAGGAATAGCTGGACATGTAGCAGAGATAACACGAAATTATTCCTGCTTTATGCGTTATAAATTTTTCCCAGAGCAATTACCAGTTTTTAAATACTTTTGTGAGTCATAGGGAGTAGATCGTTTAAGAATATTCTCATGTAATATTTAAAAACTCGAATTATAATAGTGTTTAAAATAAACATTAATATTCTTGTATATAGGGTGTATTCGAAATCATGGTAGGAATAACTGAACAGGGGGTGAATCTTCGTGCAAAAGGAAATCAAAGATTTAGAACGAAGTATTTTCATAAGATACATTGTTTTTCAGAAAAATGACTTTATAGATTTAGCAGAATTTATTAGTAAATATGGTATAACTGTGAATATAATAACTTTGTGTGTTGAAGTAGTTTGAAGTTGTGGAATAATGTTTTTTCGAACGAGGCTTTGCTACATCGACCATCCATCGAGTGCACGCACACGGAAGTAGGACCCACTTCCACTTTCACATCGATTTTTTTGAAAAAAGTCATTCTACAATTTGGACACATTTTATGGATAAGGATTCATTTCATCCACCATCGTACTCTATTTATTCCCCTATTCTGACAAGGTTTAGCCAAGTGTAGGTACGCATGCTAAACGAATTTTCAAGATTGATTTTCTCGAAAATGAAGTTTATGCAAAAAAGTTCTATACACCCTGCATAATAACTTTAAAATTGAACTTGAATCTATTGCCAGAAATCTTCTACCTCTACCTGTCATATTCTATTATAGTCCTTTCTTTCCAAGTCACGACACTTTTCTCATCATTCTTTTCTCAAATCTCAATGTTCTCAAATCCTAATGCCAAACACCCTTAACAGACAGTCACTATATACACACCCCTCGTTACAGTCATGAAACGCATGCACGTATTTGTCCAAGCGTATTCAAAGCTTGATACATATTAAACTATTTAAATCGCTGGTTTTCAATCACGCACATTTATTCCCCGCAATTTTCTCCGTGTAATAATTCAGCACGGAGGCATATCACTTATGCGCGAAAATTATGCTGTACGATCTATTACGTGGGATTAGGTCGGGCGTTCCTTGTAGGGTATCCTAAACTGATCGGTATAGATTTTGGGAAATTATTGGGGCTTGCCCGTGGATGCAGTTTTATTATCTCGTCGCGTTAGGGGCGCGCGGCTGTACTGAAAGGAGCACCTGATTAAGAATGCACCCTCCCAGCGATATCCATGACCCGTGGTTAGGGTTGGTGACATTAATAGCGGCTGCCGTCCAAGATCCGTCCCCTGAAGCGTCTTATATTTAATTCAACGCCGCCACTAATTCACTCCGACGCATATTCAATCATTTCGAGGTATACGCGCCGCGTAATGTCTTTATTCCCGCTCACGTCCATTCCGTGGAATAATTAGAACGGCGGAGGGAACAGTTGCTAATATCACTTTCGTCCAACTTTGTTGTCGAATAATAGAACTAGGTTCCAAGCAAAACATTCTGTGGTCGTTACGTCGTATTGCTTCGCTATTGTTACATCATGTAACACTCGTGGCGTGCATACATCGCGGTCTCTTGATTTCAACTGATAATAACTCTTCATAATGGGACAATAAATTGAAAACTGTTGAATAGGTAGGTTAGAATGTGCTCATTACAAAATATCAGAGAGGCATACGGGAATATAGATATTAATTGTAAACACTTATATATTTTAGGCAAGAATAGGATTGAAAGTGACAATTTGGGAAAGCTTTTAGTAAAGCAAATTACTATTTTATTACGAAATGAGAACTCCTTAAGGAGGTATTCTGGTAATCATTAATAAAAAAGTCGGCCAGAAAAACGATATTATCTGTTTGACCTGGCACCATTTTGAGAAAAATTAATTTCAATGAATAATCTCGATTTAGACGATAACCATATTCTTACTGAATGCAATTTTTCATTTATCATTTATTTCAGATGCTTACGAAGGACAGAATAATGGCAGCATCATGGCAAATCGCACAATTTTCATGTCTTCATACAAACATGTCATACTAATTTTTTCACGACAAAAGAATTTGTAAATATAGTTAAAAGAACAATTAAGATTTTAAAAACGTTGTGTGATACACTTACTTTCATTGCCCATAAAAAGTTCTGAAAAATGGTCACGAAACTCGCGCGGTAGACAAGAATACCCCCTTAATGAAAAAGTTTGTATTTCATAACTTCGAGATTGCCAGCAAAAGAAAACCTGGATGGGTCTTCAAAGGTACGTTCAAGTGACGTATCGATGATATTCTTGAAGACCAAGTTACTAACTGTGTCTCTCACTACTATGTTCTTGTAATGACTTCCAAAAAAAAAAACACATTTAGGGGGACAACTTCCAAGGATATCATGAACGCCATTTAGTGTGCCTTCATTACTAAATGTAAATCTTTCCATGAAGGTATTCTCATTTAAACTTCAGAATAAAACTGGTACCATTCGATTCTCCTTAACGAGAGCTCAACAATCGCTAAACGCTCCTCAGTCCAAATGACTCTATAGACATAACATTTTCCTTTGTACGTCCACTTCACCCAGCTTTCCCCTTAAAATTCCTCAAGATCATCCCCCAATATCCAGAGGACCCACTGCATTCATTATTCCCCTTAATCACTGTCTTCCCCAAGAAACAGTTCCTCCAATATCCCACGCAATACTCCCCCCAAACGGCTTCCAGCGGCAGAAAGAATCTTCTACGTGCACGGACGTCTTGGAGGAAGGATGGTCGCGTTTCAAGCGAGGATGGTGGCGCAAGCTGGTCGTAATTTTTGTGGACGGGTCGCGGCGTTTTCACGGGCCACTGACCCAGGGCAATTCTCGGCGCGGGCGAGAAATTTAATCGCGAGCCGTTCGCACGATTAAACGCCACCAGCGACAACGCACGCGAGACTGGGAGCGTAGCAGGGGCCGAGGGACGAAATAGAGCGGGACAGAGCGGAAGGGTACGCCGAAAGACGTCTCAGCCGAGGCAGAAGGATGAGGCGAGATGAGGACGAAGGGTAGATCAGCGGGTCCCCAGATTTCCCCAGCGATTGTCTCACAAAGTCTCGCGGAGTCTCGTCAGGCCATTCATCGGCGACGTGCCGAGACTTAAAGTCTCGAAAGGTTCAGCAGTTCTTCGTCGAGCCGCCACCCGTTTTCTCGACCTCAAAGAAGCCAGCGGACAGAAGCAGCAGGCTCACCGTTATTCGGTTTTATACGGCCAGATCCCCAGCCCCCCACGTCCCTGTTTCCCAGTCCTTTCTATTACAATCGGCCTCTTCTTCGCCCATCCCCCCGCCACACTCCACCTTGTTACCCGTCCCCTACGACCGATAGGGTTGCCAACTGGCCGATAACGCTGATTGAAAAAAGGCTCCCACGCAAAATCGAATTTCGAAGTTGAGGCTCCCCTGGTAACGGGACGCGGCCACCACCACCGACTACCGATTGGTTCTGATCGCTACACAATTCGACCCTCAGCTATTGATCCCTGCTGGGCCAAACTCCAACGTTTGCCCGACATGCTGAACGCAGGTCTTACTCTTGCGGGCGCATCTGTGTTGATTATGGCCTGATCATTCACGCGGAATATCCGCGGCTGAGTTCGACACTGGGAATAACCTTCGATGATGGTTGGAAGTTGAAGTGTAGTAGCATAATGGTACTCTGGAGGACACTTTTGTTGCTGGCGATGAAATGATATTTCAGATTTAGGTATTCATACATTTTGCAGCTCTGTTTCTGTTGGATCGGTGTATCCAGGTTACTATTTAAGTAGTTTAGTTGTCAGGAGTAGCGGAAGTGTCATACTTCAAGAAGTCATACTTCTTTTCGGATTGCAATTAGAAAAAGGTGAATGGTCCAACGGGGACTATATTTTTTTCCGTGGTACAACAGTGCATGTGTATTATACAGTTACACCACTCTTCCAAATGGAAATGTATACTTCTCTTGCGCACATCAAATCCTCTCGTCATTCTCCGCAAACTAGTACCTATTAGGATTAAGAAATTTCCCAAAATTTCCGCAATTCAAGCGTGAAACACCGTTTACATCGCCCTTCCAGCGCTCCAGTTCTTCGTCGTGTCCTCGCAGCACGTTCGTTACGCTCTAAGTGTTGCCTAACGTTTCGCGGGCAGCAATGCAGCTCGGATATTGCGAGATATGGTCGCTTTAAGGAGAGGAACGTGCGCTGTGCGAATTCTTCGCGCTTTGATTGTTGAACGCTCGCCGCGGAGCAAAGGTCCGCTTTGAATCAACGCAGGAAAATTTGCAGACCTGACCAGAGCCCGTCGCTCCCGACGTATTAATTAGAAGCTCGCCCTTAAAGCACCTGCGCGGTCTAGCCTTAAAGTACCGCGCCGCGGTCTGGCGAATTCAGTGCTCGGATTTCACGTAGCCAGGCTGGAGTTTAGTACACCGTGGGGGTAATTATTCAACCGGCATCTCCCGTGGCAAGGGAGAGTCACGCAAGGGTACATGGGGGGGTTGTAGAAGAGGGACTGGCACAGTAAGAGGGAGGGATAGAGAGGGGGCGAACTGAAGAGAGGGTTTCTGAGCGCGTCATCCATCACTCTGTAACGTACGCATGTATACTCGCGAGAGCCCTGAAATAATTGAGCAAGCGTGGCGAAATCGTTCCCCCGTTAAGCCCAGTAACAAAGATTTCCAGGATATTTGTGCACCAGGCCCGTGAATAATAAATTACGCCGATGAGATACAACTTTTCGAGCTTGCGAGGTTCGAGGAACCAGTCAGTGTTCTCGCGTCGCTGCGCAGTCATGGGGGATGCAGAGGCACTTACTGCCCCTGTAGCAAGATTGGGCCTGTTCTTTAATGCGGTGGCTGATGGAGATATTTTCAGTTGACGTGTTCTGCTATTTCTGTAATATTCATGTTTCGTTTCATGATGCTGTTTTGTTTTGTACGAAATTAGTGCGTTATTTAGGGGGAGAAGTTAAATTTATCAGGAGGTTATTGATGCACTCTGGAATTCATTACATTCATTGTACAAGTGGTGTTAATATTCGTGACTATAAAAAATATTATTATATTCATCTATAATGGGTTAATAGAGAGAGGGAGATAGAGAGAGAGAGAGAGTAGGAAAAGCCTTGAAGAACTAAAAGTGGTTTAATATTCACTGAAACGAATTGAAAATGCTACGTAAATGTTAACAAACATCCACTTGTGATGTCTAAAACCAACTAAAAATAAGAGGACACCTTTTTCAACAGAAGATACCTTGATCCTTAATTCTTAATGCCATCAATCACTCTGTTATATAATTCATTTACTAATTTCTATTTGTACACTTTGCATTAATCATACAAAACTGATAAATCACTGGACTGATCTAATCACTGGACTGATCTTCTCAAAATAACGTTCATTGCCACTTTCCTAGCATATCCCAGAATTATTCATGAACAAAAACATCGTTTCATATCATACAAATTTTAAATACAACCGCCAATTGGAAACTAGTTCCTTCTATTCGTCACTTGAAATAAATTTTTATATCACATCAAAGATAGAATTCTCGAAATATTCATAGAGAGCTGTTGAAGAACCAAGGAAAAGTAACTGCCTATTAAATAAAAAAGAAAAAGAGAGCTGAGGAATTTAACACTGCTTAGCTTATACCTATGCACAAATATTATTCTTCATTATAAGAGTACAACGTATGCTTAATATATATAGATAATTCAATATAACGTTTGCAGTAGAATATAATGAATTTATCGTAAATGTAGCCCCGCATATCTATTTTCGGTAATGTAAGTCAAGGAATAATTTCTGAGTAGGAGGAAGTAACCCACCGAACCCTTCCAATTTAACGAGGTAACTTGATATTACCCGATCCCAGGTAACCTACACTGCACGCTTGAACGAGATTGCGAAAGTTTTCATGGAAAGTAACGTCTATGCATAAATCGTTTGGCCGTGACTTTGCACGGTTTCCTATATGCTTCCGTCTTTAGAAAAGGGAAATAAAAATGTACACGTGAAATGCATGAAAAACGGATTTTCATGTTCCTTCAATCGTTTAAATTCATTCCATAGGAAACCGTTCTCTATGCGCGCAAAAATACGTGCAACAAAATAGAAATATTCAAGATAATTTCATTCTACTTCTAATCAAAGTTAGGAACTTAATCATACACTTCATTCATTGCAGCATTTCTGCTGAACTGATGTTCTTCGAGATAGCTACTTATATTTATTTGTTTATTTAGAACTAGCTGAAATTCACGGTACTACCCGAGTTAATGCAAGTTTGAAAATAAAAGCCGACATTATTATAGACGGCAAAACAGTTGCTAGCGTTATTAAAGTTAGCGAGAAAGGCAAAAAGAAAAAGTCTACTTTTTTATATCGAATAAGTCGTTTGCGAGTTATAATTAATAAAGCACAACATAACATAACAGACCGTAAAAGTGATGAAACCTATTCATTCTCCGCTAGGATAAATTTGTATTACGAACAAACAGACAGAAAATGAATTTTATATATATAGATGACCCATGTGAAGCACTTTAAATTATCATATTTCTCCCATTGAACTGATTGTGGTAAATTATTTTTCTCCTCATTGTTTTTTAAATTCAAACACGGTAGATATATGTAGATAAAAATTGCAAAACTTCTCGTATTTTGATCGCGATAAATTTCCTTTGACTGTGAAAACGCACTTGCAAATTCTAATATTCGAGCCAGGAACGAAATCCACTTGAAACTAAAGGCTGGACGTCAGACGCGTGGCGTGACGGAAAGATCCACGAGGAAACGATCGCAAACCATCGACAAATACGCCATCATGCATAAGAAGGGTCGCTTCCAGGGACGTAACGAGGCACCTGTAACAAGGTTAAACCGTGAGCCCGCGGCGTGCTAATTTCCATCGTGGATTTAATGGCACTTAAAAGCGCCGTTAGATTAAACGACGAGTGAAATCTAATCAGCTTTATCGTCGTGCTCACTCGTGGTGTCGGTGACCTGTTAATTTCTTCTGTCGAACAATGGGAGTTTGAGGATCAGACCAACGACAAAGTTCGGAGACGAAGTAAAATGAAAGCATGCCAGTAAAGGAAAACAGTATATCGAAAACAGTAAGCGTCAAGAATAAAAAGCAAAGCATCTAAAGAATTGTAAAACGGACAAGGATCAAAGACGTTGAGAAGACAGGAACCAGGGAGGATTTCAATTGCAGAGGGTAAGAATTACAGATATGAAATCGCAGGAAAGAGGAAGAGACAAATGGCTGACGGCTGCGAAGTCGGTTCTGGTCCCGCACGGCTCTGCTTTGCTCACGAATCGTCGTTACAATTTTTATTAGTCTACCTCCGTGTCGTTAGTATTCTCGACTGTGCGGGACGAACGAAGGGGCTGGCGATGGCGGACAAAGCAGCAGCGGGATGGAGAGAGAGGACGGAAGGGGCGAGCGTGGCGTTGCATTGGCGTTCAGCACAGCAACGCGCCACGCTGTTCCAATTTATAAAGCTGCCTACGAAATTAAGAACCTGTAAATCTGCGATTCCGAATTAGTATTCCGTCTGACGACCAGTCGCGTCTCCGTGCGCCTGGAAATTGGCGTTTCGACGGGACCAAGGTGTCGGAGCTGCGTGGTGCAGCCGGCGCCGGGACAAAAAGCTAGTTCGTATTGCGAAAGGCTGGCTGTAATATAGGATGGCCGGTAAATCGTGGCGCAAACGGGCCAGACGTGATTCCTCGCGGGAAAAGGAGTAAAAATTGTACGACACGATTTTTTGATTGGTCACGTAGTTGTCGGGGAAAATGGTTTTGAATGTCGAAGTACTGGGTGTGAAGTAACAGCATTTTTTTATTAATCATGAAAGCGTTATTTCGTGCTAAATTTATTAGTTTTAGCGCTTCAGGTCGGGGATTTTAGTGAAATTGAAATATGATGTACTGCATGTGAAATTAGGGGAGGTTTCAGTTATTATTTTTGTGGTTTCGAGTTTGTTGAAGAAATACTGGACGTAGAAGCTTGGCATTCCAAGCTGAACTGATTATTGTTTGCACTACTGTCTAAGATTTGGATGAAATTGAAATATGTTCAATGAGATAAGTAGTCCATGTAAAGTTACTTCTGTGGTTGCAAATCTGTTTAAAAAGTATAGACCACTGAAGTTTACAACTTTAGCAACTTTTTGCACTTAAAGTCTCGGATAAAATTAAAATATAATACAGTGGAAGTTAAATTAGGGGGAGTTTAAGTCATCATTTTGCAGGATTCGAATTTGTTTAAAAAATACAGGTCGTCGGAGTTTCCGATTTTTCTTTCATTTTGCAAAAGCAGGTTTTATAAATGAATGTTTAGCTCTAAAACTATTGACTGCATAGAGCTTATCCTACTTTTAACTAAATCAAGGCGAATTAGCCTTTCTATGTAAATATTTTCACACCTCAAAATCGTTTGCACAACATGGAAATTGTAAATAAATTCTTATTTCACAAATTTCGCATTAACTTACAATTAGTGTTCTTAAAAGTCAAAAAAGAAGTGCCTATGCTTTATTCGTCTGAAGCCTTATTTGAAAAATAAGACTATCTATATACTATGGTAACTTAATAAAACATTTAAAAAAGAATTAGAAATTAAATAAATGATTCCCTTATTTAATCTACGATTAATATTTTGCGTCGGCGCCAGATGTACACAGTGCAAATGATGAGGCACCGACTTAAAAAATATGAGAGTTGTAGATTAAATGAGGGAAAAAATAGGTTTTTACTTTTTAGTGCAATTTTATTTTTTTGAAGTCGGTTTTAATTTTTTTTTAATTTTTATTATTTTCAACTTCATAGTTATATATTGACTCAAATACATAAAATAATAATAATTAGGTGACAATACTCTTTATTATTAACCAGAACTTGCAAAATATTGGATCAATGTTGATGTAGTGAAGGATACGACCACCGGGGTATCGTCCTATTTCGAAAAAAAAGATCATCAAAATCGGTTCATATGCTGAGGAGTTATCCGGGAACACACATAAAAAAAATACAAACAGGTTGAATCTACCTATAGCCTCCTCCTTTTTCAAGTCAGTTAAAAATTGGCATTAAACTAACCTACTTCAAGAAATCTCAGACAATACATTAGGTGGGTCATTGCGTTGATACCTCGATCGAAATTTAACTATATATCACTGAAAAAGGGTACGGAGGTTGGAGAGTGACACGCAACTGATGAAACGCCAGCTTAGCGCGGCACAATCATTGTTATACATCAAACAAGGCTGCACCGTTCATTTCGCTTTTATTACTATCGCCGTACGTTACTAGTGCGCAACACGATTCACTAATTAATGGTAATTATTAATCGCGCGTCGTTGGTATTACAGACTACGCCATTTATTGACTTCAATGTCGAATCGATTGATCCAATAATGCGCCCCTGTCCGATACGTGTTCTGGCGATAGTTAATTGAACGATAATTCCGATTTGATCAAATGACTAGACATTAATTTCCATGGCGTGCTAAATTTCGTTTGTTAAGAACAGGCGCCACAATACACGCCGTTTGCCTCGCTGTTGAATAACGATTTCAACAAAACCGAATGCTTCTAAATCAACCCCAATGCAAATAATTACTCTGAGTACTTCGGTGTACTTTTGTAAACAAGACCCTTAAAGATTCTCAATGCTTTAAATATCGAATATTCTTTTTTACTCTCCACATTAAAAACGAAAAGTATATTACTACCTACTTAGGTCAGTGTTTCCCAACTTTTGAGACACGACTCCCCTTTATAATATTTAAAAAAACCTGCGACCTCCCCCCCCACCCTATATAAGGTTTAGAAAGATTTTATAAGGTATAGAAAGGAAAGATATTAAAAATAGGTTTTCCAGAATATAATTCTAAATTAATAATATTTAATTATCTTAATACATATATTAAATATATTTACAGATATTTAATACCTATATTCATTTATTCTTCTTAGTGTGATAGTTGTGCTTGCATCTATATAACCAGCTGTTTCTTTTCTCATGTATAAAAAATCAGTGTTAATGTAACCATATTAAAATAAATAACTGCTAAGAATCGTCAACTAAAAATAACCGCGGCGACCCCGCAGAGAACGCTTCACGATCCACAGGTTGCGAACCACTGACTTAGGTACTTGAATTTAAATCTATGATGTGAAATAACCCCAACCAATTATCCTTCAGAAACAATGTCTCCCTGTACTCCATAAATCTATTCAAAATTTTCGAAACGCCTTTCTATATCTCATTCCCAATCCTTCGATCCACTTTTCACTGCATAACACGTGTCACAAAGGAAGAAAGTACATAAAGATCCATCTGATTGGTCGGCATATTCGTTCAGTTACTTTCTTGCATAACCGTTCCGGCATTGCTCCGTCTCCGTGTAAGTAATTCCTTCTCTCTCGCGCGTGGAGCTACTACGTTCTCTGCAGTATACATTAGCCGGACAATTGCCGATGCGTCAACTTTGTCCAATAGTCGATCGAGGACATTTCATTATTCGCAAAGTTACGCGAACTCGTTTCGTCCTGACCCAGAAAGTCCTCGTTACGCTGGCTGGCGGCAATGACTCCGCATGAAAACATTTCCACGAAACGCCGCGGGAGCTTGCTGCCACTTCCTGCGCATAAAATAGAAAAAGGAAATAAGGGAGGAAAGGATAAGGGACGCGACTCGGTACAGTTAGAGGCGGGAGTGGCCTCTTCGGGAGGCGATAACGAGAGCAATTAGTGTGCCTACGCACGGATCTCTTCAATTTAGAAACCGCTGCGGAAGCGGTCGACGATCAGCAGGTCCGACTCGTTTCACGGCTCGCAGGTCGGAAATTGCTAGGATGCACCAGGGAAACCGTGCTGGGGAACGTGCATGGAGTAAGGAGTCGCTTCGTTTAACACCTCCATCGACGCAGGGTGTTTTCCGGCAGGACGATCTTTTCATTTGAGGTTTACAAACTGGAGAGTCTTCGGTCACTTTTAGGTGAGACACTTCGGTGGATCGCGAATGCTACCGTAAGTTGCGGGTTTCTTATCATTTTCTAAGGCGAAGGGAGCGTTCCGATTCACGCAGTGAGTGCAGAGATCGCAGCGTAGTCGTTGCGCGTATTCATATCGTTCCGTTTGGTTACTGCGGTTTATGCGTTCTTGAAATTTGAAAATACTACTATAGAGAAAGAAACGTTGTTTACAATAACCTCGATATTATTAAATAATACTGATGAAAGCGAAAATGAAGATGATTGGAAATAGAGAAATTCAAATAATCAAAGATCGTAAACAAACACGCATGCGCGCTGCGCAGTGACTGCTTCACCTCTGAATTTTCTGCGTTTGCTGCACGCTCGCTGGCATTGTATTGGTGGAAAGTGACAGAAATTCTAGGGAATCACACGATGCCACCAATAAGATTCCACCAATTTCATGCACTCACTGCGGTAAATCGGAACGCACCCAATGCTCGCAGGGGCGGATTTAAGGGGTAACGCCACCCTGAGGAGGCCGAAATGACATCAAGGTTTACGATTTTTTTTCCTACGAAATTATGAATGTGACAATTACTTGATAATTATTCATTGTTAGGGCATACATTAAAGGACATACTATGTAAATTTGACAGAAAAATATTAAAAAATGGCCGAGTTATCCGTTATCCTGCAAAACTTCTTCGTCAGGACGCGCGCAGACGGTGTAACGGATTGTGATGCCCAGGATTATCTGAAACTAAAAAACTCATAGTTTTATTGTTCATTGATAAAATATCTATCGTGTAGCATAGGAGTTTTTTGATGTCATATCCCAATTGTTTATAGTAATTGTTTGAATTTGGCTTTTTTTAGTAGAAATTTAATGTTCATTTTCACTTTGCTCGCATTTGTACAAAAATGTTTTTTTCTCTAAATCCCTATGCTACACGATAGATATTTTATCAATGAACAATAAAATTATGGGTTTTTTAGTTTCAGATAATCCTGGGTGTTCCGCGTCCTTCATAATAAATCCATAATGTTTATTACAGTGACATTCGGGCGTTGCGCTAACGGCGTAACTAAAATTAGAATCGTAGCTTTAAGTCGTTTATAGTAGTGTTATTCTTAGATCCTTTAGGAATAAGTTCTTTTATACGTGTTTTCCCATAACGGGACTTAGTCCTTCTTTATTTTCATACAACCGTGTACGCGTCGGTTTATAACTTGTATCCTGTCATATTTCTTCAGTATTCAGATACTTTGGACATCTAGTCGACAATAGGTCTTGTCCGCGCGAACCCCAAACATCGGACAAAAGAGTCATAAACCTATACCGTCAGTAGGCGCTCAGAGGCTCGGCTCGGCTAAGCTAATCCTTGACCTTGCATTTTTACAACATGCACGTGCACGCATTACCTCACCGAGGAACTTTCCATTTCCACAACTCCACTGAAACTGTAAGGGCGGTTCCCTATCTACGACCTTCAACCAATCATCAGCGACAATTTGTAACCGCCTACTCAGTTGTTCGAGCTTTCCTCACGAGTACGAAACTTCAAAAAAGGAGATATCATCTCCCGTCAAGGCAGAACGGTCAGCGTTAATCCGTCAACGCATTACGGTTAACGCGAGACATTAACGAAAAATCACAATCTGTTCAACGAGTCATCCGCAAAACATTTTTCAGTGTTTACCTGTCTATTCCATTTATTTGTTGTTATTGTTGTTGTTTAAATATAATTGAATTATTGTTTCTTCTACCACTTCTTCAAATTAATCAGCCCTATTACAATAATTCGTTTAGGGCATCCGCGTAATTTCGGTGTCGATAAAAATCGTAACGGAGATTTACGACCTCCGTTGATTCGACATTCTAAGGTCGAGTCTCATCGTGGCTACGCGCGAACATTTTGGTCCTTCGAGCCGGAGACCAGTGAACTTGTGGACTTCAACAGACTCTCAGTGTTACAGATAGTGATTTTATCTGCAACGTCGATCCAAACATCGACCATAAGATCACACCAGTGATCTAATCCTTGTCTGCGGTGAAACCGGAGGACTTCGCAGCGACCACCAGGTTGCAACGTCACCAGGCGTCTCAGGCCATTCAGGCTTCAGCATTGCGCAGCATCCTCGCCTAGGAACACCAAGGACCTTGCCATTGTGGCACTTCCCAGCACCGATTGTGCGATCATCATAGTGATCAACCATTACCTGCGGTACAACCGGAGGGCATCGCAACGACGACGAGGTTGCAACATTGCCAATCGTCTCAGGCAACCCAGCCTCCATTTCCTGTGCAGCATCCTCGGCCAGGAACACTCCAAGGACGCTACCATCGTGACGGATCGCAACACCCCTGATATCTTCGCATCGACAAGGTAGGCTCGTTAGTATTCGCCAATTCCTTTCTCGCTTCCTTATTCTATTTCCACGATGCCGAAAACGAGGCGTTCTGATCAATCTACCCACTCACTGCAAATAGACATTACAGCGCAAGAGATCAGTTGTCTACGGCGCAAACGCAGTAAGATCATAGGACAGATTACCTCGTTTGAGACGTTACTTAACGAATGTTCAGACGGTGGACAGAGCGACGCGTATCTCCTTAAATCCCATTTAAACAGTTTGAACGATCATTGGAGTCGATTTGAAGATATCCAATCCGCCCTTGAGGACCTCAATGAAACGGAGGAAACGCAGCGTTACGAAATTCAGAACCGATATCACCTTGTCGTAGCTCGCGCCAACAGGCTCATTGACAGAGATTTGCCGGTAGCACCAACAATGCGCGCGTCGAATTCATCACCTGCATCAACAATGTCAGCTCAATTGACGGTTAAACTCCCCGAATTGCGCTTACCGACGTTCGATGGAACAATCGAAGAATGGCCATCATTTTTTGACATTTTTTCATCCTCGATAGACCGCAATGAAGATCTAACGCCGGTTCAAAAACTGCAATATCTCCGGTCAGTCCTGTTAGGCAAGGCAGCCGCGTCTATTCAGTGTTTAACTACCACAGACGCGAATTACGCCAGCGCGATCGAAATATTAAAGACAAAATACGATTGCACGCGCAGAATTTTATTACGACATTGTGACGCGATTCGAGAGTACCCAAAACTCGTAAAGGACTCTTCGGAATTATTAGGCAACCTCGTAGACTCCATGAATCAACATCTAAGAGCATTGAAAAATCTTGGGGAACCAATCGAATCATGGAACACTTTCCTTGTTTCCACCATCTTATCGAAGGTGAATTCAAATACCGTGTGGCATTGGGAAATTTCTCTGAAGGACAAGAAGATGCCGTTATACACCAACCTCTTGGAATTTTTGGAGAAACGCGCGAATTGCGCGCCAGCTTCATCATCAAAATCAGCGTCTACCGAGAAAAGCACGCGCGGGCCGACGGAACAACAACGGGTGAACAAATCGGGGCCACCGCGTGGTCACACATTCGTAACTACAAAAGACTCGGAATGTCCTGTTTGCAAAGGTTCTCACGGGATTTGGTATTGCGAAACTTTCAGGGGACAATCAGTAAAGGAACGATCTCTCGTAGTTGAAAAAGCCTCCTTATGTTCTAATTGTCTCGGATTCGGACACACGCTAAAATATTGTAAATCAGGTGCATGTCGTATCTGCCATAAGCGACATCACACGATGTTACATAAGCCTGGATTTTCGCGAGAGGAAACAACAAACGAATCCTTCCCAATAGGAGATGTAGTTACTTCTGATTCATTAACAGAAATAGATCCATCGACGTCGGATTGACTGAAGGCCGTTGAGTATCCAAAGGGAACAACAGGTCAAAATGCTTTTGTTATTAATCCTGTTACTAATCAGCTCCTTGTCACTGCGCAAATCAAAGTTATGAATAAAGACCAGCAACCTGTAATTTGTCGAACTTTGATCGACACATGTGCGACGTCAAATTTCATGACCGAGAACTTCGCTAAAAGGCTCAATTTACCACAAAAAAAGTGTTACGTTCCCATTGGAGCACTCAACGACATGTCTACAGTTGCAACGCATAGCATCGAAGCAACAATACAAGCACGCGCCAATAATTACCAGCGTACATTAACCTTTTTGACCATCCCCAACATTTCGGCGTTAATACCTGACCAGCCGATCGACCGTGCGACTTTGGCCATTCCAGGTAATCTTAACCTGGCCGATCCCGATTTTCATCAGCCAGCACCTGTCGACTTATTATTGGGTTCCGGGATGTCATTATCATTATTGTGCGTCGGTCAAATCGATCTGTCACCTCCAGACGGTCCAGATCTTATCTTACAAAAAACGAGATTCGGATGGATCATCGGGGGGAGCGTACCAGTCGCTTCGTCAACTAGAAAACGTGTGTGTCACACAACCACTATTCTTCAACTGGATCTTGCTCGGTTTTGGGAAATCGAAGAAGGCCCACAAGTTCAGCATCTGTCGGAATCAGAAGCCACTTGTGAACAACACTTTCAGGCCAACACCACGCGAACCTCTGATGGAAGATACATCGTTGCGCTTCCATTTAACGACAAGATTCGACAACTCGGACAATCGAGGTCGAGAGCCTTGAAGCGACTCAGTTCTCTTGAGCGAAAGTTACAAGGGGACGCAGAGTTATGCCAGCAATACCACGCGGTGATTCAAGAATATTTGGATCTTGGTCACATGTCCGAGATTCCAAATATTCAATCATTTCACGACGGCTATTACCTACCGCATCATGGAGTCACCAAAACTACCAGTCAAACAACGAAGTTAAGAGTTGTTTTCGACGCATCAGCAGGAACCAGTACAGGAGTATCCCTGAATGATACTCTACATGTGGGACCCAAGATTCAGGATGACCTTTTGTATATACTCCTTCGTTTTCGCTCTCATCAATATGTCATCACCGGCGACATTGAGAAAATGTACCGGCAATTCCTCGTTCGACCGGAGGACAGGAAATATCAACGGATTCTGTGGCGCGACAACGATGGAAGGGTTAAGACTTACCAACTCAATACAGTAACGTTCGGAGTTTCGGCAGCTCCATACTTGGCCATTCGTTGTCTCAAACAATTGAGCCAAGATGAAGGTCACCGATTTCCTCGCGCTTCCGAGGTTCTACAGCGAGACTTTTACGTGGATGACGTGCTCACAGGAGCCTCAACAAAAGAAGATGTACTCACCCTTCGGAAAGAACTTATTGAACTTCTCAAACTGGCTGGTTTAAACATTCGACAGTGGGCATCCAACGATCGAAGCCTTTTACAGAATTTGCCAAAGGAATTGATCAACAACAAACTTCACCTCGGCGAATCATCAACGCTAAAAACCCTAGGAGTTTTTTGGAATTCTACGGAGGATATCATTAATTACGCGGTTAAAACCTCAACCTCTCCTTTACGTATCACAAAACGTTATATCAGCTCCGAGATCGCGAAAATTTATGATCCACTGGGACTCCTAGGACCAGTGATCATAATCGCGAAAATCTTACTTCAAAAACTTTGGTCTCTAAAAATCGATTGGGACGAATCATTGCCGATGAGCATCCATTCGGAATGGACTCAATATTATACTCAGCTACCGTTATTAAATAACATTACATTTCCACGTAGCACAATTATCAACCGAGCAACAAATATTCAGATTCATGGGTTTTGCGATGCTAGCGAAAGGGCCTATGGAGCGTGCATCTACCTCCGCACTACCGATGCACGTGGTTGCATACGAATTGAATTGTTAATAGCAAAATCCAGAGTAGCTCCACTCAAACAACAATCGATTCCGCGACTCGAATTATGTGGGGCGCTCCTTCTTACATCTCTAGAGAACACGGTTCGAAAAGCTCTACGTTTTAATACAGAGCGTACCATTTTCTGGACAGATTCCACCATCGTCCTACATTGGCTGAACACTTCTCCTCACACATTAAAAACCTTTGTCGCGAACCGCGTTTCAGAAATTCAGACGAAAACTGAAATTACAAATTGGCGTCACGTAAGAACCTCCGACAATCCTGCGGATTTCATTTCTCGAGGTCAGTCACCGGAAGAATTTCTCCGGCCTACCATTTGGCATCACGGACCAGAATGGCTCCACAATAACGAATCTCATTGGCCAGTCTGGGAAATGACACCATTGAGTATCCCTGAACAAAAGACAACGATCTGTTTAACCACCATACCCTTAGATACCACGATCTTGGAAAAATATTCGTCATGGGGAAAAATGCAAAGGATATTTGCGCGCTGTTTTCGATGGAAATGTACCAACACCGCAAAGGGAATTCTTACTTCACCAGAAATTAAATATGCCCACGATGTTATCATCAAACTTATTCAACGGCAACATTTCCCAGACGAGATACGATGTCTTACCCAGGGTAAAACCGACCGGGTAAAGGGTAAATTACAACGTTTGAACCCTTTCATCGATCAAGACGGGCTGATACGCGTTGGAGGTCGATTGAAACACTCGGCAATGCCATTTTCACAGAAACATCCGATTATCATCCCGAAAACACACGTCACTAGGTTAATCATAGAAAACGAACATCGCATGCAATTACATGCAGGAACTCAAGCGACCCTGTATGCAGTGAGACGTCGATATTGGCCCATAGATGGCCGAACTCAAGTCTGGAAAACGATAAGAAATTGTATACGCTGCTGTCGAGCACGACCACCACCTATTGATTACATTATGGGTAATCTTCCTGAAGCAAGGGTTACAGAATCGCGGCCATTTGCAAAAGTAGGAGTGGATTACTGCGGACCATTCTTCATCAAAGAGCGTCGACATCGGAACATCAACCGAATCAAAGTGTATGTAGCGGTATTTGTCTGTCTAGCAGTAAAAGCTGTTCACCTCGAACTCGTAAGTGACCTTACCACTGAAGCTTTTATTGCTGCTCTTCGGCGCTTCATTGCCAGAAGAGGATTTTGCGTCAGCTTGCACTCAGACAATGGCACGAATTTTGTGGGCGCAAATAACGAGTTGCGCGAATTACGCGTACTCTTACAATCAGACGACCACTGCGACAAGGTGAAAACTTTTCTCGCAGATCGCAACATTGAATGGAATTTCATTCCCCCTTTGACCCCTCATTTCGGAGGTCTTTGGGAAGCGGCAGTGAAATCTTTCAAATACCATTTAAAACGTGTTGTAGGCAATGAACTTTTTACTTTTGAAAATTTGAATACTTTAATCATTGAAATCGAGTCCATTTTAAATTCTCGTCCACTTACTCCTATTTCTTCCGACCCAAACGATCTCCTCGTCCTAACACCCGGTCACTTCCTCATTGGCGATTCATTAACGAGTTTGCGAGATCGAGATTTCAGGGATACACCATCTAACCGTTTATCCAGCTGGCAACACATCCAGAAAGTAAAACAACACTTTTGGACTAGGTGGCATCGAGAATATCTGAATGAATTGACCAGTCGCAGCAAATGGACCAGCGGTTCGCATCAAATTAAGGAGGGCACTGTCGTCCTTCTTAGGGAAGATAACATACCACCCATGCAGTGGGCCCTGGGCAAGGTCATCAAGGTACATCCAGGTTCAGATGGCATTGTTCGCGCGGTTACAGTTCAAACCGCCACCAATGTGCTCGATCGAAGCATCAAACGATTGGTGCCTCTACCCAACCAAACTGATGAGGACAACCCCGCACAGCTGCCATGCAGGACAGGGTCCAATCAACATGCGGACTCGGACACATAATTATAAGCGTTCATATTTTGATCGGTGTCCTCTCAACGGGGGGAGGATGTTCCGCGTCCTTCATAATAAATCCATAATGTTTATTACAGTGACATTCGGGCGTTGCGCTAACGGCGTAACTAAAATTAGAATCGTAGCTTTAAGTCGTTTATAGTAGTGTTATTCTTAGATCCTTTAGGAATAAGTTCTTTTATACGTGTTTTCCCATAACGGGACTTAGTCCTTCTTTATTTTCATACAACCGTGTACGCGTCGGTTTATAACTTGTATCCTGTCATATTTCTTCAGTATTCAGATACTTTGGACATCTAGTCGACAATAGGTCTTGTCCGCGCGAACCCCAAACATCGGACAAAAGAGTCATAAACCTATACCGTCAGTAGGCGCTCAGAGGCTCGGCTCGGCTAAGCTAATCCTTGACCTTGCATTTTTACAACATGCACGTGCACGCATTACCTCACCGAGGAACTTTCCATTTCCACAACTCCACTGAAACTGTAAGGGCGGTTCCCTATCTACGACCTTCAACCAATCATCAGCGACAATTTGTAACCGCCTACTCAGTTGTTCGAGCTTTCCTCACGAGTACGAAACTTCAAAAAAGGAGATATCATCTCCCGTCAAGGCAGAACGGTCAGCGTTAATCCGTCAACGCATTACGGTTAACGCGAGACATTAACGAAAAATCACAATCTGTTCAACGAGTCATCCGCAAAACATTTTTCAGTGTTTACCTGTCTATTCCATTTATTTGTTGTTATTGTTGTTGTTTAAATATAATTGAATTATTGTTTCTTCTACCACTTCTTCAAATTAATCAGCCCTATTACAATAATTCGTTTAGGGCATCCGCGTAATTTCGGTGTCGATAAAAATCGTAACGGAGATTTACGACCTCCGTTGATTCGACATTCTAAGGTCGAGTCTCATCGTGGCTACGCGCGAACACTGGGCATCACATTCCGTTACACTGTCTGCGCGCGTCCTGACGAAGGAGTTTTGCAGGATAACGGATAGCTCGGCCGTTTTTTAATATTTTTCCGTCAAATTTACATAGTATGTCCTTTAATGTATGCCTTAACCATAAATAATAATGAAGTAATTGTCACACTCATAGTTTCGTAGAAAAAAAATCGTAAACTATGATGTCGTTTCGGCCTCCTCAGGGTGGCCTAACCTCTTAAATATTTGGCGTCTCTGGGTTAACAAGCGACTGCTGCCTTTTCTGCGAAATATCATAAAATATTTTGATTTAAAAGCTAATTACATGCTAATTCGCTACATGACAAAAAATGAATTCGTTTTAAAGTTGTCGCAACTCTCTGTGTTTAAACCTTTTCTAATTTCTTTCGCCTAAAATCCGTCACTCCCCAAAATTTTCCGTCCCAGGCTACAGCTTAATTAATCTATACCAACATCCACCCCTGACTGTTCGTTTTCTCGAGTCAATGCAAAGTGGACAGTAGTGACAAACAAGGAAAAGTTCCCAACCTGGAATTTGAGATTTAAATTTTTTGTGGAAATCACCTTGAAGTTAAATCAGCCCTATAAGTTATCGCGTCTTTTGATTTTTTAATATAACTTTATTTTTCCTTTAGTAGTGTGATAGAGCATAAAAAACTGAACAATTCTTATATTTAAAGTTTTGGTCTATCTCCTATCACTGTAAAATTATATTTAAAAAAAAAATGAAAAAGTCGATAACTTCGGCTGACTTTCTTTCAGAGTAAATTTCCCAAAAAATTGCTCCTTGCGTACTCCAATATGCTCCACATCCACATGAAGTTTCATTGAAACCAGAATTTTCGTATTGGGAACGTTTCTTTGTGAGGGCTTTACCTGAAAGAGTTCTTAGGAGACATGAGTAGGTACTGTCTGTACCTTTTGGGATGTAAAACGGGTGCTTTTACAAGTGTTAGGCTGCACCAGGAAAACCGTGCTGAGGAATTCGCATGGAGTAAGAGGGTTGCTTCGTTTAACACCTTCATCACTTTCCTTTGATGTTCGTTGAGGTTTTCAAACTACAGATTCTATCCTAAGACATTCTCCTTTTTCTCGAGTTACAAAGTGGACAGTAGTGGCTAAGTGTCTTGTCTGAAAGAGATCTTAGAGGACATGAGTACTGACTGAGGCTTTTAGGAAGTAAGACTGGTACTTGTGGAAAGGTTCTGAGTTTTGGTCAGATCTAAATTAGGTACACTGTGAGTTGTACTGTATGGTACGTCAAGAGCCCTCTGAAGAAGGTGCAATTTTAACGAAACGTAGGAACATTTTTATAAGTAGCTTTTCTGTAGAAGCTTTAAGTATAGTACCATTGCAGAATTTCCTTATTTGTTTATTAGCAAAATATGCCTCCGCTTCGCTTCGAGCCTTAAAGATATTAAGGACTCACATTTCACCCTCTTCCACCACCCCATTGGGGGTTGATTAGTGCAAAATTCTGAAATTTATTTTTAGGGATTTGTGTGGGTAATCTTTCCAAAAAAAAACAAGTTGATATCTAATTGGGCCTAAGAGATTTTTGGGAATTCGTAAAAATACATTTCACCCCCCTTAACTCCCTTGGGGATGGAATTTCCAAAAATCCTTCCAAATTTCACGTTCCTAGGTTAAACGGTTTGAGCTGGGGTTGATGAGTCAGTCGGTCAGCCAATCAGTCAGGACTTCTTCGTTTATATATATATATATATATATATATACAGTGGGTACAGAAAGTATTTGTACACCCTTTAAAATCGCATAACTTTTTTCAAATTAATCCAAACAACTTGAGTTTTTTTTAGAAGCTAGAGGGATTAGTTTGCTAAATGATGTGATTCGTCGTTTAAAAAAAAATGAACATGGTCGGAATAGCAAAAAAAGTAGTAAAAGTCGTTTTTGAAACTTTTTTTTGTGAGCCTGTAATGAAAATTCAAAAAACCCGTTTGTAGATTTCAGTAAGTTATCTACGTGCCTAAAATTTCATCAAAATCGGTCAACGTTGCTCTGAGTTATGAACGCTTAAAGATCGCAGAATAAGGTCGAAAATCGCGGAAATTCCCGAAATCAGCGATTTTCGACCTTATTCTGCGATCTTTAAGCGTTCATAACTCAGAGCAACGTTGACCGATTTTGATGAAATTTTAGGCACGTAGATAACTTACTGAAATCTACAAACGGGTTTTTTGAATTTTCATTACAGGCTCACAAAAAAAAGTTTCAAAAACGACTTTTACTACTTTTTTTGCTATTCCGACCATGTTCATTTTTTTTTAAAACGACGAATCACATCATTTAGCAAACTAATCACTCTAAATTCTAAAAAAAACTCAAGTTGTTTGGATTAATTTGAAAAAAGTTATGCGATTTTAAAGGGTGTACAAATACTTTCTGTACCCACTGTAGATTAAAATTCGAGGTAAGTAAGCAAGCTAGATGGAATCAACTCTCAAACGCTAGGGTACCCAAATTTCTACTTGGGATGACCATTGGAGTTCTAAGAATTGCATTGGTCACAATAAGCTTCCAAAATTGCATACAAATGGATATAAACTCACAAATCCATCATTTAGAAATTTACTTCACTAAGAATTTACGTTTGTGTAGCATCCCAAACATTCAAGAAACTTACGTGGGAGTTACTCTAGAGCGTAGACTTGATTTCGATAGAAATATCGAATTATAAATTGTAAGTCCAAAATGTTGTGGTATTTGTACGATCCTAGTGTTTATCCTTCCACTTGTTCTCCCACTGCATCCACTAACACGTCTCTGGCCTGCATAGTTGCCCATTTGACAAGGATTACAACCTGACACTGCGGTTAGCCTGCGTGTAAACTTAACCAAGAACCTCTGGACTTTGTACAAAGGTATCTTCTTCGAGTTTTGGTCGTCACTCAAGCATGCAGTGGCCTTCCGGCATGCTTCCATGGAAACCGTCTTGTCGGATAAATAGATGGTAATAAAAATAACCGTAATTCATTGCCAATGGTCTCAGAGCTTTGAAAATTTCTAGTACTTCACAGGTTTAATATTCATCTACGATTGACGAAGGAACTAAAAACAGTTAGTAGCAAATATTCATTATTTATGAAAAAAATGGTAGATTAATATATTGTTTTGCAGAAAGGATACCTATTTGATGAAAGTGTTTAGTACTTATGGAGTAGTGAGTAACCTAATTAGTTAATTTTAGATCAATAAATTATAAGTATCCTGATACTTGTAGTGCAATGTAGGTTGTACCTATTTTCTAATACATGCTTGTATATTATAAACCACACACTTAATTCCGAAGCACACTTAAAAGTGTAAACGGAATTTAATGGAAGTTCATTCAACATTTAACAATTCTAAATATATCTGCTCATCATGCTCAAATAAAACCTGGTGCCTGATAAAATCAAAACTACACTCGCTGAGGAACTTTGTATGAAATATGAATATTGAAGAAACGTAAAGAATATTATTCGAAGCAAATCTCTTCGCATAACGAAAAATTTCGAGTACTCCAGAGCAAAGGGGTGTACAGTCGTTGGTACGTATTTAAATTCCTTTCGTGCAGCTAACACGTAGAGTACGTAACTCCTTAAAAAGAAAAAGTTAAACACTACACTGTTAGATTCTTTAAGGCGAAACTTAAATTAGAGCGAAGTCGGTGCGTACTTCGTTTCATGAATATTCCACGCAGTCGCTTATACTTGGCTTGTTCTCCTTCTAACAAAAACCATTGTCGATGCCATTGTCACTGGGTCCTGTTAAAAGAGAGAAAAAGAAGGTGAGAAAACGAGGCAACTCGGTTTGCAAAACCTACGATACTGCATTAAAATTTTGTTATGCGAGCGGAGACAGGAAAAGTAAGGGAAATGAAAGCAAGTCGAATAAGGGAAGAAAGTGAAATGGTACCAGGAATAAGTACCACTGCTTCAATGACGCTAACTCGAGCAACGAAACTTTGAATGTATTCGCGATGTAATAAAACTTGGTTATCAAACTTTTTAAAAAGATCAGGAACGAAAGAAAGAAACTGGTGGATGTAGTTACATCGGTCGAGTACCAAATATGAACGAAGTATGGCAAGGATAACGTGGCTTCAACTCCACGTTCCATAATTTCAAGTTTTGTAATCTTCATTTCAAACTTTAATAACCTACTTGTGTGGCTAATCATGGCAAATAAAACTACGATATTAGAAACTTCTGTTTTCTCAGATTCTGCGAGGAGAATATTAAAATTCTTTGAATATAAATTATCCTTAATGAATTGAAGATAATAATATATTGATTTTCAGGACTTCTTTCAATTATTTCAAGACATTTATTTGATCTAAGTATAATGAACTCGAATTGAGAATATTTCAATTTGAAATAACTCCCAGGATATGCGATTTCAAACTATCACGGGATATTTTTTAAACAAAAGAAAAACAAAGGGAAAAGTGAGATTAATATTTGCTACACGTGCTGGGCATTGAGTCGCAGACTTTCGAGTGTCAACGCGACAAGTGACGGAAGAAATACTCTCTCTTGGAAGGAAATCGGTTGACTCGGATAAAATACACTTATCACCATCTCAAAGAAGCTACAATGGTTCAATTCCATGCAAATCTCTAGAGGTATCCCTGGCGTGGCAGCTTCGATAGCGTTGAAACGTCTGTTACAGGGGCGGGTCTATTTTACGATCGACTCGAGCAGCTTCCTCGACTTCCGTGAATTGCAAGAAATACCCTCCAGTCTTTCACACCCAAACGCGATTAAGCAATTCAAAAGCCTTTTATTTCATCGAATCGATACATAATTATAATAACCCACCAAACTGAATCCTTAAAACGAACAGCACGCGATCACGCTCTCTCCAGATCGCGAAATTTCCCGATCGTTGTTCCGCGTCGTTATCAGCGACATGACGTTTAACATTCAAAAGCGATACGTCAATCGGGAGCCGTCGATCGTCACGGGGGAAAAACGTAACCAGCACGATAAGAAAACGCGAACGGCGGACGTTTCATCATCTAGATCAACAGATAATGTCAATGTTGTCCCGCGATGGCGGATGCCAAAGGGGTGGGTGTGGGTAACATGTTGACCATGAATTTTGAAACTGCGCGCCACAAACGCGGGCTGGTCCACTGAATTCGTCAGCGGCAGCCGGACAGAAATTCGTGCTCACCGTGGTGTAGATAGGAGAGCACGAAACGACCAAATTTGCATTCTTGACCGCAAATAGCGGCAGAGGGGGCGGCGCAGAGATGGCGGCACGGCGGAGCAAGGAGACGAAGCTAAACTGGCACAAACGAGCTAATTTGCTCTCGTTAGTGTGACTGCGTACATCGTCCTCGTTATGAGCGGCGGCGTGTTAATTACACTTACACGTTGTCCGAACAGGGAGATAATGCATCCGGTCATCCAAGGTGTGCCCAACGGTATGTGTACCTGCGGAAGAGGAATGGAAACGGCGTGGAACGGTCCCTGGAATGCGGACGAGTGTTACTGTCGCTTCACACTGAGTCCTGTCTATCTTTTTGAGGCCATGAATGAACAGCGATGGAATAAATTCGTGTCGACAATTTGGTGTGACAGAGTCCTGTGATGGAGAACAGTGGGTGAGGATGAACGTTGTATTTTATCGCGGTTATTTGTAGGCGGTTCTTGGAATTTTTATGATCGTTCCGTGGTGTCAATTGTTGAGGGTGGCGTGGTCAGTTATGGCGGAGATGAACGTGCGATATTTAAGAAAATAATATTGTGTAAAGTAAGTAAAGATAATTGGTGAATGTAGATGGAGCAATTGATTTTTAATTTCAAAGTTACATTATTTGAGAAAATGTCTACTTTGGTGCCTAGAAAAGGTATTCTGTGGGTATTCTTTCAATTTCCATAGCCATTTGCGCCGTTTGTATAATAGAATTCTGTATTCTTCCAAGAGTGTCTGGTCTGTGCTTGGCAGGCATGATCTACTTGCCGCAGCAAGAAGCTACGTAATGCTACATACTTATGGCATAATAAGAAGCATTAAGTAACTGTAATATTAATTAAATCAGACTGGTATGTATATTTATCTATTTTACCATTTCTACACACTACTTATGCTTGCGTAATCTTTTTTCATTTTCCCCGAATGAATCTTACTTAACACTTAAGGGTACTAGGCAGTCGTTTTAGTCGAAAATGAAGCATTTTTTCTAATTCCTTCCAAAGAAATCAATTGAAACTGAGACTTAAGTTTATTACCATCATAAGTTTTAAAAGAAACACGTTCCTTTAGTAAAAAATATGCATTATTTACGACGCTACAGACGGATTATTAAAGAGGCTTCTTAAAAAAATTCTCTTGTTTTGTAGCGATAACTCAAAAACAGAGATTCCAATCGATTCAAAAAAATTCGAACATGTTCCCGAAATGTGTAGTTTTGGCTTGAACCTAAATTGAAGTTAACAAAAACTCTTATTCTAAATTCTAACATCATCATTTTTAACGAAACACGCACTGTTTTGAATAATCGCCATTTCGTAACTGTGATTTTCATAATTTTGCTTCTTCTAAAGGTTCAATGCAAATCCAGGTGCATCCTGAAGAAGAATTTACAAGCAGGTGGCTGAATTTCGTTTCGATTCTTCAAAAGCGCTTCAAAACAGAAGAAACCTTTTTACATACAAAGTCTCTGTACCGTCATCTAGAATGCATATTCTTGGCGAAACAAACATGTTTCTTTAACGCTTACGATGTTAATAAACATTGCGTCAAAGAACAAGTCTCCGCTTCAATTTATTACTTCGTGATTAATTGAAAAAGAGATGCTTCATTTTTGCCAAAAAACAACTGTCTAATAAAACGAGTCAATTTAACCCCACAAATTTTAAGAAATTTGCTTCACCATTGTTAACAAGTCCTGAATCGTCTTTCTCGAAGAGGCTAACAAAGACACAAGGTAACAAACAAGCCTATGAAGTCAGCACCCGAAGCAGCAGCGACGCACTGCAGTAAACTCTCCAGGAACTTGTTCCCTGCGTGCGAAAGGGGGTAGAAAAGCGAGGTGGCACGGTTGAAAGCAATAACAGGATGATAAAGTATGCACGGAGTTCTGCTATGGAGGAGAAACAATGCGTCGCTGGAAACCGTGAGACGATAAGGCGATGCATCGAAGGAACCGGTGCGCGCCGTTCGAGGGTGACCATGCGCGGGTGGTGCAAAAATGGTGGCGAAGAGGCTGGCGAAGTGTTGCTGATGAGGTAGCTATCTCGCGGAGACGTTGCGTAAAGCGTGTGCACGTGTATAGAAATAGCCGTGGACGCGCCAGATGCTGCCTGCAGCCGATGGAAATGTAAAACTGTGACAACTCCCGGAATAAAGTGGCTGAATAAAATACAACTAAATCCCCCGCCGCTTGCCTACACGTCGGGCGCGGAGCTCGGCGGGTGCCGAGTGGAGCTGAGACACGCTGCAATGTCGGGACTACCACACGTTACCACCGAGAACTGTTCTTATATGAGATAAAGCGCCTTGGAGAATTTATTCACGGCCGTAAGAAGGAAACCCGTGCGAACGTCTATATCGCGATTTGCTACTCGAGCAACTTCCATCCTGCGTTCGCCCTGAGACTCCGCGCCCCTGACCCATTCCGTCAGCCATTTTCTCTTTGTAACGAAAGCAAAAGTTCGCGTGCTTTTAGTCGACCGAAGTGTGAAGTGGCGGGATGCATTAAAGCTTTCCTTGACATTATTGGGGAAGATGGTATTTTTTAGAACATCAGGGTTAGGAGAGACCGGGGCATAGTGGGACATTTTTTGAAATTGGAAGATATTTATTTATACACTGGGAAAATAACTTTTGTTTTATATATAGGTAAAGTTTAGACATATTTATAAGTAAATGAATTTTTCTGAGATTTTTGTACAGTGTCTTGAATGATTTGTTTTTTTAAAACTTTCTTTTTGTATTTTGTGCTTGGTACGGGGTAGTTTTGGACAGCACTACTGAAAGCTTTTATTTAATTTTTTCAAGCAGTATATAAACAAGAGAGAAACACAAACATACTGAAATAAAGAAAAGAATATGTTAGTTATGTATTTAATCTGATACCCATGATAATGCAAATTAAATTTTACTCGGGCATTCAGTCTCAATGTTTCACCTACTTTGATAGGATGTGGCAATTTCGCAACTATATCCGACTTGTCTGAGGATAAACGAAACGAAATTTTTCACTTTTTCTTAAAAACTTCGACTCATAAGTACCATCGTCATCCAGACTCAGAATTTGCTGTATACAATACCTATTTTATGCTCTTTTTTCAGAAACTTAATTAGCAGAAGATCCCAAACAGATATTTTTGTCATCAAGTAGTGATAATATATTCCAATATAATACAGTCCAAATCCGCTCCAAACAAACTATCCAAAAGTTCCACTGATGTTCAACTTATTTACTTATGGTTAACATGAAATATACATATAATGCAGATATTGATACGTTAGAAAGCAAGCCTCTAAAATGATTGTATGTTTAAAGCAAAATTCATAAAAATATGCATCATTAACTGATCAGTCTACATTCCAACTTTTAATCATTTCAATTAAGCTTACCTTGTTTAGGAAAAACACCAACTATTGTAATCGATATTCATTTGTAACCGTATCGAAGACTTTGTGGCTGATATTACAACTACACAGAACATATCTAAGGAGGCAAATTTACATTGTCCAAATGTGGCCCGGTCTCCCCTACACGAGATTTGATTGGTTATGGAATTATGGTGTAGGCTGTAGGATAATAGTAATATTTAACTTTTTTTGTGGTGGAACTTAGCAATTATGAGTTAGTAGAAATCTTCATTCTTAAATAGACCAATTTTACAAAGTTTAAATTAAGAATATTTTCTGTAATCAACTGATCAATTTGAAGTCTTCATATGCATTCGATTAAAGGTTTATGCCATTTTTTAGATTGTGAATTGATAATTGAGATGTATAGATGCGTAGATAGATATGTATTGTAAATACAATGCTTCTATGATTGATGTCAGTTCTGTTGTATCGTACAGATATTGTACCTTTATATACGCGCATTAATGCCTCTGTGCAATGTCCATTTCTCGATCGCGGTTTTGTCAGGATCTATTATCTGTTTCACGATTAGATAATCCCCGACCGTACATTAAGATCCAACTGAAATTGCGTCGCAAGAATACCTTAAGGTTCTACAATTTTAGTATAGAATCTTGTTGAACTATCATTTCCATTTTTCCCTGTAAATTGTCTGTCACAAACAGATATAGAAGAAGCCCTTATCACCGCAGCTTTAAGATTACTACTGACGAAACTCCCTTTCTTCCCTGAGTTATATTTTCACCCTTTGCACTAGAAGTATGATTCTCAGACACAGCAAAATTTAAATTAAAGCCACATACTGACATCATTGCACATTATAAAAGTAGACAAAATTCTCATTTGTAGAATTAAAGCGTTATTAATTCTGAAATCACTATATTACACTTTTTCCTATTTTAAAATGCTGTATTTAAAGAGTGTAGCATTGAGCAAAAGTTCTCTGGTCAATTGGCGATCGAATAAGTTGGAGAACAATGGGTTAAACATCCTCCGTGATATTCAATTAAATGTCATCACCGAAAAGTGGAACACGCCGTTACAGTTAGCCACTAATGACATAAAATGTACATCATGCACGGGATTACTCTCTGAGACGAACAATGTTACAGCTCCCGTTCGTTTCCTCTTTCTCCCTATACCTCGCTAGTTCCCTTCCTCGTTATATGTCCCTTCTATTCCTGCCTTTGTCATGAGATATTGCGGTTGCTAAATGGATTCATCAGTATTACCACGTCAGTCTGAATGTGGCTCAACCCTTGCCGCGGTTCACCCTTTTCATCCTTCCGTCAGGATTCTCTCATCTTCGTCAATATATTTCAATTCGTCCATGACGTGTGCAATTCAGTATGAAAGATTACCATATGGTGCATTAAAAACAGTCACAGTTGGCTGTCGTTATCCCAATGCAGAACCATAGTTTAGTTTCTTAGGCACAGTAGAGTAGAGTATGGTTTCATGGTATCAGGCAGAAACTAATTTGATAAAAAATTGGTAAAACCTTTGGATAAGGTACATCTAGATAACTATTTTAATTAGCAGATTCTGAATTATAATAGATTTGAGTAAAGGATGAAGAGGATTTGTACATTCCTTAATTAATAGCCGTCATATTACAGCTCCCATAGTTTATACATTTCTGAAATTTCAGTGGATAACACACTTGAAGGAGGACTCTACACACTTTCTACCTTTCTTTCTGATAGATTTACAATACAATCAAACGAATGCAAGAATGCCTCATATCCATTATACATACTCCCACGATCTTTAGGCAGTGGAATGAGGGCACAAGCAACTCTGCAGACGTTTGACTCGATATGAACGACTCTCAGATCATTGAACCCGATACACATGATCTTCTGATAGTGGGACAGAAGATCAACGACACCGGGTCATGAGGCCAGATATTGATAACATCAGGGTCGTGGGACTCGCGATTATGCAACCTGGACCCCAAAGTCGTGCAATGCAGCTGCAGTACCCACATGTCTCGAGAATAAAATGATCTTGGATGATATCGCGAGTTCGGGATGTCTTTATAGTTTTTCAGCTTTATGCGACCACGGATGTTCGGAATCCTGACGGAACTTTAATGGATCTTGGTGTGCCAAGATTTTCAGATATCTTGACTTACAAATCTTGGACATTTTTGTGCCACTATCACAGGAAGCTTAACATTCTAGAAAATTTTGGAACTCCTACGACTTTAAAGTGTGTGATAACCAGATACACAATCTCACAATTGTTAGTAGTGTTGGAGGAGGGCCCACTGAAGGGCATATGCTTAATACAAATCAATATTCGCGTTGCATTCCACTATTTTCATCCCCACCAGAACTCGTGTCACTACGATCTTCCATGCACTGGTTACTTTACACGAAAAATACAGACTCTGTTTATAAAAATAAAAGATATATTTCATACACAATTTGAAAGGTATCAAAGAGCGAATACACCACATGCATCACTATTTTTTATGTCATTCACATTACATACGAAATATTTTTTGTATAACCACAACTGAAGAAGCTATTTAGGTGGTCTGTTTTAGATGGGAAAGACTGTATATAATATTAATAATAATAATAATTGCCTTTAGTATACCAAAATAAAAGCAATATAAATACAGGTGGTGGAAAGACGAGGCTCAGATCAGCCGTCTTTAAAAGACTATTGATCGGTTGAAATTTTTTTTTTTATTTATTTTGGTTATGCCTGAGCTGCAACAACATGACAACAAAAGAAAACATACATACATATATGCACATACATTAACAAGTTGACTGCCACGCAAGTTTTATATATTGTACCTTGGAGGCTACAATAAAAAATTAATACACAATATTTTCTAGGTATTTACGTTGTCCAAAATTTCTTAGTCAATGATATTCATCGTATTTTAATCTTTTTAAAAAATGTAATAACGCTGGTCACAGATGACCACCGTGGCATTCAACGTGTTAAGATCAGTTCAAGAATAGATATACAAAATTCCTAACCTGGACGCCTCTACTTGGAGAGCAGAGAATTATAGTAGTGTAAGTCTAAAATTTTGATAATTTGAGATAATGACAGTTTTTAAGTCTCAAAGGCTCCATCTGTTTATTTTCCTAATGAATTATGTTATAATTTCATTCTTGACTGAGAAATAAGAACATTTCACTTTAGCACTTAACTAACAAGAGCAAGGTTTTTCGAAACATACTGGTGTAAGTCCGACTAAGTGTCGTCGCTCTTATCAGCATAATTAATATAACAAATGTGTTAATGCCGAGCGGATGTTGCTCGTGCGTTGTGTTGACCAGTGAAATAAAAATTAAAAATTAAAAATTAAAATTTTATTTAAATTTTTAAGTGTTACCACTATGAATCTCTTCCCTCCATTTATCATCTTACACTCCCACGCTGTCAATTTCCTCAATTCACCGCACATAATCGAAACATAATTCCTTTTACAGTTAAAGATCAGTCACACCGTACATTTAATATTGTTCCTGAACGAATTAATACAGCAAGAATATGACCAACGACAGAAGTTCACGAGAGAGTTCGTGGCATCATCCAGATCCATTCCCCCCGCAGGATTAATTACGTATATTTTCATTCCTTCGCGACTGGAGGCAAGGATATTTCTTTGGGGTAGCAGTTCCCACTGCCCACGCAAAGGAATTAAACGGAGCGGAGCAATTTCAGCGGGGCTCAACCAGCAATATTTATTGCGCGAAGCAGGCTCGCGTTTCGAGCGCAATATGGCGCACACGTCGCCGTTGAACGATGTGTCACCGCCATTTATTACACTTTTAACGGACGGTCATCACTTTCCCGTTCGAGGAGCTCGCGAAACAGGTAAATGCTCGGTTGTCAGCGCGCAGCCCTGAACGACTCACGATTAAACGTCTCGTTAACCCGAGCCAGCCAGCACGCGCGACTTTCCGCCACTCGAACCTAACGCCATTCCCGTCTGACGTTGCGTGGAATCCTTTAAACGCGTCGACATAAAAAAGGAAACTGGAATCACATGCGTTTGCCTCGAGCCAGCAGACTCTGCACAGTGAGTGTGCACGCGCGTTGCATGCAAATTACGCGCCGACAGGATTCGTTGCAGAGACAGGATCTCGCTTCAAGACTCGCGACTGGGCTGTTCACGGCGAGTTAACTTCCTTTTCAGAGTGTGCTCACAGGTGTCGTAATTTGTTGCGCGTGTGAGACGCTTGTAAGACCCGTTTAGGCGGATGGTAAGGTCAGTGCTGACGATGGAAATGTCACATGCTCGAAATTATTGTAAAGACTTCATGTGTGACTCGTGGTACTGTAAGGCAGAATAAATGATTGGTTTCTACTGGGGCAGTGAAGGTTAGGAAGAGATTCGATTAAAGCCAGTCCTGGATTTCTTTGAAGCAACAGATGCGGTTAGAAATAGATATCCCTGTTACTTTTAGTAAGATCCAAGCTCACGATGCAATCGTGATTCCTACAGGCTTTTTGTTCTTGCATCATGAGAGACTACACTCGTCGGGGAATATTTCTTTGCTAGACTCACAAGGAGACATACCTACCCAGAAGAGGGTTGGCGTGTCAAATAAATATCGGTACTGTTCGAAACCTTAGATAATGACAAAGCTGTTAATGGATTATTTAACTCGAGAAAATTGTGTACAAAGATTATTAATTTTTTCTGCGGAGGAAAGCATTTACTTCCAGGTTGCTGATTTCAAATTTGCGGTGATGGTTGCAAAAACAGAAATTGAGCTTTACGTAAGTAAACCCAATATTTCGAAATTTGTGCCATTCAGATTTTTCCAAAAACTTCTAAAATATCAGTTTTACTTTTAATCTACGTAACTAGCGACTGTTTTTCGCATTCTTTACAGTTTTCAAAAAATCACTTTCTTTTACAATATTTACACGCTCGCAACTTTTCAAAAGCAGGTTTGCAATTTGGATGGTTAATTTTACTGAAAAGTATAGTTCTTTAGCTTTAATTTTCACTTTGGCTCATGTTAATACGATGTCTGGTTCTTAATTTATGAAAGAAAACGCTATCCCGAGTCTGAGTCGGGATGGTCCACTTTGGTACGGTTCGCTTACCCCGAGTCAGACACGGGTTAATCCTCAAGCCGGTTAAAAACGCGTCGTGATGTTGGGTGGTGGCACGATGTCATAGTAAAGAGCGCATACTTCTAACAAAACACTATTAATATTCTTTTATCCCTCAAATAAAACCGATTTATTAATTATTATTAAAAATAACGCGTAATCTTTGTATTCTATTTTCACGCGTTGTATAATCGATCATCAGTTAATAATCTATATATAATTTTGTCATTATCTAAGATTTAGAACAATGCCAATATTCACTTCATATGACAACTCCTTATTAGGAATATTTCCTTGCAAATTTCTGTGTGAACTTGGAGCAACATTTAACATTGCAGTGTAGAAGGTGGTAGGGAAGTTTGACACTAATAACAAGGCGTATTGATTTTAGTTGCATTCAAAGTTGCATGTAGCGTGACGAATATAGAATTCACCGATTGCTTATTCGCCTAAAAGTATCCTTTCACATTCGATAACTTTTATTCAGTTCTCACTTTACATTCTCCCACTCGTCACGATCAGGAAACACCAATATCTTTTATAAATATCACTCTTCCGTTTCCCATACGCTACAAATCCACCAAACACAAAGCTGTTAAAACGTAGAGAGTGTTCGATAGATCTTGAATACAGATTTGTGTTATTTGAAGCTAGAGTGCAAGAGCGCAGATGTCCTGATACTGCATAATCGCTGGGTTTCTCTTCGAGAGTGTCTCCTGTGCAAGACCTTTCTCAGAACTATGGTATATGTCATTGTACCAAATCTTATTTAGTTCGTGAAATATAGATGAGTGTAAACCTTCTACCAACTACATATTTCGTTTTTGATTGATGAAGGTTACAGAGTAAAAAACAAGAAGTTCCAGGTAGTCCACTAGTTGCCAAGGATTCGAAGAGAAAGACCAGAACAATTTGGTTCAGCAATTTTAAAAATTCTATCGGTATTTACAATTTAATTGCATGCGCAGGCCAAAAGTATAAACACAAACCAAGTGAAGAGAATGAACAGAAAAGTGAGAAATTCTCCAAACACAAAGTCGCGCTTAATACCAAATACGATCAAAGCAAACGATAGAAGCGATCAACCATTCAGCTAGGCTAAAACCTATCGAAAGTCTAATGCGCCTCGTGGCGCGCGTTAGATGAACCGCCTGTTCACGCTCAAGCAGCTAACGATCGGCTCGATCGAGCATTGTTAATTCCTCAATTATCCACGGCAAATCGAATCCCCATTTATTAATTAACACCGCGATAGGCGCATCAGCGTCCCGTAGCACCGGCCACCGTATCACCCCGCATAACGACGCGTATTTTCGACGAAATTCGGCTGACGTGCCGTATAGAGTGCGCATTGGGAATCGGGAGTCACTCGATCCCGACCACCGGACGATTGCTCCGTAATGCCTGGGCTACGTGTAATACAGTGGTCCGGGATCGCCATGGGACCCGATCCGCGTTGTCCAGGATCGCGGTGTCGCGCCATATTGGCTATTATGCGCTGGCGGGGGAACCGTCGCGTAAACGAGTTACATCGTTACCGAACGGGCTAATTGTAATATTTACTGGACCCTGCGCGACGCGAGGCAGGCACAGGTTACAGGGTACACGGCTAATATACAGTGGCGCATTGTAATCCGATTGGGTGCTGGAGGGTCGGGCTCGGAACATTTCATAATTAGCGCCCGCCGAGAAAGAGTGGTCAGATGTACGGAGTGGGGTGGATTACGTGGCGGTATTCGGAAGATGATTGTGTGTATCGATATGGCTTGAAATGGTAGGGTAGGTCCTTTTCAGTGGACGTTCGTGTTGGGGAAAAGTGAGCTTTGGCTGATGGGCGTAATGGACTACGTTGTGAATTGAGGTTGTCGTTGCTGTTGGGAGGTGATGGATTTTGTTATTGGTATGCTTAAGTGACAGTTGGGGTTTAAGATTGTTTACATCCTTAACTGGGACTTTTCTTGGAACAAGCAGCTCATATTGGTGTAGCAGGAACTGATAGTTGACATGGAATCATGATAGCAAAAAATGGGAATCACCAGTGAAAGTCGTGGTGCAGATTTCGCGACAAAGATGATTGCGTTAGATGGGACTGCAAGACTGTTTCGAGTCTTCCATTATCCTATCGTTGCGTTCTGATTTTCCTTATGAGGTCGAGCATATAGTCAGCTCCTTTGGTCCCATCGCGCCAGAGGTTTCTGGGTTGACTACCGGACACGCTGGAGCGAATTAAATTATAAGGCAAGGGGTTAATAACGGTTGTACATATGTAGGCGAAAAAGGGAGCCTCGGGCGATGGGACTGGCACCTAAGATCTGCGGAGTCCTTTGTGTATTGGCCAGCCGCCTAAGTAATTCCCCCAAACGCTGACTCTCTGAGGACTCTTCTCTGAACTCTACAAATACCCAAACTAACGGTGGCGCCACCTGCGTGCCAGTAGCACCATAGGCTGTTCTCAAACCCCGATTGCCTACACATAAGAATAAGATAAGCAGAGTTAAACCTATTAAAAAGTTATTCGTTGATAAGTAAATGGTTAAGCCAATGGTTTCTAACCTGTGGGTCGCAAAGTGTTTTTTGGTGGGGGCAGGGCTGCCAGTTTTTTTTTTAATATTATTACGTTAGGATTATATTCTGAACTACCTCCTTTTAATGTATTTTCTTTACCTTATTAAATTTACCTTTCCTTATATAGGGGTTGCAGATTATTTTAATCTTATAAAAGGGAATCGCGACTTAAAGAAGGTTGAGAAATACTGGGTTAAGCCCATTAAATTATAATAAAAGTATTTAATCTGACTAATCGTGAGGTAAACAAGTTAAGACACTGCTCTACGAAGGTGGCCCTCATTTATACCTTATATTATGTCGAAATTTTTTTTTGTATTTCTTTGCTCTCAGCCCTTAGAACGAAAAAGTTTATTGTGGGCGGACAACAGGAAAAGGCGCCTGCCAGGCCTTAAAGTTTAGAATTCATCAATAGTTTTGATTTAAAGAATTTATTATATTATAATATGATTAAAAAATGGTAAGACCTATCGAAATTTTATTCAAATAATATTAAAAGAACATTCTATTTCCTACAATTACTGTATATATAAGTTTTTCGTGCTTCCATACAAGTTTTTCGTGTTTTTTTAGATAATAACGTTTGAATAATAGACAGGTCCGCAGTACGCGCCTATAGACAATTCGTCACGCCATACAGGTGGGACGCGCGAAGTGTAGACCTGTTTATATTCAAACGCTATTATCTAAAAAATGGTTGGAAGCACGAGAAACTTATATATACAGTAATTCTAGAATATTAAATACTCTTTTAACATTATTTGAACAAAATTTCGATAGATCTTACCATTTTTTAGAAATTTTTTAAATCCAAACTATTGGATAAACTCTAAACTTTAAGGCCTGTTCGGCACCCTTTCCAGTTGTCCGTTTACAATAAACTGTTTACAATAAACTATTTTTTTATCAAATGGCACCGTTCTAGGGAGTGAGAGCACAAAAAATCACAGCTTAAAAATAATGGCCACCCTACTGCTCCACTGTGCCCTCCATTACCACGAAAATTATTCCAGTACCTAAAGGTTGAAAATCATGTACGTATAATTCTGTCCCATATCAATTACTCATCCGCAAGCAAACGCCTCTGCACCTTTAATTTCAACAGAAACTCAAACATTCCCTGTGACACGTTCGATCAACTCCTCTTTTCTTCAATTAATACGCAGCCCGTGCTCCCGCCAAACATGGCCGATCTCCGCGCAGCCATCAAAGGTCACCGTCATCTCCTATGCGAAGAATAATCAAGCGAATGCGTGTGCCTATGCCGATCCGGCTAATTATACTATTTATCGTGTGTACGTTTAACCCGCGAGCATCTTCCTAATTATACACGTAGCTGCATCAGAGCCAGCTAATATGCTGGTACATGGCGGTCCGGCAAAATAGTAGATCGGTGTGCCAGGCCTCGCGCACACCACTCACGCGCGTCAGACACGCACCAATGCATACTGCAGCCTGCATTCGGTCGTTTAATATTTCAGAGCCGCTACCAGCACCGCCACCGGTTTCGGCGACACACATCCTATACACCGCGTTGTCGATTCCCATGAGTTTATTGAAACAGCGGCGGACGAGCGTTCGAAAAGCCCGGGGTTTCCTTTCTGATCCACGAATAATGTATCCCGCCGCACGGGCCCGATGGTGTACGAAACACTCGTGAGTTCTCCTGAAGAATCGCCCGTGAAAAATGCAGGCCAGATCTCTCCCTTTCCCTTTGTTCCTTACAGGCTGTGACACCATGCGGCGCGGAATCATGACGCGCCGGGATTTTCATGGCGGGACACCGTCGCGCATTGTTACGAGCAATCGTGCCCGCGATAAATTCGGCCATGAAATTCGCGTGATGTTTTTACGATTCCCCGTGGATCGGAGGATGGACGGGGATCGATTAACTCTGCGACGAATTGATCGAAGGACCGTGGCCTCTCGTGACGTCGCCGTCGTGGGCGGTGGAAGGATTCTTTACGCTGCTTTTCATGAGTTTCTTGTGTTTCTCCTGGGATGAGTAGAGAACCGGAAGTATAACATTGCAGAGGGTGAGTTCTCCACCAGTTTCTGCGTTTTATAATGGTTTGTAGAACAGGTTCTAGTGTTCGAAATAGGTATCCATCTTTTTAGTAATTGAATGATTCCGTGCCTGTACGAGTCCTTGATCTTTGAGGTCGAGGAAACGGAATAGGATGCTGTAAAGTGGTTATCGACTTATATCTGGGCGTCTGGAGTCTCTTGGTCTAGTAATTGTTTTAAATGCAAGGTACCATTTTAATTATATGAATATTGATTATTTGGACATTGTTTAACATCGTTAAGTTAATAATACAAGCGAAGAGTGTAATAATAAGTAGTTTGGAAAGCGATGAAACTAAAATTGAAATATATAGTTAATTGCTCTTTGCTATACCAGAAGAGTCGTGAAATTGTAAGATGGTATGAAGTACGAAAGAGAAATATTCCCAAGAAAAAACTATTTTTTACTGAAAAAAAGAATTAATTTGTCAGAGTAGATTGAAAGACGAAGTGACTGATCAAAACGTGTATTCTAATATAATTTCTGCTAGGAATTATAATATGAAACGCAGTTGTAAATGTGAGTTGATTGATTATACGAAAAATTTAATTATCGGGACCAATTGATTGTGGTAGTTGAGGTTCTACTGTACCTGTAAAAGATGCAAGTTCTGCATATAAAGGATTACATGGTAATTTTCAGATCAAAACGGTAGCTACTTGAATTTTGAGAATTCATAATATGACGAGTTCGACAGAACAATGAATAATAACTGACCTATGCCACTCGTAGAAGATTATTAATAATAAAACCAATTACTCCATCCATTTCGAACATGTTTAAACGAAAATTTTTCAAAAAAAGACAAAATTTCACTTTCTTACTTATAAATCCAATTATTACGCATATAATCCTCTTAATCATATTATTGACTCTCCTAATTTGTACAAAGACCACACGGATTTCTTCATTAATTCTGTATCGTGGTTCAAATGCAAATGAATTTTATTATACACGATTTTATGATGGTACATTCTTCTATGCATGGTGAAATCGTTATATCAATAGTAAGTGATGATAAAACCAATGTATTAACGTTAATGAAATGATTAATATTTAAGTATGTATTTGGCAGAGACAGTTGTGGTCTAAATCGATTGGAAAAATTCAAAAGTATGTAAATTTCTGAAAAGACTTTAAGAAAATTAGGGAACCACAATACCTATTCAAAATTACAAAGTGTAATTTTTTAGATCATTTTACAAACTCTTCCAAAACAATTGCAAGAAACTGCTCCCATTAATGAGAATTCACAGTTGCAGATTTTATTATTGCCCTCACACTCTACCTTTCTGACTTATAACTCTTTAATAAATCTTCCAACGCATTTAAAAAAACTCCAACCCATGTCTCCTTACTTTATTACCTAGTTTTTTCTTTCACAGTTTCTCGGTAATTAAGAAAGCGAATTCATGCTTCAGAAATGACGAAACACGAGCAAAGCAATTGGACGTACTTGCAATCAATAAAGAGACATAGAATTCTATGCATTCTTGAGCTATTCGCAATCAACAACAAACCCCATCATCATTGATATACCAATAGCCTATCACCTAGTTTGTTAACGATTCTTCGATTATTTTCAAGCGGCAACGACCGTAGTTCCATGAAAGTATCACAAAAGGGCTGCACGAGACGCGCTGCGACGTTACACAGCAAAGTTAGCAGCTTAGCGTCAACACTTGACAAATTATGCTCTTCCTTCTCTTTCACCACGGTTACCGCGATCTCCATATTCAATATCCACAGCAATGACGTTCATCTTTCTCGCGTTTTTCCAACCGGCCCGAAACAACCAAGCGTACGCGGCCGTCATTGTTCGGCTACGACGACTTGACGTCGCTGGTCGACGTAATTAATAAGAATAAAGGCAGACGCGTCCAGGTGATTCGAACGAATTTGATTAATCGTCCTTCTGTAGCATTGATGGATGGTCCTGCTTAAAATCTCGAAGCCTTATTTTGGCCTAGAGTAATACATGATCCCCGTAATTCTTTGATTCTCTGAATTAGTCGAAATCCGAACGAACACCGTTAGTTTTTGAACCAGGTGAACGTAGACACTGGGTCGTTGCAAAAATTTATTAAACGCCTTTATTAAAAGTAAATATATATTACAAATTTTTTTAATCAAAGTATTTTCCTTGGCTATCTACGACCTGCCATTTTTGTAATAAAAGTTGAAGTAGGCGTACTAAAAAAAGGAAATTTCCGTATAGGTACATAAGATCGCTTAACAGTGAGCGAACAAATAAATTATACATAATAAATTAGGAACATGTCAACTGATCTCAAATAGAATAGTGGCCATTTTTAGACAAGCCAACGTATCCTCTTCCTTCAAAAAATTTATTACATATGTTCAAACTTAGAAAGTTATTCAACATCTTCTATCCTCCAAGAAACTCACCTCAATTCCTGCCTAGTCTTCAAAGTGTAATGATAATTCAAATTTTCGGAGAGCATGGATCGACCGGTAGCAATGACACTTTGCGCGCAGCGAGTTCTCCTTAAATGTAAGAGGAATGCTGGAGGGAAAGGTGAAGTCGAGACACAAAGCAGCAAGGCTCAGATGAAGGAAGCACTATGCCCCTGCGCTTGAGCTTGGAGGAGGCTCAGGATGCTTTTCATCATGATGATGACTTTTCCTCGACCTCCTGGTGACCTCGGCCCGCTGGAGGCCGCCGGTTTCCACGCGTTTCAGCAACTCCACGTTGGGATTCGGTCGTGGTTCCCGCGTATGTCCCGAGACAAAATTCGCGGAACGCATTGTAAGATTAATCGCGACGCGCGGAACAGTCTGCTGCTCGCGACTGCAAACACGTGTTACCCATTCCGGGTGTCTACTTGGGTGGCATCGCCACCACTGAAACGCTCGATTAACCCTGGAGATCGCTGCCGTAGGATCTGCTAGATTTTTCAACATCCCCTTGCTCGCCGATTGAAGGAGGCACGACGAGAGCAGACGTTTAACATTGGGAGAGACAGTGGCATGTAGTTTGAACATCTGCGTGGCACGTGTCAACATTTTGGCGATATTCACTGCCGATCTTCTGAAATTTTATTAGTAGGTGTTTATTGATTCTTGGAAGTTGTCGAAACAGTATGTTGTAAATGGAATATGAATCCTTGAATGGTGTAGTTTTATTAGGGGTAAATAGGAAATTTAAGTCGATTTCTTGGGCTCACTGAAAGTAGTAAATTGAAATAGTGAAATCAGGCGTACATGACAGAGGTTGTCGAAGTGTTAAGCAGAAGTGTCTATATGCTTCACGAAGGAACAGACTTTTGTGCAAAAAGAGGAGTGTTTGCTTTTTTAAAAATGAAACGGGAGGCAAGTATTTGTAATCGAGAAGGAATTACCAGGTTTGGACCTCGCTGGCAATAAAAGTTTTTTACAAGATACTTTTCTAAAAGTCTTAGGGAATCTGAAATGCATAATTATTTAGCCTGGAGACGATGGAAAAGTTATCCTTATTATTTATAAGTTTGGAATGTCATCGTTAGTAAAACTCACCTCACAACTCATAAACCATAATGAAATATTTGCCAGGAAAATAATAATAATGTTCTTTCTATAATGCAGGACATTGCAGGACACAGCTGTTTATATTTCGAGAATAATTTCAGGTAGAAGAATGAGTTTGTATTGTGAAACTGTTTCTTACAATTTAATTAACTTTGTTAGGGGGGGGGGGGGGGGGTCATAAAACAGGAGTTGGTAATTGCAAATAAACTTTTTTTTATGAATCTAAGGCGACAGTGATCTGATTCATGAGGACACGTTTTTGTTAATGGCCTGTATTGGTAAGGATACTTAATGTTAAAGTTTTGACAAACAGGAAGTATATAAATGCATCAGTTTTGAATTTGGAACATCATATGATACAATTTTCTACAAACTCAAAATACAATCAAACACTTTATGTATCAGATAATAAAGGAATATTAGCAGATTATTAAAACTAAAGCAGACGTTAACTATATTTCTAAATAATGAACATGAACGTAACGTGTTACTTTCCCTTCAAATTCATTAGAGGTATTTTATCTGATATCAGGAATCCCATTACTATCCTTTGCCTTGTTAAACTACACTGGAGACAGTAATAACTAGATAATTAATCCGAGCCAACATTGTTAATAAATAACTTCGTTAATAATACTGGAGCTAAGAGCAATCGCAGGTACTACTTAATTACAATTAGCAGTTCCAGAGTTAGTTTGTATCTATCACTAAACATTCAGAAACAATTAAGCAATATGTATCTTTTTATATAAGGAATGAACAGCATTTTGAAGACCGAAAGTTATTCTATCAACGATAAATTTCAAGTGTAGCACATTTGAAGTACATTTCGAGGTAAATGCAATTTCCAAAGAAAACCAAATATTACAAACTTTCTAAATAACAGAAGTCAGAAAGGGAAGGCAATGTAAATCTAAAATAACAAAGTCACACTGCTATACCAAACACTCATCTGTTATCCGACAGTTACAGAACAGTTACAGAACCGACTCCAAATATGAGATTGCTTACTTTAGGTGGAGTGTACTGTCTCTAACTGCTATTACTTCCCATTACTAATTTCTACAGACAACCCACCACTGATTCCTGCAATATACTCCTAAAGTGAACATCGCCACGGCCAGCGAAAATGTACTCAACTTCATCTCTAAACAATCCCATCTTTACTAACAACTCAACTATTCTAAAATCCAAATTACAAACAGCGTAGAAAAATCGAGCCCAAACAATTCCTCTCACAGAAAGAAAATAATAACCAAACAATGCTTTCTCTCCTTCACTGACACCATCAACTCGTCTAATTTCCTGTAAATGGTGTTATCCTCTCCCTTGAAGCGAATTCTTCGCGCAGCCCGAAACGTAAAATACCGTTTCGAATGAGCTCGGCAGAGTGTGAAAAAGTTAATCGACCTCTCTCGCGCGTTATACCGTTTCCACCGTTCCTCCTTATTAAGGAAGCCAGCTATGAAGGCACCCAGCGGAATGTGGCGAAGAATTCCGAAATTGGGATTACATTGGAACATCCCCCTCCGGCGAGATTGGCAAGTAGAGAAAGTAAGTTCGCGAGCGGAAGGACCGTGGAAATCGACGGGTGCGACAGTTGGCAACTGTTCTGCGGTTATTGGAAGCGTATAAACAGTCCACTCGTTCGTTGGAACTCGTGACGTCCCGACTATTGGGGGAAGTTATTGGCGAGTACATAGCGAGCAAGTGAAGCGAATGGTTGGCTAAACGGCTGCTAGATAGGATGTAAGGGTTCAGACGTGGTGTGTTTCCTCCTTCTCCATTTCTCTCTTCTTTTTTCATGCCTCATAAGTTTTTACTCGTTAGAACCTACCTACCAGCACGCAGCTGGCGATCGTGGAATTAAGAACCATCGATTATACATAACTACCCCTTTGCGTCCTGAATTTTTCATTAAGTTGAACTGAAGTTTTCCTTGGATAACGTTTATGTGTTTAAGGGAAAGTCACTAAGTGAGATTGATGATATTCTTTTAATTACTGAAGTCTAAGAAGAGCAGGAATCAATTCGAGGAGGAAGATGGAACATCAATGAATTGTTTCTCTATAGCTTCATGGTAATAATGGCTGGTACTTATAGAAACAGCTTTGAATTGCAATTCTGTGTTTCTTTCATGATTGGATTCTTATTGAAGAAAATGAACATTTAAGTAGTTAAGCCCGATATTGGTCAAACGTGATAGTTTTTAGTGTTTTCTAAGAATTTTTCATACTGTCAAAGCAGTCGTTGCTTCGAAATTGTTCTGTGTACTAACAAGAAACATCAGGCAAGCGTTTTACGCCGATTTGGATGAAAATTGATTGATAAAAGTATTAGACACATTTTTTTAGCGGTGGGAATTTATATTTAGGGGATGAAATGGCAATAATTTTCAACAATTGGAAAAAGTATACATATGTAAATTTCATTTTCGAAACAAAAATATTACAACATATGAAGTATTTATGAAAAATATTTATTTCACTACAGTGGCGCCATCTATGATTTTGTAAAAGTTCTGCCTATAGCATGTTATTCCTCATAAAAAACTATGCAACTTTCTTGTGTATTATTTTTTTCTATCCCTAATAATTTTCCAGTTATTCGACTAAATATTTTTCCAAGCCCAACTTTGAAAATTAATTTCAACTCCTTAAACACAAATTTACACCACTAAAAAAAAAATGTGTTTAATATTTTTCGGTGCTCTACCTGTATGCCGAGTGCCATCAAAATCGGCGTGTAACAGTTGGGTGATGTTCCTTGTAAGTGGTCGAGATAAGTGTTTTGTAAAACAGCACAGACGTGGGAGGTGTGAGCGTTGATTGACGAGTCAACATGATTCAGTTTGTGGATGTGCACTTTGGGTTAGAATATCGCTTTTAGTGACGATATGTGTATACTCAGAGAAATCCCGCTTTGCCCTCCAAGTTCTAACTGCTCGATGAGTTGCTTCAAGTGGCGAAACTGGGGTATAAATACCTACCATGTAGACGGTCGAGCGCGAGTGTCACTAAAACGATCTAACTACCCAGACTGACTATTTTCAAAATACTCCCTTATAACTGCAAGTTCTCTATTGAACAATAGTTACTATAAATAATGAAAGTCAAGCTTTGAAAGACTCCAGTCTTTCGACTTTAGAAACTGAATTCTCTTTCATTCTATTGTGCATATGAAGCAATGAAATGGACATCAATAAAAATTAAGTCAGGGTCTACAATTTGTAAGAGAAACGAAGTCGACGTGATTACTTCGGTCTTTATGCTTGAGCTGTTTCTTACAGCAATACTGGATCATTAAGGGTTTATAGCATACGATTATTTCACCCTTAATCATTGATTTTTCATTTCATTCAGTTTAGCCCTGCTTTCACACAGACAATTCTGAACTTCAATATAAGACAAATGAAACAAACTTTACGCATAGTTTTACAAATATTACACTCTCTTCATTCTAAACTCCGCATAGCGTAAAGACGCATTCACCCGTAATTCGAGTTAATTAATTCCTTTCTTACGCAAGGGCGTTGTCACGGTGGATATCAGCCAGGGTGGATAATCGCGCGTGCCTTTCCCCAGGCAATAAATGGAGAAACCAGGTCAAGTGTTCAGCGGTTGTAGCCAGCTGGTGTTGATATTCCGTCTTCGAGCTTCAATCTAAGATTCAGCGAATGCCTATACGAGCACAGTACGAACACCTTGGGCGTCCTTAGGTTCTGGGAGTTGAGGAAACTCGTCCAGTTCCGTGATTACGGCTAAATCGTTGCCGGCACCGGCTGGTTGGTAACGAACTCGGTGCCAAATTACCAACAATGGTGAGAACCGGGGAACCGCTTTCCTGCCCAATCTAAACAAGCGGAGCATAAAGTTAGCAACTTTCCCGACACTGGCCCTCTTTGTCACTGCTGCCTCAGCAGGCTTGCACGGGGGCTTCTCGATGGCGGTGCTGGCGACCCATGGTGTATAAATAAATTAAGTCGACAACTACGGGCGTCGAAGCTAATTCAGGGCTTGTTACCAAGTTGTGTCTTTCTGATATGCTTTCCCGAAAAATTTATAACTCAACTGTGGGCATATGAAAGAAGTTTGTGACTTTGAGGAATGGGAGTAACGTAAAAAAGTAATTGATAATAAGTCGGAATATTGTTTGTGGAATAACTTGTTGAGAAAGCTCAGGAAGTAACTACGAAACACTGTTTATAGAAATGAAGTCCAACTGCCCGTACAGCACACTTCGTTGCAGCTGTATTGCAGGAACGTTGCTGCAATATTGTGTTGTTGCAGGTTGCATTGCAATGTTGTAGGAACGTTCCTGCAATATTGCCGTGCATTATTGGAGTGGCAATGATCCTACAATATTGCAGCAATATTGCAAGAACGTTGCCGTGCAATGTTCCATTGGCAACGATCCTACAATATTTCTGCAATATTGCGCGCACATCGACGTGCAATGTTCCACTGGCAACGATTGCAATCTCGCACCGCAATATTTCCGAAGAGTTGCAGATCATTGCCACAATTTTGCCGTTTCGTTGCAAAACCATTGCCGGAACGTTGCAGGACTACATGTTTCCAATGCTGCCGCAACATTGCAAAATTACGCACCTGCAATATTGCGAAGGCGGACATAGGACTGAACCTGCAACGTTTCTGCAATGTTATGGTGCAACATTGCAATCTTGCACCGCAATATTGCAGAGACGTTGCTGCAATGTTATCGTGCTGTGTGGGTACTAGAGCCTAGTAACTAGGCTATCATTTTACCCCAAAAATAAAACATTTATCATTAAGTACCTCAAGAAGTGTTCAATATCCAAAGAAACAACTCAACACAAATCAACTACCTACCTACGTTTCTCTAACTACCCACAAGCTTCCTCTAAAATCGCTGCCTAACACATCAAGCAGTCACGTTGTGAACGTTTCCATGTCTGTTTCAATTTTCCCTAGCCTTGAGAGCCCAGATATTTCACTTCTATCGTGCAACTTTTCAATCACCCGGTCTACTCGAAATCTTACAAGGAAACACGCAATTGGAACGTCGCGGGACAGCTCGACCACTCCGGTGCCCCCGCGTCGATCAGCGTCAGACGTCGTGAACGAGCCACTGGCACACTGACGGACAGTCTCCTCCCATGAGGGATGGACTACTTTTCCTCTGTAGACAATGTCCACTACAATTTCCTGAATTGTATCCTACTTCCTGCCCCCGTTTCCTCCGTCACTGCACCGTCCTCCCCGATGCTGCACGTCTTTATGAGCGTCCCGGGAGATCGATGCGTCTGCTTCGAGATACTCTTCGCGTTAGCCCACTTTCTCGAACGGCGCTCGACCATAAAGGCAGATAAGGAGGGCAAAGTTTTCGCCCGGGTAAAAACTTCTAATGCCCGCGCCCGTCCGCGAGCATTTAAAATCCGTAAATTTTCATAACGTCCGCGCCAAGTTTCGAGATGGGAGCTGGGGGGAATGGAGCCATTAGTAAGGGGCGACTCGTCGCTTTCCAGGGAGGGACAGGGTGCGCGCCACCCCGAGAAGTGTGTCTTACGTATTTCACCGTGTTAATGGCGAACCGCGATTCGGGTACTTTCGTGCAGTGGCCTCTAACCTTAGATACGTAAATGGAGATTTAACTGGCGCGATGATTGCTGAATCGCGAGGGTCACTGTGCCAGTGATTTTAGGATATTGGATTCTAAGGTGGGTGTAATAATAATAATAATAATAATAATTCGTCTTTATTCACCACAAAATTAATAAGATCTGTGGGAGTGGGAACCTTTCATGTGTGGGTAATATTTTGTAATTTTTAATGGTTCAGAAGGGAGGGGGAATGTGTGTTTTTGCATGTGGGGTGAGTTTTTGAAGATGACTGACGCACAGAGTTAGGCATTAACTAAATAGAAAATTATTTAAATAACGGATCAGATAAAAGTTACTTTAACTTTAGTTTATTCGATGAATAAAGTTAAATTTTTTATTCAACACCTCAACTCCCCGGTCCTTGAGGGCTCGAACCCGCGCCAGAAAATTATTCGACATCGAATAAAGTTGAAGTTGAAAAATTTATTCGACGCTGAAGTTGAAGCTTTCGACGAATAAAAAATTAACTTCATTCGACGCATAACGAATAATCTTTTAACTCTTATTTGTTACTCGAAATTTTATTTAAGTAAAAATGTTGCCCGTCTCTGCTTATGCATACCTACTTGATGAAAGTGTCTTTTGAATCTGGTCTGTAGAAAAAATTTGGGAACAAAGTGCGTTGAGAAAATAGAGTTTTTTACGTTCTCGTGCTTCTGGAGCTCTCTTTCGGCACCCGCGCTGTGAGACGGGAGAGTCAGTTGGTTGTCCACACATATATTGCACAAACATGTACAAGTTTCTTTTGTAAAAACGAATCCCGTAAAATAATACTAGGGTAAAGGATCCAATTACTGGCAGCCAACCCAATTACTGTCACCTTAAGCTATTTTACTTAAACGTTTATTTATTCGTTATTTTAAGTAAAATAGCTTAAGGTGACAGTAATTGGGTTGACTGCCGGTAATTGGGTCCTTTACCCTATATATCATTAAATTGTTTCATTCAATAACGGTGTACCTTAATATGTAGAGTGTATGAAGTATGTAATGAGTGCTGGTTAGATTTAAATAAAATTGGGATAGTTAAGGGAAACCAATTTTTTTTATCAAACACCGTTGGGATGACGTTGGGTGAATTTTACATGTCAATCTTTTTTAACATTTGATAGTTTATTGTACATAAGCCTACTTATTTCCTGAACGTTCCACTTCGATTTATAACGTTACATTAACACTATAAGACCTCTGTTAACAGTTAAGTGTAAAACGACTAGGATACTAATCGTAAATCGACTATAATTGAATTACAAGTAATGAAAATGAAAAATGAAACACTTGTCCATATAGACGACAGATTCTAAAGTCTTTTTTATCAATAATAACTTATTTAAATGCGACGGAAATCTTGCCAAATTCTACAGTGGCCCAATATCTGCAGATCTTAAAGACTTCTTCGCTAGCAAATATTACCCAAATATAATTGCAAGCATTTGTAACCATAATCTGAGGGTATTACAATGTCAAAGGAATTTTGTTACGTTGCATTATTGCTTAAATACGATTAACTGATTTGTTGTGCATAGCTTACTAACTGACAGGGATATTATTAAGGGTTAAGATTTCCAGGATGATGGTGTATGAGCCATTCTCCGTGGATACAATGGTAATTAGTCTTATCTCCAACCAACAAGATTGCAAGGGAGAATTCGGGCAAGAGAGAAACAGATACTACAGCCAGAGGAGATTGTTTCCAACCTGAATTCCTGCACGTTTCCCCTCGCGTCTACCACTTCTGCTAATATCCTGTGTCCAAAATCTAACGTCGAATCTCGGTGTTCAGATGTCGGTGAGAATGCCAATTTCGCCTTCACGGAAACTAGCTTCGAATGAGTTGGGTTATCTTTCCCAATGGCTGACGGCGGCGAGGAAAAGTAATGTTTCTAATGACCCCGTACAAAACGACCATTCCTTAGTATTCTCTAAATTTTGTGATACTCATTAATGTCAATAATTCTTTTAATCCCCACATTTATCTTTGTCTGTAATCTGTAGTTGATAAGATAGATAGTCACACTATCACGCATACACGAATGCGATCGTTAAAAAATAAATTTATTTCATTGATTGATAAAATTATTCGGCTGAGATAAGATTATCGAGATTTGTAGGAGTTTCAGTTTTTGTTTTGACGAGGCAAATCATTAGTGTCATATGGATGTTTAATATTAAAGGTATTGCTTAATTGTATTGGAGCTTTTGAAGAAAATACTTACAAAAATGTTTGCGTATTAACAAAAAGTTATTTTCGGTGCACCCATTTTCAACAAGGTACGACTTTTTGAAGTTCTATTAAAGGGATTTAATATTTTCTTCTATTCAACTGTTAACCATTCACACTAAATAACTTCAGTAACTTATTTCATGCCCTGACAGTATTTTGGTGGTGAATGGGGTGACTTAAGAAATATAGATTCTCTTAAATATGTTACGATGTGTTCATAAGAAATCTCAAACTTCTTTATTGATTATGCCTATTATGAATGCTATTATGTAACTGCAGGAATGTATAAATTAATAAATACAGTGCTTTCATATTAATGCGTTAAGGGTTTGCTCACTTTATTTATTATACCAAGTAACATAAAAATCAATTTAACAGTGAGGGAAAGATTGATAATGGTAGTATTCGTGTTAGTGCTCTTTGAACAAAAATCGCTGCTCATTATTACTGCAAAATTAAATATTTCTGAAGATCAGATATTTACAACTAAAACCACTTTTTCTTCTTAATTCTAGACATTTTAACCGCTAAACTACTCAACCAGGTATTTCGAATGTACATCATACACAATCAACTATCACTATAATTGCTTATACAAATTTCTAAAGTTGTACACATTAAAAGAACGTAGAAAACGAAAGGATCATACCAACGACGAATACGAAACGACAACTGAACTGAAGATAAAGGGAAAAATGAATTCGTGACCGAACAAAGCTCGGGGTTTAAGCGCGAACTTTGATTTCTGGCTGGTCAATAACGACAGGAAAGTTCGCGCAGGAAGATACTAACAATGTAACCCAGTTTGCAACTTGCGTACTTTCGATTACACCGTCGAAAAATACAACGGCACCGAAATCACGTTTTAAGTATAGTTTCAGAAGTTAGCTTATAGGATCGGCGGAAATATAAGGCGACGGAAGTGGCGAAACTTGCGTAAAAGAAACTTCCTCGAAAATTCTCCACGAAGCGAACAATCTTATCCTTCTCGAAACGCGGATATTTCTTAACTACTCTCAAAGCCTGGTGCATAAGTATCCGCCGCGTTTACGTGGAATTTTAGTTAAATGTAAACACGCCCGAATATATCCTCATCACCTCTAACTTCTCATCAGCCGAGCATCTCCTCATTCTGTTCTTATAACCGCTGCCTAACTTTCTTGATCATCTTGATTCGAAGGAGAATGAAAAATACGCCTTCGCGAGGACAGAGTGTTCCATTTTTTAATTTTGTAGAAAATTGAATGAAACCTAACATAGTTGATTATTGCTTGCCTTTGCCAAATTGCTAGACCTCTTTGTTAAGACACGTATAATTTCTCCACTTCAATTCATGTTATGCAAACTACAGCTATTAATAATAATAATAATAATCAAATTACAGTCCGAAAACCACTTTTAAGGTAACAAAAGAGAACCTAAGAAATTTTCAAGTTGGACCACAGACATATGCGAAATCGTTCTATTTTCTCTTTTGTGAAACGTAGGTACCTATAACAAGTGAAGTGATTGCATTCAAAAGTTTGCGAATATACAGATTCGTAAATAAAACACCATTGCTTCTGGTTTATACGTGTCGTTGGTTTCTACACTCTTCCCATCTGGATTTGCCACTCACAAAAGGCAATAGCCACAAAAAATCTGAAGGAATCAGACAAACTTTCGATGAATAAAGCTGTGACGCTCGTAAAATAGTTTCCCTCGTTCCGTGCTTAAATTACTCGATTCGGGGCAGCACCGCGAGAGCTGCAATAAAGGAATGACATCGTTGACGGTGAAGGGGGACGAATGGGTAAGTATTTTTTAACTGATCACCGAGGCTTTATATCTCGAGGAGAGAATATCGGAAAGAGAGAACATTTCTTTTGGATTATTACCTTATTCAGAAGGTCCTTCTAGTGGAGAGGCTTGCTCGGGACTGATTCTTTCTTTACAACCAGGATCACCGGACTCAAAGGGCAGAAAAGTCAAATTGCCTATAGCTTGGGGTTGGGGTCTCTTTTCTTACAACACCCACCACGACCAAGAAAGGGAGATGCTCCCTTCGCATTTCCCCACGGTTCCCCCGCGGTGGAGTGATTTCGTCCCAGCAGTCTGCTTTAAATAATTTCGTCCCGTGCAACGCGGAATTTTATTGGAAGGCGCAGTCGTAAGCCCTTCCCTCTTTTCGTCCTTTCTTTCTTTAGTCCGTAATTGATCATAACTCGACGGCAAAGGAACTTTAGCTCATCTGGTGCCCTCCACGGTTATACAGCTTTCCAGATATAATATTCGCGGGCTGACGCGCAGAAATTGACGTTTGCTATTCACCAAATTACATCCCCTTTGGAAACAATTTTACTGCAGCTCCTTTGTGCGATTAGTTTCCCCTGCGCGATTTAAAAGTAGTAGGTACGGTATACAGGGACTCGTGAATTTCTGATTACTGCTGTTTAAGGGAATTATTAATTCAAGAAATTACTCTAGCGATAAGAATTTCTATCGAACTTTATGAGATTTGGCGCTCTTTATGACGACATGAGAAGACAGTGTTTTTTATAAATGAGTATTATTACCACGACGTCATATTTGCGCGAAAAAATCAGAACTTCAACTTTAAATAGCCGCCATTTTGTTTTAATTTATTATTTCGGAAATTTTTTATTTTAGATAATCTGGTTCCGAATTGCAGTGCTCGCCGCAAAAACAAATTTTTAAAAAGGTTTCTTGGATGTCCGTTGTAACTTTATTATAAACGTAAATATTTTTCTACAAAAAATTGCCAAATGTTCTTTAAATGTTGCTCTTTTAAATGCAAAAAGTTCTGGAAAAATATATGCGTCCGCTTTTCCAAAAAAATTCTCAAACATTCACCTCTTTTCCACCGCCTTACTAGCTATAACCCCTTAAACAATCTCTTCCGCTAACTTTTACTACCCAGCTTCCAGAGTTTCTTCAGAGCAACTTGCACTTGATACAAATTAAAGGAGACACACGCGGCAAAAAAGTGGATCTTCGAAACTTTGTGTATAACACTTTATAGCTATAACGAAACATAATAGGGTACCATTAGAGTCTAATGTGTTTGAAGGTGCCTACGTTTGCGCTTAGGACGCAGCTTACGAACCCGATACAACCTAATTATCGCTCGCTGAGCCTGTGAGCGCGTCTAACCTATTATTTTCAACCGATAGTACGGGGACTAACGTAATTACATAACCATTCCGCTTTTGATGCGGTTTTAATCCAGTTCGCTACACCGAGCCCGTGTCCTTATATTGTTATCTCGCTCGTCGCGACCCATCATTGAAACGAAACAACAAATTTCCGGGGGTGGCTCGCGTCTTTAATAGCAGACGCCATGCTGCATCTGGGCCCCGTGCTCCTGTGTTGATTACTTTCATAACAATTAATTGATCGATACAAAGGATAGACGTTGAAAAGAGCACAAGGGTAGTTTAACTTGACTAGTGGAATTAATTCAGCAGAATCGTTAACTGCGAACGCGAAAATAAGGCTAAGGATTTATTATGAGAATATAATGTTACGAGAAATGAAAATTTGGGGGTAGAGTTGAAGCTTCTGTATAAACTTGGGTTATGAAAATGCTTTAGTGTTTGAATGTTATATGAATTCAGGAGAGTACATGCATGGTTGTGAAATATTCATTTCCCTAGATTAATTTTTGGTTTAGAGATAGTAATTTTAAGTGCGAAGATTGTGAATATATTCTGCTACAAGGAAAGCGTGGAAAATTTGTCCAAGAATAGTTCAAAATTTGGGAAGTAGTGAGATTGTTGTTAAAGTATTAGAAATGTGTGATGTAAAAAGCTAGGACTGGAATAAATACTGCAGGTCTTTGAAAAATTCACAACATTAGACGAAGAACTTAATCCCATGATTTCAGAAACAAGTAGAATGTATCTGATCCTTAAAACACCATTAAAACAATTAATTTGATATTCCACACGTATCTTTAAATTTCCAGCATTCAGATTTATGTTATTTTCTGAATATATAAATTCATTAGCGTCACAAAGTCGTCTATTTTATTCTACAAATTTGTTTCCATCCAGCCGTGTGTTCCTATTACTTTTTCTAAATCAACAGAGAAAATTTAACAGCCACGTGTGTCATTCAGAATTATTTCAGCGGAATGCAGACACTCGTCGCGAAAGTACCGCAATTTCCTCTAACTGCAGAAATACTTTAAACGTGGACGCTTAATAATTTTCGTGCGTCCATATCGTCGTGCACCTACATACGCACGTATACATTCAAAACGTTGAAGCGTTTACTCGTTTGAGGAACTAGAAACACGGTCGAAGTAAATTACGTTAATGAAACTTGACAGTTTCGTTTACTTAAAGTCAAGTTGTTCAGAACTGCGAGAAGGCTGTTTGAATTTAAAAATCTCGAGTGTTGCGCTTCGAATTTTTCCCCTTCGTTTCCTGCTCCTCCAGCAACAGATCCACTTTTAAAAATTTCATTTAAATATTACGCCGTGCACGAGGGAAAACGACGTTCTTTTAAAATATAGAGAAATCAAACGATAAATAAAGAGTAATTAACAGATTTGTTCTCTGTAGTGCAAATCTGATTACGTTCCGAATAATAACACTGTGCAATGTGTAAAAGGAATTTGTAATTTATATACAAGAAGAAAAATATTATAGGTACACGAACGAGTCATTTAATGAAAAAAAAGAATATTGTTCCACGATAAAATTTACGAGGAAACATACAGCAAAGAAACAACAATCGAGAAATATGTCCGCCCGAAAAATTTAATCCTTCCCTTCACAGAGAGTATCCCAAATACGTATTCGATTAGCTTTGGCAGACGAAAGGAAAGTTTCTTTTATTTTTGTCGATCGTATATATATCATTGCTAATTCTTATCACGCCCAACTTGACATTTTCTCTGATTCCGCAGTTAAGATGCGCACAAAATTCTTACGTTTGTTGCGTCGAATTTCTTAATATGCGTCCATTTCTCTACCTCACTTATAATTAATTGTACCAAAGCGTTATCCAACCCAATTATTGTAATAACATTAAATTAAATTAATTAAAATAAAAATACAGTGCACTATTAAACCTTCATGCCCGGTCTTTAACTTAGGAAAAGAAGTTTGTCGAACCATACCTGTCTCCCACCTATACGAACCGTGACACTTGCTGATACTAATGAGTCTCACTCTGAAGGGTGGTTCGTAAAAGCGTCTCCGTAATGACCGTTTATCCAAGCACTCGGACGCAAGTTTCTACAAATTGACTTAGGAAAAGAAGAAGGAAAACCACGACGCGGACGAGCGAATGGACGAAAGAATGCAATAATAGAAAAGGCGTGGGCGTCCTTCGAATGTCAAAGCACAGCAGCCGCTGGGCTCGCAATTATCTTTGGGTTTTCGTTAAAGATGGGAATAGATATATATCAGGTTGAAACTCGGCTTGTGCGCGCTCCCTCTCATTAAGAACTCTTAAAGACACCTAACCCCTTTCCGAATCTTCCATTTCTACCGCGATTATCGGCCCCTTCGTGCTCTCAGACCCAGAATTATCGAAGATTCGGAAGCTTGGATCTTTTTTTAAATGACCGGTACTTAACGAAGTTCTGGAAGAGCGGCGCACGGTTAAGATCGATTTTATTAGAGGAGCGGGGTGTTCCGGCTGCTTGTTTGGGTTCGGTAACGTGGAATTTTACGGCGATTACATTGGTGGAAAATATAGTGGGAAAAGGAACAAGGTTCGCCATTACATCTTAATGGGACAGAGGGGTCACAAATCTTTGGCTAACGAGTGCCCTGACAAGCGGAGCTGGCTGGAACAGTGGAGGACGCCTGCGACAGGTGGTAACGTATGAGCAGTACAGCAGGAGTTGCTTTAAACGTGTTCCGATGGGCTGCTCTTGCGACACGTATCGTTTAGAAAAGAGGGAAATAGTCGATGTAATGAGGTAATGAGACGTAGACTGATGGAACTCTGTTTAGAAAGACTTTCCTTGTGTCTGGAGATACTATAAATTGGGTTAGTTCTCGGCTAATGGAATAACGTGGAAAATGCTGTATAATATTCCTCTAAAACTGTGTCAACTGATTGTAATTGAGTAATCTTTGGAAATCTCTTATTGTGAGGCTATTACTTATTTAGTTCTGAAAGTTACTGACAATGAGTCAAAAGGAAACCTTTGACAATTCGTGAAACTAAAATTTGTAAAACAACTCACCTCTGGTTATTCAGCTAAAGTTATCGATACTGCATATATTCAAGGAAACGTACCTGCAACAAGAACAAAGTGCATGATTAGCATCAAATAAAGTGCGCAATATTGTAAAAGTGGCAACAAATGGTGCAGCTAATTGTAACTTAGATATTCATGCGAGCCTAGATATCCCTGCTAGGGTTTCAGAGTTGGGCAAAATGTAATCTAATTACAACTTAAAAATACGATTAAACTGTAATTGTGTAGTTGATTACACATTCTTTTCTGTAATCGTTCATTTCCGTGGTTGATAAAATTGTGGTCAACCGCCTACATTAACGATTATAGAAAATAATATGTAATCAACTACACAATTACATTTTAATCGTAATTTGTAAGGTGTAATTAGATTACATTTTGCCCAACTCTATAGGATTTCAAAAACCGACTTTTGAAAAACCTGATTTTCGAATTACACTATTGCCAAAAAATAACAGTTAAACCGGTTTTTAAATTTTCACAGAAAATATATAATTCAAATAATAAATTAATATTTGTACTTATTTTAAAAATGTTCAGTTTCATTAATATCTATGGCATTACAAAAATATAACACAATAAAATAGACTGCATACAAAACCAAATGAAAAAAATAAAAAAACCGCACAAAATATAAATCTTTTACAGCGGTACCAAATTATAAATCTTTATTCCATTTAGTGTTTTTCTTTAGAAAATATGAACTCATAAAGATTAGTTGTACAGAAATGAGCAAACTGTTACATCTTTATCATGTAAATTTAAAATGAACGTTGTGTCTGTACGTTAAAAATAAAACGAAAGTACGAAGTTGTGAACCTCATTAGAAGTTCATTCTGCACCCTCAAAATTATTAAGTCACATAATATTACATTATTAATTAAAAATATTTGCGGTTGGAAGTGGCTACCTGCCTGAAATAAATAAATTAGCTAAATGAATGTTCTCGGATTAGGTCAGATAGTCAAAGTCCTGCCGTTAATCAGTCTGAAAAAACGAATATATTCACAACAGCCTATAATCCAAAGAAAAATGTGCGTCTACTGTCTATGGAACGATGGCGAACCCTTGAGCTGAGAACCTGACGCGACAGCTGCTACCTTTGTGGAGCCGGCCTTGTTTAAGGACCGATTTACACAGGTATTAGCGTGTAATGGGAACTAACTAGGCGCTGGCCGTTCCTTTTATCAAGCCCAACGGCAATTTAACACGGTTCTAACTGCCTGAAATTGGTGGTAGATCCTACAGAGAAGCCTTTCTTCCCTCCCTCTAGAAGAGTCAAAATAAGAACTTCATAGGAACACCGACGAAATTCTCTAAACCCTATAAGTTTCACACTTTTCAACTCTTTTCATTTCGCTGTTCGTTCTTCATGACTGAATAATTACAAAATTTCAAAGAAAGCATGAGAATATTTTTAATATAGGAATCTTTGAATGTCAATGAAACGTTGCTTCGAATAGCTGCCAATTCCTTTTCACTCCAAAAATGACAAAGTTGAAGAATCAAAAATGAGTGGAAATCAAGGATCACATAATAAAGTGCAATGTCAACATCGCTAATTGTTGCAACATTATGAGAATTATGAGGATGTTTCCACTCGGGAGAAACCGCGCGAACTTTCCAGGATAGCTACTAAATACAAGGCGATTAGAAACATGAACGGAGATGCCACCAGCCACCACCTAGCGTCCCATGAATTTTCTATCGCGTCACAACTGACAACATCAACCATTAGACACTTTCCAAACTCTCGTCAGATGTTCCAAACACATTCACATACCGGTCCACCTCCTTTTATCTTTCTTAAACGACGGCTATCTCCTGCAAGTGAATATATCCGAAGCACCAGTGGCACGTCGCAAAAGTGTCCCGTGTGAAAAGGCCCTTAGAATCGCATCCCGTGCAAAGGAGTCGCGCGCAGAGCCAGCTCGAACTTCGCCGGGGTAACTAGAATTCCCCGAAGCGTCATCTTTAATCCACGAAATCGTTTACGTCTAGGTAAGTACGTAGAAGGGAAGAGATACACGGTCGCATTTTTCTCCAAGTCTTATCTAGAATCTTGGCGCCGCCGGGCTGCACGGCGAGGCGGAGGCAGCTGCGGAGCGCAAGAAGAAGAAGATGAAGAAGAAGTGGAGGAAGAGAAGCCCCGGACGAGGAGAGGCCGAAGACGAAGGGGATCCTAGAAGAAATTACTCGCTGGAAAGACGACAAGGGGAGGGGTGGGGGGTGGAGAGTAACGGTGCTACAGTGAATCGCGGCTTCTATAAAAATTACCCTCCGGCCTGTGGGCGAAGTGGGATGCCAGCCGCTGCGAATTGGATTGAACGTATCCATCTTTCCTCACGGGAACTGTCCACGCGCGCCGTCTCCCATCGGGTACGCCATTTAATAACGATGCCTTTGTTGCGACGGAACCGCGATTATAGTAGCTGCAAGAGGTATGGCGAGCTTGTAACATTGGTGGATCGTTAAATGAAACATGTTTCGAGGATCGTCACAAACGAATGGACAGAAATATTGGAAGATAACGACCAGTTGGTCCCAAAGGCTCAATCAGAGTCAGTATGTCAGTACCTACCATCGCTCGATGGTTTAACTTACAACCTCGATATGAATAGTCAGTGGCGGACTGGGGCTGAAAATAGTAGTTGCCTGAAGACAAAGGGAGCCCACACATAATTATAAATTTTGGTGTAAATGTTAGTTAGTTAAATCGTCAACTTTATTTTCATACAATAATAATATTGGAACTTCTAATATATTTTGAAGATACTAAAAGGTCATTAACATTTTTGTCATATTGTCTGATGTTTAAGGGGTCCCACTTGCCATCGGGCAAGCTGACATCCTGGTCAGTCTACCACTGTCTATAGCTTTTCCAGCTACTATACGACTACACCATTATCTAAAAGGATCCTCACTTGTGTCAACAAGAATTGTCCTTCTTCACTGGCGTTAACCCACAAAGGGTTGAAAATTCCCCACTGTTTGCGCTTTGAAACCGTGAAGGGGTGAACTTTGTAACGATCAGAGATAGAACAAAACTGTAAGTACAAAAATTATTCAAGTTTTGCGCTCTACGTGCTGCTAAAACAAAAGTAAAGTTATATTAAGAAAACGGAAAACACGGTAACCTAAGGGCTGATTTCACCCCTTCGGTGTGATTTTCTCTACATTCGCACCAACTTTCATTAAAATCAGAATTTTCGGGTTGGAAACGTTTCCTTGTTAGCTAAGTACGAGGATTTTCCTACATCGTAACGCCACCGTCTGCCATCGCATAGCCATCCCCATGGCACGCGGCATCGGCGAGAGGTAATGAGAAGGCGGCTCAAGGTATTCGCTAGTGGAAAATACGAAGGACGAAGTACTTGGACTGCAGTCTCGCGAGAGGAAGAGCGCTAGCTCGCGTATTTTCGGGTTCGTGTATATATTGAGTATGAATTATCGAGGGAAAATTGTGAATTGATGGTGGAATTGATATAATATGCTACTTAGAGTGCGTCCTAGCAGATGTGTAACATGTGTTAGTGAAAGTTTATCAATTTGTGGATTTGCTCTTTGGTAATATATGTTATTGCATAATATAAAACGCAATGAGAGTTATTTGCTTTATTTACTTTCTTTAGGATGTTGAGCTACCAGTGTCCAAAAATTATTTGTAATGCGTTTTAACTCTTTAGCGCCAAACGTATCATATATGATACATTCCTTTTTTTGCCATTTCGCCGTTTGCATTCACATTTTGCTGTTTGCAACAGTTTAAGCGATACATGTTTAGCGTAGATTTATTCACTGAAGAAAGTCGGACCTATCTGAACCCTGTATTCTTCGGTTCTATGCATTTTGACCTCTGAAAAAAATAAATTTAAAAAAAAATTATTTTTTTGTATAAAAATATATAAATTCAGACCGTTTTTAACGATAAAAACAAAACGGGATATTTTTCTTTCAACGGGATCTAGGTGTGGGCACTAAAGGGTTAATAGTAGATACGTTTTTATACTAAAATTAGCAAAATACCTGTGCTTCGCTACAGTACAATAATTAAAAGGAATTGCTTTTATGTGTTTTTTAAATAATTTTTGTAAAGTAACATTTATTTAACGAACAAAGGTTAAAGGGTATGGGTAAACTTTGTAAGTAAAAACCAAGGGGATATATAATCGGACCTAAAAGCACAGATGGGAAAAATGTTTATTTAAATAAAATTATGAATAACGAAAGAAAGTTAAAAAAATTATTTATCATCATGTGTCGAATAAATTGAAAGTTACAGTTAAAGCTAAAGTTGATAAATTTATTCGACGCTGAAGTTGAAACGTTCGAGGAATAAAAAAATAACTGTATTCGTCGAATAATCTAAAGTTAATGTAATTTTTATTTCATCCGTTATTTAAATAATGCACAAAGGTTTTATATTTATACAAAATAGTCTGACTGGATTTTCAATTAATTCTTCATTTGAGGTACGCACAGAACATCCACTAATCTGACTTCAGCATTAGCTTCCAAAAATGACAACCTTTTTGCAATAATACAAAATTCCATTCCGAAGTTGACTTATATTCACGGTAGAAGAATCGAGCGACCTTTCCGGCGTGTCACTTGAAGCTTTAAGATTTGAAGTTGTCTTGACGATCGCTCTCCAACACGGTTGCCGCGATATTGGAAGATGATCGACATTCGAATCCATTATCCTGCTGTCACGTCGAATCAAATTATAGATTTCCCGTCACACGGATTCCTCGATCAGCTACGAGTACCGCTGCGAAAGAATGACACGCAAAAAGTTCGCAAAATAAGCCGATTTCGCTAAAACTCGCTGACACTGACCACCCACGAGAATCTCGCGAGGACAAACCATCTGCAATAATAAATACATAGTACACGTAGTATTCGTAAAACCGAACGTCTGCTTAATACATTCGCGTACCGGTGGTTTAGTCCCGGCGCGTAGTGGCCGGGACCGCTCGTAATTCCATTTTGCAGTCTGGAACGGATTGTTTTTTCCTTCCGCCCTAGTTGCTGAAACGGGAAATTGCTAAAAACGCTAGGATATTGTGAAACGTATCGAATGAAATACGAGCCGCGTATAACTGTGAAATACAGAGCTGGAGCCTTCGCGAACAAGAGGGGCATTATTCCTTTTACACACGCCCGATTACATACAATGCACGTTCTTGCGTTCCGCCGGCAGCATGGAAACGTTGCCGCGGCTGAAAAATGAATAAACCAATTAGCCCGATCGGCTGGATTCTCCAAGATACGGATTATTTCTGGTCTAGGCGGAAGAAGAAACGGAACAACCGCGATGCAGCTTATCAATTATTTCGCGGGATCCACTGACCGCGCGGTATCGATCATAAAACGCGATACGACTGGGACGAATTGAATCCCGAAAGCGTCGATAAAAATTCCACGTTTAATTTCGGAGGCAGAAGCGTTTGGATTGCGGCAGTTACTGGACCAACGCGCCGTAGAGATATCGGTATAAATTATAACGAGGTTCTGTGATAAAAAACGAGGAAGAGAGAGAGAGGAAAAAGAAGGGAATCTAGCATTCGAAAGTATGGGGAACAAGCAGCAAGAAACGAGAATACAAGGTGAGGCCGGATAACCTTTACTATTCCCCTAGGTTATCGATCTTCCTGGTCTCGTTCTACTTTATTTTATAAACCTTATTTAGGATTAATGATGCGGGCAAGGAGAATACCGCAAAGATCGATAGCATCCACTGCTTCGTTACAGCCTGATATTTCCCTGGCTAACGAATAGTTATTCTCCTTTATGAATCGGTCTCGAGGACAATGTATTCCAGCGATAATATCGAGAGCTTTACTTATTCTTATTATTATGGCTTTTTAATTACTTTATTCTGTCATTTGGTGCCTTATATTATCTTTTCGGTGGAATGAAGAAACGGATATGTTGAACAGTGTATATTGATGTGGGTATTGAAGGGATGAGAATATTGGCTTTGGAGTTTCCTTTGGGTATGCTAGAACGGGCATTGATTTGTGTAGTAATATATTTCAGTAATAATGTTTGCGGAGATTTAAAATAAGGCGAGAAGAATACTTCATATTTAAGGTAGAAGCTTATCAGTATATCTTCTTTATGAATGTTTGGAGGATATTTCTGATTTACAGTTTGCTAAAACGAATATTTTGACGTTGAAATAAACATGTTTTCGATAGTAGGTAATGCATTTCACTCTCTACTCCTAAGTTTTCCTAAAATAGATAGCCAATCTTTTGCAACATATTCCATTAACACTCGGTTGTCACGCTAGGGCAAAATGGCTCACGATTTGAATTTGAGGTAAAATATCTATGAGGAATCATAGAAAATGTATTAAATTCCAAAAAGATTTATTTCATTACATATTGTATTTACAGAGAATAAAATCTTTAAAAATAGCTTAATTAAACGCCAGAAACTAACCAACTCGTAGGCACTATGCATGTCTGAAAGTACAATTTCTTTTCCCGCTGTGCAACGTTCGGTATACCTGCCACTGTCATTAATTCGGTCACGACTCGGCCAGAATTCTTCTGCATCTTGTGCAAGTCGCTGTCCTCCCGCCTCACGTTCAGCCACGTACGTATCTGATGGCCCTTGGAACGAAATCAAAGGCTCACGCGATATTCTCTTATATTCTTCAATCCGGGTCGTGAATCGCGGCGAGATAAGAGGGCCGAGGGGGGAAAAGGGCGATCGTTATCGAACAAAGAGACAGGGAACCCTTTGACTTCGGAATGTTATCGCGGGAAACAAAGTTCCTCTGGAAAGCGTAGCTCATTCGGCCAAGGAAAGGACGGAGCTGTGTCTCCCTGCGGGACGCCAAACAGTTCAGATTCAACAGATACGGGATATTAAAAGCGACATTTTCTTCCTCCCCGCGATAACTTCGATTTGCAACAGGCTCCGTAAGCGGGGGCTCTCGTGCAGATAGAAACTCCAGATCGATGGATAAAATGTCGGAAGTCTCGGCACCGTTGCAAGGCTTTTACGTATGCCTGGACAGGTGGGCTTCGCCGTTATGTGAAAAAGCTGTCGATTCCGTTAGAACCGGTGAAATTAGAGGAAGCGAAAGTCCGTTAATGGATTATCGTGATCAGGTTGGCCGATTATTCTCCAGGTCGACAGCGCGCCGATGTGTGCTATCCCTCTAACGTTTCACGAGCCAGTAATCCGAGGCTAAGCACGTGAAAGCATATACGAGCGCTCGCCTTTCTGTTACTGTTTCGTACGGTGTTCCTGTTTTCATAAATTATTTTTACCATTTCTGGGCTAGTTATGCTGGTACGTGAGATATTTTCAAACCGTTGTTACGTTGGATAATGAGCATTTATAACTTTTCCGAAAACAATCGTTTTGCTGGGGCATTCGTGAAAATAAATTTGCAACTCTGCTTCAACTGAATATAAGCACATACTAAATGCTGAGATTATGAGAGGTTTTTGAAATTATATTTTGTTGTGGGGAATATCATGTTTCGAAGGATTATTATTTATGCGAATGGAGCAATCACTAGGTAGGTGTAAGAGTTTGTGATGGTTGTTTATGTTTAAGGGAATAAATGTTTTTAGAGAAAGCATGTGAAAATTCTGTTTATTTTGAAGACTGAGCCACTGCAGGCATTTTTACGCAAATAATAATACTGTTTTAATAATCTTTATTTTGTTTTTTATGTAATTGAAAATTAGAAAGTGGTCGAACTGATCACGCGGTGAAACTTTATTTGATATATTTTAGAAGTAATAAACATTAAAAAAAACAATTAGTACGCATATAAAAAATCGTCTCTGTACATATCCACACTGTGAATATCCACAACTCCAATTACTGTTTTTTTTTTCATTAAAAATTTTGAAGCATACATTCCTTGAAACCTTTGAACTCCTGTAAATAGTAATATACACAAATATTTCATATTTGATACGGGTACTGTGTAAAATTCGTATGAGTAATTTGAATTTTTAAACATATTGAAACAAATATGAACCATCTATGTCCAAAATTGAAAGTTTAATATTCCATTGTGCAAGTATTGAATATATGATATATTTATGGGAATAACAAACTGTTAGAGATTGAAGCTGCTGTAATAAATATTTAAATTATATCAATAGTTTAACTGAATGAAAATAATATTTGTTCTCTGTAGGAAAACACAGATACCAGTATTAAATACCTTACAGTTTATAGTATCCTTTGAAATCGTGTTCATTTGTTGAATAATTTCACTTGTTTCCTTTCTGTACACTTTCTGGCACGCGTTTTAAATTGATTCTTTCCATTTTTGATACCGAGGACGAACTTAAATGGACGTGCACTAGTTCGTGCTATCCCGAATAGCTTTGTAGGACGAAGTAGCTTGAATATTCAGTTTGCGATGTTTAAGTGTCCCCGGAAGTTTGCATTTCTTTGAGGCTATTGAATTTTAAGAAGTGCATTCTCTACAAAGAAAATTAACTAGAACCGAAAATATGGGGGAGGCTTGCGAATATGTATACCACAAGGCTTCGCAAGGTTTTGTTCAAAATGTTATTAAATTATTTTGAAAATCGCGAAGAATTTACAAGTATGCAGGAATGAAATAGCCGGACGTAAAAGCGAAGCCACAGAAGAAGATCGGTGCTATGCGACTGTCGCTAATGCACTTGCTTCAGAATGTACCTACATCTGTTATTCCTGGGGACTCGTGCTTTCATGTATGAGCTTGTTGCCAATTTTAACTTGCTGCAACGTTGATTACTTGATATTCGCCGTGGAAGACTTTTAGGGAAGCAAACATTTTCTTACTGTAATTACTTTCTTTTTCATTCTTGCACGGCTATCTGTGAAATGTTCAAGGTAATCTTTGGTACATTTTTCAATTATAGTTTCATGTTCCACAAATGTCAAGAAAGCTTGCTTAGGCATCTATATTAAAAAATTTATACAGATTATTTTGCATCGTATTTGTGACGAAATTGGTATACATAAAGATTCTTAGATTTCCGTTTTTGTTGTCTATTTAAGTATATTTTAGTATAATATCATGCTTTTTGAGTGTAACATCAAGTACTAAGCTGCATTAATGATGAAAATAAATACGTGAAGATAATATTCATTGTGTCTTTGTTACATGACCCAGATTTCTGTAACCTCCGATTCTCTATAGTGTCTGACAAGTGTCGTCTAGCAGCTGCTTCGGAAATATATTACTCATCACTGTGTGTGCAGACTTTTCATTTTAGGATCCAAATTCGTACAAATTTTGCTCACCACATTATTAGAATAATATACGTCAACCCACAAAAAAGATAAAGAAATGTAATAGAAGATCAATCAAAATTTGAATGCGTTTGTACACCTATCCAAACTCTGAGTATGACAGTTCGTTACTCAAACAGTAGGTACCTATTCTGAATTCCGTTTCCAGGAGCAATTAACTTACAGATGTATCTCCACTTACATTTAGCCTACATAGGGTTGAAATCCAGCATCCTGTAACTAATAGCAAAAGCTGAAAAGTAAGTCTACATAAAAAATATGTTGAAAATATGGAATAACAGATTTGGATATTGAATATTCATTAGCATCCATTCGCAGTTGAAAATATAGTACAGCTGCGAATAAAATAAATTCTTATGCAAAAATGTATTGAAATTCTACAGCACCTTTTTTCAAACGAGGCTGTATTTTCGAGAAAATCAAGACTGATTATCATGAAAACAAAACTCCGTTCGAAAACAAATTAGGGTAAAGGCACCAGTAGTTGACAGTGTATCAGTAGTTGACATTTGTTCGAAAAAACATGAAAAATAAGGTTTCTCATATTTTTCTAAAAAATCTTATTTTCCATGTTTTTTTCTGAACAAATGTCAACAACTGATACATTGTCGACTACTGGTGCCTTTACCCAATTCCAATTCTACTTATTTTTTGCAGAAGGATTAATTTTATTCACAGTTGTACTTTCTTCCGATTCTACTAATTGATCAATTGAATTCTACCAATGTGATTCTTTTCGAAAACAAAGTCTCAAATAAAAAATTGGTGTCGTACATTTTTTACATATACCTTCACATATGTAATCATTACTTTTCAGCTAATACCTCTAATCATGATACACCGTAATAGCATGTACTGTAATCATCATAATTTATACATTTCTTACCCCTTTTCCAATATAAAAGACCACAGGTTCCACCTACTTTATCGTCAAGCTCCAAACGAACCCCTTCCTACCAGTCCCCGAATTAATAGCATTGGACCCACGTATTCGATCTGACGTTAAGAAAATCCTTTCTCAGTAACCGCGACATTCTCACGAACTCCCTGAAGACGGGAAAAGGAGACGTTAAGGGGAATCGAGGACACGCGAGCGGCAGACGTTAATTTGACTATCGTGCGGGCCACGGCTACGTGCCGCGATCACGATTCCCGCCAACGATTCGGGGAACCTGTCTGCGAGTTATCGTAACTGCGAAATGTTGATTCCAGTCTCCTTGCTGGCTCTGCTAAGCGATCCGTGCGCTTTCCCGACGCGCAATTTTGAACGTCGCACCGTCGACTAAGCACATTTGCAAGCCAACCGCATTATGATATTCCTATGTTCACGAGACGCGCCCCAAGCGGAAGGCACCGGGCGCCGAGCGCAAGAAGATGTGACACACTCGTCTTGTTAGCGGTACAAGATGTCCTCATTATCGCGACTGACGGTGATGACGATGCAGCCGCGACCGAAAGCTGCGCGAATTCCGAACTACTCGGCGCGACAGAGAGACGGAGATGGACCCCTGAGGAACGTTGACGAGATGTAAGAAAGAAAACCGGAGTAGAAAAGATCAAAAAGCGGCCAGGAGAAGAGCTGTGAACTCGTTAAAGCAACCTCGTTTTCGAGGGCCGTGCAACATAACGCCGTGCGCAATCTTGAAAACTCGATTCTCCTTGTTTTTCGCTCTTTTTATTTCTTAAATCACGTGTCGCCGCCTCTTTCATTTTCACTCCTTTAATTGCAAAAATAATGACGCGGTTGCTGGATATCCGTAAGCAGGTCTTGTGGATGGACGTCGGGCGGAAGTGTATTGGATTTGGATGTTGGATTTGATTTAGTTGGAAATGGTATTTGGTATTTGATGGTAAATAGTAATAATTTGCAATCTTCCCTTGGGATTAATTGGAATTTTCTTATTTGATAATATATAGTCAGTGTTGAGCACACTTACTCATTTTCCCCAGAGCATGCTTGCTACTAAGTATTAATATTCGTAGAAAATATTGCTACATTATTTCCGTTTCAACTGATTGGATTACGAAGTGGTGAAATATTTTTTAAGTCTTTCATGGTATTGAATTATTTAAGGCTAATCGATTGTAAGGTTTCGAGTTGAAATCTTTGTATACCTACGTGCTTCGATTTCACCTACCGGAGTAGAGAAGATTCAAGCAGTCGAGTGTTCGTAAACATGGCCTTAAACTGGGAAGCATCATCGAAGGGGAGAAAAGTAGATGTGCTCGATGGAACTATACGATGCCTCGAAGTCGACCCTTCGGATACTCACGTCTGCTTTTCCCTTTACCTTTTTTCTTTTAGAAGGTAGAAGCTGGAAGGTTCAACAGGCCCTTAAGAAATTTCTCGGAAAATACTACCTCTTGCAGTATAATAAATAGAACATTATTACTTAACTTGTATGGAAAATTATAAGTAGTTGAAGGTCGTTACATTAATCACAATTGATTGTTAATTTGCCTAACAAGAGCTGATATATAACAACATTCATGTTATCAGTGTTAATCATGTCTTCAGGTAATTTCTGTGTTCCCGTTTTGGTACACGTAATCTGATTAGTCGAAAAGATAGTGTTCTTCAATTTTTTATCCCTGCACATCAGTGTCAATGCATAACAAAACGTTGTATCAGGCTTGACTTTAATAAAATAGAGGTATACATATATAACCGACCAGTGGTTACCAAAATATTATTTGACCATAACAAGAAAGCAAGCAAGTGCCGAGAATCCAAAGATCAAATGCAGACAAAGCAACTTTTTAGATGCATCAAGAAAAATAAAAAATTGTTATAATGGCAGTCTGTTTAAGAAGATGAAGCGTCCTAATTTGAGACTGAAAAAGGAGTTGCCTCAAAATCGGGAAAACTTTTTTAGATAAAAAAATAACGGTAATAGATACGGTAATAAATCTCCTAGGCACCACAGATAGCCACATTCGTATAAATAAATTAAGAATCTTTTTCCTTTTTGTGTTTCGGATAACCCTTACTGTACTTTTCGCCAACGCCAGGACCACCCGATTATTTTTCAACGTTCTCTCTGTATCTGCCATGTTTTTTCACTCTCACAAAAAACTCAGAACAAGAGTTCAAGATATAATAAAATAGTCTACCAACCCTCAAATTAAATTTGTCGAACCGTTTTATACAAAAAATTCACAAAAAGTCACCTATTTTTCTGCCCAACAAGGCACAACACCCCTAAAAATAAAAAAAATAGTAAGGAAAAAGAGTAAAATTATGAATAAAAGATTAAGTGTATGGGGAACTGAAAAGTCTATTTATATTCAACACTTTCAAGTAATATAAACATTACACTATCCAACGTTCGCACGATCAGATTTGAGTAATCATGGAGGAATGCTAGAAACGGAGCTGATTCACTAAAAAAACGTCACAGTTCACGTTGCTGTATAAATATATAAGCAGCTAACGGACAGAGCATCAAATATGTATGTAAGCCGACGTTCGTCGAGGGCTTCGTCGTCCGGCTTAAGGGGTGGGCCCTGGCAGCGATAAGAATTAGGGATGGTGGAGGGAATATCATAATACTCGTAAGCCGTGGGACACATTAAGAGGATCATATCGTTCGCGTCCAAGATCGGTAAGACGTTTCAGTTTGATCCGAAAGGCGAGAAGGTTGCTCGTATCGTGGTTACGAGCAGAGGGGAACCTTGGCAGTGGGTGTAGGTAGAATGGGTGTAGCTGTCCAGATGACGGCTCGTCTCTTATAATGCGATAAAGGGTGTCGTATCTACTTCTAGCCTATCTTGTCCAGTTAAAGGCGACCCGATTGGTAATACACCTATGCACAGAGGGCGATTAAAAAGAAAGGGTCGAGATATTGAGACCGTATAACTGGGGAAACTGGACGAATATAACAACACCTGGGTAAGATTTGTAAGTTGGAGCCCAGTTTCTAAAGATAATTAGACACGTGGTAAAATGAAGAATAATTATAAGTGGGAATAAAATACTGAGGAATGGAAATAGACGAAATTTATTTTGGAGTATACCTATTAACAAAATATGAATCAAAATTCTATCTCAGAGAACAAATACAGTGAAGGATATGAAGTCACGAAGTGTTCAGTGGACATAATAGCAAGATAGGATGATAAGTGATTTCATTAAATTGTAATGGGAGGAAAACCTATTGGAAGATATCTAGGCAGGCCAAGAATAAGTTAGGGTGACAGAAATATTATCAGTATGGCAGGCTTATGGTCTTTAAGATACGAATACGATATGGAATCATTATTGTCTGTACTAAAACGAAAGTGAATTTTGTCTATGCAATTAAAATGCAACCAGGGTTATCGCGCTGATAGTAATACCAATAACAACTGTGGTAGGCTCGCGTCGCTGCAGGCACAGCGTTGCCAGACAAGCGCTGCGAGGCACAGCGTTGCCAGACAAGCGCTGCGAGGCATAGCATTGCCAGACAAGCGCTGCGAGACACAGCGTTGCCACAGAAGTGTTGCTAGGCGGTTGGCCGGGAGAGCTGCGCGGCCGAGGCAGTCTGTGTCGAACCGCGTAGCGAAACACGTTATCTGTGCATCTCTATTGTAAAGAACTTAACAATATATATATTTCACTATTAACCCTACACAACTATAGGAGCTGTAAAACATAAATGTATTGTCTCTATTTCTTCCAAGCATAATATTAAATTCACCACTGTCAATAAGCTCACAGTTTATGAAGCTCCCTATAGTGAAACAACCTTCTCTATCTGTTGAACTTACAAATAACATACGCTTGCATACCATATTAATACTTGATACCAATAACCTCTCTTAGTGGACGATTTCCCATTAAATACTATCTCGATGATTCATAATCTCATTTGGAGGCAGTGAGCGAAGAGTTGGTAAAGAATTTGAACAAAAAAGAAGCTAACGTCCCATGTCTAAGGTATACAGACTCCACGATACCAGATCATCGTATTAGAACCATGAATATTTCTAGTTCGTGTTCGAATTTTTTGCGCAAGGTTAATTTGAATACTGGAGCGAGTATCCTGTGACTCATTACCGACCAAAGCGACTGTGAAACAGTTCGAAACGTGAGTCTATTTCACAATGACCGCGCGTCCAAGCTGTGGATTTGTTTGGTCTTATCGTTTTTCTTTTTCGAGCATTGGTTTACACAGAAGAAAGAGATCGTTGGCCATCCATCATCGTTAGCATTTCATTCAACCGATTGTCAGTCGGGCGGAAGTTGCCGTGGACTTTGAAAGCTGTGCAAACTGGGGGAACAAACAAACGTTCCATGGTCGTTCAATAGCACTATCGTCTTCAGTTTGCTGTAGTGCATATATGTGCATATAAATGCATGCATAGATTTGAGGTCAGTGTACGGGATAGACCAAGTTCAGCCATTATTTACAATTCTTCTATCGATTGTCTTGCACTGTGTTTGTCTACGAGTATTGAAAGTACTCTAATATATACTTAGATACGGAGGCATATGTGTGAGATCTAAACGCAACTCATATTATAAAAACAACAGATTCCCACCTGTACATAAGAATCTTCTCTATTCTGTTTGAAACATCCCTCAATAGTTAATTATTTCTAAGTACATTGCAAATTACAATACACGATTAGGTAAGTACCTAAGAGTAAATACTCTGCAGGGATGAAATAGGTATTTGATATATGAATTTAAATTGACCTCAAAGTGCAACCTAAGTGGATGTGTAGAATAACTGTTGGAGAAGAGGATAACCATAGTTCCTAGTTAAATGATGATTAAATATGGTTCTACATAAATTTCACACCTGAAATTGAAGCTCAACTCGACAACGAGTACCTACATTCTTTCGAACGCGTTTGCTAAACCACTCTTAGCTACCGGAAACCGTGAAAAATTTGATCGAACATGTCCAAAGTATCAGTGACTGTTTGTCATTCAACCGTCGTTGATCCGCAGTCTTCGTCGGTCCCTGGTGGAATTTCCTCGGTAGCTGGAGGGAGCTCGCGCAGAGGTAAGCATGAGGGATGACGCCGGAGGAATAGTAGATGCTCTCGATGACACGGAAGGTGAATTTGGGCACCGAGATCACGGGGCAGGAATGAAAAATGGAGGCACGAAACGGAATCGCGGGGAAGTTGACGCATTGCGGCGGGGAAATATGGGTCGTCTCCGATTATGTTGGATGCGCACGGGGCACCACTGGATTCCAACGGCGAGTGAGAGTGACGCCCGCGTTGCCTCATATATCTCATGTATAACTAATGCCCGCATATATCAACCATTCGTCTCCCTTGTATATTTTTAGTGATACGATGCGCACTCGCCCCTGAACGCTTTACCTTTGAGTTTTCCATTTAAGCGTCACCCATGGTTGCTACCATTCTGCTCGCAATCCGGCGGATCTCGTATCAGGAACGTGTATATCGGTGTTCCTCAGATTTATTCGATAGGAAACGAACGACAGTGGCTAGAGGGACGGGATATTATTTATTACAACGGATATTTACGACGAGCATGTGCAATATTTGATTCGATGCTTTGACACATTTGTGCCGATGAAATATCTGGTGGCAGAAGTGTGTTAATTGTGGATTTTATTGTTTGTTGACATTAGTGGAATAGTTGTTTATTACTATGCTAGAAATTTTTAGAGGATCTGAGTATGTTGGAGTTTGTAGATGGCCACCCATTTGGATATTAAACGTGACTGACAATTTGGAGATGCATGATGATCTGTTCTTCAAACTTCACGTGGTATTTGTGTCGATCATTTGGGGTTTCTATCTCAAATTATATGGTCTAGTAGACATAGGACTAGCCAATATAGTTTGGAATAGAGAGAGAACTGAATGAAATTGACAATCATTCATAGAACAGTAAGATCACATTCATGGAATAATAGTATGAATGAAAAATAAATATTTATTTTGAGAAAGAACTAACTGAACTCATGAAACAATCGAAATGGAAATTAGAAAATGTCCACTTGTTTCATGCAAAAATGGAAAAAGGCGACGAGATGTTACAGAGAATAATTCCGAATATCTTCCAAATCAACGCCCCCGATTAGATATTGGAAAATCAGAGAAACGCATCTCGATTGAAAGGTCCGAAATTATTTGTAATTTCCCCTAATATTTGCGCGTAAGCGGTAATAGCTACGAACCCGTATAAACAAATATATTTAGGAAAAAGTATATTTACACCCCGTTATACAGAATATGAATTTGTACGAAATACAGTACTATTATAATTCGCTGTGCGAGCACAAACATTTGCGACGCATACGACCGCAGGCCACAACAACAATATTTAATCACTTGAAGCTATTCCTATGCACCACACAGAGATAGATATTAACAGATATCGAACGCGCCAACGCAATATCTGGATCGCAATTTGTACTGATCTAGATTTTCGGTGCGCTCAGACGTTAATGGAAACACGAATTGTCGTTGCAGCATATTAACGGAAATCCTCAATTACACTATCGGAAATTACGTTGACTTGTTTGGAATGCGAGAATTACCCAGCTGATATTGCGTTCTTTGTGCTTGGAGGGTAGACTCGCTAATTAACACGCGCCCAGCGGCTCTTTTATTCTACCAGATCGAAAGCAATCTTTGATACAGTCCTACAAGCGAGTTCCTTCGCCCAGAGTAAACGAATAATTAGTCTGCATACAGACAGCCTAGTTGTAGTCCGAGGAACCAGCCAGTGGACTATCTACGAGGAAAGAAGGTAAGAATTTCTTGCTAAGAAAAGGCAGAGGCAAAGAAAGAAATTAACGAACGTCTCTTATAATTAGCCGTGGCTGGACGTGCGAGGGGGTCGGGGTGGGAGAGCCCCGGCCTTTGTATCGCTTCGCTTTACTTTCGCGGTAGGTGGTCCGAGTGGCGAACGAACGCCGAAGAACGTCAAGAGGGCATCACGGTTGTTAGCAGGACGGACTTCCAGAGTTCCAGCGGCTAATTGGTATTCCACCGGGCGAGAAGTGTCAGACTTTGACTGATTCTATTTCGAGTAGGTTGCGGCCTTCCGAGTGCTCGGTGTGTTTACATTCTGGAGGGAGCCGCGAGACAGGAAAGTGGCTGACCAACGTCTACCGAACAATGCGGCATCTCGAGGGCCTCGAATCGTCTCAGACCGGTTCCCGTCCCGGGGATTTTCACAGCCGCGTCTCGTGTCTAATCGGTCACCAGCATCCAGTTGCCCTGACGCCTCTGAGAGTTCCTCGGTGCCCGTGAGCCGTCGCGAACCGAGTCGCCACCTCTCCTGGAACGCACCTCTCCGTGTTTCTCTTTTTCCTTCCTCCTGTTTCCCCCGGTGTCTACTTGATCCCCGGCCTACCCGCCCGCCTTCCTTTCTTTCGTCTCCTCGCCTCTTCACACGGGCGTGATGGCACATTCATTTTTAACGTGTCGAGACTTCGCATTTCCTCGAGTGGATTTCTGTCCCAGCCGCCGTATTCCACGCGCGGATATGCGCGAGCGTTCACCTCGGGCCGAGTGGAAGCGCTACGCGCGCCGCGCGGCTCAACTGAGCGCGGGCGATAGTCCTCGCCAGTGTTATATCCGACTAAGGCTCTCTTGGCCCGCCACCCAGCTCGGTAGGCCTTTGTCGTAATCACCCCTATCCTCCCTGTCCTCGTTCCCTCGCGGAACCTTTCGTTACGCCTGTCGTTCTCTCGGCACCCGAAAGGTCGCCCATGCTAAGAGCTGGTTATCTGTGAACGTCGATCGACGTGTGGCCGGCCGTTACAGGTGTACGTTTGTCGAATGCCCGTCAGGCGTGAAGGACGAGTGGGATGGGCTGCTGGAACAGGTGAAAGCTCCTGGAGCCGTAGATGGAGACAAATGGAATTATGGAGAGGTCAATGGATGCCTATAAAAATTTTTAATCATCGTCTGCAGGAGGAGATAGAGATGTATTTTAAAGAACTTGGTAATATGTAATCATCATCCGGGTCAATGACCTGTTATCAGTGTGATGCGAGCTTGATGTTTTTTATTTCATAAGGTTCAGTGTGTCTTCGGTGTAAGTTAAGTAGGAATTATTTGGTGTCAAGTCGATTCGAATAGGATTGAGAATTAATAGAAGAAAAATAAGGTGGCGTGTAAATTAGGGTCTCGAAATTTACGTTGGAACAGATTTCGCACTGGTTGTTGTTGTTTGCTGGTCGATTTTATGCTAAACGATTCACTCTTAATTCATGAAATGGAAACGAAAGTTGATTTTCAGATTCAGGTTTAGAGCAACTATTCGTGAAATTTGTATTGGCCAACGTATTATGCGAGAGTGGTGTAAATGGACGTGAATATGTTTATTGGAGAAACATTGGAGCGCACATCACTAGATTACGTAAAGGTAGTGTTAATCGTGATGTTGTATACCAACCTATATTTGCACATTATCTCTGGTCAAATTGTTTATGCGTCACTTGACTATGCACTAATTTATCAGCACTTTGTGTCAATAGCCTTTTGTTCAAGGAGAGAGCTATAGAAGCCTCGGTAGATAGTGGAAATTGCATGGAATATACGGTACATATTACTCGCTTCCACTATTATTGTGTACAGCAAATCGGTGCCTGCGATTGCGCTAACAGAAAACAAATTGATCTAGAACCGTGTAAGTAAAATAGAGATAGTGAACTCTTTTGCAAAATGAATTTCATGAACCCTGGACAGTATTCTATTGATAAAGATGAGTACGAATATAGAGTAATCCAGGGGGGAATATGAGCGTAACATTCTGCAACTAATTTCCAGTGTAAAATCTATCACTACAAATCCGGTCCACAACATTATTATTATTACGACTTTGTTACTGCTTAAATGGAAAATATAATACATATAGGGATAGTAAAATTAGAGTAAGGGCGAGTCAACAGTAGGAACTGTTAATAAGCCTAACCTTATATGGTATTTGTTTACAGTTATCACAATTTCTATCCCTGACGTAAGAACTTTGAATATTATTGAAACTCTTCTTGCACTCATACTCCAAGTTGTACTTAAACCCTTTCGAATGGACTAATGAAATGTAAACAGAAACATCTTTTATATGATACCATTTTTAATTGTCTCATAAACATTGCAAGGAATCTCAAGTTACTTCAGAATTTAAACTCGATGAAAATTAGTATTATTAACCCTCCATAACGCGATATGACTTTGAGGTAACATGTCATATTGTCTGTATTTTATATTGCAGATGCTAATTCACTAATTGTAATACAGTCAACCCTCCTATAACGCGATTAATTCGTACCGCGTTATATGGAAACCGTGTTATAAGAAACTTAGAATTACATAGCACAAATCATATTAATTCGTACCGCGTTATATAGAGACTGTGTACCGTGTTATATGGAAACCGCGTTTTAAGAAATTCATAATTAGTAGAAACCAGATTAATTCGTACCGCGTTATATGGAAACCGCGTTTTGAGAAAACCGCATTATAGGAGGGTTTACTCTACAAAAGGCAATAAATATATGGTTACATATTTCAAAACTAAAGGTGCGTCTACACGACGACACTTTTATGTCTAGATCAAGTATATACGACAATCAAAAAAAGTTCCGGAAGATTGGAAACTGCTTAGAGTCCGCGACACTGAATTTGACCTGTCGTTGCGGGAGTTGCAGCTAGAGCTAGACTGATAACACTGCAATAACTAGCCCTAGCTAAACACAAAAGACACTTGATCTAGACACAAAAGTGTCGTCGTGTAGACGCACCTTTAGTTTTGATAAAAAATAGCAATGCTGCATCATTTCGGCAATGGCAGGGGAATTCCCTGGCAAATGAAATTGAAAAATGTTGATGTACATGCATAAAATCAGGGGAATTGCCTATTAATTTCAACCGTAAAAGTGAATTAGAAAAATTCATGCTATAGGGAGACTGCTTAAGCTAATTAAGTTGTATTACTATAAAGAAACCGTGTTATAAGAGTACCGCGTTATATGGAAACCGCGTTATGAGAGTACCGCGTTATAGGAGGACTGTCGCAATTTTTGCTCCGCGTTATATGGAAACCGCGTTATGAAAGTACCGCGTTATAGGAGGGTTGACTGTACATATGTAATATAGGAATCACAGACCTTTATTTTAATTCGTAAAATGTTCATAAAATTTATTTAAAACATTGTTTATAGAAGAGTAAATATATTCTATCTCACATGTTGTATGTGTAGAGACATGGATTTATACTGATAAATAGTTAAACAGTTTGTTTATAATTTCTGTCATCTATGCCTCATTTAACTGACGTATACTAAGATGGATATGAATTTTATTTTCGCACGTTTTATGTAATTAGTAAAGGTAGCCTTAGTTTCGAGAAGAAAGTTAAATGCTAATGAAGACGAAACTTACACAATATGCATATTTATGTTTATTCAACGGTACGCAGAGACTCTTTCGTTGGTAATGATCATTAGTATTTGCAGAATTGTAAAGAGTAAAGTGAACATTTAATATAAGTACATACATACATAGTGGGAACATTCAACAGGTTGACGTCGCACAATAAAAACTCTTAAGCGGTCGATACTTCTCCAAACATTACCGCGGGCATTAGATAAGAACGATGCTACCATCAATTAAGGCAAGGTTAAAGCAATTAAATGCTCTAAACTCGAACGAAACATATGTGGAGTTATTTTTCAAAGGCCGAATATCAAAATTTGTTTCAAGGTCCGAAATAAAAATATGCCCTTTCGAAAAATCACTCCTTATATAATTTATCTAGAAAGAGCGACTGGTTGATGAAACACTTTAGACGATTCAGGTACTTCTATTAGCTCAACACAACAATATATATTGTATCTGTTTTCTAATAGGAAATTAGAAAACAGATTTCATAGTAAACTACACATGATGCGCTCCTATACATCATCGCAAAGAAAACATAATTACTTACTGAAAGAATGTTAAAAAAATGCAAGCCAAACTGCCTCCCTTATCATGTAATCTGATCTCAAAATAATGTAGGTACTCATCACCAATTACTTATGGTACATCCTTTAGCAACGACATCCACTCAAAGGTTTTGAACCTGACAAGTGTTATGAGCTGTCCATTTATATTTGCAATGACCCGCTCGGTGACAAATTAGACTTGCTCATGACTCCAACGGCTTATCAAAGGGCACAAGGTTTGGGTCACAATAAAGACGCCATTCTATACCCCACCACCAAAAATGGGTACACATAATCGGACCTCAAACCGGCAGCAGGATTAGTTCCAAAAACCCGTTAATACGAGCACTCGTTATTTCGCAAGTTATCTTTCTAAATAATTATTCTTTTATTTTTCCCAATATTAAGAGGGGGGACCACTGTAAAAAAAATAGGAAAAATCAATTTTTTCTTTTTCCCATTTTCTGAAATACGTCCAATTGACATGAGCAAGGGTATTCATTGTACGAAAACCCAATTTTTATCACCTGACGATCATTTTTTTTTTTAAATTAACGGCCTCCTATTTTAAACGATTTTATTCAACTTCAAACTTCGATCCTCTGTTTGTTTGTTTGACATTAACACCATCAAAATTGTAGTACAAAAAGAATTATTTTTTAGTATATTTTTAAAAAAATCGTTTAACATAAATTTTTTATACTTTTTTTATCAACATTTCCCTAAATTTTTACCCCAAAACATGTTTTCTCAGTGTTCCGCCATTTTGTAATTTTTTCCGATTTTGACTTTTGTCTTTTTGGATTCAGATTAACCATATGGCCCGGGTACTGTTAACGAGCCAAGCATGATTTTGCCGCAGCGCACATTTTGACGCAGAATACACAAAAAACGGATTTATGAATTTGATTGAAAAAATTTATTTTTAACCTTCAATATTTACATATTAACTATACTAAGCAATACATTGATTTATTTGCGTTGTTTAGTTGAAATAAATTCCCGAAAACACCCTTGCTTTCTCCCCTTAAGTGCATTCTATTCTTCAAGTTTTATTATTATAATAAAGTGTAATAAGTTAACCTGAATGCTTCCACTTTAGTTCACCTCGTGACACCAGGATTACAGAAACGTGAACGCGTCATTACGCAACCGTTATGTGAATTTTTAAAACAAATGATATTGCAATCAGGTAGCGTGTCACTGTTACAATCTCGCCCCGACAGAAACAGTCGAGCCCGCGTGTCAAAGAAGATATCCGCGGAGGAGGAATCCCAGCGTGGAGCTCGTCGTTAACGATAATTCGATAGTCGTCACCGAGCTGTTGGATACGCGAGAGAACGGGACTCGCGGGTCCAAGATCGGGTCGATAGTAAAAGACGAGTTAACGGCGGGTATCGGGGGCGCTGGTTCGGGTGTAATGGTTATCAGCGCGACCAACGAAGACGACGAAGGAAGTGTACACTGAAGCATAAAGGATGGGTGAGCGGGGCAATAATTTTTATCGTTCCATACTATTATGCAAATCGGACGCTAAATATTCACGAGGCCGATTTTAAGTGTCAAATTGCGGCCGCGGGTTAACCTTCGCCGATAGCGTTTTAATAGTTCATAGTCTCCGCTCTTCGCCGTAATCTCAACGTGAAATTTAGAGCGTAATTTCCGTAGTGATGCAGCCCGTTGCACAGTGACGTTTTTCACTTGGAAACGTCCGCTTAATCTACGCAGCCACGTGTCAAGTATTTATGTTTTCTCAACAGCGGAAATAGTGAGGTTCGTGTTCGCTATAATGCTCTGCATTGCGAATATGATCATCTACGGCCTGAAGGTCAATATCGCTACGACCATCGTCGGCATGGTCAAGGCTAGGAAGGTGGACAACCCACATGGAGATGCATCCCATGAATGCGGTTTCGATGATGTAGCCGGCCCGGGTATCGATATAGAGGGACCATTCGATTGGACGGCGACAGAACAGGGAGTAGTTGTCAGTATATACTTCGCGGGCTATCTCGTAGGGATGTTTCCTTCTGGATACTTCTCAGATCGGTAAGGTTATGCGCTTGTGGGTGGCACTGATAGCTGACCAAAACTTAAGGGCACCTTTCGGTTAAAATTTTTCAGAAAATTGATATTTTTATATATATTTTCGTGGTATAACATCCCGAGAATACTCTGGTGAAAATTTCACACCAGAATTCGTAATGGTATAGATTCTGCAATTCAACCTCTGAACGCAGATATGAGCCGAGATCACTTTGAACACGTGTTTCTCGAAACACAATATTTCGAAACGGTAACCATGATTTCACAAGATCTAATCTAATGAATCGATTCGAAAAAAAACTTGAGGCATCTGATTCGTAATTGGACTAGCTGTTGCAGTATCCTATAATAAAATTTTTTGAAACGCGTGGTTCTTTTCTATCTGTACATTTATGCGTGAAATTACTCGGTTTAGTGGACTACCTTGTACAAATATGCCAATCATCGTAGGTTTGATCTTTTTTGCCGCAATGATAATGAGATAATGAATTAAAAAATTGTACGGATTTGTATGGATTTTAGTTAATTTAATTTGTATTTATTGATTTGGTTTTGTATAGATAGAGTATATTTTATTTTGTTATATTTTTGTAATTCCATAAATATTAAGAAAACTAAACATTTTTAAACTTCGTACGAATATTTATTTCTGAGAAGAGTGGAATTCGAAAACCGTTTTTTTTAAAGTCTGTTTTTGCATAAACCCTAAAAATTACCATCCACAGAAGCTTTTCAACGCCCAAACTATTACTTCTATCTGGACTTGTGCAAATAATTAAAATCCAATCGAAACCGTTATGAGGATATGAAGAACTTGAAGAATCACAACCATTCATCTATATTTCGCAGCTTCAACACCAAAAACGTCCTACTCATCTGCGTGCTGGCGAACGCGATTCTGACGCTACTAGTGCCAGTTACCGCTAACATACTCATTGTCCTCTACATCGTAAGATTCCTCACGGGCGTCATGAGCGCTGCAAATTTGCCAGTAGTGAACGTTCTCGTGGGCAAATGGGTGGTTTACGAAGAGAAGAGCCTGTGGGTCGCGATCATCTTCGCTGGGACATCACTTGGCACCGTTGTGTCTATCTTCACTTCTGGAATGATAATGAACTCGTTGGGATGGGAAGCTGTTTTCTACATCCACGGTACCCTGCCATTGATTTGGTGCGTGGTCTTTTATTGGTTCTTCGAAGACAGCCCAGAGGAGCAAAAATACATTAGTGAGACGGAGAGACAGCTTATTGTGACTACTTACGGCCACAGAAGCCCCCACTCTGCAAAGCAGGCAGTACCATGGAAGGATATATTCACATCGATACCCTTCTGGGCGCTGATCTACACGAACACGTTTGGCAACTTCGTTTGGTACCTTTTGCTCACCCAACTGCCGTTGTACATGAACAAAATACTCAGATTCGACATCAAGTCGGTAAGTCACTTCGGATGGTGAAGTTTGCTGCGTGACACGAAATTGGTAGAAATTGTGCTGGCGAGTGGGAAGCAGGGGCACATAATCTTGCATATACTTGGTCCATGGCACATTTTGTAACGTGTTGAATTTGTAGGGTGTGCTACTTAAAATTTCGTGAAAAAATCAGGACCAAAGTTTCGTCTTTTTTAGATCTTTTATGTGGACCTTTATGTAAAAACAAGACTAATTTGAATGACTAATCGCAGAAATAATGAAATATTAGTAAATATGTATACGTATGGTTTATATTAGGGCTCTCACTATCCGGATATCCGGATCTGAGTATCCGGATTTCGATTCGGATTTCTAGTTATAACGAGGAATCCGGATACTCCAGATAATCCGGATACCTAGTACCTACCTAGTAGGTAGTAGGGCTCTTACTATTCGGATATCCGAGTATCCAGATTGCTCGTTATAACTCGAAATCCGAATCGAAATCCGGATACTCAGATCCGGATATCCGGATAGTGAGAGCCCTAGTTTATATACATATAATGGTTTACATATATATGTTTTTATTATATATGTATATATAATCCATATGAATACAGTTGAGCTGCTATTGCAACCAAATTAAATACGAGTTTTTACATTGTGTAGGGTAAAGGACCCAATTACTGTCACCTTAAGCTATTTTACTTAAACGTTTATATATTCGTTATTTTAAGTAAAATAGCTTGAGGTGACAGTAATTGGGTTGGCTGCCAATAATTGGATCCTTTACCCTATGGATTGAGGCTCTGGAGTAATCGAGCTTTGAACCCGAATGTCTCGCAGACTTTTAAATAATGTGGCCTATGCCCTTGATATAGTATTATATTATATGGAGTGGACCAATAAAAATGGTGCATTGACCATTTGATTATGGTTTTGTTATGGACCAATAAGGATAAAAGTTGTTTGATCTGAAAATGTTTATATGGACATACGACGATTCCATTCACACCAAACAACTTTTATTCGAAAAACTATTCTATTATTTCCATGGTTCCGGAGATGTTGAAGGTGGTAATTTTTATTGGTTCATCCTACGTACAAAATTTGGATTAAATCGTTAACTCGTAGGTAACTTGCAGTGAAAATAAATTTTCTGACGAGGGACTCCAGCTGTAACGCTGATTTTGAACAGGTTTTCATAATTCCTGCTACCACAATGTCACACTACAAATCAATTTCATGCTCACTGCATTAATCGATTTCTCACTTTGAGTGGCGTCGGCGTGTTCCCACGCCGATATTTTCTGGAAACCATCCAAAGCATTGTCCGGGAGCCCCCGAATGTTTGCCTCGAAAACAAAGGTGTGCGTATTCTACGCTTTGTCCAAAACTTTCCCAGCAAAGAAGATCGCTCTGAAAGGCTGACCAATTTAAAAGGACATTTTCCAACACCTTACGTCATTTAAAGTGTTAATGAGATTTTGCAGGGTAATAAAGCTCGAGATATTGAATGATGTATGATTTCGTGCATATATAGTTAATAATGTAGTGGATGTGCAATGTTAAAGATTTAATATAAATTTGTTTAATCAGCTACTTAACTGTAATTCTCGAAAGCTGAACCTGATTTTCAAGATATTCATTTTATTCCACAGAACGCTGCCCTTAGTTGCTCCCCTTACCTTATTAACTCAGTTGTAAATCCAGTCCTGGGCAAAGTATTAGATTGGGGCAGGCAGAATGGGTACTGGAGCCAGACGAATGCTCGAAAAATTGCAGTATTTATAAGTGAGTTTCGTCACGTTACCAGTGTTTATTGCAGAGTGTTCAGAAGGGTTCCGAATTTTGTAAGCATAGAATATCTCGTATATTCTCGTTTCAGCAATGCAAGCGACGTTTCTTTTCTTATTCGCCAAACATTGTATTGAAATAAACAACGTTGTCGTTAATTGCATGTTTACACTTTTAAACCTTGCTTGTGTCAGTCGAACACATCATAGAATTATGGACAACGCTAGCGTGTTTAGAGCGTTTAAAGAATTATTTGGCACAGTTTTCACAGGTGATTCTACACTTGTTAAAAGAATGCGCCACAGAATTGACCTAGTCCCCGAAATTCAAGGTCCAAACCTTTCTCTTGCGACATATTCTACTCATTGAGAGGACGAAAAGTATCAGAGGAAGAATGTTCCAAATATAATGATCCTACAGAATGATTCCTTCGATACTTTATCCTCTCAGTGAGTAAAAGAAATTTCAACAAGACATTTTGTTCTTGCATTATTTTTCTAACAATAAGCCGTCGTCAACCAAGCGTATAGAATCACTTCTAAAAACCGAGACAAATAATTTTGTTGCACCTTGTACGATATTCTTTGACTACATAATACAAACTGCTACAATTCATATGATTCGTAGGCTGCATTCCATCAAGCATCTGTCTCCTCGCAATTGCGTACGTCGGTTGCAATCGCCTCGCCTCCACAGTGCTACTGATACTGAGCATAGTGCTCTGCGGCGCGATCTTCGTTGGTCATTTATGCAACCACAACGACCTGGCACCGAATTATGCTGGAATTCTAATGGGAATCACAAATACCCCGGGATCGATTTCAGCATTCATTTTGCCAGCCATGGTAGGGGCGCTCATGGAACACGGGGTAAGAATACGAACGTCTAATTGCTATTTAAACTTATCTACGCACAAATAGCAGCAATTTTTGGAATATTAGATATAGAGAGAGAAAATCTTTAGGGCTGTTGGGCGAATTTTTCGAGTAGCGAAGTACTCGAAATGAGATCCTGCTCAAGGAATTCGTTCAATGAATTCTGACCCTCTCTGCATTTGAATTTGCTGAGTAGGTTTAAGGGGAGGTTCCGGTCTAAAAGTCGATTTTTTTATTTAATTTTTCGAATGTTCAACCTTTTAGGAATACGTGTTTAAAAGGATTTGTTGAAATTTATAAAACTCTCGAAGTTATAGGCATTTGAATAGCGGCAATTGCATGGATAACACCCGGCCACTCGGCGCTCACGTAAAACTTTAAACGCGTTTTTCTCGAAACAGTGTTCTCAAAACGGTGGGACCTGTATCTCCAAAAGTTATTATCCGATTCGACTGATACTTTTTTATTTTGAAGAACACACTTCTGGCTAGGGGGGGGGGGGCTAGAAAGAATTTAAAAACATTGAAAATATATAATTTATAAAGGCGTTGAAAGGGCGAAACATACAGGGTAAAGTGACTTCAAACTTGAAGTGTCGTTATTTTCCAAAAAAAATGTCATTTTTGTAATTTTATCTCCCCCCCCCCCCCCTAGCCAGAAGAATAATCTTCGAAATAAAAAAGGTTTCAGTAGAATCGGATAATAACTTTTGGAGATACAAGTCCCACCGATTTGGATCAATTTTTTGACGCCTTGGCTTTAACGACTCCCCAGGGCCGTCTGCACTGATTAATTATAAAACAAAAAATATATTTCCATAATTTAAGACATCCTTAATACAATGCAAAAAGTCCCATTAAATTATATATAGTAGTTTTCCTTTAATTAATTCCTAAATATCACATATTTTGTTGGGCTCTAGACCGGAACATTCCTTAAGCCGCGCTCCCACGAGTGCGACACATGAAGCAGAGTAAACGGGAATGTTTTTGTTATGCCGTAACACTTAGTTTTCTGGTAATTCTTTTTTAATATTCGCACAGGTAAAGAGTTTAGCTATGAATTATTGCAAAGATACCTGCGGAAATTTAGGGACAAAATACATTTTATAATATTCTATTTTAACAGCTTATAGAATCGGAAATAAAAAAGAGGAATAAACGACTGGAATTTGAAGTCAATATTGGTTGGTTTTCAATGACGTAAAGATTTGTTTCAAATATGTTCTACGCTACGCGTTGCACGCGTGGGAACATGGCTTTACTTTCTAGCATGCAATCTGATGACCAAAGCTATTTCTCTCATATTATAGACACAAATTCTAATACTTTTTATTAAACCATATATTTATGGTATATATTTGGTTAGCCAAATAGTCTTGCTCCTTTGAAGATGCAACTAAAATTTGAAAATCGACCCAAATGATTGAAGACACACACAATAAATGTATGTGGTATATCAAAATCCAGTTAAATTTATCCAAAGTTTTGGTTTCGCGTATAACCCTGCTGTCTAAATTTTTTTAAAAAATACAAGAGAACTTTCTGGCTAACCAAATGCATCATGACATTGGCAGCTCTGACGAAACAAACACTCTGACGAGAGTCAGTTTGCTTTTCGATAACCATCAAACGTCAGGCTACAAATACAGAAATCATAAATTCCTAGAATCTAGATTAAAGAACATACTTCCGCACGTGTTATGCATGCAATATTTACTGTGTCAACACTCCTCTATTTTTAAGATCTTACTGAGATCCCATCTGTGGTAACATAGATTTGTTTCTCAAATCTCCTTTCATTCTCAGAAAGGAAGATCACCCATTTTATTATAGTAATTATAGCAATTAGGATTGCAGATAAAGCTCATATAACCACTGAGAACTACTGCTTATCTCGGTTAATTTTATACTTTTATGATGCAGCATACTATGGCACGCTGGAAGATCGTAATCTGGATTAACGTTGTTGCCCAAATATCCGCGTTTATTGTATACGTTTTGTTCGGCTCGGGAGAAATTCAAGAATGGAATGCGCCACCAGCAAGGACTGAAGAGTAAAGACGCAGGAGCCACGTAATATTTCGTCTTGAAATTAGTGTCTATCTTTCCTGACAATTGCTCAACTATAAACAACGTCGATAGTATTTATACATTAGCTAACTATAATGTATAAAAAAGCATACTTCCATTATTTTTAAATTATGCACGGCGGTGCAGAAAATGCTAGTCTTATTAGATTCGTACTTTGTTATAGTCATTATATTTTCGTTTCTCGACGATTGGTGCAAACTTTTGTAAACTACGCTATTTTGGAGACCTTTTACAGGAGAATATGACAATAAATTTTTCTTGTACTATAAATATTCAGTTGATGTATGTTGCACACTCGATTACGTCATTTTTTATGAGGAATGTATTGTGATAAATAATCATATTGCAGTAATTTGGTTAATTATCCATATGGGTAATTTATTCGAAAATCTGTTGTTTCTCGTATGCCATGATTATACGAGACATACATGATTGCATTTAAGATACTTTTGTAAGAAATTACTATCTTAATTGCATTTAAGTACGGATTTTTTATCTTTTAAATTAAGGAGAAGTTTCCTTTGCAGAAAATTAAAATCGAAAGATTTGTGAATAAATGCCTTACATTTTCTTAGTAACATAAAGATTTGATGAAAGAATTACACTTATTGTCACTTTTGGTATCGAGAAATCTAAATTATTGCGTCTACTTTTCAAGAATGCGCCTATCAATTAATAACATTTATAGTGTAATTCAAAGATCTATGAGTACTAAATTCATTTTAACATAAAACATAAGCTAAAGATTATCAGAATAGACATTTCAAACAATTTTTTACAACCAGAACCTTCTATAATAATTACAATAATCCTCTTTATTTCTGCTGCTATTGAACCTAACCCTCTTCGAGTACGAACTTTCTAAAAAAACTCAAACACATTGCTCTCACAGGAAGAATAGAAATACCTGCTAGTGCCAAAGACGTTTCAATTCAGCAATTACATTCTTCTCCAAAATCTTCCGTAATTAGGCTACTTAACATCACGCGGCGGAACCTAAACGAATCTGAACCCACAAAGTATTCGAAGCAGTCATCGTCGTTATAAATAATTCGCTGCATCCACAGACGGCGCGGCGTTTCGACGGCCGTGAAAATCTTTTGAGAGCCGTGCGCGCGACGCATAAAGGTCTGCCGTGCGGCTACAGTAATTAGAACCGCGAGACCACCCGTAATGATGGCCGACCAATTAAGGGCCACCTGGTACAAAAATCCGTCTTATCCCAATTAGATCGCGGCGTTGGCAACTAGCAGCCCGCGAAAGGCCCTCCCGAAAAACGAGCAACAAATCCGGGACGAAAGAGTCGACTGCCAACGACTTAACAGAGAATATTTATGGCGGTTGAAATATTACGTTTGTAATCTATTTTGGGCGCCGCAGCAGCTCGTTTTCAACGGCCGCGCCGGCCGCTCGGGAAAACGGAAGACGACCGCTAACTCATTTCCCCTCCCGTTTGAAAACGTTTCCTGTGACTGTGATAACAAAGACTCTAGACGAAGCCCTCAAAGTTTCATCTTCTCAGGCTCCATGGGATTTTGTATTACCGGAAATTAATACTATTCGAGGTTTTCCCTGAACTTTCAATCTTTGAATGATCGTGTAAGATACGTAAGGAATTGTTTTTAAACGAGGAACATGTGGGGAACAATGCTTAAAGTTTGAGGTATGTGGTGATATGGTAGGTAAGGTTTTGTCGGTTTTTAAAAACCGAGTTTATAAACCGTTTTTTTATAATTTTGTAAAATTTGAAAACCGGTTTTTAAATTTAAAAAAAGACGGTTTTATATTGTAGAATTATATGTAAAAATGAATTAATTATTTATTTTTTAAATTGCCTCAGTCATAAGCATATTGTAGTATGTAACAGTTTACTGTAAAACTAGTCTGCATATTTTCATATTTTCGAAAGAAAAATACTAAATGAAAGATTTATAATTCATATTTTGTACGGATTTTAGGTATTCTAATTTTTTTTCATTTGGTTTTGCATGCAGTGTATTTTATTGCGTTATAGCTTTATAGATTCATAAATATTAAATTAACTCAAGAATTGTACGGATTTGTACAGATATCAGTTATTTTAATTTTTTTTATTTGGTTTTATATAGATAGAGTATATTTTATTTTGTTATATATTTGTAATTCCATAGATATTAAAAGAACTCAAATAAGTACAGATATTTATTTTCTATTTTAATTAAATGTTTTGTAAAAATTCGAAAAACAATTTAACCATTTTTTTGGGGGGGGGGGGGTTAGTGGAATTCGAAAACCGTTCTTTTCAAAAATCGGTATTTGTATAAACCCTAACGGTATGGGAATGAGAAATACAATACTGGAAATATTTATTGCACCACTCGAACAAACACGTCAACACTTATACCTCCCTTATTATTAGTACCAGGAGAATATTATTGCAAAAATGTGTAGCTTAGCATCTTGACCAAAATAAATTGGATACGAATCAGATTATCAATCATATTGCTATGAAAATTGCTGGTACCACTTAATTTTAAAAGTGATGCAATAAATATTTGCATTAGAGAAGCTGCATGCATGGAGGACTGCAGGTGATACTTACGCAAGGAAAACAAATCTCGTTTCTTTATTATTTTTACAATTTTGGACGATTTACAAGCAAATTTCATATGATAATTAATCCCCTGCACTTATAACGGTAGCACTACTGTAAAAGTCTCAGCAAATGTTGATAATCCGTGAGACTAAAAATTTAAAAATACTCCTTTTACACAATTTAAAATTCTTAAAACCTATAAAAACTATTTAAAAATATATCTTGTCCTCTGAGGCTGGCATAATTAACCTTCTCTCAATTATTTTCTTATTAAGAGTGTGAAAAAAGCTGTACTTCCATCGAAAATGAAACGATAGAAGCCACGTTTAGTCTATCAATCATGCCGAAAGTAATTATTCCGAATCAATTAAGCCGGTAATTACCATGTTCCCACGACAAGTAGATGCAGGAAGAGAAATCGAAGGACGACTTAAAATTCTATCTCCCTCTCACGTAGGTGGTCCTGGAAGATTGCTTCCACGGTGTTTACTAATTCATGAGATGATTATCCTAAGGCTGAACGTTTTCGCTATTAATAATGCTTATTCGATTTTCTAACCGTTCGAGGCGGTGATCTATTCTTCAGGCAGTCTACAACAAATGATTCATCGTTCGGTTACTGAGGACGCGAGGGCATCTATCGCTGTCAATCAAAGCTATCGCATTATCGATTGTTCTGGACATCTTCGACTTAAGCACACCCCTTCCTCACAATATCGTACGATAAGATTTTCTTCGATGAAGCACCCAGTCGATGAATAGTTCTCGATAAGTAGTCAATCATGGATCGTCGATACCGATAGCACGAGCAAACAGAAGTCTTTCAGCAGTGAATTACAGTTGTTCCAATGGCCTGATTCTTTGGATGTCGTGGGCTACTTTTTGCTATTGCGTGACGTTATCATGAGGATTTTATAAATTACATAGGTACTGCAACCCGCATCAGTCCATGAATGGTATTATTGAACTATCGATATTGTGGAGGGCTGCTCGATTCTGTTGAGGCTTCTGAATTAACATCGGTTAAAATTGCTTTCGATATCGACATTAAGAAGTATCCTTCATCCTTAATTGGCAGGGTGAAATTTTATTTTTCTGCCTACGTAGGTGGAATAGGCACCAAGTTCTAAAATTAGACTGCATCACGTAGAATGCACCTATACTCAAAGAATAATAATAATATTATTAATGTTATGTGTCTTAATGGGTGTATTATTTTCCTATGACATTTACATCAAATGGAAGATCACCTTTATTTAGCAGAATGCTTACGTTAGCCTTCTTTAAGAAAAAATATGAATTTTAGTCTCAAAGGGAAGAATACTAGCGAAAATATGGCTAGATATCGGTTTCTTCTGGTGGGAAAAAGTGGACAATGAATATTTGAAAAACCTAATTAAGAACGACCTAAATCAGTTTATTATTTAGATATGTTAACCCCTCTTATAATCACAAATTGATTATTTGGGGTTCATTGGACCACAGCGTCACTTTTGAGTTACCAATTTCGTATTTTTCAATCTTTTAACTTTTCTGTGATTTAACATTCGTAATACTCATACAATCATTCTCTAATAGACCTTTTCTAGAAATTGTAAATTTTGATATGTTGAAATATGTATCTACTTGAAAAAATATTTGTGAGTAAAATCTATTTTTTGTTAAAGTTCACCAAATTTTAAATTTTTTTTTTAAGGTCTTTAAATTTACAAAAATATTGGCAGACATATCCTGGGGAGCGATACACCTCGCCTGACCACGAAGGGTTATTATTTAGATGAAGTTGTCGTGAAAGTCTAAACTGTAATAATCAAATTCGCCTGCAGTTCAAATTTGTATTTTGTATACTCGCAAAAAATACAAAGCACAAAGTGCACAAAGCTTCGTTGTGGAGCAATAATATATAATAAACCACATTCTATGTCTAACGAACACAGCGGGACTGAATTAGTCCAAAGCTCGCTTTGTTTTATTTTAAGCAGTAGGTAGACTGAAAATTCGCCAGTAAATGAGCCTACAAAAAAAATCATAACAGTGTTCGGTTAAGCCGACTTCCCTGTCACCCAACAATCCGTCGAAGAAGCTATTAATCAACCATAATTAAGGCTCCGTTGATCTTTTGCCGAGGGATCGAGACGTCGACTCGTTTGCCCAGACCTGGCAGAAGTAGACTCGGTTGCGCGTCGCTCGACGCCATGGTTAATCAATCCTGAAGCTCGTTACAGTCGAGCTTCTCGGTGGTTGAACGTCAACGCATCCGAAGCTTGCCACCAAGATGCCAAGAATTGTTAATCTGTCGCAGCTCATACGCTTAACGCAGAGTGATAGTGGTTGCGCCAGGTAATGGCACGCGAGGAATAGAAAAATAAGGGTTTACATCTAAACAAAGTATTTAGAAAAGCTGTTCCTTGTCCATTAAAATAAAAGAAAAATAAAGTGTGTAAGGCTGGTAGTTTGGGAGATAAAAATTTATTTTTCAACCAGTTTTCACCAGAATAGGCATAGATCGGAAATTTTAATTGCCTGCACGATTTAAACAAACACATTTGAAGCTCGCAAAATAGTAGCTTAAACCCCTCATAGCTTTTTATCAAAATCCCTGACACAACACAAATTTATAAAGCTTGGATCTGCAAAAATAGGCAAAAATTGCAAACTTCGACATCCTGTATTTTTTTAAAAAAATTCGAGACTAGTACAATTATGGATTAAACTCCCTCTGTTCACTACATTATATCACAATTATAGCAAAACACCTAATGTGAATTGCAGAGGATGATTTCAAGTAAAATGGCCCTCATACAGAAGGTTCGACTATACTACTACTCGTTCAACTACAGTGCTGCTTCTGTCCTGAAAGCATGTCATACAATATAATTTAAACATTCCCTACTAGATTTCTATATTACCCGGAATCTATTCGGCCTCAATCTTGTTAAAAATAACAATAATCTTCGATTTTCTTTTACACATCTTAACCGACAAATATGAAAATAGACTCCAAATTCGAAAGACCATCTATGGCTGTCCTTTTAATTCAAACGATTGTTTGTTTTCTGAAAAGATTCTTACCATTTTTTAAATTTCTGTCGCCGTTATTCCCCTAGGAACCTTATTCAAACATGCTTAAAGAAGCAAATTTTAAATTACTGCATAAACAAACTACCCCTTGTTCTCTCACATCAAATAAATGTTTAATTTTTTAATTCGAAGACTCCTTCGGTTCCTCCAACACTCTGATACCGTAGTTCCCCCAGGAACCTTAGGCAGACATTTTCGGAGAAGCCAATTTCAAACTATTACATAAACAAATTACCCCTTATTCTTCCAATTCAAATAAGTGTTTATTTTTATAAACTATTGCCATGATCATCAGCATAAGAGTTTTTAGCTGCTCAACCCTCTGACACTGTCGCCCTCTGGGAACCTTAGGCAGACATTCGCTGCGTACCAGCACTAGACCACACCATTATTACTAGCGATAAATCGCCACCTTTAATAAGAGCTCACATGACGTTCCAGACGGAAGCCAGAGACGCCGGCGTCGCAGCTAACGTTCACGACGGCGACGAAAGGATCGTGATATTGGACGTGACGTGAGAACGATGAATCGAATGTAGTTTGTTCAGGAGGCTTCCTGACTAACTTCAACATTAATGATTACGTGTAATTATGTGAGTGTGATGTATTTCGAGTGGGAACTACGGTAACTATACGAAAAGTTGACAGTGAGATCTGTCTTAAAATTATTTTTCTCTTTACTCGTCAGTGTTCTGCTATTGATGTTTCATGTAAGCCAAATGGACGTGCAAATTATTCCGTCATGCGGAAGTGTCAAGTGAATGAGCATCGGTATGTCATCATTGTGACAGGTGGATTTTCTCGCTGCCAGATTCTGGAATAACGAAGTGTTACATTCAAAAAATTTACATAAATGCTTCATTTTTTATAGCTTATTTCTTGGTCATTGCACCAACCGCGTGAACAAACTCTTCCTTGAATTGAAGAGTCCTTGTAAAAAGAACTGTAAGTCCCAAAATTAAAAAAAAATTTTTAGGATTTGATTGTTGACACTTATAATGTTTTCTACAAAGATTCTTCAATTATGTATCAATTCTCTCAAATATTTATATGTTACTTATAATACAGCACAAGTTTAAAAAATTTCTCTTAGTAGAAAAGAATAAAAAGAAAAGGAAGATACACTGTACTGTCTACATAAAGTGTTCCTCTAATATTTTTCTCTATCCTTGCTCGTAAAGGAGATTTTTACCTTTTATCGGTTGAGCTCCTTAAAAACCCCCTTTAAATTGATAGTTTAGCTTGTAACTTATACCCTCCTGTAAAACGTAAACTGTCAGCAATCTATTTTACTTTAGTTATGCAAGCACACAATTTTCGTAATAAATAGAACCACTAAGTTATTAGAAAGAATCAATGGCATAGAAAGGCCTGATCGATTGCACTTTGCCGCGTCCGTTCAGACAGAAATGTAGGTCAGTGTTACCGAGGGGTGAATTGGATGTGTGTAATAACTGAAAATGCAGCTGCTAACAGTCAGGCCAGCTCCACCCTTAAAGCTTTTCTGCCGCAAATCCCTGTTAGCCGTGAGACTGAGCTATTAAGGTCTCGACAAGCCACGTGTCTACACTTGAGTACCATATTCACGTGTGCGCCATTGCGTGTGTAGAATTTCAGTCCAACTTGTATTCAGGTGTAAAAACACTACGCGTGTTCATTTCATGCGCTTGTAATTTGTTGCGCGTTTAAAGCAGGCATGGGCTTTTTCACAGCTTTCTCTAATTATATGAATACCTACCTGCTTCAAAAATCATGTGGATTATTTATGGTACACGATCTGTATAATTCTAGTCAAATGATGGATAGTTACATTTAGTAGTTGTGAAACCTGCACTTACCTTTCCCATTCAAGCCTCAGGTGTTTATTAAATTCAGATGTTTATTAAATACTAGCAAAATATAACCACGCTTCCCTTTGGGCCTAAGAGATATCAAGGACTCCATGAAAATAAATTTTTCCCCTCTTCACCACTTAGGGGTTGATAAGCGCAAAATCCGGAAATTGATTTTTAAGGACTTCTGTGGGAAACTTTTGTATGTAAAAATCAAGTTAATATCTAATCGGACCTAAGAGATATTGAGAGGCCGGTGAAAACACAGTTTACCCCTTTCCACCTCCTTAGGTATTGATTAAGGCAAAATCCTGAAATTGGTTTTTAGGCATTTGTGTGGGTAACCTTTGTCAGTAGAAACCAAGGTGATATCTAATCGGACCTAAGAGATATTGAGAAGTACGTAAAAACACATTTTACCCCTTTTCACCCTCTTAGGGGTTGATTAGGGCACAATCCTGAAATTGGTTTTTGGGCATTCGTGTGGGCAATCTTTGTGAGTAAGAACCAAGTTGATATCGAATCGGGCTTAAGAGATATTAAAGAATCCGAGAAAATACATTTTACCCCTTTTCACTCCGTTGGGGACGGAATTTTCAAAAGTCCTTTGTTAGTGGGCGCCTACGTCATGAAAATAATGTATCTTCCAAATTTCACGTTCCTAGGTTAAACGGTTTGAGCTGGGCGTTGATGAGTCAGTTAGTCAGTCACATCTTCTGCTTTTATATATATGTAGATTATGTATTAAGAGTCAGGATTCATAACTGTTAGCTGCACCTCCCCTTTTATGCAATTTGTCTACCTCCCAAGACATTAAGGACACCATATTTTTTCTGGGCAATAAACACCGTGTTCCTAATAATAACAGTATATATCATCGACAGCAATAAAAACCTTCGAAAGTGCTCCATTTTCTACAGAACCATATTACGAATTTTAGTGAAGAAAACTGTTTCGAAGCAAGTCATTGAATGGAGTAGGTATCTACATAGAGCAGACGTGACAACGCAACAAGTCCAAGAAAATTAACAGCTTGCCATAACAAAGTGCTTTTATTCAAAAAGCTCACCTGATCAAATGAATCATGCAAATACTTGTAAAAACATCTGCCTACAGAAATACCTTCTCGAATACCCATTCTCCCAACAATTTCTTCACACATCTTGCTTCCATAAATTAATTATAATACACTACTACAGTGCAACTAATCCATTTCCACGTTTTCCACCCACCAGAGCCCCAGTCCTTACCTGAAGAACCCATGTCATTAACAACCACTAAGTACTGCCTACCTCAGAACCAATGTTCTCCCTCGGAACTCGATGCCTCTTTAACAAACTGCTCCGCCGCAAGCGTGAACTGGGTCATTGAGCGAAGACTCGCGAGTCGTCAAAGTACTCGGGAGTATTTCCTCGCGATTCCACGCGGCAAAAAGGAGAACGGAGGCGGTTGAAGGAAGAAGAATGGGAGAGGGAGGGCGGAAGGTCGACTCGGTTCTCAACATTCCACGGAGTCCAACGAAGAATTCGATATGCCAGGACTGACGACGCGATCCAGGCAAAGACGGTCCTCGCCGGCAGGAATCTCGAAACTCGGTCACCTCATTTCCAATTGACCAGCTCGACAGCCCCCGGCACCCCTTCGCTCCCTGCAGACTGGTGCCGCATTATGCGAACTTCCTGTAGATTAGTTGCCGCTAAGTTTAATGCTTCGCCAAGTGGATGCCGCGAGGACCTGGCTACTCCACGGGTCAACGCAACTGTTCGACGTGGGCGAGGCAGAAGCCAGACTTCGCGCGCGATATCCACACACGGAACGCGGCTGACCTCCCTATAAAAGCGTTCAACCCCGTCGGGGATTCCGGATACGCGACGAGGGTTCAGCAGGAGGGCTTGTTTAATCGGCGCTCGTTGTTGCTGCATCGGATTTTGATTAGCGCAGCCGCGTCACGTTCGCTCGTGCCGTTCGTTGACGGATGAAAAAATCCGTCACACAGGCGTCGTTCAGTGTGCGCATAACTTACGAGCGCACGTCAAATGGAAAATGTGTAGGGAGTCGGTCCCAGCCGCGTTTTTTGCGCTCGTGGTCGCCGGGAACGCGTACGCTGACGATGTATAATTCGGTTATCGTTTAGAAATTGTTGGTCGATGGCAGGTGCTAGTTGCGAGGTGCTGTCAAGTTGGAATTTAAATGGGGAATTTATTTTGTAAAGAAATACAAATTGTCACGTGAAATGTTTAGCGAGAGGAACACGCGAAGTGTGCATGGTATTAAAACTTTGTAGGTTCGTGGAGAACAGTTGTTTCAGCCATGTTTGATCGATTATTGTTTAATAAAAATATGAATTTTAATATACTCTTGTGTTTTCTTCTGTGTGATGAGAAATCAATTTAAACAGGGAATCAATATTTAGAAAACGCTGTTTGATGTATAAACTTAAGTAAAGTGTAACGATTATAATTGTGCTAAAATTAGAACTATCGTTGTTTTTGAAAGCCTAAGCTATCGACTTACAGAGTTTCATTAAAATTCTCATAAGATACAGTGTCTTAAACAATACCTTCCATAGCATTAGCAATAAATTATTAAACTATCCTCATGCATCAATTACTGCCACTGCAAATAACTTTCTGCCCCCGTTGCATCACCCATTGTGCAGTTAGAGGTGAAAAAGCACGAAGTTACTAGCAGCGTTCATTGTCACGAGCCCGCGTTTTATTATTATTTCAATTAGGTCTGGGCGAAAGCGCACCCCTTCAATAGGATTGCCATTTCCTCTTCTGCGACGTAATACGGCACACGGCCACCCTCCCGTGTCTCCCTTGACCACCCTTTCAAACTCCCCGCCCTGCACCCTTGAAAACTGTCAGCATATTGCGCATGCATAATTGAACGTGTTCAAACAAATAACAAAGTTTTCGCATGCTGATGAGGACGCCACCGCATCCGGATTTCGGCTGCCACCGACTGGCAGTGACATATTTTCATTTGACACGCGGGGACAGCCTACCCCCGCGCGCTCCTCCTGATTCTGCAAACGTTTCTGATCGATTTTTTCTGCGGCCTTGCCTAAGGAACCGAGACATCGAAGACAGCTCAGGTGACGAGAATAAGAAGACGTTTCGAATATCCTAACAGCGAAAAAGGAAACTGGGTTTGCTGGTAAATTAACCAAGTTTCATGTCAATTCAATAATTTTAGTTTTTGGGAGAAGAGTAGGTATATTATCATGAATATTCTAGCACCTAACTGCAAGTGTTCGCGTTATAATTCACAGGAGCACATCATTCGCACATGTAAATGCTCGATCGATAGGTTTAATGTAACGCTTCGAAATGCAGTTAGCTAAGAGGAAATTACACCTAACCCGTAAAAGGCTGCCCGCCACTCAGCGGGGATTTAAATTTTACGTCTGGTCTCATCCTTCGAACGATCCAATCTGGCCTGTTGACACGCGAGGGAACTGCTGAATTTTACGAAGCATAATTACAGGGACGTACGTATCCGGCTATTTTTTCCGGCCAGCAGGGGTGTACTTCCGGACGAGTGATGCGATAACCATTTACGGGGCTCGCGTGATCGTTGAAGCCCCTCCTGGCCTTTTTCTAGCCATCAACAGCTAGGAAACGTATGGGGTGTGCGGTGAAAATGATCGACTGACCGTAAGCATACTCCCTTGCATAATTGAGCGAATAAGGGCGAGATTTAATTAATATGATATGACAGAACACATCGAACAACCTCTAATTAGGCTTCCAGCGTTATTAAGGTTAATCTTTTCTGAATTCAAACGATCAAATTTAAATATTTTCGAAGCACATCATAAATCTATTGATTATTAGGACGACTCCAGAATCCTTGAATGTTTCCAGCTGAACAGATTTCAATTGTTTTTTTGGTACAAATACAAACATCTATTAGATAACTTCGTTAGTCAACAGTTTGAGAATTGTTCCTTGTTATCTTAAACTATATGTACCTCTATCGAAATTAATTCAAATAAAAGCTTTCTTGTTCAAGATTATTTGATCTTCATATTCCCTAATATCTTTAAATTCGCCTTGGCATCCATATTTCGTACATACTCGGCAAACGTACAGTTGGTTTACAAAAAAACAGGATACGATTTTGAAGAAATCAGTGATGAATTTCGAAAGAAAAAAAATAGAGAAACAGAAATAACGTGAAATTCTTAGAAAACATACATAGAATACTGTTCACGTCGATAGAAACGTTTCTTCCTTCAACACAAAAACTTTCCTCCCTCAACCCTTCTTCCTATCGCAAAAGCACAAAATCTTTGGATTATGGTTGTATTAAAATGGCTGCAGACTCTTGCCTTCGTTCAGAGTAATCTCGATATCTTCGGCGACTAGGTCACACCTGCTGCAAAGCCACTCCGACAGAGCGATTGATCCAAGTCTAACGGTGTTCCCGAATTAAGTTTCAATCTCCTCGCCTAACCGCGACTCTTAACGCTTAATAGGGGAACGGCAAACCTGTTTCACGGTCTGTCTACTTTAACGAGGGAAACGCGCTCGCAGGTTCGGCTGCCTAACGCGTTATTAACTTCTAAAGTAAACCGACTCTTTTCGCGGTGGCACACTCTGTACATAGCTGGAGCGTTACATAATGCCCGATGAAAAGCTAAACTCCTACGTACGCTATGTATGGGAATACAACGTGGTATTTGCCAGGCTCGGCTGGCAATTTGCCTCCGCATACCGTGGTCTCACTCCAAGTATGAATAATAATGACGCTGGATATGTGAATTATGAGACGATTATCTACAGCAAGGGTTGCGTTGGTTATTGCACCGTGGTTCGCGGTACCCGCGACAATCGATCTCCTGACTCGATATTACGCTTCAGGCCCGTGATACTTTTAACGACCTGGATTTAACGAATGACTACTGCCGCTGCGCGTCTATAGAACGTTTACGGGCTCGACATGATTTACTTTCTTCTGGAATTGTTTTATTATCATCAAGCAATAAAAAGTTTGGTTCTAGGTCTGCTAGTAGAGCCTAAGTTCCAGTGGATGGTGGAGAGTTGATGGAAGCAGTTCCTAGATTCTTGAAATGTTTATTGCACGTGTTATTAGGAGATATAGATCTTGGTTTGCGAAGAGAATGTTGGGTAAATGGTACTGTGGTTTTTTAGTTAATAAGGGAGCGTGGGGTAAAGACGAACGCGGGGTAATCGCGAATTCGATGTTACGGCGTATTAATAAATAAAAACGATGTTACCTCTCCACTATAGTCGTGTTCTGCTTTATAGGCCGGTGAGTTTCGTGAGGGGTATTCTCCCACCACATCGCTTGCCTGCCTCGGTGCTCCTTTTCTCTACGTTCTCGCTCTCTCTCGGGCTACGCCTGGCCGTCCCACGGTTGCCTGAGCACTGGAAAACCGGTTTGCAAAGCGTTCCATCTCGCTCTCCCCTTCGGCCAGAAAGAAGCGAGAAACTCATACTCGGAATTAAGGCTTGGCCAGCGGCTGCCGTAGCTTCGTCTCGTATTGGCTACGCGTAGCCAATACGATTCGTAACGCACACTACTATTACGCTATGAATAAACAACAGCCACACGGCATCGTTGAGGCGGAGTCGAGCACCGTTCCCCTTACTCCACCATACCCTTCAGGGGCCCTGCATCTTCGACTGCCAATCCACGATCGTCAGGTGGTAGTGGCTGATTTCTCCTTGCGCGCTGCTCGAGAAACCGAACTCACCGGCCAATAAATCAGAACACGACTATAGCTAATAGTTTAGGTCGTATCCAGCGCCAGGCAGAAAATAATAAATACACAACGCTTATGCTATTCAAGGTAAACACGATTTATTATTTTCATCATGTTTCAAATAATGTTTTGTCCATTTCAATTGCATGTAATTACTGTTGAATTAATGATACAATTGTTTTTCTTTTAAGTTGAAATAAAGCACGGTTTTACTAACATTTTGTGACCAAGGCGTTGCTTGAAGTATGATTCTAACCTCTGAAATAAATTCTTTTTATTTTTTGATGTCGTGGGGCAATGACGAACAATTCGGATGGGATAATCTCGAACCTTCGAGATTAGCAACCATAACGGAGTTTGATGAAATTTTCAGCATGCATAAAACTTACTTAAATCTACAAAAGAGATCTAAATCTACAAAAAGTTTAAAAAAAGACCTTTACTATTTTTTTTTTATATTCCGCCCAATTGCAATTTTTTTCTAACGCACAAGAGAAGGAATTTGAAAAATACATTAGGAATAGGTTGTAGTAACATTGTTTATGAGTTGACCATTGCAGCCGCCCTTTCTGTGCGATTTCTGCGATATTTAACACTCTGTTCGTGATTACTCCACGGCAGTCGAATAATCACGGACACCAAGGGTTTTTATTTTCACTATAAAGTTGATTTATATTATAATTTTTCAAAAAATCGCCACAGTACTTTATAGATGAATAGTTTAAGTATGTTTGTAAATAATAAACAAATTTATTTCTTATATAGTTTTCTTTTTGTTTGCTTTTTTGCTTAGGTGTTCGTAATTCCCCCACTCCCCCTTACGTATTGATACACTTTGTAGTATATTTTGGGGATTTAAAGGTACATGTGTCTTATGAGCAGATTTTGAAAAAAAATCTGTTTAGTTTGTAAGTGGTTCGTGAAAGGATTAGAGAACGTTTCTATGGAATATATTAATGTTCCCTCGGGATTTTAGTACCGAAGTTTCTCAACTGTGGCGCCAGCGGATGGAGGCAACCCTTCCGGCAAGTTTATGGGGAAATACTGATAAAAATTTCGTCGTGTCACTGGTCTCTTTATTTAACTGTACAAGAATATCAATTAAAGAAAAGAATTTTCTGTCTATTATCTTAATATATATATTTCTTTGACTTATCGTGGCCTTAACTGTTTTAATAATTTTGTCACATTTGCTTTGCCTGAAAATACGTCTGTGCATGTGTTTTCAAGGGGCAAGCTAGATTGAATATTTCGTGAAAAAATAGCTGAGAGTGAAATATAACACGAAAACCTATAATAAATTGTGATTCTACAAGATTGACATTTAGAGACATTTTCAAATTACATTGATTGCTTTAAAATTCTTCTACTCCATATAATCTACTGCTTCCAACAGACGCCTTGAGACAGTGCTTCTTTCAGACAAATGAAGGCACTTTTCCCTCCTATCTAAGCGGCCTTTTTAACATTTTACATATTAGTAGCTTATGCTACCCTCCAGCGGAATCCTTGTTAGTTGTTTCAACGAGTTTAGTATGCAAATTGACATAAAGGGTATACGCGCGTGGGATGTAACTCAAGTGCGGGACACGCGGATAATGAGGGGTACGTTTTACCCTCGGGGGTAGTATGTTTTACACCCAAGCCGCTTATGCGTCCGTCCGATCCTAAAAATCGTTGGTACATACAGGCGAAGGAATTACCACGAAAATTTGTTGGGGGTCCGCCTGGCGCTCTTCTGTATAAGTACTTCTGAAACGATGTCTGAAAGTCGATGAACACATGACGTACGGAAGATTGTACAGAAGCTTTCGGCATATTATTCACGCACCCAATGAAATTTGTTTTATGGTGAGTACGCAGCAGAAAGTGGTGTTCCATGATGGAAAATCTAGAAGAAATTTCATTAGAATTTGGTGTTGTTAATATTAAAATTCGTAGCCTTAGAAATAGCAGGGAGGACGTATTTAGTCGTAACGTATTTTAATTCCGTATTATCTAAAGGAACCTGGCCAAAACACAGGCAAAAACCTGTATCTGGAAGCCTTTGCATGCTACTTTATTATTGCAAAGGCGTTAATAATTTCCTCGTCAAGTCTACAATATTTCCCTGATTTCAGATAAATGAATTCAATGAATATGAACTTATCAAAAAATTCTTACCTTGATTCTAAAGTATTAATTGATATTTATTCATTTAAAATGCCGACGTCGCATTATCTGTTTTTCATTATGTACTTTTGAAATTTCTTTTAACATACTACTATGCACATAGTATAATTAAATATTGCCAGTTTATTATTGAAAGCAGTGTATATTTCTTATTGCAACAAAAACTACTTCTAATCACACATATCCAGCTCCAAGTAATCGTAAATATGCCGTTTAAAATATTCAGCATGAGTTTACCACAATTTCGGTCCCAATTGTTTCCCAAATGATAAATATTTTATGAAAGAAAATAGTCGGTTTCAATTCTGTGTAACGTTGAATAAATTTTCTAACGATGTACCTAGCATTCAATGCTCGAATTAAAATTCAGAGTTGCTCCTAGAATTTTATCCCAAAGAGAAGCACCGTTAGGTCGAGTGCATTATCCCTTGTTTATCAGGTTTATTTAACCGCCTGAAACATCGGGGATTAAAGAATTCATTACTGTTATGGCGTCGCATTTGTTACACCACGTTCTCGAGCATGCGCTAGAATCGCTCTATTTATTTTATAGCGTCATAGGTTCTTTTTTATTGGATAATTATGCAAACTGCAACGAGGGCACCGTTTCAACCAAGATTTCAGCCAGTATTTTTGGATTTTACGGCTATAACCAGACGTGGTTCCTTAGCAGCACGAGATAAATGTGATAAAATTTGCCTGGTAAAAAGTCCAGCCGCAAATGAGTGCCGGAACAATTAGAATTTCTCTTATTAAACGCACAAATACTAAATACACCGAATGTGCTTTACAATATTTGTTTTGCAAACACGCAATCTCAGTGGAGACTTCGACGGAAATGTTTAAAATGATAACATTAGGATTTACTTTATACCAGCAGGAAGAATGAATAAATGGCATCTACTATGTGAAAAGAAAAACGCTGTTTACCCGTTGAAAGGTAGTAATTATCCCAATTTAATTAAAGAATCCCTCTAGACGTAACTTCATCCAATTTTTTGCATCGTATTTTCCAAACTTTGCTTCGACTGTTTATTTTTTCGGTGAGAAAAGTGCTGATCGTAGGGTGGTGGTATTTACGAGGTATCTCGCAGCTAATTAGCGTCTTCGAAATATGCACCTTGAAATTAAAGATTTGAGAGGCATCTAGGTATCGAATAAATTCCTCAGAATATTTTCCGGAGATTGGAGACCAGAAATTGTCGATCGAATTTTACTTCTATGCCACTGCAGCTTGTTCTTATTTACAATTCACATCTTACTCACCCACAGTGTATGCTGACAAAAAAAGGGAGGTTGAAGGCTCTACTAAGGACGCAAAGATATTCCTACAACCAATTATTAATCCGAAGAAAACATTTTGCAAGAGCAAGTTCTCCATTCACGTTTAACACTTGCGCCAGCAAGCCACGTCTTTTGTTATAATTTCTAATGCAAACATGGAATAGAGACTCTCTTTAACCACACAGTGTTACCACGCAGCGAGATATTAATTCGCAACGATTAATCATGGAAAACTGGAGGAACAACAGAGGCAAGAGAAGGAATGCAGTTGAAAAGACAGTAGACTGAAGGGATGTAACGACGAGAAGGTCCAACGTAACAGTTTACGAATGGCGTCCTGCATTTCCTTTTCAGAAATCTCGAAAATCGTAAAATATTTTCATTGGTGCAATGAAAATGTAGTGGACGATTTTTCTCGATAGCGTCCTTTCACTCTCTCAAATGGATTTGTTATTTCATATAATTTCTTGCACTCTTCTATAATATCACATATTTGATGATTACTTTCTATGTTTCTATTAGTGTCTAAATTATAAATAGTTGTTACTGCTAACTGGCCTTCGTTGATTTCACAGTTTTGCAAAATTACGCCTCTAGCATTCTCATATTCCAATCTTGATATTTATAATCTATTCTTCTAATTATATGTTCCTCAAAGGCTGAGTGAAAGTCTACTCTACTTTATCATTACAAAAAGCACTCACCATAAATGTGTCGATAACGTGACGTCGAAGAAATGAAAGGAAGAGCGCGGCTTTGCGATTTTGTGGTGGTACGAAAGTGCTGGTTGGTCCTTAAGTCAGTATTTATAGAGGCACAAAGTGAGTTCGTCAATTAATTGAACGAAATCAGGTCAGGAATTCGAAGTGGCATTTGGTGGAGGAGAAATGCGCGACGGCTACACAGGCAGGAATGTTTCTGATCCGACCTAATGAGCAATTAGTAAAGGAGTTTGCTGTGTATATCCGACAGTAACAATCCGGAAGAACGACATTGTGCCTTTAGAGATTTATTATCCCGTTTCACGCGAATCCTACAAATCCATTGTTCGATACCACATCCTCGGGAGTATTCAGCGGGTAAAGAATCTTGTGCTTAATCGAGCGAAGATTAATGTGTCGAGGACTCTAAATGCTATCCAATTTGCTGATTGAAATATGACTACTTGGAGGCGTTGAAAGCGGGAGCACCGTAAATGATTGTGATGTTTGTAGATTGGAAGTTTGAGAATGTTTACACAGGTTTCATATTTTATAAGGATTTGAAACGCTGATTTATGGAGCGCTTGGAGAATTTTGAGGTTTGTGTGGATGTGTTATTAGTAGAAGCAAACAAATGTGTCGAATTAATGCGGATAGTTTTGGGAAGTATAAATAAGTTTATAGAAGTCTATAGACTAGTACAGAATTCTACAGGACTCAACAGACATTTACAAAATTCAAGAAAGCTTTCAAGAACTCTACCAAAGCTGCTCTACAGAATATTATAAAGCTGTACAGAGATTTACAAAATATTACAAAGCTCTATAGAGTTCTACAGAACACTACAAAAGCTCTACAGAATATCTAGACAGCTCTACGAGCTTTACAGAACTTTATAGAACTCAAAAAAACTTTATAGAGCTATACAGACTAGGAATAAGTAGTTTATATAGTGATTTGCTTTCTACAAATTATACTCTATTATAGATCGAGTTTATGAGAAAATACTCAATACTCGTGCCCTATGACCTAATTACTATGGAATATAAATAACTTTTGACACGTATCAATCACGTATCACGTACCAATTACATGTTTTAATTACAGAATTAGCATTAACGCGATCAATCTAATCGCCTACTAATAAGTTAGTAGAGCAGCTATTTAATGAGTCTTCTCATGATCACGTGCCACGAACTTCTTTGTGTTATTAGGTTAAGCGCCAGTTAAGTTATGGTTCAATTTAGGGCAATGACGTTCGTGACGATTTACGTATAGATTTATTGCCATGAAACATGCCTCACATTGAATACAAAACATTCCATTAATTCTTTGTGGTACTCTGAACTACATTATGAACACCTGTTATATCTTCCATCTTTCTACAGTGCATCATCAATCTAGGGACACTTCGAGTAAAGAAATTTAATAGTGCTGAAGCTGGAAATTGCTCTTCCCGATGATTAAATCTTTCATATCTAATCCACTCACTCAGAAAACGATTAGTGAGGCATTCCCAAACAATTAGAAACTAATTTTTACATCGTTCATCTTGCTGACTAGAACGTCGAAAGTACTGTTTTGAAAACGCGGAAGATCAAGAAGGCATCAAAGCACATCAAAATTTGTGCAGTCTCTTTGAGAAATTTTCAATAAAGAATATCATTCAACGTACATTCAGCAATTATCTTCAGTTAAGTTCGCTGAGCAAAATAAAGGGTTCTTGTTATTTTGTTATTATTATCATCTTCTATTCTTTGTTATTATTATTATCTTCTATTTTTTGTGATTATTATTATCTTCTATTTTTGTGATTATTATTATCTTCTATTTTTTGTGATTTATTTCATTTTTCATGTACTTGGCGCATTTTTTTACTTTTCTGAAGTTTTTTTATGGGGTTCAGCGTACAGAAGTGTAATCCAACAATGCACTGCTAAAACGACCATTAAACTAAAACATAGCATGACAGTTACAATACTAGTGCAGAGAATTAGTAGCCATTGTAACAGAAATTTATAATTAGTAGACGTATCTTTTGACAATTGTAAGTTGAATCTTTACTTTACAAATATGAAATATTCTCTATTCACACAACCATTTCCTTTTCCTAATATCTTTGTCAACAACTAAGAAAACATACATTTCACGTTCAACGATACATGCAGTAATATCTTCAAGATATCCAACAGTATTTCGAAAACTCATATGCCATAATGGCCTTCTTCCCCCCAACAAATTCAAGCACATGCTTAAAAAACCGCTTGGCATCTATTCAAAGTTTCATCTCGAAGACATTTCACCGTTATCGATAAATATATTTCGCATAATACGCGAGTCCGTTTACAGAGCCTGAGCAGAAAATTGTAATCTCTTCCGGGAACTTCGAATCTTCTGCGGACTTGCTTCAAATTTACTTGAGGGCACAGGCTTTAACAGGAGAAATACTTGGAGCAGCATTAAAGGAAAAGTTCCCTTTGAGCGGTACCAGGGAGAAATCCTCTTTTGGCTTCCATTAAAGGAAGAATTTCATCAACATTATCTGTTCCGCAGCGTATTAAACAGTCCTCGATTTCGTCGATACGTCGAAATAAAGCACTGCTGATGACGACTAAACCCCTTCGAAGGAGTTAAAGAATCAAATTCCGCTGCTCCAATAATCCACGCGAATTTCGCTAAGCGTTCGCTTCCTCGTCGGTTGGGACGATAAATTGATAAACGGCCGGGGATAGAGCGTTCCAAAGCTGAAGATCAGGAGAACGGCGGATGCGTGAATCCGACTGGAACAATAGTTTGGACTTTGTTGATTAAATGTCAACAGAGGGTAGACTCCTCTGGCTTTTCGGCCCGTGTAGGGGATGAATCCGCGCCGGTGTGTCCTGCACCTGACGTCGTAAAGGTTGAACGAAACGAACAGGGGTTGGAGGTGTAGGAAAAAGACGAACAGGACCGGGGGAAGGTCGGGCTAATTGGATGTCGGAGGCGCAATCTTGTGGTCTCCATTTGTCATTCGAGAGCGCGAGAGGCGATTCATCCTCTTGCGCACCTTTCCTCCTCTGGCCTTCCTTCCATTTCCATTTTTCTCCCGCCTTGCCCCCGTCCTTTCCCTTTCCACGACCGTTCACACACGCGGAATCTTCCCCTGAATTCGGTAATCGCGGCGATCCCCGCGCGAACGTTAACCGGATATTGCGAGAATTCTAGAGTTCCAACGATCCCCTTTGGAATCCCATCCACGTAACCTGGAAATCGCGCCAAAAATTCCCCGATTCCTGGCAATTGGTGGAACTGCTCCTGTCCACGGATACGCTTTGGAGCTGTTAATCGATATGAAAGACTGGTGCTCGACATGGAGCAAGAAATAGGCAAAGTGCAGGGAGAAAGTGAAGACTCTTGGAGATATCCCACACAGCACAACGTCTTTAAGACTTTGCCAGACGTTGTGCTGTGTGGGATTGTAGTGTATAAATGCAAACGTGGGGCGGTGCTATGATGAATCGATCACCTCTTGCGATTGGTAAGGGGGATTTTGATGGAATTTAAGTATGTTGTAGTTCATGTGAAATTAGGGAGGGTTTAAGTCATCATTTTGCTAGTTTCGAATTTGGTGAAGAAATACGGCGCGTCGAAGTTTGCAATCTTTGCCTGTGGGACATTCCACGACAAGTAGATCAGATTTTGTAATTGGTACGAGGGATATTCATTAAATTGGCATATGATGTACTTTATGTGAAATTACGAAGGGTTTAAGTCATCATTTTGCTGGTTTCAAATTCATTTAAAAAATACTGCCAGCTGAAATTGTAATTTTTATTCATATTTACGAAAACAAGAATGTATTAATCTTCAAAAATATCAGTTGAACGAAGCAACCTGTACTTTTTAAATAAATTAAATGTTGGCAAATTCGTGACTTAAACTCTTGCTAATATCGCATGTATTATATTATATTTCAATTTCATAAAAATCGTCGACATCAAGGACGAAGAAAAATCGACCTGGTGTGGAATGACTCATATTTTGTACAAAATGAGTCACGTAACATCAAAACGCGAAACATCTCTGTTTGGTTTTGAAAATGGGAAAAAACATCTGTGGAACTATATATTTGTTTCAAGAAGATAAATAAATACCTACAGAATAATTATTGTACCTCAAGTTTATATCTGTATATCGAAACTTTAAATGTACCAAGAGAAAGCATTCACCCAGGTATGATGTAGGGCCACGAATATCTCTAAAGTTAATGATAACATTGATGATAATTTAAAAATAAAAATGCCTCCTATGAGAAAATTTTCCTACGAGCTCCAGTTGAGTCCCTAACGTATGTTTATTTCATTAATCAACTACACTATCGTGTCCAAAAATTGACACACGTTTACTTCTCATTATTAAATCTTCCTGAATCACGATTTATCTATATGCAATCCAAGCATTTCACATACACTAACTGTACGCGTGAAAAGATAAATAAAAGAAAGGATAGCAGAAGAAAAATATAAGAGCGTACCTACATAATCAATCACGCGTTACAATTTTTATGAGTTGCGAAAATAGAAAAACGGTTCGATAATAATGAGCCCGATAACAAGTGAGCAGGAACATCACTCGAACAAACTCCACTCAGCTAAATCTCCTCTCGGTACTAATTACGACCAATATTGTAGAGAATACGAAGCGCTAATGGTCATTACGCGCAATAACGGACGTCGGTTAATTTCGTTTTTGAAAAGTTAGTAGGGGCGATCGTTGAGACAAGTTGGTGCCGTGAAGCAACGATCTTGAAGCTCCCCTTGCGTGTGGGAAACTTGCAATTCAATCTATTACTGTTTCTCGTATGCTGCAGTATATATTAAAAATGTACAGGATGTCTTTAGACTTTCCATCTATTGATTACTTTCTGCAAGACTCAAAACCTCTAAGTACCTTTGAATTCTCTAAGGCTTAGACTTTTTTAATTCAATATATTTATCAGAAGGGATGGAATCAGTCAATCTGCACACATTTCTGTTACGTGTCGATTTTGTTTTGAAGAAAATTTGTTCTTGGAAGATTCAGGAATAATTTTCATTGAATTGTTATAGTCTTAATTTGGTTATGTTCCATAATCGCTTGGATATTGTTGCAGTGGTACTCACATTTCTAGCAGAAGTAGAATGAAAGTAAAGTTACGTTGATGCTGCTTAACTTACCTAAAACAGAATAAATTATCGTTAGTGAAAGCATTATACTTGGCTATCACAGTTTATAATATTTTAATATTTTGCTGATGCATCTGCACAATTCCCTCATGAATAAAGAAGTTTTTAATTATTTGTATTATATAAAAAAAACAGAACAGGATTTATATAAACCAGAGATGGGAAAATATTTTATTTAAATAATAATTTCAAATAACGTATAAAAATTCCAAAAAAATTATTCGTCATGTGTCGAATAAAGTTAACTCTTTTATTCGACGAGTAAAGCTAATTTTCTTATTCGTCGACCGCTTCAACTTGAGCGTCGAATACATCTTTCAACTTTAACTGTAACTGTAACTTTAACTATCACTTTATTCGACGTCGAATAATTTACTTCCTACCACGTTGTCGAAGTACAGTTACCTTCTAAATGATCTACTTTTATTACTTACCTCAAGAATTCAAAGGATTCTTTTAAAAACAAGAATAAAGAATTGAAAGAAAAATAGAAAATTATTATCTAATATCTGTAAAATAAATAATCGATAAACTTCTGCATGAGATGTATTTTTCAATTCAGCATAAATCAAATTCCCTCTATTTGAAAATGTAGCAATGAAATCAATATTTCTACTCACATATGAGTGTCTTGGAGTTCTAATTACTTTGAACATTATATAAAATACTATATTCAAAACTATAAATTATAATAAGTCTTATATTAAAATACTATATATTCATATCAACCTTATCTATTATCTCCCTACTCGAACCATGAATTGTTATTCACAATCGGAGAGTGTCAATCACCTTATACGTTCACCACAAAAAATTAATGAAGCAACTGAACAATGATAAAAATCTTCCAACATCCCCTACACAGTCTTCTGTACAGTTCTACAAGTAAATCAACCGTCAGATCCTCATCAATCCAAGTCTCTTAATTAGCATAGCTGATGGTGTACTGGCAGCTTTGTTGCCGATCAACCGGTTCTCCTAAATGCAGGTATATGACCTTTACCGTAAGCATCAAAGGCAAATACTGTAGGCTCGTCAGAGATTTCATCAAGCAGAAGTTGAATCGAAACTGGGTCAATACGGAAGCACGTGCGATCCGGATATCGGCGAAGGAAACGGAATGCAATATGAAAAGTAATCTTGTTGAGAGTCCCGACGCTATTTTCAAAGAGACACGAATGCAATGCAATTGTAATTGTATTGCACAATATCCGAGAATAGCTTGTTCAGTCTATACGAACTAAACTACGTTTTACAACAGAGTGATACACTAAATGTACAGTAAATTGTGCTACAGTGAATAGCACGCAGATTTTTCTTGAAGAATTACGTAAAAAATTTGTTCGAGTTACATCCACTTTCAGTATCAAATTGTTTTATAAATTTTTGACATTGCAGCAATATATTTTTTTAGAAGAATTCATATTTTTCCATATGACGGCGTTGCAACGCGTTTTAATTAAATCGTACAGAATTTTGTAAAAAATGGTAGTAACAAATTTCTCTTCCATATTTTTTAATAAAGAAAGGTTAGGTGTATAATTTTTTATATTCACATAATTGTTTTTAAAGAATGTCCAGGTTGCCTACTTTTCCACTGATGTTACAATTAATTGAATTTGAAATGTTAATGGGGTAGGTAATTAACACGTGTGCCAATGAAACTTTATCAATCACTCAGTTGCCAACTGTCACATGTGATAATGACGAGCCTTTGAAACGGTTCATACGGCAGAAATAGAATCAATATCGATCAACAGCGAGCGCTGATAACGCGGACAGCGCGATTAGTCTTCTATTATGCTCGCGTGAATGGACTTTCGATATCTAGATAGGGTTTTAGCGCCGAAGATGCGAATAGGGTCGTTCTTCGATTGGTTTCACGCTAAGCTTTTCAGTGTTCGAGCTTGAAGGGACGTGATCCCCAAAGGTACATTATAAATCAGTGTCCTCCCTAAAGAAGTGACGCTGGAGCAGAGAAAAAGAATAAATCCTCGGGCTTGTGACCGATAAAAAAAGGAATTGCCCTTTTTCCAGGTGATTGAACGGAGTAAAGAAGGTGAGGCGAAATTAGAACAAAATCGGCTACCTTCTTGTTGCGATAGGATCCTAGTAAAGACCTATTCCATTTGGGCAAGATGAGTTCATTCGTCGTGAAAGTTTAATAACTCCTAACAAATCCTGATTAAAGACTATTATTTCTGATCTTTTAACTATATAACTGTCTACTATGACTATTTACGGCGAACCTCAGAAAAATTTAATCTAAGTAGACTCAAGTTGCGAATATAAAAGATATTAATTTTAGATTACTACTCTATAATTTGAAATTTTTAATAATTCCTATAAGTGCATAAGTAATAGTCCCTATGCAATTTTATATCATTTGAGCTACTTAGTTAGATTCTTGAAAGAAATGGAAGTGTGTTTAAACCCCAAGAGAGATGTACCAGCAGAAGAATATTCTGCAAATACTTATTCTTTTCAGCTTCCTCACCCAACCCAATGAACTCTTATTTTCTCGCCTTAATGACACAAAAGGCAAACGGCCGACACAGCTTGGTATTTCAATTATAAATAAATAAACATCGAGTGTCGCTACCCAATAACAACTTGCGTAAATTCGGGAGAAAGTATGTAAGCCCAAGTGGAAAAACAGGGTATCTAACTAGAACGCGAAACTTTCGTAATTTTGGAACTCAGACAAGCAGCAGACAGCTGAATGCACGAGAATGTGTAAACAGCAACGTAACCCTCGCGGTTCCGATGCAAAACGCGTTAGCAGAACTGTAACTGTCCAAATAAACGTCAAATTTGTGAATAAAATTATTTACTTGGAGTAAATTCATTTCTAACATTTCATAATCATCGGTCACTAATAGTTGTGCGCAAGAAGCTTCTAAGGGACTAGGGAACCGATCTACAATAGTATGTACCTGCGTCAGCATCTGGCAGGATCTATGATAATATAATATTAAGAATATAAAATCGCAAAATGTGTCAATAGAACCACTTACATGCCTAAAATTATCAAATACCCATACAGTACTGCAGGAACGTTGCTGCAATATTGCGTTATTGCAGGTTGCATTGCAATATTGCAGAAAAGATGCTACAATATTGCTGTGTAATCTTTGAGTGGCAACGTTCTTGCAATATTGCGTACACGTTGCCATTGCAATATTCTAGTGGCAGCGATCCTACAATATTTCTGCAATATTGCGCACACATTGAAGTGCAATGTTACAGTGGCAACGCCCTAACAATATTCTGCAACATTGTGCACACGTTGCCACTGCAATGTTCCAGTAGCAACGATCCTACAATATTTCGGCAATGTCGCGCGCACATCGACGTGTAATGTTACAGTGCCAACGATCCTACAATATTTCGGCAATATTGCGCGCACATCGACGTTCAATGTTCCAGTGGCAACGATCCTATAATATTCCTGCAATATCGTGCGCACAATGTGAAAAATACACATGGGCGTTATACTACTACGATTCTGACTACACACATTCATGTCGTCGCGTCCCTCACTGCTCGAGACGTTGCGGCGGGACTATTGCTATAAAATCTCCGAAACGTTGCAGAAATACACTCCTGCAATATTGCTAAGACGAACATAGGAGTGAACCTGCAACGTCTGTACAATGATGCGATGCAACATTATTGCAATCTTGGACCGCAGCATTGCAGAGGCATTGCTGCAATGTCATGGTGCTGTGTGGGTATCTGCATCCCATCTTCTCTATACAGCAATGAGGACTTGTATGCTACCGTTACGCAATAGCAAGTTAAAATCAAGAGTTAAAACCATACCTTCTAAATGACAATCGCGAATCACAATAATTGACACTGACATAAATTTGAATTGTATCCCTCCCACATTTCCTTCCATTCACCGTTTCGTTAATATCAGAATTGCCTCGTAGCTGACACAACAGTGCCCCCAAATCCTCGTAATAATCCTCCACGTTCTAAGCACCCGAGCGTCAAGAATCACAGTGCAGCGACGAGAAAGATGCGCGGACGCGATTGAAGAAGCTTTCGAACGTCCCGTCAAAGGCACAAAAGGGATCCGTTCCATGTCTGCGTACGAAAGTATCGTTCTTTTATTAAGGATCAGGATGTGGGGTGGGACACGCGCGACACGATCTGTTCCCGTTAAGGACACAGATGCAACGAGCGGGAAACGCAGCGGAGACAGCAGACACAGGTGCGCCGTAGACATCTGTCATTTCTCTCCCAGGCATCGTGGAAAGGACAAGCGCGCTTCTTCCGGCGACACGAAAGCGTTTCCCCGAGTTCCGCGAGGCAACGCACGCCGATATTTCGGAATCCTCCCAGACCCGTTCTCGTAAGATTGGAGACGCGCGCGATTACCGATCGATCAACACTGTGGGGAACAGTCGTGTTGCCAAACTGCGAGGGAAATGATGCAGTTTCAGCTGAGCTTTGTTTCGCCTGATCGTCACTTCCAGTTTGATATATCGGCGAGCGTTAAACCCGATGGGGTTTAATGGCAGCCAGTTGAAGAGGAACGTGGACTCTTGCCCTGAAGGATTTATGATGTTATGACATTGCTGTCTAGCCAACTGAATGCTTTCACTTTGGACTTCATCGACCAGCAGCAAACTTCGCTGCCGTTGAGGATCCTGTCGATGAAGTTTGCCAGCGGATGTCTGCTCTTGAGAGCAATTTCTTGGGAAATTTGAGTTCATCCTGTTTAAGTATGCAGCTTGGCGGTTTCTGTAAGTGGGCTTATCTTGGGGGGCTGATTGGTCTTTGGGAGACTGCAGGTGTCAGTATGCAGGGTGACTTATGTCCTTTTCTAGGTTTCCTCAGTTAGGAACTTTTACTATGCGTAGTGAAGAAATACGATTTATTGTAGTAGATATTCGGGTAAAGTGAAATATTGTTTCCTATATGCTACTATATAAGTAGTAATTATAGTTATAGTAACTATAATAGGCTATTATAGTAAATATGTGACAAAAGGTAGGCACTATAATCATTTATAATATTGTTTGTTAGTGAAATAAAGTGTTTAGATTTTTAATTCAAAATTACAATTACAAAAGTACAATTTTATGCACGAAATTGTTATTTCTAAAGTCAGGTGAGTAGGTAATATCTTATTTGTATAGATATTGTTCTTTTAGAATTTAGCTTATGACTGAGATTATATGAGGGTGTTGCTACGTTCCTGGCTAAACATTTTATAAACAATTTATAACAAGACCCTTTCTTTGGTAACTCTGTACAATATAATACAACATTCAAAAGTATTGGATACAGTTCTCCTGGTACTTCCGTCAATCAGCTCTGATCTGCTCGGACAGGCCAAGGCAGACAGTAAATCAATAACAATTTTATTTCGGTCGGTTGGTATTGTCTTCAAACTTCGGATGCAAGCACCTGTAGGCGATGCAATTATACACGGTGCTCGCAACAGTATGCTAAATTAGTTTATTTCAACAAATTAACAACCATTGTAATATATTAATTGTACATAAAACTCATACATTTCTCTTCCATTAAACCCGGGGGCAAAATGGAGGGGGCAGAATGAAATCAATCAGAGCACAGATAATACAATATTTATAAATTGCTTTGTGTTCTCTTCCCATAATTGTATCTAGTTTTTTTCAATTTAGAATATTCTGAAATTAGTCTTTTTTTTAACCTTTTCGTCAGAGAAAAAACATAAATACTCTCTTCGTCACCAAGAATCACCCTGTTGACAGTTGTCTCGACCATCCCCCGTATCCAACCACCAACCACCACCAACAATTACGTACCCCTCTGCAGAACTACCCCCCCCCCCTTCAATACTCCCACCTTCAATTTCTTACAAATTTCCCCCGCACAATTGAATCGAGGCTCTCACCGATCACCCTTGGAAATTCTGCGAGTCGACAGAGACGAAGGGCGGAGGTAGCTGATCCATTTTCAGACCGCGTCGTTAGAAGAATCTCGGCTCGGAGCCGTGGCAATAATTCCTGACGTCCGATTCCGAAGGGAATTATCGCGGTCGGCATTCCTCGGTAAAGTAATTCCCCAGATTTAACGAAGGAGCGGCGAGGATTATTGGTGCTAGATCAAACGTCGGGAATCAAGGATCCGGCAGGTTTGAATGGGGAACGGTGCACGAGTGCGCGGAGATAAGGGAGGGTAGTTTGCCCGAAGAAAGTCCGTGGTTGCTGGCCGCGTGCTGTCGCGGTCGTCTGCTCTAGCGAAAGTCGTGCGAGAGATTAAGCTGCCGCTGATAAAGAAGAGCAGGTGGTAGGTCCTGGAAAGAGTGGAATAAGGGAAGAAAGCAGAGGGAAGGGAAAAAAGAACGACGAAGGGAGGGGGGCTGGTAAGGGCGAGGAGGAGGGGGAGGTAAAAAGGGGTGGAAGGGGGAAGAAGAAAAGGAATGAGAAAGAGTTTCCCCTACGGGTCTAAAATCCGGAATAAGAAGTTCCGGACTGTTCGAGGCTGCGGGCTGTTGGTAGGTGATAGCAAGCTGAACGTGAAAAGGGAAGTAGAGAAAGAGACGGGCGAGAAGCTGCGAGGGAGAGGAGAGAAGAGCGAGATAAATCGAGCACCCGGGGCGGCCAGATAAAAGTCACTAACAAGTAACAAAGGTTTTGCCTCTGGGTAAAGAAGGAAGAAACGAAAAGTGGGCGGAAGGGAAGCGAGGATGGAGACGGAAGAGTGGGCTACATATTGGTTCCAGCATCTTCTTTCGTCCGACGCTTTTGTTCTCTTCGACTCGTCCCTCCCTGTCTCGGGCTCGGCCCGCTCTGCTGCTTCTCTGCGAACTAACATCCACCGTTCCCAAAGCACGATGAAGCTTCAATTGTTTCTGGCCAGTGACGCGCTACTTTCTCCGCGGACGACTAGGACGCCAAGGTTACTCGATTGACCGTTGGTCCCCCGTGTTCTCCAGCGCTGCTCCAGCAGTCTTTCTACCCTCTTTCGCGATGATTATTTGGCGGGGAGAACGCCACGCTGGATCCTAGGCTAAACTTTATTACGGCGTCTGTGAGTAGTGGTTTTCTTCTACTTTATTCAATTCTCTCAGAATTTGAACTGGGTAACTCGGACAAGTACATGCTCCTCAATATAAGTAGAGGACTTTCCGGGATCTGTCAAAATACATATTTTTGTACACTGAAAAGCTTTACTCAGCTCTATATTTTGATTTCAGACATACATTTTTTTAAGGTCGTTTTTATTAACAATTTCATTTGGTGTTTGTATATTTAGAAGTTTGATCGATGGTCTGACCGATGTTATTCCGTGGAGTGAAGATCTGGCGTGGGTATTGGTAACCTTGAAGCAATTGTCGGGAACTTTTGTCACAATTTTGTTTAGCGTTTAATCTTTCTGTACACAAGATTTCAAAAACTTTGGCCTATTATTTCACTGTTAATTTTGTAGTTATATTTCTCAATAGTGAGTTTTCCCATAAGAATACCTACATGTGAATTTGCAACTTAAATAATTTAAAAACTACCGAGTCAATTTTATTAAAATTTTGCTCGGGGTTTTACTGTTGTATAAAGATTCGTTCCTCCAATTTTCCAAGATTTTCGCTTATTTTTTAATGTTACTGAAGTTCTTCCTTAAAGGGATGTCTAGGTAAACTTGTAATAAAATATTTTTTGGAGTAAAAGGAACAGATCTTGGATCATGAATATACATGGAAGATATTTCATTATTCTATGACCAAAACATGTTGCTTACGAATGAATTGAAGAAGACTAATATTCCTAAAATGTGTAAATATTTAGAAGTGTATTTGCAGAAATACTTGCAGTTTTATATTATTTCCGAATGCTCAAGCATTCCAGAGTGTCTTCACTTTATGTGTGATTCATTGTATTTGCGCCTTTGCGGTAAAGAGCGAAACGAGGGCGAGGAGAAGCTTGCGAGGAGTTTGCAGAAAACGAGAGAACCGATTGAGAAAGAGAATCATTTGTTATGCGTGACTGGCGGCCGACTGAACTAAAATTGTGGTAGAAACAAGGGTTGTCTGGGTAGTGAGAAGAAGGTGGAGAAAGTATAAACTTGGAAAGAAACTCGGGCCTGCGAAGAATAAAAAGGAGAAACTTTAACTTATCGCGCCTCCAGCGAAATCGCAAAACTTGTATCTACGGACTCGGCGACAAAACGTTACCGTGCTCGAATAATATTTTATTCTCCTCGCTGTTACTGGAAACGCTTCGTGGCTTGAATACGTAACTTCGTTTTGATTAGAATATCGAATATGTTCGAACGAAGAGGCGCCAGACACGAGGGAGTAAACTTTACTTCTATACTTCCAGCATGAAATATTAAAATATATTCCTAATAAACTACGCAACCCGTAACTCAATAGGTTCCACAACTTTTAAGTTCCTCCGCTGCATTTTTCGATCCTGTCTTCGTTCAAAAGAAAAATCGAATTTTTGAAGAAAATTACGTTTTAGAAGTAGATCGATCATCGTCTAAACGTTAACTGGCTGCAAATATTTGGCTACATAGTCGATTATACTAATTCGAAATTAAAGGTAGGTACACGAAAATTTAACCCTACATATCTATAAAACGCTAAAATGAGCATTTTAGACTCAAATAATTGGCTATGCATTCCTAAGTACAAAGATTATAGCTTCTAAATTCATCAGCTCCTAAAATAATTCCGATTAAAATATTTTCGCCTATCTTACTCATGCGCAAAGTTCAAAATTTAAATTTACGAACAATGGGATATTCTCTCTAAGAAAATAACTCCCATTCGACATTACGGTCAACGCCGTAACTCACTGTCCCTGCAGTTCGAAAATTAAAAAAGAGCACGGAAGGCGCAAGGTCGCTGAAACTTATCTCTAACCTAGAGGCAAGGTGGCCGTCGACCTTCCACGGGTTCGATGGCGAGTTCACCTTCTCATCTCAGCCGAGCCGATACCCGACCTTGATTGAAAAGCAGATGACGCGGAATAAGGAGTTTCCCGGGGTTGGGGGTGAAAGCGGGCGGGGGTGGTCCAGAGAAAATGTCTTCTACCCTGGGGGCTCTCCAATTTCTCAGAAACGCGGAATTTATTTCATTCCCCTAGCTCTCCCAGCGGATGAGGCAAAGACGAAGCCAGAGGGGCGAGAGGGGCGAGGAAGGGAAGGAAGAGAAAAGAGGCGATAACCTTCCGCAAAACGTTTCTCCGCCAGAATATCTACGTATATATGTGTACACGTATACATCTTCCTTCATGCGTAGCAATAGCAGGATGACCGAATTTCTCGCTCGATTCTTCGAATATTCGAGAACTCAGAATTTACATTGCTGTAATGTGAACTCGTTAAAATATCGAAGGTTATCTAGCATTCTCTGTTCTGGGGTGGATCATCGTTGGTTATGGATCTAGCGTTGGGATTGGGTGATTGGGTGCAGTGATTCTGGAATTTATGGGAATTAATGGAGAGTTTAGGTTTTAACTAGTGTGAGAGAAGAAACGAAGTTTTGGGGTGAAGAGGATGCTATGCTTGAGACATGTCGTTCTTAGTATTATAGATAGTGCATTAATTGTTGGAAAATGATGTCTGTTTTTAAATCTTGACGACGCTTGCTTTATTAAAAAATTGTTTAAGATTCTTCTACAAATGCTATTTATTGAATAGGGATGTAGAATGGCAAACTTTAATGTTTAGAGTCTGTGATTGAAATGTTTTATAACCATAAGGCAATTTTTACACTATAATTATTATTTCTTCAGAATCCATGAATCACGAATATTAAATCTTTATCACGGATATGGGAAAATGAATTCTGCCAAGAGTAACTTTAACACGCTGATTTATTCTTAATCAGCTGACCTGTCACCCGGTTTCACCCGGGAATTATTTATGATGTTTCCAAAACTAAGAGGCTAAAAAGTAGCCTGTAATCAAATGTAGGGCGTATGTAATGTATATTCAAAATTTCATTGAAATCCGTTCAGCTGTTTAGACGTGAAAGGAGGACAAAGAACCACACAGACAACGCTTCACTTTTATATATTAGTAGGGAAGTAGGGATTTGTCAATATTCTAGAATCTAGATGTTTTTCCTTCTTTCAACTCCGTCAAAAATTTCGAAGAAACTTAGTAAACATGTTGCTATTTCACGCGAAGATTCTCATCTGATTGCAGTGCATAATAATTATTTACGACAGAATCTTAGAAATATACATGATTCCTTGTAATTCAGGTCATAGGGTATCTTACTAGTTGTCACATCACTATGAACTAAGTAGGTCGTGCACGCTGTGAGATCTATCGAATTCGTTCTAGAGATAAGCGTTGCTCAGTCTTCTCATATCAAACGTGCTACCTGTTGATGGACACGAGGTATTCGTCCATTACCCTAGATTACATATTCATTGGATTTGGACACTAAAAGCCATGATCCATCGTTTCGTATGGCTCTTGATGTATGCAGCGGCGAAAATGATCACTATTGTTAACATAATTACTTACATACTTCAACATGTACAGGATTATTCTACAAATTTGCAGAAGCTGTAGCTATTTTCCGTGGGAAGGTACAAAAAAGTGATAGAAAGGAAAGTTAAATATCATAATGAGGACTATCATTTTATGACATACTAGCCCACCCGGTA